>OY728158.1:366144148-368907318 GCA_963277665.1 Viscum album | reverse complement strand
AATGAGATGCTCTAAAACATTGCATCATTTTTTAATATAGAAAGTATATAATTAACTATCATATAGATGTGGTAATTTGAAATATATGATTTTTAGAAGTGGATGGGGTAATGGTAAGTATTCCATAAGTTATGAATAGAAGTTGTGGGTTTTTAAGTATGGGTTTTTAATGGTGATATGTTAGGGTATTCTTGTCACTTTATTGATAATTTTTTTGGAATGTAAGATTCATTCATTGAAAATTAAGAGTCACATAAACTATTTATCAAAAGTGAAAGGTTTTATCTCGACATGTTATAAGTGTTAGAAATTCCACATGTTCAATAGGGATACTTCCATGGAATTTTGGAAGTCTATAAAACTGGATGAATTGATGAAACATACAATATGGAAGTGGGACAACATGCACAAGAAACATGTTATAGAGGTGTTTCTGGAATACTCATTGAGAAGAAAAATCATTGCACAAGAATCTTTGGAACATGAAATAAGAATTTTATTATGGTGATTTTGCTAAGGGTTCAATTTTATTAGCAGAGGGTCAACTATTATTTTTCATGATGGAAGCGCTAAGAAGGCCTTAACCAAGAATTTGGTATGGTTCTTTTTTATAGATTTTAATGAGAGATACTTCTAATATTTAAATGAGATATTGATGAAAACAATAATCTTTACCATAAATGAGGTGGGTAACGAGTATGCATAATATTGTGATGTATCAAGTGTCAGGATTTGAAAAGTTCTTGTCCATGAGGTTCATGTGGTTGCATATGGGTCCAGACAGTTAAGAATATATTAGAAAAACTTCCCAAATCTTTTCCTAGATTTGGAAATAGTGGTTCTTTCCATGAGGTGTTATTTGAATACACTAAAAAACGGTTTGAAATATATTTAATAACAAAGTGAAATGAACCATTGATAGCAGAAAAGGTATGAGTACCTATAGTCCATTAACATTGAATTAATGTATACCCTCAAGAAGGGGAACATTTTTTCTAATATACCATATTTGAAGGATCAATCTTATGTACTACATAATTCAAGCATCAAGTGAAATATGGTTACCCACTTTGAATAGATATTACATTATGTTCAAAAGTATCATTATCAAGTGACACATTTGTTATTATCTATCGCTTCTTCACTCCTCAGTTGTTTTAGGAGAGTAAACTATAGGATTCAATCTATTTATTCAAGAAATAAATTATAACCTGTTTATAAATTTATATTTTATAAAATGTGGGTTATTTTTTATTCATGTATCCTTTGTAAAGTACCTCTTTTTGGATTTATGTCTTTGTGAAAATGCCTAAGTGGAACTTTTAAAATGATTAAAAGGTTTTGAATTGTTTCTTAAAAAATTATATGTCATTAAAATAGATTTTCTGGGGTTTAAATACCATTAAAAAGATTTAAAACATGGCATGGATATAGGTTTCATTCCAAGTGTTTGTTAACTCATTTGGTTAGCTTTCATAAAGGTGTATGAATGTTTGTAATTTGTATGTAATGTTGGTTTCATTTTGACAAGGGGTGTGTGAATTTTTAAATTAAATTCTGTAAAATATATAGGGTTTTCATTCAATTTACGTGATTAAGATTATTGGGTCATGAATTTTCCTTTACAGTTTTTAAAAATTCAATTGGGATTTTGAGAAAGAGTATTTGAAACTGATTAGTTTATTTTAAAAAGGGTTCATTATTTAAAAGAGGAATTCATGTAAATTTTTGGTTATTTTAGTGGGATTTCAAATGTTCTTTGATAAGTATTTTTCAAAATAGACTTAAAGCCTATATTTTTTTACCCTTGGTTAATTTTTTTATCAACATTTTGTGTATTTTTTTAAATACTAATATCACCAAATAAAATAGGATAGATACGAATAAATAATGGATGGATTTGAATTGTTTGATAAAAGAGTACGAAGATGGAGTGAAATAATTCATCATTTTTTTTAAAATATCTTGCATATGACCCTTACCAAATCATTTTTCTGCATTTATGGTATTTCTATTCAAGACAAGTTAATTCATATGAGTTGGAAGAACACTTGATCTGTCATGGAATAGATCATAGTTATAAAGGTTGAAATAAACACAGGGAACAAGAGAATATAGCTATTGGGTGAGATAACACTACGTTTTATGGATCATCTGATATGATTAAAAGTATGGACAATGAAGAAGACTGTATTGAGGCAATGATTATATATGTTAATAATGATTATGGCCGTATTGAAGAAATTACAAGGTCAATTGAAGATGAACAACATGATTTCCCAAAATTTTTTGAGCATTTATAAAGGTGTGAAATAACGCCATTGTATGGTGGTTTAATTAAATGTAAAAAATTGTTATCCAAACTGAAGATGTAAAATTTGAATGCAAGAAATGGATGGAGTGATGCCAATTTTACTAAATTACTTTCTCTATTTAATGACATGTTTCTAAAAGATAATGAGCTCTCGATCTGAACTTATGATGGAAAACGAATACTATCTTTGATGGGTATGATCTTTGAAAAAATATGTAACTGCATGAATAGTTGTATACAACTTCACAAGGACCAAAAATTACTTAGATAATTCCCAATGTGTGGTGCTTCTTGATAAAAAAAAGATGAATCTGGTCATATGAAAGATGTATGGTACTTTCCAATCATTCTAAGGTTTAGGCCCTTATATGAAAGTGAGGAGACTATATGGAAATTAACATGGCACACAGATAGAAGAAATAAATATGGGATACTATGACACCCGATAGACTCTCTTTAGTGGAATAAAATTTATCTCGAATATCCTGACTTCGGAAAAATGCCTAGAAACATTCATCTTGCATTATCTATATATGTAGTGATTCATTTTGGTTTTCAATGTAGCACCAATAATATATGGCAGATTATGTTGTTAAATTATAAAATTCCACCATGGTTATGCATGAAAAAAACACATCATGTTATCTAGGCTTATATCTGGACCAGAACAACCGGGTAATGATATTGATGTTTATTTTCCTCTATTGATTTAGGATTTGAAATTATAGTGGGATTAATGTGTTACATTGTATGATGCTTATAGAAATGAAGATTTCATGTTTAGTGCCATGTTGTATGGGATGATAAATGACTTTTTTTATTATGAAAATTTGTTAGGATATAACAATGAAGGAACTCAGGGGTGTCCCATCTTTGAACAAAGTACATAGTCAATTAGGTTGAACCATTCATCGAAAACTATGGTACTAGGGCATCAATGATTTCTACCCCGATGAAATAAGTACCGAACTTGGACAACATCATTAGATTGATGTTTAAATGAATTTGTAGAACCATGTCAACTAACAGGTGATTAACTATTTGAAAAATTAAAAGATACAGACACTACTTTTGATAAACTGTTTTAAAAATACCTTACTAAAACTAGTTGGAAGAAGATATCAGTTTTTTTTGGAATTTCCATACTGGAATTTTCTGTACGTTAGACAATTTCTTGATGATATTCATATTGAAAAAAATGTATGTGATTGTGTCATCGACACATTTATAAATGCACCAGAAAAAAAGTGTGGAATTAAAGCTATGTCGGACATGGTTGACATGGGAATATGAGAAGAGTTTGTGCCAGTGAAGGGTGAAAATGAGATTTTCTTCTTCCATCTATGTACACTCGTTCTAGACAGGAGAGATATCAGTTTTTTAACTTCTTGAATGATATAATTGTTCTATAGTGGTATTCATTGAATATCAAGAACATCATGTCAATGACCGATTTAAAGTTAAAGGGTCTGAAATCACATGAGTGCCATGTTTTGAAGCAATATCTTATTCCTATATGATAGAAGAAACATTTTCAATTATTTTATTTTTAATTTTATTGTTTTTAATCTCACCAATTTGTTATTTTAAAATCCTTTCGTATGTTATGGTCACATTATTGAAATAAAATCTTTTTATAAACAATTTTCATCTAGAAAATAACATGATCAAAAAATAGTTTTTCAGATGTCGTTGACTAGAAATACTGCACCACCATCATGAATATCTACATAGTGCAAAAATTTCATTAGGAATTGATATTATTGGAAAGTGAGTGACTAAAATCACTTATGTGTCACAATGTGTTCATGTTGATAATGTATTAAAGTGGTATGTGTTAGAACATCTCAAACTTTTAATAATTCCTTTATGAAACCACTTTAAACTCACAGTTAACCTATGAGATAAAAATTAATGTGTTGTACTTTTATTATTAAGATTCCTTATGACAATGAAGACCATAAGAGGTGGTGTTCATAGGGTTGGTGTGGGTCCAAATATTGTTAAAGGACGTTAAATAATTTGGTTCCTTCTTTTAGTTTTTTGGAGCTTGTGAATCGTGATATTCCAATCGACTTTTTGTTGTGTTTTAGTAATCAAATATGATTTGTATTTACTATTTGTAATGATGGTTATAAGTAGGTGTCTACTTTGTGTACACCCATTCAAAGCTTTCCACAAGAAACATGGTGAAATATTTATTTATTTATTTATTTTTTTGAATTTCGTAGGAGCTATCGGTGAATGGAAAAATGGAAAGAATGAGCCCACAAATCAGGATTTATTTATTTTATGAAAAACAATAATTGACCTCATGGATCATGCTGTCTTGGTCTGTGAAATGGAAACAATGAAGAACACAAATTCGTGATGACTTCTCAGTCTGTACCTGTATAAAAACTGGGGGTTCCATGCGGCATACTGCTATAGGAAATAACTACCTATACATAACCCCAAAGCACCCACCAGAAATTGGCAGCACACTAACCCATTGCGCCGAGTTGTCCCAGTCCTGGATTCATTCCATGATGAAAACCGGTGGAGTTTTCATGGCTCTTCTGCTCGTGCTGGTCCTCCCCGCCACCACCCTCAGCCACCCCTTTCTTACTGAAGCATCCGCCGACGCCACTCCATAGGCTGCTCCACCAATGAGCACAACGCCTTCCAGATTCCCAATAGGGGCTCCACAGCTAGTCACGAGGCTGATTTACTATATTCCTACGACATCCCCGACACCCGGACCATGAACTTCTCAAGGATCTGGGGCGCCCCATGCATCTCCTGGTGGATCCCCATGATTTATAATCATATTGGTTTGTGTATTGTGATTTATATTTATATTGTTATAAATCACTTATACAATATTTTATTATTCATTTGGTTTCATTAAATATTAAACTTTTTTTCATTATAAGATAACTATAATATTATTATTCTTTATAAATATATAATCTGTGATGATATGTCTTATGTTTGTGTCATACTTTTTGTTGTCTTTTGTTTACCATGCTCTTATGATTTTAGACTCTTATGGAATGTTTTTAAGGAACTCTTCATAATAATTCCCATTTTGTTTCTGCAATATTTTAGATATAATATCCCATAGTTTATTTCAGATAGACAACAAATAACAATTTAAGTAATTTAGGGATATGTTTATTAGAAACCAATTCTTATGAGTGATTCAAAACTTTGAATATTAATAAAAGATATTTTGGTACATTTACTAGTGAAAATATCACAGTGTCTTTATGATCACATTAGATAGAAAATAATTATGTATATATGAAACTATTTTCATTGTATACCCCCAAAATGAAATATTAAGATCACACTAACTCATCATTGATTGAACCATGTCCAATCATGAATTATTCATTATCATAGACACACTATTCAATTATGGTTTCCATTAGGAGTGAGTTGTGAAACAATTTTACAATCTCTCACATGATCAGTGAATTATTAGCTCTTGTATTTAACACTTCGATTTGATCAATGAATCTTAATAACTTTTCTTCATTTATTATGTAATTCATTCTAAAACTCATTAAACTGGTCATAAGAATTATACATGTGCCTCATCGTAAATACATAAACATACCAACTAAAGTCATTAATAAAGGTTATAATGTACGTAAACAAATAATTCAAAATTCATGAATGAGTATAATCAATGTCTATGGGGAGATTTCATTCGATATGGTGGTCTATGATTGGAACACCCATGTTGAAATCATCGAGCTCTATGCTGGGTGGAGTCTGACCTGGAGAGGGATGATTCCCAGGCATTGTAATGTCGACCATTGCATTCTCCACCTATGTGTCAGTGGTAGGATTTGTACAGTGGATGTCATACTGTACACTCGATCCTTCTCACACTAGTGTTGTAAATTGACCTGGAATCATCGATTAGGGGAACCATATAGGCTCTAAAGAATCAGAACACTAAGTTGGAGAAACCGTGGATATCCTGTCAAGAAATATGGATCTCATACCGCCTGATGCACATATAAAATCAGTTGAGGCTTCTAGAGGACCGACCTCTTCTTGTGGAAGAGGCGATGGCTCATGTGTAAGAGGACGTAGTCTACATCATCATTATCATGGATAATCAGCATCAAACGCTATTGGTGGAGGTTACTGAGCAGTAACCTCCACTCTCTGGGGTGGACTGTAGAAGATGATCTTGTGAATTGATTGATAGGCTGGCCTCAACACCAGTGCTACAACATAGATCACTACCAGGCTTGCAGCCCCCTCCTCCTCTGGATCATTCACGCGAATAA
This sequence comes from Viscum album, assembly GCA_963277665.1. Classification (NCBI taxonomy): domain Eukaryota; kingdom Viridiplantae; phylum Streptophyta; class Magnoliopsida; order Santalales; family Viscaceae; genus Viscum; species Viscum album. Next base: position 368,900,715 of record OY728158.1, on the reverse strand, counting down.
GATAATCTGATTGATTAAGCTGTAAATAGATTCAAAATGAATTATAAAATTGTTTAAAAAACAAAATAATAGAACTTTATTGACTTGACATATCATGAAGCGCTATGTTGTGTTGAGTAATATACAATATAGACTTCATCCTATAGCATGCCTCATACACACCCTTCTTTGAAATATGGAATCACATCATAGGTATATCCTGTATATAAAGTGGTTCTCATATTCCCCAGAGCTCAAGAGAGTCAGAATGTCATCACCGTCAATCTTCATGATGTCTCCCTATCAGCTTCATGTCATGAAGGTCTGGTGTCTATGTCAGTGGAAATGTAATCGACTAAACATAGCCAAACTGTCATATGGTTATATCAGGGAGTTTCCACTCAATAATATGAAATTGAATGAGTGAAACAACAACCATAACATCATGAAGTCCAGTAGTGCAGTATGCTGGAAACTAGTCCAATAAATCCTTGTATCCATGATATCTAAAATGACATGTGAGATTTTTCAAAAATGTTCCTTACTAAAAACCAAAATTGATGCCATAATTAAAATTATTAGACAATGATTGAATGTATATACTTACCTTATTGGTTTATACAATCCATCTTGAGATGATATGCACCCATGTGGTGTGTTAGAATGCTCACGAAGTTGTGTTTCTTGGTCTACCTATAAAATACCACATAGAAAGTGATAAATAATAAAAAAATTAAATAAAATTACTCTTACTAGCATTAGAAATCCATAATGATGAGTGATCATTCCAGAATTCATGTGGATCATCATGCTGCACCTCTAGGAAGTGACTAACCAGCAAGATTAGGGAAGAGTTTGGGGGTGTTCTCCCATGCCCACATCTGAAGAAGGACAACACATACCCCAAGATCCTTGTAGTCTCCACATAATTCCATGCAAAATTATTTGTATGTGTATGCAAAGCACACTACTCCCAATATGTATGTCCCGACTAGATCAAATCCATCTAATAGCCCTAGATAAATCATGAGCACATGCATACATGAGTGTTTAGTGCACAGAGTCCCTCAATTTGTCCGTAATATATAAGCACATGCATGACACATGATAGTCTGCTCTTCAGAATCATTGGGTAAATGTAGAAAGTGTCCCTCAAGACAACTCATAGAAATTGACCCACCATCTATAGCCCTAGTGTCGACCCAAATGTTGACTCCAAGGAATCTCTGAATAAAGTCAGACCAGTATGCATGAGTGGATCCAATAATGGCTTCCCCTGCATATAATGACTGGGAAATACTTCCACATCCTCAAAGTTGATGGTCATGTCTCCCTCGGGATGGTGGAATGTGTTTGTCTCTAGTCTGCACCTCTATAGGAGAGCAGCATGTAGGTGATGGTAAAAAATGTGAAATCAGATACTGTAATGTTGTAGAATCCGTCACAACGCATGTATAGTATAATGTTGGGTGGAGGTAGCATGTGATGAAAATAATGCACTCAACTTATCCTGATATGTCGAACCTAACCACCCTGTGACACAACCTGGGAAACATTCCTAGCCTACTTAGTGAGTAGAATAATATCTTCTTTTAAATGTAAAAAAATAGAATGTGTCGTAAGTGTAAATTGTAAATATGATGTTATGGGATCTGAATGTTATGACTTGTAGAATGTAAGAAACACCATGTATTCTCATTTTGTTGATGTTTTTTACCAAAATAAAAGGTCATATCTTTATGTTTCCCAAATCATTTTTCTAATGTTTTTTTGAGATATATTTTTACCTAGAAAAGGGAGTTTTGTAAGATATGGTAATATATATATATATATATATATATAAATTTTGAATTTTTTATCTAAAAGATAATTAGAAAATGGTGTTATTTGTAATTTATGTATCATTTCCCACATGATGGTTCGTCTCATTATTATTTTCTCACATGTTTGCTTTATTGTTTAGACATGGACTAATTGATTATGCATTAATGACTTCTCCTCAAAGGTTTCTTCACTTTATTCAATTTCTTCTCTTTCTTCACTTTATTCTCTATCTTCAATTTCTTAACTTTCTTCACTTTCCTCCCTTTTTACACTTTCTTCACTTTATTATCTTTCTTCATCTTCTTGGTTATGGGTTGGGTTAATGTTATCGTCGTCATCATTATCACCATTCCTCTTGTATCATGGTTTATATCCCAATAATTATATCTTAAATTTCAATTAGGGTTACACAATCAGCTATACTATCCACTGTTGTTGGATGTGTACTATAAGAGGTTCCTTTCTCAGTCTAAATAGCTTCCCTATAAAAGTATGTAGAATAAAACAATACTCTCTACATCAAACTTTTTTTCTGAACAATATTCTGTTAGTGTAACCAATATTGAAAATAATGGTTAAACCTATAATATATATTATATTGAAATTTTATAATGTATTTATATACACTTCAATATTATACTATGGTTTCATTATATATAATTTCATTATAACATTACTCATAGGACATGGTTTGGATGAGATGAGTCTGACTTCAGAAGCGTGGTAAAATCCAACTTTTTTTCAACTTCTAGTTTAATGAAATTTTCCAAAAGAATATAATTAACATTTGAATTTTGAAAATAATATAAAAATGTGAGTCATTTATAAATAATGTGGATATTATATGAACACCATATAATTAACAATACGAGAATATCACAATGAAGACAATACATCATTGTGGCTGAGAGTGTGAACTCAACCTAGCAATGTTAGGGCATCATTTATCGTTATGGAATTCTTGAGGACTTATGGTAAATCTCAGACTTTTCCCTTATTCTTGAGTCCAGTCCATCGCTTTCGACATTTTGCTGGCTTTAGGACTCCCATATTTAAATAACCAATTGATGTCAGGTATCACTATCGACCGACCTTCAGGCATTAGGAAATATTGAAACTTGCCAATAGGTGTCCATGGTGCAACATAATAGTTAACAATGGTGTCTATATGGTACACTAGATCAATATATTCTTCGCATGATATGTTCATAGAGGCACATGTTGTGATGGTGTGTTCCCATGGAAACCATAAGGCCTAAAGGTTTCTACATTGACATTGTCTCACATCCAGTAATACCACCAATTTTCATCAATGCTATTTGTGGGGGGTTTGAACACTCCTAAACATCAAATTGTGAGTTTTATCGGTAGAAAATGAAGACATGATAACCCAAAGCTTCTACAATGTTCTTTTAAATCTATCATTAAATGTGATTTCTGTACTATACCCCCTACTGAATACCAAATGGGGTTAATATTTTTTCTATCAGTGAAGTACTTCACACAATTATATAATGTCTAATACACTAGGGAAGTTATAGATAACTTGTGATACCCATTTAAGACACCATTAATGCACTACATAATGTTTTTTTGTTATGTGTATGTACCTCTTCCCCCCATCATATGCCAATGTCCATTTTTATTTTAGAATCTACATTATATAATCATACACTTCTTGATTAGCCTTGAAAATGTGTTCTAAACGTTCTTCAATTTATTTTGATCCATCTCAAATGATACAAATAAGTGATCATATTTCATATAAATTGTTTTTATATTTACATATAAATAGTCAAAAATAACAATGACTTTTCATACCAAGCCTCATGATTTCCTTCTTTATAGGTTTGTCATGTAATGATTTCTGAAATTTTCTAGAAATGTGTCTGAGGTAGTACCAATGATGTGTATTTGGGTGTCTCTATATCTATGGGGCTACATTGTTTTCCTCATTTATTTCCTGATTCCGATCAGATATGAAATAAATACCCCGAAATTTGGTGAAATGGTTGCTGATACATGCAAAAAACCAACTCCATGATTTGAAGTTTTCTATCTTTACAATGAAAAAGGAAAAATGAAGAGGTGAATAGTTTCCATCATGGGATTCCTAAATCAACAATATGACCTTGTATTTTCTATATAGAAACATTCTATCAATCTGTATAAACTATTTTCTGAATGAAAATGCAATGATATAGAGGAGGAATTCCTAAAAAATGATGAAATTGAAAATGATATGAATCAATTTAGTTTTCTTGACACATATATTTATTCGTATAAAGATGGAAGACAACATGGTTGTTGTGTCTCAGTATGGATATAAATTTTCGAAACACCTGATATGATTCATCCCATTCACTCTAGACCTTCACAATAACCTTTTATTTTTCCATACATGACTTATTATAAAAAATATTATAACCAAAATTATGTTTTATCCTCTAATGGAAAATGTATATAGTAACATATTGGCATGCCCAAATCATCTCGATGAAAATGGATGACACAAATTCAGAATCTAGTTAGGTATTATCTTGTGTCATGTTTGGTTGAATGCAAGTATGAGATGCCACAATCTTCAAGACTCTCCAACCTTCAAATGCAATTTCTAGAATCTCCCTCAAGTAGAATCTAAAATCATCCCCATACTTATCACATTGGATGATGTATTTTTTTGTGGAATGATTCATGATCTATATATATGAAATCCCTCTCAATGTGAAATCTCTTTAGTGTGCTTTTAATAGATATTTACATGGAAAATTTCTTCAAACATATTAGGTTTTCTCCAAGTCACTTAACCAATCCTATACAACATCATGAAAATTAGTTGTGGGTGTGGAAACATTGTAGTCGTATAAAAGTATATTTTCCACTGAATCCTACAAATAGGATAGGAGTGGTGGATGAATTATTGTGGGTCGTGGTAGTTTTACAACTAATGGATTTCTAGAAACATAATGAAAAAATCCTTCTACTCAATCCACTTCAACCCCATTTTCATCATATGTTCCATCTTTTCTAAAATTATCATCAGATGATGGGTTTACAAGTATATTTGGGATATCATTTATGTTTTTCTCTTCTACATCATATGCAATAGCCTAAATTTATTAGGAATGATCTTCTTACACCAATGTTGTATGTATACATATTTATATAATTGGACATTGTTGTTGTACAATAGAAACATCAACAAATAACTCAACCATGGTACGATTTGACCGTTGTGAAAATAAATATATTTCTTGGACCCACTACACATCAACAACCAGTGGATAATCCTGATTCCATAGTGTATTTAGGAATTGAAAATTTCTGCAGCTCATAGACACGATCTCTTGATCGGGTCCCAAATTTAAAGAACCTTGAATTATATCTTGAAGTTCACTTAGGGTTAAAAAATGATCTATACTAACAACTATTTTATGTTGTGTAATTAAAAAATATACTTGCTCGGTTTGAACAACCTACCCATAGTAGTACACATAAGAAAACACGACTCTTCATCAAAAATTGTTTTTGATTAAGATTCAGATAGGGTAACTAATATTGATAATGATGGTTGACCATATAATATTTAATATATATAAATTTTAGAATGTTTTTTATATCTTAAAATATGATATTAATGTTTTTTTATATAAAAGTTTATTAAAATATAAGTCAAATAATGGTTTGGAATCTGAGGTAACAGAGAAGAAAAAACTAAATTAGTTTATTTATTATTAATAAAATGACATTTATGATCATATAATGTTAAATTGATAAGAACAACGACATAAAATAACACATGAATAGTTTACAACATACATATAATACCTTGGAATTTTTCAATAGATCATGGTTTGGATGATCTGAGCCTCACATTAAGAGGGAGGTAAAATCCATCTTATTTTCAACTAATAGCTTTATAACATATTTCAAATGGATGAAATTAACATAGAAATTTTGAAGATAATTATGCCTTTTATTAACATATCTTAGATTTTATCTCAGATGTTATTAGAAGGCTAATAGATTTTCAAAATTATAAATATAAGTACATACCTTTCAAAAATTTTATTAAGATACCAATTGAAAATAAGATGGACTTTACCACATGCCTTAAGTGAGGTACTTCTAATACAAATCATGTTCTATTAAAAAAAGTTCAAGGTATTTATATAATGTTGTAAAGCATTCATGTGTTATTTAATGTGTTTTTTATTCTCCATTTAAATTAATATGATCATACATGTCATTTTATTAATGATAAATAAATGGATTTAGTGTTTTTTTCTTTACCTTGTTTTCCAAAACATTCTATGAATACTATTGACAATGAAGGTTGACCATATAATCTTTATGATGCTGAAATTTTAAAACACCTTATTATATCCTAAAAAATGATATCAATGCTTTTAGCAGTGTTTTTAATCAACCACAATATATATCAGTAGTATATAAATAAAATATGAATCATCTAAAGAATATCCCCCAGGAGTGTCAAACTAGGTGTGTAGCAAGACCCGTTGCTGTGTACCAGGTTAACCTGAGTTAGGCTTGGGAAACCTCTTCTGAGTTCTTACTCATAGGTTCATCTATTCAAGAGCCACATCCACTTGTTTTTATCCAGATTGGGATATTATTTCATAGATAACCCCATAATATTTTTGTTACAAAATACGTAGAACTTTTTCTTGTATTCACTATGATGACACTAATCATTACATAACCATTGGTTAAACATAACTTGACTATTAGTTAAATATTTTTTAACCATTTGTTTAACATTTATTAACCATTAGTTAATCATTTCTAAACCATTAGTCTAACATTCCTTAAAAATTAATTAAACATTAGTTAGTAATACTTTAATCATCCCTTAATCATCCTTTAATCATTCATTAATAGATACTTAAATTATTATCTAATCATTACTAAATGATTATTTAAAAATTCTATAGTAAATAATTAAATATTACTTAATCCTTAATTAATTATAACATAATAAAAAGTTAATCATATTATATTCATTGTTTAATTATAATCAACTAATCATTATATGTAATCATTTTTTAATCCTATGTTATTCATTATTTAATCTTCACTTATTGATTAATAATAATAATAATTATTTCAAAAATATATATACAAAACTAAACTATTTAATAAATAAAATAATTAGAACTAACTAAAAATAATTTAATTATTTAAATAAACAAATTTAAACTATGTATGAAAAAATACCCCTAAATAATGCTTCACAAAAAAACCAAGACTTCTTTTAGACCGCCAGATCCACCAAAGAAGAAGAAGAATTATTCTAAATAGAGGGATATATAATGTTGATAGATGAGTGAAATTTGAAGTGAGGGGGAGGGGGGATGCCCCTTATATAGTAATTTTAACTAAATGTTGTATGGGGTGTGATCATTTCGACTTTATGCTTGGATAAAGGTGCATTCCACCTTCCATCACTTTATTTTTCTTTAGGGAGAAGAGAGTTGGCCCCTGTATGCCATTTCCATGTAAAAGATCTAGGACAAAGGTAGTGGGGAATTGAAAGGTTGTAGGCCCCATAATTTCTTTTATACAAATTTTTTATAAAAAATTGAACAATATAATTTTAATTTTTTTCTAGAAAACATATAAAAACACTATATTAGTGGTGAGGCAAAGTTTCATTATCCCAAACCATCCATTCCCATATTTCTGTTCAATCCCTATTTACACCACTATTTCAATAGAAAAATTTTCCATTAATTAAAAAATATAAGAAGACCCCTTATTGGTTTATAGGATATCTCTTTCAATGGTGGGTAAACTCATTAACATCTGACCATTCGATCTAAATGCACTAAAAACATGATTCCACCTACTTAGAACCTAAAATAAAGAATGGCCATAAGAGAAGTAGGATCATGCCAACTGAACTTCGAGAACTTGTGTGAAAAGGATAAGAAAAGAGATCTACTTTAAATACCCTGGTCATTCAACAACCATTTAATATTAATAGAGGACCTAAAAAATTAATTTTATTTCCAGAGTATTACTATCAGAAAAGCAGTATCATGAGTCCTTAAAAACACCCCTTCAGTGGATGATTAAAACAAAATCATAGAATATTGGAAGCCATGTCAAAAGTTTTATTAATTGGGATCACTCAAATCCAATCCACTAGGGTCCATACATACAGTTCAATATACACATGAATGTGACACAACCTCTTACAAGGGGAGCATTTCTTTCCATGGAGGATCACCGGTTATGAATCCCATTAAAATATGAAAAACACTATATCTTAATTTTTTGGGTGGAAGGATCATACATGTGGAAAATGAGAAAATCTCTTAGGTAGTTGACACTGAAGGAAACATCATCTACCTATATGGATCATGGTTTCATTCTAATAATGGTAGGACACCCTTCATTCGAGAATAAGAAAGACAATTTGATAGGGAAAATATTTCCAAGGCCTTTAGTTTGTAATCCTCCCCATCTCCAGGGTAGTAGACGATGAAGGTAGAATCATCCTACTGTATGGAACATGAATCCAGGTGAATAAATAAGGGATTACATTTTTTCCAGAAGCATAAAGAAAATTTGATATAGAAAATATTTACAAGTCCTTTAGTTTTCAATTAGCCTCGAATTTGTCAAAATATTTAATTATAGGTACTATGCTTGCTATCAAATATAAAAGATACCTTAATCACCCAAAAATACCTATATCCAAAAAACCATCCTTGTGCCTGAAATCCTAGAGATTCTTTATAATAACCTTGATAAACATTCATCAATGACTACCACGCTTCTTACATGATCCCCCAAAACAAAAATGTCACCACATGCCACCACCTATCCCAAAAACCATTCATCATGAACCATCAGACCCCATGACACCTCCCCATTAATACATCCACCATTTCCACCCATTTTTCTTAATTAAACACCATTAAAAAAGAATAAAAATGGATAAAAAATCACCGTCGATTAAAGAGTAAATTTAAATGTGAATATGACATTGACCACCTTACGCTAGAACCCAATGACTCCAAATGAACCCTTGATACTTCACCTAAATTGAAATAACTACAAAAGATATGGAAGATTGAAGAGGATTGTTATTTTATCTAATACAAATTGGTGGATGTTATCTCAATACATAACCATCTATCTTAATGAAAATATTGGGTTGGAATTGACATAGGATTTTCAACCTACAAACTATTTGAATGCTTCAATGCCAAAGCTGTAAAAGTGGCCCTATCATGTTTTCTCTCTCCAAATACATGCTAAAAATAGGGACATGTGTGGAATATATTACAAGGATGGTTTTGAATTACATTTACTAGTCTCTCTCCAAGGACACAGTGACATCCAATACCTCCTAAGGAAGGAATAAGATATTAGGATTATAAGTTTCACTTCGAAAAGGATTGTCACCCCTATCTACTATCCTGGTGTTCCCTCTAAGGATTCCATTGGTTTCAATTGGTGGCTCTAAAAAATGATAATTTAATTACCTAGTATCTTAAATGGTATATTAGAAGTGTTATATTGTGGCCTCTTCTCATGGGTGGGGACTTCAATTAAATTATGACTCATAAGGAAAATAGAGGGGGATCCTACAGATCCATCACTCATATGAGTAACTTATTCTTGGAGATTCAAGTCACAGGTCTCTTTGACATGGAAAATTATGGTATCACTTTCACATGGATCCATGGTTACTCGTAGAACACCTGAATAATAGGGTAAATAGATATATTCTTGGCTTCTTCCAAGTAGCTGACCATCTTCATCCTCTTCCATGTTTCTCATCTCAACCCAGCTATATAGACCACTGACCTATTCTTATCAACCATAGTACTGACCATAGTAATACAAGATAAAAGAGGCCTTTTAGATTTGAAAGCTACAGAATGAGGGAAAGAGGCCATGATGACGTGATTAAATCAGGATGGAATATGGAAGGCCCTGGAATTCACAATAAAATCCACGAGGTCTCCTTTAACCGTAAGTAGTGGAGTTGTTGTCTATTTCACCAACCATGTCATCAATGCAATAATATCAATAAAAGGCTCAAGAATATTTTCCCCCTTCCTCCATCATTTTCAGAACTCTCTAGAATAATCATCCTTGAAAGTTATCTTAATAATGCTCTCAAGATGAATGAAATCTACAAGATAATGCATGTATGCGACATCCGCAATATAAAAAGGGACACAAATACACATTATTTCCATCAAAAAGAATTCGGGAGGTGATGTAAGAACATAATTTCTTGTTTTAAATCTCCATAATGGAATACCCTATTGATGGAGGATGATATACATTTTCTTATCTTTCTCTTTTTCTAGGATCTGTACTGTAACGACCTGAAGATTTATAAATAAATTTCCTCATTCATTTTAATCAAATGTATTAATATATATTATGGATATAGAATAACACGCAATTGATTGGTTTTATTTTATACTATTGGATTTAAATGACTGTTAATAATATTTTCTATTTATAATATAGTCATTGAACATTACTCATATGAATTGAATAAATATTGGGTTTTGATATATCCAATTGACACAAACAAAGGATGTGATTGCCTCAACCATTATGATCTTACCATATAAAGTCCAAATATAAGGGATTTTGAGGGAGATATAATCTCAAGGGTTTTCCTTTGACCACACCCAATATTAGATACAATAACTAAAGCATTAACAAAATCATTAATGGGAGAAGTTTATGATCATTGAGATCAAGACTAAAACCATGTACGCCAAATCACCCCATGAATGTCTCATCATCACACACCATACCCTTTGAGTATTTTCTAGGGGTATTAAAGGGATATGTATCAATTACATAGTAATATGAATATGTATAATTTATTTTTAATAGAATAATGTAAATATTTTCTTTTTATCATTATTTTATAAATGATTTCGATTTTTATACAATAAAACAAAAATTGCACTATTAATTAGAATTCAATTTCATGCAATAAGTTTATTTTGAAGAATTAAAAGTTTTTTTGAAACAAATAATAAAATATTACTTTTAAATAATTTTATTAAATATAAATTATCATTTAATTCTTATGAAGTCAATTGTAATTTTCGTAACAGTTCAAAAACTGTTATTGTCAAAAATACGAGGAATTTCTCGATAAATGTCAATTTATTTTAAAAGTGAAAATTTACATATTTTAAAAATTATTTTGTTAAAATAAATATTATTTTTTAGATTCATAACATTTAAATCATCCAATTATTAATTTTTTATAATTTTATGAAACAGTGGAATTTTCGGGTAAAAATTAAATACAGTATAAATATACAGTTTGTGTTATAACATCATAATATCCCAAAAGTGATGTAAAAAATTATATTATTTAAATTAATGACCAAATATATGTTTTACCATTAAATAATGTGTTTTTTATTTCATTAATTTTATAGACCCTCTATGAATCCTCGAAAACTATAAATATATTTTATTGTTTAAAAATCATTCTTTTAGATTATGACTCACTTATTCATAATAAAGGGTATTATATTGTTAATTTAGGACCTTGAAATTATAGGATAACTAAAAACACTCCAATTTGGTAGAAACCACAGGAAAAAATCGTAAACAAGTTTGTGGTTTTGGTTATTTTATTACATAGAGTCTAAAACCTATGTTTAAAAATAATAAAGAATTCACAACCAATGTCATATATAAACCCACAAAATATCCCATTTATCTTCACTAAAAGTCCATGGAGCATATCATTTCTCTTACCTCCCCTCTCTATATTCCCCTACAATTTTCCACAATCTCTAAAGAAGCCCCTTTCAATCATTTAGAGTTACACTCTGAAGGTAATTGTTCTTTTTCTTCACCTCTTTATTCAAGTATATTCATTATCATGCCTCTTATCTACCATTTATAACATTGGGATGTTTACTACATATCCCCCACTATTAATTTCTTAATTATAAATAATTATATAACCCATTTTTATATCATTAAATCCTCTCATAAACATTTATACTCCCCCATTATGCTTTAGAAATTTCATTGTGTTTTTTCATGCCAAACAATTGTATAGTGAATAACCATACCCATTTTCTATCATGGGTGTTCTACTTTATTATCTTATTACTATTTATTAGAGTATTACATGTATTTATTATACACTACATTATCATGGATTAAAATATTATTACAAATGAATCCATGTTGTATGATCTATGTGGCACACATAAGTATGAGATTGAAATGAAAGTGATGGGTGATCCCGAAATTATATAGATCTCCAATGAATTGGGTAATGATTAGTCTCATGAAATTCCATGATGGGATAAATGTAAACCTAGTTCCTTTATGGGACTTTTTCCATCATTATGTATTGGAATTTTTCCATGACTTCTGTTAATGGTGATATTTTTTAAATTGATTCCACATTTCTCATGTTGCATTTATGATTATCATGCTATATCATGTCTCATTATACATGTTTAAGATTAATACTCATTTTATGAACCATTGATATGAGTATGTCATAACATGTTTTTTTCTATTAATGTTACACATTTTTTATTCCCTTATCTGCTTTTATAGCTCACCCGTTTCTTCTGTATGTCACTAAGTTATCCCATGAAGTTTTAAGTATGAGCATGTTAAGGAAGTTATCAATAAAGATGTTCTATTTCTTTGTTTTACCTTGTTATATAATATACCTAATTCCCAAATACTCTATACATAACAATATTTTGGGCTTTATTAAGTTTAATTTTTTTTAATAAATCATGTATCAACGTGAAATAATGATCAATGTTTCCATTGTAGGAATCAAATGAGAAGTTTAGTTATTTTTGGGGTTAGGATTAGAAAAATACATCCACATAATTGGGTATAATACTATGTATGAGAAGAAATACCTAAATTTTGGTAGGAATATAGAAACTAGTATATATCGAAAATGAATCCTTATTTGGATACTACAAGTGTATATGGATCTGACATAGATATCCATAGGGGTAAAACCCAAAAACATAACATTAATCCAGACTCGACTGAGTACTTGTGCATGACAACACGTCTTACTACAACCCTAGTTTGAGAATCTCTATATATAAGCTTTTCATAATTAATAAGCGTTTTATATATCATTATTAATGGGAAAAAATTCCTATAAGAATATATTTTAGGAAATAGATCATGAATAACATAAACTGAAGCCTAGAAATTCATAATTCATTAAAATACATGTAATTTATAAGTTATATCTTTCATTATATTGGATTCCAATTTATATGATTAATTGTTTAAAAAATTCATCCCTAATTTTATCTTTATTATATCCAATGGAACATATAGGAGGAATTTGGTAAACAATCAATGTGATGGGCAATGTGATGACTTCCCCAATGAGATTCCGAACACAATAAAAGCGGGAATCGTGAACTTTGTGATGATACTATGTCAGCTGACTCATGTTCTAAATAGAAACCTATATTAGGAGGAGCACCAAACACTGAAAATAATGAAAAAGATGCAATTGAGTGATTTATTTGACAAAATCCATTGAATTTCAGTGGAAAATATGATCTATTAATCATGGAATGACATATCAACTCTATTGAGAACATATTATCCATCTTTATATGATCGTAGAAAGATCAGGTTTCACAATCTGTTTATCGTATGGAGGGAAAAGTTGATAAGTGGAAGAAATTGATCCAGAATACAAAGTATGAGGAAGAGATCAATGTGGTGGTGTGGAATGAATTCCAGAATATGTATTTTGATAAATATTTTTATCACAATCTATGACTTAAAATGGAAAGGGATTTTCTTCCCCTCATGAAAAAAGATGTTGAATCTATCATAGCATACACTGAAAACATCAAAAAGAAATCATGATATTTTTAAGTCATTTTTACCCTTAATTGAAAGGTTTATCACTTATTTAGAGTGTTAAAAACTGGTTTATGAAAATCTATAGTTATTTGATACATTGATAGCTATGAGAAATTCATATAATGTGCCCTAGAAGTTGAAATTGATATATGTGAATCCACAGGGTATCAGGGGGATAAGATGTATAAATTGGAGTTTAATTCTGATTTTATGATGGATAAATCAAACCGTGCTAATAAATTTCAACATCCAACTTTCCAAATTTGTAGAAAGACTCACCCTATAAATTTCATAAGGGGGATGTGTAAATTATTTTGGTGAGTGAAAGAATGGAACCTATCTACTGATTGCAGATAGGAGAAACATTCCAATGTGAAGATGGAATGTAATCTTATAGTCAACCCTCTATACATTGTTCATTACATCAACATCAAGGAACCACTGAACCTTTTAAACCAGTGCACTAAGACAATGGTAGTCAGAGAAAACCAACAACCTCTATGTTAGTAAGGGAGATATATTTTCATCACAACTGTTGAGGTGGATCCTGATAATAAAGTGGTGAAAGGTACACTAGTTATTCAATAAATAATATTGAATTAACATTCTGTTTTGGTTCTACGCATTACTTCATATCATGAATGTTTTTGAAAACTATTCAAACACCACCACAAATCATTGATGTGGAGATGTCAGTGAAAACAGAAAGTGTTAAAATTATTGCATACTTAGTATATAATTCCCCTCCTATCAAAATTTGGGGGATAATCTTCAAAATAATCCTTGTCATACTCCTTCAGTAAAATTTGATGCATTTTTTGAAATGGATTTTTTTCCCTGTATAGATCCAAAATAAATTTACACTGGATGGAAATCAATATCGATATTGTGAATCTTCCTCCAATAATGTACAAGTGAAAGGTAGAGGATTAATCTTATTTAGAACCCACATCCCAAGAATTGATATTTTTTCCCTACGAGAAAAAATATATATCACAAATGACTAAGTCCAAGAAAATAATTATCCTTGAATACATGATCATTGTGAGGGAATACACTAATGTGTTTCTAAAGGAATTTTCTGGTATTAATTTTAGACGAGAGGTTGAATTTTCAATCGAGCTTATACGTGGGGTGTAACCATTATCCAAGACTATATATAGAATGACTATTGTGGAACTTGAAGAGTTGAAGGAACAACTATAGAAGAATATTGATAAAGGGTTCATATGCCCAAGTGATTCACCACGGTGTACACCATTCCACTTCATCAAGAAGAAGGATGGGTTATTGTGACATTATATTGATTATCATGATCCAAAAAAGATAAAAGTAAAGAGAATGTATCTTCTACCATGGATTTATGACTTGTTCAATCGGTTATGTAGAGGAAAATACTTCACCAATGTGGATTTGCGGTCAGGGTATTATAGAGTTTGGGTGAAGGAGGATATCCCAAAGATTACATTTCAAATAAGGCAGTAGCAATATGAGTTCACATTAATGCCATTCGGATTAAATAATTCCCCATAAATCATTATGGATATGATTAATATAGTATTTAGGGATTACCTCAACAAATCTATGGCAATGTTTATAGATTATATTCTAATATACACTAAAATCAAGGAGGATATTGATTTGTATCTAAGCACTATGATAAATACCCTGAGAAGATTCATGAAATGTCAATAAAATGTGAGTTATTAATGAAGGAAGTCTCATTATTTGTGCATATAATCATAAGAAATAGTATATCTATGAACCCTTTAAAGAGAAAAGAAATTGATGGATGTATGAGGCCAACCTCTAGGTCTAATATATATAGTTCCCTTGGATTATCTAGGTTCAATAATTGAATTGTGTGAAATTTCTCGAGATTATAAAACCCTTTAACAAATATAACTCGGAAGGGAGAATAGTTTTCATATAATGATGATTGTGAAGAGAGCTTCAAGGAGTTGAAAAAGAGGCTTATCACTACACCTATACTCACAATACCCACAAGTGGAGAAATTTTCGTGGTATTCCATGATTCTTTAAAGAACCTATTGGGATTCGTGTTAATGAAAAATTAAAAAATGATAGCCTATGATTTATAGAAGTTGAAATTTCATGAATAGAACTACCCAGCACATGATCTTGAGTAGGCTATAGTGATCATTACTTTGAAAATATAGAAGCTTTATCTCTTTGGAGAGATGTTTGAAATATATAAAGATATAAAAAGCCTAATGTATATATTCAAATTAAAAGATATGAATTTGCACCAAAGGAGATGGTTAGAGCTAATCAAGAACTATGACTACTCAAATCACTACCATCATTTGAAAGTGAAAAAATTTGACGATGTTCTATGTAGAAAGGATCCAGAAATTCTATCATTGACGAAAATTGAGAGGGATCCAATATTCTACGATTTTAAAAGGGCGGAAATGAGAATCATAAAAGAAGGAACACCATCAATCCTTTCACAAATGATTACTCAACCTCCATTTATGGATATGAAAAAGGAGACTGAAAGGGATGATGCAGGAATTCATAAAAAAGTGGAAGCGATGAGAAAAGTGAAATTTATTGAATTAAATATTAATGAAGAAAGAGTTATAAGATTTGGGCCATGGCTATGTGTAGCATAAAATATCAAGTTAAAGGATATATTTGATGATGTACATAGTTTGATTTTCTCCATCCATCCAAGAATCACAACGATGTATCGAGATCTCCAATAGCTCTTTTAGTGGGAAAACATGATGAAGGATATTGCGGAATATACATCAATATTTTTTGTATTGAATAATGTATAGGATGAAAGGAAAAAATACACGGGGATGGTGAAAATATTACTCATACCTACATGGAAATGTGAAAAAGACATCATAAATTTTGTTATTGGTCTTATGAAGACATAAAAAAGAAATAATACTATATGGTATGTGTGGGATCATCTTACAAATACTAAAAAAATCATTAAAATTCAAGAAGACTTCTCACTCGATCAACACGAAAGGATATATATTATATAAGTGGTGAGGTTTCATGGAACACCAATATTGATTGTATCTGATAGAGACCCAATATTTACCTCTATGTTCTAGAAGAGTCTGAAACATGCTCTAAATAATGATTTGAACCCAAAAATTGAATATCACCCTCAAAATGATCTCCAATATGATAAGACAATTCAGAATCTTGTGGACATGTTGAGTGGATGCAAAATTGATATCAAAGTATGATGGGAATAACAACATCCTTTGGCTGATTTTTCATACAATAATTGTTTCCTCTCAAGCAACCAAATGGCTCCCTATGAATCCCTTTATAGGTAGAGATGTAGAACACCGATATATTGGGATGAAGTTGGGGAATCAAAACTACTGGGTTCAGAAATGGTTAAGGAAATGGTCAAGGAATTGTTGGAAACAGATATGACCATTCAACAACACATCAAGACTACATAGAGTAAAAATATCTATGATAAAAATAACTATCGATCCATAGAGTTTGATGTTGTAAACATGGTATTCCTGTACATATATCCATGTACGAAATTCATGATATTTTGAAGAAATTAAATCTTAGTTAAAGAAAAATTAATTCCTTTGAGATCCTTGATCGCATTAGAGCCGTGGATTATCGGTGGAAACTCCCACCCAACCAATCTCAAGTACCTTACTTATTTAATATAACCCTCTTGAACAAGTACATACCAGACCCATCACATGTGTTCAATCCAAACATTATACCATTATAGAATGATATATCATATGAGGATAAATTGGTAATGATCTTAGATTGTAGAGACAAATTTCTACAAAATATGGCAATGTACTTAGTTAAAGAGTTGTGAAGTGATAAAAGTTTAAATAAGAGACATGGGAATCCGATGAAGTGATGAAACAAAATTACCATAATCTATTTTAGTTTGGGGAAAAAAATTAGAGGAGGAATTTTTTTAAGGGGGGAAGATTTTAAGGACCTGAACATTTATAAATAAAAGTTCCAATGCATTTTAATAAAATATTTTAATATATATAAAATATATATAAAACACATGACCTTATTTTTCTTTATTGTATCCTATTAGATTTAAAATACTGTTAAGAATAATTAACATTTATAATATATTTTTTGAGCAGTGATCATATGAATAGTATAAATATAGGTTTTTGAAAAATCCAGTTACAATAGAAAAATGAAATGATTGCCTCAACTAGTTGAATCGTACACTATAAAGCCCATTTATCAAAGAGATCAAGGGAGATAAAATCTATGGTATTATCCATTGACCAATCCAATGATAAGATCCAACAACTTAAGAATGATAGAAACTGTTTATGTGAGAAGTTTAATCTCATTGAGATGAATACCCAAAACATGTACGCCAAACCACCTCATGAAAGTATCACCATTGCGCACCATACCCTTAGGATATTTTTTGGTGTATAAAACATTTCTATATATATAGAATAATAATATGAAAATTTATATTGTATTTTCAATAAAATATTGTCCTTATTTTATTCTTATCATTACAATATAAATTATTTCCATTTTTATATAATAAAACAAAATTTTATTGTTAATTAATATTAAATTTTAAATAAGATGTTTATTTTGATTAATTAATGTATTTTTGAAATATATTATTTTTTAAAAAAGAATTATTAATTATAAATGATTATATATTTTTTATGAAGTTAAATGTAAATTTTATAAGGGTTCGAAAATTGTTATTGCCAAAAAAACCCAACATTTCTCAATAAATGATGATTATGTTTTAAAATATAAAATTAAAATATTTGTAAAATAATTTCGTTAAAATAAATATTATTTTTGTAATTTGTGATTTTAAATTATTGAACAGTGAATTTTTCCAAATTTTTTGAGATAGTCAAATTTTTGGGTAAAATTAAATACCATATAAATATATGGTATTTATTATGACAACCCAATTACCCAAAAGTGTATTAATAAATAAAATAAATAGAATCAAAGGAAATATTTATGTTTTCTTACATTATAATAATGCGATTTTATAGTAATTTTATTAATTTTACAGAGCCTTTTTTGAATCCTACAAAACCATTAATATATTTTAAGGTTTTGAAATCATTTCTCTAAGTGCATGATTCACCTTCACATCATAAAATGTATTATTTTTTTATGTTTCTCCCTTGGAGTTATGAATTATTTTAAAAAAAAATCCCCTTTGGACTTATGAAATAATTAAAAACACTATCCATTGGCAGAAACACTGGGAAAAGCAATGAGATGCTTTGTGGTTTTGGTTACTTTAATACTTAGAGTCCAAAACACATGTTGGAGAAATAATAAATAATTACGCACTCATTTCATATATATACCCACAAATTTTTCAATTTATATTCACTAAATATTCATAGAGAACATAATTACTTTTCTATTACCTCTCTAGAGTCCTCCCAAGGTGGCCAAAGTCTTAAGAATCCCCTCCCAAGCATTTGGATTCAAGCTCTCTAGGTAAGGGTTATTTTCTCTATCCTCTTTATTCAAGTATCTTTACTATCTTATGCCTCTTATCTCTTTTTTATAGCACCGGTATATGTTATTCCATATAACCCTTAAATAACCTTATTATGTATTAATAATGAGATACCCATTTTTACCTCATTAATCACTCCCATAAAAATATATACTCCCCGTCATGCTACTAAAATTTCACCATGATTTTTTATAATTTCATGGATCTATCCAATCCATTTATTTTCTAAAATTTGGCATTTGAGGTGTTCTGGAAGTTCAAGGTGACTTACTCACAACACTTTTCCAAATTTCTAGTTATGTGAATAGTGATTCCAAAACAGTGTCTTCTCCTTTTCAAAATTTCTAGAATGGTTTCATGAACAGTGTTTCTATAATGGTGTCAATTCCTTTCCAAGATTTCTAGAATGGTTCCATGAACAATGTTTCCAGTACAATGTCATTTCCTTTTCCAAATTGTTAGAATGGTGTCATGAACAGTGTTTCTAGAATTTTGTACTTTACTTTTCCAAATTTCCAAAAAAGTGTCTTGAACAGTGTTTCCACAATTGTGTCATTTCCTTTTCCAAATTTCATAAATACTGTCATTAATAATGTTTTTAGAATAGTATCCTTTCCTTTGTCAAATTTCTAATTTTTCTTAGATTCCTATAGTTTTCCCCTTTTGTTGTTTCCTTTGACATAAAATGCATTCAAATCCTTTTTTAAGATATTTAAGGTTGATTCAAAGCCCATAATTTCTATATTAATTTCCCTAAGAGTGGGGAAGCCTTTACTTGATCAAAACATGTGATCATTGATAGATCTTATCTTAATGGAAAATCTAGTGTGTCTTAAACTACTGCTCCGTTAGATATTTTTAAGGGTTGAGATATCGTCCACCCTTGTTATTCCTTCATGTTCCCTGGTGTCATACTATTGATGTTTTTCCTTCCATTCCATATTAGTCGTACGATCAAACTTCCATCCTCAAATATTTTTCCATTGGAGTTTTCCATGCTCTTTGTGCACCCCTTATTTTGGTTCAACTAGGAGGTGTCGATCAGTCTTTGACATAAGGTATGTTCTACCTTTGTTTTTTTTGGGTTCTATACATTTCCTCCTCGTTATCCTTTTCCTTGTAATGGTAGAGGTTCTATATGTACCTAATTGATATTCCCAGGCTATTGGTTGTTGTGGTGGTTTCTTGAATCATCAGGTGGATTTAGTCTTCCATGAGAGGTGATTATGATAAATCATGTTGAGCAATTCTCACGCAAAGAATGTTGGAAACCTTTTGAGGTATGATATTCATGGATTCTCTATTATATTTACATGTTATATTAGAATTAGATTTTTTTATCCCACTAGATCACAATGGAATTGAAAGAAGAAATATGATAACCAGATTAAAGAATTGGTATTGATCGTATGTTGTTGCCCCTTGATTTTCTAAATAGTGTTGTATCTATGATTTTATTGTTTAGCATGTCGTTCTTGATGGAAATTGGTAATGAATATAAATATGGGATTAATTGTATATTATTTGGCATAAGACAATGATGAAAATTAATGAATATGGTTGATGTAGATATGCATGTTTAATTAAATTGGTTGATAAACCATAGGCATTTTAATGCTTGATACTAATGGATTAATGGAATGTCAATTAATTATTTAATTAATTTGTGATAGTTATGATAGATTTATGTTTATGTTTCCCATAATTGGTACCTTCTAATAATTAATCGGTTAATTCAATATAAACTAAATAATTAATTGTTTGATAAAATATAATGTCGTGTATGTTTATGAGATACCCTCTTGCATGTAAAGGCCAAAAGCCATATGTTTTGGAGCCATGAGGGCTCATCATGTGTGAAGCCATAATGCCTTGTTTAGGGAAAAGAGCAAGCTAGTTTGTTGTTTCCTACTACTTGTTTTGTGGTGTGAGTTTTCATGTCTATTGTGACATGTTGTGGAAGATAGGCCTTGTGGTTGTGGCAGCGGTTGATGCCTAGAGTGGAGAGATTCATCATTATAAGCATGTGGGTGTTGGGGAGGACACCAGGGACGATGGAACGGGTTTAAGTTGGCCTTACCAATTGATTTCAATGTTGGATGTCTATTTAATATAATGAATGTTTATCTGATTTACTTTCCCCACTAATTAAGGAGACTGGTCTTTCTTATCCTCCTTCCAAAAGAGGCAAATATGCGCGGGGTATGCCATGTTCTTTTAGTGTTTAGCTTCTCAATGTTGGATGTGTCTACGCTCTTACTATAGGTGGAAAATACATGACATGTAGTTCATCTACTCACCGTTTAGAGCCCCTTATGTTCGGTAGCATAGAAAGTTTACTTAGAATTCCTAGAATTTTGGAAAATTGATAATGCTGTTAATAAGTGATTGAATAAAGGATGTTGAACCCATTAGGTTTGAGCTTGCTGGAATTCAATCCTAAGGTTATGATTATGAGGAACCACAAACTCGGTTTTGTTATGCTTGGAAGGCATGTAAATTTGTTGTGATGATAATGAAATGTAAAGTGGAATTGAATTGATTAATTAATTAATTAACATAATATGTATCTGATATAAATTTAATGAAGTAGTTTAATCAAGCTCCTTAAATAGTTGTGTGCTTATTGGATACCTCGTCTTAATAGTGGAAACTGGGAGTTTGAGAGATGTTAGATGCAGTCAAGTCTAAAACTAGGTTATTCCCATAGTATGGTAGTGAAATATATGATATCATGTACTTTTTTGTTTCTATACGCTACACCACCATGTCGGTTAGGAAGGTGAACACCTTAAGGATTTTGAGAACTAGTTGGGGTGTGGGGGTGGGGATAATTTTCCCAACATCCCAGTGGGAGGATTGATGGATAACATATCCCTTTGGCACTACTCTCTTCTCCTGGTTGTTAGTTGTTCTAGTATGCACAATGTTTAGTTTTCCCCAAATTTTTTCTGTAGAGGTCTATAATAAACTGTTCAAATTTCACACACATAAATTCTGGATATACTATCCCATAGACTGCAATAGTTATAATGTGTATAGGATGTTATGGCTTGGGGATACTTACTCATTGAATGGGATGTAATGGCTTGAGGCATAATAACTGATGTATGAAACACATTATATGAGCTATGGTGTCTCTTACAAACTACCAAGATATGTTTGGTAGTGTGGATGGTGGGGTGCTTCACCTAGGTGCCTGCGAGAAATCATTGTGATTCACAAGGTTCATATCGCGGTGCTGGCCCAACTGTCTTTGGGCCAACCATTTTTGGGAGATATGGATTTCAACATGCGATGTTGGAGATAAGAAGCAAACCAGTGGGGAAGTGGAATTGTGGTGCCCTTAATATTTGTTATTATATTATATACTCTTTTATGTGATACTTTATGAGAGTAACCATGGTGATGCTGGAACCTAGAATATCTTTTTAGGTGATTGGTTAGTTTCACTTGTTCTCCACTATGCTTTAGAATGATTTTATTACTTTTTCATGAGAGGCTCTGGGGAGGATCCAATGTAATTTAATGTTATACTCGCCCTATGTTATTTAAACTGTTATTCAGGTTGCTTGGATTCAGATAGATATTAGGCTTCTTATAACTGGATTGCGGGTTTTTCATGAGCTATTCGGGCTTCGTGCTCGCTGATGTTTTACTTTCTTTTGGTACTTACACTTTTCTCTTTTAGTTTTAATATTTATTGCATGAAATTACATAATTTTACCTGGGTTTATTTTTATATTTTAGTATATGATGGAGTTTTTTGGTGTTTATCTTATTTATCTCTTTTGCATGTGTTCTCTTGGAGAGAAATGCCTCCCATTTGTGTGTTTTTTATACCCTCGGTGCTAGTCTCCAACCTGGGGCCTACTAGAAGCAGGACTCTGAGATCATTATCTATCAACTCACATTGCCACCCTAGGAGGGGTCACTATGTTGGGGGGGTGTTGTGACAGAGAGGTATCAGAGTTCTAGTGGAGGGATAACATGGAGTTTGGAGTTACGCACATTTTAGATTTCATGGGTTGGTAGGGAAATAGTTTCAGCCAATTTTACCAAGTGCTGTAAACACATGAGACTGGTTGAGACACAGTTATTTAGGGACCCCTATAATCTAAGGCATGAACATTTATGTTTATATTGGCTATTAAATGAGATGATATTGTTGGAGGTTAGATAAGTATGCAAGGATCATGCATCATTCATCTTTTCACCCGTGTTTTAATGGGTTGAACATGGTATATTTTAACCTAAAATTAATACATAAAAACAATTAATTAATATTAAATTATTCCATATTATAGGTTTAAGATCCCTAGTATTTTTTATTTTTCAGGTATGGATCTAGGTCTATTTCATTGTCAGGTGCATGCAAAATATGTTTAGCAGGTTGTGCCAGTAGATCACCTCAGAGTAGTGGTTGAAGAAAAAAACATGTAAGAGGTCACACTGAGAGTTTATGCATTAGAGTCTATAGAAGTATGAGGGATTTGTTTTAGATTTAGTCATAGAATACTTCTGGAATGAGGTTTAGATTTCATTCATTTTGATCCATGCTTGGAAGGAGCACTGGGTATCATTGTTTGTGATGATTCTGTGTGGGGCAGTGAAGAAGTGATGGATCTTGTTCCTCTAGGATTATGAGGAGTTGAAATCTCATGAGAGATGATCTGAGAGTAGTTCTGATATGAGTTTATTTCCCCGAATGTGAAGGTGTCCAGTCGTAGGGAGCGTCTTACCCTTTGGCTGGGGAGCTCCAGTGTGAGAGAGCCCAACTTCAATTTCTGAAACCTTCTACGATATTCTTCGGACATGTTTCTAGATGAGTAGGAAAGATAAAGGAATTTCAAGGAGGCTATGCCTACATAAATTCAGTTCCAGGTCCCCCAATTTTTGCGGAAAAAATATCTCGATGTGTTGGAGAAGTCAACTGTCACTGAGAGAGAATTATCTAGAACCAGATCATCATAAGAGGGGAGTCACTATGATTCCAGATGAAGTAGATTTTTGGCCTGGGGTTCCTGGCATTCAGGTAAAAAGAGTTTCCACTCAGACGGGGGTATGTCCCAGCCCTTTGTGTCACATTTTTCCAGTTGTGGTGATTCTCCGAAATATACAAAGGGATTAAGAAATTTTTTTCTTATGGAGGCTAAGGTCATAAGTAGCAATACTGTGTGACCTTTCAGATTAGTCCGTGTGTACCAAGTGTTCCACACTAGGTTCCTGTATTGAGACAGTTCCAGCTGAGGTAGTATCTGTAGGTTGCACCAGCTTTGGATAAGCATAGAGAAGATGGGGCAGGCAGAGGATAACCCTAGGATGATCCCCATCCATAGAGAGCATAGCATGGATATGGCGGTGGTTGTCATTAGGGTTATAGAGGCTGTATAGTAGGTTATGGTCAGCTCCATGCTTTAGTGTTGCCATTTCTAGGAGAGTTAGATGTCATTTGAGGTACCCTTTTCTATATTTATACTAGGTTTTATTGATTTTTTAATTCAAGAGTGACACACTATTTAATATCACGTACCCTTGTCCCGGTTTTGGGACTTTTGGTAGACAGGCTTCCAGTGCCCTCGTTATCGACTACGCTAGTTGGAGTTTGAGCTGACTTGTTTGTTGTTTGTAGAGACTTTTTGCTAGAGTTGGGGAAAAACCACTCCTAGGTATATTTCCAATGTTTAAAGAAACAAAAATATGATGTAATCCTTGGCATGTATTGGTTGTATTCGGTGCAACTTGTTTTAGATTGCTTCTAGAGACAGGTGGTGTTCTTCGATGATGATATAGATTCATTTGTGTTTGTTGGAGGACGAGATCCTTGGATGGGTAAGAGGAATGTTCTTTCTTTTAAATCCTTGATGGATGATCTGATGTTGATTTCTTCATAGGTTCAGCAGTCATCATTTCTCATGGTCATGGAGGAGTACCCTAATGTCTTTCCAGAATATGTTTTACCATTACCCCCTCGAAGGGAGATCAAGGTCAGGATCAAGCTGCAACCAAATGTATATCTTATATAGAGGTATCCTTATAGGATTGATCCTTACGAGTTGATGGAGTCTCATATACATATCAGTGGTCTGTTGCAGTACAGTTTTTTTTAGCTGAGTGTTTCACTGTGGGGTGCACTAGTTTTGTTTCATGAAGACAGTTTATATAAATTTGCGATTGTGTGTCGATTATCGTAACTTGAACAACGTTATAGTAAAAGACCACTATCCTATTCCTTGTATTGATGATTTATTTGATCAACTAAAGGGTGAAAGTTTTATATTGAAGATCGATTTGCAGTATGAGCATCATAAGATGCATGTGAAGGATGAGGATATCATAAAGACTACATTCTGTTATAGTCATGGGAATTACATGTTATTGGTAATGACATTTGGTGTGATTAATTCTCCTGCTTTGTTCATATGGTTGACGAATGTTATGTTACGTGTGTTCTAAGATACGTTTTTGGTGGTTTTCATCGATGAAATCCTCCTGTACTCTATGTCTGAGGAGGAGCATTTATAGCATCTATTTGCCATTTTGGGGGTTCTTCATGGACTAAATCTATTTGGAAAGTTGTATAAGTGTGAGTTTTGGGCAAAAGAAGTCCATTTATTGGTACTTGTTTTATCCCAGTAGGGAGTAGTTGTGGATCCTTCAAATATAGAAGCAGTTGTGTCATGATCAGACGCCAAGATAGTAGTAGAGGTGGGATGTTTATTTAGTCTCACAGGCTATTACAAGAGGTTCATAGCCGATTCATCTTAGCTTGTGAATCCTATGAAAGAATTGTTCGGGAAGTATCAATCAGTTATGTAGACTAATTAGTGTCAGGTATCATTCGAGTATCTAAACGATCAGTTGGTTAGTGCTTTGGTTCTTTTTCAACCAATAGAAGGAGTTCAATTCGATGTTTTCAATGAAGATTCACGCCTGGGGTTATGCTGTGTTTTGATGTATCAGAGATTGATCATTTGTTATGGGTATCATTATTTTCATCCCCATGAACGTAACTATGCAACACATGATCCTTATTTGGTAGCAGTAGTGTTTTCTATGATATTGTGGAGACATTACCTCATTGGTGATCACTTTGTGGTTTTCACCGATCATAAGAGACTAATGTATGTTTTCTCCCAACATGACTTGAACTTGAGACAACATTTAAGGGTGGAGTTATTACAGGATTAGAACATCAAAATTTCATATACGCATGGTAAAGGGTATGTTGTAGTCTATTTGTTAATAAGGTTATCACATAGTCATTCAATGCGTGAATTTGGTGATTCTTAGAGGGTTATGAAATAAATTTCAGCCTTACATATTTATATGGGAATGTTGGGGGTAGAGGTTGTCTTTTATAGTTGACAGTTCAGTCATATCTGGTGTAGTATGTGGAAGATTCCAAGTTGGGGGATTTTTAGGTGGAGTTCTGGAGAGATCAAGTTGTTTGTGGAGAGGCCCCTGAAGTTTTGTCTAAGGATGAACAACATCAAGTGTTGTTTTAGGGAAAGATATTTTACCTTTGGTGATGCGAGAGATGGTTCTTGGGGTGTCTCATAGTTTTCCTTTAGCGGTATATCCTGGTGTGAAATTATGTACTGAGCTTTGAGGAGTCAGTTTTGGTGGCTTGGGTTGAGACATGTAGTTGCAGAGTTTGTGTCTCGATGTTTGGTCTACTAGAAGGTAAAGTCCAACCACCATGTTCGTAGTGGCTTCTCTATCGATTAGGTATTCCTCAATGGGATTGGGAGGACATAATTATGGGAATTGTTACTGGTTTACCTTGATCACAAGAAGGCTATGGCGCTATATTTTTGGTAGTGTATCATTTGACAAAATCATCCCACTTTTTATCAATCATTGAGTCTAGATTATTAAAGGTTTTTTGGAGGTAGTATCTGGAGGGGGTGGTGAGACTCCAAGAAGTCCTAAGGATGATCATTATTGATCGAGATTCTCGTTTTACCTTTAGGGTGTGCATAGGTATAACACATTCTCTGGCTCTTAGCTATTCTTTAACACTACTTTTCATCTGCAGATGGATGGTTAGATAGAGTGGACCATTCAGACTCTTGAAGACATGGTGCAGTCTTCTGTCCTAGATTTTATAGGTCTATGGAGGAGGAACCTTCCCTTGTTAGAGTTCCCTTACAAAAATAGTTTTCACTCCACCATTGGTATGGAACCGTTTGAAGCATTGTATGGTCGACATTTCGATACTCTGTTATGTTGGGCTGGGGTTGGAGAGTCAGCAATTCATGGGTAGGAACATGTACAAAAATGATAGAGATAGTTAATGTAATTCATGAGAGGAGGAAGAAAGCGCATGATCGTTAGAAGTTCTATAACGGTCAAAGGAGGATACCACTATAGTTTGATGTTGTGGATTGCGTGTTTTTTAAGGTTACTCCCCATCATGGGCAGCGAAGGTTTGGTCGTGGGAGTAAGATTTCTCCCTGGTTTGTTTGGCCTTTTGAGGTGTTGGTTCATATTATATCCATGATGTACTAGTGTGAACTTCCCCTACAGATGAGCAGGATGCACGTTGTTTTCATATGTTGAAGATCCATCATTATCTTAATCATGACTCTCACATCCTAAATTGGGGTGAGATTGATGTTGTTGGTGATGCAACCTTCGAGGAGTAGCCGTTAGAGATCCAGGACAACAAAGAGAAGGTGTTATGTGGGCATTATATCCCCTTGGATAATGCATTGTGGTAATATGATTGAGTAGATAAGATTACTTGGGAATGTGAGTCGTACATATGCACTCAATACCCCAAGCACATTGATGTATATCTGTTTTTTTGTAATGATGTTCATGTGTGGTTTTAGACCTTTCGTGTTTATGAGAATGATCTTTATTGTATCTTTTTGTGGTCTCCTCTATTTTTAGAGGTATCCCCCCAGGGATAGTGTTTAGGAGATGGTTGTGGTTGTTTTTTGGTTTAACATTATTTGTTTTGTAGCGGTTGATCTCCTTTGGTGGTGAGAGTCTTGAGATGTATCTCTAAGGTTGGTTGCTCAGACAACATTTATAGTCTGGATTTTTTTGAATTCTAAAGTACAAGATTTTTTTGAGAGGTATCTGATGTAATGGCATGGACCTCTCTGGTCCATTCCTTCTAAGAAATATGGTGTTGGAGGTGTTATCATAGGTCAAGGTGACTTAATCCAAACACTTTTCCAAATTTCTAGTTCTGTGAATAGTGTTTCTAGAATGGTGTCATTTCATTTTCCAAATTTCTAGAATGATATCATGAATAGTGTTTCTTGAATAGTTTCATTTAATTTCCCAAATTTCTAGAATGGTTTCATGAATAGTGTTTCCAGAACGGTGTCATTTTCATTTCCAAATTTCTTTAATGGTGTCATGAATAGTGTTCCATAAATAGTGTCATTTCATTTTTCAAATTTCTAGTATGGTTTCATGAACAATGTTTCTAGAATGGTGTTATTTCCTCTTCCAAATCTATATAACCGTGTCATGACTAGTGTTTCTAGAACTATGTCATTTCCTTATTCGAATTTTTATTTTTTTCCCAAATTCCTAAATTTTTTCCCATTTGACATTTTTTTCAAAAGCATTTAAAGCCCTATTTTAAGGGATTTAAGGCCTATTCAAATCCCATAACTCTTATCTTAATTTTCTTAATGGTGGGAAATCCTTTACTTGGTCAAAATGTGCGATATTTTGTAGATCTGATCTTAATGGAAAATCCATCATATCTTCAACCACTGCTTTGTTAAATCTTCTAAAGGGATGACATATCTTCCTCCCTTTTCTTCCTTATTAATCCCTAGTGGGAGATGCTCTATCCACTCCTTCCTTCCTATAAGAGTCATGCGATTGAAATTCTACCCTTGTATTGTTTCTTATTGGAGTTTTTTCAGCTACATTTTCAACCCTATTTTGGTACAGTCCAGAGGTTTCGATCATTCTTTGACGTAAGGTGTGTTCTAACTCTATTTTTATGTGTTATAGACCTTTCCTCTTGGGTCTCCTTTTATTTTTTTATGGAATGTGTTCTCTATGTTTCTAATGGATCTTCTTGGTTTTTTGGTTATTATGGTGGTGTCTATGTATCCTCGGGTGGATGTAGTCTTCTAGGATAGGTGATTTTGATCAGCCATGTGGGCTTGTTCCCATACAAAGAACATTTTATACCTTTTGAGTTTGGGGATTCAAGGCATATTTGTTCTATTTACGTGTCGTAGTAGAGGTAGAATATTTTATCCCACTAGATCAAAATAGAATTAAAATAATAAATATGTTAACTAGATTAATGAATTGGAATATATCATATGTTCTTGCTACATGATTTTCTAGATAGTGTGGTATCTATGAAAATCTACTTTAACACGTTGTTCTTGATGGAAATTAGTAAATGACATAAAGATAGAATGAATTGTAAATTATTTGGATAAAGATAAAGAGGCAGGTAAATGAATCTGGTTGATTCAGATGTGCATGCTTAACTAAATTGGTTGTTAAGCCGAAGGAATATTGATGCTTGTTTCTAAGGGATTAAAGGACTGCAATTAATTGTTTAACTAATTTTTTATATCCATGATAGTTTTATGTTTAGGTTTCCCACAGTTGGGACCTACTAATAATGAATCATTTAATTCAATATGGATTAAAGAACTGGATGTTTGATAAAATATAATGTCTGGTTGGGTTCTGTGTTTCCCTCTTTCTTGTAAAACCCAAGATTCGTATGTTTTGGATCCATGAGGGATCGTCACATGTGAAGGAATAAAACCTTTGTTAGGGGAAAGAGAACTTTTTTTTTCTTTTTTATTGATTCTTGTGATGTGGTGTGAGCCTAGATGGCTGTTGTGAGATGTGGGGGTAGGGAGGCCTAGTTATTCTTGCAGTGGTTCATACATAGAGTAGCGATATGCATTTGTCTATACATGTGGGCATCAAGGACGAACCCGTGGATGATGGAATGGGTTGAAGCTGAACTTACTGGTTGATGTGAATGATGGATTCCTATTTAATCTATTGTGGGTTTATCTGCTTTACATTCCCCACTACTTAAGGTATATGTTCTTTCTTACCCTCATTCCAAAAGATGTGAAGACGCATGGGGTATGCCACATTCTTTACATCTTTAGCTTCTCGAGGATAGATGTGTCTATGCTTCTACTATAGGTGGAAAAGACTCGATGATTATTTTTGTCTAAGCACCATGTTAATCCCCTTGTGTTTGGTATCTCAGAATGTTTACAATGATTACCTAGAATTATAGGAAAGTGAAAATTCTATTAATTAGTGATTCAATAAAGAATTTTGAACCCATGGGGTTGGAGATTACAATAATGAAATGTTGAGGTTGTGCGTTTGAGGAACCGTGGGCTCGATTTAGTTATTCTTGGAGGGAATGGATCTTTATTGTGATGCTAATGAAATGTAAAGTATAATTTAAATTATAAATTAATGGATAAAGAATTAACTAACATAAAATGAAATTGATAAAAATGGAATGAATTAGTTTAATCAATCTCTTTAAATGGTTGTGTGCTTATAGGATACCTAGTCTTAGTAGTGGAAGATGGGAGTCCAAGAGACATTAGATGCAATCAACTCTAAAAACTAGGTTATTCCCATAGCGTGGTTGTGAACTATATGATATCATTTAATTTTTTTTGTTTCTATATGCTACCCCACCCTTTCAGTTATGGTGACTCACACCCTGAGGATTCTAAGTCGTGGGGGTGTTTTCCCCAACATCCTAGTGGGATGATGGATGAATGAATTCCCCCTTCGACCCCAAACTCTTCTCCTAGTAGTTACTTCTGTTGTTAGGCGTAATGGTTAGTTTTCCCCATATATGTGTGTAGAGGGATGTAATGGATTGTGGTTTTTTCACACTGATATATTCTGGATATAGTTTCCTATGTGCTAATATAGGTATAAATTATATAGGATGTCATGTTTTGAGGATCCTTACTTGGTGTATTGGATGTAAATGGCTTGAGGCATAATACCTAATGTATGATACACGTTATACGAACTGTGGTGGCTCATAGAAACTACCTGGTCACTTATGGTAGAGTGGTTGGTGTGGTGATTCACCAAGGTTTTTGTGGGAAAGATTTGTTTTGAACGAGGTGCATATTGGGGTGCTCACCTAGGTTTCTTCTGGACATCCTTTTTAGAGAAACATGGATTAGGATGTTCAGTGTTTCGGAAAATTGAATAACCAGTATGGAAGTGGCTATGGGGTTCCCTTGATATTTTTTATTATATTATATAATCTTGTATGTGATACATCATGAGAGAATCCATGGGGAGACTGGTAACCGAGAATATATATTTAGGAGATGAGTTCGTTACACTTGTTGTTTACTATACTTTAGCATTATATATTAACTTTTCCCCGAGAGGCTCCTGGGATAATCCTATCGAGTATACTATTATACTCACCCTATTTTATATTAACTGTTTTTCTGGTCACGTGGAGCAGGTTGGAGATCAGGTTGGTTTCTAATAGCTTGTGGGTTTTACAGGAGGTCTTCAGGCATCGTGGTCACTCCCATTTTACTTTATTTTGGTACTTGAAGTTTTATCTTTTAGTTCTAGTAGTTCTTGCATGAAAATACATATGGTTACTTGGGTTTCTTTATATATTTCATTCTCATATGGAGTTGGTTGGTGACTATATTATCTCTCTCTTTATCATGTGTTCTCTTAAAGGGTAATTCCTCCCATCTATGTTTTTTCTATACCCTCGGTGCTAGTCACCAAACTAGGGCCTTCTGAATGTGGGAGTGGGGGGTAATTACCACCCTTCTCCCATTTCTTTCCTAGGAGGGGTTCACAGAATGGGGAGAGGTTCATGAAATTTTTTAAGACAAACAAATGTGTAGTGTACCCATACCCATCTCCTATCAACGTTTTCCACCTTTATGCACTTATACTTATTGAATGAGGATATTTATATATGTATTCCACACTCCCTGATCATGGAATAAAAGATAATGACGAATTAATCCATGTTGTATGATAAATGTGGCACACTTAAGCATGATAATGATATTAAAGTGATGGGTGCACCCTAAACTATACAACACTCTAATGGATTTAGTGATGTTTTGTCTCATGAGACATCATAATAAGACAAAGAGTAAACCTAATTCCATTATGGTAATTTTTTCATCATGATGTACTGGCAGTTATCCGTGACCTATGTTTATGATGCAATGTTTTAATTTGTTTCCACATTTCCCTGGTTGCCTTTATGATTCTCAAGCTATATCATGTCTTCTTATTCATGTTTGTGATTCCTATTAATTTTATGAACCATTGATATGAATATTTTATAACATTTATTATAATCTTATGTTTACACCATTTTTATTCCCTTATTCGGCTTTATTTATTACCCATTTCTTTTGTATATACCTAGTTTATCCCATGTTGTTTTATGTACGATCAAATTAAGTATGTTTTCAATAAATATGATTTATTGTTTTTTTATGTTATTATGTAATATATCTAATTCCCAAAGACATTAGACATCTCGATCATCTAGGATGTACTAAGTGTAATTTTACATAATAATTCATCTATTAATGTGAAATAAAGAGAAGGGTTTTCATATCTACTCTGCTAGTGAATCTTGCATCCCCACTAAGATTTCCACACGTGTCAAGCCAATAGTGATGAACTATTTGAACCCCAAGATCACACTCGACATCATAAATTCATATATCTATCTTACACACATGAAAATCCATTTTACTAAATCCATGACCCTAGATGGATTTGAAACCCTCTTCTTTAAAAAATTCTAGCATATCAAATGACTAGATATTTCGAGCCTTATAAGTGACACATGGAATAGAAATTCTATCCTCTCTTCCTTTAATGAAACACTCATTAATATCCTTCCCAAAGTCCAAAAACACTCTTTGGTATCAAATTTTAGGTCAAGATGTTTTTTCCTGTTTTCCTATAAAATATTCTCAAATATTCTCAAATATTCTAGTAAACTACTAGAGCCTATGGATCCCTTCCATTATCTTATAAAACCAAAGCACATTCATCCCCAACAATATTATTTTGGAAATTAAAAACATTTTCAATGAAAAATTTAATTCCAAGAAAACCTACAGTACATCCAAATTGGGTATCATCATTTATAAATAGACAAGAAAAACACTATTCAACTTAGTGGAATTTCTATTCCTTGGGTTTGTGCTAATCAAGATGGGAATCTTCTCTAGATGGGTTGATGTGGTTATTAAATGTGTCAATTTTGTATCTTCAAAAATCCAAATCAATGGTGGAATCACAAGGAGCTTCTCTACCACTAAGTTCCTTCACCAGGGAGTCCCACATTCCCCCTCCCTATTCATTTTAATGTATTATATTTTTTCTATTATAATTTTAACATCAGGGAAGGATAATATACTTCATGGGGTGAAGTCTAATATATGGAGAACTTCCACTTATCACCTCTTCTTCGTCGATGATTTTCTAATCCTCCATATATATCCAATTTGGGAGAATTAAATGATATATATCATTTTACATTCCATTATGAAAAAGTATTTGGGAAATATTTCAATATCTCTATGGAAATAACTTGCATCAATGGAATTACCTCTTGTTGGAATTGAATCTCCAACATGAGTTCGGTATTCAAATGGTAAAAAAATACAAAAAATATCTCAAAATTCCTATGATCATTGGATTCTAAAAAAGGACTTATTCTCTAGAATCCATGAATGACTGAAAAAAAAATCCAAGGATGGAATTTCAAAATGGTTTCTAATGCAAGAAAAAAAATTCTGAGTAAGGCAGTAACATATTCTATCCCCTTTTATTTAATGACCAACTTCATATTTCCCAAAATATTCATCGAACAAATCCATTCCCATATCACCAACTTCTGGGGGGGGGGGGGTTGGGGCTCAAAAATAGGGTAAAGAATATTCACTGGATAGTGGGGTATAATATCTGCAAACCCAAATATTGTGGGGGAATGGGTTTAAGGTATCTTCATCTATTCAATGACATAGCCTATTGTGTTCCTTAGGACCCACCGTAGCTTCTTCTAGTTGAGCCTGTGGGTTTCACATGAGATCTATCACACTCAGACTTTTCACTACATCATGTTTCTAATTTTTATTTTTATCTTATAATTTTATCCGCATCTAATTATCATTATCCTTTTTATATGAAATGTGGGCTGAGCTTGACTAGGGTTTTGTGCTTTTTCACTAATAAATGAGCGTTTTGGCCTTGGCAGCGTTCAATGTGCTGCTGTCGAAGCCACACAGCCTCTCCTAGGTCACCGTGAGGCCTCTCCTGGCTCCCTGCACACCTACCCGATGATCAGAAAATTAAATTGAATGAATTAAAATTGTATAAAAATTTAAATGAATCGTAAAATAAATATGAAATAAAACTAAGAGTGATAAATTTTTAATAAATTGTTACAATTAAAATAATAAAATTAATATTTTTGGATAATATTATAATAATAATAATTATTATCCTTATGTTTATTAAGTTGATTAAACATATTGTTATCACCATATTATTATACTATTTTTATAAAGCCTGTTATTATTAGGAATTCTTTTTTCTTTTTTTTATTTCATTTGTTGGGTTCCTTTTTTTTATTCTTTATTTTTCCATTATTTCCTTCCCTCCAATCTTTCTCTTCGCCTCCATCCCTTAATTCTTGTCGTTGCACACTCCAAACCCTGAAACCCTACCTCTAGGCACTGCAACTCCCCACCATGGCCTCTCCTCACCGGCTGCATCCACCCACAGCCTCTTTGGTGGTTCTCTAAGTCCAACACGCCTCCCCTCCTTGGGCATGAACCCCCTATTCCCCATGGCATTTCACTGTTGAAACCTCTACCCACTCCGATGCACATCGCCTCCCTGTCGCATCCCCTTTCCAACATTTCTTGGTCCGACACGTCCTCCGGCTATGACTCCCCAAATAGCTGCGACCCACTTGCGGGCCATCTTCGATCCAGCGACTTCCCATCCAATAATCATATTTATTCCTTGTAGTGTTTTTCCTCTCATAAGGGGTCCTATTTTAGTGTTTTAATTTTACGTATATGGATTGAGTTCTTGTTTTTGAGTTCGAATTAGGTTTTTGGTGGTGAAAACGACAATCGATTGATGTTTTGCACCGAGGGTTGGAGTCTTCGACACCAAGGTAGGTGGTTTCATGACATACCATCTTTAGATTATTTAAATTTCTCCTTAATTAAAATATAATGTGTTCTAATGATAAATTTCAGGAATCAAATTTTAGTTTAGACATGCTTCAATATGAAAATTTGATGAATTTGAATTCTTATTAAGTAATTTCCAATGTATTTCATGCATGTTGTGTTGTTGAAATCCTTAGACATGTTTTATATAATTTTTTAAGGTGTGAAAATTGTTATTCTAAAAAATATTTAGGTTCTGGTGTGATTAAATTGAGCTTTTATTAAAAAAGAAAATCTTATATCGACATGTTGATTTTTATTATGAACCTTGAGTATATTATAGGGGTGAGAATGGGGTTTTAGAAAGGTTGGGATGCAAAATTGATTTAATAAGGGTTCGGGCATCTAAAATTTTTGTGTTTTAATGCGACGCCTTCTAGAATTCATTTGTGATGTATTATTAATTGAGAAATTGTTAATTTAAGTGGCGTTTGAGACACGAAACATGGTTGTGAAGGTTTTTTCGGGTTCTTTGGTAGGTGTGAAATGTGTTTTCAAGTACTTTGAGGTGTGTGAATTTTAAAATGGGGGTTTTCAAATGAAAATGTGTCATTTTGTGTGTGTTGTCTTGTTGTGCACACTTTAAATTTAATTAAAAACTATTTGAAGAATGGAAAACATGTTTTGATATTTTTTACTTGAGTATTTGGTTTTAAAGTGACGTCTCTATATGGGATAAAGTGGTTTTTGGTGTAAAGATTTCTAGTTTAATGTTCAAATTATTTAAAAAATATTTTAAATGATTTTTTGATTTATTAAGATGGTGCAAAAGTAGAGTTTGGGAAAAGTTGAATATGCATTTGTATTTAAAGTAGCATGTTTATATAAAATGAGACGTTTTGGTGTAAACCCACTTTGTGTCGCTTGGGGGTGTTTTATAAGTGGTTCATATGGTCCAGTTAATTGTGTAGTTGGGGAGAAACTAGTTTTATAGACAATTTATTAAGCAAGTGGTTTGAAATGACTCTCTTATTTGTAATTGGGTGTGTTTATTTATGTCGGCCCTTGTTGTGTTATTTAAATATTTCTTTCTAAGTTGTGCGGATTGTTTTTGTTCTTCTTTGAGAGTTTCCAAATAAGTATTTGAGAAATGATTAGATAATGACCAATATATTTATGAAAGGCATTTTGGTGTGCTTGAGCTTTTGAAATGTTGTTTGGGTATGCAAATGTGACTTTTGTGTGTAATGTCTTCTTTGGTATGTGATATGAGAAATAAATATTATATGTGAATGTAAAACATTATAGAGCACATGGGAAAACCCCAGGTATTTAGGTGGGAGGACTAGAAATAGTGTGCTAGTGATCCAGAGTGGTATCATCCCTGTTTCACTTAGATGGATTGATGATTCCAACAATAACTAAACAATGAATTACTCAGGGTCATGGTCTTCTAAGCCACATTTTATGAGGGTCGCGGTATTCTAGGCCACGTTTTCTGAGGGTCACGATTTCTAAGTCACGTTTCACTGAGAAACAAGGTTCTTGGGTCTTAATCGAGATAGATAAACCTTATGGGATTTTCCCGTAGTGCTCTACTATTCATGAAGTGGTGCCTTCCGTTGGCTTACAGTGGACCACTTGAGTGTTCATGTTATTTATAATTTTTCTCATTATATATTAATGTAGTATTGTGAAATGGTTTTTCTTTCAGTACTCTTTTCTTTTCACATTCAGTTTTTAATTGTTTTTCTTAAAAGTGTTTTAAAAGTATGGTTTTAAATAAGAACATTAAATCATCTTTTTGATGTTGTGGAATGGATTCTTTTTATTTTGTGGTATCCTACAGGGCTCTTGGATCACACCCCACATACACCCTTGTGTGTGTCTAGAACCTATTCATTGTGTATTATAGGTTCAGGAATTGGGCTCAATGATGTGGTTTTGGTCTTTGATTGTCTTCTCGTATAGGTTACTATTTGTGACTTGTGGATGTTTCACCATTATCGTTTCTTGGAGGTTTGAGTTTGAGTTTGAGTTTCTTTTGTTTTCATTTATTTTTGGATGTTGGATCTAGTTATAAACCATTAAATTTGATTTTTAGTTTAAGGGTCTGTTTGATTGACACTTCACAGTATTATTTTATTTATCTTGTCAGTGATTTTGTGTTCAATATTTCAGGTAAATCATTTCCATGTGTTTGTATTGATACCCGGGAACTTGTTCCAGCACGTCGGGGTCGTGAATGCTCTTCGGGCCATGCTGTGGACTGGGTCATGCACCAGTTCAAATGGAAACCCAGACTGGTTTGTGACAAAGTTGTATCAAAGTGATATTTTCTGTATTGGGTCGTGTTCTTTTGGGGTAAAGTCATGGTAGACTAGGGTTATGGTTTTTGGGACTCCACATCCTGGCTACGAGTAAGGTTCATGGCTAGCATACTTCGGGGCGGGACTCGAGTTACCAAATTAAGTTGAGGTTTGTCTGAGTTGTTGGTCCTTGCTGTTAATATTGTCTAGAGGAAATTAAAAGGGAGTAGGGTTAGTGGTCCCAGTGAGCTTGCAGGGTCTGGAAAGCCATGTTGTGCTTGGGATGCTGTCCTAGAATACACTCTGTGGAAGTGGTGTGATTGGTGTATGGCCGCCGACCATATGTCTTAGTTACCCACCGACATTAGTATTCTCTTGCATCATCCCTCATCTCTTTGTTTTGGATTCATGGAAATCTAGTTTTAAAGTAAAAATTATTTGTTCTTGAAAAATATTTTGAAATCTAGTTCTTTAAAAAAATTATGTGTAAGGTTTGAAAGGTGTCGGTTGAATGTTTTGGGTTTTGACAAAGAAAAAGGGTCTGGTTTTGATCCTTGGTGCTCTCATGGGCTACCACATGTATGAGTGTATAAAAAAGGTAATTGGTTAATGGCCCGAGTAGATGAGTGCATGGATGAACGTGAGGTGGATGCTAGTGCGGCATGGGAACATGCATGTGCGAGGCCCATAGGACAACATTGGTGTTCGTACAACCATATAGCTTTTCTTATTTTCAAAGAGTTTTGTTAAATGAGAATTTGGTGTTTTAGTAACTAGTGATTGCGTAGTGTGTCCTTGTGTTATTGAAATGATGGATGTGGGGTGATTGTAGCCAAGAATACTTTAGGAATTATTTGTTCCTTCAGTTTGAATTTTTATTTCTAAGTTGGTGTGAAAGAGTGTATTTAGTTAATTCATTCGAAAAGTGCTTCAGGAAGCCCTTGCAGTGGTTTCCCCTACACAGTTATTGTTTTCTTGTGATATGTCTTGGCCATTGGACCAATTTGACTAGGTTCATGGTATTTTAACTAGTGCACGAACCCACAAAGTGTTAACATACGATTGAAGAGCGGGCATGGGTAAATCTCCGTTGGACAACCCTCTAGTTGATTAAAGTGAGTACTCTCCCTTTTTAGTGATAATGTTAATCTTGTCCCCTATCCATTTCGGTTAAAAAGATCTTCTTACAGTGTGATGATAGGAGGGAGAGGAGTTGAAGGGAGATTTGGTCTCTTTGAGTATCCTTAGTTGTCAAGAATGGAGTTTGACTTTGTTGCATCTGGAGGTTTCCCCTGGAAGTGGTGAAAGGAAATTCCAACAAGGATGTGTGAAGGCGGTTCAGAATTATCAGTGTTCATCAGTGTCTTGAAGGGATTTGTAGTACCTTAATTGGCTGCAAGGGTCATTTTTGTGACGCCTTGCAGTTTGAGTTCTCTTTGAAGAGAAAGGATGGATTTTGTAGGATCCTTTGGGAATCCCTGGATTCATAGGGGCATGCCCTCTCGGGGAGTTCTGAATTTATCTTTTCAAATGGGAGTGGTTTTCGTGTGTCTTCCCTTCTTAAGTTTCTTGGTTATTGTGAAGAGTTGATTCATGTGCACCATCTAAACCCCTGTTTGGGTGGATATACTGTGGGTGAGTAGTTGGATGTCATTGTGTGTTGAGTTTGCTGGTGTTGTCTCTGTTGTGGTGTAGTTGCGTGTGACACCAAATGAATAAGCTCTGTTTAGGAGTCTTCAAAACCTGACTTTGAGGTAGGAGATGCTTCATACATCATGGGTCTATCTATAGGCCTCAGAGTGATGTTGGTGCGTGGTCAGGAACCCCAAGAGTGTATGGGACCCCAATATTATATCTATCGTAGGTATTGAAGGTGAAGAAGGTATAAATTGTTTCTTTTGGTTCCATTCTAAACCTCCAATTTGGGTGTGTGGGATTTCTTACGTCCATGAGGAGGTGTGGTCGTCTTGTCCCCTTAAAGGCTTTGGGGTTGCATCCTACTGGATGTAATCTCTTTTAGTAGTCCTTATGGGGTCTATTGGGTTAATAGATGCCAAATTTGAATAGTGCTTATCCAGGGATGTAGAGATGTTGTTCATACTGCAGTCATGGTTTTGACACCCCGATTTTTGGGTCCCTCCCTCCCCTTCCCTTGTTGTGGGGTGTTTGGTCACTCATAGGAAATTTTGAATATTATCATCTTCTGTTATTTCCAATGGTCGGAGGTTTGTTTGGGCCTCCCTGTTTTGGTTTTCCAATCTCTTCTCGTGCATTTGTAAGTTTCTAATGGTGGGGATACCTTAATGTTTTTTCCATTACAACCCTTTGATTCTGTTCCTAATTATGGCCAGGTGTTGATTGATATGAGTTTTCTTGGATGCGTTTGGTCTTGTTTGTTCGTTCCAGTCAAACGATGTGGTTTTTGCTTAATAGTGGTTGAGGTATTTCGGCATGTGTAGTCGGTTTCAATGGGTGTGGGAGATCCTTTTATTAATAAATAAACTAGTGGTATTTCAACTCTTTGGGTCGGGTGACACATAACAGAAAGTCTTTTTATGAGCTTCTTAAAGTTTTATTTGAGTCACTTTCTCTGAGAACGATGCTTTTGCCTCTTTTCTCTTATTGATTGTGGGGTTCCTCTTTGAACCTTAGTGGGGTATTTGTTTCTTCTTTGAGCCTAAACCTTAGTTGTGGATTTTCGTGGATAGTAATATTTCTGGTGGGGAGAATTGTCACACTCAGACTTTGTGCTGCGTTAGGTTTCTAATTTTTATTTTTATCTTATAATTTTATCTTCATCTAATTATCATCATTATTATTTTTATATGAAATGCAAGATGAGCCCAACTAGGGTTTAGCGCTTTTGCACTGACAAATGAGTGTTTTGGCCTTGACAGCATTTAGTGCGCCATTTTCGAAGCCGCATGGACTTGGCGAGGTTACCACACGGCCTCACTCGACTCCCAACACGCGTGCCCAATGATCAAAAAATTAAATGGTATGAATTAACAATGAATAAAAAAATTAAACGAGTCGTAAAATTAAAATGACAAAAATATAGAGTGATAAAAAATTAATGAATTGTTTCAATGATAATAATATTATTATTATTTGAGGATATTATTATTATTATCATTATGTTTATTAAGTTGACTAAACATATTGTTACCACCATATTATTATCTTATTATTCTAAAGACTATTATTATTAGGATTTTTTAGACTTTTTTATTTCATTTGGTGGGTTCCTTTTTTTATTCTTATTTTTTTCCTTTCTTTTATTCCCTCCAATATTTCTCTCCCCCTCCTTCACTAAATTCCAGTCATCGCACACCCCAACCCCTAAAACCCTACCCTTAGGCACCGCACCTCCCCCTCTTGGC
Source organism: Viscum album (assembly GCA_963277665.1). NCBI lineage: Eukaryota > Viridiplantae > Streptophyta > Magnoliopsida > Santalales > Viscaceae > Viscum > Viscum album. The sequence continues at coordinate 368,859,590 of OY728158.1, read as the reverse complement.
CTCTCCTCACTGGCTGCTTCCACCTACAGCGTCTTCGGAAGTTCCCTAAGGTCGGCCCGCCTCCCCTACTTGCGTGCGAACCCCCACTACTCACCTCAAACTTCATCCATTGCACCATCTAACCACTCCGATTCACAGTCCCTCCCTGTCGCATCCCCTTTCTTGCATGGCTAGGTCTGGTACATCCTCCGCCTGTGACTGCCCATCTAGCTGCGACCCCACCTGTTGGCCAACATTCGTCCAGCGGTCGCCCCTTTGGTAAGCCTATTTCTTCCTTGTAGTGTTTTTACACTCATTATTGGTCGGATTTTAGGTTTCTTATTTTATGTTTATGGTTTGAGTTCATTTTTTTGGGTTCACATTATGTTTTTTTGTGAAAACGTCAAGCGATTGATGGTTTGCACCGAGGGTTGGATTCATCGACACCAAGGTAGGTTGTTCCATGACATACCACCTTTAGATGATTTAAATTTCTCTTTAAATAAAATATAATTTGTTCTAATGATAATTTTCATGATATGAATTTCATTTTAGACGTGATTCGATATAAATATTTGATGACTTTGAATTTTTTATGTAAATTCCAATGTATTTCATGCAAGTTGTGTTGTTGAAATCGTTAAAAATGTTTTTGTTAATTGTTTAAGGTGTGAATATTGTGTTTTCAAGAACTCTTGATGTGCAGGTGTGATTAAATCGAGTTTTTTAAAGAAGATGAACTTTTTTTGACGTGTTTATTTTTATTATGAAACTTGAGTATGTTTTAGTGGTGAGAATGGGGTTTTAGAATGGTTGGTATGTGAAATTGATTTGAAAGTGGTTTTGGAATCCTATATTTGCGTGTTTTAAAGTGAGGCCTTGTGGTAAGAATGAGTGATGTTTTATTAATTGAGAAATTGTTTATTTAAGTGGTGTTTAAAATGTGAAACATGGTTAGGTTGGTTTTTTGGTGTTGATTGGTAGGTGTGATATGTGGTTTCAAGTTCTTTGAGGTGTGTGAATATTTAAATGGGTTTTCAAATAAAAATGAGTCATTTTGGGTTTGAAGTCTTGTTGTGCACACTTGAAATTAAATTTGAAACTATTTGAACAAAGGAAACCAAGTTTTGATTTTGTCACATTGTTTATTTGGTTTTATAGTGACGTCTCTATATGGTATAAACTAGTTTTTGGTCTAATGTTTTCTTGGATTATGTTGAAATGATTTAAAAAAGGTTTAAATGATCTATTGATTTTTTGAGATGGCGCGAATGTAGAATTTGGGAAAAGTTGAATATGAGTTTGTATTTAAAGTCGCATGTTTATATAAAATGAGACATTTTGGTGTAAACCCACTTTGAGTCTCTTGGTGGTGTTTTATAAGTGGTGAAAATGGTTCAGTTAATTGTGGAGTTGGTGTGAAAGTAGTTTTAAGTACAATTTATTAAGCAAGTGGTTTGAAATGACTCTCTTATTTGTAATTGGGTGTGTTTATTTGTGTCGGCCCTTGTTTTGTTACTTAAATAATTCTATCTAAGTTATGAAAATTGTTTATGTTATCCTTTTAGTGTTGCCAAATAGGGATTTGGGAAATTATTAGGTAACGACAAATATATTTTGGAAAGTCATTTGGGTGTGCGTGAGTTTTGAATTGTTGTTTGGGCATGAAAATGTGACTTTTGTGTGTAATGTCTTGTTCGTTCTGTGATATGAGAAATCAATATGCTATGTGAATGTGAAACTGGACTGATGACAATGGAAAACCCCAGGTATCTAGGTGGGAGGACTAGAACTAGTGCGCCAATGATCTGGAGTGGTATCGTCCCAGTTTCACTTAGCTGGATTAACGATTGCAACACTAACTAACCATATGAATTACTGAGGGTCGAGGTCTTCCATGCCACGTTTTTTGAGGGTCATGGTCTTCTAAGCCACGTATTCTGAGGGTCGTGGTTTCTATGCCACGTTTATTCGAGACATGATGTTATAGGGTTCCACTCAAGCTAGGTAAACCTTTGGGGATTTACCGGCATTGCTCTACTATTCATGACATGGTGCCTTCCGTCGACTTACAGAGGACCACTCGAGTGTGCATGTTATTTATAATTTTTCTCTTCTGATTTTAAAGTAGTATTGTTAAATGGTTTTTCTTTTAGTACTCTTTTATTTTCTCTTTTAGTTTATAAATGTTTTCCTTAAAAGTGTTTTAAAAGTATGGTTTAAAATAAGCACCTTAAACTATCTTTTTGATATTGTGGTATAGAACCTTTTTATTTGGTGGTATTCCAGGGGCTCTTAGCTTACACCGTTCCAACACCTTTGGGTGTTTGTAAAGCATGTTATTTGTGTACTTTATGTTAAGGCATCAGGCTCAGCGATGGTGGTTTTGGTCGTTGATGGTCTTCTCATGCAGGTTGGTGTTTGGGACGTGTGGATGTTTCACAATTCTCATTTTTTGGTGGTTTGTGCAAGAATTTTAGTTTCATTGTTTGTCGTTTAATTTTGGATGTTGGATAAAGTTGTAAACCTTTAAATTTGATTTTTAGTTTAAGGGTTTGTTTGGTTGTCAGTTCACAGTTTTATTTTATTTATCTTGTTAGTGGTTTTGTTTTCACTATTTCAGGTAAATCATTTCCAGGTGTTTGTCTTTATACCCAATCACTTGTTCTACCCCGTGGGGATTGGGAACGCCCTTCGGGCCATGCTGTGGACCGGATCTGGCACTGGGTCAGATGGAAACACATCCTGGTTCGTGAAAAAATGGTATTAGAGGGAGGTTTTCTCTCTTGGGTCATGTTCTTTTGGGATAGAGTCACGGTAGACTAGATTTAAGGTTGTCGGTACTCAACATCCTAGCTACGAGTAAGGTTCCTGGCCAGCACAACTCGTGGAAGGACTCATGTTACCAAAGTAAGTTGATGTTTTTCTGTGTTTTTGGTCCTTCTAGTTAATATTGACTAGGGAAAATAGAAAGGGGGTAGGGTCAGTGGTCCTAGTGAGCTCGTAGGGTCTGGAAAGCTAAGTGGAGCCAGGGAAGCTGTCCTACAATACTCTCTATGGTATTGGTGTGATTGGCATATGGCCACCAACAAAAAGCCTCAGTCACCCACCGACACTAGTATTCTCTTGCATCATCCCTCGTCTCTTTGTATTAGATTCATGGAGATCATGTTTTAATATAAAAAATATTAGGTCTTGAAAAATATTTTTAAATAAAGTGAATTAAAAAAAAATGATGTGTATGGTTTGGAAGGTGTGGGTTGAAAGTTTGGGGTTTTCAAAATTAAAAAGGGTCTGGTTTTGATCCCGCTCGTATGGGAAACCACATATATGAGTGTATACGAAAAGGGAAATGGTCAATGGCACGTGCAGATGAGTGTCGGGATGGGAATGAGGTAGGTGCCGATGCGGGATGGGAACATGCATGTGCGGGGCCCATAATACACCATTGATGTTTGTGCAACCCTCTAGCATTTCTTATTATCAAAGTGTTTTGTTAAATGAGAATTTGGTTTTTTAGTAACCTGTGATTTCATTGTGTTTTTTAAATGATGTATGTGGGATGTTTTGAGATGATAATCCTTTTTGAATGATTTGTGTCTTGAGTTTGATTTTTTATTTGTAAGTTGGTGTGCAAAAACGTAATTAGTGAATTCTTTCGAAAGGTGCTTAAGGAAGCCCTTGTAGTGGTTCCCCCTGCACATTTAGTGTTCGCTTGCGATTTGTCTGGGCCATTAGACCAATTTTACTGGGTCCGTGGTTTTCTTTCTTAACTAGTGTATGCCTCATAAAGCGTTAACATGAAATTGAAGAGCTTCCACTATTAATTCGCCGTTGGCCATCCCTTTAGTTGATTAAAGTGAGAACTCTCCCTTTTTAGTGATAGTGATAAGCTTTTTCCTTATAATTTTCAGTTATGAAAATCCTCTCACAGTGGGATGACATGCATGAGAGGAGTTTAAGGGTGATTAGGTCACTTTGAGTTGTCTTAGTTATCAGGTATGGAGTTTGACATCATTGCATATGGATGCTTCCCCTGCAAGTGGTGAAAGGAAATTCCAGTCAGTAAGGGTGAAGGTGGTTTATAATTATCAGTGTTGACCAGTGTCTTGAAGGGAATCATAGTACATTCATTGGCTGCAAGGGTCATGTTTGGGGACGCCTAATAGTGTGAGTTTTCTTTGAAGGGCATGGATAGATTTCATAGGATCCTTCAGGAATCCATGTTTTCATAGGGTTGTGTCCTCTCGGGGAGTTCTAATTTTTTCTATTCTAAGGGGAGTGGTTATCATGTGTCATTACCTTATTTAGATTCTTGGCTAAGGTGAATAGTTGATTCATGTGCTCCATCTAAACACCTATTTGGGTGTATATACCATGAGTGAGTAGTTAGATGTCATTGTGTGTTGTGTTTGCTGGTGTTGTCTCGGTTGTGGTGTATTTGCATGTGACAGCAAAAGGAGAAGCTCTATTCAGGAGTCTTTAATACCTGACTGCGAGGCAAGAGATGCTTCAATAATCAGGGCTCCAGCCATAGGCCTTAGAGTGAAGTTTGTGCGTGTTCAGGAACCCCAGGAGAGTATGTGACTCCAACATTATTTTTATTTTAGATATTGAAGGAGAAGGAGGTTTAAATTATTTCCTTTGGTTTCATTCCAAATGACCCATTTGGGTGCATGAGATTTACCGAGGCCATGTCGAGGTGTGGAAGTCTTTTCACCTTGAAGTATTTGGGGTTATGTTCCACCAGATGTAATCACTTCTAGTTGTCCTTATGGGGTTTGTTGTGTTAATCAATGTGAAATTTGAAAAGTGCTCAACTAGGGATGTAGAGATGTTGTTATTACTGGGGTCATGGTTTTGATGCCCTGGTAGTTGGGACCCTCTCTCCCCACCACTTGTGGTGGTGTGTTTGGTCACTGACAAGAAATTTTAAGGATTAATATATTCTGTTAGTTCCAATAGAGGGGAGTCCATTCGGGCCTCCACGTACTGGTTTTCCAATCTCGTCTCGAGTATTGGTATGTTTTTTTGTGGGGATCCCTTCACGTTTCCCAATGCTGACCTTTTGATTCTATTCCTAAAGATGGCCAGGTGGTGAGTGATAAGAGTGTTTCTGGGATTTGTTTGGTCGTGTTGTTTCATTCTAGTCAAACGATGTGGTTTTCGTTTAATAGTGCTTGAGGTATTTCGACTTGTGAAGTTGGTTTCCATGGGTGTGAGGGATCCTTTTCATAAAAAAATAACTGGAGGTGATTCAACTCTTTGGGGAGGGTGACACATATCAGAGAGTCTTTTTACAAGTTTCTTGAAGTTGCCTTTGAGTCACTTTCTCTAAGAATGATTCTTTTTCCTCTTTTCTCTTGTTGATTGTGGGGAACCTCTTTAAACCTTAGTGGGGTATCAGTTTATTCTTTGAGTCTCAACCTTAGTTGTTGCTTTCCGGGGGAAAAAACATTATGGTGATGTGAATTGTCACACCCAGACTTTGCGTTGTGTCATGTTTCTAATTTTTAATTTTTATCTTATAGTTTTATATGCATCTAATTATCATTATTATTTATTTTATATGAAATGAGGGCCTATCCCGACTGGGGTTTTGTTCTTTTTCACTAATAAATGAGCGTTTTGGTCTTGATAACATTCATTGCACCATTGTCGAAGCCGCACAACCTCACCTAGGTCACTGTACGTCCTAAAATGGCTCCCTGGGCGCCTGCCTGATGTTTGAAAAATTAAATGAAATGAAATAACAATGAATATAAAATTAAATGAGTCATAAAATAAAAATAAAATAATATTATGAGTGATAAAAATTTATTGAGTTGTTTCAATGATAATGATAATAATATTATTTTATGAAATTATTATTATTATTATTATTATTACTATTATGTTTATTAATTTGATTAAACATATTGTTATCGCTATATTATTATCTTATTATTATAAAGCCTGTTTATATTAGGATTTTTTGTCTTTTTTTTATTTCATTTGTTGGGTTCCTTTTTTATTCTTATTTTATCCTTTCTTTTCTTCAATCCATTCTTTCTCTTCCCCTATTTCTCTTCATTCTTATCGTGGCACACCCCACCCCCTAAAACCCAACCCCCAAGTGCCGCACCACCCCCCTTTGGCCTCTCCTCAACAACTACTTCCAGCAGAAGCCTCTTAGGCAGTTCCCTAAGGCTGGAGTGCCTCCCTTACATGCTCGCGAACCCCCCCCCCCCCCAACTCTCCTCATCCTTCTGTCATTTCACCCTCTACCTGTTCTAATGAACATCACCTCCCCGTCGCCTCCCCTTTATAGTATGGCTGGGTCCGGCACGTCCTCCGCCTGCGACTCCCCATCTAACCACGACCCCACCTACTGGCCAGCTTCCGTCCAGCAGCCGCTCCTCCGGTAAGCCTATTCCTTCTTTGTAGTGTTTTCCCTCTCATTAGGGGTCCTATTTTAGGGTTCTATTTTTAATTTAATGGTTTGAGTTTATGTTTTCAGGTACGTATTAGGTTCCTTGTGGTAAAAACGACAAGCGATTTATGTTTTGCGCTGAGGGTTGGAGTCTTCGACACCAAGGTAGGTGGTTCCATGCCCTACCCTCTTTAGATGATTTAAATTCCTCCATAATAAAAATTTAATGTGTTCTAATGATAAATTTTGTGATGCGAATTTAATTTTAGACGTGCTTCGATATGCATATTTGATGAATTTGAATTGTTTTTATGTAAATTACAATGTATTTCATGTGTGTTGCATTGTTGAAATCTTTATGCGTGTTTTAGTTTATTGTTTAAGGTGCAAAAAATGTGTTTTCAAGAACTCTTGAGGTGCAGGTGTGGTTAAATTGAGCTTTATTTAAATAAGATAAACATTTTTTGACGTGTTGTTTTTTATTATGAACCTTGTGTATGTTCTAGGGTGTGAATGGGGTTTTAGAAGGGTTGGGATGTACAATTGATTTGAAAATAGTTCTGGCATCTAAAATTTGAGTGTCTTAATGAGAGGCCATGTAGTATAAATGTGTGATGTTTTATTGATTGAGAAATTGTTTATTTAAGTGGCGTTTGAGTTTCAAAACATGGTTGGGAAGGTTTTGGGGTTGTTTGGTAGGTGAAAAACATGTTTTCATGTTCTTTAAAGTGTGTGAATAATTAAATGGGGGTTTTAAAAGAAAATTGAGTGATTTTAGGTGTATTTTCTTATTGTGCACAATTGAAATTTAATTTCAGACTATTTGAAAAATAGAAAAAATGTTTTGATATTGTTACCTTGAGTATATGGTTTTAAAGTGATATTTCTATATGGGATAAAGTTGTTTCCAGTGTAAAGTTTTCTTGGTTTAGGTTGAAATGATTTAAAAAATAGTTTAAATGATATATTGAGATGGCAGGAAAGTAGTATTTGGGAAATGTTGAATATTCATTTGTATTTAAAGTAACATTTTCATATAAAATGGTACATTTGGTGTAAACCCACTTTGCGTTGCTTGATGGTGCTTTATAAGTGGTGAAAATGGTTTAGTTAATTGTGTAGTTGGTGAAAAACTAGTTTTAAGGACAATTTATTAATCATGTGGTTTGAAATGAATCTCTTATTTGTTATGGGGTGTGTTTATTTGTGTCGACCCTTATTGTGTAACTTAAATAATGATTTCTAAGTTGTGTGAAATGTTTAATTTCTTCTTTGAGCGTTGCAAAAATGGGGACTTGTGAAATGATTGGTTAACAAAATATATTCGTTAGAAAGGCATTTTGGTGTGTGTGTGTTTTTGAAATGTTGTTTGGGTATGAAAATGTGACTTTTGTGTATAATGTCTTGTTTGGTATGTGACATACGAAAGAAATATTATATGTGAATGTGAACCTTGATTGAGCACAAGGGAAAACCCCGGGTATCTTGGTAGGTGGATTAGAACTGGTGCACTAGTGATTCAGAGTGGTATCGTCCCTGTTTCACTTAACAGGATTGATGATTGAAACACAAACTAAATATATGAATTACTGGGGGTCTTGGTCTTCTAGGTCACATTTTCTGAGGTTCGTTGTCTTCTAAGCCACATTTTTTGTGAGTCGTTGTTTTTATGGCACGTTTCACTAAGACACGAGGTTCTATGGTCCCCCTTGAGCTAGATAAACCATAAAGTATTTACCTGCAGTGCTCTACTATTAATGACGTGGTGCCTTCTGTTGCCTTACAGAGGACCACTTGAGTGTTCATGTTCTTTATATATTTTCTCTTCCGATTTTAAAGTAGTATTGTGAAATGGTTTTTGTTTCAATACTCTTTTCTTTTCACTTTCAGTTTTTAAATGTCTTCCTTAAATGTGTTTTAAATGCATGGTTTAAAAAAAGAACATTATATTATCTTTTTGATGTTGTGGTATGGAACCTTTTTATTTGGTGGTATCCTATGGGGCTCCTGGTTTACACCCTACACACTCTATTTCATGTATGTAGACCTTATTCTTTGTGTATTCTAGGTTTAGGCATCAGGCTCAATAATGGTGGTTTTTTTTGATGATGGTCTTCTCGTGTCGGTTTTTGTTTATGACGTGTGGATGTTACACCTTTATTGTTTCTTGGAGGTTTGAGTTAGATTTTCAGCTTCTTTTTTTGTCATTTATTTTTAGATGTTGGATCAAGTTGTAAACCATTAAATTTGATTTTTAGTTTAAGGGTCTGTTTGGTTATTAGTTCACAGTTTTATTTTATTTATCTTGTCAGTGGATTTGTGTTCACTATTTCGGGTAAATCGTTCCCATGGGTTAGTCTTGATTCTTGGACACTTGTTTCAACCTATGGGGATCGGGAAATCCTTTCGGGCCATGACGCAGACCGGTTCAGGCACCGAGTCAGATAGAAACTCGGACTGGTTCTTGGGAAGATCCTTTTGAGGAGGATTTACATGATAATAGGAGATGTCACATTTGTTATGTTTTTTAGAAACATGTGGCTAGTCGAAGAAAATGGAAAAAATGAAACTTACCCAACCCTTGAAGGCATAGAAGATTATATTTTCCTCTATTTACGCAATGTGGTATGTAATGGTTGGTGCACTGAGAAAATATTTTCCTAGTTTAACGATTTAGAGGGGAATATTATCCTGAGATTTGAGATTGTGATAGATATGGGTCTGTGTCACCTCCACGAAATCCCGGAAAGAACATGAACCAATTTTGTAAAATCTTGTTATTAACTAGAAATTAATGAATCAGTTTTGAAGGTCTGTGTTCTTTTGAAAACCAAATGGAACCTCATGATCCCACCCAAAGCATGGTATTTTTGGTGGCATGCCTTCTTTGGAATCCTCTCCCTTATATGGAGTTCCTTTAAATTCACCATGTAAAAGAGAACCTAATGTGTTCAATACAAATGACCATGGTTGAATCCTACATTCTTTCTATCATTCACCATCCCAAAACTAGGGACATCTGGCATGACTAATATTCTAATGTTGATCACCTACTAGAAATGGCCCCCAAATTCACTTATCTTCTCACAATATGGTCATAAATTTCATAAGATGATGATATATGGTCCATTTTCACAATTTAATGGATTATTTGGTTTAGGATGAGTGAAATTATCCTTAACTATGTTTTAATACCATGATCCTCTTTGATCATTCATCATAAACACTGGTTATCCGTGTGGAGCCACAATGATAATTAGCTTGACGACCCTCTAGTCATGCATGATCCATGATACCAGAACCCTACCCTAATAAGAATATTATAAATTAATGTTGACACATCAGCCTTAAAAAAATGAGTCACTAATTTTTTTCTAGTTTTCCTATACACTTCTTGAATGATCGCTGTATAAATCCAACATTCTTTTAGGTCATACTTCTCACTAGCAGTGATGGAAGCCCAAGAAATCATAATTTTAATGGAATTTTTTATTGACTATGGGTAGGATTATATCACCCTTGATTCATAATTCCTCACAATAATTAACATAACAACTTCTTTGGAGGTCATACTCTATCTCTTTTTTATTTTAGTCTTGAATATTATTTTCCCGCATCGTTTTTTCTGATATTGATCCATCTTTTTTACCAAAATGCATGGTAATACTAAGGATCATTATTAAGAAACCAGGAATCTTTCCTACAATCCACATGTATAGTTGAATTTTACCCTATTGGAAAACATACCACAGTTTGAATAAAATATGATCTCTTCATATATGAGTCCTCTTTTCTCCTAAAAAAGTAAAGGTTAAGGTAGATTCTGAAAAATATAAAATCCTGAATCAACACTAGAACAGAACCAGATTATAAGAAAAAAATTGAAATAATTATATTATTGAAATGAAATATGAAATACTCATATTATATTTCAATATAATTTCACTTCAAAATTTCCACAAAAACCAATTTCATCGGTGTAATATTTACAATTAATTAAAAAAATACAATATAAAAAAAACATATACCATTATTTCTTCAACAATCAACCTACATAAAAAAAAATGTACCTATAATAAAACCAATGTTTTTATAAAAATACATAAAAAACAAATTATAATATTTCTATAATTTACATATGATATATTATATTAATAATCACCAAATATAGTAATTATTCCCCACCATTAGTTGTGGTTGGTAAGGGTTGGGGGGAGGTAGGGCAAGTCACGGGGTGAAGTCTCCGAGCTTGCTTGTTTATTGTGATTTTATTCCATGCTTTTTGTTCTTGGGTGGGGAATATAATCGAAATATTACTAAATATATTAATTATATTTTCAGTTACTCTATTTATCATATTATTGTCAATTATATTGTTAATTTCATATTAATTATTTTATTAATTATTAATTATATTATGAATTATTAAATACATTTTAAGTAAGGAATCTATATAAATTATATACTTTATAAATGATTATGTTAATGATATTACCAGTTATTGATTATTTGATGTAATTAAATAGATATTAATAAATATACCATTAAACTAAAATTACATTTTTATATTGAGAACACACACTTTGAGTCATACCGGGAACATCATGTGTTAGATTGATGTGCGATAGATTTTGACCCATCAGAAATGAGTTATGGATCTTTAACATAAATTATAAGAAATATGATCTCGTTTACTTGGTTTTGACAATGTGATAATCAATTTAAACCAAAATGACACTATAATATTGAAAAAAATAGTTGGAGTCATACCAGCCACATCATTTATAAGATTGATGTGTGGTTGATTCTTATATTTTGAAAATGAATTATGGAATGTTTTACTAAATTGTGAACACAGTCATAGCTCGTTTACTAAATTTTGATAATGTGATGAATTTTTTAAACTAAAATGACACTTTTATATAGGAAAAATACAATTTAATTTCTACTAACCACATTATGTGTTAGATCTATGTGTGGTTAATTCCTATACATCAAAAATTAACTATGCATCATTATCCTAACGATTGAAAAATTGGAATTTGTTTTATTGTTTTTTACTACATGATGAAAATTTTAGAAAAAAATAGACTTTTACATTCAATGAACACTCATTATTTCAAACAAAAAACCTCATGTCTGAAATTGGTGTGATGAAATTTCTTAAAAATCATAAATAAACAATGGATCATTTTCTTAATGATTAAAAATAATTTGAACTCGTTCACTCACTTTTTTCAACGTGACATATGTTTTAATATAAAATGACACGTTAAAATTGAATACAAACACTTAGAGTCATAATGACCACTTCATGTGCTAGATTGAAATGTGGATGATTTCTATATATCAAAAATGAAATAGGTATCATTGTCTTAAATTTTGAAAAATATTATGCCCAAGTACTTGTTTTTGAAAATGTGACATCTGTTTTAAACTGAAATGCCATTTTATATTAAAAACACGCACTTTTAGTCATATTGAACACATCAAACATCATATTATATTTTGGTAGATTGCTAAAAATGGAAAATTAATTATAGATCATCATCCGAATGTTTTCAAATAATTATATTTGTTTTCTTGATTTTTCCTATGTGATTAACATTTTAAACTAATATTACACTTTCATAATGAAAATACACACTTTGAGTCAAACAGACCACTTTGTGTTTCAGATTTAAGTGTGTTCACTTACTATTCATCAAAAATAAAATATTAATCATTTTAATAAAGATCAACATTAATATGATATCTTTTTATTTTTTTTCTATGTGGTGTATTTTTTAATACAAAATGAATCATTTAAATTGAAAATGCAGACTGGGAGTCACACCAAATTAATTGTGTGATAGATTAACATGTGGTTAATTCTTTGATGTAAAAAATATGATATGTAATGTTTCCATAATGTTTAAATATAATCAAACTTCATTTTCTATGTTTTGGCCACATAACATTCATTTTAAACAAAAATGAAACTTTTATATTAAAAACACACGCTTTGAGTCATACATGCCACATCATGTGTTGGATTGATGTGTGGTAAATTCCTATACCACATAATTGAATTATGTATTATTTTCATCATGATTTTAAAATAATATGATCTTTTTTTCAAAAATATTTCTATATAATAATTGTTTTAAACTAAAATGACACGTTTATTTTTGTAAACAAGCACCTTGAGTCATATCAACCACATCATTAGTGAGATTTTCATATAGTTTATTTTTATAAAACACAAATGAATAATTTAACACATTTCTAATTTTTTAAAAAAATGCGATCTTATATTCTTGGTTTTGGCTATGTGACATAGTTTCTAAAAAATGAAACTTTTATCTTGAAAACACACACTTTCATTCATACATGACACATCATGGGTTTGATTAACCTGCAGTTTATTCCAAAACATCCCACATGAATTTAGGATAATTTTACTTATTTTTTAAAATAATTACATTATTTTATTGATTTGGGATATGTGATATATGTTTTAAACTAAAATTTCACTTTATATTGAAAACATGTACTTGAATCATACCAGCCACAAAATGGTTTAAATTGACCTGTGGTATATTCCTACATGTCAATAATGAAATTTGGATCGATACTTAATATTTAAGAAAAATATGATCTTTTTTTATTCGGTTTTTAATGTGACATGTGATTTAAACTAAAACAATACTTTTATATTAAAAACACACACTTTGAGTCCTACCGACCACATCGTGTGCCAGATTGACGATAAGTTGATCCTTATATATCTCAAATAAATAAGAAACATTTTCTTAATATTTTAATACAATATGCAATTTTTTATCCATTTTCTATTTGTGACATGAATTTTACACGAAAATGACACTATAATATTGAAAATGTGCTTTTTGTGTCATACTAATTACAACATTTGTTAGATTGATGTGAGGTTAATACCAACACCTAAAAAATTATTTATCAATAATTATCTTAATGTTTAAAAAAACCTATTATTTTTTTTCATAATTTTGTTAGTGTGAAACATGTTTTTAACAAAAATGACACATTTATATTAAAAGAACAAACCTAGAGTCGTATCAGCCACATCATGTGTTGGATTGATGTCTGGTTTATTTTTATATTAAAAAAATTAATTATGGATCATTTTTCTATAGATTCAAGACAATTTGAGATCATTTACAATGTTATGGCCATGTGACAAGTTTTTTACACTAATTTGAAAATTTTAAATACACACATTGAGTCATACCAGCCACATTATGTGTCAAATTTACATGAATTCGGTTCCTATATATTCAAAATGATTTTTGGATAATTTTCTTAAGGTTTGAAAATAATAAAATCTTGTTTTTTATTTTTGTATTTGTGACACGTGTTTTAAACTCAAATGACACTATTATATTTAAAACATGCTCTTTTATTCATACTGTCCACATCTTGTGTATGAATGACTTATTGTTGATTATTACATGTTACAAATGAATTATGGATCATTTTCTTATGTCTTAAATATAATTCATCTTTTTTATTGGTTTTGGATATGTGATGTGAGTTTTAAACTAAAATGAAAATTTTATGTTGAAAACATGAGTTTTGAATCTCAATGAAAACATAATGTGTCAAATTGATTTATGGTCAATTCCTACATGTCACAAATTAAATTTGAATAATTTTCCTAAATTTTGAGAACATTCTAACATCACAATTTTTGTTTTGTCTATGTGAATTTCACTTTAAACTAAACAATCACATTCATATTAAAAACACACAGATTGAGTCAAAAAGACCACATTGTTTTTTAGATTGACACAAATTCAATTACTATATGTCTCAAATGAATTATGAATGAATTTTCTAATTTTTTAAAACAACATGATATTGTTTTCCGTATTTTAGCTATGTGACATAAATTTTAAACTAAAATGAAACTTTTATAATGAAAAATTGAAATTTGAGTCATACTGATCACATTATGTGGTAGATTAATGTGATCTCAATTCCTATACATCTCAAATCTATTATGGAATATTTTCATAATGTTTGAAAATAATATAAATTGGTTTTATATATATTTTTAGTGTGACACTAGTTTTAAACAAAAATTAAATATTTATAATAAACCACACATTTGGAGTCATACCATCCTGATCATGTGTTGGAATGATGTAAAGTCAATTCTTATATTCCAAAAATAAATTATGGATCATTTTACTAAATATTCAATATAATCTAATCTAATTTACTCAATTTTCACTAAGTAACAAGTGTCTTAAACTAATTTGACACTTGAAAACATAGACTTTGAGTAATATTAAACACATCATGTGTTGGATTTATATGCATTCAATTACTACACATAAAAAATTAGTTGTGGATCATTTCACTAGTTATTGAAAAAAATCAGAGGTCATTTTCATGGTTTTGTCTATGTGATGCACGTTTTAAACTAAAACGACACTATCATTTTGAAAACATAAACATTCAATAATATTTTCCAAATCATGTTTCTGATTGATACGATTCATATTCCTATAAGACACATATTAATTATGGAGCATTTTTAAGGTTTAAAAAAATATGAGCTTATTTTCTTGATTTTGGATAAGTGACAAGTGTTGTAAAATAGAATGATAATTTTATATTTAAAATATTTAAATTGAGTCATATCGGCTACATCATGTGATGGATTAGTTATGTTCAATTACTACATGACAATAATAAATTATATATCATTTTCTTAAGTTATGAATACAATATAATATGGTTTTATTAGTTTTCGTTATATGATGAGTTTTTAAACTAAAATGAAACTTTTACTATAAAAAACACATTGTGTCATACGATCCATGTCATGTGTGACATTGATGCATTATAAATTCTTATATATACAAAATTAATTAAGGAACATTGTTATAATGTTTGAATGTAATATGAGATTTTTTACATAATTTTTAAAATGTTACATGAGTTTTAAACTAAAATTTCACATTTATTTTAAAAACATGCATCTGGAGTCATTGTGGTCAATTTATGAGTCATATTGACACATGGTTGATTCATACAAATCAAAAATTAATTATGGATTATTTTATAAAAGTTTTCGGTAAATCCATAATGGTTTTCTCGGTTATGACTATGTGATGTTTGTTTTATACTAAAGTGACATTTTTAATCCATATACACGAACATTGAGTCAAACAAACCACATCATGTTTCTAATCAATGTGAAATAGACTCTAATACATCATAAAAGAATTATGGATCATTGTTTTAATGTTTGAAAATAATACGATCTCATTTTGTTGATATTGATAATGTGATGCACATTTTAAACTAAAAAGACAAAATTATATTGAAAACATGAAAATTGAGAAATAATGACCACATCATGTGCTAGATTTATGTGAGGATAGTTAATACACATCCAAAATGAATTAAGGATCATTATACATAATTATTAAACAAACTAAACTAATTTTCTTATATTTGACAATGTGATGTGCGTTTTATGCTAAAATAACAGTTTTATATTAAAAACATGAACTTTGTGTCATATTAGCCACATAGTATGTTGTATTGATTTTTGGATGATTCATAAATTCCCAAAGTTGATTATGGATCACTATCCCAAATTTTGAATAAAATTTTTGATTATTCGATTAGTTATAAAATTGTGATATGGTTTTTAAACTAAATTTCTATTTAATGATTAATCGACCTCTTAACATTTTCAACTTCCTCCCCTGGTACAACTTACTTATCAACTAGTTCCTCACTTATGATTTGATCATTGGAATAAGAAATCAGTTAGGATTATTTATTATTATTTATAGTATCAATCATTTCATGTATTTTGTTGAATAAAACTTGAATGTAATTAAATTACAATTTCTTCTTCATCATATGGGTGGAATTGATTATAAAAGGACGTAGAATATTTTTGAAAAATCATCAAAAGATAAAAATAAACCAAATAAAAATTATGAGGATTTGTGCATGGGATTAACTTACCCAGAATTTACTAATATTTCTTCAAATTTGTTGGTAGAAGGATCCTCAAACCATTTCCCTCTCACCATTATTTTAATTGTAGCCTCAAAGTAAAATATCTATGATCTCGAGTAGCTTTAGACATGTTAATGAATGTACCAAAAATATGTAGATCATAACCCTCCATGATACTTATCCTTAATAAATTTATCAATTATTTATTTATTTATGGGTCATTACCAATGATATTTTTAACTTATACGAACTCTTAAGAACCCCTAAAAGAAGGAAATTAGTGAAAAGTTGAAAAGAAATGTATATTTAATTGGGTAATGATAATATACAATTTAAAAGAATTTAAATATTATAGTAAAAATAGTAAAATTAATGTCAACAAAAAATATGGGATTTCAATAAATGAATCAGACATGTTTAATTGAACATGGACAATATACATATTTGTAGGTGGATTGGAATGTATCTGAAATAATTTCCTATCATGTTAGAGATTTTTTATTGAGATTGTTTCGCTGTTTCTCCCAGATACAACACCCTCAATCAAATATTTCATACTTTTATAATTAAGTAGAGGAACCATAGGTTGGGAGTATCACCAAATCTATATACTTTCTCGAGAGGGAATAAAAATATATGGTGGCATTCAAATTTCATTATATTTATGGGTGGAATAAATATAAAAAAATGTTTGGTCATTCTTTAATCTTTTAAGATAATATTTAATTATAACTACAATATTTTCAATAGTACATAAATTTTATTTTATGAAAAACATTATCTATGCTCTATGATGTTAATGATTCACATTACAAATGCTTCTCTACATATATAGCCTTTAATAGATCACAATCATAATTTGTAATCACTTCAACTTGATGTTTGAAAACATTCTGACACCATGTAATGGTCCCGTTCATCTCTAAAAATATTTACTTCATCTTTTTAGCTCATATTCATTTGGATGTCATGGAAGTACATTGAAAATATACACAAAAGAATAGTTAAAAATATTATAATTGAAATTGTAATTACCTTCAGGAATTACTTGTTTGGAGATGTTAATTTATTGATGGTATATAATATCCTTCATAAATTTAGAAATGTAATTTTCACAATCATTATGATTATTTTTTTCAATCACTGAAGAAATATTGACCAAAAAGATTTTTTTTCAAAAACGTTTTGATATATAATCTTACTATATATACCTTAAACTATTTCCATTTAAAGAAATCATTAGGATTATTTTGTTTACTCATCGACCCAAACTATAATTTATCTAATATTTTTAGATCATCCTATCATAAAAAAATATTGGTAAAACATTAAAAAAATAGAATAATATGAATTTTTTCATCAACATATTGATTAAGGTGCACTATAAATTCACAATCGACATCATGTTTGGTCAAATTTTGTGAAATACATTCTTTGGATCCAAAAAATAATGAATTGGTGAATCCAAATTATTTTTCATTATAATCCAATTATATCTTAAAAACAAAAAATTAATGTTAAAATACACTTATAATTTTTTATGATTTGATTGAAGAGATTTAAAATTGTATTGTATCTACCAAGAGAAGTCTTCCATCTATTATTTTCTTTTCAAATTTCAGGATTAGTTCATATTTTAACTTTTTGTGTTTTTAAAATAAAAAAAAATTATTTTCAATAGAATTGATAGAGGGATTAAGGAGTAAAAATAATTATTCATAGGGTGTTCCATTTATATATTAGTAATAGATACACATATAGAAAATATGAATAGTTATTAATTATAATTAACATAACTGATCTATTTTTTTTGGAAAAACAAATATTAAAAATTTATCTCATGTAGGAATTCACAACTGAGACTCCTATCCATTCCAAAATGATAATTTCATTTATACTCTTTAGAACAACCAAGTCTACAAAAGTCTATGAATATATTTCTTCCTCATATTCAATATAGGAGAGAATTAAATCTGTATATTTTTTATCTGTATTAAGATGAAATGTTAATACATGATGTAGTGGAATTGGTGGGTTGAATATTATCTCACAAGTTTTGTTGTTTTTTTGGTCGATTCACTACATTTTCTTGATATGATATTCCATTTTTAATTCATTTTTCCATATATAATTCAACAATAAATTTCATAAATATTTATATAAACTTATAAAGGTTATTTATTTTAATTTTTTTAAGGACATGTGTTATGTATCATTATAAGATTTAATGAACATTCCATAACAGTTACAATAGAATTATCAACAATGTTAACATATATGAAATCAAGAAGAATAGGAAACCTAGTGCAAGGATTGGGAGATACATGAAACCACAACATCATGTGTTATTATAAGATTTGTTTATCATGTGACAAGTCTCCAAGAATATTATACACTATACAACTCACAACATGGTGATGTGTGTGTGTTGATAGATATAAATCACATATAATTTAACCATATGGCTTATTAGAAATATAAAGCTATTAGAATTTTTTCTATTCACATTTAGAAGAAATATTTATGATAAAATTGGTTATATTATGTACGGAAGGCAGTTGGGGTATTGGAAAGCATCAATGATTGTGGGTTTATGTGGCTCTTTATGTACTGATCATTGTTCTAGTACTAGTTCATATTTATCCTTTCATATGTACTATTCCAAAAAAATAGGATGAATAATAATATATTTTCAATCATATATATTTTATTACATTCCTTTTATCATCTTATATGTATCTACTAGAGGAATTATATTCTCAAAATATGTTTGAGGTGACACTATAAATCATGAAGCTCTAATTCAGCCATATTGTCCAATCCGATTCAAAGCTATTGAAAGTAGTTTTTATTTAGAAATAATATATATTGATTATGTGTCTAAATCACACAAATAGAATATAAAAATTTATAAATATTTTTATATAATAATATTATATATAATTAAGATTTTTTATTATTCTATACTTACACATGATTCATATACTACTTATCTATTTTTATATACATGTTAACCCTCTTAATTAATAAAATGATTATTCAATAATACATGTTATGGGATGGATGTGGCCTCAAAGTCTAATTTATCAATCTTTATATAAATAATGCAACCTATGTTATTTCATATCACATAAAAAATTTACTATATATTTAAAATACAGGCTATTTTTTCATGTGAAGAATACCGTATCCCTACTTTATAGAAGGGGTGCACAGTTTTTGATTAAGTATACTTATTTTCAACACCCCTTTTTTGTTTTATAAATTGAAAAATTTAAATGAATGTAGATAAAAAAATATATTTCAAATGAAATAATACCAATAAAAATTATCTACAAATTATTCCTTAAGATGAAGAGTAATTAATTATTTACATGTTCACTAGTTTATAATGTGTGAATACATTTCTAGTGGGTGGAGGTTTACATTCCCACAACATATACAGTATGATTGTTTGTTATAAGTGTTTAGATATCACTATTAGGTTTTCTAGAAACCATTAAGAAATAATTCGTATTGTAATTATATAAAATAAAAAAAGGTAGAAGAGAAAATAAAAATTAAAGAATTTTTCATTGTATATATTATTTACCACAAAAAATGTATATCTTAGAATTATAATAATATCTTTCAACATGGTTGTCTTTAATATGTGGCTTACATTATTACATGTATCTCTATCTATTTGAAAAATATTTATCATTGTGACACTAATATAACTAATGATCATTAACATGATGGGGTAAACAGGTTAGTCTCATTGATTCTATCCAACCTCAAACATTGTATATCTAATTTATTCCTTGATAACTTTAGTTAACCCTGTGATACTAAACTAGACTTTTTTTATTCATCAACATGTTGTTGAACCTATAATAATTCTGTATTTTCAAAATGAACCATGTATTATTCCTTGATATTGGTAACATGAACATGTGTATAAGTCGTTATCTTCTTGAGTAGCTAAAAATTTCACTTAGAATATGTGACGACAGTAGATAACACACAATATTATTATAAAAAACATAGTATATCAAACAAACTTTAACCTTTTCATTGAACTCCCATTATTTTATTTAATGTTTGATGGTATTTGGATCCTCCATTGAGTATCCAAATACCCTATTTATGTTCCACATTAATGTACAATTCACTGTCTATGATGGATCCACTATCAAATTATTGTGATCTGCCAATGAATGGTACATCCTCAATTGAATTTTATTCTGAAACTGTAGTTGATTTATTACCCATAGAAAAATTGACATATTCTTTTTTTTTCAGGATATGGGACATAAAATTCTTGCACTAATTATAATTCCATTATGAAAATTATATCTTTATAGCCTTCCACTCTAAAATTCACCTTCACAGAGACCAATTTCTCAACAATAACTACACTTATATTATCGAACAATATGCAATTTAAAATTAAAACTTGAAATATTTTATAATATGACCCGTATATTTTTTTCAATGATGCTAATGTTTTGTATATTTGGATAAATTTTATTTCTATCCATGGATCTAGATACATGCATCACATCCTTCATTATCATAACTCCACTATTTTCATTCAATAATTGAAATCAAATTGAAAAATAACTACTTATAAATATGATCATAGAACAATTTTATAAAAAATTAATTATGGTGTTTTGTATCCATCATTCATACATTGATGGATTCAAATGTTTATGAACAACTTTGTGGACATAAATTTATGGAGAAAGATTTATACTATTATTTAAATGGTCAATGACATAGGAATCCTAATTAGATGTTTTAATTGTGACAACATATCTTCTAGAAATCCCTTTTCTTATTTGGATTCTGTTGTTATGAGATTTTGAGATACAAATTCTCTCAACTTCTAAAAAGGAATTTGTGTAGAATTTAATATATTATTCAATAATATATCACTATAAAAAAACCTTCTAGATAAATTAGATTCTATAAATATTCATATATCATTCATTGGGTAACATCTATATTTAATGGATAGGACCACATAGTTAAATCTCTATAACAGAGTAAACCATTTGGTTGACTAATTTATAAAATAATCATGGTAGGAATAATATCTCTAATTAAAATAATATAACTAAATTTTCATTATTCATAATTGAAAACATTGTGTGGCCTATAAAATTATTGCATAGGACATTGAAAAATCTCGATGTACGGTTATTATATGACGTGAATATTTAAGCAGAGTGAAACATAATTCTATAAAAATTAAATCCTACCTCAATACATGAATTTCTTGTTATTTTATAACCTTTATCTTTTAAATTTTCATTGTTATGATTTTCATTATATTTTATTAATACCCCTCTAGATGTTTTACATAATTAACAAGGTTGTATAATTGTAAGATTTCTTATCTTGATAGAGCGTATGCTACTAGAGGTAGATAAGTTCATCTTTCACCATTCACCGAGGCCAAATCTCCCCTTCTCTACATGTAAATCATGTAATACATTTCCTTAATTTCCTAATTTTTATGTATGGTAAATTAATTAACATGTTAATAATATTAGCAAATATATTTTTTTATATGTGAATGACATGAAGAAAATATCTAATGTAAAAAAAATTCTAAAATGGTATTAAAAAAATGATCTTTTTTCCAACTAAATCTCATAAGGTTTTTTATAATGTTTTTCCAAATTCATTTTCAATACCGTTTAATTTCTTGAATTTTTGATAAACCATTAATTTAGATGGCATTTTACATTATTCAATACATCCATTGAATGATTTCATCTATGGTTGATATTTATTTATTTAGAGCATAAATTTTAGATAATCTAAAAAATGCCTTCAAGGAATGTTTCAACCTAAATGAGTGTGTATCATCTTCACTAATGGGACTCCCCAAAATTCCATTAATGATATTTCCTAAAAAATTTCAACAGGTAGTAAAATAATTTATCATCCTATAAACCATGGCTCTGAATGTGAAATCTTCACTTCTACATGCCTCGTAAAATGTAACAATTGTAACCCACATCAATTATATATATTAAATGAATGGGACCAAATCGAAATCAATATCATTATTTGGTTGGTTTTGTTTATATATAATTAGATAAACATAATGTATTTTCAATTTTTGTAAAACCATGATGGAAAGTTGTAAATTACCCTCACAACTGGACATATACTATGTCTTCTAATATTTAGACCAAAAGGATTTATTTAATATATTGATAATAGAAGATGAAGTTCTCTTGGACTGTTTTAATAGTCATAAGACCCAAAATATTTTTTTTAATTGAGGAGATTCTATTAGATGAATAATTTTCCCAAATTCTATTATTATATCTATGTTCTATGAAATTTGTTAACACCTTCCTAAAATACTTATACTTATCTATACATTTTAATGATAGAAAATTAACTTTCTTATATTAATGGTCTTGATTATTCTTTTTTGTATTGATATATTCCAAATATAGGTAATTTTATGAGTGATTCATATCACATGATACATAAATAATTGCATCATCCTAGTCTGTACGTACATCCTTTTTTTCCCTGTATTTAGTCCAAAATTTATTGATTGGATATTTTCAATGAAAAATCAAAATATTCCTCAAAACACTTTTGGATGAATTGATCATGAAAAACAAAAATTTAGATATATAAAAATTATTCGAGGAGGGTCATATGCATACTATATTGTAAAATCCATAAACTATTTGACTCCATTATCATACTCCACCATAATATGATTAACATCCATCCATTTTTTATTAATATCAATCTAATTAGGTTTAATAATTTTTCTTTTTAAAATAAATAAATAAATAAATACCCAAAATGTATTAATTATCAATGTAGAAAAATATATATACTTTGAATAAATTTTATTATTTTCCTAAATAAAAATTTATGTCCACATTGGACACTATAAGAAGAAATAAAAAACATATAAAATAAAAAAGGATATAAGTTATTGAAATTTAAATATTAGACTCTTTATGATAAGGTTTCACATTGATAACCTCCTCTTAAAAAATAATTTTTATTTTTTGAGAAAACGTAGGATGTTGTTTGGTATCATTAATGTTTTTAGTTGATTATTGATTATATAATTAATATTGATCGATCAATATTGAGGATAAATTCTTATAACGGGAACCCACATGGAATGATATCCCCCAAGATTGTTTATTTACCTTTGGTATATTGTAATTTTAATGGAATAATAATGATCTTATTGGAATACTATAGTTGAATGAATTCCAATAAAAAAATGTTATTGGTGATGATTTCTTAAATGTTATCATTTTACACAAGGTTAAAATGTAAAGAAACAACTGATAGTGTTTTAAGGTTTATATGAACCCCAAAGGAGTGAATACGTATTATAACATTTTAAAAGAGTAATTTAACCTACATATTTTTTTTCTAAGTTAAAAAAATCTTAATGATATGTATTGATATTGTTTTATAGTGGAGAGAATCATTAATGGAAGGGAATATGTGATATATATAATTTTATAAAGATTCTAAATAAATTTCATTTATTGATATACATAGATAGAAACAATTCTCACTCACCAAATTATTAATGGTAATCTATTTGGATGAAATTGTAAATGATAATGATGTTTTTTTCTATAAAACATAAAACATTATATGTTTTAAAATATTTTTTATTTATATATAATCTATTATTGATGACTATAAAAATTAAATTCAATTTTTGTTGAGTATAGTGAATTAAAGTTGATAATAGACACTAAATTATGTAATCTTATTCAAGATTACAACACCTATTGGATCTAAGAAACTTTTATATACTTCATTTGAGATGTATTATTAAATGAATATTTACAAAAATTGTTTTTGAAAATGTTAAAACACAATAAGATATACTTGTATTTATATAATTATTGGAGTAATATGTGGATCATGAAGTAATAATTAATGTTTTTAGATGAAAAATAATGTACACTAATTAAATGAAGAAAAATAAAAAAAAATCAATCAATAATAAAATATATTTTAGCAGTATAATTAAATATTTTTTGATACTGTTATTCAAATAAAATCCTTTTACAAAAAAAATATTTAAAAAACTAACAAGAACTAAGAATAAGTTTTAGGATTTATTTTCTTACAAACACTACACCAATATCAGTATTATCAACATAGTCCAAAAAACATGTTAAGAATGTATTTTATTTGAAATAGGGATATTAATTTCACGTGTGTGTTAAAATGTGACTATGTTAATAATTTATTAACATGGTATTTATTGGGGAATGTTAAAAATTTATTCATTCCTTTGGGTTACTAATTTAATCTTTCCCTTACCCGATCTGAGAAATATTAAATCTATGTTAGCCCTTATGAATAAGATTTATTATGTAAATATTCTCAAAACTATTATGTGTGTTTTAGTTTTTCTATAAATGAGTGTTTGTATTGTAACGATCTTCATTTTGAACTCGGATAAAAAGAAAAGGTTTTTGAACTTTTTAAATTACTAAATCAGTCATTTATAAAACCTAGCTTTATAACTCAACTATATGAGTTAGAACCTTTCAAAGTGATGTTTTTGTACTTAGTTGAAGGATAATTATGTATCTCAGGTGGATGGAGTAATATGGGTAGCGTCGGACCTAGAAATACCATATTTTGGAAGGTTGCAGGGGAATATAGTTTTTCAGAAACAGTGTGGCCCACTATAGATAACTATGAAACCATATGTAAGGTGGAAGACTTTTTTTCATGGGATGCGAATAATTTCCAAACTATGCACCTATACCGTGTGAGGGGAGTTTCTTAAACATAGGGTGCCACACTGTTGGCGCACAGTTTTCCAAACCATGTGGGTTAAACCATGTGGACTGGTATGATTAAATAATTTAATGAATTTAATTTAATTTAAAGTAAAAAAAAATAAATTAATCATCTCCACACCCCTATCCCTAAAACATGACACACACCCCAAAGGAGGGTTCCCCCTCTCGACGCACATTACCCCCTCAATGACCCTCCTTCGATCCGCGAGTTTTTTCTGGATTTCATTACATTCCTTATCCAAATTCTGAATGTAGAGTCTCTTCTCCCTTCTCCCCCCTATTTTCCCCTTCGATTCGGACTATTTATCACCCTATAGGGTTCATCTAAACCATATGAATTTGTGTAAACTGATTTATTAGTCTTTTTTTTACTAGGGTCGTGTGGATGGTATCTTGGGATCCATGGGTGCATGTTCGAGCAACTTCCATGGAAGGCGAGGCTATTTGGATTGGATCAATTGGTCATCACTATCTGAGGTGAGCTTTAAATCATGTTTCATGGTTTTCCCCCATATAAATTAGGATCATTATTTGTTTTAAGGTTCATATTAATTATCTTGTAGTTCATTATTCTATGCTTTGTGATTTCTTGTCGTCGGGTCTATGGTGACTCGCCTGGTATGCAAAGGTAATTATATATATATATATATCTCTATGTGTGTGTGTGTTGGATCTCACATTACACTTATATTCTTGCATAGAAGTGAATATACGTTTATGGTTCTGGGTGTTCCAATGTATATATAACAAAATGCATACATGGGTGAGTAGACATGGGTATATTCATATAATAATATGTCTAAGGATCCCTGGGCGCATGTTCAAGGCCATGCAGGTGTGTGAAAAGTGGATAGGATTCCTTGAATGTATATGAAGATGCATATGCATAATGGGGGAGCATCAGCTTTTAGTTATAAAGAGTCAATATACGAAGTGGATGGCTTGGTTCTACATTGAGGTTGGGTCCCTTTCTATGCCCACTAACTTTTAGTAATTCATTAATTGAATAACATACTGCCTAGTTCACAGAGTTCATTAATGAAGTATGTGTTTGTGGTTTAAATTCTTCCCTTAATATGGTTAATGAAATTGAAAAAAGTTACGGTTGATTGTGAATAAATCAGTCATGTTTTTGTAATAAAACCCTTCCAACGGAGGTGAACTAACTTCAAGATAAAAATTTACTGATAGACTATTATGATACCTACCTTATTGATTTTATGTTTTCATTATACTTGGGTTAGAATTGATAAAGGACATGTTAGGTTTATTAGCCCCATAATGTTGCTTTTTCCCAAGTAGGTACATGAATTGTAACCTTGAAACTTCTTATTAAACTTAATCCCTTAAACTAATTTTCCATGTTTAGGAAAATTGGTTGGGATGACCTTGAATAAGAAACATACACTAAATTATGTGCCTCGATTAAATGGTTAGGTCATGAAGAATTGATTGCCTTATATAAAGGGGTTTAAATGACATGGTTCTCTAGGGATGGAAAGGTGTATTATTATGGGAATACATGAGAATTATTTTCCACATGGAATGACTATAATGTGTATAATACCATCATGATGTTTAATTGAAGTACTTAATAAATTATTCCTTAAGTGTAAAGGTGAACATGTTTTCTTATGTGTATATGGTGTGGATATTTGAAATGAATATGTGGTAATTACATACGTATTATATTTTAACTATGGCACTATGTAGAGATGGTGATGAATGGAAAGAAGTTTACCCCAAGTCATTGTATTAAATGACTATAGATGGAGGGAAGTTTATCCCATGCCATTAATAATATCTTAAAAGGATGGGAGTAAGTTTTACCCCATGGTTGTATTAAAAGTGTGCACATGTTGAGCCTACTTAATTACCTATATTAAAAGTGTGCACATGTTGAGGCCATATATTTAACTATATTAAAAGTGTGCACACATCGAGTAAACTTATTGAACTATATTAAAAGTGAGCACATGCTGAGAAAACATAATGATCTATTAGGGAAGGGATGATTTATTACCCTGTTCCATATATATATATATATACACATATTTGTGTACGTATGTTGTGACAAGATCAGACTGATATCCTGATAATGATTTGAATCAGGTATAGCCATGAGGTATCCCTTAGGAACATAGATGTGTGTCATTCTTTATATAGTTCTGGTTATTAAATATTCCATACATGAACTATCTAATTTATATTGAATTGGATTGAGCTTGACATCAGTGGGTTCCAACCTAATAAGATCTCATCTCACACCCTTCCCAGGTACCCGTGGTACCCGATTAGACCTTATAATTTTTGGTCTTATGTTGATTGTTGTATGGTTGTACCTATGGAGTTAGGTGTAAGGGACTAAGATGGAGTTCGGGATGCTCATAGAGATCACCCCTGGGGATTTTTTTCTTTTTTCAATTTTGTACTATATTGATATGAATGTTGTTTTGTTTACTAATTTCAATTAGTTATCATTACAATGTAATCCATACATGCATTGTATAAACTGGAATTGGACACATTTACAAATTGATTATTATATCTCTTCTGCTACTGTCTTTTACTTATCTACTTATTCCAATATTATTACTGTTGCCTATTCTTTTAAGTCTTATATGTGTGTATAGTCTCCCCAATATCACCTCTGAATACCCTCACTAATAGTTAGAAACCTCTGGCTTACGAGGAGATACACTTAATACTATATGACCCATCGGTCAAGCTATTGTGGTAATGGACAGTTGGGCCAAGATGTTACATGTATTGATACCTAATTCTGTATGTGATTTTTTCCATTTTTATATTTCTGTATTTTTAAATCATATGTATGATTTATCATTTTGGATCATTTTGTTGGTTTTTCCCAAAATATAGGAAGGCTGATTTCTTATAGTGGGTTTGATAACTGTGACCTGCTTTAATGAGGTCTGTTTTTTTAGATTACTTATGTGGTAATTTATATATTTTTTTGTTTCTTGTATTCGATTTACTTTCCTTTCTATAATTAATTATATAAGATGTAGTTTTATTATAATTCGGGTAGGTCCAAATCAGACTAAAGGATGTTAAATACTTTTGTTCCTTTTTTTTTCTGAACCTTGTGAATTGTGATATTCTAGTAAAAATTTCATTATGTTTTTGTTATAAAAGATGATTTATCATTAAAAATTTTCTTGGTTATTATAAGTAAGTTCTTGTATTTTGAAAACCCATGCACGAGTATCCATGAAAAAAACAATGAAATCATTATTTATGTTTCGGTTTTCCAAATTTTTTTATAATTTTTGATGATTCAAATATTTGAGAGAGTGATCCCACAAATAAAGATTTATTTTATATTTAAAAAAATTTATTGACCTCATTAATTATTTAGTCTTGGTATATTATATAAAACAAAAATCAAAATTTTGATAACTTTTCTCTAACTATTTATGAAATGGTGGTTCCACACGACATACTTCTATAGGCGATAGATTCCTATATAATACACCACGCCCCACTGGGGTTTAGAAGTACACTAACCCACTCCCTAGTTTTTCAATCCCCTAATTCATTCTATGATGTACACTGGTATAGTTTCCAGGACCATGCTACTCATGATGGTCCTCCACATCAAAACCCCCCTTTAAACCTCTTTTACTGAAGCATCCACCACTGATGATCTACATAATGCTCCACCATTAGCAATGGAACCCTATAACTCACTAGTAGGATTTCCAAAACTAGAGATGAGGTGAACTTACTATTTTCCCACCCCACCCTACTACATGGGATATAAACATCTAATGGATCAATAGTTTCACATTCTTCTATTGGCTAATCAGCTGAATTTTTAAGTCCTTTTTTGGTTGTTCTATATTTTCCACATATTAATTACTTTGGGTTTTCTTGTTTCAATAACTCATCTCTATGTTTTCTCTCTTCCCAAAAAATGAAATCTTAAATGTCAAATATTTTTTTTCCATTTTATTATTTTTATTTTTGTTTTAAAATATTCTTATTCTTCTAATCACCACTATAGCTGAGGTCTTTAACAGTACTAGAAATTTTTTTTTTAATGAATTTTTTTGAGGAAAATATAATCAATGATAAAATAATACATCCTTTTTAGTACTAAGAACATCAATGATAAAGTAAATCTTTATAAGATTAAAAGGAATGTGACAATCAAGGACCCCTTTATCAGTAATACAATAAAGTGATGATAACGTGTTTTTATCAAGGTTTTATTTTTGTGATAATAATGGGGGTGTTAATGAGTTATTTATTTCAGAATTGGTAAAGGGTTCATTTTTATATTCTTTTATATCACTAATAAATGTGACCTTTATACGTTCTTTTGGCTGCACTGATAAAGATCATGAAATTACTGTAAATATGCAATAGACTTCCAATAGCCCGATAAAAACAAACCCAATCAGAATCTAAAATGATAGAAGTAAAAATATAATGATGATATGATTGAAATAAAAAAACTTAAAATTTCATTATAATTTAAATTAAAAATATAAAGACACTGTATTTATTTTGATTTTTTGTATATAATATATAAAAAAATTATAAAGAATATAAAAAATAGTAACACTTATAGCAGGATTTCCCCAAAGATCAAACTATAAATAGATGATTTCCCCTTCAAAAAAATAATGTTAATTTTATTAATAGTAAATAAAAAAAAGATAATGATTTTTAATCAATATAGGATAAATTATATTGTTAATTACAAAATAAATATATATACATAAACAATATTATTAGTAATTCATATATCTTATTGATGTGTAGTAAATTCCAACACATCACAAATAAATTATGGATCATTTTATAAAAGTTTGATAATAATACAAGATTTTTTTCATGTATTCGGCTATGTGATACTTATTTAAAACTAAAATAAAAAATTTATATTGAAAACACACACATTGAGTTATACCAACAACATCATGTGTTGAATTTAATAGTTGTCAATTCATACACATCACAAAGGAATTATTGATCTTATCACTAAAATTTAAAAACAATTTCAGCATGTTTTAATTATTTGGACAATGTGAAACATAGTTTAATGTAAAATGGGTTTTCTATTGAAAACAAACACTTTGAGTCATACTAACCATATCATGTGTTGGATTTATTTTCGGCTGATTCCTAAATTTCAAACATGAATTATGGATAATTGTAATAATGTTTGAATAACATCTGATCTTGTTTTATCTTTTTTGTCCCATGATTCCCATATTAAACGAAAATGATTCGTCTATATTAAAAAAATGTACATTGTGTTCGGTTTAACAAATCATGCATCAGATTTTCCCAAGCCTAGTCCATATAAATCGAAAAAAATTATTGATAGTTTTCATAATATTTAAAAGAATTGATCTCATTTGTATAGATTGGATTTGCGATGCATGTTTTAAAAAAAATTGCAACATATATATATAAACCATGAACATCAAGTCATAATGACCACATCGTGTGTCATATTGATGTTAAGTCAATTATTGAATGCCAAAAATGAATTATGGATAATTTTAATAACTTTTGAAAAAAATATGATCTTATCATCTAATTTTTGGCCAGTGAGGAGTGTTTTATAATAAAATGACAATAATATAATAAATAAATAAACATAATGTTATAGTAGTGACATCATGAATCATATTTTTTTTGGTGAATTCCTACCCAACAAAAAGAAATTATGGATGGTTTTCCTAAATTCTAAAAATAGTATGCACTTGTTTTCTTGATTTTGGCATTGTGATGTGCATTTTAGTCTAAAATAGCACTTTTATATTGAAAACAAACATGTTGAGTCATACTAATGACATTACATGTTATATTGATGTTTGATTGGTTCCTAAATGTCACAATGAAATTATAAATCATTTTCCTAATGTTTTAAAATAATCTATGATCATTTTTATGGTTTTTTCTATGTAATGTGAATCTTAAACAATAATGTTAATTTTATGTTGAAAACACACAATTTAATTCATCAAAACTATATTTTTTGACATAATGATGTATGGTGAATAGAAAACATGTAAAAAATGAATTATTGATCACTTTTGTAATGTTTTATAACAATCTAGGATCTTCTCTTGGGGTTTCCTGTGTGATTCTTCTTTTAAACTAAAATTTAACATTTATATTGAAAACAATAACATCAAGTAAGACCTGTCACACTATCATTAAAATTGAAATTTGGTTGGTTCTTACATGTCACAAACGAATTATTTATTATTTTCTTATTTTTTGAAAATAATATTAGCTCAGTTGCATAGTTTCTGCTATATGGCACATTTTAAAATAAAATGACAATTTTATAGTGAAAAAATTTACTTCAAGTCATAAAAACCACATTATGTGTTTGGTTGATGTGTGGATGATTCCTATATATCCCAAATGAAATATGGATTTGGTCCTTAAATATTGAAAATAATCCAAGATGGTTTTCTCAGTTTTGGCTTCATGATATGCAATTTAAACTAAAATGGTACATTCATATTGAAACTTAGAACTTCATGCCATACGAGACATATCTTTTTTGGGATTTATGGGAGGTTAATTCTTACATGCAAAAACTAAATTATGTATTTTTTTATAAATTATCCAAAAAATATGAATGTTTTTACTTAGATTTGAGTATATATTTTGTGTTATTCACTAAAATATCAATTTTAAATTGATAAGCGATATTTAAATTCATAAAGGTCATACTATGTGTCAAATTGATGTGAAATTAACTACAAAATGTCAAAAATAGTATATGTATCATTATCAAAATGTTTGAAAATAACATGAGATCATTTTCATGGTTTTGGCGTGGTGACACACATTTTAATCCAAAATGGATCCTCTATATTAAAAACCGAAATGTCAATTTTTTACCATCCATATCATGTGCCAAATTGAAATGCGATCAATTCAAACCTAGAAAAAATTAGTAATAAATGAAATATATATATTGAAAACATGCAATTAGATTCATACTGACAACATTGTGTGATAGATTGATATGCAGTCAATTCTTATACATTATAAAAAAATTATGGTTCATTTCCCTAAATATTAAAAAAATCTAAGTTCATTTGCTCAGTTTTTTCCAGTGGCCTATCTTTTAAACTAAAATGGAACTTTTATATTTGGAACACACACCTAGAGTATTACCATACTTATAATGTTTTATATTAAAGTGAGGTCAATTATTACATGGAAAAATTTAATCATAGATCATTTTCATAATTTTATAAGAAAATATGAGGGGTTTTACTTAGTTTTGGATATATTACATGTGTTTTATATGAAAACAACACTTAAAAACATGTAATTTGAGTCATATTGGCCACATCAGGTGTCAAATTAATGGGTGGTCATTTCCTACACAAAAAAAATGAAATATGATTCATTTTACTAGGGGTAGAATAAAATCAAAAATCATTTTCTCAGTTCTGTCTATGTGATGTGTGTTTTAATTAATAATGGAAATTTTATATTGAAAATGTGAACATTAAGTAATACGGCCACATCATGGGCCAGTGTGACATACAATAGATTAAAACATGTCACACATTTAATATGGATCATTATCATATGTTTTGAAAACAATTGGAGTTTTTTCATAGTGTTGGCTATGTCGCACATGTTTTAAACGGAAATGACTATTTTATATTGAACACAAGAACATTAATTCATTCTTGGAATATGATTTCTTATATTGTTGTGTAGTCGATTAATACACCACAAAAATGAATTATAGATCATTTTCTATAATTTTCAAGACAATATGTGGTCTTTTTCGCAGTTTTATCAATGTGACATATTTTTTAAACTAAAATTAAACTTTTAATGAAAAAAACACGATCTTCGAGTCATACCACCATATAGTTTGTGAAATTGATACACAGTTTACTTCTAGATGTTAAAAATAAATTATGGATCATTTTCTAAAATTTTCAAAACAATATGAGCTGTTTTTCTCATTTTTGAAAATTTATTGTGAATTTTAATATAAAATGACTTTTATATTTTGGAAAAAACAATTTGATTAATTACAGTCATATCATGTGTTAGATTGATCTTCAGTCAATTCCAACACATAAAAAATTAATTATGGATTATTTTTCTAAATTTTCAATATAATATGATCTCGTATAATCTCCCTTGTCTATGTGATCTCTATTTTAGAGTAAAATAATTCTTTTAATTTGAATAAATTTACATTGATCCATACAGGAAATACCATGTGTAAAATTTATGTGTAGTTGTTTCCTACGTGTCTCACATGTATTATTGATCATTGTCCAAATGTTTGAAAAAAAATATGACCTTGTTTTCTTGACATTTTTAATATGATACATTTTTTAAACTAATAAAAAAAATTTATATTAAAAATACATACTTTATTTAATAAAAAAATATCATGTTTCAATGTATTTTATGTCAATTCCTACACATCAAAAATCAACTGTGGAGAAATGTCCGTAATTATGAAAATAATCTAAAGATATTTGACTATTTTTGATATTGTACCACATTTCTTAAGAGAAGTAGAACTTTTGTTTTGAAAAAAATTACATTGAGTCATACCAATAATAATGTTTTCCAGATTTATATTTGATTGAATCATACACATCACAAATAAGATCAGTCACACTATTCTAATTATCTAGGAAAATTAAAAACACCAAAATAAGAACTAAAAATGTAGAAATAATATAAGATATTGACTGGAAGATCATAAGTAAAAAATTATGGGTTTTTAAAGTGTTTAATTGTTAAATATATCAAGGGAAAATGATGTCAATGTTTCAGTTCTAAAAGATCTTGAAAGACATGAAGTATGGGGTCCTCTACTTGGGTTCTATTTAAAAGATCTTAAATATTTTATCAGTTCATATTAAAAAAAATTATAAAGACCCTATTTATCATCACTAAAATAAGAAATTTATGGCAGAACCACTATTTATAAGTTTTAACTATTAGAAATGTTAAATATGGGATTTTATCAGTACTTTATATATTTTTTTGATAAAGATAGTGTTTGTAAGTACATTCAATTTTAGTTCTCAAAAAACCTATATTTATCAACAATCATTGGAAAGTGCTTATAATGTTCCAGATTTAATGACCTAATAGGTGATGGCCACTGAACCCGTACCTCCCACTATGGAGTGGTAGGGACATTTATCATACTTCTAGTGAACTCAACCACTCTCCTTTTCTCCCTTTTCTACCCCTGATTTACATCCTTTATTCCCTAAGATCTCAGTTATCCTTGATGTTGTATATTTGTTTGATGGCATCCAAAACATTCACCCTTATCCTCAAAGATCACTAAATCCCCATTGTTTCTAAACCTATTTTTGATACAATTCTTCAAACAATTTCATCCATCGATGGATTCATGTGACCAATTTGTTTTCATATAATGTTGACTCTTAGAAATAATAACTATGGGTCTTCTCAACAACAAGAACATCATGATTCAGTTATCTTTATATAAAAATATGGTCTAACCCTGGTCTAGTTCCCACCACATGTATAATGGATATCTTTTCTCCTTATTCAGGAGGACTTATGATTTCCACATGAAACAAGATTCCTCAACTATAGCGATTTGGGTTACTTTTTCATACCACAGTTTTTATTTTCAAAATCCTTCCTTTATACGAATGTTAAGGAATTTGGTTTATAGATATTTATGTTATCATTGTAGAAGTAGAAGTATTTTCCATCCTATTTCACCAAAAAATTTCATTGAAGTAGATGTCTTAGTAACTCGAGCCGATAATATATGGATTATAGTTGGGGAATATTTCAACTACAAGAAGCATATTTCTTTGGTTTTGTCGATTGATATTTTATCTTTATTCAAGAGAATGCTTAACTTCACACTAATGCATTTGTATGTATGAATAAATCACATCCCTAAGAAAGATGAAAGATTTGGTTGCAATGATAAGGGTATGGTGTCCATTTATGGTAGAGGTCTGAAGGAATATGTTCAAATTGGCGTTTATATTGACTGAAGCAGTAATTCAGACGTATCTCACTTTAGGTCACTTGAGGTTGGGGAGTTGAATGGTACATAACTGCTTGCTGGTCTCAACGAAAAGTAGTTGAATCCAAAAGAAATAAAAAAGGTTGTCACCATCTATAAAAAGGATAGGATATTAATCGCTCATTTGAGAGTAGTATACAGATATTGCAGATTGAGATGTGTTTTTCAAGGTGGTTTGTGCAATAGGGCCTGAGGAAATTAAAAAAAAAAATCAGGTAAAGAGTCATCCAATGAGGAGGTTGTGAGAATTAGTGATAAATCATAACACATAGACGAGTTATAGGTTCCAGGTGAGGTGGATGAAATGGTTAGTATAACCAATAGAGGCACTTGGGGCTGGGTGAATGTAGCAATCAATGAGAGGTCGAGAGGGATGAGTTCGACTACTAATATTAGTAATATCATTAAAGATCTGGAGGTTGAATGTTCAGTTCAGGGACAAGGGGATGGAATACAATAAATAATGTGAATCAAATACCCAATAATAGAAGATATCTTCTCTGATGGTCAATTCCTTTATGGGATAGATTAGTATGATGAGATATCTAGCCATGTTTCAGTGGACAATGTTGATGGATTGCATATAGAAAAGCAGTACAGCCCATGGAGGAGGATAGGGTGGAACGAAAAAAAAGGTTCAGGGAGATGAATTGTGTTAAAGGGAAATAGGTCTAAAGGATTTAAGGACTAATATCAGTTACCTATTTTGATTGAAATAGGGTTATCCAAAAAGAATAAGGCGATTGATAGTGAACCCATGTTTCTTGGCTAGGAAGGAAAGAAGAGTTTGAATTTTCATAGTGAATATCAGATAATGGAGTGTAGTGAGGCCAAGGAACAATAATAGGGTTGTGGTATAATTGAAGATACGATTTAGGAATAGTAGGTATATAATAATAAGGTTTGAGAAACAAATAAGGAGAATGGGGAAAATGAGGACGCACGAAAGCCTATTATTCATTTAATGACAAAATGCTAGAGGAGGAAAATGAGATCAATGCTACATAGGAGAAGGTCCATAGGATGAATAAGAGGATAATTCAAGTTGAAACTAATAAGGAACAGTGTGTATGGATCAATAATCAATTCGGTATTTTGATATTTGGTTTTAACAAATGGATGGTTAGTGTGGAAGAGTAAATCAAAACATTTGACAAGACATCCTACAATTTTGAAGACCTCATCGAGGGTAACCCAAACATGAATTTCAAATCTCTTCAATGGAGGGTATATAAAAGTAAGTTTTCTAATAGGTTTAAACTCAATTTCAAGGACTCAGTGATTTTTTATGGAGAATTTTGATTTCTTGTTCTGAACATGAAATGTTTCCCACTTTTTCCATTAAAGTTATTTTCATAATGAAAAGTTAATTTTAAATCAGTTGATAAAGACATTATAAAATAAATTCAAAATATTTAATGAATATATATTTAAAATAAAAAAAACATAAAAATTGATTAACATTAGTAATTTACAGATAATCTTAAATGCATGAATGGAATAATTGATTGAAATTTAATAAATAAAAAAATATACTTTAAAATTATTAAAAAATGCATGAGTTTTATTAATTATATAAATTATTAGAAAATGAAAATGAATATTTAATAAAGTGAAATGAATACAAATTAAATACGCACATTACAACCATATTAGAAACCTTAAATACTAAAGAATAAATATTTATAAATAAATATTAAAAATGAATAAGTTGCAAAAATATTAAAAGAAAAAATATTACAACCAAATAAATTATGAAGGAATTTTGAAAATAAGTAACATTAGAATTGAATAAATAATACAAAATATTATTAATTGAATGAATGTTAATAAAAGTGAAATTAAATAATTAAAAATTTTTTAGATTGCAAAAATATTAAAAAATGAACAATAATTTTTAATTATATAAATAATATTAAAAAGTAAAATTTAATATATGATAAAATAAAAATTAATAAAAATTAATAATATTAACTAAAACCATATAAAAATCAATAAATTTTAATGACTAAACACATATAAATAACTATTAGAAAGGATAAAATTATAAAAAAATTTATAATGAAACATTGAAAATGAATAAATAAAAAAATAAAAAAATTCTTATAGATTAGGTAATATTTAATGTGAATAATTTTGAAATTTTTTTTTAGAAGTTATAAATTGTATATTTTTAATAATAATATAAAAAATGAATAATATTTAGTGATTAAGGAAAATATATATATAATATAGTATGCTAATAATAATAATTCTGAAAATAATTTTAAAAATTGAATAAATTAAATAAATATTATGTGTGTGCATGTTCTATAAAAAAAAGTTAATTACATATATGTATGTTTCAAATTAATGTAACATAATTTTTATAAATGTTAAATTGAAAAAATCACATTAAATTAAATGTGCATTACTTGATACAATTAGTTAATTTTTTTTATTAATATTAATTTTTAATTATAAACCATTTTTCGCTAAGTATAAGACTTAATTGATGTAAATATACATATTATGTATTATATAAATTATATGTAAGAAAATATTATATATATATATATATGAATATATTTCAATATTAAAAATATTTAATATATTAATGAACAATTATTTATATAGAAAGTAATGATTAGTAAATTACAAATAATTTAAATAAAAATATTTAAAATCAATAAATTATAAAAAACAAAAAACTCATTATTTATAAAAAATAATTTTTTTATTAAAACTAATATAGAAACCATGGTCATTAGTTCTAAAATGAGATTTTTCATTTCTAAAAAACATGTAACCTTTATCACCATAGATAAAGGACACCCTTATCAGCACTGATAAATGAACCCCATTATTGGTGCTTTGGATAATGCTAGTAAAGGCTATGAAAGATAATAAAAAATACAGAGTTTCTCACCATCATTGTAACATACCAATATTGGAACCATAAAATCAAATTAGAATACAAATATTATAGAAAAATAGAATGAAATATAAATTTTACATTGCACCATCATTTCAGTTCAATGTTTATATACATTATATTTTCATTGATGTGATATTTACAATTAATTAAATAAAATTACAATCCAATATAAAAAATCAAAAAAAAAATATATCATGTTTTTTCAATGATCATCCTCTATAAAAACCTTGTACATATAATAAATCCATAGTTTTTTGGTAACCATACTTAAAAAAATAAAAACATTATGGATTTAATATAATCTATATATGAAAAATTCTATTGTTAATTACTATCTATGTCAATGATATCATTAGTTATCATATTAATTGTATTATTAATTCTTGTATTGTAAATTTTATAATAGTTAATGTTTTTTAAATATACCATTATTTAATAATTGTATTATGACATATTAGTTACATTGTTTATTGATAATATAAATAAATTATATTGTTAATTACATAATATTATAATGATATTATTTGTTACTAAATAATTTTACTATCCAAATTCTTTTTAAAAATTATATCATTAAACAAAATATACATTTTAAAATTGAAAACATGCACTTTGATAATACTGGGAACATTGTGTGTCATATTGATTTGTAATCCATTCTTACATGTTATTAATTATTTTAAAATAATTTTCTAAATGTTTGAAAATTATATGAGATCATTTGCTCTTTTCTCTCAATGCAACACAAGTTTTAAACATAGAAGAATATTTTATATTAAAAAAAACATAGTTGGAGTCTTACCAGTGACATCATATGTCAGATTGATGTACAGTTTATTCCTACATGTCATAAATGAATTATAGTCAATCTTACTAAAATTTTAAAATAATTGGAGCTCATTAACTTGATTTTGATAATTTTATGCTCATTTTAAACTAAAATAACACATTTATATTTAAAATATAGACATTAAGTTATATCAACAACAACATGTGTCAGATTGATATCAGGTTGATTCTTGTACATCAATAATGAACTACTTATCATCATCCAAAATTTTGAAACCAATACGAGTTTTCTTGCTCGGTTTTAGATATTTGATGTATGTTTTAATATAAAATTAAACTTTTATATTTAGAACAAAAACATTGAGTCATATAGACCACATTTTGTGTTGGTTATCATGCAATCATTTACTATAATTAAAAACGAATTATATATCATTTCAGTAATGTTAAAAAATATATAGTGATTTGTTTTTCATGATTTGCGCTATGTGACACAAATATTATACTAAAATGAACTTTTATATCAAAAAAACTAAATTAGAGTCAAGATAGACACATTGTGTGTTATATTGACATGAGTTTTATTCCAACATGTTATTTATAAATTATGGATTGTTTTTATAATGTTTAAAAATAATCAATGGCCATTTTCTCAATTTTTTCTATGTGTGGTGTGTTTTACACTAAAATAATACTTTTATTTTGAAAACATGCATGTTGAGTCATAAAGGCCATATAACGAGTCTGGTTGACATAAAGTCTATTAATAAAAATCTTAAATGTATTATCGTTTCTTAATAATGTTTTAAAACGATATAAACTTTTTTATTGTTTATGGACATGCGAGATGTGTTTTAACCTAAAATTAATCTTATATATTGAAAACACGCAATTTGAATCATATCGATCACACACTCTTTCTTACTCATGTGTGGTTGATTCCAACTCATCAAAAATGAATTACGAATCATTTTCCTAAATTTTGAAAACTATCCAATCCCATTTGTTTGGTTTTGACAATGTGAAACACATTTTAAGATAAAATGAATAATTTATATTTAATACATACCCTTGGAGTCATACTAGACAAATATTATGTTGGAATGATGTATAGTCATTTTCTACACATCAGAAATTAATTATGGACCATTGTACTAAAGTTTTTAAAAAATCAGAGCACTTATTTTTGATTTATTATATGTGAAAAATGTGTTAAAATAAATAGAAACTTTTATATTGAAAAAATATCTTTGAGTTATATGAGCCACATCATGGTTTGGATTGACAAGCGATTGATTCATAAATGTCGTAAATGAAATGAAACACCCCGAGATTTTATGAAAAATATTATTTTAATTTCATTGATTTCTTGTGTTTTACGATACACCAAAATTATCATGTGCTATACGCAACACCATATTAGCATATATTATACGCAAACACTATTCTTGGCTTGTGTTTCACTCAAGAGCAACCTTCCTCAATAGCGTGTGTTTTACGCAATACAATGTCTTTCTAAACAATGAAATATTGTTATAATGTTATTATGAACTAGGATTTATGAGAATTAGTAACTATAATTTGAATTTTATGACATTATAATCCATCTTACACATTTTATAGAACATGGTATGAGAACAAAATAAAATTTTCGGGTAAAATAAGTCTTTTTAAAAAATGTAGTTCTGCCCCCTTTTGATGGCGCACCCTAATTAAATTTTGTTTTTGAAATGTTTATAAGTAAAATTTGAGAAAATAAAATTCTTATTTTTAATCAGGATATAAAATTTTACTTTGGATAAATTATTTATATTTTTCTGATATGTTTTTTATTTTGATGAATACAGAAAATACGCTAAATTTTAAATAAAAACAACTTTTTTCATCGAGATAATTTATATAGATAAATCATAATATTGAATGGTTTTAAAGTATAAATATAATATTTTTTTACAATTTAATTTAAATCAAGTCATTATAATTAATTTTACACTGAATTCATAACTAAAAACATTTCAATCTTTTGCAACGTTTTTAACTTTTAAAACCCATTTTATCAACATAGGGGTTTATTTTAAATTAAATACTTCAACATTTGTGTTTTTAATTTTGAAAAATGGATTCCATATTTGGAATAAGTTGGTCCAAATTATGTTAATAAGCTAATTTTTATTTTGAGGCATTATGAACAGTAACTGCTGTAAATTTTATTTACCATAGTTAAAGGTAAATCTGGTAATTAAGGTTAAATATAATATTATAAAATTACCCTAACACTTGTATTAATGTAATTGGATGATTATATATTTCCCTAAATCATTCTTGGGTAGAAATTGAATCTAATGCAACCCACTTGTATTTGATTCAGACCTTTTATTTATTTTATTTAAAGGAAAGTGAAATATGTATCAGTCAAACTTCAATAATTAGATTATTTTTAATATAAGGTTATACAGAATATAAATTTTTTTATAAATACTCATTTGAAATATTAAATGTATTTATGTATCAGCGTAATTTATTTTTAATTTTTAAGAAATATTTAGTTACCTTAATATCTTATACATTAATCATGTAGAAATTATTTATTTAGTGAAAAATCTATAATATAGTTTTTATTAAAATAACAATACCTATCAAAAGGACCATAAAATTTACCAAAAATTATTTGTAGAGTAAATATATACCCTAATAAACCATGAGTTGATTTGTGGACCAGTTAGAGCCTAAAAAAATCAATTAGGACATTTACATTATTTTATTTTAAATGATGTCAAATATGTCTCCTTCATAATATAATAAATAGAACAATTTTAATATTTTGATTTCAAGCTCATAAATTCGAGTAAAAATATCATTATGAAATTAATTATATTTATCTTCTTCATAGGATTTTATTTTAAATTTTTATGAAACAAATAATTATATTAAACAATTATACAAAAATGATGTTGTAATTATTTTATTAAGAGATATACCAAATAAATGGTTTTAAAAATATTAAAATAAATAATATATAACCAAATTAATGTTCATAATGAATTATTATTGATTAATATGAAATGTTAAGAATCTATTATATATTTTAGTTTGATCATATATTTTGTGTTGTTTTTATTTAAATTCAAATAATGAATAGTGTCAAAATTGACACTATTGATATTTTATAAAAATTACATATTATTAAATTATTTAAAAATCACAAAAATATTAAAAAACTACAAATTGAAACTTAAATGGTCTAAAAGGTTATAAAGTATCCAATTAGTGGAAATTTACACTATTTAAGTATGTATTTATAACAATTTAAAATTTAGAATTGTATTACCACAAATAAAATAAAATAGATTAAATAATGATAAATCAAGTTGATAAGGTTTAAAATAAACATAAAACATGTCAACATTTTAATTTTTGATGATATTACAACCGTATATCATCTCATCTTCGAATTGAGTTATTTTTTGGAGGTTTTGAAGTGGGGTTTCATTTTATTATTAATTATTATTTTTAAGGTTTCCAAAAGTGACCCTCTCTTCTCATATATAAGGGCACCTCCTCCATCTCCTCTTCAAAACACATTGAGCCATAAATCTCGGAAAAACCCTTCCCATTTCTCTTCTACACATCCCTAGAAACATTCTGGAGGTTCTGGTCTTCTTAAAAGACCAACCCTAGTCCCTAAAGAGGAAGCTTAAAAGAGGTGCGACGAAGAAGAGGTAATCTCTTCTACCGATTCTTTCAAGTTTTGTTATTTCTTTAACTTCTTCTTATTTATTTGTTTCATTATAAATTAATAACATCAGTGTCAATAATATACTGATATGTTATTATAAATATGAAACTACCCCATTTCACCTTTTATCTATCCTACTGAAAATGAAATCACCGCACGTGCGTTCGTATGGAGTATCCTCTCCATGCCCTGGTGTAATCTGTTTTCCCACCACCACCTTGCTTGGATGGGTATAATAGTGTAAATAATAAATATATATGGTTATTAAAGAATCATACAGATTATGAGTTATTATATCATCCACTCCAATTCCATTCAAAAATTATTTGACCGATATCATCGTTCATGCGTATGTACAAATTACCGTCTCTACAATGCGATGAGAGTCATTCTCCAAGTTAACCATTCAAGAATTATTATAAAGTATATATAATGAATGATAACGAAATATATGAAATAATTAATCTACTATATTTATGTATATACATATATATATGTCATCTACTTACTTCCATTCAAGTCAATAAAGAAAGGAAAATAGCGTTCATGCATACATGCTGCCTACCGTTTCCATGAACGGTGTATTTCATTTCATTCATCTATCGAATATATATATATATATTTACGGAATAAATATGATATAGAAATAATTATTTAAATTCCAGAAGTAAATAAGTGATTATATAAGTAAAAATAATATCATGAACGACAAGTCCAAACACGTACGATAAATAAAATGATTTTACCCAAAATGCTGCTTTAACATGAAATTTACAAAACAACGGGTAATATAAAGTCATAAGTGAACCATATATGATATATTAACAATGAATATGATTCTATAATAAGTAAATGAAATTATTTAAATAATTATACAGGAGGTTCGGATGCGTACAAAGCA
Source organism: Viscum album (assembly GCA_963277665.1). Taxonomy (NCBI): domain Eukaryota; kingdom Viridiplantae; phylum Streptophyta; class Magnoliopsida; order Santalales; family Viscaceae; genus Viscum; species Viscum album. The sequence continues at coordinate 368,815,957 of OY728158.1, read as the reverse complement.
TATCAGACCTAAGGTAAGGGTTAATTTTGTAAATCTAATTTTTATCCGAGATTGCTTATAAGTAAGTATTTACTAGGGTTATATTTTTTTATCCATATCCATTTTTTATAAAAATGATTTCATGTATGTTTAAACTTATTTTTACCCATTTTTAATATTCACCACATGTTATGAAAGGAATCTTAATCTTTTTATCACACGAGGAACTTTTTGACTTTTCTGACAAAAGTACGAGGAGAATGTTTTTTTAACTTATATGGCGTGAATTAATTTTGATGGATTCATAATGCCTAATTTTCATGAAGCTTAGTATACAAGATTTCATGACTATTTTCAAAAAAATACATTTCTTTTAAAATTTCCTGGCATTTTTTGAAAATAAAATTATTTTGAAGAAGAAAGGATATTTTAATCAAGAATTCATTTGAAGTGTTTTATCGAAACCATTTTCCATCTAAGATGACACTATTTCATATGTGTATGTTTCATGTATAATATCTCAATTATTTACATGGTTTCATTTTTCTTATGATGAAATGATATCCATTTGTTTTATATGGTTTATGTTATGATGGACTGATGTTTATGAAACCCATTTTATTCTTTGTGTTATGATGAAAGATTTATGTTTATGTTGTGGAACACATAAGAATGATTTCATTATGAGATGTTTGAGACCTATATCTCCCTACAATGCATTGGGTAAAGATTTATATCTCAGGATATAGACATGGATGGAATGGTAAGTTAATCCATTTCAGGGATACTGGACTGGAACGAGGAGTGAACTTGATTCAGAAAGAGACTTTGTCCACTACGATGGTCTTGGCAGCAATGCCTTGGCTACAATGGAAATCATATCATGTTCTTAATGGTTACCACAATTACATGTTTTCAGCATGCTATTTTATCATGATTGTTCTTCTTTTATGGTATATGCCTTACATACTTCCAAAATTTATGTCATTGCTCAAGATTTTAATATTTAGATTTTATGTTCATGTTTTTGCATTAAATTGTTTATAGATTGTTTTATGTTACCTATGTTTACCCTTACTGAGAATTTGGGCTCAACCTTTTTATTTTTTATTTTCCCGAGGATATAAAGAAAGATTTTAGGTAAGAAATGAAAAGGGGAAGATCTTTATGGGAGATGTTGAAGATTTTTCACAACGTTTAGAAGATCATATTCCGAGTTTCCAAAGACAATAAACTATTATGGTCCTTTGGTGTTTGTTTTTGTTATGTATTAAGTATTCCTCAAAAGTAATGTAATTTCCATGTATGTCATGTATGGGTCTCTGCAGTTGGTATTAGAGGAAAGGTTTAGTTAACCTTTGGAAACTACGATGCAAAATCTTTAGAGAGATCCCTAGAAGATATTTCTACCGTATGTATAGGGATGTCTCTATGTTTAAGTATAAATATAGGTTATAGTCCATGAATTATGGTAACGATCATAGAATTAAACTTAAGATGTTATATATATAAGGTACCCCCCCTTTATTATGTTGTTTTCCAAGCTTGATTTTTTCCGCTCTCACTATTGTTTTTGAGTTTTAGAAAAATGGAGGGAAACAAGAAGATTCATGAGAATGGACAATATGATGGACAGTGCAATGATATTATTCGTGAGAAACCAAATGAAATTGGATCTGTGAGTCCACATATTGTTGTAATGGATAATTATAAATCTCATAATATGATCAATAATCTCAACATTGGTATGTTTCCTAACTCAGATAATAAGAGAATGATAGAGTTTCATGATGATTATAGAGGGAATAAAGTTCAATTTCCCTCATCTAAATTATGTGGGAAAAGGCATCAGGATGAATGTTTCAAAGGAACTAGAATATTCTTTGGGTGTGGAAAAGAAATACACAAATCCAGCAATTGCAAAGGAAAGGGTTCAGTTAACATGATGGATAAGGATTGCGGTATTCCTAAGACATAAACAATAGTTAAATGTTTTAAATGTGGAATGTATGAGAATTATTCAAACTAATTCCCTATGAAGAAATATCATGAAGAGAATCAACCTGGTTGTATGGGTAGTATTTATGTTGATGATGATGAAGAGACTACAAATGATCTGTGATATAAAAGAAGTATTGGGGAATAAAATGATAAAGCTCAGTTAATGGATTAAGATGGTATTGGAATGATTGTATGTTTACAAAGAGTTATGTTGTGTAGGTAATTTAATGTTACTATGTAATAAAGAAACATCTAAGGATTGCTACACTATTGTTTTTCCTAAATTCTTTGAAAGTATATGTTGAATGGTTCCGGTAACCATGAAAGGATATTCATATATTTTTGGGAAAGAAAATTATATGTGAATAATGAATGGATATAGAGAAAATAATATGTTTGATAGTATTAATGAGATCATGACTAATATAAGGACAACGCAATATCATGGTTTGAGTATATAGAAATTTTGGGATTTTGGTTAACTTTTGACAACATTCATGTTTTCACTAAGGTTCTATGGTAATTCATCTTTCATGAGAATACATGATTAAGGTATTCACATGTTTGAAATGTAACCAACAAGATATATCGTATGGTATATGGGGGATAAATGATGGTATTAATGTGCTTGTTATGTGACCTTTCAGGTAATCGTTTTCTTTATACTATGAGATTGGACATATGTATTTTGGATAAGCCTAAAGATTGGAATGGATTATGTTGGAATCATAGAGTATTATTTAAGGATATAACTTGTTTTTTGATATTATATCTGGAATATTATAATAGTATAGTTTTAGAAAAATAGAAAACCAATAGGATGAGCGAAAACCCGTCACGTCGGACAAGGTTGTGGGAATCGAACCCATAACCGAAGTGCGACAGGCCTTTATTGCATACCTCTGACCTACAGGAAGTCCCTGGTTAGTATAAATTAGTTTTAATTTATTACGTGGTATGATACATGAATTATAAGTCCATTTTAAGAAGCATATATAAATAATCTCAATATAGAAGGACATATGTATATTTAATTACTTTTGCTAACCTTTTGTTTGAGACAGATAGAATGACCTATCATTCTATCGTATGATCTTCTAACACTTCATGAATGAAAAATTAACCTTCATTTCTTTAAGAGATGATGTGGAAATTGTTTATGGAATGACCAACGGTGAGATTGTACCAAAATCAAGAATGTATTTCTTCTAATTCCAATTTTTTCAACTTTAGAGAAATGGTCTAGAAAAAAAATGTTATCCTATTGCCCTCATATCTGATGAATCAGATGGTACCTTAGATCATCAAAAATTTATGGATTTGTGAATGTTGGATTTTTCTTTTCCGTGTTCTCTACCACTCTCCATCAGAGCTTGATGGTTAAATTTCTCTTCCATATCCATTTTTTCACCAATGTTCTCTTATGTGGAAACATAGTGATTAGTTAATTTGGGTAACAATTACGTTTCATAATTTTGTATTTAATATTAGGTTTTGGTATTATTTTTTAAGATGTGGGTTTCTATTAACGAAACTTTCAAGTAGTAAACCATTTATAACCACGATGAATTTCGATGGAGAAATTAATTTTAAGGTGGGTAGAATGAAACACCCCGAGATTTTATAGAAAATATTATTTTAATTTCATTGATTTCTTATATAGTATGCTACACCAAAATTAGGTTGGGCTATATGCAACACCATATTAGCTTATATTATATGCAAACACTATTATTGGCTTCTGTTCCATGCAAGAGCAACCTTCCTCAATAGCGTGTGTTGTACGCAATACTATGTTTAACTAAATAATGATATGTTGTTAAAATATTATTATGAACTAGCTGTCATGAAAATTAGTAACTACATTTTCAATTTTATGACATTATAATTCATCTAATATATTTTATAGAACATGGTATGAGAACAACATTAATTTTTCTGGTAAAATTATTATTTTTCAAAAAATGCAGTTTTACCACCTTTTGATGGTGCACCCACATTAAATTTAGTTTCTGACATGTATATAAGTTCAATTTGACAAAATAAGAATCTTCTTTTGAATCAGGATATAAAAATTTATTTTGGATAAATTTTTGATATTTTGCTGATAAGTTTCTTTATTTTGATGAATAGTAAAAATACGCTAAATTTTAATTAAAAACATTTTTTTATCAGAATAATTAATATGGATAAATCATAACATTGAATTGTTTTAAATTATAAATAGAATATATTTTTAACATTTAATATATTTCAAGTAATTTGAATTAATTTTACACAGAATTCATAAGTAAAAACATATCAATCTTTTGCAACATTTTAACCTTTAAAAACCATTTTCTCAACAGTGGGATTAATTTTAAATGAAATACTTAAACTATTGTGTTTCTAATTTGGAATAATGGATTACATATTTGGAATTAGTTGGTCCATATTTTGTTAAGAAGCTAATTTTTATTTTTAGGCATTATGAATAGTAACTACGGTAAATTTTATATACCATAGTTAAAGGTAAATCGGATAATTAATGGTAAATATAATACTATAAAATTATCCTAACACTTGTATTAATATAATTGGATGATTATATTTTTCCCTAAATCATACATGGGTAGAAATGGAATCTAATAGAACCAACTTGTATTTTATTAAGGCCATTTATTTATTTTATTTAAAAGAATGTGAAATATGTCTCACTCAAAATTTAATAAATAGATTATTTTTAATATAAGGGTATATAGAATATAAATTCGATTATAAATAATCATTTGAAGTATTAATTTTTTTTCATTATCATGGTAATTTATTTTTTATTTTTATTAAATATTTAATTACCTTAATATCTTATACATTAATGATGTAGAAATTATTTATTTAGTAAAAAATCAATAATATAGTTTTTATTAAAATAACAGTACCTATAAAAAGACCAGAAACATGACCAAACATTATTGGTCTAGTATATCTATACCATAATCATCCAAGGGTCTATTTTTGGACCATTTGGAGCCTTATAAAACCGTTTAGGACATTTATATTATTTTATTTTAAATGATGTCATAGATGTCACCTTCATTATTTAATAAATATAACAATTTAAATGTTGTAATATTAATCTCATAAAAATGAGTAAAAATATTATTATGAAATTTATTATATTTATATTCATAATATGATTTTATTAATATGGTTTTATGAAACAAATAAGTACATTAAACAATTATACCAAAATAATGTAGTAATTATTTAATTAAGAGATATACTAAATAAATGGTTTTAAAAATATTAAAATAAATAATATATGAACAAATTATTGTTCACATGATTTTTTTTATAAATATGATATTTTAGGAATCTATTATGTAATATTTATGGAACATATTGTATTTTTGGTTTTTATTTAAATTCAAATAATGAATAGTGTCAAAATTGACACTATTGATATTCTATAAAAATAACATATAATTAAATTATTTAAAATTCACAAAAATATAAAACAAAATTGAAAATTAAATGGTCTAAAAGGTTATAAATTATCCAATTATGTGATATTTACAACATTTATGTACGTATTTATAACAATTTAAAATTTAGAATTTTATTACCAAAAATAAAATTAAATATATTAAATAATGATAAATCAAGTTGATAAGGTTTACAATAAATATTAAACATGTATAAATTTTATTATTTGATGATATTACAACCCTATCTTATTTCATCTTCCAATTGAGTCTTTTTTGGAGGTTTTTAATTGGGGTTTCATTTTATTAATAATTAATATTTTTGAGGTTTCCAAAAGTACCCTTCTCCTCTCCTATATAAGGGCACCTCATCCCTCTCCTCTTCACAACATATTGAGCCATCATGCTTGGCCAACCCCTGCCTATTTCTCATATATACGTTGCTTTCAAGATTCTGGCAGTTCTGGTCTTCCAAAAAGACCAACTCTAGTCCCATAAAGGGATTCTTAAAAGAGGTGCGTTGAAGAAGAGGTAATCTCTTCTACCGATTCTTTCAAGTTTTGTTTCTTCTTCAACTTCTTCTTCTTTAGTTTTTTCATTATAAAGTAATAACATCAGTATCAATAATATGCTAATATGTTATTATAAATATGAAACAACCCCATTTCACCTTCTATCCATCATACGAAAAACGACATCAACGCACGTGCATACGTATGGAATACCGTCTCCACACCATCGTGTAATCTGTTTTTCCACCACCACCTTACATGGATGGACATAATGGTGTAAATAATAACTATATATGGTTATTATAACATAATAATTATTCTGAGATATTATATCATCCACTCAAATTCCATTCAATAATTATGGGAATGATATCATCGCTCGTGCGTACGTACGGATTCCCGTCTCCACAACGCGATGAGATTCATTCTCCATGTAAACCATTCAAGAATGATTATAAAGTATATATAATGAATGATTATGAAATATATGACATAATTAATCTATTGTTTTATATATATATATATATATATATATATATATATATATATATATCTCATCTACTTACTTCCATTCAAGCCAATAAGGAATGGAAAACAACGTTCATGCGTACGTATGACCTCCCATCTACATGAGCGATGTATTTCATTTCATTCATCTATCTATTATATATATATACTGAATATATATGATATATAAATCATTATTTACATTCTAGAAGTAATTAAATCATGATATAAGTAATAATAATATCATGAAAAACAAGTCAAAACACATACGATAAATAAAATGATTTTACCCAAAACGCGGCTTTAACATGGAATTTACAAAATAACGGGTAACATAAAGTAATAAGCGAACCATATATGATATCATAACAATGAATATGATTCTACAATAAGTAAATGACATTATTTAAATCATTACACTGGAGGTTCAGATGCGTACGAAGCATATCTGACCTAAGGTAAGGGATAATTTTGCAAATCTCATTTTTATCTGAGATTACTTATACGTAAGTATTTAATGGGGTTATATTTTTCATCCCTACCCATGTTTTCTAAAAATGTTTTCATGTATGATTAAAGTAATTTTTACCCATTTTTTAAATTTACCACATGTTATGAAAGTAATCTTACTTTTTTTACCACACAAGGTACTTTTTGACTTTTCCGAGAAAAGTACGAGGAGAATGTTTTTTTAACTTAAATGGCGTAAATGGATTTTGATGGTTTCATAATGCCTAATTTTCACGAAGCTTACTATAAAAGATTTCGTAACTATTTTCAAAAAAATCATTTCATTTTAAAATTTCATGGAATTTTGTGAAAAGAAAATGATTTTTAAGAAGAAAGGATATTTTCATCAGGAATTCATTTCAAGTGTTTTATCAAAACAATTTTCTATAAAAGATGAAATTATTTCATATGTGTATGTTTCAACAATAATTTCTCTATTATTTACATGGTTTCACTTTTATTATGATGAAATGATATCCATTTGTTTTATATGGATAATGTTATGATGGAATGATGTTTATGAATCCCATTTTATTCATTGGGTTATGATGAATGATTTATGTTTATGTTGTGGCACACATAATAATGATTTAATTATCATATGGGTGGGACCTATATCTCCCTCAAATGCATTGGGTAAAGATTTATATCTCATGAGATAGACATGGATGGAATGGAAAGTTAATCTAGCTCAGTGATACAAGACTGGAATGAGAAGTAAACTCGTTTCAGAAAGAGACTTTGTCCACTAATATGGTCTTGTTAGCGATGCCTTGTCTACTATTGAAATCATATCATGTTAATACATAACAAAAATAGACACCAAAGGGCAGTAATAGTTTAGTGTCTTTGGAAACATGAAACACAATCTTCTAATCTTGGTGAAAGATATTCAACATCTCCAATAAAGATCATCCCTTTTTTTTCTTTCCTAAAACCTTTCTTTATATCCTGGGAAAAAGAAAACAAATAAATGGTGAGCTCAAAATTTCAATAAGGTTAAGCATGAAGAAAATTAAAAAAACCATATACCTTAGAACTTTAAAACATGAACATAATGTTTTAACGTTCAAATCTTGAGTTGTGAAATAAATTTTGGCAGTACGTAAGGAATAGATCATAAAGGAAAATCAATCATGATAAAATAGAATTGGAATAAAAAATGTAATTGTGGAAACCATTAAGCACATGATATGATTTCTATAGTAGCAAAGGCATTTCTTCCAAGACCATCTTAGTGGAAAAACTCCATTTCTAAATCGGGTTCACTCCTCGTTCTAGTCATGTATCAGTAAAGCAGATTAACTTACCATTCCAGCCATGTCTATATCATGAGATATAAATCATTACCCAATGAATTGGAGGGAGATATAGGTCCCACCCATCTCATAATGAAACCATTCTAACTTGTTGTTGGATCTGAATCTATAGATTATACACAAGAGGGGGGGGGGGGGGTGAATCGTGTCTTTTGAGATTTTTCGATAACTGTTTTCTTGAACGAGTTCCATCCTTTATACTTTATCAAATTTGATCATGCAATGGAATAAGTAAAATCAAGAAAACAAAGATGTATAGTGGTTTAGGGAACATATGGCCCCTAGTCCACTCCACCAACACTCAACTCCACAAGCTTGGTGATTTTCACGATTTGGTCCTCTTTTCCATAGAACGATTCACAACTCTGTACAGGCAGTTGATACCTTTACAATACAAGGAAAAACAAAGCCTTATGGTTCAAACATGAACCTACATAGCTCAGAACGAGAAGCTGGTTACTCAAGAATAAAAATAATTTCAGAAAGAAATTTCCAGTTGATCTTCACAATTGAAATAGAATGAAATTCAAAGTAGATGGATCAGAGTCTCTAGAAATATTGATCTTCAAGACGAAGAGTTCTAAGTTGATCCAGTTGCAGTAGATATAGAGATATAGTTCACAACTTCAGAATTAGTAGATCCAATGTATATATTCGATGTAGAATAGGTGAATCTTCTATCAAGTTCCTTCTTCTTGAACAAATAGAGCTTTGATGCTCCTTTTGAATCAGCAGATCAACATGAATAGTTCCAATCTCTGTTTTCCACATTTTTCAATAATATATCGTTCACATACTCATGTACCTAGTGTTTAAGAGAGAACATATATAATAAAGCATATCTCCTGCACATTTAGATCTATAAAAGTCTCCTTCTGAATCGCGATATTCAAAAATTTGAATTTACAGAGAAGTCGTAACTTCCCTTATGACTCGGCATAAGAAGCTCTATTTAATTCGATCTTAAATCCAGTAATAAAACGGATTTGAATCAGTCAAAGTTGTACTTTAAAAAAAATTTAAATCCTGATTGAAATCCGCCCAGAAATCAGCTTACTGATCATTGCTCATAAATATCATCTGTCAAAATTTCCGACGCCAAACATAAGGTTGATGACGTGGCCTCCCAACGTAGGTTTACTAACATAGTCTTCAAACGTATGGTTAACAACATATGTTTGAACACAAAAGTAGGGTTGAAAATGTAAGGTTGAATACAAGCGTAGTGTTGAAAACATAAGGTTGAATACAAACGTAGGGTTGATCATCCTTAATTTTTTTTCAACACTGAAGTGTACGGTAAAAGATGCATAACTTTACTTGATCCATACATTTCCAAGAACGTATGGTGTTTTACAAAAGTAAGGTTGATGAACCATAATTTTGAGAAACAAACGTATCACTTAGAATTTACGTACTGTTCTCCTTCCATACTTTTTTGATAACCAAAACGTAAGGTTCCTTCCTAACGTAAGGTTCTCCATCCATACTTTGCAGAAAACGTATGGTTGTTTAACCATACATTTCTCTTATCTGAAAAAGTATACATGATTTTCATCCTTACACTACGTTTATCCACGTAGGGTATGAACAGTGATTCTAGAACGTGCTAAAGCAGATTTCGTGCTATATTTATCTACGTAAGGTATGAACAGTGATTCCAGAACGCGTTTAAAGCAGAATCCAAATAAGAAATAGATTCTCATTATTTCAATAGTAAAATAAATTAATATGTTCCGGAAAAATACTAAATAAAATCATTAGAAAATAACTAAGGGTATTTGTCAGCATCAAAATTTTCATAAAGAGACTGATTATTATTTTCAATAACCTCCCCCTTTAAATAACATTAACATGTATTGTTGAAAACAATAATTTTCTCAACAATCTCGCCCTTTTTTATGATCACAAAACCCACTAAATAATTAAAATTATTTAAACAAAAATTAACTCTCATAATTATTTATAAAGTTTTAAATAAAAAAATCTCGGCCAAAAAGATAATTATAAATCCAAATTTCACATTTAATGTTCTCCGTCAATAAAATGAATTCTCCCCTTAAATAAAATGTTGAGGTTTTGATGTTGTGTTTATCCAAATTCTCCCCCTTTTTTTGATATCAAAAAGAATGAAAAATCATGGAATTTAACACATTTGATATTGCACTGAACAATTAGTAAATTCTATTATGAACTGTTTATCAATAATTAAATCTGGAGTACTCACAAATCAAAAATAAAGTCAGTAAAACAAATAAGTAAAGAAACAAATAAAAAATGAAGAAAATTTTCATTCAAAAATAGTATTATATACATGGAAATGATATACACAAGAATAAAGGTTGAGGTAAGATAGGAAACTGGGTCTATCTTCTCTGGATTGTAGACTTGATTTCTATAAACTTCTCCCGAAGGCTCTTCATCATCCCATATCCAAGCTTGATAATGAGATCTCTGTTCTCTTGAGTCATATGAATATCTTCAATTAAATTGACTTTGAAAAACTCATGCATCCATTCCTCTTTTTCAACAAATACAAACAGCTTCTCTGATAACTGATATAACCGAATTCTGATCGATGGCTCACTAGATGTCAGTTGATCCACTAATAACTTCTGATTGTCAAGAAACACTGACAAAGGAGTGCTGTTACATTGAAGATCTTGTATCCTATCATTCATGTTTCTCATCGCAGCTATGATAGCCTGAATCATTATGATTAAATCCGATGAAGTACCGTATCCACTAATAGCATTATTTTCAACTGATGCAAATTGATTCTCTATAAACAACTTTAGATCTGATAAATCTGGCTTAATAACCATTTCAGATTTTAATTGTGTAACAGCAGTCAGCATATCCACTTTAAACATTTCAACTTCTTGCCTTGAAACTGTACAGTCCTTAAGCTTTTAAAACTTTAAATGTTCTAAATCTAAGGCATTTCTCAGAGAAACATTCTCAGATTCCAACTGAGATACTTTTCTGTACAATTGTTAAACTTATTCTTTCCTTGAATCAGATGCACCCTATGCTTGATTCACAGTCTCAGGTTGATGCAGCAGTACCAAAGGCAATGATTCAACATCAGATTTTTCTTTTTCTTTGTCCTGAGAAGGTTTGACCACAGATTTGTCCTTAGAGTTTTCAAACTTCTCCACAAGAAAATCCTCTTTAAGTACCTCTGTGTGAGCTTCAGAAGCATACTCACCATAAAAATTAGCATCTATGCATTCCATTGGGTTTTCAAGAACAATATATTCAGTAGTTTCATGAGGTCTGGCCACTTATTCACCAGTAACTACCTCCATCTCTTGTTCCTGTTGAAGTGAAACATCAACATTAGCTATAATATGTTCCTAAATTTCCCTTTGAGTTTCTTTTGGAGGTCTTGATTCCTCTACTCGAGCTATTCTCCCAGTAACATCTTCCATGGTCTTATCATCAATAGCTTCTCTCACAAAAGAATAAGAAAATAAAGATTCTGTTATAGTTTCCAAAACAGTGGAAGTGACTTCCTCATTTACTGGCCTATTTCTTTTGGATTGAAGTCCCTCCTGACTTCTGTCTTCCTCCACATCTGCCACTTCAAAGTGAATCCTTCTTAATACATTTTTGACTCTATATTCAGCTTGTCCCTCCTTGGACTTAGCAGGTTGAGCCTGAGCACTCTCAGAGACTTCCTCAACACCTACTAGCAAAAGTTTTCCTTTAATTGTGCTAAAAAAATATCCTACTTTCTTCCATCTTCCAGCATTACACGTATTTCTATGATGACAATTAACTCTAGCATCCACTATTCTCACCTTGTATTTCTTAAACAACAATTTAAAAATAATTCCACCAAATGGGTATAAATTCATCCTGTCCTCACTTTGATAGTATTAACTGAGATACCTTATCATGTATCTTTGGAAGATTAATTTAATATCGCTTAACAAAAGAAACATTATATACATATCTCAGTAAAACATATTTACATTTATGCCATCCATGGAGCTATTCTAGTCTGAATAAATTTGAACAAAATCTTCTGATCAGGCTCCAAATCCTTGACAAAAATTTTCTTTGTACCAAAAAGAAAAGACATGATGTCTTTAGATTTATGCACCAAATCTCCTAAATTTTTCAAGTCGAAATGAAAAACTCCCTCATGAGGACAGTTGAGAATCTGACTAATCTCTACTGAAGAGATTTAGAAATCCCCATCCTCTATCTTAGCCATCATAATATCCTCTGTATCTCATAGACTAAACTCTATACATTTGAAGAAGTATCTAAGTTCTACTTCATACAAAAATTCCTTATTTTCACTGTTGAATATCCGTTCCAGATTTTGAAACGACAAAGCTTGCTTCAATAACAAATTTTTCTGAAATAACTAGTCGAGATCGATTACCTTACCCTGTAAGATTTTTCTTCCCTCGGTGTGTTGTCTCTTGGCATTGCTTAGCTCGGCCTCACTAGTTCTTTTAGTCCTTACCATTTCCACAAGTGTCTATGATGGTTTGAAGGTTAGAGTATCAAAAGTTCCATGGTTAGGGTTTAGAAGAGGAAGTGCGATTTTTGGATTTTGAAAGGGTTTCGATAGAAGTTAAAGGGTTTAGAATTCAACAAGGCTCTGACAGCCTTCATTCCCGTTTAATCACTAATCATTATATATATTTAAAAACAAATAAATTTTGCATATGAAGAAAAAAATAAAAACATAAACAGTATTCAACAAAATTTACATAAATAAATAAAAGTAAATAAACATTTAAAAATTATTTAAAATTAAATAAACCTAGCTCCCCCTTAAAATCATCAAAACTTAAAGTGGGAAGTGGTTTAGTAAAAATATCTTCTAATTGAATTTCAGAATTTATAAATTCTAAAAATATAACTTTTTTAATAACACGATCTCTTAAAAAGTGATGCCTTATATCAATGTTCTTAGTTCTAGAATGACTAATAGGATTTTTTGAAATATTAATTGCACTCATATTATCACATAAAAAAGGTGTATTATTAAAATTCAACCCAAAGTTCATAAGAGTGTTTTTCATCCACAACACATGTGCATAGAACTGCCTACAGAAACATATTCTGCCTCAGCTGTTGACAGGGCAACTGAATGTTGTTTCTTACTAGACCATGATACTAAGGACTTTCCTAAAAAGTGACATGTACTTGATGTACTTTTTCTATCTAACCCACAACTTCCAAATTCAGCATCTGAATATGAAATCAAACTACAATCAGAAGTTTTAGGATAAAGAAGAGATTGAAAAACAGTTCTTTTAAATATCTAAAAATTATCTTAACATCAGTTAGATGAGATTCTTTATGATTTGATTGAAATCTAGCACAAAAACATACTGAATACATTATATTTGTCCTACTAGTAGTAAGATACAAAAAACTACCAATCCTAACTCTATATAACTTGTTGTCAACATATTTTCCAGTTTTATCCAAATCAAGTTTTATATTAGTAAACATTGGAGGTGTAAATGACTTACTGTTTTCAAGTCCAAATTTCTTAAGTAAATCAGTATTGTATTTGCATTCATTTAAAACATTTCCGAAATCTTTTTGAAAAATTTGAAGACCCAAAACGAAATTTAATTCTCCCATCATACTCATTTCAAATTTCTCTTGCATTAATTTTTTAAATTCATGAAAAATAGTTTTATTAGCTGATCCAAAGATTAGATCATCAACAAAAATTTGAACCAATAAAACATTATTTTTCACAATTTTCTTAAATAGTGTTGGATCTACCATACAAAAAGTAAAATCATTTTTCAAAATAAAAGAAAATAATCTTTCATACCAAGCTCTAGCTGCTTATTTATGGCCATAAAGAGCTTTGGTATGTTTAAAAACAGAATCAGGTTTTTGAGAGTTTTCAAAACCAGGAGGTTGCTCAACATAAACTTCCTCTATTAAATAACCATTTGAAAAGGCAGATTTAACATCCATCTGAAATAATTTAAAATTCATATAACATGCATAGTCTAAAAGGATTCTAATTTCTTCTAACCTAAATACAGGTGAAAAAGTATCATCATAATCTATTCCTTCTTCTTGATTATATCCTTTAGCTACTAATCTTGCATTATTTCTAGTTATTATGCCTTGGTCATCCTGTTTATTTCAAAAGACCCTTTCGGTTCCTATTACAGGATAATTCTTAGGTCTTTTCACTAATTCTGAAACATCATTTCTTTTAAACTGGATTAATTCATCTTTAATTTCTATTACTTAGCTTTCATCATCTAAATATTCTTCTATAGTCTTGGGTTATTGTTGAGATAGGAAGGCGGAGAATTCCACTAGGTTTTCTAAGATTCTTCTAGTTTGAACACCAGTTTCTAGGTCACCTATTACAGTTTCTAAAGGGTGATTATTTAGGGTTCTAGACTCTCTAGGTAATATATTTAAAGGTTCTCCAGTATCATGTTCCTTTGAACTGGACTGAATTTTTTTTATATCTTTTTCAAAATCATTCTTTAAATTCTCATGTCTCATGTTATCATTAGATTCATGTTCATCCATTTGTTCTATACTTTTCTCAAAAGGATCAGATTCATCAAATTTCACATGAACTGATTCTTTAACAATCCTCGACTTCTTATTATAAACACTATAGTCTTTGAAGGTAACATAATATCCTAAGAAAATACCTTAATCAGATTTTGGATCAAACTTACCAATATTATCCTTGGTGTTTATGATATAAACATTTCATCCAAAAACTTTAATGTAATTTACATTAGTTTTTCTGTTATTCCATAATTCATAGGGTGTCTTTTTCAAAATAGGTCTAATTAAAACTCTATTAATTATATAACAAGCTGTATTCACAGATTCTGCCCATAAATATATAGGTAGGCTATATTCATTTAACATAGTTCTAGAAATTTCTTGAATTGTTCTATTTATTCTTTATATAATCCCATTCTATTGAGGTGTTCTGGGTGCAGAAAAGGTATGTTTAATACCGATATTTGAGAAAAAGAAATTAAATTACAGATTCTCAAATTCTCCACCATGATCACATATCAATGAGATAATATTGAAACCTTTTTCATTTTGAACAGATTTTCAGAAACATTCAAATAACGGAAAATCTTCATTTTTAAATTTCAAAAAGAAAATCAATGTAAATCTTGAATAGTCATTAACTAAAAAAAATACATATAATTTACAAGATAATCTTGCTACTATTGAAGGTCCAAACAAATCCATATGAATATGTTCTATGTGATTAGATGTAGAAACCTTATTAATAGATTTGAAGGATGATTTGTGTTGCATGCCAAGTTGACATGCATCACAGAATCTGTCCCCTTCAAATTTGAGACAAGGTAACTCAGAAACTAAATTTTTCTTAGATAAATTATGTAAAACATATACATTGCAATGACCAAGTCTCCTATGCCAGATCCAAGATTCACATACTTTAGTAGTCAATCAATTTACTTATAGTTTACACAAGGAATTGAAATCCAAAGTATAGACATTTTCAGTTTTTGGTGGTTTAAATTTAAACAGTTGATATTTAGAAACAATACATCAATTGATAGTAAAATCAATAATATATCCATCATCAAAAAGTTGAGAGATACTTATCAGATTTTGTTTTAGTCCTTGTACATAAGGTACTTTTTTTATTGAGATTGTTTTTGGATCTCCAATAGTTCCAATGCCAATGATTTTTCCTTTGGCATTGTCACCAAATTGTGACAAGTCCTCCTTCCTTTTGAGTGAGTAAAGAAAAATTCAATGATTTTCCACTCATATATATTGAGCAGCCATTGTCCATGTACCAGTAATATTTTCTTCTCTAGTGGCCTGCTACCTGCAAAGAAATTGAAACAAATTGCTTTGGTACCCATATTTTGTTGGGTCCAGGAGTGTTAGCAAGCAATGATCTGGGTATCCAGATTTTCTTTGTTCTTTTAAAATTAGCTGAATCATATAAGTATTTTGAAACATATTCTTTCTTAATACCACAAATTTGAGGTTGTCTTAAGAAATATTTTTAGATATATGTCCCTTTATCCCACAAAAATTACAATTAACCTTTTTAGAGCTTGGAACAAAATAATTTTTATATAGATTTGGTTCTTCTCCATTACTGCCAATTCCAAATCTCTCCTTTTTAATGATTGTTTTTCCAAGAATTTCATTTAACGAATTCTCTCCTTTTGTAAAAACCAATGCAGCATGTTTTTCAGATTCTATTTCACCCTGAATAGTATTTATTCTTGATTCAAAATTAATATAGTTAATGTTAATCGAATTTTATTTATCAGTTAATTCTTTATGTTGTTTCAATATTGTATCTCATTCATCTGAAATGACATTATGTTTATTTTTTAGTGACTTATGTTTCTTAAATAGTGAGTCATATCTTTCCTCACGAATATTATAGTAGGCTGTAAGTTTTTAATTTGAGTAGCTTGATTCAGAATTTGATTCAGAGGAGTAATATGATTGTACCTCATCAGTTTCTACCATGAAACACATATTTTCCTTTATATTGACTTCTTCTTTCTCTGATATTGATTCAGAAGAGCTACTATATTCTACAAATAAACTCCAAGTGGATTTCATAGCTTTCTTGTCTCTCTGATCAAAGTCATTTATTTTGAAGAATTTCTTCTTCTTTACATCCTTAAATTGTGGGAAATCTGAACTGATATGCCCCATATTTTTGCATTCATAACATCTTACATCCTTATTATCTCCCTTAAAGGATTTGTTGAAGCCTCTTTTCTACCTGTAGAACTTTCTAAATTTCTTGGCTAGCTAAGCCAGCTCTTCATCTGAGTTGGATGAGTCAGAGATTTCTGATATAGCTTTGGCTTCTCCTATCTTCATCTTTCTATTATTTTGTTGTGAAGATACCTTCAAGTAAGTATCTTCTCTTTTGATAAGCAATTTATGTTCATTAGCCTCATATTGCATTTCAGCTCCATACATCATCAGTGTACCAATCAGCTCTCTCATTATTAAATCCTTGACAGGTGTTGATTGTCTGATTGCAGTAGAGATACCATTCCATCGAGTAGGAAGTACTCTCATTACTTTTCATGCTTGATCAGCCTGCTTGATAGGTTCACCTAGAGCAGTTTTTTTATTGACAATTTCTATCAATCTCCCATTCATTTGGGTAATTATCTCACCTTCAACTATTGTGAAAGTATCAAATTTCAGTTGTGCAGTTGGATGTCTCATTTTCCTCACATTTTCTATTCCTTAATATTCCACATCTATTTTTTTCCACATCTCATAAGCTATCCGGCACTAAGATACTTCGTTAAATTCATCTTGTCCTAGACCCCAGATAATTGCATTCATATCCTTTGAGTTCATATCGTACTCTGCCTCTATAACAACAATCCATGTCTCAGGATTATCAGGAATATCATAAGGAGTCAGAATCCTTTAATAGACTCTATATCCGAGGTTTTTCAGATATATTATCATGCGTGATTTCCAGCAACCATAGTTTTCTCCATTAAAATATGGTGCTCTGACCATCGATATACCTTCTCTTGTATCAGTCAGGATATTATGTTGTATAATATTTAAATTGCTTCTATATTTCTAGGGATCTATCCAACGTTCCTCCTTTGATACCAATTGTTGGATCTGATTCCACAGATTATACACAAGAGGGTGGGGGCGGGGGGGCGAATTGTGCCTTTTGAAATTTTTCGATAACACTTTTCTTGAATGAGTTCTATCCTTTATAATTTATCAGATTTGATCATCCAGCGGAATAAGTAACATAAAAAACACAAAGATGTATAGTGGTTCGGGGAATAGAATGCCCCTTGTCCCCTCCACCAACGCTCAACTCCACGAGCTTGGTGATTTTCCCTATCTGGTCCGCTTTTCCACAGACTGATTCACAACTGAGTACAGGTAGTTGATACCTTTACAATCCAAGGAAAATCAAATCCTTCTGGTTCAAACATGAACCTACACAGCTTAGAACAAGAATTTGGTTACTCAAGAATAAAAATAATATCAGAATGAAATTTCTAGTTGATCATCACAATTTCAACATAATTTAATTAACAACAGATGGATCGAAGTCTATAAAAATATTGATCTTCAAGAGGAAGCAGTTCTGAGTT
The DNA here is from genome assembly GCA_963277665.1 of Viscum album. Taxonomy (NCBI): domain Eukaryota; kingdom Viridiplantae; phylum Streptophyta; class Magnoliopsida; order Santalales; family Viscaceae; genus Viscum; species Viscum album. The sequence continues at coordinate 368,797,526 of OY728158.1, read as the reverse complement.
GATCCAGTTGCAGTAGATATAGAGATATAGTTCACAACATTAGTAGTTGTAGATCCATAGTAGATATTCGATGCAGAACAGGTGAATCTTCTATCGAGTTCCTTCTTCTTGAACTAACAGAGCTTTGACGCTCATTTTGAATCAGCAGATCAATGTGAATAGTTGCAATCTATGTTTTCCACCTTTTTCAATAATAGATCGATCACATACTCTTGTACCTGGTGTTTCAGAGAGAACATATATAATAAAGCCTATCTCATGCACATTTAGATCCATAAAATTCAGCTTTTGATTTGCGATATTCAAAAATTTGAATTTACAAAGAAGCCGTAACTTCCCTTAAGACTCAGCATAAAAAGTTCCTTTTAATTCGATCTTAAATGCATTAGTAAAACAGATTTGAATTTTTCAAAGTCATTCTTTAAAAACGAATTTAAATCCGGCTTGAAATCCGCCCAGAAATCAGATTACTAATTATTGCATATAAATATCTTCTGTCAAAATTTCCAACGCCAAACGTAAGGTTGATGACGTGGCCTCCAAACGTAGGGTTAATAACATAGTCTTCAAACGTAAGGTTAACAACTTAAGGTTGAACAAAAATGTAGGGTTGACAATTTCAGGTTGAATATAAACGTAGGGTTGACAACGTAATGTTGAATACAAACGTAGGGTTGATCATCCATACTTTTTTTTTCAACACTCAAACGTACGGTGAAATATCCATACTTTTACTTGATCCATACATTTCCAAGAATGTATGATGGTTTACAAAATTATTGTTGATGAACAATAAATTTGAGAAATAAAGGTATAACTTAGAATTTCCGTACGGTTCTCCTTCGATACATTGCTTATAACCAAAATGTATGGTTCCTTTCTAACGTAAGGTTCTCCTTCCCTACTTTACAGAAAATTTATGGTTGTTTAACCATAATTTTCACTTATCTCAAAAAGTATACACTCTTTTCATCCTTATGCTAGGTTTATCCATGTAGGGTATGAAGAGTGATTCCAGAACGTGCTAAAGCAGATTCCGTGCTATATTTATCTACGTAAGGTATGAACAGTGATTCCAGAATGTGCTTAATGTAGATTCCGAATAAGTAATAAATTTTAATTATTTCAAGAGTAAAATAAATTAATAAATTCCTAAAAAATACTAAATAAAATCATTAGAAAATAACTAAGGGTATTTGTGAGCATCAAAATTATCATAAAGAGACAGAGTATTATTTTCAATAGACTCCCCCTTTAAATAACATTAACATGTATTGTTGAAAACAATACTTTTCTCAACACTTGTGTCACAAAATTAACACAAAACATTCATCATAACCTAAATAATAAAATGGGTTTCATAAACATCATCCCATCATCACATAATCAATATAAAACAAATGGATATCATTTCATCATAAGAAATATAACACCATGTAAATAATAGAGAACTTATACTTGAAACATACAATTATTAAATAATGTCATCTTAGATGGAAAATGGTTTGGATAAAACACTTGAAATGAATTCTTGAGGAAAATATTATTTCTCCTTTAAAATCATTTTCTTCTCACAAAATTCCATTAAATAATAAAAGAAAAGACTTTTGTTGAAAACAATCAAGCAATATTGTAGATAAATATTCATAAAAATGAGGCGTTGTGAAACCGTAAAAATACATTCATTCCATATATGTTAAAAATAACATTATCCTTGTACTTTTATCGGAAAAGTCAAAAAGTTCCTCGTGTGGTAAGAAAAAGTAAGATTACTTTCATAACATGTGGTAAAATTAAAAAATGAGTAAAAATGACTTTCAACATACATGAAATTTTTTAAAAACATGGGAGAGTATGAAAACAATAACCCTAATAAATATGTACAAATAAACAATCTCGGATAAGAACGATATTGGAATAGATATCCCTAACCATAGGTCCGATATGATTTTTACGCATCCGAAACTCCTGTATAATGATTTAAATAATGTCATTGACTTATTACAGAATTATATTCATTGTTAAGATATCATATATGGTTCACTTATGACTTTATATTACACGTTCTTTTATAAATTCCATGTTGAAGTAGCATTTTGGGTAAAATCATTTCATTTATCATACGTGTTTTGATTTGTTGTTCTTGATATTATAATTACTTATATCATGATTTACATACTTCGAGAATGTAAATCATGATTTCTATATCATATACATTCCATATATATATATATATAATAGATAGATGAATTAAATGAAATACACCGTTCATAGAGACGGTAGGCCGTACGTACGCATGAACGTTGTTTTCCTTTACTTATTAACTTGAATGGACCTAAGTGTATGTCACATATATATATATATATACATAAATCCATTAGCATTATTATTTCATATATATCATTAATATTTATTATATATACATTATAATTATTCTTAAATGGTGAACATGGATAATGAATCTCATCGTATCGTGGAGAGAGTAATCCATACGTACGCACGAGCGATGATATCGTTCCCATAATTATATGAATGGAATTGAAGTTGATGATATAATATCTCATAATCATTATCTTGTTATAATAATCATATATAACTCCCATTGGATGTCTTGGGAGAAGCTGTGTGTTTCAAAATTCTGTGGCGGCCTAGGTTTCTGAAATCTCAAATGGTTCAACGAGGCTCTTTTGGAGAAACAAGGATGGAACCTTATTTCCCACCCAAATACCATGTTTCCAATGGTGATGCGAGCTATGTACTTCCCTCATTATGATTTATTTCATGCCCAACTAGGGCAACAACTAAGTTTTATGTAGAGGATCATTTGGGGTGAAAAATCTCTCATTGACTTGGGTTGCGTGTGGAGAATTGCTGATGGGAATAATGTTAAAATTTGGAAAGATCCATGGATGGAATAGGGAATCAATCATAAGGTTTCCTCACCAGTAGTCCCTGGATTCGAAGATGCAAGGGTACCTGATCTGCTTGATGACTCGCTTGAGGAGTGGGATCAGGAGAAGCTTTGGTGCTGGTTTAATGAGGTGGATCGTCAGCTCATCCCGAGTATCCCTCTCACACCAGGAATGGGTAATGACTAGATTTGCTAGACTGGGGAACCTCATGGGAGATATTCTATTCATTTGGGTTACAAAATGTGTGTTCAAGGTTTTGTCCAGGGTTTTACCGATAATCGATGGAAGTGCCTCTGGTCCCTCACCACTCCCCCTAAGGTGAAAGTTTTTTGGTGGCAGGTCTGTGCTGAGGTTTATCCAACCCGTGACTTTCTGGTGTAATGACATATGGAAGAGGACGACACTTTTCCTTTGTGCTTCCATTAAGTGGAGCCTTATTTGCATGCAATTATTTCCTGTAAGGGGGTGGAAGTGGTGTTGAAGTTTTGGAGGCCGTATTTTGGTATTTTCTTTGATACTTCAATTGGGTTGGTCCCAAACCTTACTAAATGGGTGTCTTCTCTGGACCTAAGCATGGTCGGGATGATATGCATAATTGCTTGGTTGGTTTGGACTCACCGAAATGAATGCATTTTCAAAAGAAAGGTGAACCCTGATCATTTATGGGTGGCTAGAGCAATGGAGTGGATGAATGGCTGGAAGAAAAGTGAAGCGGTGCATTTTTCGGGCCACACCTGACAGGCGGCTTGCTTTTGGTCTCCCCCCTGAGGGTTTATTCAAGATTAATATAGATGTTGCTGTCTCTGATAACTCAAGGGTCGACATTGGGCTCATTGATCATAACAACATTGGCCAGATTATGGAAGCTCAGTGTAGGGCAGTGCCTAACTCATGGCGCCCTATGGTGGCTGAGGCCTCATCCATCCTCCATGGGCTTCTTTTTTCCCGTTCAAAATGTTGGCCCAAGATCCTGGCGGAGTCCAATTTCCTCGAAGTGGTGAATACTATCTCAACAAAAGATGAGGATTCCCAACCTTTTGGACTCATCTTGAGGAAGATTTGGTCCCTGACTGATGGTTTCAATGCATGCAAATATTCTTTTATAAGAAGAGAGGGTAATTCGAGAGCCCATCATGTGGTTCACATTGGAAAATGTTGGGGTGATCATTCTTGGGTGAAATTGTTCCCTGATTGGCTTTATATTCTTGGTTTCCTTGATCAGTAATTTATCTATTCTGTTCAAAAAAAATGTAAGGTGGTGGTGGAAAATAGATTAAACCACAGTGTGGAGATGGTATTCCGTACGTACACACGCGTGGTGATTTCATTTTCTATAGGATGGATAAAAAGTGAAATAGGGTTGTTTCATATTTATAATAACATATCAGTATATTAGTGAAACTAATGTTATTGATTTATGATGAAACAAATAAAGAAGAAGATATAGATGAAGAAATACATTGGAAAGAATCGGTAAAGGGTATTACCACTTCTTTGACACGCCTCTTCTTAACCTCCACTTAGGGCACTAAAGATGGTCTTTGAAGATGAACAGTACCTCTAGTATGTTTCTAGGGAAGTGGAGAAGATAAATATACATTTTTTGGCCAAGATTGAAGGCTCAATGTGGTGCGAGGTGGACAGGGAGGAGGTGCCCTTATATAGGGGAGGAGAGGGGCACTTTTGGAACGCTTAAAAATATTAATTTATAATAAACCCAAACACCACTTAAAAACTTCCAATGTGACTCAAATTCGGATATTAGATAAGATATGGTTGTAATCTCATAAACCAATTAAATTTAGACATGTTTTTATATTATTTTAAATCTTATCATTTTGATTTATCCTTATTTAATCTATTTAATTTTATTTGTGGTAATAATGTTATAAATTTGATATGGTTATAAATAATTGATTATGTGTTGTTAATTATATATAATTTGATATCCTATGACATTTTAGATCATATAAATTTTAATTTTTAATTTTTAAAAATTTTCGTGATTTTTAAACAATTTAATAATATAAAATATCAATAGTTTCAATTTTGACACAATTCATTTATTTGAATATCAATAAAATCTACGAAGAACATATTTTCGAAAATAACTATTTAATATATTACTAATAAGTCATATTCATCTATAAAATCAGTAGTGTACATAAATTAGTTAATATATAATTTATTTTAATACTTTTAAAAATATTTATTTGATATTTTTTTTAATAAAATAATTAATACAACATTTTTGTTTAGTTATATTATATACTTATTTGTTATTTAAAAATAAAAAGTAAAATACTATGATGAATATATATATATATATAATATTTCATAATAATACTTTTAGTCGAATTTATATCCTAAATAAACCCACTTTTGAAATTTTGTCTTTATTAAATTATGAAGGTGACAACATTGAAATCATTTAAAATAAAATAATATAACTGTCATAATCACTTTTATAAGGCTCCAAATAGTCAAATATTTGACAATTGTATGATTATAGTTTACATGTACAAGAAGAATATGTTTTGGTCTGGTTTTTTGTTCCTTTTATGGTCACTATTAGTTTAATAAAAACTATATTATTGATTTTTCACTAAATAAACAATTTCTGCATCACTATTGTGTCACCATTAATGTCAATTATTTAATACCCCAAAATTATAAATAAATTTTCATGATGTATATAATTTTATTAGGATTCTGGAGAATATTTTTATTAATGGTTCTATGATGTTTATCACTAAATTGAAATTATTATACTTATAAGATTTAAGAGGGTGACATGTTGTCACATTCTTTGGTTTTAATAATAAATAAATTATTTTCAAGGTCAAAAGTGCATAAAATGAATCTAATCTGACTGTTAGGTGATATGGGGAGAATTTTAGTCATTCAATATAATTTTGGCATGTGTTAGGGTAATTTTATAAACATAGGTTTACCCTTAATTACCAGATTTATCTTTAACTGATGTAAATAAAAATTACCGTAGTTACTATTCATAATATATAAAAAATAAAAGTAACCTATTAACATAATTTGGACCCACTGAATTCAAATATGGAATTAATTTTTCAATATTCAAAACACATAAGTTTCAGTAATTAATTTAAAATTAATCCCATTGTTAAGAAAATGAGTTTGAAAAGTTAAAACACTACCAAAAATTGAAATATTTTTACCAACAAATTCAATGTAAAATTAATGGCAATGACATTTATTATATTAAATAATAAAAATATATCTTTTATTACTTTAAAACAATTCAATATTATAATTTAACCATATAAATTAATGCGATGAAAAAATTTGTTTTTAATTATAATATAACGGGTTTTACTATTCATTAAAATATAAAAGTTATCACAATAATATGAAAAAATTATCCAAACTAAATTTTTATATCCTGATTCCAAAGAATAATTTTATTATGTCAAATTGAACTTATAAACCTGTCAAAAAATAGATTCAATGTTGGTGAATGATCAAAAGGCGTCAAAACTGCATTATTTAAAAAATACTTATTTTACCCGAAACATTTATTTTGTACACATACCATGTTTTAGAAAATGTGTAAGTTGAATAATAATGTTATAAAATTAAAAATTTGGTTAATAATATCTATAATAGATATTTCATAATAATATTATAACCATATATCGTTGTTTAGTGAAACCTGATATTGCGTACAACACATGTTATCGAGGAAGGTTGCGATTGTGTGTAACGCAAGCCAAGTTAGGGTTGCATGTAGTGAAAGACTCCTTTGTTTTTGCGTATAATAGAATCCAACCACATTTCATTTATACATTTTATATATATATATATATACACTCAATGTTGCATTGAATAACTACTATCAAATGAACATGAAATTGTGTGTAACACGATCCAAGAATAGTAATGCATATACTGCAAGCTAATACGGTGTTGCATATAGTGCAAGATAATATTGGTGTAGCGTACAATAGACGATATGAATGAAACTAAAGAAAATATATCACATGAAATCTCGGGGTCTTACATTCTACCCCCCTTAAAATGATTTTCACCCTCAAAATTCGTCAAGGTTATAAATGGTTTATTACTTGATAGTTTCTTTAATAGAAACCCACATCGTAAAAACAAATACTAAAACATAATTTTAAAAATTGAAGTATGAAACATAACGGTTGCCCAAATTAACTTATCACTAGGTTTCCACATAGGAGATCATAGGTGAAAATATAGATATGGAGGAGAAATCTAACCATCTTGTTCTGATGGAGAGTGGTAGAGAACATGGCTATGAAAAATAAAACAATTACAAAGCCATAAATTTGTGATGATCTAAGGTACCATCTGATTCATCGAATATAAGGGAACTAGGAAAACATTTTTGATTTTCAAGATGATTTCCCTAAAGTTGAAGAATTTGAATTAGAAGAAATACTTACTTTATTTTGGTACAATCTCACCATTTTTTGTGCCCTTAACAATTTCCACATCATCTCTTAAATAAATGAACTTGAATTTGTCATTTGTGAAGTGTTATCAGATCATGTAATAGAATGATGGGCCACTCCATCTTTTTCCAACAAAATTTTAGCAATAGTTATCAAATATACATAAGTCCATCTATGGTGATTTTAATCATATATGATTCCAAAAATGGACTTATACTTCATCTGTCATACCGCATAATAAAATAAAACTAGTTTCTACTAAATAGGGACTTCTTGTAGGCCAGTGGCTGGCAATAAAGGCCTGTCACACTTCATTTGTGGGTTCAATTCCCGTACCCTTGTCCGACCCGACGACGTGTCTCCCTTCCTGCATGTTGTCTTTTATTATAAAACCTAACTATTAAAACATTACATAAATAATATCGAAAAATGTTCTAGCCTTAAACAATAATATCTGATGTCTGACATAATCCATTCCAGTCTTTAGACTTACCCAAAATACATCTGTCTAATCTAATAGTATAAAGAAAATAATTACTAGAAATTTCATCAACCAATCATGTAATACTATCATTTATCCCCAATAAGATATATCTTGTTGTTGGTCACATTCGAAACATGTGAATACCTTAATCATGTATTCTCTTGTGACATTAATTACTATAGATCCATAGTGAGAACTTGAATGCTATAAAAATGTAACTCTTTCCACATTCTAAAATCCCAAAATTTCTATATACTCAAACCCTGATATCACTTTTTTCTTATATCAGTCATGAGCTCATTAATACTATCACCCATATTATTTTCTCGTCATCCCTTCATTATGTGCATATCATCTGCTTTCCAAAATATTTGAATCACTTTTCATAGTTACCAGTACCACATTCTTATAGAAAACCACAATGGACCAACACAAAGATATTTCAATATACTATAAAAGTACCAAAACAATATTATTATTTAATTCCAATACATAATCCCTTTAATCCATCCTCTTTAATGATTGGAATGGAATAGGTCCTTACACAATTTAGAAGTAACATCTAAGGTAAGGGAATTGTATTGGGTAATGCCCATGTTCTCCGAAGATAAGACATTTGACTCCATAATATCGTCTTTCACTCTATGACACTTTTCTCTACATTGATAACATCTTACCCTCCATTTTAGTTATTTCTCAAGGTTCTTCATCCATTCCTTATAAATCTAAATCTTCCTTTCTCTATGCTCCTCACCATGCGAACATGCATAAAATTCCATCTTCTTGTTATTTGATGACTTAGGAATACAACTAAAGATCACCTTGTTAAAAGTAAATGTTCTTTGGAAAAAATCATTAATTCTTGTAGATAAAACATCCTATAAATGAGGTGTTATGAAACCGTATAAATCCATTTATGCCATATAAGTTAAAAATAACATTCTCCTCGTACTTTTATTGAAAAATTCAAAAAGTTACTCGTGTGGTAAACAAAAGTAACATTCCTTTAATAACATTTGGTAAAATTTAAAAATGGGTAAAAAGAATCTAAACATACATGTGAATTTTTTTTAAAACATGGTCATGGATGATAACAATAACCCTAGTAAATACGTATGAATAAACAATCTCGGATAAGAATGAGATTAGAATAGTCATCCCTTACCTTAGGTTTGATATGCTTCTTACATATCCAAACCTCCTGTATAATGATTTAAACAATGTCATTGACTTATTACATAATCATATTCATTGTTATTATATCATATATGGTTTACTTATGACTTTAAATTCCCTTTTTTTTTAAATTCCATGTTAAAGCAGCGTTTTGGGTAAAATCGTTTCATTTATCGTACGTGTTTCAATTTGTTGTTCTTGATGTTATTATTAATTATATAATTATTTACTTACTTCCAAATGTAAATAATGATTTATATATCATATATATTCAGTATATACATATATATAATAGATAGATGAATGGAATGAAATACACCATTCACGGAGACGGTAGGCCGTACGTACGCATGAACACTGTTTTCCTTTCCTTATTTACTTGAATGGAAGTAAGTGTATGACATATATATATATATACACACACACACAAATCCATTAGAATTATTATGTCATATATATCATTATTATTTATTATATTTACTTTATAATTATTCTTAAATGGTTAACATGGAGAATGAATTTCATCATGTAGTGGAGATGATAATCCGTACGTACGCACAAGCGATGATATCGATCCCATAATTATATGAATGGAATTGGAGTTGATGATATAATATCTCAGAATCGGTATCATGTTTCAATAATCATATATAGTTATTCTCTACACCATTATACACATCCATGTAAGGTGGTGGTGGAAAATAGATTATACCACGGCGTGGAGACGGTATTCTGAATGTACGCACGGGCGACGATTTCATTTTCTGTAGGATGGATAGAAGGTGAAATAGAGTTGTTTCATATTTATAATAACATATCTATATATTATTTATACTAATGTTATTAATTTATGATTAAATAAATAAAGAAGAATAAGTATAAGAAGAAATAAATTGGAATGAATCGGTAAAGGGTATTACCTCTTCTTTGACGCGCCTCTTCTTAACCTCCTCTTAGGGCACTAATGTTGGTCGTTGAAGAAGAAATTGGAACTATAGTATATTTCTAGGTAATTGGAGAAGATAAATTGGAAGGGGTTGGTCAAGCATGAAGGCTCGATGTGGTGTGAGGAGGAGAGGGAGGAGGTGCCCTTATATAGGAGAGGAGAGGGCCACTTTTGGAAACCTTAAAAATATTAATTTATAATAAACCCAAACCCCACTTAAAAACTACCAAAGTGACTCAAATTAGGATATTATATAATATAGGGTTGTAATATCATCAACCAATTAAATTTATACATGTTTTTATTTTATTTTAAAACTTATCATTATGATTTATCCTTATTTAATCTATTTAATTTTATTTCTGGTAATAATGTTATAAATTTGACATGGTTATAAATACCTGATTATGTGTTGTTAATTATAAATATTTTGATATCCTATGACATGTTAGATCATATAAATTTTAATAAGTAATTTTAAAATATTTTTGTGATTTTTAAACAATTTAATAATATTGAATATCAATAGTGTCAATTTTGACATAATTCACTTATTTGATTACAAATAAAATCCAAAGAAAATATATCTTCGAAACAAACAATTTAATAGATTAAAAAACGTCATATTAATCTATAAAATTAGTGTAGTACAATAATTAGTTCATATTATATTTATTTTAATACTTTTAAAATCATTTATTTGATATTTCTCTTAATAAAGTAATTAATACAACATTTTTGTATAATTAGTTTATATACTTATTTGTTGTATAAAAAATAAAAATAAAATACATTGATGAAGATAAATATAATATATTTTATATGTATAATTTTAGTATAATTTATCTTCTAAAAAACCCCATTTTTTGAATTTTTTCTTTATTAAATTATGAAGGTGACAACTTTCACATCATTTAAAATAAAATAATATAAGTGCCATAATCGCTTTTATAAGGCTCAAAATCGTCATATATTCGACCGTTATATGCTTCTGGTTTATATGTACATGAAAAATATATTTCGGTCAGGTTTTTGGTCCCTTTTATGGTCATTATTAGTTTAATAAAAAATATATTACTGTTTTGTCACTAAATAAACAATTTCTGCATCACTATTGTGTCACCATTAATGACAATTATATAATCCCTAAAATTTCAAAATAAATTCTCATGATATAGATAATTGTATTATCTTTCTGGAGATTATTTATATTAGAGGTTTTATGAAGTTAATCACTAAACTAAAATTAGTATACTTATAAGATTTAAGAGAGTTACATGTTGTCACATTCTTTGGTTCTAATAATAATTAAATTATTTTCAGGGTCAGAAGTCCATAAAATGAATCTAATCCGACACTTAGGTGATATGGGTAGAACTTTAGTCACAAAATATATTTTTGGAATGTGTTAGGGTAATTTTATAATCTTAGGATTATCCTTAATTAACGGATTTATCTTTAACTAAAGTAAATAAAAATTATCGTAGTTACTATTCATAATATCTAAAATTTTAAAAGAAACCAATTAACATAATTTGTACCCACTGAATTCAAATAAGGAATCCAGTTTTGAAAATTCAAAACACAAATGTTGCAGTAAATAATTTAAAATTAATCGTGTTGTTAAGAAAATGAGTTTCAAAAGTTAAAACATTGCCAAAGATTGAAAAATTTTTACCTATGAATTTAATGTAAAATTAATGGTAAAGACATAAATTATATTAATTGATAAAATATATTATATTTAATCTTTAAAACTATTAAATATTATAATTTAACCATATAAATTATTTTGATGAAAAAAGTTTTTGTTAATTAAAATATAATCTATTTTTACTATTCATTAAAATATAAAAGTTATCAGAATAATATGAAAAATTTATCCAAAGTAAATTTTTTATCTGGATTCCAATGATAAATTTTATATTGTAAAATTGAACTTATAAACCTGTCAAAAACTAGATTTAAAGTGTGTGCATGATCAAAAGGCGGCAAAACTGCATTTTTTGAAAAATATTTATTTTACCCAAAAAAATTATTTTGTTCACATAGCATGTTTTAGAAAATGTGTAAGATGAATAATAATGTTATAAAAATAAAAATTTCATTAATATTGTCCATACTAACTATTTCATAATAGTATTATAACCATATATTGTTGTTTAGTGAAACCTGGTTTTGCGTACAACACACGCTATCGAGGAAGGTCACGATTGCGTGTAACACAAGCCAAGTCAAGTTTTCGTGTAGAGAAAGACTCATTTGTTGATGCATATAATAGAATCCAACCATATTTTTTTATTCATTGAATATATATATATATAAACTCAATGTTTCATAGAATAACTACTATCAAACGAACTTTAAATTGTGTTTAACAGGATCCAAGAATAGTATTGCATATACTGCAAGCTAATCCAGTGTTGCATATAGTGCAAGAAAATATTGGTGTAGCATACAATAGAAGATATGAAAGAAATTAATAATAATATATCTCATAAAATCTCGGGGTGTTACATATGTTCTATACATGAAATATAAATTTTCTTCCTAATGTTTGAAAACAACCTGAGTTCACTTTCTCATTTTTGGCTATGTGATGTGCGTTTAAAAAAAATATTAAACTTTTATATGGAAAACACACACTATGAGTCATACCAACCACATCATGAATCAGTTTGAAATGAAGTCAATTGTAATATTTTTAGATGAATTATGCATCATTTTCATAAACTTATAAAACAAACAACACTTTTTTTCTCTATTTTGGATATGTGATGCATGTTTTTAACAAAAATAACAATTTTATATTGAAAACATGCACATTGATTCCTTCTAACTACATCATGTGTTGTATTGATGTTTGGTCAATTCCTACAAAAAAAATTATTTATCATTTTTATAATGTTTGAAATTAATTTGAGTATGTTGTCTAATTTTTCACATTTTTATGAGTGATATAAACAAAAATGAAATTTTTTTATTTAAAACACAAACTTGGAGTCATAGCAGACACGTCATGTATTATATTAATATGTGATGCATTAATACATGAAAAATATGAACCATGTATCATTTCCCCTAAGTATCAAGGCAATATGAGATTGTTTATATAGTTATGTCTTGGTGATGGATGTATTAAACTAAAATGACACTTAAAATCATTCAATTTTTGTAATACCAGACACATCATGAGTTAGATTTTTTTTGCAGTCAATTCATACATGTTACAAATTAATAATGGATAATTTCTCTTATGTTTGAAAATAACTAAAGGATTATTTTTTTTTCTACGTGACGTGTGATTTAAACTAAAATTACACTTTTATATTGAAAACATGTACTTTCATTCATAATGGACACATCGTGTGTTGGATTGACATGTAGTCAATTCATATATGTCAGACTTGAAATGTGTATTTTAATTATCTAGTTTGAAAATAGTTTGATATTTTTCTATGGATTTGGGTATGTGATGCATGTTTTAAATTAAAATGACACTTTTATATTAAGAACCTCAACATTATGTTATACTGGACACATCATGTGTTGGATTGAAATTCATTCGATTCATACATAACATAAAAGAATTATGTATAATTTTCTTGAATTATTAGGAAAATATAAGATCATAATATCATTTTTGTCTATGATATATGTTATTAAAACTAAAATGACACTTTAAATGAGAAAAATATTCACTTTTAGTCATACCATAATCATCATGTGTCATATTGATGTGCGTTAAATTCCTATATGTCAAAAATAAATTATGGATAAATTTTATAATGGTTGAAAAAAAGTTGATATCTTTTACTCTATTTTTACAATATGAATTGTTTTGTAATATAGAATGAGACTTTTATTTTGAAAACACACACATGAAGTTATTCAGGTCACCACATGTATCGGTTGTACCTTCAATCATTTACTATACATCAAAAATTAATTATAGATTATTTTCATAATTTTTTGGATAGTTTGATATCATTTACTTTGTTTTTGTTATATGGTGTTTTTAGAGTAAAATGTCACTTTTAATTTGAATATATGCACTTTGATTCATAGTGGTCACATCATGTGTTAGTTTATTGGATGTTGATTCCTACACATCCCACCTAAATTATCAATCAATTTAATAATGCTTGAAAACAATATAATGATGTTTTTTTGGTATCGATAATGTAATTTTAATTTTTAACTATAATGAAAATTTTATATTGAAAACAAAAACATTTATTGAAACTAACCACATCGTGTTTTAGATTTATTTGCATTAAATTACTACATTAAAAAAAATATGGACTATTTTCTAGAACTTTTGAAACAACATGATCTAATTCCTTCAGTTTTGAAAATGTCACAAGAACATTAAAAAAAATGAAACTATTATATTTAAATCATGATATTTTAATCATTCTTGGCCACATCATATTTCACATTGACATGAAAAAAATTCATACACATCATAAATAAATCATGGATCATTTCCATAAATTTTGAAAAAAATCAATGTTTTTTTCTATGTTATAACAATGGGACATGTGTTTTATATTAAATTACCTAGTGGAGATCAATCCTCCACAAAAACGTTTCAACTACCAACCCTCATTCAACACCCTTCACATAAAATTTCATTATTCTACATTGAACATTGGATAATAATATCAGAGAGGAATCAATAATAGTATTTATAGTATTTTTCATTGGAATATATTTGGGTCAATAAAATGTGAATATGAACGAACTCATATTGAATTTTAATCATTGGTGTGGAGGAAAATATAACAGAGTCGATACACTTTTTTCATACTCATAAAAAGACAGAAAGACAAGAAATAAAAATATTAATTTTAGGATCATGGATGTACCTTCCTAAGAAATTTGTTTTAGGAATTCAGATTTGTGGGTAAAATTATCCTTTACCCTTTTCTATATCACCATTCACTTTACTAAAATCTTATTTTACAATCTCTTATAATAAAAAATAGCTTTATGAATATTACTAGGTCAACTAGAATTTGTATAATATAACCCTCTATAATACAACTCTTTGAAAAATCACTCAAATTATTATTTCTTTACACCTTTATCACTAAATAATTTTGAAATTTCAACCAACTAAAACTAAAACCTGAAAAATTAAATTAGGGAATTGATGTAAAGAAATTCATGTCCAATTGGTGAATGATAATATATCATTTATAATTATTTTAGAATTATAGTAACAATGGTTGGCTGAATTTATCATATGATAGGTCTGTTTATTAAATATATCATTAATTTTCAATTGAAGTTGGAATGAATCTATAGATGCAAGTGGATTTTAATGTATTTGAAATTATGTCCCATTAAGTTGTGGCCTATTATAAAGATTTTTTTTTCAATTTATCCCAAATGAAACACCCTCTATAAAATCATTCACACGGTTTTCATTAGGTGTTGGAACCATATGTTTGGGAGAATCATCAACTATATATCATCACTCCAGAGTGTAAAAATATCTATGGTGGGGTTCAAATTTATTTGGAATTATGGGAGGTGAAAATAAAAAAAAATCTATATATTCTAACAAAAAATGTATATTTAGAATATATATATAGCTAAAAATGTTCCAATATATATGAAATTTATTTTTTATGAAACCAATATCTATGTGTTATGATACTGATGCTACAAATCCCAAATGTATCTCAAATCTCATAGCATGTACAAGATCACATACATAATTGGTATTCACCTCATCTTGATGTCAAAAATCATTTTGACAGCATGTATACTTTCCACTCAAAACTAAAAAAATATTTATTCTTTTTAGTAAGTAAATTGTTATGTTATCCTGGTAGTAGGGAGAAAATATATATAAAAAACTATTAAAAATGATTTTATTTAAAATTGTAATTACATTAGAAATACACATGTTTGTGGATGTTTGTTTGTTGATGGTATATAAACCATCAAATTACTCACCTTCACAAAGCTCAATTTTTGGAATTTTACTATAGATGTGTTGTTAACCGTGTTTCAATTAAAAATATTTAATTAAAATGTCAAATTATCTAAGTTGTATATTTGCTCAATTATGATGACGTATGAAATATTCAAATAAATTGGATTTATATACTTGGAACTGAATATATGAATCACTCCCACAATAAGAAAAACTCATCTATTTCACGTTATACTATGTTCATCGTGTTCCTTTATATAGAATGTATATCCATTAATTAAAAAACCAGTGTAATAGATAACATTTACATATTGTCTTTTAGATAGAAAATGAAGTTGTTCAAAAATACTATTGGGATTTTCAGATAAATATTTTTAAATATTAAGATAGAACCATCTTATATACTATTGATTATGGGTTATTTATATCCAACTTTAATCCCATGATGGATTAAATTGTCAAAGAATTAATCTATGGAATTTATCATATGGAGGAATCTCTGAACAATTATTTAAAATGTAATGGTGAGTATGATCATGCTCTATAATTGTAATTATAACTACACCTCTTCTAGAAATGTCTTATACCCTAATGATTCCACTATGGAGAGATTTTTATAGATAAATTCTCTCAACATGTAGGAGTTAATTGGTACAGAAATCAATAGATTCATCAATAATAAATCTCCCTTCAATAGAAACTTCTAACTAACATTAATTAATGATGTTCCTCATCAAAATATTCATATATCATTAAGTGGTGGTAAATCTATCCACAATGTTCGTGACCCCATTATCGAATCTATCTAACAAAGTAAACCATCAAGTGGAAAATTATATCATAGAATTATTGTTGGATGAATAACCCCACTTATCATAATATGATAGTAATTTTATTATTCCCTCTTGAAAACATCCTAGAGTATATTAATTTACAACTTATGGATTTGAAAATGAAGAAATTTTTTGTTAATATATTTTGTACATTTTTTAGAAAAATGCAACATAATTCTATAAGAATTAAATCTTCATCAAAACATGAATAGAATGTTATAGTAGTCCCAATATCATGAAATTATTCATTAAAATTATTTTCTTGATATATGATGGATACCCCTCTAGATATATTGAACCATTAAAGAATATTAATATTTGAAATTATTCTTGTCAATATAGATTCAATGTTGGTGGCAGAATAATATTTTTCCTTTCACCCATTACTGTTTCCAACACATCCTTTATCCCCATGTTAGTTATGTACAACATTTCCTTAATTCCATATTTTAATTTTCTCAAGAACATTTTGTAATGGGACAATAAAAATATAACAGACATATTATTCTATGTTCATGATATCAAAAAAATATTTGTCATATAAACAATTCCAGTATGGTAATTCTATGAATATTTATTGATTTTTTCCAACCATATTGTGTAAGATTTTTCTGAAATGGTTTTCCAAAATCAGTGTTAGTATCTTTCAATTTCTTGCGAAGTTGAGCAGTCATTAATTAAGATGATGTTGTACATTATTCTATATTTACATTAAATAACATCTTCCAAGATCAATATTTATGTATTCAAGGTAAACATTTGCAATGTTCTAAAAATAGGTTCTTTGAGGAATGTTACAACCTAACTAAATGTGTACAATCTACAAAAAATGGGAAACCCAAACATTCTATTAATGTTACAGCCTAATAAAATTTCTACAAAAAGGAAATTCAATTATCAACCTCAAAAACATGGTTGTCAATATGATATCTTTAATTTTATGAGCCTCATACAAGGCAAAAATTGCATCCCACATCAATTCCATATCTTCAATCAATTAATCCAAATGGTTATCCATATCATTATAGTGTTGTTTTTATCCAGATACAAACAGAGACAAAATAATGTATTTGTGCTTCAAGCATGAATATGGTGGAAATATATAAATTACAATCATAACTATCAGTGTAATGTGAGTACTAATTTATACCCAAATAAGACTTATTACATATGTAGATAAATAATTTCAAATGTTTGATGGCTTTTTTACAAATTTAGGATACTTATAATAAATTTTTATCCAGTAATGAGAGTTCGTTGGGTGTTATATTGTACCATATTAAAATATTGTATCTTCATACTATGAAATTTTTTTAATCGTCTCCTCATGTCCATAGATATGTATTATCATTGGAATTATAGGAAAATAACACACACAATTTGATGTACTTGATTTATTTTTCTTGTATCGATTTATGAAAAACTTATTGGTTGTTATGAGTGATTTGAGGTCCTTTCAAAAAAATATACAATTATGTAGACAAGCATGTATTTTATCAGAGATCATACCCATTAAACATATAATTTTTTATGTGAAATATTTTCTAAATGGAATATCATTTTATTCTAATAACATATCAATCAGGTGACCATGTAAATCAGTAAAGCTGGTTTCACTAATACTACCAATTTTAAAATTATATAACATTAATACAGATGAAAATGTTGTTTATTTAGTACAACTGATATACAATGGTGTCTTTTCATAGATATTTAACTTCTAAAAAACATTTTACAATCAAGAAGTTTCTCTTTAATTTTAAATTTAATTTCGTCCATATGATCTAATTCTTCATTTACATTATCATTCATATCAACTGATCCATAAATCAGTATATCATATGAATGGTACGTACATTATTTTGTTTCCATATGTATAGTCCATAATATAGAGATTAATTCTATTTTTTTAAAAATAAAATATTATTATAACTCTTATGAATAAATTAAAATTTAATTAAAACAACTTAAACATGGATACTTGATTTTAGAAGGGTTATATACATGACCTATTGCAATCTTGATGAAAATTTTTACATTATCCTCATACTTCTTTTTCATAAAATTAATATCCTTATTGTTTTGATTCATATCCATTATACTATGTTCAATAATATTAATTTTCAACAAAATTTAATAAACAAACATAAGGTATTAATAAAAAATAGACAAGGTTATAGATACTTTGATGAAATTTGATAATTTTCCTAGGAAAAATAAGTTATACTCACTTTGGAAACTCAATGATGAAATAAAAAATGTTAAAATGATAAGATGATATAAATAATTCAAATTGGAATAATATAATCCTTATGAGAATGTTTTACATTAATATCCTGCAATTAAAACAATAATTTTTATTTTCTAAAAGAAAGTAGGATGGATTGTGTAGAATAAAAGCAAGAAATTGATGACTGATGAAAGATTTGAAGCAAGGAGGTCAATGATAAAACTAAATAACAATATGGGGAACCGACATGGGATGATTTCCACCTTGATTCTATTTCCACCATTAGTAGATTGTAATCCTATTTTGATAATAATGAACATATTTAACTACAAAAGTTGAATAAATCTCAAAATTCAAATGCTATTGCTGATGATTCATAAAAAGTAAAATTTTAATAAAATAGTAACATGAAAATAAAAAACCTATATTGATTGATGGGTTATACATTCTCCAATATAGGGAATAAATATTATAAAACTCTTAAAGAATCATTTAAGCTACATGAAGTTCTTTTTCTATGATAATAAGAGTTGAACTATGTGTATTGAGATTGTTTTTTGGTGGTGGGATTCATTTATGGAAGTGGATATCTTATATCTATAAAATTATGAAGAGTACAATTAAATTTTAATCTATTAAAAAAGATAATGATCAATAGTTTTCACTCTCTAAATTTTTAATGGTTATCAGTTAGTGTAAAATAATGAAGGATAATGATGTTTGTGGTGAGAAAACATAAACCATTATATGTGATAAAAAATTATTTTATTTTTATATAATTGATTGAAGGTTACTATAACCAAATACTTTGGGAAAATTGAAAAATCCCAATGCAGAACTATAAATGTTTATATAATTAAAGAGATTTAATGTAAAATAATAAGTAAAAAACTATTGGGTTTTAATGTATTAATTTTCCTAGGTGTTTAAGGGAAAATAGTGTAAAACATTCAGTTCCATGAGAGTTATAACAACATGAAGGATGAGGTCCTCTACTTGGTTTCTATTTAAAAGATCCTAAATATTTTATTAGTGTTTTTTAAAACATATTGATAAATACCCATATTAATTAGCACAAAAAATATAAACTTATGGAAAAAACACTCTTTATGAGCCCTAACTCTTAAAATGAAAAAATATGATATTTTATCATCACTTTCCAATAAAATTTGATAATGATAGGTTTTGTATGTAATTTCGATTTTAATTCTAAAAACCTTATATTTATCAGTAATCATTGGAATGTTCCGAAATCTTCCAAATTTATTGACCTAAGTGGCAATGACCGATAATCTTATTCCTCCACCTATGGATTGGGACGGACCACTATCATCTTTTGAGGGAATTAAACCTATTTCCATCTATATATTTTATATCATTGATTTTATTCCTTATCTCCATTAGATAGTTATTATCCTTAATTTTTTATATTTTTTTGATGCCTTCTTGAAACATTCATTTTCATCCCTAAAGTTCACTAATTCCTAGATACTTCTGAACCTGATGTTGATAGAATGTTCTAAAAAACATAATCCATTGGTGGATTAATTTGAATAGCATGATTTTAGATATTGGGGAATAAAATAATGATTTTATATGTGTATTCTCAACATGTTCAACATCATTACTCAATTCCCTTCAAAGAAAGACTTGTTCGAACCCAGTTCTATTACCCCCAATATCTACAACAGATCTTGTTCCTACTAATTGAGGTGGACTTAAGATTTCAACATGAAACGAGATACCCCGTCTATTGCTATTTTTGGTTATTTTTCTAAATAATTATCTTAGTTTTCATAATCCATCCATTATTCTAATTTTAGATAAATTTTTTGGTAGATATTTATGTTCTCATAGTAGAACTAGAAATATTTACAATCATATTTCACTATTTTTTTGTTAATGTTTATTTTTTAAGAACTTCATTATATAATGTTTAGATTTTAGTTTCGGAAGATTTTTACATCATGAAACCCATTTTGGTTGAGTTGTGGATCGATTTTTTTTCTCTGTATTCAAGAAAATTTGTCACTTGATGGTAGTGTATATGTAATGACCCAAAGTTTTATCAATAAAAATTTATCTTGATCAAATTAAATGTGTTATTATTTAAAATGGTTATATAAAATATGAACTTCCTTGGTTTTATGGTTTTAGAATTTAAAATAAGGTTACGAATTTGGACCATTTTTAATATAGTTTTTGAACAGTGATTACATGATTAGTATAAATATAGGGCTTTATCAAATTCATTTTACTTAGAAAAAGGAAGAAATAACCTCATACAATAGACTGTCCCCATATAAAGCCCATTTGTTAGAGCTCAGAAAAGAGGTGACGTTATTGAACTTCACTATTGACCAAGCCCAAGCTGATATTCAACGTGCTAAGATCGAACGGAACGACATACGGGAGATGTGGAAGTTGATAAATATTACCACCCAAGCAATGTTATCTGAGCCACCCCAAGAGTTTATCAACATCACACACCATACCCTTCGGTATTATGCTGGTGTTATAAGGGGTTATCTAATGAGACCCTAGTAATATGATTATGTACATTATTTTTGTATGGAGAATATACTTTCATTTTATTATTGTTACTTTGTAAATATTATTTTAAAGAAAAAATAGCATTTTTCATTTAATTAAGAAATCTATTATAAGGAATTAATTTATTTTTAAATTAACTATTATTTTAATTAAATATTCTTAATAAATTAATTTGTATACAATATAAATTACCATACATTATTATGAATAAGACTGTGATTTTTATTAAGGTTTGAAAGCAATTTTTGTCAAAATCCATGAATATTCAATAAATGTCACTTTTTATTTTAAAAGTAAAAATGCAAATATTTAAAAAATAATTCAGATAAAATAAATATTATTTTTGGAATCCGGATGTTGAAATTATCTAATGGTTATTTTTTCATAATTTTTTTGAGACAATCAAACATTTGGTTAAAAATTAAATACTGTTTAATTATATAATCTGTTTTAGAATAGATAATGACCCAATAGTGATTTAATAAAATAATATTAATGAGATTTTCGGCCAGTATATATTTTATCATTAAAATAATGTGATTTTATGTTTTTTCAATTTTTTTACAAAGCCTTAGTGGACCCTCCAAGACTTATAGAACATTTTATCATTTTAAGTTGATTGTTTTTTAAAGTGTGACTCCCCTCCACATAAGCAACCCTAATATTTTAAGAATTTTGGTCATTGGACATATAAAATATTTTCTTCACATTCCTTTGGAATAAATAATGGGAAAAACCATGGGTCGATTTTTGGTTTTGATTAGTTTAATGTGTAGGGTCCAAAACCTA
Organism: Viscum album; assembly: GCA_963277665.1. NCBI lineage: Eukaryota > Viridiplantae > Streptophyta > Magnoliopsida > Santalales > Viscaceae > Viscum > Viscum album. Next base: position 368,775,196 of record OY728158.1, on the reverse strand, counting down.
AATAATAATGAATTTCTTCCTTTTTCTTATATAAACCCACCCAATATCCCACTTCCTTTTCACTAAAACCATTTGGATCTTGACAACCCTTTGCCTTCATCTCTCTAGAATTCATTAAATTTACCCTAATATCTCAATAAGACTCTCTCAAGACCCTCTCAAGCCTTTGGGATCACACTTCCAAGTAAGGTATTTCTTCTTTCCTTATTTATGTCCATGTTTTCTTATATTGTTATGTCTTTTTATTTTCTGTAATACATATTGGGGAAAAATCTATCACCTCCCCCATAATTCCCTACTTATTTTTGAATGATCATATACCTCTTTCTCTCTCATTAATTCCTCCCATGTACACCTGTTACAGTGCCGAAATTCCATAAGGGATTTCTTCTTTTCTCATTTTTTCCAAATTTTATTAAGTTGTTATACACTATTATTTTTAGTTAAAAATGTTTGGGTTTGATTTTTTACCTCCACCATACTGCCCTATTTTTTTTTAAATATCAAAGACCCATTTATCTCTCATTTATGCCTTCCATGTACACCTGTTACTATGTCGAAATCCCATAAGTAATTTCTCTCTTCTCATTTACATTCAAGCAGTTATTTTATAATATATATCTAAATTACATTTTTGGGATATGTATATATAAAAACATTCTAATGTTCATTTCATGTACATATGATGAGACAAATTTTTCTCTATCATTAACCATTTTTATGGATTCATAGGTCACACCGTTATGCTACCAAAATTGCACCGTGATTTTCCAAACCAAAGTCCTTGTGAAGTTAATACCAAACTAATTTACCTATCATGGGTATTCACCTTTTATAAAATGCAAATTTATATTTAATACATACATTTATTTATTCCACATATCTTATTAAAGGAATAAATTATTATGTTTAATGAATCCATGTTTTATGATCCATGTGGCACACTTATGCATGAAATAAGATGACTAAGAAGGGTGTGTCTTTATAGTGCTCCAATGAATTGGGAAAAAATTAGTATCATGATACATTAAGTTAAATTAGGGTTTAATCATGCTAATTAAAGTGAAATTAGAGTTTACTCATGGTCTATGTGTAATGATCCTTGGCTCATGCTAATACCATGTTAAGTGTTATTGCCACATTTCCTTGTTATCATGCTATATCATACCTTTATGTTTGTGTTTCTCTTTTGATTCTTTGATATTATTATTGATTAACATGTACCTTATTATTTATATTATGTCTTTTTTACTCCATTACTGGGATTTATAGCTCAACCTTTTCTTATGGATGTCCTTAGGTTATCCTATGTAATGCAAAGTACGAAGTAACTTAGTGGTCATGTAAAGGAAGTTTTCAATAAAGATATTGGGTTTTTATGTCCTAAGATGTTATGTAATGTTTCTAATTTCCAAATACACTAGACCTATCAATCCTCAAAATTGTCTTAATTTCATTTATATGTAACAAATCATGTTTAAGTGTGTAATAAAAATCAGGGTTTTTATAGTTGGTATTAGAGGATTGGTTTTTTTATTTTTAGGAATAGGATTAGAAAACCCTAGTGAAATATTTAGGGATAAAAATATGTATAATAATAAAATTCCTATATTTTGTTGAGTATATAGTAAGTGGTTTATCAAGAAAATACATCCCTCTTTGGATACGAGAAGGTAGAGGCGGCTCTGGCACAAATGTGCCTATAAGTAAAAACTCCAACAAGGAGTTTTGAGCTTGACCTGGTCTATCCTGGTACATGACAACGGGTCATGCTACATGATTAGTTTCAACACTTCTAAGGGTTATGATTTGATAAATTTATAAGATTAGTATAAACCATTTTAAGGTAATAAAAAAATTCCATTAATAATAAATATTGGGAAGTAGATCATGGATAACATAGATTGAAGCCTATAGATTCATAAGTTAAGAAAAAAAGTTATTTATAAGTCATCTATTTTTGTCCTTGGATTACAAATTATGTCTTCCCCCATCTTTCCTTTTATTCCAGCCAATGGCCGATAATATGAGGAATATGGCTAACAACCAATACGAAGGGAAATGTTATTAGTGTCCTAGTAAGAATCCCAATCAAATTGGAGTTCAAGTTGGACATATTGTGATTATGCCAACCAGCTATCAAAAATAAGAATTAACAATTGTTACTTTATTGAATTCCCAAGGGCATAAAGGAAGAGGAAGATGAAATATCATGAAATTCCATTTGATAAAGGTGATAAAGGAAATAAGACCCAATTTCATCCATGCAACAAATGTGGAAATTTGTACCAAGGGAAATTTCACAGAGGGACTAAGAGATGCTTTAAGTGTGGAAAGAAAGGGCACAATGTATCCAGTTGTCATGAAATAATGGATAATGTGATGGATGGAAACAAAGACACATATAAGGCATATTACAAGGTTTTATTCCTTAAATGTGGAGAAGTCAGGAATTATCCAAGATGATGCTCTATTGCAAATGCTAAAAATCATGATGAGCATCAACAATATTTTTGATCAAGGAAGCACTAGAAGTCCAATTGTAAGATGGATAATTATGGAAGAATTAAATTTAACCACTACCTTAAAGTAATGTATATTGAAATGTATTTCAATTCATTTCCTATTAGTATATATTTTATGTTCTCTATGAAAATTGATTCCCCTGCAGAACTTATATTAAATCTTTAGGAAAACAACCTTCTATAAGTGTTGTATCACATGTTAATGATTTTGGGAATGTTATAGAAAATTTTATAATGCTTCCTTTGATAAAATTTGATCCAAAAAGGGTGAAGTCATTGCTTATGCATCATGTAGTCCCACACATGATCTCGTGTTGGAGGAAGTGATATTCTGTTAAAAAATTTAGCGACATTACCTCTTTGGGGAGAAGTGTGAAGTATACAAAGATCAAAAAGGCCCCAAGTACATATTCACATAGAAAGAGTTTAACGTACACCAACGAAGATGGTTAGAGTTGAACAAAACTATGACTGCTCAATCCATTACCAACTAGGGAAAGCAGACAAGGTGGCGGATGATAAACATAGAAAGGACCCAGTGATTATATCATTGATGATAATTTAAATGGATCAAATATTCTTATAATTGATGAAGATGTAAATGAGAATCCTATAAAAAGAAACATCATCAATCCTTTCACAAATGATTGCTCAAACATCTCTTTTGTAAAGGATAAAGGATGCTCAAAAGGAAGACGTATGAATTCAGAATAAGGTTGAAACTATCTAAAAAGTTAAACACTTGGATTTAAATGTCAATTAAAAAGGAATTGTGAGATTTGGGACAAGACTATGTGTTCCATTGGATCCATAGTTAAAGAAGGAACGTTTGTATAATTCACATAGTTTAAATATCTATATTTACCCAGGAAACACGAAGATATATCGAGAACTTCGAGAGAATTATTGTTGGGATAACATGAAGAAGGAGATCACTGAGTATACAACAACGTGCCTATTATGTTAGCAAGTGAAGGTCGAGAGGGAGAAGTGTAAGGGGATGATGTATCCATTAACCATACCATCCGGAAAATTGGAGAACATCACCATTTAATTTCTCACCATACTTCCAAAGACATCCAAATGAAGCAATGATATCTCAGTCGTTGTGGATCTTCTTATGAAGACAACTCACATTATCATGATTTGAGAGGACTTTTTGTTATATCAACTAGAACAAATTTACATCAATGAAGTAGTAAGTATGCATGGAGTAACACTATCTATTGTATCTGATCATGATTCGAGATTCACCTCGATTTTCTAGAAAAGTCTCTAACATGCTCTGTGCACTGAACTAAACATCAGTATAGCCTATAATCCTTAAATTATGGCCAATATGAGCGAACTATTTAGGCACTAGAAGATATCTTATGATCATGTACTATGCAACTAGAATGAGGATGGGACAAACATCTTCTACTGGTGGAGTCCTCCTAGAATAAAAGTTTCCACTAAAGAATCCAAATGGAACCATATAAAGTCTTATATGGGAAGAGGTGCAGAACACCGACATGTTGGGATGATGTTGGGGAGAGAAAACTTCTATGTCTTGAAATGGTCAAAGAAATGGTGTAGAAGGTTAAGACAATAAAACATCACATTAATGCTTCTTAGAGTTAACAAAAAAGATATACTAATAATGGTGATCAAGACCTAGAATTTTATTTTGGATACATGGTATTCCTCCACATATCACTGTGGAAGAGAGTTATGAGATTTGGGAAGATGGGAAATCTCAGTCCAAGGTACATCACCCATTTTGTGATCCTTGATCACATTGGAGTAGTGTCATATCGAATTGCACTCCCACTAAACCTATATCATGTACATGATGTATTCCGTTTATCACTTTTTAAGAAGTACATACCTGACCCATCGCATGCGCTAAATCCAGTTGTGGTACCACTAGAGAATGACCTCTCCTTTGAAGAGAATCTTGTAATGATCTTATATCAAAAGGAACAAGTTATATGAAATAAGACAATTCACTTCGTGAAAGTGTTTCGGAGATACCACAAGTAAGAAGAAACAATGTGGGGATCAGAGGAAGTGATGAAACAGAGTTACCCAAATCTATTTTATTATTGGAAAATGAAATTTTGATGTTGAAATTTCTTAAGGGGGGAAGATTGTAATGACCGAAAATTTAATCAATAAAAATTCCTCTTGATCTAATTAAATGTCTTATTACATAAAATGGATATATAAAATAAGCACTTGCTTGGTTTTATGTTTTTGGATTTTAAAATACTGTTAAGAATTTTGACCTTTGCTAATATAGTCGTTGAACAGTGATCACATGCGTGTATAAATATAGGGTTTTAAAAAATCCAGTTTACTCAAAAAAAGAAAGTGGAGGCCTCATCCATTAGGCTTGCCTCATACAAATCCCATTTTTTGAATCTCAGAAAGAAGGTAGAATCATTGGGAATCACTCTTGACCATTACCATGTTGAGATTAAACATGTTAGGCTTGAATGGAACTACTTACAGAAGAAGTGGAAGTTGATAGAGATTACCACCTGAGCAATGTTATCGGAGCCACCCCAAGAGTTTGTCACCAGCACACACCATACACTTCAATCTTATGCGGGTGTTATAAGGGGTTATGTCATGATAACCTTGTACTATGATTATTTACATTATTAATAAAATAGAGAATGCACTTTCATTTTATTATTGTTACTTTGTAAATAGTTTTTTTAAAGAAAAAATAAAATTTTTAGTTAATTAAAAAATCAATTTTCATGAATAAACGGATTTTTGAATTAAATATTATTTTAATTAATATTATTACTAAATTAATTTTTATATAATATAAATGAATGTATAATTATTATGAATATGATTGTGATTTTTATTACGGTTTGGAAGCTATTTTTGTCAAAACCCATGAATTTTCAATAAATGTCACTTTTTATTAAAAAAGAAAAAATTCACATATTTAATAAAATATTTAGATAAAATAAATATTATTTTTTGAAACATTATGTTGAACTTATCCAATGGTGATTTTTTCTTAATTTTATGAGACAGTCGAATTTTGGGGTAAAAAATAAATACTGTTTAATTACATAATGTGTTTTATGGCATCATAATGACCCAATAGTGATGTAATAAAATATTATAAATGATATTATCATCCAATATATGTATTAACATTAAAATATTTTGATTTTATGTTTATTTTATTTATTTTATAAAGCCTTAGTGGACCCTCCATAACATATATAACATTTTATCATTTTAAAATGATTTCCTTGAGAGTGTGACTCACCTCCACATAAGAAAGCCTAATTTTTTAAGAGTTCGGCCATTGGAATTATAAAATATCGTTTTCCACTACCCTATGTAAAAACATATGGGAATGAAGAACATTATGTTTTGTAGGTTTGATTAGTTTAATGCGTAGGGTGAAAAACCTAAATAATAAATAAGTTCTCCCCTTTTTTCCATATAAACCCACCCAATCTCCAACTTCCTCTTCACTCAAAGACTTTTGAGCTCTACATACCTCTAACTTCCTCTCTCTATAAGTCCCCCAAGGAACCCCAAGCTCATAATAGAACACTCTCAAGCCCCTCCCAAGCCTTTAGGATCACACTTCCATGTAATGGATTTCTTCCTTCCTTTTTTTGTCCATGTTTCCTTATATTATTATGCATTTTTATGTTCTGTTAATAATGTTGGGGTATAATTTCTTCCCTCCACCTTATTTCCATCCTTATGTTTGAATTATTAGATACCTTTTTCACTCTTATTAATTCCTCCCATGTACACCCATTACTATGTTGAAATTTTGAATGGGATTTCTTCTTTTCTCATTTTTGTCCAAATTTTATTATGCTATTATACCCATTTATTTTTAGTAACAATTGTTATGGTATGATTTTGCACCTCCACCATACTTCCCTATTTATTTTTTAATTAAGATATACTCCTTTATCTTTAATTAATTCCTTCCATGTACACCTTTTACTATGTCGAAATCTCTTAAGGACGTTCCCTCTTCTAATTTACATTTAGGAAATTCTTTTATAATATGAATGTAAATTCTATTTTTTGAGACATGTATCTATATTACCCCTTACTGTCCATTTAATGTACATATGTTGAGACACCCATTCCTCTATCATCAACCATTTTTATGAATTCTAATGTCTTGATGTTATGATTCCAAAATTGCACTGCGATTTTCCAAGACAAAGTCATTATGATGTGAATACCATACCCATTTATCTATCAAGGGTATTCACCTTCATGAATTGGAACATGTCCATTGAGGAAATAAATTTCTTTATTACACATCTCTTATTCATGGAATAAATTTTAATTTTTAATTAATCCATGTTTAATGATCGATGTGGAAGACTTATGCATGAAATGAGATGACTAAGAAGGGTGCACCCTGATAGCACTCCAATGAATTGGATATAGATTAGTATCATGATACATCATTTGAAATCAGGGTTTACTCATGATAATTCAATTGCAATGACATTTTACTCATGCACCATGTGTAATGATCCTTGGCTCAAGATATTATCATGTTAAGTGTTGGGGCCACATTTCCATGTTATCATGCTATATCATACCTTTATGTTCATTTTTCTCTTATGCTCCATTAATATTACTATTTCCTAACATGTGCTGTATTTATCATATTATGTCTTTTTTACTCCATCACTGTTATTTATAGCTCACCCTTTTCTTATGCTTTTCCTCAGGTTATCCCATGAAATTCTAAGTATGAAAGAATGTAGTGGTCATGTAAAGGAAGTTTTCAATAATGATGTTGTGTTTTTATGTCCTAAGTTGTTTGTAATGTTCCTAAATTCCCATGACACTATACCTATCAATCCTCAAAGTTGACTTAAGTACACGTTTATTTAATAAATCATGTTTATGTGTGTAATAAATATTAGGTTTTTTATAGTTGGTATCAAGGGACAGGTTTAGTTATTTTTGGGATTAGGATTAGAAAACCCTATTGAAAGACTTAAAGATACGAATATGTATAATAAAAACATCCCTACTATTTGGTGAGTATTGAGTATGTCGTTTATCAAGAAAATACATCCCGTTCTAGATACGATCAGGTAGAGGAAGCTCTGGTACACATGTCGAACAAGGAGTTTCGGGCTTGACCTGGGATATCATGGTATACGACAATGGGACTTGATTAACTTTTGGTTACGACACTCCCGAGGGATATTATATGGTAAATTCAAAAGATTAATATGAACCATTTTTAAGGTAATAATAAAACTCCCCTAAAAATAAATTTTCGGAAGTAGATCAATAACAACATATATTGAAGCCTATAGATTCAAAAGTTAAGGAAATAAAAGTTCTTTATAAGTCATTTGTTTTTGTCCTTGGATTACCCATTATGTGTTACCTCTAACTATACATTTATTCAAGCCAATGGTTTGTAATATAAGGAATATGGATAAAAAATGATGTGAAGGGAAACATGATGAATGTCCCAGTGGGATTTCCAATCAAATTGAAGCACAAGTAGGACATATCGTTATTATGACAACCAACTATCAAAAATCACGATTAACAATTGGTAATTTTTTGAATTAATAAAGACATCAAGGAAGAGGAAGATGAAATATCATGAAAGATCATCTGATAAAGGTGATAAGGGAAATAAGAACCAATTTACTTCGTGAAATAAATGTGGAAAGAGGTACCAAGGGAAATGTCAAAGAAGGACAAGGAGAGGCTTTAAGTGTGGAAAGGAAGGGCACAGAGTATCCAATTGTCATGAAATAATGGATAATGTGATGGATGGAAACAAAGATACATCTATGTATTCTTACACATTTCTATGTCATAAATGTAGAGAATTCAGGCAATATCCAAGACGACGCTCTATTGCAAGTGATGAGAAGCATGATGAGAATCAACAGTATCCTTGATCATGTTTGCACAGGAAGTCCTATGATAAGATGGATAATGATGAATGAATTACATGTAACCACTACATCAAAGTAGTGTATATCATAATGCATTTCAATTCATTTCTTATTAGTATATCTTTTATGTTTTATATGAAAACTAATTACCCAACAGAAATGATATCAAACCATTAGAAGAAAAACCTTTTATAAGTGTTGTATCACATGTTGAAGTTTTTGAGAATGTTATTCATGAAAATTTTATAAGTATTCCTTTGATGTAATTTGAATAACATATGGAAAAGTAATTGCCTATGCCTCAAGGCAGCCCCACACATGATCAGGAGTTAGCATTATTAATCTTCTATTTAAAAACAATGCGACATTAACTCTACAATGAGAAGTGTGAAATATACATGGATCAAAAAAGTCTCAAGTATATATTCATATATAAATAGTTGAACATGTTCCAACGAAGATAGTTCGAGCTTATCAAAGACTATGACTGCTCAATCCATTACCACCCTGGGAAAACGAACAAGGTGGCAGATGCTCTAAGTTGAAAGGACTAAGTGATTCTATCATTGATGAAAATTTTAAAGGATCCAATATTGTTAGACTTGACGAAGATGAACATGGGAATCAAATACAAGGGAACATCATTAATACTTTTGCAAATTATTTCTCAACCGTTTATTTTGTAAAGGATAATGTATGATCAAAAGGATGATGTGGGAATTCAAAAAAAGGTGGAAACTATCTGAAATGGGAAACCCTATGATTTTAATGTAAATGAAGAAATAATTTTGAGATTTGGGTCAAGTCTACATGTTCCATTGAATCTAGAGTTAAAGAATGATCTTTTGGATGATGCACATAGATTAAATTTCCACATTTACCCAGGAAACAAAATTATGTATTGAGATCTCTGAGAGAATTATTGTTGGGATAACATGAAGAAGGAGATCACTGAGTATACAAAAAAGTGCCTAGTATGTCACCACGTGAAGGCCGGGAGGTTGAAGTCTAAGGGGATGATACAACCATTAACGATAACATCCTAAAAATGGGAGAACATCACCATAGACTTTGTCACTAGAATTTCAAAGAAATCCCAAGGAAATAATGACATCTCATTCACTGTGGAATTTCTTACGAAGTCAACTAACTATATCACAATTTTAGAGGACTTATCATTAGATCAACATGCACAGGTTTACATCAAAAAAGTGGTAAGGCTGCACGGAGTACCACTATCTATTTTATCTTATCATGATCCTAGATTCACCTCGATGTTCTGGAAAAGTCTCCAACCTGATCTAAGCACTGAAATGAACTTCATTATATCGAATCATCCTCAAACGGGTGGCCAATCTGAGCAAACTATTCAGAAACTGGAAGAAATGTTAAGATCATGTCATAAGAAATCAAAAGGATGGTGGGACTAAAATCGTCCACTGGTTGAGTTCTCCTACAAAAATAGTTTCCACTCATGAATCCAAATGGAACCATATGATGTCCTGTATGGGAAGAGGTTCAAAACACTGGCATGTTGGGATGACGTTGGGGAGAGAAAACTCCCAGGTCTGGAAATGGTCGAAGACATGTTGGAGAAGGTTAAGACTATACCAATACAAATTGAAGCTACTCAGAGTCGACAAAAGTTCTATACTGATAATCATCGATGGGAAATAGAGTTTTATTTTGGATACATGGTATTCCTCTACATATCATCATGGAAGAGAGTTATGAGATTTGGGATGAAGGGAAACCTTAGTCCAAAGTACATCGACCATTTTGAAATCCTTGATTGCATTGGAGAAGTGCCTTATCGACTAACACTCCCACTAAACCCATCTCAAGAACATGATGTATTCCATGTATCTCTCTTGAAGAATTACATAACTGAACCATCACATGTAATGAATCCATAGGTGGTACCTCTAGAGAAAGACTTCTCCAATTAAGAAAATCTAGTGATGATATTAGATCGTAGGGAAAATGTTCTATGAAATAAAACAATTCCCCTCAGGAAAGTGTTGCGGAGAAACCAAAAGTTTAAAGAATAAACGTGGGAATCAGAGGAAGTGATGATGTAGAGTTTCTTGCATCAATTTTAGTGCGGGAAAAGGAATTCTTTAGTTCAAACTTTCTTAAGGGGGGAAGATTATAATGTCCCAAAATTTTATCAAAAAAAAATTATTCTTGATATAATTAAATGTCATATTATATAAAATGGTTATATAAAATATGCAATTCATTGGTTTTTTGTTTTTGGATATTTAAATACCATTAAGAATTATGACCGGTGCTAATATATTCATTGAACATTGATCACATGATTAGTATAAATATATGGTTTTTAAAAATCCAATTGACTCAAACAAAGGATGCGATGGCCTCATACAGTAGAATTTCCCATGAATAAGTCCATTTTTTTTGTGCTAAAAAAGGAGGTGGTGTCATTGGGCTTCTCCTTTGACCACTCCCAATCTGACCTTCAACATGTTAAGCTCGAACGGAACTGCCTATAAGAGAAGTGGAATTTGATGGTGATTACCACTCAAGCAATGTTATTTGATCCACCCCAAGAGTTTGTCACAATCACACACCTTACCATAAGATCTTATGCGAGTGTTATAAGGTGTTATGTAATGAGACCCTATTACTCTGATTTTGTACATTAATTTTTTTATAGAGAATATACATTCATTTTATTATTGTTTCCATGTAAATAGTTTTTTTCAAGAAAAAATAAAATTTTAGTTAATTAAGTAATCTATATTATGAATTAATACATATTGGAATTAAATAATATTTTAATTAAATATTATTAAAGATTATTTTTTTTAATAATATAAATTACTGTATAATTATTATGAATACTATTGTGATTTTCATTAAGGTTTGAAAGCTATTTTTGTCAAAACCCATGAATTTTTGATAAATGTTGATTTTTATTATAAAAGTAAAAATTGACATATTTATAAAATTTTTTAGATAAAATAAATATTATTTATTTAATCAGGTTGTAAATATTATCCACAGGTTAATTTTTTGTAATTTTCTGAGAATTATAATTTTTGGGTAAAAATCAAATATTCTTTAATTATATAACGTGTTTTATGGCATCATAATGGCCCACTGGTGATGTAATAAAATAATATAAGTTATATTTTGCGCCAATAAATTTTTTTCAATTAATATAATGTTATTTTATATTTTTTTTTATTTTTTTATAAAGCATTAGTGGACCCTCCAAGACTTATAGAACATTTTATCAATTTAAAATGATTTCCATGAGAGTGGGACTCATCTTCTAATAAGCAAGCGTAATATTTTAAGAAGTTCTCCATTGGAATTATAAAATATTATTTTTCACTCCCCTTTTGAAAAAAACATGGGAAAAAAACATGGTATGGTTTGTGGTTTTGTTTAGTTTAATGTGTAGGGTCCAAAACCTAAATAATAAATAATTTTTTCCCTTTTCCTATATAAACCCACCCAAGCTCCCACTTCCTCTTCACTGAATGCCTTTTCAGCTCGACCCACCTCTACCCTCCTCTCTCTATAATTAACCCAAGGTTCCCCAAGCTCCCAAGAATCCTCTCTCATGACCCTCACAAGCCTTTTGTATCACACATCCAAGTAAGGGATTTCTTCCTTCCTTATTTATGTCCATGTTTTTTATATTGTTATGCCTTTTTGTTTTTTGTTTCAAATTCTGTGGTATGATTTATCCCCTACCCCATACCACCATACATAATTTTGTGTTATTAGATACTTATTTATCTCTGATTAATTCCTCCCATGTACACTAGTAACTATGCCAAAATTTCGAATTGGATTTCTTCCTTTCTCATTTTTGTTAAAATTTTATTATGTTGTTATTCCCTTTTACATTTAGTTAAAATGTTGGGGTATGATTTCCCACCTTCCCCATACTACCCTCTTTATGTTTGAATTATGAGAGACCCCTTTTCGTCTAATTAATTTATTCCATGTACACCTGTTACTATGCTGAAATCCTATAATTAATTTCTCTATTCTCATTTACATTCAAGCAATTATTTTATAATATGAATATAAATTCCATTTTCATGGACACATATATATATGAACCCCTTACTATAAATTTCATTTAAATATTATTATACACCCCTTTTTCTCTCATAATCCATTTTTAGGATTTCATATGTCATGCTGTTATGCTGCCGAAATTGCACGTGATTTTCAAATCCAAATTCATTGTAAAGTGAATACGACACCCATTTCTCTATCAGGGGTATTCACATTTATGCACATGTACTTGTGGATTGAGGACGTACATTTATGTATTTCAAATTTCTTATTCATGGAATAAATTATGACTTTTAAGTAATCTATGTTGTATTATCCATGTTCCAAACTTATGCATTAATTGAAATGACTAAGAAGGGTGCGCCCAGATAGTGCTCCAATACATTGGGTAAAAATTAGTATCATGACACGTCAAGTGCAATGACTTTTTACCAATGCTAATTAAAGTTAAATGAGGGTTTTCTCATGCTCCATATGAAATGAGACTTGGATCATTCTAATACCATGTTAAGTTTTGTTGCCACATTTCCATGTTGTCATGCTATATCATGGATTTATGTTCATGTTTCTCTTATACTTATTTGATATGCCTACATCCTAAAATATACTGTATTATTCATGTTATGTCTTGTTAACTCCATTATTGGGATTTATAGATCACACTTTTTTTATTAATGTCCTCCGGTTATCCCATGCAATTCTATGTATGAAAGAATGTAGTGGTCATGTAAAAATAGTTTTCAATAAAGATGTCGTGTTTTTATGTTTTATATTATTACGTAATGTTCCTAATATCCCAAGAAACTAGAACTATTTATTCTCAAAGATGTATTAAGTGCCTGTATATGTAATAAATCATGTTTAAATTTGTAATAAAAAGAATGGTTGTTATATCATAGGCCTGGATTCATACATCAATTCCAAAATATGGATGAAATATTGGAATTTAGTTGTAAGGGTATGGTGTCAATTTCTGGCGCATGTATGAAGGAAACGGTTCAATATTTTTCATTTATTGAATAAAGTAGTAATTAAATGGTTTTGAACTTTGGATCACTTGAGGGTGGGGATTTGAAAGGGATACAACTTCCTACTAGCATCACTGCCAAACAATTGACTATGAATCAAATATAAATGGTTGCAACCATCTAGAAAGAGGAATGGTTATTAATACCTTGTTCGGGAGTAGTAGATATATGTGGTATATTTAGATATGATTTTGAGTTGGTGTGTGCAACAAGGACTATGTAAATTAAAATAAATGTAGCTAAGGAGGAATCCAATGAGGAGGCAATGAGAATTGGGGATGAAGCTAAACAGAAGGATGTTTTATTAGTAGAAGGTGAGAAAGATGTACATTTTTGTATAACCAATGGGGAAAATTAGGTATTGGTGAGGTAAAAATGTAGGGTGGGGATGTGAGGGACTAACTCGACTATTAATATTAGTGATCACTTTGAATATATGGTGGTTGGATTTTCAGTTTAGGGACAAGGGGATGAAATACAATAATAAATGGGAATCCAAACCCTAATACCAGTAGAGAAATTATCTGACAACCAAAGAATTTATAGAAAATATTACGAGTATGATATATCTTTCTAGGTTTTTGGGGACAGTGTTGATGGAGTGCATGTTAGAAGCCTATACAGCCTAAGAAGGAGGAAGGGGCCAAATGGAAAAAGGGAATTAGAGAGTTATATTATGTTAAAGGGAAAGAGGAAAAAATTATTTATGGACAAATATCTATTACCTATGATGATGGAAACATGTTTAGTTAAAAAGAATTAGTGATAGATAGTTAAACCATGTTTGATGAATAGGAAGGAAAGAAGAGTTTGAATCATCATCATGAAAATCAGATAGTGGAGTGTGGTGAGGCCAACAAACAAGAATAGGGTTGTGGTATAATGGAAGATCTGATTTAGTAACAGGAGGTATCTGATAGTAAGGTCAGGGTAGTAGAGAATGAGTATAGTTAAAAAGGATAGGAATGAGAGATTATTATTCATTTCATTGATAAAAGGTTATAGGAGGCCACTGAAATCAATGCTACATAGGATGAGGTCCACAGGATGAATGATCATATGATTCAAGTGAACACTAATAAGGGACAACGTGCATGAATCAATAATCAAGATTGTATTTTCATAAATCACTTCAATAAAAGGAATACTAGTGTGGAGGATTATATCCAATCTTTGTACAAGAAAACCTACAATTTTAAAGACATCATCGAGGATGATCTGGACATGAAGGTCACTCCTCTTCAATGAATGTTATACAGAGGTAAGGTTTCTAATAGACCTAAACTCAATTTCAATGACTCGGTCATTTCATATGGTTAATGTTGATTTCATGTTTCAAACATGAATGGTTTCCCACTTTTATTATAAAAGAACTGTGAATAATAAAAATTTGATTGTCAATCAGCAGCTAAAGAAAATATAAAATAAATTATAAAATATAAAAGGAATATATATTAAAAATTAATAAATAATAAAAATTAAAAATGTTATGAACATTACTAATGAGAATATAATCATAACTGCATGAATGTAACAAATGAGTTAAATTTAATAAATAAAAATAAGTAGACTTCCAAAATATTCAAAAAATGCATTAGTTTTATTAATTAAAAAAATCATAAAAAAATTAAAATAAATATATATTAGAATGAAATGAATATATATTAAATATGAAAATTACAACCATATTAGAAACCTTAAATGTTTAAGAATAAATATTTATAAATCAATATTAAAAATAAATAAATAAAGAAAATATTAAAACCGAATAAATTGTAATGAAAAGTTAAAAATCAGTAATAATAGAAGTGGATAAACAATACTAAATAATATAAATTGAATGAACATTGAAAAATAGTTATATTAAAAAATTAAAAATATGTAGATTAAAAAAATATTTAAAAATATACATGTATTATTAATTATTTAAATTATTAAAAAAACTAAAAATGAATATATGATAAAATGAAAATGAATAAATATTAATTATATAAATTAAAACCATATTAAAATAATTCAATATTAATAAATAATCATATAAAAATAAATATTAAAAATGGATAAAATTAAAAAAATTATCATCAAAACTTAAAAATGAATAAATTTTAATTTTTTTAAAAATTATGATTATTATTTATTAGATAATATATAAAATGAAGAAATTTGAAAAAAATATTTGAAATAAAAAAATTATATTTATAATAATAATGTAAAAATGAATAATAGTTAATGAATAAAATCAATATATATATACATATAATATAGTTTGTTAAAAAATATAATTCTGAAATAAATATTAAAAATTGAATAAGTTAAATAAACAATATATGTGTGTACATTCATTATAAAAATAAATAAATTAAATATATGTATGTGTCAAATTAAAGAAACACATGTTTGATAAATTTTTAATTGAAAAAATTAACATTTAATTAAATGCCCATAGCTTGATAAAATTTATTTATATTTTTAATTAATTTTAATTTTTAATTATAAACCATTTTTCACTAAGCATATGACTTACTTATGTAAATATATATTACATATTATATAAATCATATATAATAAAATATTATAAATATTGATATATATATATATATGAATAAATTTCAACATTAAAAAGATTAAATATATTAATGAACAATTATGTATAAATAAAGAAAATATAATTAATAAAAAAATATTCAATAAAAATACTTAAAATCAATAATTTATAAAAAATTAAAAAAAATTATTGCTTAAAAATACGCAAACATTATTTATGAACACTGAGACAGAATGAACATTCATTAGGGATAAAATGGGATTTTTCATTTCTATAAAAGCATGAAAATTTATCATTACTAATAAAGTAACCCTTTATTATCACTACTAATGGACCTCTTTATTTTTTCTTTTGTTAGTGTTGGTAAAGGCCATGACATCTAGTGAAAAATATGTCGTCCTGCACCATCCCTATAAGATAACAAGATTAGAAACACAAAATCAAATTCGAATAAAAATATTATAGAAATATAGAATGAAATATAAATATTATACTGCACTATCATATCAACTCAAATTTTACATGTAACATATTTTCATTGATATGATATTTATAATTAATTAAATAAAATCAAAATCCAATATAAAAAATAAAAACTTTTATAGAATGATTTTTCAACAACTGTCCCTTATAAAAACCTTAACCTAAAAAAATGTATTTTATAACTGTACATAAAAAATAAACAGGTTATGATTTTAATATAATCCCTATATGTTAAATTATATTCATAATTATAATGTTTTTCAATGGTATTACAAGTTATACTATTAAATTTATTATTAGTTATTTTATTTTTAATTTTATTTTAGTTAATATTTATTAAATATACCATTAATTAATTATCAAAATAATTTATATTGATAATTAAATAATATTTTAATGATATTATCAGTTTTTAATGATTTTAATTACCAAAATTGATGATAAAAATTATATCATCAAACAATATTAACAACATTAAATTGAAAACATGCACTTTAATAATACCATGAACATTGTGTGTCAGGTTGAACCATGGTTAATTCATTGAGTACATTAATTATTTATAGAATAATGTCCTTCTGTTTGAAAATAATATGATCACATTTTCTCTATTTTGGAAAAGTTACAAATGTTTTATACTTAAATAAATATTTTATATTAAAAGCAGTTAGTTGGTTTCATACGAGCCATATCATATATCAGATTGACCTGCTACTGATTCCAACATGTCATAAACGATTTATTGACCACCGAGATAAAATTTTAAAATAATTGGAGATCAATAACTTGATTGTGAAAATTATATTCTCATTTTAATCAAAAAATAAAACATTTCTATTTAAAACACACATATTAAGTCATACCAACAACAACATGTTCTTTATTGACCTTAGTTTTATTCAAATACATCATGAACAAATTATGGATCATCATCCTAATGTTTGAAAAAAATTTGAGTTTGTTTTCTCAGTTTTTTCTATGTGATATATGATTGAAACTAAATTTACACTTTTGTCTTGAAAATAAATACATTGATTCATACAGTCCAAAATGAGTGTTAGATTAAAATGAGATTGTTTACTATAATCATAAATTATTTATGGATCATTTTATTAATGTTAAAAAAAAAATTCAATGATTTTTTCCATGACTTTGGAAATGTGACATGCATTTTAAAATAAATTGAAAATTTCACATTGAAAGAACTAAATTAGAGTCATGATGGACACTTCATGTGTCAGATTGATGTGCTATTGATTCTAACACATCATGTATGAATTATGGATCGTTTTTCCAATATTTACAAATAATCAAAGGTCATTTTCTCAATTTTGGGTATGTGATGCGTGTTTTAAACTAAAATGAGACTTTAATATTGAAAACATGAATGTTGAGCTTTAAAGACCATATGATGAGTCTGATTTAAATACAGTATAGATTATATTTAATATGGGTTTATTTAATAATGTTTGAAATGAATTCAATATTTTTTTATTGTTTTGGATCTATGATATGCGTTTGAAACTAAAATGACACATTTATGTTGAAAAAAAAACAATTTGAATCATATCGAGCACATCACCTTTAAAATTTACATGTGACTGATTTCAACACATAAAAAATGAATTATGAAATGTTTTATAATCTTTTAAAAACAATCCAAAATCATTTTCATGATTTTGACAAGGGGACACATGATTTAAGATAAAAATACTCTTTTATATTGAATACATGGCTGGGAGTTATATTGGACAAATCATGTGTCCTAATTATGTTTAGTCAATTTCAACACAACAAAAATGAATTATATATCATTGTAATTATGTTTTAAAAAATGTATATCTCACCTATTTCATCTATGTGACCTGTGTTATAAACAAAAATGAAACTTTTATATTTAAAAAATGCACTACGAGTCATATTAGCGACATCATATGTTGAATTAACATGCCACATATACATAAATGTCACAAATGAAATATAGATCTTTTTTCAAATGTTTGAAAATAATTTGAGATCAGTTTATCTTTTTTTTTCAATGTGGCATGCATTTAAAACTAAAAATACACTATTATATTGAAAAAAAACACTATGAGTCATACAAACTAAATCATGTGCTAGGTGATCATAAAGTAAATTTATATATTTTTAATATGAATTATCGATAATTTTTATAATGTGATAAAACAATCATAGCTTTTTTTCTCTATTTTGTATATGTTATTCATGTCTTTAACTAATATAACAATTTTATATTGAACACATGCAATTTGAGTCATAATAACTACACCACGTGTTGGATTGATGTGCGGTCAATTACTACACAATTAAAATGATTTATTTATTATTTTCCTAAAACTTGATAACAATTTGAGATCATTGTCTCAGTTTTCATACTGTGATGTGAGTGTTAATCAAAAATGAAATTTTTTTATTGAAAACAAACACTTGGAGTCATTCTAGAAATATTATGTATTAAACAAATACTTGATATATTATTACATGATGAAAATGAATCATGGATCATTTTTCTAAAGTTCCAAGACAATATGAGCTTGTCTATATTGTTTTTTCAATGTGATGTCTCTGTTACACTTAAAAGACACTTAAAAACATTAACTTTGTGTAATACCAGACACATCATGTGTTAGATATATATAAAATCAATTTTTACAAGTCAAAAATGAAATATGGATCATTTCCATTAAATTTAAAAAATTATTAGAGTCTATTTTCTTAGTTTATTCTATGTGACATTAAATCTAACCTAAAATGACACATTTATATTAGAAACACTTACTTTCAGTCATACCAACCACATCATGTGTTAGCATGAAATTTAGTAAATTCTAATATTCAACAGATGAAATATGTATTGTAATTATAATTTTTTAAATCAATTAATGATTTTTTTCAATGATTTTGGCTGAGTGACACACATTTTAAACTAAAATAATTGTTTTATAATGAAAACTCAAAAATTATGTCATACTAGACACATCATGTGATTGATTGAAATTTAGTCGATTCATACTAACCCAAAATAAATTATATATAGTTTTATTATATTATCATGATAGTATAAGATAATATTATCATTTATGTTTATGATATGTGTTTTCTAAACATAAATGACATTTTAATGAGAAAAAATCACTTTGAGTCATACCATCCGCATCGTGTGTCATATTGATGTACGGTCAATTCCTATATGTCAAAAATAAAATATGGATCATTTTCCAATTTTTTTAAAACAATAGGATAATTTTAATCATTTTTTATAATATGATGTGTGTTTTATTCTAAAATGACATTTTATATTGAAAACACATAGATAGAGTCATTTGAGTCACATCATTCTTCATATTTTCCTTCAATAAATTTTGATACATCAAATATTTATTATGGATTATTTTCATAATGTTTTTGGATAGTTTGATCTCATTAACTTGTTTTTGGATATGTAAAATTTATTAGAGTAAAATGGTTCTTTTAATATGTACATATTCACTTTGATTCATAATAGAGATACCATGTGTGAGGTTGATTTGTAGATAATTCATACACATCCCACATGAATTATTAATCATTTTCCTAAAGTATGAAAATAATATAATAAGTGTTGGGTGACCATATCATTTATCTGATTGTTTCGGTATGAAAATAATATAATATGATTATATTTTTAATGGTAATATGATTATAATATTAAACTAAAATGTGAATGTTATATTTAAAATACACATTTTGAGTCACACCAACCACATTTTGTGTCAGATTGGTGTGAATTAATTTCCTACTTGTAAAAAATGAATTATATTTTTTTATGAATTTTGAAAACAATATGAACTCATTTGTCATGTTTCGAAAATTTAACAAGTATTTAAAACTAATATTACACTTTTATATTGAATACATTATATTTGAATCATTCTATACACATCATATGTAATATTGATATGTCATTGATTCCCACATATCATAATTAAATTATGAATCATTTTTGTGAATTTTTAAAACAATAAATGTTTGTTTTTAATGTTTTTTAAATTTGACATGTGTTTTAAACATTATTATCATGTAAAGAACAATCAACCACATAAAATCTGTACTTATAACCCTCAGTCATCTTCCTTCACATATAATACTATAAATCTACTTTTATAATTGGATTATAATTTCATATAATAATCACTATTAGTATATACAATAAATTTTATTGGCATGTCTTGTTGAATAAAATTTCAATGTGATGGAATTCATTTTTCATTCTAATCATGGTTGGGGAACTGATTATAATATAATTAAGACCCCTTTTACATAATCATAAAACGATAACAATATAAAAAATTAAAATGATATGTCTAGGATCATAGAAGTACCTTCCCATAATTTGGTAACATTAATTTACTTTTGTGGGTATAATTATTATTTACCTATTTTCTTATCACCATTATCTTCACTACAGCCTTAATGTATAATATCTCATGAGAAAAATTATCTTAATGCATGTTTCTAGCCCAACCAAAATTTGTATAGTGAACACTTCAATGATATTTCACATTGAGAAATCAATCAAATCATTATTTTTTCAAATTCATCACGAAATAATTTTGTAGTGTTAACCAACTCAAAATACCACCTAAAATAAGGATATTAGTGAAAAGTTGAAAAGAAATGCATGGCCAATTGGGTAATGATAATATACCTTTTAGAACCATTAAATAATTATAGTAAAAATGGTATGATTGAATTTATCACATGAGATGCAGGTTCAATAAATATATCACACATTTTGAATTGTTGTTTGACTACAACTATAGATGCAAGTGGATTTTAATGTATCTGAAATTATTTCCCATCAAGTTGTAGGGTATTATAAAGTTGAGTGATCTTTTTTTCCTAGATGAAACAACCTCATTCAAAAAATTCATAGTATTTTCATCAGGTAGAGGAACCATATGTTGGTAGGATCACCAAATCTATATCCTCACTCAAGAGAGAAAGAATATCTATGGTGGGGTTCAAACTTATTTGGAATTTTGGTAAGTTCAAATAATAAAAAAAATGTTTTTATGGTAATTAAACATGTATTTTTAGAATAAATATATAACTAAAATATTTCCAATAGTATATAAAATTAATTTTAGGGAAAGTAATTTTTATGTATTATGATGATGATGCTTCTGATCCCAAATGTATCTCTAACATCACATTATATATAAGATAACATACATAATGAGATTTCACCACAACTTGAAGTTCAAAATTATTAAGACACTTTGTACTTTTCACAATCACATTTAAAATTAATTCTTTTTTTGTTGGTAGAATTTAGGTTATACTCATAGAATTGAAAAAATATACAAAAAACTAATAAAAAATATTTTATTTTATATTGTAATTACCTTAGAAAATTACATGTTTTGAGAATCTAGTTTTGTGATGATATAAAATATCCTTTATAAATTTTTAAAAATAATATCAAAAATCATTTTTGTTGTTTTGTTTTTGAATCTATAGAAATACTGACCATAATAAGTAAATAGTTTTTAAATATGTTTTTATAGATAAATGATGATACATAAACCTCAATGAATTTCCATTTTAAGAAATAATTTAGATTATAATGTTTATTTCATGACCTCATAACCAAACTTAACCAACATTTATAGATCACATTATCAAAAAAAAATTTCTTAAAATAAATTAAATTGAATAATTTGAATTTTATCGAAAAAGTATTTACTCTAGATCATTAAAAATTCACAATTGACTTCACGTGTGGTAATTTTGATGGAAATCCATGATTTTTATTTAAAACATAAATATTCAGGGTGTCTAATTATATTTATATTATAATTAAACTCTTCTTAAAAAACAAATAATTAATAAAATTTATGTATATATATATTTTATATGATTATATTCAAGAGTTTTACCTGTGCATTTTAACCATCAAGAGAAGTTGGTCACCAATTATTTTCTTTTCAAACACCGTGGTCAATTCATAATTTTTCTTTTTAGTTTCTTCTTATTAATTTTTTTTGTAAAAATAAGAGGTGGATTAATGATTTCAACTCGTACTTCACAGATTTTTCTCTTTATTTAATAGTAATATATAAACCTATTGAAGAAAATGAAAAGTTATTAAAAATAATGAGCATAATATATCATTTTTAGACAAAAACAATTTGAAAATGTACCTAAATTATATTGGGGTTGGTTCCTAGGACCACATATTTGTACATTTATTACATGTATATTCAAAATATTTAATACTAATTAAACATCTTATTTGATATTGTCCAATATTCTTCATGTCTTTAATGTAATAACGTCCAAGAATATTTTTCACATTGATAAGGTGATAGATGATTCCCTCTATGATGAGAATCATGAATTGATATGAAAATATTCTGAATATTTTTGTGTGTTTTGATGGCATATTATGATGGGACACATAGTATTTAGACTATTAAGTGAGATTAATCCTATGAATATGAGGATTATTCTTATAAAGATCTCACATGGTAATCTCCAAGATGAGAGATTATAAAAATCGAACCACCAATTGGAATTCCCCTTATATTGGGGTCATCTAATATTCCTATTTTTTGAGCATGTTTCAAGGTCCATAGACATTAATATTATCATTAATTATTGTTATAACTAGCGCACTTCTATTTTCTGATGAAAACTTTGATAACATATGATCGTAGTGAGGTAGGGTATGTCGGGCGTGTCACAATTAACATGTAATTAATGGATAAGTCAAGGATGTAATTTTACCTTCCATATTTTTGGATGTTTATATATGAGATGATTTATTAGAATAGAATTTAGGTCTTAAATTCCATGGAAATGGTTTAATGATGTGTTTATTCCAAATGGACAATGAAAGACACATTAGGTGTATTGTTTGGTGACATGGATGTGAAACATTCTTGAGGAGATATTATGAAAAAGGCATTATATTACACACTGACCATTCATAAGTATATTTCATCATTTTGAAATTAATATATTTATTTTTCATTCCTTGACCCGTTGCTAGATAATAATTCTAGACTTTCAGAAAGTCCACATAATGCTAATGAGTTAGAATCCTATGTGGTCACACACTGTTTTTTTGTTAATCTTGATTAAAATATATTATAATTTATTTAATGTAACAAATATTATATTCAAAGTCAAAGAATAATTTATATTCACATTTTATTGATCATATTACCTAAAAAAATATTTATTCCCCAGATTATCAAAAAATAACCTTATTTATTTTATTTATTTTTTAATAAATATTCATTTACAATTTTTTTTTAAAAAAATTATGTGAATAAAATATTTTATTTTGGTATGAAAATAATTCTATATGAGTTAAAATAGGTTGGGATTTCATTCCATAAAAAATATTAATTAAAAATATGATTGAATAATTCTTGCTATTAGGTAAGTTAGCATGCACTAAAAAAAATATATTTTATTTTATTGCATGGTGTTCATTAAAGGTTATTATAAAATTTATTGTCTAAAAATTATTAAATAATTATTTTAAACTAAACTGTTTTACTAAAAATAGATGATTATGGCTATTGTGTGTACTATTGATTAGTATAATCTCATTAGATAATTGTTTCAAAAACTTAATTATCCCTTAAACTCCTCATTATATATCCTTCTCGAGAATGTGAAATGAAAGAGATATTTTATTCAATACCAAAGAATGAGTGGCCAAGAATAAACAACATAAAATATTTCATTCATCGTACTAACACTCAAATATCGATTGGCATTTTGTGGATATCATAAGAGCACGTGTGGATCCCTGTTAGAGTATCCTTAGATACTCATATTTAAAGGAAGTAAATATAAGAGGTTATTTTTATAAGGTTAACATTACTAAATGATGAAAGAACCTAAACATAGATATTCATTTCATCATATTTTAAAAAAAGAAATTATAAATTTTATGTTAATGAACCTCCCTCATTATTTTAGGTAACAAAAATAAAATAAAATTATTTTACCTCCCACTACCTTATGCTTATGCTATATATAGTACAAAAAAGTTTTATCAAAGTTGTCAAATTTAAATTTATAATTATTTATTTGATTTCTGATATATGGATAATTATGGATAGATTTTAATTTCATATTATTAATTTTTTAATTATATTTAAAATAAAACTATTCAATGTATTTATCACGATTAGTTCAATGTTTCATTTTCATAAAAGATTTATAATAGATTGAGAATGACAAATGTTTCCATCATGAAATTGCAAATTTTTTCTATAAGATATGGTTACATGACGTGTACCCTTAAATACATGTTGTGTACCTTAGAGAGATCCATCTGGAGGCACTAACATATTTAGAGTGTTTCATGGAGTAATTACATGTGGTGTATTCTACATTTTTACTGGCCAACATGGGACATGGTTGTCGGATTTCACAGTGTGTATCAGTGTGCACATTATGTAGTATAAATTGGTTATTAGTGTAAATCAGTCAATCCTCGTGGTCAATAGACATGGTCAAAAACATGTGAGACTGACAATCAGGAGTATGCATGATATACCTGGAATGTATGCGGTGTACACAGTGTGTAGTTTATCATTTCACACATCTAAAATACACGCCAAAGACCCAAGCGTGCATCCGAGACACATAGAAAGTGGAACACACATTATGTAGCAAATCTGTAATTTTTGTGTTATTAGATAGATGTACACACTATAGAATCAAGAATGTACATGGGATACACATCAAACGAGATAAAAGTTGTGTGGATAGACTATACATTCCATGTAGTCTACCATTAAATGAAAGAATAAAATATCACATTAAATTTATAGTTACATCATAAAAATGTATTTTATTGTTTGGAACACCAATGTGTGTTTCAAAATTTTATAACGGGTTTAAAAAATATTAAATGATAAATTATTTTATTGTACTTAATATGCCATTATTAGTCCTGACATTTATTTTTCATGAGTTCCTTAAATTATGGGTATCTCTAATTATGTTCATATGATCATTAAGATAAAAAAGGGCACATTAATTAATAAATTAATTAATTAATGTAGGATTATAAAACATAATAATAAATAGATTACTCTAAAATTAATTCTATCCAGTTACTTTTGTGTATTCCTTTCATGTATGACTATTCATGATCTTGAGCAAGACATGTGTCTGTGTTTGATGTTTTAATTTAATTTATTTCATGAATTTTGAATTATTTGTTATTAACATAAATATGATAGCCTATGTGTCATTCCCCCCTTCATTATTATGTAGGGACTTTATGCCCTAGTGTATATATGTAATCTCATCTAAACTTATCCTTTTTTTCCCTCATCTACACGTGAGTCATAAAATACATATAATTAATGGAGTATTGAAAGGCCTGTGAAGGACTGTCAAGACAGTACCATTATGTTACTATCTATGGTGATACACTAGTCGATAGGTGGAATGCAATAACTCATTACATAACCACAAATAGAATTTATTTCCTCTAGGTAAATGGTTGATTTAATGTCTTCTCCCTAAATCAACTACTAGATAATGCTCATTAACATGTCATTTAATTTTCATTTTTTTCATTTCGTCTAATTATTTTTTTTATGGATGCAAGGACATGATCACATAAATAAATGAAATAATTACCAAAGAAGGAAAATAAATAAATGAATTATGTGTAAATGTTTTAGCCATCTTGGTTAATTAATTAGGAATCATCCACTTAATATTAATATGACATGTAAATAGTAAAAAAATATAAAAATTATTCATAATTAATTATAATCCATCAATTAAATATTATGTCAGGCTTGGACATCCATTACATTATTTTTAATGATATCATTAAAATTAAGTGTTTTAAAAACCCTTATCTGGACACTTACTTTTAATGTGGAGTTCTTATGAAGGTTATGGGTTGACATAAACATCTTACATCAAGATAAGTACCCCTCATTAGTTGTTATGTAATATGGAGGAATGTGTTTAGGCAATAGAAGTCCAGATTTTAGGATAGGGTAGTGAAGTAAATGGATCAGAGAGCTGCAAGCCCATACATGGAAAATACTGGGCTACCTAAGAATATTAGTCTTTCTTGACTATCACGTATTGGGGTTGTGTGAAAGGGAATGTGGATCCTTTACACTAGAATGTCAAAGAAACTTGATAGTCCGTGTTAAATTGTGATAGATATTAGTACTAGATAAAATAGTTAGAGATTTAATAAAATTTAATAAAAACAAATTACTTTATTTTTTCATAGATAATTTGTAATCAAGAAAGGAATTAATAATATAACATTTTATTTATAAAATAAAATGGTAATATCAAAATCCCTATTATCTCTACAATAAATATTTGAGAAATATGACCACCTCACTTAAACCACCATCCATGAGTGGTTTAGATGCCTTAAGGTTATGCTATACCATCAATAGAAATCATAAATTCTACAATCCTCAATTCCTAATCATCCTGCTAAAGAGTTGGGTGATGAATAGTTCATGGTCTATAAAAAATATTTTAGAAACATAGTCGATGTTTTATGTTTGATTATTTTGTATATGTATAGTGAACTAATGATGTTTCATAAAAAAACATGTATGCATATAAATTATTGAGAACCTCTATAGTATTTACTTTGAGAGAGATAGAAAGGAATGGTTTGAAATATTCATGTAACTCTTTCTTAAAAATATTAAAGGGGGTTCCCTAGCTGGGAATTACATAGTCAATATCAATGGATACAATGAGTTCTTAGAGGTTCTAGGTTTTAAACTCTCTAAATAAATGGGAACCGATATAATTTTGACATCACTCCCTCTGAAAATATATATGTTTTTTTTATATTTTAATATGAACAACATTGAGAATTATATACTAGATCTACTAACTCTCCCTCACTAAGTTGATAAGGTTACGAAGCCCAAAAATTATTCCATATGGTGAAAAAACTGAATGGTAAATGGGATATCATTAAACCCAACACTTTTTCATACCCTTTCAATAAGAATAATATAGAGGGGAATGAAAGGGAACATGATGTTTCCTATTTTAAATTTTGTAATAAGGTCCATTTGAAGAAAAATAGCACCAAACCAAAGAAGAATGTGGATGCTTCATGTGTTTGTTTATATAGAGTGGAATTTTTATATTTCTACAAACTGTGTATTAGATACATCTTTTGGTTCTGACATATGTATTCAAATATAAAAAAGAAGATTCTTTTGGAAGATTTATTGAGGGGAGGCTGATCTATGAGCTTCTAATAGATCTAAAAATGATGTTGTAGATACCTGTAACTACCCCCTCACATTCAAAATTGGATAATATTAGTATTAATGATTTTTTATTATGTGACTTAAGTTAATGAAAAATGTATATATGTATCCAAACTGTATGAAAATGATTTTTTATTTCAAATTAATAATTATTGGTTCATTTATACAATTAATGTTTTTTATGGTAATGAGTAATTATATAACAGTATTTGTGTGTTGGACTATACAAACCAAGTAATTTCAAAAGATAAAAAACCTAACTCACATGACTCATACCACACACAACATTGGCATTGCCGGCTAGGTCATGTAAATTAATGGTTCTTGACTATACTATATGAACATGGATATTATGATTCTATTGAACATAAAATACTATTTGTATATCAATCATGTTTATAAGTGGAATTCAAAAAATACCCATTTAATGGGATATGTTAGAGGGCTAAATAGATTCATGAATTTGTTCATACAGATGTGTGTAGACCATTTTCTATTTAAGAGAGGCGAGATTACTCATACATCATAAATTTTACTCAGGATTTTGGTGTATATGGATATTTATATTTAATGAGTTATAAATTATATTCTATTGAGAAATTGAAGGATTACAAGAATGATGTTGAGAACCATCTTGGTAAGAAGACTAAAAATCTTCATTCATACCATGGGGGTGAAGATCTTAATCAATCCTTCATCAATTATTTATGGGAGTTCAAGATACGATATCAACACACTTCTCTATATATGCCTCATTGTAATGGTGTAATATAAAGGAGGAACTTCACCTTATTAAAAATGGTGAGATCATGGAAGATACATGGGAGTCATCCATTATCCTTTTGGGGATACACATTATATATAATAGTACAAATACTAAAACCAAGAATGAAACTTGTGTTGTCATTCTTGCATGTGTGGGGTTGCGAAGAATTATCAATGGCCTCTTTTGGTAAAAAACATGGTCTTTATGAAAAAAAGTATACCTTTATAGGATATCCTAATGTCATACGGGGATATTTCCAATACCATCCCTCAGATAAAAAATTTATAGTGAGAAGATATACATTATTCATTTAGAGGGATCACATCTCTAGAAGATGCAGTAGGAGTGAGATATATTTTGATAAATATGAGCCTCTAGGTACATAAATGTTGGTTCAATAATGGATTCCAAAAATCCCAATGGAGGAAGAAACTATTCTAGATACACAATTACTATATAAGATTACAATAGAGGTTAGATAACTAGAACTTTATATATTTCTAATCAGGGAGGATGGTGACTCATTAGAAGTTCAAAAATGATCATCTAGGCTAAAATGAAGAATTAAGTGGCACATATTTTTCCAAGTGTAAATAATCCATGAATTATAAAATGAATTTGATGTTCCAACACAGAATCTATATTTTCGTATACCCTCTGATGGATGTCTATCATGTTGGATGCAAATGGGTATTCAAGAAGAAACCAGACATGGAAGGACAAGTTAGTACCTATAAGGCATGACTATTTGAAAAATGGTATAAATAGTGTCAAATAATTGACTATGATTAAACCTTTTCATGACTTTAAATGAAAAAATCCCTTAGAATTAAATTTGGAATTGTGGATTACCATGAATATGATATTTAAAAAATATATGTTAAAACAACCTTCCTTAAGGGGGGCCTCATGGAAGATGACTATTTGACAAAACCGAATGGTTTGTGACACCAAAGATTTCTAGTATGAAATGAAAATTGAAAAAAATACACTTATGGATTATTGAAAGAATCTTGATCATGGAACATTCATTTTGATGAATCAAAAACAAAAATTTGTTTTTTAATGAATGATTTTTAGTCTTTTATCTAAAAATGTTTTAGTTGGAGTAAAATATTTTTCATAATAGTATTTTTTGATAACATATTACAAATTGGAATCGAAATACCAATCATATAGTTTGTTAAAGGATGGTGGAATAAATAATTATCTATGATGGAATTGGGAGGGGAAACAGATATACTTGGGATCGAGATCTATCTTGATTGATCTAATAGTTTTCTCTGCCTAATTCAAAGTATACACATTGACAAGATACTGAAGAGATTTAGTATGGAACAATCCTACAAGGGACTATTTCTATCATCAAATAGAATTTATCATTCTTTGAAGTGTTTCCTCATACACATGGGGAAAGAAATATAATGGAAAGGATTCCATATGCATTAGTGAATAGGTCATTCATGTGTTCTTTGTTATGTACTATGCTAGATGATTCCAAAACATTAAGTATTATTAGTTTAAATCAACTTCTTCCAATTTACCTCTATTGGATGGAATTAAAGACTATAATTAAGTCTTAGGAATATTAATGATATTTTCCTAGTTAATAGATGAGATGAGGAAGTATTCATTATAAGATATAAAGATTCTAGTATCAATACTGATCAAGGTGAGTTGATGTCACGAATGGGATAACACTAAATCCAATTTGTAATTTTTTTTTTCAGAAACCAATTTAAGGATTAGTGGGGCCTTTCAATAAAAGATAACAAATACCCTATTCTAATCACCACAAAGATAAATAGAATACAATATTAAAAATATACTAAAAACCTCAAAATTGGCTTCAGATTTCGAACTCATACACACATTCAAAAAACATGGAGTCAACAAATCGGGTCTCATTCTCCGTATGCCACGCTCCCTGAATCATCACCTAGATTCACAATCAATCCATCTTCAACATAAGAATCTCTATAAATTATAATTCATCATATTAGATCATCATTTACATTAGAAAAAACTAAATACATTTGAGATAAACAAGGGGGAATCTCCCCTGAACTAGAAAACGAATCATTCGATAACTGGTAATAAACAAAACCAATATTCCCTATACTAAGACCATATAGAATTCTATAAAACATATGAACTCACTTTCCAAGTCACCTTGAAAACCATGATACAAGTCCAACTGGAAAGAGAGTGGAGGTATAATGCCCCACCTTAAACCTTACATAATCTTGAGTTATTACAAGATTACACATTGAGGATCTTTTCAGGTTTAGAGTTTTAGAGAATTAGATCATTAAACATGCATTACATTCCACATTTAAACAAATTGGTTACATAAAATATAGTATTCATTTTTCCCATCAACGGAAACATATTTAAAATAAAACATGGATTCTTTGTTGACACTTCCTTGGCACTATCATCATATCATGTACCATTCCCTTGACCTGTGAAAAACCTTTGAAAAACATGGGATGAGCATAAAAAGCTCAGTAAGGGTTATAAAAAGTATTGAAAGGAAACATGAGTACATAGATACATAATAATGACATCATACTTTACCCATAAAACATAATCACTTTAACATAACTCATAGAATCATGAATAAATCATAGAAATCATAAGACATTAAGTTAACTTGAGGCATTCATAATATTCTTACGTAGGGATTAACCCTCTTGGTTACGTTTGGAATACCCATCACAGTATATTCCCTGATTCTCTTCAGAGGAACCTTAACGTTTAAATCCTTCATGTTACCCAATGCCTTGGAGAGCTATATCGAGCTCACCCACCATTAGTTTATCACGGAACCACCCGTCTTCATAACAATTTCCAAGAACTATAACATAATCACAGAACATAACTTAACCATAAAGGAAAGATAACATTCCCACATTTCAATAACAATATAACATTTTAAGATATTGAAATAATGAATCCATTCTAAAAACCATTTTCAAAACCATTTAAAACATTTAATAAAGAGATTTTTAAATCAAAGTGTCCCATACCACATTGATGATTTTAACATTTTAAACCATTAATATCCATATAAATAAATCCATAAAACCATTTTGAAAAAATTTATATTAATGAGATATATTTATAAGAATAAATAATTAAAACATTTAAAACGATGTTTTAGTTAAAGGGTTTTTAACAAAATTAGAGACAATTGAATACAATAATTGAAGAATAACATTTAATCAAAACTTTATAATATCATGAGAATAAAGGGATTCATGATATAATATTCCATAGGACAGTATATACACCATATAAGATTGAATTGGTGCATAACAACAATGAAGTCTCAATGGATATGTAAATTGAGATGAAATCCATTATAAAGATGGTGTCCTTAAATTAAGGATAAATCAATCTCATAATTATGTGCGACAAATATAAATACATGCAATATAAGTGGATATTAAGTTTAAAATAAACAATGGTCATTCACACATATTTAAAGGATGACATATTCAATAACAACATGTTGAACCCAAAGAAATCGAAATTGGGTTAAGAAGTTCCCTTGACTGCCTAACGACGTCACATCAAATTTTAGAAAAAGAGTTGATGAGAGAGATAAAATCATCACTTAGACATAAAATTTACGGCAATAGGGATATATAAGAAAATATATCCACAAAATAATATGAAAATTAAAAGACATAACCAAAGAAGTCTTTTAAAAAGAGGAGTGTGAATGGTTCCCTTACCGATTTGGGTCACTTTCTAAATGTACACCACATGAAAGAAAGACTATACAACATTGATGTAAATACTCATAAACGAAATTATGTTACACAAAGATTAGAATAATGGAAAGTACGTACACCACTCAAAAGAAAATATTGTCAATTGTAGCATGAATCTCACGAAAACACAAAGTGAGA
The DNA here is from genome assembly GCA_963277665.1 of Viscum album. NCBI lineage: Eukaryota > Viridiplantae > Streptophyta > Magnoliopsida > Santalales > Viscaceae > Viscum > Viscum album. Next base: position 368,742,622 of record OY728158.1, on the reverse strand, counting down.
TAAAATCCCCTTATGAAATTTCGGTAGCCTAACGATGCCAATTAAAACATCTAAAATGGATTGATGAGAGAAAATAGGTTCTAAAATTGTATGAACATAAAACGAACAGTAAGATTAATATAAAAGAACATCCCAATCATAAGAAAGATGATCTTAAAAGGAATGACATAAAAGAGTGTACTTAAAAAGAAAGAGAGGGGTAGGATCCCTTACCTCGGGTCCGACTTGACTCGATCATTCTTTAACCTCCTAAATAGTAAACTTGAGTTAATTTATACTTGATTAAGAACCTTTTTAAAGTTCATTATTCCTTTTATATCACTTACTACCATGCTATGAACACTATGTAATTATTTACGTTAATAATGGTCGTTTTGTAGATCATTACTACATGAGTCAAAAAATAAACTCTTTATAATTACAAGTTGTTCATGTGGTAAAATATATATTATATACAGAATTATATTCATTATTTAGATATCATATATATCATATATATTTATTATATACATGCATTTAATGTTACATAACATTTGGAGGTAAGAAATGAAATGCACCGTTTATGCAGACGGTAAGCCGTACGTATGCATGAACGCTACATCCATTTCTATTTATTATTTAATGGAATTAAAACATAATGATACATAATAGTATTATAATTCCAGTGTGGTATCATATATAATATCATTAAATCTATCCTTTATATGTACCACATATGGTATTAACGAATCAAATCACTTTGAGGGGGCGGTAGTCCGCACTTCCTAAAATGAAGATATCACATTTAACCATAATGGAAACCATATAGGTATTCCATAAATGAAAAATACCGAACCTTATGTAAAAAATAAAAATATTATATATAATATATAAATATAGTGACATCTTAATGGCCACCTTTGAGGGTGTTAAATGAATATTGAACAATCATCGTTTCGTGAGGCATAAATTCACCATCCACAGAAACAGTATGTTCTTTAACAATTAGATGTAGGTCTTTGTAAGTTTAGATCGAATACTTCTTATAAAAACATCATAGTATATTGAAGATACTATAGTGGTTACAAAATAAATGAATAAAAAGAGTTTAGGGGGTTGGAGAAGCAAAATAAATCAAAAGAACACAAGTGAAGACATTACCTTAAAATCGGGTATCACTCTTTGATTTGAGCTCAAAGGCTTCATTGGGAAGACTTCTGCCCAAAGTGAGGATTCTAGGAGTAATATAGGGATGTGTAGAGACAAAATGAGCAGGGGTTTGACAAGCCAAAGGCTTGAGAGGTGTGGGTAAAGTGGTAGAGCTGGGGGCATTTTATAAGAGGAGAGGAGGGGCACTCTTGGAAAGTTAAAAAACGATACTTTATTTTCAAATGAGTTTCGGATTTTAAAGGTCCCAAATTGATGTATTTAGAGGATAAGGTGGTAATGGTTCTAAATATACTCATACAATAGGTATTTGACAAGTTTAAGTTATAGTTTCAACATTATCATTTCATTTTATATAAATCCTTTATTAATGAGGTAATTGTTGCATCATCATGATGTGATAAATAATTTAATTCATTTAATGTATAAAAATTATAAAAAAATTTCATGATGTAGGAAATATTATTATATTTATAATGAATATTTATAGTAAAAAATATGACTTGTATAAACCAATTTAAAAATTGTTTTAGTAAAACTACTCATGCTTGTGACATTTTTATTTTAACTTTAAATAAAAAGTTATTTATGTCATTTTCCAACCAAAGTTGCTCCATGGGGTCCCCAAGTTGACCCATGGGTTTTCTTGGTCAGCCATGACACATCAAATGAGGGTAGGACATGTTTCTAGGTCATTTCATATTATTAAAACATTATTTTTACCTTAAATTACACTAATTACCTCTAATCGCGATTAAAAACATACAAGTTACTATTCATAAAAAAAATATTTTAATCCCATTAAACCAAATTTTATATACTAATGACAACCATGTATGTCGGATTTTTGAAATTCAAATCACAGAAGTGGTAATGATTCATTTAAATGAAAAATCAGTTTTTAAACTACCACTTAGTGGTTTCACTATTCATGAAAAATTGATGTTTTTCAGAAAAATACCAAAAATTCACCCTACGCTATATTTGATATTCCAAATTCAAAAATGATGTATATTATAAAAAATTAAAAACATATGTGTTTCATTAAATAATTTAATAATTAATTCCCACTGTCAAATCAAATAGCTTGTTTTTAGGAAACAATATCTATTAAAAGATTGACAGTAGTTTAAGTCCAATTTCAAAGTGAAATCCATTCCAATGACCACCATTAGATTAAATGGTAAAAATATATTCTAAATACACTTTAATATAAATTAAAAATATAATCTATTCATATAAATAAATCAAATTAAAAGGAGGTTTTGAATTAAAATGCAACATTTTCAATAGAAATGATCTTTATCGAAAAAATAACCAAATTTTACACAAAGTTAATTTTGATGTCCAGACTCTAAAGAGGGATTTTATTTTGTCAAATAAAACATATAGAATTGTCAAAAGTATATTTAAAAAGGGTTCTCCATAAAAAGGCTGTTAATCGACCTTTTAAAGAATATTAGAAGATTTATGCTTAAAATTGGATTCATTTGCATTTTAAGCCTCCAACATTTATTGGATAAAAGTAAAAATATTTGACAAAAATATATAATTATTTTCTAGTTAGTTCCTTTTGTTCTCTCCATTACAACGGCTAGGCGTTAACTACCTTTTATAATAATATTATTTTATTGTTATAGTGCAAAGTAAGATTTCAAAGAAACTCGTTGTTGAGTATTGAGTACACCCTCGAGCATAGCAATCCCTCTAAAGTAATATCAATACATTATTCAAAAATATTGATAAATATGAAAATATTATATTCTTTATTTACCTGGGGTGTTACATCCTTCCCCCCTTTTGGGAATTTCGTCCTCACAATTTTAAAATTGGTCTTGGAAGCTTCATTGAAAATCCCACATCGGAACAAGAGTCAGTAAAACTATCAATTTAAAAGAATGGGAGAGAAGTAGAAATGTCACCCTAGTTAACCCATATTAGGGTTCCATGTATGAAATTATGGATATCGAGGAAAACACAAAGGGTCATGTTCTGATGGAGATTGGTAGTAAACATGTCTAGGATAATGTTAACAACAAGAAAATCACAAACTTGTGATGGGTTAAACTGTATTTGATTCCCCAGTAGAAAAAATTAACAGACATCATTTTTGTTTTAAGTTACTTTTAATTGAGGAATTTATTTTTGAGCTTAACTAAAACATTAGGAAGCATACATAATTGTCATGTTGACTTTAAACTTTTACTAGATTTCTTACACGAACTGATATTTTCTCCAAAAGACGAGTATTTAGGATGACTTTTTCACATTATGAGAGCTATAATCAACTTATAGAGAATCACCTAATCCACTAAAGAGAACAATATACTTCCCATGTCTTTAGAACTTAACCAAAACTAAAACCTAAATTTTAACAAAGACCATTAAATAAACATCTATCTATAAAATTCTACAAAGTAAACCAAACAAAGATTGAAACCCAATTCTCTGAAGGATTTAATCACACAGTCTCCTAAGATAAATTTTAACATTTTTCTCCAAAATAACATCAGTTACTCTTACAGTCACATATTGAAAAGTAATTAACCTAATCACATATCCTACATGATAGGCTAATCATTTCGATTGATAACCAAAAACCAACTTACTCTTAATTCATAAAATCATCTAACTAAAAATAATCATTCAAACTAACCAGGGACTTCATGTAGTCCAGTGGTAGGTGATAAATACCAGGTTCACTTTGGTTGTGGGTTTGATTCCCGCAGCTTCGTCCGACGCGACAGGTTGTCACACGGTCTGTGTGTTGTCCCTTTTCAAAAACTATATAATTTTATAACATTCCTCAAAAAGAGATAAATTCATCAAAAATAACCATAACATGTTTTAACCACAAAGTTTATCTAATAACTTCTATTTTGAAACCGAAAATGTATTAACCAGTAATTGCCTCAAATTCAAGTATCATATAAACCCAAATGGTTCTTTATAACAATATCCAAAAACGAAAGGATAATTATTCCACGAATAAATTTTTGTATATCAAACATCAGGGTTACTATAAAATGACTTCTAATGTAAATCCATCATCAAAAGAGACTTAATACATCTAAGAATTTCACCATCCTAAAATCTACCATAACCCTTGAATCCCTTATATGATGACTTCTTACTCATTCAACATTATTCATGATCCATTAGCCATTCCTTTTCAACTTATTCTGAAATAATTCTTTCCTACCAACAAAATCATGAATCATATCCTAAGATTCCAATAATAGGAAAACATATGTTAAGAAATAATCTATACCTTTCATTATTCATTGTTAGTTTCTTAATCCTCAATCGGAATGGAATTAGGTATTGGTAAATGAATATTTGTAGGATCATGTTGACCCCATTCCCGAAACTTCTTCGTAGGACATGTGTTTTCATAATGACCATGCACACCACATTTAAAACATTCAATTGATCCTTCAGAAAGAACATCATTCCCTTTCCTAGAGTCAACTAGATGCTTCCTTTTTCCATGGCAGGTTCTTGCTTTATGACCTTAATTTCCACATCTATAGCATCTTTCTGTCCATTTGAAACATTTTCCTATGTGTTTATTTCCACATATTTGAAACATAGGTTTTTGAACATACTTACCTTTATGATTATTACCTGAACTTCCATAGGGATTTGTTTCTCGCATATACGTTGCCTTATAAAAATCACTAAGGTTCAGGTGGTCAATCATGACTCCAGATAGTTGGTTGAGGATAACTACAAGAGTTCTCATTGTAGCTCCCATATCATTCAATTGTTCTTTCATAAAACCATCACAATTTTCTTCAAATCCATTGTTACTTTGGTGCCTTCTAGTTCCAGCCATTTACTAAAACCAGAAAGGTTAGTGTGAGTATATCAGTAAAATCATAAAATAAAAAAGAGGAAGATAAAAACCAAGATATACTTATCCAAGTTATCTAAAACTCATTCTAAATTTCATAAAAAATGATGAATTCATCTAATATACTAACCATTGTGGTTATACACAACTTGTCACTTTTTTTAAACAACACTCTAACCTTTAAAGTTATCTAAACGGACCTTTGATACCAACTATAAGTCCCCAGCTTTAAACCTTACTTAATCCTGAGTTATTACAAGATTACACATTGAGGATCTTTTCAGGTTTAGAGTTTTAGAGAATTAGGTCATAAAACATTCATTACATTCCACATTTAAACAATGTGGTTACATAAAAGATAGTATTAATTTTCCCATCAATGGAAACATATTTTAAATAAAACATGAATTATTTCTTGACATTTCCTTGGCACTATTATCATATCATTTACCATTACATTGACCTGTAAAAAACATTTCAAAAACATGGGATGATCATAAAAAAGCTCAGTAAGGGTTATAAAAAGTATCGAAAGGAAACATGAGTACATATATACATAACAATGAAATCGTACTTCACCCATAAAACATAAGCACTTTAACATACCTCATAAAATCATGAATAAATCATAGAAATCATAAGACATAAATGTAACTTGAGGAATTCATAACATTCATACGTAGGGAGTAACCCTCTTGGTTACGTTTGTAATACACATCACAGTATATTCCCTAAATCTCTTCGAAGGAACCTTAACGTTTATCTTTCATGTTACCCAATGCATTGGAGATCTATCTCGGGCTCACCTGCCATTATTTTATATTGGAACCACCAGTCTTCATAACAATTCCCAAGAACCATAAAATAATCATAACACATAACTTAAGCATAATGGAAAGATAACATTCCCACATTGCAATATCAATATAACATTTTAAGATATTGAAATAATTAATCCATTCTAAAAACCATTTTCAAAACCATTAAAAACATTTAATAAAGATATTTTTAAATCAAAGTGTCCCATACCACATTGATGATTTTGTCATTTTAAACCATTAATATCCATATAAATAAATCCTTAATTTTTTTTTGAAAACCTGGATATTAATGGGAAATATTTATAAGAATAAATCATTAAAACATTTGAAATGATATTTTAGTTAAATGGTTTTTAACAAAATGAGAGACACTTGAATACAATAATTGTGGAATAACATTTATTCAAAAAATTATAATATTATGAGAATAAAGGGATTCATGATATAATATTCCAAAGGATAGTATATACACCATATAAGAGTGAATTGGTGAATAACAACTATGAAGTCTCAATGGAAATGTAAATTGAGATGAAATCCATTATAAAGATGGTATCCTTAAATTAAGGATAAATAAATCTCATAATTATGTGAAAAAAATATAAATTCACCCAATATAAGTGGATATTAGGTAAAAAATAATAATATGTCATTAAAACATATTCAAAGGATGACATATTCAATAACTACATGTTTAACCCAAATAAATCGTAATTGTGTTAAGAAGTTCCCTTGACAGCCTAACAATGTCACATCAAATTTTAGAAAGAGTTGATGAGAGAGATAAAGGGTATCTCATCACTTGGACATAAAATTTACAGAAATAAGTATATATAAGAACATATCTCCACATAATAAGATGAAAATTAAAAGACATAACAAAAGAAGTCTTTTAAAAAGTGGAGGGTGAAACGTTCCCTTACCGATTTGGGTAACTTTCGAAACGTACACCCCATGAAAGAATGACTATAAAAAATTGATGTAAATACTCATAAAAGAAATCATGTTACAAAATTAGTAGAATAATGGATAGTACATACACCACTCAAAAGGAAATATTGGCAAATGTAGCATGATTCTCACGAAAACACAAAGTGAGATAAAAGCCCCTTACAAACTTTCGGCAGCCTAACAGTGCCAATTTAAACTTTCAAAATGGATTGATGAGAGAAAATAAAGTCTCTAATCATATGAACATAAAAAGTATAGTATGATTAATATAAAATAACATCCCAATCCTAAGAAAGATGATCTTAAAAGGAATGACATAAAAGAGTGTACTTAAAAAGAAAGAGAGGGGTGAGATCCCTTACCTCGGGTCCAACTTGACTCGATCATTCTTTAACCTCCTGAATAATAAATTTGAGTTAATTTATAACTTCTTAGGAAAATTTTTCATGTTAATTATCCCTTTTATATCACTTACTACCATTCTATGAACACTATGTAATTATTTAAGATAATAATGGTCGTTTTGTAGATCATTGCTACTTGAGCCAAAAAATAAACTATTTATAATTACAAGTTGTTCATGTGGTAAAATATATATTATATACAGAATTTTTTTCATTATTTATATATCATATATATCATATATATCCATTATATACATGCATTTAATGTTACATAACATTTAAAAGTAAGAAATGAAATGCACCGTTTATGGAGATGGTAAGTCGTACATACGAATGAATGCTACTTCCATTTCTATTTATCATTTAATGGAATTAAAACATAATGATACATAATAGCATTATAATTACAGTATGGTATCATATATAATATCATTAAATCAATCCTTTATACGTACCACATATGGTATTAACGAATCAAATCACATTGAGGGGGCAGTAGTTCGCACTTCCTAAAATGAAGATATCGCGTTTAACCATAATGGAAACCATAAAGGTATGCCATAAATGAAAAATAAACAAGCTTAAGTAAAACATAAAAATATTATATATCATATATAAATATAGTTACATCTTAATGGCCACCTTTGAGGGTGTCAAAAGAATATTGAACAATCATCGTTTCGTGAGGCAGAAATTCACCATCCACAGAAACAGTATGTTCTTTAACCATTAGATGTCGGTGTGTGTAAGTGTAGCTCTAATACTTCTTATAAAAACATCCTAGTATATTGAATATACTATAGTGGTTACAAAAGAAATTAATAAAAAGATTTTAGGGGGTTGGAGAAGCAAAATAAAACAAAAGAACACAAGTGAAGACATTACCTTAAAATCAGGGATCTCACTTTGATTTGAGCTCAAAGGCTTCCTTGGGAAGAAGTCTGACAAAAGTGAGGCTTCTATGAGTAAGAGAGGGATGTGTAGAGACAAAATGAGTAGGGGTTGTCCGAGCCAAAGTCTTGAGAGGTGTGGGTACGGTGGTAGATTTGGGGGCCTTTTATAAGAGGAGAGGAGGGGCACTCTTGGAAAGTTACAAAATGTTACTTTATTTTCAAATGAGGTTCGGATTTTAAAGGTCCCACATTGATGTATTTCAAGGATAAGGAGGTAAGGGTTCGAAATATACTCATCCAATAGGTCTTTGACAAGTTTATGTTATATTTTTAACGTTATCTTTTCATTTTATTTAAATCCTTTATTAATGAGGTAATTGTTGCATCATCATGATGTCATAGATAATTTAATTTAATTAAGGTATAAAAATTATATAAAAAATATCATGATGTAGGAAATAATTTTATATTTCTAATGAATATTTATAGTCAAAAATATTACTGAATAAGCCCATTTTAAATTTTTTTTAGTAAAACAACTCATGCTTGTGACATTTTTATTTTAACTTTAAATAAAAAGTTATTTATATCATTTTCCAACCAAGGTGGCTCCATGGGGTCCCCAAGTTGACCCATGGATTTTCATGGTAGTCCATGACACATAAAATGAGGGTAGGTCATGTGTCTAGGTCATTTCATATTATTAAAACATTATTTTTACCTTAAATTACACTAATTACCTCGAATCGCGATTAAAAACTTAGAAGTTACTATTCACCAAAAAATTATTTTAATCCCATTGAACCACATTTTACATACTAATGACAACCATGTATGTCGTATTTCTGAAATTCAAATCACAGATGTGGTAAATTTTCATTTAAAAGAAAAATCAGTTTTTAAACTACCACTTAGTGGTTTCACTATTCATCAAAAGTTGATGTTTTTCCGAAAAATACCAAAAATTCACCCTAAGATATATTTGTTATTCTGAATCCAAAAATGATTTCTATTTTACAAAATTCAAAACATATATGTTGTATTAATTAATTTAATAATTAATTTCTGCTATCAAATCAAATAGCGTGTTTTTAAGAAACAATATATATTAAAAGATTGACTCTAGTTTAAGTCAAATTTCAAAGTGAAATCAATTCCAATGACCACCATTATATTAAATGGTAAAAATATATTCTAAATACACTATAATATAAATTAAAAATATAATCTATTCATATAAATAAATCAGATTAACAGTGGGTTTTGAATTAAAATGAATCATTTTCAAGAAAAATGATCTTTATCGGAAAAATAACAAAATTTTACACAAAGTAAATTTTGATGTCTAGATTCTAATGAAGGATTTTATTTTTTCAAATACAACATATAAAATTTTCAAAATTATATTTAGAAAGGGTTCTCCATCAAAAGGCGGTTAATCGACCTTTTAAAGAATATTAAAAGATTTATGCTTAAAATTGGATTCCTTTGCATTATAAGCCTCCATCATTTATTGGATAAAAGTAAAAAAATTTGAAAAACATATATAATAATTTTGTAGTTTGTTCTATTCGTTCTCTTCATTACAACGGCTAGGAGTTAACTACCTTTTAAAATAATATTATTTTATTATTAGAGTGCAACGTAAGATTTCAGAGAAACTCATTGTTGCCTATTCAGTACATCCTCGAGCATAGAATTCCCTTTAATGTAATATGAATATTTTAATCAAAAATATGGTTAAATATGAAAATGTCATATTATTTATTTACCTCGGGTGTTACAGGAGGTATCCTGGAGCATGAACATAATATGAAAAGAATACATCAACAAGAAACACCGATACCGAAAACTTATGTTGTCACCGATGATGAAGGCAAAGAAAAAATATAGAACCACACGAGTCCAAACATCAATCATAACAAAAAACCCTAAATATGATGAAAATACCACCAAATAACATAAAGGGCGAAAATGAAACCAATTAAGGGGACTGAAATGATAAGGTTGGAGAGAAGAAACAAAAAAATAATGTTCCTATAAAACTGATGACTCTTATCCAAAACCTCCCAACCCACACCATGAGATCCAATACAGTAGACTAATAAAAATTTATTTAAATAGATAAGACAGTAAGAGAAGATATTGAGTCAAACAAGGTATCAATAGTGATCCATCATCATGAAGACAGAGAAACTCCCAAATGATATGAATGGAATAGAAGCAGAAGAGAGCAGTGAAGGAAAGATGAAGTTGGAAACCATAGAGAAAAACTAGGTTTCCAATAGAGAGAAACCCAACAGAAAAATTAAATCATGAAATAAATGTGAAACATCGAAATGAAAAAAAATAGGTAGGAGAACATATAAAGTAAAAAGTAGTATCTGAAGCTGGATGAGGATGGGCCATACCTAGGGGAAGAAACCCTAGATGAAGGAGAGGTGTGGAACCCTTAGATGATCTCAAAGAAGGATGTATTCATAGATTCCAAAGTAGAGTCCAAGTATATTGTGGATTCTATGTTTTCTAAAGAAGAAGTATTGATGTAAAAATTCATCCTAGATCATGATGTGGAACCTATAAGTAAATAACATATCACCCTCTATTGTGATAATAATGTAGTGGTGGATCATGAAAAATAACCATGGTAACATCAATGGATGATGCACATAGTATGGAAGTATCATATATTGATGGTTATTTCAATGATAGGTTTTGATTCATTGAGAATTTTTTCCATCTAAGATAGTGTGGAAGACCCCTTGAATAAATCATTCTCTAAGTAGAAACATGATTATCATGTGAGGTCTAGCGAACCGAAATTTATAGGTAGTTTGATCTAGACCATGTAGGGTTTTGTTATAGTTGGTGTCCTAGGAAATACAATTTTTACATTGATTACAGTTATATTCTATGTACTGAATATTAATGAACATATTATTACTAATTTTTCTATGTAACAAATCTATTTAATGTAATGATATCCTAGAAAATTTTCCATATTGATATAGTCATAGAAGTTCCCCTTTATAATGAGAAACATGAAGTTCTGTGAAAATATTCTTAATGTTTTTTTATAGTAGGATATGATTCTATGATGTGAAATATATTATTTAGACTTTTAGGTTTGGGTACTCATAAGAATATGAGGCTTCTTCTCATGAAGGCCCCTCTTGGTAATCTCCAAGAAGGGAGATTATGATAACCTAACTGTTAGAATTTTTCTTTATGTTTTTGTGTCATCAATTGTTCTTATTAGGGATCATGTGTAATGGTATATAGACTTTTATATTATCATTAAATCATGAAATATCTCACATGCATATATTTTGTGATGAAAAACGTGATGGTATATGTTCATGGTTAGGTAGGGTTCATTGGGTGAATCATGATTAACATGTCATTAATGGATATGTCAAGGAAGGATTTTTCACTTCCACATTTATGTAAGATGATATCTTGAACATTTTATTAGAATATAGATATATCTTCCTAAATTACATTACCATGGTGTAACAACATTTTTATTTCAGATATTCAAAGAAAGGAATATACATAATATCGGTTGGTGACATGGATGTGAAACCATCTTGAGGAGATATTGGGAAAAAGTGATTATATTACACAATTATAATTTTTATGTGTTTTTTCATCATTGTGAAATTTTGTTCTTTCTCTGGGCTTCCTTGAACCATTTCTAGACATTAATCATGGACGTTAAGCAAGACTACTTAATGACAATGGGAAATAATTCTAGATGGTCACACACTATGTGTTTTCATTTATATCTATAATATTCTATTAGAATTTTATTAAAGGAATAAATATTATTCTCAAGAATAAAGAATTATTTTTACTAATTTTTTATTGATCAAATAAATTATATAATAATTATTCACTAGATTGAAAATAAAATATATCAATTTATTTTCATGAATATTTAATAAATAGTTATATTATAGTTTCTGAATAAAATATTTATTTAATTGAATAAAATATTTTATTTGGGTATTCAACACAATCAACAGGAGTTTGAAAGGACCAAGACCACATCCTGTGAAAAATATTAATTATCAATTCGATTACATAATAATTGTTATATCCCAAGTTCGAATGCACCAAAAATTAATATTATTATTCGTTTATTATGTGGAATTTGTTTTATTAAATGTTAATATATTATTTAATTGTTGGAATTAATTAAATAGTTATTTTATCATAAATCTTTAATATTTAGATAGACAATTCTGACTATAATGTAGACTATATATCAGTTTAATAGAAATAGATATTTTTTGTGCACAATGAATTATATCATGAATCCTTATTATCTATACCTCTCTATAATGATAAACATAAGAGATAATTATTCAATTACAAAGAACAAGAGATCAAGAGAAACTAATTCAACATATTTGAGTCATTGTGCTAGAACCAGAAGACTAAGTGGAATTCCTCAGAGATCATTAGAGCATGTTTAGACCACTAATAGAAGGATTTGATTCTGGGATCCTCATAGTGTAAGGAAGTAAATATGGAAGAATATTTTAGGATGATAAAAAATAATCAATGATGAAATATTACAATTCTAGGAATTAATTTTTTAGTTATTAAATAAATAAAATATACGTTTGATGTACAATATCCTCACTCACGGTTTCAAGACACAATAACTAATAGAAATTTTAATTTATATCCCAACACCTCATTCATCCACTTCACTTGGATCCAACAATTTATTAATCCATAAATAAGAATCCTATCCATTAAAACAACATAATTTTCCTTTATAATCTTGATACCATCCACATTTTTTGTGGACTCTCCAAATATTTATTCTTCATATTAAATATAGGTCAAAATTTTACCAATGAATTTTTTATCCTTATGAATTTGTAAGGTTAATATATATCAAAGTGGACTAGTGCGGTGAATGTACTCTTAGAAGGTATTTTTGATTTATTAATTGATTTACATGATTGTCTTGATCTGAACTTCTATTCCCCCTTGGTTTTGTTAGTCTGTAATACCATAACACATTTCAAACCGTTTCAATCAATTTTAATATCTTTTTCATTTGAATAAATTGTTAAGAACATTAATCTTGTATCATTGTAGGATTACATGATAATTATATAGAAGTATTGACAATATTATCAACTGTTGTAACATCTAGATCTTCAATAGGAACATGAAATTCAATGTCTGACTCATGTGATACTTAAATCCACAATACCATGGGATATTTTGAATGTTTTTATAATATTTCATATCTCTGGTGATAATTTCTACCACACACCACATAACAATGTGCTGTATCAGTGTTGACAGATATAAATCTCATTAAATTTCACCCTATTTGATTTTAGTAATATAAAATTATCACATGTTTTTCTATACACATATAAGAGGAAGATGTTTGATAAAATTAATTATCTTAGTTAGTGAATTTAGTTTATTATAATGAGTTTTTATAAAGCTATTGGGGTCATTTGGCTCTTCATGAACTAATCTTTGTTCTAATATTATTTCACTTTGATACTTTTTCATAAACTAGTCTTAAAAACCAAACTTAACTATAATATATTTTAATGCATCTATAAACTCCTACATTCCTTTCATAATCTCAAATGTATCTCCTCATGGCTTTATATTCATCAAATATGTAAGAGGTGACACTCAAAAACCCAATCCATTAATGTGACCATATTGTTCTAGGTGATTCAAACCCATTGAAAGTAGTTTTTCCCTAGTTAAAATCAATTTAATCTTACGTGAAGAAATATTATAATAATTATATGATCATTAATGTATATTTTTATGTAGTAATATTATAAAACAAAAAATTACTGTTATCTAATACATAGAAATTATTTTCAATCATCTTGTGTGGTTTAATCTACTTGTTTTCCCTATATTTATATGAGACTTATCCCATTATATAAAATGTGAGATATAAGTTTCTTTGAATTTAGATTCATTAATCTTCATATAAACAAAGAAACCTAGGTTTTTATATATAACATAAATCTTTTTCTGAATATTTAAATTACATAACATTTTCATTGGATTTAAAGTGCACCCCTTCTTTATTTTATGGTAGGGGTACATTTGTTTTGATTCGTAGTAATTATTTTCATTAATACCTTTTTATTTCATAAACTATAATTTTTGATTCAAAATATATAAAATAAAAAATTTCAAATAAAATTTTATTTGTTTTAATACACAAAAAATGAATCCTCCTGACGGTAAATAATGAATGATTTCAATGTTTCATGGTTTATAATGAAATAATACATATTTAGTTGGTGGGGTTCACTTTACCCTTAAAATCCATATGATTATGTTTTGTTAGATTTTTCACGAAGGTTCTAAAATATTTTCTAGTGACCCTTATGTCAAATCTCTTATGGAAATCATCTAAAATAACTTAAATCTATAAGGGATAATGAAAATTAATTAAATATATCAATATATTTATTTTGTTATAATAGATAAATTATATTGAAACATTTCCCAAATATCGTCTGGCATTGTTATATTCAATGAAAGAGTTACATTATTCCCTATATCTGTGATAATTAGAACAATCCTTCTTATTTTAACCCCAAATTAACAAACAAAAATTGAATTTTTGGGGTCAAAAGGTTAGAAATATTGATTATATCCAACATAACACTTTATACCTCTTATTATTACCTTTATAAATTTAGCTAATATGGTGATTCTAAGCTTCTCTTGTATTTTTCCATACTCATCCAGTTGATCCCCTAATAATTTTATAGTTTTAGCTTCAACAGTCTGTTCTTTCAAAGAATTACTAACATTAGAATCTCTAGAATTATTTATCATCATTGGAAGTTCAAAATTTCATTTATATTATATAAATTTTTTAGATAAATCGTTATATTATAAAGAAAAATCATAGTACATTAAAAACACATTAAAATATTCATCGAATTATTTTTCTTTTCATTAAAGATCGACTTGATTTTTATCATCTATTGAGTATCCAAATACCATCTCTGTGGTATATTTTAATGTACATGAATATATATAGATTATTAAATTAATTAATTTGTTATTATCTCTAAATATATGGTTCATCTTCAATTAAATTTTAATCAGACCCTTCAGTTATTTTAGTTTCCAAAAAAATGACCAATTCACTTTTACTAGATATGGGACATTAAATACTTTCTCTTCTTGTGAATTAATTATGAATGGTTCATCCTTATACCTTTCAACATTACAATTCACCATCAAGAATCTCAATTTGTTGACTTTATGTATACCTCTATTCTCAATCCATTTGAAATTAAAAATATTCACATGAAAAGTTGTATTATTGAACTCGTATATTTGTTCAATTATACTAAAATATAAAATATTCACATTAAATTGATTTCTATTTGTGGAAATGAATATGTGTATCAAATCCTTCATAAGACTAACTCATCTATTTTTCACTGTACATTTTTCATCACTTTCCTTTATATAGAATGTATAACCATTAATTACAAAAAACATGTATGTGATAACATTTAGATTTGGACCCCGGGATATCCAATGATTTTGTTCAGTAATAAATTTTTTATCTTCATATAAATACTTATAAAAATGATCTTAGAACCATCATATAAACAATTGATTATGGGTAATTGGTATCCCTCTTTTAGTCCATTATGGATTCTAATATATAAAAATTACTTTATGGTATTCATCATATAAGAGATACTCTAAAATATTATTTAAAATGTAATGGAGAGTCTTCTCATTCGGTATAATGGAAATTTTATCAACACCCCATCTAGAATATATTCTCTCATAATGTTTCCACTATGATGAGATTTGGGGAGACGAATGCTTCCAACATCAAGAAGGTAATCGGTAAAGAATTCAATATCATAATCATGAATAAATCACTTTTCAAAAAACACTTCTAACTAATGTCGATTCATGATGTTCCCATTAAAAATATCCATATATCATTCAGTCAGGTACATCCATCAAGAGTTTTCATGACCACAAAGTTGAATATATCTATCCTAGTGATCCATCAGGTGGAAAATTATATCAACGAATTATGGTTGAATAATTACTTTTCATTTCATTATTTGAAAACAATTTCATTCTTCATGATTGGAATCTTCATAAAGTTAATTACTTTACTACATATGGATGTTAAAAGTAATAAATGTTTGTTTCATGTATGTCATTCATTTTTAGAGAGAATGAAACATAATGTAATAAGAATTAAATATTCATCAAAACATGAATATCATGTTATTGTAGTCCCAGTGACGTGATATTGTTAATTTAAATGATATTCTTGATATTTGAGGGATACCCCTATCAAAATTTTACACCATTAATGAAGTTTCATAATTTAAATCATTATTTTCAAGAAAGACTGTATGCTATATGAAAAATAATAGTTTTCATTTCACTCTTCAATGGTGCGATCACATTTATTGTCCCCATGTTAGTCATGAAAACATTTCCTCAATTCCATATTTTATTATCTCTAGTACATTTAGTATCCTGATAATAACAATTCACTTATATATATATTTATGTTAATGACATCAAAAAATATCTGACGTATAAAAAAATTTAGTATGGTAATTCGAAGAATAATCATATATTTTTCCCAACCATATTTTTCAAGGTGTTTGAAAAATGGGATTCCAGATTTAGTTTCATTATATTTTACCTTATTGAGATGTTTATCACTCATTAATTTGGATAGTTTTGTAAATTGTTGTTTATTTCAATTGAATAATGTCATCAAAGATCTATATTTTTGTCTCCAGAGTAAAAATTTACATTGGCCTAAAAACACAGTCATCAAGGAACGTTTCAACCTACCTATGTGTATTCCATATACACAAATAGGACACCCAAAATTCCATTAATCTTATAGACTAAAAAATTTACAAAAGAAGTAATATCAACTATCAACCTATAAAACATGGCTCTCAATTTGAAATCCTCAATTATACAATCTTCATTAAATGTAACACTTGTATCTTTTGTCAATTTCATATCATACCTAAATGAAGAAAAATATATATCAACATGTTTACGTAGTTGTTTTTGTACAAATATAAATATAGAAATCATAATGTATTTGTGCTTCGTGTATGACCAAGATGGCAAGATATAAATTGACAACATAACTATCCCTCTAATATGGGTACTTTTTATCACAAAAATTGGACTCATTCCATATGTAGATAATGAAATTATAAGGCTTCATGGATTTATCCCAAATTTGGGATAATCATAAAAAATATTCATCCACTTAAGAGAGTTGTTTTGGGGTCATATTTTACCATCTTCAATTCCTGTATCTTTATGCCTTGAAAATTTTATAACAGCTTCCTAACTTCTAAAGAGATGTCAGAAAATTGGGATAGTAAGGAACCACGATACACATTTTAAAGTTCTCGATTTAATATTATTATTATATCGATTTGTGAAAAAACTCGTGGATGCAATGAGTGATTCATGATTCTTATAAAAAATCATACAATCAATTGGACATACATGCATTTTTTCAGATATCATACCCATTGAAAATATAATTATCTTAGTTCCATATATTATACAAGGAAGACCATTTTATTATAGTAACATGTCAATTGGGAGAACATTTAAATAATCAAAGTCTATATCACTCCTTCCGCTGCCAATATTTATATTATATAACTTTAATACAACTGACAATGTTTTATATTTAGTACAACTGGTATACAATGGAGTATTGTCATATATATTTAACTGTAAAAATGACATTGTACAATCATTATGGTCATATTGAATTTTCATTTTTATTTATTCTATATGATATTCTTCATCATTTACACATTCATTTTTATCAACTAATCTATAAATCACGATTTCATTCCACTCAATATGTACATTTTTTCCTTCCCAATATTTATTCCAAAATCTATGGATTTGATCTATTTAATGACAAATCAAATATTCTCGCAACTATTATAATTAAATTCATCTGGAATAACAACAATGTAATCATGAATAACTGATTTGAGAATGATCAAATGCATGTTCTATTATAATCTTGATGATCTTTTGGAAACCATAATCATAATCCTTTTTCATATGATTACCATCCATCCAGTTTTGATTCATATCCATCATATTATGTTAAATATTATTCATTTTTTACAAAATTAAATAAATACATATAAGGTATTATTAATAAAAGGAGAAATTTATTGATACGTAATTTTTTTTATTATTTTCCTAAGAAAATATTTATACTCACTTGGGACACCCAATTAGAAAATTAAAAAACATTTTAATGATAAAATGATAGAATTATTTGATATAAAAATGATAGACTCCTTATGATAATGTTTAACATTGATAACCTATAATTAAAATTAGATTTGTTTTGTCCAAAACAATGTAGGATGGTGTGTGTATCATTAAAGAAGTAAATTGAAGTTGGATGTAAGATTAGAAGCAAAGTGATCATGATTGAAGGTAAATTACAAAAAAGGATCCCACATGGGATGATAGACACCATGATTTGGTTTCCCCCATTGGTAAATTGTAGTATTTATTGTATAATATTGATCATACTGGACTACTAATGTTTAAGGAATCTCAACATTCCAATGTTATTGTTGACGATTCCAAACAAGATATATTATTACAAAATGGTGACATAAAAAAAATCCTATGATGGTTGAAGGTTTATATATTCCCCAATATATGGATTTTTAATCAGAACACTCTTAAATAATCATTTCAGCAACATGAATTTATTTTTCTAATATAATAAGAGTCGAATTATGTGTATTGAGATTAATTTATAGTGTTGGAAATTATTTATCGAATAAAATATGTTATATCTATAAAATAACGAAGAGTATAATTATGCTTTCATCTAATGTAAAATATAGAGATCAATAATGTTCACCCACAAAATTATCAATTGTTATTATTTAAGGTTATATTTCTATGGATACTGTTGTTTTTGGTGAGAAACATTATAATATTATATGTGCTAAGGAGTAATTTTATTTTTATATTCACAATTAAAGGTCACTATAACCATGAAAATAAAATTTAAGGATTATAATTAATTAAAATTTCTACTAGACACCACATGGTGTCATCTTAGTCAAGTATGCAACACATATTGACTTTAAGAAATATTTATGTAATTTATCTAAGATGCATTATGCATGGAAAATATAAATATATTGGATACAACATTATTGGATGACATCAATATTATTAGTAGGATTACTACATTATATGTAATTTAGGGAAGTGACAATTATTTGGAGCTATAAAAACACAATAAGTTATTCATGGATGGTTTTAATTTCTAGAAGACTATAGGAAACAAGAATAATTAATTGACATTTGTTTATACAAAAATCAACGTACATCGATTAAAATATGGAAAAAAATTTAGCCAATGAGAATATTTATTTGGGTGGTAGACTTCCATATGTGGTGGTCAAATTATAGAAATAAAATAATTTTATAAAAATTTATCAATTTGAAAATAACATTAACAAACGATATTTTTTAGTATGTTTTTTCCTAAAAATAATTCATTAATATTAAGAAAATCATGGTAGTGAAAAAAATATATCAAGAATATATATTATTGGATATTGAGATACTAAAGTCATTTATGTTTCACAATGTCATTATGTTAATAATGTATTAAAGTGGTGTCTGTTTAAACATATCAAACTTTTATGAATTAATTTATGTCACCAATTTAATCTATCTGTTACCATATACACTATTGATTAATATGTTGTATCATTTATTAAAAAGATTCCTTATTTGAATAAACAACATCTGAGGTGGTGTTCTTATGGTTAGTGTTGGTCCGAATTGGGCTAAAGGGCGTTAAATAATTCAGATCCTTCCTTTAGTTTTCTGGATCTTTTGAATGGTGATATTCTAGTATACTTTTCATTATTTTTCTGTAATCAAATTAGATTATCTTTAAAATTTTCCATAATTATTATAAGAATATAGAACCTTTGTTCATATCCATGAATGCCTTTCCACACGAAATTCTATGTTTTCTCACCCTAGCACATTGGTATTTGTTTATATATATATATATTTTAATTTTTATTATTTTAATTTTATGTTTTTTTATGTCAGTGTATATATATAAGTTAATATAAAATTTAATATTATTTATTATATATAATTAACAATAATTCATATTTACTTATTAATCATAATATACAACGAAATAAATTAAATAAATATTATCTCAAAATAATTTTTTTAATAACATATATAAATAAATAATAATAATATATTTAATAATTTCATTAATATGAATCTAATTTAACACAGTTCGATTCCCTTCAAATATGTACCCATTATTAGTGTTGATTTTGATTAATGATGACATCTTTAGTTGATAAATGTTTTATTTGTTTATTTTTAATATTACAATACCTCGTATTATAGATTGAATTTAAATTTCAATAAGGTACATTTTAAAATTTTCAATTCATTATCTATAAACACTATAATAGAAATCACCTTTGTAAAGGAAATAATAGGATTTTTCAACACTAAAAAAGAGACCTCTTTTATTCAGAGAAGAACACCCGTTTTATATTAGGTTAGATTAAGGATTAGGCTGGTTTTTAAAGTCTGTCCACTGGTGAGAGGGTGCTACTATCGCTTCTTGGGTTTGGTCAATCCATGATTTTCTAGGATTGGATTTTCTATAGTGGAGATATTATGTTTTTTATTCTCTATATGTCTTCCCTCATCAGTCTATTGAGTCACTGTTTCTGCCTATGTTTCAATGGAAAAATCACCCATTTAGAAAAAACATAGATGACGAAACCCTATTGGTTTATAAGATATATATTCTAATGGTGTTTGAACTCATTCTAAACTGAACATTTTACACGAGTCTGTTAAAAAATTATTCCATATATTTTTAACCTAGAATATGGTGTGTCCATAAGGTAAGTAGGATTCGTCCACCTGATCTTTCAATTCTTCAATGATTAAGATATGGGAAAGGTTCTACTTGAAAGACCCCAGTCATTCAAAAATCACTTAATATTAATGGAGGATCTAATAAATGAAGTTGATTTCTATTATATCACTTTCACAAAAGTAATATCATGGGTCCTCCATAAAAATAACCCCTTTAGTAGAAGATAAAAATAATATTTTCAGAATATTAGTAGCTATGTCACAATTTTAATTAATAGGGATTTCTCAGATCCAATCCACTAAGGGTAACACAAGCTGATCAAAGTACTCATGGATGTGGAACATTCTTTTATGAGGGGATAATTTCATTCCATGGTTTATCATTTTATATGGATGTAAAGACCCCAAGCATGGCATATATGTAAATTGCGTTAATATTTAGAAATACATAAACCCTTATAAAAACAAATTCCTATAGACTGTACTAGTCTTGTGCATTTGGAAACGTGGAAACATAAAACCTGATACATATGTGAGCTACATTACTCCCCACGGATTCCTCCAGACAAGAAACTTTAATAGACACATCAAACATAATATTTATCTTCATAACCTGGGAGGAAGGAAACATAAAATGTTTTGAGCTCAGATGCTTAGTAGGGGTAAAAAATTGAAATGTGTAAATATAAACGTGATTGTAGGGTTATGATAACGTTATCATAACATTAAAATATCATACCATAAATATCAATGATAAACAAATGAATCATGGAATAAATCATAGTAGCTCATTAGACACGAATCATAAGGAAATAAATAACATAATCCATGAAATCATAACGTTGGAATAAAACACGGAATTGTGGAATGCACATAATCTTGTAATATTCTTTCAATAGTAGTCAATACATTACATACAAGACCATATTAGTAGAATGTTTCACTTCCCAAATAATCTTAGTAGTGATGGTTTACTCCCATATCCATATTAGTAGCATGATTTCACTCCTTATAACATCTTGGTATTCATGGTTCACTCTCGATACCATCTTAATCCTTCTCATGAGATATAAATTTTCACCCAATACATTGGTGGGAGATATAAGTGCCACCATATATCATAATGAAATCATACATCATTGTTCCAAAAAATCATAAATAATCATATCATAGCCATTCAAATTAAATGGGTATCATAAATATTTAATCATATTGTAACCTATGTAAAAATATACAAGATCATAATCATTTCATCAAAAACATAATCTGTGAAAGAAGAATGGATTTCATAGACATTTAACTTGTGAAATAGAAATGAGGTTTTTTAATACCATTAAATCAATCATAAACAATTTATATATGGAACATGAATGTACTATTATACAACTTCTAAAAAATTCATGATTAACCTCAACATATGTTATCTTAGTTAAGAAATAATTTTGAGTGATCTTTTAAAACATTTATTGATGAAAGTAAACTTTTTCTTTTAATTTTTTTTAAAACATAAAACATTTTAAAAACAATTTTTTATTATATATACATGAAAAATCATAATGAAATATTTAAAACATTTTGAAAACCTTTCTCTTTCTAACATATAAAGGAAATTTTAACCCATTTCAAAACGTTTTTCTTTGAAATAATATAAAAGACTCTTAAAAACCCTTTTTGAACATATATTATATTAAATAAAGATAATATACTGGGATTGAATATAGATATAATTATAATAGACATAAAATAAAATCATGTGAAATATATACATAACACAAAATAAGTGAGCGGTGAATAAGGAGGGTATTTGATAGAAATAAATGGTGAGAGTTAATTCTATTACCTTATGTCTGATATTCTATATATGTGTCATATACTCAAAAATAATTGTTTTAAATAGATCAATAACTTATGAAAGAATGATATTATTATTTATGATATCATATATTATTCTTCTATGTTTTTATATTAGCTGTTTATTAACAATTCCAGGTTTAAGAAATGTTTCAGGTAAAAATTGATTTCCTTATCGTATGTGTTTAGACTTCTTACTCTTAATCATATTACTTAGATCATGATTTACATACATAAATAATGTAAAAATTATTTATATATCATATATATTCAGTATATAAATATATATAATAGATATATAAATGAAATAGAAAACACTGTTCTGGGAGACGGTAGGTCACACATACACATGAACACTATTTCTATTTTTTTATATTAAAATATTGAAATGTTTATGATACATATGTATATTATAATTCCACTATGATATATATTTCATATATGGTAAATATGTTTATAAAATTACCCTTAATATGTTCCATGTATAGAGTAAACGAATCGCATTGCTTTGAGGGCACAATAGTCTTCACATCCACAAACGATGTTATTGTATAACCACAATATAGAAAAAATGAAGGTTTGTTTAATATAAAATTTAATAAATATTAAGTAGGTTATAATATAAAGATTTAAATATTATTTTAGCATAAAAATATATTAAAAACCAGCCATGATGGTGGTAATGGAAAAAAAATCATTATTCACGGAGGTGATTAACTGGAAGAACATGGACAACAATTTCGTTTCATTGAATAAGATGATGTGAGAAATAAAATGGGTACTATATATTACATTAGAAACATAATAATTCAGTATATAAATTATTTTGTAATTATCATTCATTTATGTATTAATGAGGTGAGGATAAATTAGAAAAAATGTAATTTTAGGGAGGTACTTTGAGAAAATTACCACTGGAACATCCCCTCCTTGAAAGACCATTTAGGGCCTTGGATTTAGTCTTTTAGTGAGAACAGAATCAATTGGACATGGTGAGAGTAAGGGGATAGATTTTGGATGATATTTTATGAGCTTCAATTCATTTTGGGTGGATGTGGGGAGGTTAAAGTTGGTATTTATACTTGAGGAGAGGTGCGTTCATGTGATTAATTTATTGATTATTTTATAATAAAAGATAACCATATAAAGGTGGAGTCAAATTACAAGAAATTTTATTTTATATAATTTTGTATAGGATTTGTAGGGTCAATTCGCACCTCATCCTCACTTTAAATATTTTATTTTTTAGGTATGTTATGCTTTTAACCTCTAATTTTAACACTTGTTATAATTTTACTTTTACTACGGTAAATAATATTTTTACCATGGTAAATATTATATATATAAAAATGAAATTAACATTATAAAATAATTTGGACCTTCTAATTTAAAATATGGAATATCTTTTTTGTTTATTCAATTCATATAATTGGTAAAATTATATTTAAAATTAATTCCACATAAAAAATAAAAACACGGCGTTTTTTAAAGTGAAATGTTCAAAAGTTTGAAATGTTGTTATGTACAATTTAATTATGAAATTTATTCAAATGAAATTAATTGTATTTATTGAAAAGAATATTATTTAATTATATTTTATTACAATTAAAAATATAATTTATCTTTATCAATATGTTAGTGGAAATCATAGTTTCAAATTTAAATATAAGATTTTTAATTGTTGATTAAAATTGAAAATTTATATAAAAAAACAAAAAAATTACCCGAACCTAATTATATTGTTTATCTTTCATAGATTAATTTTAATTTCAAATATTAAATCTAAAAATGTGTCCAAAATTGGATTAAATAACGTTTCTTCATTAAAAGGTGATAAAACTACCTTAATGAAAATATTGGGTTTTACATGTCAAATTTGTAATATTTTTATATTATGCCTATAAAAACTATTGGATGAATATAAAAAAATAATTAATTTGATATATAACATATATATGACTTTAATATTACATAATAATTGTATTTAATAAAATTTGTAAGGATTAAATCTACCTATGGTCATAAGAATAGTTTTCTAAAAAATACTCCCTTTATATTATATTGGTTATTATATTTATTTTTAATTAATTTTTAAGCAATAATTTCGTTTTATATTTTGTAAAAATCATATATTTATATATGTTAATTAATAAAATTCAAAAAATATAAATTAATGGCTAGGTTACATCATATTTTAATAATATATCATTGTTCGCTAAGTCTCGATCATGAATTTTTCTCAAGCCATCATGGAATGTCTTTATTGCCTGTAACACAAGCTAACCATAGTGTTACATATAGATAAAGATAAAATTTATGTTTTTTATAGTGCATGTAAACTGAACATAGTTCATTAATATAAAATAAACTATTTTCAAGGTTACATGAAATGATAAATGTCAAAAATATTAAATTAATTTGAGAAAATAATTCAAAAAATCCTTGGGTGTTACATTCTACACCCCATAAAATGAATTTTTACATCAAACACTTTTTAGGGTAACAATTATTTAATACTTGAAAGTTTTATTTATGGAATCCCAGATCATAAAAACGAACACTATAACTTCTTTTTGAAATATATAGTTGTAAAATAACAATTTTCCAAATTAAATATTGACTAGGACTCTACATAAGAGAACATAAATGATGATTTGAGGATAGTAGAAAAGTGAATATTATCATATAGATTGATAAATATCACTGATCGTAAGAAAGTTTGTAATATATATAATTTTAACAAATATAAAATTTTAAACTAAGTGTGAAAGAAGTCATTGTAATCATAAAAAATTATTATAATAAGACTCCCTTTAACATCATGACCCCTTTTACCAATGTAGGTGATTTTTATTGAGAAGATATACTTACTTGTGTTTGGTAAAATATCACCGTTGTTTATTCCTTGATCAATTTCCCATTTAGCTCTTATTCAAAGAAATGATGATTAATTTTTTATTCTTGAAAGATTAAAAGATCATGCGATCCATAAATAGAATGATAGGTCATTCCATATCTATTTATCAGAACAAAAAGGCTATCACATGTTTTTGAATATTAATTAATCTACCTATAGTGAGATAATACTACCATCTAACAAAATTTATCTGGATTTATTTTATACTATCCATCAAATGAAAACTAAAAATTCCAAATTATAGAATAAGGCTCACCAAATATGCTTAACATTTTTCTCACATAAATCCTAAGGTACTTATTATTGGTCACATTCAAAACATGTAAACACAATAATCATGTATTCTATTGAATCATGGTAATAATCACAATCAACATATATATTTATTGAAAACTTTCTTGTTTCCTTATTCTTAAGTACAAAAATTTGTAAACTCCATCTGTGATAGCATAACCCACGTATCAATAAATTTTTAATTAGTTCCAAGGTTACTAGTATCATCCAATTTACTTATTCATATCCAACATAACCTTATCCAAATATAATTATCTCAACATCATTCTCATCTAAAGGGTTATCCTTCACTTAATCATGTGTTTTAGAAAAATCACCTTATTAACTCAATCACTTTTCCTGGTTATCAGTTCCATTCATCATATTGTCTTAAATCATGATGTCAAAAATATGGTGGACCAATACATAGATGTTTCATTATTTCATAATACCAAAAATGTACTTCTACAACATTATTCTAGAATTTAAATAAATATATACTTAATCATTCCACAACTTCATTGTCATACTCCACATTTCTGAGAGTGATCACAAGAAATATTACTTATTCATTTATCATTAATAGGTTTCGGATGTTGATCATCATCGATAACCCTTGGATTAGGGAATTGGTTAACATAATTCCCATTCACCCTAAAGTAGTAGAAATGAAGTGGGGATGGTTCATTCTATGCGGCTTTATCACCATTCATATTGTTAGCTAACTTCTTCCCATCACTTCGACACTCATATGCCCGAAGACCCTCTTTTATAAATAGAAAACATTTATTAGATCCCATAAGAAATTTTACTCAATTATTTTTTCCACAAATAGAGCATAATGTAAGGCTCCTCTTTTACTATTCCTGGTTTTTATATTTTCCTTTAAACACCATGTTCCTCTTAATATCAAAACCATGTGACCGGTACGTGACTCATACCTCCATTTCAACCTTGATTGCACAACACAAAATCTCTTCATAGCTATTAATGTATGTTATGGATAATTTCCATATGAGACATGAATTTAATCCAGTGGAGAACACACCAACTATACATTCAGGTTGGATTAAAATTTCATAAGATAACCTCACAAGTCTTATGAAATTGGCTTCATAGGTACCAATAGATTCATCATCCCTTTTCTTTAACTTGAGAATCACCTTCTACATTTTTGTATGAAGAATACGAGGAATGTAATTATTAATGAATAAGATCTTGAACTAATCAAAATATATGGATTCAATTTCATTTTATCACTTCATATGATTGATTATATCTTACCACCAGTCCACTTAACCTTGTAACTAATAAACATCCAAAATGACTTTCTCATGTTCTGAACACTTGAGAACAGAGAATATCATTTCTGTGGTACTGATCCATTATTCAACAAAAAGAATATCAGAAGACCCAATGAAAGATAGTGGATATTTATTCAGGAAGAAATCAATAGAATGGTATTCCATTTGTTTCTCATTTTGAAGCCAAGCATGATTCATAACTTTGAGAAAGCTGGGTGAGCAGAGAAACAATATTTTTCATTCCAACACCCATATCATTTGGTTACTCTAAAGGATAGTTTTTTCATTGTCCATCACAATTTCCATTAACATGATTTCTTCGAGTTCCAATCATTGACTAAATATAAAATTATAGAGTAAGTAACATTTATCATAATATGGGACCACATAATCATGAAAAATTACATATACGATACCTAAATAATGAAACATACTTTTAAATATATGATACCTCAGGATTATCTTTTGGGACATTCTAGACATATCCTTAAATTTTACTATGGATCTTAAAATATTTTCTCACCCTTTTTTCCAAATGATAACTAAATATTTTCTCTGATACCAAAATTAGTGATCCAAAACTTTTCATACATGGACATTAAATTTATTTTTTAGAAAACCTAAAACATTATAAAAAAAAATACCTAAAGACTGTACTTGTCTAGTATCTTTGGAAATAGGGAATCATAAACCTTGATACAAAAGTGAGATATAATATCTCCCACTAGGTTCTATTTGACTAGAAACCTTTTTAAACACATCAAACATAATAAGTATCTTCATAACCTGGGGAAAAGGGAACATAAAAAGTGGTGTGCCCAGATTCTCAGTAAGGGTAATCAATGGAAACATGTAAATATAAACATGATCATAGGGGTATGAGAATGTGATCATAACATTAAAATATTATACCCTACATATTAAATATTTCCAAAATAAATCATGGAATAAATATTGATAGTTCATTAGGCATTAATAATAAGTAAACAAATAACATAATCTATGAAATCATAGCATAGGAATAAAACAAGTAATTGTGCAAAAAACATAAGCATATAATATGATTTCCATAGTAGCGAAGACATTTCTGCCAAGACTATATTAGTAGCATGTGTTTACTCCACATACATATTTTTAGTCATGGTTTACTCCCATGTACATCTTAGTAACATTCGTTCACTCATCATACCATCTTGGAAGTCACAGTTCACTCTCGAGACCATATTATTCTCTCTCATTAGATATAAATATTTATCAATTTAATTGGAGAGTGATATAGGTCCCAACCATATCATAAAGAAATCATACATATATATTAAAATAATAATAATAAATCATATCACAACTAATGAAATTGAATTGGTATCATTAACATGTAATTATATCATAACCTGTGAAAAAACACTCATGCTCATAATCATTTCTGCAAAAACATAATCTGTAAAAGATGAATGGATTTCATAAACATTTTACCTTTAAAAGAGAATTGGTTTTTGTAAAGACCATGAAATGAACCATAAAAAATTAATAAATGAACATGAATGTAACCATTATATCACTACCATGAAAGGGATGAAAAACATCAATGAATGTTATATTAGATAAGAAATAATATTGAATTCTCTTTTAAAACATTTCTTGAGGAAAATATCCTTTCACTTTAGAAAAATTAGTTCAAAAAGATAAAATATTTTAAAATATAATTTAATAATAAATATAACTGAAAACTCATAATGTAAGCTTTAAAACATTTGGAAATCCATTCTCTTTGGCACATATAAAGAAGTTTTTAAAACATTTCAAAAATTGTTTCCTTGAAATCATATAAAAGACACATTAAACCCCATTTTGAACATAAATTTTATTAGATAATAATAATATAATTTGTATGAATATAGATATAAGTATAATAGGCATAAAATACATTCATGTGTACTATATACACCAAAAAATATAATTGAATGGTGAATAAGGCGAGTATCTCACAGAAATAATGAGTGAGATGTAATTCCCTTACGTTAGGTCTGATACTCTTCATACATGTATAAAACTCAATTATAATGGTTTTAAACATATTATTAACTTATTTAAGAATTATAATAAAGTTTATTATGTCATATATGATTCTTTTTTGATTTTATATTACATGTTTATAAATAATTCTACGTTAAAGTAGTGTTTGGTGTAACAATCATTTTCTTTGTCCTACATGTTTTGAATTGTAATTCTTGATCATATTGAGAAGATAATTATTTAATTACTTCCATAATGTAATAAATTACTCATATATCATTCATATTATATTTATAAATGTATATAATATATAGGTAAATAAAATGAAACACACCATTCATGGGGAAGGTAGGCCATTCATACGCATGAACATTGTATCTATTTTTCTTGGTCATGTTAAAATATTGAAAATTGTATGATACATATGTATATTATAATTAAAATATCATATCTCTTTCATGTATATTATATATTTTTATTAATATTATCCTTAATATTTTCCATGTATAGATTGAATTAATCACATCACTTCGAGGAGGTGGTAGTCCACATTTCCAGAAATGATGATATCGTATAACCACGATTTGGATATCAAGAAGGGATGCTTAATATAAAATTTAAAGAATTTTAAATAGGTTATAATATATTATTTAACATATTACATTACGATAAAATATAGTTTTAAGATCATCCATGACGGTGGTAATGGAAAAAGGATAAAAACATTATTCACATAGGTGATTAACCAGCATAGCTTGGACAAAAATTTCATTTCTCTGAATAACTGGATGTGATAAATGAAATGTATATGAGATATTCCATTAAAAAAATAAAACTATGGTATATAATTATTTTTGAGTTATCATGCATTTATAGATGAAGTATTTGTGGAGAAATTAGAAAAACAAATGAAATTAAGAGAGGCACTTTGATAGAATTACCTCTGGAATATCCCATCCTTGAAAGACCATTGAGGGCCTTGGATTTGGTCTTTTTGTGAGATCATAAGAACTTGGACATGAATAGAGTGAGTAGGATAGTATTGTTAAGATAATTTAGGAGCTACAGTTTTTTAGATCGAAATGGGGAGATGAGTTGTGGATTTAATACTTGAGTAGAGGTGGGTTCAAGTTATTAATTTATTGATTATTTTATAGTAAAAGATAACCATATAGAGGTGGAATTAAATTCCATGAATATAGATTATAATTAAAATTTATTTGGATGGTTATGTTATAAAAACACCTCAACCTCCTTTTAAATATTATATCTTTCAGGTCCCTTAATCTTTTAATGATTAATTTTAACCCCTGCCAAAATTTAACTTTTACTACGGTAAATAATTTTTTTACCATGGTTATATGTTTATATATATAATAAAAATTAAACTTATAAAATACAATGAAAATTATGATTAAAAATATGGAATCGATTTTACCTAATTAAATTCATATAATTGGTAAAATTATATTTAAAATTAATTCCATCAAAAAAATGAAAACAAGTGTTTTTTAAAGAGAAACATTCAAAAGTTTGAAATGTTTTTGTATATAATTTCATTGTAAAATTTATTGTAATGACCATAAATGGATTTATTGAATGAAATATTATCTAATTAAAATATTAATCTAATTAAATATTTATATTATTCATATAAATTAATTATATGAAAAGTTACTTTTAAATTAAAATCCATGTTTTATAACTATTGATTAAAAATGAACCCTTATAAAAAAACCCAAAATGTATCCTGAAATAATTATTATTTTTATCTTTAATAGATGAAGTTTTTTTGAATTATTAAATCTATAATGTAGTGAAATATTGGATTTAAGAAGTTTTATTCATTAAAAGGTGGTAAAACAACCTTAATAATTATATTGGGTTTTATGTGTTAAATTGGTTTTATTCTTCTCTTATGCCATTATAAACTATTGGAGAATATAAATAATATTTACTTGGTTGAATAACATATATATTAAATTTAATTTAATTACTATTGTCAATTAATTTAATTTATTAGTACTAGAACAACTTGTGGAAATAATAATATTTTTCTGTAAAAATAATCCCTTTATATTCATTAGGTTATTAAATTCATTTTTAAATAATTTGTAACTAATTAATTTATTTTATATTTTGTAAAAACTGTATATTTATTAATTTTAGTAAATATAATTAATAAAATATCATTTAAAATTTAGGTTACATCATATTTTAATAATATATCATTTTTCTCTTGGCCTCAACCATACATGTTACACAAGCCATCGAGGAAAATATTTTTTGCGTGTAATGTAAGAAAACCATAGTGTTTCCTGTAGATAAAGATAAATTTTTTTATAGTTAACAATATCCAACCAAAGTTATTTAATGTAAAAAATCTATTTTCAATGTTAAATGAAATGAGAAATATCAAAAAGATTAAATTAATTTGAAGAAAATAATTCACAAATTCACAGGGTGTTACAATAGATCCCATTAGAATAATAAATGAATCGTATATGCAATTTTTTGTTGATGGATCAAAAATGTAAAAAAAAGAGTGTGTATTTATTGAAATATATGACAAAGGTAACATCATCATCCAATATGGCATGTAGCTCCGTGTGAATAAATCAAGGGTTCCCTTCGTTCCAAAAGTAGAAAGACAATTGTATAGGGAAATTATTTCCATGGCCATTATTTTGAATTCAACCCCATATCTAGTGTAAAAGATGCTGAAGGTTACATAATCCTTTAGTATGGATCATGGATCTTTGTGAATAAAGAATGAATGCCCTTTGTTCGAGAATAAGAGTGACAATTGGATAGAGAATTTTTTTAAAGGCCTACCATTTATAATCATCTGATAATATCTCAAAATATTTCATTATAGACACTCTTCCTGATATCACATATCAATGATACATTGATCACCCAAAAATTTTTATATCCAAAAAACCATTATCGTGCCTAAAATCTCATATATACCTCATAATAACACCGAAAACCCATCATAAAAGACTGTGTAATGTCCCTTAATTTCTGTATAAGTTTTTTTGATTATATGGAAGTATTTTGAGACATAGAAATATGATGACGTGTGAATCCGAGGATTGGAGTTCTCAGAATGATCCATCGAATTTTAGTTAGACATTAAATATCGAGTATAAGTAGTTTTCTGGAAAAAATGGAATAACTCTTAAATGGTTGCCTGGATCAGAAATCATAGGGAACCGTTACAATCAGGATGGTGGGTTTACCCTAGGTGATACTTAAGTTTAGTCATCATGGGCCTCCTTTGAGAAAACAAGAAAATGGAATAACCATAAATAAAATAATAAAATAAAATTATTTTATTTTTCAAATTTTTATAACACATGAATGTTAACTCTGATTAAAAATCTGAGACAACCGATGAACTAATGATGGTATGATCTATTTATAAAGACACTAACATTGGATGGCATGGTCCACTGGTGAATGTTAGTTTTTGGCCGTAAATAAAATAATTAAGTTACAATTATTTTATTATTAAAATCTATAACTTCAAAAGGGTAACTCAGATTAAAAATCAGAGCGTACCTGTTGGGGTTTTTGGGGCGTGTTCTCCTTATGCAGAGTCTAACCTCGACCTACGCGGGTCAAGGATGAACGTTATTAATTTATTGAACTTTTTTAAGGTATGGTCAATAAATTCATGAGTGTCATTTTATAAATATTGAACCGGTGCTCGGATTAACAATCCAAAGGCACCGTTGAACTCATAGTGTCAGGATTAGCTTAAGCGAGTATTAATCTTGACCATAGAGGGTCGAGAGAAGAAGATGGTTTTTGTGTTTATCAAGGAGGATTAAATAAAACAAATATATTTTATTTCAAATATTCTCCCACCTCTCTTAATTTTGGGTGGCGGGGACCACAAGAGGGTGGTCGGGCATTTAAATACTAGAAATCAAATGCACGATTATAAAAATTATCTAACCACAAATCCATTTAATTATTAGGAATCATTAGTTCTAAATAAATGAATCACCTCTGAAACTAAGAGATATGTTAACTCTTTCATGGGGTTGGGTGTTGGTTCTCATTGGTGAAAGGAGGAGTTGGATCTTAAGCCTCTTGACGAAGAACGAATCTCATAATCGAGAACTCAAGATCATCATTCGAGTGAAGTCATTAGAAGCATGTTACTGGAAGGAAGAACACCATCCCACCTTCAATCATGAATTTTCTCCAGTGCATTTACGATGTAGGATGTTTATTTTGAAGTATGAAAAAAAATATTTACTGATTCCCCTTGTTCTTGATTCCAAACGACGATTGCCAAAGAAACACGACCATCAATCTACACATATACCATGAAATATTCTATTTTTTTCTTCATGAATGCTTCATGAATTCTACATCGTTAAATAAATATGCATGCTAAAAACATAATGTTTCATTGAGAATGACATAAGGATGAAGATATCTCATCCTGAGGATCGTGAATCTGCAATTGTCACATTTTTTCAGGTTTATAATAATGATGCGACAGCCTGTGGAAGGGGTGATGTGGTGGCCATAGTTCGGTATTTCTTCAGGGTGCGTCTCCATGTGGGATATGTGGTGCAACATACTTTGGTGGTCTGTGTGGAGGGTCGAGGCAGCTTACAACGGTGGAAGGTGGAACAACGAATCGTGGTAGAGTAGCAGATCCAGCTCAGTTGATGACGTGGGTGAGCATACCATGGGGCTAGGTGGTGCGGGTAGCGTGAGGCACAACGACGTGGTATGATAGAGGCATGGCAGCATGGATAGCTAGAGGTGGTGGTGTCGGTTCTTGACATGCAGACAAACCCGACTGTTTGGGGGAAGGAGTTTATTGGAGTGTGAGAAACCATGGAAGAAGAAAGGGTTTATTGCAGAAAGAAAAATTAAAGAGATGAAATAAAAAACATAAAACCATGGAAGAGTGGGGTGTTCTGGGAAAGTAACAAGGAGGCGCGTATTTTTTTGTTGCATGGATGTTTTGGTAATGAGTATTTAAGGAATAAAATTAAACTAAAAATAATAATAATATAATAAGGTTATTATTGTTTTTATTGGGAAAACCGTGTTTCATTCGTAACTTTTCTGTACGACCTCATTTTCACGAACCGTCAATGGTAGCATGACCCTGACATCAAGATTGAAATTAGGATTCCAATATTAGATGTCTTTTTATGGTTTTTGTATCGAGAACCTGAAACACTCAAAAAATAATAATATATTATTATTATCAAATCTTCGACCCGCCATATCTCATGTGTGTGAGATCTAATTGAATTACCATCAGCGGTGATATGATCCTGTCATTAAGACGGTTGATTCAAGTCTAATGATTGAATATTGAATTATATACTATGAATCGGGTCCATGAAACTCTGAATAATAATGTTATTATTATTATTGTGGAATATTTCTTATGTCGTAACTCATTCATATGACATCATATTAGCAAAACGTAAGCAGGGTTGTGATCATGAAAATAAGATAGAAATTTCAAGGACAATTTTGGATATTTAATTAGAGGTTGATGCGTGAGACCCATGAAGCCCGGTTCGCCTGTGTTTCAGTAAAATGAATCTTTTTCATCGTGTCTCCTTTTTGGAAAAAAGCGTTGTACATCTTGCGTGTTTTTTCATGTGGATCGCAATGGTGTGACCCGTTTGGTTATCTGGTGCCATTTGAAGCACGGTTGGGTTGGATTGAACATGAATCCAATCAGGACCTCGGTAATAAAATGACTATAACATACAAATCGAGTGTCCGATTGGTGCGCTGTCTATTGCGTTAGAACCCTTACGAAAAGAAGGCACTTTGGGTTACTCCTTTGTGGAGCTTAGTGGTGGTCAAGGTATGACCGATATCTCAAGGGGTAGAGTCTATTGAGCTCGAGCGCACAAAGTGGGATGAATCCTATGGCTGGATGTAATGTGAATAAAGAATATCAATATTATGTGGGTCAGTGCTCAGTGATCTTGTGTGGGTTAGTGTATACTGATTCTGTGTGGGTCTGATCTTGTGTGGGTTAGTGCTCAGTGATCCCGTCAGGGTCAGTGCATTACGATAATGTGTGGGTCCATGTGAAATAGTTATATATTGATCTTGTGTGGGTCATAAGTATTGATACTTAACATAATAAGATGATATAGCCTTACGACTAATCATATGTACTTCTGTACTAATGTTATAACTGATTTTGAGCAGAGTAACTTCTATCACTGTGGTGTTACCTCTGTGGTCCTTCTATATTCATGGTTTTACCTGTGTGGTTCTTTTACCTTTTTGGTGTTGTCTTTGTAGTGTTACATGTGCACTACTTCTATCTCAGTAGTGTTACCTATAGTGGTACTTATATCTCAATGGTTTTACCTATATGGTATCTCTACCTTTGTGGTGTTACCTTCGTGGTATTCTTACATCATTAATGTGATGGGTATACCTTGATAACATAGGTATATGTATGGGCATATACCTAAGTATAGTTGAAGTATTTATTTGTTGTATTTACATTTTGGAACTCTCGAAGACCCATGGGGTCTTGAGGAACCTACTGAGTATCGTTATACTAACACATACATGGGCTACGCCTGCACCTTGTTGTGTCTTGTGAAATGATAGACAACATTGATCGAGGCTGAGGGAGCCAGGATTGTACGGTACTCAGTGGTGGACAATTTTGGTTGATTTCACACATGGACTACTGATTGTGAGTTGTACCTTCCCATCAGGAAGGATCTTTTATTGATGATCCACGGGTAGTTTCTCCCATTTTCAATTGTATATGTACTTTTCCATTTTACTTGTACTTCTAATTGGGCTTGTATTCCAACCCCTTTACTATGAGAACTATTTTACTACAGTAGATTACTTGGTGGTTGAATCTTGTTGCATACTAGTATGTGTGTTTGTACAAGTTTATAGGCAATGCATTAATATTATAGGGATATGCCTTTCCACTGCTAGTCGCCAGCGCATGGCCTTAGAAAGGTGGGTTTGGGGTAGCCATGACACGAGCCTCGAGGGACGGGTAGTGAAAAAATGGTATTTGGGGATTTAGTTATACCGAAGAACTTGGAATATGATATTTTATGTGTGGAGAAATAATGTTAAGTGTTTTGAGTGTGGTTCTTAGTTCGGGGAGTCCAGTGTTCGTGTAGAGTCCAATGTATCCATACACCAGGACCATGAATTAAGATTCTTGACTCGATGCATGAAAACAGTGATTGCATGGGTTTTGGAAATGGTTTTCTTTGTTTTTTTGGAGTTATCTCATGATGTATAACATAATGACCGTGTCACACATGTTCCTTATCAGGATGTCACCGCATAGACATCATCCCAAGTTTCCTGAGAGATTATGCAATGACAGCCCACCGAGCGATGAGGCCTCAGTGTAGGGCCCCATAACGACATTGGCACCTTCAGGTGGTGTACTAGAAACACCACTACTTGTTGGAAAACAATTACCACCAGCCACACTAGCAGAGGGTGCCTGCTGACTGAGTGTATTGCAAGAGTTCCAACAGAAGCGGTATCCATTGTTCTGAACCAAGACGGACCTACAGGTGGTGGAGGACTGGATGGAAGTTGTGGCCTTAGTTTTTCACCTAGTCGAGACATAAGTAGAGAATATGGTGATATTATATTCTAGTCTTTTCCAGTGAGTGACCATGAGAATGGTCTGTATAGTGATGAGGATTTGTTAAGTATATTGTTTGCAATGATAGTACCATCAGGTAGTGTGTTAGCTGTATCACTGCCCGTTGGTCAATAGTTACAACAGGTAGTACCAATAGAGGACACATGTAGGCTTAGTTCCATACACATGTTTCATTATCAGATACCCCTCAGGTTCTGAAGTGAGCCCAACTCACAGGCTACTAAGCACTGGCTTGAGGAGGTGCCTGAGAGTTTCCCAGCACGTCTACATCATTGGGAGGATGGCATGTTAGTATATGAGTATTAATCAGGTCATACTGACCATCCTAGGTACTCGATGAATAAAATATGGTCAGGTCTACAGGGCTCGGACCTCCGAGCAGGGTGTGTTTAGGGACATTTGATCCAGAACTATTCCTCAATGCATTCCTACTTATGTTAGGGTTCTTGAGAGAACCTTTTTGATTTAATTTTTGTTGGATGAGAGAATGAAACCAATGAATGTTAACAGTGGGAATGTAGGAAAATGACAGCATTTTCAGAGACCTGGGCATGGAAAATGTTTTGGGAAGAGGTTGTGTTAAGGACATATGAATCTGCAGTGCTGTAAATGTGGAAGAAGAGCTAGGAGAGCAGCATGAGGTGGTGTAAATTTTGACATGTTAAAACCAACACCTCAATGTGGTCCCCACCAAGATAAGGGAGCTTGAGAATAGGGGAAGGGAATAGTTGAATGTGGTCAAGGAGTGTAACCCAAGGGCTCTAGTAATGATTCATGGTACGGTCTATGTCTACTACTAGTTTCCTTATCAATAGATATATGTTCTAATCATTCCTTCCTTCTATGAATCTCTTCCAAGACCTATAGTTTCTGGTCAAACCATTGAATTGACCCCCACATCTAGAGGTACCTTTGTGAGGAGACTCGATAATCTAAATTATGCCGGCAATGTGATCTGATCATTGAGGTGATAGTTTCAGTTGAAACCTCTTGGTGGCAGTGTCGAGGCCTTCAATTTTTTATTGGGTATGTACTATGAATCCATAGCTCATACTCAGATTGAATGTATTAGGGAACATGGTTGTGTTTTATCTACAACATGGGAATGGGGTTTCCCTTGGTCAGCGAAAAAGGAATCCCAAGCAGCACATGATAAACTCATGCATAGGAGGGTGAAACCAATCACAATTGAGTTGGTGAAGATTATCCTCATGGTATTGGGAGTTTTGGGTTTTCAGTTCCCAACAGGAGTGGAAGAGTGTGGGGACATATTTTCAAAAGATGTTTCCAGGGTTACCTCCCCAAAGAGAGAGGGACTTATGCTTTCTCCGGGTTCTAATGGAGTTTTGAACCAGACTTCTCTAGGGTGAAGGAACCCTTGTCATCTTTTAAAAAGAAGGGAGAGTCTTTTTTGTGGATGCAGAAGTGTTAGAAGAGATTTTAGGAGATGAGATTGAGACTGATAAGCAGAACTATATTACCAATGACCTAGATTTAGCAGCAGTGGTCTTTGCACTGAAGATGTTGTAACACTACATGATGGGTGAACAATTTACTCTTTACTCTGATCCCAAGATTCTCAAGTTAATTTTCTCACAGAGGGGATATAACCTGAGACATAGAAAATGGATAGGATTCCTCCATGACTATGACTTTGAGATATTCTATACTCCTGGGAAGGGGAACGTGGTAAGAGACGCACTCTGCAGGAGATGTGGTCTATAGTTGCTGAGTGAGGCAACATATCAGCTAGTCGTGCTTCAGATATCCTTTGTGAATAAATATGGAGCAACATACCTCTATTCTATGACTGTCACTCCCCCAATTCCTCAGTGAATTCGGGAGGCGTAGCTTTGGACGTTAACTGTGAGGCCTGACATGCTCATATATCCTCAGGACGGTCTCCTGAATGATTTTCTAAAGGTGGGAAGCACATCATTATTTTCAGAGGTCGCACCATGAAACTAGTGACGATTGAGAAGTAGATGTTGAGGGAGACCATGTCTTCTTATGGGTCTCACCCCGACGAGGATTGAAGAGGTTTGTCCAGGGGAATTATATATTTGTGGTTCATCAGACTTTTCTAGATTCTCAATAGAGTGGGAGAGGTTGTGTACCGTCTATCTCTTTCCCCACAGATGCACCAAGTGCATAATTGTTCCATTTGTCATAGATGAGGAGATGCGTGCATGATCCATCACATGTTTTCGACAAGGGAGAGTTGAACTTTGATGATGGGGTGACTATTATGATGTTCCCGGTGGAGATAGAGGATCGAAATGAGTGATTCCTTTGTGGGAGATCGATACCTATGGTGCGTGTTCACAGATAGCATGGGAACCTCCAAGAGAGAACATGGGAGCGAGAGGCTCATATTCATGCTCAGTACCCCCATTTGTTTTCGTAGTCTATGTTTTGGATTTTGGGGATGAAAAAACCTATGTTGTGGAGAATGTAATGTCTTAGAATTTCCACATAATTTATTTTAATTATATAGAATTATTTTGAGACAGTGAAATCTGAAAGCCCATGATTCTGGGGCCCGGAGTTCCCAAAATGATCCACCAATGTTTTGTTAAACATTAAATTGTGAGCGTAATTAGTTTTCCTGAAAGAGAAAAATAACTCTTAAACAATTGGCCGAATAAGAAATCTGAGGGCACTGTTGTGCCCAGGATGGCGGGTTTACCCTAGGAGATACTTATGTTTAGTCAGTGCAGGCCTCATGTGAGAAAACAAAAAACTGAGATAACTGTAAATAAAATAATAATATAAAATTATTTTATTTTTCAATTGCTTATACCTCACAAACGATAACTCAGATTAAAATCGAATACCACCGCTGAACTTGTGTCGGTATTTTCTTTTTAGGAAGATACTAACATTGGTCGGCGCGGGGAATTAGTGAATGTTTGTTTTTGGATGTAAATAAAATAATTAAGTGATAATTATTTTATTGTCAAAATCAATAACTTCTAAACTGTAACTCAGATAAAAAATATAAGAGTAGCATTGGGTTCATTAGGGTGTGTTATCTTTAGGCATATCCTAACCTTGACCAGCTCGGGATGAGGGGAACATTATTAATTTATTAAAAAAAATTAATGTACTTTCAGAAAACGCAAGAGGGGACTTTTATAACATTTAAACAGTTTCTCACATTAAACATCTAATGGCACCATTGAACTCGTAGTGTCAGGATTATCTTAAGGTAGGTTTAACCTCCACCGCAGTGGGTCAAGAGAAGATGTTGGTTTTTTCATTTTTAGTTGAGGATTAAATAAAATAAATATATTTTATTTTAAATATCCTCCCACCTCTTATTTTAATTTTTGGTGGTGGGGACTACAAGATGGTGGTCGGGCATTTAAATTCTGGAAATTAAATGCCCTGTTACACAAAATGTGTAAGAAAAAATCCCTTTAATTAATAGGATTTATTAGTTCTAAATAAATGAATCACCTCTTAATCTAAGAGTTATATTAACTCTTCCTTGGTTTTGGGTGTTGGTTTCCCTTGGTAAAACGAGGATCATGATCTTGAGGCTCATGATGAAGAACAAATCTCACAATCAAGAACCAAAGATTTTCGTTCGAGCGGTGTCGTTGGAAGCTTATTTCGGTATCACTGATCACCGACCAACCTTCAATAGTGAACATTCTCCAATGGATTTAAGAGGTAGGGGGTTTATTTTTAACTATGATAAATATTTTTTTACTCCTCTTGTTCGTGATTCACAAAGATGATGACCAAACAAAAATGACCATTGATCTGCACATATACCATGATCATTTCTATTTCCTTTTCACACGTTCTTAGTGCTTTCTACATCAGCAAATAATTTAGTGTCCTAAAAACATAATGTTTCATTGAGTGAATACATATATAATATCAACAAAATAAACATGGATAAATTATATGACAAGGGTCATATGTTATCTTTATTTCAATATTGATTAAAATTTTGAGGTTATTCTTATACGCCATTTTCATAAAATTTGAATCCATCTAGTTTTAATTCATATCCATCTTATTATGTTCCATAAAATTAATTTGGTAAAAATAAATACACATATGGAATTTATAATTAAAGGAGAAAGCTGTAGATACTTTGAAAAAAAATTATAATTTTCCTATGAAAAAATTATACTCATTTTAGACACTCAAGGAAGAAATAAATAAAATCATGTATTGATAAGGTGATAGAATTCATTGAAATTGGAATATTTTAATCCTTATGAGAATGGTTCACATCAATAACCTCCAATTAAAACATGAATTTTTATTGTCTTAAACAATGTAGGATGGTGTCTGTAGCATTAAAGAAAGAAAATGATGATTGATGAAGGCTTTGATGAAAATAGGTTGGGTATGAAGATAAATTTTCGTAAGGGGAACCCACATAGAATGATAGCCAACATGATTCAGTTCCTCTAATTGGTGGATTGTAATATTGACTCCATAAAAATGATCATACTGGACTACTAAAGATGAATGAATCTCAAAATGCCGATGTTATTAGGGATGATTCCTAACAAGTTATATTTTTACAAAATGGTAGCATGAAAAGAAATAACCTACTATGTTTGAAGTGTTATTAATTCCCCAATAGAGGTAATAAATATTATAATACTCTTAAATTATAATTTATGCTACAAGATTTTATTTTTATAAGATAATAAGTGTAGAATTTTGTGTATAGAGATTGTTTTTTAGTGGTGGAAACAATTTATGGAAGGGAATGTGTTATATATATAATGTTACCAAGAGTATAATTAATTTTTCATCCATTTATAAAGAAATAGATAAACAATGTTCAGTAACCAAATTATTAATGGTTATGAGTTAGTGTGAAATTGTGAAGGATAATGATGTTTGTGGTGAGCAATCATAAAATAAGAAATGGGCTAAAAATTAATTTTATTTCTATATGCTATAGAGAGCACACCCATGCTAGCATGTACACAATAAATACAATGAAATATTTATTGTTATTATTATTTATTTTGGAAATTTGGTAGGAGCTTTCAGTGAAAAGAAAAATTGGAGAGAAGGATCCCACAAATCAGGATTTATTTTATGAAAAACAAGTATTGACCTCATGACCTGTGTAGTCTTAGTACTTGGAATGGAAACAATGAAAACAAAAATTTGGTATGACTTCCCTATAGCATCCATCGATGCCACTCTGCCTACTTCTCCACTATAGAGAACGATGCCTTCTATATTGATAGTATGGGCGCCATACCTGGTGACGAGGATGAATTACTATATTCCCACCACTGCCTGATTTATATATGTCCTGTTGGTTATTCATTGTTTTCCTTGTATTACTACTTTTGGTTTTCCCTATTTTACTACCTCATATATGTGTTTTCTCTCCTCCACCAAAATGAAAGAAGATTAATCATGGTATGAGTTTTATGAGGTTACTTGATTTTATTTCTGTTTTAAATTTGGTTCTTTCTCTATTTCCTTTTGTTGAACAACACGTCATTTTAAGTACCTGATCACTATGTTTTCTCGCCCTAGCACATGACTGTTTGTTTTTTCATATATTTTAATTATAATTATTTTTCTATCTTTTTTTTATGTCTATATATATATAAGTTAATATCATAATTAATATTATATGTTAAATATTGAATGTTAAATATAATTAGTGATAATTCATATTAACTTATTAATCATATTTAATTAATAAAAATTTAAATAAATAGTATTTAAAAATTAAAAATAATTTATAAAAAATATATTTAAATAATGAATAACAATATATTTGATAATATTATTAATATGAATCATATTTAATTGAGTTCGGTATGCTTTAAATAGGTACTGATTGTCAGTGTTAAGTTTGACTGATGAAGATATCATTAGTTACTAGATGTTTTGTTTGTTCATTCTGAATATTAGAATAGATCACATTAAAAACATCCACTTCAGTAGAAGACAAAAAACATTTCAAAATATCGGTAGCCACATCACAAGTGTTATTTATTAGGATCACTCGGTCTAATCCTATGGGGGCCATATGTGCAATTATGGGGATTCTTAAGGCAAAGAATTTTTTTTCATAATTTGATAGAATGGACCCAACATGGACGGCTAGCAAGATACATAAAACATGGATTTCTAAATCTTGTTCTATGTAATTATGGAGGATGATTCACTGCAAACTCGCTGTTAATGTCTCTATACAAGCTATTGGTATCTTCATATCCTCAAGATGTGATATTTGTCACCACCATAGAAAAGTTATTAACCATCTCTTCCAGATATTTTTCCACTACAACATCACTATAAATCTTTTTCTTCAATATGTTTTTCAAAATTCCATGGACTGACTATATTCTGGTTTGTTAGCAAGAATGTATTAATGCTTCCCAGTCAATGTTGCTCATTTTTCTATTTCCGGTTGCTTATACTGGAACTATTCATATGATTTGGAGGATTCATAATGGTTTCATGCATTAAAATGTTAACTCCAATATCCATACTACCCGACAACAAATTGATACTACTAATAAAGATAAAAACACAAGAAATCTTGCAGCAATTTCGTGAATGACCCTATGGTGTTAAGTCGTCAGGGTATTTCTGCTTATTTCCCACACCCGCATGGTATGCTTGACGTTTTCTGGATCTCAACGTTTAATCAATTTTAATAAAGATAGATAATCCTGGGGAAATCCCATATCTACTAGTTTTGGGGTGGCCTTCAGGAACTCCAATACTGAAATTCTAGGATGACTTTGTGGATATGGTTGTTTTTATACAGCCTTGAAAGCAAAGATGTTGGCTCTAATAAATTAAATGATCATGGCTATGCAATGGGGTTGGAAATTGTTTTTATCTGAATGTGACTCTACCCTTTTGGTTTAGGTAGTACGAAATGGAGATGAACATCTATCATGGAAAATCACTATAAAACAGATTAACTATATTGAGTCCCTATAAAAAATGTACTTCTTTATCACACATGGCTACCTGGAATAGAATTATAGGTTTGGTGGTCTTGAAAATTATGGATTTGAGACTAATAGTAGGGTTTTCTCTAATTATCTCTCTAATGAGCTC
This sequence comes from Viscum album, assembly GCA_963277665.1. Taxonomy (NCBI): domain Eukaryota; kingdom Viridiplantae; phylum Streptophyta; class Magnoliopsida; order Santalales; family Viscaceae; genus Viscum; species Viscum album. The sequence continues at coordinate 368,698,460 of OY728158.1, read as the reverse complement.
ACACCACTATTCCAAAGGTATATTTTTTTTAAAATTTCATATTTTTAACTTTTGTATTCCTTTGTCCTTCTCTAATAATAGAGCCTTTCCCTTGGGGTATGTAGTCACCTTTTTAGTATTCTACAAGAAAGGATATTATGAGAAAAATTTCTCTAGTATGAATTCCTCATGTTTTGGTGTCATCATGTATTCCTATTATTGTGCATGTGTAATGTTACATATACATAATGTATACCATGACTCACACACTAATATTTTTTGACAAAAACCTTGATGACACATGTTCATGTTGAGATATGATACGTTGGGTGAATCAAAATTGACATATCATTAATTGAAATGTCAAGGATGGATTTCTCACACACATCTTTATGGAAGCTGATATCTCAACCGTTTGATTAGAATAGAACCATCGCCCTAAATTACATGGAAATTTTGTAATGACATGTTTATGTCAGATAATCGAACAAAAATGTATCAACCATATAGGTTGGTGACATGGACATGCAACCTACTTGATGATATATTATGGGAAAGTGATTATATTAAAAATTGAAAATTTGAATGTGGTTTTCATCTTATTGACTTTACATTCTTTATCTGGGGTTCCTTGAACCATTGTGATGAGAACCATATCAGATGCACCAGGTCAATTTCCTGAGCGGGGGAGTTGGATTTGAAAGGACCAATGATGTGTGGGAGATTAAATAGGTTAATCAAACAATGAGCGCTCATCTCACATCATTAAAGGCCTAATGGATCTTTCCTAGCGTATAAAGAGAAAATGGGCCAATATTATAACATATTCAAGAACAACCATAATTTTTAAATATAATATCACATTGATGCATGAATTTGGGAAGACTCTCCCACATAGAGGATTCTATAATGACATATTTGGACACCAATGTCAAATCTGGTGGGCTATGCACTCAATTTCAAATAAGGTGAGATATAGTTAGAAAGCGGTTCCCTACTTTTCTAAAAAGTCTTCAGTAGACTTTCTCTTTTTAAATTTATGGGAATAAAGTATTTTAGCCTTTACAACATTAGGGTATTAGACCATTGGATAATGTACCACCCCCTTGGCTATTTATAGCCACCCCCATGGAACATTGATTACATTCAAGATTTAATAGAGAGATTATGATTTTTTTCACTTCATTGTGTGATGATTGTCCAGGGTTTTCACTTTTACCATCTACATTCTTTCCTTGATAATATACAAGTTATATTGGTGATCTAAGATCACAAATCCTCTAATTGCGTGCCTTAACTCAAGTGTTTTTTTGTGTGGATTGACTATCACATACCAACCATGAGTGTATTGTCTATGTAGTAGGTCACACATTTTATAATGTTGATTGACTACTTGAATCTTCTATATATACCTATCATCTCCCATATAGCCCCAAATCGAATCCTTCATCCACCGCCCAACGCCGTGAAGATCAGGCCACCCCATGCATCTCACATTAGTTGGTATCAATATTTTTGTTGACAATGTAGGCATCTATCACCTTGTTTACATTATGTTTACCCCTTAACCTCCTTATCCTTATATATTATTCACCCATTCAACAAAAAAAATTCTATTTTCATGAAAGCCTTCTAAAATTGGCATAGTTTGTGAAATCATTAATTATTATAAATTGAACCAAATTATCATTCATCATCATTTATTTCCATTTTATTCTCTATATGTAATTTGTATCTCGAAGAAAAAACAATAAAAATCAAATTCTCTGAAGTCATCATTTTGTGATTTTTAAAATTAAGAAAATCCTTTATTTGAGAGATTTCATAAAAAATGTCTTACTCTATGTTAAATCATCTTGTGCATTAAAACACTAAGAATAACACTTTTTGGGGAGATTTTACCTTAAAAAACAGATACAATTATTTCATTGTGATTTACATTATTAATACTTTTAATTTTCATACATCACTTTCTCCATCATTTTACTTCATCCCCGTATTAGATTTGGATCGTATTGTTATTAATTTTTCTTATCATTAAAAATTGTGAAAAATCCACATACTACAACTTTCTTCCATTTTCCACCCTTTTACCCATATTTTCTACCGTCTTTTAACCCTTTACCCTTTACAACTCAAACGGGTTGTGTTTAACAATCCCTCGATACAATATTGATTGGAGAAGGATTGGTAGAAAGTGATTTCTCTATAAAAGGTATTATATTTCATAATATCATGGGTTATAAATTGAGTGTTTTTAGTGAAGATAAATAATAAAAAATTTTATTGAGTGTGTATGCTTTTGTGCATGAGTTTGTATTTCTTTCTTGTGTATGTGTGTATGCTTGTGTGGGTGAGAGTGTATTTATTGAGTGTGTAAGTGTGTATACTTGTGTTTCTGTGTGTATGCATCTTGTGTGTGTGAGTGGGTACCTCTTTTGTGTGTTTTCATCTTCCTGTGCATGAGTCTATGTGTATCATTCATTCAGATTCTCCATGGGTGTGTTTGTTTTTGTGTAATATATCTTGTATGAAGATCATGAGATTAAAATTTTTCACTGTAGTGATTACAGAAAATTATGTAGGTCTCCAACAATGGAAGCTTCAAAAGTCAAAATGAAATCTTTGGTGATCCATTTTGGGAATCTTCTTTGTAGTATGTTTAAGGTGATACATTAGAGGATTGAAAACTTAGAGAATCATTCAATCCCAAGGATGATCTATACTGTCCCACAACATGCTCTAGAAGCACGTCCCCCCCCCCCCCACATCATGGAGAAGGAGATGGAAAATCTTGATAGTGATGCCGAGGATGTCCCATAAAGGAGAATGTTTTACCCACATACTATATAAGGACAGAGGATACCACATGATGATGACCTACTTGGAGAGATCAATGTGAAGGTCCCTTCATTTCAAGGGAAAATAAATATGAAAGCATACACTGAGTGAGAGATACATATTGAGCAAGTCTTTTCATATCATACCTATTCCAAGGAGAAAAAAAGTAAAACATGAAGCCATTGAATTCATGGATTATGAATTAATATGGTTGGATAATGTTTAAAAGGAGAGATCCCGATATGGAGGATGTCATATACGTACATGGGAAGGCATGATGTTTTCCATGTGGAAGTATTTTGATACCTCACAATTTCATAGAGATCTAAAAAATAAGATCCAATGCCTCATTAAAGAGAGTATGTGTGTTGAAGATCACTTAAAAGAGATGAAAATTTCCATAATTTGAGCTAACGTTAGGGAGTATTTGAAGGAAACTATGGTTCATTTATTAAATGGGCTCAATCGAGATATTACCGATAAAATAGAGATGTACCGCGATGTAGAAATACAAGATATGATCCACCAAGCCACAATGATAAAGAAAAATATCAAAAGGAGGTGAAACATGAGGAAACCCACTACACCTATAATTACATGGAGAAAATCAAGGAATTAGATTGGAGAACTATCAAAGGAAAAATAGACGATTGATTGAAAAAGTGACACAGTAATTTTTTCACCTATGAAAACTACTATTGAGGCTAACCAAACAAGGAATATGGATATTTATTATTTCAAAAGTCAAGGAAGGGGTCACATTTCTAGTGAATGCCCAAACTAACACACCATGAACATAAACATTTATTGAGAATGGGATACTGATGGAGATACCTCAGATGAGGAGGAGGAAGAATCTCCATAAATTTATAGTGTAGAATTTGCAGAAGATGGTGAGGTTCTTGTCACAAGGAGAGTTTTATGTGTACTAATGACCACCAGAGAGATGGAGAAGTTAAAGATCCTTTTCCATAAATAATTAAAAATCAATGTAAATGTATATAGAGTTATTATTGATGTTTATGTTTTAGAAATGTTGAGATCACTGAGTTGGTGGAGAAGTTGGGACTCCCATATTTGAGGCACCAACATCCGTACTGGCTTCAGTTGTTATGTGATTGTGGGGAGATAATGGTCCCCATGAAAGTGAAGGTATTTTTCAACATTGGTATGTAAAAATATGAGGTTTTGTGCGATGTTGTTCCTATGAAGGCTTGTCATTTTTTTGGATGACCGTGGATGTTTGATCGACGTGTTACTCATGATAGTTTATTGAATCATCACACTTTTTTACTCTAATGGGAACTTATAAACCTCAATACCATTTATCCTGTTATAATTTTTGAATATCAAATTTTTATATAAAAGAAAAAATGAGTGATGAGAAAAAAAGGGGAGAAAATGAAATAGGAGATAATGATGGAGAAATATAAATGAGAGAAAAAAATAAATGCAGAGAAAAGAAAAATCAAGAGGGAAAAACATTTAAGAGGAGAGAAATGTGTAATGTTGGAAAAAAAGACTGAGGTCAAGGAAGCATTTATTTATCCACAAAATCTATTAGTTTTTATGTACAAAGAGGTGTTATTGAACACTAATGTATTAACGTATTCGTAGGCACATGTTTTTTAGTATTTGTTTCAAAAATTTGAAGATTTGTTTCCCGAAGAAGTTCCACCTAGTTTTCCACCCATTAGACGTATTGAGTCTCAAATTGACCTCATACCTAGAGCATCACTACTGAACCACCCTACATATCACAAAAACCTAGAAGAGAAAAAACAATTTTGAAGGTATGTTAAATATCTATTAGATGTTGGATATGTTAAAGAAAGCCTTAGTCCTTGGCCTATATCTATGCTTCTAGCACTAAAGAATGATGGATCATAGAGAATGTGTATTGACTGTGGAGCCATAAATAACATGACAGTCAGGTATCATCATTATATACCCTTGTTATATGATATTGTAGATGAATTAAATGGTTTGAATTTTTTCTCATAAATTTATTTAAGATGTGGATACCATCATATTAGGATGGAATAATGATATGAGTGGAAAACATGATTCAAAACAAAACATGGACTTTATGAATGGTCAGTCATGCCCTTTGGTCATAGAAAATAACCTAGCACATTTATGATGTTAATGAATCATGTATTATGTGCATATATTTAATTTTTTTGGTAGTTTATCTGATTAAATTTTGGTATATAGTAGGACTTTTCATGAACATGTAGATAACTAATAAAAATTCATAGAGGTGTTAAATAAAGATAAATTGTTTGGGAACATCAATAAGTGTGAATTTTTTCTTGAATAGAATATTTTCATTATATTTGTTGTCAGAAGAAGTGAAGTTAAAGTCGACACTGAGAACCTCAAAGAAATACAAGAATGGCTAACTCCAACCTCCGTTGGATAGGTAAGAAGATTCCATGGGATTTCTAGTTTTTACAAGAGATTTGTGAAGGACATCATCACACTTACATCACCATTGAATGTGTTGAAAAAGAAAAATTGTCCTTCCAAATAGGATACAACTCAATAAAAGGTCATTCATGCTCTTAATGAGAGAGTCACACAATCCCCTCTACTTGCATTTATGGAATTCGGTAAGACCTTTGAAATTGAATGTGATGAAATCTAAATTTGAATAGGAGGAGTACTCAAGAAATAATGTATGCCTGTTGATTTATTTAGTGAGAAGTTAAATGATCCAACTCTAAAATAATCTTTATATGATAAAGAGATGTATTCCTAGTTTAGAGTACTAGAATCATAGAATCATTTTCTTTAGATAAAGGAATTTGTGATCCATTCTGGTCATGAGGCTCTTAAATACCATAAGAGCCAACATAAACTCAATAAGAAACATTCTAGATGATTGGAATTCATCGAATCATTTCCATATGTCATCAAGAATAAAAAGGGTAACAATAATACTATAGCCGATGCAGTTTCACATAGGTATTCTCTTTTATCCTTGATAGGTTCAAAAATACTTGGTTTTGAATACATTAAGGATTTATATGCCAGTGATAGTGATTTTAGATAATCTTATGAACATTCAAAACCTGTTTTTTGTTTAGAAAAATTAAATTTACACCATGGATTCTTATTCTAGATTGATAAACATTTCATTTCCGATAACATTATCTGTTTACATTTCTGATTGAGTGACATTTGGGTGCGTTAATGGGACATTTTGGTGTTGAAAAAACATTAATTCTTAGTGTTAATTTTTATTTTCCTAGGATATGAGTAGATTTTAAAAAATTGGTGGGGGATTGCATCATTTTCAATAAATCCAAATCAAAACTGAACACATGTGGATTACATCTTTCTCTCCCAATCCATAAAAAGCCTTTGGAAGAAATATAAATGAATGTTATTGTGGGGTTACCAAGGACTAAGAGGGTGATAGATTCCATTTTTGGTTTATTTGATCGGTTTTCTAAAATGGCACATTTTATTCCCTATCACAAAACATATAACATTACATAAATTTTTTTTCAAGAAGTAGTAAAATCCATGGAATTATAAAAAAATTGAGTTGGATTGAGACACAAAATTCCTTAGTGAATTTTGGAAGACGTTTTGGAACAAACTGGGTACAATATTACTATTTACACAACTTTTCATCCACAAACTGATAGGGAAAACAAAGGTGGTGAATAAGACACTACCATCCCTTCTACGAAAAATTGTCAAGAAGAATATCAAGAATTATAAGGAGTGTTTTCAACATGTTGAATTTGCATATAACACATCAAAGCACTCCACTCCTCAATATTATTCATTAGAAATTGTTTATTGTTTTAACCCTCATTCCCCTATTGGTCTAGTTCCATTACCTTTGTTGGAAGCAACCAATATGAATGTGAAAGGGTGTGTATAATTCATCCAACAAATTCATGAAAATTCAAAGAAAAAATATCAATTAGATGACCCATAAATATGTTTTATCATGAAAACAAGGGTTTCAAAGAAGTGTTATTCATGATCGGTGACATGGTATGGATTCATATACGAAAGGAGAGATTTCCCAACAAGCTAAAATCAAAACTAATTCTACGTGGAGACAGAACATTCCATGTGCTCGATAAGATTAACAAAAATTCTTACAATATAGATTTTCCAAGTGAGTATGGTGTAATTTCCACTTTAAATGTTTCTATTTTTTTTTATTTTCTTGGGTATAGAGGATGAAGATTCATGAATGAATCCTTTTCAAGAGGGGGATGATGATGAGAACCATATCTAAGGCACAAAGTTAATTTCCCTAGTAGAGGAGTTGGATTTTCAAGGCTCAATGATACATGGGAGATTAAACAGGTTGAATGGAACAATGTGTGACTATATGACTTCATTAAAGGCCTAATAGATCTTTCCTTGAATGGAGTGAGAAAATGGGCCTATAATATCACTTATTTTATCCCATACATTATGTTTAAATCCTTTCCCACATGGTTGCATGAATCTGGGAAGCCTTGTCCACACAGAGGATTCCAGAATGGTATATCTGAACACCAATTTTAAAATTGGTGGGCTATTCACTCAACATCAAATCTGGTGGGCTCTAGTTGTAATGTGGTGTCTTAATTTTTAGAAAAGTCTTTGGTAGAAATTATCTTTTGGAATTTAATAGAACAAAATAGTTTAGCCTTTATGACTTTAGGGTATTAGACCCTTGACTAATGTACCACCCCATTGGCTATAAATAGTCACCCCTTATGCTTTGTTTCTCTCTATTATGTGAGGATTGTCCTAGTTTTCCCCTTGCTATTTTGAATTATTTCCTTGTCAATCTACAAGTTAGATTGGTAATCCAATATCACTAATCCCCCAATATTGTGCATAAACTCAAGTGTGTTGTTGTGTGGATTTCTTATCTCATCCCTCAGTTGAGTGTGTTATCCAAGAAGTAGGTCATGCTCCTTATAGAGTGGATTACAAAAATTTATCCTCATCCACACCCATCATCCAATACTTATCCTGAACCGACTCCTTCATCTGCTGCTCTACACTATGACGATCAGGATATCCCATGTGTCTCGCATCACATTGCTCAATAGTAATCTTGGAATTTAAGAAAATCTACATAATGCTAATGGGAAATAATATTAGAGTGTCACATGCTATCTGTTTTCATTAATCTCTATTATATTCTATTTTAATTTAATTAATGGAATAAATTTTATTCCTAAGACTAAAAAATAATATTTATTCAAGTTTGATTTATCAAGTAAATTAAATAAATATTTATTCACCGGATTGTGAATAAAATATATTTATCTATTTTATTCAATATTTAATAAATAGTTCTCTACTGGTTTATAAATAAAATATTTATCTATGTGTATAAAATATTTTATCTGGATATTCAATAAATGATATAGGCGATCAAATGGATCAAGACTCCGCTTGGTGACAAATACTAATTAACATTGTAAATAAATAATACTTTTTATTGCATAAGATGGTGTGCCACCATAAATTAATATTAATATTATTCTATTATGTGCTATGGGGTTTATTAAATTATATTTTATTTTTTACTATCTAGCATGTGATAATATTTATATAATCTGAAACCCTAGATTTATAAATAGACGGTTATGTATATTCTGTAACGTATTGATCGGTGTAATTGAAAAAGGGATTTTTTGCGCACAATGAATTCTCTCTCAAATCCTTCTCTCCCCTATTAAGAATGACAATTATATGAGAGATTTTTTCAAGACCAAATAATGAGTGGTTAAGGGATAACAACACAACACATTCAATTCACTATGCTAGCACCAGGATATCATGTGGTGCTTCTCGGAGATAATAGGAGCACGTGTGGATCACCGCTAGAGGGATTCAATCCTTTGATCCTCATTGGGTAATAAAGGAAATTCAGAATGGTCTTTTTAGATGAATAAAATTGATCAATGGTTTAATATATTAATACTAGGTATTCATTTTTTAGATATTGAATAGATAAAATTTAAATTTATCATACAAGATCATCACTCATGATTTTTTGATACAATAATTAAAAGAGATTTTAATTTATCTCCAACCACCGCAAGCTTCCACTACACCCGTAACCATCAAAGTATGTATCCATATCTAGGACTCCTAGACATTCAAACATCATGATTTTATTTGTAATCTTGAGACCAACAACATTTGTAATGACCCCCCCAAGCATATATTCTTAATATTAAATGTAAGACATAATTTCAATATTGAATGGTTGTATTTACATGAACAGGTACTATTATTATATGCGGGAGTGGAACAGGTGGGGTGAATGTACTCTCAAAATTTCCTTTTGATTTTTCGGTTGATTTTCATGTTTTTTTTATTCGATCTTTTTTCCCCATTGTTTTTTCTGTCTCTAATACTAAAACTAATTTTAGATCTTTTTTTTCATTTTTAAAATGTTTTTCATTTGAAAAAAATGAGGACCGTAATCATGTATCATTATAAGATTTAATTATCATGCTATGGAAGTCCCAACAAATATTATTGATCGTTGTAACATCCTGATCATCAATAGGAACAATAAACTCAATGCTAGGATCATGGGTTACTTAAATTCACACTCTCATGTGATATTTTGGGAGTTTTTGATTTTATTTCATATTTCCTAGGATACTTTAAACCATACACTTCTCATAAAGGTTATGTGTCAGTGTTGGTAGATATAAATATCATAAAATTTCATCCTATGGAATTTTAGTAACAAAACGTTCGCAGATGTTATCCGATTCATATTAAAAAAACATCTATGATAAAATTGATTATCTTAGGTATGGAATGATATTGATGGAAATTTCTGGCCTTAAAGATAGTGGGGTTATCTGTCTCTTCATGAATCAATCATTTTTCTGTTATTAGCTCACCTTGATCTTTTTTCATATAATAGTACCTAAAAAGAAACCGAACTATAATATTTTTTTAAGTAACTATCTTTACCTACATGACATTAATCATCTCATACGTATCTCCTTGTGGATTTATATTCTCGAAATATGTAATAGGTGACACGTTAAAATGGAAACCATTAATGTGAACATATTTTTCTAGATGATTGGAAGCTATTGATAGTAGTTTATCATTAGGTTCAATCAATATTGATTATTTTTTATAAATAATAAAAAATATATACGAACATAAAAGTACATTTTTATGTAGTGCTATTATAAGGCAGAAAAAATTACTATTATATCATACTAAAAAATTATTCCCATTCTTATTGTGTGTTTTCATCTACTAGTTTTCTCTCTATTTAAATTAGCACCTTTCCATTATAGACAATGTAGGATGGAAGTGTCTTCGATGTTTGAATTTTCAATCTACAAATAATAAAATAATAATATGTTTTTTATATCACATAAATCCACCCCTGATTATTTAAAAAAAAATTACATTTTTTTGGGTAATGTGTTCCCCTTCTTTATTTTACAATAGTGGCACATTGGTTTTTATGTGGAATAATTATTTTTATAACTCCCTTGTTATTTCATAATTAATTATCTTTGATTAAAAATATATTATATAAATATGTTCAAATAATATATTATTTATTAATGTGCAAAAATAAAAAAGATTCTTCACCACAGAGAATAATGAATTATTTAAATGTTTCTTGGTTTATAATGAATTCATACATATCTAGTGGGTGGGGGTTAACATTCCCCTAAAAACCCATTTGATTAGGATTTCTAGACGTGTCTGGAAGGCTCTATGATCTTTTCTAGGAACCATTATAAAAAATATCCTTTGGAAATAAACTAAAATAAATGTAATCTTCAGGGGATAATGAATGTTAATTCATGGTTTCATTACATAGTTTTATTTTAAAATAGATAGAGTATATCGTAACATTGAAATAATATCTTTCAACATGGTTATATTCAATGAAATCATGACATTACTCCAAATATCTATGAAAATTACCACATAAATTATTATTGTTTCCTCAAATTAAATAATAAATATTGAATTGTTGGTTCAAAAGGTTTCCCGTGTTGATTCCATCCATACCAAAATTATAATCATTTTATTCTTGGAGTGAAAACATTAAATAAAATGATGATTCTACACTACTCTTTTTCTTCCTCAACATGTTGGTGATCCTATAATAATTCTTAATTTTTAGAGTTGATAGTGTGTTCTTCCTTTGGATGGGTAACATCATCATGTGGATAATTCATTGTCTTCATGGGTAGTTATAATTTTTATTTAGATTATATAAATTTCATAGAAAACACATAATATCATGAGGAAAATCATATTATATTAAAAAACACATTAACCTTTTCATTGAAATCCATTTCTTTACTTTAAATATTAATAGAATTTAGAACATATATCAAGTATCTGAATCCCATCATTGTGGTTTCCTTTAATGTATAAAAGATTTTCTATATTGGGACCTTCATGAAATGATTACAATATACAAATAACTAGTTTATCTTCAATTAAATTTTAACTGGACCCTGTATTTTATTTAGTCACCAAAATATTGACCAATTCCATTTTACTAGATTTGGGACATATAATACTTGCACTTTTTTAATTTCATTATGAATGATTCATCCTTATACCCCACCACACTGAAATCGCCTTTATAAATCTCTATTTCTTGACTTTAACTATAGCTATGTTTTCAACCCATTTGTAATTAAAAATATTCAATTGAAATATCATATTATCTAACTTGTATATTTGTTCAATTATACTGAAGTGTGACATAATCATGTAAATTGGATTTTTATCCTCAGAACTAAATACTTTCATAACATCCTCAATAATAGTAACTCAACTATTTTGCATCATAATATGTTCTTCGTGTTCCTTCATATCAAATGTATAACCCTTAATTACAAAATAAGTTTAAGATATAACATTTAAATTTGGTCCCCAAGATAGACTATAGAGTTGTTCATCAAGAGAATTTAGATTTATAGATAAAATCTTACAAATATGATCATAGAACCATATTATACACTATTTATTATAGCTAATTGATATCTATATTTTATCCCTTCATGGATTCAATTATAGAATAAGTTCTATGTGGGATTCATCATATGGAAGAACCTCTAAACTATTGATTAAAATTTAAGGGTGAGCATGATCACGCATGATAATGGTAATTGTAACAACACATATTCTAGAATTGTTTTCTCTCAAAATGATTTCACTAAGATGATATTTTGGAGGACCAATGCTATCAACATCTAGGGGTATTTGGTACAAAATTTAACATCTTCATCAACAATAAATCTCTCTTAAAGAAAACCTTCTAACTAACTCTGATTCATTATTTTACCCTTCAAAATATTAATTTATCATTTAGTGGTGTACATCAATATATAATTTGCATGACCACATAGTTTAATCTATCTAACCAAGTGAACCATGAGGAGGAATATTATATCCATGAATTATGGATAGAAGAATAACTCTACTTATCATAATATTAAATCAATTTCCTTTTTCATGATTGGATACATAATATGGTATATTAATTTATTTCATATTGATTTGAAAATTAAGAAAATATTGGTTAATATATATTGTTAATTTTTAATCAAAATTCAAAGTAATAGTATAAAAATTAAATCGTTCATCAAAACATGAATATCATGTTTTTTAACTCAGTAACATCAAATTACTCATTTAAATGATTTTCATGATATTTGATGGACACCACTCTAGAAATTTTATCCCATTAATGATGTTTCAAAATTGAAATTTTTATATTCAAGATAGAGTGCAAGATGGTGGATAAATAATAGTTGTCCTTTTACCCTTTAATGGTTCTAATAATTCCCTTATCCCCATTTTTTTCATGTCCAACATTTCCTTAATTCCATGTTTTTTATATCTAGTACTTTTTTTAATTTGATAATAATAATATCACATATATATTATTCTATATGCATGACATCAACAAAATATCTGATGTATAAACAATTCCATTATGTTAATTCAAAGAAACATCATCTATTCGTTCTAACCATATATATTATAAAAAATGGTTTCCCAAAATTAGTGTTGATATATTTTAATTTCTCGAGATATTGATCACTCATTAATTGGGATAGTTTTGTACATTATTTTGTACTTCCATCTATTGATGTTTTCCAATATCAACATGTATGTCTTAAATGTAAAAAATTAAAATTTCCAAAAAAACACATCTTTTGAGTAATGTTTCATCATAACTGAGTATGTACCATCTACACAAATGGAAACCCAAAACATCAGTTGATTCTATAGACTAAAAGTTCCCATAAATAATAATGTCAATTATATACCTATAAAGCATGGTTCTCATTGTGAAATATTAAGTTCTATGAGACTCATAAAATGTAATACTTTTATCCTAAATAAATTTTAGATCTTCAATAAATGAATCCAAATAGATATCAATGTCATTACCAGATTATTTTTGTCTATATATAAACAGAGACAACATAATTTTAAAGACCCGTAAATTTCTTGGAAATGTTTTTCTTAATTTTCTTTGGAATTTTACGAGAACTCAGCTTCTGACGCCACCTGATTCCGAGGCCTGGTGTGCCTGGAATCATTTTTCAAAGTTTGGCTCGAGTACGTTCAGTGAAAGAACGAGCGAGTTTTTTATCTTTTGAACCGTTCCTCAGAATCGAATTCTGAGGGCACCGGTGGAATCGCAGCGCCGGATTTTGCATAGAAACGGCTCTTCCGGAGTTGCATTTGCTAGGTTGTGGTTTTTAATTTTTGGGTTTTAAGTTAAGAAATAAAATAAAGTTGTGCAAAAATTTTATTTTTATTTAACATAAACCCGCTTAAAGACCACATCAAGCTGTTTAAGCTGAGTGGATGCGGATAGGGTGCTATCCAAAAATATCCTAACCTCTTGGTAGGATATTTGTGAGGTGGGGCCCACACGAGCCCCAACGTTTCTTTTCCCCTAAGTAACGCACCCGCGAAAACCCATTTTTATGAAGGTCAACTGATGCGTTTTCTTAAATTTTTAACGCACCATTTAATTGAGCGGTTTTATTCGTTGATATAATTCTATGAATTAATGGGTCATTACTTATCTCTTTTTCTTTTGTTGGCATGTTAATAAAATAAGACCAACACTTTTTCTTCTTAAGTGTTGTTCGTTGAGAGGATTTGAAAAACCTCAAGTTCTTCATCCTTCTTCGCGAAGAACGTGAAGAACGGAGACCTTCAACGAAGAGCGACGATGAACTCCGAGCCCTCGGAGATCGACGACGCAACACCAAGTACCGCGACTCCGACAGTTCTTCTTCTGTGACATTCTTCCGCGAAAATCCATCCCCGCGACAACCTTCGATCGACAACGACAAGGTAGGGGGTTGCGCTTCTTTTAAATCTCATTGTGGGTTATAACAACAACATAGATTTAATTATTATTAATTAGATATTTTGTTTCTTGATCCTCGGAGATCGTCGACGCGACGCCCTTCCGCGAAGACGAGATGCCATTTCGCGACGCGATGCTCCACTTGTTCCGCGACGGTTAATTCCGCGAAGAACGCGCATGCGACGACTTGATGAGGTAGGGGGTTTGTTGGCAATGTTTTTACTCCGTGGATGTTTCTGTTCAAAAAAAAGAACATGGTTTAGTAAAACAATTTTAATTTATTAAAATTATTTTTGATATGTTTTTTATGTTTTGAATATTCCTCCCGACTGTTATCTTCTAACGCGGAGGGTGCGGGCCAAACAAACACGGCCCGACAACCCTCCGCGGTTCTTCATTGATGTGAGGATTTGGTGGGCGACAATGGAATGTGTCGCAGATGTGATTTGATGTTTCCGCAGTGATTAATGGGACCCGGGAGGAGCTTCAACGCAGACGGGAAGGAAATCGGGCCACCGGAGAAACTCCAGGGGCCCGCGGAAGCCACGGGCGGCCGGAGGCGTCAGCGGCGCCAGCGGACTCGCAGCCACATGGGTCTGGCACACACAGGATGCGGCTTCACCACGTCCGTTGACCAGGGCGCCCCCCTGTGGGGGCCGCGATGTTGTCACGCGGGGGCAGTGCCCCCCACCCCTCGTTACTCGGCCACGCGGCCGAGCCGAGCCGGGCCGTGCCTTGGCCGGGCCGGACCGGGTCCATCCGAGTCAGACCGGGTCGGGTCGACCCGGTTCGGGCAGACCCGGTTCGGCCGACCCCGAGGGGGGGGGGGGGGGGGGGTTGGGTCGGGTAAGCCCGGGCCCAGACCCCCCGTTTCCGAACCTTTTCGGTCTTTTGCCCGTAACATGAGGTATGAGCCCCCGAATGACTTGCCGTCAGCCGCAACATGATCCTTGGATCGAGACTTTCGTTTCGGTATATCCCAGTCAAGGTTTTGGAATACTTTGGGTTCGGTCGGGTTGGTTCGTATATGAAATCAACCGGGCCCTCGGAGCGGAAATGCTCATATCTTGAGCTTCGGACTTCTGATTGACGTGCCGTCAAATTCGTTGAGTTCCTCTAAGTGAGATGGATATTTTGGAATACTCCGCCCGAGGATTGAACGTAAGTGTAGTACAGTCGGGTTGGTTTTGCCTTAAAACCCAACTAGGCCCCTAGGACGAAAAATCCAATAACTCTCAGACCGGGCGTCCGATTGACGCGCCGTCTGCGACGTTGAGATCCTGTTGACCATATGGAACTTTTTGGATACATCAACTTTGGAATTTGTGTCAGTTGATGTATCATCCTCTTGTCCCGTGGAGCGGACCCTCCTGAACGAGCTTGCTGTGTGCGGGAACCCTAGTGCTGGCTGCGACTTCGACGACGACGACTGTGCAGAGATCCTCAGTGGACTGTGATGATGAAGAGTTCTGGTCTTGTATCCTATGTGGGTCCCAGCCATGCTGGTCTTGTATCCTATATGGGTCCCAGCTTAGATGATTTTGTGCTGGTCTTGTATGCTATTTGGGTCTCAGCATAGATGAATCAATGAAGAGTGCTGGTCTTGTATCCTATATGGGTCCCTGCCATGCTGGTCTTGTATCCTATGTGGGTCCCAGCTTAGATGATTCAGTTCTGGTCTTGTATCTTATGTGGGTCCCAGCATAGATGAATCAATGAAGAGTGATGGTCGTGTATCCTATGTGGGTCCTAGCCGTGCTGGTCTTGTATCATATGTGGGTCCCAGCTTAGATGATTCAGTGCTGGTCTTGTATCCTATGTGTGTCCCCGCATATATGAATCAATGAAGATTGTTGGTCTTCTATCCTATGTGGGTCCCAGCCGTTCTGGTCTTGTATCCTATGTGGGTCCCAGCTTAGATGATTCAGTGCTGGTCTTGTATCCTATGTGGGTCCCAGCATAGATGAATCAATTAAGATAGCTGGTCTTGTATCCTAAGTGGGTACCATCTTAGATGATTCAGTATCTATATCTGATCATCCCTTTCACCTTTTCCACGATGTATACCTGTGTGAACTGAATCCTGTGTTACTCTCCTTTTTGGGTTGTGTTGAACTATCCTGTGTGGATTTACTGTTTACTCTCCTTTGTTGATTGTGTTGAACTATCCTATATGGATTTACCGTTTACTCTCCTTTGTGGATTATGTTAAACTATCCTTTGTGGATTTACTGTTTACTCTCCTTTGTGGATTGTGTTGAACTATCCTGTTTGGATTTAATGTTTACTCTCTTTTGTGGATTGTGTTGAACTATCCTGTGTGGATTTACTGTTTACTCTCCTTTGTGGATTGTGTTGAACTATCATGTGTGGATTTAATGTTTACTCTCATTTGTGGATTGTGTTGAACTATCCTATGTGGATTTACAGTTTACTTTCCTATGTGGATTACTTTTGCTATCCTTCATGGATTGTGTTGTGCTTTTCTATGTGATTATACGTTTTTCTTTCCTGTGTGGACTGGGTTGTGCTTGGGATCAGATGTTGGAGCCGAATGGGAATTGATGACTTAGGTATCTGTATGGGCATATTCCTACGTAGTGTCGGTTGTTACTTAGTGATTGTATCTTTCCTTGTGGTTTATCCTTTGTGAATTTTGGGAGACCTTCAGGGGTCTTGGGCTCCCTACTGTGTAGCTTATACTCACCCCATCATGGGCTATGCCCGCACTTCGTTGTGTTGGTTGCAGACGACGGACATCGCAGCAGAATTGTGGTGGAGGCTTGCAGAGTAGGACGGTACCTAGAGGTGGACCACTGGGCAGGACGTACTCGGAGTGGACGGCTGGACCGAGGAGCTGTGGAGGCTATCTGTGCTCACCCATCAGGTTGGACTTCTAGAGGACGGATCGACGCTGTGGCTTTTCGTTTCAGTTTATGTTTTCCCCTTTCAGTTGTACTTTACAGTTGGGCTTGTATTTCTGGCCCCTTTTACTTTCAGCACAGCTTGTTACAGTTTTTACATAGTGTTTTCTCTTTCCGCTTGCTTACTCTGTGGTGGTTGTTTACTTTACAAAGGCAATGCCTTACCTGTTTATTAGGATTTATGCCTTGGTGCTAGTCGCCAGCCCCTGTCCTATTGAAGGAGGGCTTGGGGTAGTCACGGCATGGGCCCCGTGGACGGGTCGTGACAAATTGGTATCAGAGGAGTTCGGTTCTTCCGCAGACTCTGATCTTTCTTCTATGTGAAGCAATAGTGTTCAGCGTATTGGGTGTGGTTATCAGACCAGGGAGTCCAGTGTTGGTGCGGCGGCCAACGTATCCGTACATCCGGACCCTGACTTCTGATTTCCGACTTAATGCACGAAAACATTGATTGCATGTGTGTTCAAGTTTTCTTTGTGATTACTTGTGTCAGCTCACCAGGTATACAGTTCTGACCGTGTCGCACCCGTTTCTTTTCAGGATGGCCCCTCGATGGAAGCCAGCTAGTGTTCTGAGAGTGGAGCGTGATGACATCCCACTGAGCGATGGGGCCTTGGTGCATGGATCCTTGTCTGCAGAGGCACCGGCGGTACCTATACCCGCCAAGCCACCAATGCTTCCAGCCCCGGCCACTGACGATGCACGTCTCCTTAGTGCACTACATGAGTTCCAGCGCCAGCGACCGCCCAGGTTCCGCAGGGAGACAGACCCTCAGGCCGCCGAGGACTGGATGGATGCAGTTGTACGAGTTTTCAGATTAGTGCGGACACCAGCATACCTCATGGTGATCCTCACAGTGAGCCTCCATCATGCGGTAGCAGGAAGATGGTGGAGATTGATGCTCCAGGTGAACGACGAGACGTCTCTCCTATGGACGGACTTTGAGAGCATCTTTCGCTCTGAGATCATCCCAGGCACCCTCCGTGTGGTGCGCATCCAAGAGCTACTACAGCTACGATAGGGCATCATGACAGTGGCCCAATACTCGGTGAGATTTACTAATCTCTCACACTACTCTACCGATATGGTACGAGACCCATTCTTCTGGGCCCGAACCTTCTAGTAGGGACTGAGGCACAAGATCAAGGATTCGATGATCTCCCTCAACATTCTGAAACAGGCAGATGTGTTGGAGAGAGCCCTTCTAGTGGATAGTTTTCTGACTGAGCAGGCTCCAGTGACAGGACCCTCCGTAGGATGGCCCGTAGCAAGGTCTTCTGCAGCTAGCAGTAGACAGGTGACACAGATGTCCAAACGGGACAGACCATCAGATGGGCAGTCTCAGGATGAATATTCGGTTGTGCGGGGAACCCGAAGGAGAGTCAGCTACACGAGGGGCAAGCATTTCTATGCATGCAGCAGGCAAGGTCACATGGCTCGAGACTGCCCGACTCGTCTTACAGATGAGAAACAGGTGGTAGAGGGACCTCCCAGATAGAGTTTTGGCCACGGTGGTCTCTAGGGTGCAGGTGGACGAGGCAGAGGAGCTGGCCGAGTAGCAGATGGTGGGAGACACTTTGAGGTGTTGCCACCACCACCACCAGGAGGTCCACCCCGACCGCAGGGAGTTGGTGGAGATGCGAGAGCTCAGCTTCAGGCAGTTGAGGCCTTCTATTATGGAGCTCTGGGAGCAGATGGACAGAAGCAGAACTAGTGGATACGTCCTTTGTACTTCTAGTTCTTTGTTGTTGTTGTGTAGTGTCTCTGTATTATGAGATTCAATAGTAAAAGATGCTTACCTCTGTGATGTTTTCATTCCTGTCCTCTTTTGTGTTGTTACTAAGAGGTTCCAGTTAGACTGTTGACTTGACCCTCACTTGTTAGATATCTACTGGAGGAGACCCAGTTACCACACACTGATGCCGACAGTGTGACTCATACCTTGGAGGCGAGAGTAACGGTTGGATCTCTTGGTAGTAGCGTCGAGGCCTTACGACGTCATATTTGGTATGGATTAGTAACATCCATGTCGGGATTGACTGTATTAGGAAAAGGAAGTGGTTCATCCAGGGGATGAGACCCGATTTATCTTATCGGCAAAGAAGAAATCTTAGGAGTTCTTGTGGGATCGAAGATGGTCCAGGTCATCCAGGAGCGAATGAGTATATCTCAGAGCCGACAAAAGTCCTAGGTTGACAGGTGGCGGATGCCACTTGAGTTCAAGGATGGCGACCACGTCTTCATGTGGGTCTCACCTCGACGTGGATTACGGAGGTTTGGCCGAAGCGGCGAGTTGTCTCCACGCTTCATCGGACCCTTCCAGGTCCTCAGCAGGATTGGCAAGGTGGCTTATCGCCTGGCTCTACCACCACAATTGCGTCGGGTGCACATCATCTTCCATGTATCTCAGCAGAGGAGATACGTGCACGACCCAACAGAAATCTTTGACCATGGAGAGCTGGTCTTAGATGATGGGGCAACTTTTGAGGAGGTCCTAGTGGAGATCGAGGATCAACAGGAGCGGGTCCTACGTGGACAATAGATTTCTCTAGTGCACTTAAGATTGAAGCTCAAGAACCTCCAGGAGAGCACTTGGGAGTGGGAGGCTCAGATGCGTGCTCAGTACCGCCTTTGTATCCCTAAGATTGTAGTGAAGCTTTACGGGGACGTAAAGCCCTGTGGTGGGAGTAATGTAAAGACCCGTAAATTTCAAGGAAATTCTATTCTTAATTTTATTTGGAATTTTACAAGAACGCAGCTTCTGACAGCACCTGATTCTGAGGCCTGGAGTGCCCGGAATAATTTTCCGAAGTTTGGCTCGGGTACGTTCAGTGAACGAACGAGCGAGTTTTTCTAACTTTTGAACCGGTGCTCAGAATCGAATTTTGAGGATATCGATAGAATCGCAGTGCTGATTTTTTCTTAGAAACGCCTCTTCCGGAGTTGCGTTTGCTTGGTTGTGGTTTTTAATTTTTGGGTTTTAAGTTAAGAAATAAAATAAAGTTGTGGGACAATTTTATTTTTATTTCACTTAAAGCCGCTTAGAGACCACTTCAAGCTATTAAAGCTGAGTTGATGCGTATAGGGTTCTATCCAAAAATATCCTACCATCTTGGTAGGATATTTGGGAGGTGGTTCCTGCACGAGCCCCACCGTTTCTTTTCCCTTAAGTAACACACCCGTGAAAACCCATTTTTATGAAGGTCAACTGACTCATTTTATTAAATTCTTAACGCACCATTTAATTGGGCGGTTTTATTCGTTGAATTAATTCTATGAATTAATGGGTCGTTACATACCTCTTTTTTGTTTGTTGGAATGTTAATAAAATAAGACCAACGCTTTTTCTCCTTAAGTGTTGTTCATTGAGAAGATTTGACAATACTCAAGTTCTTCATCCTTCTTCGCGAAGAACGTGAAGAACGCGAGAAACACGAAGAAAGCGAAGAACACCGGCCTTCGAAGAAGGGCGACGAAGAACACCAAGTCCTCGGAGATCGATGACGCAACGTCAACTAACGCGACGCCGACGGTTCTTCTTCCGCGATGTTCTTCTGCGACAATCCTACGCCGTGACACCCTTCGATCGACAACGACAAGGTAGGGGGTTGCGCTTCTTTTAAATCTCTTTGTGGGTTATAACAACATCACAGATTTAATTATTAATAACTAAATCTGTTGTTTCTTGATCCTCGGAGATCGTCAACGCGATGCCCATCCATGACGACGCGATGCCCTTCTGTGACGCGATGCTCCACTTGTTCCGCGATGGTCAATTCCGCGAAGAACGCGCATGCGATGACTTGACGAGGTAGGGGTTTTGTTGGAAATGTTTTTACTCTGTGGATGTTTCCATTCAAAACAAAGAACCGGGTTTCATAAGAACAATTATAATTTATTAAAATTGTTTTTGATATGTTTTTTATGTTTTGAATATTCCTCCCGACTGTTATCATTTAACGCAGAGGGTGCGGGCCAAACAAACACGGCCCGACAACCCTCCGCAGTTCTTCGTTGATGTATGGATTTGGCGGGCGATGATGGAACGTGCCGCAGATGAGATTTGATGTTTCCGCAATGAAGAACGGGACCCAGGAGGAGCTTCGGTGCAGACGGGAAGGAAATCGGACCACCGGAGCAACTCTCGTGGCCCACGGAAGCCCCCGGCGGCCCTGGCGGCCGGAGGCGGCGGCGCCCCGGTGCGCCGCTGTGGCCGCGCGGGTCTGGCGCACACAGGATGCGACTTCACTACGTCCGTTGACCAGGGCAGCCCCCCGCGGGGGCCACGGTGTTGTCACGTGAGGAACCCCCCCCCCCCCCCCCCGCGTTGCTCGGCCGTGCGGCCGAGCCGAGCCGGGCCGGGCCACGCCCTGGCCAGGCCGGACTAGGTCCAGCTGGGTCGGACCAGTTCGGGTCGACCCGGTTTGGGCCAACCCGGTTCCGCCGACCTCGAGGGGGGGGGGGGGGGGTTGTGTAAAGACCCGCAAATTTCAAGGAAATTTTTTTCTTAATTTTCTTTGGAATTTTACAAGAACGCAGCTTCAGACGGCACCTGATTCCGAGGCCCGGTGTGCCCGGAATCAATTTCCGAAGTTTGGCTCGGGTACGTTCAGTGAACGGACGAGCGGGTTTTTCTATCTTTTGAACCGGTGCCCGGAATCAAATTCTGAGGGCACCGATG
Source organism: Viscum album (assembly GCA_963277665.1). Lineage (NCBI taxonomy): Eukaryota > Viridiplantae > Streptophyta > Magnoliopsida > Santalales > Viscaceae > Viscum > Viscum album. Next base: position 368,676,649 of record OY728158.1, on the reverse strand, counting down.
AAATCGCAGCGCCGGTATTTGCTTAGAAACGCCTCTTCCGGAGTTGCGTTTGCTCAGACGTGGTTTTTAAATTTTACGGCTTTAAGTCAGAAATAAAATAAAGTTTGTGCGACAACTTTATTTTATTTCACTTAAGCTGCTTGGAAGCCACTTGAAGTCACTTAAAGACGGCTTGAACTGAGTTGAACTGGATAGGATGCTATCCAGAAATATCCTACCCCCTTTGGTAGGATATTTGTGCGGTGGGACCCGCACGAGCCCCGCCGTTTCTTTCGCTAAGTAACGCACCCGCGAAAACCCGTCAAAGTAACTGAAAAGTCAACCGACGCGTTTTCTTTAATTCTTAACAGACCATTTAATTGGGCGGTTTATTTCGTGAATTAAATGGACTGTTTCTTCGTGAATTAAATGGGTCGTTTCTTTCGTTGAATTAATTCAACGAATTGATGGATCGTTTCTTAACCGGTTTCGTGTTGGCATGTTTATAAAATAAGACCAACCCAAAAATCCTTGGAAAGGATTTGAAAGAATCTTCGTTCCTCCACCCTCTCCGCGAAGAACGCGAAGAACGCGAAGAACGCGAAGAACGCGAAGAACGCGAAGAACTCCGGCGAACGGAATTCGACGACGCACACCAAGATCTGCGACGTCGACGAGATCTACCCGCGACGTTCTTCGGCGACGTCTTTCTTCCGCGGCCGATCCTCGTTCGGCAACAAAGGTGAGAATCGGATCTTTTCTTCTCCCTTTTTAATTTCAATATCAACGGATTTAAACTAATTAAATCCGTTGATCTTGATCCGGAGATTGGCGACGCGACGAGCGATTCCGCGACGACGCGGCGATCTCCATCTTCCGCGACGAGCAAATCCCGCGACGATCCCCCGTTCGGCAACGACAAAGTAAGGGATGTTGGAATTCTTTTTAAAATCCCGTGTTTATTCTTTTGAAATATAGAACCCGATCACGAAACAATTTTAATTTATTTAAAATTGTTGATTGGTTTCTTTCCTGTTTCTCCCGTTGATTATGACTAACGCGGAGGGTGCGGGTCTAACGAACAAGACCCGGCAACCCTCCGTCGATCTTCCCTTGTGTGCGGATTTGGCGAGCGACGGCAAAAGCGCGACGCAAGGGCCATATGTTGATTCCGCAGTGGAGGACGCATCCCGGGAGGAACAACGGCGCAGACGGGAGGCAAATCGGGCCACCGGAGCATCTCCGGCGGCCCGCGGAAGGAGGCGGCGGCGCGGGTCGCCGGCGCGGCGGCGCCGGCGACCGGGGGCGGCGGCGCCCGGCGCGCCGCCGGAGGAGTCCGCCGCGGCCGAGCCGCGGCGGCGGCGAGCCGCCGGACCGCGTCCGCGGTCCGGCCTTCCAGCACGCGGCCCGCGCGGGCCGCGTTTTCTCCAAAGCCGCGGGTTTGACCCGCGGCGGCAGCGCTTCGGCCGCTCGGCCGAAGCCGAGCCGGTCCGGTCGGCCGGGCCGCGCCCAGGCCGGACCGGACCCGGCCGAGCCGGTTCGGGCCGGGTCGGGCCGACCCGGTTCGGGCCGACCCGGTTCGGCCGACCCCAGGGGGGGGTTCGGGCCGGGTCGCCCCGGGCCCAGTACCCCCGTTTCGGGCCCTCTTCGGTCTTTCGCCCATAACTTGGGCCTGGGACCTCCGATTGACGAACCGTCAGCGGCTACGCGATCCTTGGATCGAGACGGTCGTTTCGGTATATTATACTCAAGGTTTCGGAAGACTTTGGGTTCGGCCGGGTTGGTTCGTACACGAAGCCAACCGGGCCCTCGGAGCGGAAACGCTCATAACTTGAGCTACGGACGTCCGATCGACGTACCGTCAGCTGTGGTAGTTTCCTCTAAGTGAGACGGAACTTTTGGCATACTCCGCCCGAGGATCGGATACAGGCGGAGTACGGTCGGGTTGGTTTTGCCCTAAAAACCAACCGGGCCCCTGGGACGAAAATGCCAATAACTCTCAGACCGGGCGTCCGTTTGACGCGCCGTCAGTCGCGTTGAGATCCTGTTGTCGATACGGAACTTTTGGATACATCAACTTCGGACTACGTGTCAGTTGATGTATCAGCCCCTCGGCTCGTGGAGCGGACCCTCCTAAACGAGCTCGCTACGTGCGGGAACCCTAGCGCTGGCTGTGACCTCGACGACAGAGCAGAGATCCTCCGTGGACTGCGACGACGGCAGAGCAGAGATCCTCCGTGGACTGCGACGACGGCAGAGCAGAGATCCTCCGTGGACTGCGACGACGGCAGAGCAGAGATCCTCCGTGGACTGCGACGACGGCAGAGCAGAGATCCTTCGTGGACTGCGGCGACGACTGTGCAGAGATCCTCAGTGGACTGCGTCGACTACTGCACTCAGCGATCCCACGTGGATCAGTGCTTCAGGTTCTGTGTGAGCCCGATCCTCCGTGGGTCCTTACTACCGGTTCTGTGTGAGCCACTGCCTACAGGTTCTGTGTGAGCCCGATCCTACGTGGGTCTTTTTGCGGGGGTTAGTACCTATCGATCCTTCGTGGGTCCGACGACTGAGACGGATCAGTGATCGTCTTTGACGTCATCTGAAAAAGTATACCTGGTTGAGCTGAATCTTATGTTACTCTCCTTTGTGGATTGTGTTGAACTATCCTTTGTGGATTTACTGTTTACTCTCCTTGTGGATTTGAGTCTTGCTTTCCTTTGTGGATTGAGTTGTTCTTGAGCTCGTGAGCAGAGCTAGAATTGGGGACTTAGGTATATGTATGGGCATATACCTAAGTCGAGTCAGATGTTACTTCGTGATTGCATCTTTCTTTTGTGCTATATCCTTTGTGGATTTCGGGAGACCTTCGGGGGTCTCGGGGTCCTTACTGAGTAGTTGTACTCACCCCTGCACGGGCTATGCCCGCACTTCGTGGTGTTGGTTGCAGACGACGGACAGCGCTGATCGCGGTTGGGGCGTGGAGCAGGACGGTACCTAGAGGTGGACCACTGGGCGGGACGTGCTCGGAGCGGACGTGGGACCCGAGGAGCCTGGAGGCTATCTGTACCCACCCTTCAGGTGGGATTGCCAGTGGACGACACGAGGCCGCCGTCTTTTCTTCAGTTGCTGTACTTTACTTTTCAGTTGTACTTTACAGTTGGGCTTGTATTTCCGGCCCCTTTACCTTTCTGCACTTTACTTTCCGCTTGCTGACTCTGTGTGGTTGTTACTTATAAAGGCAATGCCTTCCCTGTTTACTGGGATTTTACGCCTTGGTGCTAGTCGCCAGCCCCTGGCCTATGGAAGGCGGGCTTGGGGTAGTCACGGCACGGGCCCCGAGGACGGGTCGTGACAAATTGGTATCAGAGGCGGTCGGTTCTACCGCAGACTCTGATCGTCCTTTCTTTCTATGTGAAGCAATAGTGTTTAGTGTATTGAGTGTGGTTATCAGTTCAGGGAGCCCAGTGTTGGTGCGGCGGCCGACGTATCCGTACACCAGGACCCTGACTCCTGATTTCCGACTTAATGCATGAAAACATTGATTGCGTGTGTGTTTCAAGTTTTCTTTGTGATTACTTATGTCAGCTCACCGGGTATACTGATCTGCTTTATGAAAGTCTCAAGTTTTCCTTGTGATTACTTGTGCCAGCTCACCAGGTATACTGTTCTGACTGTGGTGCTCTTGTTCTCCTTTTCAGGATGGCCCCGCGACGATTGCCAGCTAGGGTTCCGAGTGTAGGGCGCGACGGCAGCCCACCGAGCGACGAGGCCTCGGTGCAGGGCCCTTTGCCAGCGGTGGCACCGGCGGTAGCCTTACCCGCCGAGCCACCGATGCTTCCAGTACCAGACGCCGACGATGCACGTCGCCTCAGGGCACTGCACGAGTTTCAGGGCCAGCGACCGCCCAGGTTTCGCGGTGAGGCGGACCCCCAGGCCGCCGAGGACTGGCTAGAGGCGGTGGTACGGATCTTTCGGCTAGTGAGGACACCAGCGGATCTCATGGTGATTCTCGCAGCGAGCCTCCTGCAGGCGGCGGCAGGACGATGGTGGAGCCTGATGCTCCAGGTTCACGATGAGGCATCCTTGCTCTGGGCGGACTTCGAGAGCCTCTTCCGCTCTGAGTTCGTCCCGGCCACCCTCCGAGCGGTGCGCATCCAGGAGCTTCTCCAGCTGCGCCAGGGCAGCATGACGGTCGCTCAGTATGCGGCGAGGTTCACGGACCTATCTCGCTACTCGACCGACATGGTACGGGACCCCTTCTTCCGGGCCCGGACCTTCGAGCAGGGCTTGCGACAGGAGATTCGGGCGTCGCTGATCTCCCTCAGCATTCCGACCCAGGCAGGAGTGCTGGAGCGAGCCCTCCTGATCGAGAGCTTCCTGGCAGAGCCTTCTTCAGCGGCGAGACCTAGCGCAGGGCGGCAGGTAGCTGAGTCATCGGCAGCTGGTAGCCGACGGATGACTCACGGGTCCAGGCAGACCAGACCCCCACGCAGACGGCCTCAGGACACCGGCTCAGCAGTACGAGGCACACAGCGGAGTGCCAGCCTTTCGAGAGGCAGGCTGTGCTACTCTTGCGGCGGGCAGGGTCACATGGCTCGTGACTGCCCGACTCGCCGACCAGAGGAGCAGCAGACGGTGGAGGGGCCACCCAGGCAGAGGCAGAGGGTCGATCGTGGCGGTCCGCAGGGAGGAGGCGGACGAGGCAGAGGAGCTGGCCGAGCAGCGGGTGGTGGGCGACGCTTCCAGGCTCTACCCCCACCACCACCAGGAGGGCCACCTCGACCACAGGGAGCCGGCGGGCAGGGACAGGCCCAGCTCCAGGCAGTGGAGGCCTACGACCCCGACATGCCAGAGATGATTCGAGGTACGATCTGTGTCTATTCCACCCTTGCTGCAGTACTTATAGACACAGGAGCGAGTCACTCTTTCATAGCCTCTGCCCTTGTTCGGAGCTCGGAGATTCCGACTGAGCCGTTGGCTCGATCCTTACGGCTAGAGACTCCTACGGGAGCAGACTCGACGATTACGCACTGGTGCCGGCAGTGTGAGCTTACTCTAGGAGGCGAGAGCTTCGGCTGGGATCTCCTTGTAGCGGCGTCGAGGCCTTACGACGTCATCTTGGGCATGGATTGGCTATCCACGGTTCATGCCCAGATCGACTGTTTTAGGCGCAAGGTACGATGTGTTCGTACCGACGGGAGCAGGTTTACCTTCACCGGCGAGAAGGGAACCTTTGCAGCACAGGATGGACTTCCGCGGAGGAGAGTGCAGCCCATCTCACATCAGTTGGCTAGCCTCATCCTAGGAGCAGTGGACGTGCGGAGTCCGGCTTTTCCTGCAGTGGTGGACCAGTACGTGGACGTCTTTCCCGACGACGTTCCAGGGCTACCTCCTCGTAGAGAGGTAGACTTTTACATCGACTTGTACCCCGGGACAGCCCCGATATCTACTCCAGCATATCGGATGGCCCCCGCCGAGCTTCGAGAGCTGCGGGTACAGTTAGAGGACTTGCAGAGCAAGGGGTTTATCCGACCCAGTGTTTCACCCTGGGCTTCCCCGATTTTGTTCGCCAAGAAGGCGGACGGGAGCTTACGACTATGTGTCGACTATCGTCGCCTGAACCAGGTGACAGTGAGGAATAAGTATCCGCTGCCACGGATTGATGACCTCTTCGATCAGCTCAAGGGAGCGCGGTGGTTCTCGAAGATAGACCTCCGGTCAGGCTATCATCAGCTCAGAGTTCGAGACGAGGACGTGCAGAAGACGGCCTTCAGGTGTCGGTATGGCCATTATGAGTTCTTGGTTATGCCGTTCGGCGTAACCAATGCTCCAGCAGTGTTCATGAGCCTCATGAACAGGATCTTCCAGCCATACCTCGACCGATTTGTCGTTGTCTTCATTGACGACATTTTGGTATACTCGACGACTGAGGAGGATCATGCCTACCACCTGCGAGTTGTGCTAGACACACTCCGAGAGCACCAGCTTTATGGCAAGCTCTCAAAATGCCAGTTCTGGTTACGTGAGGTCCATTTCTTGGGGCACGTCATTTCTGAGGCGGGAGTTGCAGTGGATCCCGCGAAGATCGAGGCAGTGCTAGCTTGGGAGCCACCCAGGAGCGTGACTGAGGTGCGGAGCTTCTTGGGCTTAGCGGGATACTATCGGAGATTTGTGCCGAACTTCTCCAGAGTTGCGGCACCACTCTCAGCCTTGACGAAGAAGGGGAAACCCTTCGTGTGGTCAGACAGATGTCAGCAGAGCTTCCAGGAGCTGAGACAGAGATTGACCAGCGCACCTATCTTGAGGTTGCCTGAGGAGGGAGTTGGGTACGTAGTTTACTGCGATGCATCAGGGACTGGACTCGGGTGCGTCCTGATGCAGGAGCGGGCCGTGATCGCCTACGGATCACGTCAGTTGAGGCCGCATGAGCAGAACTACGCCACTCATGACCTGGAGTTAGCAGCAGTGGTCTTCACTCTGAAGACTTGGCGGCACTATCTGATGGGCGAGCGCTTCACAGTCTTTTCTGACCACCAGAGTCTCAGGTATATCTTCTCTCAGAAGGACCTGAACCTGAGACAGCGGAGATGGCTTGAGTTCCTCCAGGACTATGACTTTGAGATAGTCTATACTCCTGGGAAGGGGAACGTGGTAGCCGATGCCCTCAGCAGGAGGACGGGCATTCAGCTACTTGAGGAGGCGACGGAGCAGCTAGCCTCCTTGCAGATATCCTTCGTGGATAGAGACGGAGCAGCCTTTCTTCAGTCTCTCACAGTCTCTCCTCCACTTCTACAGCGGGTCAGAGAGGCTCAGCGTGGGGACGCTGACTGTGAGACCCGGCGTGCACTGATATCCTCAGGTCAGGCGCCTGATGGTTTCTCCCTTGGAGCAGAGCACGACATCCTTTTCAGAGGACGTACCTTCGTACCAGTCGCTTTACGAGAGGAGGTGCTGAGAGAGTTTCACACTTCTCCCTTGGCGGTACATCCCGGAGTGGCGAAGATGTACCAGGATCTCAGGCGACAGCACTGGTGGCCGGGTATGAAGAAAGCTGTGGCAGAGTTCGTTTCACGATGCCTCACCTGCCAGCAGGTGAAGGCAGAGCACCAGGTACCAGCAGGTTTGGTACAGCCCTTGGAGGTCCCGGAGTGGAAGTGGGACGGCATATCTATGGACTTCGTGACTGGACTTCCACGCACTTCCAGAGGTCACGACTCCATTTGGGTGATTGTCGACCGACTCACCAAGTCGGCACACTTCTTACCCATCAGAGAGCAGGGCTCAGTAGAGAGCTTGGGACGTCTTTACGTCCAGGAGATCGTACGGCTTCACGGTGTGCCATCGTCTATCGTCTCCGATCGAGATGCTCGTTTCACTTCCAGGCTTTGGAAGGGGTTGCAGGAGGCGTTCGGGACGCGGCTCCATCTGAGCACAGCCTTCCACCCTCAGACGGATGGTCAGACGGAGAGGACCATACAGACACTCGAGGACATGCTCCGTGCATGTGTTCTCGACTTTGGTCGCAGCTGGGAGGACCACCTACCCTTGGTAGAGTTTGCGTACAACAACAGCTACCACTCCACCATCGGGATGGCACCATACGAGGCGTTGTACGGCAGACCCTGCAGATCACCGTTGTGCTGGACAGACCCTGGGGAGTCAGCACTCGTGGGACCAGAGATGGTCCGAGCCACGACAGAGAAGGTCCAAATCATCCAGGAGAGGATGAGGACAGCTCAGAGCCGGCAGAAGTCATATGCTGACAGGAGGCGGAGGCCACTAGAGTTCGAGGATGGCGACCACGTCTTTTTGCGTGTCTCACCTCGACGTGGTTTACGGAGATTTGGCCGAGGCGGCAAGCTGTCTCCCCGCTTCATCGGGCCTTTCCAGGTCCTCAGCAGGATAGGAGAGGTGGCTTATCGCCTGGCTCTACCACCTCAGTTGCACCGGGTGCACGACGTCTTCCACGTGTCTCAGCTGAGGAGATACGTGCACGACCCGACGCACATCATCGACTTTGGGGAGCTGGACGTGGACGATGGGGCGACTTTTGCGGAGGTTCCAGTGGAGATCGAGGATCGACAGGAGCGGGTCCTACGTGGGCGGGCGATTCCTCTTGTGCGCGTCAGGTGGCAGCACGGGAACCTCCAGGAGAGCACTTGGGAGCGGGAGGCTCAGATGCGTGCTCAGTACCCCCATTTGTTCCCCTAGTTTTGATGTATCTTTACGGGGACGTAAAGCCCTGAGGTGGGAGTAATGTAAAGACCCGCAAATTTCAAGGAAATTTTTTTCTTAATTTTCTTTGGAATTTTACAAGAACGCAGCTTCAGACGGCACCTGATTCCGAGGCCCGGTGTGCCCGGAATCAATTTCCGAAGTTTGGCTCGGGTACGTTCAGTGAACGGACGAGCGGGTTTTTCTATCTTTTGAACCGGTGCCCGGAATCAAATTCTGAGGGCACCGATGAAATCGCAGCGCCGGTATTTGCTTAGAAACGCCTCTTCCGGAGTTGCGTTTGCTCAGACGTGGTTTTTAAATTTTACGGCTTTAAGTCAGAAATAAAATAAAGTTTGTGCGACAACTTTATTTTATTTCACTTAAGCTGCTTGGAAGCCACTTGAAGTCACTTAAAGACGGCTTGAACTGAGTTGAACTGGATAGGATGCTATCCAGAAATATCCTACCCCCTTTGGTAGGATATTTGTGCGGTGGGACCCGCACGAGCCCCGCCGTTTCTTTCGCTAAGTAACGCACCCGCGAAAACCCGTCAAAGTAACTGAAAAGTCAACCGACGCGTTTTCTTTAATTCTTAACAGACCATTTAATTGGGCGGTTTATTTCGTGAATTAAATGGACTGTTTCTTCGTGAATTAAATGGGTCGTTTCTTTCGTTGAATTAATTCAACGAATTGATGGATCGTTTCTTAACCGGTTTCGTGTTGGCATGTTTATAAAATAAGACCAACCCAAAAATCCTTGGAAAGGATTTGAAAGAATCTTCGTTCCTCCACCCTCTCCGCGAAGAACGCGAAGAACGCGAAGAACGCGAAGAACGCGAAGAACGCGAAGAACTCCGGCGAACGGAATTCGACGACGCACACCAAGATCTGCGACGTCGACGAGATCTACCCGCGACGTTCTTCGGCGACGTCTTTCTTCCGCGGCCGATCCTCGTTCGGCAACAAAGGTGAGAATCGGATCTTTTCTTCTCCCTTTTTAATTTCAATATCAACGGATTTAAACTAATTAAATCCGTTGATCTTGATCCGGAGATTGGCGACGCGACGAGCGATTCCGCGACGACGCGGCGATCTCCATCTTCCGCGACGAGCAAATCCCGCGACGATCCCCCGTTCGGCAACGACAAAGTAAGGGATGTTGGAATTCTTTTTAAAATCCCGTGTTTATTCTTTTGAAATATAGAACCCGATCACGAAACAATTTTAATTTATTTAAAATTGTTGATTGGTTTCTTTCCTGTTTCTCCCGTTGATTATGACTAACGCGGAGGGTGCGGGTCTAACGAACAAGACCCGGCAACCCTCCGTCGATCTTCCCTTGTGTGCGGATTTGGCGAGCGACGGCAAAAGCGCGACGCAAGGGCCATATGTTGATTCCGCAGTGGAGGACGCATCCCGGGAGGAACAACGGCGCAGACGGGAGGCAAATCGGGCCACCGGAGCATCTCCGGCGGCCCGCGGAAGGAGGCGGCGGCGCGGGTCGCCGGCGCGGCGGCGCCGGCGACCGGGGGCGGCGGCGCCCGGCGCGCCGCCGGAGGAGTCCGCCGCGGCCGAGCCGCGGCGGCGGCGAGCCGCCGGACCGCGTCCGCGGTCCGGCCTTCCAGCACGCGGCCCGCGCGGGCCGCGTTTTCTCCAAAGCCGCGGGTTTGACCCGCGGCGGCAGCGCTTCGGCCGCTCGGCCGAAGCCGAGCCGGTCCGGTCGGCCGGGCCGCGCCCAGGCCGGACCGGACCCGGCCGAGCCGGTTCGGGCCGGGTCGGGCCGACCCGGTTCGGGCCGACCCGGTTCGGCCGACCCCAGGGGGGGGTTCGGGTCGGGTCGCCCCGGGCCCAGTACCCCCGTTTCGGGCCCTCTTCGGTCTTTCGCCCATAACTTGGGCCTGGGACCTCCGATTGACGAACCGTCAGCGGCTACGCGATCCTTGGATCGAGACGGTCGTTTCGGTATATTATACTCAAGGTTTCGGAAGACTTTGGGTTCGGCCGGGTTGGTTCGTACACGAAGCCAACCGGGCCCTCGGAGCGGAAACGCTCATAACTTGAGCTACGGACGTCCGATCGACGTACCGTCAGCTGTGGTAGTTTCCTCTAAGTGAGACGGAACTTTTGGCATACTCCGCCCGAGGATCGGATACAGGCGGAGTACGGTCGGGTTGGTTTTGCCCTAAAAACCAACCGGGCCCCTGGGACGAAAATGCCAATAACTCTCAGACCGGGCGTCCGTTTGACGCGCCGTCAGTCGCGTTGAGATCCTGTTGTCGATACGGAACTTTTGGATACATCAACTTCGGACTACGTGTCAGTTGATGTATCAGCCCCTCGGCTCGTGGAGCGGACCCTCCTAAACGAGCTCGCTACGTGCGGGAACCCTAGCGCTGGCTGTGACCTCGACGACAGAGCAGAGATCCTCCGTGGACTGCGACGACGGCAGAGCAGAGATCCTCCGTGGACTGCGACGACGGCAGAGCAGAGATCCTCCGTGGACTGCGACGACGGCAGAGCAGAGATCCTCCGTGGACTGCGACGACGGCAGAGCAGAGATCCTTCGTGGACTGCGGCGACGACTGTGCAGAGATCCTCAGTGGACTGCGTCGACTACTGCACTCAGCGATCCCACGTGGATCAGTGCTTCAGGTTCTGTGTGAGCCCGATCCTCCGTGGGTCCTTACTACCGGTTCTGTGTGAGCCACTGCCTACAGGTTCTGTGTGAGCCCGATCCTACGTGGGTCTTTTTGCGGGGGTTAGTACCTATCGATCCTTCGTGGGTCCGACGACTGAGACGGATCAGTGATCGTCTTTGACGTCATCTGAAAAAGTATACCTGGTTGAGCTGAATCTTATGTTACTCTCCTTTGTGGATTGTGTTGAACTATCCTTTGTGGATTTACTGTTTACTCTCCTTGTGGATTTGAGTCTTGCTTTCCTTTGTGGATTGAGTTGTTCTTGAGCTCGTGAGCAGAGCTAGAATTGGGGACTTAGGTATATGTATGGGCATATACCTAAGTCGAGTCAGATGTTACTTCGTGATTGCATCTTTCTTTTGTGCTATATCCTTTGTGGATTTCGGGAGACCTTCGGGGGTCTCGGGGTCCTTACTGAGTAGTTGTACTCACCCCTGCACGGGCTATGCCCGCACTTCGTGGTGTTGGTTGCAGACGACGGACAGCGCTGATCGCGGTTGGGGCGTGGAGCAGGACGGTACCTAGAGGTGGACCACTGGGCGGGACGTGCTCGGAGCGGACGTGGGACCCGAGGAGCCTGGAGGCTATCTGTACCCACCCTTCAGGTGGGATTGCCAGTGGACGACACGAGGCCGCCGTCTTTTCTTCAGTTGCTGTACTTTACTTTTCAGTTGTACTTTACAGTTGGGCTTGTATTTCCGGCCCCTTTACCTTTCTGCACTTTACTTTCCGCTTGCTGACTCTGTGTGGTTGTTACTTATAAAGGCAATGCCTTCCCTGTTTACTGGGATTTTACGCCTTGGTGCTAGTCGCCAGCCCCTGGCCTATGGAAGGCGGGCTTGGGGTAGTCACGGCACGGGCCCCGAGGACGGGTCGTGACAGGTTGGGCCGGGTCGGCCCGGGCCCAGACCCCCCGTTTCCGGACCTTTTTGGTCTTTTGCCTGTAACTTGAGCTACGAGCCTCCGATTGACGCGCCGTTAGCGGAAACATGATCCTTGGATCGAGACGGTTGTTTCAGCATATCGCACTCAGGGTTTTGGAATACTTTGGGTTTAGCCGGGTTGGTTCGTACACGAAACCAACCAGGCCCTCGGAGCGGAAACACTCATATCTTGAGCTTCGGACTTCCGATTGACGTGCCGTCGACTTCGCTGAGTTCTTCTAAGTGAGAAGGATCTTTTGAAATAATTTTCCCGAGGTTTGGATTCATGTGGGGTATGGTCGAGTTGGTTTTGACTTTAAAACCAACCGGGCCACTGGGACGAAAAGGCCAACAACTCTCAGACCGGGTGTCCGATTGACACGCTGTCTGCAATGTTGAGTTCCTGTTGACGATACAGAACTTTTTGGATACATCAACTCTGTACATTGTGTCAGTTGATGTATCAGCCTCTCGGCTCATGGAGCGGACCCTCCCGAATGAGCTTTTTGTGTGCAGGAACCCTAGTGCTGGCTGCGACTTCGACGACGACGACTATGCAGAGATCCTCAGTGGACTGCGACGATGAAGAGTGCTGGTCTTGTATCCTATGTGGGTCCCAACCGTGCTGGGCTTGTATCCTATGTGGGTCCCAGCATAGATGATTCAGTGCTGTTCTTGTATCCTATGTGGGTCCCAGCATAGATGAATCAATGAAGAGTGCTGGTCTTGTATCCTATGTGGGTCCCAGCCGTGCTGGTCTTTTATCCTACGTGGGTCCCAACCGTACTGGTCTTGTATCCTATGTGGGTCCCAGCTTAGATGATTTAGTGCTGATCTTGTATCCTATGTGGGTCCCAGCATAGATGAATCAATGAAGAGTGATGGTCTTGTATCCTATGCGAGTCCCAGCCGTGCTAGTCTTGTATCCTATGTGGGTCCCAGCATAGATGATTCAGTGCTGGTCTTGTATCCTATGTGGGTCCCAGCATAGATGAATCAATGAATATAGCTGGACTTGTATCCTATGTGGGTCCCAGCTTAGATGATTCAGTATCTATATCTGATTATCCCTTTCACCTTTTCGACGATGTATACTTGGGTGAGCTGATTCTTGTGTTACTCTCCTTTGTGGATTGTGTTGAACTATCCTATGTGGATTTACTATTTACTCTCCTTTGTTGATTATGTTGAACTATCCTGTGTGGATTTACTGTTTACTCTCCTTTGTGGATTGTGTTGAACTGTCCTATGTGGATTTACTATTTACTCTCCTTTGTGGATTGTGTTGAACTATCCTGTGTGGATTTACTGTATACTCTCCTTTGGGGATTATGTTGAACTCTCCTGTGTGGATTTACTATTTATTCTCCTTTGTTGATTGTCTTTAACTATCTTGTGTGGATTTACTGTATACTTTCCTATGTGGATTACTTTTTCTCTCCTTCGTGGATTGTGTTGTGATTTTCTTTGTGAGTATACGTTTTTCTTTCCTGTGTGGACTGGGTTGTTCTTGGGCTCGGATGTTGGAGCCGAATGGGAATTGATGACTTAGCTATATGTATGGGCATATACCTAAGTAGTGACGGTTGTTACTTCGTGATTGTATCTTTCCTTGTGGTTTATCCTTTGTGGATTTTGGGAGACCTTCAGGGGTCTCGGGCTCCCTACTGAGTAGCTTATACTCACCCCAGCACGGGCTATGCCCGCACTTCATTGTGTTGGTTGCAGACGACGGATATCGCAGCAGAATTGTAGTGGAGGCTTGCAGAGCAGGACGGTACCTAGAGGTGGACCACTGGGCAGGACGTACTCGGACTGGACGGCTGGACCGAGGAGCTGTGGAGGCTATCTATGCTCATCCATCAGGTGGGACTTCTAGAGGACGGCTCGACGCTGTGGCTTTTCATTTCAGTTGTTGTTTTCCCCTTTCAGTTGTACTTTATAGTTGGGCTTGTATTTCTGGCCCCTTTTACATTCAGCACAGCTTGTTACAGTATTTACTTAGTGTTTACTCTTTCCGCTTGCTTACTCTGTGGTGGTTGTTTACTTTACAAAGGCAATGCCTTCCCTGTTTATTAGGATTTATGCCTTGGTGCTAGTCACCAGCCCCTGTCCTATGGAAGGAGGGCTTGGGGTAGTCACGGCACGGGCCCCGTGGACGGGTCGTGACAAATTGGTATCAGAGGAGTTCGGTTCTACCGCAGACTCTGATCTTTCTTCTATGTGAAGCAATAGTGTTCAGCGTATTGGGTGTGGTTATCAGACTAGGGAGTCCAGTGTTGGTGCAGTGGCCAACGTATCCGTACACCAGGACCCTGACTTCTGATTTCCGACTTAATGCATGAAAACATTGATTGCATGTGTGTTCAAGTTTTCATTGTGATTACTTGTGTCAGCTCACCAGGTATACAGTTCTGACCGTGTCGCACCCGTTTCTTTTCCGGATGGCCCCTCGACGGACTATTCCCGCACTTCGTTGTGTTGGTTGCAGAGGACGGACAGTGCAACCGAATCGTGGTGGAGGCTTGCGGAGTAAGACATTACCTGGAGGTGGACCCCTGGGCGGGACGTACTCGGAGCGGACGGCTGGACCGAGGAGCTGTGGAGTCTATCTGTTCTCACCATTCAGGTGGGACTTTCAGAGGACAGCTCGACACTGTGGCTTTTCATTTCAGTTGTTGTTTTCCCCTTTCAGTTATACTTTAGAGTTGGGCTTTTATTTTCGTCCCCTTTTACTTTCAGCACAGCTTGTTACAGTTTTTACTTACTGTTTACTCTTTCCGCTTTCTTACTCTGTGGTGGTTTTTTATTTTACAAAGGCAATGCCTTCCCTATTTATCGGGATTTACGCCTTGGTTCTAGTCACCAGCCCCTGGCCTATGGAAGGTGGGCTTGGGGTAGTCACGACATGGGACCCGAGGACGGGTCGTGACAATATTGTATTTGTGCTTCATGCATGACCATGGTGGAAAGCAATAAATTACAAACATAACTAGACATGTAATGTGAGTAATAATTTACAAATCAATATAATTTTTTCCATCTATAAGTATAAAAATTAGAAGGTTTTTGGTATTATTTTCAAATTCAATATAATCATAATAAATTTTCATCCACTAAGGAGAGCTCAATGGGTGTCATATTTTTCCATATTTAATTATTGTATCTACATTCCATGAAAATTTTATAATAGTTACTTTAAATCCATAGACACGTCTAAACATTGGAATAATATAAAAGTTACATAGAAATTTTTGATGTAATTGATTTATTTTTCTTGTATCAATTTGTTCCTAACACTACTAATGTTATAAGTGATTCATGGTCCTTAAAAAATATAAAATAATTTTAACATGCAAGTAATTTTTCAGAGAAAATACCCACTATAAAATTAATTATATTATCACCATTTTTTAAACAGATAAGATCATTTTCTTATGGTAGCATATCATTCAAGAGATCGAGAAAATCAATAAGGCTAGTTTCACTCCTTCTACTGCCAACTTTCAAAGTATATAGCAATAATACCGCTTCCAATGTTGTATATTTATTAAAACAATTATAAAATGGTGTCTTTTGATAAATATTTTAATTCTAAAACATCATTTTAAAACCATGAAGGTCATCTTGATTTTTCATTTTCATTTCTTACATACGATATTTGTCATTATTTACCCTATCATTTATATAAACTGATCCATAAATCAAAATATCATACTAGTCGGTATATAAATTCTTTTTTTCCTACATTTAGTCCAAAATTTATATATTCAATTTATTTTGTGACAAACCAAATATTATTTAAACTATTTTTAATGAAGTCATCTTGAATAACAACAATAACATAAACATGGTAAATGATTTGATAAGGGTCATATTCATGCTCTATTTTAATCTTGAGGAATTGTTTTATGCCATCATATTACTCTCTTTTCATATGGTTAATATCTATATAGTTTAGATAAATATCCATCATATTATTTTCAATAATATTAATTTTTTACCAAAATAATCAAATACACATAAGAAATAAATTATTAAATGTTAAATTTATAGATACTATAGGGAAACATTATTATATTACTAATTGAATATTTATACAAACATGAAAAATCAATAATGAAATAATTTTTTGTAATGATAATATGATTGAATAAATTGAAATTACAACATTGGACTTTTTAGGATAATTTTTTTCATTGATAACATCCACTTAAAATATGAATTTTGAGTTTCTAAATTTTTTTTGGATAATGTGTGGTGGAATTAGTGTAATAAGTTGATGACGGATGAATGATTTAAAATTGAGAGATCAATTTTGATGAAAAGTTACTATAAGTGGAACCTACAAGGGATGATAGCCACTCTGATGTAATTTTTCCCTATGATATATTTTAATCTTAATTGAATAACAAGGATCACATTAGACTACTAATGTTGACTGAATCTCAACATTTGAATGTTATTGGTGTTGATTCTTAACAAGTTATATTTTTACAAATGTGCAAGATGAAAACAAAAAACCAATGGCGGTTGAAGGGTTATATGTTCCCAAAAATAATTAATATGTATTAGGAGACTCGTAAAGACCATTTATGCTACATAAATATTTTGTTCTAAGATAAATATAGTTGAATGATGTGTATTGATATTGTTTTATAGTGGTGTAAATTATTTAATAATTGTATAGAATTATATATAAAATGTTACGAAATAGATAAATAAAATTTTATTTATTCAAAAAAAAGATCCCAAATGTCCACTCACAAAATTATTTATGGTTATCATTTATTTTACAATTGTGAAGGATATTGGTGTTTGTGGTGAGAATCCATAAAACATTATATGTGTTAAAAAGATTTTTTATTTCTATATAATCAATTTTTGGTGAATATAACCATAAAAATTAATTTTTGAGGATTATAATTAATAAAAATTTCCACTAGACACAACATGATTTCATCTTAGTCAAGTATTCAACATTAATTGGATATAACACCCATTTATGTAATTCACTTAAGATACATTGTGAACCAAAAAATTAAAAATATTGGTTTCAATATTGGATGATAAAATCACCATTTTTAATAAGTTCATTACATTATAAGTGACATCAAAAAGTGAAAGTTATTTGGAGCTATAAAAACACTGTAAGTTAATATTGGATTATTTAATTTATTGGAAGACTATAAGAAAATGGTGTTGGATATCAACAAGTTTTATATTGATATTAAAATAAAAATAATATGTTATCGATAGATGAATTACAGTATGGGGTGAATTGTAGTTTAAAAAACATTTGTTATTAAAAATTAAACTAAACAAACTCACAAAACCTCCTTGCATAAAAGGAATGGATTTGGACATGGACATCAGTATGATTACCAATGTATCATAATAAATATTATTTTTTATATCAGATAATAATAATAATAATCATAAATTATAAAAATATATCAAATTAAACAAATAGGTTCACAAAATTTACGATTATCAAATTAATTTTTATCATATTTAGTATGTTTCGATAAAAAAATTACAAACCAACACATCAGAATATAAAACATTTAAAAAATAAGTAATGGAATAGCTATAAAAAAGTAATAGGGACTTACATCTTTTAATGATAGTAGATCTCTTTTAACCATAATAGTAATGTCACCACAAACCTTCGATAATGTTATCCTTTGTTTTATACTTACAAGAATGTCTCTCTTTCCTCAGTTGGGAAATACCTTGATGGAGGGAATGATGAATATAATAAATTCCCATTAAGTATCATCCCCCCATGAAGAATATATTCACCCCCTTTGTCATAAAATCAATACCCTTTCTATATAAAATATTCTTGGGTAGAAAAATATCCCCCTTTGAGGATTTACAAAAATAATTTGGGAAACAATTATAATGTACTTGAAAAGTTTATGAATAGAAAAGTACACAAAAAATTAATGAATTAACTAATCATCAAAAAAATAATAATGGAACATTAAAAAATATTATTAGAGAAATATTCAGACAATCATATTTGGATGTAAGAGTAATTCATTCATCAAAAATTATTTCAAAAGATTATCAAAAATATAGATTACAACAATAATTAAAAAAAATTAACTTTCTCCAAATGGGTTTTTATGACTGACTTTATCTTCTTGAATTCTTTTTCATCTCTTTTCAGCTTCACTAATTGATATTTAATAGTATGATTCTCATAATTGAGATTCTTTACATTTGTAACAAGCTTCTTGTTCTGATCATTAAGAATGAAATCATTGTCTTTTTAAAAACATGCTTTATAAATTTACATCTTTAAGTCTCATGATTTGATTTTCAGTGCATATACATCTTCAGTCCAGTCGTCATTATGGCCTTTAAACACTTTGAGAAATTTTACCCATTAATTCATATCATTAGATAACTAATTATAAGATTCAACATATTCAATCAACATCTAATTTATCACTTGAATCTGATCAACGTCAGACCGAACATCAACATCAGCATCATGTGACCATTTTATCATTGGATTACAAGAATTTTGTGGGCAGTAAAACATTCTTGTGAGGTTTTCAAATCTTCCTCATTATAAATTTCTAATTCAGTCAGTATTTTAATATAGTCCATTTTTGGGAAAGGGAATCCTAACATAATTGAACTCTTTATTCAATTGTGAAGAATTATGGTATAATACCTTCTAAACATTTCTAATATAAAATGGAATAATAAAAACCCATCTATGCAATGGTTCATATAGATTATTTTAACACTACAACATTATGAGGACATTTTTATCATCTTGTACTAACAACATCAGCTTTTCTTTTATTCTTATTGATTTTTTTCACATTCTTTTGAATCATGTCATCATATGTGGGAATAAATTTTTAAAAATTTATTCCAAGAATTTAAAAATATTTGGTGTCTGGTATTGACATTGAAACATTATGTTCCTAAACCTTATTATATGAAGACTCATCTTCTTTATTTAATTAAGGATTCTTTTTCTGAACTTTTAGATTCTTCATCATCAGATTTTGAAGGAAAATTCAATGAGGATGATGTTTATGAGAATGTATTTGATGTTTTTTCATATTGAGTTTCTTCATAACCACTTTTTTCGTTCAATTTTTTTCTCATACTTTATATTATCTTCTAACCTCTATTAATCATCAACTTCTTATTCAACATATTCATCTTCTAATTCTTCAGGATCAACATATTTTCCTTCTTGGAGTTCTTTATCTTCATTCTCATTACCATGATTTTATTATAACTAATTTTCATTAATATTATCATGATTTTTTTATTACCATTAAATAAATACTTAAATTTTTTGTCATTTTATTTTTCATGTTGTTGAGAATCACTGAGTATTTATTCTCCCGAAGAAATTTTTGTCAATTCTTTCTCAACTAAGGTTGGTGTCGATTGACTTTATAGTGTCACTACTAGAAAAATTTTATTTTCATTGATGGTAGATCAGATCCTTTATTATTTTTTCCTTCTCTTTGAAAAATGGAATAATATAAAATATGGGTGAAGTTTTTTGAATGACTAACCCTCCATCAATATTTTCTTTTCTAGTCTTCTTAGAGGAATATCATACCCCTTTTAAAAGATTTTGAGATTAAGAGTCATATTAGTGTCTCTTATTTATCATCTTCCTTATGATTTTCATCACCATGAACCCTTAAATACTTATCCTCAGTTGGTTCTAATACAATTTTAGTTAGGCCATGATTATTGTAATATTTTAGTCTCATTCATTGCTCGTGAACATCATCACGTACCATATTTATCTTATTTTCATTTTTATTTTTTTAAGAGGGAAGGTTTCGTCCTTTTTTTTTCTTTTTTTTCTTAATTTATGACTTCTTTGATGGCTCTGACACTGATACAAAATCCCCACCATTGTCAATAAACTTTTTATATTTTCATTTAACATCAGCTTCATTATTTTTATTGTATCTTCACTATTGAAATAACAAATTTTCCTCATTACATACGACTTTTTTTCAACTTTTATAAACTTACAAAATTCAACAATAATATTACTCAAGAAGGATAGAAACATTATAATCTTTGAAATAGTGGTATTATTTTTGATGTTCTGTATGGTCAAAATAAAAAAATTTACGAGGTCAAATTTTCTCATGTTAAAAAAATAGTATGAACCAATGAGAGTATCTCTGTCTCATTTCATAGGTATTAAAGAACCCTTCACCCAAATATCAATGAAATGATTTTATTGGGATATATGAGATAATTTTATGAATTTCTCATCATGAGAAATCAATTAATCATTAATACTTATTTTGTAAAAGGTTAAAAGGGTACCCAGAAGAATGGGTATCAAAAAATTCTTATCACTACTAGAAGGTAATCCAACCATTTTTTATAATTTTTCTAGTATGAATATATATCCATTTATAAACATCATGAAACAGAACATATCATTTTGTTTGATAAATTTCATTGAAGCATAAAATTCATGAAAGAGTTCGGGATAATACATATCAATATCATGATATTTTTTTCTACACAAATTCATTTTCTTCCATGAAAGACTTATTAATAGTAGAATAATATTTGAAAAATAAATATATTTATACTAACCATTCTCTAAAACCAATATAATATTTTTAATCTTTTTTTTTCAAGCAACAGAAAGAAAATGAATATGATCGGTCGGAATAAAAAAAATTTGATCTGATCAACTTGTAGGAAACAATAGGTCAATGAAAAAACTCTTGATAATCAAAAGTGGTATAAGGGGATCCCTCTTTTATATAGGTGATCAGGTAGACATATATGCTACGAAAATAGATCCAATAGTTGAGATGAAAATGATCAGATCTAACTACTGATAATCACTAGAAGAATTTTATAAGGAATTTATGAACTCTTTAGCTTTAAAAAAATATCATATTAAAATTAAATACGATAAAAAAATAAAAATAATAAAAACTAGAATAATTTTAACAACAAAAGGTATAAGTAATTGTAATGAAATATTACAAAAATTAAATGATAATAATAATACCTTATAGAGTTTAAAGTTCCATCAGTATAAATAACATGTTCTACTGGAATTTTGTAATGTAATTACATTTGAATAGTCTTATGAAAAAAATATGATAGTACTAAAACAATGTAAAAAGGTTTTAAAATTAAAATTAAAATAGTTTTTAGGGGTAAAACAGTGTATAAAATTTCAGAAATAAAATCTCATTACGAAAATTTTCTGAATTTGAAAATTTTAAGATAAGATGATTTTAAAAAAATAACATTTTACGAGTCCATTTATCCTGTTGATAATACTGAGTCCTAATATTTTATGAAGAAATATGAGTTTGTAACTTCATTACAAAAATTTTATGAAAACTAAAAACACTGTAAA
The DNA here is from genome assembly GCA_963277665.1 of Viscum album. Classification (NCBI taxonomy): domain Eukaryota; kingdom Viridiplantae; phylum Streptophyta; class Magnoliopsida; order Santalales; family Viscaceae; genus Viscum; species Viscum album. Next base: position 368,655,429 of record OY728158.1, on the reverse strand, counting down.
CTTATAGTTTTGGGAAAAAATATATGTACTCCCCCTATGAAGAGAAGTGACATAATGTAAATAGATGGGTAAACTAGAAGTATATATGATGTACCTATTTAAATTGATTACTCCATGCTTCTGTTTAATATATTCAATTCTATTAGAAAGAAAAGATTTTATAAAAATACCCACAAGTTGATCTTATGTTCTGATGAATTGGAAAATGATATCTTATATAAGTGTGTGATCCCTAAGAAAGTGATGCATAATATCTACGTGTTTTTAATGGAAGTGATGTGTATGGTTATTACATAACTTAATGTAACTATTATTATCAAATAGTTTATGAGTAGTAGTAAAACTCATTACATTGTTAGTGAGTGTGTGTTTCATTAACAAAACATGATCACAAAAACATCCAATTTATACATACTCAGATTAAGCAATGGAAATTGCTATTGAGTGTTATTTCTTACCTAACAAATTAATTAGTGAATCTCATATGAAATGAAAAGTTTTCGATATGTTTTTTTTCTATCCATTCTAAAAAAACCAATGTCATTATACAAAACAATTAGTTCAAAAACATTTCACAAATAATTAAAAAACCATAAATTCATAATTCCCTTAAGATAATGAAATGTTTGTTTCAAAAAATTTAGATGTTATTCCTTTTGATTGGATTGATATCCTTTTCATAATAATATACAAAACAATAAATATGGAAGACTTGGTTTCAAATAATGTAACCTTCTTATAATATCTCAAAAAATATTTTGATCTACCGGTTTCCAAGTGTCATTATGATCTAATGTATTTTATGTACCATTTGGATTACTGATAAATTTAGAGTTATCAGAAAAGGAAAATTAAAAAGATATTTGATATTCATATTTTTATATATAAAAGTTCCATCTGTGATATTAAAAATTTAAAAAACAAGGAAAAATGATAACTCACTCATTATAAACTTGTGAGACACAGATTTCATAAGATTCGTAAAAAAATATGCTAAATATTGTTGAGTTAGTCCGAAAATAAAGTCAAAAAAATAAATTCTGAAAATCATAATATTTTTATTAAGAAAATGTATAAAAATTATTGGATTCACAAATCCATTAATTTTTTTTTAAAAATAATTTTAATCAGTCATATCATGTTCTAAAGAATTTTTTTAGTCTATATAATTCTTGGGTAAATTTATAAATATATTTTGGATTTTTTATTTTTTTCAAAACCTGGGGGTTTTTCAGCATAAACTTCCCCTGGAACATAATCCTTAAGCAAATAACACTTCACATCCTTTGTAAAAAATTTAAAATTCATGAATTATTCAAAGGCCCAATATCTTGTTGTCTAGATAATGGTGAAATGGTTTCTTCATTATCAATGCCTTTTTGTTGGTTTTAACCTTTACTAACATTTATCACTTTATTACTAATAATTATTTTATTTTCATCACATTTGTTTCTAAAAAACCATTTTACAGCAATTATAGATGTTTCTTTAGGTTTTTCAATAAGAGTCTAGACATTGTTCCTCTCAAATTCATTGATCTCATCTTGCATAGCACTAATCCAATCCATATCACCTATATCCTCATCTTGATTTTTTAGTTTCAAATTGATAAAGGAATGAAATATGTTCTATTTCATTCTATAAGGAACTCATACTCCTAAAAGGCTGATCAACATCACTAATGATAATATCAATAAGATGAATTTTAGTACATAATTGATTCCTTAGGTTTTGAAAACTCGGTTCATAAAAATAAGGTAGAAAAGATTCCAGAGTAAATACTTCTGAATATTTTTCTTTGGTACATTTGTTATAAGAAGAATTTTCGAACAACAATTGAAAATGTTTTTTTGAAATAAAACCTACAGATATTGGTTGTTGTTGTTTAAAAACAAAATGATTGATTTCATCATTCAATAAATATATGTTTTATTTTCCCCTGATCTCGCAGTTTGTGTAGGACCAAATAAATGCTTGTCCACTAACTATATATCATCAGTAGTTGAGACTTCACTAATATATTTAAAACTATAATTATATTTCTTACCACATTGACAAGGTTTACAATCATTTGAAGAATCAAACAAAAGTTCTGGTAGATCCTTAATAAATATTTTATAATTAATTTAAATAAGGTTATAAGGTTATAGATTCCTAAAATTCTCTTCCATAACCAATATAGATCTTCCATTGAACTAAGGGAAGGTACATCTCAGCTCCTAAGGTCTTCAATGTTATGTGTATAACCATTATCATACTGATAAGTAAAAATAATGTATTCATCATTGTAATTATGTACTGTGCATTTATCATTTCTAAATATCATAAGGCAACCTTCATCACATAACTAACATATGTTTACAAGGTTATGCTTAATACATTTAACAAAAGAAAATTTGAAATCAAATCTTTACTAATAAGAACTATGATTTCAACATCAATAATCTGCCCTTGAAAATTGTACCCAAAAGTAACATTTCAACCTTTGAACATGATAATATAATCAAAAAAATATTTATTATGATTCATATTCTTGAAAAAACCACCATCTATGTTCCAAGTATTCATGTGGTCGGAACTTTCTATGTATTCCTAAAAACAATAACATTATACTTTCGGTGCACAAACATGCTTGAGCCAAGTTGTGTTAGAAATAAAATGGGATTCCATAATTATTTTAGAAAAATTTGAATTGTGGAAATATTAGGATTGATCTTTTATTAAGAGAAAAATTATTTTTACAATGACCTCTACTTTGACACTTCGTGAAAAAGGGTGTAGCTTTAGGAACAAATTAATTGTTACTAAAAATTAGTTTTTTATAGGTGTAGCCCATTCCAAAAACAGTATTAGGAGAAAAATTTTGTTTATGCATTTTATTAAAGATTTTTTTCTAGTGGTAATGTATTATAAGATATTATTCAATGAAACAATTTCAGAATTTAGTTTTACAACTATATTCATTCTCTCTTTAGTAATAGTTTTGGAACCACGTTTAACAAAACTTGTTTTTAGTGTATTTTTCTTTGAAATAACCTTTTGTATATATTTTGAAAAAAGTATCATTTTGGAATTATATTTATCATGATCTTTGAAAATATCCAAATTTTCATTAGTTAAAATATTTATTCTTGTATTATCTGTATCTAGTTTTATGCTAACTTTACAATTATAATTCTCAAGTAAATTAGAAAAGAATGAATCTTCTTCATAATAAAAAATATCATTATCCTTTTTTGAGGAAGATTATTCCTCTAAAGGTGAATTATTTTATTATCGTGGTATTTGGTACATGAAGCCAAATTATTTGGGTTTTATATAGTTCATTCCTTTTCCATGAAACAATGTTTTTCATTAGATACATTGAAAAAATGGCTATGTTTTTATGTTGGGAGTTTTCATTATCATAATAGTTACCCGTTGAATCATATTAACATACAATCCAAGAATCATTAGCTTTATGGAATTTCTATCTCTTATATTATTAAAATATCTCTGAATTCCTTTCTCAATTTTTATTTTTTCTACATTTCCTTTTCAGCATAGGAAAATCTGGTCTGATATTTAAATTGTTCATGCATTCATAACAAGTGAATTTATCATTATAGTCACTTTTATCCTTATTAAAATTCTTATATTTGTATTGAAAATATTTTTTACCGACAGTCTTGTTCATCCTTATAGTGACATTTTCAAAATCATGTTTTGAATGCCCAAAATTTCTCAAAACAAATTGAATTTTTTTTCATTCTTGAAGATATAAAAACTACTTTTGGGGGGTTTTTTTTGTAGGAAATGTAGTTGTAGTAAAACAAACACCATCGTCCTTCTTTTTATATCCCTAAACATATATTTTTAAACATCCATTATTCTAAATAATAGTTCCAATAAGATAGTCAAGAGTATGATTTGTTATCCTTTTAGTTGCATTCATAAAATTTCTCATGGAATCCCATTAATTAGGTATGATATATATTTTCTTCTCAAAAATAGTTTCATCATTCAAACTAGTCTCAAAAATAGCTTGTAACCTATTAATAATCATCCTAAATATTGGGTTCATCTTAGTGGAAGATTCTCCAGGATGAAAATCAAATCCTTGATACTCAGATCTCAACATAGCTATCCTGGTTTCTACAACTTTTGAAGTTACAAAATGTGTTGCCTCATGATTTTTCCAAATACTTTTAGCTACTCCACAATGTGATATTTGACTATACATGTTTCTTTTCATGGAGCATAAAAATGTTTTTCATACTCTATAATTAATATGATAATAATTTTTCTCTTGATTTGTAAAATTATTGACTTCTTTTTCAAGAATTTTATAATTTCTTATGAGAATAAGAATGTTATAATCCCCAATGTTGATAACAAAGGCCTGCATTTTGCCTCTAAAATATTCATAGTAAGCACCATCAAAAATCAATGGTGTTTTGGGATTTACATTATCTATGTATATAATATCCATTCATGTCATATTTATAGAAAAACCTTCTTTTCAACGAACATGATAGTGTAGTTGATTTCTAAACAAAAAGTTTATAACAAATTTTTACAAATTTGCAACAGTAAAAGAAGTAAAAACACAGCTAGTATATAAGTAGTGAAATCCTGATCTAATAACAATTGGTGGTTATTAATATGAGTTTTATTGATATAAGGATTGAAAAAATATGTTATTTATGTCTCAATAACAAGAGGAGGTGAATTTTATTTTAAAAATATTAGTTTTAAATAATTAAACTAAAAAATTCCCAAAATGTATTTTAGTAAAGATTAGATTCAGACTTGGACCTCAGACTGATTACAAATGTATCATAAACAATATGATTTTAGTATATCATAGTATAATAATTGTAAACATATAAGATTAAATTATGTCAATATAAATAAATCGGATTCAAAAAATATCTAATAAATATATATATTTTGATTTTATTCTAATATGTTATGATAAATTAGTAACAAAAAAGAACAACATAATATAAAATATGTAACAAAAAGTAATGTAATAGTTAAAACAAAGTAATAATGACTTAAAATTATTATAAGATGAATATATATATTTTAACATTATTAGTAAGGTAGCCCCAGGCATTTGATTAAGGTATGACTTGTATTAAACTTATAATAAATCCTATCTTCCCAATGTATGTGAATCCCATAAAAATATAACATTCTCTATCTACCTAGCCTTGATAGTCATTGATTTGATGAATCAACACTATCTTTATATCCCAGAAATCCCTCGATCAAAATATTAGTTTCTATGTCTTTTTATCCCAGCAATCCCTTGATCATAATCACACCAATCATACACATGATTATAATGAAAATAAATTTTAAAGGGGATAACTAGACAAGGATACCTTGAGATTAAAAAACTCAAATGTAATTACAAAAAACTAAGAACAAGAAGCTCACACTTTGTAATCTTAAGATCTCTCACATAGGTTAAAAATTACAACGTGAATCAGTAAGAAACTCTTCGAATGACTCGGTATTATAATCACTGCTCGAACGGTTATCTTGATAATATAATAATCATATCCTCTTAATGTTTTTTATAATTACTTCGACACATGGATCTTTGAAGAGAAAGTACAAAATCACATTATTTTATACCATTATAGCATAAAAGGTTTCATAATATTATTTACTAGTCTTATATAATGGCACAGACCTCTCTGGTCCATTCCATTGCTGAAATATAGTGTTTGAGGTGTTCTAGGATTTCAAGGTAACTTATTCCCAACAATTTAAAAAACTTTACAGTTCTGTGATGAGTGTTTCCAGTTGTCTGTTAGTCATATTTTGGTAGGTCCTATAGTGTTTCCAACTATATGAAGGTCATCTATCAGTAGGAGCCACAACATTTCCTACTGTTGGTAGGTCATGTAGTAGTAGGTGACACACTGTTTACAGATATGGGTAGTCCATCTATCGGTAGGTCCTATAGTGTTTCCAGATATCGGTAGGTCATCTAAGGGAAGGTACTATAGTGTTTCCAACCATCGGTAGGTGTACAATGTTTCCAACTTCCTAAAATTTCACCACATTAATGTTAAAATTAATTCAACTCCTTGTTTTATGGGGTTAGATCTTATTTCAAATACCATGACCCTTATCTTAATTTTTCCAAGGGTCTGGGTGCCCTTACTCAGTCAAACTGCATAGTCTTGACGAGATCCTCCATTAATAGAAAATATAAACCATATATAAACTTCCAATCCACATAGATATTAAAAAGGTCAATGTACCTTCTTACATTGTCATTCCTTAACCATTCTCTAGGTGTGAGGTTACCTAAACCTTTGTTCCTGAGGTGTTATGCGATTTTGGTGTGGACCTTGAATCATGTTTTCCCTAGATATCCTCATGATACATGTGTACCACCTATTTTGGTGCAACCAAGAACTGTCAATCATTCCTTGATATAATGTATGTTCTAACATCATTCTTCTAGGTCCCATGATATATTTCCTATAATTATTCTTACCATGTGATGGCATGTGATATCCATGTTTCTAATGGAGTTATAATGGGTGTTGGTTGATGTGGTTGTGTCGCAACATCCTGGGTGGATTCCGTCATTACAAGAAAGGGGATTGTGATCCATTTTGTCGGACCATTTTGACGCAAAGAACGTTGAAAACCTTTTTAAGTAGGGGAATCATATCTTCACATTTATTTTACATGCAATCGTAGAGTTGTCAAGATTTAGCCATAGGTTCACACTGGAATTGACATAATAAATATTTAAACTGGATTAAAGAAATAATATTAATTTCCTAGCAATGTTTTTCCTCTAGATTGGAATGAATTTGTGATATTTATGCTTTTCTTGTTCAACATGTCATTATTTATAGAAATTTGTAAATAAAATATTTTCATTATTTATTATAAATTAATTAGAATTAGATAAAGTGGCATGTTTAATTAATCTGGTTGTTGTTGTTGTTCTTGGTGATAATAAAATTGATGCAGTAAAGCATTTTTATTTAAATTGGTTAATTCAATATGGAATAAAGAACCATATGTGTAATAAATATTATTACCTGTAGGGCTCTTAGTTACCCTCTTTCTCATAAAGGAAAAGTACCTTATGCTTTGGAGCTGTGAGTGCTCATTGTGTGTGAAGGCTAAATGCCTTATTTAGGGCCAAGAAACTAATTTCTATGTTGTTTGTTTCCAGGTACAAGTACTATGGTGTCATCTAGGGATGGATGAGCCTGGAGGGTAGTTGTGGTATGTGAAGGAAGGGAGACCCAGTGGTTGTGGCAGTAGTTAAAGTTTAGTGTGGCTAAATGAATTGGTATATGCATGGGGTGTCGAGGAGGATACAAGAGATGATGAAACGGGTTAGAGTTGGTCTTACCTATTGATTTGAAAGGTAGATTCTCATTTAATCAATTGATTTTTTACCATATTTACATTCCCCAATATATGAGGAGGATGATTTTCATACCCTCATTTCAAAATAGATGATGATGTGTGGGTTATTCCATGTGATTTCTGTAGCTAGCTTCTCGATGATGGAGGCGTCTACACTCTTACTATAGGTAGTAAAGACTCGATGGGTTGTTCATCTAATAACTATGTTTGGACCATTGTGCTAGGTGTCATAGATTTTTTTCCAAGAAATAATTGTAATAATGAAAAATGGTAATGTTTTTATTGGACTGAATATATGATGTTTAACCATTGGAGTTGGGGCATTCCAGGATGCAATTCTGAGGTTATGTTTCTGAGAAACTGTGGGCTCGATTTTCTTATGCCTAGAGGGCATAGTTCTTTTTTGAAATGATAGTTGTTATATAATTGAATGTTGAAAATTTTAATGGTTAATTAATAGTTAAATAATAAATTTACATAAACTGAAATAGAGAAAGATGGATAAGTAACCTAATGAAACTCTTTAAATTGTTGTTTTCAAATAGGATATCTGGTCTTAAGAGTGGAAGATAAGAGTCTAAGAGATAATAGATATAGTTGATTCTAAGACTAGGTTTTCCCATCATGTGGTTGTGAGATATATTATATTGTTTAATTGTTTTTTTCTATACGGTACCACACCCTATCAGTTAGGGTGAATGACACCCCGGGGATTCAGACCCTTGGGGAGTGTTTTCCCAAACATCTCAGTGGGAGAATGGATGGATGAATTCCCCATTTGTCCCTACTTTCTTCTCCTAGTAATTACTTGTGTTGGTATGCACGAAAATTAGTTTTCCCCATATATGTGTGTAGAGGGATGTAATGGTTTTTGGTTATTTCACACACATATATTCTGAAATAGTTTTCCAAGGACTAATATAGGAATAATGTGTATAGGTTGTGATGTCTTGAGGATCCTTACCCTATGTATGAGCTATAATGTATTGAGGTATAATACTTGATTTATGATACACATTATGTGGGATATGGTGAATATCAAAAACTAAATTGTTACTTTTGCATTTGTGGATGGTGTGGTACTATGCCCACGTGTCTCGGGGAAACCCTTTGTGTGGCAAGAGGTGCATGTTGTGGTGCTCACTATGGCATGTTATGGCCAACCTTTTTGGAGAGAGATGCTAATTATGTGTGATGTTGGTGAAAAGGGGAAAACCATTGGGGAAGTGGTAATGGGGTACCCTTTATATACATTATTATATTATATACTCTTGTATGAGATACTTGGTCAGAGTATCCATGGTGAAGCTGGGAACATGGTATACCTATTTACGTAAATAGTTATTTTCACTTGTTGTTCAATATTAAATAGCATGATTTCTTTACTTTTAAATGATAGGATACATGGAAGATATTTTTCAGTATACTGCTATTCTCACCTTAAGTTATATAACTATTTTTTATGTCACTTGGGGTAGGTTGGAGATCAGGCTGGTTACTACTATCTTGCAGGAATTGGAGGAGATATATAGGCCTCATGGACACTGTTGTTTTAATTTCTTTTGATACATGATGTTTTCCATTTCAACTATATTAGTTATTTAATGAAATTACATATATGTAATTGTGTTTCTATTTATATTGTATTCTGAGTAGGATTTGGATGGTATTTATCTTATCACTCAGTTTAAATGTGTTCTCTTAGAGGGTAATGCCTCCAATCAGTGTGTTTACTATACCCTTGGTTCTAGTCACCAACCTGAGGCCTACTGGTGGTGGGACACAGGGGTCATTATCTCTATTCTCACATTTAAAGCCAAGGATGGGTACACATTGTCATGATAGTGTTAGGTATATAGACCCAAGCTTGACGTACATGGACATACTTTTACATTTACAGAATACTTAATACATAACAAAAACAATCACCGAAGGACTATAATAGTTTAGTGTCTTTGAAAACTCGGAATATAATCTTCTAATCATGGTGAAAGATCATCAACATCTCCCATAATGATATTATGCTTTTGTTTTCTTACCTAAAACCTTTCTCTATATCCTGGGGAAAAACATAAAAAGGGTGAGCTCAAATGCTCAGTAAGGGTAAACATAGAGAACATAAAACAACCCATAAACATTTGAACGTAACAACATGAACATGGCATAAATATTAGCGGTACATAAGGCATAGATCATAAAGGAACATCAATCATGATAAAATAGAATCGGAATAAAACATTTAATTGTGGGAAACCATTATGCACATGATATGATTTCCATAGTAGCCAAGGAATTACTTCCAAGACCATCCTAGTGGACAAAGTCCCTTTCTGAATCGAATTCACTCCTCGTTCTAGTCCTGCATCACTAAACCAGATTAACTTACCTTTCCACCCATGTCTATCTCATGAGATATAAATCATTACCCAATTCATTGTAGGGAGTTATTGGCCCCACCCATCTCATAATGAAATCATTCCTACGTGTGGCACAACATAAACATAAATCATTCATCATAACCTAAAGAATAAAATGGTTTTCATAAACATCAGTCCATCATAAAATAATCCATATAAAACAAATTGTTATCATTTCATTATAATAAAATTGAATTTATGTAAATCATAGAGACATTATACTTGAAGCATACACATATGAAATAATTTCATCTTTAGATGGAAACTGGTTTTGATAAAACACTTGAAATGAATTATTGATGAAAATATCCTTTCTTATTTAAAATCATTTTATCATCAAAAAATGACATGAAATTTTAAAAGAAAAGGATTTTGTTGAAAATTTTCATCTAATCTTGTATAGTAATCTTCATGAAAATTAGGTGTTATGAAACTGTCAAAATCTATTCACTCCATATAAGTTAAAAAAAATTATCCTTATACTTTTTTTGGAAAAGTCAAAAAGTTCTCGTGTGGTAAACAAATGTAAGATTCCTTTCATACAATGTGGTAAATTTCAAATATGGGTAAAAAGTAAATTAAACATACATGAAACCATTTTTAGAAAACATGGGCATGGATGAAAAATATAACCCCTGTAAATACTTACGTATAAGCAATCTCGGATAAAAATGAGATATGCAAAATTATCCCTTACCTTAGGTCTGATATGATTTGTACGTATCCGAACCTACTATATAATGATTTAAATAATTTCATTTACAAATTACAGAATCATATTCATTGTTATGATATCATATATTGTTCACTTATGATTTTATATTACCCGTTCTTTTTTAAATTCCATGTTAAAGCAACATTTTGGGTAAACTCGTTTTATTTATCGTATGAGTTTGGACTTGTTGTTCATGATATTAGTATTACTTATATCATGATTTAATTACTTCTAGAATTTAAATCATGATTTATATATCATATATATATTCAGTGTATATATATATAATAGATAGTTGAATGAAATGAAATACACCGTTCATGGAGACGGTAGGCCGTACGTACGCATGAATGTTGTTTTCCTTTTCTTATTGACATGAATGGAAGTAATTTGATGACATATATATATATATACATAAATAAAGTAGCTTAATTATGTCATATATTTCATTATCCTTCATTATATATACTTTATAATCATTCTAGAATGGTTAACACGGAGAATGAATCTCATCGCGTTGTTGAGACGGTAATCCGTACGTACGCACGAGCGATTATATCATTCCCATAATTATTGAATGGAATTGGATTGGATGATATAATATCACAGAATTAGTATGATGTTATTATAACCATATATATTTATTCATTACACCATTCTACCCATCCAATTAAGGTGGTGGTGGAAAAACAGATTACACCACGGCATGGAGACGGTATTCCGTACATATGCACGTGCGGTGATTTTGTTTTCCGTAGGATGGATAGAAGGTGAAATGGGGTTGTTTCATATTTGTAATAACATATCAGTATATTAGTGATAATTATGTTATTACATTATAATGAAACAACTAAATAAGAATAAGTTGAAGAAGAAACAAAACTTCAAGGAATCTGTAGAAGAGATTACCTCTTCTTCGACGCACCTCTTTTAGGCTTCCTCTTAAGGCACTAGAGTTGGACTATTGAGGATACCAGAACCTATATAATGTTTCTAAGGAATTTTATAATGGAAATGAGCAGGGTTTGGCCGAGAATGAAGGCTCAAAATTTTTTAAAGAGAAGAGGGAGGAGGTTCCCTTTTATAAGGGATGAGATGGGCACTTTAGGAAAAATTTATTATTTTATAATAAAGTAATATTCGGTTTATAATGGATAAAAAGTGACTTATTTATAAGTTAATATAGGTATGGGTCAAAATCCTTTCAACCAATAGGTTTTACACAAATTTAATTTGCTATTTAATCCATATCATTTAGATTTAACTCTATTTTATTTAAATTTTAACATGTCTTCTTGTTTTCTTACACTATATGGTTAATAAACTTATTATAACAAGAAAAACGAACACCAAGTGGTTCATTATTAATATATATAACCTTATCTATGTCATTTTGCTGAACCTTATAATTTTAGGAATAGAATAAAAATTAATAATATAATATTTGTTTTAAGAACTATTTTATGTCAATTTTGGCACTATTTGGTAATTGATTTTTTTAAAATTATTACCAGCATGAATAGTTCTAAAAAAGTTAATTGATGCAATAATAACATGTCATATTAACCTAAAAAATTAGTGTAATTTATAAAAAGTCTCAAATTACCCTTATTTGGGTATTTATAACATCAATTATGTTAATATTTCATTAATAAGGTAATTATTGCATCATCATTGTGACATAAATAAATTAAATTATTTAATTTCAAAAAAGTATAAATAAAATAAAATAATGTAGAATTTTTTTTTGATCTTTCTAATGAACATTTATAATCGAATTTATCTTATGTATAACCCTATATTTAAAATGTTTTAGTTACTAAACGTTGATTTTAACTCCTTTAACTCTTCTTATAATAAAATAAAAATTAGTGTCCTAATCTAATCCAAGTGGACATAAAAGGTAATAGTTTATTCCTAAGGTTGTTCTTGGTCGAATTACACTTATCCAATAGAAATATAACATGTTTTACGGTAATAATAATAACATTTTTACCCTTAATTACCCAATTTACTTTTAACCGTGGAAAATAAAAGTATGAAGTTACTATTCATAAAAAAATTATCTTATTCAACCACATTTTACTCCTTGATATTAACCATGTCTCTCCGATTTTTTCAAATTCAACTCATAGAAGTGGTAAAATTATGTTTTATGTTCAATTGAAAATTCTCTTAGTAGGTGCGTAAAAGAAGGTAAAAAGTTCAATAAAATTTTAATATATCTTTATTATTATAAAATGACTCCAATGAATTAAATTAAAATTATATAGGTATTATGTATATATTTTGACCAAAAATAAATTTAAATAATATATATGATTATTTAAATAAAAAGTCGGTTTTAAATAGCAACCCAGTGTTTTCACTATTCATCAAAAAATGAATGTTTTCAAAAAAATAACAAAAAATCACCGTAGGATAATTTCGATATTCCGAATCAAAAAATGAAGTCAATTTTGAAAGATAAAATTTATAAAATTTCTAAAAGTGGGTATTACTATTCATAACAGCTAGTTCATAATAATATTATAATAATATCTCATTTAGTAAAACTCGTTATTGCATAAAACACACGCTATCGAGGAAGGTTTCTCTAGCATGCAACACAAGCCTATAATAGTGTTTGCATATATTGTATGCTAATATGGTGTTGCATATAGTGAAATATAATCTTGGTGTAGATTACAACACAACACATCAAGGTAATTAAAAATAATATTTCTCATAAAATCTCATGGTGTTACATTCTACCCCCCTCAAAATGAATTTCGCACTAAAGAATTTTTGGGATTATAAATCATATACTACTTGACAGTTTCTTTCATATAAACCCAAATCGTAAAATGGAATAATAAATTAAATTTTTAAAAAGGAGCGTTAGAAACATAATGGATACCCAAAGTAACTCATCACTGGGATTCCACATAGGAGAATATAGGTGAAAATATGGATATGGAAGAGAAATATAATCATCATGTTTTGATGAAGAGTGGTAGAGAACATGGATATGAAAAATCCAACAATCACAAATCCATAAATTTGTGATGATCTAAGGTACGCTCTGATTCATCAGATATGGGAGTACTAAGACAACATTTTTCATTTTCAAGATCATTTCCCTAATATTGATGAGTTTATTATTTAAAAGAAATAATTACTTGAATTTGTTACAATCTGATGGTTGTTTGTGCATTGACCAATTCCTGCTTCATCTCTAAAAGAAATGAGGTTGAATTTGTCTTCCGTGAAGTGTTAGCAGATCATGCGATAGAATGATAGGCCATTCCATCTGTCTCAAACATAAGGCTAGAAAAAGTTATTAAATATACATAAGTCGATCTATGGTGAGATTAATCGTACATGGTTCCAAAAATTTGACTTATACTTCATCTATCATAGTGCTTAATTAAATAAAACTAGTTTCTACTATCCACGAACTTTTTGTAGGCCAGTGGTATGCTATAAAGGCCTGTCAAACTTCAGTTTTGGGTTCGATTCCCGCAACCTTGTCCGACGCGACGGGTTGTCGCTCGTCCTACGGGTTGTCCTTTTTCTAAAACTATACTATTATAGCATAACATAAAGTTCTAGCCATAAAAAGTACTATATGATGTCTAACTTAATATATTCCAATATTTATGTTTATCCAAAATACTTATATCCAATCTCATAGTATAAATAAAATGATTACAAGAAAGGTCATCTACAAAGCATTGAATACAATAATTTATCGCCCGTATATCATATGATATATATATCTTGTTGGTCACATTAAAAACATTGGAATTCCTTAAACATTTATTCTCTCGAAACATGAGTATCCAATGATCCTTAGTGAAAACATGAATGTTATAAACAATTTACTCTTTCCACATACCAAAATCCCCAAATTCAGTATACTCAAACCATGATATCACTTTGCCCTTATACCAGTCATGAGCTCATTAATACTATCAAACATCTCATTATCTCTTTATCCTTTCATTAGGAACATGTCATCTACCTTCCAAAAATTTTGGAATAACCATTCATGGTTATCGATACCATTCATCATATACTTACACAAACTCAAGGAAAGACAACAGTGTAAAAATCCATAGATTTTTCTTTATTCCAATGTACCAAACATTATTCTTGATAAACATACAATCATTCCACTAGCTTCTTAAACCACTAATTAATCTTCATCATTTCTTTCAGCTCATATATCATTTGTAGTCTCGTCATCATCATACACAGAAATGCTACCCATATGACCATGATAATTCACTTCATGACATTTAACCTTTTGGAATTGGTTTGCATGATGCCTGTATATTCGACATTTAAACCATTTAACCACTGTTGGTGTCTTAGAAATACCATTATCCTTGTCCATGGTGTTAACTGAACCTTTTTCGTTACAATTACTGGCTTTGTGTCCTTTCTCTTCCACACCCAAAGCATCATCTAGTTCCTTTGAAACATTCTCCCTTATGCCTCTTCCCACATGATTTACATGAGGGGAATTTAACAATCTTTCCTCTATGATCATCATGAAACTCCATCTTTCGCTTATTAGTTGATTCCGAAAACTTATTGAAGTTGAGATTATTGATCATATTATGAGATTGCTGATTACGAATAATAATGATATGTTGAATTCTAGATCCAATTTCATTTGGTTTCTCATGAATAATATAATTTGATTTTCCATCATATCCTTCATTATCGTGAATTTTCATGTTTCTATCCATTTTCTAAAACCCAAAAAGAATAGAGTGAGAGGAAAAAATCATAATCAAGGGGGAGTACCTTCAATATCTAACATCTTAGGTTTAATTATAATTTTGTTCCTGTAATTCAAGTACTATAACCTATACTTATACGTAACCTTAGGGACATCCCTAGAAATACCCTAGAAATATCTATAGGGATATTACTAAGGTTTCACATCCTAGTTTACAAAGGTTAACTAAACCTTTCCTCTGATAACAACTTTAAATACCGAAGCTTGACGTACATGGAAATTATATTACTTTTGCGAAATACTTAATAAATAACAAAAACAAAAACCAATGAACCGTAATAGATTAGTGTCTTTGGAAACTCGAAATATAATCTTCAAATCATGGTAAAATATCTTAATCATATCCCATATATATCTTCCCCTTTTGTTTTCTTACCTAAATCCTTTCTTTATATCCCGGGGAAAATAATACATAAAAAGGTTGAGTGCAAATGCTCAGTAAGGGTAAACTTGGAGAACATAAAACAACCCATAAACATATGAATGTAAATACATTAAGATGAAATAAATCATAGCAGCACATAAGGCATAGATAATAAAGGAATATCAATCATGATAAAATATAATGGGAATAAAACATGTATTTTTGGAAAACCATTAATCACATGATATGATTTCCATAGTAGCCAAGGCATTGATGCCAAGACCATCATAGTGGAAAAAGTCCATTTCTGAATCAAGTTCAATCCTCGTTTCAGTCTTGTATCACTAAACTGTATTAACATACCATTCCATCCAAGTCAATCTCATGAGATATAAATATTTACCCAATGCATTGGATGAGGATATAGGTCCCACCCATCTCATAATGAAATCGTTCTTACGTGTGCCATAACATAAACATAAATCAATTATCATAACCCAATAAATAAAATTGTATTAAATCTCTAGTAATCGTTTTCACTATATTATGAGAGTGGACTCCAGTGTTATGGATAAGCCTAAATATTGGAATGGATAATGATGGACCTAAGTTAGTATTGTTTAAGGATAGAAGTTTTTCGATATTATTGATGAGATGTTATAGTAATATAGTTTTAGAAAAAGGACAACCTGCAGGACGGGCGACAACCCATCGCGTCGGACAAGGCCGTGGGAATCTAACCCACAACCGAAGTGCGACTGGCCTTTATCGCCGACCATTGGCCTACAAGAAGTCCCTGTTTAGTAGAAACTAGTTTTATTATTTTAAGAAGTATGATATATGATGTATAAGTCCATTTTAGGAACCATATATCATTAATCTCACTATATATGGACTTATGTATTTTTTTGATAACTTTTCTAACCTTTTGTTTGAGACAGATGGAATGACCCATCATTCTATCACATGATCTGCTAACACATCACGGATGACAAATTCAACTTCATTTCTTTAAGAGATTGAGTGGAAATTGTCCAAAGAATGACCAACGGTGAGACTATACCGAAATCACGAAAGTATTTCTTCTAATTCCAATTTCATCAACTTTTGGGAAATGATTTTGAAAATAAAAAATGTTGTCCTTGTGCTCTTATATATGATGAATCAGATGGTACCTTATATCATCAAAAATTTATGGCTTTGTGATTGCTGGATTTTCCATATCCATGTTCTCTACCACTCTCCATCAGAACATAATGGTTAGATTTCTCTTCAATATCCATATTTTCACCTCTGTGGAAACCCAGCGATTAGTTTATTTGGGTAACCGTTACGTTTCATACTTTTGTTTTTAAAGATTGGTTTTGGTATTCCTTTTTACGATGTGGGTTTCAATCAATGAAAGTTTTGAATAGTAAACCATTTATAACCCCGACGAATTTCGGGGGAGAAATTAATTTTAAGAGGGGTAGAATGTAACACCCCGAGATTTTATGAAAAATATTCTTTTAATTTCATTAATGTCTTGTGTTGTATGCTACACCAAGATTACCTTGCGCTATATGAAACACTGTATTAGCTTGTAGTATACGCAACACTATTCTTGGATCGTGTTACACACAATTTTGATAATAGTTATTCTATGCAACATTGAGTATATGTATATATATTCAATGTATAAATTAAATATGGTTGGATTATGTTATACGACACAACGAAGGATTCTTGGACAGCAAGCAACCCTGACTCTGCTTGCATTACACGCAATCACGACCTTCCTCGATAGCGTGTGTTGTACGCAATATTGGGTTTTACTAAAAAGCGATATATTATTATAATATTATTATGAACTAGCTATTATGAATAGTATTAACTAAATTTTGAATCTTATAACATTATTATTCGTCTTACACATTTTCTAAAACATGGTATAAGAACAAAATAAATTTTTCAGGTAAAATAATTATTTTTTAATAAATGGATTTTTGCCGCCTTTTGATGGTGCACCCAATTTAAATCTTGTTTATGACATGTTTATAAGTCAATTTGACCAAATAAAATTCTTCTTTGAAATCATGAAATAAAAATTTACTTTGGATAAATTTTTCATATTATTCTGGTAACTTTCATATTTTGATGAATAGTAAAAACACGCTATATTTTAATTAAAAACAACTTTTTTTATCGCAATAATTTATATGAATAAATTATAATATTAAATGGTTTTAAAGTATAAATAGAATATATTTTTACTAATTAATATAATGTATGTCATTAGCATTGATTCTACCTTGAATTCGTAGGATAAATCAATTCAATCTTTTGCAATGTTTTAAAGAAAAACCAGTCTTCATTCGATAACAGGATTAATTTTAATTTAATTTCTGCAAATTTTCTGTATTGAATTTGGAAAAAATGGATTCCATATTTGGAATCAGTGGATCCAAATTATGTTAATAAGCTACTTTTTTTTGGGAATTAGGAATAGTAACAACCGTAAATTTTATTTACCATAGTTAAAGGTAAATCGTGTAATTAAGGGTAAATATAATATTATAAAATTACCCTAACACATGTCAAAATCCTATTGGATGACTAAAAGTCGACCCATTTCCCTTAAGGGTCAGATTAGATTCATTTAATGGACTTTTTTCAATGAAAAGAATTTAATTATTATTAAAACCAAAGAATGTGACAACATGTCTCTTTCTTAAATCTTATAAGTATAATAATTTTAATTTAGTTATAAACTTCATAAAACTCCAAACACGAATAGTCTCTAGAAATATAATACAATTATATACATTACAGGAATTTATTTAGAATTTTTAGGGATTAAATAATTATCATTTATTATGACACAAAGATGATGCAGTAATTGTCTTATTAATGAAATATTGACATAATTGATTTTATATATTCCCAAATAAATGTAATTTAAGACTTTTTATAAATTAAAGTAATTTTATATTTTAATATGACATGTTATTATTGATTTAATTAACTTTTTTCGAACTAATCTTTATGTTATGATTTTCACAAAAATCAATTACTAAATGGTGTCAAAATTGACATAAAATTGTTTTTAAAACAAATATTATATTATTAATTGTTATTTTATTCATAAAAATATAAGGTTCGGCCAAATGACATATATAATGTTATATATATTAATAATAAACAACTTCGGGTTCGTTTGGATTATTATAGTATGTTTATTAACATCATAGTATAAGAACACAAGAAGACACGGTAAAAATAAAATTATTTAACCTAATGTTAAATCTAAATGATAAGGTTAAAATAGGAACCTAAACTTGTCTAAATTATATTTTATGAGAAGATTTCGACCCATCCCCAGCTTAACTTTGAAATAAATCAATTTGGAGCTATTTAAAACCGAACCTGACTTTATAATAAAATAATATTTTTAGTTTTTCTAAAGGAGCCTCTCTCCTCCCTTATAAAAGAGAACCTCCTCCCTCTCTTCCTCACACAACATTGAGCCTTCAAACTCTGAAAAACCCTAAAATATTCTCTTCTCCACTTCCCTAGATACATCCTAGAGGTCTTGGTCTTCTTCAAAGACCAATTTATTGACCTAAGAGGAGGTCTCAAAGAGGCGCTTCAAAGAAGAGGTAATGTCCGTTTCCGATTCTTTCACCTTTATTTCTTCTTCCACTTATTTTCCTTATGTTGTTTCATTATGAAGTAAAAACATAAGTATCACTCATATACTGATATATTATTATAAGTATGAAACAACCCAATTTCTCCATCTATCCATCCTACGGAAAACGAAATCACCATGCGTGCGTACGTACGGAATACCGTCTCCACGCCGTGGTGTAATCTATTTTCCACCACCAACTTACATGGATGGGTATAATGCTGTAAATAATAACTATATATGATTATTTTAAAGTGATATTGATTCTGAAATAGTATACATACACTCCAATACAGTCCCACGATCCTGAGAACAATATCATCGCTCGTGCGTACGTACGGACTACCGTCTCCACGACGCGATGAGATTCATTCTCCACGTTAACCATTCATGAATGATTATAAAGTATATATAATAAGTAATCATGAAACATATTACATAATAATGATACTGGATTTATGTGTATATATATGTATGTCATCTACTTAATTCCATTCAACTCAGTAAGGAAACGAAAAGAGCGTTCATGTGTACGTACGGCCTACCGTCTCAATGAACGGTGTATTTCTTTCTATTTACTTATTTATTATATATATATATTCTGAATATATATTATATATCAATATTGTTATATATTCTAGAATTTATTAATAATGATCTAAGTAATCATATGAATAATTGCAAGTCAAAACACAGAGGACAAATGAAACAATTTTACCCAAAACGCTCTTTAACATGGAATTTACAAAAGAACGGGTAATATAAAGTCATAAGTGAACCATATATGATATCATAAAAATGAGTATGATTCTGTAATAAGTCAATGACATTATTTAAATCATTATACAGGAGGTTCGGACACTTACGAAGCAAATCGGACCTAAGGTAAGGGAAATATCAAAATCTCATTTTTATCCGAGATTGTTTATACTTTAGTATTTACTGGGGTGTATTTTATCATCCACTTTCATGTTCCATGAATATGTAATATTGATTCCATCCACCTAAAATATTTTTTAAATCCAATTTTACCCTTCAGTGAGTTTTTAGTAAAGGATATGAAAGGAATCTTTTGTCGTTTTTTGTACGAGGTACTTTTTGACTTTTCTGACAAAAGTACGAGAATAATGTTTTTTTAACTTATATGGCATGAATGGATTTTTAAAACCATATTTAAAATAATCTTCATTTACATGTTTTCATGTTTATTTTTAATCAACTTCTTTTAGTTTAAAATTGTATGACATGTTAAGAACGGAAAAATGTTTTTGAAGAAGAAATGATATTTTCCTCAAGAATGGAGTTCAAGTGTTTTATCAAAATAATTTTCCATCTAAGATAATAAAGGGTTCAGTTTTTATCGCTATTATTACATTGATTTGATTATGTTGGGATGGAATTATTTTTATGAATTCCTTTATCTTATATGAATTGTTTTATGATGTCATGTTGTTTAAGAATCCCATTTTTATTACATGGATTATGCTATGATGTATGGTTTTTGATTTTGTGGAAAACATAAGAATTATATCATTATAAGATGGGTGGGACCTATATCTCCCTCCAATTAATTGGGTAAAGATTTTATATCTCATTATATAGACATGGATGGAACGGCAGGTTAAACCAGTTCAGTGAAAGAGGACTGAAACGAGGAGTGAACTCGGATCAGAAATGGACTTTGTCCACTAAGATAGTCTTCACAATGAGTCTTGACTAACAAGAAATGATTTTCTATGATTATGTGTGCATTCCACAAGGTTTCATGTTTTATGTTATGATTATTGGGATTACATTTCACTACTATGATTTATCCCATGTTATGATATTATGATCTCTTTTGCAGGTTATGATTTCCAAAATGTTATGTTCTTATGAATATGATGTGATTGATTTTTCTTTTGTTTACCCTTACTGAGCATTTGAGCTCACCCTTTTATGTTTTCTTTTCCCCAGGATATAAAGAAAGGTTTTAGGTAAGAAAAAAAGGGAAGATCTTTATGGGAGATGTTGAAGATCTTTCACCATGATTAGAAGATTATGTTCTGAGTTTCCAAAGACACTAAACTATTACGGTCCTTGTGTGTGTGTTTTTGTTATGTAATAAGTATTTTGCATAAGTAATGTAATTTCCTTGTACGTTAAGCTTCGGGTCTCTATAATGATGTTTTTCACATGTTGCTGATATGTCACTATCTTCACGATGACTATCACATCATCGATTGGGTCAGATCGATGTTGACGATGATACAACCTTTGAGGAGCAGCCTCTAGAGATCGAAGACCGCAATAAGAAGTTGTTTTTAGAGCATGTTATACCCTAGGATTGTGTGCTGTGGAAACATGGTGGAATGGTGGATAATACCTGGATATGTGAGTCATATATACTCACTTAGTACCCTGAGCTATTTTATATTTATCTCTTTTCTTCTAACGATGTTTCTTTTTTGTGTAGTAGACTTTTCCTATTTCTGAGACGACTTTATCTTATTGCATGATGTGGATTACCATATTTTTAGAGGTATCTCTATTTGAATATTATTTAGGGGTTGTTTTTTGTTATTATGTTGTTTTTATCTTATTCATCTAGTGAAGTGGTTGAGATCCTTTGGTGGTGAGAGACTTGAGAGGAGTCTTGAAGGGTGGTTGTTCAAACTATTTTTTTTTTGTTTTTTCTCTAGGTTGGTTTTGGATTTTCAAGGTTGATAATGTTTTGTGAGGCATATAATGTAATGGCCCAAACATCTCAAGTCCATTACATTATTTAAAGCTGGCGTTTGAAGTGTTCTAGGAGGTCAAGGTGACTAATTCCCAACACATTGCAAAATTTCTAATTCTGCGATTAGTTTTTCTAGATGTAGGAAGGTCATCTATCAATAGGTTCTTTAATGATTCCATCTATTGGTAGGTCATCTATTGGTAGGTTCTATAGTGTTTCCAGATAACGGTCGGTGCTACAATGATTCCATATATTGGTAGGTCGTCTATCAGTTGGTTCTATAGTGTTTCCATCTATCAGTAGGTCATATATTGGTATGTTCTATAGTGTCTCCAGCTATTAGTAGGTGTAATGTGTTTTGATATTCCTACAGTTTCCCCCCTTTGATGTTAAAATGTATTGAAATCCATATGTTAAGAATGATAATTCCAATTGAAATCCCATAACTATTATCTTAATTTTCCCAATGGTATGTGTTCCTTTACTCGGTGAAACCACGTAGTCTTGACCAGATCCACCTTTAATAAAAAATCTAAACTGTATTTAAATCACTCATGAATTTATAATTTGAAAAGGGAAAAGATATATTCCTACATTGTTCTTCATTCTCCTTTGTCTTGGTGTGATGTTCCCAAAACCTTTGTTCCCGAGGAGTTGTGTGATTGTGGTGTGGATCTTGGATCATGTCTTCCATGGAGTTCTTCTTGTTGCATGTGCACCCCCTGTTTTGGTGAAACCAGGAAGTGTCGATCCTTCTTTGATATATGCTATGTTCTAACATTGTTCTTTTGGGTCTCTCAATATGTTTTCTCCCGTTCTATTATCAATGTGATGTCATGTGATCTCCATGTTTCTATTGGAGTTTTCGTGGGTGTTTTTTTGATGCAATCATGTCACAACATACTCAAGTGGTTGTAGTTATTGAGAGAGAGGTGGTCATGATCCATTTGGATAGACCATTCTCACACAAAGAAATTCGGAAACATTTTGAGGTAGGGGATCAATTTCTTTTCTTTATTTTACATTCAATCATGAAGATAACATAGTGTAACCACTATATCACAATGAAAATAACATAAAAAGTATTTTAATTAGATTAAAGAATCACTATCAATTGACTAGCGATGTTGTTTCCAATTGATTATCTAGATAGTGTGATATTTATGATTTTCTTGCTTAGCATGTAGTTCTTGGTGGAAATAGGTAATGAACATAAAGTTGGTATTAACTGTAAATTAATTTCCCAAAGATAACGAGGCATGTTTCATGAATCTGGTTGTTGTTGTTGTGCTTAGTGATAATCAAATGGATGCAGTAATGGATGTTTAATTGGATTGATTAATTCAAGATGGAATATGGAAAATGTTGTGTCATAATGATAATGTTTTGTAGAATTCTGAGTTACCTTCTTTCTCATAAAGGCCAAGCACCTTATGCTCTGGAGTTGAGAGTGGTCGTTGTGTGTGGAGGTTTAATTCATTGTTTAGGTCCAAGATCCTAGTTTCTATGTTATTTGTTTCCTAATTCTTGTGTTATGGTGTGATCATGGGATATATGAGCCTAGAGGTCTATTGGGGTATGTGTTGGAATGGAGGCCTAGTGGCTGTGGAAGCATTTGAGTCCTAGTGTGGCGAGATGAATCAGATTATTCCAGTGGGTTTCATGGAGAACATCAAAGATGATGAAAATGGATGAAGCTGGGTGTTCACATTACTGTGAATTTTAGATTCTTATTGAATCTATTTCTTGTTTACCTTCTTTATCATTCTCACTATTTGAGGTAGATGTTTTTTCTTAGCCTCCTTTCAAAATAGGAAAAGAATCCAGGGGTATGACACATTATTTTTGTGTTTATTTTTTTGAGGATGTATGGTTTTACACTCATGAATTAGCCCTCTATATAGGGATAAGTAACTTAATATAGATTTTGAAATGGTTGTTTTCTTATATGATATATCGTCTTAGCAGTGACAGTCGGGAGTCTATGTGATGTTAGCAGCATTTGAGTCTATGACTATGTTTTTCCCATAATGATGTTATCAGCTATATTGTATCATCTACTCTTTTTTGTTTCTATATGCAACCCCACCTTGTTAGTTTGGGAGACTGACACCCCTTGGATTCGGAGCCTTGGAGGGGTTTTTTCCCCAAAATCATAGTGGGAGGATAGATATATAACATCTCCCTTTGGAACCACTCTGTTATCATAGTAGTTACATGTAATTGTATACACGGCGGTAGGTTCTCACAATATATGAGTGTATAGTGCATTAATGGACTATGGTTATTTCACAAATATATATTCCAATTATAGTTTCCTATGGAATACTATATGTATAACGTGTATATGCTGTGATGGATTGATGATTCTTACTCATTGTAAGGGTTGTAATGGCTGGGGGTATAATATTAGATGTATGATACACATCATGTATGCTATAGTGTCTACTGAAGACTATATAGTGACTTTTGGTTGTTTGGATGGTGTGGTGCTTTGACGAGGTGTCTTTGGGAAATACTTTGTGTTACACGAGGTGCATATTACCGTACTTGCCCATGTGTCTTTCGGATCGTCTTTTTGGATAGATATTCTTATGATGTATGACATTGGGGGAAAATGGAAAACCAGTGGGGATATGGTAGTGGGGTACCCTTGATATCCTTTATTATATTATACACTCTGGTATGTGATACTTAGTAAGAGTAGTCATGGTGAGGCTGGGAATTTAGTATACATGTTCAGGTGTTGAGTTAGATTCACTTGTTGTTTACTATTCTTTAGCATGATTTCTTTTCATTTACACAAGAGTCCCCAGGGAGGATTCTTCTAATAATACTATTATACACACCCAATGTTATATAAAAAAATTTTATAGGCCACTTGGAGAAGGTTGGAGATCGAGCTAGTTACAACTAGCTTGCGTGTATTGCAGGAGATGGTTGGGATTTGTGGTCACTGTCGTTTTACTTTCTTTTGGTTCTTGCAGTTTTCTCTTTCATTTGTAGTAGTTTTTTATGAAATTACATATGCGTACTTCGGTTTATTTTAATATTTTAGTTTGAGAAGGAGTTGGTTGGTTCCTATTTTATCTCTCCCTTACGCATGTGTTATCTTAGAGGGTAATGCCTTCCATAAGTGTGATTATTGTAACCTCGGTGTTAGTCGCCAACCCTAGGACTACTAGAGGAGGAGCTCGGGGGGTCATTATCTCTTTTCTCACATTTCCTGCCCAAGAGGGGTACTCTTTGTGGGAAAGGGGGTCGTGACATCTACCATATTCTGGTTACAAACTTATTTGATTCCGATGTTATTCCTTACTATTTTCAATATGATTATCATAATAAAGGTATGTACAATTTTATAAGTATAAATTTTAGTCTGATGATGATGAACATTGGATGTACAAAGGCAAGACAAAGTCTCTCATCTGCCAAATAATAGTTGATACTGATGACTCAGATCAAAACTCATAATGATTCCCATAATAAAGAAATATATGTTTATAAATATAATACTAAATTATTCTAAGTACGGTAAAAATTAATTATTTCCATAAAAATATATAAAACACTATGGATATAAAAAATTTACTGAAGTACTTATAAATAATGTGTTTGTGATATCCAAAATAAAAAGGAATGAAAATTTAAGATGTATTACTTCTGACTCAACAACAAGAAGCAGTCATTGATGTTTTGTTAGAACAAAAACATTGTACACCAATTTAAAGATGGAAAAGAAAAAAAATCATCCACTAAGAACATTAATTAGGGTAGTAGAGTTTCATATGTCACATTAATGTTATTAAAAAAACCTCAAATAAAAAATTTTCAATTAGAAAATAACACGATCAAAAAATATTTTTTAGAATGTTGTTTCCAAATACTAATGCACAAACATCAAGAAAATAATGATAGTGAAAAATATTAATTTGGAATGTAATATTATTGGAAATCGAGTGACTAAAGTCATTTATGTGTCACAATGTGATTATGACAACAATTTTTTAATGAGTTATGTGTTTTAATATCTGAAACTATTAAGCATTCCATTATGTCACCACATAAACTATCAGTTACCCAATACACTAACTATTAATGTGTTTGTAGCCTTTATGAATAAGATTACTAATGCCAATAATGAACAAAGGAGGTTGTGTTCTTATGGTTGGTGGAGGTCCGAATTGTGCTAAAAGAGGATAACTACTTTGGATCATTCCTTTGTTTTTTTGAAGCTTTTGAATTGTGATATTCCAATAGACTTTTCATTGTGTTTTTATAATAAAATTTTATTTATCTATACAAATTGTAAGGATTGTTATTAGTAGGTGGATTCTTTGTGCACACCCATAAAAGAGTGTCTGTTATAAATACAATTAAAATATTATTACTATTATTATTATTATTTTCACAAATTTGTAGTACATATAAGTGAAGGTAAAATGGAAAGAATGGTCCCACAAATAAAGTTTTATTTACTTTATGATAAAAAATAATTGAACTCGTGGAATGTGAAGTCATGTTCTTTGGAATGGAAACAATGAATTTTTGTGACGACTTGTCTGTCTGTATCTATATAAAAACTGGGGGTTCCACATGGCATACTGCTATAAGCAATAGTATCCTAATTTATATATGACCCATGTATCTCCTGGTAGAGCAACCTGATTTATATATTTCATGTGTTGGTTATTTGTTTTATTACATGTATTACTACTTATTGTTTTTCTTGTTTTACAACCTCATGTATGTGTTTTCTCACCTCCACCACAATGAATGAATATTAAACATCCAATTAGTTTTCTGAGGTTCCTTGATTTTATTTCTGTTTTAAAATTTGGTTCTTTCTCTATTTCCTTTTTGTTAACAATGTGTTTTTAACATCATACACATTTTATGTACCTGATACATGTGTTTTCTCGCCCTAGAACATGATAGTTTGTTTTTATATATTTTTTAATTCTTACTATTTTTCTTTTTTTTTGTTAGGTGTGGATATATATATGTAAGCTAATAACAAAATTATTTTTAAATATTAAATATTACATATTAAATATAATTAATAATAAGTATTATTCACTTAAACATAATTCATAAATAAAAAAATGAAATACATAGTATTTCAAAATTAAAATTAATTTTTTAATAACTTATTTAAAAAATAATAATAATATATTTAATAATATCACTAATATGAATCCTATTTAATAGAGTGAGGTACTCTTTAAGAAGGTACCCATTGTTTTAGTTTGATTAATGAAGACATCCTTAGTTAATTGATGTTTTGTTTTTTTGTCTTGAATATTAAAAAACCTAACATTATTAGCTGAATTTAAATTTTAACAAGGGATATTTTCAATTATTTATCAGAAAAAGAATGGGTTTTTCCAATGATTAAAAATTGTGCATCCTTAGTAGATGGAGAAAAAACCCCTTTTATGTTATCATAGATAAATTTTAGATCATGTATTCATAGACTCTCTGATAGTGGGAGGGTGTTTCTAGGGTTTTTGGGATTGGGAAGTCCTAGGTTTTCCTTGGATTGGTGCTGTTTTAGAGATTTTTCTTTATATGTATTCTAATAAAATTAAAAATGTAAAGGTAATTTTTAAAAAAAGAATGTGTATGGAAGGAATCAGGGGGTTTTCCACCTTTTAGGGATAAAATATTTATACATGTTTTTATTTTTATAATCATATTGGTTTGTGTATTATGATTTATATTTATATTGATAGAAATCACTTATACAATATTTTATTCTACATTTGGTTTAGTTAAATACAACCATTTTGGTCATTATCAGAAAACTTTAATATTATTATTCTTTATAAATATATACATTATGATGATCTGTCTTATGTTTGTGTCAAACTTTATGTTGTCATCTATACCATGATCTTATAATTTTTTACTGTTATGAAATGTTTTTATGGAGCACTTCATAATAATTTACTTTTTTTAGCTAGATTTTAGAAATAATATCTTAGAGTATACTTCAGATAGGATAAAAAATCCTTTCACTAATGAAGGTTTATTTCTATTATAAACCAGTTTCTATGAGTGATTGATAACATTGAGAATTAGTAAATGTTATTTTGGGACATTTACCAGTGAATATATCACATAATGTCTTTATGATCACATTAGATAGAAAATAATTATGTGGAAATGAAATGATTTTCATAGTATAACCCCTTAATGAAATAATAACATCACACTAACTCATCATTGATTGAACCATTTCCAATCATGCTTGTTTCATTATCATAGAAACACTATTCAACCATGATTTTCCATTAGGAGTGAGTTGTGAAACAATTCAACAATCAGTCACTTGATCAGTGAATTCATAAATAAAGGTTATGAAGTACATAATCCAAAACATCAAAATTCATGAATGAGTATAATAGATGTCTCTATGGAGATTTCGTCTCACATGGTGGTCCGTGAATGGAATGTTCATGTCATGATTATCGAGATCTGTGCTGGGTGGAATCAGATGACTTGGAGAGGGATGATTCTCTGGCACTAGAATGTTGACCAATACATCCTCCACCTGGGTGTTAGTGGGAGGATGTGTCAACTAGATATCGTATTGGGCACCCAATCCTTCTCCCAATAGTATCGTAGAAGGAACTTCCATCATCTCATGGTCTAACAATAAAGGATCTAAGAATAAAGACACTATGTTGGATAATCTATGGATATAATATCAAGAATGAGAGATCTCATACCACCTGATGCACATCCAAAATCAGCTGAAGCTGGATTTCTAGAGGACCGACCACATCTTGTGGAATATATGAGGGCTCATGTGCAAGAAGACGTAGTCTATGAAATCATCATCATCGATCCTCATCCTAAAAAGCTATAGGAGGAAGTTCCTGAGTAGTAACCTCCACTCTCTGGGGTGGACTGTCGAAGATGCTCTCATGAATTGAATGAGAGGATGGCCTTAACACTAGTGCTGTAACATGAATATCTACCAGGATAGTGACCCCTCCTCATTTGGATCAATCATCTGAATAAGATAATATGATTGAGTAAGCTATTAATAGATTCAAAATTAAGATATAATATTTTTAAAAAATAAAATAATGGAAATTTGTTGACTTTCCATACCAGGAAGCGCTATGCTGTGTCGGGTAATATAAAATATAGACTTAAGCCAATATCATGGCTCATACACGACCTTCATTGAATTATGGAATCAAATTGTAGGTATATCCTCTATACAAAGTGCTATTCATCTTCCCTAGAGGTCGAGATAGTCAGAATTTCTTCAGTGCCAATCCTCTTTATGTCTCCTTATCAGCTTCAAGTCATGAAGGTCTGATGTCTATATCGGTGGAAATGGAATCGACTAAACATAAGAAAAATTTCCTATGGATATGTCAGGATATTACCCTCAATAATTTGAAATTTAATGAGTGGAATGACAATTATAACATCATGTAGTCCAGTAGTGCAATATGATGGAAACTGGTCCAATAAATCTTAGTATGGAATCCCTGAAATCTTATATGACATGTGATATTTTTAAAAAATGTTCTTACTAAAAACCAAAATTGATGATATTATTAAACTTTTTAGGCATTGATTGATATTATATACTTTCCTCATTGGGTAGGAGATAGTCGAACATGAGATGATATGCACCCAAGTGGTGTGTCTGAATGATCACGAAGTTGTGTTTCTCAGTATACCTAAAAAAACCTACATCGAATGTGATCAATAATAAAATATTAAATTAAATAACTCATACTATAATTAGAAACTAATAAATTTGATTGATCATACCAGCATCCATACAGAGCATCATGCAACACCTCTAGGTAGTGGATAACTAGCAAGAATAGGGGAGAGTTTGGGGGTGTTCTCCCTTGCCCACATCTGAAGAAGGACAACACATACCCCAAGATCCTTGAAGTCTCTATGGAATTCCATGCATAATGATCTGTATGTGTAATCCAAGCACACATATCCTAAGATGTATGTCCTGACAAGATCAAATCCATCTAACAATCCTAGAGAAATTATGTTCACATGAATACTAGAGTGATTAGTGCACATAGACCCTCTATTTATCCATAATATATATGCACATGCATGACACATGATTTTATTCTCTTCAGAATCATCGGTTAAATGTTGAATGTTTCCATCAAGCCAA
The DNA here is from genome assembly GCA_963277665.1 of Viscum album. NCBI lineage: Eukaryota > Viridiplantae > Streptophyta > Magnoliopsida > Santalales > Viscaceae > Viscum > Viscum album. The sequence continues at coordinate 368,625,181 of OY728158.1, read as the reverse complement.
CTCAATGAAATTGACCCACCATCTTTAGCCCTAGGGTCGACCAAAATTTTTACGCCTAGAAATCCTTGAACAGGGTCTGACTAGTATGCACGGGTGGATCTAATAACAGCTTCCCCGAGATATAAAGGTAGAGAAAGACTACCAAATCCTATAGGGTGATGATCATCTCTCCCTTATGAAGGCGGAATGTGTGTGTCTCTGGTCTCCACCTCTATAGGAGAGAGAAAACTTGGTGATGGTCAAAAAATGTGAAACCAGATACTACAACACCGTAGAAGATAACACAACACATGTATAGTATAATGGCGGGTGTAGGTAGCGTATGATAAAAATGATGAACTCAACTTATCCTAATCTATCGAACCTCACCCCCTTTGGCACAACCTATGAAACATGCCTAGCCTGCTCAGTGAGTATTATAGTATCCTCCATCTATATGTAAAAAAATGGAATGATTCTTATGTTTAAAATGTACATTTGATGTTATGGGAAATGGAATGTTAGGACTTTTATAATATAAGACACACCATGTATTCATATTTTTATGATGTTTTTTAACCAAAAGAAAAGGGAATATCTTATTGTTTCTCAAAGCATTTTTTAATGTGTTTTAAGATATGTTTTTACCTAGAAAAGGGTGTTTTGTAAGATATGGTTATATATATATATACAATTTGAGTTTGTTATCTACATGTTTATTAGAAAATGGTGTGCTTTGTAAGTTAGGTATCATTTCCCACATAATGATATGTCTCATGATTATTTTCTCGCATGCTTACTTTATGGTTTAGCCATGGACTGATTGATTATGTGTTAATGTCTTCTCTTCTTAGGTTTCTTCACATTATTCAAATTCTTCTCTTTCTTCACTTTTTTCTATTTCATCTTCTTCTTCACATTCTTCACATTCATATATTTATTCACATTCTTCACATTATTACCTTTGTTACTCTTCTTGGTTATGGGTAGGGTTGACATTATCGTTGTCATTATTGTCACCATTCCTCCAGCATCGTGGTTCATTTCCCCATAATTCGTTCTTTATGTTCACTTATGGTTACAAAATTAGCTGTACTAACCACTGTTGTTGGTTGTGTACAATAAGAAGTTCCTTGGTCAGTCTGAATAGATTCCCCATAAGATTATACAAAGGAAAACATGACTCTCTCCATCAATTTTTTTTGTGATCAATATTCTATTAGTGTAACCAATATTGAATATAATTGTTGATCATATAATATTTATTATAATGAAATTTAAGAATGTATTTTTATACCCTAAAATATGATACTATTGTTTCGTTATATTAAATTTTATTAGAACATTACTCATAGAACATGGTTTGGATGAGATGAGTCTGACATCAGATGTGAGGTAAAATACTACTTAGTTTTAACATCTAGCTTAATGAAATCATCCAAAAGGATGTAATTATCTTGTCAATTTTGAAAATCTTCTTGAAATGTAAAAAAATTAAGGAAAATATTGATATTATATTAACACTATATAATTAACAATATTAGAATATCATAATGGAGACAGTACATCATTTTTGTTGAGAGAGTGAACTCAACCTAGTAATGTTAGGGAATAGTTTATGGTTATGTCCTTATTGAAGACATATGTTACATATCAAAATTTTCCATTGTTCATGAGGCCAGAACATCTCATTCTGAATCATGATGGCCTCAGAACTCCCTTATTTACACAACCAATTTATGTCATGTATCACTATCGGATGACCTTTAGGCATTGAGAAATATTAAAACTCCCCAATGGGAATCCATGGTACAACATAACTATTAACAATGGTGTCCATATCATACACTAGATCAACAAATTATTCCCATGATATGTTCATAGTGGCACATGTTTCGATGGTGTGTGCACATGGAAATCGTAAGGACAAAATGTTTCCACATTGATATTGTCACGCTTCCTGCAATACCACCATTTTTCATCAATGAAATTTGGGATGGGGTCTGAAAACTCTTGAACATAAAATCAAGAGTCCTATGAGTGGAAAAGAAAGAAATGATAACCATATGTTTCTTTAATGTTCTTTTCAATCTATCATTAAATGTGCCTTCTGTACTATATCCCCTGCTGAATACCATATGGGGAAATTGTTCTTCTATCACTGAAGAACTTCACAAAATTATATAATGTCTACTATAGTAGGGAAGTTATAGTTAACTTGTGATACCTCTTCAAAACACCATTAATGCACTAAATAATGTATTTGGTTATGTTTTTGTACCTCTTCCACCTATTATATGACAATTTTCATTTTTATTTTGGAATCTGCATCATATAATCATACAGTTATAGATTGGACTAGAAAATGTGTTTGAAATGTTATTAAAACATTTTTTTTATCAAGATCATATGATACATAGAAGTGCTCATATTTCACATTAATAGATTTTATAATTACATATAAAAAGTCAAAAATAATAGAGACATTGCATACTAGGACTCATGTTTCATTCTTTATAGGTCTGTTATGTAATGTTTTCCACACGATTCTAGAAATGTGTCTAATGTTGTACTGATAATGTGCATTTTGGGGTCTCTATATATATGGGTCGACATTGATTTCCTCATTCATTTCATGATACTGATGTGATATGAAATAGAAACCCTAAATGCTAGTGAAATGGTTGTTGATAATTGCCAAAAACCAACTCCAGGATTTGTAGTTATCTGTATCCACAATAGAAAAGTAAAAAGGAAGAGGTGAATGTTGTCCATCAAGGGTTTCTGAAATCAACTATACATCCTTGTATTTTCTATATAGAAACATTCTATCAATATGTATGAACTATTTTCTAAATTGAAATGAGAAGATACATGGATGAATTCCTAGAAAAAATGATGAAATTGAACATGATATGGATCAATTTATTTTTCTTGGGACACATGTTCTTTCATATTAAGATGGAATACAACTTATTTGTTGTGTCTCGTTACAGATATAAACTTTGGAAACACCTAATATGAATCATCCCATTCACCCTAGACTTTCACAATTACCTTCTATTTCTCTATCCATGCCTTATTATAGGAAATATTATAACCAAAATTATGTTGCCTCTTCTCATTCACAAAGGATATAGTAGCATGTTGGCATGTCCAAATCATCTCGACAAAAATGTATGACACAAATTCATCATCTAGTGAGGTATTATCTTGTGTCAGGATTCTCTGAACGCATGTATGAGCTACCTCAATCATCAAGATTATCCATCCTCCAAATGCAATGTCTAGAATCCCCCTAAATCGGAATCTACAATCATCCCCATAATCATCACATTGTATGATGTATTTTTTATGGCTTGATTCATGAAATATATATATGCAGTTTATTTCAATGTGAAATCTCTTTAGTGTTTTTCTAATACATATTTACATGGAAAATATCTTCCAACAAATAATGTTTTATTCAGGTCATGAAACCAATCCAATACATCTTTGGGAAAATCAGTTGTGGGTTTGGGAACATTGCAGTCGAATACAAGCACATTTTCAACAGATTCATATCAATCTGAGAGGAGTGGTGGATAATTTATTTTGGCTAGTGGAAATTTTACAACTAATGGATTTCTAGAAACATCATTCCCAACTTCTTATTCTCTATCATCATCAACCCCACTGTCAACATATGATCCATATTAACAAAAATCCTCATCAAATGTTGGGTTTAAAAGTATATCTAGAAGATCGTCTATGTTTTCCTCTTCTTCATCATATGGAGAAGCCTCAATTTCTTTTTAATTATGTTCTTAAACCAATATTTCAATTCTACATCTTCATATAATTGATCATTGTTGTCGTAGAACAGAAAAATCAACATAAAACTCTATCATGGTGCTATCTGAACATTGTGAAAACAAATATATTTCATGGACCAACTACAGATCAACAAACAATGGATAATCTAGATGCCACATTGTAGCTGGGAATTGAAAATATCTATAGCTCATAGACATGATCTATTGATCGAGCCCAAAATTTATATAACCACAAATTATATCTTGAAGTTTACTTAGGGTTAGAAAATCATCTATACTAACAACCATTTTTGGTTGTGTGCTATAAAACTTTCCTGGGTTAGTTTGAAAATCCTACCCACAGTAGTACACAAAAGGAAATCATGACTATCATCCCCAAAAAATGGTTTTTGATTAATATTATGATAGAGTAACTAATATTGACAATGATGGTTGACCGTAAAATATTTATTGTACAAAAATATTAGATTGTTTTTATATCCTAAAATATGATACTAATGTTTCTTTATATAAATTTTTATTGTAATATAAGTCAGTGAATCTTTTGGAATTAGAGGTAAAAAAGACAAAAACTAAATTATATTATTTATTATTCATTAAATGATAGTTATGATTATATAAAGTATAATGGAGAAGAACATAGATATTAAATAACACATTAATAGTTTACAACATACATGAAATTACATGAAATTTTTTAATAGAACATGGTTTGGATGAGCTGAGTCTCACATCAGAAGTGAGGTAAAATACATATTATTTTCAACGTATAGCTTTATAAAATCATTCAAAGGGGTGTAATTAACGTAATAATTTTGAATATAATTCATCCCTCTAATAAGATATCATAAATTATAACTTATATTTCCTTAGATGACTGAATGAATTTAAAAAATAAAATTTTATGTACATAACATTCAAATATTTTATTAATCTACCAATTGAAAATAAGATGGATTTTACCTCACATACGAAGTGAGGTTGTTTTTATCCAATCATGTTCTATTAAAAAATTTCAAGGTATTTGATCTATCTTGTAAATAATTCATGAATTATTTAGTGTGTTTGTTCTTCTCCATTTCAATTTAAATGTTTTTAATTGTCATTTTATCAATGATAAATAAATGGATTTAGTGTTTTCTTTTTTGACCCTATTTTCCAAAACATTCTATAAATATTATTGATAATGAGGGTTGACCATATAAACATTATGATGCTTAAATTTTAAAACATCTTCTTATATCCTGGATAATGATACTAATGTTTTTAGTACAGTTTTTAATCAACCAAAAGGTATTTTATTAGTTTATAAATAAAATATGAATCATTTAAATCATATCCATTGGTAGATTCAAACCAGGTGTGTTACAAGACCAGTTGTTGTGTACTAGGTTACCTCGAGATAGGATTAGGAATCCATATCAGGTTTTTTACTCATAGGTGCTTCAATGACAGAGCCACATCCACTTTTTTTATCCCGATAAGGATATTATTTCTTAGATAACCACATAATCATTATGATACAAAATATTTAGAACATTTTAGTGTATCTTAAATGATGACTCTGATCATTACCGAAAAATAAGCTAAACATTACTTAACCAGTAGTTAATTTTTTTAACCATTAGATAAATATATATTAACCATTAATTAAACAATTCTTATAAATTTGTTTACCATTAATAAACCATAAATTAAACATTAGTTAATAATCCCTTAATCACCAATTAATCAATCTTTAATCGATACTTAATTATTAGTTAATCATTTCTAAATCATTATCTTAAAATTCTATATTCATTAATTAATCATTACTTAATCCATAATTAATTATGAATTAATAAAAATCAAGTCATATTATTTTAATTATTAAATTATAATTAAAAAATGATTATATGTAATAATATTTAATCCTAAGTTATTTTTTAGTTAATATACACTTATTGATTACTAATAATAACTATTATTTTGAAAATATAAAAAACTGACTAATCTATTTAATAAATAAAATATTTAGAACTAATTAAAAATAATTTCATTAATTAAATAAACAAATTTAAATTATATAAGAAAATATACCTCTAAATTATACTTCACAAAGAAACCAGGACTTCTTTTAGACCACCATATCCACCACGCAAGAAAAAGATTTATTCTAATTAGATGGATATGTAATGTAGAAAGAGGAGTTAAATTTTAAGTGAGGGGAAGGGGGGATTTCATTGGTATTTGAACTAAATATGGTAGGGGTGTGCTCCTTTCAACTTTAGGTTAGGAGAAAGGTGCATTCCTTCTACCACCATTCTCTTTGTCTTTAGGCAGAATGGAGTTATCCCCCGTATGCCTTTTCCATGTCATCAATCTGGGGAAAATTAGTGGGGGGATTGAAAGGTTGTAGGCCCCCTCATTTCATTCATACAATATTTTTTAATAAAATTTAACTATACATTTTTAATTTTTTTCCAAAAAACATATAAAAAATAAAGTATTAGTGGTGATGTAGAGATTCATCATCCCTATCCATCCTCCCCCATCCTTTTGATCAGTCCATACTTCCACCAATGTTTCAATGGAAGGATTTCCCATTAATTACAACATAAAAGATTTCCCTGTATTGGTTAATAGGATCTATATTTTAATACTGGGTAAACCCATTGACAAATGACCATTCTACCCGAATGCGCTAAAAAACATGATGCCACCTATTTAGAATATAGAAGAAGGAATGTCAATAAGAGAAGTAGGATCTGGAAAACTAAACTTCAAATTATTGTGTTAAATAGAAGAGAAAAGGGATCTAATTTAAAGACCATGGTCATTCCCAAACCACCTAATCATAATGGAGAACCTGAAATTTATTTTTATTTCTAGATTATAACTATCACAAAGTAGTTTGATGATTTTTTAAAAACACCCCCATCAATGGAAGATCTAAACAAACTTTTATAATATTAGAATCCATGACCAAAGTTTTATTAATTAGGATCGCTCAAATCCAATCCACTAGGTTCCATACATTCATATCAATGTACTCATCAATGTGACACATCCCCTCACAAGTGGTGAGTTTTTTTCATGGAGGATCACCTGTTATGGGTCCCATTCAAATAGGAAGAAATTCATAACATATTTTGTGTGTGGAAAGATCAGATATGTGGAAATGAGCATATCTTAATGATAGCTGATGCTGAAGGTAACATCATCTACCAGTATGGATCTTGGATCCATTCGAATAAGGATAGGATGCCCATCGTTCCAAAAGAAGAAAGACAATTTGATAGGGAAAATATTTCTAAGGCCTTTAATTTGTAATCTTCCCCATCTAAAGGGTAGTAGATTATGAAGGTAACATCATCCTATAGTATGGAGCATAGATCGATGTGAATAAAGGAAGGATTCCGTTATTTCAAGAAGTCAAACAAAATTGGGTAAAAAATATTTACAAGTCCTGTAGTTTTCAATCAGCCTCAAATATCTCAAAATATTTCATTATAGGTACTGCGCATGTTGTCAAAGATAAAAGATACCTTGATCACCCTAAAATACCTATATAAAAACAATCATCCCCATACCTAAAATCCCAAATATACCTTATAATCACATTGTGATACACGTTTATCAATGACTACCACCCTTTTTACCTGCTCCCCCAATCCAAAAATGTCACCCAATGCCACCACCTATCCCAAAAACCATCCATCAAGAACCATCAGACCCCTGAGACATACCCAATAATACTTCCACCTTTTCCTCCAATTGTTCTTAACAAAATAAAATACAAAATTACTAAAAATGGCCCAAAAAAGAACATCCCATAGAGGATTAAATTTAATGGTGAATTTGAAATCGACCTCCCTACACCAAACCCCAGTGAATCCAAAAGAACCCTCAAGACATCATATGAATGTAAACCACTACCAAAGAGATGGAAGATGGAAGAGGATGGTTTTTTATGGAATAAAAATTGGTTGATGTTGTCTAGATCCATACCCATCTATCTTAATGGAAATATTGTGCTGGAATTGACATGGGATTTGCATCCTACAGACAGTTTGAATGCTTCAGTGCCAGAGCGGTAAAAGTGTACCTATCATGTTTTCTCTCTCCGTGTACATGCTAATAAATAGGGACATGTGTGGAATATATCACAAGGAGGGTTTTCAATTATATTTACTAGTATCCCTCCATGGCCACACTGACTGCCACTGTCTTCTATGGATGTAACACTATTTTTGCATTACAAGCATCACTCCGAAATGTATTTCCACCTCTATCCACTATCCTGGTGTGCACTCCTATGTTTTCATGGGTTTCAATTGGTGTCCATAAAAAATGATAATTTAATTCCATAGTATCTTTAATGATCTACTAGAATTGTAATTTTTTGACCTATCTTCATGTGGGGGGAGGGGGACTTTAATTAAATTATGAATCATAGGGAAAAGAGATGGGGTTCTTATAGATCCTTCACTCATATGAATAACTTCATATAGGTTATTCAAGTCACTTGTATCTTTGACAATGGACATGATGGTATCCCATTCACAAGGTCCCATGGTTACTCATAGAACACCTGAATTGTGGATTATATGGATATATTCTTGGATTCTTCTATGTGGCTGACCATCTTAAACCTATTCTATGTTTCTCATCTCACCCCAGCTATATGGACCACTAAACTATTCTTATCAACCATAGTAATGAACATAGTAATACGAGATAAGAGTGTTTTTTTATATTTAAAAGCTATATAATCATGGAATGAGACTGTGATGATGTGACTAAATCAGGATGGAATATGGAGGGCCCTGACATTAACAATAAAATCCATGAGGTATCCTTTAACCTTAGGTTGTGGATTTAGAGTCTATTTCACCAACCAGGTCATCAATGCATTACTTTCTATAAAAGTCTCAAGAATCTTTTCCCTATTCCTCCTTAATGTTCAAACCTATCTATAATAATCAAACACGAAAACCATTTTAATAATTCTATCAATGTGAATAAAATCAACTGGATAATGCATGTGTGCGACATCCGCGATATAAAAATTGATACAAATACACATTATTTCCATAAAAAAGAATTCAAGATTTCATGTAAGAACTTCATTTCTTGTTTGAACTCTCCATCAGGAAATTCCATCTTGATAGAGGATGATATACATTTCATTATCTTTTTCTTTTTCTAGGATCTCTAATGTAACAACCCAAACATTAATAAATAAAATTCCTATTTTTGTTTAATCAATTGTCTTAATTTATATTATGGATATAAAAAAACATGAACATATTGAGTTTTATTTTATACTATTGGATTTTATTTACTGTTAAGAATATTTAATATTCATAATATAGTCATTAAACATTAATCATATGATTAGAATAAATATAGGGTTTTGATAAATCCAATTGACACAAACGAAGGATGTGATGGCTTCAACCAGTAGGATTATACCATATGAAGCCCAAATATAACATATTTTATGGGAGATCAAATCTATATGGTATTACTTTTATCACACCCAATATTAGATCCACGTACTAAAACATTAATTAAATCATTTATGGGATAAGTTCAAGTACATTGAGTTCAAGACCAAAACCATGTATGCTGAATTACCCCATTAAAGTCTCATCATCGCACATATTAATCAGTATTCGATTTCAAGTAAAACATTTATTATGATGAATTCATGGATTTTGGAAACATATAATAAAATTTTACGTTTAAATAATTTTATTAAATATAAATGATCATATAATTTTTATGAAGTCAAGTGTAATTTTTATAACGATTTGAAAACAAGTTATTGTCAAAAATGAAAGGAATTTCTCAGTAAATGTTTATTTTTTTTAAAATTGAAAATTAATATATTTACAAAAATTATTTGGATAGAATAAATATTATTTTTGGATTCCTAACATTGAAATTATCCAACTGCTAATTTTTAATAATTTTATAAGACAATGGAATTTTCGGGTAAAATTTAAATACAATATAAATATATAGTTTGTGTTATAACATCATAATATCCCAAAAGTGATATAATAAATGTTATGAGTGTATTCCACGACCAAATATATATTTTATCATTAAATAATGTTATTTTACTTTTATTTATTAATTCTATAAAGCCTTTATGAATCCTCCAAAAACATTTTTATATTTTAATGTTATAAAATCATTTCATTAAGAGTATGACTAATTTCAACATAAGAACAAGTATTATTTTGTTATGTTAGGCCCTCAAAATTATAGGATAATTAAAAATACACCAATTTGGAATAAACCATGGGAAAAACCCATGATAAGGTTTGTGGTTTTGGTTTTTTTATTACATTGAGTCCAAAACCTATGTTTTAAAAAAAATAATGAATTCCCCACTCATGTCATATATAAAACCACAAGATATCTTATTTATATTCACTCAATGCCCATGTAGCACATCCTTAGTCTTCCTTCCCCTCTCTAGAGTCCCCTCCAATGTTCCCTAATCTCTCAAAAATCCCTTCGCAATCACATGCAATCACACTCTCAAGGTAATTGTTCTTTTTCTTCATCTATTTATTAAAGTATATTCATTATTATTCCTATAATCTCCTATTTATAACATTGGGATGTGTTCCTACATATCCCCCGTAATTCCCTCTTTATTTATAAATAATGATAAACCCATTTATATATCATTATTTCTTCCAATATACATATATAATCCCCTGTTATTCTTAAGAAATTTAATTATGATTTTTATTGCCAAACAATTGTGTAGTGAATAACCATACCCATTTCTTATCAAGGGTGTTGAAATTTATTCACATATTCTAATTTATTATGGTGTTACATGTATTTATTATACACTACTTGATCATAGAATTAAATATGATTATAAATGAATCCATTTTGTATGATCTATGTGGCACACAAACGTATAAGAATAAAATGAATGTGATGGGTGCGTCTGAAATTATATAGCTCTCCAATGCATTAGGTAATGTTTAGTCTCATGAGATGTCATGTTGGGATAGGGGTAAACCCAGTTTATTTATATAAATTTTACCATCATTATGTCTTGAAAGTTATCCATGACCTATGTTTATAGTGAAATGTTTTATGTTGTTTCCACATTTCCCATGAAGCCTTTATGATTATCAGGTTATATCATGTCTCATTGTACATGTCTACAATTGATACAAATTTTATGAACCATTGATATTAGTATGGTATAACATGTATTATTATATTATTTTGACACCTTGTTTATTCCCTAACTATTATTTTTATCTCACCCCTTTCTTGTGTATGTCCCTATGTTACCCCATACAGTTTTATATACAAGCATGTTAAGGATGTTTTCAATAATGATGATGTACTTCGTGTTTTATATTTGTTATATAATTTACCTAGTTCCCAAATACATAAGACATACCAATATTATATGATGTATTATGTTTAATTTTGTTTAATAAATCAAGTATCGAGGTGAAATAAATATCATGGTTTCCATAGTTGGAATCAAACAAAAAGTCTTGATAATTTTGTGATTAGGAATAGAAAACTACAACAAAAAAATTGGGGATAAGACTAAGTATGAGAAAAAAATCCCCAATTTTTGGTTGGAATATAGAAAGTTTTTTATCAAGAAAATTATTCCCTATTTGGAAGCTAAAAGTGGATATGGATCTGGCATAGATATACATAGGGGTAAAACCCAAAAACACCACATTAATCTAGACTCGACTAATAACTGGTGCATGAAAACGCGCCTTGTTCCACAACTATTTGACACTCTTGATATATATTCATTTCATAAGTAATATGATCGATAAAAACCATTATTAATGGGAAAAAATACCCAAAATAGTATATGTTAGGAAATAAACCACGAATAACATTTATTGAAGCCGTAAAATTCAAAAGTCAAGAAAATACATGTAATTTATAAGTTATCTCTTTAATGCCACTGGATTCCCTTTTATATTATTAATAGTTTAAAAAAATTGTCCCCAATTTTCACTTTATTTTATCAAATGGAAAAAATAGGATGAATTTGGTAGAAAATCAACATGATAGTGAATGTGATGACTGCCCCAAGGAGATTCCCAACTCGATGGATGTGGGAATCATGATCTTTGTGATGATACTGTGTCAGATGACCCTTGTTCTAAATAGAAACCTAGATTTGGAGGAGCAACCAAACCCTAAAAATAATGAAAAAGATGAAATTGAGAGCTTTATACGACAAAAGCCCCTAAATGTCAATGGAAAATCTCATCCATTTATCAAGGAACAATGAATCAACTCTATTGAAATGATATTATCCATCCTTAAATGATTTGATGAAGAGAAGGTTTTAGTAGTTATTTATCATATGGAGGGAGAAGTTGATGAGTGGCAGAAATTTATCCAGAATACCATTTACAAGGAAGAGATTGAAGTGGTGGGGTGGAAGGAATTCCAGAAGATGGTTTTAGATAAATATTTCCTCACACTCTATATCTTAAAATGGAAAGGGATTTCCTGTTCGTCAAGAAAGAAGATGTTGAATCTATAAGAGCGTACATAGAAAACATCACAATAATTGTATGATATTCCTATGGCTTTGTTTTTACCCTGAATGAAAGGTTAATAACTTATTTTGTGGGTTAAAACCTAGTTTATGAAAATCCATAGTGATCTAATACATTGATAGCAATGCGGAAATTGTATGATGTGACCTCAATGTTGAAAGAGAGATATGTTAATCTCAATGGTATCATGGGGATAAGAAGTATAAATTGGAGTTTAATTCTAGTTTTGTGATGGAAAATCTAATAGTTCCAGGAAATTTAAATATCCATATTTCAAAACGTGTAGAAAGAAGCACCCCAAACATTTTTTAAGGTGGATGGGGAAATTATTTATGAGCTTGAAAGAAGGGCACCTAGCTAGTGATTTCTGATTGGAGAAACTCCCCAACAAAATGGTGGAATGCAATCCTCTAATCAACCATATATGAATTGTTCATTACATCAACATCAATGAACGATTTAACTTTTCAGGCCAGTGCACTAAGACAATGGTATTCATAAAAAACCAACAACCTATAAGGCAGAAAGGGAGATATTGTTTCATCACAATTGGTGAGGTGGATCTAGATAATGAACTAGTTATAGGTCACACTAGTTAATCAATAAATAATTGTGAATTATATTTTTGATTTTTGTTCTATGCATTCCTTCATATCATGAATGTTTTTTAAAAACATTCAAACACCACCACAAAGCATGGAAGTAATGAAGTTGGTGAAAACATAAAGAGCTAAAATTATTGCATACTTAGTATATAACTCCCCTCCTATCAAAATTTGGCTGATGGATGTCACAATGAAACTTTTCATTCCCCATTTTGTAATATTTGATGAATTTTTGTACATGGATTGTCTTTACCTATATAGATCCAACAAAAATTTAGACTGGATGGAAATAAATATCAATATAGTAAATCTTCCTCCAATAATATACAACTAAAAGGTGGAGGATTAATCTTATTTAGAACCCACATATAATGAATGGATATTTGTTTCCTAAGAGCAAAAATATATATCACAAGTGATCAAGTCCAAGAAAAGAATCATCCTTGAATACATGCCTATTGTGAGGGAATACGCTGATGTGTTTCCAAAGGAATTGTCTGGTCTTACTCCTAGACAAGAGGTCTAATTTTCAATCGAGCATATACCTGGGATGTAACCATTATTCATTAATCTATATAGAATGAATGTTGTAAAACATGAAGAGTTGAAGGAACAACTTTATAAGAATATTTATAAAGGGTACATATGACCAAGTGCTTCACCATGGGGTACACCAGTCCTCTTCATCAAGAATATAGATGGGTTAAAATGACATTATATTGACTATCGTGATCTTAAAAAGATCAAAGTAATGAACATGTATCCATTACAATGGATTTATAGCTTTTTTGATCAGATATATGGAGGAATACACTTCACCTAAGTGGATTTGCGGTCAGGATATTACCATGTATGGACGAAGAAAGAGGATATCCCAAAGATTGCATTTCAAATAAATAACTAGCAATATGATTTCATAGTTATTACATTCGGACTAAATAATTGTCCATAAATATTTATGGAATTTATTAATATTGTATTTAGGGATTACCACAAAAAATTTATGGATGTCATTAAAGATGATATTCTAATATACACTAAAATCAAGGAGGAGATTGATACGTATCTGATCACTGTGCGAAAGTCCTTGAAAATATTCATGCAATGTAAATAACATGTGAGTTACTGTTAAAGAAAGTCTCATTATTGGTGCATATAATCATAAGAAATATGATATCTATGATCTCTTCAAAGAAAACACAAATTGAAGGATGTATGAGGCAAACATCTATGTATGATATGCATAGTTCCCTTGGATTAGATGGGTACAATCATTGAATTATGTAATATTTATTTAGATTATCAAACGCTTTAACCAATATCACTCTGAAGGGAGACAAGTTTTCACAGAATGATGATTGTGAAGAGAGCTTCAAGGAGTTGAAAAAGAGGCTTATCACTAGACCTATACTCATAGTACCCACAAGTGGATAACTTTTCATGGTATTCCATGATGTTCTGAAGAAGGTATTTGGATATGTGTTAATAAAAAATTAAAAAGTGATAGACGATGATTTATGGAAGTTTAAATTTCATGAATATAACTACCCAACACTGGATCTTGTGTTGGATATAGTAATATTTAATTTTAAAAAAAATAAGAATTATCTCTTTGTAGATATTTTTGAAATATATACATATGTAAAAATCTTCAAGTATATATTAAAATTGATGATATGAATATTCACTAATAAAGATGGTTACGAAAAATCAAGGGCTATGACTACTCAAATCACTACCATCATGGGAATGTGAATAAAGTGGAAGATGTTCTATGTAGAAAGGATCCAGAAATTCTATCATTGATGGAAATTCAAAAGGATCTAATCTTCTCAGATTTTAAAATGATGGACATGGGAATCATAAAGGAAGGAACATCATCAATCCTTTCACAAATTATTACTCTTGTAGATATGAAAAATTAGGATGAAATAGATGATGTAAGAATTCATAAAAAAATGGATGTGATGAGAAAAGATAAATTCCTTGAATTCAATATTAATTAAGAAGGAGTTATAAGATTTAGGTCATGGCTATGTGTACCATCAAATATCATGTTAAAGGTGCTATTTGATGATGTACATAGTTTAACTTTATCCATCCATCCAAGAAGAAGAACAATATATTGAGATCTCCAAGACCACTATTGTTGTGACAACATGAATAAGGATATTGTGGAATATACACCATGATTTATTGTTTAGAATAATTTGAGGTATTAAAAGAAAAAAATACATGGGGATGATTATAATATTACCCATACCTACATAGAAATGGGAACAAATCACCATAGACGTTGTTATCGGTCTTCTAAAGATATAAAAAGGAAATAATGCTATCTGGTTTTTATGAGATCATCTTAAAAATACTAAAAAAATCATTAAATTTCAAGCAGACACCTCACTTGATCTAAACGAAAGGATATACACTATATAGGTGGTGAGGCTGCATGGAACACAAATATTTATTGTATCTGACCGATACTCGATATTTAACTCTATGTTCTATAGGAATCTCCAACATGATCTAAAAATGATTGGAACTTAAAAATGGTTTATCACCCTCAAAATGATCTCTAATATGAGAAGATAATTCAGAAAATTATGGACATGTTGAGAGGATATGCATGTGACATTAAAGGATGTTGGGAATAACAACTTTCTCAGGTTGAGTTTTCATACAATAACAGTTTCCACTCATGCATCCAAATGTCTCTATACAAATCCATTTATAGGAAGATATGTATAACACCTATATATTGTAATTAATTTGGGGAATAAAAACTAATAAGTTCAAAAATGGTTATGGAAATAGCTAAATAAATGGAGGAAAAGGTAATGACTATTCAACATCACATCAAGGCTGCTTAGATTAACAAAAAGAGCTATAATGAAAATCACTATTGAGGTCTAGAGATTGATTTTAGAAACATGGTACTCCTATACATATATCCATGGAAAAAATCCATGAGAATTTGGAAGAAGGGAAATCATAGTTCAAGAAACATTATCCCCTTTGAGATCCTTGATCACATAAGAGTGGCAGATTATTGACTGACACAACCACCTAACCTATCTCAAGTACATGAAATATTCCATGTATCCATCTTAAACATGTACATACTAGACCCATAACATGTACTCAATCCAAAAATGGTACCATTTGAGAATGATCTATATTATGAGTAGCAATTTGTAAATATCTCAGATTATAGAGACAAATTTCTTTCAATTAAGGCAATGCACTTAGTTGAAGTGTTGTAAAGAGATAAAAAGTTTAAAAAAGAGACATGGGAATCAGAGGAAGTGATGAAATAAAATATCCCAAATATATTTTATTTTGGATAAAACAAAAAATATAAGGGGAAATTTTTTAAGGGGGTTAGATTTTAATGACCTGAACTTTTATAAATAAAATTCCCCATGGATTTTAATAAAATATTTCATTATATATTATGGATATAGAAAACACATGCACTTATTTTGATTTATTAAATCCTATCAGATTTAAAATAATATTAAGAATATTTACCATTTATAATATATCTGTTGAGAAGTGATCATATGATTAATATAAATATAGGGTTTTGATAAATCCAATTACCACAAAGAAAGGAGAGATGATCATGATCTGTTATGTTGACCTATAAAAACCGTTTAGCAAAGATTTTGAGGGAGATAGAATCTATGTGATTTTCCATTGACCAATCACATGATCAGATCCAACAACATCATAATCATAGAAACTATTTATGTGATAAGTTCAATATCATCGAGATCATGACCCAAACCATGTACGTCAGACCACCACATGAAAGTATCACCCTTGCATACCAAACCCTTATGATATTTTCTAGTGTATAAAATAGATATGTATATATACAATAATAATATGAATATGTATATTGTTTTATCAATAGAATAATGTTCATATTTTATTCTTATCATTAATTTATAAATGATTTCAGTTTTTTTATAATAAAACACAAATTCAATTTTTAGTTAGTTTTAAATTTATAATAAGAGTTTTATTTTGATGAATTAGTGTATTTGAAAATAAATAATAAAATATTTTGTTAACATAATTTTTATTAATTATAAATGATCATATAATTTTTATGAAGTTAAATGTAAATATTATAAGGGTTTGAAAACTGTTATTGTCAAAAAACCCAGCATTTCTCAATAAATGTTGATTTTGTTTTAAAATATAAAATTAAAATATTTATAAAATTATTTTTCTAAAATAAATATTATATGTGGAATTTGAATTTCGAAATTATCTAATAGTGAATTTTTCATAATTTTTTGAGATAGTCAAAATTTTGTGTAATAATTAAATACCATATAAATATACAGTGTGTATTTTGAAATCCCAATGACCCAAACGTGTTGTAATAAATAAAAAAATGGAATAAAATTCAAATTTTATTTTATTTTTCATTAAAATAATTTGGTTTTATATTAATTTTATTAATTTTATAAATCCAATTTGAATTCTCCAAAAACCATTAATATATTTTATCGTTTTAAAATATTTTCACTATGTATATGACTCATTTCACATCATAAATGGTATTATTTTATTTTTTTAACTTGGACTTATGAAATTTAAAATAAAACCCTTTTATACTTATAAAATATTTAAAACCACACTCCATTGGCAGAAATAGTGGGTAAAAACCATGAGATTGTATGGGGGATTTGTTACTCTAATATGTACAGTCCAAAATCTCTGTTGGAGAAATAATAAAGTATTTACCACTCATTTCCTATATATACCCACCCATTCTCAAATTTATATTCACTAAAAATCTATAGAGAACACACTTACACTTCTATTCCCTCTCTGTAGTCCTCCCAAGGTGCCCCAAGGTCTTTAGAATCCCCTTCAAAGCTTTTGGATTCAATCTTTCAATGTAAGGGTTCTTTTTTTGTCCTCTTTATTCATGTATCTGAATTATCTTATGACTCTTATCACTATTTTATAGATCTAGTATATGTTATTCCATATAACCCTTAATAATTTTATTATGTATAAATAATGAGATACCCGTTTTAATCTCATTAATCACTCCCATAAAAATTTGTACACCCTGTTAGGCTACTGAAATTTCACCATTATATTTTTTTGAAATGGATTGGACCTATCCAATCCATTCATTTTCTAAAATCTAGTTTTGGAGGGGTTACAAAAGTTCAAGATGACTTATCCACAACACTTTTCCAAATTTCTAGTTCTATGACCAGTGATTCTAGAACAATGTCATTTCCTTTTTCAAATTTCTAGTATGGTTTTAAGAATAATATTTCCAGAATGGTGACAATTCCTTTCCCAAATTTCTAGAATGGTGCCATGAACATTGTTTCGAGAACGCTATCAAATCCCTTTCTAAATTTTCAGAATGGTGTCTTGAATAGTGTTTCCATAAAAGTGTCATTTCCTTTTCCAAATTTCTGAAATAGTTTCATGAATAGTGTTTCTATAATGGTGTCATTTCCTTTACCAAATTTCATGTATAGTGTCACAAAAAGTGCTTTTAGAACAATTTCATTTCCATTTTCAAATTTCCAATTTTTCATAGATTCTTAATGTTTTTCCCTTTGGTGTTTCCTTTGACATAAAATTAAATCAAATCCGTTTTAAGATATTTAAGGCTGATTCAAGGATTATAAATACTATATTAATTATCATAAGGGTGGAGAATCCTTTACTCGATCGAAATGGGTGATCTTTGACAGATATCTTCTTAATGGAAAATCAAGTATATCTTAAACTGCTGCTCCATTAGATCTGTTAAGGGACTAAGATATCATCCTCCCTTTCTCTACATTCTTATTCCCTGGTGTCAGAATCTTAAACATTTTCCCTCCATTCCCAAAGAGTTATAAGATTGAACATCCATCCTCAGATCGTTTCCCGTTGGAGTTTTCCCTACTTCTTGTGCACCCCCTGTTTTGGTTCAACCCGGAGGCATCAAACAGTCTTTTACGGAAGGTATATTCTAACTTTGTTCTTCTGGGCTCTAGACCATTCTTCCAGGTTCTCATTTTACTTGTAATGATATGTGTTCTCTATGTTCCTAATTTATATTCTTTGGTTATTGGTTGTTGTGTTGGTGTGTCTGTATCACCGGGTGCATATAGTCTTCCAGGAGAGGTGATCGTGATCTGTCATGTTGACCTATTATTGTGCAATGAACGATAGAAACATTTTTAGGTACAATATTTGTTGATTCTCTATTTTATTTACATGTTTTATTAGAGATAGAATGTTTTATAACACCAGATCACAATGTAATTTACATAATAAACCTCAAAACCAGATTAAAGAATTGGTATCGATCATATGTTGTGCCTCTTGATTTTTTAGATAGATTGGTATCTATGATTTTCTTATTTAAAATGTTGTTCTTGATGGAAATTGGTAAAAAAAATGTAAATATGGGATTAATTTGAAATTATTTGGCTAAAGACCAAGAGGAATCTTAATGAATATGGTTGATACAGATGTGCATGTTTAATTAAATTAGTTGATAAACTATATGCATGTTGATTCATGATACTATGGGACTAAAGGAATGTCAATTAGTTGTTTATTTAATTTGTGATAGCTATGATATATTTCTATTTAGGTGTACCATAATTGGAACCATCTAATAATGAATTATTTAATTCGATATGGATTAAATAACTAGTTTTTCGATAAAAGATAATTCCTTCAAGGGTTCTTAGTTACCCTCTTGCTTGTAAATGCCAATAGCCTTATGTTTTGGAGATAAGAGGGCTCATCACATGTGAAGGAATAATTCCATTTTTAAGGAAAATATACCAAATACTTTATTGTTTACTGATAATTGTGTTGTGGTGTGAGTCTGGATGGAGATTGTGAGATGTAGGGGTAGAGAGGCCCAATGTTTTTGGTAGTGATTGATGCATAGAGTGGCGAGATTCATCGGTATATGCATGTGGGTGTTAGGGAGGACACCAGGGATGATGGAATGGGTTTAAGCTAGTCTTAAAAATTGATGTGAATGTTGGATGAATGTTTAATCTATTATCTGTTTGTCTGATTTACTTTCCCCACTAATTAAGGAAACTTCTATTTCTTATCCTCCTTCCAAAAGAGGAAAATATGCACGGTGTATGCGGCGTGGTTTTTGTGTTTATATTCTCAATGATTGATGGGATTATGCACCTAATATGGGTGGAAAATACATGACATGTAATTCATCAACTCACCCTGTATATCCACTTTTGTTTGGAAGCACGGTATGTTTATATACAATACCTTGAATTATGGAAAAGTGATAATACTGTTAAGATGTGATTGAATAATGGATGTTGACCCCAGAATAATTGATCTTGCTGGGATGTATTCCTAAGGTTGTACTTCTGAGGAACCATGGACATAGTTTGGTTATGATTGGAAGGCATGGAAGATTGTTGTGATGCCAATGAAATGCAAAGTGGAATTGAAATGGTTAATTAATTAACACAAATTGAAACTAATAAAAATGGAATGAAGTAGTTTAATAAAGAACTTTATATGGTTGTGTGCTCATAGGATACCATGTCTTAGTAGTGAAAACATGGAGTTTGAGTGATGTTAGCTACGGTCGAGTCTAAAGCTAGGTTATTCCCATAGTATAGTGCTGAAATATATTTTATCATTGACTATTTTTTGATTCTATACGCTACACCACCATTTCAGTTAGGGAGACTAACACCCCAGTGATTTTGAGCCCTAGGTGGGGGGGGGGGTAATTTTCCAAACATCCTGGGGGGAGGATGGATGGTTAACTTCCCCCATTGGAACCACTCTCTTCTCCTAGTTTTTAGTTGTGCTGGTATGTACAATGTTTTGAATTCCCCACATATGTTAGTAGAGGTATGTAATGAATTATCGCTATTTCACACACATATATTCTAGATATAGTTTCCTATGGACTACATTAGGTATAATTTGTATAGGATGTGATGGCTTGAGGTTTTTTACTCGTTTTATGGGATGTAATGGATTGAAGCATAATACCCGATGTATGATACATGTTATATGAGCTGTGGGGTGTCCTAGAAACTACCAATATAATTTTTATAGTGCGGATGGTTGGTGTTTTCTCCCATGTGACTGCAAGAAAACTTTGTGTTCCCCACGGTTCATATCGTCATTCTCGCCCAGTTGTCTTTAGGCCAGCCATTTTACAGAGAGATGGATTATGATGTGCGAAGTTGGAGACAAGTGGAAATCTAGTTGGGATGTTATAGTAGAGTCACCTTAATTTTCTTTATTATATTTTATAATCTTGTATTCGATACTTGGTGAGAGTATCCATGATGATTTTGGAACCTTTAATATCTATTTAGGTGATAGGTTAGTTTTACATGTTGTTCACTGTGCTTTAGCATGATTTCAGTACTTTTTCAAGAAAGGATCTGTGGTGGATCCAACTTAATATACTCTTATACTCACCGTATGTAATATAAACTATTTTTTTGGTCATATGGATTATGATGGATATTAGGCTTCTTACAATTAGCTTGCAGGTTTTTCAAGATCTATTCGAGCTTCGTGGTCACTCCTATTTTACATTTATTTGGTACTTGTAGTTTTCCATTTCAGTTTTAAACGTTATTTCATAAAATTACATATGTGTTATTTGTATTATTTTTATTTTTTAGTATAATATGGAGTTTCTTGGTGTTTATCTTAACATCCTATTTCGCATGTGTTCTATTAGAGGGCAATGCCTCCCATCTGTGTGTTTTTTATAGCCTCATTACTAGTCTACAACCTGAGGCCTACTGGTGGCGGGACATAAAGGTCATTGTCTCTATTCTCACATTGCCAGCCCATTAGGGGTCACTTTGTGAGGTGGGTGTCATGAATGAGTGGTATCAGAGGTCCGATGGTGGGATATGATAGAGTTTGGAGTTATGTACAAGTGAGGCTTCATGGGTTGGAAGGGAAACAGTGTCATCTAATTTTACCAAGTTCTATAAACACTAAATACTGGTTGAGACATAGGTATTTAGGGACACCTATGATCTGAGTCATGAACCTTTAAGTTTATAGTGGCTACTAAACGAGATGAAATTGATTATAGGGTAGAGACCATGGAAAGGATCATGCATCAGTATTATTTATGCCTGTGTTTGAATGAGTTGAGCGTGGTATACATTAACCTAAAATGAATATAAGAAAATAATTAATTAATATTAAATTAATTAATATTCTAGGTTTAGGGGATCTATGTTTCATTCTATTGCTGGTATGGATCCAGGTTGATGTCATCGTCTCGTGCACACCAAATATGTTCAGAAGGTTGTTCTAGAAGATCAACAAAATGTTGATGTTGATGACAATGAAACATGTAGGAGGACACTCTGAGAGTTTCATTATTTGATTCTACAGAAGTATACAGGCTCCATTTTAGATGAAGTGATAGAATACTAGTTGGAGGAGTTTGAGATAACGTTCATTTTTATCTGTGTTTGGAAGGAGCACTGGGTATCGTTGGATATGATGATGCTGTGTGGGGGTAGTGAGGAAGTGATGGATCTTAGTCCTTAGAGATTACGAGGAGTTCTAAATCTCACAAGAGTATATCCAAGAGTAGTTTAGAGAAGATTTTATTTCCTAGATTGTGAAGGTGTCTAGATTCTGGGAGCATCTTACACTTTGGTAGGGGAGATACAGTGTGTGATATCTCAATATCAATTTCAAAAACATTTTTCAATATTCTTCAGACATGTTGCAAGATGAGTAGGAAAGATAGAGTAATATTGAGGAGGTTATTAATATAAAGATCTAGTTCCAGCTTACCCCAATTATGTTGATGAAATATATCGAGGTGATTGAGAAGGCATAAGTCATTGAGAGAACATTATATTGAACTAGATCATCACAAGAGGGGAGTCACCAGGATTCCTCACGAAGTGGAGTGATGTTTCGGGTTTCCGGAATTTCATGGAAAAAGAGTTTCCATTCAGATGAGGGTATGTCCCAGCCCTTAGTTTATCATTTATCCAGGTGTGGTGATTCTCAATAATATGCCAAGGGATCAAGCCCTTTTTTCTTGTTGATGATGAAGTCATCAGCATTGAGAGTGCGTGACCTTTCAGTGTAGTCAGCATGTACTAGGTGTTCCACTCCATGTTTATCCATTGAGACACTTCCAGCTAAGGTAGTAGTAGTATGTTGTACCATCATTGAATATGAAAATAGTAGATGGTGCAGGTAGAGGATATCCCAAGGATGCTCACCATCCTCAAATTGTAGAGCACGACCATGGTGGTGGTTTTCATTAGGGTTAGAGAAGATGTGGAGCAGGCTATGTCAGTTTCATGATTTATATTTGCCAGTGCTAGGCGATCCAGATGTCGTTCGAGGTACCATTTTATTGATTTAGACTAGTATTTATTACTTTTTTATTCATCATTTATACACAATTTCATATCATCTACCCTTGTAGATGCTTTGGTACTTGAGGTAGAGATTCTTCTTGTGCCCTTTCCATTGACTATACAAGTTGGAGGTCGAGCTGACATGTTTGAAGTTTGTAGAGACTGTGAGCTAGATCCGTGTCAAACCCACTCTTGGGGATATTTACCATGTTTATATAAACAACCATATGATTTAATCCATGGCATGGATGTGTTGTATTCCATGTTGGCTATTTTGGATTGTTTCTAGAGTCCGGTGGTGTTTTTCGATGATGATGGAAAGAAATATGTTATTGTTGGCCAGTGATATCCTAGGATGGGTAAGCGGCATGTTCCATAAATGAAATATATGATGGATGGTATGATGTTGAGATATTCAGTGGTTCAACAGTCAGTGTTTCCCATTGTCTTGGAAGAGTACCCCGATGTCTTTCTTGAAGATGTTTTAGTGTTACCCCCTTGACGGGAGATTGAGTTCTGAATCAACCTACAGGTAGGTGTATCTTCTATATCGATGTATCTTAATAGTATGGAGCCTTATGAGTTTATGGAGGATCATATACATATCCACGTTATGTAGTAGTTCGGTTTTTATCAGCCAAGTGTTTCACTGTGGGGTGCACTAGTTTTGTTTCATGAAGAAGACGGATGGAAATTTATGGTTGTGTGTTGAGTATCGTCACATGAACAATGTGATAGTAAAGAACCACTATACAATTCCATGTATTATTGATTTATTCGATCAAATAGAGGGTTATTGTTGGTTCTTGATGTACGATTTGTAGTTCGAGTATCATCAGATGTGTGTGAAGGATGAGGTTTTCCCGAAGACTTCATTCCCTTATCGTCATGGGAATTACAAGTTATTGGTGATGATGTTTGGTGTGATTAATGATCAAGATTTTTTGATGGGGTTGATGAAGGCTATGTTCTGTTAGTTCCTAGATATGTTTGGGGTGATTTTAATCAATGAAATCCTCATGTACTCTGTGTTTAAGGAGGAGTATTGAGAGCATCTGCATTCCATTTTGGGAGTTCTTAATTGATAAAATCTATTAGGAAAGTTGTAGAAGTCTGCGTTTTGGGATAGGGAAGTACGTTTGACTAGACATGTTATATCCCAGTAGGGAGTAACTATAGATCTGTCAAATATAGAAGCAGTTGTGTCATGGTCAGCATCGAAGATACTTGTAGAGGTGTGAAGTTTTATTAGTCTAACATGCTATTATAGAAGGTTCCTAACCAATTTATTTTAGGTTGAGACCCTATGACAGGATTTTCTGTCTTGTATAAAGCATTCACGTGGACGGATTTTTTTGAGGCAACAATTGGGT
This sequence comes from Viscum album, assembly GCA_963277665.1. Lineage (NCBI taxonomy): Eukaryota > Viridiplantae > Streptophyta > Magnoliopsida > Santalales > Viscaceae > Viscum > Viscum album. Next base: position 368,600,433 of record OY728158.1, on the reverse strand, counting down.
ATTGAAAGGAGAAGTTGGTTAATGCTCCAGTTGTTTATCTTCCAACAGAAAGGAGTTCATTTTGAGGTTTTCTATAAATATTGGCATCTGGGTATAAGCAACGATTGATCATTTCTTATGGGTATCAACAATTTCTTCCCCACAAACATAAATATTCAAACCATTATCTTTATTTGGTATCTGTAGTGTTTTCTCTTATGTTGTGTACACATTACATCAACGGTTAGTGCTTTCCACCGATCATAAGATCCTTAAGTAAGTTTTCTCCTAGCATGACTTGAACTTAAATCAACCTCAATGGGTAGAGTTATTACAGAATTATGACATCAAAATTTAATATACACATGATAATGGGAATGTTTTAGTAGATGGGATAATAAGGATGCAATGTAGTGATTTTATGCGTGAATCTAGTGATTCTTGGAGGGTGATGGAAGAATATTCGATATTACATCATGATATGGGAGAAGTTGGTTATAGAGGATGTCTTTTCAAAATGAAAATTCAGTCATATCTAGTGCAGTAGGTAGAATATTATCAGTTGGGTTATATTGAGGTTGATGTCTGGAGAGCCCGAGTTGTTTGTGGAGAGGCCCTTGAAGTTTTTTATGAGGATGAACAAAATCAAGTGTTTTTTTAGAGAATGACTTTTCCCTTTGGTTATGAAAGAGCTGGTTCTCATGGAGTTCCATAATTTTATTTTAGTATTACATCCTGGTGTAAAAATTATGTACTGAGCTTTGAGGAGTTCATTATGGTGGCCTGGGTTGATGTGTGTAGATACAGAGATTGTGTCTCAATGATTGGTCTACCCGAAGGTCAAGTCCAAGCACTGCCTTCCCAGTGGTTTCTCCATCCATAAGGGCTTTCTCAATAGAAGTGGGTGGACATCATTATGGGCTTTGTTACTGGTTAACATGAGCTCAAGGGGGATATGAAGCTATATGGGTGGTAGTGGATCATTTGAAAAAATCAACCCACTTCATAGCAATCAAGGAGTCACGCATAGTGTTGGTTTTGTTGGGGAAGTATCTTTAGGTGGTGGTGAGACTCCACAGAGTCCCTATGATTATCATTTATGATTGAGATCCATGATTTACCTTCAAGGTGCGGAGATTTCTACAACATGATTTTATCTCTCACCTATTCCTAAACACTACTTTTCAACTACAAATGGATGGTCAGAAAGAGTGGATCATTCAGATTCACTCTTCTATACTAGATTTTAGGGGTTTTTGGATTAGGCACCCTCCCTTGGTAGAGTTCTCTTAAAAGAGTAGTTTTTACTCCACCGGTGGTGTGGTACAGTTTGCATCCTAGTATGGTCGCCCTTTTTGTACTCGGTTATGCTAGACTAGGGCCGGAGAGTCAGCAATTCTCAGGCTAGAACTAGTACAGAATATGATAGAGATGGTTTATGTAATTCATGAGGGGATGATGAATGTGAAGGATTGTTAGAAGTGCTATGCTGATCCTAGGAGGAGACCTTTATAGTTTGATGTTGTGGATTACGAGTTTTTGAAGGTTACTCCCCATTATGGAAATTGAAGGTTTGTTCATGGGAGTAAGATTTATTTCTGGGATTTTTGGCCTTTGGAGGTGTTGGTTCATCTTAGATCCATGACGTATCGGGTATCACTTCCCCCCACAGATGACCATGATTCCCGATGTTTTTCATATGTCTATGTTCCATCTTTATCTTCATGATAGCAATCACATCATATATTGGGGTGATATCGATCTTGATGATGATGTAAGTTTCAAGGAACATCTATTAGAGATCAAGGATCACTAAGAGAAGTTGTTATGTGGGTGTTCTATACCCTTGGTAAATGTCTTTTGGTGATACGATGTCATGGAGAAGAGTACCTGGGAAGGTGAGTTGCAAATATGCGCTCAATACTCCGAGCTATTGGATGTTTATCTATTTTTCTGTAATGATGTTCGTTTGGGGATGTAGAACATTAGTGTTTATGATATGGATATCTATTTTCTCTTTTTGTGGTCTCCTCTCTTTTTAGAGGTATATCCCTCGAGATAGTGTATAGGAACTGGTTTTGGTTTTTTTTGGTTTCACGTGATTTTTTTGTAGATGATGAGCTCATTTGGGGGTGAGAGTTTTGAGTGGTATCTCTAAGGGCGGTTTCTCAGACACCATTTTATGTCTGGGTTTGTTTTGAATTCTAAAGGACATGAATTTTCTAAGAGGCATCTGATTTAATGGACCATAACTCTCTGGTCCATTCTTTTTCAAAATACTGGAGTTGGAAGTGTTCTCAGAGGCCAAGGTGACTCAATCCCAACACTTTTCCAAATTTCCTATTCTATGAACTATGTTTCCATAATTGTGTCATTTCCTTTGCCAAAATTCTAAAATGGTTTCATGAATAGTGTTTATAGAATAGTGTCATTTCACTTCCCAAATTTCCAGATTGGTGTCCTGAATTTTGGTTCTAGAACGGTATCATTTTCAATTCCAAATTTTCAGAATTGTGTTATGAATAGTGTTTCCCAAATAGTGTAATTTTGTTTTACAAATCTCTAGGATGGTTTCATGAATAATTTTTCTAGAATAGTTCTATTTCCTCTTCCAAATTTACAGAATGGTTTCATGAACATGGTTTCTAGAACTATGTCATTTCCTTGACAACATTTTCAATTTTTTCCCAAATTCCTATAGTTTTGACACTTTGATGTTTCCTTTAACGTAAAATGAATTCAAATCCAGGTTTTAAGGGATTTATGGCTGATTAAAATCCCATAACTCCTATCATTATTTTTCCAATGATGGGGAAGCCTTTAATCGGTTAAAACGCGTGATCATTTACAGATTTGATATTAATGGAAAATCCAGTCTAACTCAAACCGTTGCTTTGTTAAATCTTTTAAAGGGGCGAGATATCTTCCTCCCTTGTTCTTAGTTATTGTTCCCTTGTGAGAGATGCTCAGACCTTTCCTTCCTTCCCATAGGAGTCATGTGATTGAACCTCCATCATTGGATTGTCTCTCATTAGTGTTTTTCCTGCAACATTCTCACCCCTTGTTTTGGTACAACCCAGAGGTGTTGATCATTCTCTAACATTAGGTATGTTCTACCTCTATTCTTCTTCATTCTAGACCATTCCTTATAGGTATCATTTTATTTATTATAGAACGTGTTCTCTATGTCACTAATGGATCTTCTTAGGTTTTTTGTGGTTGTGGGGGTGTCTCTACATCCACGGGTGGATGTAGTCTTCCAGGAGAGGTGATTGTAATCCGCTGTGTTGGCCTATTCTCATGAAAATAACATTGGAAACCTTTTGAGTTTGGGTTTTCATGGTTTATCTATTCTATTTACGTGCTATAGTACTGTTAGAATATTTTATCCCACTAGTTCAAAATTGAATTAACATAATAAATATCATAACTAGATTAATGAATTGGTATCGATTGAATGTTATTGCCTCTTGATTTACTAGATAGTGTGGTGTCTATGCATTTCTTGTTTATCATGTCATTCTTGTTGGAAATTAGTAAATAACATAAATCTGGGATAAATTTTAAATTATTTCAATAAAGAAAAATAGGTAAGTTAATGAATCTGGTTGATGAGGATGTGCATGTTTAATTAAATTGGTTGATAAACCAGAGGCATGTTGATGCTTGTTTCTATAGGATTAGAGTCTTTTCAATTAATTGTTTAATATATTTTTATATACATAATAGTTTTCTATTTAGGTTGCACATATTTAGAACCTACTAATAATTAATTAGTTAATTCAATATGGATTAAATTACTGGATGTTTGGTAAAAGATAATGTATGGTTGGGTTATGAGTTACCCTTTTTCCTGTAAATGCCATGATACTTATGTGTTGGAGACATGAGGGATCTTTTCATGTGATGGAATAATGCCTTTTTATGGCCAAGTGCCAATTTTATTTGCTGTTTCTTGCTTCTTTTAATGTAGTGTGATCCTGTATGGCTATTGTAATATGTAGGGGAATGGAGGCCTAGTGGTTATAGAATCAGTTGATACCTAGAGTGGTGAGATGCATTTGTTTATGCATGTGGGTGTCAGGGGGGACCCCGTGGATGGTGGAATGGGTTGATGCTAGACTTACCTGTTGATGTGAATGTTTAATGCATGTTTAATCTATTTTTTTATCTAATTTAATTCCCCCACTACTTATGGTATATGGTCTTGATTACCCTCCATCTGAAAGAGGTGAATACTAATGGGGTATTCCACATGCTTTACGTGTTTATCTTCTTGAGGATGGATGGGTCTATGCTTCTGCTATAAGTGGAAAAGACTCGACAGGTAGTGTTTCTTCTCATCGTGTTGATCCCTTTGTGTTTTGTAGATAAGAATGTTTACAATGACTTCCTAGAATTATAGGAATGTTAAAATCATATTAATAAGTGATTGAATAAAGGATGTTGAACCCATGGGGTTGGAGCTTCCTGGGATGAAATGCTGAGCTTGTGATTCTGAGGAACCGTGTGATCTTTTTAGTTATGCATGGATGGGATGGAACATTTTGGTGATGATAATGAAATGTAATGTGCAATTTAAATGGTTAATTAAAGGTTAATTAATTAATTAACAGAAAATGAAACTGACAAAAATGGAATGATTTAGTTTAATCAATCTCTTTAAATGGTTGTCTGCTTATAAGACACCTAATCATAATAGTGGATGAAAGGAGTCCGAGAGACGTTAGCTGTAGTTGATTTAAAAACTAGTATTTTTTATAGCATTGTTGTGAACTATATTTTATCATTTACTTTTTGTGTTTCTATATGCTACCCCGCCCTGTCGGTTAGGGCAACTCACTCCATGAGGATTTTAAGCCCTGGGGGTGTTTTCCCCAACATCCTGGTAGGAGGATGGATGGACGAATTCCCCCATTGGCCCCACTCTCTTCTCCTATTAGTTACTTTGGTTTTTATGAACATTGGTTAGTCTTCCCCATATATATTTTTAGAGGGATGTAATGGATTGTGGTTATTTAACACACATATATTCTGGATATGGTTTCTTATTGACTACTATAGGTTAAACATGTATAGAATGTGATTGCTTGAGGATCATTACTTGGTGTATGGGATGTAATTGGCCTGAGGAAAAATACCTAATGTGTGATACATGTTATATGATCTATAGTGGCTCCTGGGAACTACCTGGTTTCTTATGGTAGTGTGGTTGTTGTGGTGCTTTTCCAAGGTGTTTGTGGGAAATATTTGGGTCGCACAAGGTGCATATTGTGGTGCTCACCTAGGTTTCTTCAGAAAATAATTTTTTCAGAGAGATGAATAAGGATGTGTGATGTTTGGGAAAATTGAAAAACTAGTACGGAAGTGGTCATTTGGTTCCCTTTATGTCATTTATTATATAATCTACTCTTGTATGTGATACATGGTGAGGGTATCCATGGAGATACTAGGAACCTTGAATAGGTATTTTGTTGACGAGTTTGATTCACATGTTGTTCAAAAAAATTTAGTATGCTAGATTTACTTTTTCATGAGAGGATCCAAAGAGGATCCTATTGAGTATACTATTATTCTCACCCTATTTTATATAAACTATTTTTTAGGTCACATAGAGAAAGTTGGAGATTAAACTAGTTACTACTATCTTCGGGGTTTTACCAGATCTGTTCGAACTTGGTGGTCATTGCCATTTTACTATCTTTTGGTACTTGATGTTTTATCATTATTTTGTTGTAGTCATTGCACGACATTACATATGGGTACTTTAGTTTGTTTTTATATTTCATTCAGGGATGGAGTTGATTTGTGTTTATCTTATCTTTCTCTTTCACATGTGTTCTAGTAAAAGGTAATGCCTCCCAACTATGTGTTTTTTTACCCTCAGTGCTAGTCGCCAACCTAGGGCCTTCTGGAGGTGGGAGTTGGGGGTAATTAACTCTCTTCTACCATTTCATTCCTAGTAGGGGTTAACTTTATGGGAAGGGGGTCATGAAATTTTTCATGTCAAACAACCGTGTTGTGTACCCATACCCATTTCCTATTAATCTTGTACACCTTCATATACTTATAATTATTTAATGGAGACATTTATATATGTATTCTACACTCCCTGATCATGGAAAAAAATATTGTAATGAATTAATCTATGTTTTATGATAAATGTCTAAATGTTAAGCGTGATAATGAAATGAAAGTTATGGGTAAAGACTAAAATATATAGAACTCACATGGATTGTTTAAAGTTTAGTCTCATGAGATATTATCTTGGTACATAGAGTAAATCTGATTCTTTCATGGAACTTTCTCTATAATGATGTAGTGGAAAATATCCAAGACCCTTGTTTATGATGTAGTGTTTTATGATGTTATGAAATTTCCCATATTGCCTTTATGATTATCATGCTATATCATGTCTTATTATTCTTGTTTGTGATTCCTACTCCTTTTATGAACCATTGATACACCGGTTTTATAACAATTATTATAGTATTATTTTTGCACCATATTTTTTCCCTTAATCGACATTATTTATCACCCATTTCTTATGTATATACCTTGTTTATTCCATGTTGTATTAAGTATGATCATATTAAAAATGTTTTCAATAAATATTATTTATTACCTATTTTGTGTTTTTGTGTAATGTAACTAATTACCAAAGACATTATGCTTCTCAATCATGTAGGTTTTATTAAGTGTAATTTTATGTAATAAATCATTTATTAATGTGAAATAAAGAGAAGGGTTTTCATATCTACTCAGATGGTGAATCTTGCATCCCCACTAAGATTTCGACATGTGTCAATCCAATAGTGATGAACTATTTGATCCTCAATATCACACTCGACATCATAAATTCAAAAATCCTTATTACAAACAGGAAAATCCATTCTACTTAATCCATGAACCCTGATGGATTTGGCACCCTCTTCTTCAAAAAATTCTATCATATCATAGGGCATGATATTTTGGTCCTAATAGGATACATGTGGAATATAAAATCTAACCTCTCCTACATTAATGAAACAGTCTTTAATATCCTTACCAAAGTCCAAAAACACACTCTAGTATCTGATTTTAGGAAATATATTTTTTCATGTTCTCCTATAAAATATTCTCAAATATTCTAATAAACTGCTTGATCCTTTGGTTCCCTTCCATTATCTTAGAAAACCAAATCGAATTTATACCCTACAAGATTATTTTGGAAATTAAAATTATCTTCAATGAAAACCTTCATTCTAAGAAAATATGCACTACATCAAAAAGAGGTATCATCATATATAAACTAGATAGGAACAAAAATCCTTCAACATAGTAGAGTCTCCATTCCTCGAGATTGTGCTAATCAAGATGGGAATCTTTAATAGATATGGAGATGTTTTTATTCAATGTGTCTATTCTGTATCTTACAAAATACACAGCAATGGTGTAATCACATGGATCTTCACTTCCACTAAGGGCCTTTGTTAGGAAGTCTCCCATTCCCGTTCCATCTTTATTTTAATGGAATATTTTTTTTCTATTATAATTTGAACATCAGGGAAGGATAATCTAATTCATGGGGTGAGGGAATATCTCAAGGGGAAACCCATCTATCACCTATTCTTCGTCGATGATTTTATACTCATCTCTATATACACTTTTGGATAATTCAAGTTCATATATATTTTAATTTTCTATTATGATAATGCATTTGGGTAATATTTTAATCTCTCTATGAAAATAATCTTCATCACTGGAATTCCCTCTTATTGGAATCGAACCTCCAAAATGAGTTCAATATTCAAATGGTAAAAATATTCCCAAAATATCTTAGACATCCTATGATCATTGGATGCTAAAAAAGGATGTATTATCTAGATTCAATGAATGATTGATAAAAAATCCAAGGATGGAATTTCAAAATGGTTTCCAATGCAGAGAAATAAATTCTAACTAAGGAAGTAACATATTCGATCCCCTCTTATTTAATGACCGTCTTTATATTCCCCAAAATAATCATCGAACAAATCCATGCATGCCTCACCATCTTCTGGGTGGGGGGCATGGGGCTCAACAACAGGGTAAATAATATTCAATGGATAGTGGGGTAAAATACCTGGAAACACGAATATTGTGGGGGAATGTGTTTAAGTTACATTAATCTCTTCAATGAAATAGCCTCTTGGGTTCCTTAGGCCCCACCCTAGCCTCTTTAAGAACAACTTATGGTGTTCTCATGAGCTCTTTCTAAGGTGGATTTATTGGAGAATAAGAGATGACACATTTCTTATGTTTTATAAAAACATGTGGCTAGTCGAAAAAAATGGAATCAATGAAATGTATCCAAAACCTAAAGGCCTAGAAGATAAAATTTTCATATATTTACTCATGGTGACACGTAATGGTTGGTGCAGTAAGAAAATATTCTCCTAGTTTAACGATAGAGAGGGGAATAATATCTTGAAATTCTCGATAATGAGAGATATGCTTCTGTGTCACCTCTAATAAAGTTGTGAAAGAACATGAACCTATTTTGTAAAATCTTGTTATTCTGTAGAAATTATTGAATCAATCTAGATGGACAACGTTCTTTGAAAAACCAAATGAAACCTTCTGATACCACCTAAAGCATGGTATTTCTTGTGGAAGGCCTTCTTTGGAAGCCTCTCCCTTATTTGGAGTTCTATTCATTTCACAATAAAAAGTAGAAACCAATGTGTTCAATATGAATGACATTGGTTTAATCCTACATGCATTCTATCATTCACTATCCCAAAAATAGTTACATCCAGTGCATCTAAAATCCTAATGTTTATCAACTCCTAGAAATGGCCCCCAAATTAACTTATCTTCTAAGAAAAGGGTCATAAATTCCTTTAGATGGGGATATGAGTTCCACTTTTACAGTGGAATAGATTATTTGCTTTAGGAGGAGTGACATTATCGTTAACTAGTATTTTCATACCATGAACCTCTTGGATCATTCATCCTACCCACTGGTTATTCATGTGGAGCCACAATGATCATCAGCTTGATGACTATGTGGTCATGCTTGATCCATGATCCTGGAACCTTAACAGAATAGGAATATTAGAAATTAATGTTGAAACATCACCCATAGAAAAAGGCATCACTAGTTTTGGTGTAGTTTTTATGACTCTTCTAGAATGATCGTTGTAGAAATCCAAAATTCTTTTAGGTCATACTTCTTCCCAGAAATGATGGAAGCCCAAGATATCATAATTGGAATAGAGGTATTTATAGAATGTGGGTGGGATTATATCATCCTTGATTTATATTTACTCACAATGATTAATGAAATATTTTATTTGGAGGTCGGACTCCATCCCGTTGGTATGTTGGCCTTGAATATTATTTCCCTACAGAGTTTCTTCCCAACATGATCCTAATTGTTTACCAAAATGCATGGTAATACTGAGGATCATCATTTGGAAACCATGATTCCGGCATATGATCATCATTTCTAGTTAGATTATCTCTAGTTGGGAAACATACCATGGTTTAAATGAACTATGATATTATTTTATATGAGTCCTCTTTTCTCCAATAAAAAATAACCATTAATGTATCTTTGGAAAAATATGAAATCCTTAACCAGCCCTAAGAATATAACAAGATTTTTTTAAAAAAATGGAATACAAAATTATATAAATGTAAAATGAAATACTAATATTATATTTCAATATCATTTCAATTAAAAATTTCCATAATAAATAATTTCATCGATTTATTATTTTCAAATAATTAAAAATTTACAATCCGATACACAAAACAATTATAATATACTATTTTCAAAAATCAATCTACATACAAAAGCTTGTTCCTATAATAAAAACAATGGTCTTTTTAATATAAATACATAATAAAAATTATAATTTTCATATAATTTACATATGATATATTATATTGTCAATTACCAAATATAGTTATGATTCCCCACCATTGGTTATGGGTGGTAAGGGTTGGGGGGTGGCAGGGTAGGTCGTGAGGTGAAGTCTTTGGGCTGACTTGTTTACAAAGATTTTATTCCTTGATTTGTGTTCAAGGGTGGGGAATCTAATCAAAATATTACTAAATATATTAATGATATTATCAGTTACTAAATTTATCATATTACTATTTATTATATTGTTAATTTTATATTAACTATTCTATAAATTATTAATTATATAATGAATTGTTAAATATATTTTTAGTTAGTAATCTGTGAAAATTAAACAGTTTATAAATAATTATGTTAATGATATTTTTATTTATTAATTATTTTAAGTAAATAAATATATTTTTATTATTATATAATTAAACTAAAATGACATTTTTATGTTGAGAACACACAATTTATGTAATAATAGGTAAATGGTGTGTCTGATTGATGTGTGATATATTTTTACTCATCACAAATGAATTATGGATCATTAACCTAATGTTTAACAACAATATGAGCTCGTTTACTTCAGTTTGACACTTTCAATATCATTTGAAACTAAAAAGATACTATAATATTGAAAAAATAGTTGGAGGTCATACCAACCACATCATTTATTAGATTGATGTTTCGTTTATTATTATACTTCACAAATGAATTATGGAATGTTTTCCTAAATTTTTAACTCAATCAGAGCTCGTTTTCTATATTTTTATAATGTGTTTATTGTTTTAAACTAAAATTACACTTTTATATTGAAAAACATAAAATTTATTTCTACTGACCACATCATGTGTCAAATCGATGTGCGGTTGATTCATAAACATCAAAAATTAAATATGGATCATTTTCCTAATGATTTATAAAATAATAACTTGTTTTATCAGTTTTTACTACATGATGAACATTTTACATAAAAAATACACTTTTATACTTAAACCACACTCATTGTATCAAACTAAAAACATCATGTCTTAAAATGGTGTGAATTAAATTCCTATGTATCATAAAAGAAAAATGGATCATTTTCATAATGTTTATAAATAATTTGATCTCATTCTCTCAATTTTTTCTATGTGACATCTGTCTTAATATAAAATGACGCTTTCAAATTGAAAACAGAAACATACAGTCATAACAACCATTTCATGTGCTAGATTGAAATGTAGATTATTTATATATGTCACAAATGAATTAGGTATCATTGTCATATATTTTGAAAAAAATGTAGCTCAGGTATTAAATTTTGACAATGTGACATCTATTTTAAACTAAAATTCCACTTTTATATTGAAAACACACACTTGTTGTCATATTGACCACATCACGCATCAGATTACCTTGTGGTATATTTATATAAATCAAAAATTAATTATAGATCACCATACTAATTTTTTCAAATAATTAGTGTTTGTTTCTTGATATTGTACATTTGATCCACATTTTATGCTAAAATTACACTTTAATATTGAAAATATACACTTTAAGTAATACAGACCACTTCATGATTCGAATTTATGTGTGGTCACTTCATATACATAAAAAATTAAATATGGGTCATTTTAATAGAGTTCAATATTAATGTGATCTATTTTTTTTGTCTAGTTGATGTTCATTTTAATACGAAATTAAACTTTAAAATTGAAACGCACACCGGGAGTCATACTGACTACATTGTGTATCAGATCAACATGTGGTCTATTATTTGATGCCACAAACAATATTTCTAATGTTTCCATGATGTTTAAATATAATAAGTCTTCATTTTCTATGTTTTTGCTTTGTAACTTGCATTTTAAACTAAAATGAAACTTTTATATTGGAAACACACACTTCGAGTCATAGAGGACACATAATGTGTTGTATTGATGTGTGGTTGATTCCAATACAATAGAATTGAATTATGGATTATTTTCCAAAAGATTTTAAAAGAATATGAGGTTTATTTAGTAAATTTTTCTATATAATAATTGTGTTAAACTAAAATAACACATTTATTTTATAAACATTCACCTTGAGTCATATCAGCATCATCATTAGGGGGATTTACATGTAATTTCTTTTTATAAAACAAAAATGAGTAATTTATCACTTTACTAATGTTTGAAAACAATGTGATATTGTTTTCTTGGTTTTTTCTATGTGACAAATTTTTAAACAAAAATGAAACTTTTATATTGAAAACACACACGTTCATTCAAACTAGACGCATCATGGGTTTGGTTATTAAGAAGTTGATTCCAACACATAAAACATGAATTTAAGATCATATTACACTTTTTTAGAATAATTAGTGTTTTTTATTGGTTTGGGATTTGGGACAAATGTTTTAAACTAAATTGTCAATTTATATTGAAAACATGCACTTGAGTCCAACTAGAGACATAGTGTTCCAAATTGACATGTGGTCTATTCATACTTGTCACAAATGAAATTTGGATCGTTACCTAATTTTTACCAAAATATGATCTTGTTTTACTGATATTGTTAGTATGAAATGCTCTTTAAAAAAACAACACTTTTATATAAAAAACACACACTTGGATTCATACTGACCACATCATGTGTCAGATTGACATGAATTTGATCATTATATATCTCAAATAAATTAGAACCATTTCCTAATGTTTGAATACAATATGTGATTTTTTATTCATTTTATCTCCATGACATGATATTTAAAAAAATTGAAACTTTCATATTGAAAACGTTTTGTTTGAGTCAAACTAATCACAACATGTGTTAGATTGATGTGAGGTTAATTCCTACACCTAAAAAATTAATTATAAATCATTATCTAAAATTTTAAAATCAATATATGCTTTTATAAGTAAATTTATTAGTGTGACACATGTTTTTATCTAAAATGATCCTTATATTAAAAACACACACTTAGAGTCGTATCAGGCACATCATGTGTTAGATTGATGTATAGTTGATTTTAATATTCAAAAAATGAATTATAGATCATTTTACCATTGATTCGAGAAAATTTGAGCTCATTTACAATGTTATGGACATGTGACATGTTTCTACACTAATTTGACCATTTAAAAAACACACATTGAGTCATACCGTTCACATCATGTTTCAGATTTACATGAATTCAATACCTATATCTCGAAAATGATTTTGGATCATTTTTCTAAGGAATGAAAATAATAAAATCTATTTTTATAGTTATGTATATGTGAAACATGTTTTAGTCTCAAATGAAACTATTATATTTAAAACATGAACTTTTATTCATACTATCAACATCAAGTGTATGAATGACTTATTTTTTATTGATACATGTTACAATATAACTATGGAACATTTTCCACGATTTTCATAATAATTAATTTTTTTTCTTGGATTTCGATATGATATGTTAGTTTTTAACTAAAATAACACTTTTATATTGAAAAACTGAACTTTGCATATCACATAAAACAACATGTGTCAAATTGATGTGTGGTCAATTCGTATAAAACAAAAATTAAATTTGAACAAGTTTCCTAAATTTTTAGAACATTATAATCTCGCATTATTTGTCTTCTCTATGTGAAGTGCAAATTAAACTCAAATGTCACTTTCATATTGGAAACACACACATTGAGTCATACAGTCCACATTGTGTTTTAAATTGATATGAATTCGATTACTATATGGCTAAAATAAATTATGAATTAATTTCCTAATTTTTGAAAACAACATGATCATGTTTTCCCTATTTTGGCTATGTGACATTCATTTTAAACTGAAATGAAACATTGATAATGAAAACATGCAATTTAAGTCATACTGATCACATCATGTGGTAGATCGGTGCGATGTCAACTCTTATAAATAAAATTTTTTTATGCAATATTTTCATAATGTTTGAAAATAATATAACATTTGTTTATCTATTTTTTATAGTGTGACAGAAGTTTTAAAATAAAATTATAGATTTATAATAAAAACATAGTTAGTGTCATACGATCCTGATCATGCGTTGCATTGATGTAAAGTCAATTCATATATTACAAAATTATTCTATGGATTAGTTTCCTAAATATTCAACATAATTTAATATAATTTACTCAGTTTTGGCTATTTTACATGTGTCTTAAAAAAATTGACACTTAATAACATGAAATTTGAGTAATATCAAATAAATCATGTGTTTATCATAGATACATTCAATTCCTTCGCATAAAAAATGATTTTTGGATCATTTCACTAGTTATTGAAAAATATTAGAGGTCATTTTCACAGTTTTGTCTATGTGTTGTGCGTTTTAAACAAAAACGATGCTCTTATATTGAAAATATGAACATTCAGTTATATTTTTCAAATCATGTGTATGACTGACATAAATCCTATTCCTATAAGACGCATATTACATATGGATTATTTTTAAGGTTTTAAAAAATATGATCTTATTTTCATGATTTTGGATAACTGACAAGTGTTGTAAAATAAAATGATAATTTTATATTGAAAACATTCACATTGAGTTATACCGGCTACAACATTTGTTGTATTTATTATGTTATGTTACTACACACCAATATTAAATTATATATCATTTTCTTAAATTATGAATACAATATAATATTTTTTTCTTTGTTTTTGATATGTGATGAGTTTTTAAACTAAACTGAAACTTTTAATATAAAAACAAAAACATTGTGTCATACGATCCATTTCATGTGTAAGATTGATGAATGATAGATTTTTATATGTCCAAAATGAATTTGGATCATTTTTATAATGTTTGAAAACATTCAGATATTTATTACATAATATTTAAAATGATACAATATTTTTAATCTAAAATTGCACATTTATTTTAAAAACATACATCTGGAGTCATTCTGGTCGAATTACGAGTCATATTGACACATGGTTGATTCCTACACATCAAAAATGAATTATGGATTATTTTATAAATGTTTTTGGAAAATCTATACTTGGTTTATCGGTTATGACAATGCAATATTTGTTTTAGAGTAATGTAACATTTTTAATCTATAGACATGAACATTTAGTCATACAAACCACATCCTGTCTTTGATCAGTGTGAAATCGATTCCAATACATCACACAAAAATTATGGATTATTATATTATTGTTTGAAAATAATCATATCTAAATTTATAGATATTGATAATGTGATACACATTTTAAACTAAAAGGACACATTTATATTTAAATCATGAAAATTGATCAATAATGACCACAACATGTTCTAGATTAATGTGAGGACATTTATTACACATAAAAAATGAATTAAAGATCATTATACCGAATTTTGTAATCAAAATTAACTCATTTTATCTAATTTTACAATGGGAAGTGAATTTTATGCTGAAATGAATGTTTGATATTAAAACATGATGTTTGAGTCATATTTTCCTCAAAATATGTTGTATTGATGCCTGGATAATTCCTACATGCCTCAAATGATTTATGGATCATTGTACCAAATTCTGAAAATAATTTGAGCTTACTGGATCAGTTTTGAAATTTTGATATGGTTTTTAAACTAAATTTCTCTGTAAAGATTAATCAGCCTCTCAACATTTTCAACTTCCACCCCTGATACAACTTCCTTCAAATTTAATTCCTCACTTATGATTTGATTATTGTAAGAGGATATCATTTAGGATTATTTATTAGTATTTAATGTATCAATAATATCATTTATTTTGTGGAATCAAACTTGAATGTAATGATATTAAACGTGTTTCTTCAAAATAGGGGTGGAAGTGATTATAATAGGACCTAGACTAAGTTTGAAAAATCATCAAAAATCAAAATACACCATATAAAAATTATAGGGATTTGTTCATGGAATTACCTTCCCCAAAAGTTGGTAATATTTCTTCAATTTTGTGGGAATAAGGATCCTTGATCCATTTATGTAACACCCCGAGCTTCCACGATACACTTCTCATTCAACAATGCAATAGCTTGCATTGTACACAACTTCGAGTTCTAACACACCGCGACTAATCAAAGTAGTCGTTATGAATAGTAATACCCACTTTTTAAAATTCTAGAAATTTTTTATTTCAAAATGGACTTTATTTTTGTATTCGTAATATCAAAATTATCCAAAGTTGAATTTTTTGTAATTTTTTGAGAACATCAAATTTTTATGAATAGTGAAAAATACTTAAAAACAACTTTTTTAATCAAAGTATTTTATAGTGATATATTATAGTATTGAGTGGTTTTAAAGTATAATTAGAATATATTTTTACTATTTTATCCAATGGTTGTCATTAGAATTAATTTCACTTTAAAATTGGACATAAACAATTGTCAATCTTTTGATATAAATTGTTTTTTTAAAAACACTCTATTTGTTGTGACAGTGGGAATTAATTATAAAATTAATTAATGAAACTTATATGTTTGGAATTTTTTAAAATAGAAATCATTTTTGAAATCGGAATATCAAATATAGCTTAGGGTGAATTTTTGGGATTTTTCTGAAAAACTTCAATTTTTGATGAATAGTGAAACCACTAAGTGGTACTTATAAAAACTGATTTTTCGTTTAAATGAAAATTTACCACTTCTGTGTTTTGAATTTCAAAAATCCGACATACATGGTTGTAATTAAGAAGTAAAATATGGTTCAATGAGATTAAAATAATTTTTGGTGAATAGTGACTTTTAAGTTCTTAATCGCGATTAGAGGTAATTAGTGTAGTTTAAGGTAAAAATAATGTATTAATAATATGAGATGAGCTTGACACATGTCCTAACCTCATTGGATGTGTCATGGACGACCAATAAAATCCATGGGTCAACTTGGGGACCCCATGGAGCCACTTTGGTAGGAAAAGGACATAAATAACTTTTTATTTAATGTTAAAATAAAAAGGTCACAAACAATAGTTGTTTTACTAAAACAATTTTTAAATGGTGTTATAAAAGTCATATTTTTTACTATAAATATTCATTAGAAAGGTAAAACTATTTCCTACATCATTATATTTTTTTTAGAATTTTTAGATATTAAATAAATTAAATTATATATGACACCATGATGATGCAGCGATTACCTCATTAATTAACGATTTAAATAAAATGAAAAGATAATGTAAAATACAAGGCATACACTGGTCCAAATCCTATTGTATGGGTATATTTCGGACCCTTAACACCTTATCCTTGAATTATAGAAGTGTGGGACCTTTATAATCTGAAAAGCATTGTATAATAAAGTAATATTTCATTACTTTCCAAGAGTGCCCCTCCTCTCCTCTTATAAAAGGCCCCCACCTCTACCACCACATTCACAATTTCAAGCAATTTGGCTCGGCCAAAATCTGCCAAAATACTCTCCAAATTTCCCCCTCTTACTACTAGAAGCCTCAAATTGGGCAGAACTATTCCCATGGAAGCCATTGGCTCAAATAAAAAAGAGCTACCCGATTTTAAGGTAATGTCTTTTCTAATGTTGTTTTGTTTTATTTTTCTACTCCAACCCCTTAAACTCTTTTTATTCCTTTCTTTTGTAACAAAAAAAGTATATAAAATATACTAGGATGTTTTTATAATAAATACTTGGTTTAAACTTACACACACCTTCGTCTAATGGTTAAATAACATACTGTTTCTGTGGGTGGCGAAATACTACCTCACGAAACGATGATTGTTCAATATTATTTTAACACCTCTAATTGTGGCCATTTTGATGAAAATATTTTCATATATAATATATATATTATTTTTATGTTTTCCTTATGCTTATTTATTTCTCATTTATGGTATACTTTATGATTTCCATTATGGGTAAATGCGATAATTTCATTTTAGGAAGTGCGGACTACCGCCCCCTCAAAGTGATTTGAATCGTTAATGCCATATGTGGGATGTATAAAGGATGGATTAAATGATATTTTATATGATATTATACTGTAATTATAATAAACCTTTATACTATTATGATTTCATTCCATTAAATACGAAATAGAAATGAAAGTAGCGCTCATGCGTACGTATGGCTTACCATCTCCATGAATGGTACATTTCATTTCTTACCTCTAAATGTAATGTAATATTATGAATGAATGTATATACTGGATATATATGAGATATATGATATCTATATCATGAATATAATTCTGGATATAATGGATATTTCACCACATGAACAACTTGTAATTATAAGAAATCTATTTTTGACTCAAGTACCAAAGATCGACAAAACGACCGTTATTAACTTAAATAATTACATAATGTGAATAACATGGTTATAAGTGATATTAAAGAAATAAGAAACTTGAAATGGTTCTTATGAAACTATAAATTTACTCTAGTATATTATTCAGGAGGTTAAAGAATGGTCGAATCAAGACAGGACGCACGGTAAGGGAATTTCTTAACCCAATTTCCATTCTTTGGGTTAATCTCCTACTTTCAAATTATGTCATTATATTATTATGTCATATCTTGTATTTGTACATTATTAATGTGTACATATAGTGAATACACATAATATATCTATTTTATTTTAAAAATTATCTTTGTATGGGACTTCGTCTCAATCTCCATTCATTGAGGCATATTTGGTTTTATACACAACTTTCTTTTATACGGTGTATAAACCCCTTCAACTTTTACGTTTATTCAAAAGGAATCTTTTTTATACAATTCGTTTTACTAAACGACAAAAGGGAATGTTTTTCATTCTGTACATATGCGGCGACAACGACTTCTCCACCGCCGTGACCATTATTTGAGTTTCGGCTTCCTCTACAAGCCATCACTTTTTTTTAATGAAAAATAAATACAATGTTTTAATTTTCTTTTATTTGTGGTATTGAAAATGGTTTTGAAAGCATTTTTATTATATAAATGTGTTGTATTGATATCTTGTGATTGAAATGTGGAAATGTTATGTTTCCTATATGCATGATTTATGTGATACGATTATGTTATGGTTTATGATATGTTTAAACCTATTCATATGAGGAATGCATTGGACTTAATAAGTGACAGGTGGAGCCCGCTATAGCTCCTCGATGCATCGACAGGTCTCATGAGACAAACTAGTGTCTTGGCTTGAGGCCATGACTAAATCTTATTTCTGGTCTTGGCACGAGGCCTTGGCTACATGGTTATGATAGTCTGGCATTATGCATTCCATCATTATTAAATTGGTAATTGATATTGCATGTGATTATTCGACCAGTAGAATATCCATGTGAAGAAGTAAATGCCATTATCTCATTTGAATTTTGCCATATTATGTTTATGTTCAAGTTTAAAAGGATTTTGTTTTAGTTATACATTGCCTTAAATGTTTATGTTTATTTATGAAAGATTCTGCAATATTGTTATCCTTACTGAGCATCTGAGCTCACCCCTTTCAATGCTTTAATATTTTCCAGGATGTGAAGAAGTATATTATGAATGACCTGCAGGGATAGTCAGAAGAGGATATGAGTGTGGACTATAGAGACTTTGTTATTGTAGTTTTTCACTTTATGATGTAATGTAATGTTTATGAATGTATCTAGTGTTTCAAAGGCTACTAAATTCATCAGTCTTTCGAGACTTGATCTTTTGTGATCATGCCAATGTTACGAAGTAACGCACGGAATCTGGGTAACTGGGGTCGGGGCGTTACATTTGGTATCAGAGAAAGTTTAGTACTAACCTTGGAAGCTAGATTTTGATAAACTTTGATTAGATCACATAGCCCGAAGATAGACTTTGAGGATTAGTATATAACAACTTCCTAGAATTTTGGTATTATAGAGATTTTGTGAGTTTTCCGAGCAATACATCCCTGTCTGGATACGAGCAGGTAGAGGCGGCTCTGGCACAGATGTACCTAGGGGTAAAACACGAAAACACCTCTTTGAGCTAGACTCGAACGGGAACTGTTGCATGACAACGGGCCTTGCTGCACTCTTGGTTACGACATTCCCGGGGGATATGCTTAGGATAATTCTCGTTTTCTTTAAAAACCACTATGAAGGGTTATGAGTATATAATTCCTCAAAGAAAACATTTTTATAATTATGGATTATATCCATAAATAGTTCAATTTATGTTAAGTATTTTATAAGTATGGAATTATATATTTTGATTCATAAACTAATCTAGTTTATGACATTGTTTAGAAATGGCGCCTAGTAGAAGGAATGGAAACTGTATCAATGCACGCACTCTGTGTAGGGATTTCCCTCCTGCTCAAGATAATTAGTGTTGATCTGGAGATAAAACTGGTGCTGATAAACTTATTACCATACTAGGACAACTCACTCAGGTTATGAATAATAACCTTACTCAGATTGAGCACCCTGATCCGCAACATGGAGGATCAATGTTAGACCGCTTCATGAGGAAACAACTGCCAACATTTAATGGGGGTACAAATCCATTAGTAGCTGAGCAATGGATAAACTCCTTATTGAAAATATTCCATGCCTTGGGGAGTAGTGAAAGGGAAAAGGTTATCATGGAAGTTTACCTCCTCACTGGAGATGCCGATCAATGGTGGTCGTCGATTCAAAACACAAAGGAAGATGATGAAGTATCAAATACGGAATGGATACAGTTCAAGGATCTTTTCTTAGAAAAATACTTTCAACATGACCATCGAGCAGATATGGAAAGACAATTTATGAGTTTGAGGCAGAAGGAGGATGAGAATGTCACAAATTATGAGGCTTACTTTACAAGGTTATCGAGGCATGATTCAGATTATATACGTAACCCAAGAAGTAAGATTGATCATTTCGTTGATGGGTTAAAACCATTTCTCCATCGAGCATTAGTCTCACAAACCTTCTCATCATACGAAGATATTGTCTCGTGTGATATCAAGACGGAAAAGGAATTCTCTAAGTCTCATGACTTTAAAGTAAAGCAAGAAAAGAAGAGATCGGTGGAACAAGAGACAGATAAAGGGAAAAAGGGAAAGAAGGATTTTCCATTATGTGATAATTGTGGGAAGAATCACCCCGGTGCTTGCCTAAAAGGAATGGTAGTTTGTTATAAATGTGGAGAAAAATGTCACCAGGCACGTGACTGTAAGGGAAAGAAAGTGTCTATCAATGCCGAATGCTATAATTGTAGGGAAATGGGGCATTATGAAAATGAATGTCTGAAGTGTCAGGGAAACTTACCTCAGAAAAGGCCAAGGGATAAAGGACAATATTATGCTGTTACTACAGTTGAAGCGGAATAATTATTGTATTTTTGTTTTTGGACTCAAGAACTAGATTATGGTTGTAAAAATAATGTGATATATATAAGGATTGTACCGCAGTACATGTTGTTTCATTAAGGATTTAATATGATGAAGGTAATCATATTTTTAGTATGTGACAAAAAGAAAACCATTACTTTGTTTGGGGAATCTGAGGTTACAACTGATTTTGGAATTTAGAGACCTTTTAGATAAAGTCTGGACGGAGGTATTTTGGATAACTATAAAGGTTGGAATGGATTATGTTGATCTTTGGATAGTATATTTTAAGGTTAAAACATTTCTGAAGATTATTTTTGGAATATTATAATATTATAGTTTTAGGAAAAGGACAACCTGTACGGTGGGGCATAACCCGTTGCGTCGGACAAAGATGCAGGAATCGAACCCACAACCATAGTGTGACATGCCTTTATTTCCTACCACTAGCCTACAGGAAGTCCCTGGTTATTACAAAATATTTTTCCTAATCTAAATGGTATGTGGTATTATTTTGAACCTTATACAATTCGGATAAATAGAATATTTTTGAGTTATATTATCTTTTAGAGTGAAAGATGGGTTTGTGGTAAAAATTTATTAAAGAATGAAAGTCTACATGACAAGTATGTATATTCCCTTATGTTCTTAGTAAATCTTCTAAATAAATTCCTCAACATTATAAAAGGTAACTTAAAACAAAAACGTTGTCGGTTAACATTTCCAACTGGGGAATCAATAATCGTTTAACCAATCACAAGTTTGTGATTTTCTTATAGTTAACTTTCTCCTAATCCTGTTTTCTACAACTCTCCATCAGACCTTGATGGTTTGTTTCTCCTCTATATCCATATTTTCATATAATCCAATAATGGGCTATCTCGGGTGACCTTTGTACTTATCGTGATTTCTTTTCATATTATATTTTTTTCACCTTATTTCTGATGTGGGTTTTCCACAAAGGTATTTTCTATTTTCAACCTTTTATTTTCCATGAAAAATTTCAAATTGCGAGGACGTAATTTATTGAAGGAGGGGAGAATATAACACCCCGAGCTTCCACGATACACTTCTCATTCAATAATGCAATAGCTTGCATTGTACGCAACGTCGAGTTCTAAAACACCGCGACTAATCAAAGTAGCCATTATGAATAGTAATACACACTTTTTAAAATTATAGAAATTTTATATTTCAAAATGGACTTCATTTTTGTATTCGTAATATCAAAATTATCCAAAGTTGAATTGTTTGTAATTTTCTGAGAACATCCAATTTTTATGAATAGTGAATAATACTTAAAAACAACTTTTTTAATCAAAGTATTTTATAGTGATGAATTATTGTATTGGGTGTTTTTAAAGTATAATTAGAATATATTTTTACTATTTTATCCAATGGTGGTCATTAAAATTAATTTCACTTTAAAATTGGCCATAAACAATTGTCAATCTTTTGATATAAATTGTTTCTTAAAAACACGCTATTTGGTGTGACAGCGGGAATTAATTATAAAATTAATTAATGAAACTTATATGTTTGGAATTTTGTAAAATAGACATCATTTTTGAAATCGTAATATCAAATATTACTTAGGGTGAATTTTTGGGATTGTTCTGAAAAACTTCAATTTTTGATGAATAGCGAAACCACCAAGTGGTACTTATAAAAACTGATTTTTTGTTTAAATGAAATTTTACCACTTTTGTGTTTTGAATTTCAAAAATCCTACATACATGGTTTTCATTAATATGTAAAATGTGGTTCAATGAGATTAAAATAATTTTTGGTGAATAGTAACTTTTAAGTTCTTAATCGCGATTAGAGGTAATTAGTGTAGTTTAAGGTAAAAATAATGTTTTAATAATATGAGATGATCTTGACACATGTCCTACCCTCATTGGATGTGTCATGGAAGACCAATACAATCCATGGGTCAACTTGGAGACCCCATGGAGCCACTTTGGTAGGAAAAGGAAATAAATAACTTTTTATTTAATGTTAAAATAAAAAGGTCACAAACAAGAGTTGTTTTACTAAAACAATTTTTAAATCGGGATATTCAAGTCATATTTTTTACTATAAATATTCATTAGAAAGACAAAACTATTTCTTACATCATGATATTTTTTTTATAATTTTTAGACATTAAATAAATTAAATTATTTATGACACCATGATGATGCAATGATTACCTCATTAATTAACGATTTAAATAAAATTAAAAGATAATGTAAAATACAAGGCTTAAACTAGTAAAAAGCCTATTGGATGGGTAGATTTCAAACCCTTATCACCTTATCCTCTAATTGTAGATGTGTGGGACCTTTTGAATCCGAAAATAATTGTATAATAAAGTAATATTTCATTACATTCCAAGAGTGCCCCTCCTCTCCTCTTATAAAAGGCCCCCACCTCTACCACCTCATTCACACTTTCAAGCCATTTGGCTCTGCAAAACTATGCGCAAATACTCTCCCAACTTCCCCCTATTACTCCTAGAAGCCTCACTTTGGGAAGAACTCTTCCAAAGGAAGCCTTTGGCTCAAATCAAAAAGCGTTACCCGATTTTAAGGTAATCTCTTCTCTAATGTTGTTTTGTTTTATTTTTCTTCTCGAACCCCTTAAACTCTTTTTATTCCTTTCTTTTGCCACAAAACTAGTATATAAAATATACTATGATTTTGTTTTGATAAAGAATTGTTTTACACTTACACACACATTCGTATAATGGTTAAAGAACATAATGTTTCTGTTGGTGGTGAAATACTGCCTCACGAAACGATGATTGTTAAATATTCTTTTAACACCTCTAATGGTGGCCATTTTGTTGAAACTATTTTCATATATGATATATATATTCTGTTTATGTTTTCCTTATGCTTATTTATTTCTCATTTATGGCATACTATATGATTTCCATTATGGGTAAATGCGATAATTTCATTTTAGGAAGTGCGGACTATCGCCCCCTCAAAGTGATTTGAATCGTTAATGCCATATGTGGGATGTATAAAGGATGGAGTAAATGATATTTTATATTATATTATACTGGAATTATAATACAACTTTATACTATTATGATTTCATTCCATTAAATACGAAATAGAAATGAAAGTAGCGCTCATGCGTACGTACGACTTACCGTCTCCATGAACGGTGCATTTCATTTCTTACCTCTAAATGTCATGTAATATTATGAATGAATGTATATAATTGATATATATGAGATATATGATATCTATATCATGAATATAATTCTGGATATAAGGGATATTTCACCACATGAACAACTTGTAATTATAAGAAGTCTATTTTTGACTCAAGTACCAAAGATCGACAAAACGACCGTTATTAACTGAAATAATTACATAATGTTCATAACATGGTTATAAGTGATGTTAAATTAATAAGAAACTTGAAATGGTTCTTAAGAAACTATATATTAACTCTAGTTTATTATTCATGAGGTTAAAGAACGGTCGAGTCAAGACAGGACGCATGGTAAGGGAATTTCTTAACCCAATTTCCATTCTTTGGGTTAATCTCCTACTTTCAAATTATGTCCTTATATTATTATGTCATATATTGTATTTGTACTATATTTATGTGTATTATAGTGAATACACATAATATATCTATTTTATTTTAAAAATGATCTTTGTATGGGACTTCGTCTCAATCTCCTTTCATTGAGGCATATTTGGTTTTATACACAACTTTCTTTTATATGGTGTATAAACCCCTTTGACTTTTACGTTTATTTAAAAGGAATCTTTTTTATATGAAGCGTTTTACTAAACGTCAAAATGGGAATGTTTTTCTTTCCGTACATATGTGGTGACAATGACTTCTCCACCGCCGTGACCATTATTTGAGTTTCGGCTTCCTCTACAAGCCATCACTTTTTTTAATGAAAAATAAATACAAAGTTTTAATTTTCTTTTATTTTGGAATTGAAAATGGTTTTGAAAGCGTTTTTATTATATCAATGTGTTGTATTGATATCTTGTGAATGAAATGTGGAAATGTTATGTTTCCTTTATTCATGTTTTATGTGATACGATTATGTTATGGTTTATGATATGTTTAAACCTATTCATATGAGGAATGCATTGGACTTAATAAGTGACGGGTGGAGCCCGCTATAGCTCCTCGATGCATCGGCAGGTCTCATGAGACAAACTAGTGTCTTGGCACGAGGCTTTGACAAAATCTTATTTGTGGTCTTGGCACGAGCATCTGAGCTCTCCCCTTTCAATGTTTTAATATTTTCCAGTATGTGAAGAAGTATTTTATGAATGACCTGTAGGGATAGTCAGAAGAGGATATGAGTGTGGACTATGGAGACTTTGTTATTATAGTTTTTCACTTTATGATGTAATGTAACATTTATGAATGTATCTAGTGTTTCCAAGGCTACTAAACTAATCAGTCTTTCAAGACTTGATTTTTTGTGATCATGCCAACGTTACGAAGTAATGCACCGACTCTGGGTAGCTGGGGTCGGGGCGATACAATTTACCTCTCACCATTATCTCAATTGTAGCCTCAAAGTACAATATCTCATGATCATGAGCATCTTAAGACATGTTACTAGATCAACCAAAAATATGCAGAGCATAACCCTCGATGATACTTATCCTTGACATATTTGTAACACCCCAACCCCAGTTATCCAGAATCAGTTCCTTATTACATAATATTAGCATGATTCAAGGAATCATGTCTCGAAAGACTGATTAGTTTAGTAGCCATAGAATTACAAGAAACATATATATGTTTTACATCACATCATGAGATAAAAAACAACAACATTGTGTCCCCTTTGAACACTCTTATATACCTTAGCCTATATCTGTAGGTTAATCGTAATATACATCATTGAATCCTGGAAAAAATAAAACATAATAAAGGGGTGAGATCAGATGATTAGTAAGTAAAATAATATAGCAGAAACTATCATAAATAAGCATAAACATTTAAGTCAATGTATAAGACTAAAACAAAAGCATTTTAAACATAAACATCAGCATAATATTGTAAAGAGAAATCAAATAATTCCATTTATTTATTAACATGGATATTCTAAAAGTAGAATAATCACATGTAATATCAATATCTAGTTCAATAACGTTGGAATTCATAATGTTGGATATCATAACCACATATTCAAGGCCTCGTGTCAAGACTACAAATAAGATTTTTTCAACGCCTTGTGCCATGACCCTAGTTTGTCTCACGAGACCTACAGATTCATCGACAAGCTATAAAGAACTCCACCACTCACTTACTATGTCCAATTAATTCATCTTATAATTGGGTGAAACATAATCTAAACATTCGTGTTAAAACTAGCATATGAAATGTCAATATTTTAACAACAAACCATGAATGGCATAAAAATAGCACGTCCATAGTCAAACATAACTCATTAAATTCAATATGGACGATTTTTTTAAATAAATCAACCTCAATCAAGAATAAAATACATTGAAGGATGTTGACATTGATGAATATATTTATTAAAACTATTTGAGTGAAATATCCCCTTTTTATTGAAAAAGGTTAAACGTCACACTATTTATCAAAGAAGTCGTTTAAAATGGATTTTTGATTCAAAGTGTCCCATACACATTGAAAATTTTAAAATGAATTTTAATTTCAAATCATTAATGTCCATATAAAAAAATACATAAAACCAATTTTAAAAAAAGGACATTATTGAGAGAGATTTAAAAGAAAAAATATTTAAAACATTTAAAACATTTAAAATAATATATTAGTTAATGAGTTCCTAACAAAATACGATATGCTTGAATACAAGTAATGGATAGATAACATTAATCAAAACATTATAATATCATGAGAATAAAGGGATTAATGATATAATATATCAAAATAGAGTATATACACCATATAATAGGGAATTGGTTCATAGCAACAATGAAGTATCAGTGGAATGTAAATTGAGACGAAATCCCTTATAAAGATGGTATTATTATATTAAGGATTAAAAATGACATAATTATGTGTGAAAATTATAAATAAAACCATTATAAGAAGATATTATGTGTAAAAAATCATAGGTTATTCACACATATTCATATAACGACATAATCAATTAGTAGAAATTTAACCCAAAGAATTGAAATTTGGTGAAGACATTCACTTACATAAATTAGACAGCCTAACAGTGTCACATTAAAATTATGAAAATGAGTTGATGGGAGGGAAAAGGGTATCTCATCAAATGAATATTAAATTTATAGCAATAAGGATATAGAATAACATATCCCAACATAAAAAGATGTAAATTAAAAGAAATAACAAAATAAGTCTTTTAAAAAGAGGAGGGTGAAATGTTCCTTTACCGATTTAATAACATAAGAAACATACACCCCATGAAAGAAGGATCATATAATGTAGATTAAAATACCCATAAATTAAATTATATAACACAAATAATTCAATCAGGTGCAGTACAAACACCACACAAAATGAAAATAAGGAAAATATAGCATGAATCTCACAGGAATAAAAAGTGAGTTGAAAACCCCTTAACACATAGTAATCAATTGATTCATATAAAAGAGAGATAATTACCACCAAATTAATCATATAATAACATGGATATAAATATAATCATGACAATATATATCAAATGGCAGTACACAACACACTACATGCAAGAAATAGGTGGCGAACAATGGAAATCTCACAGAATTAAAAGTGAGATAAGAAACCCATTACCTTGTACTCTTATTTAGTCGAGGGTATATTAAACTCTTGTATAATAGTTAAATAATTGTTATTAAATTATAAAATAACCACATACATAAATATGATATCATATATGATCTTTAAATATTTCTTTGTTAATAATATTTTAGATATATAATTGTTTCAGGTGTTAGGTGATTCGTTTTCCCTTATTTGTTTTGTTACGCAAGTCATGATTGTTATGGATATGATGTATTTGATTCATATACAGAATTATTTCAATTATTTAAAAATTATTTGTAATTACCTAATGAAAATTAGTCTTGAATTTTTACAATGAGGAATGACATCTAATCGCGTCGTGGAGACGGTAAGCCGTACGTATACACGAGCGACAATATCATTCTTTTGATGGTGAAATGGTATATAATTGGATGGTGTATCATATATACAGAATTAATAACATGTCATATTTATTATTAAATCAGTTATACTCATTATTATAACCATACAAATAATGTTGTTTTTGAATAACAAACTACACCACGACGTGGAGATGGTAACACGTGCGTATGAACGTATAATGACTTTATCATTTATAGGATGAATAGAATAACGAATATTGTTGTACCAAAATTATATACACATCACAGTATATAATAGGTAATGAAGTTATTATTTTTCTATGGAATCAACAAAGAAAGAGGATGTGCATGAAGAATAGAACATGGAAGAGGATGGTGGAATGATTACCTGTTTTTCAGGTGCTTTCTTTTGATTTGTTCAAAAAGATTCATTAGGTGGGATTTACGATCAAAGAAATTACTCTATAATGTAGTGATAGTAAGTGGGGGGATATCTGGGGTAGGGTTTGGCCAATAAAAATGGATTTGGAAGTGTGAAATTAAGGTTAGGGGAAGCACCCTTTTTTAAGAGAGGTGAGGGTCAATTTATGATAACCATGAAATATTAATTTATTTTAATTTATTTTCAGTTTATAATGGATCAAAAATGATTTATTTCGATGATAAGGTGGTTACGAGTCGAAATACTCTTAAAAAATATGTTTTAGACAAGTTTAGGTCACCATATTAACCTTATTATTTTTATTTAATTATTAGTTAAATAGTTTATATTTTACCCTGTCTTCTTGTATTCTTACACTATATGGTTAATAAACATACAATAAACATACAAGAGAACATCAAGTGGTTCATTGATGACATTTATAATATTATTTAATACCTTTTGTAGGATCTTGTATTTTTAAGAATATTATATCAACCAATAATAAAGTATTTGTTTTAAAAACTCTTTTAGGTCAATTTTGACACTATTTAGTATTTGGTTTTTTGGAAATCATAACATCATGATTACTTAAAAAAATATTTTTTCAACCACAACATGTCATATTAATGTAAATAATTATTTTAATTCATAAAAAGTCTCAAATTACATTTATTTGGATATTTATAATATCAATTATTTTAATCTTTCATTAATAAGGTAATGTAACACCCCGAGCTTCCACGATACACTTCTCATTCAATAATGCAATAGCTTGCATTGTACGCAAGTTCGAGTTCTAACACACCGCAACTAATCAAAATAGCCGTTATGAATAGTAATAACCACTTTTTAAAATTATAGAAATTTTATTTTTCAAAATGGACTTTATTTTTGTATTCCTAATATTGAAATTAGCCTATGTTGAATTTTTTGTAATTTTCTGAGAACTTCAAAATTTTTTTGAATAATGAAAAATACTTAAAACAACTTTTTTAATCAAAATAATTCATAGTGATAAATTATACTATTGAGTGGTTTTAGAGTATAATTAGAATATATTTTTACCATTTTATCCAATGGTGGTCATTAGAATTAATTTAACATTGAAATTGGACATAAACAATTGCCAATCTTTTGATATAAATTGTTTCTTAAAAACACGCTATTTGTTGTGACAGCGGGAATTAAATATAAAATTAATTAATGCAACTAATATGTTTGGAATTTTGTAAAATAGACATCATTTTTGAATTCGTAATATCAATTATAGCTTAGGGTGAAATTTTGGCCTTGTTCTGAAAAACTTCAATTTTTGATGAATAGTGAAACCACTAAGTGGTAGTTAAATAACTGATTTTTCGTTTAAATGAAATATTACCACTTCTGTGATTTGATTTTCAAAAATCCGACATACATGGTTGTCATTAAGAAGTAAAATGTGGTTCAATGAGATTAAAATAATTTTTTGGTGAATAGTAACTTTTAAGTTCATAATCGCGATTAGAGGTAATTAGTGTAGTTTAAGGTACAAATAATGTTTTAATAATATGAGATGAGCTTGAAACTTGTCCTACTCCTATTGGATGAGTCATGGCCGACCAAGACAACCCATGGGTCAACTTGGGGACCCCATGGAGCCACTTTAGTTGGAAAATGACATTAATATATATTTATTTAATGTTGAAATTAAATTGACACAAACATGAGTTGTTTTACTAAAACAGTTTTTAAGTGGGGTTACACAAGTCAAAATTTTGATTATAAATATTCATTAGAAAGATAAAAAGATTTCCTACATCATAGTATTTTTTTTATAATTTTTAGACATTAAATAAATTAAATGATTTATGACATCATGATGATGTAGTGATGACCTCATTATTTAACGATTTAAATAAAATGGGAAGATAATGCAAAATCCAAGGCTTACACTTGTCCAAAGCCTATTGGATGAAGATATTTAGAAACCTTATCACCTTAGCCTCGAATTATATAAGTGTGGGACCTTTAGAATCCGAAAAGCATTGTGAAATAATGTATCATTTCAATCTTTCCAAAAGTGCCCCTCCTCTCCACTTATAAAAGGCCCCCACCTCTCCCACCTCATTTACACATTCAAGCCATTTGGCTCGGCCAACCTCTGCCCAAATACTCTCCCAACATTCCTCCCTTACTCCTAGAAACCTCACTTTGGGCAGAACTCTTCCCAAGGAAGCCTTTAGCTCAAATCAAAATAAGTTACCCGATTTTGAGGTAATGTCTTTTATAATGTTGTTTTGTTTTATTTTTCTTCTCCAACCCCCTAAACTCTTTTTATTCATTTCATTTGTAACAACACCAGTATCCTCAATATACTAGGATGTTGTTATAAGAAGTATTCGAGCTACACTTACACACACCTACATCTAATGGTTAAAGAACATACGGTTTCTGGGGATGGCGAATTTCTGCATCACGAAACGATGATTGTTCAAACACTCATATAACACCTTCAAAGGTGGCCATTAAGATGTCACTATTTTTATATATGATATATAATATGTTTATGTTTTACTTATGCTTCTGTATTTCTCATTTATGGCATACTTTATGATTTCCATTATGGGTAAAACGCGATAATTTCATTTTAGGAAGTGCGGACTACCGCCCCCTCAAAGTGATTTGAATCGTTAATGCCATATGTGGGATGTATAAATATGGAGTAAACGGTATTATACACTATATTATACTGGAATTATATTATACATTTATATCATTATGATTTAGTTCCATTAAATATGAAATTGAAATGAAAGTAGCGTTCATGCGTACGTACGGCTTACCGTCTCCATGAACGGTGCATTTCATTTCTTACCTCTAAATGTTACGTAATATTATAAATGAATGTATATACTGGATACACATGATATATATGACATATAAATCATGAATATAATTCTGGATATAATGGATATTTCACCACATAAACAACTTGTAATTATAAGAAGCTTATTGTTGACTCAAGTACCAAAGATCGACAAAACGACCGTTATTAACTTAAATAATTACATAATGTTCATATCATTGTAATAAGTTATATAATAAGGATAATGAAGTTGAAAATGGTTCTTAATAAGGTATATATTAAATCTAGTTTATTATTCAGGAGGTTAAAGAACGGTTGAGTCAAGTCAGACACGAGGTAAGGGAACTTCTTAACCCAATTTCCATTCTTTGGGTTAATCTCCTACTTTCAAATTATGTCATGATATTATTATGTCATATCCTGTATTTGTACATTATTTATGTGTACTTGTAGTGAATACACATAATAGTTCTATCTTATTTTAAAAATTCTCTTTGTAAGGGAATTTCTTAACCCAACTTCCATTCTTTGGGTTAATCTCCTACTTTCAAATTATGTCATGATGTTATTATGTCCTATTTTGTATTTTTACTTTCTTTATGTGTAATTATAGTGAATACACATAATAGATCTATTTTATTTTAAAAATGATCTTTTAAGGACTTCGTCTCAATCCCCTTTCATTGAGGCATATTTGGTTTTATACACAACTTTAATTTATACGGTGTATAAACCCCTTTGACTTTTACATTTATTCAAAAGGAATCTTTTTTATACGAAGCGTTTTGCTAAATGACAAAAGGGAATGTTTTTCTTTCCGTACTTATGCGGAGACAATGACTTCTCCACCGCCGTGACCATTATTTGAGTTTTGGATTCCTCTACAAGCCATCTTTTTTTTTTATGAAAAATAAATACAAAGTTTTAACTTTCTTTTACTTTGGTATTGAAAATGTTTTTGAAAGCGTTTGTATTATAACAATGTGTTGTATTGATATATTGTGATTGAAATGTGGTAATGTTATGTTTCCTTTATGAATGTTTTATGTGATACGATTATGTTATGGTTTATCATATGATTAAACCTATTCATATGAGGAATGTATTGGACTTAATAAGTGACGGGTGGAGCCCGCTATAGCTCCTCGATGCATCGGTAGGTCTCATGAGACAACTAGACGTGGAATTGGCCGAGGCCCTTTCCCAATTTGATTTATGGTTTTGGCCGAGGCCTTAATCATTTTAGATGTCTTGGCCGAGGCCTTGACAAAATGTTTCAGAATGTCCAGCATTATACATTCCCTCATTGTGAAAGTGGTTATTGATATTGCATGTGATTATTCGGCCAGTAGAATATCCATGTGAAGAAGTGAATGGCATTATCTCATTTTACTTTTTCCATATTATGTTGAAGTTCAAGTTTAAAAGGCTTTTGTTTTAGTTATACATTGACTTAAATGTTAATGTTTATTTATGAAAGCTTCCACAATATTGTTATCTTTACTGAGCATCTGAGCTCACCCCTTTGAATGTTTTAATGTTTTCCAAGATTTGAAGAAGTATATTATGAATGACCTGCAGGGATAGTCTGAGGGGATATGAAGACAATATGTTGTTGTTGTTTTGGTTTACTTTATGATGTAATGTAACGTTTACAAATGTATCTAGTGTTTCCAAGGCTACTAAACTAATCGGTCTTTCGAGACTTGATCTTTTGTGATCATGCCAATGTTACGAAGTAACGCACCGGCTCTGGGTAGCTGGGGTCAGGGCGTTACAGTTGGTATCAGAGGCAGTTTAGTACTAACCTTGGAAGCTAGATTTAGATAAACTCTGATTAGAGCACATAGCCCGAAGATAGACTTTGAGGATTAATATAGAAGAACTTCCTAGAATTTTGGTATTGTAGAGATGTTGTGAGTTTTCCGAGCAATACATCCCTGTCTGGATACGAGCAGGTAGAGGCGGCTCTGGAACAGATGTACCTAGGGGTAAAACCCGAAAACACCGCTTTGAGCTAGACTCGAACGGGAACTGGTGCACGACAACGGGCCTTGCTGCACTCTTGGTTACGACACTCCCGGGGGATATGCTTAGGATAAATTCTCATTTTCTTTACAAACCACTATGAAGGGTTATGAGTATATACTTCCTCAAAGAAAACATTTTTATGGATTATATCCATAAATAGTTCAATTTATGTTAAGTATCTTACAAGTATGGAATTATGTATTTTGATTAATAAACTAATCTAGTTTATGCCATTGTTTAGAAATGGCGCCTAGTGGAAGGAATGGAAACCGTATCAATGCACGAACTCCATGTAGGGATTGCCCTCCTGCTCAAGATAATTATTGTGGATCTGGAGATACAACTGGTGCTGATCAACTTTTTACCATACTGGGACAACTCACTCAGGTTATGAATAATAACCTTACTCGTATGGAGCACCCTGATCCGCAACGTGGAGGATCAATGCTAGATCGTTTCATGAGGCAAAAACCACCAACCTTTAATGGGAGTACAAATCCCTTAGTAGCCGAGCAATGGATAAATTCCCTAGAGAAAATATTTCAGGCTTTGGGGAGTAGTGAAAGGGAGAAGGTTGTCATGGCAGTTTACCGCCTCACTGGAGATGCCGATCAGTGGTGGTCGCTGATTCGAAACACAAAGGAAGATGATGACGTATCGAATATGGAATGGAGGGAGTTCAAAGAGATTTTCTTAGAAAAATACTATCCTCGTGACCATCGAGCAGATATGGAAAGGCAATTTCTGAGTCTGAGGCAGAAGGAGGATGAGAATGTCGCAAAGTATGAGGCTAACTTTACAAGGTTAGCAAGGTATGCTGCAGATTACATACGTAACCCAAGGAGTAAGATTGATCGTTTCTTTAATGGGTTAAAACCATTTCTCCATCGAGCTTTGGTATCACAATCCTTTTCATCATACGAAGATATTGTCTCGTGTGCTATCAAGACAGAAAAGGAATTCTCTAAGTCTTATGAAAACAAAGTAAAGCAAGAGAAGAAGAGAACGGTGGAACAAGAGACAGATAAAGGGAAAAAGGGAAAGAAGGATTTTCCATTATGTGATAATTGTGGGAAGAATCACCCTGGTACTTGCCTAAAAGGAATGGGAGTTTGTTATAAATGTGGAGAAAAGGGTCACCAGGCTCGTGATTTCAAGGGAAAGAAAGAGGCTGTCAAAGTTGAATGCTACAATTGTAGAGAAATGGGTCATTATGCAAATGAATGTCCTAAGCGTCAGGGAAACTTACCTCAGAAAAGGCCAAGGGATCAAGGACAATCTTATGTTGTTACTACAGTTGAAGCAGAATAACTAATGTATTGGTGCTTTTAGACTCAAGGATTATATTCTGGTTATAAGAATAATGTAATATATATATATGGATTGTACTGCAGTACTTGTTGATTTCAGTAAGGTTTTAATATGATTAAGGTAATCATATTTTTAGTATGTGACAATAAGAGAAACTTTTCTTTGTTTGGGGAATCTGATAAATTGATTTTGGAATTTAGAGACCTTTTAGAGAAAGTCTGGACGGAGGTATTTCGGATAACTATTAAGGTTGGAATGGATTAAGTTGAACCATGGATAGTATTGTTTAAGGTTAAATCATTTCTGAAGATTATTTTTGGAATATTATAATACTATAGTTTTAGGAAAAGGACAACCTGCAGGGTGGGGAATAACCCGTTGCGTCGGACAAAGCTGCAGGAATCGAACCCACAACCATAGTGCGACAAGCCTTTATTTACTACCACTAGCCTACAGGAAGTCCCTGGTTATTACAAAATAGTTTTATTGATCTAAATGGTATGTGTTAACATTTGGAACCTTATACAATTAGGATAAATAGAATATTTTTGAGTTCCGTTACCATTTGGAGTAAAAGGTGGGTTTGTGGTAAAAATTTATTAACGAATGAAAGTATACATAACAAGTATGTATATTCCCTTACGTTCTTAGTAAATCTCATAAATAAATTCCTCAACATTATAAAAGGTAACTTAGAACAAAAATGTTGTCGGTTAACTTTTCCAACTGGGGATTCAATGACCGTTTAACCAATCACAAGTTTGTGATTTTCTTATGGTTAAACATTCTCCTAATCCTGTTTTCTATAACTCTCCATCGGACCGTGATGGTTTGTTTTTCTTCCATATCCATATTTTCATAGAATCCTAGAATGGGCTATATCGGGTGACCTTTGTACTTATCCTGCTTTCTTTTAATGTTATATATTTATTAACCTTATTTCCGATGTGGGTTTTCCACAAAGGTATTTTCTATTTTCAGCCTTTTATTATCAAAGAAAAATTTCAAATTGCGAGGACGCAATTTATTGAAGGTGGGGAGAATGTAACACCCCGAGCTTCCACGATACGCTTCTCATTCAATAATGCAATAGCTTGCATTGTACGCAAGTTCGAGTTCTAACACACCGCAACTAATCAAAATAGCCGTTATGAATAGTAATAACCACTTTTTAAAATTATAGAAATTTTATATTTCAAAATGGACTTTATTTTTGTATTCCTAATATTGAAATTAGCCTATGTTGAATTTTTTGTAATTTTCTGAGAACTTCAAAATTTTTATGAATAGTGAAAAATACTTAAAACAACTTTTTTAATCAAAATAATTCATAGTGATAAATTATACTATTGAGTGGTTTTAGAGTATAATTAGAATATATTTTTACCATTTTATCCAATGGTGGTCATTAGAATTAATTTAACATTGAAATTGGACATAAACAATTGCCAATCTTTTGATATAAATTGTTTCTTAAAAACACGCTATTTGTTGTGACAGCGGGAATTAATTATAAAATTAATTAATGCAACTAATATGTTTGGAATTTTGTAAAATAGACATCATTTTTGAATTCGTAATATCAATTATAGCTTAGGGTGAAATTTTGGCCTTGTTCTGAAAAACTTCAATTTTTGATGAATAGTGAAACCACTAAGTGGTAGTTAAATAACTGATTTTTCGTTTAAATGAAATATTACCACTTCTGTGATTTGATTTTCAAAAATCCGACATACATGTTTTTCATTAAGAAGTAAAATGTGGTTCAATGAGATTAAAATAATTTTTTGGTGAATAGTAACTTTTAAGTTCTTAATCGCGATTAGAGGTAATTAGTGTAGTTTAAGGTACAAATAATGTTTTAATAATATGAGATGAGCTTGACACTTGTCCTACTCCTATTGGATGAGTCATGGCCGACCAATACAACCCATGGGTCAACTTGGGGACCCCATGGAGCCACTTTTGTTGGAAAATGACATTAATATATATTTATTTAATGTTGAAATTAAATTGACACAAACATGAGTTGTTTTACTAAAACAGTTTTTAAGTGGGGTTACACAAGTCCAAATTTTGATTATAAATATTCATTAGAAATCTAAAAAGATTTCCTACATCATAGTATTTTTTTTATAATTTTTAGACATTAAATAAATTAAATTATTTATGACATCATGATGATGTAGTGATGACCTCATTATTTAACGATTTAAATAAAATGGGAAGATAATGCAAAATCCAAGGCTTACACTTGTCCAAATCCTATTGTATGAAGAGATTTTGAAACCTTATCACCTTATCCTCGAATTATATAAGTGTGGGACCTTTAGAATCCGAAAAGCATTGTGAAATAATGTAACATTTCAATCTTTCCAAAAGTGCCCCTCCTCTCCACTTATAAAAGGCCCCCACCTCTCCCACCTCATTTACACTTTCAAGCCATTTGGCTCGGCCAACCTCTGCCCAAATACTCTCCCAACATTCCTACCTTACTCCTAGAAACCTCACTTTGGGCAGAACTCTTCCCAAGGAAGCCTTTAGCTCAAATCAAAAAGAGTTACCCGATTTTGAGGTAATGTCTTTTATAATGTTGTTTTGTTTTATTTTTCTTCTCCAACCCCCTAAACTCTTTTTATTAATTTCTTTTGTAACAACACCAGTATCCTAAATATACTAGGATGTTGTTATAAGAAGGATTCGAGCTACACTTACACACACCTACATCTAATGGTTAAAGAACATACGGTTTCTGGGGATGGCGAATTTCTGCATCACGAAACGATGATTGTTCAAACACTCATATAACACCTTCAAAGGTGGCCATTAAGATGTCACTATTTTTATATATGATATATAATATCTTTATGTTTTACTTATGCTTCTGTATTTCTCATTTATGGCATACTTTATGATTTCCATTATGGGTAAAACGCGATAATTTCATTTTAGGAAGTGCGGACTACCGCCCCCTCAAAGTGATTTGAATCGTTAATGCCATATGTGGGATGTATAAATATGGAGTAAATGGTATTATACGCTATATTATACTGGAATTATATTATACATTTATATCATTATGATTTAGTTCCATTAAATATGAAATTGAAATGAAAGTAGCGTTCATGCGTACGTAGGGCTTACCGTCTCCATGAACGGTGCATTTAATTTCTTACCTCTAAATGTTACGTAATATTATAAATGAATGTATATACTGGATATACAAGATATATATGACATATAAATCATGAATATAATTCTGGATATAATGGATATTTCACCACATAAACAACTTGTAATTATAAGAAGCTTATTGTTGACTCAAGTACCAAAGATCGACAAAACGACCGTTATTAACTTAAATAATTACATAATGTTCATATCATTGTAATAAGTGATATAATAAGGATAATGAAGTTGAAAACGGTTCTTAATAAGGTATATATTAACTCTAGTTTATTATTTAGGAGGTTAAAGAACGGTTGAGTCAAGTCAGACATGAGGTAAGGGAACTTCTTAACCCAATTTCCATTCTTTGGGTTAATCTCCTACTTTCAAATTATGTCATGATATTATTATGTCATATCCTGTATTTGTACATTATTTATGTGTACTTGTAGTGAATACACATAATAGATCTATTTTATTTTAAAAATGCTCTTTGTAAGGGAATTTCTTAACCCAACTTCCATTCTTTGGGTTAATCTCCTACTTTCAAATTATGTCATGATGTTATTATGTCCTATTTTGTATTTTTACTTTCTTTATGTGTAATTATAGTGAATACACATAATAGATCTATTTTATTTTAAAAATGATCTTTTAAGGACTTCGTCTCAATCCCCTTTCATTGAGGCATATTTGGTTTTATACACAACTTTATTTTATACGGTGTATAAACCCCTTTGACTTTTACATTTATTCAAAAGGAATCTTTTTTATACGAAGCGTTTTGCTAAATGACAAAAGGGAATGTTTTTCTTTCTGTACTTATGCGGCGACAATGACTTCTCCACCGCCGTGACCATTATTTGAGTTTTGGCTTCCTCTACAAGCCATCTTTTTTTTTATGAAAAATAAATACAAAGTTTTAACTTTCTTTTACTTTGGTTTTGAAAATGTTTTTGAAAGCGTTTGTATTATAACAATGTGTTGTATTGATATATTGTGATTGAAATGTGGTAATGTTATGTTTCCTTTATGAATGTTTTATGTGATACGATTATGTTATGGTTTATGATATGATTAAACCTATTCATATGAGGAATGTATTGGACTTAATAAGTGACGGGTGGAGCCCGCTATAGCTCCTCGATGCATCGGTAGGTCTCATGAGACAACTAGACGTGGAATTGGCCGAGGCCCTTTCCCAATTTGATTTATGGTTTTGGCCGAGGCCTTAATCATTTTAGATGTCTTGGCCGAGGCCTTGACAAAATGTTTCAGAATGTCCGGCATTATACATTCCCTCATTGTGAAAGTGGTTATTGATATTGCATGTGATTATTCGGCCAGTAGAATATCAATGTGAAGAAGTGAATGGCATTATCTCATTTTACTTTTGCCATATTATGTTGAAGTTCAAGTTTAAAAGGCTTTTGTTTTAGTTATACATTGCCTTAAATGTTAATGTTTATTTATGAAAGCTTCCACAATATTGTTATCCTTACTGAGCATCTGAGCTCACCCCTTTCAATGTTTTAATGTTTTCCAGGATTTGAAGAAGTATATTATGAATGACCTGCAGGGATAGTCTGAGGGGATATGAAGACAATATGTTGTTGTTGTTTTGGTTTACTTTATGATGTAATGTAACGTTTACAAATGTATCTAGTGTTTCCAAGGCTACTAAACTAATCGGTCTTTCGAGACTTGATCTTTTGTGATCATGCCAATGTTACGAAGTAACGCACCGGCTCTGGGTAGCTGGGGTCGGGGTGTTACAGGTAATTACCGCATCATCATCCTATCATAAATAAATTTAATTATTTAACGTTTAAAAATTAAAAATAAAATAAACTTATGTGGGAAATATTTTTATATTTATAATTAATATTTATAGTATAATGTATCTTATGTATAACCCTATATTAAAATTTTTTTTGTTATTAAACGTTGAATTTAACACTTTTAACTGTTCTTTAAATAAATTAACAATAAATGACCCAATCTGATCCAAGTTGACCAAAAGGATAATATTTTATTCCTAAAGTTCTTTTTTGGTCGAATTAAACATATCCAATAGAATTATGAAATGTGTTAGGGTAATTATAATATCATATTTACCTTTAATTACCCTATTTACTTTTAACCATGGTAAATAAAAGTCAAAAGTTACTATTCACCAAAAATTACATTCATCTTATTGAGCCACATTTTAAATAGTGATGTCAACCTTCTCACTCATATTTTTAAAATTCAACTCATATAAGATGTAAAATTATGTTTTATGCAAATTTGCAAATGCTCCTAGAATGTGGGTAAAAGACAGTAAAAAGGTTCAATAAAATATTATACATAATATTTTATTATAAAAATGACTCTAATGAATCTCAATGAACTAAAATAGGTATTATGTATGTATATTGACTTAAAATAAATAAATAAAATAGTTATTTAAATAAAAATATGGTTTTTAAACCAAAACACAGTGTTTTTCACTATTAATCAAAAATTGAATATTTTCAGAAAAATACTAAAAATTTACCCAATGCTAATTTTGATATTAAAAATTAAAAAATTAATTCTCTTTTACCATATTCAAAAAATATAAGTATAATTTATTAATTTAAAATTAAATCCAGCTGTCAAAACCAAAAAGCGGGTTTTCAAGAAGTAAAAACTATCAAAAGATTGACATGTATTTATGTCAAATTTAAATGTGAAATTACTTATAATGACCTAAATTGTATTTAATGAAAAAAATATAATCTGATTATACTATCATACCATACAAATGCATAATTTAACACTACAAATTATTTATATTAAAAAAGTTGTTTTAAATTACAATTTACTATTTTTAACTTTTCAACAAAATATGAATCCTATCAGAAAAGTACGAAAAATTAATCCAAAATAATTTTTTATGTCTTGATTCTAAATAAGAATTTAATTTCATTAAATTGAATATATAAAAGGGTCAAATATTGGTTTCAAAAAGCATTTTCTTTAAAAGGTGGTAAAATTGCATATTTTGAAAAATACTTCTTTTATATACTAAAATAAATTTGTTCTTGTACTATATATAAGGAACCCAAAATATGTATTAAAATATTATATTGAGTATATAAAATAAAAAAAATTAATCAATACTATTTATAACTGCTTTTTGAACGGCTAGTTTTGTAAGTCATGGTGCGCTTGAACATGGTGTTGCGTGTAACACAAGCTATTGAATTACATTAAAGAAAATAACTTACACTGAAATATTGGGGTGTTACATTCTTCCCCATTTTAGAAATTACATCCTAAAAATTTTAAAATTGTTCTTGGGAACATATTTGAAAGTCCCACATCGAAAAAAAGTCAATAAAACTGTCACTTTAATAGAAACAATGAGAAGTACAAATGCCACATGAGATAACCTATACTAGGATTCCATGTTGGAAGCCATAGATATGGATGATAAAATAAGTGTCAATTTATGATGGAGTGTTATTGAAAACATGATTAAGAGAATGTTAAAAATGAGAAAACTACTAAATTGTGATAGGATAAACGGTCATTAGTTTCTTAGTAGGAAAAGTGTACGGACAATGTTTTTTGTTTTATGTACCATTTCATAATGTTGAGGAATTTATTTATGAGATTGACTAAGAACAAAAAGTGATATTCTTACTTTTATATATAGTTTCATCATTTAATATTTTTTTACGACTAACTCATCTTTTTTTCCAAACGATGAGTATTAAAGATGACTTGGTCACACCTGAAGCACTAGAATCAACTTCTATAGAATTAAATGATCTAAATGGATAAACTATATGTTTCCCTTGTATTTATAGATTAAAAAAAAATTGTTAGTGCAATATCATATGGTCCCCAAAAAGGATAATCCTATATAGAAATAAATGCTAATATTAATTTCTATAATTAAACCAATAATACCCAAAGTTTAGTAAATAACATTCAATAAACAATTGTCCATAAAATCAGTAAATATAATCCAAAATAATGTTGAAACCCTTAACTTAGAAGATTTTTATTACATAATATTACACATTAAATTGTATCTCCATATAACATCGACTACTCTTAAAGTCACTTACTTAAAAGTAATTAACCAAATCACATATTCACTATGATAGGTTAATCATTTCCATATATAACCCAAATCGCTAAAAATATACAATAAAAACATAGATAAATATAATCTATTACTCTTCAAATGAAATCCCCTAGTATTCTATTTTTCTTAGACATATAGTGTTCCCAACAGATCAAACGTCTTCCAAAATAACATTTATCACTTAATCACCAAATCATTTTCCTATACTGTGGATATAAATTTTCTAAGACATAAAATCCCAAGTCAACGTATTATTGATCAGAAAAATCATTTAACTAAAAAAAATTATTCACACATACAAGGGACTTCACGTAGTCCAATCGTAGGCGATAAATCCCAATCATACTCTGGTTGTGGGTTAGATTCCTGCCACTTTGTTTGACGTGATAGGTTGTCACATGGTCTGTGTGTTCTCCTTTTTCAAAAAATATAACTTATAATATTTAAAAAATGGGATAAATTTCTCAAAATAATCAAAACATAATTTAACCACAAATGTTATCTCATACCTCGCATTTTCATCCCAAAAATTAATTGCATTAAATTTAAGGATCATATAAACCCCACATGGTTCATTATAACTATATCTAGAAAATAAAAGATAATTCTTCCTCAAATAGCATTTCCACATAATAAACTGTATGGTTACACATAAAAGATAATAGTCTTCTAATTTAATCCTATATTTTAATCATTTATCCATCCATTTATTTCCACATAGATTTTCCTTGACATAGAGGATATAATATAGAATATAGAATCGACTCTGGTAATTCCAAGGTCCCTTAAATTTATGGAAAATGAATATAATTGGATTCTTATGAACATTTTTTTCTTCTATATTACTGTTCATTTTCCTTGGCAATTATTTACTTTATGTTCTTCTCTCACACACATAAAGTTGAACATTTTTCTTATGAACATTTTTCTTCTATATTACTGTTCATTTTCTTCTATATTACTGTTCATTTTCTTATGAACATTTTTCCCCTTTGGTATATTTTAATCACGATTTGATAATTAGGAACTTACTCAACTAATAAAGTTGAATGAATCCCATAATTCCAATTCTATTGGTCATGAATCCTTAAAATTTATATTAAAAAAATGGTAACATGCAAAGAAACAACCTGTAGTTGTTGAAGGGTTATAAATTCCTGAATATAGGGAATAAGTATTATAACACTCTGAAAGAATCCATTCAGGTACATGATGTTAATTTTCTAAGATAATAAGAGATGGATTATGTGTATTGATGTTGTTTGGTAGTGGTGGGAATCATTTATTGGATTTGATGTCTTATATCTATAAATTTATAAAGAGTATAATTTAATTTTAATCTATTGATGAAGACGTTGATCAATAGTTTTCACTCACTAAATTTTTAATGGTTATTAGTTAGTGTAAAATAATGAATGATAATGATTTTTATGACGAGAAAACAGAAAACATTATATGCGATAAAAATTAATTTTCTTTCTATATAATTGATCGAAGGTTACTATAACCAAATCCATTGATAAAATTAAAAAAACACAACATAAAACTAAATTTTTTGAAATAAATAAATAGTTTTAATGGAAAATCATAAGTTAAAAACTATTTGTTTCTAAAGTGATAATTTTCACTAGAGATCAAGGGAAATTAGTGAAAATTTATTTTTTCAATGACAGTTTGAACAACATGAGGGATGAGGTCCTCTTTTTGGGTTCAATTTAAATGATCGTAAAATTTGTATTAGTGATTTTTAAAAAACATTGATAAATACACATATTTATTAGCACTAAAATATAAATTGATGAGAAACATACTTTATGTGTTCTAACTCATAGAACTGATAAAGATGGTATTTTATCATCAATTTCCAGAAAAATTAGATAATGATCAGGTTTGTATGTACTTTCTATTTTAGTGCTCAAAACCTAATATTTATCATCAATATTTGGAAGGTTATGAAAATATCCAAATTTATCGACCTAAGAGGTGATGGTTGATAAGCCCATTCCTATGCCTATAGATTGGGAGGGACGTCTATCATCCTTCGAGGGAATTAAACCTATCTTATTCTCTTTATTTTATATTCATAATTTTCATCCTTATTTATTTTAGATTGTTCTTATACATAATGTTTTATATTTGTTTGATGTCTTCTTGAATCATTTGTTCTCATCCTCAAAGTTCATTGATTCTTAGTTGCTTCTGAACCTGATTTTGATAGCATGTTTTAAGCAACATAATCCATCGGTGGACTCATTTGATTAGTTTGTTTTTCGATATGTGAGACTACAAGAATGATTATCTGTGTGTCTTCTCAACAATTGAAACTTCATTATTCGATTCTCTTTAGAGAAATACAAGTTCCATCCCAGGTCTAGTTCCCCCTGCATTTACAATAGATCTTGTTTCTCTTTATTTAGGTGGTCTTATGATTTCCACTTGAAATATGATACCCCAACTGTATCACCATGAGATTTTATGAGAAGTATTATTTTTAATTTCATTATTATCTTGTCTTTTACACTACACGAATATTAGATTGCGCTATACGCAACACCGTATTATATTTTAGTATACGCAAACACTATTCTTGTCTTGTGTTTCACAAAAGAGCGACCTTCTTCAATAGCATGTGTTGTACGCAATACCGAGTTTCACTAAACAACGATATATTATTCTAATATTATTATGAACTAGCCATTATGAATATTTCTAAAAACATTTTCAATTTTATTACAATATAATTCATCTTAATCATTTTCTTGAACAAGTTATGAGAACTAAATCAATTTTTCGTATAAATGGAAATAATTTTCCAAAAAATAATGTTTTTCCATCTTTTGATGGAACACCGACTT
Organism: Viscum album; assembly: GCA_963277665.1. NCBI lineage: Eukaryota > Viridiplantae > Streptophyta > Magnoliopsida > Santalales > Viscaceae > Viscum > Viscum album. Next base: position 368,555,487 of record OY728158.1, on the reverse strand, counting down.
TAAATCTAGTTTTTGACACGTTTATGAGTTCAATTTGAAAAAATAAAGGTATTTATTACAATAAGTATATAAAATTTTACTTTGGATAATTTTTAATTATTTTTCTGTTAACTTTCATATTTTGATGAATAGTAAAAATATGCTAAATTTTAATTAAAAACAACTTTGTTCATCGAGATTATTTAAATAGGTAAATTATAATATTTAATGGTTTTAAAATATAAATATAATATATTTCTACCATTTGATATAGAGTAATTTCTTATTGTTAATTTTACATTGAATTCCTAGGTAAAAACATTTCAATCTTTTGCAATGTTTTAACTTTTAAAACATATTTCTCAAAAGTGAGATTATTTTTATATAAATTAATACAACTTATATGTTTTAAATTTGACAAAATGGATTCCATATTTGGAATCAGTATGTAAAAATTATTTTAATAGTCTACTTTATATTTTTATGCATTATGAGTATTAACCAAGGTAAATTTTATTTACAACTGTTAATGGTAAATCAAGTAATTAAGGGTAAAAATAATATTATAAAATTACCCTAAAACTTTTTTTAATTTAATTGGATGATTATATTTATCCTTAAAACATACTTGGGTAGAAATAGAATCTATTGGAACCCACTTGGATGTTATTAATACCTTTATTTTATTTAATTTAAAGTAAAGAGAAATATGTCTCACTCAAACCTAAATAATTAAAGTATTTTTAATATAAGGTTATACAGAATATAAACACAATTGTAAATAATAATTTGAAATATAAGATGTTTTTCTTTATTATGGTAATTTATTTGTATTTTTTAAGAAATATTTAATTTCCTAAATATCATATAAATTAATGATGCAGATATTATTTATTTAGTGAAAAATCAATAATATAGTTCATATTCAAATAATAATACTCATAAAAAGCCAAAACACCTGAAAAAAACTTATTGGTCGTGTATATATAATCCATAATCATCCAATGGTCGAATTTAGTACCATTTGAAGCCTTATAAAAGTAATTATAAAACTTATATTATTTTATTTTAAAAGGTGTCAAAGTTGTATCCTTCATAATTTAATAAATATATCAATTGAAATTTTGTGATTTTAAGATGATAAATTCAAGTAAAAGTATTATTATGAAGTATTTTAGATATATATTTATCATAGTATTATATTTTTTTATTCCCCAAATATGTATATTAAATAATTATACATAAATGTTGTAGAAATTATTTTAGTAAGAGAAATATCAAATAAACGGTTTTAAAAACATTAAAATAAATATTATATGAACAAATTAATATGATCCATGAATTTTTTTGAAGAATATGACATATTAGGATTATATTAAATATATTTTTTTCAAATATATATTATGTTTATATTTTATTTAAATTCAAATAATTGAATAGTGTCGAAATTGACACTATTGATATTTAAAAAATAACATATTATTAAATTGTTTGAAAATCACAAAAATAATGAAAAATTAAAAATTAAAAATTATATGGTTGATAAAGAAATAATATATCTAATTATTTAAGATTCACAACACATAAGTAAGTATTTATAATAATTTAAAAATTATAATATTATTACAACATATAAAAAAATAGATTAAATAAAGATAAATCAATATGATAAGGTTTGAAATAAACATAAAACATGTCTAAATTTTATTGGTTTATGATATTACAACCCTATATTATCTCATATTCTAATTAAGTAATTTTTGGTGATTTATAAGGGGCTTTTCTCTTTATTATTAAATAATATTTTTGAGGTTTCCAAAAGTGCCCCTCTCTTCTCTTATAAAATGGAATATCATCCCTCTCCTCCTCACACCATATTGAGCCTTCAAGCTCGGAAAAACCCTGAACATTACTCTTATAAACTTTCATAGTATCATTTTGGATATTCTGGACTTCTCAAAATACCATCTCTAGTCTCTTTAAGAGGAAGTTCAAAGGAGGTGCGTCGAAGAAGAGGCAATCTCTTTTACCGATTCATTCAAGTTTATTTTTTATTATTCTTACTATTATTTAGTTTTTTCATTCTAAAGTAATAACATAAGTATAACTAATATAATTATATGTTATTATAAATATTAAAAAACCCTTATTCACTTTATATCCACCCTACGAAAAATGAAATCACCATGCGTTCGTACATACGGCTTATCGTCTCCACACAATGGTGTAATATATTTTTCCACCACCACCTTACTTGGATGGGTATAATTGTGGAAATAATAACTATATATGATTATTATAACATAATACTAATTCTATGATATTATATCATCCACTCCAATTCAATTAAATAATTATGGGAACAATATCATCGCTTGTGTGTACGTACATATTATTGTCTCCCCGATGCGATGAGATTCAATTTCCATGTTAACCATTAAAGTATGATTATAATGTATATATAATAAGTAATCATGAAATATAAGACATTATAATGCTAATTTAGTTATTTTTATATATATTTCATTTACTTCTATTGAATTTAATAATGAAACGAAAACATCATTCATGCGTACGTTAGGCCTACCGTCACCATAAATGGTGTATTTCATTCCATTAATTGACATATTATATATATATTTTGAATATATAATATATATAAATCATGTTTTACACTCTAGAATTATGTAATAATCATCTATGTAATCATATGAAAAATTACAAGTAAAAAAACGTAGGATAAATGAAACGATTTTACCGAAAACGCTGCATTAAAATGGAATTGACAAATGAAAGGGTAATATAAAGTCGTAAGTGAATCATATATGATATCATAAATGTTATTATGGTTCGTTTATAAGTTAATAATATGTTTAAAACCACTATATAGGAGTCTTAGACACATATGGAAGAAATTGTACATAAGGTGAGGGATAATTATTCCAATCTCATTTGCTATCCGAGATTGTTTATTCGTAAGTAATTACTGGGGTTATCTTTATCATACATGTCCTTGATTTCCCAAAATGTATTAATAAAATGTTTATTATTCCTCCAAGTATTTTTAAATTCATTTTTACCCTTTTCTGACGTTTACCACAAGCTGTGGAAGGAATCTTTCTTTTGTTTACTATACGAGGAAATTTTTGACTTTTCTAAAAAAAGTACGAGGATAAAGATTTTTTTAAATTATATAACATGAACGAATTTTTACAGTTTAATAATGACTTATTTTCATGATTCTTTCTCTACATTATTTCATGATTTTTTTCAAAAAAATTTCTTTCTATGAAAATTACATGTAATTTTGTGAAAAGAAAATGACTTTGAGGAAGAAAGGATATTTTCCTCAAGAATTTATTTCATGTTTTTTATCATAACTATATCCCGTATAAGATGAAATTATTTAGTATGATTTTGTTTCAAGTATAATTCCCTTATTATTAACATGTTTTAATTTTTATTATGATGAAATGATATGAGTTTTTTATATATGGATTATGTTATGATGGTAAGATGTTTATGAAACCCATTTTATTCTTTTGGGTTATAATGAATGATTTTTGTTTATTTTGTGACACACGTAAAAATGATTTCATTATGAGATGAGTAGGACCTATATCTACCATCAATGCATTGGGTAATGATTTATATCTCATGATATAGACATGGATGGAACGGTAAGTAAATTTAGACATGTTTTATGTTTATTTCAAACCTTATCAAATTGAGATGAAAGGAAATGGGGTATTATTCTATCCAATGCCCTAATCCAGGGGTTAATGATGATCAAGATCAACAACTTTTTAAGGAAAAGGAAAAAGGGAAGTCACATGCAATCACTATTGGTGATTTTTAATATAGAAACGAAGTTGCAGAATGAATATGTGTATTTGTAACGGGATTCCAAAATAGTGTTATGGAATCTCATTTTTAGTAATATGGAATATTAGAATATCTATGTATTGGTTTTTAATAATTGTATTGTACCGATAACCATTAAAAGTGATTGAAATATTTTTGGAAAGAAGATGATATTCTCATAATGAATGGATAGAGAGAAAATATTATGTTTGATAGTATTAATGAGCTCATGACTAATTTAAGGAAAAATTGTCGGTTTGAGTATATAGAAATTTTGGGATTTTGGTATGTGGAAATAATTAAATTTTGATTGCATTCATGTTTTCCGTAAAGTTATATGGTAATTCATGTTTCAAAAGAATACATGATTAATGTATTCACATGTTTGGAATATGACCAACACGATATATCTTATGATATATGGGGGATAAATGATGGTAATCACATGCTTTGTATATGACCTCTCTAGTAATCATTTTCATTATACTATGAGATTGGATATATGTATTTTGTATTAGCCTAAAGATTGGAATGGATTAAGTTAAACATCATATAGTATTGTTTATGGATTGAAATTATTTATATTATTTCAAAAATGATATAATAGTATTGTTTTAGAAAAAGGACAACCTGAAGGATGAGTGACAACCCATCACGTTGGACAAGGATGCAAGAATCGAATGCCCAACTGAAGTGTTACATGCCTTTATCACCTACCACCAGCCTACAAAAAGTCCATGGTTAGTAGAAATCAGTTTTATTTTTTTAAACGGTTTGATAGATGAAGTATAATTCAATTTTTGGAACCATATATGATAAATATCCCAATATATGGACTTATATATATTTAATAACTTGGGTTATCCTTTTTGTGATAGAGATAGATGGAATTCTCTGTCTTTCTACCACATGATCTGCTAACACTTCAAGAATTAAAAATTCAACTTTATTTCTTTAAATACGAGATGATGTGGAAATTGTTCACGGAATGAACAACAATGATATTACACTAAAATCAAGTATGTATTTCTCTTTATGCAAAAATTCATCAAATTTACAAAAATGATCCTAAACACCAAAAATGTTGTCCTAGTACCCTCATATCTGACAAATCATATGGTACCTTGGATCATCACAAATTTTTGGCTTTGTGATTGTTGGCTTTTTCATATCCATGTTCTCTACCACTCTCCATCAGAATTTGATAGTTAGATTTCTCTTCCATATCCATATTTTGACCTATGTTCTTCTATGTGGAAACCCTGTGCTGAGTTAATTTGGGTAACCGTTACGTTTCATAAATAAGATTTTAAAATTAAGTTTACTATTCCGTTTTGCGATGTGGGTTTCTATGAAAGAAACTTTTAAGTAGTAAACCACTTATAACCCTGATGAATTTTGACGGCGAAATTCATTTCATGGGGGGTAGAATGTAACACCCTGAGATTTTTTGAGAAATATTATTTTTAATTTATTTGGTGTTTTGTGTTGTATGATACACAAACATTATCTTGCGCTATACGCAACACCGTATTATATTGTAGTATATGTAAACACTATTCTTGGATTGTGTTACACACAAGAGATACCTTCCTCAATAGTGTGTGTTGTACGAAATACTGAGTTTTAGTAAACACCGATATATTGTACTAATATTTTTATGAAATAGTAGTTATGAATAGTATTAACTGAATTATAAATTTAATAACATTATAATTCATTTTAATCCTTTTCTAGAACAAGTTATGAGAAAAAAATAATTTTTTCGTATAAAGGAAATATTTTTTCAAAAGTACAGTTTTACAATCTTTTGATGGCACACCTACTTTAAATATAGTTTTGGACATGTTAATGAGTTCAATTTGAAAAGGTAATTTTATTTATTTCAATAAGAATATTAAAATTTACTTTGGATAAGTTTTTAATATTTTTTAGTTAACTATCATATTTTGTTGAATAGTAAAAATATGATAAATTTTAATTAAAAACAACTTTTTTTTATCAAGATAATTTATAAGGTTAATGTATAATATTTAATGGTTTTAAAGTATAAATAGAATATATTTTTACCATTTAATATAATGTACATTTTTATCATTAATTTTATATTGAATTCATAGGTAAACACATTTCAATCTTTTGCAGTGATTTAACATTTAAAACACATTTTGTCAACATAGGGATTCATTTTAAAGTAATTACTACAACTTCTGTGTTTTGAATTTGGAAAAATGGATTCCATATTTGGAATCAGTAGGTCCCAATTATGTTAATAGGCTACTTTTTGTTTTTAGGCATTATGAATAGTAACTACGGTAAATTTTATTTACCACTATTAAAGGTAAATCAGTTAGTTAATGGTAAAAATAATATTATAAAATTACGCTAACACTTGTTTTAATATAATTGGATAATGATATTTATCCTCAGAACACACTACAGGAAATGGACAGTTTCCCAATGGTTCTGAACCATTGGGAAAGCCTGCAGAACCGTTGGTATGTAAGACGTTGGGAAAGCTTTTCCCAACTGTTTACACAGAACTGTTGGGATAGGATAGAAAAATGAACCTTTCCCAATGGTTTGGTTCAACCATTGGGATAGTTTTTCCGAATGGTTTGGCTTCAACCATTGGGAAAATCATCCATATGACTTCTTTCCCAACGGTTTCTAAACCATTGGGAAATGTTTTTTACGAATGGTTCATAGAGAACCGTTGATAAAAAAATTAAAAAAATCCTATCCCAATGGTTTGAAACTGTTGGCATAGCCTATGATGTGAAAATTGCACAGACGCCTGCAATTTTCACAGTAGGCACATAGCAGGGTGTCCATTCCCTCCCCTTAAAAATTCCCTCTCATTTCCAGTTATTTTACCTACAATAATCAACTAACACAAACATATAATATTAATGTACTTACAATAACCAACTAACACATACATATATAGAAACAATTCATACACATTTAACAAATAGTGCATCCTAGAACTATACACATACATAGTTACATAAGAATTCGTAACGCAATTATAAACACACATAATTCATTTATAATTCAATTTAAAATTTAAATGACAATTATATGTGGAATCCGGAATTAAATTCATAATTTGATCAGTTTTTTGTATACCATATGTTTTTACTAGAAATGATGTCCATTTTAAAAAAAATACATACACCTGGAGTGATACCGGACACACTGTGCCTTGGATTGAGGTGAGTTTATCTCATAAATATCACAAATAACCCATGTATCATTGTCCTAAAGTATCAACATATTCCGAAAGCGTTTGGTCGGTTTTCGGTATGTCAGTTGTTGTTTTCACATAAACAAAGTGCTATTTAAATAAAAGAGAGACACTTTGAGTGGTGTCGGCCACACCTTACCTCATATTGAGGTGGGGTTGACTCTTACACGTCAAAAATGACCCATGGATAGTTCTGCTAACGTATCAACACAATCAGAATCTGTTTGGTCAGTTTTCTGTTTGTACAAAAAATGTTGTCCATTTTAAACATAAGAGAGACAATTTTGGGGGTTTCGGCCACCCAGTGACTCGTATTGAGGAACAATTGACTCGTAAACATCACAAATGACCCATGTATCATTGTACTAATGTTTCAACAGATACCCAATGCTTTTGGTCGGTTTTTCGTATGCCAGTTGTCCTTTTCACTTATAATCTTGTCCATTTTAAACAAAAGAGACATAGTTAGAGTGGTACCATCCACACCGCACCTTGGATTTAGATGGTATCACTCTTACATGTCTCAAATGACCCATGTATCATTTTACGAAAGTATCAAAAAAATCCAAATGCCATTGGTCAGTTTTCCGTATGCCAGTTGATGTTTTCACTTAAAATGATGTCCTTTTGAAACAAAGAGAGACATTTTTAGTGGTGCTGGGCACACTTGGCCTTATATTGAGGCGTGGTTAATTTATACACGTCACATATGACCCATGGATCATTGTGCTCAATTATCAACACAATCCGAATTCGTTTGGTCAGTTTTCCGTATGTACTTAAAATTTTGTCCATTTTAAACAAAAGAGAGACACTTAGAGTGATCCTGGACAGACCATGCCACAGATTGAAGTGGGGTTGACTCATACACGACAAATACGACCCATTGATCATTTTCCTAAAGTATCAACACATTTTTAATGCGTTTTGTCAGTTTTTCGTAAGTTGGTTGTTGTTTTCACTTAAAATGATGCCCATTTTAAACAAAAGAAAGACCCTATGAATGGTGCCAGCCACACCACGCCTTGGATTGAGGCATGGTTGACTCGTACACGTCACATATGACCCATGGATCGTTGTGCTAAAGTATCAACACAATCAGAATACTTTTGGTTAGTTTTCTGTATGCATGTTGTTGTTTTCACTTATAATGAAGTCCATTTTAAACAAAAGAGAGGCATTTTGAGTGGTGTTGGCCACACCATGACTTAGATTGAGGCGATGTTGACTCGTACACGTTACATAAGACACATGGATCATTCTCCTAATGATTCATTTGAAAATGATTGTTTTTGTCAGATTTACGTATGTACTTAAAATGATGTCCATTTTAAACAAAAGAGAGGCACTTAGAGTGACCCCGGCCACACCACAACTCGGATTGAGCCAGAGTTGGCTTGAACACGTCGCATATGACCCATGTATCGTTGTGATAAAGTATCAACAGAATCTGAATGCATTTTGTCAGTTTTTCGTATGCCAGTTGTTCTTTTCACTTATAATCCTAGCCATTTTAAACAAAAGAGACACATTTAGAGTGGTACCAGCCACATCACGCCTCATATTTAGATGGGGATGACTTGTACAAGTCTCAAATGAACCATGGAACATTGAACTAAAGTATCAACACAATCAGAAGGAGTTTGGACTGTTTTCTATATGCTAGTTAATGTTTTCAATTAAAATGATGTCATTTTGAAACAAATGAGAGACACTTTGAGTGGTGTCGGCCACACCGCGCCTCAGATTGATGCGAGGTTGACTAGTACAAGTCACATATCACCCAGGGATATTTGTTCTAATGTATCAATACAATCATACTCTATTTGGTTGGTTTTCCGTATGTACATAAAATTTTGTCTATTTAAAACAAAAGAGAGACACATAGAGTGATCCCGACCACACAGCGACTCGGATTGAGTCGGGGTTGACACGTACATGTCACATATAACCCATGGATCGTTGTGATAATGTTTCAACAGAATCCAAATGCGTTTGTTCAGTTTTCTGTATGCCATTTGTTCTTTTCAATTAAAATCTCAGCCACATTACGCCTCAGATTTAGAAGGGGTTTACTCATACACGTCACATTGAGTGGTGTCGGCCACATAGTGCCTCAGATTTAGACGGACTTTCTTACTAAGTATCTCACATAGGGGACCGGGTATCACATGAGGCATGGTATTACCATCTTAAAAAACAAAAATTTCATCGGTTTATCTTCAAGGAACCAATATCACTCGTGAGTAATAGAAGCCATCATCGTAGCCCTCACCTAGAAACCAAAGAATTCATTATGGAATTTCAAGTCTAAATTCCTTTAGCATGAAGAGTCCGTCCATGAGTCCTTAACATGTAAACCATGTATTATCCTATGAATTGACAAGTAAACCAAATCAAACAAGGAATAATTCACATAACATGGAGAATGTACAACAAGGCTTTGTATTCAATTTAAAGCGTATCATCACATGCATTAGATGAGCATGAGCTACTAAGCTTACCAAGACATTCATATAATTCAAGATATAAAAAATGAAATAATCCTAAATAACATTGCCTGATTAGATAAATAAAAAAGCCATGTGAACTCTAGGAGGAGTGTGTGGGGCAGTCTGGGGGTCTAGGGAGGAGGGTGGGGGGTTGTCCGGGGTCATGGGAAGAGGGCGGGGGGCTGTCGGGGGGGGGGGGGGGGGCTGTCTGTGGGGTGTCTGTGGGGCTCCTTGGGGACCAAGGAGGAGGGTGGGGGGCTGTCTTGGGGGTGTCTGGCGGGCTGTCTGGGGTCCAAGTAGGAGGGTGGGGGGGGTATGTCTGGGGGGCTATCAAGGGGGTGTCCAGGGGGCTGTTTGGGGAGCAACGAGGATGGTGGGGGGGTTGTCCGAGGTCTAAGGAGGAGGGAGGGGGGCCGTCTGTTGGGCTGTCCGGAGTCCAAAAATGAAGGGTGGGGGGGATTACTGAGGGGAATTCCGAAGGGAAGTCCAAGGTACATGGAGGAGGGGGGGGGCTCTCCGGGGGGATCTCCGGGGGCTCTCTGGGGACCACGGAGGAGGGTGGAGGGGCTGTTCGGGGGGCTTTCGGGGGGGGGGGTGTCTGGGGGGTTGTCTGTGGTCCTAGGAGGAGGGGGGGCTGTTTGTGGGGCTGTCCAGGGAGTACCCAAACACACACAACTCTACAAACATGCTCAAGAGACACTGAAACAACTAAAAGAAAGCAACATCCATGAAAACAGACAATATATAAAAATAAGTCAACTCCAATACTATACTATGAGTCAAGATAAAACCAACCACTAGAATAGATTAATCATCAAATCTCAGTATTATTAGTAAAAAATTTAACAATCAATTTGGCCTACATCACCATCACTATCATCACCATCATCATCACCCTCATCCTCGTGGTTATCATTGTCCTCATCATCGTCACCTCCCTCCTCAACACCCTCCTCCTCACCCTCACCCTCCAACTCACCCTCCTCCTCTGCCTCACCCTCCTCATCTCCATCCACTTCAACATCAAACTCCTCTCCATCATTATCATTAGTATGGAAATCATCTTGACCACCACTAGAACTGCCACCTGTTGCACCAAATATAAAATGAATCGACGACATGTATTCATCAAAAGCCGGGATGGCCTTTGGTTGAAGTGTTCGACGTAGAACTTCAATAAATTTCATAAATGTACTGTTTGCCCTAACAGACTGTTCTGCCATCTCTATGGACCTTTTGTCAGCCTGTTCTTCCTATGACCTAACATGATTTAGCTCGGTGGCACTACAACTCAAACCTGAGGAGGGCCAATACATTGCCAGGGCTATCCTAGGTCGGTAGCATACTCTTCCAGAATGATCCTCTCCCAATAAATGATCTAAGTGATCAGTTGGCCCAAAAGTGTCTTGTTATTGGGCATCAAGGTCCTCTAAAGAAGCCTGTTACAAATAAAAATATATTATTAAGTTACAAAATAGATATTAAAATATTAAATAAATATATTAAAACATACAATCCACCGATGAGTTAGTTCATTGACAACACTTCCATCCTTTTTCCATCTACTCGAGCAAAACAGTTTTTCTCAAGGAACACATCCTTCAATATTCCGTTTTTTCCTCTATAATGACATTCAAAAATAAATTAATATAAAAAAATTAGAAAATTATTAAATAATTGAGGAAAGAAAGATACTATAAGTTGTAAATAAAACTTATAAATAATTGTCATACCAGCTTCCTCTCATGATCTGGCATCGTAGTACATCCCAGTGTGTGGAGGTATTTTTTTTGCATCAATGTTTTTTTATTTTTTCTTGATGATTCCTAAATAATATTTGATAATTAAAAGGATAATATTAATTCAAAACATGAAATTTATTATTTAAATACCTCAAATGTAATTAATACCTTAAACTGAGTAGTCGTTCAATGAGTAATCATCTGTTGATAATAATCTATAGGACAATCATCCACGACATGTACCACCTCAATCTCAGTTCCAACTCTAACACAATAGACAATATATAACTCATGCTTGTATTGTCTTTGAAGCTCACATAAATCCTTTAGATGTGCCGGCCGTGTACCCTCACCATCGGGAAAACTAAATCAAAGCTGACACCAAAATATTAATTCATATAAATAAAGAAATAATTCATAGAATTAAATACCACATATTTTTTAACCATATCTATGCCCAAGCTCTATCCTTGACATCATGTGGAAACTGTCTCCATGATAGAATCTTGACCGGAATGACATTGGAGTATTTGGAAAGCGTTGCTAAAAAACTCTGACATTGCTTCCTTTTTTTCTCAAACATTTGGTTGTATTCATTGTAATCCACCATTACATGTGTGTGGTGGTTCCACACTGCACACAAGCGTGTACTCCCCCACCCCCACCTCCGGTCTGTAGATTTATATTTCATGAAATTAAAACAAATATTTTATCAAAACATGTTATAATGAAAATAAATATTGGAATAAAATTTTTTTTAGGGTTTTATAAATATACTTGCGCCAGTCTGATAACTGAGCGCCTCTGGGTCCATAGAAACTGATGGAACACCCTATGGTGGAACAGGAGTTGAAGACTATGGAATATAGAATCTCGAAGAGACAGAAGTAGAAGGAATAGATGATGGGATAGTTTTATGAAGGGATTCTAGTAGGGGAGTGGGAATCATCATGTGATATGAAAAAGATGTGTCAGAAGATGAAAAAGTTGGCGAAAACATGGGAGGCCTAAATATCATGTGTGTCCCTAACGAAACACTGGGATCAGAATGTTGGAAGGATGACATGTTAGTGGGAGGGGAAGGGTCTATTTGGGTATGCGGAGCTGCTCGTCTACCTCTGGTATGAACCCCCCTCGTACCACCTGCCTGAGTACTAAGACTAGTATGAGGCTCCTCCTCAAATAATTGTCGACGTATAGGTGGATCATTCAAAAATTATTACAAAAAAATTAATCACACGACATTATATATTATTTAAATATATATATTTGAAATAATGTACTCACTGTAGGAACTAATGGGGGAACGCCCATCTCTGCCATTCGACGATTGTTCTCCATCATTTTTTCCTTCATCTCTCTTCAATTGGCTACATTTCCTACTTCTGAAAACAAATATGTAATTAATTATAAAAATAAAACTAATTTGTAACCCAAAAAAATAAATATATTAGGTAATAGGGGGATTCATTGGTAAATTGGATATCAATTGTTTTAGAAGAGTTTGAATGGATTTAATAAATCATACAAGTTGTAATGTTTACCAAGATAGAAATATTGTTTTATTAGGTTTGAATACAGTTCAATTACAAATTAGAAAATGAAATTCAAATAAAACTGAAACCAATAAACATTGAAAATTCACATAACGGTCAAGTCAACTAAAGCATATTTTTGATCAATACTAAATCAATTCGAATAGTACCAACCTTAACAACCCAACTCAAGGTAAACCAAAATAATTGAGAACTTGGATGAATGATTCTATATAATTTCAACCACATATTTAGGTTAACAATCAACTCTGACAATTGTGCTATTGGATTCATCAAAATAAATAAATGGATTGGTTCCAATGGCAGTATGGAAAGTGTCAATTCCATCATCACCATCATCAAAAATATGTCTTCGAATTACTTCAACTAGGAAACAAAATTCAGGCTGATGTTGTTCATTGACATAAAAAACTAGTTTATCCATTGATTCCAACACATATGGTTCTTTGGTAGCAAGAGTGCGATTCATATTAATTAATAGATTTCCAAAATTATCAATAAATGTGCCCTGTCTCATCATCGAATCAAACTAATGGCATTTCATCATTGTGACCCCTCCATGAGAGTAATAATCCAATATTATTATTTTCTCAATGACTCCATAATAACACACATTTTCAAATCTCAGTCTACTATCTGATGCACTGGCATAAAAATCTACTGTGGCAGTAGCCATAACCACAAATATTGTGTTCTCATGTTATTTTCTTGTTTAGTGACAATAAATTTGTACCCATTGAGACAATTTATTTATAGTCACGAACCACTATATTAGGACCAAAATCCAAAGATTTTATTTCCTCAGAGATAGAGTCAACAGATAAACTCAATACCTGAAATATAAATGATTATAAAACTAAATTAAATATTGATTTAATTATTTTAAAAAGTAATATTTTTACCTTTAATTTTAACCATGCAAGAAAACTCTTTTCAATGAAAACCCTCCCTCCTCAAAGATAATGAAGGATGCTGTCTATTTATTTTTGTTTTATCTTCCCTGAAGATAAAAAATTTGAATAGTTTAATAGATATATTTTTGTAATATGTACATATTCAATTTAGTTACCTGATATAGTCATCAAAAAAATCACAGTTGAACAGAACTGTGCGATGTGCCATCTTTCGCTCTTCATGGCTTAACGTCTTCAATGTGTATGATCCAGGAATTCCACCTGTTTGAGGAAGTGGTGGAAAACTGGGTTCAATTTTTTCATATTATTCTTCTTCATTTATCATTTGTATATTCATTCTTGTAGTAAGATCAGACAAATACATTGAGTAGAAATCCATAGATTCTTGAGCCAAGTAACCGTTCATGATAGAACCTTTGGGATGATTCCTATTTCAGACATAAGACATTAATGTGTACATATTTCATTCAGTTGGATACATCCAACAAAAAGAAACAGGTCCTTTGAGAAGTATTTCAGTGGGAATATGGACAGTCAGATGGAGCATGCATGTGAAAAATGATGGAGGAAATATTTTCTCTAACTCACAAAAAATTAAAGGGGAATCTGTCAACATTGTTTTCCAGAAAGACATGCACAACATCATAGCACAATGATCTCTAAACAAATGTAAAAGGCTAATAATAGTCACCCTTACATTATCGGACAAAATATGACGGATTTCTATGGGAAGAAACTCATGCAGAAGAATGTGATAATCATATGTCTTCAAAGATTTTATCTTCAAATCTCTTCTATTGACCCATTTAGATATGTTGTTTCAATAGCCATCATGAACTGTAATAGTCTCTAATACTTACAAAAATTGTATTTTTCTGTAGGTTCCATCATGTAAGAAGCACAAGGAAGTTTCCATTTATTTTCACTGATACGCACACGTTGCAATTCCGGTCTGATGCCTCAATCAACCAAGTCACGCCGAGATCGTAAATCATCTTTTGTCTTCCCCTTGACATTATGAAGAATTGAAAACAAAATTTTCCATATATTCTTTTCAATATGAATTAAGTCTAATCAATGAAGTAACAAATTGGTTGACCAATAAGGCAAATCAAAAAAGATACTCCAATTCTTCCAATTGTAACAGGTTTTAGTGGAAACATTCATTCTCTTTCCATATTTCATTTGACACTTCCCGAATGAAGAAGTGAAATATTTCAATTCATTATGCACATCAGTTCTAGACATATGCTGAGCTATATCATCAGTCACTATACTATTATCAAATCTTCAATGATTATTTCTATATGGATGGTTCATCGGAAATAATCGTCGATGTTCAATAAAACTGAAACTACAGTGGTGTTTCAGTCTTCTGGATCTTGTATTCTTCATACAAACAGGACATGACAGTTTTCCTTTCATGCTCCATCCAGACATCATTGCATAAGCAAAAATATCATTAATCATCCACATATGCGCAACACACATCCCAAATATGTCTTTTGAACATGCATAGAATCTGCGCACACCCACATCCGAAATAAGTTTCAACTCTTTTACTAAAGGATTCATGTATACATCAATATCAATGTCGGGACCAGAAGGGTCAGATATGAGTATACTCATGAAAGTTAAAGGTTTTTTCATACAGAACCATGGGGGAAGAATATAAATGTGTATAAAAACTGGCTATGTGTTTTGCGAAGTAAGGATCTGCCCAAACAGATTAAAACCATCGCATGGAAGGCACAACCTCACATTACGCATGATAGCTGAAAAATCAGGATGTCGAGCATCAAATATTATCCATGAAAATACATATGCATGATGAACCAACTCATCATTAGTCTTCTTTCTCTCGGTATCATGCCATATCATTTTCATTGATATTTCATCAGATATAGAAATATTATAGAGTCTGGGGATCAATGGAAAGTGCCAAATTACTTTTTGTGGAATGCGGGATGGTGTTCCATCAGATTTTGACTTCCAGCGGGATGTGCCACATTTTATACAATCATTTCGTTCAGTGGTTTCCTCCCAAAATAAACTGCAATCTTACGTGAAATCATGTATTTTGTTTCTTGAAAATCCATGTTTCTCAACAACTTCCATGATATATGGTGGTTTGAGGGAATATCTACATCATCTGGAAGTAAATCCTTCAAAAGGGTAAGAATGTAATCGATTGATGTATTAGAAATACCAGACATAGTTTTCCATGAAACAATGGGATTAAAAATTCCAGATTTTTAATTTTAATGCATTATCGATATACTGGAGTCGTGGCAACATCATTCAATTTTCTCACCCTATCAATATCATCATTTTCACTAGATGCATAATCTGTCCTCATATCGAAGTCTTCTTGAGTCTAAATCCTTTTTTTTAATGATGACGAATAAATAGAAACCGATCATCTAACAAAATTCTCTATTCCATTCCTTCTATTTCCATCATATCCAATTTGAGATTTAATTTTCTCCCCATTGTGATACCACACAATGTAGTTTTCTTGAAAACCATATTTGGTTATGTGGTAGCTGACTTCTTCACGGCTCAACCAAAGTCTACAAACACAATTGGAACATGGGAAGTGTATGAGACCTCTATCTGAATCATTCAGAAATGAAAAATCTATAAATCTCACCAAATTGTTTTGAAAATCACTTCTGATCTGATCAGTTTCATACATCCAACTATTTTTCATTATTTAAAAATAATTTATATAAGTCATTTTTGTCATAATTAATTCAATAGAATTGATACTTAATAGAAAATACATTTATGTAAACGATAATGGAAGAAGTTTCTAGTCTATGTAGTGAACTATAAAAACAATGTAATGAACACGTACTCAAAAATTAAATTAAATTTTATTTATATTCATTTTCATTAGGTCTATAAGTGGAACATGCCTCAGGTCCCATTATGTGTCAGAGGCATCCCAAATGATTCACTTGTGTTCAATAACTCATTATTGGCACCTCTATGGCCATACCATTCATTACCCAATTACATCCCCAAGTCAAGCGCACCCCATGGGTGAATGAAGTTTAGTCTTATATACTAATAAGTTGTTCATGTCTTGTAAAAAGATTTAATTTCAAAAAGTATAGATAAAAACATTTATTTTTAAATTTGAGATTAATAATAAAGTATGTCAATGATAAAAACATTACTGAATTAAACTTGTGACTTATATAACATTTTTATGGATGACTACACATGCCAACATGGCCATTAAAAATCACCCCACCCTGATAAAAGTGAGTATTGGCCAAGAAAGAGACATAATATACATTGTAAAATGAGAACCATATTTAATTGACCCTAAAGTTATATTAGTACAGTCAATATGGGGGAAATGGAATATGTGATCCTGATTAACTGATGAATACAAAAGATCGTATTCCATATGTTGGACACTATTCAAGGTAAGAAATCTTGTGAGGATTGGTATACACCATTCAATTTCTTACATACTAGTGAGAATGATGGCTTGAATTAATGACTTGAGTTAACTGATTAAATGAGGGTAGAGGTTGCATAGGCTGTGTAAGCAGATTGATTAAATAAGGGTAGAGGTTTCATACACTGTGCATGGTGGGGGATTATTAGCTTATTTAGAAACTCAAATAAATTCCCATCATAGGTATCAATAAGAAACATCAGCATGAAAAGAAACTCCAAATAAAAAAGGACTAAAAACATCAAAAATTTCAAGAATCAATGCTATGCATGGTTTGTCCACATTTTTAGTAGTAATTATATGTCTTAATCATGAACCACCTCTATAGCTCCCAGTTTTCACCAATAAAAATAAGGTAAATATCTCAAAATATCTTTAAAACAACTCATTAATATGCTCAAAATGTAAATATAATCTTGAACAAACCTTGGAATGTATTTTACAATGAATTATCACACACCTGTTATCTCATGTGTTACTAAATACGAATCATAGTCACCTAAAAAGTGCACTATAACAAATTAAATTACACAAGACTTATTAAAAAATTATGATTTTAATTAAACACTTTTCTCAAGATTTAATAATTTTTGAAATATCATTCGAAATCCATTTTAAATAATAAAATCCCTCTGATCATTTTTAACAAATATTTGGAGTATTCTCAAGGCACTCCCATTTGAACATGTCACATTAAATGCCCAATTTTTATGCCAAACCATTGAAAATAACTAACATGGGACAATCATCGACCACAAATAACTCAACTAGAAATTAAAAAAACATAAACCAAATGTGATATTGAATTTAATGATATGTTAGGGAAAATGAGATTAAATAGAGACAAAAACATCAATAATGGTTCCAACATCATAACTTTTGATTAAAAACACCCATAATTGGAAGGGGAATTCCTCACACACCTAATCCCTAATAAAACAAACCAAATCCCCAATTAAAAACGACAAGTTTTTTACACCAAATTTTGGGTTTCCATCTTCATAAATGGATAAATATGCAAGATAAGTGAAAAATGAGCAAGAATACATGAAGACTTAGACTTTAACCTGGTTGGGGAGCAACAGATTTGATGGAGTAGGGAGCGCGTAGGGATTATGAAAATTGGGGGAGAGGGGATTCTGAAATCGGGGGAGGACTGTCGAACGTAGGAAGTACTGCCCAATTTGGTCTATATTTGTGTCTCTTTTCCAAACGGTTTTTAAAAACCGTTTGGAAAACTTTATCTTTACCAATGGTTTTTTCTAAACCTTTGTTAATGGGAATCATTTCCCACCCTTTGCCAATAGTTTGTGTAAAACCATTTGTAATGGGAATTATTTCCCAATAGTTTTCATAAAACCATTGGGAAATCATCACCTATGTCTTCTTTTACGAACGGTTTTATGAAACTGTTTGTAAAGCCAACTATAACAACGATTTTGATGAACCATTGGTATAAAAGCATTATAAAAACCCAGTTTTCTAGTAGTGACATATTTAGGTCGAAATTGAATCAATTGGAACCCACTTGGATGTGATTAAGACCTTTATTTTATTTTATTTAAAGGAAAGTGAAATATGTCTCACTTAAACATTAAAATTTAAAGTATGTTTAATATAAAGTTATACAAAATATAAATTGAATCAGAAATATTAATTTGGAGGAATTTTTTTTTCTTTATTATGGTAATTTAGATATAATTTTTTATAAATATTTATTTACCTAAATAGATTATACATTAATGACGCAGAAAATATTTATTTAGTGAAAAATCAATAATATAGTTTTTATTCAAACAATAATTCTCTTAAAATGCACAAATACCTACCGAAAACTTATTGGTCGTGTATATCAAAACCATAATCATCCAATGGAAGAATTTTGGACCAGTTGGAGCCTTATAAAAGCTATTATGACCCTTATATTATTTTCGTAAAAGATGTCAAAGTTGCCACCTTCGTAATTTAATAAATATAACAATTTAAATGTTGTGATTTTAAGAAGATAAATTCAAGTAAAAGTATTCTTATGAAATATATTAGATTTATATTTATCATAGTATTTTAGTTTTTATTGTTAAAAAATAAATAATTATATTATATAATTATACATAAATGTAGTAATAATTATTTTATTAAGATAAATATCAAATAAATGGATTAAAAAAATTTAATATAAATATTATATGAATGAATTAATGTCCTCCAAGAGTTATTTAGATGAATATTACATGTATGGAATCTATTAAATATTTTTTGGAATATATCTTCTGTTTCTTTTATATTTAAATTCAAATAATTGAATAGTGTCAAAATTGACTCTATTGATATTTTATAAAAATAACACATTATTAAATTGTTTTAAAATCACAAAAATAATTAAAAATTACAAATGGAAAATTGTATGGTCTAATATATAATAAATTATCTAATTATAAAAAATTCACAACATATAAGTAAGTATTTATGACAATTTAAAAATTAGAATATTATTACAACATATAAAAGTAAATAGATAAAGTAAAGATAAATCAAAATGATAAGGTTTAAAATAAACATTAAAAGTGTGTAAATTTTATATTTTGATGATATTACATCCCTATATTATCTCATTTTCGAATTGAGTCATTTTTTGTGATTTTTAGGCATGGTTTCACTTTATTATTAACTAATATTTTTGAGGTTTCTAAAAGTGCCCTTCTCTTCTCTTATAAATGGGTACCTCATCCCTCTCCTCATCAAACCATTTTGAGCCTTCATTCTCGTCCAAACCCTTCCCATCACTCTTCTAAACATTCATAGAAACATTTTGGGGATTTTTTTCTTCTCAAAAGACCATCTCTAGTCACGTAAGATGAAGTTCAATGGAGGTTCATCGAATAAGAGATAATCTCTTCTACCAATTCTCTCATGTTTTCTCTTCTTCTATTTCATATTATTTATTTTTTTAAATATAAATTAATAACAGAAGTATAAATAATATAAAAATATGTTATTATAAATATGAAACAACCCTATTTCACTTTCTATCCATCCTACGAATACAAAATCACCGCGTGTGCGTACGTACGACTTACCGTCTCCACGCCGTGGTGTAATATGTTTTTCCACCAACACCTTACTTGGATGGGTATAATCGTGTAAATAATAACTATATATGATTATTATAACATAATACTAATTTTTATAAATTATATCATCTACTCCTATTCCATTAAATAATTATGGGAATGATATCATCTCCTGTGCCTACGTACAGATTACCATCTACACGATGCTATGAGATTCGTTCTCCATGTTAACCATTGGAGAATGTTTATAAAGTATATATAATAAGTAATCATAAAATATGTTATATTATAATTAAATTAGATTTATGTATATATATATGTCACTTACATCAATTGAATTTAATAAGGAAATGAAAACAGGGCTCATGCGTACGTACAGCCTACCGTCTCCATGAACGGTGTATTTCATTCCATTTATCGATCTATTATATATATATTATGAATATATATTATATATAAATCATTTTTTATATTATGTAAGTAATTAATCTTCATCTATGTAGTCATATGAATAATTACAAGTCAAAACACATAAGATAAATGAAACTATTTTACCGAAAAAGCTACTTTAACATGGAAATGAGAAATGAAATGTTAATATAAAGTTGTTAGTGAATCATATATGACATTATAAATATTATTATGGTTCTGTTATAAGTTATTAATATATTTAAACCCACTATAAAAGAGTCTTAGACACACACTGAAGAAATTGGACATAACATAAGGGATAATTATTCCAATCTCATTCTTATCTGAGATTGTTTATTCATAAGTATTTACTGGGGTTATGTTTATCATCCATGTCCATGATTTCTCAAAATATATTCATAAAATGTTTACTATTATTCCATGTATGGTCAAATTCCTTTTTACCATTTTATGACTTTTATCACATGGTATGGATGGAATCTTTCTTATGTTTACCATACGAGGTGCTTTTTGACTTTTCTGGCAAAAGTCCGAGGAGAATGTTTTTTTACTTATACAACATGAACATATTTTTACAATTTCATAATGCCCTATTTTAATGAAGTTTCGTCTACATGATTTCATGATAATTTTCAAAAAAATCCTTTTTTTTAAAATTAAATAGATTTTTGTGGAAAGAAAAGGATTATGAAGAAGAAAGGTTATTTTCTTCAAGAATTCATTTCAAGTATTTTATCAAAACTATTTCCCATCTAAGATGACATTAATTAGTTTGATTATGTTTCAAGTATAATGTTTCTATTATTTATATGTTTTGATTTTGATTATGATGAAATGATATTCATTTTTTATATGGATTATGTTATGATGAGATGATGTTTATGAAACCCATTTTATTCTTCAGGTTATCATGAATGATTTATGGTTATTTTGTGGCCCAAGTATGAATGATTTCATTATGAGATTGGGGGGACCTATATGTTCCTTCAATGCATTGGGTAATGATTTATATCTCATGAGATAGACTTGGATAAAACGGTAAGTAAAATCATGTTCAGTAATAAAGGGCTGCAACAGCTGGTAAACCCGGTTTAGTAATGGACTTTGTCCACAATGAAGGTCCTGGAAGCAATTCCTTGGCTATTATGGAAATAATATCACGTGATTAATGGTTTTCCACAATTACATGTTTTATTCCCATTATATTTTATCATGATTAATGTTCCTCTGTGATCTATTCCTTATATAATACCAAAATTTATGTCATTATTCATGTTTTAGGTTAATGTTTTTACGTTCAAATGTTTATGGATTGTTTGATGTTCTCCATGTTTACCCTTACAGAGCATTTTAGATCACCCTTTTTATTTTTTATTTTCCCTAGGATATAAATATAGGTTTTAGGTAATTAAAAATGTGGAAAAACGTTATGGGAGATGTTGAATATCAGTCACCATGATTAGAAGATTTTGTTCTGTGTTTCCAAAGACACTAAATTATTACGGTTTTTGGGTGTCTATTTTTGTTATGTATTATGTATTCGAAAAAAGCAATGTAAAGTCCAAGTATGTCATGATTAGGTTCTCTACACCAACATTGGTTATTTTTTGTTATTTTTGGTTATTTTTACAAATCACGCTGTTAGTTTTTATAGTCCTTCCATTATTCTACTATTTGATAATTTTTTTGTCAATTTTTATGTTCTAAAAGTAGAACTAGAAATATTTTCCATCATATTGCTTTGAAAATTTGTGTTCAAGTAGTTGTTTTAAGAACGCGAGTATGGAATGTCTGGATTGTAGTCGGGGAATATTTTTTCATCAAGAAACCCATTTTGGTTGAGTCATGGATCAATATTTTCTCTTCATTCAAGAAAATGTGTCACAAGAAGGTACGACTTCTGTAATGACACAAATAATTATCAATAAAAATTATTCTTCATCTAATAAAATGTTTTATTATGTAAAATGGTTAAAGAAAATATGTACTTCTGTTGTCGTATGTTTTTGGATTATAAAATACCGTTAAGAATTGTTACCATTTCTAATATAGTCATATAACAGTGATCACATAATTAGTATAAATATAGGGCTTTAACAAATGCAATTTTCACAGAAAAAGGAAGTTGTGGCCTCATTCAATAGACTTTCTCAATACAAATCCCATTTTTTTGGAGCTCAAAATGTAGGTGGCATCATTGGGATTCACACTTGACTAATCCCAATCTGAGATTCAATATATTAATGTTAAATAGAACTACCTATGAGATAATTGGATGTTGGTAGAGATTACCACCCGATCAATGTTATCCAAGCCAACCCAAGAGTCTATCACCATCGCACACCATACCCTTTGGTCTTGTTCAGGTGTTATAAGTGGTTATCTAATGAGACCCTAGTACTACGATTATGTATATTATTTTTTATAGAGAATATACTTTCATTTTATTATTGTTACTTTGTAAATAGTTTTTTTAATGAAAAAAATAAAATTTTTCGTTCATTAAGAAATCGATTTTCCTGAATTAATGAAATTTTTAATTTAATAATATTTTAATTAAATATTATTACTAAATTATTTTTTATATAATATAAATTTCCATATAATTATTATGAATAAGATTGTGATTTTTATTAAGGTTTGAAAGCTATTTTTTTCAAAACCAATGAATTTATGATAAATATATGTTTTTATTTTAAAAGTAAAAAATAACTTAATTAGAAAATTATTTAGATAAAATAAATATTATTTTTTGAATTAGAAAGTCAAAATTATCCAACGGAGAATTTTTCATAATTTTCTGGTATAATAAAATTTTTTGGTAAAAATTAAAAACCGTTTAATTATATAATATTTTTTATGACATCACAATGACGCAATAGTGGTTTAATAAAATACTATAAATGATATGTTCATCCAATATATGTTTTACCATTAAAATATTGTGAATCTATATTTTTTTATTTACTTTACAAAGCCTTAGTTGACCCTCTAAGACTTATAGAATATTTCATCGTTTTAAAATGATTTCTTTGAGAGTGTGACTCACCTCCACATAATAAAGCCCAATATATTAACACTTTTGGCCATTGGACTTATGAAATATTGTTTTCTACTCCACTTTGGAAAATAAATCGGAAAAACCATGAGTTGGTTTGTGGTTTGGATTAGTTTAATGTGTAGGGTTCAAAACCTAAATAATAAAGAATTTTTTTCCCTTTCCCTATATAAACCCACCCAAGATCCCACTTCCACTTCACTCAATGACATTGGAGATGAAAAAAAACTGAACACATATCTCTATAATCCTCCCATGGCGCCTCAAGCTCCCATGAATCCTCTCTCAAGCCCCTCACAAGCCTTTGGGATCACACATCCAAGTAATAGATTTCTTCCTTCTTAATTTATGCCCAAGTTTCCTTATATTGTTATGCCTCTTTATTTTCAGTTAAATATGTTGGAATATAATTTCCCCCTCACCCAAACAGCCATACTGATGTTTTAATAATTATTTACCTCTTTATCTCTCATTAATCACGCCCATGTACACCTGTTACTATGCCAAAATTTTGTAAGGGATTTCTTCCTTTCTCATTTCGTCTAAATTTTCATAATGTTGTTTTGCACTTTTATTTTTAGTAACCAATGTTGGGGGTATGATTTCTCACATCCCACATACTTCCCTATTTATTTTTAAGGATGATACACACCTATATCTCTCATTAATTCCTTATATGTACACCAGTTACTATGTAGAAATCCCGTAAACAATTTCTCTCTTATCATTTACATTCAAGCAATACTTTTGTAATATGAATCCAAATTAAATTTTTTGGGACATGTATCTATATGAACCCCTTTCTAGACATTTAATTTAAATATTATGAGACACCCATTTCTATCTCATAAACCATTTTAATGATTTTTTTTATCACGTCGTTATGCTGACAAAATTGCATCGCGATTTTCCAAGACAAAGTCATTGTTATTTGAATACCATAACCATTTACCTATCAAGGTTACTAACATTTATGCACATGTAAATATATATTTAGGACTTACATTTATGTATTCCACATCTCTTATTCAAGGAATAAATAATGATTTTTAATGAATCCATATTGTACGATCTATGTGGCACACTTTTTCCTGAAATGAGATGACTAAGAAGGGTGAACCCTGATAGCACTGCAACGAATTGGGTAATGATTATTATCCTTATACATCATGTGCAAAGAGGGTTAAATCTTAATTATTCAAGTGAAATGAGGGTTTACTAATTATCCATGTGTAAGGATCCTTGGCTCATGCTAAAACCATGTTAAAAATTGTTGCCACATTTTCATGATATCATGCAATATCATACCATTACGTCCATTTTTATCTCTTTATCATTTTATATTCCCATTGCCTATCATGTATTGTATTCTTCATATTATCTATTTTTTACTCCATTAATGGGAGTTATAGATCACCCTTTTCTTATACATGTCCTTAGGTTATCCCATACAATGATAAGTACGAAGGAATGTAGCGATCATGTAAAAGAAGTTTTCAATAACGATGTTGGGTTTTTATGTCCTAAGTTGTTATGTAATGTTCCAAATTTCCCAAGTCATTAGACCTATCTATCCTCATAGTTGTCTTATGTGCATGTTTATGTAATAAATCATGTTTATTCATGTAATAAATAGTACATATGTTATAGTTGGTATCGGAGTATATGTTTAGTTATTTTTGGGATTAGGGTTAGAAACCCCAAGTAAAAGCCTTAGCGATAAGACATAGAATAATAAAAACATACCTATGTTTTGGTGTGTATGGAGAAAGTGGTTTATCATGAAAATATACCCCTTTAATGATACGAAAAGGTTGAGGCGGCTGTGGAACAGATGTACCTAGGAGTAAAAACCCTAACAAGGAGTTTCGGGCATGACCTGCGCTATCATAGTACACACAAATAGGCCTTTCATAACTCTTGGTCCCGACACTCCTGAGTGATATGCATAATTTAATTTACAATATTAGTATGAAACATTTTTAAGGTAATAACAAAAGTCCCCTAATAACAAATGTTGGGAAGTAGATCATGGAAAACATAGATTGAAGCATATAGATTGATATGTTATGGTAATTAAAGTTATTTATAAGTCTTCTGTTATTGTACTTGGATTACCCTTTATGTTTTACCCCTAAATTAACTTTTATTACTACAAATTTCCAGAAATATGTGGAATAGAGAAAACAATCGATGTGATGGTAAACATGATGAATGTCCCAGTGAGATTCCCTATCAAATGTGAGCTCAAATATAAGATATTGTTATTATTCCAACCCAGTTATCCAAAATCACGATTAAAAATTGGTACTTTTTTGTTTAAATCCCAAGGACAACAATGAACATGAATATGGAACATCATGAAAGTCTATCTGATAAAGGTGATAAAATAAATAAGAAATTTTTTTTGTGAAACATATGTGAAAAGAGGCACCTAGGGTAATGTCACAGATGGACTAGAAGATGCTTTATGTGTGGAAAGGATAGAAAATATGTATCCAATTGTCATGAAATAATGGATAATATGATGGATGGAAACAAAGATCCATCTAAGGAATATTACATGGTTCTATTTCATATATGTGGAGAAGTCGGGCAATATCCAAGATGATTCTCTATTGCAAGTGGTGAGAAGCATGATGAGCATCGACAATATCCGTGATCAAGGAAGCATGGGAAGTCTTGTGCTAAGATGGATAATGATGAATGAATTAAATGTAACCACTACATCAATTTAGTGCATATCGTAATCTCTTTCAATTCGTGTCTTATTAGTATTTCATTTATTTTTTCTATGAAAACTGATTCCCCAGTAGAATTTATATTAAATAATTAATGAAAAATCTTATATAAGTGTTTTATCTCATGTTGATGTTTGTGGGAATGTCCTTCTATAAAATTTTATAAGGATTCCATTTATGGAATTTGAGGAAAATGGAAAAATTCATTGCCTAGGCCTCAAGGAATTCCCACACATTATATGGAGTTAGCAGAAGTGTTATTTTGTTTAAAAATTTGGAAACATTACCTCTTTGGGGAGAAGTGTGAAATATACATGGACCAAAAAAGACACAAGTATATATTCACATAGATATATTTAAACATTTTCTGAAAAACATGGTTTGTGCTGATCAAATACTATAGCTGCTCAATCCATTACCACCATGGGGAAGCGAACAAGGTGGAAAATTCTCTTTGTAGAAAGGACTCTCTGATTTTTTCATTGATGAGAATTGAAAATGATCCAATTTTTTATATTTAATAAATATAGACATGGGAATCATAAAGAAGGGAACATCATCAATACTTTCACAAATTATTTATCAACCGTCTCTTTTAAAAAGGTTAAAGAAAGTTTAAAAAGAGGATTTATGAATTTTGAAAAAGGTGGAAACTATCAAAAAGGGAAACCCTCATATTTCAATTTCAATGAAGATGGAAATGTGAGATTTTGGTCAAGAATATGTGTTCAGATGAATCCAGAGTTAAATAAGGATCTTTTGGAAGATGCACAAAGTTCAAATTTCTCTATTTATCCCGGAAACAAAAAAATGTATTGAGATCTCCGAGAGAATCATAGGTGATATTACATGAAGAAGGAGATTGATGAGTATACATAAAATTTCATAGTATGTCACCAAGTGAAGGAAGAGAGGTAGAAGTCTAGGTTGATGATTCATCTAATTCCCATACCACAATGGAAATGGGAGAACATCACCATGGACATTGTCAACGGAAATACAAAGACATCCAAAGGAAACAACGCTATCTGGGTCATTGTGGATCATCTTACGATGATATCATACTTTATCATGATTCGAGATGATTTCTCATTAGATCCAATTGCACGGATTTACTTCAAACAAGTGGTAAGGCTACATGGAGTACCACTATGTATTATATCCTATCATGATCCAAGATTCACCCTGATGTTCTGGAAAATTCTTCAACATGCTCTAATCACTGAAATGAACATCATTATAGCCTATCATCCTCAAAATGACGGTCAATCTGATAGATATATTCAGACACTGGAAGATATGTTATGATCATGTTAAATAAACATCAAAGGAGGATGGGACCAAAATCTTCCACTGGTTAAGATATCCTATAATAATAGATTCCAGTCAAGCATCTGAATGGAACAATATTAAGTCCTCTATGGGAAGAGGGGAAGAACACTGACATGTTGGGATGAAGTTGGGGAGAGAAAAATCCTAGGTCTGGAAATGGTTGATGAAATGAGGGAGAAGTTTAACACAATCAAACATCACATCAAAGCTTATCAGAGTCGACAAAAGTGCTATACTGATAATCGTCAAAGAGACCAAGAGTATTTTTTTTGGAGACATGGTATTCCTTTTCATATCACTATGGAAGAGAGTTATGAGATTTGGGAAGATAGTAAATCATAGTCTGAGGTACATCATCCATTTTAATATCTTGGATCACATTAGAGTAATAGAAAATCAACTAGCACCCCCACTAAACCTATCTCAAGAACTATATGTATTCCATGTATCACTCTTGAGTATGTACATACCTAACCCATATCATGTACTCAATTTAATGGTGGTACCATTTGATAATTACCTCTCCTATGAAGAGAAGCTGGTGAAGATCTTAGATGATAGGGAAATTTTTCTACGAAATAAGAGAATGCCCACCATGAATGTTTTTCCGAGAAACCAAATATTTTACGAAGAAAGTGGGTATCAGAGGAAGCGATGAAGTAGAGTTACCAGCATCTATTTTAGTGTCGGAAAAGGAAATTTTGAGGCTGATATTCCTTAAGGGAGAAATATAGTAGTGACCCAAACTTTTATCAATAAAAATTGCTCTCGATCTAATTAAATGTCTTATTATGTAAAATGGTTCTAAAAATTATGATCTTATTTGGTTTTAGGATTTTAGATTTTAAAATACCATTATGAATTTTTATCGTTGCTGATATAATCGTTGAACAATGATAACATGATTAGTATAAATATAAAGTTTTATCAAATCGAATTTATTCAATAAAAGGAAGCGATGGCCTCATCCAGTTGACATACCTCTTACGAAGCCCATTTATAAGATCTCAAAAACGAGGTGGCATCATTGAGATTCTCTTTTGACCAAGCCCATACCATGCTTCAACATGTTAAGGCCTAACTGAAGCACCTAAAGGGGATGTGGAAGTTGATAGAGATTATCGCTCGAGCAATGTTATTGAAGCCACCCCAAGAGTATGTCACCATCTCACACCTTACCCTTCGGTCTTATGCTGGTGTTATAATGGGTTATGTAATGATACCATAGTACTATGATTATGTGCATTATTTTTTTTATAGATTTTGTACTTTCATTTTATTATTTTTAATTTGTGAATAGTTTTTGTTAAAGAAAACATAGAATTTTAGTTAATTAAGAAATCTTTTTTGATGAATTAATGGTTTTTTGAATTAAATAATATTTTAATTAAATATTACTACTAAAATAATTTTTATTTAATACTAATGACTGTATATTTATTGTGAATACCATTGTGATTTTTATTAAGTCTTGAAAGCTATTTTTTTCAAAACCCATGAATTTTCGTCAAATGATAGTTTTTTTTATAAAAGTAAAAATTCACATATTTATAGAATTATTTAGATAAAATAAATATTGTTTCTCAATGAAGAACGTCCAAATTATCCAATGGTAAATTTTTCATAATTTTCAAAGACATTTGAATTTTTGGGTAAAAATTAAATACTGTTTAATTAAATAATGTGTTTTATGAAATCATAATGACCCAATAGTGATGTAATAAAATACAATAAATGATCTTTTCAGCCAATATATGTTTTCCCATTAAAATAATGTGATTTTAGGTTTTTTTGATTTATTTTATAAAGCTTTAGAGGACCCTCCAAGAATTATACAACATTTTATCATTTTAAAATGATTTCCTTGAGAGTGTGACACTCCTCCAAATAAGTAATCCTAATATTTGAAAATTTTCTTCCCTTTGCCTGATAAAATATTTTTTCCACTCCCCTTTTTCAAAAACCGTGTGAAAAAACCCTACGATGGTATGTGTTTTTGATTAGTTTAATGTGTAGGTTCAAAAACCTAAAAAATGAATAAATGCATCCCTTTCCTATATAAACCCAACCACGCATCCAATTCCTCTTCAATCAAATCATTTTTAGCTCATCCAAACTCTTCCCAACACTATATAGAATCCTCCCGAGGCACCCCAAGATCCCATGAAGCCCTCTTAAGCATTTGGGATCACACTTCCAAGTAATGGATTTCTTCCTTCCTTATTTATGTCCAAGTTTCTTTATATTGTTATGCACTTTTATTTTCTATTAATAATGTTGGGGTATGATATATCCCTTCCAATATACATTCCTCGTTATGTTTTAATGATTGGGGACTTATTTATCTTCCATAAATTCCTCCCATGTACACCTGTTACTATGCTGCAATTTATTACGGGATTTCTTCCTTTCTCATTTGTGTCCAAATGTCATTATTTTGTTATTCCCTTTTATTTTCAGTTAAAAATGTTGGGGTATGATTTCTCACCTCCCCCAGTCTACACTATTTATGTTTTAATTATGTGATACTCCTTTCTCTCTCATTACTACATTCCATGTTTACCCGTTACTATGCCGAATTCCCATAGGGAATTTCTCTCTTCTCATTTACATTCAATCAATTATTTTATAATATGAATCTAAATTCCATTTTCTGGGAAATGTATATATATGACCCACATACTATCCATTTCAGGTACATATTATGGGAAACCCCTTTCTCTCTCACTATCCATTATTATGAATTCTTATGTCATGTCGTTATGCTGCCGAAATTGCACCATGATATTCAAAGCCAAAGTCATTGTGAAGTGAATACCATATCAATTTCTCTATCAAGGTTATCAACATTTGGGAACTTGTAATTGTTCAATGAGGAATTAAATTTATGTATTCCACATCTCTTATTCGTGGAATAAATTATGTTTTTTAATGAATCAATATTGTATGATCAATGTGGCACACTTATGGATGAAATGAAATGACTAAGAAGGGTGTACCATGATAGCACTACAATGCATTGGGTAAATATTTGTATCCTAATTCGTTAAGTGAAATGAGGTTTTACTCATTATAATAATGTTCAATGAGGTTTTACTCATGCTCCATGTGAAATGAGCCTTGTCTCATGATAATACTATGTTGAGTGTTTTTCCACATTTTCATGTTACCATGCTATATCATGCCTTTATATTCATGTTTCTTTTATGATCATTTGATATGAATACTTCCTAAAATGTACTGTATTCTTCATGTTATGTCATGTTAACTATTTTACTGGTATTTATAGCTCACACTTTTATTATGAATTTCCTCAGATTATCCCATTCAATGCTATGTACGATGGAATGTAGTGGTCATGTAAAATATGTTTTCAATAAAGATATTGTGTTTTTATGTTCTACGTTGTTATGTAATGTTACTTTTATACAATGAAATTATACCTCTTTAATCATATAGTTTTCTTAAGTAAAATGTTATGTGATAAATCATATTTATGTGTGTAATAAAAATCAGGGTTGTTATAGCATATGCATGGGTGCATTCATCACTTCAAAAATATAGATGAAATATTCGGATGTAGTGGTAAGGGTATGGTGTCCATTTCTGGTGTTGGTTCAAAGGAAAAGGATAAAATTGGTGCATTTATTGAATAATTTAATAATTCTATGGTAGTTCACTTTTTTTCACTTGAGGGTGGGGGTTTAAATGGGATAGAACTTCCTACAATCCTCATTACCAAACAATTGACTATGAATGGAATAGAAAAGGTTGCAACCATTTAGAAAGAGGCATGGCTATAAATCCATGTCTTGTGAGTAATAGAAAAATATGGTATATTGAGATGTGATTTTTGGTGGGTGTGTACAACATGGACTATGTTAATTATAATAATTATAGATAATGTGGAATCCAACAATGAAGCATTGAGTATTGGTGATGAAGCTAAACACAAGGTGGTTTTATTAGTAGAAGGCGAAGAAGATGTAGATGTTTTTATAACCTGTGGAGGTGGCTATGTATTAGTGAAGTAAAAATGTTCAGTGAGGCCAAGAGGGAGTTGATTGACTATTAATCATAGTGATCACATTGAATATATAGTGGTTGAATGTTCGGTTTAGGGACAAGGGGATTAAATACAAGAAAAAATGGGAATCCAAACCCTAATAATAGTAGAGAAATTCTCTAATGGCCAAAGATTTTATTGAAAATATTAAAAGTGTGATATATTTTGATATTTTTTTGTGGACAGTGTTGATGGAGTGAAACTAAGAAGCCTATACAGTCTAAAGAGGAAAAAGGGATAGAAAGGATGAAGGGAATTAGGGATATGTATAATGTTAAATGGAAAGAGTTCTAAAAGATGTAAGGACTAATCTCTATCACCAATGATGATGGAAAAAGGGTTATCCAAAATGAATAAGGTGATGGATAGTGAAACCATGTTTTATGTCCAATAAGGAATGAAAAGTTTGAATCTTCATAGTGAAAATTTGAGAGTGGATTGTGGTGAGGCCAATGACCAAGAATAGGGTGGTGGTATAATGGATGATATGATTTAGTAACATGAGGTATCTAATAGTAAGGTCAGTGTAGTATAAAATGAGGATGGTGAAAAGGTGAGGAATGGGAGATTAGTATTCATTTAATGATGAAATGTTAGAGGAGGAATTTGAAATCAATGCTACATAAGAGGAGGTCCACATGATGAATGGTAATATGATTCTAGTGCACAATAAAAAAGAACAATGTGTATGGATCAATAATCATGAATTTATTTTGATATGTCACTTCAATCAAATGAATACTAGTGTTCAAGAGTAAATCCAATCTTTGGACAAGACAACCTAAAGTTTTAAAGACCTCATCGAGAATGACCTAGACATGAAGCTCACTCTTATTCAATGGATGTCATACAGAGGTATGGTTATTAATAGAATTGAACTCAATTTCAAAGTCTAAGTGACTTCAAATGGTGTACGTTTATTTCATGTTTTGAACATGAATAGTTACCCACTTTTTCCATAAAAGTACATTGCATAATAAAAATTTAATTTTTAATCGAGTGCTAATGAAAATATAACATAAATTATAAAATATAAAATGAATATATATTAAAAAAATTTAAATAATAAAAAATATAAAAAGTAGTTAACATTATTAATGAAAATATAATCTTAAATGAATGAATGTAACAAATGAGATAAGACTAATAAATAAAAATAAATAGACTTCAAAATTATTCAAAATATTTTTTAGTTTTAGTAATTATAATAATTATATAAAAATTAAAATGAATATATATTAAAATGAAATAAATATATATTAAATATGCACATTATAACCATATTAGAAACCATTAATGTTAGAGAATAAATATGTATAAATGAATATTAAAAATAAATAAATTAAACTAATATTAAAACCAAATAAATTATAATTAAAAGTTAAAAATAAGTAACAATAGTAGTGGACAAATAATACAAAATAATATTAATTGATTTAACATTTGAAAATCGTAATATTTAAAAAATAATATATATGTATATTGAAAAACATTTTTAAAATAAACATGTATTAATAATTATTTAAATTATTAAAAAAAGAAAAAATGAATATGTAATAAAATGAAAATTTATAAATATTAATTATATAAATTACATCCAAATTAAGATAATTTCATATTTATTAACAAACATCTATAAATAAATATTAAAAATGTATAAAATTGAAAAAAATGAAACATTTAAAATGAATAAATTTTGAAAAAAATTAAAAAAGTAAGACTATTATTACTTTGATAATATTTAAAATGAATAAATTTGATAAAATTATTTGAAAAAATTGTAAATTTCTTATAATAACAATGAAATTAATAATATTTAATGAATAAAATATATATATATATATACATATAATATAGTAGTTCAAAAATATTATTCTAAAATAAATATTAAAAATTTAATAAATTAATTAAATATACTATGTGTGTACGTTCTATATAAAAATAAATAAATTACTTATATGTATGTGTGAAACTAAAGTAACAAAATTTTGATATATGTCAAATTGAAAAACATAACATTTAATTAAATGTCTATTACTTGATAAAATTTATTTAAATTTTTAATTAATTTTAATTATTAATTATAAACCACTCTTCACCAAGTATGTGACTTATTTAGGTAAATATACATATTAAATATTATATAAATAATATATACGAAAATAATATATATATATATATATATACAAATATATTTCATCATTAAGACGACTAAATTTATAAATAAAAAATTATGTATAAAGATAGAAAAGACTAATAAATTACAAAAAAAATCAATAAAAAATATTTAAAATAAATAATTTATAAATAATATAAAAAAACCTTATTGCTAAAAAAATCAGAAACATTTATTTAAGAACACTAATATAGAAAGAACATTCATTAGTGATAAAATGGGCCTTTTCATTTCTATAAAAGCATGAAATATTTCTCATCACTTATAAAGGAACCCGTTATTATCACTAATAAAGGACCCCTTTAATTGATCTTTTGTTAGCACAGGTAAAGGCCATGAAAACTAGTGAAAAATATAAAGTCATGCACCATACCTATAACATAAAATGAATAGAAACATAAAATAAAATTTGTATATAACTATTATAGAAATTTAGATTGAAATATAAATATTACATTGAAATATCCTTTCAATTCAAAATTTACATGAAATATATTTTCATTGATGTGATATTTATAATTAATTAAATAAAAATAAAATACAATATACAAAATAAAAACATTTATAGAATGTTTTTTTCAACAAGATACCCCTATAAAAACCTTATAACTATAATCGAACCAAATTTTTTTAGTACCTGTACATAAAAAATATATAGATTATGATTTAAATATAATCCTTATATGATAAATTATATTATTATTTACATTTTATGTCAATTATATTACAAGTTATTCTATTAAATGTATTATTAGTTATTTTTTTAATTATATTTTACTTAATATTTATTAATTATACCATTTGTTAATTATAAAAATAAATTATATTGATAATTAAATAATATTTGAACAATTTTATTAGTTTCTAAAAAAATTAATTACTTAAATTACAGATAAAAATTATATCATCAAACAAAATTAACATTTTTAATTTTAAAACTTGCACATTGCTAATACCAAGCACATTGTGTGTCAGGTTTAACCACAGTCAATTCTGAAGGTACATTAATTATTTACAGAACATTTTCCTAAAGTCTGAAAATAATATGATCTCATTTTATATATTTTCGAAATGTAACTAATGTTTTAAAATTAAATTAATGTTTTATATTAAAATAGGTCATTTGGAGTCATAATAGCCACATTATATATCATATTAACAGTCAGTAGATTCCTACATGTCATAAATGATTTATTGAAAATATTGCAAAATTTCTATAATAATTGGAGCTCATTTACTCTATTTTGATAATTTTCTGCTCATTTTAAACAAAAAACAAAACAAAACATTTCAATTTAAAAAACACACAATGAGTCATACCAACAACAACATGTTCCCGATTGGCATGAGGTTGATTCATATACATCCTGAATGAATTATGGATCATCATCCTAATGTTTTAAAACAATATGACTTTGTTTTATTGCTTTTTCTACGTGATGTATAATTTAAACTAAATTTACACATTCATATTTAAAACAAACACATTGATTCATACTGTCCACTGTTTTTGTTAAATTAAAATGAAATTTTTTACTATAATAATAACAGAATTATGGATCATTTTACTAAAGTTAAAAAATATTCAATGATTTTTTTTCATGATTTTGGAAATGTGACATGCATTTTGAACTAAAATGAAACTTTTATATTGAAAGAACTAATTAAATTCATGATGGACACATCATGTGTCATATTGATAATCTATTGATTACAACATGTCACGTATGAATTATGGATGGGTTTTCCAATTTTTACAAATAATAATAGTTTTTTTATCAATTTTGAGTATGTGATGTGTGTTTTAAATTAAATTGACCATTTAATATTGAAAACATGAGTGTGGAGTCATAATGACCATATCATGAGTTTTATTGAAATACAATTCACTAAAATACTTGTTAAATTTAATATGGGTTTCTTTACTAATTTCTGAAAACAATTCAATATTTTTTCTTGGTTTTGGATATGTGACACACATTTTAAACTAAAAAGACACTTCTATAATGAAATCAAACAATTTGAATCATATCAAGAAAATTAACTTTTAGATTGACATGTGACTGATTTCAACACCTCAAAAAAAGAATTATGGAATGTTTTATCATGTTTTGGAAACAATCCAATCTCATATTCTTGATTTTGACAAGGGGATACCTATTTTTAGCTAAAATTACTCATCTATATAGAATACATGCCCTCAGAGTTATATCGGCCAAATAATGCGTTGTAATGATTTTTGTCAATTTCTACACAGAAAAGTGAATTATTGATCATTTTACTGTAGTTTTATACTAGATTCATATGATTTATTTTCAAATTATGAAATATCGGTTCATTTAAAAAAATTATTTTGTTATTGTAAAGAATTATTATATAATAGTCATTATGTGTCAGACTACAAAAACCAAGTAATTTTAATAGATATGGAACCTAACGTACATGAATCATACCACACAAAACATTTTCATTATATGCTTGGTCATGTAAATGACAAGTGCTTGAAAAAAATATATGAACATGGATATTAATATTCGATTAAACTAAAACCACTTTTTGTATAATACACGTGTTTATAAGGAAAAATAAATGAATACCCATTTAAAGGGAAATATGAAAGGGATAAATAGATTCATGAATTAGTTCATACCAATGTGTGTGAACCATTTTCTATTGAAGTAAAGGGCGATTATTAATACATCTTAAAATTTACTCAGGATTTT
Source organism: Viscum album (assembly GCA_963277665.1). NCBI lineage: Eukaryota > Viridiplantae > Streptophyta > Magnoliopsida > Santalales > Viscaceae > Viscum > Viscum album. The sequence goes on along the minus strand of OY728158.1, from coordinate 368,518,616 downwards.
GGTATATATGGTTATGTCTATGTAATGAGTTATAAATCATATTCTATTGATAACTTTTAAAAATACAAGAATGATGTTGAGAACTGTCTTGGTAAGAAGACTAAAAAAAATCCATTCATACCATGGTGGAGAGTATCTTAATCAAGATTTCATCGATTATTTATGGGAGTTCAAGATATGATATCCAGACACTTCTCCATATATGACTCATTGGAATGGTGTAAGATAATGGAGGAACTGCACCTTGTTCGAAATGTTGAGATCAAGGAAGAGACATGATAGTCTTCCATTATTTTGATGGGGATAAAAATTATAAACAACAATTCGAATACTAAAACCAAAAATGAAACTCATGTTGTAATACTTTCATGTGTGTGGTTTTGAATAATTATATATGGCCTCTTTATTTAAAAACATGGGATTTATGGCACAAAGTATACCTTTATAGGATATCCTAAATGCATAAAGGGATATTACTGATACCACCCCTCAGATAAAAAGGTTTTTGTGATAATATATATTATATTACTTGAGAGGGATCACATCTCTAGAAGATATAATAGTATTGAGATATACTTCAATGAAGATGAGTATCATGGTATGTTAAAGTTGGTACAATAATTGATTCCACAAAGGCCAGTGGAAGAAGAAACTATTCTAGATACACATGTACTATATATTATTACAATAGAGGTTAGAGAATTAGATGTTTATATATTTCTAGTCAGAGAGGATGGTGAATTATTATTAGTTAAAAATAACAATCCTCTAACCTACAATAAATAGTTAAGTGCATCATATTTTTACAAGTGGAAAGAATCCATGACTTCTAAAACGAATTACATCTAGCAAAGCCAATTCTTGGTTTTGGTAAACCCTCTATTAGATGTCATTTATGTTGGAATCAAATTGGTATTCCAGAATAAACTGGACATGGAAAGACAATTTAGTAACTATAAGGCAAGCCTTTTTGAAAAAGGGTTTAAATAGTTTCGACTAATTGACTACGATTAAACCTTTTCACTGGTTTCAATGAAAAAATCCATACGAATTAAACGTTGAATTGTGGATTATGATGAATACAATATTTAAAGTATATATGTTAAAATAACTTTACCTAAGGGGATCATTTGAGGGAGATGTCTATATGACAAAACTGAAGGGTTTCTGACTCCAACATATTTCATAATTATTTAAAAATAGAAATAAATACATTTATGGATTAACGAAATAATCTAGATCGTGGATCATTCATTTTGAAGAATCAAAAACATTGATTGGTTTTATAATGAATGAGTTTTAGTCTTATATCTCAAAACAATTTAGTTTGAGTAAAATCGTTTTTTAATTGTATTTTTTGATAACATATTACTAATTAGAATCGAAATACCATTCATATAGATTATTAAAGTATGGATGAATAAATTATTCTTTATGATGGACTTAGGAGAGGAAACATATTTACTTGGGATTGGAATCTATCTTGATAGATCTATGAGGTTTGTCAGCCTAATTCAATGTATAGTCATTGAAAAGATACTAAAGGGATTTAGTATGGAACAATCTTATATGGTACTATTTCTAGAATAAAATGGAATTCATCATTCTGGGAAGTGTTTTATCATACACATGGAGAATGACATATAATGGATAAGATTCCATATCCATAAGTGACTAGTTCATTCATGTATTAATTTCTATGTACGATACTAGATGTTTCCAAGACATTAAGTGTGGATAGAATATATCAACTTAATTCAGGTTACCCTTATTAGATAGAAGGAAATAATATATTTAATTCATTTCCATTTTGAGGATATGATACTAGTTTATAGATGAGATGAGGAACTAGTGATTAGGAGATATAAAGAATCTAGTTTCCAAATAGATCTAAGTGAGATGATGTCACAAATGGGATAACTCCAAATCCCATTGTTTATTTTTTGTTCATAAACCAATTTACGAATGAGTGGGGCATTTCAATACAAGATACCGAATACCAAATTATAAACACCATAAAGATAAATAAGAAAAAATATTCACAATCAACTACAAAACAGAAAAATTTGTCTTCATATTTCAATCTCAAACACACATTCAAAAAACATGCATGTCGACAACTCAGTCAGCATCCTCCGTAAGACACAATTCATGAATCATCACCTAGATTCACAATCAAACCATCGTCGAAGTAATCATCACTATAAATTAGAATCCATTATATCATATCACCAGTTACATTAAAAAAACTAAATAAATTTTAGATTTACAAGGGGGAATATCCACCGAAATAGAAAAATGAACACCCGATAACCAATAACAAACAAAATCAACATTACTTGGAACTAAGACCTCATGGAATTCTATAAAACATTTGAACTCACCTGAAAAGGCACAATTAAAACCATGATGAAAAACTAACTGGAAGAAGAATGGATGTATCCTAGAGCATGAAAAGACAATGAATAGAATCTATCAACCAAAAACACCATCACCGAAAACATTTGTTGTCACCGAAGATGAAATCCATGAAAAAATTATAGAACATCACAAGTGCAAACATCAATCACGACAAAAAACACCACCCTGAAGTAACTGCCTCCAAATAACCGAAAGGACCGAAATGATACCAATGATGGGGACTAAAATGATAAGGTGGGAGAGAAGAAACAAAAATTAATTCTCTATTAAAAATGATGACTCTAAACCAAAACAACTCAACCAACACCATGAGATCCAATAAAATAGAAAAAATGAAGTGTATTGAAATAGATAATAGAGTAAGAGATGATTTTGAGTTGAAAAAGGTCTCGACAGTGATACATGGTCACAGAGAGATAGAAACACCTGAACAATACAAATGGATAATGAGTAGAATCCAGGGGTGAAGGAAATATAAAAAGTGAAACCCTAAAGAAAAACTAGGTTTCCAAAAGAGAGAAACCCAACAGAGAAATTAAATTAAGAAAGAAAGGAGAAACTTGGAAAAGAACAAAAAGATAGGGAAACATATAAAGGAAAAAAGTTGAATCTGAATCTAGATTAGGTTGGACCATCACCGGGGGAAGAAACTATAGATTAAGGAGAGGTGTGGCGCTCTCAAATGATCTCCAAGAAAGTCGTAGTCATAGATTCTATAGAAAAGTCCAAGTATATTGTGGATTCTATGTTTTCTAAAGAAACAATATTTATGTACAACTTCATCCTAGAGAACGATGTGGTACATATAAGTAAAGATCATATCACCCTCTACATTGATACTAATTTATTAGTGGATCTTGAAAAACACCCAAGTTAACATCAATGGACGATGCTAGTAGTCTAGAAGTATCATATCTTGAAGGATATTTCTATGATAGTTAAGTTTTTATTGAGAACTATTTCCATGGAAGATAGTGCATATGACTCCTTGAATAATTCCTTTTCTGAGAAAAAATAGGATTATCATGTGAGGTCTAGAAAACAAAAATTTATAGGCAGTTAGATCTAGACCACGTAGGGTTTTTTGGAGTTGGTTTCTTAGGAAAACCTATTTATACATTGATTATAGGTATATTTGATGATCTGAATATTAATGAAACATATTATTACTAATCGTTCTATGTTACAAATCATTTTAATGTAAAAATGTCCAAGAGTATTTTTTACCTTGATATAGTTATAACAATTCCCCGTTATAATGAGAAACGTGAAGTACTATGAAAATATTCTTAATATTATTCTATGGTAGGATAACTATCTATGATGTGAAATATAGTATTTATACTACCATGTTTGGGTACTAATAAGAAGATGAGGCTTCTTATCATGAAGGTCTCTCTTGGTAATCTCCAAGCAGGGAGATTATGGTAACATAACCGCTAACAAGAATTCTACATGTTTTAATATCCTCCTGTGTTCATGATAAGGATAATATTTAATGGTATATAGATTTTAATAATATAATTAATTCATGTCATGACTCACATACAAATATTTTCTGAAGAAAAACAAGATGGCATATGTTCAGGATGAGGTAGAGTTTATTGGGTGAATCATGATTAACATGTCATTAATAGATATGTCAAGGAAGGATTTTTGAATTTCATATTTATGGATGTTGATATGTGAACATTTTTTTGGAATACAACTATCTACTTAAAATCCATTACCATGGTGTAACAACATTTTTATTCTAGATACTCAATGAAAGGCATATCAAGCATATAGGCTGGTTACATATATGTGAATCCTTCTTCATTAGATATTGTAAAAAATTTAGTATATTGCACAATGATAATTTGTATTTTTTTCATCATTGTGAAATTACATTCTTTCTATGGGGTTCCTTGAACCATTTCTAGACATTAATCTTTGACATTATGCAATCCCATATAATGACAATGGGAAATAATCTTAGAGGGTCACACACTATGTGTTTTAATTTATCTATTTTATATTGTATGGGAATTTAATTAATGGAATAAATATTATTCTCAAGACTATGTAATTATTTTTACTGAATTTTTATTGATAGAATAAATTAAATTAATAATTACTCCCCAGATTATGAATGAAATATATTAATTTATTTTAATGAATATTTAATATATATTCATATTCTAGTTTATTTAAAAAATATTTATTTCAGTGGATAAAATATGTTAATTTTTTGTTAAATAAATTCTATAAGAGTTTGAAAGGACCAATACCATATCCCGTGAAAAATATTCATCAACAATTTAATTAAATAATAGTTGTTAGATCCCAAGTTGGAATGCACCAAAAATTAATATTCCTATTATTTTATTATGAGGAATGGGGATAATTAATTGTTAGTTTATTATTTAATTGATGGAATGAATTAAATATTTACTTTTTCCTAAATCATGGATCTATAAATAGACAGTTATGACTATTATATAGAGTGTCAATCAGTGCAATTGAAATAGTGTGGATACGGACCACACCCTCTCCCTGAGGTATGATGTGTTTTTCCCTAATGGTATGATATGTGTTCTCTACTATGTTACAGACTACAAAGGAGTGACCTTTGGGTTCCTTGACAAAGGGGGAGAAAATAACGATTGTTTAAGGGGGGACAGTGTGGATATTTGAGAAATCTTGACGGATACGGGGAGAAGCTGACTCGTGGAGCAGCCAGATAGGGGGAGAAATGAGAAAGGGGGAGAGTTTTAAATCTGATGATGCTAGAAGTGATCGACCAAAGCATAGATATCACGACAGCTAAGGATTGTGATAAAAGCATAAAAGTGGTGTTGGAATGGTGAAAGAAGGTTTTTAGCTATCATCAATTGGTATCAGTGTGGTTCAACAATTGGTATCAATTTAAGAATTGGTATCAGGATGGAATCAACAATTGGGGTCTGAAATGAAGTTATTCATTGATGATATTTTCATACTACTCTTGTTTCTCATGTCAAGCATTGCTCATGTGGTCTTAGAGTACGTGTTATGTGAATCTTTGAATGCTCACAGAATCATAAGATGTGAATGGTGGTAGCGGCTGGAAAAGACTCAGTGAGGTATAAACGTGCAAAAAATCATTCTTTGAAGAGATATGAAGAATTGCCATCAAACCCAAAGGGGGAGATTGTTGGGAAAAAATCCCTCAAGGTAACATTGCAGTATTTTTTGGGTTGATTGTGTTTGTTCACAAAGAAGGTTTCCTTGGAGAATTGTCGAGTTCCCAAGAAGTTTTTTCCAATCCATGTTGAAAAAGAATGATGATAAAGGAATGGATGATCTGGAGGCGGTACAAAAGAGCATTACAAGGTGGCAATAGCATGAATTTCGAGAAGATGGGATGCATGGATTTCATTTCGCGAAGACCAGAAAAATGGAGGCGGTGATGCTTTGCGATTACGTAAATGCTTTGCGAACGGAAGAGTTGAAGTGCATCGCGTCGGTGAAGGGATTTGCGGGGGAGCTTCTTGGCGAAGGCGTGAAATAATGTTAACGGTGATTCTCCACGATTACGACGATCTCTGCGAACCGAAAATTGCCATGGTGCTTTGCGATTTGGACAGAATTCCGGCAGAAACTTCAGAGCTTCCCTATTTGAGATGACGTAGTGTTGACTTCATGTAGAAGGGTAGAGGGTTGGTGGAATTGCCAATAAATAGAGGCCGACCACCTTGAGATAAGGAGAGATAATTTTTAGAAGATGATCTTTTACTCTCGGATTGCGAAGGTGGTTCGCGTAGCTAGTGTGCTTCGTGAAAGAGAATCTTCGCGGATGCTATTGTAGCTCCGCGAAAGTTGCGAGCTCTGCGTTGGCTCAGTGAGTTTAGCGAGGGAAGTGGATCTGCAACGACATGAGCTTTGTGGTAGTGAATTACGGTAGTGCTTCATGAAAAGGCAGAAGCTTCGCGAAGGCTTGTTTGAGCTTCGCTAAATTGGGAGCCTCGCGAAGTAGGGTGCTTTGCGAAGGTGTTTCCAAAGTGAATTCCCCAGTGGCTAAGAGGCAAAGAGGTATTAATCAGTGGATGAATGTTGGACTTCTACAAAGCATCTATCAACAGTTGAGGATGCATTCATTAGTGATAATGAAGAGACCTACAGGTCTATAAACTGTGAGTGGATCCCTTCCAAATGCAGTGAGCATAGGAAGAGGAAAAATGTGATCCTCAACATCGGCAGTGAGTCAGAGATAGAGATACAGGGAGTGACACTTGGGAAAGCAGTGAGATGACCCTAAACCTTCTTAAAGGCAGTGAGCCTGGTCATAGAAGTGATCTAGCCCGAACAATATTGGAATTGAGCCTTAGTGGAATTTGGTACGACCGGCAACTTGTCGGCGTATGCTCCCTGGATGTAGCCCAGTGAGGGTGAACCAAGTAAAAATCTTTGTGTCTGCCTACTTGCTTCCCTGCATTGCATTTAAAGCATCATCATCAGATAAAAACGAAAAAAAGTGGTCATAATGAACACACAAGTGCAAACAAAGTGACCCTTGTAACAAATAGGTCAAGATCAAGTGGGGTAGGATGAATTTATAAAATAATATCCATACCCTGATTCACCCCCCCCCTCTCAGGGTATATATGCCCCTTTTGGTCCTAAAAATTAATTACATAAAAAATAGAGACAATGACATTCCAAAATACCTCGACCCTGAGACGTAGATGCCTCACATGGATAATGTGGATCTTCTTACCCTTCCCCTAACATGCCTATAGTCATGGAAATATTTAGTAAGGGGATTATACAAAGTGTCCAAATGACAAATTGGATTGTTTTTAAAAAAATCATACTTGTACAGTTGTTAATCAACTAAAAAGGGATTGAATAATTAGTTGTGAATGAATTTTAAAAAATCAGAAAGTTCACCAAACAAATATACAAATTATGTACAAAACCAACATTTACACAGAACTTATTACATTTTCACTTTTAATATCAAATATATTTAAAATAAATACTAAATAATTGTTTGTGAACCATTTATAAAATAATAATGTAAGTGAAAGCCCATGTCATACCTGATTGTGCTACAAACCTGGAAGAGATGGGAGCCGAAGGCGGTGCTGCGATGGAGAGGAGAGGCAGCGGTGGGGAGCCAGAGCCGGAGCTGGTGCGGTGAGGGAGGGGACGGTGAAGGAGGGTATGGGTGGTGGTGGTGAAGCAAGGGAGGGGACAATGTTGGAGGGGACGAGCGTTGGAGGGGTGTGGGGGGGGTGTTCGGGGTACTGGGGGGGAAGGACGAGGGGGCGGAGGGTAGAGGGCAGAGGTCGGAGGCCAGAGGGGCTGGAATCCGAAGGCCAGAGGGCGGCCCGAGGGCCTCCGGGCTGCCGGAGGCGGGTGGCGGGAAGCCCGAGGGGAGAGGGAGGCCCGAGGGAAGCCACAAGGTGGAGGGCGGTTGAAGCTAGAGGGCAGAGGGCAGCCAGAGCCGGAGGGCAGAGGCAGAGGAATCCTGGAGGAGATGGAGGGTAGGGCGGAGGGCGGTAGGAGGGTGAAGGCTGGCTGGAGGAGGGCCAAAGGAGGGTAGTGCCGGCGGAGGGTGGCCAGAGGGCAGCCGGAGGGCGGCCGGAGGGCGGACGGCGGCCGGTGGAGGGTGGCCGGCGGAGGGCGGGGCCGGCGGAGGGCGCGGTGGCGGAGGGCGGGGCAACAGAGAGGATGTGGTGACGGGGAGGGTGCGCGGCGACGGGGAGGGCGCGGGTGACGGGGATGGGGGAAGGGTTCGGGGGGGGGGGGCTTCGCGAGGGGAGGGAGGGTTTGGGGGGGCGACAGAAGCATTTTTTTAGGGAAACATAACGACCGCCAGTGGCGGTCACTATAGGTAAAGGGGCTCAAAATCCCATATTTCTATTAGTGAATGAACAATAAATTAGAATTTAAGAAAAATTATCACTCAATCAACATGAACGAATATTAATTTGAGAAGTGGTGAGGCTAAATGGAACACTATTACTGATTTTATCTGATGAATACATAAGAATTACATTAATGTTCTTGAAGTGTCTCTAACATGATCCAAATACATAGTTGAAAATAAAAATGGATTATTATCCTCAAATTGATGGGCTTCCAGATTCGACAATTCCAAAAAGTTTGGACATGTTGATAGGATGATAATTTTACTTCAAATGAGAATCAGAAAAAGATCTTCCTATAGTAGAGTTCTCACATAGTAACAGTTTTCACATAAGCATCCAAATATCTACCTTTGAATTACAATATAGGAAGAGTTACATAACACATATATATTGTGATGATGTTGGGGAATAAAAACATCTATCTCCTTAAATGGTTAAAAATGGTGGAAAAGGTTATGACCATTCAAAATACATGAAGGCTACTCAAAGTCATCAAAATGTCTATTCTTAAAATCACTAATTATTTATAGAGTTTTATGTTAGAAACATGCTATTAATATAAATATCTCTATTGATGAAATTGCATATATTTTTAGATCTATGGAATGCTTAGGTCAAGATACATTGGCCCCTTTGAGATCCTTGATCCCATTAGAGCGGTTGCTTATTGACTTGCACTCCCACCGATCCTATCAAAAATAATGATCTATTACATGAATCCATTTTGAAGATGTGTGTACCAGACGCATCACCTGTACTCAATACATAGGTGATACAATTAGATAATAACATCTCATATGAGGAGAAACCTGTGAAGATCATAGAATGTAGGTAAAAAATTATATGAAAAAAGAAATGAATTTTGTAAATGTGTTTTAGAGAGATAAAATGTTTAAAAAACCTATGTGTGAACTAGAGTAAATGTTGAAACAAAATTAACCTAATATGTTTTAGTGTGCGGAAAAGAATTTTTATATGGGGAAATTTCTGAAGGCGGAATATTTTAACGATCCTATCTTTTATGAATAATTACCCTTTGATTTTAATCGAATGTCTTATTATAAATTATGGATAAAAAAATGCACTAATATATTTGTATTATATCTTATAAGTTTTAAAATATTATTAACCAAATTTATCATTGATAATATAGTTATTGAATAGTGATCAAATGATTAATATGAATTTTGGGTTTTGATATATCTAAATATCATAGACAAATGATGTGATGGCATCAACTAGTAGAACTATACTCTATGAATCCAATTTATTAAATATTACCATGGATAAATAATCTTCAGGATTTTCCCCTGATGATGACCATGCTAACATCTGATTACTAAAAAATGAGAGAAATTGTTTATAGGATAAGTTCAATCTCATTGAGATCATGACCCAAACCATGTATGTCGATCCACCCTATTAACATATCACCATCCCACACCATGCCTTTAAGGAAATTTCTAGTGTATTAAATGGATTTTAATCAAAACCATAATAATATGAATATATATATATTTTACTTTCAATATAATAATGTTCATATTTATTCTTTTCATTACTTTACAAATGATTTTCATTTTTCTACAATATAACAGAAATTGTATTGTTAATTAGTGTTCCATTACATGTAAGATATTTATTTTAATTAATTAAGGGATTCTTTAAATAAATAATATAATATTATTTTTAGTAATATTTATAAAATATAAATTATCATATATTTATTATGAATTCAGATGTAAATTTTATAAGTGTTTGAAATGAGTTATTGTAAAAAATAAGTATTTCTCCAAAAAATTGTATTTTATTTTAAAAGAAAAAAATAAATTTTTTATTAGTTTAATATTTTTTAAATAAATATTATTTTTTGAATCTGAACATCGAAATTATCCAATGGTAAATTTTTCATAATTTTCTTGAGATAGTCACGTTTTAGGGTAAAAATTAAATACCGTATAAATATATGGTATGTATTATGGCATCACAATGACCCAAATTTGTTTTCATATATAAAATAAAGCATATAAAATACAAAATATATTTTTTTAATTTTAAATAATTTTTTTTCTTATTTTATTAATTTTATAAATCCTTTTTGAGTCCTTTAAAACCATTAATATATTTGGAGGGTTTAAAATCAATTTTTTAAAAGTATTACTCACTTCCACATCAAAAACAGTAATATTTTATTATGTTTGGACCTTGGCCTTCTAAAATAACTACAACCTGTCCAAATTTCTATAAACCATGGGTAAAAACAATGGGATGGTTTCTGTTTTTGGTTAATTTAATATATAAGTTATAAATCCTATGTTGGAGAAATAATAACCAATTATAAAATCATTTCTAATATATTCCCACCCATGATCCAATTTTTCTTCACAAAAAATACATGAATAATTTATTTAATCTTATATCCACTCTATAGAGTACTAAAACATTTCCTCAAGCTCTCGATAATCCCCACCCAAGCATTTTGAGTCAAACACTCATTGTAAGGGTTATTTTACTTTTTGACTTTATTAAAGAATCTTCATTATCTTATACCTCTTATCTCCATTGAATAGAATTGTGATATGTTATTCCATATCCCTATCATTATCTTTATTGTTTATAAGTAATGAGATACCCATTTCTATAACAATAATCAATCCCATTATCATTTAAAAACACCTGTTATGCTGCAAAAATTTCACCATGTTTTTTCATGCCAAACAATTATTTATTGAATACCCGTACCCATTTACTATCTATGGTGTTCACCTTTATTCACTTATACTTATTTAATGGGTACTTACATATATGTATTCCACACTCTTTGATAATGGGATAAAATATTTGGGTGAATTAATATATGTTGCATGATCTATGTGGCATACATAAGAATGAGAATGAAATGAAAGTGACTGTTGTGCCCAGAATTATATAGCACTCTAATGGATTGGGTAATGTCTAGTCTCACGAAACATCATGTTGGGATAGGGAGTATACCTAGTTACATTATGAGAAATATTCCATATGATGTATTTCTAGTTAACCATAAACTATGTTTATGATTCAATGTTTTATATTGCTGTAACATTTCAAATGTTTCCTTTATGATTATCATGTTATATCATGTATCACTAATCCTGTTTATTATTATAACTCTTTTTATACACCATTGATATTACTATTTTATAAAATTTATTAATATATTATTTTTACATAATGTTTATTATTTTATTGAGTGGTATAGATCACACATTTCTTATGTAGGTTCCAAGGTTATCTCATGTAGTTTTATATACGATCGTGTTATGGAATGTTTGAATAAAAATGTTGAATTCCTTATTTTATGTTTTTACGTAATGTAACTAATTATAAAATACACAATTATTATATATCATCTACTATTCATTATGTCTAATTTTATTCTATAAATCCTGATATAATGTGAAATTAAGAGAAGGGTTTTCATATCTACTCACCTGGTGAATCTTGATTCCCCACTACGATTTCCCCATATATCAAGATAGTACTGATGAAATCTATGAACTAAAATCTCCCAATAAAAATAATTGATTAATAAATCTTTATTATAGTCATGAAAATCCATTCCAACAAATCGTCGTCTTCTAAAGGATGTGAAACCCTCTTATTGAAGAAATTATAACATATCGTTGGACCAAATATTTCCAGCCTGATAAGTGACCCATGGAATTGAAAAGATATCATCTCCTAAATCAATGAAACACTTATTACTATCATTAACAAAATATATAAATGATCTATAGTATCCTATTTTAGTCCAATATTTCTTTTCAATGTAACATACAAAATATTCTCAAATATTCTAGTAACCTACTTGTGCCTCAAGATCCCTTCCATTATCTCTGAAATCCAAAGCGATTTTTCCCCAACAAGATTATTTCAGGAATTAAAATTATTTCCAATGAAACCTTACATTCCATTAAAACTTAAACTAAATCCAAAATTAGTATCATGTTCTAAAAACTAGACAACAAAAAGTGTACTTTTAATGAATTTAATGGCCCTTCCTTGAGGTTCTGATGAACATGATTGGAATATTCTCTAAGTGGTTTGATGTCGTTATTCAATGTGAATATTTTATCTACATCAAAATCTACATCAATAATGGAATAATGTGGAGATTCTCTCCCACTAGGGGACTTCCCCAAGGAGACCCCTTTTCCCATACCCTCTTCATTTTAATGGATGATGTGTTTTTTATTATAATTTCTACCATAATGAAGGATAATATCATTCATGGGGTGAACGCTTTTCTCTAGGGGCCTCTCATATCCCACCTCTTATTAATCAATGATTTCATACTCTAATTCAGATCCAATTTTGATGAATGAAAGTATATATGTCTTTTAATTCCCCTTTATGAGAATGTGTTTGGGTAAGCCATCGATCTTTCTATAGAAATAACCTTCTACACTGTAATTACCATCTTGTAGGAAGAGAACCTTTGAAACAAGTTTAGTATTCAAATGTTCAAAAAACACCAAAAAATATCTAAGACGTCTTATTATCATCAGATGATAAAATATAAGGAGTTATCTAGAATCTATTAATGAATAAAAAAACCAAGGATGGAATTTCAAAAGGATTTTCAATGAAGAAATAAAATCCTAATTAAGGAAGTCACAAATTCCATCCCCTCATATTTTATGACTATATTTATATTCAAAATAATAATCATCAAACAAATACATGCACATATCACCAATATATGAGGGCGGGGGCTCAATAACAAGGTAAAAAATATTCACTGGATAGTTGGGAAACAATCTGAAAACCCAAACATTAGGGGGGGGGGAAGTGGTTTAGGTATCTATGTATCTTTAATGTCGCTGCCTATTGGGTTATATAGGCCCCCACCCAAGCTTCTTCTAGAACATCCTATGGGGTTTGCACAAGATATTTTTGAGGGGGATTTACTTGAGAAAAGGTGATAGTGAATTTTTATGTTTAAGAAAAACATGTCTCTAGTCAAAGACAATGAAAACAATGTAACATACCCTACCCTAATAGCCTAGAAGATCGAATTGTATATATTTACTCAATGTGGCTCATACTAGTTAATGAACAAAAAAAATATTTTCCAGGTTTAAGGATAGATGGGGGAATATTATCCAGGGATTCTCAATTGTGAGAGATATGGATCTAGATCTCCTCTTCTAGATAAAGAAAAGAATATTCACCTATATTGTAAAATCTAGTTGTTCTCTAGAAATTTGTGCATTAGTTTTTGAGGCCAATTGTCTTTGTAAAACCATCTGGGACCTCGTGATCCGACCCACATCATGGTATTTTTTGTGGAAGACCTACTTCAGAATTCACTACCTTATATAGAGTTCCATTGATTCCACTATACAAAGAAGAACCATTGTGTTCAATATGAATGACCATGGGTGAATCCTACATGCATGGCACCTTACACTGTCTCATAACATGAGACATAATTCACACCTAAAACTCTAACATTGATCAACTCCTAGAAATCGACACTAGATTCACTTCTCTTCTCACAAAATTTTCCTAGATTTTCCCTCTTGAGGACATGAGTGTCCTTTTTACTATGGAATGGATTATTTAGGTTTGGAGGAATGAAATTATCATTAACTAGGATTTAAAACCATGAGCCTACTAGATCAATCATGCTACCCAATGGTTATCCATGTGTTTCAAAAACGATCATAAGTTTGATGAACATATGGTAATTCTTGATCTCTGCACCCCAAACCCTACCATAATAGGCATCCTAGAAAATAATGCAGACATGTCACCATCAAACAAAGGCATCACCAGTTTTAACGTTGTTTTCCATTACCCTTCTAGAATGATCACTACTACAATCCAATATTATTTTAGGGAGTACATCTCACCAACAATAATGGAATCACATGCAATAATGATTGTCATGGAATTTTCTATTCTACGTGGTTGTGATTCTATCAAACTTGATTAAGACTACTTCACAATTACTAATGTTTTGTCTTCTTTGGAGGATGGTCTCCATTAGTTGGCTCTATTAGTCATGAAGATCCTTCTCATAAAACCCGCTTCTTATATTTCTCAAACTTTTTTACCAAAATTTTGGGTAATATAGAGGCTCTTCATTTGGATACCATGAGTCTTGAATATGACCCACACATATGGTTGTATTTTTTAACCAGTTGACGAAGATACCATGAATTACAATAACTATGATTTCTTAATATATGAGTCATTTTTTCTCTTAAAAAAATTATTGTTAAGGTATATACTAAAAAATATGAAATCTCGCATCAAACCTAGATCAAAACCAAATTATAAATGACAAATAAAATTAGAATACAAATATTAAAGGAAAAAATAATGAAATACTAATATTATATAGTAATATCATTTCAATTAAAATTTTCCATAGAAAATATTTTCATTGAATTGATGTTTACAATTATTTAAAAATATTACAATCCAATATAAACAACACTTATAACATGATTTTTCAAGAATAAACCAAACTAAAAAACATTATCTCTATAAAAAACCAATTATCATTTAGAATAATACATAAAAATTATTATAATTTTAATATAATTTACATATGATAAACTATATTGTTAATTAAAAAATATAGTAATTATTTTCCACCATTTGTGGTGGGTGGTAAGGGTTGGGGGAGGTAGGGTAGGTCGTTGGGTTATGTCTCCAATCTTTCCTGCTTACAGTGATATTCTTTCATTTCTTTGTGTTCCGCGATGGGGAATTTAATCGATCTATTACTAAATATATCAAGGATATTATCATTTATTCTATTAATCACGTTACTAATCATTATATTGTTAATTAATATTAATTATTAATTATTAATAATTTCAGTAATTATAATTTTTATTTTGAATTATTAAATACACTATCAGTATATAATCTATATAAATTATGAAGTGTATAAATGATTATGTTAATGATATTATATGTTTTTAACTATATTATGTACTAAAATAGTTGGTAATAAATATATCATTAAACTAATATGGAATTTCAATATTGATAACATGAACTTTGAGTCATATCAGGCACATCATATGTTTGATTAATGTGTGGTCGATTCTGACCCATCGAAAATGAATTATGGATTATTAACCTAATGATTACAAATAATCTAAGACTGTTTAATTGGTTTTGACAATGTGATGTTCATTTTAAATTAAAATGACACTATAATATTGAAAATATGCAGTTATAGTCATTTAATCCACATCATTTATCAGATTGATGATGGGTCAATTCCAACACTTCACAAATGAATTATGAATATTTGACCTAAATTTTAAAGAAATTAGTGGTTTTTACTATATTCTAACAATGTGATGATCATTTTAAACTAAAAGGCTACATTTATATTGAAAACTCACACTTTGTGTCTGACCAACCACATCATGTGTTAGATTAAAATGTGTTTGATTTCTATTCATCAAAAATTGATTGTGGATCATTGTTTGAATGTTTGAATATATTTGAAGTTTTATCATCATTTATGTCTATTTTATGCACATTCTAAACTGAAATTGCACTTTTATATTGAAATAACACTCTCTGTTAAAAAATAAAAACATCATGTATTAAATATGTGTTATTTCAATATCTACAAATCACTAATGAATAGTGGATCATTTACATAAATTTTAAAAATAGATTGTGCTCATTCTCTCACGTATGTCTATGTGACACATGTTTTAATCTAAAATGACACTTTCAAATTGAAAACATGCACTTAGAGTCATAATGACCACTTCATGTGCTATATTAAAATTTAAATGATTTATATGTTTTCCAAATGAGTTTGAGATCGTTGTCATATGTTTTGAGAAAAACAAAGCTCAATTACGTATTTATGATGATGAAAACATCTTTTTTAAACTAAAATACCACTTTTATATTAAAAACACACACTTTCTGTTATATTGACCACACCATGTGTAAAACTATTGTGTGGTATAATCCTATACATAAAAAATTAATTATTGATCATATTCTTAATGTTTTCAAACAATTAGCATTTTTTCCTGATTTTGGATATGTGATCCACATTTTAACTTAAAATTACACTTTTATATTACAAATA
The DNA here is from genome assembly GCA_963277665.1 of Viscum album. Taxonomy (NCBI): domain Eukaryota; kingdom Viridiplantae; phylum Streptophyta; class Magnoliopsida; order Santalales; family Viscaceae; genus Viscum; species Viscum album. The sequence continues at coordinate 368,502,173 of OY728158.1, read as the reverse complement.
CACATGTTGAGTCATACCAGCCACACGTGTTTCAGATTGACATGTGGTCAATTACTATTCATCACAAATTTAATATGAATTATTTTGTTAATTTTTAACTCCAATATGGTGTCATTTTTTTTGTCTATGAGAAATATGTTTCAAAACAAAATGACACTTTTTAATTGAAGGAACAATGCAGGAGTCATACCGTCCCCATAGTGTGTCATATAAACATGTGTTTAATTCCTGGATGTCACAAATAAGTTATATAATTTTTCAATGAAGTTTAAAAATAATCCATCATTATTATATATATTTTTTCCTATATAACACACATTTTAAACTAAAGTGATACTTTTATATTGAAAACACACACTTTGAGTCATACAAGACACATCGTGTGTTGGATTGATGTGTTTCCAATTACTATACAACAAAATTGAATTATGGATTATTGTTCTAATTTTTTTAAAGAATATGGGTTTAATTCTGAGAATTTTATTAAGAATCAATCGTTTTAATCTAAAATGACACTTATTTGGTAAGCATACACCTTTAGTCATGTTGATCAAATTGTGAGTTGGATTTTCACATATTTGATTTCTATAAAAATCGAATGAATTATGCATCCCTTTCATAATGTTTTAAAAAAAGATCATTTTCTTTTGTTTTTTGTCTATGCGCCACATGTTTTAAATAAAAATGACAGTTTTATATTGAAAACATGTAAATTTTTCATTTTGGATACATCATGTGTTTGATTAATGTGTTGTTTATTCCAAAACATTCATATAAGTTATGGATAGTTTTAATAATGTTTGAAAATAATTAAATTTTTTATGGGCTTGAGATATGTAACATATGTATGAACTAAAATAAATCATTATATTGAAAATATGCACTTTGATTCTTACCAACCGCATCATGTTTTTTATTTTTATGTGGTCTATTCTTACATGTATGAAATTAATTTTGGATCATTTTTATAATTTCTGAGAAAAATATGATCTCGTTTTAATTGTTTTGGTAGTGTGACATGTGATCTAAAATAAAATGAATCTTTTATATTGAAAACACACACATTGAGTCATTACGACCACATTGTGTGTTAGACTGACATGAAGTATATTATTATATTTCTAAAATTAATTAGACTTATTTTTATAATGTTTGAAGACAATATGATATATTTCATTCTGTGATTTCTTTGTGACCTGAATTTTAAACAAAAATGAAAATTACATATTAGAAACGTGCAGTTTGACTCATAATGATCACAATGTTTGTTAGATTGATATGTGGTCATTTCTTACACATAAAAAATGTATTACCAATCATTTTACAAATTTTCAAATACCGGATAATCTTATTATACTTATTTTGTTACTATTTCACATGTTTTGAACTAAAATGGTACTTTTATATTAATAAACACACTTAGAATCATATTGTCCACATCATTTGTTAGATTAATGTTAGGTCTATTATTACATTCAAAAAATCAATATGGACCATTTTCATAATGATTAAACACAATATGAGATCATTTAATTTTATTGGCAACATGAAGTGCATTTTACACTAACTTGACAATTGAATATATGCACTTTCACTCATACCTGCCACATAGTTTTTCAGATCGATATGTATTATGTTCCTATATCTCAAAAAATATTTTTGGATAAATTATGAAAGGATTGATAATAATAAATGATCATTTTATTATTTTATTATTTTTTTCTATGTGGCACATATTTTAAACTAAAATGACACTATTAAATTTAAGATATTCACATTTTATCCTACTTTTAACACTGGTTGTATGACTAACTTGTTGTTGATTCCTACAAGATACACATGAATTATGGATAATTTTCTTATGTTTTGAAATAAATCAAGTTTTTTTCTTGGTTTTGGATATATGATCGGATTTTAAACTAAAAAATTACAATTTTATTGGAAATGTGCACATTGAGTATTATCAACAACATCTTGTGTCAGATTTACATGATTTTTATTCCTATATGTCACACATGAAATTAGGATAATTTTCATAATTTTTTAGAACATTATGATATCAAATTCTTGGGTTTGGCTATTTGAAGTGATATTTAATGTAAAACAACACTTTCATATTAAAAACACACAATTTGGGTCATACATACCACATTGTGTTCTAGAATTACACGAATCCAATTAGTATATCACTCAAATTAATTATAAATAATTTTTCTAATGTTTAAGAAAATTGATCTTATTTCCCATATTTTGGCTATGTAGCATGGGTTTTAAACTAAAATGACACTTTTATAATAAATATGTTCAATTTGAGTCATACTAATCACAACATGTGGTAGACTGATGTGTGGTCAATTACTATACATAAAAAATGAATTATGGATCATTTTACTGATGTTTGAAATTAAGATAATCTCATTTTATATTTTTGTTTGGTTTGAAAAATGTTTTAATCTAAAATGAACCATTTAAAATATAACCCAGAATTGGAGTCATACTATGCAGATCATGTGTTTCATTGGTGTGATGTTAATAATTACTTTCCAAAAATTAATTATGGATAATTTTCATAAAAATCCAAAAACATACGAGCTTGTTTACTTAGTTTTGGATATGTGACATGTGTCTTAATATAACTTGACACTTGAAAACACACACATTGAGTAATATCAGACACATCATGCATCAAATTTACATTCTTTCAAATCCTACAATATAAAAATGTTTTTTTGGATTATTTTACTAATGATTGAAAAAATTCATTGATAATTTTTATGGTTTTTTCTATGTGATGCATGTTTTAAACTAAAAAGAAACATTAATATTGAAAAAATTCACTTTTAATTATATTTTCCAAATCATTCATCTAATTGATGAGAGGACGATTCCTACCAGTGACATATGAATTATGGATCATTTTAAGGTTTGAAAAAAATTCGACCTCATTTTCTCATTTTTGGATATGTGACACGTCTTGTAAACTACAATGATCATTTTGTATTGAAATCATAAAAATTTACTCATATCACCTACATCATGTGTTGGATTGATGTGTGTTAAATTCATACACACCAATAATGGATAATAGATCATTTTTTTAAATTATGAAGAAAATATAATAATGTTTTCTTTGTTTTGGATATGTGATGGTATTTTTAAACTAAAATGAATCTTTTACTATAAAATCCAAATTTTTGTCATATGTTCCATGTCATATAACAAATTTACACATGATCAATTCCAATATATAAAAAATGAATTATAGATCATCATGATAAATTTTAAAAACAACCTGAGCTTTTTCCCATAATTTTTAAAATGTGACATCTGTTTTAAAATAAAATTAATCATTTATATTAAAAACATGCACATGGAGTCATCCTAGTCAAATTATGATTCATATTTACTTGATTTTGATTCCTACACCTCAAAAATTAATTATGGATTATTTTATAATTGCTTTTGAAAAATAAATTCGGGTTCTCTTATTTATGGCTATGTGATGTTGGTATTAGTGTAAAGAGATACTTTTAATATGAAGACAATATCATTGAGTCATACTAACCACATAATGTTCCAAATTTATGTGAAATAGATTCCAATATATCACACAATAATTAATAATTATTGTATAAATGTTTGAATAGAATATGAGCTCATTTTATTTATATTGATAATGTGAATCACATTTTTAACTAAAATGACACATTTATATTGAAAATATACACATTGATTCATAATGACCACATCATGTGACAGATTGTTGTATGCTCATTTCATACACATCAAAAATAAATTAAATACTGTTGTTTGAAATTTTTCAAAAAACTAAACTCATTTTCATAGTTTTGAAAATGTGATGTGCATTTTAAACTGAAATTATAGTTTTATATTAATAACATTAGCTTTGTATCATACTAGACATATATTCTGTTGTATTGATTCATGTCATATCCTTACACATCAAAATGTATTATGGATCATTAAATTAAATTTTGAGAACAATATGATCTCATTTGAATGGATTTTATAGTGTGATACTTGTTTTAAATGAATTTCCTTATATAGATCAATCGTCCTCCTAAAATTTTCAACATCCAACCCTGGTTCATCTTCCATCATAATTAATTACACACATATAATTTGATCATTCTATTAGTATATTAGTTATGCATCTTTATTAGTATTTATAGTATTAATCATTTCATGTATTTTGTTCAATCAAACATAAATGTAATGGAATTCAACTTGATTCTTCATCATGGGGGTGGGAGTTATTTTAAAAGTTTGTAGACCGATATTAAAAACTCATAAAAAGATATAATGACAAATAAAAGTAAAAGGATTTTTTCATAGAAACACCTTCTCCCAAAGTTGGTAATATGTCATGAGATTTTTAGTTAGAAAGATCCTTGACATATTTTCCTCTCACCATTATCTCATTTTTAGCCTCAATGTGTATTATATTATTATCTCAACTAGATTTACACATGTTACTATCTCTACTTGAATCTGTAGAGCGTTACCCTCCATGATACTTCTCTTTAAAAAAAATTCTAAAAAAATTCTTTTTTTACAACTGATCGGCAATGAATTTTTTCGTTTCTACAAACTCATTTAAACCCAAAGAGGATATAAATTAGTGAAATGTTTAAAATAAATGCATGGTCAATTTTGGAATTAGAATATACAATTTAAAATAATTTAAATATTATATTAACAGTAGAAAATTAATTTCATCACAATAGATGGGATTTTATTAAATTTATAAAACATATTGAATTAAACATAGAAAACAACCATATATGTTTGTGGATTGGAATTTATTAAAAATAATCCTCCATAATGTTTGGTCTTTTTATTTAGATTATTTTACTATTTCTCCCAAGTACAACATAATTAATCAAAATTTTCATACTATTTTCATTAGGTACCGGAACCATGGGCTACTAGGATCCCCAACCATATATCCTTTATTGAGAGGGGAAAAATATGGGGGGGGGGGAATTCAGTTTTTTTTGTATTGATGGGTGGATCATATCCGGAAAAATATATTTGGATTATAATTACATATTTATGATTAGATTAAAAATATGTCTAAAATATTTCAAATATTTCATGATTTTTTTGTAAAAAATAATATTTACATACTATGATGTAAATTATTATCATACCAAGTGTATCTACAAGGGATTGGCCTGTACTAGATCAAAAACATAGAAGGTAATCACTTAAACTTGATGTCAGCAAACATTCTGACACCATATACTCTTCCCATTCATCTCAAAAAAATTTCTTCTTCTTTTGAGTACAGAGGTATTTGAACATCCTGGTAGTACATATAAAATATAGTCAAAAACTGTTAAATATATTATATATGAAATTGTTATTACCTTTGGGGTTTACTTGTTTGGGTATACTAATTTGTTGATGGTATATAATATCCTCCATAAATTGGGAAATCCAATATCAAAAATCATTATAATTATTTTTTTTCAAACACTGAAGAATCATTTCCTAAAATAAGTAAAATATTTTGGAATATGTTTTGGAAGTTAAATATAACAATATATAATTTAATATATTTACTTTTGATGACATCATTAGGTTTCTTATGTTTATTCATCGACCCCAAACTACGATTTATCTGATATTAATAAATAACCCTATCACAACAAAATTCTTGTTAAAACACAAACTAAATTGAATAATAATAAAAATTTCAGAAAAAATACCGATTTTAGTGAATTAAATATTTACAAAGTAGATTATTTGTGATGAATTTTATAAAAATAAATTCATTAGAAACAAAAAATAAAAATTTAGTGTATCCGAATTAAATATTATTAGCATCCGATACGTTCTTAAAAACAAATATTTATGGAAACAATAAATCATATATTTTATCTGATTAGACTATTTAGAATTACACATTCATCATATCACCTAAAAGAATTCATCCATATTTTATTTCTTATTCAAATTCCATGCATAGTTAATAATCTATCATTTTATGTTTTTTGAATTCCAGAAAATATTTTTCTATAGAAATGATAGATGGATTAATGAGTCAAAATATTTATTCAAAGGTTTGTTTATTTATATATTAGTAATATATAAACCTAAATGAAAAATGAATAGTTATTAATTATAATGAACGTACTAGATACATTTTTTTGGACTACTATAATTTGAAAATTAATCTCATGTATGTATTCACGCCTAAGAATATAAGGACCCAACCTTAGTACATTACATATTTCTGAATTAAATGTATAATTCACATTAAGGATCTTTTCAGGTTTAGAGTTTTAGAGAATTAGGACATAACTATTACATCTCAAAGATTACAAGGTAGACACATCTACTCAGTTTCCATTTTTTTTCACAAAATATAAACTCTTGAACAAAATACTCAGGTGTAGCTCCATGTTTTAGACACCATGACATTTCCTTGATCCCATCCTTGACCGGATTCCACACTAAGTCCTGTGGAAAACATTTAAAAAACATGGGATGGGCCTAAAAAGATCAGTAAGGGTTATAACAATATGAAAAGAAAACATTATTCCATGTATACATACGAATCAATGAAATCTTACTTTACTCATAAAACATAAGAACCTTATCATACCTCATTAAATCATAAGAATTAGGAATAACTCAAAGATATCATAAGACGTAAAGGTAACTTGAGGCATTAATAACATTATTTCATAGGGAGTAACCCACATGGTTACGTTTGGAATACCCACAAGAGTATATTCCCTAAAATATCTTTAGATAGACCATAGAGTTTAACTCGTTCAAATTACCGAATGCATTGGAGATCTATCTTGGGCACACCCGCCCTTAGTTTATTACGAAACCACCCCATTTCATAAAAATTGACCGAGAACAACATCATAATAATAAAAATTAAAACATGCATAAATGTAACATAAAATTTCCACATTTCAATCAAAAAGTATCAATACACCACATTGATATAATAAAAAAATTTATCAAAACCATTTTCACTACAAAAAAACATAAAAGAGTATATGGTATTTATTTCTCTTTTGAAAACATTACGACATGTTATGGATGCCAAAGATCAAAAAATACCCATTGTGGCGGAATGGTCATTGTCACCGTGTAAGATAATAAAAAATTTCATTTAGTACAATGCTTCGTAGAGAAACGATTCATTTGTAATAAAAGTCAAAGTCAAAGGGGTTTATACACCGTATAAGATAATGTTGTGTATAAAACAAAATATGCCACAATGAAAGGAGAATTAGACGAAGTCCCATACCACTTTAAAGATTTTAAAATTTTAAACCATTAATATCCATATAAATAAATCCTTACAAAACATTTTGAAATCATGGATATTAATGAGAAATAATTATAAGAATAAATCATTAAAACATTTAAAACGATATTTTAGTTAAAGAGATTTTAACAAAATGAGAGACACTTGAATACAAATAATTGGGGAATAAAATTTAATTAGAACTTTATAATATCATGAGAATAATGTGATTAATGATATAATATGCCAAGGGACTGTATATAAACCATATATAAGTGAATTGGTGCATAACAACAATGAAGTCTCAATAGAAATGTTAAATGAGATGAAATCCCTTATAAAGAAGGTATCCTTAAAATAAGGATAAATCAATCTCATAATTATATGTGAAAAATATAAATACACCCAATATAAGTGGATATTAAGTGTAAAACTACCATAGGTCATTCACACATATTCATAGGATGACAAATTCAATAAATACAAGTTGAACCCAATGAAATCCAAATTGGGATAAGAAGTTCCCTTGTAAATATTTGACAACCTAATGGCGTCACATTAAAATTCCAAAAACGTGTTACTGAGCCAAAAAGGGTATCTAATCACTTGGAAATTAATTTTACATCAATAAGGATATATTAGAACATATCGTAACATAATAAGTTGTAAATTAAAAGACCTAACAAAAAGAAGTCTTTTAAAAAGAGGAGGGTAAAAGGTTCCCTTACCGACTTGGGTATCATTCGAAACGTACACCCCATGAAAGAAGGACTATACAACATTTATGTAAATACTCATAAACGAAATTATATTACACAAAGAGTAGAATAATGGGCAGTACATACACCACTAATTGTAAATGGTGGCCAATGTAGCATAAATTTCACAGGAATAAAAGTGAGATGAAAAATCCCTTATGAAAACGCGGCATCCTAATGATGCCAATTAGAAAATCATAAAATAGATTTATGAGATCAAATAGGGTCACTCATAATATGAACATAAAAAATACAGAATTAGGAATATAAAATAACATCCACAAACATAAGAAATATGATCTTAAAATAAATGACATAAAAGAGAGTACTTAAAAAGAAAGATATAGGTAGGATCCCTTACCTCAAGTCCATCTTGTCTTGTTAATTTATTTATATTACTAAATAATAAACTAGAGTTAATTTATATTTGGTTAAGAATTTTTTTCATTTTCATTATTCCTTTTATATCACTTATTACCATGTTATGAACATTATGTAATTATTTATGTTAATAACGGTCGTTTTGTCGATCATTTGTACTTGAGTCAGAAATAAAGATGTTATAATTACAAGTTGTTCATGTGGTAAAATATCCATTATATCTATAATTATATTCATGATTTAGATATCATATATATCATATATATCGACTATAAACTTTCATTTATAACATTACACAACATTTAAAGGTATGAAATGAAATGCACCATTCATGGAGACAGTAATCCATACGTACACATGAACGCTACTTTCTTTTCCATTTTTTATTTAATGGAATTAAAAATAAATGACATATATATATATATTATAATTCCAGTATAATATATATGTTATATAGGTCAAATATTTTCATTAATTTCAGTCTTTATACATTCCATGTATTGCAAGATGAGTCACATCACTTGAGGGGGCGGTAGTCCACACTTCCTCAAATGAAATTATCACATTTGCACAACATGAAAAGCATAAAGGTATGTTTTAAATGTAAATTACAGAAGCATATAGAGGAAATAAATATAATATATATCATAAATAAATATATTTCCATAACAATGGTCACCATGAGAGGTGGTAGGAGAATATAGAACAATCATCGTTTTGTGATGCAGTAATTTTCCATCCACGAAAAGAGTATGTTCTTTAACCATTAGACGGAGGTTCGTGTAATTATAGATCAAATAAATCTCATAAAAACATACTAGTATATTGAAGATACTGGTGTTTTTACAAAATAAATGAATAAAAATATATTAGAGGGTTGGAGAAGAAAAAAAAACAAAAGAACACAAGTGAAAACATTACCTTTAAATTGGGTAACTCTTCTTGGTTTGAACCAAATGAGCTTCTTGAAAAACTTTCTGCCTAAGATAAGGATTATTGGAGGACAAGAGGGCTGTGGAGAGATAAAATGAACATATATTGGCCGAGATAATGTCTTGAGAGTTGTTTATAAGGAGGTAGAGGTGGGGGCCTTTTATAAGAGGGAGGAGGGGCACTCTTGGAAAGTCAAAAAATGATACTTTATATTAAAATGATTTTTGGATTATAAAGTGACCAAATTAATATATTTCAATTATAAGGTGATAAGGGTTCGAAATATACTCATCCAATTTTTTTTGACAAGATTATGTCTTATATTTTACATCATCTTTTGATTTAATTTAAATCGTTCATTAATTAGGCAATCACTACATCATCGTTGTGTCATAAAAAATTTAATTTATTTAATGTCTAAAAATTATTAGAAAAAATTATTAGATATTAAATCGTTTTAGATTTCAAATTAATATTTATAGTCTAAGAGATAATATATGAAGACAAAATTAATATTATTTTACTTAGGTGATACATACATCAGTTACATTTTCCTTTCTTTAAAAAAATATGATAAAAGGTGACTATCACACTAATGTGTTTCCATGGGGTCCCATGGATGCCACAAGTCATACCATGGTCTTCCATGACATCAAAAATGGACTTAGAACACATTTTTGGGTCATTTTATATTTTTATGATAATATTTTCTTATCCTTAATTACCCGATTACTAATTAAACACGATAATTAAAGATAATTACCATCGTTACGATTCATAATGTCAGAAAACAAAAGAGTATTAATTAAATAAATTATACCTTTGTATTCCAAAAATGGTATACATATTATCAAATTCAAAACACATAAATTTTAGTATTTAATTTAAATGTAAATCCCGTTTTCAAAACAAAAGACGAGTTTTTAAGAAGTAAAATTTATCAAATGATTGACTTGTTTTTACATCTAAATTAAAAATTAAATTACATCCAATGAACAAAATTTTATTATGTGATAAAAATATAATTCAATTATACTTTAAAAAAAATTAATTCTACAATCTAAATATATAAATAAATTGGATGAAAAGGCAGTTTTGAATTAAAAAACAGTATTTTTCACTATTCATTAAAAAAAGTCATTATCAGAAAAATTTAAAAAATTAACCCTAATAAATATTTTATATTCCAAATTCATAAATGATTTCCATTTTACCTTATTCAAAACATAGAATATTCATTACTAAATCATAGAGTTAATTCCCACTGACAATACAAATAACTTGTTTTTAAGAAACAATATCAATCAAAATATTGCCACTTGTTTATGTCCATTTTCATAGTAAAATTAATTCTAATGACAACCATTGAATTAAGTGGTAAAAATATATTATAATTACACATTAAAAAAATTAAAAAATATAATCTATTTGTATAATTAAATTAAATGAAAAAAGTAGTTTTGAAGTAAAATGCATAATTTTTAACTATTCATTAAAAATGAACATTGTAAGAAAAAAACAAAAATTTATCCATAGTATATTTCAATGTCACAATTCTAAATGATAATATTATTTTTAAAAATATAGCTTATATAATTTTCAAAAGTAATATTTTAAAAAGGTTCTCCATCAAATGGCGGTAAAACAATATTTTAAAAATATTAGAGTATTTATTCTTAAAATTGGATTCATTTGAATTTTAAGCCTCTAACATTTATTTGATAAATGTAAAAATATTTAACAAACATATGTAATAATTTTTTAGTTAGTTCATTTCATTCCTACCATTACAACGGCTAGGCATTAACTATTTAAAATAATATTATTATAATATTGGTGTGCAATGTAAGATTTCAAAGAAACTCGTTGTTGCATATTGGGTACGCCATCGAGCATAGCATTCCCGTTAAAGTAATATTAACATTTTTTTCACAAATATAGATAAACATGAGAATTTAATATTATTTATTTACTTGGGATGTTACAACCTTCCCACCTTTTTGGGAATTGTGTCCTCACAATTGTAAAATTGGGCTTGGACACTTCATTGAAAGCCCCACATCGGAAAAAGAGTCAGCAAAACTATTACTTTAAAAGAATGAAATAGAATTATAGAGGTCACCCGATTAAACACATAAAAGGATTCCGTGTAGGAAAACATGTATATGAAAGAAAAAACAATGGGTCATGTTTTGTGGGAGAGTGATAGAAAACATGTTTAGGAGAAAGTTAACAACCATAAAATCACAAACCTGTAATGGGTTAAGCAGTATTTGATTCCCCAATAGGAAAAGATAACATACACCATTTTAGTTTTAAGTTACTTTTCATTGAGGAGTTTATTTTGGAGCTTAAATAAATCATAAGGAAACATACATACATGTCATGTTGACTTTCAACTTTTACTAGATTTCTTACACAAACTAATATTATCTCCAAAAGACGAGTACTTAGGAAGACTTGTTCACATTAAGTGTACTGTAATCAACTTCTTGAGAATAACCTAATCCAAAAAATAGAACTATATATTTCCCATGTCTTTAGACCTTAACCAAAACAAAAAAAAATGTTAGTACAAGATCAGATAATACCCAAAAATGATAATCCTTTATAAAAAATATATTCTTAATCTCCAAAATTTGTCAATCAATAACCAAAGTTCAACGAAGACCATTCAATAAACATCTATCCAAAAAATTCTTCAACATAATAAAAACTAATATTGAAACCCAAATCTCTGAAGGATTTAATCACATAGTCTTCCATGATAAACCTTAACATTTATATCCACATAACATCAGTTACTCTTAAATTCTCATACGGAATAGTAATTTACCTAATCACATATCCTCTATGATAGGTTAATAATTTCCATAGATAACCCAAAATAAAGTTATTCTAGATTCATAAGATCATGTAACTAAAAAATAATTAGTCAAACTAACCAGGGACTTCACATAGTCCAGTGGTAGGCGATAAATACAAGTCGCACTTTGGTTGTGGGTTCGATTCCCACAGCTTCGTCTGACGCAACAGGTTGTCACAAGGTCTACGTGTTGTCCTTTTTACAAAACTATATAATTCTTATAACATTCCCCAAAAATTGATAAAATCTTCAAAAATATCCATGACATAATTTATCCTCACATTTATCTCATGTCGTTCATATTCCATCATAACATATAGTAACCCATAATTACTTCAAAAGTAAGTATCATATAAACCCTAATGGTTACCTTTATAATTATTACCTAAACTTCCACATTGAGTTGGTTCTCTCATACATGATGCATTAGAGAACTCACCAAGTTTCATGTGGTCGATCATGAATCCAGATAGTTGGTTTAGAATAACCACGAGATTTCTCATTGAGTCCCCCATTTCATCCAGTCTCTTAATTTGAGAACCAACACAGTTTCCTACAAACCCATTGTCACATTGGTGCCAGCAAGATCCATCCAATTACTAAAACCAAAAATGTCAGTGTGAGTATATCAACAAAATCAGCATGTACTAAAGAGGAAGATAAAAAAGAAAGATATAATTATTGAAGTTATCTTAAACTCATTCCCACTTTCATAAATAACAATAAATCTATCTAATATAATAACCATTGTGGTTATACACAACTTGTAACTTATGCTTAAACAACACAATAACCTCTAAAGTTATCTAAACCGACCGTTGATTCCAACTATAATGAACTGGCCATAGTACATTACATATTTTATAATTAAATGAATAATTCACATTGAGGATCTTTTCAGGTTTAGAGTTTTAGAAAATTAGGACATAACTATTACATCTCAAAGATTACAAGGTTGACACATCTACTCAGTTCCAATTTTTCTTTCAAAAAATATAAACTCTTGAACAAAAGTGTCAAGTATAGTTCCATGTTTTAGACATCATGACATTTCCTTGATCCCATCATTGACTGTATTCCACTTTACGTCCTATGGAAACCATTTCAAAAACTTGGGATGAGCATAAATAGCTCAGTAAGGGTTATACAAATACGGAAAGAAAACGTTATTCCATGTATAAATACGAATCAATGAAATCATAGTTTACTCATAAGACATATGCACTTTAACATACCTCATTAAATCATATGATTTAGGAATAACTCAAAGAAATCATAAGACTTAAAGGAAACTTGAGGAATTCATAACATTCTATCGTAGGGAGTAACCCTCATGGTTACGTTTGAAATTCCCACTACAGTATATTCCCTAAAATCTATTCTGAGAAGCCTTAGAGTTTAAATCCTTCAAGTTACCCAATGCATTGGAGAGCTATCTTGGGCTCACCCGCCCTTAGTTTATCACGGAACCTCCCAATTTCATAAACATTTCCCAAGAACCATAACATAATCACAACACATAAAACATTCATAAAAGAAACATAAAATTTATATATTTCAATCACGAGATATCAATACACCCCATTGATATAATAAAAAAAATTATCAATACCATTTTCAATACCAAAAAAATCATAAAATAGTATATGGTATTTATTTTCGTTTTAAAAACATTACTACTTGTTAAGGAATCCCAAGATCAAATAATACTCATAGTGGCAGAATAGTGGTTGTCACCAAGTACGTTAAAAACACATACTTTTTGTCATTTAGTAAAATTATTCATAGAGAAACGTTCCATTTTGAATAAAAGTACAAGTCAAAGGGGTTTATACACTATATAAAAGAAAGTTGTGTATAAAACAAAATGTGCCTCAATGAAAGGAGATTGAGATGAAGACCCATACCACTTTGAAGATTTTAGCATTTTAAACCATTAATATCCTTATAAATAAATCCTTAAAAAAACAATTTGAAAACATGGATTTTAATGAGAAATATTTATACGAATAAGTCATTAAATCATTTAAAACGATATTTTAGTTAAAGAGTTTTTAAAAAAATGAGAGACACTTGAATACAAATAATTGAGGAATAACATTTTATCAGAACATTATAATATCATGAGAATAAAGGGATTTATGATATAATATTCCAAGGGATAGTGTATACACCATATAAGAGTGAATTGTTTCATAACAAGAATTAAGTCTCAATAGAAATGTAAAATGAGATGAAATCCCTTATAAAAAAGGTATCCTTAAAATATGGATAAATTAATCCCATAATTATGTGTGGAAAATATAAATACACCTAATATAAGTGGATATTAAATATTAAACAACCAGGGGTCATTCACACAAATTCATATGATGAAATACTCAATAACTACATGTTGAACCCAAAGAAATAGAACTTGGTTTAAGAAGTTCTCTTGTAAAAATTGGACAGCCTAACGCCGTCACATTAAAATTCAGAAAAAGAGTTGTTGAGACAAAAATGGTATATAATCACTTGTAAATAAATTTTACATCAATTAAGATCTATTAGAACATATCCCAACATAATAATATGTAAATTAAAAGACCTAACAAAAAATAAGTCTTTTAAAAAGAGGAGGGTGAAAGGTTCCCTTACCGACTTGGGTAACATTCGAAACGTACACCCCATGGAAAAAAGACTATAAAACATTGATGTAAATACTAAAAAAGAAATAATATTACACATAGATTATAATAATGGTCAGTACATACACCACTCAATGTAAATGGTGTCAAATGTAGCATAAATCCCATGGGAATAAAAATGAGATGAAAAATCCCTTACGAAAACACGGCAGCCTAACGATGCCAATTAAAACATAAAAAAATGGATTTACGAGATCAAATAGGGTCTCTCATAATATGAACATAAAAATAAAAGAATTATTAATATAAAAGAACATATCCAATCAAAATAAATATTAGCTTAAAATAAATTACATAAAAGAGATTACTTAAAAAGAAAGAGATAGGTAGGATCCCTTACCTCAAGTCCGACTTGTCTTGTTCATCTTTTTATATTCCTGAATAATAAACTAGAGTTAATTTCAACGTTATTATAAAAAATTTTCAAGTTAATTATTCCTTTTATACTACTTATTTCCATTTTATTAACATTATGCAATTATTTATGTTAATAATAGTTGTTATGTCGATCATTAGTACTTGAGTCAGAAATAAACATGTTATAATTACAAGTTGTTCATGTGGTAAAATATCCATTATATATAGAATTATATTAATGATTTAGATATCATATATTTCATACATATCCACTATATACTTTCATTTATAATATTACACAACATTTAAAGGTAAGAAATTAAATGCACCATTCATGGAGATGGTAAGTTGTACGTACACATGAACAGTAGTTTCATTTCTATTTCGTATTTAATGGAAATAAATTAAATGAGAGAGAGATATATATATATTATAATTACAGTATAATATAAATGTTATAGAATTCACATATGTTTATTAATTTCATTCTTTATATATTCCATGTATTGCATGAACGAGTCACATCACTTGAAGGGGCGGTAGTCCACACATCCCCAAATGAAATGTTCACATTTGCACAAAATGAAAAGAAAAAGGTATGTTTTAAATGTAAAATAAAGAAGCATAGATAAGAAATAAATATAATATATGTCAAAAATAAATATTTTTCCATCATAATGGCTACCATGAGAGGTGGTAGAAGAGGATAGAACAATTATCGTTTCGTGAGGCAGTAATTTTCCATCCACGGAAAGAGTATGTTCTTTAACCATTAGACAGAGGTGTGTGTAATTTTAGCTTGAATAATTCTTATAAAAACATACTATTTTATTTATTATACTTCTGTTTTTAAAAAATAAATGAATAAAAATTGTTTAGGGGGTTGTAGAAGCAAAAAAAAAAACAAAAGAACACAAGTGAAGACATTGCCTTTAAATCGGGTAACTCCTCTTGGTTTGAACAAAAAGGGTTTCTTGAAGAGCTTTCTGCCTAAGGTAAGGCTTCTAGGATGAAGATAGGAATGTGTAGAGATACAATGAGCAAATCTCGGCTGAGACAACGTCTTGATAGGTGTGGATAAAGAGGTAGATGTGGGGGCCTTTTTATAAGAGCGAGGAGGGGCAGTCATGGAAAGTCAAGAAATGATATATTATATTAAAATGCGTCTCGTATTTTAAAGGTTCCAGATTAATATATTTCTAGTATAAGGTGATAATGTTTTTAAATATACTCATACAAATGTTTTTTGATATGTTTATGTATTCGATTTTCCATTATCTTTTCATTTTATTTAAATCTTTCATTACTCAGGTAATCGCTGCATCATCATGGTGTTATAAAAAAGATAATTTATTTAATGTCTAAAAATTATAAGAAAAATAATATGAATTAAGAAATAATTTTATCTTCCAAATTAATATTTATAGTCCAAGAGATAATTTAGGTAGACAAGATTAAAATTATTTTACTTTGGTGTTACATACTTTGGTTACATTTTCCATTCTTTAAAAAAATATGATAAAAGGTCACTATCACATGAAGTGATTACATGGGGTCCTAAGGTTGGAACAAGTTGTCCCATGGTCATCCTTGACACCAACAATAGAATTAGGACACATGTTGGGGTCATTTTATATTTTTATGTTATTATTTTCTTACACTTAATTACCCAATTACTAATTAAACACGACAATTAAAGATAATTACTGTCGTCACTATTCATAATGTCCACAAACAAATGATTCGTAATTAAATAATTTTAACATTATGATTCAGAATATGGAATCAATTTTATCAAATTAAAAACACAGAAATTGTAGTATTTAATTTAAAAGTAAATCTCGTTGTCAAAACAAAAGACGAGTTTTTAAGAAGTAAAATTTATCAAAAAATGACTTGTTTTTACATTCAATCGAAAAGTGAAATTACTTACAATGAACAAAATATTATTAAGTGATAAAAAATAATTCAATTATACATTAAAAACAATTAAAACGAGAATCTAAATATATAAATAAATTGGATGAAAAGGTAGTTTTGAATTAAAAAAATTTATTTTTCACTATTCATAAAAAAAGTCATTACCAAAAATATACCAAAAAATAACCCTAAGAAATATTTGATATTCCAAATTCGGAAATTATGTCCATTTTACCAAATTCAAAACATAGAAGTCTCATTAATAAATCATATAGTTAATTCCCGCTGTCAAAACAAATAGCGTGTTTTTAAGAAACAATATCTATCAAAAGATTGGCACTTCTTTATGTCCATTTTCATAGTAAAATTAATTCTAATGACCAAAATTGAATTAAATGGTAATAATATATTCTAATTAAAAATTAAAACAAATAAAAAAGATAATATAACCATATAATTAAATTAGACGAAAAAGCAGTTTTGAAGTAAAATGCAGTATTTTTCAATATTCATTAAAAATGAACATTGTCAGAAAAAAACCAAAAAATTATCCAAAGTAGATTTCAATGTCCCAATTATAAATAATAAGTTTATTTTGACAAATAGAGCTTATATAATTGTCAAAAGTTAGATTTTAAAAAGTTTCTCCATCAAAAGGTGGTAAAACAATCTTTTAAAAATATTAGAATATTTATTCTTAAAATTGGATTCATTTGAATTTTAAGCCTCTAACATTTATTGGATAAATGTAAAAATATTATAAAAAAATATTTAATCATTTTTTAGTTAGTTCTATTCATTCCTGCCATTACAACGGCTAGGCATTAACTATTTAAAATAATTTTATTATATTATTAATGTGAAACATAAGATTTCAAAGATACTCGTTGTAGCGTATTTGGTACGCCATCGAGCATAGAATTCCATTTATATTTATATTAACATTTTATTCACAAATATTGATAAACATGAGAATGTAATATTATATATTTACTTGGTATGTAACATCCTTCCCCCTTTTTGGGAATTTCATCCTCGCAATTTTAAAATTGGACTTGGAAACATCATTAAAAGCCCCACATCAGAAAAAGTATCCGCAAAACTATCACTTTAAATGATAGAAAGAGAAGTACAAAGGTCACCTGAGTTAACCCATACTAGGATTACATGTAGGAAAACATAGATATGGAAGAAAAAACAAAGGTTCATGTTTTGAGGGAGAGTGATAGAAAATTTTTTTAGGAGAATGTTAACCACCAGAAAATCACAAACATGTAATGGGTTAAACTGTATTTGATTCCCCAGTATGAAAAGTTAACAGACAACATTTTAGTTTTAAGTTACTTTTCATTGAGGAATTTATTTATTATTTTAACTAAATCATAAGGAAACATACTTAATTGTCATTTTGACTTTGATCTTTTAATAGATTTCTTACACAAACTCATATTTTCTCCAAAAGAAAAGTATTTAGGAAGACTAGTTCAGATTAAGAGTACTATAATCAACTTATTTAGAATCACATAATCCAAAAAAGAGAACTATATATTTACCATGACATTAAAAATTATCCAAAACCAAAACAAAAAATTTTAGTACAAGATCAGATAATAAAAAAGAGGATAATCCTTTATAAAAAAATCTATTCTGAATCTCCAAAATTTGTCAAACAAAACCCTATGTTCAAAATAGACCATTAAATAAACATCTATCTATTAAATTATTCAAAGTAATAAAAACTAATATTGAAACCCAAATCTCATAAGGATTTAATCACATAGTCTTCCAAGATACACCTTAACATTTATCTCTAAATAACAATAGTTACTCTTAAAGTCTCAAATTGAAAAGGAATTAACCTAATCACATATCCTACATGATTGGTTAATAATACCCATAGATGACCCAAAATAAACATATTCTTGATTCATAAGATCATGTATCTAAAAATAATTAGTCAAAATAACCAGGGACTTCACATAGTCCAGTGGTAGGCGATAAATAGAAATCGTACTTTGGTTGTGGGTTCGATTCCTGTAGCTTCATTCGATACAACAGGTTGTCACAAGGTCTATGTGTTGTCCATTTTCCAAAACTATCTAATTCTTATAACATTACCCAAAAAGCGATAAAATCTATAAAAATAACCATAACATAATTTATCCTCAAGTTTATCTCATGTGGTTCATATTCCATCCTAACATATAGTAACCTATAATTACCTCAAACGTAAGGATCATATAAACCCTAATGGTTACCTTTATAATTATTACTTGAACATCCACATCGAGTTGGTTCTCTCGTACAAGATGCATTAGAGAACTCACCATGGTTCAAGTGGTTGATCATGACTCTTGATAGTTAGTTAAGAATAACCACGAGATTTCCCATTGAGTCCCCCATTTCATTCAGTCACTTAATCAGAGAACCACCACAGTTTTCTTCAATCCCATTGTCACATTGATGCCAGCGAGATCCATCCATTTACTAAAACCAAAAAGGTCAGTGTGAGTATATCAACAAAATCAGCATGTACTAAAGAGGAAGATAAGCACTAAGATGTAATTATCCATGTTATCTCAAACTCTTTACAACTTTAATAAATAACAATGAATCTATCTAATATAATAACTATTTTGGTTATACACATCTTGTCACTTATTATTAAAAAACAATCTAACCTATACAGTTATCTAAACCGACCTTTGATACAAAGTATGATGACCTGACCTTATTACATTACAAATTCTTGAAATGAATGAATAATTGACATTGTGGATCATTTCAGGTTTAGATTTTTAGAGAATTAGGACATAACTATTACATATCAAAGATTACAAGGTAGACGCATCTACTGAGTTTCCATTTTTTCACACAATACAAACTCTTGACCAAAAGAGTCCAGTATAGTTTCATGTCTTAGACATCCTGACATTTCCTTGATCCCATCATTGAACGTATTCCACATTATGTCATGTGGAAAACAATTCAAAAACATTAGATGAGCATAAAAAGATCAGTAAGTGTTATAAAAATATTGAAAGAAAATAGTAGCCCATGTATACATATGAATCAATGAAATCAAACTTTACTCATAAAACATAAGCATGTTAACATACCTCATCAAATCATAAGATTTAGGAATAAGTCAAAGAAATCATAAGATGTAAAGGTATCTTGAGGCATTCATAACATTCTTTCGTAGGGAGTAACCCTCATGGTTACATTTGGAATAACCACCATAGTATATTCCTTAATATATCTTCAGAGTAACCTTATCGTTTAACTCCTTCGCGTTACCCAATTAATTGGAGAGCTATATCAGGCTCACCCGCCCTTAGTTTATCATGGAACCACCCAATTTCATAATCATTTCCCAAGAAACACAACATAATCATAACACATAAAACATGAATAAAATAAACATAAAATTTCCACATTTCATTCAAAAGATATCAATACACCACATTGATATAATAATTTTTTTATCAAAACCACTTTCAATACCAAAAAACATAAAAGAGTATATGGTAATTATTTTCCTTTTAAAAACATTACGACTTGTTAAGGAAGACCAAGATCAAATAGTACTCATGGTGGAGGAAAGTTCATTGTCACTGCGTACGTTGAAAAAACATACTTTTTGTAATTTAGTAAAATTCCTTATAGAGAAAAGATTCCTTTTGAATAAAAGTAAACGTAAAATGGGTTTATAAACTGTATAAAATAAATTTGTGTATAAAACAAAATATGCCTCAATGAAAGAAGATTAAAATGAAGTCCCATACCACTTTGAAGCTTTTAACATTTTAAACCATTAATATCCATATAAATAAATTCTTAAAAAACATTTTGAAAACATGGATATTGATGAGAAATATTTATATGAATAAATCATTAAAACATTTTAAATGATATTTTAGTTAAAGAGTTTTCAACAAAATGAGAGAAAATTTAATAAAAATAATTGAGGAATAACCATTAATCAGAAATTTTTAATATCATGAGAATAAAGGTATTAATGATATAATATGCCAAGTGATAGTATATACACTATATAAGAGTGAATTGGTTCAAAAAAACAATGAAGTCTCAATAGAAATGTAAAATGAGATGAAATCCCTTATAAAGAAGGTATCCATAAAATAAGGATAAATAAATCTCATAATTATGTGTGAAAAATATAAATACACCAAATATAAGTGGATATTAAGTGTAAAAAAACCAGAGGTCATTCAAACATATTCCTAGAATGACATATTTAATAACTACAAGTTGAACCTGAAGAAATCGAAATTGGGTTAAGAAGTTCCCTTGTAAAAATTTGACTGCCTAACGACGTCACTTTAAAATTCCAAAAACGAGTTGATGAGACAAAAAGGGTAACTTATCAATTGGAAATGAATTTTAAATCAATAAGGATATATTAGAACATATCCCAACATAATAATATATAAATTAAATGTCCTTACAAAAAGAAAACTTTTTAGAAGTGGAGGGTGAAAGGTTCCCTTACCGACTTGGGTAACGTTCGAAAGATACACCCCCTGAAATAAGGACAATACAATATTGATGTAAATATCATAAACGAAATTATATTACAAAAAGTGTAGAATAATGGGTATTACATAAACCACTCAATATAAATGGTGGAAAAAGTTGCATAAATCCCACAGGAATAAAAGTGAGATGAAACATCCCTTACGAAAACCGGGCAGCCTAACGATGCTAATTAAAACATCAAAAAATGGATTTATGAGATCAAATAGGGTCTATCATAATCTGAACATAAAAAGTACATAATTAGGAATATAAAAGAACATCCCCAAACATAAGAAATACGAGTTTAAAATAAATGACATAAAAGAGAGTACTTAAAAAGAAAAAGATATGTTGGATCCCTTACCTCATGTCCGAATTGTCTTGTTCATTTCTTTATATTCATTAATAATAAACTAGGGTTAATTTCTACTTATTTAGAACGTTTTTAGAGTTCATTATTCCTTTTATATCACGTATTACCATGTTATGACCATTATGTAATTATTTAAGTTAATAATGGTCGTTTTGTTGATCATAGGTACTTGAGTCAGAAATAAATTTGTTATAATTACAAGTTGGTCATGTTGTAAAATATACATTATATTTAGAATTATATTCATGATTTAGATATAATATTTATTATATATATACACTATATACTTGAATTTATAATATTACATAACATTTAAAGTTAGGAATTAAAATGCACCATTCATGGAGTCAGTAAGCCGTGCATACGCATTAACACCACATTGATTTCTATTTCGTATTCAATGGAATTAAAACTAAATTAGAGATATATATATATATATTATCATTACTGTATAATAAATATGTTATATAGGTCACATATGTTAATTAATTTCATTCTTTATACATTCCATGTATTTCATTAACGAGTCACATCACTTGAGGGGGCAGTAGTCCACACTTTCTCAAATGAAATTATCGCATTTGTAAAACATACAAAGCATAAAGTTATGTTTTAAATGTAAAATAAAAAATCATAGAGTCGAAATAAATATAATATATATCATAAATAAACATAGTGACATCATAATGGCCACCATGATATGTGGTAGGAGAATATAGAACAATCATCGTTTCGTGATGTAGTAATTTTCCATCAACGGAAATAGTATGTAATTTAACCATTAGACATAGATGTGTGTAAGTGTAGATCGAATACTTATCATAAAAAAATACTATTATATTTAATATAATGGTGTTTTTACAACTGAAATTAAAAAAATAGTTTATGGGTTTGGAGAAACAAAATAAAACAAAAGAACACAAGTGAAGACATTACGTTTAAATCAGGTAACTCCTCTTATTTTGAACCAAAATGGTTTTTTGAAGTGCTTTCGGCCTAATGTAAGGCTTCTAGGATTAAGATAGGGATTTTGAGAGATAAAATTATCAGAGTTTGGCTGAGCCAATGTCTTGAGAGGTGTAGGTAAGGAGGTAGAGGCAAGGGCCTTTTTATAAGAGGGAGGAGGGACACTCTTGGAAAGTCAAGAAATGATACTTTATATTAAAATGATTTTCGGATTTTAAAGGTCCAACAATAATATATTTCTAGGATAAGGTGATAAGGGTTCGAAATATACTCATCCAATTGGTTTTTTACAAGTGTAAGTATTAGATTTTACATTATCTTTTCATTTTATTTAAATAGTTCATTAATGAGGTAATCCTTGCATCATCATGGTGTCATAAAAAATTTAATTTATTTAATGTCTAAAAACAATAAAAAATAAAATGAATTAGGAATGATTTTTAGCATTCAAATAACTATTTATAGTCCAATATATCATTTATTTAGAAAAAATTAAAATTATTTTACTTAGGTGTTACATACATTGGTTACATTTTCCTTTCTTTAAAAAATATATGATAAAAGCTCACTATCACAGTAAAGTGATTTGATGGGCTCCCATGGTTGGCACATGGAATACCATGGTCGGCCATGAAACCGTCAATAGCATTAGGACACATGTTGGGGTCATTTTTTATTTTTATGATATTATTTTCTTACCCTTAATTACCAGATTACTAATTAAACATGATAATTAAAGATAATTACCGCTGTTACTATTCATAATGTCAAAAACAAACGAGTCTTAATTAAATAATTTGGAAGTTCAGATTCCAAATATGGAATCAAATTTTTTCAAATTCAAAACAAAGAAATTGTAGTATTTAATTTAAATGTAAATATCGTTGTCAAAACAAAGGATGAGTTTTTAAGAAGTAAAATTTATCAAAAGATTGACTTGTTTTTACATCCAATTGAAAAGAGATATTACTTCCAATGATTTTTTTTATAAAGTGATGAAAACATAATTCAATTATACATTATAAACAATTAAAATGACAATATAAATATATAAATAAATTGTATGAAAAGGTGGTTTTGAATTAAAAAACTGTATTTTTCTCTATTCATTAAAAAAAGACATTATCAGAAAAATGACAAAAATTAACCCTAAGAAATATTTGATATTCCAAATTCATAAATGATGTCTATTTTAACACATTAAAAGCTTATAAGTTTCATTAATAAATCATATAGTTAATTCCCTCTGTCAAAACAAATAGCGTGTTTTTACGAAACAATATCTATCAAAAGATTAACACTTGTTTATGTCCATTTTCATAGAAAAATTATTTCTAATCACCACCATTTAATTAAATGGTAAAAATATATTCTAATTAAACTTTAAAAAAATTAAAAAAGATATTCAAACCATATAATTAAATTAGATAAAAATGAATTGTTGAAGTAAAATGTAGTATTTTTCACTATTCATTAAAAAATGAACATTGTCTGAAAAAAACAAAAATTTATCCAAAGTATATTTTAATGTCCCAATTATAAAGAATAAGATTATTTTGAAAAATAGAGCTTATATAATTTTAAAATGTTAGATTTTAAAAAGGTTCTCCATCAAAAGGCTGTAAAACAATCTTTTAAAAATATTATAGTATTTATTCTTAAAATTGGATTCATTTGAATTTTATGCCTCTAATATTTATTGGATAAATGTAAAAATATTTAACAAACATATTTAATTATTTTTTAGTTAGTTCAGTTCATTCCTACCATTACAATGTCTAGGCATTAACTATTTAAAATAATATTATTATATTATTAGTGTTCAATGTAAGATTTCAAAGAAAATCGTTGTTGAATATTTGGTACGCCATCGAGCATAACATTCATTTTAAAGTAATATTAACATTTTATTAAAAAATATTGATAAACATGAGAATTTAATATTATTTATTTACTTGGGATGTTACATCCTTCACCCATTTTTGGGAATTACGTCCTCACAATTTTAAAATTGGGCTTGAAAACATTATTGAAATCCCCACATCGGAAAAGGAGTCAGCAAAACTATCACTTTAAAAGAAATAAAGAGAATTACAGAGGTAACCCGAGTAAAACCATAATAGGATTCCATATAGGAAAACATGGATATGGAAGAAAAATAGATTCAGGTTTTGAGGGAGAGTGATAGAAAACATGTTTAGGAGAAAAGTTAACCACCAGAAAATCACAAACCTGTAATGGGTTAAATGGTATATGATTCTCCAGTAGGAAATGTTAACAGACAACAATTTAGTTTTAGGTTACATTTCATTGAGAAACTTATTTACGAGATTAACTAAATAATATTGTAACATACTTACATGTCTTGATTACTTTCAACTTTTACTAGATTTCTTACACAAACTCATATTTTCACCAAAAGATGAGTATTTAGGAAGACTTGTTCACATTAAGAGTACTATAATCAACTTCTTGAGAATAACCTAATACAAAAATGGGAACTATATATTTCACATTTCATTAGACCTTAACCAAAAAAAACCAATGATGTTTGTACAAGATCAGATAATACCCAAAAAGTATAATCTTTTATATAAAAAAAATATATTCTTAATCTCCAAAATTTGTCAAACAATAACCAAAGCTTACCAAAAACCATTCAATAAACATCTATCCATAAATTTTTTCAATGTAATCAAAAATAAAGTTGAATCCCAAATCTTTGAAGGATTTAATCACATAGTCTTCCATGATAAACCATAACATTTATCTCCAAATAACATCAGTTACTCTGAAATTATCATACTAAAAAGTAATTAACCTAATCACATATCTTCCATGATAGGTTAATAATTTCCATAGATAACCCAAAATCAACATATTCTAGATTCGTAAGATCTTGTAACTAAAAAGAATTTATCAAACTAACCAGGATCATCACATAGTCTAGTGGTAGGTGAGAAATTCCAGTCGCACTTTGGTTTGGGGTTCGATTCCCGCAGCTTTGTCTGATGTGATAGGTTGTCACAAGGTCTATCTGTTGTCCTTTTTCCAAAACTACATAATTCTTATAAAATTCCCCCCAAAAAGTTAAAATCTTCAAAAATAACCATAACATAATTTATCATCATGTTTATCTCATGTCGTTCATATTCCATCATTACATATAGTAACCCATAATTACCTCAAAAGTAAGGATCATATAAACCATAATGGTTACATTTATAATTATTACCTGAACATCCACATCGAGTTGGTTCTCTCATACATGATGCATTAGAAAAATCACCATGGTTCAAGTGGTTTATCATGACTCCTGATAGTAATTTTAGAATAACCTCAAGATTTCTCATTGAGTCCCCCATTTCATCCAGTCTCTTAATCAGAGAACCACAACAATTTCCTTCAAACCCATTGTAACTTTGGTGCCAGCTGGATCCATCCATTTAGTAAAACCAAAATGGTCAGTGTGAGTATATCAAAAAATCAGCATGTACTAAAGAGGAATATAAACACAAAGATATAATTATCCAATTTATCTTAAACTCATTCCAACTTTCATAAATTACAATGAATCTATCTAATATAATAACCATTGTGTTTATACACAACTTGTCACTTATGCTTAAACAACACTCTAACCTCTATAGTTATCTAAACGGACCTTTGATACCAACTATAATGATCCGGCCTTAGTAAAATACATATTCTTGAATTAAATGAATAACTCACATTGAGGATGTTTTCAGGCTTAGAGTTTTAGAGAATTAGGACATAACTATTACATCTCAAAGAATATATGGTAGACACATCTACTCAGTTTCCATTTTTCATTCACAAATTATAAACTCTTGAACAAAAGGGTCAAGTATAGTACCATGTTTTAGACTTCATTAAATTTCGTTGATCACATCCTTGACTGTATTCCACTTTAAGTCCTATGGAAAACATTTCAAAAAACTTGGGATGAGCAAAAAAAGACTAGTAATGTTTATAACAATACAGAAAGAAATCATTAGTCCACATATACATACAAATCAATGAAATCATACTTTACTCATAAAACATAAGCACTTTAACATACTTCATTAAATCATAAGAATTAGGAATAACTCAAAGAAATCATAAGACATAAAGGTAACTTGAGGCATTTAAACAATCTTTCATAGGGTTTAACCTCATGGGTACGTTTGGAATACCCACTATATTATATTCTGTAAAATATCTTCAGAGAAACCATATACTTTAACTCTTTCGTGTTACCCAATGGATTAGAGATCTCCCTTGGGCTCACCCGCCCATAGTTTATCACGGAACCACCCAATTTCATAAACATTTCCCAAGAATCTGAACATAATCATAACACTTAAAACTTGCATAAAATAAACCTAACATTTTCACATTTCAATCACATGATATCTATTCACCACATTGATATAATAATTTTTTTTATCAAAACCATTTTCAATACCAAAAAACATAAAATAGTATTTGGTAATTTTTTTCTATTAAAAAACATTACGGCTTGTTAAGGAAGCTGAAGATCAAATAATACTCACGATGGAGGAATGGTCATTTTCACCGAGTATGTTAGAAAAACACACTTTTTTTCATTTATTAAAATTCTTCAAAGGGGAAAATATTCAATTTGAATAAAAGTAAAAGTAAAAGGGGTTTATACACTGTATAAAAGAATGTTTTGTATCGAACAAAATATGCCTCAATGAAAGGAGATTATGATAAAGTCCCATACCACATTGATGATTTTATCATTTTAAACCATTAATATTCATATAAATAACTCCTTAAAAACATTTTTAAAACATGGATATTAATGAGAAATATTTATACGAATAAATCATTAAAACATTTAAAACGATATTTTAGTTTAAGAGTGTTTTAACAATATGAGAGACACATGAATACAAATAATTGAGGAATAAAATTTAATCAGAACATTATAATATCATGAGAATAAAGGGATTAATGATATAATATTCCATGGGACAGTATATACACCATATAAGAGTGAATTGGTTCATAAAAACAATTAAGTCTCAATAGAAATGTAAAATGAGATGAAATCCCTTATAAAGAAGGTATCCTTAAAATAAGGATAAATCAATCCTATAATTATGTGTGGAAAATTATATATACACCCAATATAAGTGGATATTAAGTGTAAAACAACCATATGTCATTAAAACATATTAATATGATGACATATTCAACAACTACAAGTTGAAACCAATGAAATTGAAATTGGGTTAAGAAGTTCCCTTTTAAAAATTTGACAGCCTAACGGTGTCACATTAAAATTCAGAAAATGAGTTGATGAGAAAAAAATGGAATCTCATCACTTGGAAATAAATTTTAAATCAATAAGGATGTATTAGAACAAATCCCAAAATAATAATATATAAATTAAAAGATCTAATAAAAAAGAATTATTTTAAAAAGAGGGGGGTTACAGGTTCCCTTACCGACTTGGTTAACTTTCAAAACGTACACCCCATGAAAGATGGACAATACAACATTGATGTAAATACTTATAAACGAAATTATATTACACAAAGAGTATAATAGTGGGAAGTACATACACCACCCAAAGTAAATGGTGTAAAATGTATCATAAATCCCACGAGAATAAAAGTGAGATGAAAAATCCCATATGAAAACATGGCAGCCTAACGGTGCCAATTAAAACATCAAAAAATGGAACAATGATATCAAATAGGTTATCTCAAAATATGAACATAAAAAGTACAGAATGATTAATTTAAAAGAACATCCCCAAAAATAATAAAGATGAGCTTAAAATAAATGACATAAAAGAGAGTACTTAAAAAGAAAGAGATAGGGTGGATCCATTACCTCATGTATGACTTGTCTTGTTCGTTTCTTTATATTCCTAAATAATGAACTAGAGTTTATATCAACTTGATTAAGAACTTTTTCACGTTCATTATTCCTTTTATATCACTTATTACCATGTTATTAACATTATGTAATTATTTAAGTTAATAACTTTCGTTTTGTCGATCATTGGTACTTGATTCAGAAATAAACTTGTTATAATTATAAGTTATTCATGTGGTAAAATATCCATAATATCTAGAATTATATTCATGATTTAGATATCATATATATCATATATATCCACTATATACTTTCATTTATAATATTACATAACATTTAAAGGTAATAATTGAAATTCACCGTTCATGGAGACTGTAAGCCGTACGTACGCATTAACGCTACATTCATTTCTATTTCGTATTTAATGGAATTAAAACAAAATGATATATATATATATATTATTACTATATAATATATATGTTATATATTTCACATATGTTCATTAATTTCATTCTTTATACATTCATTGTATTTCATGAACGAGTCACATCACTTGAGGGGGCGGTAGTCCACACTTTCTCAAATGAAATTATCACATTTTCCCAACATGCAAAGAATAAAGGTATGTTTTAAATGTAAAATACAGAAGAATAGAGAGGAAAAAAATATAATATATATCATAAATAAATATAGTTCCATCATAATTGCCACCATGAGAGGTGGTAGGAGAAGATAGAACAATCATCGTTTCGTGAGGTAGTAATTTTCCATCAACCAAATGAGTTTGTTTTTTAACCATTAAACGGAGTTGTGTGTAAGTGTAGCTCGAATAATTCTCATAAAACATACTATTATATTTAGTATTCTCATGTTTTTTCAAAAGAAATGAATAAAAAGAGTTTAGGGTTTTGGAAAGAAAAAAAACACAAGAACACAAGTGAAGACATTACCTTTAAATCGGGTCACTCCTCTTGGTTTGAACCAAAAGGGTTTTTTGAAGAGATTTCTGTATATGGTAAGGATTATAGGATTAAAATACGGATTTAGAGAGATTAAATGAGTAGATTTTGGCTGAGCCAATGGATTTAGAGGTGTGGGTAAGTAGGTAGAGGTGGGGGCCTTTTTATAAGAGGGAGGATGGGCACTCTTGGAAAGTCAAGAAATGTTACTTTATATTAAAATACGTTTCATATTTTAAATGTCCCACAAAAATATATTTCGAGGATAAGGTGATTATGGTTCTAAATATACTCATCCAATTGGTTTTTGACAAGTTTAAGTCTTATATTTTACATTATCTTTTCATTTTATTTAAATCATTCATTAATGAGGTAATCACTGCATCATCATGGTGTCATAAAAAATGTAATTTATTTAATGTCTAAATATTTTTAAATAAATACTATGAATTTGGAAATATTTTTATCTTTCAAATTACTATTTATAGGGCAATATATCATTTACATAGACAAAATTAAAATTATTTTACTTAGTTGTTACATACTTTCGTTACATTTTCCTTTCTTTAAAAAAATATGATAAAAGGTCACTATCACACTAAAGTGATTCCCTGGGGTCCCAAGGTTGGAACAAGGCATACCATGGTAGCCCATGACACCAACAATAGAATTAGGACACATTTTGGGGTCATTTTATATTTTTATGACATTAATTTCTTACCCATAATTACCTGATTACTAATTAAACACGATAATTAAAGATAATTACCGTCATTACTATTCAGAATGTCCAAAAACAAAAGAGTATTAATTAAATAATTTGGACATTCTAATTAAAAATATGGATTCCATTTTACCAAATTCAAAACACAAAAATTTTAGTATTTAATTTAAAAGTAAATCCCATTGTCAAAACAAAAGATGAGTTTTGAAGAAGTAAAATTCATCAAAAGATTGACTTGTTTTTACATCCAATTGAAAAATGAAATTACTTCAAATGAACAAATTTTTTTAATTGATAAAAACATAATTCAATTATAATTAAAAAACAATTAAAACAACAATCTTAATATATAAATAAATTGGAGAAACGACAGTTTTGAATTAAAAAACTGTATTTTTCACTATTCATTAAAAAAAACATTATCATTAAAATACCAAAAATTAACCCTAAGAAATATTTGATATTCCAAATTCATAAATGATATCCATTTTACCAAAATTTAAAACATATAAGTTTCATTAATAAATCATATAGTTATTTCTCGTTGTCAAAACAAATAGCGTGTTTTTATGAAACAATATCTATCAAAATATTGACACTTGTTTATGTCCATTTTAATAGTAAATTTCATTCTAATGACCACCAGTGAATTAAATTGTACAAATATATTCTGATTAATCTTTAAAACAATTAAAAAATATAATCTAACTATATAATTAAATTATATGAAAAATCAGTTTTGAAGTAAAATGCAGTATTTTTCTGTATTCATTAAAAAAATGAACATTGCCAGAAAAAAGCCAAAAATTTATCCAAAGTAGATTTCAAAGTCACAATTCTAAAGAATAAGTTTATTTTGACAAATAGAGCCTATAGAATTCTCAAAAGTAAGATTTCAAAAAGGTTCGCCATTAAAAGGCGGTAAAACAATCTTTTAAAAATATTAGAGTATTTATTCTTAAAATTGGATTCATTTGAATTTTAAGCCTCTAACATTTATTTGATAAATGTAAAAATACATGACAAACATATGTAGTATTTTTTTAGTTAGTTCTATTCATTCCCTCCATTAAAACGGCTAGGCCTTAATTATTTAAAATAATATTATTATATTATTAGTGTGCAACATATTATTTCAAAGAAACTCATTGTTGCGTATTGGGTACTCCATCGAGCATAGAATTATTTTTAAAGTAATATTAACATTTTATTCAAAAATATTTATAAACATGAGAATGTAATATTATTTATTTACTAGGGATGTTACAAAGAATTCTAGCTATTGAAACATGATAATTTCATTTATACTCCTCAGACCAACCATCTCCACAAAGTACGTTCCTAATATTTCTTCATCATATATAATATAGGAAATATTTTCAATTTTAAATATTAGATATGTATTAATTTTTAATATTAATAAGTGATGATGTTGAACATGGGGGTTGAATGATATATTAGAATATCGTTTTTATTTCTTGGTTGATTCACTATATTTTATTAATCTTACGATTTATTTATCATTCATTTTTTTCATATATAATACCATATACCGTATCAGATATTTTTATATAAATTTAAAAATGTTTTTATTTGAACATTTCGTAATTCCAAACATTATGAATAATTTTCTGATTGAATGAACATTCAATGAATGTTATAATAGCATTATCTACCATTTTAACATATAGGATATCATCTGGATTACGAAACTAGTGGTCGTCTAATGAGATACATAAACCCACAATATCATGTGTTCTATAAATATATTATTTTAATGTGTGACATGTCTCATAAGATATTATACACTATACATCTCACAACAAGCTGATGTTTGATTGTTGATTTATATAAATCAAATGAAATTTCACCATTTGGTTCTTTAGTAATATAAAGATATTATACGTTATTTGTTTCACATTAAAATGATTTAGTTATGATAAAATTGAATACTTTGGGTAGGGCATGCATTTTGGGGGATTGGAAAGCATCAAAGCTTGTGGGGTTATGTGGGTCTTCATGTACTGATCATTGTTATGGTATTAGTTCTTATTTATCATTTCATATATATTGTCCCAATAATCTAGATTGGATAATAAAATATTTTAAAGAATCTATTTATTCCCACATTCCTTTCATCATCTCATACATATCTCCTAGAGGAACATTATGTTCAAAATATGATTGAGGTGACATTGTAAAGCCTGCACTTATAATTCATTCATATTATTCTGCCTGATTCAAATCTATTGAAAGAATTTTTTATTTATGTAAAATTGATACTAATCGTGTGTCTAAATCACATAGAAAACATATGAAAATGAATATATATTTTTATTCATTATATTTATAAAAAATTTCAAAATTATTATTATTCCATACACCCACATGATTTTTATACTACCTATGCATTTTCATCAACTATTTTTTTCTATTAATTTATACAATCCTTCTTCAATAATACATTATGTGTGATTGAAGTGAATTTTAATTCTGATTCATCAATATTTTTATAAATAGATGAATATATATTGTTTCATATCACAAAAACATTTTCTATATATTTAAAATAGATAAATTTTTTTCATGTGATGAATACCCCATCATTACTCTACGGTAGGGGTAAATTGGTTTTGATGTACACTGCTTATTTTCAAAAATTATTTGTTGTTTCATAAATTGAAAAATGGAAATGAATTTTAAAAAAATAAATATTTGCAAATAATTATTATTGAATAAATTTGACATGGAATGTTTCATAAACATGATGATTACTGAATTATTTTCATGTGTCTTGGTTTATAATTTGTGAAAAAATTGCTAGTGGGTGGAGGTATACATTCCTCCCAACAAATGTATAATGATACTATGTTATAAGTGTTCTGAAATCTCTATGATATTTTTTAGTGACAATTAAGATAAAAAAGTTACTAAAACAATCTAAAATAACCAAAAAATTTAAGTGAAAATGAAAATTAAATCAAATCTTCATTATGTTAAATTTTTTGTAAAATAGATAAAGTATATCGTAACATTATTATAATATCACCCCGCATAGTTTTCGTTAATATTGTAATAACATTGTTCCACGTATCTGTATCAATTTTGGAAAACAATATTATTTTCAAACTAATTTATCTAATTATCATTAACATGATGGAATAAATAGGTTGGCCTCATTGATTCCATGTAACTGAAATCATTATAACTTTTCATCTTTCCTTGATAAATTTAGTTAACATTGTGATGCTACAATACTCTTGTTTTTTTTTCATCCACATGTTGTTGATACCTTAAAAATTACATTGTTTTAGCATTGATCATGTGTTATTCCTTGATATTGGATACCTCAAAATTTGGATAAATCATTTTCATTATTTTTTTGTAAATATAATTTAGATTATGTAACCATAGTAGAGAACATAGAATATTTTGAGGGAAAATATAGTATATTAAGAAAAAGTATCCAATTCATCGAACCCACTTCAATTTTAAAGGTTGAATGGATTTGGAACCTCAATTAAATATCCAAATAGCCTATTTATGTTCCACTCTAATTTCCACGTCACAATCTATATTAGAACCACTATCAAATGAATGTTATCCTCCAATAAAAGGTTCATCCTCAATTGAATTTTAATCAAAACATGTAATTGATTTTTCCTCCAACAAAACTATTCACCAATTTCAGTTTTTAGGATATGGGACAAAAAATACATTCAGTACTTGTAATTCCATTACGAAGAATTTTTCTTTATACCCTTCAACTCTAAAATACATCTTCATAGAAACCAATTTTTTATCATTAATAACCCTTATATTACACAGATATATGAAATTGAAAATAAAAACATAAAATTTATTATAATATAACTGAAATATTTTTTCAATTATTCTGATGATTTATATTTATGGATAAATTGGATTTCAATCCATGGAACCAGATACCTGAAATACTTCCATCATAATCCTAAATCCACTATTTTTATCTTATAATGTTAATTGTATTCCTAATAATATAATGTGCTCATATTAATTAAAAATAGTAAAAGAGATAACATTTATTTTTGGTCCCCAATATATCCATCGAAGTCATTCAATAATTGATATAAAATTTTAAGATAAATCCATAAATAAATATGATCTCAGAAAAATCGTATAAAACACTCTTATGGTATTTGGTATCCATCATTCATCCATTGATAGATTCAAATGTATAATAATTTCTTTGTAGGATTAAACGTATATAGAAACCTGTATAAAATTGTGTAAAATATAATGGTTATCTAAATCAATCTCGGTAATGGTATTTGTAACAACATATCATCTATAATTCTCTATTCCTATTTGGATTCTTCTGAATTGAGATTTTGGGATACCAATTCTATCAACATATAATATGTAATTTGTATTGAATTTTATATCCTCTTCAATAATATATCACTAAAAAATACTACCTTCTGAATGAAGTAGAATCTAGGTATTCCTTTTAAAAATATATATATATCATATGATGGGGTACAACAATTTTTAATGGATAGGACAACATAGTTGAATCTCTTTAATAAATTGATCATTTTGGTGAAATATTTTTTTAAAATAATTGTAGTGGGAAGAATATCTCTAATTACATAATATAATGAAATTTTTTTTTCATGATTGGAAACATTGTGTGGTCTATAAATGTACTACATTATACTGTAAGAAAGTGTCATTGTACGGTTAATGTATGTCATGCATTTTTAGGTAGAGTGATATATAATTCTATAAGAATTAATTCATACCTCAAGACATAAATATCATGTTATTTTAGAACCTATCTCTTCAAATTAGTCATTAAGATGATATTATTGATATTTTATCAATACCCTTTGAGAAGTTTTACACCATTAATGATGTTGTATAATTGATTTTTCTCTTATCTGGATAGAGTATAAGATACTGGAGGAAGATCACTTCATCTTTCAAAATTGAACAGGTCGAGCTCTCCCTTCATATACATGTCAAAAATGTCCATAATTTAAAAAATTCAACATTTTTTCTATGGAAAATATATTATCCTATAATAATACTATAACATATATTTTTTATGTGCATTACATGAAGAAAATATATGATGTATGAACAATTCTAATATGTTAATTCAAATTAAAAATATTGATTTTTACTAAAATAATTATAAGGGTTTTTGATAATTGTTTTCCATAATTAGTGTCAATATCATATAATTTGTTGAATTTTTTATCAACCGTTATTGTAGAAGGTATTTTAAATTTTTATGGATTTCCATTGAATTATTTCATCCATGGTCGATATTTATTTATTCAAAGTAAAAAATTTAGAAGATCTAAGAAAAAGTATTCAATGAATGATTCAACCTGAATGTGTGTGTACCATCTTCACAAGTGGGACACCCAAAAATTCCATTAATTTTATTTCATAAAAACGTTATGTAGGCAAGAAAATAATTTAACATCCTGTAAAATAAGGATTTCAATGTGAAATGAACACTTATATGAACCTCATACGATGTAAATATTGTAACCCAATTAAATTTCATATATTAAATGAATGGGGACAAATAAAAATAAATGTCATTACATGTTTTCTTGGTTTATATATATTTATAAAAAACATAATGTATTTTCACTTCATGTAAAAAAATTATAGAATGTTATATATTATCCTCAAAATTCACAATGTATTGTGTCTACTATGCTTTAAACCAAATGGATCTATTCCAACTATTGATAACACCAGATAATGGTTTCATGAATTATTTTAAAATCTAGGATACCAAAAATAAATTCCCTCCACTATGGAGAGTCCCTTGGTTGATGTAGTTTCATATATTCGATTATTATATAATTATTCCAAGTATTTTTTTAATAGTTTCCTAAAATACATATATTAATATGTATATTTTAATGATAGAGAAATACCATAAAAAATTTAAAAGGACTTGATTTATCTTTATTGTATTGATTTATTCAAAATATATGTAAATTTGGGTGTGATTCATATAATGAAAAACATAAATCAGAGTATCATCCTTGTAAGTATGTGCATCCGGTTTTTCCATGAATGTTTCCGTTATTATTGATTCTATAAATTCTATGAAAAATTGAAATTTTCTAAAAATAGATTTGGATGAATTCAACATCAATAACAACAATTTGGACATCAAAAATGGATTTGAGAAAGTTCATATACATGCCCTATTACAAAATAAAAAAAAATGTTTAACTCCATCATCAAACTACACTTTCATATGATTAACATCCTTCCAATTTTGATTCATATCATTTCTATATATTAATAATCATCATTTATAATATAAATAAATAAATACCAATAAGGTATTAATTATAAATGGAGAAACTTATAGATACTATTTTCATAATAAAAAATTCAAACCCACATTAGAATGTCAAATAATAAATAAAATAAAAACATTTAATAAAAAAGGATAGAATTTATTGAAACTAAAATATTAGACTATTTATATGAAAGATTCACATTTATATCCTACATTGAAATAAAAAATCATTCTTGTGTGAAAGAAAGTAGGATACTGTTTGGTAGAGTTAAAATAGGAAATTTATAATGGATGAAGGAATTTTAGTTGAGAGATCAACATTGAGGATATTATTTTATAAGGTAAACCCACATGGGATGATATAAACAATTATTCTTTCTTTACCATGGGTAGAATTTATTCTTAATTAAATAATAATAATCATATTAGAATACTATAGCTGAGTGAATGTCAACATCTATATTTTATTGGTGATTATTCCTAAAAATTAATATTTTACACAAGGGTAACATGCAAAGAAACAATTAATACTGTTTTAAGGGTTATATGGACCTCAAATGTGTGAATAAGTAATAGAACATCATTAAAGAATAATTCAACCTACATAATTGTTTTTCTTGGACATTATTTTCTTAATGATGTGTATTGATATTGTGTTGTATTGGTTGGAATCACTGAAGGAAGGTAATGTGTGATATATATAAAGTTATTAATATTTTATTAAATTTTATCTATTTAAATACATAGATATAAAAAGTGCTCACAAACCAAATTGATAATGGAAATCAATTAAGAAGAAATTGTAAAGGGTGATGATGTTTTTTGTGAGAAACCATAAAACATTATATGTTTTAAAATGTTATTTTATTTAAATATTATTTATTAATGGTACTATAAAATTAAAAATCAATTTTTGGTTAGTATATTGAAATAAAATTCCACTAGACTGAAAATGTTGTCATATTATTCAATATTACAATTCCTATTTGATGTAAAAAATATTTATGTACTTTATGTGATATATATTATACATTAAAAATTTACACATTTTGGTTTCAAAATTGATGGATAAAACCATCATTTTTAAAATAAATCATTTTATGTTATGTAATGCAAGGATGTGAAAATTATTTAGAGATGTTAAAATAAATATGTTATACACGGATTAATATTATTATTAGAGAAATATGGAAAAAATGAAGTAATAATAGATGTTTTGTTAGAAAAAAATAATGTACACTAATTTAAGGAATGAAAAAATGAAAATTCAATCAAAAATAATATTTATTTGTGTAGTAGGAAAAAATATTTCACGAACTTGTTATTAAAATAAAATCATTTTATAAAAAAGTATTATTTAGAAAATTAAACTTTCCAAAATATATTTTATGATGTTTTTTTATAATAATTGTGCAACAATATAAATATTAAATGGATAGTACAAAAAAGTTGTTAGGAATGTATTTTTTTGAAAATAGGGAGACTAAAGTCGTGTATGATTTAAAACATGATTATATTAATTTTTTTATTAACATGAATTTATTAAGGAATATAAACATTTACAAATTCCTTTAGGTCACCAATTAAATTTTCCATACCTTGTTTGATAATAATTATATATAATGTATCTCTAATGAATAAGATTTATTATGCCACTATTTTAGACACTCGTTATGTGTGTTGTATTATTTATATAAATGAGTGTTGGTTTTTATAGAAGATATTATATATGATCTTGTTCTATTTTCATATTACTGTTTATTGAAATATTATGCGAGCTCTATGATTTAGCTGAATTTTATGGTTTGTCCCATATGAAAAAGATGTTGATTTCTTACATTCGGTCTGATCTCCATGACCCAACTCAATGGGGGTTGTTTCATCAGATATCCTATGTGGTCCTTTACATATATTGATTTTCTTATATATTGGTTATTTTCATTTCAATAGTAATGAATATAAGTGGTGTTGTTATTATCATTAGTTTCGGTCCAAACCAAATAAAAGTACATTAAATACATTCATTCCTTCTTTTATCTGTCTGAAGCTTTTAACTCATGGCATTGTTGTTAAAGTTTTATTATGTTTTTGTTATGAAATTGGATTTAACATTAAAATTTTAATGGTTTCTATTATTCACATTTTTTTGTTCACACCCATGAATGTACATCCAAAAAAAACAATTAAATCAATATTTATGTTTTTGTTTTCCAATATTTGGTTTGAATTTTTTTTGAATCAAATATTTGAGGGAATGATTCCACAAATAATGATTTATTTAATTTTTGAAAAAATAATAATATTGGCCTCATTAATATTGTAGTCTTGGTATATGGAATGAATAGATAAAAAACATATTTTTGATGAATTATTTATAACTATGTAAAAAATGGGGGTGCCACGTGTCAAACTACTATAGGTGATAGCTTCTTATTAAAGAAACAACATCACAATATGGTTTAGCAGCACACTGACCCACTAAGTGGTTGTGTTATTCCCTGATTCCATCCATGATATAAACTGGATGTGTATCCATTTCCCGGCATCTCATGATGACCCTCCTCACCAGATCCACCATCCAAATATCACTTACTAAAGAATATTCCACCCCTGCTATTTTAGAGGCTAAACCAGTAGATATGAAACTTTATAACTCACCAGTAGGGGTTCACCAACTATAGATGAGGTGAAATCACCATTCTGCACCCCACCCCAGTTCAAAAAACATAAACATCTAATGGCTCAATAGTTTCTAATGTATCTCTTGTATAATCATAGGAATTTCTATGTCCTGTGTTGGTTTTTCTATGTTATTGATTTATTAATCATTTTGATTTTTCTTATTTTACTACCTAAACTATATTTTATCTACCCTCCCCAATGGGGAAATATTAAATGTGGAATGCGTTTTCTCCAGTTTTTTAATTGTGTTTAAAAATATTATTCTTTCTCTAATCAATAATAAATTGGAGGTCATTAATAGTACTGGAAAAGTTATTTTCCAAAAAAAGTGCTGAAAATAAAATAGATGATAACTTCATGAAATCCTTTTAGTGATTGGACGAACAATGATAAAGGTCCACTTTATAATCTCAATAAAAATGTGTTGATAATCTCCCTCGTCATTGGAGATAAAATAAAAAAATGATAAAGTGTTACTTTATCATTGTTTTATTATAGTTCTTATATTGGGGAAGTTTATCAGTGATTTATCTTAGAATTGATAATGAGTTACTTTTTGGCATTTTCCCGTCACTAATAAAGGTGGCCAGTATCAGTGTTTTAGGTAGAAGTAAAAATAATCCTACAACTACTGTAATGATAAAATAGCCCTTCCTCAACCCTATAATAGAAATCCAAATCCAAAACTAAATATATAGAAGTAAATATCAACTAATTATAATATTGAAATAAATATATAACATCTCATATCATTTGAATTACAAATTAACATACACAATATTAATATTTATGTGTTATATAAAATTAATCAAAAAAAAAAGACAACCAATATAAAAATATTAACTTTTATAGATGGATTTCTCCAAAGATCAATATATTTAAAGAAGCTTTCCCCTTCATTAAAACCAATGTTTATTTTAGTAATAATAAATAAAAAATAAAAAAATTATAATTTTATTGGAATATAACCACATATGATACGTTATATTGTTAATTAATATATATATTAAAAATATTATCAGTTAATCTTGTGTCATATTGATGTGTAGTAAATTTCTAGACATAGAAAATGAATTATGTGTCCTTTTACTAATGTTTTACAACAATACAAGCTTGTTTTCTTGGGTTTCACTATGTGATAATTGTTTCAAATTAAAATGAAACTTTTATATTGAAATCAAGAAATTTTAGTCATACCAACCACATCTTGTGTTGGATTAAAAAGTGGTCAATTAGTACACATCAAAATGAAATTATTTATCATATTTCTAAAGTTAAAAAATAATTTGATCTTGTTTTCATTGTTTTGATGCGTGACATACAATTTAATCAAAATCGGTGTTCTTTTTAAAGTATACACTTCGAGTCACATAGAACATGTTATGTTATGGATTTATGTGATGCCAGTTACTAAATTTTATAAATGAATTGTGGATAATTTTATTAATGTATTGAAAAAAATATGAGCATTTTTTCACATTTTTTCCCTTGATTATCTTTTTAAATAAAAGTGACACTTAATGTTGAAAAATTGTACATCGAGTCATGATGACCACATCATGAATCATATTGGTAGGAGACTAATTCATATACATCATTAACTAATATAGATCAATTTCATAATGTTTGAAAACATTCTGTGATCATTTTCTTAGTTTTTTCTTGGTAATTCATGTTTTGAAATAAACAATAACAGACACACATAGATATATATATTTATATATATAATCCATTAAATTAAATTCATCTATACCACATAGTGTATCATATTGATGATAAGTCATTTCTTAAATATCAAAAATTTATTATTGTTCATTATACTAATGTTTGAAAATAATCTCAGTGCGTTTTCTATTTTTTGTCTAGTGAGGTGTGTTTGATACTAAAATGACACTTTTATATTATAGGCATGGACTTCATGTTATAACTATGACATCATGAATCATATTGATTTTCATTAAATTATTATACATCAAAAATGAATAATGTATGGTGTTTCTCAATATTGAAAATAATATGAGCTTGTTTTCTTCATTTTGGAATTGTGATGAGTGATTTATTATAAAATTGAACTTTTCAATTGAAAACAAACACATTGAATAATACCAACCAAAACATATTTTTTATTTACGTGTGATTGATTCCAACATATCACAATTAAATTATGGATTATTTTACTAATGTTTGAGTATAATATTAAATTTTTTTCATGGTTTTATGTATGTGATTTTAATCATAAACTATAACGTCCATTTTAATAATGAAAACATGCACTTCGATTCATAAAAACACAATTATGTTCCATAATATCGTGGGATCAAGTAAAATATTTGAAAAATAAATTATCAATCACTTTTCTAACATTTTATAACAATCGACGCTTTTTTTCTTATGTTTTTCTACGTGATGCTTGTTTTATAATAGAATGGAAATTCTATATTTAAAATACGAACTTCTCGTCATACCTACAACATTATCTTCCATATTGAAATATGGTTAGTTTTTACATGTCAGAAATGAATTATGGATCATTTTTATAATGCTTGAAAACAATATTATCTCATTTTCTCAGTTTTGTCTATGCCACACATTCTAAACAAAAATGAAAATTATATATTGAAAAAAAGTAGGTTATGTCATACATAATACATCATGTGTCGTTCTGTGGTGCATATGATTCTTATATATCAAAAGTGAAATATTTGTTATTTTCCTTATTTTTAAAGTCAATTTAATATGTTTTTCTTGGTTTTGTCTATGTGATGTTTGTTTTGAACTAAAATAGTACTTCTATATAGAAAATAAGATCTTATTCTCATACCAGAAACTTATTTTTTTTTGAATTGATGGTAGGTCAATTCTTACATGTCACAAATAACTTATGGAACATTTTACTAAAGTAACAAATCAATATGAACGTGTCTTCTTGTATTTGAGTATTTCCTGTTTTTCTTCCACTAAAATGTCAATTTTAAATTGAATTCCTAGATTACAAGTCACAATGGTCATAACATGTATCAAATTGATGTGTAATCAAATTTTAAAAATTAAAAAAATGAAATATGTATCATTTTACTAATGTTTTCAAATAAAATGTCCCCATT
The DNA here is from genome assembly GCA_963277665.1 of Viscum album. NCBI lineage: Eukaryota > Viridiplantae > Streptophyta > Magnoliopsida > Santalales > Viscaceae > Viscum > Viscum album. Next base: position 368,459,446 of record OY728158.1, on the reverse strand, counting down.
TTCATGCTTTTGGCGATGCGACATGAATTTTAAACTTAAATGGAATCTCTATGTTGGAAACACGTTCTTAGATTCATACATGCCACATCTTATTTCAAACTGACATGTGATAAATTCATACACGTAAAAAATGAACAATGGATCAATTTTCAAATATTTTATATCCATTTTAGACTGTATTCTAATTTTTTATTGATCCTCATTTTAAACTAAAATGACACTTGTATATTAAAAACATACACACAGAGTCTTACAGAAAACATCATGTTCTGAATACAGATGAGGTAAATTACTATATGTTATAAATAAACTATGGATATTTTCTACAAATATTGAAAATATTATGAGTTCTTTTTCTATGTTTTTTCTAATAAACTATTTTTTAAAAATAAATGGAACTATTATATTAGGAATATGAACATAGAGTAACATTGGAATGATAATGTGTTGGATTGATTTGAGGTCAGTTATTACATGACAAAAATGATTCATGGATCATTTTCCTAATGTTTCAGAGTAATCAGTTATTTTTACTCAATTTTGGATACAAGATGCATATGTTACATGAAAGTGACAATTAAAAACATGAAATTTGAATAATATCATCCATATCATGTGTCATATTTATGTTTGGTCATTTCGTACACATTAGGAAAAAATAATGTATCATTTTACTAATGGTTGAATAAAATCAGATCTTTTTTTCTTGGTTGTTTCTAAGTGATACATTTTTTAATCTAAGATGATACTTTTATATTGAAAAGAATAAATTTCTGTAATACTGACCAAATCTTGTGTCAGAATGAAATGAGTTAGATTCCTACATATCACACATGTAATATGGACTATTGTCATATGTTTCAAAAATAGTGGGAGTTTTTATCTTACTATTGTCTATGTGGTGGGAGTTTTAAACTAAAATGGATGTTTTATAATGAAAATATGCACTTTATGTCATTCTAGCCACATCATGTGTAAATTTTTTTCTAGTCCATTCAGACACCCCAAAATTGAATTATAGACCATTTTCTAGAATTTTCATGTATAGATGATCTTTTTTTCTCAATTTTATCTATGTGACATATTTTTTAAACTATATTGTCACTTTTTATGTGAATAATACGAACATTGTGTCATTTCAGCCAGATAGTCTTCCATATTAATACATGGTTGATTACTAGATTTCAAAAATGAAATATGGATCATATTCCTAATTTTTAAATACAATATGATCTTGTTTACTATATTTTGGAAATGTATTTTTAATTTTAATCTAAAATAACACTTTTATATTGAAAATAACACTTGGTTTCATTTTGGTCACATCGTGTGTCAGATTGATGTGTTGTAAATTCGTACACATAAAAAATAAATCATGGATTATTTTTTAAAATTTTTAGGATTATCTGATATCTTATAATATCATTCGGCTATGTGTTGTTTTTTCTAGAGTAAAATGATACTTTTAATTTGAAGACATGTACGTTATGTCATAATGGCTAGACCATGTGTCATATTGAAGTTTAGTTGATTCCTACCATCACACATGAATTATGAATCATTTTCATAATGTTTGAAAACAATATAGTCTTTTATTATTATTATTTATAATCTGATTCATGTTTCAAAGTAAAATTGACTATTTTTATTAAAAAACCACTTTATGTCCTATTGAAAACATTATGTTTCAGATTGATTTTCTGTCAATTCCCATGCATCAAAAATCAATTATGTAGGAATTTCTAGAATTTTAAAGTCAATATGAATTTTTTTCCATGGTTTGATGATGTTACACATTTTCATAATAAAAATGGAACTTTTATATTGAAAACATGAACATTGAGTAATAATAAAAAGAATATTTGTTAAATTTATATATACATGAATCTTAAAAATCACAAATAAGATCACTGACACCACTAAAATCCTTTGGGAAAATTAAAAACACTCAACTAAGAAATAAAAATGTTTAAATAAAGAAAGGCCTTGATTGCAATATCATAATTAACAAAACTATGGGGTTTTAATGTGTTGATTTGGATAATGTGTTCCGGAAGTAGTGGCATAAATGTTTCAGTTCTAAGAGATTTTGAATGACACAAGGGATTGGGTCTTTATTGTGGTTTATTTAAAATATCATAAACATTTTATCAGTGGGTTTTAAAAAATATTAATGAAGACCCATATTTATCATCACTAAAATAGAAATTTATGATAAAAATACTCTTTTTGAGTTATAACTCTTAGAACTGATAAAGATGTAATTTTATCAGAACTTTCCATAAAAAATAGGTAACAATTGGTTTTGTATGTAATTTCAATTTTAATATTGAAATAACCTATATTTATTTTAAAAATTTGGAAAGGGGAAATAATGTTCCAGTTTTCTTGACCTTGGAGGTTATGGTTTCAAATATCATCCCTCCCCCATAGAGTGGGAAGGACCTATATCATCCTTAGAGGGAACTGAACCTCTCTGTTTCTCCCCATTTTATATCCCTAGTTATTTTCTCTTCATTCCCCCATATCTATCATATACCTAATGTTATATATTTATTTATGGATTACTAAAACATTTTCTCCCATCCTAAAATTTCAATTATGCTTCATTTCTTTTGAACCTAATGTTGATAGCATACTTCAAAAAATGTAATCTATTCGTGGATTCATTTGATCTTTTTGTTTTTAGATATTGGGGATAACAAGATGGATTAACTATGGGTCTTCTCAAAATAATCCACATCATGATTCAGTTCTCCTCATATAATGACTTGGTCATTCCCTAGTCAAGTGTTTCCCTCATCTGCAATAGATCTTGTTTCCCTTTATTTAGGTGGACTTACAATTTCTACATGAAATGAGATACCTAGAGTATGATGATTTGGGTTAGTTTTCCAAAATGCCATCTTCCTTTCCAGAATCCTTTTATTATTAAAATTTTAGGTAATTTTGTTTGTAGGTAATTATGTTCTGATAGTAGAACTAAAACAATTTTTTATCCTATTTCATTAAAAAATATTATCAAATTCAGAGTTTTAAGAATGTCAAAAAAAATGTTTGGATCGCATTTGGGGAAGAGTTTCACTAAATGAATCCTATTTTTTTGATTCATGGATTTATTTTTTATCTTCATTCAATAAAATTTTTCACTTGATTGCATTGCATAAAAATGGGTTCTTGCATCCCTACTAGAATATGGATGCAATATTGGGATGTAGTGGTAAGCGTATTATGTCCATTTATATTACTTGAATAAAAGAACATGTTTAAATTGGTGTTCTATTAACTGAAACATTAATTCATTAGGAAGTTCACTATGGATTACTTGAGGGTGGGGAATCAAATGGGGAATAAATACCTATTTGTCTTACAATGAAACACTTGTATCAAAATGTAATAGAAATTCTTGTCACCATCTAGATAAAGGAATATCTGTTAATCCCTGATTTAAGAATTGTAGACACATATGGTTGATTGAGATTTTATTTTTATGGTGTGTGTACAACAAAGATCTTTGAAATTAATATAAATGTAGCTAAGGAGGCATACACTGAGAAGGGAGTAAGAATTGGTGATGAATCTAAACACAATGATGTGTTATTGGTGGTAGTTGATGAAGATGAGATGATATGTATAACCATTAAATGAATCTTGGACTGCGTGAATGAAAAAATAGTCTGAGGTTGAGAGGTACTATCTCAACATTTAATATTTTAATTCACATTAATGATATAGAGATTCAATGTTTGGTTTACGGACAAGGGGATGAAATACAAGAAACAATGGGCATTGAAACCCCAATACTAGTAGAGAACTTGTTTAGAAGTCAATTCCTTTATGGTAAATATTAATAAGACGATATATCTAGCCAATTTTCGATGGATAGTGTCGATGGAGTGTATTTAAGAAACCTATACGACCCAATGATGAGGAATATGTGGAAAAGAAGAAATTGGATTTTGGAAGATGCACAGTGCTAAAGGGAAATAGGTCTAAAGGTATTAATGGATACCCTAGATAACTTAATATGATGGAAACTAATTCATCCAAAAAGAATAAGTAGATGGATAGTGATCCAATTTCTCTTGGATAATAAAGAAATATGCTTTAGAATCTTTAAAGTGAAAATCAGATAATTGAGTATGGTGAGGCCAAGGGACATCAAATGGGTTGTAGTATAATGGAAGATCTGATTTGAGAATAGGAGGTATCTAATTGTAAGGCTTGGGGGTAAATAATGAGGATGGTGAAAACGGGGAGGCATGGGTGCTTATTTTTTATTTCAATGAAGAAATGTTGTAGGAGGTATTTTATATCAATGCTATAGAGGAGGAGGTTCATTAGATGAATGAGAGGAAGATCCAAGTGGACACTAATAAGGAACAATGTTTATAGATCAGTAAAAAAGATAGTATTTTGATACATGGGTTCAATGGAAGGAAGATTTCTGTGGAAGTGTTTATCAAAATTTTGGTCAAGAAGGTCTATAGTTTTGAAGACCTCACCGAGGATGACATGTACACGAATTCTACTACTCTTCAATAGAGGTTATAAAAAGGTACAGTTTCTAAAATAATTAGACTCAATTTCAATGATTAGATTATTTCTTATGGTGTATATTGATTTCATGTTCATAAAATGAATGGTTTACGACTTTTTTCATAAATGTTCTTTACCTAATAAAAACATTAATTTTCAGTCATCTGGTAAAGACTATATAAAATAAATTATAAAATATTAAATGATTATATTTGAAAATTAAATAAATAATAAAAAATATATAAAAGTAATAAATATTATTAAGGAATAGATAATCTTAAATGCATGAATGTATTAAATTAGTAAAATTTTATAAATAAAAATTAATAGAAAAGAAAATTATTAAAATAATGAATGAGTTTTATTAAATATTAAAATTATTAAAAAATAAAAATTATATTATATTAAAATGCAATGAATACATATTAAATATGTACATTAAAAACATATTAGAAACCATAAATCCTAAATAAAAAATATGTATAAAAAATTGAAAATTAATAAATTACAATAATATCAAAAACATAAATATTAAAGCTAAATAAATTATAATGAAAATTTTAAAATAAGTGAAATTAGTTGTGAATAAATAATACTAAATTATTTTTATTGAATGAGTTTTATAAACTTGTAAATTTAACTATTTGAACATCTATATATTATAAATATATTAAAAAGTGAACAAATATTTTTAATTATATACATCATTAAAAAACTAAAAATGAATATACAATAAAATAAAAATGAATAAATATCAATTATATAAATTAATACAATATTAAAATCATATAATATTCATGAAAAAACATATACAAATAATTATTATGTATGGATAAAATTAACAATGAATCTTTGAAATTGATTAAAATAAAAAAAAATAAAAAGTTTTATTTATTAGATAATATTTAAAATGAAGAAATTTGAAAAAAATATTTTTAATGTAATAAATTGATTATTTTTAATAATATTATTAAAAATTAATAATATATAATAAATAAAAACAATATATATATATATATATTATTTTATAAAACATGATAATAAAAGAATTATGAAAAATTGACTAAATTTAAGAAATATTATGTGTGTGTACGTTATATATAAAAATTAATTTATTACATATACTTGTGAATCAAATTAATGAAATAGACATTTAGTATAAATTAAATTGAAAAAATAAAATTTAATTAAATGACCATTACTTGATACAATTATTTTATGTTATTAATAAAAAAATAGTTAATTATAAACCATTTTTCACTAAGTATATTACTTATTTAATGTAAATATTCATATTTTTCATTATAGAAATCATATATTAAAAAATATTATATGTATATATATATTGATTTTGTAAGATCACAACCATTTACAGAGTCATATCATGCCCATTTTCAGGTACTTTTGTTGTTCTTATGTACCTTTGTTTTGGAATTGTGTCTTGGGGTGCATTTGGGTGTGATTTTATAAAAAATTAACGAATATAGGGTTCTGCATGGTTTGCACACAGTTTGAAAATCATAGTGCCTAAACTCTAGTAACTTTGAAACCCTGGGTAGTTAGGATCCACACAATTAGAGATCAGTTTGATAAACCATCCGTCTATTTTGGTGTAACCGTGCGAACCAGGATAGAGAGGTCTCCATGGATGGTACACAATTTACCATAACATGCGCCCCAACCTAGGAAATTGTTCACATGGGTATTTATTATCCTAAAATTTGTTTTTAAATCACTAAACCCCTAAAACCATTCTATTTTAACCTATTATCAAGATTGATGATTAATAGGAGATCAAAGAGATTTTCATAGGGATTCCAAGTCCATTCGAATAATGTTTCTCGAGATATAAAGCATGTATTAAAGATCCTCTCTCTTCCTGGTATGTGCATTTCATCCCACTGCTTTTTATATTATATCTTCTATCATTATTTGATCTCTTTATAGAAGATCTCCACTATTTCCATATATCTAAACTTATGTGTTTATATTTATATCTATTAATGTATAACTACATATATATTTACAATATCTAGATGCCTTTGATCATAATTTTGTGTTTAGGGATTTAGGTCCAGATCTTGATCGACATCATTGTCCCATTCAGATGTTCCAGATTTTTGCTGGGAAAGAATACATCAATTAACTAAGTTAGGTGGTCTAAAGAGAAATCCCATAGTCATGGATTTGATAGGTGTTTCTGAGATTATTGATTTGTTAGCATCCCTTGATAATTGATTTCGTAAATTGATGTAAATAAAATTGAATAATTGACGTATGGATTCTTTAGGGATTAAATGGATGATTTATCCATGGGGATAAGGGGATTTCAAAATTAATGATTTAATTGGGGGAATTGTTTTTTATTGGGATATTGTAACTAAGATATAGAATGTGGTTGGTTTTGAGATAACTAATGAGGTGGAATTAATTATGAGATGATGTCTGGATATGTGAGATAGTTAATGGTGAATTAATTATGTTTCATGACGTTGATTAAGATTATTCATTTTGAGATTAATTATGACAAGTTGGGATTTAGTTTGGATAATTAATTGTAGATAATTAATTATTTAATAATATTTGTGTAAATTGATTAATTAATTGATGAATTAATTAATGAGTTGTATACTAAGTTAATTGTGGGGTTAACTAATGGCCTTTGATATATTTAACTAATCATTGGATTAGTAAGGGAATGATGTTATTAATTCAGATGAATTAAAAAATCATTTGAATCATTGAGAATGTGGGTTCTAGACATGGTGTTTAGACTAATAGAGAATTTGGGGCAAGAAAAATGACATTTTACCCCAATAGTAGATACAAGTGCATGTGAGGTAGAGTGGTGGACATGTCGATCTACACTGATTGAGAAAGAGGGGTGTGAGGCATGTTGATCTTCACCGATTGAGATGTTGAGGGTTATAAATGGTGTTCCACAAGAAACTCATAATACTAATGAATTCTTTGTTAAATTAGAGACATCGATCATTCTAAAGATTAATGTTAAAAGTAAAGAATAAATGATAAAGTGATAATTTTTTAATAATTCATTTAATTTATTACCTTATATTGTTTCATACCCTAACTTTTGGGTCGAATTGTTTTAAACATCATTGGTGGTGGCCAACTGAGTTGTACTAACACCGTATTTGTTTCGCCTGATTGGCACCCGAGCAGACGTTGTTGTTGTAGGGTAGGATAAGGGAAAGGGCCTAAGTTAGGTTGTTGTTTGGGAATGGAACATGGGTGAGAGAACCAAACGTGGTTCAGGAACCTCTTGGGAGTTTTTGTGTGTTTATTTTTAGTTTCATTTTATACACATGACACATTCATTATCATAGCATTATATCACTTAACAGTTGAGTATGGATTTATTGTTTTGACTATCATGTGACATAGTATTGTTCTGGTTATTTAAAGTAATTTGTGTGTGTCTATTTTTGTTTCATCCTATAGTGTTCAGATATACTAAAATAGGGTATAGTCTACCCATGATTGACTTACAAGACACTCGCTACATGTTGGAACCCTCTATTATATCGGGGGGTGTGATTGAGGGAATGTGATCAACTGGCTCGTGGTAACATTTATTGGCACATAGGTTTTGATGTTACAAAGTGGTATCAAAGGTGATTTCTTTCTTTCCTATTCTTTTGTATTACTATTAACAGAAAGGTATACAAGATACTAGGACAACATGGGGCCTGGTAATGAACTCACGCATATGATTTTCAAACCCTTGTACGGTGAAAAATCGGGTTACTCGGGGTGGAATTGTTTTGATTCCTGTTTGTTGTTAAAATTGGATATTATTTCAAATTAGGTGAGAACCTGTGGTGTGATTTGAAACTTTTTTTGGATAATTTGTTATTATTGATTCATGGACTAAAGAGGCATGATAGTTTAGTCTGCATGTATCATTCGAAGAAGTCAGTGTTATTGTGACATGCATCATTTTAGTCACTCATGGGAAAATGGTTTGTGGGTAAGTCGTTGAAAATAAATGGTTTCCCTTGTTGTGGGATTGAAATGAAAATGGTTCCTCCCAGGAATTGAGAAATATTGAAAAATTATGCAAAATGAGAATACTTGGGTGTCAATATGAGAATCTTGTTAATGAAAATGTGCTTACGCTTGTTAACCAAGATCTAGGATTAGAATGGTTAAAGGTATAGATAGTGCCTTAGTGTTGACAGTGTGGAATGAAATGGAAAAAGGGCATGTTGAAACTTGTTGTGGTTTTTTTTACTATTATGTTAATGTTATACATTTTTCTCTAAGACCTAAGAGGTCTATTTGGAATTGTAGAGAATATACCTCCACGACACTTGTTGGGAGGGAGACCGAGGGGTATGGCTCAGAACAAACTTCCACACAGGTAACTTAAGGTACTGTTGGATTAAGAAGAGGATGAAAGGGAGAAGGTACAAGAGATATTTTATCATTTCATGAAATCCATGGAAAGAGGCCTTGGACGGGTTCTAAAAAGCATGTCTGAGTTAAGAGGACTGTCTTGGCTACAACACCCTCTGAATTTTACTGGAGAGGGTGGACATGAAGGAGATGAAATCTAGATTGAATCCTTATAGATGATACTTGACCATTTGGAGAATCATACTGATAGGAGGGTCACGTTGGAATCTTATGTTCTATGGGGGTCAATGAAGTGCTGGTGGGACATTTAGGTATGATTCGAGAAGACAGATGAGATGTTATGGGAGGATGTTCTGGAGAAGTTCTTGGAACACTTCTATCCAGAGACACTAAGACAAGATAAGGATTCATATTTTATGTATTTGACCTGATGAAGCATGTCTATAATAGATTATTCCAAACATTTCACTAATTAACAACATTTTCCCCAACATTGGTTGTAGATGAGGCTACTTCGACAAACCAATTTCTGGATGGACGTAGATGTAAAATTATGCCTCAGGTGAATATATTTAGGATGATGAAGTTATCAGAAGTGGTGAATCGGGCTCTAATTCTCCGGGGGAACATAAAGTAGGCTACTAGTACTAGATGGGTAGTTGTCACTGGACAATCATGAAGTGCGCTTTCCAAGGGATGAAAGCACCATCATGAGAACCTTTGTCAGGATACTGGAAAGCACGGTGGAAAATCCAGAGGAAAAGTTTCTCAAGATATTACTCAAGTGTTTTTACACCATTGTGGTAAGCCAGGATGCTACCACACATTTTTCTAACCACTAGTGGAGTGCCAATTTTGAGGTAATATTGGACACCTATAGAAGTTCTACAGGATGATGCAGTGATAGGATGACGTTGATGGAGAAGATGAGAAGTTTTAGGGGTTGGGAAGGGGGTCTTCTACTCTTTATAGGTTCGGTAGTTGGGGTTCTACTAGCAGAGGCCGTAGAGGTAATGGACATTGTGATTTAGGGTATGGACACCTGTATCAATACAGTTGTGCTAATTAGGGGAGTCAGGCATTTCCAAATGGGATAGGGGAAGGATAGTTACATGCGGTGCAACCTACACTTGTGGGAAGCGAGGTTGGGACATCAATAGTGATATTTACTATTCCAGTAGCTTCTAAATTATCTATTTTTTATTTGATAATGGTTCCTTTCATTTATTGATATATGAAAATCTAGTTAATTACCTGAGCCTATAGGTGGAGCCCATAATTCGAGTAAACAATATCGATACACCATTTGGAACATGGTGTAGAGATATTTATCTATGTATGGTATGTTCACTAAAGATCAGGGTGTATCATTTTTTGGGATCTGAATTTCCTTCATATGACGGGCTTTAACCTGATTATGGGTATGTACTTGTTAGTCACATAACAAGTCCACATCAATTATTATCATATAAGAGTGAACTTTTGGTCACTTAAGGGTGAAAAATATGTTTTTCATAGAGAGTGGGATATCTTATAGAGTCGAGCGAGGACAATTACTCAGTAATTGAGAGAGATCACATTCCAAGTATGTAGTCATTTTCTAGATGATTAGAGTAGTTGGAAATTATACATTCATCTAGTAGTAGAACTATTCCAAGATGTTTTTCCTTAATACTTCTTAGGGTTTCCACCAGAGAGTGTTGTGGAATTCACTATTGAGATTATAATGGGGTTTATCCAGTATCTATTTCACCTTACATAATGATACTGACAGAGATTCCAGAACTCAACACTCAGTTGGAGGAGTTGTAGAATAAATGGATTGTTTGTCCCAGTACATCAATTTGGGGATCAACTATGTTGTTTGAAACGAGTGCTGATGGGAGATTATGATGGTGCGTCGATTTCCCAAATATGAAAAAATGACTATGAAGAACGCATATATGATTCTTCGTTTTGATGAACTGTTTGACCATATAAACTGAGATTACTTGTTCTGAAAGATTGATTTGAGATCAGGGTATCATTAGGTGAGAGTTTTGAAATATGATACACATAATAATGCATTTAGGTGTAGGTATATCTTTTATGAATCTGTGGTGATGACATTTCGGTTGATGAATAATCCAGCAATGCTTATGGCCTCGATGAACAAGATCATTCATCCGTACAAGGATCAGTTTGTGGTGGTGTTCATGGATGAAATATTGGTATACTCCAAAACTCATGATGATCATCCTAAACATCATGAAATCATATTCAATACACCAAGAGAGTATTGTTTACACGCCAAGTTATCAAAGAGTTAGTTTTGGATTGATTTGGAACACTTTTTGGAGAAAATCATCTCAGAAGAAGATGTGTTAGTGGACCCAGAAAAGGTACTAGAAATGGTTTCTGGGGCGAAAGCCAAGAGTGTTGTTTATATCTGAAGTCTCTTTGGATTAATTTTACATTAAAAAAGGTTCAACTAGGTATTTTCCGGATTGGCAGCACAATTTTATGGTTTTATAGAAAAAGGAATAATGAATTAATGGACGAAAGAATGTGAGAATGTGTTCTTGGAGTTGAAGAAGTGATTGACATCAAAACCAATTTTTATCTTACATGATTCAGGTGAGGAGTACACAGTGTATTATAACACTTCTAGGTTAGGAATTAGATATGTGTTGATATAAAGTGGATCCAGTAATTACATATGGATCAAGATAGTTGATTCCACATGAATGGAATTACCTCATGTGTGAACATTAGTTGTAACTAGTGGTTTATGCTCAAATGTGATCGAGACACTATATTTTTCATGAAAAGTTTGCATTTTTCAAAGAAAAAAAGCATAAATTACATATTTTCATAGGGTGTATTGAATCATTGGCATCAAATATTGGTAGAGTATATGTTATCCTTTGATTTTGAGTTTCCATATACACCTAGATATTATAATAGTGTGGATGACGCCTTATATAGGAAAACTCTGACCCAATTGGTACCTGATTCAAGTTCAGAGTGGAAGATGATGAATTTTCAAGCTGAAATGCTTGTGTTGGTTCAAGAGATTTTGGTTATAATGACTCTAGTTTTAGTCACAGTGGAGTCTACACATTTGAGGCAGATCAAGGACAGTAATAATGAGGATCAATAGTGATTGTCCTTGAGAGATATCCATGATGTTCGAGAGACACCATCAGACTTGTTGATAGTTGAGAATGATATCATCTATGTGAAAAATCGAGTTGTTGTACCTATGAGTATATAATAGGAACTTATGTGAGAATTACATTCCTTGAAGTGGGAATTACATACTGGGGTGAACAAATGTACGATGACATCTGACAATAGTTTTGGTGGTCAGGGATGAAAAAGGATATAGCATGTTTCATGACACGATATTTCACCTGTTAGCTGGTGAAGGCAGAGCATCAATGAACTGATGTTCTATTGAATCCATTGCCTATTTTTGAATGGAAGTGGAATGACATGACTATGGATTTTGCAGTAGGTCATCGAATTATGCTTCTGAATAATTATTCTATTTTGGTCATTGTTGATAGACTAACAAAGATATCACATAACTTACCGATCATGGAAACCTTTACAGTAGAACAGTTGGGGAAACTATATGTTTGAGAGATATTATGTTTGTATGGGGTTCCATAGACTATAGTTTTAGATGGAAACTTGGGTGTTACATCACATTTCTAGTATTGATTATAGAAGGAACTTCTCACAATGGTTTTGTTGAGTATGACTTTCCACCCAAAGACAGATGGGTAGTCAGAGCATACCATACAAGTGTTAAAGGATATGTAGTGGCCATTTGTGAATGACTTTGGTGGTTCTGGGGAGAAGTAGTTGGATTTAGTGAATTTCCAAAATAACAACATTTATAAATAAACTATAAATATAGAACCATATGCGGAACTTTATGGTAGACCATATTGATCATCGCTATGCCGGATAAAGGAGGGTGAGTAAGAGTAGTTGGGACCGAGTCTCGTGCAAGATACATTGAGGTAGGAGTGGTGGATTAGAAAACATATGGAAAAAACTCAGAGTAGAAAGAAGTCATATAATGATAGATGGAGACAAACCCTAGAGTTTATAGAGGGTGATATAGTATTCCTTCGGGTGTCACATAGGTTAGGTCACTATAGGATATGGTGGTGGGGTATTTTGGAACCCATGTTTGTAAAACCTTTTGAGGTAGTAGGGAGAATCAAGTAGGTGGTTTTCTGAATGTCCCCTCCGTCGAATTGATGCACCATACATGATATTTTAAATTTCTCACAACTATGAGGGTATCACCTCAAGCCTTATCTTGTGATATATGTGGATATTATTTACCTCATGATATATGTGTCTTCTGAGGAACATCAGATACAAGTGTTAGATCATAGTGAGGAAGTGTTTTGGGGAAAGACCTTGCAAATAGTTCGTGTGTTATGAAAACATGGACATGTTAAAGAAAAAACATGGGAATGAGAAGCAGACATTAGGGCTCAATGGACCAATTTTTTTTGTCTAAGAATCTTAGTGAATTTAGGGAGGGATTCTCAATGATAAACTGTTATAAGGATGGTATATTGTAGGATCCCGATCATTTATAGAGTCATCATGGGCCAATTTTCATGCACTTTTTTTGTTTTTATGTGACTTTGTTTCAGAGTTGTTTCTTGGGGAGTGTGTAACACCCCCGGTAAATAAAGAATATGAAATTTTCATATTTATCCATATTTGTGAATAAAATATTGATATTACTTTAAAGGGGACGCTATGCTTGATGGCGTACCCAATACGCAACAACGAGTTTCTTGGGAATCTTACGTTGTACTCTAATAATAAAATAATATTATTTTAAATGGTAGTTAACATGTAGTAGTTGTATTGGTTGGAATGGGTAGAAATAACTAAAATATGATTATATATGTTTCTAAATGTTTTTACATTTATCCAATAGAGGATAGAGGCTTAAAATACGGAAAGAATTCAATTTTAGGCGTATATGCCCTAGTTTTCACTAAAGGTTCACTTATCACCTTTTTATGGTGAACCGTAATTAAATATATTTTTGTTCACTATTATAAATTCTATTGGACCAAATAAAACTCTTCTTTATAATTGGGACATCAAAATTTACTTTGTGTAAATTTTTGGTATCTTTCTGATAATGTTCTTTTTTTTATGAATAATGTAAAATGTTGTATTTTAATTCAAACCCTCTTTTTAATCTAATTTATTTATATGATTAGATTATCTTTTTAATTGGTTTTAAATTTAAATTAGAATATATTTTTACTATTAAATCCATTAGCGGTCGTTGGAATTAATTTCACTTTAAAATCGGACTTCAACTAGTGTCAATCATTTGATACTTATTGTTTCATAAAAACACGCTATTTGTCATGACAGCAGGAATTAATTATTAAATTAATTAATGTGACTTATATGTTTTTAATTTTGTAAAGTAGACTACATTTTTTTATTCGTAATATCAAATATATCTTAGGGAAATTTCTGGTAATTTTCTAAAAAACTTCTAATTTTGATGAATAGTGAAACCACTAAGTGGTACTTATAAAAACTGATTTTCCGTTTAAATGAAATTTTGTCATCATTGTGTTTTGATTTTCAAAAATCTGACATACATGGTTGTCATTAAGAAGTAAAATGTGGTTCAATGAGATTAATATAATTTTTTGGTGAATTGTAACTTATTATGTTTTTAATCGCGATTAGTGGTAATTAGTGTAGTTTAAGGTAAAAATAATATTTTAATAATATGAGATGACCTAGACACATGTCCTACCCTAATTGGATGTCTCATGGACGACCAAGACAAGCCATGGGTCAACTTGGGGACCCCATGGAGCCACTTTGGTTGGAAAATGACATAAATACCTTTTATTTAATGTTAATGTACAAAATGGCACAAACATGATATGTTTTACTAAAACAATTTTTAGACGGGGTTATACAAGTCAGATGTTTGATTATAAATAGTAATTGGAAAGATAAAAATATTTCCTACATCATAGTATTTTTTTATAATTTTTATACATTATATAAGTAAAATTATTTATGACATAATAATGATGCAGCGATGACATCATTATATGACGATTTAAATAAAATGGAAAGATAATGTAAACTCTATGAACTAAACATGTCCAAAACTTATTGGATGGGTGGATTTCGAACCCTTATCACCTTATCCACGAATTATATCAATGTGGGACCTTTTAAAACCGAAACACATTTTCAAATAAAGTAATATTTCTTTACTTTCCAAAAGTGCCCCTCCTCTCCTCTTATAAAAGGCCCCCACCTCTACCTCATTTAACACACTCCTCAAGCCTTTGGATCGGCCAAACCCTTCCCATTTCCTCTCTCCACATCCCTCTCCTCATCCTAGAGGATTCCCTTTGGGCATAATCCGTTCAAAGGAATCCTTTAGGCTCAAATCAAAAGTAGTTACACTTATAAAGGTAATTAATTCTCTCTTGTTCATTTGTTTTATTTTTCTTCTCCAACCCCCTAAACACTATTTATTTACTTATTTTGTAAAAAAACAAATATCTACAATATACCAGGATGTTTTTATAAGATTTATTCGAGCTACACTCTCACACAACTACATCAAATGGTTAAAGAACATACGGTTTTTGTGGATGGCGAAATTCTGCCTCCCGAAACGATGATTGTTCAATACTCATTTAACACCTTCAAAGGAGGCCATTATGATGTCACTATTTTTATATATGATATATAATATGCTTATTATTTCCTTAATATTATTTATTTTTCATTTATGTCATACCATTATTGTTTCCATTATGGGTAAACACGATATCTTCATTTTAGGAAGTGCGGACTACCGCCCCCTGAAAGTGATTTGATTCGTTAATACCATATGTGGGATGTGTAAAGGATAAAGTTAATTATATTATATATGTTATTATACTGGAATTATAATATAATCTTATATCATTATGATTCCATTCTATAAAATATGAAATAGAAATTAAAGTAGCGTGCATGCGTACGTACGGCTTACCGTCTCCATGAACGGTGCATTTCATTTCTTACCTCTAAATGATTATGTGATATTATAAATACATGTATATGCTGGATATATATGATATATATGATATCCAAATCAGGAATGTCATTTTGGATATAAAAAACCTTTGACCACGAACAACATATAATTGTAAGAAGTCCACTTTCGACTTAAGAACCAAATATTGACAAAACAAACATTATTAACTTAAATGATTACATAATGTTTATAACATGGAAATAAGTGATATAAAAGGAATAATGAACTTGAAAATGGTTCTTAAGCAAATATAAATTAACTAAAGTTTATTATTCAGGATGTTAAAGAATGATCGAGTCAAGTTGGACCGGAGGTAAGGGATCCTACTCCTCTCTTTCTTTTTAAGTACACACTTTTATGTCATTCCTTTTAAAGCTCATATTTCTTGTTATTGGGATTATCGTTTATATTAAATTTACTGAAATTTTTATGTTCATGTGATGAGAGACCCTATTCTCTCTCATCAATCCATTTTGGAAGTTTTGAGTGGCGCCGATATGCTGCCGAATTTTCGTAAGAGATCTAAACTCTCTCTTTCTTTTAAAGTACTCTCCTTTATGTCACTTATTTTAAGCTTCTATTTGTTATGTTGGGGGATGTTCTTTTATATTACTCTTTCTGTTAACATTATGTTGATGTGATTAGATACCCTATTTCCTCTCATCAATCCATTTTGGAAGTTTTATGTGGCGCCGTTACGCTGCCGAGTTTTCATAAGGGATTTTTCATCTCACTTTTATTCCCGTGAGATTTATGCTACATTTGCCACAAATTCCATTGAGTGGTGTATGTACTTACCATTATTATACTCTTTGTGTAATATAATTTCGTTTATGATTATTTACATCAATGATCTATTGTCTTTATTTCATGGGGTGTATGTTTTGAAAGATACCCATGTCGGTAAGGAAACCTTTCACCCTCCTCTTTTTTAAAAGACGTCTTTTTTTGGGTCTTTTAAATTACATATTCTTATGTTGGGATATGTTCTCATATATCCTGATTGATGTAAATTTTATGTCCAAGTGATGAGATACACTTTTTATCTCTCATCAACTCATTTTGATGTGATGTCGTTAGGATGTCAAGGGAACATTTTAACCCAATTTCGATTTCTTTGGGTTCAACATGTAGTCATTGAATATGTCATCCATTGAATATGTGTGAATGACCTTTTATTGTTTTACACTTAATATCCACTTATATTGGGTGTATTTATATTTGTCATTGATATTTTTGAGATTGATTTGCACTTAATTTAAGGATACCTTCTTTATAAGGGATTTCATCACATTTGACATTTCTATTGAGGGTTCATTGTTGTAATGAACCAATTCACTCTTATATGGTGTATATACTATCCTTTGGAGTATTATATCATGAATCCATTTATTCTCATGATATTATAAAGTTCTGACTAAATGTTATTCCTCAATTATTGTATTCAAGTGTCTCTAATTTTGGTAAAACCCCTTTAACCAAAATGTCATTTTAAATGTTTTAATTATTTGTTCTTATTAATATCCATGTTTTCAAAATGGTTTTAAGGATTTATTTATATCGATATTAATGCTTTAAAATTTTAAGCTTCAAGGTGTTATAGGAAACATTGATTAAAAAATCTATTTATTAAATGTTTTAAATGGTTTTGAAAATGGTTTTGATAAAGGATTCTATTATGATATATTGTGATGTGGAAATGTTATCATTCCTTTATATTGGTTTTATGTTTTATGATTTTATATTGCTACTTGGACATTTTAACGGGTGGTTACGTTATAAACCATATGACGGGTGGTGCCGTGAATACCAGGACGGGTGGTTACGTTATAACCTCCAATGCA
Source organism: Viscum album (assembly GCA_963277665.1). Classification (NCBI taxonomy): domain Eukaryota; kingdom Viridiplantae; phylum Streptophyta; class Magnoliopsida; order Santalales; family Viscaceae; genus Viscum; species Viscum album. The sequence goes on along the minus strand of OY728158.1, from coordinate 368,441,584 downwards.
TTGGGTATGGAAGTCGGCCGTATGGCTATTCCATTAAGTATGTATGGAAATTGGCCGTATGGCTATTCCATTAAGTGATATGTGTGGAAGTCGACCGTATGGTTATTCCACTTAAGTATATTAATGTCCCAAGTTACCTTTTTATATGTTATGCGTTCTTTATATGGGTTTTATGGTAATCCTTTGGTTACGCAAATATAAGTAATGATACTTTTTTTCAGTGAAGTGTTTTTACTACTTCATTAAGGTAAAAAGTATTACATTGTTAAAGTATTCATGGTTTACTTGTTGTTTTGAAAAACTAACAGTTTTCATCCTTTGTGTATCCCTTACTGAGCTTCTTATGCTCATCCCAAGTTTTTGAAATGATTTTCACAGGACTTAGCGTGGAATAGGGTCAAGGATGGGATCAAGGGAAAGTCATGTTACCTAAAACATGGAACTATACATGTTTCTTTTTAAGTGTTTTTATTTTATGGAAATTTAGTAGAAGCGACTACTTTGTAATCTTTTGAGATGTAATAGTTATGTCATAATTCTCTAAAACTCTAAACCTGAAAAGATCCTCAATGTTAATTACTCATTTAATTCAGTATTAAGTATGGTTTAAGGCTGGGGCCTTATAGTTGGTATCAAAGGTCGGTTTAGATAACTTTAGAGGTTAGGGTATTCTTTAAGCATAAGTGACATTACCATAATGCATAGGATTTCAGAAAGAGTCATAGTTTTAGAAAAAGTGAATGAGTAAGTATATCTTAGTGTTTACCTTCCTCATTAGTACATGATGGTTTTATTTATATACTCACACTGACATTTCTGTTTTTAGTGAATGGATCGATCTAGCAGGCACCAAAGAGACAACAGGTTTGAAGGAAACTGTGGTGGTTCTCTGATTAAGAGACTAGAAAAAATGGAGGATTCAATGATGAAACTCATGGTTGTTCTAAACCAAATATCAAGGAGTCATGATCAACCACTTGAACCTTGGTATGTTCTATAATGAATCATGTACGAGATGACCAATCGATGTGGAAGTTTATGTAATAATTAAAAAGGTAACCATTAGGGTTTATATGATCCTTACATTTTAGGTAATTATGGGTTACTCTATGATATGATGGAAAATGAATGCAATGAGATACACTTGAGGTTAAAATATGTTATGATTATTTTTGAAGATTTTATCTCATTTTGGGGAATGTTTTAATAATTATACAATTTTGGAAAAAGGACAACACGCATACCGTGTGACAACCCGTCGCGTTGGACAAAGCTGCGGGAATCGAACCCACAACCAATGTGCGACTGGTATTTATCACCTACCACTGGACTACGTGAAGTCGCTAGTTATTTTGACTGATTCTTTTTAGTTATATGATTCTATGAATTATGAGTAAGTTGATTTTGGGTTATTTATGAAAATTATTAACCTATCATGGAGGATATGTTATTAGGATAATTACTTTCAATGCGAGGCTTTAGGAGCGACTGATGTTGTTTGGAGATAAATGTTACGATTTAACGTGGAAGACTATGTGACTAAATCCTTCAAATGTTTGGGTTTCAATCTTAGTTTGGTTTACTTTGATGGATTTTATAGACAAATTGTTTATCTAATGGTCTTCATTGAACTTTGGGTTTTGTTGGACAAATTTTGGAGATTAAGCATAGATTTTCTTTTTAAAGGTTTATCCTTTTCTGGATTATCTGATCTGGTAGTAACCTTTTTGGTTTTAGTTTTGGTTAAGGTTTGAAGACATGGGAATTTTATAGTTCTTCTTTTGTGGATTAGGTTCTCCTCTAAGAAGTTGTTTATAGTACTCTTAATGCGAGCAAGTCTTCCTAAATACTCGTCTTTTGAAAAAAAAAGATGAGTTTGATTAAGGAATCTAGTAAAAGTTGAAAGTCAACATGATAAGTGATTATGTTTCCTTATGAATAAATTCCTCAATAAAAGGTAACATAAAACAAAAATGTTGTCTATTAACTTTTCCTACTAGGGAATCGAATACCGTTTAACCCATCAAAAGTTTGTGATTTTCTCATTGATAACTTTCTCCTAGACATGTTTACTATCACTCTCCCTCAAGAACATTACCCTTTTCTTTTTCTTCCATGTCCATGTTTTTCTACATGGAATCCTAGTATGGGTTAACTCGGGTGACCTATGTACATATCTTCCTTTATTTTAAAGTGATTGTTTTACCGACTCCTGTTCTGATGTGGGACTTTCAAGGATGTTTCCAAGCTCAATTTTAAAAATTGTGAGGACGCAATTCCCAAAAGGGGGGAAGGATGTAACACCCCAGGTAAATAAAGAATATTACATTTTCATATTTATCCATATTTGTGAATAAAATATTGATATGACTTTAAAGGGGACGCTATGCTCGATGTCGTACCCAACACGCAACAATGAGTTTCTTGGGAATCTTACGTTGCACTCTAATAATAAAATAATATTATTTTAAATGGTAGTTAACATGTAGCTGTTTTATTGGAGGGAATGGATAGAGATAACTAAAATATGATTATATATGTTTTTAAATGTTTTTACATTTATCCAATAGAGGATAGAGGCTTAAAATACAGAAAGAATTCAATTTTAGGCGTATATGCCCTAGTTTTCACTAAAGGTTCAATTATCACCTTTTTATGTCGAACCGTCATTAAATATTGTTTTTTTCACTCTTATAAATTCTATTGGACCAAATAAAACTATTCTTTAGAATTGGGACATCAAAATTTACTTTGTGTAAATTTTTGGTATCTTTCCGATAAAGTTCTTTTTTTTATGAATAGTGTAAAATGTTGTATTTTAATTCAAAACCACCTTTTAATCTAATTTATTTATATGATTAGATTATCTTTTTAATTGGTTTTAAAGTGAAATTATAATATATTTTTACCATTAAATCCAATAGCGGTCGTTGGAATTAATTTCACTTTAAAATCAGACTTCAACTAGTGTCAATCTTTTGATACATATTGTTTCATAAAAACACGCTATTTGTCATGACAATGGGAATTAATTATTAAATTAATTAATGTGACTTATATGTTTTGAATTTTGTAAAATAGATATCATCTTCGAATTCTTAATATCAAATATAGCTTATGGTGAATTTTTGGTAATTTTCTGAAAAACTTCAAATTTTGATGAATAGTGAAACCACTATGTGGTACTTATAAAAACAGATTTTCCGTTTAAATGAAATTTTCCATCATTGTGTTTTGATTTTCAAAAATCTGACATACATGGTTGTCATTAAGAAGTAAAATGTTGTTCAATGAGATTAAAATAATTTTTTTGGTGAATAGTAACTTATTAAGTTTTTAATCGCGATTAGTGGTAATTAGTGTAGTTTAAGGTAAAAATAATATTTTAATAATATAAGATGACCTAGACACATGTCCTACCTTCATTGGATGTGTCATGGCCGAACAAGACAAGCCCTGGGTCATCTTGGGGACCCCATGTAGCCACTTTGGTTGGAAAATGACATAAATACCTTTTATTTAATGTTAATGTAAAAAATGGCACAAACATGATATGTTTTACTAAAAAAAATTTAAATGGGGTTATACAAGTCAGATGATTGATTATAAATAGTCATTGGAAAGATAAAAAGATTTCCAACATCATAGTATTTATTTTATAATTTTTAGACATTAAATAAATTAATTTATTTATGACATAATAATGATGCAACGATGACATCATTATTTGACGATTTAAATAAAATGGAAAGATAATGTAAAATATATGAAGTACACATGTCCAAAACTTATTGGATGGGTGGATTTCTAACCCTTATCACCTTATCCACGAAGTATATCAATCTGGGACCTTTTAAAACCGAAACACATTTCCAAATAAAGTAATATTTCTTTACTTTCCAATAGTGCCCCTTCTCTCCTCTTATAAAAGCCCCCCACCTCTACCTCATTTCACACACTCCTCAAACATTTGGCTCAGACAAACCCTGACCATTTACTTTGGGCAGAATCTTTTCAAAGGAAGCCGTTAGGCTCAAATCAAAAGGAGTTACACTTTTAAAGGTAATTCATTCTCTCTTTTTTCATTTGTTTTATTTTTCTTCTCCAACCCCCTAAACTCTTTTTATTTACATATTTTGTAACAAAACTAGTATATCCAATATACTAGGATGTTTTTATAAGATATATTCGAGCTAAAATCTCACACAACTACATGAAATGGTTAAAGAACATACAGTTTCCGTGGATGGCGAAATTCTGCCTCCCAAAACAATGATTGTTCAATACTCATTTAAAACCTTCAAAGGTGGCCATTATGATGTCAATATTTTTATATATGATATATAATATTATTATTCTTTCCTTAAGCTTATGTATTTTTCATTTATGGCATACCATTATTGTTTCCATTATGGGTAAACACGATATCTTCATTTTAGGAAGGGCGCACTACCGCCCCCTGAAAGTGATTTGATTCGATAATACCATATGTGGGATGTGTAAAGGATGAAGTTAACGATATTATATATGTTATTATACTGTAATTATAATATACTCTTATATCATTATGATTCCATTCTATAAAATACGAAATAGAAATGAAAGTAGCGTTTATGCGTACGTACGGCTTACCGTCTCCATGAACGGTGCATTTCATTTCATAACTCTAAATGATTATGTGATATTATAAATACATGTATATGCTGGATATATATGATATATATGATATCCAAATCAGGAATGTCATTCTGGATATAAATAAACTTTGACCATGAACAACATGTAATAGTAAGAAGTCCACTTTTTACTTAAGAACCAAATATTGACAAAACAAACATTATTAACATAAATGATTACATAATGTTTATAACATGGAGATATGTGATATAAAAGGAATAATGAACTTTAAAAATGTTCTTAAGAAAATATAAATTAACTCAAGTTTATTATTCAGGACGTTAAAGAATGATCGAGTCAAGTCAGACCCGAGGTAAGGGATCCTACTCCTCTCTTTCTTTTTAAGTACACACTTTTATGTCATTCCTTTTAAAGCTCAGATTTCTTGTTATTGGGATGATATTTTATATTAAATTTACTGTAATTTTTATGTTCATGTGATGATAGACCCTATTCTCTCTCATCAATCCATTTTGGAAGTTTTGAGTGGCGCCGATAGGCTGCCGAATTTTCGTAAGAGATCTAACCTCTCTCATTCTTGTAAAGTACTCTCCTTTATGTCACTTATTTTAATCTCATATTTGTTATGTTGGGGGATGTTCTTTTATATTACTCTTTCTGTAAACATTATGTTGATGTGATGAGAGACCCTGTTTCCTCTCATCAATCCATTTTGGAAGTTTTAAGTGGCGCCGTTAGGCTGCCGAGTTTTCGTAAGGGATTTTTCATCTCACTTTTATTCCCGTGAGATTTATGCTACATTTGCCACAAATTCCATTGAGTAGTGTATTTACTGCCCATTATTCTACTCTTTTTGTAATATACTTTCGTTTATGAGTATTTACATCAATGATCTATTGTTTTTCTTTCATGGGGTGTATGTTTTGAAAGATACCCAAGTCGGTAAGGGAACCTTTCACCCTCCTCTTTTTTAAAAGACTTGTTTTGTTGGGTCTTTTAATTTACATATTGTTATGTTGGGATATGTTCTCATATATCCTGATTGATGTAAATTTTATGTCCAAGTGATGAGATACACTTTTTATCTCTCATGAACTCATTTTGATGTGATGCCGTTAGGATGTCAAGGGAACTTTTTAACCCAATTTCGATTTCTTTGGATTCAACATGTAGTCATTGAATATGTCATCCATTGAATATGTGTGAATGAACTTTTATTGTTTTACACATAATATCCACTTATATTGGGTGTATTTATATTTGTCACACTTATTTTTGAGATTGATTTGTCCTTAATTTAAGGATACCTTCTTTATAAGGGATTTCATCACATTTGACATTTCTATTGTGGGTTCATTGTTGTTATGCACCAATTCACTCTTATATGGTGTATATACTGTCCTTTGGAGTATTATATCATGAATCCATGTATTCTCATGATATTATAATGTTCTGACTAAATGTTATTCCTAAATTATTGTATTCAAGTGTCTCTAATTTTGGTAAAACCCCTTTAACCAAAATTTCATTTTAAATGTTTTAATTATTTGTTCGTATTAATATCCATGGTTTAAAAATGGTTTTAAGGATTAATTTATATGGATATTAATGGTTTAAAATTTTAAGCTTCAAGGTGGTATGGGACACTTTGATTCAAAAATCTCTTTATTAAATGTTTTAAATGGTTTTCAAAATGGTTTTGATAAAGGATTCTATTATGATTTATTGTGATGTGGAAATATTATCATTACTTTATATTGGTTTTATATTTTATGATCTTATATTGGTACTTGGACATTTTAACGGGTGGTTACGTTATAAACCATATGACGAGTGGTGTCTTGAATACCAGGATGGGTGGTTACGTTATAACCTCTAATGCATTGGGTATGGAAGTCGGCCGTGTGGCTATTCCATTAAGTATGTACGGAAATTGGCCGTATGGCTATTCCATTAAGTGATATGTGTGGAAGTGGACCGTATGGTTATTCCACATAAGTATATTTATGTCCCAAGTTACCTTTTTATATGTTATGTGTTCTTTATATGGGTTTTATGGTAATCCTTTGGTTACAAAAAGATAAGTAATGATAATTTTTTTTCCAGTGAAGAGTTTTTACTACTTCATGAAGGTGAAAAGTATTACATTGATAAAGTATTCATGGTTTACTTGTTGTTTTGAAAAACTAGCAGTTTTCATCCTTTGTGTATCCCTTACTGAGCTTCTTATGCTCATACAACGTTTTTGAAATGTTTTTCACAGGACATAGCATGGAATAGGGTCAAGGATGGGATCAAGGGAAAGTCATGCAACCTAAAACATGGAACTATACATGTTTCTTTTTAAGAGTTTTTATTTTATGGAAATTTAGTAGAAGCGACTACTTTGTAATCTTTTGAGATGTAATAGTTATGTCATAATTCTCTAAAACTCTAAACCTGAAAAGATACTCAATGTTAATTAATCATTTAATTCAATATTAAGTAAGGTTTAAGGCTGGGGCCTTATAGAGTGTTTTGGTGAGTTTTTAATAAATAAAATAATGGATGAAGGGCTATGAATGGCTTGGGAACAATTTGAAAAACCAGGCCTCTAAGCCCAGGTAACTGTGCGACCCTAGGAAGTGAGTGTCCACAAGGTTAAAGCATGATTTCATAAACCACGCAGATCTTTTGGAGTAACCATGAGAACCTGGATAGATAGGTGTGCATGGTTGGTGCATGGATTACAATAACTGTGAAACCCTACCAAGGAAACCTTGAAAGAATATTTTTATTATCCCAAAATTAGTTTTCAAATCACTTAACCCACAAAATCCCTTTATTTCAACCGAGGCTCGGTCTTGAAAATTTATTGGTGATCCTAGATCATTTCAGAGGGATTCAAAGGCCACTTGAACACCGTTTTTCATGATCTATTGCCTGGATTAATGATCTTCTATCATCCCAATATGTGGCTTTCATCCCATTTCTTCTTCCATTCATTCCTCTATCATTATTTGATATTTTCATGGAAGATATCAACTATTTTAATAAATCTAAACATTTCTTTTGAGATCTAGATCTAAGATTTTACATCTAGATCTAGAGTTTCGAGATCCTGATGCCTTTGATCATAATTTTCAGTTTGGGGATTCAGATCCAGATATTGATCAACGTCATTGTCCCATTTGGATTTTTGGGATTTCTAATCAACAACCCTCAATTAAAGAACTAAGGTAGGATGTATAAATCATGATTTCATACTCATAGATTTGATATAAGTATGTGATATTATTGATTTTGAATCAACCCTTGAAAATTAATTTCTTAAATTGGAGTAATTAAGAATGTGCAATTGAGTTGTGGCTTCTTTGGTGATTAAATGGACAATTGAACCATGTGGCTAAAGGGATTTATAAATAGATGTTTTCTTTGAGATATTTTTTTTGATTGGAGATAATGTAATAGAGATATATAATGTGGTTGGTATTGAGATAATTAATCAGAGGGAATTAATTATGAGAAGATGTTTGGCTATGTGAGATATTAAATGATGAATTAACTACGTTTCATGACGTCGAATAAAGTGATTGATTGAGAGATTAATTATGATAAGTTGGGATTTTTTTGGATAGTTAAATGTGTAGAATTAATTATGGAATAATATTTGTGTAGAATGATTAATTAATTTGATGAATTAATTAATGGGTTGTGTACATAGTTAATTGTTGGGTTAATGAATGGTCTTTGATATTATTAACAAATCATTATATTTGTATGGAAATTAATTGGTTAATTTTGATGAATTAATAAAAGATGTTAATGGTTAATAAAGTGGGTTCTAGAAATGGAGTTTTAGGACAATTTAATAGTTGGTGTGTGGTACATGGTGTTTTACCTCAATCGATGATACAAGCGCTTATGAGGTCAAGTGGTAGACCTGGAGATATAAAACGATCGAGAAAAAGGGGTGTGATACATAGCGATCTACACAAATTCATATGTTGTGTTTCAGACAAGGCGTTTCACACCAAACTAATGATATTGATGATTGGTGAGTTGAATTTGATACGTGGATCAAACTTGAGTTTAATGTGGAAAGTAAAAAATAAATGATAATGTGGTAACTATTTTATTATATATTGTATTAATTTTTTTATAAAATTGCATACACTATCTTTTGGCTGGACTTGTCTTAGACACCATTGGCAGTGGCCTACAGAGTTCTACTCAAACCATTTTAGGGATGACTTATCGGCACCTGAGCTGACTTTGTTATTTTTAGATAGGATAAGGGCATGGACCTCTAATGGGTTTCTATTTTGGAATTGAACATGGGTAAGGGAACTAAATGTGATTCGGGACACTCTTGGTAGTCATTGCGTCTTCGCATTCATTTTAATTTAGACACATGACACATTAATTGTCATAACATGATTTCCCTTTTCCTTAGATTATTGTATTTCCTATTTGCACTATTTTGAATTTGTATTGTTCTAGTTATTTATTTGATTCCACACTTGTTTTTTGTTTTTTGTTCCATTGGTATTTTACTCTGATAAATTAGGGTATTGTCTCCCCATGAATTACATACTAGTTCCTCATTGCTAGTGGGAACCCTCTTGCGTATGTGGAGGTATGCTTGAGGGAATGTGACCAAGTGGCTCGGGGCACCGTTTAGTGGCACACGGGTCAGGACATTACAGATATATATATATTGATATATATATGTGAATAAAATTTTAATTTTAAAAGGAATAAATATATTAATGATTTTTATTTATAATGAAAGTTATGATTAATATATAAAAAAATATAAAAACAATAATTAAAATCAATAAATTAAAAAAAAGGAATAAAAAGAAATATTGCTAAAAAATATTTCAACATTTATTTATAAATAATAATATTAAATAAGACATTTATTAGTTATGGAATGGGATTTATCATTAGTAAAAAAGGATGCATCTTTTATAATCATAGATAAATGACCCATTTATCAATACTGATAAAGGATCCTTTTATATGCCCTTTTTCTTAGCGATGGTAAAGGACGTTGTAGCTGAAAAAATATACAGTTCTACACCACCACTATTATATTACCAAATTAGAAACATAAAATTAAATTGGAATGTAAATATTACATAAATCTAGAATGAAATATAAATATTACATTCCACAATCACTTCAATTCAAAATTGACATAAAATATATTTTCCTTGATGTGATATTTTCAATTAAGTATATATAATTACAATCCAACATACAAAATCAAAACATTTATAGAATACCATTTCAAAAACCAAACTCTATAAAATCATTTTCCATTAATAAACACAATTTTTCTGTAACAATACATAAAAAATAATAAAATAATGACTTTTACATTATTCATATATGATAAATTATATTATAAATTATTATATATTTAAATGGTGTTATCAATTATCCAATTAATTTTATTATTAATTCATGTGTTTCTAATTTTATATTAGTTATCATTTATTATATATAACATTACTTAATGATTACATTATAAATTATTAATTACATTTTTAATTAATAATAGAAATAAATGATATTGGTAATTACATAACATGTTAGTGAAATTATCAGTTAATAGATATTTTAATTACCTAATTTTTTTCTAAAAACGATATAATTAAACAAAATTAGAATATTTAAATTGAAAAAAGAACTTTGATAGTATTGGGCATATTGTGTGTCAGATTGAATCAAAGCCAATTCTTACACATCAATAATTATTTTAGGATCATTGTCCTAATGTTTGAAAATAATACAAGATCAGTTACTCTATTTTGACATTGTGACACATGTTCTAAAATTAAATGAATCATTTATATTAAGAATGCTCAGTTGGAGACATATCAACATCATTATATTTCTGATGGACATGCAGTTGATTACTACCTCTCAAAAATGAATTATGGACTATATGGATAAAATTTAAAAATTATTGGATCTCATTTAATCAATTACGATAATCTGATGATCAATTTGTCATAAGATAAAACATATATTTTTAAAAACAAAAACTTTGAGTCATACTGACCAAAACATGCATTAGATTTACATGAGGTCAATTCCTATACATCAAGAATTTATTATGGATCATCATCCTACATTTTGAAAACAATATGACTTAGTTTTCTATGTTTTGGATACGTGAAGTAGGTTTTAAACTAAAATTACTCTTTTACATTGAATAACAATACATTGAGTCTAACATACCACATTGTTTTTCATATTATCATGTGATCAGTTACTATAATCAAACAATAATTATTGATAGTTTTACTAATTTTATGAAATATTCAGTACATTTTTCATGATTTTTTCTATGTAATGTGAATTTTAAACTAAAAGAAAACTTCTATATTGAAATCACTAAATTAGAGTCATGATGGACACAACATGTGTTAGATTATCATGCAATGGATTCCAATATTTCATGTATGAATTGTGGATTGTTTTTCTAACCTATAAAAATAATCAAATGTCATTTTTTCATCTTTAGATATGTGACATGTGTTTTATAATATAATGAAAATTTTATATTGAAAACAAGAATGTTGAGTCATAATGAACACATAACGAGTAAGACTGACATGAAGACCATTACTAATCAACTTAAATGTATTATTAGTTTTTTAATAATGATGGAATAAAACATGAATTTTTTTCTTGGTTTTGACTACGTGACTCATGTTTTAAAAAAAATTATACTTTTATATTGAAGAATAATTTATTCAAATCAAGATGTTTCAAATTGACAGATGGTTGATTCTAAATAATTATAAATGAATTATGGATCATTTTCTAAAATTTTGAAAATAATAAAGCCTCATATTAATGGTTTCTATAATGTGACACAAATTTTAATATAAAATGAATCTTTTATATTGAATGCATGCCCTTGAAGTCATACTGGACAAATAATTCATCAGAATAATGTTTAGTCAATTCCAACACATGAAAAGTGAATTTTGTATCATTGTACTAATTGTCTAACAAAATATGAGCTCATTTGCCTGTTTTTTATAACTGACATGTGTTTTAAACTAAAATAGGTCTTTTATATTTAAGAAATTAACTTTGAGAAATATTGAGGATATTATGTGTTGGATTATTATTTGATTGATTCATAAATTTGAAAAATGAAATATGGTTTTTTTCATAATGTATGAAAACAATCTAAGATGAATTTCTTAATTATTTCTATGTGATGCGAGTTTTAAAATAAAATTACACTTTTATATTGAAAACATGAACTATATGTCCTACCGACCAAATTATGTGTTAGATTAACAAGATGTCTATAATTCCCCGACCCTGGTTTCCCAGAATCGGTGCATTTTTACATAACATTGGCATTATATAAGTAATCATGTCCTGAAAGACCGATCAGTTTAGTATCCTTGGATGTACAATATACATACATATGTTTTACATTACAACATGAAAAGAAATAAAACACTAGGTTATTCCATTAGAAACATACATGCCTCCTAGATTATTCATAGAAGTCACTAATAACTAACATCATCGTATCCTTAGAAAATGAACAATAAGAAAGGGCTGAACACAAACACTCAGTGATGATAAAAATATAGCAGATGCTGTCATAAATAAGAATAAAAATTTAAGGTAGTGTATATGATTAGAACACAATCCTTTTAAACATAATATTCGGCATAATATGGGAATGATAAATAAAATAATTCCATTTACTTATTCACATGTATATTCTATTAATTTAATCATCACATGTAATATCAATATCCAATTTCATAATGATGGAATGCATAATTACAGATTTCATAACCACATAGTCATGGCCTTGTTCCAAGAATACAAATATTATATTTTCAAGGCCTTTTGCCCGGACACTTGTTTGTCTCATGGGACCTACCGATGCATCAAGGATCTATATAGGGCTCCACCAATCACTTACTAAGTTCAATTAATTCCCCAGACAAAACGTTGAAACATAATATAAACATTCATAATAAAACTAGCATACCAAATGTCAATATTTTAATTACAAACCATGAATGGAATAAAAATAGCACATCCACATTCAAACATAAATCATTCAATACAATATGGAAGATTTTATTATGATAAATCCACCACAATCAATAATAAAATATAGTGAAAGATATCGACAAAGTTGAAAATAGTCATTAAAACTATTTTAGATAAATATCCCCTTTTTCATGAAAACATTTAAATGTCACACTATTTATCAATGAAGTATTTTAGAAGATATTTTTGAATCAAAGTGTAAAATACCACATTGAATGTTTTTAAATTAATTTTAATTTTACAACATTTATGTCCATATATATAAATACATAAAACCATTTTCAACACATGGACATTAATGATAATGATTTAGAAAAATAAATATTCAAAACATTTAAAACAATATTTTAGTTAAAGATATCCTAACCAAATAATAGAAACTTTAATACAAGTAATTGATGAATAAAATTAATAAAAACATTATTGTATCATGATAATAAAGGGATTCATGATATAATATGTCAAAGGATAGTATATACACCATATATACGTGAATTGGTGCATAACGACAAAGAGGTCTCAAAGGAATGTAAATTGAGACAAAATAACTTATAAAGACCATATCCTTAGATTAAGGATGAACCAATATAATAATTATGTGTGAAAAATTAAAATCCAATCAAAATAATTGAACATTCAGTGTAAATAAAAAATATTACATTCACAAATATTCATTTACATACAAAACCAATGACTTGGATGTTTACCTCTATGAATGGAAATTGAGTTAAGATTTCCCTTAAAAATATCATATCAATAGAATGTGAATTTTTAAATGAAGTGATTATGTGTATCAAAGGTATATCTATATAAAGGGGAGTGGAAATTACTACATAAATTATTTATAGTGATACCACACATAATCTTGGGGTAAAATAATCAATGAAGTATGTGTAAAGCCCAATGAGTGGAAATTGAAATTCAAAATTTCAATAATGATTTGGTAAATTACGAAACATAAAACCCATGAAAGAAGTATAATAAAATAGAGATTCAAATACACATAAATTAAATTATACTACACAATTAATACGATCAAGGGTAGTACATACATCACACAAAAAGAAATAGTGGCAATATAGCATGAATCACAAGGGAATAAGAAGTGAGATGAAAACCTCTTACCTCGTAATTTTCCTTACTATAAGAACGGTTAAACTACTAAAAATTGGTGAAATAATTGTTATTAAATCATACAAGATACAAAAACATAAATATGGTATCACATATGATATTCTAATATTTCATTGATAATGATACTTCAGTAGTATCATTGTTTTGGTTGTTAAGTGATTCGTTTTCCTTTAGATGTTTTGTTACGTAAGTCATTTTTTTTCTTTATATGACGTATTTGATTCACATCCAGAATTATATTAAGTTCATAAAAAAAATTAATCATAAAATGAAAATTTTTCTTTAATGATTACGATGGGGAATGAATCTTATTGCGTTCGTGGAGATGTTAATACGTACGTACGCACGAGCGACAATATCATTCTTTTGATATTAAAATCGTATATAAATAGATGGTATATCATATATAAAGAATAATTAAAATGATATATATATTATTTACATAAATTATACATCATTATTATACTTATCCAATAAATAATGTGTTGAATAACAACTACAACACGACATGGAGACGGTAAGCCGTACGTACGGACGTATGGTGAGTTTGTCATTGATATGATGGATAGAATAATAAATATGGTTGTACCATATTTATAATAACATCACAATATATATAAGGTACTGGTTTTTATTATTTCCATATTGAAACAATATAATTAAAAGGATGTCGAAGAAGAAGAGAACTTGATTGTGGGTGGTGAAATTATAAACTCTTCTTCGGGAGTTTCCATTTGAGTTGATCAAAAGGGATCATTAGGTTGAATTTATGAAAAAATTAATGCCTCTAGGTTTAATTAAAGTATTTTTGGAGGATATTTGGGTTGGGTTTGTCTGATCCAAATGTCTTTAGAGGTGTGAAATTAAGAGAAGGGGAAGTACCCTTTTATAAGAGAGGTGAGGGTCACTTTAGTAAAATCTTGAAATATTATTTTATAAAAAAAACATTTTCAGATTCTAATGGATCAAAAATGATTTATTTGAAAGATAACGTGGGTATAAGTCTAAAACCTCTCTATCAATAGGTTTTAGACAGGTTTAGGTCACCATATTAACCTTATCATTTAAATTTAACTCTTAGTTAAATAGTTTGACATATACCATGTCTCTTGGTATTTTTATATTATATGGTTAATAAAAATACTATAATAATACAAGGGAACCACAAGTGGTCCATTATTAATATATATAACCTTATCTAATTCATTTTACTGAACTACAAGTTTTTAATAATATTATATCAATTAATAATATAGTATTTGTTTTAAAAACTAAATTATGTCAATTTTGGGACTATTTAGTATTTTATTTTTTTGAAAGCCATTAAAACATTATCACTAGGAATGTAATTTATTTAATAAACCATAAAATGTCATATTAATCTATAAAATTAGTTTAATTCATCCATAGTTTCAAATTACATTTATTTGGAAATTAATAATATCAATTATTTTAATCATTCATTAATAGGGTAATTATTGCCTCATCATTCTGTCATAGATAAATTTACATATTTAAGGTCATAAAATTATAAATAAAATATCATTAAGTATGAAATAGTTTTATAATTATAATTAACATTTACAGTCTAAGAGATATCTTATATAGCCCATTTTAAAAAATCTTTTACTAAAAGATATATGTTTTTTTCATTTTTGTCTTTTCCTTAAATTAACTATTATAAAGTGTCATTTTCACTATAAAGTGGCTCCATGGGGTTTAAAAATCGACCCACGGATAACCATGTTAGGACATGTATCACGAAATATAAATAGGACACATGTTATGGTAATTTAATATTATTATAATATATTGTTTTAATGTTATTTACTAGATTTACACCTTTAACGACGGTAAATAAAATATTTTCTAAAGTAAATACTCATAAGGTATAAAAATAAGAGTTATTTATTTTAAAAAATGGGACATATTAACTACAAATATGGAATTCATTTTTTAAAATTTAAAACTCATAAGTGGTAGGAATTAATATAAAATTAATTACCATTGTCAAAACAAAAATGCTTGTTTTTAAGAAATATTAACTATTAAAAGATTGACACATGTTTATGTCTAGTTTAAATGTAAAATTACATATAATGACCTAAATTCTATTAAATGTTAAAAATATAATATAATGATAAATAAAACCTATTAAAATGTATAATTTAAAAATACAAAATATTTCGATTATAAAAAGTTTTTTTTCATAAAAATTTAGTATTTTTCACTATTCATCAAAATATGAAATTTATCAGAAAAATACCAAAAACTTATCAAAAAAAAAAATTATATGTTCCAATTCTAAAGAAAAATTTATTTTAATTAAAAAGAATATATAAATGTGTAAAATATTCATTTTTAAAAGGGGTTTTCATTAAAAAACGGTAAAATTTCTTTTTTAATTTTTTTTCTAAATAAAGTTAAGTTGTTCTTATATTATGTATAATAAACACATAGTATTGATTATAAAATTATATGGAGTCTATTAAATTCATTATTAAGTTAATAATTTACATAACGGATTTTTTGAATGACTAGTTTGGTAAGTCATAGTGTGCTCAAACTCGGTGTGGTGGGTAATGGAATTTATTGAATTACGTTGAAAAGATAACGTACTATGAAATCATGGGGTGTTACATTCTTCCCTGCTTTTGGATATTGAATCCTTAAAATTTTAAAAGTTTTATTGGGAAATTCATTTAGAGTTCAACATTTTAAATTGAGTCAATAAAACTATCACTTTAAAAGAAAGAAGGAGAAGTACCAAGGTCACCCGAGATAACCCTACTAGGATTTCATATAGGAAAACAAGGATATGGAAGATAAAATTAGTGTCATGTTCTGATGGAGTGTGATAGAAAACATGATCAAGAGAATGTTAACTATAAGAAAACCACGTACATGAGACGGGATGAATGTTTATTGGTATCCCAATAGGGAAACTAAATAGAAAACTTTTTGATTATTTTATATTCTATTTAATAAAGTTGAGGAATATATTTATATGATTTAATAAGAACATAAAGATATAAAATTACTTTTTACATAGAGTTTTATCCTCTAATAAATTTATACCACTAACTCATCTTTCTTTAAACCACAAGCATTCAAGAAGACTTGGTAACTCCTGAAGCGCTAGAATCAACTTTTAGAGAATCACATGATCCAGAGAGGATAATCTATATATTTACCTTGTCTTTATAGACTAACAAAAACCAAAATGGTTAACACAATATCAGATGATCCCTAAATGTATAATATTTTAGAGAATGAAATACCAATCATAAATTCTAATATTAAACCAACAATACCCAATGTTCAATATATACCATTGAATAAACATTTTATTTAAAATCCTTCAATATAATCCAAACTAATATTGTAACCCAAAACATAGAAGAATTTGATTACATAGTCTTCCATGTTAAATTTTATCTCTAAATAACATCGAAAACCCTTAAAGTCACATACTAAAAATAATTATCCTAATCAAATATTCTCTATGAATGGTTAATCATTTACATAAATAAAAAAAAGCGCTATAAATACATAATAAAAACATAGATAAAAATCCACCATTTCTCCTCAAATGAAATCCCATAGTATTCTATTTTTTGTAGTCATATATTGTTCCCAACAGAGACAACTTTTTCCAAAATAACATATATCACTTAACCCCGAAATCATTATTTTATACTAAGGATATCCATTTGATAAGACAGAAGATCCCAAATCAACTTATTATTGAACAATAAAATCATTTAACTAAAATGAATTAGTCCCGCTAACCTGGAACTTCACATAGTCCAGTAGTAGGTGGTAAATCCCAATCTCACTCTAGTTATGAGTTCAATTCCCATTGCTTTTTCTGACGTGATAGGTTACCACACGATATGCGTGTGATCCCTTTTCATAAAATATATTTTATAACATTCTCAAAATGAGAAAAATTACTCAAAATAACCATAACATCATCTAACAACAAATATTTTCTCATACCTTGCATTTTCATCCCAAAATTAAATAACTTGTAATTACCTCAGATTCATGGACTATATAAACCCAAATGGTTATTTATAACTATATCAAGAATAGAAAATATAATTCTTCCTAAAATAACATTTTCACATAAAAAACTTCAGGGTTACAAATACAATAGAAAAGTCTTCCAATGTAATACCATAAAAAAAGATAACTAATACCTTAAAACATTTCTCCATCTATTTATTTCTATATATGTAATTCCTTGACAAAGAAGTTATCTTATAGAATAATTAACTCACCCGGGTAATTCCTAGGTCCCATACAATTACAAAAAATTACTATAAATTGATTCTTCGGGTCATTTTTATTTTCTTTTATAGTACTCTTTAATTTTCCTCAACAATTCTTTACTATATGTCCTCTCCCACACATAAAGTATTTGTTTGTTCCATTGAGACACTTTCCTAGTTGTCTCCATCAACATTTATTGAATAATGGAAAATTTGATTTCTTTTGTTCATGGTCTCCACTAGGCGATCTTGTATCGGTCACCACCTTTCTCTTCTTTGTTGAGTCCGAGAGTTGGTTAATATATATTTTGTTGATCGTCTTTATGGGAATCTGATTCAGCATGAACACGTTATCTTTTACGACATTCAACATTTCATTTTGTTGCTCTGTTCCACCACCATTCCTACCTTGTAAAACACGTTCAATGTTACTATGACTTCCTTAGAATAAATATGTTGACTAAAACAAGAAATCATAGTTTGATTTATAAAATCATTAAGATATTATCATAACACCTTATTTTTAATCTAAAACACCGTAGTATTAACCAAGGTTATTTATTATTAACATATATTAAAATCCTTCAAATTGGTTTGTAAGGAGAAAATGAATTATCCTTATGATATCCCCCAGGAGTTTCATAAACAAGAGTGCATCAAGGCCCGTTGTTGTAAACCAGGATACCCTGGGTCAAGCCCAAAACACCTTGTCAGTGTTTTCACTCTTAGGTACATCTTTGCCAGAGCCACCTCTACCTGTTCGTATCCATAAATGGATGTATTTCTTGGAAGTCCCACATAATATTTACAATATAAAATTTTTAGGATGTTCTGCTACACTATTACTCAATTTCTATCTTAGGGTAGTGTTTCCTAATAATAGTTTTTTCTAAATCTAGATTCTAAGGATTGTACTAAACTTTCTCTGATTGAAACTCTTCCACCCTGACCTCTGTTACCCAGAATCATTGAATTATTACATTAGATTGGCATGATAGAAGGAATCATGTCTCTAAACACCAATCAGTTTAGTATCTTTGAAGTACTCGATACATATATAAGTTTTACCATACAACTTGAAATGAAATACAACACTAATTTATTCCATTATAAATATACAAGCGTCCTAGATTATTCCTGAAAGTTGATCATAAGTAAATTCTTCATATCCTGGGAAAAAGAAACATAAGAACATGGTGAGATAGAATGCTTAGTCAGGATAATAATATAGCATAAACTTTCATAAACAATAATAAACATTTAAGGAAATGTATAATACTAGAACACAAGCCTTTTTAAATTTAACTGAATCATAATATGAAAAAGATAAATCAAATAATTCCATTTATTATTCACATTGATTTCTTACTGGTCAAATAATCATATGTAATATCAATATCCAATTTCATAATAAGGAATGCATAATGACAGACTTCATAACCACATGGTTTCTACCTTCATCCAAGACTACAAATAATATTTTATCATGGCCTTGTGCCATGACACTAGTTTGTCTCATGAGACCTACCGATGCATCGAGGAGCTATAGTGGGATCCACCCATCACTTTCTAATTCCAATGCATTCCTCATATGAAAGGGTGTAACATAATCTAAACATTCGTATTAAAACTTGCGTACATAATGTCAATATTTTATGCATAAACCATGAATGACATAAAAATAGAATATCCACAGTCCAACATAACTCATTCAAGACAATATGGATGATTTTATTATGAAAAATAAGTCTCAATCCATAATAAAATACATAGAAGCATATTAAGATCGATGAAAATAGTCATTAAAACTATTTGAGAGAAATATCCTCTTTTTCCTTAAAACATTTAAATGTCTCACTACTTGTCCAAGAAGTCATTTAAAAGAGACTACTGAATCAAAGTGTCCCATACCACTTTGAAACTATTAAAGGTAATTTTAATTTCAAAACATTTATATAAATATATATATATACATTAAATCATTTTAAAAACATGGACATTAATGAGAAATATATAGAAGAATAAATATTTAAATAATTTAAAACAATATTTTAGTTAAAGGGTTCTTAACATAATAAGAGACTCTTGAATATAGATAATTGAGGAATAAAGTTAATAAAAAACATTATAATATCATGATAATTATGGTGTTCATGATATAACATGTCAAAGGAATGTATATACACCATATAAAAGTGAATCGATGCATATATATAAAGAGGTCTCAATGAAATGTAAATTGAGATGAAGTACCTTATAAAGATCGTATCCTTAGATTAAGGATAAATCAATAAAATAATTATGTGTGAAAAATATAAATACATGCAATATAATTAGATATTTAGTGTAAATTCATCATATTACATTCACACATTGTCTTGTAAAAACAAAACCAATGACTTGCATGTTTAACCCAATGAATGGAAATTGAGGTATGATTTCCCTTAAAGAGTTCATATAAATGGAATGAGAATTTATCAAGGGAGTGATAACATCTATCAACAGTTTTTCCATATAAATAGAAGTGAAAATTTCTACATAAATAATAAATAGTTATTCCACACATAATCTTAGAGAAAAATAATCAACAAAGTATGCGTAAAGCCTAATGAGTGGAAATTAAAATTTGATATTCCCTTACTGATTTGGTAAATTAAGAAACATACACAATATGATCAAAGTATAATAAAATGACAATGTTAATACCCCTAAATAAAATTATATTACACAAAAATACAATCATGGGCAGTACATACACCACACAAAAAAAATAGGGGCAATATAGCATGAATCTTACGGAAATAAGAAGTGAGATGAAAAACCATTTCATTGTACATTACTTTAGTATTTGGTACGATAACCTCCTGTATAATGGGGAAATAATTGATATTAATTTATAAAAGAACAAATTAAATAAAAGAGATATCATATATGATCTTCTAATATTGCTTAGTTAATGATATTTCAGTTTTATCATTGTTTTGGTTGTTAACTGATTAGTATTCTTTTATATTATTTGTTACTGAAGTCATGTTTGATATGTATAAGCTGTATTTTATTCATATCCATAATGATATTAAGTTCTTAAAAATTATTTTTAATCATAAAGTAAAAAATTATTCTTGAATGATTACGATGGGGAATTAATCTCATCGCGTTTGTGTAGACAGTAATCCGTACGTACGCATGAGAGAACATATCATTATTTTGAAATTAAAATCATATGTAAATAGATTCTATATTATATATAAAAAATAATTAACATGTTATATTTATTATTTTAATCAATTATAAAGCATTATTATACCCATCCAAATAATAATGTGTTGAATAACAACTACACCACGACGTAGAGACTGTAAGCCGTACATACGCACATATGGCGACTTTGTCATTCATATGATGGATAGAATAATTAATATGGTTGTACCATATTTATAATTTTATCATTGTATTTAAAAGGTTCTGGATTTATTATTTTGGCATAGAAACAAGAAAAATAACGAGGAAGTGGAGGAAGAAAATAAAATAAAAGAGGTTGGTGAAATTTTTACCTCTTCTCTTAGTATTTATTATTGAGTTGAACAAAAGGGCGCAATAGTTTGGAATTATGATAAAACTAAGGCATCTGGGTCGAAATAATGGAATTTGGTGGGATATTTGGGTAGGGATGTTCTGATGAAAATTTCATTGGAGGTGTGAAATTAATAGGAGGGAAAGTACCCTTTTATAAGAGAGGTGAGGGTCACTTTTGGAAAAGATTGAAATATTAGTTTATAATAAATTTATTTTCGAATTCTAATGGATCCAAAATGTTTATTTCGAATCTAAGGTAGGGATAGGTCTATAACCTCTCAAAACAATAGGTTTTAGATAGGTTTAGGTCACCATATAAACCTTATCATTTAGATTTTCCTCTTAGTTAAATAGTTTGACATTTAACATGTCTCTTTGTATTTTTATATTATATAATTAATAAACATACTATAAAAAGTCAAGAAAACCCCATGTGGTTCATTATTAATTTTTATATCCTTATATATGTCCTTTTTACGAACTCCAGATTTGTAGGAATATTATATCAATTAATAATATAGTATTTGGTTTAAAAACACAATTATGACAATTTTGACACTATTTAGTATTTCATTAAGCCATAATAACATTATCACATCGAAAAAATATTATATAATAATCCCTTACATGGCATATATATTTTTATAATTAGTTTAATTCATCAATAGTCTCAAATTACATTTATTTAGATGTTTATAATATCAATTATTTTAATCATTAATTAATAAGGTAATTATTTCCATATTATTGTGTCATAAATAAATTTAACTATATAATGTCTAAAAATTATAAATAAAATAAAATTATGTAGTAAATAGTTTTATCCATAAAATTAATATTTAATTTCGAAATTTTAACTTATATAACCCCTTGTAAAAATTGTTATACTAAAAGATATATGTTTTTTCATTATTGTCTTTACTTTATATTAACTAATATAAAGTGTCATTATCACTCCCAAGTGGCTTCATGGGGTCCCAAAATCAACCCAAGAATTCCCATGTCCTGAAATGTATCAACCTATAGAAATAGGAAACATGTTAGGGTAATTTAATATTATTATAATATATTTTCTCTAAACGTATTTATGGGATTTTCACCTTTAACGAGGATAAATAAAATATTTACTGAAATAAATATTCAGAATGTATAATAATAAAATTAACCTATATACAGAATTTGGACCTCATGATTTGAAATATAGAATAAAATTTTCCAAATTCAAAACAAATAAGTGGAAAAAACTAATATAAAATTAATTTTCGTTGTCAAAACAAAAAGTTTGTTTTTAAGAAATATTAACTATCAAAACATTGACACTTGTTTATATCTAGTATAAAAGTGAAATTATATCTAATGACCAAAAATATATTAAATGATAAAAATATAAGCTAATGATACTTAACAACCATTAAAATTTATAATTTAAAAGTATAAATTATTTAGATTAAATAAATATTTTTAATTAAAATTTGGTATGTTTCATTATTCATCAAAACATGAAAGTTATCTGAAAAGTACCAAAAATTATCCAAAATAATATTTTATGTCCCAAATCAATATAATAATTTAATTTTATAAAATTTAATATATAAAATTGTTAAATAGTGGTTTTTAATATGGTATTCCATAAAAAATAGAAAACTTTCATTTTTTGAAAAACACTTTTCTGTCTGAAAAAATGAATTTGTTCTTATGTTATATCTAATAAACACATAATATGGATTATAAATTATTATATATTATATTAAATTATAAATTCAGTTAATAATATTCATAATCGCTTTTTGAATGGCTATTTTAGTAAGTCATGGTGTGCTCGAACCCAGTGTTGCGTGTATCACACGTTATTGAATTACATTGAAAAGATAAAGTACTATAAAATCTTGGGGTGTTACAATGTAAATTTATACATTTACCAGATTAACTACGGATCATTTTTATAAATTTATAAAAGAATCATAGATTTTTTTCACTATTTTTGATACGTGGTGAATGTTTTAACAGAAATAAATATTTTATATTGAAAAACTTCTCTTTTATTCATACCAAATACATCATATGTTGGATTGATGTGTTGTCAATTACATCAAAATAAAACTGATTTATTTAATATTTTACTAATTTTTGAAAATAATTAGTTACTGTTTTCTCAATTTTCATATTGTGATGTGTTGTAAAGAAAAATGAAACACTTCTATTGAAAATATGAACTTGGAGTCATACTAGACACATTTTGTATTATATTAATATGTGATCCATTATGACAGAAAAAAATTTAATTATGGATAATTTTCATAAAGATTCAATATAATATGTGGGTTTTTATATATTCCGTTCTATGTGATGCACATGTTACAATAAAATGGAACTTAAAAAATATACTTTGTGTAATACTAGACACATCATGTGTGAGATTTATGTGTAGTAAATTATTACATGTAAAAAATTAATTATGGACAGTTTATATAAGGTTTAAAAATATTTAGAGAATGTCTTCTACGTTTTTTTGATGTTCTATGCGATCTAAAAGAAAATGACACTCCTATGTTGAAAACATGTACTTTCAGTCATTCTGGCCACATTTTGGGTTACCTTGACATGCAGTCATTTGGTTTATGCAACAAATGGAAGATGTATTTTAATTAAATTTTTTTAGAATAATTCATGATTTTTTCCTAGGCATTGGGTATCTGACTCAAGTGTTAAATTAAAATTACACTTCTATATTGAAAATTTCAACATTAAGACATACTGGAAAATTCATGTGTTGGATTGATATTTAGTTGATCAATACAAAAAAAAATTATATTATAGATCATTTTTATGAATTATAATGACAATATAAGTTCATATTTTTATTTTTGGATGTTATATGTGTTTTTAAGCAAAAATGACACCTTTAATGATAAAAGGATGCACTTTGAGTTATACCATCCACGTCCTATGTTAGATTAATGTCCGGTCAATTCATATCTGTCAAAAATATGTTTTGGATCATATTCTTAATGTTTTAAAACAATATGAGATATTTTAAAATATTTTTACAATATTAGGTATGTTTTAATTTAAATTGACCCTTGTATATTGAATACACACACATGGAGTCATTACAGTCACATCGTGCATCATATAATACTTCGGTTAATTCCTATACATCAAAAATTAAATATGGATTATTTTACGAAAATATATTCAGATAGTTTGATCTTATTTACATGGTTACAGATATGTGATGATTTTATAGTAAAATGATAATTTTCATTTTAATATGTGTACAATGATTGATAATGTCCACATCATGTTTCCGGTTGATTTGAAGTTTATTCTGACACATCCCACATAAATTATCGACCATTTTCTCAGATATTTAAATCAATATAACATTTTTTCTTTGTATTGATAATGCGATTATCATTTTAACAAAAATGATAAAGTTATATTGAAAACATTAACATTGATTCATACTAACCACATCATGTGTCAGATGGATGTACATTAAATTATTAATTTTCTAACATAAATTATGAATTTTTTCTAGGATTTTGAAAACAATATGAACCCATTTGTTCATTTTTTAAAATGGGAAATGAATTGAAATGAAACTTTTAAATTGAAAACATGATCATTGAATCATTCTGGATAAATCATATGTAAAATCTATACGTGATTGATTCCTTCAAATTATAATTAAATAATTAAATCATTTACCTAAAATTTGATAACATTACAAGATTGTTTTCTATGTTTGGATTTTTTGAAATTTGTTTTAATCTAATTTACCATGCATAGATCAATCATACACATAAATGTTTCAACATACAACCATCATCCAACTTCCTTCACATATAATTCCATGATTAAAATTTGACCATTATATTAGAATATCTAAGAGATGTCACAATTAGTCTTTTATGTTCCATTCATTAGAATGTATTTGGATGAATAAAATGATAATGTGAAGGAATTCATGTTCATATATCATCATGGCTATGGAAGTGATTATAAAAGATCTGAAACCCTTTTTATATACTCTTAAAAAGATAGAAAGAACCAAAATAAAAATGATTAGTTATGGGCCACACAATGAACTTCCCTATTATTTGAAAATATGTCATCATATTTGTGGTTAAAAGGTTCCGTTACCCATTTAACACTATCCATTATCATTACTACAACCTCATTATATAATCTATCATGATAAAAAAATTATCTTCATGCATGTTACTGTCTTAAATGGTATTTTTATACTGTAAATATCCATGATACAACTACTTGATAAATCACTCAAATCATTCTTTCATTGCAACATCGTCAGTAAATAATTTTTTATTTTCAATCAAATCAAACAAACACCTAAATGATGGAAATTAGTGAAAGGTGGAAACGAAATTCATGTCTAATTTTGGAATGAAAATATTCCCTTTCTAATCATTTATGAATTATCATACCCAATGTATGATTGAATTTATCATATGAAATTTAGGTTTTGTAAATATATCATACAAGATGAATTTAATTTGGTATATATATATATACAATTGAATTTGAATGTATCTGAAATTATTTCCCATCATTTTGGGGCCTATTACAAAGATAATTCTTCTATTTATTCAAGATGCAACAACATCAATCAAAAAAATCATACTATTTTCATTTGGAATAGGAACCATATGTGTGGGAGGATCATTATCTCTATATCCTCACTCACGAGTGTAAATATATATATGGTGGGGTTCAAAAATTTCATTGTATTTATTGAAGGGTCAAATCATAAAAAAATTGATTGGAAATTAAAAATGTATATTTAGAATAAGTATATAACCAAATTATTTCCAATAGTATGTAAAATTTATTTTAAGTAAAATAATATATATGTATTATGATCATGATGCTTAAAATATAAAATTTATCTTAAAGGTCATAACATGTACAAGATTACATAAATTTTTGGTAATCACCTCAACATGATGTAGAATATTATTTTGACAGTATATACTCTACACACTCACCTATAAGAAAATAATTATTCTTATATTTATGCATAATTTAATTTTCTCTTTGTAGTAATGAGAAAATATGGAAAAAAATATAAAAAAATATTGTAATTGAAAATTTAATTTTTTGTAAAATTATATGTTTGGGACTGATAGTTTGTTGATTTTTTATAAACCATAATATTATTCACCATCATGAAGATCAATTTGTTGACTTTAACAATAAATCTATTGTTGAACCACGTGTAATGCAAAATATTAACTTGAAATGTTGTATTATGAAACTCCTTTATTTTTTCAATTATACAGAAGTGTGACATATTCATATAAATTTTATTTTTATCCATGGAGTTGAATACTTTCATCACTTATTCCATAATCCTAAAACAACTATTTCACATCATACATTGTTCATCATGATCTGAAATATAGAATGTAGGACCATTAATTAAAAAACTATTGTAAAAGATAAAATTTATATTTGGTCCCTTGGATAGAAAATGAAGTTGTTCAAAAATAGAATTTGGATTTTCAGATAACTCATAATAAATATGATATTTGAACCATCTTACAAACTATTGTTTATGGGTAATTTATATCCATCTTTCTTCACTTGAGAGTTTCAAATGTCTATGAATTACTCTACGTGATTCATTATATGGATGAAAATTAAAACTATTATAAAAAATGTAAATGTTGGTCTTTTCATTCTCTATAAAGATAATTCAAAGAACACCTCTTCCAGAAATTTCTTCTCCCATAAGTCTTCCACTATGATGAGACTTTTTGAGACCAATTTTATCTACATCTCAGAGGTAATTAATAAAAAATTCAATGGCTTCATAAATTTTTAATAAATCTTCAATAAAACATTATAACTTACTTCAATTCAAGATTTACCCCTAAAAAATATTCATATATGATTCCATTGGGGTACATGCATCAACAATTTTGATAACTTCAGAGTTGAATCTATCTAACCAAGAGAACCATTAGGTGGTAAATTATATTAATAAATTTTGGTTTAAATAATAACTCCATATATCATAATATGAATGAAATTTTCTTATTCATGTATAGAAACATCTTAGGGTCTATTAATTTACTTCATATAGATTTTAAATGAATGAAAATTTTGGTTATTATCTGTTGTACATTTTTAGTCATAATTTGACGTGATTTATATGAATTAAATGTTCATAAAATGCATGAAAATCATGTTATTGTAGTCCCAATAACCTCTAATTAGTTTTGTAAATGATATTATTGATATTTTATGGATACCCATCTAAAAAGTTTACACTATTAAATAATTTTCAAAATTTATATTTTTCTTGCCCAGTTTGAGTGTACGATGGTGAAGGAATAATAGTTTTCCTATCACCCTTCACTAGTTCCAACACATCCCTTATTCCCATGTTATTCATGTAAAACAAAATATTTGACATATACAAAACTAATGGATGATAATTCATATAAAATTCATCCATTTTCTTTACCATATTTTGTATGGGTTTTCAAAAATGGTTTTCCATTATTATTATTATTTTATTTTACTTTCTTAAGAAGTTGATCACTCATTAATTTGGAAAATTTTGTACATTTTTTTATATTTCCATTGAATGATGTCGTCCAAGATTATTATTTATTTATGAATGATAGAAATTTAAAATATCCTAAAAAATATCCTTCAAGGAATGTTTCAACCTAACTGAGTGTGTACCATCTACACAAATAGTACAACCAAATATTCCATTAATATTATAGCGTAAAAGATTTCCATAATAATAAAATTCAACTATCAACCTATAATACATGGTTCTCAATATGAAATCATAAATTCTATGAACCTCACACAATATAACACTAATATCCTTTATCGATTTCATATCTTTAATAAATTAACCGAAATAAATATCTATATCATTTCTGGGTTGTTTGTGTCCATATTTAAATAGAGACAAGATTTTGTTTTTATGCTTCTTTTATGACCACAATGGGAAGCTATAAATTAAAAACATAACTATCAATGAAATGTAATTAATACTATGCACACCAATATTACTTATTTTATATGTAGATAACTTATGTCATATATTTAATGTCTTGTCTCCAAATTTAGGATACTCATAATCAATTATCATCCATTGAGGAGAGTCAATTGGGTGTCATATTTTCCCATCATCAATTTTTGTATCTTCATGAAAAGAAAATTTTATAATGGTTTCTTAGAATCCATAGAGATGTCAAAAGCATGGAATGATAGAAAATTACCATATATATTTTGATGAACATGATTTATTTTTCTTGTATCGATCTGTTAGAAACCTAACAAATGTAATGAGTGATTCATCATCCGTAAATTTATTATATAATCATTTGAACATGCTTCTATTTTCTCAGAGATCATATCCCTTGAACATAGAATTCACTAAGTGAAATATATTTTATAATAATTTTTATACTCTTCTAGTAATATATCAATTCGGATACCATGTAAATCAGTAAACATGGTGTCACACCTACTTTCAACAATTAAATTATATAATATTAATACAGCTATCAATGTTGTATATTTAGTATAACCGATATACAATGGTGTATTTTAATTAATATGTAACTTCCTAAAAAACATTGTATAATATGTAATTTCATCTCAAATTTTCATTTTCATTTCTTCCATATGATCTCTATTATCATTTACACTATCATTCATATAAACTCATCTATAAATAAAAATATTGTACCAGTTAATATGTACATTATTGTTTTGCTCAACATTTAGTCCAAAATTTTTAGATTCAGTCTATTTAGTGTTAAATAAAATATTTTTCAAGTCTTATGAGTTATTTCATCTTGAATAACAACAACATAAACAAGGATAAATGATTTTACAAGGGTCATAAAAATTCTATATTGAAATTATTGATGATATTTTTGATGCCATACTCAAAATATATTTTTATAATATTATCATCCATCCCATTTCGATTCATATATATCCTATTATATTCAATATTATTTATTCTGCACTGAAATAAATAAATACATATAAGGTAGTGATAATAAAAGGAGAAATTTATATATACTTTCAAGAAATTTGGTAATTTTTCTCTGAAAAAAATTTATGGAAGGTAGTTGATGGATGATGAATGCAATGAAGAAAAGTGGTTAAGGTTGAAACATGATTCAAACAAGGGGAATCTGTATTGGATGATTTCCACCATGATGTTGTTTCCCCATTTGATATATTATAATCTTGATTGTATAATAATGATTATACAAGGCTAATATTGTTTAATGAATCTCAACATGCCAATGTAATTGGGGATGATTCCTAACACGTTATATTTTTTAAAATTAGTAAAATTTAACGTAAGAACCTATGGTGGATGAAGTGTTATACATTCTTCAATAGAGACAATAAGTATTAGAACACTATTATAGTATCATTAAAGCTATATTATGTTATTTTTATATGATAATTAGAGTTTAATTAAGTGTATTGAGATTGTTTTTTAGTGGTTGAAATCATTTATGGAAGGGAAGGAGTTATATTAATAATGTTATGATGAGTATAATTAAATTTCCATCTATTAATAAAGACAAAGATCCACAAATTTCAATCACCAAATTATTAATTGCTATTAGTTATTGTAAAAATTTGAAGGATAATTACGTTTCAATGAGAAACCTTAAAAAATAAATATGTAAATTTATTTAATTTATAAATAATAGATTCTAGGAGACTATAATCAAATACTTTGGGAAAATAAAAAAACCCAAAGAAAAAACAAATATGTTGAAATAATTAATTATATTTAATGATAAATCACAAGTAAAAAACAATGGGTTTTAATGTGTGGATAATTCCAAGCAGGTCAATGGATAGTGGTGAAAAAGTTCAGTTCCAATAGATCATGAATTTCATGAGGTATAGGTTCCTTTGATAGGGATCTATTTAAAATACTATAAATCATTTAACAAATCATTTTAAAAAACATTTATAAAGTCCCATATTTATGAGCACTAAAATATAAATTGATGATTGAACCACTCAAAATGAGTTCTTACTCTTATCACTGATAAATAGGGTATTTTATTATAACTTCTCAGGAAAATTTGATTAAAAGATATATTCATAGGTAATTTCTATTTTAACACTGGGAAAACACTATTTATCATCAATCTTAGGATGCTTGTAAAGTTTTATATTTCTTGACGTAGGAGGTTATGGACATTGATCTGATCCCCCCCCTATAGAGTGTGAGGGACCACTATCATTCATTGAGGGAACTTGGCCTCTATCAATCACTCCCTTTCCTATCCCTAATATGAGTCATTATTTCCCTTAGATATTTATTATTCCTATGGTTCAATATTTGTTTGATGGCTTCCCAAAACCTTTTATCCTATCCTCAGAGTTCATCGATGCCTTGTTTCTTGTGAAACTGATATTGATAGAATGTTTCAAATAACTTTTTTAATTAGTAGATTCATTTGACCAGTTTGTTTTCAGATTTTTTGGGAATATAGGTATGATTAAATATGGTTTTTTCAACAATAGGAACATCATGATTCAATTCTCTTTGGATAATGACTTGGTCATTCCCCGGTTCAGTTCCCCCATATCAACAGTGGATCTTGTTTCTCTTTATTCATGTGTAATGATGATTTCCACATGAAATGATTTACTATGACTATGGATATTTTGGTTAGTTTTCTAGAGAACCCTCTTTCTTTTTCAGAATTCTTCCATTATTCGAATGTTAGGTAATGTCTTTGGTTGATATTTATTTTCTAATAGTATAACTAAAACTAATTTCCATCCCATTTCTCCACAATTATGCATTGAAGTCATTGTTTTATGAATTCCCGTAGGGAATGACTGGATTATAGTTCGGGAAGAGTTCTACTACAAATAATATATTTCTTTGGAGTCATGGAATGATTTTTTTCTTCATTCAAGAAAATGTTTCACTTGATGGTAGTGGGTAAGATGGGTGCATTAATAACTACCTGAAAATGGTTATATGATTGGGATATGGAGGTAAGGGTATGGTGTCCATTTCTAAAGTAGGTTTGAAGGAACATATTCGAATTGGTCTTTCCATTTACCAAGGTAGTAATTTGGGGGTGGTTCAATTTTGATCACATGAGAAAGGGGAGTCAAATAGGAAAAACAACTTGTTTTGATCACAACTAAATAGTTGAATCTGAATGGAATAAAAATATTTGTCACCATCCAGAAAGAGGTATGTACATTATTCCATGATTCAAGTGTAGTAGATAAATATGGTATATTGGTATGTGATTTTGAGTGGGTGTGTGCAATAGGTCCTATTGAAATTAAATAAATTATGCTAAGGAGGAATTCAATGAGGAGGTAGTAATAATTGGTGATGATTAAAAACACAATGAGGATTTATAGGTGGTTGGTGAGGTAGATGCAATGGACTATATAACTAGTGGAGGTAGTCGGGGCTGGGTGAATTCGAAAAGTAGAGTGAGGTCGAGACGAAATAGATCGACTATTAATACATGTAATCTGTTTGAAGATATGGAGGTTAAATGTTTCGTTCAGGGATATGGGGATAAAATACATGTAGGAACGGGAATCCAAACCCTAATACCATCATAGAATGTCTCTGAAGGACAATGTCTTTATCAGATAGATTAGGAGGACAAGATACGTAGCCATGCTTTGGTGGAATGTGTCAATGGATTGCATGTAATAACCCTATAAATCTAAAGAAGGATGAAGGGGTGGAATGGAAAAGGTATTTAGGGAGATGCATTATGTTAAAGTTAATAAGGTTTAAAATATGTAAGGTCTACTCTCAATTTCCTAAGATGATGGGAACATGGTCATCCAAAATGTATAAGGTGATGGATAGTGAACCCATGTCTCCTGGCCATGAAGGTAAGAAGTGATTAAATTGTCATTGTGAAAATTAGATAATGGAGTGTGGTGAAGAAAATGAACTATAATAGGGTGGTGGTATAATGTAAGATCAAATTTATGAATATGAAGTATCTAATAGTACGGTCAGGGTAGTAGATAAAAACGACGAGGAAAAATGGGATGCTTGTGATATTATTAGTCATTTGAAGGAAGACATGTTAGAGGAGGTATCTACGATGAATACTATATAAGAGGAGGTCCAGATGATGAATGAGAGGATTAATCAATTGGATGATAATATAGAGAAGTGTTTACGGATCAATAATCAAGATCATATTTTTATATGTGGATTCAAAAAAAGGAATATAACTGTGGAAGATTATATCAAATCATGGACAAGACGACCTATAATTTTGAAGACCTCATCGATGATGACCTGGAAACATAGGCCATTTCTCTTCAATAGAGTTTATATAGAGGTAAGATTTCTAATAGACATAAACTCAATTTTAATGATTCAATGATTTATCATGATTTCTGTTGATTGCATGTTCAGAACATGAGAGGATTCCCACATTTTCCATAAAAGTTATTTTCATAATAAAAAGATACATTTTAGTCAGCTAATCAAGACTATATAAAATAAATTATAAACTATCAAATCAATATATATTAAAAATGAATAAATAATAAAAAAGGTAAAAATTAATTAACATTAGTACTGAACAGATAGTATTAAATGAATGAATATAGTATATTAGTGAATTTTTTAAATAAAAATGAATAAACATCAAAATGATTAGAAAAATCCTTGAGTTTTATTAATTATATAAACTATTAAAAACTGAAGATGAATATATATTAAATGAAATGATTACATATTAAATATGTACATTAAAACCATATAAGAAACTGTAAATGGAAATGAATAAATAAATATTAAAAATAATGAAATATAATAATATTAATAGAATAAATATTAAAACAAAATAAATTATAAATAAAAATATTTAAATAAGTAACATTAGTAAGGAATCAACAATAATAAATAATATTAATTCAATGAACCTAAATAAATGTAAAATTTAACAATTAAAATTCTATAGATAGTAAAAATATTAAAAAATGATCTAATTTTTTTAGTTATTTAAATTATTAAAAAAAGTAAAAGTGAATATATGATAAAATAAAAATAAATAAATATTAATTATATAAATTACTATAATTTCAAATAATTAAATATTAATGAATAAACATATATAAAAAAATTCTAAAAATGGTTAAAATTTATAAAAATTAAAAATGAAATTTTGAAAATGAATAAATTAAAAAAATATTAAGAAAATGAAGATTATTATTGATAATATGATTTAAAAATTGATTATTTTTGAAAAATATATTTAAAAGTCATAAATAAAATATATTTAATAATAATATGAAGAATGAATAATATTCAATAATTAAAAACTAGATATATATATATATATGTTATAGTATGGTAATAATTATAATTCTAAAATAAATATAAAAAATTTAATAAATTAATGAAATATTATGTGTGTGTACATTCTGTATAAATATGAATTTATTATAAATTTTTATGTGTCAAATTATTGTAACACACGTTTGATACATATTAAATTGAAAAAATAAATCACTATTAATTAAATGTCTATTACATGAAACAATTAAATTATATATTTAATTAAAATTAATTTTTAATTATAAACCATTTTTCACCAAGTATGTAACTTATTTAATGTAAGTATACATTTTTTGTATTATATGAATCAAATATAGAGAAACAATAAATATAATGACATATATATAAATATATATTTCAGTATTAAAAATATTAAATGTATTAATGAATAATTGTGTATTGAGAATTAAAGATAAATAATTTATAAAAATATCAAATAAAATATATTCAAAATAAATAAATTATTAAAAAATAAAAAAATAAAAATTATAGCTAATGAAGAATGCATCGTTTATTTTTGAACAAAAATCTAAAAATAACATTCATTAGGGATAAAATTTCCTTTTTCATTTCTAAAAAAGCATGTAACTATTATCGTCACTAATAAAGGACCCTTTTATTAGTGCTGATAAAAGACCCATTTAATATCACTTTTGTTAGCATTTGTAAAGTCCATGATGGATATTGAAAGATATGCATTCATGCACCATCCTTATAACATAAACATATTATAAAAATAAAATCAAACTGGAATATAAATATTACCGGAAACAATAATGAAATCTTGATATTATACTGCACTATCATTTCAATTCAAATCTTTCATATAAAATATTATCATGGATATGATGTTTAAAATTAATTAAATAACATTACCATCAATCATAAAAAATGAAAACATTTATGGAATACTTTTTTCAACAATCATCACCTATAAAAACCTTTTCTCAACAATAAAAACAGTGTTTTTAGTAACTGTACAAAAAAAATAAACAAATTTTGATTTTAATATAATCTGTATATGATAAATTATATTTATAATGACGATCTATGTCAATGACTTTACGATTAATTGTATTATTAGTGCTTATATTATTAATTTTATATTAGTTAATATTTATTAAAAATAACATTACTTAATAATTATATTGGGAATTATTAATTACATTGTTAATTAATAATATAAATAAATTATATTGTTAATTACATAATATTTTAATGATATTATCAGTTATTAAATATTTAAATACCCAAATTTTTGTTATAAATTATATCATTAAACAGAAATTAAATTTTTAATTGAAAACACGCAGTTTGATAATACTGGTCACGTTGTCTGTTAGACTGACACATGGTCATTTCATACAGGTCATTAATTTTTTATGAATCATTTTCATAATGTTCGAAAATAATAAGAGATATTTTAATTTATTTTTGAAATGTGACCTGGGTTTTAAAATTAAATGAATCTTTTATATTGAAAACACATAGTTAAAGTTATACCAGCCACATAATATATAAAATCAATGTTCTCGTGATTCCTATATGTGACAAATGATCTATGAATCATCTTGATTTTTTTTAAAATAATGTGAGATCATTTACTTGAATGTCATAATATGATGCTAATTTTCAACTGTAATAAAACATTTTTACTTAAAACACACACTTTGATTCATACGGGCAACAACATGTGTTAGATTGATATGAGGTTAACTCATATACATCAATAATGAATTATAGATCATTGTCTTAATGTTTGAAAATAGTATGAGTTTTTTCTTGGTTTTGGATACGTGATGTTTCTTTAAACCTAAAATTACACTTTTATATTGATAAAAATCACATTGAGTCATACATACAAAATTGTGTGTTGGATTAATGTTTGATTGCTTAATATACTCATAAATTAAATATTGATCATTCTACTCAGGTTAAAAAATATTTAGTGATTTTTTTCATGATTTTGGGTTTGTGATGCACATGTTAAACAAAAACATAAATTTTATATAGAAAACAGAAAATTAGAGTCATGTTGGACACATTGTGTTTCATATTGACATGCGGTTGATTCCAAAAAATCATGTATGAATTATGGATTCTTTCCATAATGTTCTAAAATCATCAAAGGACAATTTCTTATTTTTTTTCCTATGTAATGCGCATTTTAAACTAAAATGACACTTTTAAATTGAAAACATACATGTTGTGTCATAAAGACCAGATCATGAGTTGGATTGGCACAAAGTCCATTGTTATATATATTAAATGTATAATTCTATATTTTATTAAAGCTTGAAAACCATCCAAGATTTATTATTGGTTTTGGATGGGTGACATGCATTGTGAACTAAAATTACACTTCTATATTGAAAACACCCAATTTGTATCATAACAAGAACATCATGTTTCATATTGACGTGTGGTTGATTCCAAATCTTCAAGAATAAAGTATGGAACATTTTTTAAAATTTTGAAAACAATCAAAACATATTTTCTTGGTTTCAATAATGTGACACATGTTTTACGCTAAAATGACCCTTTTATATTGAATACAATCCCTTGGAGTCATACTGGCTAAATCATGTGTCAGAATGATGTTTATTAAATGTATTCACATAAAAAATTAATTATAGATCATTTTACTTAATTTTTAATAAAATAATAGCTCATTTGTCAATTTTTTCTACGTGAAATGGGATTTAAACTAAAATGAGTCTTTAATATTAAAAATTCACTTTGAGTAATATCATCCACGTCATGTGTTAGATTGACCGATAATTGATTCATAAATGTCATAAATGAAGTATGTATATTTTTTAAATGGTTTAAAACAACCCAATAGCATTTTCTCATATATGGAAATGTGATGTGCATTTTAGACTAAAAATATTGTTTTTTATTAAAATTAATTACTATGAGCCATACCAAAAAAATCACTAGTCAAGTTGACATGAATTCAATTTCCATATTCCTTATAAGAATTATGGAGGATTTTAATAATGTTTAAAATACCATAGGTTATTAATTATTTTGGATATGTGATACATGGTTGGAAATATAATTACAATTTTACATTGAAAATGAACAATATGATTCATACAAACTACATCATGTGTCATGTTAATATGTGTTCAATTCCTATATGACCAAAATGAATTATTTTTTATTTTCTTAATGATTAAAAACAATTTGTTCTCTTTTTCTCATTTTTCATAGTTTGATGTTTGTTTTAAACAAAAATGACACATTTTTATTGAAAAAAATACACTTGGATTCAATCCAAATGTCACAACCCCCTC
Organism: Viscum album; assembly: GCA_963277665.1. NCBI lineage: Eukaryota > Viridiplantae > Streptophyta > Magnoliopsida > Santalales > Viscaceae > Viscum > Viscum album. The sequence continues at coordinate 368,404,181 of OY728158.1, read as the reverse complement.
CCTAAAAATTCCACACCTCTTTGCCATGAATGTGAGAAGAATGATAATGTATCCCGAATCTTGCCTCCAGTATTCCCTAGGTTGGGGACTAGCACTGCGGGTATAGTAAACACAAAAATGGGATGAATTACCCTCTAAGAGAATAAATGCGATGGATAAAGATAATATAGACACAAACATAATATTTCATAGACATAAATATAATGTAAATCCCAAGTACACATATGTAATTTCATGAAAGAATTACTACAACTAAAAGGGAAAGCTTGATGTACCAAAATAAAGAAAAACTACAGTGACAACAAAGCCTGAACAACTCCAACAACCCCAAGCTAGTAGTAACCATCCTGATCTCCAAGAAGCTCCAAGTGACATAAGATAAAAATCATATATATATGTAGGGTGGGTACAAAATTATACTCAGGATCATTCTCCACAGATCCTCTCATGCAAACATAATGAAAGAATGTTAAAGCACAACGAACAACAAGTGAAATTGACTCATCACATAAATAGTTATACTATGTTCTAACCTCACCACAATTACTCTCACCAAGTATCACATATATGTGTGTATAATATAATAATTAATATCAAAGGTACCCCAATACTAGTCCCCCACTAGTTTTCCAATTTTCTCCAACGACGCACTTCCTATGTATCACTCTCAAAAAAGTATAGCCCGACCACAGCTTGGAAAAGCACGATAAACTGCACCTCATGCAACACACCACCACCACATCCATGTAACCAAAAGTAACCAGGTAGTTTTTGGGAGACCCCACATCCCACATAACGTGTATCAAACTTCGATTACTATACTTCAAGCCACCACAACACATATAACGAGTATGGATCCTCAATCCATCACAACCTATACATGTTATACCTATATTAGAACATAGGAAACTAAATCTAGAATATATGTGTGTGAAATAACCACAATACATTACAACACCAGACTCCCTTATATGGGGAAGACTATCCACAATACATACCAACACTATTAACTACCATGAAATGAATGCGGGGCCAGAGGGGGTAGTCGGGCATCCATCCTCCCACCAGGATGTTGGGGAAAACACCCCCTAGAGGGCAAAATACCAGGGGTTTCAATTTCTCTAACCGAAAGGGTGTAGTATCATATAGAAACAAAAAAATAAGGATTATAATATATATCACATCCACACTACTAGAATAACCTAGTTTTAGACTCAATTGGACCTGACATCTCTCAGAATCCCAATATCCACAGCTATGACTTGGAATCCTATTAGAACACAACCATTTTAAGAGATAAATTAGATTATTTTATCCTTTTTTATCAGTTTCAATTTTTTATAATTAAATATTTTACTATTAATTAAACATTATAATTTCTACATTACATTACATTACCATCACAAACAGTTCCATGCCTTCCAGGCATAACCAAACCAATTCCACAGTTCCATTAAAATGTAACCTCAGAATTACATTCCATAAATATCCAACCCCATGGGTTATAATCATTTATCCAATAATTTGATAACAACATTGTCACTTTTACATAATTCTAGGTATACAATAATGTATTATAATCATCCAAACACAAGGGGATCAACGCACTGAGTAGATGAACTACCCATAGAGTATTTTCCACATATAGTTGGGGTGCGGACCAATCCATCCTCAAGATGCTAAACATAGAAAGCATGTGAAATACCCTGTGTGTTTTGGAATCTTTTGGACATAGGTTAATCATGAACATATAACTCATGAAGTGGAGAAATTAAAGCTGATAAACAATCATCAGATTAAAAAACCACCACATTGATATCAATTGGTAATACCAGCTTCAACCTTTTCCAATATCCTTGTTTTTCTCCCCATGACCCACATGCATAAATGAATGTATCACACCACTCTAAAAGTCAACTGATCTTGCCAAAACTAAGCCTCCATTCCCCCACATACCACAACAACTCTCTAGGGTTAGACATCTTAGGCTCACACCTAAACACAAGCAGCTGGAAATTAACAACATAGCAACTGGGATCTTGGCCCTAAACAATCCCTTCAGCCTTCACAAAAAACAAGAATTCCCAGCTATAATTAAAAAAGAGCATGGCCTTTAAAAGAAAATAGGTTACTAATAACCCTTTAAGGAACAATCTTTATTTTACAACTGATCCTTAATTATTTATTTAATTAACAAATTCAATTAAACAGGCATAACTACATCTATTTGATTTATCACCAAGAAAAACAATAAAAACAAACATATTCAATAATAATTCCTTATTTTATTTAGCCAAATAATTTATAATTGATATTTAATTTGATTTTTTCTACCAATTTACACCATGAACAACATGATAAATATAAAAATCATAGATATGAAACAATTTAGAAAATCAACAGGCAATAACATCATTATGCAATTGATACAAAATCTTTAATCTATTTCCAGTATTTAATATATTAATTTCATTGTGATGTAGTGGATAAAACATAAAAAATATATAAATTCTTGTAAAGGAATTGAAAATTCATTAAAACCCAACGTTAAAAGGTTTCCGACATTATTTGCAAGATAAGGGTCCTACACAATGGATCCTTATCACCTCTCCTCCAATGACTGTATTATCCAAAGGATGACATGGCACAACTGCATCAACCAACACCTATGAAAGGTATATTATCTACATGTATATATCACATGATGTAATGTATAAAGGTTAATAGGAGTAACTAGATCAAGGAACCTAAAAGAACAGATCTATAACAAACCTTACATCAAAGATAAATCGAAACGTTTTGGTTTCAACAAGATAGGGGGTGTGCATACAGTTTGAAAAACTCCAAGGGGAAATGATCCAGGGAGATAAAAATCATAAAAATAATCATGAAATACAGTTTGGGGAAACCTCACACAAAGATAATGTTTAATAAAAAAAGGTGGAACGTATCATGGTACTTTTCAAAATCTAAATCGATTAGCAGTTTAGACACAGTTTAGATTTTCCATTAAAGGCAGATCTGGTCAATACTATGCAATTTGACAGAGTAAAGGAACCTAGACACTATTAATATCAAGATAAGAGTTATAGGCTTCGAATTGGTGTTAAATCACATAAAAAAGGCTTTTAATGCCTTTAACATCAATGAAAATGTCAATGGGGGTGAAACTGTAGGAAGCTAGAAACACTTTTCACAAATGACTCACTCATGAAAATGTTCACAAATTCCTCATTGCTGACACTATTTAAAAATGTCTCACTGAAAACACTCTTCACAAAGGACTCACTATGGACACTGTTCAAATAGGTCTCAAAGATGACCGTATTCACAAATGCCTCACCGAAAAAACTGTTTACAAACGACTCACCAACAACTCTATTCACAAATGTCTCACTAATGAAATTGTTCAAAAATGTCCTACTGATGACACTGTTCACCAATGTATGATAGGAAACACTATTCACAAATTTCTCACCAATGAAGTTGTTCACAAATTTTTCACTAATGACACTATTCACAAAAGTCGTACCGACAACAATATTCAAAAAATTCTCATAGATGACACTGTTAAAAAATGTATTACCGGTGATACTGTTCAAAAATGTAACACTGATGACACTATTCATAAATGTCTCACTGATGATACTGTTCACATTTGTCATATCGAGACCACTGTTCATAAATGTCTCATAGATGGCATTGTTCAATAATTTCTCACTAATGAAACTATTTGTCTACAAATGGCTCACCGAAGACACTTTTAACAAATGTCTCAATGATGACACTGTTCAAAATTGGATCACCAATGATTTTATTCACAGAACTAGAAACACTGTTCAACGAACTAGAAATTTGGAAAACTATTGAAAATAAGTCACCTTGACCTCCCAGAACACCTCAAAAACCATATTTTCACAATAGAATAGACCAGAGAGGTCAAGCCCATTACACTAGACAAATAGAGTATTATATTAATATGTGATCCATTATAACTAAAAAAACGAATCATAGATCATATTCATAATGCTCTAAGATAATATGATCTTTTTAGTTTTTTTCTATGTAATTTTTGTTTTACACTAAAATGAAACATAAAAACACGCACTTTTTGTAATACTAGACACATCGTGTGACCAATTATTGTGAATTCAATTCCTACATGTTACATTTGAATTGTGGATCATTTTAATATTGTTTAGAAACAATTAGAGACTTTTTAATTATTTGTTTCTATGTGACTTGCGATCTAAACTAAAATGACACTTTTATTTTATAAACACATGTTTTCAGTTGTACAAAACACTTCTTGTGTTAGATTGATATTTAGTAAATTAATATATGTCACAGATTGTATATGTATATGAATCATAAGGATGTAAAAAAATTATATCTTTTTTCATTGGTTTGGGATATGTGACGTGCGTTTTAAACTAAAATCACACTTTTAATATGAAAATTCTTATATCAAGTCATAATGGACACATAATGTGTTGGAAAAATATTGAGTCAATTCATACACACAAAAAATGAATTATTGATCTTTTTTTGAATTATGAAGTCATTATAAAGTCATATTTTAATTTTTATCTGTGATTTGTGTTTTTAAAACTAAAATGTCACTTTTAATGAGAAAAAGATGCACTATGAGCCATATTTTCAACATCATGTGTCAGATTGACGTGCGATCAATTGTTATGTGTAAAAAAATATATTATGGATCATTTTTCCAAAGTTTGAAAATAATCAAAGATCATTGACTGAATTTTTACAATATGATATTTGTTTTCGTCTAAAATTACACATTTATATTGAAAACACACAAATAGAGTCACTCAGGTGACATTGTGTGTCAAATTCATCTTCAGCCAATTTCTATACATCATAAATTAATTGTGGGTTATTTTACTAATGTTTTTGGATATTTTGAAATCATTTTCTTGGTTTTTACGTATGTGACATTTTATAGAGTAAAATGAAACTCTTATTGTGAAGACATGCACATTGATTCATAATATCCACATTATGTGTTAGATCGATTTGTAGTTGATTCATACATATCTCAAATGAATTATCAATCATTTTCATAATGTTTAGAAACTAATAATCTCATTTTTTTGGCATTGATAATTTTTTTTAATTTTAAACTAGGATAAATAATTTATATTGAAAACATGAACTTTGATTCATACAAACCACATTGTGTTTTAGATTGTTGTGTATTAAATTTCTTCTTGTCAATAATAATTTTTTTTCTACATAATTTTAAAAATAATAATAACTCCTTTGTTTAGTTTTGAAAAAGTTATAATTTTTTTAGACTAAAAAGACACTTTTATATTGAAAAAAATATTTGTGAATCATTATAGAAACATCGTATGTATGATTGATATATGACTGATTCCTACAAATGATAAAACAAAATTATAGATCATTTCCCTCGATTTTGAAATTAATCCATGTCTATTTTATATATTTTACCAATATGACATTTGTTTTAAACGAAATTACCTTATATTGAAAAATCCTCTGCAAAAAAATCTCATCTTTCAACCCTCATTCAACTTTCTTTAAATATAATTCCATGATTCCATTTTGAACATTGGATTAGAATATCTGAGTGGAATCACTATTAGTATTTATAGTAACTCTCAATGGCATGTATTCTATTGAATAAAATTTTAATTTGATGAATTAATCTTAAATTATCATCATGGATATGGAATAGATTATAACATAGTGAGGACCCATTTTAAATACTCATAAAAAGACAGCAAGGTACAAAATGAAAATGATATGTCTAGGAGCATGGATGTCCTCCCAAATCATTTGGTAAAATGTCATAGATTTGGGGGTAAAAGGATTATTTAACCATTTTCCTATCACAATTATATTTATTACAACATCAATATACAATCTCTCATTAGAAAAATTAATTTCATACATGTTAATAGCTCAACCAAAAAAACTATAGTGTAAGCCTAGATGATACATATACTTGAAAAATCAATGAATTCATTGTTTCTTTTCATCTTTATCACTATGTATTTTTTCTGCTTCAATGAATTAAAACTAACACATAAATGAATTAAATTAGTTAAATTTTTTAATATAAATTCATGTCAATTTATTGAATGATATTATACCCTTTACAATTGTTTATGAATTATAGAAACAAAAGTATTATTGAATTTATCAAATGATATTAGGTTTACTAAATATATCATACTTGTTTAATTGAAGTTGGATTGACTCAATAGTTGCATGTTTACTGGAATATATATGAAATTATTTCCAATAAAGATGGTACTTGTTAAAAAAATTATTTTTCTATTCTTCCTAGATGCATAACCCTCAAACAAAGCATTAATACTATTTTCATCAAGCTGAGGAACCAAATGTGGAGGAGGATCGTCAAATTAATGGACTCAATAATGAGTTAAAAATTATCTATGGTTGGGTTCAAATTTATTTGTAATGATGAGGGGATCACAATAAAAAAAATCATTCTATGGTAATAGAATCTTTTTTAATAATTAATATATAACTATAATATTTCTAATAGAGTATGAAATTTAATTAAGGAATTTAATATCTATGTATTATGATGTTGATGCTTAAAATCCAAAATGTATATATATGGTCATTAAATGTATTATATCACATTAATAATCATAAATCGCCACAAATTGATGTCAAAAATCATTCTTACACTATTTAATTTTCCCACTCAACTAATGGAAAATATTTCTTCTTTTAAGTATGTGGACTTTAGTTTACCCTAAAAGTACTGCGAAAATATAGACAAAAAATATATTAAAATAATATTTCAATTTAAATTATAATTACCTGGGGGAATTGCTTGTTTTTTGATGATAATTGTTTATGGTATATTACATCCTTTATAAATTTTAAAAAATATTATCAAAAAATTGTTGTTATTATGTTTTGGACGATTTAGAAATATTGAGAAAAATGAGTAAATCATTCTCAAATAAGTTTTGATAGTTAAATATGATAATATTAACTATAATATATTTGTATTTGACAAAATCATTTGGCTTCTTATATTTACTTAATAGCCTCACGTACTAATTTAGATGATATTTATATATCACCCTATCATAAAAAAATTCCTCCTAAAAAAAATATATATGTTTTATAAAATATTGATTTGATGTCATTAAATTTTCATAGTTGATATCATGTGTGGTAATTTTGATAGAAATACATCATTTAGATCTCAAAAATTAAACATTTAGTGTATCTAATTAGAAATATATTATCATTGAATTCTTCTTAAAAAAATAATTAATAAAATATTAGTATATATAAATTTTATATGATTATATTGTAGAGTTTTACCACTATATTTTATCCATCAAGATAATTTCATCATCTGTTATTTTTTTCAAACACTATGCTTAGATCACATTTATTCTTGATAGATTCTTCTTATTACAAACAAATATTTTATGTATAATTGATTGTGGGATTAATGATTCAACTCTTGATTCACAATTTTTTTTCTTTATATAATAATAGTATATAAAACAAATTATGTTGAGTCAAAAAGGTTTTCATATGAAATTTCAATTTCTCTATGTTTTGATAATCACAAACACTTTATCCTAAGACAAATTAAAAATTACGATAAGTATTATTTTCATAACGAAAATATTCCTTCTTGAAGGGAATTTTTATCCTTACCAACATTTTTTCATTTTATAGTATCTCTAAATATAATTCATTTTATTACTATTGAAAAAGTTGGATTCATATCTAAAACCTAAGAATCTTATAATTCCTCAAATATAGTGTATTCTATTTTGAGGTTCCAAATTCTATGAAATTCAGAATCCAAATTCATTGAAATTCAGAATCCAAATTCTTTGAAATTCAGACTCATAATTCTATGAAATTCAGACTATGAAATCCCTAAAATTCAGACTCTGAATTATATGAAAATCAGACCTCGAATTCTCTGAAATTGATACTCTGTATTCTCTGAAATTCAGAGTCTGTAATCTCTGAAATACAGACTCTTAATTCCTTGTAATTTTTACTACAAATTCTTCAGAATTTTGACTCTGAATTCCTCATAATTTCGACCTCTAATTCCTGATAATGAAAACTCTAAATAAATTAGAATTCAAACTCCATATTATTAAGAATTCGGACTCCCAATTCATTATAATTTATAATCAGAATTCTTTAGAATTCAGACACCCAATTTATTAGAATTTAGACTCTATATTCCTCAGAATTTAGACTCCAAATTCCTGAGAATTCAGACTCTGAATTCCTATAAATTCAGACTCCAAAATCCATTGAATTTAGATTCCAAATTCATTAGAAAAAATAATATGAATATCCATTTCTTTAAGACTCAAAATTTTTATTTGGGTAGACTCTGAATTCTAGTTTTCATTAGACTCTGAAAAAAATAGATTTGGTTAAAAACATTTATATGCCTTATACTTGTTTATAAAACAATTTTTACAATCCATTTATAAAAAACAGTTTTTTGAGTGACATGGGTATAGCTCCATTTGAGATTTAATAAAAAAATATAACCATTGAAGGATGATGAATACCGTTAGAGAAGTGCCTATATATAGGATCTTATTTGAATAAGCTCAATGCATGTTCCATCACTCAAGAGATTACCTATTATTAAAGTGATTTCTATAGAGATACTCTCATGCTTTTTGAGGATCTAAACATCTTGTTCATATTGCTTCATGCAACTCTGATTATTGCTATATACAATTGAGGTATTCTCGGTAAAGAAAGGAAGAGGTGCCGACTACCTTAATGTTAGAGGAATTCCAAGGATAAGAATATAATGGTGTCAACTACATTAATGATTGAGGTCTTGTGGGGATAGAAAAAAATAATTCAATGTTCTTATAGAGGGATTACCCAAGTGTGGGTAAGATAGACTTTCTTTAATGTATAAATCCAGGGACCTTTATCCATGGTTGTAGTATACCCTCCTCTTTGGGTTATAAGATTTCATACTTGTTTCATGTTTTGTTTTAAGTTTATTTCCATGACATTTTGATATATGAAGAAAGTATAACTTTCTTATACTTTCTTGTACATTTATATAATTTTATTAGTATGATTCTATACACTTTAAGATAAAATCTTTTCATTGTAATATTTCCCTAAGATTCATTTCCAAAACCATATTTCTAGAACCTAACAATTTTGTTTAGCAGAACTAAAAAAGTATTTGTGAATTTACCTTGTTTAACTTTTCTAAACATAGTTTTTATTTTGTTTAAAAACGAAACATTTTAAACATAGAATTCAACCCTCTTTTAATTGAGCATCTACATTCATATTTTGATCCTAGAATTGGTATCATAAGAGGTCCCTTAAATACATATATTCATATATAAGTTTTCATTCTCATGTTTTTATTATTCTAAATTTTTTCTTTACGTTGTGGTGTTTATCATTGTTTACAAACATTTAGTATTAAAAAGTTTTGTTTGGAATGGTATTTTTTAGAATGACAGGAATGAATGGTGGTTCGATTGAAAATAAAAATCCAACTAGACCACCTATATTTTGTGGGATTGATTATGAGTATTGGATAGATCGTTTGATGACTTTTTTTATTAACACTGGAGTGGAAAACATTATCATTCTTACAAGAGATTACAAAGTTTCTAACAAGGAATTCAAAACCATTACCAATCAAGAAAAGATAGAATATAAAATAAACTATAAAGTATGTAATACATTATTGTGTTCCAGGACCAGAAATATATATAGTCATATTTCTTCTTGTGAAGCCAAAAATTTTATTTGGACGAAATTTGAATTAAAACATTTTGGTACAACCAATGTGATTGAGACTAGAAGAGCTGGTCTTAGAGAAAAATATCATGTATTTTTATTTACTTATAGAGAAACAATATGAAAGGTACGAAAAAGGATTATGATAATTGTTAATAGCATACATTATGTGGGAGAAAAATGTCTACATGGAAAGTCTATTATGGAAAAGATTATAGATATCATGCCTAATGAGTGGGATTCTAAGAGAACAGTTATTAATGAGAATATGAAAGTATCTCAAATTACACTTGATGATAATTTTGGAACTCTTATTTTACATGATACATGAATGAAAATAGATTCTGATATGAATAAGATGAAGAATGGAAATGGGAGTTTAGCCTTTCCTACTACTAAATCCGAGACACTAGAAAGGGTTACAAGATCCAAGTCTAAGAAAGTCTCGGTTTTATCAGAATCTAGGGAAAGTGAACATTATAACAATGAGATAACTAATCATTCTCAAATTATGAAAAATATAGTTTGAAGATTTTCAGTTTAGATTTAAGAATAAAGAATGAAAAGAGACGAAAGAATAAGAATTAAATTGCAATTAATGCGAAAGACGATGAAATATAATACTAGATTTTATAATTATTAAGAAAAATATTGAATGGAAAAGCATACTGAGAAGAGTAGAAAGTAGTATTACAAGGCTAAAGCTAAGAATGTTTTATAATCTAATGACACCTATAGTGCCAGTGGTTGTTACTCTTCTGATGAATCCTCAGTGTATGAATATTCTATTATGAAGAATCATGTTCTATTATCTAGATTACCAAATAAAAATCATTGTCTAATGGATATGTTACATAAGGCCGAATCTATCACTAATGTATCTTGAAAAAAAATTATACTGATGATAAATACTATAAATCTTATGATGATGAATATTTCTTATCATAAAATAATACATTACCTTCTTATGAATAAGTTTCTAGGTTTTCTAAAAATTTTTAGAATGAAAATTATAAACTCAATAAAAATATTGATAATTAAAATTATAGAATTTCAATTTTAACCAATGAAATATCAGAACTTTACAAAGATCAGGATAAGAAAACTTTTTATTCTATATGTATTTCCGAAAACCATGATTATTTTAATTACAAGAAGGATAAACATTCTAAGGATCTTAAAAATATAATTTCTAAGAAAAATATCTTAGAAATAACTCTGGTGATAAAACTAATGTTTTAGGATAAAAATATGGTTATTAATCTAAATTCAAAAATATTTTCCTTAAAAAACGTCTTTTAAATTTAACCTTATGTAGGGAAAATTTTGACAAGATGTAATTCCAAATTTGACAATTATGAAATTGATTTTGGTTTGGATATTCATTTTAAACTAGTTTTTAGTAATAAATATTGTTCCCCAATGTGCTATATTTTTCAAACAATGTTAGTGTGATAGAAATTGGGTAAAAAAAGTTGTTCTTTAAATACATCCTAGTATTTATGTTTTCATAAAGCATAATTTTCTATTAAAACTTGGTTACCTAAAATCGTTCTTTTTGAAACTTTTTGATCCATGAATGTTTTGCTGCTGAAAGTATAAATTTATAATTTTTAGGAAAATAAAGAATATACCAACAAAAATACATGGTACATAGATAGTGGATGTTCCCAACATATGACTGGTAATAAAAGTATAAGCGAAAATATTATAATGATGAATAGAGGAAAAGTAACTTTCAGTGAAAATAATCTAAGAGAAATTGGTGGTATATGTAACATTATTCATGTTGGAAAAAAATTAATTTCAAATGTTTTATTTGTTAAGGGTTTTAAGCACAAACTCATTAAAATAATCCAATTATGTGATGAAGGTTACCTTGTGAATATTTGGAGTGACAAGTTCTTAGTATTCAATTCCCAGAAAATGGATTATTCTTTCTACCCACAGGCAAGAGAATGTATACAAACCAAAAATAGAAAACCATAGAATCCAAGATCTATCATGCTTTCGTGCAATAGAAGATAAATAATGGACATGGAATATAAAGTTAGGACATATTAAACTTCGGATACTTTGTAAACTCTCAAATGAATGACTATTTAAGGATCTACTGGAGCTTAGATTTGATTCTTCAAAAGTTTGTCATCCTTTTCAATATAGAAAGAAACATAAATCTTGTTTTAAATTAATTGATAAAGTCTCAAATTATGATTCATTACGATAAGTGCATTTGTATATTTTTCGTTCTACACAAACTGGAAGTATTTAAGGAAACTATTATGTATTTTTCATAGTTTGTGTGTAGACTATATTAAAAAGGTTATATTTTCTAACAATGAAATCTAAAGATTTTTGTAATTTGAAAATTATTGAGAGCCCAAGTAAAAAATTAGAAAACCATTCCATTGATATCTATTCCTATTGATCATGGAGGAGAATTTAAAAAATTTTGTTTTTAAACATTGTGTAGTAAAAAAAGAATTATTCGTAATATCTTAGCACCCTCAAACTCCTTAACAGAATGGTTTTGTTGAAATAAGAAATCAAATTCATTAATAGATAACTAGAAAAATATTGATGGAATAATATATAGCTAAACATTTTATCCTGAATCCTTATGTATTAATTTCTATATTCTAAATTGAGTTTTGATTAGACCTTTTCTAAAAAAAACTTCTTACTAATTGTAGAAGGGTAGAAAAATTATAAATTCATACTTCAATGTATTCTGTTTCAAAGTATTTATTCTTAAAACTAAAGATAGTTTCCATAAATTCACACCCAAAACTGATGAGGGAATTTTCCAAGTCTACTCTACAACTTCTAAGGATTATATAGTTTTTAATAAAAATACCTGTACTGTTGAAGAAATAGTTGTATGTTAAATTTGATGATACTGATCCATTTGTTTTTAAAAAACCTCAACCTACATCTTCGGATTTGTTTTCAAAAAACTGATTATCAACCCTTGATAGAATATTCATATCATAAGTAAAATGTTCACCAAAATATTTTTGAAGCATTTACCCCAGAATATTTCCTACCATATTTTGATGAATACCTAATACAAAACCCAAATTAGTAGTTTCATAAGAATTATCCCAGTGATAGTATCATTGGTTATTTAAATCAACCTATACAGTCTAGATGTTCTTAAAGAAATAAATTATAACATCTATCATTCCTATCAAAATTAGAACCAAAAATCACTGATGAAGATTTAGGTGATGATGATTGGATAAAAGCAATGTTAGATGAGCTAAATTAATTTGAAAGGAACAATGTCTGGACCTTGTTAGGAAGACCTAATGAAACATCTATAATTGGATTAAAATGGGTCATTAGAAATAAATGTGATGAAAATGAAATCATTATTTGAAAAAAATGATAGATTAGTTGCTGAAGGATATAATCAACATGAAGGAATATATTCTGATGAAACCTATGCTCTAGTAGCTAGACTTGAATCTATTTGTATTTTACTTTCCTTTCCAGCATTCTTTAATTTCAATCTTTTTTTAATGGAAGTAATTTGTGATTTTTATAAAAAATATGTTCAAGAGAAATTTTATGTTGAAAGAGATCTTGTTTTTGAAGAAACAAGACAACCTGAACTTGTTTTATAACTTACCAAATATTTATATGGACATAAACAAGCCCCTGGATACTGGTATGATAGATTTACCAGATTTTTGTTACAAAACAATTATTTTAAATGAACCAATGATCCAACCCTTTTTAAAAAAAATTATTAGAAATTTTTTTTATTGTTCAAATTTATATTGATGACATTATATTTGGTTCAAATCCGCAATATTTAACCAATTAATTTACATATTTAATGACATATGAGTTCGAAATGGGTATGATGGGTCAGTTATAATTTTTTCAAGGTTTTAAATTTTTTCAAAAACAGAAGGAACATATATATCTCAACATAAGTATATTAATCAACTTCTCAATAAGTATGGATTTGGAAACACTAAAATTAGAAGGACTCCCATTAGTACCTCAAATTATCTTGATCTTGATAAAGATGGGAAACCAGTAGATCAAAAATTATTTAAAGGTATGATAAGAAGTTTACTATACTTGATAAAATGTTATACAAAAATAATGTTTTAAGTATGATTATGTGTAAGATTTCAATCCCATACTATGGAATCCCATTTAATGATGTGAATATAATTTTTTGTTTTTTAATGGGAACATAGGGTTTAGGGCTGTCTCATACTTCTAGTGATGATTTTGTTTTCAAATGTTTTTCAGATGATAATTTTGGTGGATTTAGAATGGATAGAAAAAGTGCAATAAGAACTTGTCATTTCATAGAAGATTTATTAGTTTCTTGGTCATGAAAAAAGCAACACTTGGTAGCACATTTCACTATTGATGATGAATATGTAGTAGTTGAAAGTTGTTGTGCTCAAGGGTTGTGGATGAAACACACATTCATAGATTATGGAAATAGTCTTACAAAAACACAGATATTCTGTGATAACACTAGTCTCATTTCCCTAAGAATAAAATATTCATAACACTCATGAAAAACAAATATATATTAGGCATTACTTTCTTAGGGATATCACACAAAAAGAAGATATCATTCTCCAATTTATTGGAATGAATGATCAACTTCCTGATATTTTTAAAAAATCATTAACATCAGATAGATTTGAATACATTATAAAAAATTTAAGAATGATAATCATAAAGTAATCTTCCATATTAACTTTTTTTTGAAATCCCTCTCTTTACAATAAGTAACTCCATTTTAGGGGCTGTTCATTTTCAAGGTAATCAAAAAAATTTCGTAGTAAATTTTTTTTCATAGTCAATATATATTTTTAGTAAAAATTGTTTGTAATCAATGTTTTTTTGTAATCAAAATTTTCCAGAGTCAAAATTTTTAAGTAGTGAAAATTTTTCGAAGTCAAAATTTTTCGTAGTTTGTAGCTAAAAGATATCGTAGTTAAAAAAATTTATAGTCTAAAAATACTCAATTTAGAAACTTTTATTTCAATTATATAATTTTACGTAATCTAATGTTCTTCAAGATTAATTTTCTTTATTACTGGTAATTTTCCTTGAAATCCGGATGGTATGTTTCCGTACCTAAATTTTCATAATAAAATTATACTTGTTGTTATTGTCCTCTTATTTTAAGAAAAAATTTTAGATTCACTTTCTTTAAATCTGAGGTTTTACCTTAAAACCTAAAATGATCAGAACCTACCAAAATTATTCTGTGACTTTTATATCAACCATTAGATCTTATCATGCTTGTTTCAACCATTGGATATTTTGATAATTTGAAATGTTAACTCAAATGCCCATATAAAGGCCCCCTGATGGTTGTCCCACATTAGTTATCTATGTTTGCTGTTCTGAAACACTTCTTTTTCACTTATGCATTGTTCAAATGTTTTTTGGTTTCCTCAAATATGAATGTATTTGGAAGAATACCCACATTAGAAAATTTTTTATGTAAAGGAAATATGTGAATGGGAGATCTAAATGGAAGGGTTAGTAGATCTGAAGTTCTTTTTCAAATATGATTCTCTTATTTTAAATAATACCAAGTTGAATGGCTAGGAGGGTTTGTGTGTATAAAACCAAAGAGATAGGTTGCATGGTATCTGTAATTGATGGAAAAATTTTATGATACCGTAAGTTTTTTTGTTCATGATGGAAAAGATATGTTTCCTTGTAAGAGTTATGGGAAAAAATATTTTGTTTCTTTCAGTACGTCTGCTAATATCATTTGAATTCCATATGGGAGTGAGGGTGAATTCTGCACCCATAATCTATCATATGTTTCAAGGTGTTTTGATAAGTAAAAGGATATAGAGTGTCTTGGATTGGTAGGAGTGAAGGAACCAGAGATAAACCATCTTTATACAAATTTTTAGATTATAGAAATGTGAGTTCAAGGATTTATCATTCCGAGAAAACGATATAAACACACCCTAATGAAATGTGACATTTATATTCTGAATTTTCTAGTGGACCTCTTTAAGATTAATCTAGTTAATATTTCTGGCTTACAATTTCAAATATCAAGAAATAAATGATCAAGTCTCAAATTATTATGTATCCAGATCTTCTATTCAAACTCATAGTTCTCTACCTTGATTCGTTCAAAATTCCATGTAGATCTAAGCTATGAAATTTCAAGGATTTGTTTCTTTGTGATGATACCTTGAGATGTATGAAGGTTGGCTTCAATAGTGAATCCATAGAATTATATGAATTATCTGAATATGAAATTCATGATTTATCAAAGAAATAAGAAGTGGCTGGAACATCCAAGAAAGGAGGGAAGAAGAGAAAGTTGATGGAACCATATGTGAAAGAAAAAACCCATGCGGTTCAGGAAACACAATCAACACCTCAAAAATCTAAGAAGTAAAAGATCTATTTGGATGAATTGGTTGGCAAATGGAGAGAATATAAGAAGAATAATAAGGGAGGGGAGCCATGTTTTGGCTTGTACTCTTCTAAAGAAAACACATTAATGATTAAGGTTGCTGAGGAACATGAGAAGCAGGAAAATCTAGTTATGTAGAGGAAGAATATGTTGGAGGCTGAAATAGTCCAAGACCTTCTCAAATAAACTGAGAAATCCCATTAACAACTCCAATTTCTAGAATTATTTCTCCAAGAATCACTTCCAGTGACTCCAGGATTGAAAATGGTGATTCTAGAACAAGAATAAGGTGAAGGAATTGTGTTGGAAGAGTATGTGGAAGGTGAAGAAGATGAAAAAGGTGATGATATAAATGATATGATAAGGAATGATGAAGAATATCATGAGAAGGGAAGTATTTATGAGAAATTATCAATCTGAACATCCCAGGCCGAAAATTCTAAACAAACTACCCCAGGAAATGGTGATCATGGTCAAGAAGAAGTAATGAAGACCTCAAAAGAAGAGAGTAGTAACCATGATTTTGTTCAAGCTGATGATATGGTGACAGATTCTTAAAAGGAGAAGGTTGAGGAATTTAAGATTTTTCAATTATCAGATAATGAAAACGAATCTCCAAAGGCTACTAAGATCATTCTGAGTGCTGATAAAGTAAAGCAGTTGTTAATAAATACACATAAGAAGGAGAAGGTGGATAATAAAGATGTTGGTAGATTATCTCAAAGAAAGGTTGTTGGTGTAGAAAGATAATTGTCAGCAAAAAAATAATATGATTCAAAATAATCCTCTAAGGGGCATGATTTTATGGTTCAATCTTGATGAAATTGTTTTATATAGTTCCTTTGTTTCCAACTATTGATTCATGATGTTAGATGCTTTAGTATTCTTTAAATTAGAAATCAGATTTTGATTCAATGCTTGTGGAAAATTTTTCAGGATTGAGGCCGATTTTATATCCTTCTATAAGGATTATGATGCACACAGGAGGTCATTCAATGAAAATTACTAAGTGATATAAGAACACAATTGAAGAGTTGAGAATCATTGGTGACTTTCAAGATAATGTAAAGGATTATTTTGATAAAGAAGATGTCATGATCAAAGATCTTACTACAAGTTTCAATGAGAAGATAAATCTTGAACAAAATAGCTCAGAAGTAGGATGACAAGGATCTGAAAGGGAAACTTAATTATGTTTATTTGAATCTGAAGAGGAAAAAATATCATAAAATTGAGTTCAAATAAAAACTCAGAATGCAATTAAAAAATTTAAAATATTAGATAGAAATTATTACATCTCATGAATAATAGATCAAAGCACTGGAGAAGAAAAATTAATACCAGAATTAGCTTTCAAGCATTTTGAAGAGGATCATTAGGAGATTAAAAGGGTGGAGACCATTTTTTAGAAGCTTATGCCCAAGGAAAAATAAGAATTATTTTTTTCCTTAACTCTGATCTTTTGATGTATTTCCTTCTTTGAACAAATATTTTAAATCCTAAGGAAATTTTGGATGTTCTTTATAAATTTTTTTTATAGTACTAATATTTCAAGTAAAACATTATTTTTATTTTTTCATTCCCTTTGATCATTTTTGAAAATCACAATGGGGGAGAGAGGAATGATAAAAATAATACTATGTAAATAATAAAATGGCCTAAGTAAGGGTGATTCCATCTAAGGTGTAGTTTTCTCAAAGAATATTTTCCTATACAAGTAAAAGAAATTATCTTTAAGGATATTAAGAATATTATTCTTCAGGATTTTAAATCCCAAGGGGGAGTTAGTCGTATTCACCATGATTCATAATTAAGGGGGGTAATTTTTTCTTTTATGATCATAATGAAAAATTATTTGTCCTTATTTTCTTTTTTGTAATACTGTTTATTCATTCTAAAAAGGGTGATACTGTTGAGTCAATAAAATTTACTTATGAATTTTACATTTCACTATGTTTTGAAAATCACCAACACTTTATCTTAAGGAAAATTAATTTCTTCTATAAGGATTATTTTCTTATGGAATATTTTCCTTATCATAGAAAATTTGAATCCCTACATATATTTTTTACATTTTTATGTCTATCTAAATATAACTCATTTAATTACTAACAAAAAATTTGGAATTGTATCTAAATCCTCGATATCATAAAATTACATGGATATATAGTATTTTTTTTCATGTTCTGAATTCTCTGAAATATAGACTCTGATTTCTTTGATATTCAGACTCAAAATAAATTAAGAATCGGACTCTGAATTCTTCAAAATTTGGCTCTAAATTATATGAAATTAAGACTCTAAATTCTGTAAAATTTAGACTCTGAATGTTTTAAAATACAGAATCCAAATTCTCTGAAATTCAGAATCTAAATTCCCTAAAATTCACACTCTGAAATCTCTGAAATTTAGATTCCGAATTCTCTGAAATTCATACTGTGAATTCCTTGGAATTTGGATATTGAATTCCTCAGAAATCCGATTTCAAATTAATGGGAATTGAGACTCTAAAATTTAATTAATTTGGCATCCGAATTCTATGGAAAATGAAATCCAAATATCCATGTCTTATAGACTCCAAATGCTTATTTAGTTAGACTCTGAATTATATTATTCCTTAAACTCTAAAAAATAGATATGGTTAAGCAATTTTATTTTCTTTATACATGTTTGTGAAGTGATGTTGTACAATCTATTTATAACTAAATATTGTTTGAGTGACACATATATCATTTCCTATGACATTAAAAGAAAAATATGATCTTTGGAGGAGGGAGATGACCATTGGTGGAGGGAGATGACAGTTGGAGATGTTCATTCAAATAAGAGAGCATTGGAAGAAGATCAACACTTGTTCCATCACTCTAGAGATGACATGATGTTGAAGTGATTTATATAGAGAGAGGATTTCATTCTATGGGTAGTTCTGAACATCTTGTTCAGATTGATTCATGCAACTCTGATTTAGGTTGTGCACAATTGATGGCTTCTAGGGATAGAAAGACAGAGGGGCTGACTACCTTAATGTTGGAGGACTTCTGGGGATATTAATACAGAGGATTCGTTTTCCTTAAAGATCGAGGGCTTGTAGGGATAAAAATATAGATTTGGATATTTCTATCGAGGGCTTCCCCTGGTGTGGGTACTATATAATTTCATGAAATCATATTTTAGGGGACCATTTTTTAAGGTTTTTGGATACACTAATCTTTGGGTAAAAATATTTCATACTTGTTAATTTTTTTTAATGTTTATTTCTACTGCATTTTGATAAATGATGAAATTATAACTTTCTTATACATTTATTACATTTATATACTTTGATAAGTAAGATTCACTATGCTTAAGATATAATCTTTTCCTTTTATCATTCTAGAAGATTCATTTTTGGAACCATATTTTTGGAACCTTATCAACATTCCTTACGTTTCATTTCTAGAACAATATTTCTAGAACCTAATAATTGTTTTTAGTAGACCTAAAATTGGTTTGATAATTTACCTTCTTTAACATTGTTAAACATATTTTTCAAATAATGTTAAAAACGAATGTTTTAAAACATACAATTCACCCCCTCTTTTAATTGAGCATCTACATTCATATTTCGATCATACAGTTTACAATATGAATAGTTATTAACAATAATGAACATAGGATATCATTTTTTGGACAAAAATAATATTAAAATGTCCCACATTTATGTTGGAGTTGGGGTCCTCGTACCGTCCTTTTGTATTTTGATTATATGTATATTCAATTTATTGAATACTAATTAAACATCATATTACATAGTGTTCAATATTATGAATGAATTTAATGTAACAATGTCCTAGCGTAACTGTAGTGTTGATAAGGTCATCAAAGATCCCCACTATGATTAGAAACATGAAGTGATATGAGAGTATTCTTAATTTAGTTCTATGATTAGATAACATATTATTATGGTATGCTTAGTATTTATACCATCAAGTTTGAGTACTTGTAATAGGATGAGGAATCTTCTCACAAAGTTGGCACATGGTAATCTCCAAGATGGGAGATTATGAAAAAAAACACAAATTGGAATATTTCATATTTTAGTGTAATAATATATTCTTATTTTTTATTATGTTTAATGACCCTTAGACATTAATATTATAATTAATGCATTTAAGGACTAGATTACATATATTTTCTGATGAAAACAAGGATAAAATAAGTTGATAATGAGCTGGGTTACGTCGGGTGTGTCGCAAATGACATGCCATTATTGGATAATTAATGGAAGTATTTTTACCTTTCATATTTATGGAAGATGATATATAAATCAATTGATTAGAATATAACTATTATATTAAATTCCATGGAAATGGTGTAACAATGTGTTTATTACAAATGGAAAAATGAAGGCATATCATGCATATAGGCTGGTTACATGATTGTGAAACCGTCATGATGAGATATAGTGATAAGGGGATTATATTACATTGTAATAACTCATATTTTGTTCTCATCATTGTGAAATTAATATATTTCTGTTGGGTTCTTTGACACGTTGCAAGAAAATAATTTTGAACACTAGGAAATCCCACATAATTCCAATTGGAAAAACTATTACATGGTCACACACTATGTAATTTATTTGATCATGATTAAATTCTATTTGAATTTAATTAATGGAATAAATATTATTCTCAAGGACATGGAATAATTTTTATTCACATTTTATTGATCACATAAAAAAATATTTTTTCATTGCGTTGTGAAAATAATATTTTTATTTATTTTATTTAATAAATAATAAATATTTATTTATTGGTTTGTGAATATAATATTTATATAAGAGAAAAAATATTTTATTTTGGTTTTCAATAAATGTTAGATTATTTCAAATCGACCAAGAATACATTCCTTTAAAAATATTAATTAAAAATACGGTTAAATATTATATGTTATTGCACAAGTTAGAGTGCACCAAATAATAATAATAATAATAATATTTTA
The DNA here is from genome assembly GCA_963277665.1 of Viscum album. Classification (NCBI taxonomy): domain Eukaryota; kingdom Viridiplantae; phylum Streptophyta; class Magnoliopsida; order Santalales; family Viscaceae; genus Viscum; species Viscum album. The sequence continues at coordinate 368,382,952 of OY728158.1, read as the reverse complement.
TTATATGTAATGGTGTTTATCAAAGGTTATTATATAATTTAATTTTTAACATGAATTAAAAAATTAATTTATCCTAAACCCGTGTAATATAAATATATGGTTATGCCTATAATGTATAGTATCAATTAGTGTAATTGAAAGAGATAAATATTACACACAAAAAATTATCTCTCAACTTCCCTTTCTCTCTTTCTCTCAATATTGATAAATTCAAGTGATATTTATTGAAACACTAAAATGCAAGCTGATAAGAGAAAACAACACAAGGCATTTGATTTTCCATAATAGCACCTTAAGATCGAGTGGAATTTTACGAAGATCATAAAAAAATGTGTGGACCACCATTACAGTATCCTTAGATCCTCATAGCACAATGAAAGAAATAATAAAGGGTGTTTTCAAACATTCAACATTAATCAATGAAGAATGAACCTAAGCCTAGGTATTCATTTCATCAGATATTAAATAAATAAATTATAAATTTTATGTGAATGATCCTCTCACATAGTTTAAGGAAATGATAATCAAAATAAATATTCATTTATCACCCAACACTTCAGCCTTATTTTTCATCCAGAACCAACAAGTGGTATCAGAGTTCCCATATTTAAATTTAAAATTATTTATTTTCTTGTTGATCAATGTATCATTATGGTTAGATTTTCACTTCAAATTATTATTTATTTAATTTAAATTAAATTCACAATCCTCAACATATTTATCACGATTAATATTGTGCTTCATTTTTATAATGTTTTTAGAATAGATAAATAGTGAAAAAAATTTCCATCGAAGAACTGATATTTTTTTGGTAAGACAGTGTTAAATAACATGTACTCTAAATTACCTGTCGTGTTCCCTAGGGAGCTATATCTAGATGAACTATAGGATTCATAGTCGGCGATGAAATAATTACAAGCAGTTCATGCTTCATGTTTATGGACTAACAAGTGATATAGTTATCAGATTACATGGTGTGTATTATTATACACATCGTACAGTATACACGTGTTGACAGTGTAAATAGTAGAATCTTTGTGGTCCTTATAGATGGTCAAAACCACATGAGACTGAAAATCGGGAGTATTTATGATATACATGATATGTATGCTGCATAAAAAGTGTGAAGTTCATCAATTTACACATCGAAAACACACAAAAAATACCTAGTAGGGAATTCTAGAAACATGGAATGTCAACCACATAGTGTATAGCTGGTCTGTGTTCACCTTGTTGTTCAGCTGAGGTATACACTACAGACTGAGTCATGTACCCTGGATACACAACAACTGAGATACTCATATTGTGGATGGTTTGAATATTCTATTTATCCCATCATTATAGGATGAAATTAAATATTACCATATATTTATATTTATAGCATAAAAACCTTAATTTATTGATTGGTACACCCATGTGTGCATGAAAATTTAATAAGGGATTTAAAAAATATTAAATTCTCAAATAATGTATTGCATTCATTATATCATTATTAGTTCTTTAATTTATTTTCCATGAGTTCCATAAATTATGGGCATCTCCAATTATGTTTGTATGATAATTAAGATGAAAGTGGAATTTTTGATTTTTTCATTAATTTATTAATGAAAATTTATTCCCCTTTATAATGAAGATAGAATTATAAAATGAATGAAATCCAGTTACTATTTCATATTTATTGCATGTATGACCATTCATGAGTTTGACCAAGAAGTCTTTATGTTTTTGATGTTTTAAATTAATTTAATTAGGTTCACAATTATTTATTATTAAATTAAATATGATAGCTTATGAGTCATCCCACCATCCATTATTATGTAGGACCATCATGTCCAAGGATATTTATGTAATTCCCTTTTAATATATCCTTTTGTTTCCCTCACATATATGTGAGTAATAACTACATGTAATTGATGGAGTACCCAAAGGCGTTTGGAGGATTTTCAAGAATGAACCATCATGTTACTATCTCTGGTGATTCATAGGTTGATAGGTTGAATGAAATAAATCACACCATAAATGACAATAGATGTTATTTTCCCTTGGTAAAATGTTGAATTTATTTCATCTCATTGAATCATCTAATGGACACATCTCATGAATGTATAATTTAATTAATTTTTTTTATTTATTTCTATCTATTTATTTATTTTATGGATGTATGGTCAATATCACATAATTAAATCAATTAATTTGAAAAGAAATAAATTAAATAAATGAATTATGCATAAATATTTTAACCATCATGGAATATTAATTATGTAAAATCTACTTAAAAACCACAATAAATGTAGAGGATAAAATAATATAAAAAATTATACATAATTACTTAAAAAAATATAATTAAATATTATTTCATTCATGGGCTTACATTAATTGATTTGGAATGAAATCGTTGAAACTAGTTGTTTTAACATCCCACCTTAGGAAACATACATATAATGTTGAGATTTTCTGATGGTTATGGGTTGACATAACCATATTATATAATGAAAAGTATCCCTTACTAGACCTGATGTAACATGGAGGCATGTTTTGAAGAATACAAGTAAATATTTCACGATAGTGGAGTCCACTCAATTGATAAGGGAGTTTTATGACTGAAGTTGGCAAAAACCTCACTGCCTAAAAACCATCAATTCACATGACCAGACCATGTTGGGGTTATGTAAAGGGTAATATCGATAATTTCTACTAGTATTTCATAGAAACTATAAATTCATTTTCATTGGTGATGGTTATTTGGACATGATAAAATAATTAGTGATTTAATAAGAATTAATAATATGCAATAAAATTATTTTTTTGCACATAATTTGTAATAAATAAAGGTACATAAAATATAATATTTTAATTTTAGAATTAAATTAATTTCATAGTATCCACATTATCCCTATAATCATTATTTGAGAAATGAAACCACCTCATTAGTAGTAACATCCAAGAGTGGATTATACACATTTAGGTTATGTTACACAAAGAACAAAAATAATATGTAATAGAATCCTCAATTCCTGATCTGCCTGCTAAATAAGAGAGTGATGAATTGTAAATTGCCTACAAAAAAATATTTCAGAGAAGATATCAATGTTCTATGTTTGATGTTTTTTTATATGTCTAGTGAACTCATTATGTCTCATGAAAACGTGTATTCATATAATATTCTTGAGAACATATAAAATATTTAATGTGAGAGAGATATAAAAGAATGGTTTGAGATATCTAGTGAACTCTTTCTTAAAAATACTTTATATGAGACCCTAGTGGGTCCACATGTAGTCAAACTAATTAGCTAAATTGAGTGCCAAATGGTTCTAGGGTTTAAGATTTCAGAATAACTAAGAACTGAAATCCTTGTGGCGTCACTATCTCATATATTCTATATCTTTTAGTAAATTTTAATTTGAAAAACATTCATATTTCTCTATAATATCTACTAAATATCCTTCACCATGTCTATATAGATATAAAGCATGAAAATTTTCAGTCCATATAGTGAAAAAAATTAATTGGAAAGGGGATATTTTCAAACCCAAATACTATTAATACCCTTCCAAGAATTATAATATCAAGTGGAAGGAAATGGAATATGATTTCGTCTATTTCACTTGTGACAAGAAGGTACACTAGAAGAAAAATGAATGCCAACTAAATAAGCAAGGGGATGATTTAGTTGTGTTTGTTACATAGTGAAATTATTATATTTCTAAAAATTAGCTATTAGATTAATATGGGGGTGCTCACATATGCATTATAATAGAGGAACTATATAGATTCAGGGAGATTAATTGAGGGGTGGTTGTTCTATGAGCAGCCAACATAGCTAACCTTGATGTTGTAGCTATTAGTGAAAACCAACTCACATTACCGAATGGGATGAACTTGGTATTAATAATTTTTTTATTATGTGACATCAGTTACCAGAATCATTATATCAATATCCAGACTAGATGCAGATGGTTTTATTTTCCAATTAATAACTAACATTTTCTTCATTTATGCATATAAAATATTTATGATAAGTAATAATTAAATAATAGTCATTATGTGTTGTACTATATAAACCAAGAAATTACAATAGATAAATAAACTATCTCACATGATTCATACCAAACATAACATGGGAATCACTGGATTGGCCTTGTAAAAGAAAATCACTTAACTAAACTACATAATGAATGATATTTAGATTATTTTGAACTAAAACCACTTCTTGTATATAAATCATGTTTATAAGGTAAAATGACCAAATCCTAATTTACTGTGAAAGGTGAAAGGGCTAAAGATATATGAATTTGTTCATACTGTTGTGTGTGTACTATTTCTTATTCAATCATGGGGAGAGTACTCGTATATAATATATTTTACTGAAGATTTTATATATATGGATATTTCCACATAATGATTTATAAGTTTCCTTCTATTGATAAATAAAAGGAATAAAAGATTTGTGTTGAGAACCATCGTCATAAAATGTTTAAAAAACTCTACTCAGACTATAGTGGATACTATCTTCATCACGACTTCATTGATTATTTATTGGAGTTCATGATACTATCTCAACTCACTCATCCATATATGCCTTGGTGGAATGGTGTAAGTGAAATTTGGGATTTCAAATTGTTGAAAATGGTGAGATAAAAGAATAACTATGTGATCCTTCCACTATCTATTGTAAGATACACATAAAAAAACAGAAATACTAAAACCAATATTCAACTAATGAGGAAGATGGTATGCCAAAGTAATTATGGAATGGAATGAAACCAGTTTTTTCATACATGCATGTGTGGGGTTGTTAATAATTCATTAAGAAATTTTCACATTAAAAAATTTGACTATATGGTACAAATTATACCTTTATAGGAAATCCTAAAGACATAAGTGGATATTACCTATACGAACCCTCAAATAAAAATGTTATAGTGACAAGACATGCCTCATTACTCGAGAGGGATCATATCTCTGGAAGATATAATAGGTTTGAGATACACATCGATGAAGTTAAGGCTCAAGGTTTACATGATTTGGTACAAAAATAGATTCCACAAAGCCCATTAGAAGAAGAAATTATTAGAGATACCCACGTATTGTGTGGGAGTAAAATAGAGGTTAGAGAACTAGAATGTTATTTACTTCTAGTCACTCAGGACGGCGACTCGTTATTAGTATATAATAATGATCATATAACATATAATGAATCACTATGTGGAACATAATTTTTGAAGTGGAAACAATCCATGAATTATAAAATAGATTCCATGTGCCTAAATGAAATCTATATTTTCGTAGATCATCCAATGTATATAAGGAACGTTGGATGCAGATGGGTATTAATGAATAAGCTAGGCATAGAATGGAAAGTTATTACTTATAAAGAACATGTTTTTACAAAAGTGTTTTTATAGTTTCATGTAATTGAATACGATGAAAACTTTTCACTAGCTTGAATGAAGAAATACATCATAATTCTACATGACATTATATCTTATCATGAATATGGGGATTGGAATATAGAATTTGAAACATCCTTCCTTAAGGGGATACATCCTAATGTTATTTATATTAAAAATCCTGAAGGGTTTGTGAATCCAAAGTATGAAGGTAAGATATGAAAAAAGAAAAATAATCCATTTATTTTTTAAAGAAATCATCTCAGTCATTGAACATTCATTTTTATGAAGCAATGACGAGTTTGTAATTATTGAGTGTGAGTCATGTATCTTCTGAGAGATTAATGGGAGAGATTTCAATTTCTTAATAGAAAATGTTGATAACATAGTAATAATTTTAATCGAAATACTAGTTATATATTCTCTTAAATAAAGTTTGAATAAATTATTCTCTGTGATGGGCTTGGTAGAGGTATCAAATAAACTAGAGATCAAGATCCATTATGACTGATCCAATAGGTTATACCAATGAGATTTATTATGGAACAATACAGAAGGGGATTGTTTCCAACATCAAATGACATTCATATATATAGTAAAATGTGTCCTAGGACAAATGTGGAAATAAATATTATGGAAAGTATTCCATATGCATCAATGATTGGGTCATTCATGTATTATATGTTATGTACTCTGCTATATCTTTCCTATTCATTAAGTTTTGTAAAAATATATCATGTTAATTCAGGTGACCTCCATTGGATGGCAGTCAAGACTATCATTAAGTGTCTCATGAATATTAGGGATAAGTTAATTGTTTATATATGAGATGAGGAATTAGTCATCTGTGGATATGGATATTTAATTTTCCAAATTGATAAAGTTGATATGATTTCATAACCAGGATAACTCCAAATTTCTTTTTTTCATTATTTTCATAATCCAATTTATGGTTTAGTGGGAACCACACAATAGAAGTTACCATATACCAAAATTAAAACACCAAAAACATAAATTACATACAAAATTAAAAATTCATCATAAAACATCAAAACATAACTTCATATTTTAAATTAAAGCACACATTCAAAAAAAACACACATCAACACCTCAGGCCGCATAAACCTAAAGTCACGCTCCTTGAATCATCACCCTTATTCGTAATCAAACCATCATCAAATCATACATAACTGGAAATAAGAATCAATCAGATCATATAATCACCATCGTTAGTATAAACTGATGACCTTTGAGATATACATGTGATTTCTCCTCTGAACCAACAAACAAGAGATTAACTTGTATGAAACTGGATCAACATCACAAGGCTCTGCATCCTCCTATAAGGCTTTCAACCAGTCAAAAATTTTCCACAAAATCATTGAAAACCACTACGCAAATCCAAATATTATTAGAGTGGATAAATCCTTGAGAAAGAGAATATTAGGAATGGACACCATCGAGTAGAAACACCCCCACTGAAATCATCTATTTTCATTAAGGATGAAGTCCATGAACAAATTTATAACATAACAAGTCCAAACACCAATCGTGAACAAACAATACCACCATAATTTAAATACTTACAAATAAGAGAAATAACCAAAATGAAACCAATGAAGGGGATGGAGACCCTCAGGTGCGAGAGAACCAACATGAATCAAAACTCCTAGAATACCAATGACTCTCAACCGACATAACCCAAACCCCCATGGGAGCCACTACATTAGAAAAAAATAGAGTCTAGTGAAATAGATCACGGATTAGAAGAATATATTTATATGAAAAAGGCCTCGGAAGAGATCCATGATCGTGGTGGGTAGAAATAGTCAAACGAGATAGATGGAATGAGTGAAAATAGAGATGTGAAGGATAGAAAAAGAGAGAATCCATGGAGAGAAACTAGGTCACCAAAAGAAAAAAAATCCAATTTATGAAATTGAATAAAGAAATAAAGGTGAAGACAAGAAATAATACTATTTGAAAGGGAACCAGATAGATGAAAAATCAGTATCTGAAGCTGGAAGATGAAGGACCATCGCCAGGGTAAGAAACCCTTGATGAGGGAGAGGTGTGTCACTCGTAAGAGAGATTAGAGAAAGATGTAGTCATAAATTAGTTAGAATAGTCCAATTACATTGTGGATTATATGTTTTCTAAATAATAATTATTGATGTGAAACTTCATCAAAGAGAATAATGTAGTACATAGTATTAAATATCTTGTCAGAATCAACTATTATAATCATGTAGTGGTTTCTATTCAAAATGATCCAAGGACACAACATCAGATGAATCACATCCTTTGGAAGTATCACATATTGATGTCTTTTTATACGGTATGCTGGGTTTCAATGATAATTAATTCCATGGAAGACAATTTGTAAAAACTATTGAATAAGTCCTTGACTCATCAAAAACATGATTATCATGTGTGGTCTTGGGGACAAAAATTTATTGGCAGTTGGTTGTAGTCCATGTGTGGGTTTTTGTTGGAGTTTTTTTCTAAGACCAACTTTTTGTACATTAATTACATGTATATCTTATGTATTTGGTATTAATTAAACATATTATTACTTATTGTTATAAGTTAGATATATACTTAATATAATAGTGTACCATATTATTTTTCACATTTATACTGTCATAGATGTTACCTGCTATGATTAGAGACATAAATTTCAACGAAAATATTCTTAATATAGTAATATGGATGGATAATTTAATATGATGAGATGTATAGTATATATACTAGATTGTGTGAGTGCTCAGAAGAGGACAAAGATTATATTCATGAATTTCTCACATGATAGTGTCCATGATGGGATATTATTGGAAGATAATCACCATCTAGAATTCTATATGTTTTGGTGTCATTGGGTATTCTTATTAGAGATAATTTGTAGTAGTATATTGACATTAATATTATCATTTATGCATGTCATGAATCACAAACATACATTTTCTAATGAAATGTACGACGACATATATTCACATTGTAGTAGAGTGTGTTGGGTGAAATTTTATTTACATGTCATTAATGGATATATCGAGAAATTATTTGTCACATCCATCTATATGGAATCTGATATCTTTCCCCTTTAATTGGAATATAACTATCTCCATAAATTCGATGGGCATTTTCTAACGACATGTTTATTCTAGATAGTCCATGAGATGTGTATAAATAATATAGGTTGGTGACATGTATGTGAAACATTCTAGATGAGATATTTTGAAATGGTTATTATAATACATGATGTAAATTTTTATGTAGGTTTCATCATTGCGAAATGGCATTCTTTCTCTGGGGTTCCTTGACCCATTATGAGATAGTAATCATGGACTATAAGCACGCCTTCCTAATTCCAAATGGGAATTAATCATAGAAGGTCAACCACTATGCTTTTTCATTGATCTCTGTTATATTTAATTGTAATTTAATTAATTGAATTAATATTATTCTCAAGAGTAAGTAATAATTTTTACTCATGTTTTATTGATAGAATAAATTAAAAAATATTTATTCATCGGATTTTGAAAAAAAATCATTTTTTTATTTAATATTTACTAAATATTTAATTACTATTTTATGATTAAAATATTTATTCAAGTGAACTACATGTTTTATTCATATTAAATAAATTTATACAAGAGTTTGAATGGACTAAGACCATGTCTAGTGATAAATATTAATTAGAAAGTTAATTAAATACTACATTTTTATTCCCAAGATAGAATGAACCAAAAATTATAATTATTATTATATTCAATGTGGCATGTGGTTTCATAAAAATTATTATTCTATTTAATGGCTTTAATTCATTAAATTGTTATTTTATCCTAAACAATAGATTTAAAATCAGATGGTTCTGTATATTGTGTACAGTATGGATCGGTGTAACTGAAATAGAAAATTTTTGTGCACAATGAATTTTCTCTTTAATCCTTCTTCTCTGTCCAACTCAAGAACAAGTAATGAAAGATATACATATTCAAAACAAATGAGTGATTAAGAACAAACCACACAACACATTTCATTCACCGTGATAGCACCAAAATATCGACTGTCATTGCTCAGAGATCATAGGATCTCATGTGGATCTCCTCATGATGGATTTGATCCTTGGATACTCATAGTGTGACAAAGGGAATCTAGGAGGGACATTTCAGATGATGAAAAATCATCAAGGAATAAATATCATAATGTTAGTTCTTCATTTTTTATATATTAAATTAATAACATATAAGTTTGACGTATAAGATCTTCAGTCAATGATTCAGGTAACAAAAATAAAAAAAAATTCAATTTATCTCCCACCACCACATGCATCCACTACAACCGGAACCAACAAAGTATATATCCATAATTGATACTCTTATACATTCAAAAATCATAATTTAATTTATAATATTCATAAAAACCTCATTTTTAATGGTTCTCTAAATAATTCTTCTTCATATTAAATAATGGACATAATTTCACCATTGAATGTTGTATCTTGATGAACATGTAATGTTAATATATGTTGAAGTGGAACTAGTGGGGTGGATTTACTTTAGAGTGTATTTTTGTCTTCTTTGTGGATTTATATGATTTTGTTGATCTGAAATTTTTGTTTCCCTTTTTTTCTATATGTAATACCATAACTCATTTCATTACTTTTTCATAAAATTGTATAAAAAATTAATTGAAAAAAATCAGTTATTTACATTAATGATGTATCATTATATGATTACATTACCATGCTATAAAAGTCCCACGAATATTATCGAACATTGTAACATCAAGATATTCAAGAGGAATATGAAACTCCGTGCTTGGCTAATGGGATACTGAAATCCACACTATCATGTGATATTTTAATAGTTTGTATTATATTTCATGTCTCCTAGGATACGTTACACTATAAACCGCACAATAAGGTGATGTGTATTTGTTGATAAATAGAAATCTTTTTAAATATAACCATATATAAATTTAGTAATATATAGATATCACATTTTATTTGATTGTAATTTTTGAAAATGTGGTATGATAAAAAAATTACGTCAGTTAAGGAATGTGGTAGATGGGAATGGACGACCATAAAGCCTGTGTGGTCATTTTGATCATTGTGAATTGGTCATTGTTTTAAGATTAGTTCACTTGAACCATTTTTCATATACATGTCTAAAAAACCAAAATGAACTATAATATCTTTTATTTTATCTGTTTGTGACTATATTCCTTTCATCATCTCATATGTATCTCATTGTGGCTTTATATTCTTAAAATACATAAGAGGTGACACTCCAAAACCCAAAACATTATTTCGACCATATTTTTCTAGTTGATTTGAAGCTATTTAATGTAGTTTCTCTTTAGGTACAATCAATTTAGAGTCTTCTCTATAAATATTATAATAACTATATGAAAATAAATGTTTATTTTTATTCCATACTATTATAAATCACAAAAATTTCTATTATTTAATACTTACACCTGATTTTTATACTTCTTGTGTGTTTTCATCCATTAGTTTTCCCTCTATTTATATGAGCCTTCATACATTATACACAATGTAAGATGGAAGTGTCTTCAAAGTAATATTCATCAATATTCATATAAACAATGATTCCAATGTTATTTCATGTCACATATATCACCTTCAGATGATTTAAAATACATACCATATTTTTTTGAGTAAATTGTACCTCTTCTTTATTTTATGGTATAGGTATATTGATTTTCATCTAAACTACTTTTTTCAGAACACACTTTTTGATTCATAAATTATCATTTTTTAATAATAATATATTAAATAAATATTTTTAACAAAAATATTCTCAATTATAATACACAAAAAAAGATTCCTCTCCATGGTGACTAATGAATTATTTCAATGTTTTATGGTTTATAATGCGTTCATAAATATATAATTTTTGGGGGTTCACTTTACCCAAAAATTCTATATGATTATTATTTTTTAGATGTTGAGGAAGACTCTATAATCATTTCTAGTGATGATTATGAAAAATCTATCATATAGGCTATCGAAAATAAATTAAATCTATAAGGTATAATGAAAATTAATTAAATGTTTCAATGTATAGTTTATTGGTAAAATGGATAAATTATATCATAACATTTTTCAAATATCATTCAACATAGTTATCTTAAAGGGAAAAACAAAATTATTCTACATATCTATGATAATTAAAAACTACATTCTTGTTGTAACCCAACAATAATTAATAAGCATTTAATTGTTGGGGTCAAAAGGTTGTCCATGTTGATTCCATCCAAAGTAAAATTTTAAAAACATTATTTTTACCATTAATACATTTTTTGACACAAAGATTCTATGTTGTTATTGTTTTCTTCATCTAAATATTGTTGATCCCCTAATAATTCCACATTTTTATCATCAAAAGTGTGTTATTCCAAAGGATTTGTAACATCATCATGTGAAGAATTCATTATAAACATGGGTAGTTGAAAAGTAAATTTATATTATATAAATGTGTTATGAAACACATAGTATTATAATTAAAACATAGTATATTAAAAAAACACATTAACAAATTCATTGAACACTCTTTCTTTTTTTAAATATTTATGAGATTTGGATCGTCTATTAAGTATGAAAATACCATCCTTGTGGTCCCCATTATTGTATAATACACTCTCTACAATGGGACTTTCATGAAATGATTATGATCTCCAAATAAATGGGTAATCTTCAATCAAATTTTAATCAGACCCTCTAGTTGTTTTGGTCTCCCAAAAAAATTGATCAGTTCAATTTTACTAAATCTAGGACACATAATACATGAACATCTTTTTATTTTATTATAAATTGTACTTTTTTATACCTTTATACACTAAAATTCACCCTCATAAAGCTAAATTTTTAAAATTTAACTGAAACTATATTCTCAACAGATTTTTAATTAAAAATATTCACATGAAATATCATATTTTCTAACCTGTATATTTTTTTCATTTATACTATATTATTACATATTCACATGAATTATATTTCTGTCATTGGAACTGAATACCTGCATCACTTCCTCGATATTCCCAACACAACTATTTCACATCATACTATGTTCATTGTATTCCTTCACAGAGAATATATAAACATTAATACAAAACCAGTGTAAGAGATAACATTTTCATTTTGTCTCGGGGATAGCCAATGAAGTTTTTGGACGATAGATTTGGGAATTTTAGATAAATCATTATAAATATCATAATATCATTATATAAACTATTAATTAGGGGTAATTGATAACTATCTTTCATACCTTGATGAATTCAGATGTCTAAGAATTACTTGGTGGGATTCATCATGTGGATGAAACTTTAACCAATAATTTTGAATGTAATGGTGTGTCTGCTCATGCACTATAATAGAAATTGTGACAAAACATCTTTTATAAATTTATTATTTCACAAGTCTTATAATATGATAAGATTTTGGGAGACCAATTCTATTAATATCTGGGAGGTAATCAGTACAAAATTCAAAAACATCATCAAAAATAAATCATTCTTCAATACACCCTTCTAATTGTCCTCAATTCATGATGTACCCCTTCAAAATATTCATATATAATTTAGTGGGGTAAATCCATCAACAATGTTAATAACCACATATTTTAATCTAAAAAAATTATTGAACCATCATGTTGAAAATTATATCAGTGAATTATGGTTGGAAGAATTACCCCACTTATCATAATATGGCAGCAATATACTTATTCATGACTGAAAATATTGAAGGTTCTATTACATTACTACATATGGATTTGAAAATGAAGAAAATTTTTGTTAATAGATGTTTTAAATTTTTAGGGAAAAAAGAAACTAAGAATTAAATCTTTATAAAAACATGACTACCATGTTATTATAGTCCCATTAACATCAAATTATTCCTTTAAATGATATTATTTAAATACTATAGATACCCCTATTTAAATTTTACACCATTAAGACAGTTTCATTATTGAAATTGTTATTTTTCAAGATAGATTGTATGCTAGTTAGGGAATAATAGTTTTCCCTTCACCCTTTACTGGTGCCAACACATCCCTTATCCAACATTAGACAGGTACAACATTTCCTTAATTCCACATATTATTATACATAATACATTTTCTAATGTGAAAATAACTATATCACATATATATTTTTATACATTCATGAAATCAAAAAAATAACGTGTTGTATAAATAATTCCAGTATAGTAATTCAAAGAAAATTAATCTATTTTTTCAAACAATATTTTTATGGGTTTTCAAAAATAGTTTTCCAAATTGATTTTTATTGTCATTTAATATACTGATAAGTTCATGAATCATTAATTGGGACAATGTTATACATTGTTATGTATTTCCATTTAATGAAGTCATCCCAGATTTATATTTATGTCTTCAGGGAAAAAAATTTACAATGTCATAGAAACATAGTCATTAAAGAATGATTCAACAAAACTGAATGTGTACCGTGTACAGAAATGTGACACCCAATAATTCCATTAATGGTATAGCCTATCAATTTCCATAAGAATGAATTTCAATTATCAACCTATAAAAAATAGATCTCAATCGACAAAATCTAATTATATGAGCCTCATAAAATGTAAAACATGTATCCCACATCTATTTTAGATCTTTAATCAATGAAGCAAAATAGATATCAATATCCTTATCTAGATGTTTTTCTAAAGATATACACAGAGACAACATAATGTATTTGTGCTTCACTCCTGACCATAGTAGAATGCTATAAATTACCAACATAACTATCCATGTGATGTGAATAATACTTTCCACACCAATTGGATTTACTCAATCTATAGATAACAGAATTCAATGATTTCATGGCCAATTTTCCAAATTTAGGATACTCATTATCAATTTTCATCCACTAAGGAATGTTTGATGGGTTTCATATTTTACCATCATCAATTCTAAAATATGAGTTCATTGAAAATTTTCTAAATATTCCATATCATACATAATGACATCTAAACATTAGAATGATAGGAAAGTACCATGCAAATTTTGATGTACTTGATTTATATTTCTTGTATCAATTTGCATAAAACCCATCAGATGGTATGGGTGATTCATTGTCCTTGTAAAAAATTTATTGAATCATTTTGACTTGCATGTATTTTTTCAAAGATCATACCCATTTTACATAGAATTATTTTAGCACCATCTATTCTATAGTGAAGATATTTATATTGTGGTAACATATCAATCCGGAGACCACGTAAATCATTAAAGCTGGTATCACTATTTCTACTACCAACATTTAAATTATACCACATTTATACAACTCAAAACATTGTATATTTAGTAAAATTGGTATACAATGATTTCCTATCACATATATTAAACATCTCAACCAACAATACATAATCATGAATGTCATCATGAATTTTCATTTTCATCTCTTCCATTCAATCTATATCATAATTTACAGTAGAATTCATATCAACGGGTCCATAGATCACAATATCAAATTAGTCATTATGTGCACTCACTTTTCTCCCGATGTTTAGTCCAAAATAATTAGATTTGATCAATTTCGAGAAAAATACAATATTATTTCATCTCTTCTGTGTGGATTCACCTAGAATAAAAATAATATAAACTTAGATAAATGATTTGATAAGGGTCATATAAATGCTATATTTAAATAATGATTAACTTCTTGACACTATCCAAATACACTTTTTTCATATATGATTAGCATCCATCCAGATTTAATTCATATCCATCCTATTATGTTTAATAAAATTCATTTTGTACCAAAAAAAATAAATTCACATATGGTATTAATAATGAAAGGAAAATCTATAGATACATTGAAGAGATTGGATATTTTTCATAAGAAAAAATTACACTCACTTTGGAAAATCAATTATGAAATAAAAAAATAATTATAATGTGACCAAATTTATTTAAATATGAATTTTAGACTTTTTATAAGAATGTTTAACATTGATGACCTCCAATTTTATCAAGAATATTGATTGTCTGAAACAATATAGAGTGGTGTGAGAAACATTAATGTAGGAAATTGTTGATGGATGAATGATTTGAAGGAAAGATGTGAGGGATGAAGCTAAATTATAGTAATGGGAACCCACATGGGAGATACCCAACATCATTCGGTTCCCCCCTTTGGGGGACGGTAATATTGATTGCATAATAATAATCATACTGGACAACTAAAATGAATAAAAAAACATACCAATGTTATTTGTGATGATTCCTAAAAAGTTATATTTATAAAAAATGGTATCATTTAAAGAAAAAACCTATGGTGGCTAAAGTGATATTAATTCCACAATAAATGGAATAAGAATTACACCACTCAAAAGTTATCATTTAAGCTACATGATGTTGTTGTTAAAAGATAATAAGAGTGGAAGTATGTGTATTGAGATTTTTTGTAATAGTGGAAACCATTTATAGAAGTGAATGGGTTATATCTATAATGTTACAAAGAGTATAATTATGTTATCATATATTAAAAAATATACAGATAAATGATGTTCCCTCAAAAAATTAGTAATGGTTATGAGTTAGTGTAAAATTTTAAAGGATAATAATGTTTGTATAGAGAAACCATAAAATATTTTATGTGCTAAAAAGTAATTTTATTTCTATAGGCTGAAGAGAGAACACCGATGCAAGGGTATCTACACGAAATACATTGAAATGTTTATTCTAATTTTTTTTGGTTTTCCCTATTTGGTAGGACGAGTCGGTGACTAGAAAAATGGAGAGAATGATCCTCCAAATATGGTTTTAATTACATTATGATAAAAATTAATTGACCTCGTGGATAGTGATGTCTTGGTCTTTGGAATGGAAACAATGGAAAAAGAAAAAAGGTGATGACTTGTATATTATTGTATTAAAAAGAGAGACTGATCACAAAAATAAGGCTTTATTCTTATTCATTCCATGATGAAAACTGGTGGAGTTGGCATGGATCTCCTGCTCATGGTGGAAACCATCACCACCACCCTTGACTACACCTCTTTTTCTAAATAATAATCCAAAAATGCTCTGCAAGTTGCTCTTGTTGGAACCATGGTCATCATTCCATGAATTGGTGTGTGGTTTGTGTTTGTTGTCAATCCTCAGGGGAAGTTCAGAATGTGTATCAGCAAAGTGATCATACATTTCAAGCATACAATTTTATTGAATCTTGCGTTCCAGGTACTTGAAGGAGAGGAAACTTGTGCACCATTTGTTTTTCAAGATCATAACATGGAAAAATGGAAATGGTATAAGGGTCGTGCAAGTTTTGGGATGGACGTGCAAGTGACTTGTGTGCCAAGAAAGCACGTTTTCACTGATGCCTATGAGGTTTGGAATCTTGTGTGCCAATTGTTATTCATGATCAGAACAATAAAATACGACAAGGGAAGTAGGTCATTCAAGTATTTGTTGGGTCTCGCAGGTGAGTCACGCAATAGAGGCTAAGGCAGTTGCTGCTGCACACCAGGACTTGTGCGCTGTGAGGACACATGCACGCCACCACGTAGGGGGTCAGGTTTTCCTATAAATATAGGACCACCACTGCTCATTTGGATTGAAATTAATGACATAGATATTTTTGGATCTTTCCTCGTGCAAGTGGTTGAGTCGAGCAAGTGGTTGTTGGGTCGCGCAATTAGAGGCTACGCGCCAGTTGGTGGTTGTGCGACCAAGGTGGTTTGGGAGTTAAAGGTGCAATGTCGCACAAGATTGTTGTTGAAAAATGTAGTCTCACGTAAGTGGTTTTGGGTCACATGCATATCAAATTTGTAACGTGCAGGTGACATGCGCGCTGGTCTTGAAACTTGTGTGTTGGTCTTGGAGAAGCGGGCGAGGTGAGGTTGTTGTACACTGGTTCTTTTGGAGCTACAAAAAAACTATAATATTGACTTATATCTTCGGTGAAAAGTGGGATTAGTATATGAGTGAAATATATACTTCAAATAAGAATATACATTCAACAGGGGATGCATTATTTTTCAGTGATCAAGAGACCTTCATGTCTATAAACTAAGTGTGACTTCACAAAGGGCAGTGAGCTAGGGGGATTCAATGGGAGTGACCCAAGAGACGCTGTGAGCTATCCCTGATCTTTTGTAAAGGTAGTGAGCTTGGGACAGAGTGACTTTTCCTGAACCATTGGAATCCACTGCTAGTGATGATTAGTGGAATTTGGTACGACCAGAAACTTGTTGTCGTATGCTCCTTGGACATAGCCCTTAGTGGTGAACCAAGTAAAATTGAAGTGTTATCTATTTGAACGTGAATGTTTCATTTCTGATCATATCCATCATACAGGTTTAACTAGTTCCTATTAACATGGGAACAAGATCCACAACTTTTAAAAAAAACATGACATCCTGATTCAGCCCTCCCCTCTCAGGGTGTCTCGGGGTTCTACAGCTCCACCACTAAGAATGACACCATGCACATCATTGATAGGGGCACTACAACTGGCGACAATGTTGAATTACTATATTCACACTATTTCCACAGCACCCGGACTATGATCATATCATGTATCATTGGTTTCCCATGCATCTCTCGGGGGGAGTAGACTGATTTATATATGTCCTTTTGGTTATCTGTTGTTTTCCTTATATTAATTATTCTGGTTTTTCTTGTTTTACTACCTCACATTTGTTTTTCTCACCTCCACCTCAATGAATGAATATTAATCGTCAAATGTTTTTTCTATGGTATCTTTCATTTATTTATGTTTTATAATTTGGTTCTTTCTCTATTTCCTTTTGTTGAAAAAACATGTTATTTTAAGTACATGATATCTTTTCATGAGTTATTCGAGCCAACACCCATAAAAAATTATTCATTTATTTACCAAAATTATATTGGTTACATTTTTTAATGTAGGACTACAGCCGCGAAGTATACACCCTTCCTAGGGTAAATGTTATGCTTTAGATGCAGCAATTCCTTGAGATTTTCTGATCTGAACTACCATAGAGGAGATCATTCATCTCGGTCATATGAATATTATAAAAAATACTTAATATTTTTGTAAAATTAATTCCGGGCACACTGGGACTAAGAATCGCACATCGTTGTCTCACCCAACTCTGGAATTATTCATATGAGAATTTTAAATTATGATAAGAAAAAAACCCAAGTCTCTATGATCCTATTAAAATTTAACACTGGTAACCCCCTTCAATTTCATATCTGCGATCAATGAAGCCAAATATATATCATTATAATTATCAGGTTCTTTTTTTCCTGATATAAACAAAGATAACTTAATGTATTTTTGATTTTTTCATGACCACGATGTGAAGCTATAAATTACCAAAACAACAAGCCATGCAATGTGAGTACTACATTTCGCACCAAAAGAACATATTCCACATTTAGATAACACAACTCAAACATTTATTTGTTTGTTTCCAAATTAAGGATACTCATTATAAATTTTCATCCACTGAGGAGGGTTTGTTTGGTGTCATATTTTACCATCATCAATTGTTATATCTATATTCCATGAAGATTTTCTTATGCTTTCTAGACATCTATAGAATCATCTAAAAATTGGAATTATGGGAATGTACCATACACATTTTCAAATATTTATTTGTTATTACTCTATCAATTTATACAAAACCAAGCCGATGTTGTGAGTGAATCATGGTCCTTGTAAAAAATATACAGTCATTCGATCATACATGTAATTTTTTAAAGATCATAACAATTGAAAATAGAATTAACTTAGCATCATATATTCTATAAGGAAGAACGTTTTATTCTATTAACATATCAATTAGGAGACCAAGTAAATCAATAAATCAAGTGTCACTTATTCTCCTAAAAAAATTGAAATTATATAACCTTGATACATCTATCAATGTAAAATATTTAGTAAAAATGTTATATAATGGTGTCTTTTCATAGATATTTAACGTCCTAAACAACATTGTACAATCATGAAGTCATATTGAATTGTAATTTTCTGTTCTTCCATATGACCTCTATCTTCATTAACACTATCATTCATATAAACTTATATATAAAATCACAATATCATACCAGTCAGTATGTACATTATTTTTTTACTAACGGTTAGTCCAAAATTTATATACTCAATCTATTTCATGAAAAATCAAATATTCTTACAACACTTTCGAGGGAATCTGTCTATAATAACTAGAACATAAACATATATAAATAATTTGAGAAGGGTCATATGAAATCTTTATTTTACTCTTGATAAAATTTTTGACGCCATTCATATACTCCTTGTTTATAGGATTACCTTCCATCTAGATTTGATTCATGTCCATCCTATTATGTTCAATAAAATTCATTTTGTAAAAATAAATACACATTTGGCGTTAATATTGAAAGGATAATACTATAGATACTTTGAAAAAAAATTATCATTTCCCTATGAAAACGTATACATACTTTGGACACTCAATGAAAAAAAAATCTTCTTATGATAATGTGATAGAATCCATTGAAATTGGAATAACAAACTATATATGAGAATGTTTCACATCAATGACCTCTAATTAGAAAAAAGAATTTTGATTTTAATAAACAATATAAGATGGTTTATGTAGCATTAATTCATGAAACTGATGATGTATGAAAGATTTTACGCAAAGAGGTTGGGGATGAAGCTAAATTTCTATAAAGGATAACTTCATAAGATGATAGCCACCATGATTCGGTTCCCTCGTTTGGTAGATTTTAATATTGATTCCATAGTACTGATCATACTGGACTTCTAAAGCTGAATGAATCTCAACATTCCAATGCTATTGGTGATTAGTCCTAACAAGTTATATTTTTATAAAATGGTCATATGAAAAGAAATAACCTATAGTGGTTGAAGGGTTATATGTTCCCCAATAGAGAGAATAAGTATTAGACTAATCTTAAATTATCATTTAATGTACATGATGTTATTGTTATAAGATAATAAGAGTAGAATTATGTGTATTGAGATTTTTTTTAAGTTGTGTAAACCATTTATTGAAGGGAATGTGTTATATATATAATGTTACCAATATTATAATTAAGGTTTCATCTATTAAAAAATTCATAGATAGACAATGTTGACTCACCAAATTATTAATGGTTATGAGTAAGTGTGAAATTTTGAAGGATAATGATATTTGTGGTGAGTAATCTTAAAATATTATATGGGATAAAAAGTAATATTATTTCAATATTTCAAAGTGATAACACCCAAGGAAGGATTTATATAAGGAATACAGTGAAATCATCATCATCATCATTATTTGTTTTGGAAATTTGGTAGGAGATTTAGGTGAAAGGAAAATTGGAGAGAATGATCCCAAAAAAATCAGGATTTATTTTATGAAAGACAATTATTAAACTCATGGATCATGTATTCATGGTCTTTGGAATAGAAACTATGAAAAATTCAAATTCGGGATGACTTCCCTCATGAATCCACTGATGCTTCTCCGCATGCTACTCCAACACTGAGAACGATTCCTTCAACATCACCAGAAGAGGCGCCGTATATGGAGATAATTATGAATTACAATATTCTTACTGCTGCCCCAGCACCTGGACCCTGAATTTCTCATGTATTGGGGGTTTCCCATGAATATCCCAATGGATTTTTCTGATTTATATATGGCCTGTTGGTTATTTTTTGTTTTCCTGATATTACTACTTCTAGTTTTTCTTATTTTAGCACCTAATCTCTGTGTTTTATCAACTCCACCTAAATGAATGAAGATTAAACGTCAGATGAGGTTTCTATGGTATCTTTCTTTTATTTCTGTTTTAAATTTTTTTTTCTTTCTCTATTTCTTTTTGGTGAACAACATGTCATTTTATGTACATGATCTCTGTGTTTTCTCGCCCTAGCATAAGATTGCTGTTTTTTCTAATTTTTTAATTCTTATTTTCTTAATTCTTTTTTTATTTATTTATATATATATAATTTAATAACATAATTAAAATTATATGTAAAATATGAAGTATTAAATATAATTATAAATAAAGAATATTTAATTTTTAAACATATTTAATAAATAAAAATGAAATAAATATAATTTCATAATTAAAATTAATTTATTAATAACATATTTTAATAATTAATAATAATATATTTGATAATATCATTAATATGAATTTGATTTAATCGAGTGTGGTACCCATTAAATAGGCACCAATTGTCAGTGTTTTGTTTGATTGATGAAGACATCATTAGATAATTTTTGTTTCATTTTTATTATTTTGAATATTAGAATACCTCACATTAAAAACATCCCCTTCGGTAGAAGATCAAAACAATATTTTTAGAATATCGGTATCATCATCAAAAGTGTTATTTATTATGATCGCTCCATCCAGTCCTCTAGGGGCCATACGTGCAATTACTGGGATTCGTAAGGAATTTTTGTTAATAATTTGATAGAAGGGATTCATCAGAAATTAATGGGATTATTTAGGAAAT
Source organism: Viscum album (assembly GCA_963277665.1). Taxonomy (NCBI): domain Eukaryota; kingdom Viridiplantae; phylum Streptophyta; class Magnoliopsida; order Santalales; family Viscaceae; genus Viscum; species Viscum album. Next base: position 368,361,053 of record OY728158.1, on the reverse strand, counting down.
GGCATTTTTTATAGTTTTATAGAAGGGACTCAACATGTATGGAATAACATGAAACATAAAACCTGGATTTCAGCATGTAAGAATTAGCGACATACGTCCTCTGGTGGCCAGATTCTTTTGAAACTAATAATTTGATTTTTTGGTGTAAAAATGATTCCATACATTACAATTATAATTTCAATATCCATGCTACATGACCGAAAATTTCAATGTATACTACAAATGAAAACTTAATAATGCTTACAGTAATTCAGTGAATGACATTATGATGTTATGTAATCTTGGTATTGATACTTATTTCCCATGCCCGCATGGGATGGTTGATGTTATATGGATTCCAACATTCAATAAAATGTAATACGGATAGGGCATCATGTGGTAATCCCATATCATTTGGTTTTGGGGAAGCCTTCATGAACACCAATACAGAAATTGTGGGATGAATTTGTTGATCTGGTGGTTTTTCTATAACCTTGGAAGCAGATTTGTTGGATCTGATAAATGTAGTGATTATGGCTAAACAACGGGGTTGGAAAAAATCTGATATGAATTTGACTCTACCCTCCTGGTTTAGGTAGTATTAAATGGACACCAATATCTATCATCGAAACCCACTACAAAATATATTAACTATATAGAATCCCTATCCAAAAATTTTCTTCTTTATCACACATGTCTACTGTGAAGCGAATCATATCTATGATGGTCTTGCATGTAAGGGAGTTGAGACTGATGGTTGTGTTTCTCTGATTATCTCTTTAATAAGATTATTCCTCTGTTCTAATGGGATTTTTTTTAAATTTATTCTTTCAAACATTTGTAATCATATTTTGTTTTCTAGTAGTAGAGCCATTCCCTTGGGATACATACTCACTTAGTTTGTAATCTCCATGAAGGGAGATTATGAGAACAAATTCAATAAAAATAATTTCTCATATTTTGGTGTCATCATGTATTCCTATTATTAAGAATGTGTAACTGTACATATACTTAATTCAAGTCATGACTCACAAACATAGGTTTTTTGACAAGAACTGTGTTTATATATGATCATGGTGAGATAGGATATGTTGGGTGAATCACGATTTACATATCTTTAATGGATAAGTCATGGAAGGATTTCACACATCCATCTTTATAGATGAAGATATCTCAACCCTTTGATTAGAATAGAATCATCTTCCTAAATTCCATAGACATGATTTAATGATATGATTGTTGCATATAGTTAATGAAAAATATATCAATCATATAGGTTGGGGACATGGATGTGCATCCTCAATGATGAGATATTACGACAATGTGATTATATTAAAAAGTGAGAATTTTTATGTGGTATTCATCGTTTTGGAATTATATTCATTATCTGGGTTTCCTAGGCCCATTTTTATGAGAACCATATCGATTGGACCAAGTCAATTTCTTGAGTGGAGGAGTTGTATTTTCAAGTTTCGATGATGCATGGGATATTAAAGTGGTTGAATGTAGAAATGGGTGCTGATATAACTTCTTTAAAGGCCCAATGGATCTTTCCTTGTACGGAGGGAGACAACGGGCCTATAATATCAATTATTCAAGCCCCAAGATGATGTTTAAATCTTGTATGACATGGTCAGACGAATTTGGGATGCCTTTCCCACATAGAGGATTATAGAATAAAATATTTGGAAACCAATGTCAAATCAGATGGGCTATGAACTCAAAGTAAAATATCATGGTCTATGAACTCAATGTCAAATCAGGTGGGCAATAGTTGGAATGTGGTAACCTACATTTCCAAAAAGCCTTTATTAGACATAATCTTTTTTAATTGAATTGAACAAATTAGTTTAGCCTTTTTGACTTAGGGTATTAGACCCTTGACTAATGTACCACCCCCTTTGCTATTAATAGACACCCCTTAGAATTTGTATGACATTAAAGATTTAATTGAGAGCCTATGCTTTGTTTCTATCCATTGTTTGAGGATTGACCCAGTTTTTTTCCCTTTTCTTTTGTTCATTCATTTTTTATCAATCTACAAGTTAGATAGGTGATTCAAGATCACAAAGCCCCCATTTTCATACCTAATCTCATGTGTGTTGTTGTGTGGATTTTCTCTATCACCCCTACCTTGAGTATGTAGTTTATATATTAGGTCACACTATTTACAATGTTTATTGACTACTTTCATATTCTATCTATACCCATCATCCGCCAAATATCCCTAAATTCAATCATTCATCCACCGTCATACACTATGAAAATTAGGCCACCCCGTGAATCTCACATCAGTTGGTATCAAATATATGGTTGAAATGGTAGGCATATATCTGTTCAATTACTTTACTTTTACCCCATACCATATTTATCCTTCCATATTAATTACACATTAGACAAAAAAAATACCTTTTTCTTGAAATCATTTTGAAATTGGACAAGTTTGTGCAATCTTTGATTATTTAAAACTGTTACAAATTTTCATTCATCATTTTATGTGTGCTTGATTCTCTATATTTGATTTGTATCTGGAAGAAAAAATCAAATTCTATCAAATCCTCATTTTTTGATTTTAAAAATTAAGCACATCCTTTATTTTATAGATTTCCACAAAAAATTTCTTACTCTCCATTAAATCATCTTTTGCTATAAAACACCAAGAACAACACTTTTTTGGTATACATTACCCAATAAAAAGAAAAAAAGAAGATAAAATTATTTATTTTTGCATTACATTATTAGTACTCTTTATTACCATACATCATTTTCTCCATCATTTCACTTCATCCACATGTTAGATTTGGCTCATATTGTTATTAATTTTTTTATATTTCACAATTTAAAAAACCCAATGCCACAACATGCTACCATTTTCAACCCTTTTACCCATATTTTCTAACCTTTATTTCACTTTACCATTTACAACTCAAGAATGTTGTGTTAAACCATCCATCATCACAATCTTAATTGGGGAAGGATTGGCAGATAGTGATAAACCTATAAAAATTATTATATTTCATAAGATATTGAGTTTTAAATTGAGTGTTGGGAGTTGAGAGGAATAATAAAAACAAATATATTAATGATTTTTTATACTTGTGTGCATGAGTTTGTAATTATTTATTGTGTAAGTGTGTATTATTGTGCGTGTGTGAGTGTATTTATTGCGTTTGTAAGTGTGTATCATTGTGTGTGTGTGTGTGTACATCTTGTGGGTGTGAGTGGGTACATCTTTTGTGTGTGTGGTATTCATCTGTGTGAATGTGTGTGTGTATCATTGTGTGAGTTTCCCCTTGTGTTTGTCTGTCTATGTGAAATATTTCATAGCTAAAGATCATGGGAATAAAATTTATCTTGTTAGTGATGAAGGAATCTGAAGTAGGTCTCTTTCACCGGAAGCAACACAACTCAAAAGGTATGATTTGTGATCTATTTTGTGAATATTATTGATAAGAAGTTGGAGGTGCTACATTAGAGGATTTACAACATGGAGAATCAATCAATCCCATGGATTATCCATGATAACCCACGGCATGGTCCAGAAGCACATAACACCCACATCAAGGAGGAGGAATGAAAAAGCATTATGGTGATTTCAAGGATGTCCCAAAAAAGAGGAGGTTGTACCAACTACCTATAAGAGGCCATAGAAGAATACGTGATGATGACATACTTGGAGGGATCAAGGTGATGGTACCTTAATTTCAAGGGAAAAAACCCAGAAGCATACATAGAGTGGAAGATGCAGATCGAGCAAGTCATTTCTTATCATACCAATACCACGGAGAAAAAGGTAAAACTTGCAGCCCTTGAATTCAATTATTTTGAATTAATATAGTGGCATAATGTTCAAAATGAAGGAGTTTGATATTGATGATTTTATATCCATACTTGGGAATACCTTATGTTTTTCCTTGTGGATGTGTTTTGTTACCTCACAATTCAATAGAGATTTACAAAACAAGCTCTAATGCCTCACGCAATGGAGTATGAGTGTTGAAGATTACTACAAGGAGATGGAAATTTCCATAATTTGAGAATACATTATAGAGGATCTAGAGGAAACTATGGTGTGTTTCTTACATGGGATCAATTGGGATATTATCGATCATTTAGAGATGTACCTCTATTTACAAATACAATATACGATCCACCAAGCCACCAAGGTCGACCAGAAAATCAAAAGGAGTATCAACATGAGGAAACACACTACCCCATTCACTCCATGGAGAAATTCAATGAAAATTATTGGAGAACTATCAATGTAAAATAGGTGATTGATTGAAAAAGTGACAAGGTAATTCTTCCACCTAAGAAACATACTTTTTATATAAACGAAACAAGGAATTGGGATTTTTATTGTTTCAGATGTCAAGGAAGGTGTCATATTTCATGTTAATTCCCAAACCGGAACACTGTGACTATCAAAAAGTTTGGAGAATGGTAGAATGATAGAGAGACCTCATAAGATGAGGGGGAAGAATCTAGAGAAATTGATAGTGGTGAATTTGCGGAATATGGTAAAATTCATATCACTAGGAGAGTTTTATGTGCACTAATGATCATTATAGAGAAGGATAAATGAGATAAACTTTTCTATACATGATGAAATATCAATGTAATGATATATGGAGTTATTGTTGATGTGGAATTTGTTGCAATGTGGAGAGCAATGGGTTGGTGGAGAAGTTGTGACTCCCAAATTTGAGGTACCAACATTTATACTAGCTTCATTAGTGGTCTGATTGTGGGGATATAAATGACAAAAAAAATTAAAGTTATTGTTCACCATTATTAAGTAAAAATATAATAATTTTTGTGAATTTTTTCCTATTAAGGCATGTCATTTAATGTTGGGATAACTGTGGTTGTACGATCGATATGTTACTCATAATCATTTCTTGAATATTTACTCTTTGTTACTCTGACGGGAACTTATAACCCTCAACCCCAAGTCCCTCCAGAAATATTTTGAAGATCACAATTTTTGATAAAGAAAAAAAATTAGCGATGAGGGAAAAAATATAAAATGACAAACGAGATAATTAGGGTGAAATGAAAAATTAGAGAAAAAAGAAATGGAGAGCAATGAAAAATCAAGAGGAAAAAAGATTTTAGAGAAGAGAATAGTGTGATGTTCGAAAAAACAACTGAGGTTGAAGAATATTTGATTTATCACCCAAATACAATAGTACTTATGTATGAAGAGGTGATGGTGAACATTAATGAATTAATGTATTCTTAGCCACATGTTTTTGATTATTTGTTGTGGGAGTATGAAGATTTATTTATTGAAGAAGTGCCACTTTGTTTCCCACCTATTAGACGTAATGAGTCTCAAATTGACCTCATACATGTAGCATCACTGAGGAACCTCCCTTCATATCGCACCAACATTATAGAGGAAAAAAATTCAATGATATATTAAAGAGCTGCTGGATGTGGGATATGTTAGAGAAAGCCTTAGACATTTATCTATATGTGAGCTTCCAGTACCAAAGGATGATATAAAATTGATAATGGGCATTAATATTATATCCATAAAAACCATCACAGTAATGTATCATAATCCACTCCTTAGGTTATATGATATTCTATATGAATTAAATGGTTAGAATATTTTCTCAAAAATTAATTTAAGAAGTGGCTACCATCATATTAGGATGAGTGGAGTAGATGTGTTGAAAACTACATTTATGAAAAAACACGGACTTTATTAATTACTATTCATGCCATTTGGTCTTAGAAATTCACCTAGAACATTTATGGTGTTGACAGATCATGTCTTATGTAAATATATTTTTAAATTTGTGGTAGTTTAATTTGATGAAATTTTGATATATATTAGGAATTTTCATGAACATGTAGAACACTTATGAAAATTCGTAGAGGTGTTAAAGAAATATAACTTGTTTGGGAACACCAATAAGTGTGATTTTTTTCATGAAGTGATTGTTTTCCATAGATTTGTTGTGAGCAGAAATAAAGTTGAAGTTGACACCGAGAATATCTAAGAAATACATGATTGGCCAACTCCATCCTCCTTTGGAGAGCTAATGAGATTCCATGGGCTTTTTGGTTTTTAAAAGTGATTTGTGAAGGAAATTTGCACAGTAGGAGAACCATTGAATAAGTCAAAACTGAAAATGGCTTCTCTAAAATAGGGTACAACTCAAGGGATGTCCTTCAATGCTATTAAAGAGATACTAACCCAAGAACCTCTAATTTCACATCCGGACATCAGTATGATCTTAGAAATTTAATTTGATGCAAGATGAATTGGAATAGGATGGGTACTCATTCGAGAAGGTAAGCCTATTTCTTTTATTAGTGACAAGTTAAATAGACCAAATCTGAACAATGCAATATATATGATAAAGAGTTGTATTCATTGTTTAGAGTGATAGAAACATGGAAACATTATCTTTGGCCAAAATAATTTTTGATCCATTCTGATCATGAGGCTCTTAAATACCTTATAATCGAAAATAAACCCATTAGGAGACATGTTGGATGATTTGAATTCATCGAATCATTTCCATGCTTCAACGATCAAAAAAACTATAAATAATATATTGTAGTCGATGTACTATAACATAGATATTATCTTTTATCCTTTCTAGGTTAGAAAATACATGGTTTTGATTACATTAAGGATTTTTATGGAAGTGATAGTGATTTTAGAGAACCTTATGAACATTTTAATCCATGATTTTGTTGGGAAAAATTCTATTTACACGAGGGATTATTATTCTGGATTGATAAACTTTTCATTTCCAATTTCATTATCTATTTACTTTTCTGAAGGAGTCACATTAGGGTGGGTTAATAGGACATTTTATTGTTGCAAAAACTTTTGTTCTTAGTGAGAATTGTTATTGGCCTAGGATATTTATAGGTGTTGAAAAAATTGTGGGAAAGTGCATTGTTTTCAATAAATACAAATAGAAATTGAACCCACATGGATTACATCTTCGTTTCACAATCCCTGAAAATATTTTGGAGGACATATCAATGTACTTTATTGTGGGGTTATCAAGGAAAAAGAGGGGAAGAGATTCCATTTTTGTCGTGGTGGATTGTTTTTTAAAATATAATATTCTATTCCTTGTCCCAAAATAGACGATTCAACTAAAATTTCATAACTTTTCATTCAAGAAGTATCAAATTCAATAGAATGCCACAAAATATTATGTCGGATCGAGACACAAAATTCCTTAGTCACTTTTAGAAGAACCTGTGGAGAAAATTGGTGCAATGTTACTATTTTACACAACTAGTCATCTGCAATACGATGGGAAAATAGAGGTGGTAAATTAGACACTATCATCCCTTCTATGAACAATTTTGAAAAATAATATCATGAATTGGGAGGAGTGTTTCCACATGTGGAATTCACATATAACATATCCAGGAACTCTAATACTCAATATTCTCCATTATAAATTGTTTACGGTTTTGACCCACATTCCCATATTGATATTGTTCCTTTACCCTTGCTGGAATCAACTAATATGGATGTGAAATAGTGCGCAAAATTCATCAAACAAATCCAGGAAAATTCAAAGAAAAATATCAAGAAGATGGCCCAAAAATACGTGGTATCATGCAAACGATGGTCGCAAACAAGTGTTGTTTGAGCCCGGTTACATCGTTTGAATTCATATATATGAATGGATTGATTTCCAAACAAGATGAAATAAAAAATCATTCCATGAGGAGATGGACCATTCCATGTGCTCAATAAGATTAACAGAAATTCATACACGATTTATTTTCCAATTGTGCTTAGTGTAAGTGCCACTTTCAATGTTTTTGATCATTATAATTTCATGGGTATAAAGGATGAATAGTCGAGGAAAAATTCTTTTAAAGAGGTGGAGGATGATGAGAACCATATAGAAGGCTACAAGATAATTTCCAGATTAGATGAGTTTGATTTAAAAGGCTTGATGATGTGTGGGTGATTAAAGAGGGTGAATGCAACATTGTGCGCCCATCTCACATCATTAAATGACCAATTTAGATTCCCATACATGTAGGGAGAAAATGGGTATATAATATCACTTATTAAATCCCAGACATTATGTTTAAATCATGGCCTACATGGTTGCATGAATTTGGAATTCCTTGTCCATATGAAGTATTCTAGAATGGTATATTGGGGAACCAATGTCAAATTCAGTTGGCTATTCACTCAAATCCAAATCTGGTGAGATCTAGTTGAAATGGGGTGTCCTAATTTTCTGATAAGTCTTTGGTTGAATTTATGTTTTTGAATTTAATGTAACAATGTAGTTTAGACTGTATGAATTTTCGGTATTAGAACCTTAACTAATGTACCACACCCCTTGGTAATAAATACCAACCCTTATTATTTGTTTCTCTCTATTATGTGAGGATTGCCCTAGTTTTTTCTTTTTCATAGTGGAATTCTTTCCTTTTCAATCTAAAAGTTAGATTGATAATCCAAGAACACCAATCCCAATAGTTCATTCCTATACTCAAGTGTTTTTTTGTTTGTATTGTCTATCACATCCCTCCCTTGCCATTGTTATCCAAGTAGTAGGTCACACGTTTTATAACATTGAATAATGCATCCATTCACTACCCATAACCATCATCCTCCACATAGCCTCGAATAGAATCATTCATCTGCTACTCTACGTCGTGAAGATCAGGCAACCCTGCATGTCTCACATCACATTACTCAATATTAATCATGGAATTTAAACAAGTTTGCATAATTCCAATGGGAAATAATCTTAGTGGGTCACACACTATGTGCATTCATTAATTTGTATTATATTCTATTTATATTTAAATATTGGAATAAATATTTTCTTATGATTATGAAATAATATTTATTCAAGTTTTATTGATCGAATAAATTAAATAAAAATTTAATTACTGTATTGTGAATAAACTATATTTATCTATTATATAGAATATTTAATAAATTTTTATCTACTAGTTTATAAATAAAATATTTCTATAAGTGTATAAAGTATTTTATTTGAATATTCGAATAATACTAGAGGAGTTCAAATGGATCAAGATAGTGCCAGGTGGCAGATATTAATTACAATGTCAATTAAATAATAAATTTTATTGCATAATTTGGTGTACCACCACAAATTAATTTTATTATTATTTTATTATGTGGTATGGAGGTTATTAATGGTTACTTTATTTTTTACGGGGTAGAATGTGTAAATATTTATATTATCTTAAAGCCTATAATTTTAAATAGATTGTTATGTATATCTTGTAGAGTATTGATCTGTGTAATTGATAGAGAATTTTCTTGCACAATGAATTCTCTATCAACTCCTTCTCCCCACAATCATGAATGAGAAATATATGATAGATATCTTCAAGACCAAAGAACATGTGTTCAAGGGAGAACAACACAACACATTCAATTCACTATGCTAGCATGGGGATATCATGTGGTGTTTCTCAGAGATCATAGGATCACGTGTGGATCATCTCTAGAAGGATTCAATCCATAGATCCTCATAGTGTAACATAGGAAATTCGGAAGGGTTTTTTTAAGATGATCAAAATTCATCAATGATTTAATATCCTAATTCTAGGTTTTCATTTTTTAGATATTGAATCAATAATATATAAATTTTTCATACAAGATCCTCACTCATGATTTTATGCAACAATAATTGAAAGAAATTTTATTTTATCTCCCACTACTGCATGCTTCCACTGCACCCATAACCATCAACGTATGTATCCATAACTATGACTATAATCCATTCAAACATCTTAATTTCATTTGTAATCTTGAGACCGACAAAATTTTTAATGGCCTCTCTAAATATATCTTCTTCATATTAATTGTAAAAAAAATTTTACCATTGAATATTGTATCTACATGAACATTTAATATAATTATATGCAGGAGAGAAACTGGTGGGGTGAATGTACACTTAAAATATACATTTTATGTCTTGGTTGATTTACATGATTTTATTTATCTGAATTCCCCCCACCCCATTTTTTGGTCTCAAATACAAAATCTCTTTTAAGAATAATTGGGTAAACTTTAAAATGGATTTTATTTGAAATAAATGGGGACATTATTCATGAATCATTATATGATTTAATTATCGTAATATAGAAGTCCCAACAATATTATTGACCGTTGTATCATCCCTATCATCATGTTGAATAGTAAACTCATTGCTAGGCTCATGTGTTACTTCAATCCAAAATATCATGTGATTTTTTCGGAGTTTTTTATTTTATTTCATGTCTCCTAGGATACTTTACACCATAAACCACTCGACAAGGTGATGTGTCAGTGGTTAAAGATATAAATATCGTAAAATTTAATCCTATAGAATTTTATTAATATAATGTTAATAGATGTTATAGAATTCATATTTAGAAGAAAAATGTATGATTAATTGATTATATTAGGTAAGGAATGGTTTTGTAGGTAATTGAATGCCTTAAATATAGTGGGGTTATGCGTCTCTTCATGAATCGATCATTGTTTTTCTATTAGTTCGCTTTGATCAATTTGCGTTTAATTGTCCATAAAACGAAAATGAACTATAATATTTTTCTATGTAACTATATTTACCAACATTCCATTCATAATCCCATACATATATCTTTGTGTATTTATATTCTTGAAATATGTAAGAGGCGAGACGTCAAAACTGAAACTATTATGGTGAATGTATTGTTCTAGCTGATTTGAAGCTACTAATAGTAGTTTATCAATAGGTACAATCAATTTAGATTATTTTGTATAAATTTTACACAAACTTGTGATCATTAAATTATATTTTTATATAGTACAATTATAAAGCACAAAAAATTACTATTAAATCAAACTAACACATGATTCCTATACTTGTTGTGTGTTTTCATCTTCTAGTTTTCTCTCTATTTAAATAAGAATCCTTTCATTATATAAAATTTAGGATGGAAGTGTCATTGAAGATAGATCTGTCAATCTATAAATAAAAAAAGAATAATATGTTGTTTTATATCACATTAATAATTCTATACCGATTTTAAAAAATAACATTTTCTTATTGAGTAATGTGTACCCCTTATTTATTTTACTATATGGGTACATTGGTTTTTACGCACACTACATATTTTTATAACTCCCTTGTTGTTTCGGAAATAATTATTTTTGATTAAAAATAGATTAAATAAATATTTTCAAATAATATATAATCCATTAAAATTCATAAAAAATGATTCCTTACAACAGTGAATAATGAATGATTTAAATGTTTCATGGTTTATAATGATTTCATACATATCCAGTGGATGAGGGTTCACTTTAATATCAACATCCATAGGATTATGATATTTTAGACATGTTTGGAAGTCTCTATGATCTTTTCTAGGTGCCATTATGAAAAATCTCTTATGGAAATCATAAAAAATAAATGAAAAGTATAAGATATTATAAATTTTAATTGAATATTTCATTACATTTTTATGGTTAAATAGATAATTAATATCGTAACATTGACCTAATATCATCACACATGGTTATCATCAATGAAATCATGAAATTATTCCACTTATCTATGACAATTAACAGATAAATTCTTATTGTAGCCCCAATTTAAATAATTAATATTGAATTTTTTGGGTCAAAAGTTTGGACAAGTTGATTCCATCCAAACTGAAATTTGAAACCCTTTACTCATGGTGTGATAAATTTAATTAAAATGATGATGCTACGCTGCCCTTTTTTCCCTAAACATGTTGTTGATCCTATAATAATTCCACATTTTCAGCATTGACAGTGTGTTCTTCCTCAGGATGGGTAACATCATCTTGTGGAGAAATCATTGTCTTCATGGTTAGTAAAATAATTTATGTATATTATATAAAGGTCAAAGAAAGAACATAATATTATGAGGAATATCATATTATATTAAAATAGACATTAACATTTTCATTGAACATGCTTTATTTTCATTAAATTTTAATGGGATTTGGATCATCTATAAAGTACCCAAATCCCATCCTTGTGGTTCAATATAATGTATAAGACTCTCTCTACATTAGGAGCATCGTGAAATTATTATGATATACAATTACCTATTTTATCTTCAATTAAATTTTAATTAGACCCTGTAGTTGTTTTAGTCACCAAAAAATTGACTAATTCCTTTTTATTATATTTGGGACATATAATAAATGCACTTATTGTGATATCATTATGAATGATTCATCCTTACAACCTTCCACACTAGAATAACCTTTATAAATCTCAATTTCTTAACATTAACTATAGATCTGTTGTCAGCACATTTGTATTTTAGAATATTCAAGTGAAATATCATATTATCTAACTTGTATATTTGTTTAATTATACTGATGTATGACATATTAACAAAAATTGAATTTTTATCCTTGGAATTTAATACTTGCATCACTTCTTCCATAATACAAACTCAACTATTTTTCATCACATTATGTTCATCGTGTTCCTTCATATCAAATGTATAACTATGAATTACAAAACCAGTTTATGATATAACATTTACATTTGGTCCCCTAGATATCCAATGAAGTTGTTCATGAAGATAATTTCTAATTATAGAAAACTTATTATAAAGATGATCATATAACCATCTTATAAACTATTTATTATGGATAATTGGTATCCATATTTTATCCGTTGATGAATTCAAATGTGTAGGAATTATTATGTGGGCTTCATCATATGGAAGAACCTATAATCTATTAATGAAAATTTAAGGTGTGTCTGCCCATGATGGATAATGGTAATTATAACAACACATATTCTATATATTTATTCTCCCATAATGATTCCACTATGATGATATTTTTGGGACTAATTCTATCAACAGTTAAGGGTAATTGGTACAAAATTAAACAACTTCATCAAAAATAAATCACTCTTCACTACAACCTTATAACTGACATTTATTCATGATGTACCACTTAAAAATAGTCATTTATAAATCATTAGTTTAAATAAATCTATAATTTTCATGATTATATAGTTGAATATATCTATCCTATTGAACCATCATGTGGAAAAATATATCAACTAATTATGGTTTGAAGAATAACTCCACTTATCAGAATATGAAATCAATATCATTATTCATGATTATATACTTTATAGGGTATATTAATTTATTGTATATGTATTTGAAAAGTAAGAAATGTTTGGTTAATTAATATTTTACATTTTTAGGTAGAATTCAACATTATAATATATGAATTTAATCTTTCATCAAAACATGACTATCAAGTTATTGTATCCCCAGTAACATCAAATTATTCATTCAAATGATATTATCGATATTTTACTAATAAAACTATAGATATTTTACATCATTAATGATGTTTTAAAATAGAAAATGTTATTTTTAAGATATAGTGTAAGATGATGGAAGAATAATAGTTTGACTTTCACCATTTAATGGTTCCAATAAATCCCTTATACCCATTTTAGTCATGATAAACATTTCATTAATCCCATGTTTTTTATCTCTAGAATATTTTTTTAATGTGACAATAACAATATTAGATATATATTTTCCTATATTCATGAAATCAAAAAAATATCTGACATATAAACAATTATGGTATGGTAATTCAATGAAAAATCAACAATTTTTTCCAACCATATTTCAAATAGTTTTTTGAAAATTGTTTTTTATTTAGTGTGGCCATATTTTACTTTTTTGAGAAGTTGATCACCCATGAATTGGGATAGTGTTGTACATTATATTGTATTTCCATTGAAGGATGTAATCGAGGATCATCATTTATGCCATCAAGGTAAAAATTATAATGTCCAAAAAACATAGCTTTTGAGGAATTTTTCAACATAACAGAGTCTATATGATATACACAAATAGTACACCTAAGCATTCAATTGATTTTATAGCCTAAAAAGACCCCAAAAGAATAAATGTTAATTATTAACCTATAAAAAATGGCTCTCAATGTGAAATATTAATATATATGAGCCTTATACAAGGTAACACTTTTATCATGAATCAATTTTAGATATACAATCAATGAATCCAAATTGATATCAATATCATTCTCATGTTATTTTTGAATAGATATAAATAGAGACATCATAATGTATTTTTACTTCATGCATGACCATGGCGGAAAGCTATAAATTGCCAACATAACTAGACATGTAATGTGAGTATTAATTTAAAAACAAATAAGACTTATTCCATCTATAGATAAAATAATTAAATGGTTTTTGGGATTCATTACAAATTCAATATAATCATAATCAAATTTTATTCACTAAGGTGATTTTTTTTGGTGTCATATTTATCCATATTTATTTCTTGTATCTACATTCCATGAAAATTATCTAATAGTTTCATGAAATCTGTAAACACATATAATCCTTGGAATAATATGAATGTTTCATAAAATTTTTGAAGTAATTGATTTATTTTTCGTGTATCAATCTATGCCAAACTCTAAAGACGTTATATGTGATTCATGGTTTATAAAAAAATACAATCATTTTGACATGAATGTATTTTTTTCTAAGAACATACCGAAAATACAGTTCAATATCATATATCCATTTTTTATACACATATTATCATTTTTATTATGGTATCTTATCAATCAAAAGACTAAAAAATCAATAAATATGGTTTCACACCTTCTTCTTTCAACATTCAAATTATATAACATTAATATCACTAACAATGTTTTATATTTACAAAAACCATAATACAATGGTGTCTTTTGATATATATTTTACCTCTCAAAAAAAATTAAAATCATTGAGGTCATCATGAATTTTCTTTTCATTTATTATATATGATCCTCACCAGTATTTACAATATCATTTATATCGACTGATTCATAAATCAAAATGTTATAGCAATCAGTATATAAATTCTTTTTATCCCGATGTTTAGTCCAAAATTTATATATTCAATATATTTTGTTAGAAATAAAATATTATTTTAAATATACTGAATGAATTCAGATTGAATAAAAAAAATTATGTAAACATGGATAAATTATTTGATAATGGTTATATGCATGCTAAATTGTAATATTGATAAAAAAAATTTGATACCATCATATTACTCCTTTTTCATATTGTTATCGTCCATACAGTTTTGATTCATAACCATCATATTATTTTCAATAATATTAACTTTTTACCAAATTAAACAAATACACATAAGGTATTAATAATAAAATGTTAAAGTCATCGATAATATGAAAAAACGTTATTGTTTTCCTAAGAGAAAATTTATACTAACATGAAAACTCTATAAATAAATAATAAATTGTTGTAATGATAAAATGATAGAATTCATTGAATTTGGAATATTATAACTATTATGAGATGGTTTCACATTGATAACCTCATCTTAAAATAAGAATTTTTAGTGTTTAAAACAATGTAGGATGGTGTGTGGTGGCGATAATATTGGAAGTTGATGTTGGATGAATGCTTTAAATTTTAGAGAACAATTTTGAATAAAAATTACTATAAGGAGAACCTGTAAGGGATGATAGCCTCTATGATGTCATTTTTCCCTTTGCTAAATTTTATTCATAATTGAATAAAAATGATCACATTGGATTTCTAATGTTGATTCAATCTCATCATTTTAATGTTATTGGTGTTTTTTCCTAAAAAGTTATATTTTTAAAAATTGATAAGATGAAAAAAAAACTAATGGTGGTTCAAGGGTTATATACTCCCCAAAATAATTAATATGTATTAGGAAACTCTTAAAATACCATTTATGCTACATAAATCTATTTTTAGAAGATATTAAGTGTTCAATGATGTGAATTGATTTTTTTAGTGGTAGAAATCATTTATGAAATATATTTTTTAATATTTATAATGAAACAAAATATCTAATTAAATATTCTTTATTTAAATAAAATGATCCTCAATGTCCACTCACTAAATTATTTGTGGATATAAGTTATTGTCAAATTGTAAAGAATAATGATATTTGTGGCAAGAACCCATAAAATAGTATATGTGTTAAAAAGATATTTTATTTCTATATAATAAATATTTGGTGAAAATAACCATCAAAATCAAATTTTGAGGAGTATAATGATTAAACATTTCCATTAGACACAACACGATTTCATCTTAGTCAAGTATGTAACACCAATTAGATCTAAGAAGCATTTATGTAATTTACATGAGATACATTATGCACAAAAAATTAAAAATATTGGTTTCAATATTGGATGAGAACATAACCATTTTTAATAGCTTAATTACATTATATGTAATGTCTGGGTGTGATAGTTATTTGGAGCTATAAAAACCCAATATGTCAGTCATCGATTATTTCATTTATTGGAAGACAATATGAAACAAGTTTTGGATAAAAATATAATTTATATTGATATTAGGATTGAAATAATATGTTCTTTATTGATAAATTAAAAGAGGGTTGAATTGTATTTTAAAAAACATTAGTTATTAAAATATAAACAAAAGAAATTAAAAAAAAATCTCATTTGGTAAAAGGATTGGATTTGGACATGGCCATCAGTCTGATTACAATGTATCACAATAAATATGGTTTTTGTATAAAAGTGTATAATAACTCTAATCACAATGTATTCAATTATATCCTATTAAACAAATAGGAATCACTAAATATTCACATAACCAATTAATATTTAGCATATTCTGATATGTTATGATAAAAAAATTACAAACAAGCACATAAGAATATAAATATTTTAAGAAACGTGTAATGCAATAGATATAAAAATACAAGAATGACTTACAACTATTAATTTGAATATATCTATTTTTACCATAAGTGTAATGTCACCACAAACCATGGATAAAGTTATCCCTTGATTTATAATTACAAAAATGTATTTCATTCCTCAGTAAAAAAATCCCTTCATACAAATATCAGATTCTATATCTAACAAGCCTTTGTATCACGCGATCTGATGGATTGAATCAATGTTTATATCCATGCATTACCTCAATAAAAATATTAAATTTTATATCTTTCTATCCATGTAATCCCTTAATCGTAATCAAAATAACTAAACACATTATTTCAACAGAAATAAATTCTCAAGTGGATAACTAGAAAATATTCCCATAATAAGACAAAACTCAAAAAAATATACAAATGCTTAGAACATGTTTTTCATTGTTTTTGTTATTTAGTGATCTTTACATGTGAGAAATATCAAATAAAATCAATAGATAAATCTTTTAATGACTAGATATATATGGGAATTTCTACAATGATCATCCTAATCATCTAACGTTCATATATTATTTATTTTTGTTAAAAACACATGGAAACAAGGAAATTATAAAAAAATGTCTGACATTGTATTTTTTTATACATATATAGTGTAAAAAGGATTCCTTATATTAGAAAGAAGTCTACTATAATCTAGTTATAAACATAAGTAATACAGATAAACTTCGTTACTATAGATAATATGATTATCATAATGAGGTTTAATCATGTTTTATTGATATTATTGTCAGTCTGATGATGAAGACCTCTAGATTTACTAAGACAAGACAAAGACTTTAACCTGTTTGATAAAATATATGACTCGTGAATCATATCCAAACTAATTATGTTTCCCGTAATGAAAAAATTTAACTTTATAAACATAATACATTACAACATATTCTATATATGTTATAAAGCAATTTTTTCTTTAAAAACATTCTAAAACTCTTTGGAAAAAAATGTTAGTAATTAATGTAAAAAGAAAGTGTTTTTTATTTTCTAAATAAAAGTAATAGAATAATTAGATATAAAACATATGACTCACATATATCCCCCTTTTTGGAAAGAGATAACCCAAAAAATTAAATTAAACAAATTTTTTTAAAAAAAATACAGTCTATTTCATTTAAAAAAACATATTATTTAGAATTATACTCTTAATCCTTAACGCACCGTAGAATTTATGTATTTTGTATATTATGGAGACAATGTTGAATATTATAAATTCCCCCGAATGATCTTCTCCCCATTAAGAATATATTCTCCCCCTTTTGAAAAAAAAATCTCTCCCCTTTTTATATGAAATATTCTTTGGTAGATATATCTTCACCCTTTGGGATTTACAAAAAGATTTGGGGACACAATTATAATGTACCTGAATTTTTCTTGAATGGAGAAGTATAAAAAAATTACTTAATTAACTAATAAAAAAATTTATGAAAGAATGTTGAAAAAATTATAATACAGAAATATTAAGACAATCATATTTTGATGAAATAGTAATTCATTCATCAATAGTGATTTAAAAAGTTTATCAAAATATAGATTACAGTAAGAGTTCAAAAAAAATTAACTTTCCATATAAGGGGTCGTTCGAATGAATTTATCTTCTTGAATTCATTATGATCTTCTTTTAGCTTAAATATTTGATATTTACTACTCTGATTCACATATTTGAGTTTCCTTACTTCCTCAACAAGCTCCATGTTCATATCTTTTAGAATGGAAACATCATCTATACAAAAACAATCTCTACACATTTCCAACAGCATGTCTCAGGCTTTGATTTTGAGTGCATCCACATCTTCAGTCTAGTTGTCAGTCTGGTATTTGATCTCTTCAATGAATTTTAACCCTTAATTCATATCCTAAGATAACTTATTATACGAGTCAACGGATTCAATCAACGTCTTATTTATCACTTGAATCGGATCACCGTGAGCCCAAACATCAAGATAAACATCATTTATGCTTATTTTTATGGGATTAGAAGAATTTTTTGGTTTGTATAACATTCCTGTAAGGTTTTATAATATTCCTAAATATGGATTACTAATTCAGTCATCATTTTAATAGAGTCCATTTTATGGGAATGACAATCCTTATGTAATTTACCTTTTACATCTAGTGTCGAGTAGTAAGGTATCATCCATTCTAATAATTTAAAATATAAAATGACATAATCCAAAACCATCTATAAAATGGTTCCTATATATACTTAAAACTCTAGATCAAGATGAAGGAACTTTTATCTACATGTACTAACAACATCAACTTTTCATTTATTCTTATTGACCTTTTTCACATTATTTAGAACCATGTCCTCTTTCATGGGAAAAACTTTTTCTGAATATAATACTATAATTTCAAATATTTGGTGTCCAGTTTTGAAATTAAAACTTGATCTTCCTCAAACTTATTAGATGAAGACTCTTATTCTTTGTTTAATAAGGATTATTCTTCTAAACATTCAGATTCTTCATCATCGTAATTTGATGTAAAATTATACAAGTATGATGTTTATGAGGATGTATTTCATGTTTTTTCAGACAGAGTTTCTTCCTCACCACTTTCTACAATATCTTTTTTTACGCATACTTTTTATTATCCCCTTGACCCTCTTTAACTTAAACTTATTCTTAAACATATTCATATTTTGATTACTTCTATTAAAGAAATTTTCTTTATTGTAGTTCATGATATTCTTTCTCATTACCGTCATTTTATTCTAACTTATTTTATTTAATCTTATCATGAATTCCTTTTTTATGACCTTTAACTAAATCATTGAATTCATTGTCATGTTACTTTTCATGTTTTTGAGCATCACCGATTTTTTATTCTCCTGAATAAATTTTTTTCAATTCATTCTCTACTAATGGTGGTGCTGATTGACTTTACAGTTTCACTACTAGAAAAAATTATTTTTCTTTTGAAGGTAGATATGATCCTTTATGATTCTTTCCATTCTCTTTGAAAAATTGAATAATATATAAGATGGATAAAATTTATTGAAATAATAAACCTCCATATGGTTTTTATTATATAATATACTCAGAGGACAATTTTTTGACTTTAAAATGATTTTGAGATAAAGGGCCATCTTAGTGACTCTTATATTTCTTCTTCCACGTTCTTTTTATCACCACAAACCCTTAATGACTTATCCTTAGTAGGTTCTAATCCAATTTTAGTTAGTCCATGATTATTATTAGCTTTTAGTCTCATCCATTCATTGTGAACATCATTAAGGACCTTATTTGTCTTATTTCATTATTATTTTCATTATCATGTGATGTTTCATCATTTTTTTATTTTTATTCTTCCTTTATAACTTTATTGATGGATCTAAAATTGATACAACAACCCCATGTTTTTCAATAATATATATTTTTTTCATCTAACATCACCTTCATTATTTTTATTGTATCTTCATCAATGAAAGAAAGATTTTCTATCCTTAGATATGATTTTCTTCACATTTTATAAACATAAGAAATTCAACAATAATTTTCCTCAAGAAGGGTGGAAACATTATAATATTTTAACGGGTGGAATAATTTTTTATTTTCTATATGGTTAAAAGAACAAAATATACAACGTAAAACTTGCTCATGTTAACCAAATAGTCTAAAGAAATGAGAGTATCTCGGTCATATTTATTATTTATTAAAATACCTTCATCCAAAAAGAAATTATATTATTGTGTTGGGAGAGATGAGAATTTATTTTGAATTTCTCATCACGGGAAAACAACGAATCCTCATCCCTTATTATGTAAAAGGTTAAAAGGGTATACAGATGTTTGTGTAACAAAAAATGCTTATCACCATCCTAATGCACACCAAAAATTTTTTATAATTTTCTTTGTATGAATTTATATCCCCATCCAAATATCTTGAAACCAAAATTATCGTTTTTTGATAAATTTCATAGAATTATAAAATTAATTGAAAAGTTCTGGATAATACTTATCAACGTCATGATATTTTTTTCAACAAAAATTGATTCACAGCCATGAAAGTCTTCATAAGAGTAGAATAATATATAAAAAGTAAATATATTTCTACTAACCATTATCTAAAACCAAACCAATATTTTTAATCTTTTTTTTCAATCATCAGAAAGAGAATGATTAGGAATGGTCGGAATGAAAAAAAATCGATCTGATCAACCTACAAGAAACAACAGGTCAATGAAAAAACTCTCGATAAAATAATGTAGGACAAGGGGATCCCTCATTTATATAGGTGATCAGGTAGATGTCTATGCTACCAAAATAGATCCAATAGATTCAATGAAAATTATTTTATTTTACAACTGATAATCTCTAGAAAAAAGTTATAGGCTATATTTGAACTCTTGAGGTTTTAAAAAAATATATCATATTGAAATTAAATATGATTAATTTTAAAAAAAAAATAAAACTAGAATAATTGTAACAACAAAACAGATATGTAATTTTAATGAAATATTAGAAAAATTAAATGATAATAAGAATACCTTGTAGAGTGAAAAGTTCCATCATTATAAATAACATATTCTTATAGAAATTTTTAAACTAATAAGATTTCAATATTGTTAGGAAATAGAATATGATAGTACAAAAACAATGTAAAAAAGTTTTAAAATAAAAATTAAAATAGCCTTTTGGGGTTAAAATGAATATAAAATTTAAGAAAGAAAATCTCATTAAGAAAATTTTTTGAATTTTAAAATTTTAAGAAAACATGATTTTTTTAACATTTTATGAGTCCGACTATCATTTTTATAATAAGTAGTCCTAAAATTTTATTTTTAAATATGATTTTGGAACTTCATTAAATGTTTTTCAAGAAAACTAAAAATTTTAAAAACTAAAATTTTTTAGAAAAAAAATATATGTATCCCCCGATGGAAAAGAGTGGCATAATGTAAAGAGATGGGTAAAAATTATTTATATATGAATGATAGTTTCAAATTTATCTCTAAAAGATTCTATTTAATATATTGAATTCAATTTGAAAGTACAGGTTTTGTAAAAATATCTTCAATTTAATATTAAGGTCCGATGAATTGTAAAATGTTATCTCTTATAATTGTGTGACACCTAAGAAAGTGATTCCTAATATCTAGGAGTTTTTCTTGGAAGTAATGTGTTGGGTTATTATATAGCTAAATGGATGAGTATTATCACATACTTTTTTGAGTTGTTTTATAACTCATTCCATAGTTAGTGAGTATATGTTGCATCCACAACACTTGATCAGAAAAACATCCATTTTCTATATGTTCGTATTAAGCAGTGGATGGTGCTACTGAGTGTTATTTCATATATTAAAAAGAAACATCCGAATCTCATAAGAAATTAAAAATTTTGGATGTGTATTTTCTATCCATTTTTACCAATGTCATCGTCCAATAAAATTTAGTTCAAAAACATTTCCCAAATAATAAAAAGGCAGTAAAGTGATAATTCCCTTATGATAATGAAAAGTTTGATTCAAATATTTTAGATGTTATTACATTATATTTTAATGATATCTTTCACATAAGAATATATAAAAATTTATATATCGAAGACTTGGTTTCAAATAAAGTAAACTATTTTTAATATCTTTAAAAATATTTTGATCAATTGGTTGTCGAGCCTCATCAAGATCTATGGTATTTTATGTACCAATAAGTTTACTAACACTTTTAGTGTTATAATATAAAAAATTTAAAAATATATTTTATATTATTATTTTGATATATAAAATTTTCTTCTAGATTATAAGAAATTTGTAAACCAAAGAACAACGTTAACGCAGTCATCATGCTCTTCTGCGACTCATATTTCTTAAGATTTATAAAGAAATATTCTTAATATTGTTTAGTAAGTCCGAATATAAAGTCATAAACATAAATTTAGAAAATCATAATATTTTTATTAACATATTTTATAAAAAGTGTTGGATTCTCAGATTCCATCACAAATTTTTTTGTAACAAAAAAATCTTAAACAATCATTCCATGCTCTAGGGGACTGTTTGAGTGTGTATAATTTTTTTGATAAATTTATAAATATGTTTGTTGTGTTTTATATTATTAAAAATAGGTGTTTGTTTATAGAATTAACATCTTCATTAACATATACATTATGAAAATAACACTTCACGACCATTTTAAAAAAATTAAAATTAAATAATTCTATAAAGGCGTAATAGTTTCTAGTCTTGATATATGTGTAAAGGTATCTTCATTATCAATGCCTTCTTGTTTGTTTTAACCATTAGTAGAAAGTCACACTTCGTATCTCATAATTATTCTATTTTTATCACTTTTCTTTTTCGAAAACCAATTTACACCCATTATTGATGTTTCTTTTGGTTTTTCAACAAGAGTCCAAACTTTGTTCCTCTCGAATTCATTTTTCTAATCTCGAAAAGCTTCAATCCAATCCACATCACCTAAATCCTCAGTGGGATTTTTCTGTTCAAATTGAGAAAGGAAATCATGATGTTATATTTCATTATATAAGGAACTCAAACTCTTAACAATTTGATCAACATCACTAATTATGCTATCAATATAATGATTCCTAATAAACAATTGATTTCATGGGTTTTGAAAACTATGATCATCATTATAAGGTAGAAATGGTTCCCGAGTAAATTCTTCTGAAACATTTTCATGGGTACATTTCTTATAAGTATAATTTTCTAACAACAGTTGAAAATATATTTTTTAAATATCATGTAAGGATGTGGTTAATGTTTTTTAAAACCAAAGGATAGATTTCATCAAACAAGACATATGCGTAGTATTTCCCCCCAATACTCATAGTTTTTTTAGAACCAAATAAATCCTTGTTCTCAAACTATAAACCATCACTAGTTGAGACTTCAATATTATTGTTAAAACTATACTTACATTTCTTACCACATTTTCAAGGTTCCCAAAGAATTAAATAATCAATCACATGTTCTTGTAGATCCTTACTAAGTCTTTTATTGTAAATTTACATAAGTTTATAAGGTTATAGTTTCCTAATACTTCCTTCAATAACCAATATTGATATTACATTGAAATAATGGAAGGTACTTCATAACTGTTAAGGTAATCTATGTTAAATGTATAAACATTTTTAAGCTGATTGGAAGAAAAAATGTATTCATCATTGTTATTGTGTACTATAAATTTATAATTTATAAAATTCCTAAGGCAATAATCATCATTTAATTAACATATTCTTAAAAGGTTGTGCTTCAAACCTTTAACAAAATAACATTTGAAAATAAATATTTTCAATGAAGAACAATGATTCCTATATCGATAATCTCCCCAAGAAAATTATATTCAAAAGTGACCGTTCCACATTTTATCTTGATAATATTATAAAAAGTATATTTATTACGAGTCATATTCTTGAAAAACACACTACCAATGTAATAAGTATTATTGTGTTTGGAGTATTCTTTCTTTTCCTAAAATAAATAAAATTTGACTTTTGGTGCACAAATATACCTGGGTAAAGATGTCATAGAAAATAAATTGGATTACATATTTATTTTTGAAAATTTTGATTTGTGGAAATATGAGGATTGAAGTTTTATTAAAAGAAAAATTATATTTACAATGATATCCACTTTGAAACTTAGTTCAATATGGTGTAGTTTTATGAACAAATTCATTGTTACAAAAAATTGGTTTTTTATAGGTGCAGCCCATTCAAAAACTAGTACCATGAGAGAAATTTTGTTTATGTATCTTATTAATGTTATTTTTTACTTGTGGTAATGTTTGATAGATGTTTATTCAATGAAGAAATTTAAAAATTTAGTTTTATAACTAAATTATTATCCTTTTTAGTAATGGTTTTGGAATTTCATTTATCAAAACTTGTTTGTATATAATTTTTCATTGAAATAAATTGTATCAAAAAGTTTTGAAGTAGGTATAATTTTTGTATTTATCATTATCCAGATCTGTAAAAATATCAAAAATTTCATAAGTTAAAATAATTATTCTTCTATTATCCATATCTAGTAGTATTATAACATTACAATTTTAATTCTCTTGAAAATTAGGAAATTATGAAACGTATTCATAAGATGTAATAGAATTATCCTCTTCTGAGGAAGATTACTCATATGAGGATTAATTTGTTTTCTCATAATGATAATTGGTAATTAAAACCAATTTATTTAGGTTTTAGATTGTTTATACCATTTCCATGAAACAATGTATTTCATTAGGTACATTGGAAAAAAGACCGAAGATCACATGTTGGGAGCATTCATTATCAGAAAAGAAACCTAAGGAATCATCTACACATACACTCCAAGAATGATTTTCTTTAAGGAAATTCATTCCCTTAGATTTTTAAATCTTTTTGAATTCATTTCTAAATTTATATCTTTTATTCCCTTCCTTTTCATCATAGGAAAATATTTTCAAATATTTTAATTATTCTTGCATTCATAAAAAGTGACTTCTTTCTTCTTGTCACTTTTATCATTACTACATTTCATATATTTTTATTGAAAATCCTTCATACCAATATTCTTGTTCATTATTATGTTGAGATTTTCAAATTCATTTTTAGGATTCTCAATAGTACTCGAATCATATTAAATAAAATCAATTCATTCTTGGAGATCTAAAAACATTTTTTTGTGTTTTTTGGTTGGAAAAGTAGTTATAGAAAAATATCCTCTATAATTCTTATTTTTCAATCCCTAAACATTCTTCTAAACATCCATCATACTATATAGTGGTTCCAACATTATCATTAAGAGTGTTCTTTTTTATCTTTCTAGTTTCATTCATAGAATTTCTATTCGACAACCATTCATTGGGTATAATATACATTGTCTTCTCAACAATAATTTCATCATTCAAACCATTCTCAACAATAGCTTGTGAACAATTAATAATCCTCATAAGTCTCGGGTTCTTCTTAGTGATAGATTCTCGGGGACAAAAATGAAATTCTTGATAATCTGCTCTCAATATAGCTCTCCTGATTTCTAAAAAATTTGATGTTCCAAAATGAATAACCTCAATAGTTTTCAAAATATTTTTATGAGCTCCACAATGTTATATTTGTATATAGATGCATCTTTTCATAGAGCATAAAAATGTATTTCATACTATGTAGTTCAATTTATAATCATTTTTCTCTTTATATGTAAATTCATTGACTTCCTTTTTAGGAATTTTTTAGTTAATTAAGAGAATCATAATGTTATCAACCCGAATGTTGATAACAAATTCTTGCATTTTTCTCTCTCAAATATTCATAGTATGAACCATAAAAAATTAGTGGTCTATTGAGATTTACATTAACAATGGATCTGATATCTATTCCATCAATATTAATAGATAAATATTCTTTTCCACAAACATGTTAGTATAGTTTATTTATAAACAAAATGTTTATAACAAAATTTAACAAATTTTAAACAGTAAAATATGTAAAAACATAGGAAGAATATATGTAGTGGAATCTTACCCTCCTTCCAATTGTTGGTTATTGATATGAGTTATATTTATATTTAGATTGAAAAAATATGTTCATGATTTCTAAATTACAAGACGAGGTGAATTGATGTTTAAAAAAATTAGTTTATAAAAATTAAGCTAACAAAATTAAAAAACTTCTTTTAGTAATTATTAGAATCAGACATGGACCTTAGTTTGATTACAAATGTATCATAAACAAGATGATTTTAGTTTATCATAGTATAATAATTGTAATCATATAATAGTAAATAATAACAAAGTAAATAGACAAGATTCAAAAAAGATCTAATTAACATATTAATGTTTATTGTATTTCGATATGTTATGATAAAATAATTACCAATAAGAACAACGGAATATAAAACCTTTTAGAAAAACTATTGAAATAATTGTAAAAAAGTAACAATGACTTAAAGCTATTATAAAATGAATATTTCTCTTTTAACCATTAGAGTAAGGTAGCCCCAATTCATGGATAAAGGTATGAGTTGTATTATAATTATAAGAAATTATGTCTTCCCTTGGTATGATAATCCATTGATACAAACATCAGAATCTCTATCTAACGTTCACTAATAGTCATTGATTTGATGCATCAGTGTTGTCTTTATATCCCCGCAAACCCTCAATCAAATGATCAGATTCTCTAACTTTTTATTCTAGAAATCACTTGATCATAATAACATAAACCATACGCATGATTAAAATGCAAATGAATTATTCATGGGATGACTAGAGAAGGTTCCTTTAAGAAGACAATACTCAAAAACAATTAAAAAAGACTAAGAAGAAAATGCTCAGACATTGTAATCTTAAGAGCTCTCACACAAGTAATAACTTGCAATGTGAATAAGAAAAAATCTATTCTAATGACTACGTATTTATAATATATACTCCAACAGTCATCTTGATCATTCACTAATAATATCTTCTCCATGTTTTTTATAATGAGTTGGACACTTGTCACTTTGATGAGAAAGTCCAACATCACATTATTTTATTCCATTATAGCATAAAAAGTTTCTTTACATTAGAAACAAGTCATATGTAATGGAACATACCTCCCTCATCGATTAATTTGCAAAAATATGTTGTGTGAGGTTTTCTAGGAGGTCAAGGTAACTTATTCCCAACATTTACCAGTTCTATAAACAGTGTTTCCAGCTGTCTATAGGTCATCTATTTGTTTGAGCTATAATGTTTCAAACTATAAGTAGGGAATCTATCAGTGGGTGCTACAATGTTTCTTATTTTTGGTAGGTCATCCATCAGCTAGTGATGTGATGTTTCTAGATATGGGTAGGCCATCTATCTGTATGTTATATCGTGTTTCCTACTATACATAGGTCATTTATGGGAAGGTACTATAGTAATTCTAACCATCGGTTGGTGTACATTATTTCCAACATCTAGTAGTTTAACCCCTTTAATATTAAAATTCATTCAATGCCATGTTTTAAAGGATTAAAGGTCGTTTCAATCCCCATGACTCCTATCATAATTTTCCAAAGGGTTCGGGTCCCTTTACATGGTCAAACCGTGTAGTCTTGAAAATATTATCCTTTAATGGATAATCTAATCCATATCTAAACCGCTGCTCCATTGAAATTTTTAAAAGGTCAAGAAAACATCATCACTTATCATTACATCACCATTCTCTTGGTGTGAGGTTCCCTGAAACTTTTTTCACGAGGAGTTGTGCGATTATGGTGTGGACGATGTATTATGTTTTCCCTGGAGTTCATCATGATATATTCGCACTAACTATTTTGATGCAACCAAGAAGTTTCTATCATTCCTCGATATAAGGTATGTTATAACATTGTTCTTCTAGGTTCCTGGATCTGTTTTCTCCCATTCCTCTTAACATGTGATATAATGTGATATCCATGTTTCTAGTTGAGTTTTATTTGGTGTTTCTTGATGTGGTTGTGTCGGGACATCCTCGGGTGGACGTCGTCATTACGGGAAAGGTGATTGTGATCTGTTTTGTTGGACCATTCTCATGCATAGAATTCCAAAAACCTTTTGAGGTAGCTAATTCTTTGCTTCTCCTTTTTTTACATGAAATAGTAGATCTATTTCTGTTTATCCACTTGATTATAATAAAATTGACATTAATAATATTTTAACTGGATTAATGAATTGGTATTAATTTCCTACCGATGTTTTTGCCTCTTGGTTGGATAGATTGTAAGATATATATTCTTTTCTTCTTCATCTTGCCATTGTTGATGGAAATTGTTAAATAATGTTATTCCAGGAGTAATTATAAATTAATTTTCCTAAGATAAAGTGGAATGTTTAATTAATATGGATGTTGTTTTTGTTCTCAGTGATAATCTAAATGAAACTGTTATGCATTTCTAATTGAATTGGTTCATTGAAGATGGAATAAAGAACAATATGTGTAATAAAGCTACTTCATTGTAGGGTTTTGAGTTACCCTCTTGCATATAAAGTCCAAGCACCTTATGATTTAGAGTTGGGAGTGCACATTGTCTATGAAGGCTAAATTCCTTGTTTAGGGCCATGAGCCATGTTTCTATGTTTTTTGTTTCCTGCTACTTGTGTTATGGAGTCAGCCTGGGATGGCTGAGCCAAGAGATCTATTGTGGTATTTGTGGGAAAGAATACCTAGTAGGTTTTGTAGCAATTTAGTCCTAGAGTATTTAAGATACATTGGTATATGCATGTGGGTGTATAATAAGACATAAGCGATGATGAAACTGGTTGAATATGGTCTTATCGATTGATGTGAAAGCTAGAGTATTGTTAAATCTATTTATTTTTAACCATATTTACATTACCCGCAACTTGAGGTAGATGGTTTTATAACCCTCCTTCCAAAAGAGGCGAATATGTGGGGAGTATTCCACTTGATTTCTTTGATTATCTTCTTGATAATGGATGAGGCTATGCTCTTACAATATGTGGTAAAGACTTGATGGGTAGTTCATCTACTCACTATCTCAGGCCCCGTGTTCATGGTAGCATATAATTTTTTCTTAGCATACATGAAAAATGAAAAATTGGTATTGTTTTTGAATGATTGAATAAATGATTTTTAACCCATGAAGTTGGGTCTTGATAAGATGCAATGTTGAGGTTATGTTTCTGAGAAACTGTGGGCTCTTTTTTCGTAAGAATAGAGGGAATGGATCTTTTTTGAAATGGTAGTGGTGATATAATAAAATTTGGAAATTGATAATGGTTAATTAATAGAAAAAGAATAAATTAATATAATCTGAAACTTATAAAGGGGGATATATAACTTAATGTATCTCTTTAAATGGTAGTTTTCTTATAGGCTATCTGGTCTTAGCAGTGGAAGCAAGGAGTCTGAGAGATAATAGATGCAATTTATTTTAAGAGTAGGTTTTTTCCATAGTGTGGTTGTTAAGTATATTATATTTTTTACTTTTTGTTTTTCTATATGCTACCCCACCATATCGTTTTGGGCGACTAACTGCCCGAGGATTCTGAACCATGGGGGGTGTTTTCCCCATCATCACGGTGGGAGGTTGGATGAATGGATATCCCCATATGACCCACTCTCTTTTCATCGTAATTAAATGTGTTGGTATGAACAACAATTTTTTCCCCCTATATATGTTTAGAGGGCTGTAATGGTTTGTTGATATTTCACACACATATATTCTGTATATAGTTTCCTATGGAATAATATAGATTTAACGTGTATAGGATGGGATGTCTTGAGGATCCTTACACTTTTTATGGGCTATAATGGATTGAGGTATAATACATGATATATGATACAAATTATGTGGGACATGGTGGATCCAAGAAACTACATGGTTACTTTTTCTTGTGTGAATGGTTTGGATTTATGACCAGGTGTCTCGAAAAATGCCTTTGTGTTGCAAGAGGTCCATGTTTTGGTGCTCACCAAGAAATATTAGGGCCAACCTTTTTTTAGACAGATGTTAAATATGTGTTATGTAGGTGAAAAGTGGAAAAGTAGGTGGAGAGTGGTAGGTGGGTACCCTTGATATACTTTATTTTATTATATTCTCTTGTATATGATACACGGTGAGAGTAACCATGGTGAAGCTAGGAACATTCTATACCTATTTAGGTGAAGAGTTAGTTTTACTTGTTCTTCTCTGTGGTTTAGCAAGATTTCATTACTTTAACACTATTGGATCTAGTGAGGATCCAACGGATTATACTGTTATACTCACCCTATGTTTTATAAACTATTTTTAGGTTAAATGGTGTAGGTTGGAGATCAAACAAGTTACTAGTAGCTTTCGGTCTTTTCCGAAGCTGTGTAGGATTTGTGGACACTGTCATTTTACATTGTTTTGATACATGATGTTTTCCATTTAAACTGTAGTAGTTCTTACATGAAATTTCATATATGTACTTGGGTTTCTATTTATGTTATATTTTGAGTAGGATTTGTTGGGTGTTTATCTTATCACTCCCTTAGGCATTGGTGAGGTTGCATGGGTTTGTAGAGAAATGTTATTAGTAATGTTTAGAAGGTGTTGCAAACACTGGAGACAGGCTGAAACATAGGTATTTAGGGCCCCCTGTTATTCAATTCATAGACAATTATGTTTACATTGGCTACTAAATGAGGTGATACTAGTTTGTGGGTAGAGACCTAGAAAAGGATAACGTATCAATCTTTTTTTCCCTGTGTTTGAATGGGTAGACCTTCAGATAGGTTAACCTAAAATGAATAAAAGAAGACAATTAATTGATGTTAAAATTCTCAATATTACAGGTTTAGGATAATTAACTATTATTT
This sequence comes from Viscum album, assembly GCA_963277665.1. Lineage (NCBI taxonomy): Eukaryota > Viridiplantae > Streptophyta > Magnoliopsida > Santalales > Viscaceae > Viscum > Viscum album. The sequence goes on along the minus strand of OY728158.1, from coordinate 368,330,018 downwards.
TTTTTAGGTGTGGATCCAGGTTGATATCCTCAACAGGTTTGCATAGAAGTTGTCCAAAAGGTTGCACGAGTATATTGTCACCGATAACAAGTTGAAGATGACAACACTTGTTGGTGGACACTAAGAGAATTTATGTTCCAGATTATACAAAAGTATTCATGATTCAATTTAGATGCATTCATGATATAACAGCTAGAGGAGGTTGAGATATATTTCAGTTCAATTCATGCCTAAATTGAGAACTACGATTCATTGGTTATAAAAAGGCTACATGGAGTAGTGAGTATGTGGTGGTTCTTGTTCCTAAAATATCGTGATGAGTTGGCAGTCTCGTGGTGAGAGTAACCATGGTGAAGCTAGGAACTATCTATACCTATTTAGGTAAAGAATTAGTTTTACTTATTGTTCTCTGTGATTTAGCAAGATTTCATTACTTTTACACTATTTGATATAGGGAGGATCCAACAAATTATACTGTTATACTCACCGTAAGTTTTATAAACTATTTTTAGGTTAAATGGGGTAGGTTGGAGATCAAACTAGTTACTAGTAGCTTTCAGTCTTTGCAGAAGCCGTGTAGGATTTGTGGACACTGTCATTTTACATTCTTTTGGTACATGATGTTTTCCATTTAAACTGTAGTAGTTCTGACATGAAATTAAATATATGTACTTGGGTTTCTATTTATGTTATATTTTGAGTAGGATTTGTTGGGTGTTTATCTTATCACTCCCTTAGGCATTGGTGAGGTTGCATGGGTTGGTAGAGAAATGTTATTAGTAAATTTTAGAAGGTGTTGAAAACACTGGAGACGGGCTGAGACATAGGTATTTAGGGCCCCCTGTGATTCAATTCATAGACCATTATGTTTACATTGGCTACTAAATGAGTTGATACTGGTTTGTGGGTAGAGACCAAGAAAAGGATAACGTATCAATCATTTTTTTCATGTGTTTGAATGGGTAGACCTTCAGATAGGTTAACCTAAAATGAATAAAAGAAGACAATTAATTGATGTTAAAATTCTCTATATTCCAGGTTTAGGAGAATTAACTATTATTATTATTTTAGGTATGGATCCAGGTTGATATCCTCATCAGGTTTGCATAGAAGTTTTCCATATGGTTGCACGAGTAGATTGTCACCGAGAACAAGTTGAAGATGACAACACTTGTTGGTGGACACTAAGAGAATTTCAGTTCCAGATTATACAAAAGTATTCATGATTCAATTTAGATGCATTCATGATATACTAGCTAGAGGAGGTTGAGATATATTTCAGTTCAATTCGTGCATAAATTGAGCACTAGGTTTCATTCGTTTTAAAAAGGCTACATGGAGTAGTGAGTATGTGGTGGTTCTTGTTACTAAAATATCGTGATGAGTTGGCAGTCTCGTGGCAGGAGTTTCAAGACAATAGATATTTTATAAAGACAATGGTTGATTAAAATATAAGATATGGTGCACATGATATTAGGTATGAATTGGGGATGTTTCCCCAAAATAAGATTTCTTATTGGGAAGTAATGAGGATGGAATCACCTAAAAACATTTATATCCCCAAAAGAGAATGATGAAAGGGTATTGATAAATTAATTTGATTCATGTACACAGATTTAGAAATATTCACATTAAAATACAAGATAACTTCATTGTGGTAAAATAATGATTAGGCAACCTGAATGAACAAATGAGGTTCGAGTGGAATCCCATACAGATTAACGATGTGATATAAGTTGAACTTATGAGGGATTAATGAGAGAAAATTCGTTTATAATCACTATACATCATGAGGGATGTATTGGGGAGGAGGTAAATCAATCCCCAACATTAGGTATTACACATAAAAGGGCATAACATTGAAGACATTCTTGAATAATAGTGAAATATAGAGGATCCCTTACCTTAAGCCAGAGGGTGTTCTCCACTTGATATTAATGTCCTAAATAATAAAATTAGGTTAATGAATTAATAATTATAGAAACAATTTAATATGTAAAATATTTATTATAACCTTTTTGTGTTCATTTATAACCATTTTGGTTGGTTTTGAGGTTCTATTTCATTGTTCTGTCTGTTTGCTTCCTAGGTTTTAATGATCAGTTCACATATATTCATGTTCTCACAAACATGTATGATGAGAGTGGTTTCCTAGAATTGACATTATATGAAATTGGTGAATAGAAATATGATTAAATGGTTATAAAATTAATTTGGTTTTTTTGAGTGAAGGTGAATCATTATATAAAACATTAATGATAAATGCTTGGAATAATTTGGTGATTTTGCTTATTATTAACATGTACTGTATTATTATTTTACATAATGTGTAAAAATGGATTCAAGAACATCACATAAGATAAAATAAAAATTTAACAGTCTGGTTCAACCATAAAAATAGTTTCATTACAATAATTTAAGATGGTAATATAAATTCATAACCTGTCATCCTTGATTGTGATAAATTAATACATCTCAGACGATGTTTTCATTTCTTTCTTATCAAATAAGAAGAAATGAGAGATAATAATGAATTATCCAATAAGAATAAAAAAATTCCATTACATATATGGTATTGAATTTTTCATACCATTTTTATGGGGAGGGGTTAGGAAAAAAAATAGAACAATGGAACCAGGAAAAAAATGAAAGAAAATAAAAGATGAATTTACCTATTGATTTAATCTTCCTTAAGAGCCTCTTAAGGGGAGAGGATTATGTTATTTATGGATACAAAGGGTTATTGGAAATGGGAGGCTATCTTGGGAAAATATTTTGGTAGATTTTAGGTAAGGATCAAGGATTGAAAGGATTTAATAGAATATGAGAGTGTGGGTGGGTTTTATTATGGAGGAGAGGAGGGTTTCCTTAATAATTTTGTCATTAGTTTATTATTTTTCCCTATGATAAGAAAAGGTAATTATTATTGCGATTAAATAATATAATAAGTGCATGTGAGTAATAATAAATGTCCATTTACATCATCCAGGTTTCCATCATTATGTAGAAATTCATGTTTTAGCATTTATTGTGAATTATCATATTTTACTATTAAAAAATTCATGTATTTTAGAAAAATATCGAATCTTCTCCCCGCAATTTTTTCAACATGTAGAATCCAAAATTTATATTCATTTTTCAAAAATAATTTTCTAAAAATTATTTATTTCATTTTTATTTAAAATCATAATTAACTTGAAAAATAATGATTTTAAAACTATAACAGATTTTATAATGACATCAAAAATTACATAAGATCTTATAATATTATCTTAAAACTAGAAGAAACTAAAATTTTAATTTATGAAAACCATTTAATAACATACATATTATATTGAATTAATTAATTAATTTCAATTAATTATTTATTAGTTAAAAAATACAATTACTTTTACTATAATCATATTATCACTTATAAAATGCCCAAATTTTATTTATAAATTCATAGATGAGGTTACTATTCTTCTGGATGCTTTACTATTCATAAGGGTCATATAACTATTTATATAGGTATGTTAATATTCATAATGGTAAATTTTATATATTTACATATACATCCATATGATGTCATCCTTATTAAGGATTAGTTGTATTTGGTGAAGGCTACCATGGATTTCCTCAGGACCTGGGTGGTGTTCTTTGATGATGATGAAGAACCAACAATGTCAATTGACAAGTGAGACCCTCAGTTGGTTTTGAGCCTTGTTTTGTCCTATTCACCATTGATGGCTAAGCTAATGTTATGATCATCAGATGTTCAACAGTTGGAATTTACCAGGGTTGTGGATGAGTACCCTGATGTCTCTCTGGAAGAGTTTGTAGTGGCACCCCCATGATGGGAGATCAAATTCGGGATCAAGCTACAACTTGGTTTGTCTCCTATCTTGATGTCTCTATATAGTACACAGCCTTCTGAGTTGTGGGGTATTCATTTACAGATCGATATTCTATTACATTACAATTCTATTAGGCCGAGTGTGTCACCATGGGGTGCACCATATTTTTTTTGTAAATTAGGCTGACCACAGTTCATAGTTGTGTGCTGATCATCGTCTCTTAAAAAAAGTAATATTGTAGAATTTCTATCCCCTTCCACAGATTTTTAAAATATTCAATAATCTAAAGTGTTTAAGTTGGTTCTGAAAGATCAACATGCGGTCATGATATCATTAGATGTGTGTGAGGGATCAGGATATTCCAAATACTACTTTCTATTGTCTTCATGGGCATTACAATTTCATAGTGATGTTGTTCGGTGTGACGAATGCTTCATCTGTGTTCATGGGGTTGATTAAAAATGAGTTTCATGAGTTCTGGGATATGTTCAGGGTGGTTTTAAGTGAAGACATCCTTGTGTACTTTCTATTTGACGAGGATCATACTGAACATCCACGTTCCATTTTGGGAGTTCTTTGTCAACCACATCCATTTGGGATGTTTTCGAAGTGTGACATTTGGTCTAGATAAGTCCATTTATTGGGGAATGTTGTGTCCTAGAAGGGAGTAGTTGAGGATCCATCAAAGGTATAAGTAGTCGTGTCTTGTGCATCCTAAAGACAATAGTAGAGGTGTAAACATTCTATTATCTCGAAGGATATTACAGGAGGTTCTTAGATAATTTATCTCAGTTTTGGACTCTTCTAACAACATTGACCAGAAAATATCATGCATTCATGTGGAATGATCAGTTTCATACATCTTTTGAGTACCTGAAATGGAAATTGGTCAGTGCTCCGGTTCTTTTTTCTTCCAATAGAAGTAGTTCAGTTTATGGTTTTCTGTGAAGTTTCACATATGGGGTTAGGTTGTGTTCTGACAGAGTAGACATCGATTGATTCTTATGGGTGTTGACAGTTACATCTCCATGATCATAACTAGGACTCTCATGATATTATTTTGGTTAGTGCTCTGTAGGCTGCCCCACCGATGAGCACGGTTCCTTCCTCATCGCTAGCAGGGGCGTAGCTGCTCGCGACAAGGCTGAATTAATATATTCTGATAGCTTCCCCAGCACCCGGACCATGAACTTCTCAGGCATCGTGGATTCCCCATGCTTCTTCTGGTGGAGCAGCCAGATTTATATATGTCATGTGTTGGTTTTTTAGTGTTTCCCCTATATTACTGCTTCAAGTGTTTCCTCTTTTACTTCCTTATCATTGTGTTTTTCCACCTCCACCATAATGGAAAAAGATTAACCGTCAAATGATTTTTTTGTGGTTTCTTTCTTTTATTTATATTTTAAATTTTTGTTATATTTCAATTTTCTTTTCTTTAAGAACACCTTTCTAACATCATCAACATTTTATGTACCTGATATATGTGTTTTCTCGCCCTAGCATAGGACAGTTTGTTTTTATATATTTTTTAATTCTTACTATTAATCTTGTTTTATTTATGTTTTGATGTATATATGTAAGTTAATAATTTAATTAATATTATATAATATATATTTAATATTAAATATAATTATTAAGAAGTCATATTTACATAAACATAATTGATAAATACAAAAATGCATTAAATATTGTTTCTAAATGGAAATTAATTTTTTAATAACATATATTAATAAAAAATAATTATATATTTAATAATATTATTAACATGAACCCGATTTAATCAATTCGGGTACCCGATCCATAGGTAGACATTGTTTCAGTTTAATTAATAAAGACATCCTTAGTTAATTGATATATTATTTTTTTTAATATTAGAATACGACACATTATTGTCTGAATTTAAATTTTAATAAGGGATATTTTCATTTTCTCAATGCTTTATCTATAAACCCTACAACAAAATTTACTTTTATTAGGGAAATAATTGGCTTTGTCAATGCTAAAAATATTAGCAACCTTTAGCGGGAGAAAAATACACGTTTAAAGTAATCAGAGATAATGTATAAATCATGAATTAATAGTCTCTACACCTATGAGAGGTTGTTTTTTGGGGTTTTGGGATTGTTATCTCTTATTTTTTCTAAGGATGGGTGTTGTTGTAGCGAGTTTTCTTTATATGTATCCTACGAAAATGTACAGGTCCATATTTTAAAAAAAATCAGTATGAAATGCAGGAGGGGGTCTGCAACCTTTCAAGAAAAAAATATTTATACATGTTTTTATATATATAATCACATTGTTTTGTGTATTATGATATATATTTTTATTATTATAAATCACATATATATGATTTTATTCTTCATTTTGTTTAGTTAAATACTACACTTTTTGTCATTATCTGATAACTATAATGTTATTATTTTTTATAAATATATACATTATGATGAGATGTCTAATGTTTGTGTCACACTTTATGTGGCCTTTTGTTTCCCATGCTATTCTTATTTTTGACTCTTATTCCATGTTTTTATGTAATGATTTATAATCATTCACTTTTTGTTTAAATGTGATTTTAGAAATAATACCCCATAGTTTACATCAGATAGAAAAAATAACAATTTCACTAAATTAGGGTTATGTTTATTAGAAACCATTTTTTATTATTGATTCACAACTTTGAATATTAATAAAAGATATTTTGGGAAATTTACCAGTGAATATATCATATAGTGTCTTTATGATTTCATTAGATAGAAAATAATTAAGTAGAAATGAAACTATTATCATAGTATACCCCCATAAATAAATAATAAAATCAAAATAACTCATTATTGATTTAACCATGTCAAATAATGAATGATTTATTTAATTAGACACACTATTCAACTATGGTTTTCCATTAGGATTGGGGTGTGAAAAAATTACAGAATCTCCAACTTGATTAGTGAATTCTAAGATCATGTATTCAACACCTCGATTTGATCGATGAATCTTAATACCTTTTCCCAATTGATTATGTAATTCATTCTACCACTCTTTGATCTTGTCATAAGCTTCATACTTATTCCCCATCATAAATACATAAACATACCAACTAATGTCATTAATAAAGGGTATGATGTATGTAATCCAACACTTAAAAATTAATGAATGAGTACAATCAATGTCTAAGGGGAGATTCTATCCCACATGGTGGTCTAGGAATGGAATGCCCGTGTCGAGATCGTCCAGATCCATGCGGGGTGGAGTCTGATGACCTGAAGAGGGGTGATCCTCACGCACCATAATGTTGACCGTCACATCCTCCTCAAGTGTTTCAGTGGGAGGATGTGTCCACTAGATTTTGTACTGCACACCTGATCTTTCACAAACTAGTGTCATAGTGGGGCCTTCCATCATCACCTGGGGGAACCATATTGGTTGTGGAGAATCAAGTCACTATGTTGGAGAAACTTTTGGATATTCTATCAGGAAATATGGATCTCATACCACCTGATGCACATTCACAATCAGCTGAGGCTGGTTTGCTAGGGGACCAACCTCTTCATGTGAAAGAGGTGAGGGATCACGTGTAGTACAAAGTAGTCTATGTCATCATCATTGCTGATCCTCAACATCAGAAGCTACAGGAGGAGGTTCTTGGGAAGTAACCTCCACTCCTTGGGAAAGAACCTCAACCCTCTAGGGTGGACTGTTGAAGCTGCTCTCATAAATTGAATGATAGTCTGGCCTTAGCATCAGTGCTACAACATGGATGTCTACCTGGCTGGCGACCCCCTCCACCTCTAGATCATTAAAGAGAATAATCTATTCTGATTGAGTAAGCTATAAATATTTTCAAAATAAATTTGATAATAGTTTTAAAAACAAAATAAGGGAATTTATTTACTTACCATATCATAAAGCGCTATGATGTGTTGGGAAATATACAATATAGACTTCATCCTATATCATGGCTCGTACATGACCGTCCCTAAAATATGGAATCGTATAATAGGTTTAACTTTTATACAATGCGCTACTCATCTTCCCCGGAGGTTGAGATAGTCAGTATGTCATCATCCCCAATCCTCATTATGTCTCCATATTAGCTTCATGTTAGGAATGTATCGGGTCTATGTCGGTGAAAATGGAATCAACTGAACATATCCATACTGGCGTATGAATCTATAAGGACATTTACACTCAATAATATGAAAGTGAATGAGTTTCACAATATCCATCAAACCATGACATCCAGCAGTGCAATATGCTGAAAACTGGTCCAATACATCCTTGTATGACATCCATGAAATATGAAATGACATACGATATTTGTAAAAAACATTGCATACTAAAAAGGAAAATCGATTCTATTGTTAAAATTGTTATATAATGATTGATTTTATATAATTACCTTATTGGTTAGAATAATATTCATCTTTTGATGATATGCACCCAAGTGGTGTGTCAGAAAGATGAAGATGTTTTGTTTTTGAGTCTACCTATAAAATAAAACATCAAAAATAACAAATAAAAAATATTAAATTCAATTACACTTAAGAGCATCATAAACCAATAATGACGAGTGATCATACCAGCATCCATGTGGAGAATCTTGTAGCAACTCGAGGCAGTAGATAACTAGAAAAATTAGGGAAGAGTTTGGGGATGTTCTCCCAATCCAACATCTGAGGAAGGAAAACACATACCCCATGATCCTTGTAGTATATACAGAATTCCATGCATAATGATTTGTAATTGTAAGCCTAGCACGCAGATCCCCTACTATATAACCCGGCCAGATCAAATCCCTCTTACAGCCGTAGATAAATCAAAAGCACATGCATAATCGAGTGATCATTACACAGAGTCCCTCCATTTATTGTAATATATACGAACATGGAAGACACATGATAGTTTACCTATTAGAAACATCGGGTAAATTTAGAAAGTGCCTCTCAAGCCATCTCATAGAAATTAAACCACCATCAATAGACATAGGGTCAACCAAAATGATGATGCCTAGAAATATCTGAACTTGGTAAGACTAGTATGCATGGGTGGAACCAGAAACGACTTCCCTGGATAGAAATATTGGGAAATACTACAACATCCTCGAGGTTGATGGTCATATCCCTCTCAGGAAGGTGGAATTTGTGTGTCTTTGGTCTCCATCACTCTAGGAGAGCATCAAGTAGGTGATGTTTAAAAAATGTGAAATTAGAGAATGTAACTATAACGACCCATACTTTATAGAAATTGTTAATACTTCAAAATTGAAGCACACTTATTACAACATATGACAAAACCACAAAAGACCGTATAGTTATAGTGTCTTTAGAAACTGGGAAACATAAACAACTGGTTCATAAATCTTCTACAGTGTCAACCATTTATTTCATCATATCTAGGGTCACTTTTAGCATATTCTACTTAATATCCATCTTCCTGACCTGGGGAAAAGAAAGGATACAAAAAACAGGGTGAGCTCAAATGCTCAGCAAGGGAAAATAAAGGAAATAAAAATCATATCATATCTTTTTGAAAATCATAACCTGCAAAAGAGATCATAATATCTTAACATGGAATAAATCATAGAAGTTAAAATGAGATCCCCATAATCATAACATAAAACTTGAAACTTTGTGGCATGCACACATATTCATGGAAAATCATTTTTTGTTTGTCATGACTCATTTCCAACACTATCTTAGAGGACAAAGTCCATTTCTGAACCGAGTTCACTCCTCGTTTCAGTCCTGTATCACTGAACCAAAATAACCTTCCATTCCAGCCATGTCTATCTCATGAGATATAAATCTTTACCCAATGCATTGGAGGGATATATAGGTCCCACCCATCTTATAATGAATCCTTTCTTATGTGTGCCACATAATCATAAATCATACATCATCGCATAACACATGTAACAAAAATGGGATTCTTGAAACATCATGACATCATAAAACAAATCATATAAGGTAAATGACTTCATAAAAGTAATTCCCCCAAAACATAACCAAATCAATGTAATAATAGGGATAAAAACAGAACCCTATATTATCATAGATGGAAAATAATTTTGATAAAACATTTGGACTCCATTCTTGAGGAAAATATCATTTCTACCTCAAAAAACACCTTTATTTTCTTAACATGTCATTCAATTATAAACTAAAATAAGTTGATTAAAAATAAACATGAAAACTTATAAAGTAAAATTCTTGGAAATAATGTTTTCAAAATCCATTCTTGCTGTATAAGTTAAAAAAACATTCTTCGTACTTTTGTCGGAAAAGTCAAAAAGTGCCTCGTATGAAAAACGACAAAAGATTCCTTTCATATTCTTTAATAAAAACTCACCGAAGGGTAAAATTGGATTTAAACTATTGTATGTGGATGGAAACAATATTACATATTTAGGGAACATGGATGGGGATGATAAAATACACCCTAGTAAATACCAAAGTATAAACAATCTCGGATAAAAATGAGATTGTGATATTTTCCCTTACCTTAGGTCTGATTTTCATTGTACGTGTTCGAAGCTCCTGTATAATGGTTTAAATATTGTTATTTACTTATTCTAGAATCATGAATATTGATATGATATCATATATTGTCATATTCTTAGCTTCTTATTAGTAATATTTCATTGTTACTTGTTACTCGGGTCTTTATTGCCTTTTGTTCTTATGCGTGTTTTCCTGAACAAATTCTTATTCTTATTTTAAGGTTATAGATACATTATATCAAGAATGGTATTAGAGCAACATATACCATATTTATTCATTTAATTCATTTATATAATTACTATGTAATGATGATCATGTAGAACGAGTCGCATCACATCGTGGAGACGGTATTCCGTACGTACGCACGAGCGATGATATTATTCCCATGATCGTGGAATTGTATTTAAGTGTATTTATACCATTTACGTATCAATATAACTTTATAATTATCATATATAGTTACTCATTACACCATTATACCCATCCTTGTAAGGTGATGGTGGAAAATAGATTACACCATGGCGTGGAGATAGAATTTCGTACGTACGCACGCGCGGTGATTTCATTTTTCCGTAGGATGGATAGAAGGTGAATTAGGGTTGTTTCATATTTATAATAACATATCAGTATGTAATTAATTCTTATGTTACTACTTTATCATGAAACAACTAAAGGAGAATAAGTTGAAGAAGAAAGAAATTGAAAAGATCGGTAATGGATATTACCTCTTCTTTGAAACGCCTCATTGAATCCTCCACATAGGGAACTAAGATTGGTCTTTGAAGAAGACCAGGACCTCTAGTATTATTTTAGGGAAGTGGAGAAGGGATTTTGGCAGGGGTTGGACGAGCTTGAGTGCTCACATTGGTGTGAGGAGGAGGGGGAGGAGGTGCCCTTTTATAAGGGAGGAGAGGGGCACCCTAGGAATATCTCAAAATATTATTTTATATTAAAGTCAAAATCGGTTTATAATAGTTCCAAAGGGTCTTATTTCGAAGGTAAAGTGGGGATGGGTCGAAATAATATCAACCAATAGGATTTAGACATGTTTAGGTTATTATTTTAACCTTATCAATTATATTTAACTCTACGTTAAATAATTTAACGTTTACCGTGACTTTTTGTTTTCTTACACTATATGGTTAATACACTTACTATAACATGCCAAACGAACCCCAGGTTGTTTATTATTATATATATATATCCTTATATAAGTCATTTGGCCGAACCTTAGATTTTTAGGAATAAAATAACAATTATTATTATCATATTTGATTTAAAAACTATTCTGTGTCAAATTTGACACTATTTGATATATGATTTTTGTGAAAGTCATAACAGAATTATATGTTCAATCCAAGTTGATTAAATCAACACTAATATATCATAGTAACCTATAAAATTATTTGAATTCATAAAAAGTCTCAAATTACATTTATTTGATCATTTATAACATCAATTATGTTAACATTTCCTTAAAAGGGTAATTACTACATCATCGTTGTGTCATAAATAATTTAATTTATTTAAAGTATAAAAATTATAAATAAAATATAATTATGTATTAAATCATTTTATCTTTCTAATGAATATTTATAGTCGAATTTATCTTATGTATAACCCCATATTAAAAATGTTTTAGTTATAAAACTTTGATTTTAACTATTTTAACAATTCATTAAATAAAATAATATTAAATGTCATAATCTAATCCATGTGGACCTAAATGGTCATATAATATTCATAAGGTTGTTTTTGGTCGAATTACACTTATCCAATAGAATTAGGACATGTGTTAGGGCAATAGTAATATCATATCTACCCTTAGTTACCCTATTTACTATTAACTGCGGTAAAAAAAAGTAAAAAGTTACTATTCACCAAAAAAAATATTTTTAACTCATTGAACCAAATTTTACTTACTGATATCAATCGTGTTTGTCGGATTTTCGAAATTTCATTCACATAAGCGGTAAAATTATGTTTAATGCAAAATTCAGTTTTTATCCTACCACTTAGTGGTTTCACTATTCATAAAAAATTGAATATTTTCAGAAAAATACCAAAATTTCACCCTAGGCTAATTTCAGTATTACAAATCCAAAAATGAGGTCCATTTTGAAAGATAAAATTTCAAAAAGTGGTTATTACTATTCATAACAGCTATTTTATATAATATTTTAATAGCATATCGTCGTTTAGTGAAACTCGGTATTGCGTACAACGCAAGCTATCGAGGAAGGTCGTGATTGCGTGTAAAGTAAGCCAAGATAGTGTGTAGTGAACGATTCCTTTGATGAAATATATATAACATAAAAACAAAATATTACTCATAAAAATCTAGGGTGTTACATTCTACCCCCCTTAAAAGAATTTCGCCCTCGAAATTTGACACTTTATAACAAACAGATGAGGATACTTCTCCCTCATCATATCCTCAAGCTCCCATGTAGCTTCTTCAAGTTGGTGGTTCCTCCATAAAACTTTCACCAATCGAGTGGTCTTGTTTCATAGGACTTTTTCGCTACGATCCAGAATCTCTATCGGTTGTTCTTCATAAGAAATATCTTTCTCCAGCGGTACAACATCTGAGCTGAGTTCATGTGAAGGATCAGGTATGCACTTTCTCATGAGAGATACATGGAACACATCGTGAAATTGAGAGAGATTCGGTGGAAGCTCCAATCGGTAAGCTACCTTTCCAACACGATCTAGTATTTCGAAAGGACCAATATATCTAGGGCTCAACTTCCCCTTCTTTCCAAATCTCATAACCCACTTCCAGGGAGATATTCGTAAGAACACTTTATCACCCACTTCAAACTCTAGGTCTTTTCTTCGGTTGTCGGCATAACTTTTCTGTTGACTCTGAGCTTCTCATATTGGTTGTTGAATATATCTGACCTTTTCTACCATTTCATCAACGAAATCAGGTCCTAATAGCTTTCTTTCCCCAACTTCATCCCAGCAAGTTGGAGTCCTACATTTCATTCAATAGAGAGCTTCATAAAGAGCCATCTGAATACTGGAGTGAAAGCTATTATTATATGAAAATTCCACCAAAGGTAGGTGTTGATCCCAACCTCCTTTGAAATCCATAGAGAAAGCTCTCAACATATCTTCTAGGGTTTGAATTGTTCTCTCAGACTGAACGTCTGTCTGAGGATGATAAGCAGTGCTGAAACTCAACTCTGTATCTAGAGTATGTTTAAGACTTCTCTAGAACTTCGAGATAAATCTTGGATCCCGATCAGATATAATAGAAAGTGGTACTCCATGCAATCTTACCACTTCCTTTACATATATCCTTCCACGCTGATCTAGAGAGAAATCCTCTCTAATATCAATGAAGTGTGCAGACTTTGTATGACGATCAACTATGACCCAGATAGCATTATTTCCTTTGGATGTTTTAGGAAGTCCTGTGACAAAGTCCATAGTGATGTTTTCCCATTTCCATTCGGGTATGGGTAATGGTTGTAACATCCCCTTAGACTTATGTCTCTCAGCTTTAACTTGTTGACAAACCAAGCATCGAGAGACATATTCAGCAACATCTCTTTTCATGCCATCCCACCAGAAGTACTCTTTCAGGTCCTTATACATCTTCGTGCTTCCATGATGAATAGATAATGAAGCACTACGAGCCTCATCCAGCAGCTCCTTCTTTAATTCTTGGATGGGAGGAACACAAACCCGATTCCTGAACTTTATTATCCCATCACAATCAAGGTTGAATTCAGGAACATTTCTCACCTTCTTTTGTAATTCGACATCTTCTTTTTGTGCCTCTTTAATCTTCACATGTATAGATGGTTGAACATTCATTTGAGAAAGATATGATTTTTCCACTTCTATTATAATTACAAGATCCATCCTTTGTAAATCCATAAATATTGTAACTTTTGTGATCCTCATCATGGATAAACTAGCATGGTCTTGTCGACTTAATGCATCTGCCACCTTGTTTGGTTTCCCAGGGTGGTAATGGATTGAGCAGTCATAATACTTAATCAGCTCCAACCATCTTCTTTGACGCATATTCAGCTCCTATTGTGTGAAAATATACTTTAAACGTTTATTATCAGTATAAATATCACACATTTCACCATAAAAGAAAATGACTCCAAATCTTTAATGCAATGATTACCACAACTAACTACAAATCATGTGTTGGGTAATTTTTCTCATGGATTTTCAACTGTCGTGAGGCATAAGCTATCACCATATCATTTTTCATAAGAACACACCCCAATCCTTTCTTGGATGCATCACTATAGATCACAAACCTTTCTACACTACAAGGCAGTGTGAGCACAGGTGCACTGGATAACCTTCTTTTCAACTCCTTGAAATTATCTTCACATTCCTCTGTCCAAACAAACTTAACTCCTTTCCGATTCGACTTGGTGAGTGGATTAGATAATAGTGAAAAATCTATTACAAAACGTCGATAATATCCAGCCAAACCAAGAAAACTTCGGATCTCAGTTACTGTTGTTGGTCTCGACCATCTTTCGATAACCTCTGTTTTTGCTGGATCCATAGATATCCACTCTTTTGAGATTATGTGACCCAAAAATGCAACTTTTTGAAGCCAAAATTCACACTTATTTAATTTGGCATAAAGCTTCTCCTTTCTCAGGGTCTTCAATATAATTCTCAAGTGATCTTCATGCTCTTCCTTTCTCTTTGAATAGTCAAGAATATCGTCTATAAAGACTACCACAAATTGATCAAGATATTCTCTAAAGACTCTATTCATTAAGTCCATGAAGATAGCAGGGGCATTAGTAAGACCAAATGGCATCACTATAAATTCATAATGTCCATACCTTGTACGGAATGTCGTCTTTGGTATATCCTCCCTATTGAACCCTAATTGATGATACCCTGAACGAAGATAAATCTTGGAAAAGTATTGAGCTCTGCGTAGTTGGTCAAATAATTAATCAATGCGTGGGGGAGGATATTTGTTCTTGATAGTGATCTTGTTAAGTTCTCGATAATCAACGCAGAGTCTCATTGATCCATCTTTCTTCTTAACAAATAGAAAAGGTGCTCCCCAAGGTGACACACTAGGGCATATGAATCCCTTATCAAGATTCTCTTGGAGTTTCTTTTTCAATTCCTGCAACTCAATTGGGGCCATTCTATAAGTTGTCTTTGAAATAGGCAAAGCACCCGTTACGAGTTCTATTGAAAACTCAACTTGACGATTTGGTGGAAGACCCGGTAATTCCTCCGGAAAGACATCATCAAACTCCCGTACAATGAGAATATTCTTAATCACGAGTTTCTCACCAACCATTTGAGATAAATAACCTTCATTTAGTGGAATCAATACCCATAAAATGGAAGAAATTTCCACTAGAAGGTTATTTTCATCCTTGCATTGATAGACAATCATAGATTGATCTGGAATATGAAATGTGACTTTCCTTCTTTGGAAATTGATATGAGCTCTGTATAAAGAAATCCAATCCATGCCAAGAATCACATCTAATTCCACTAAAGGAAGGATCACAAGATTTGCAGGAACCAATTTCCCACAAACGTCAATTGGAGAAGAATTATAAACTTTTGATGAGATTGATGTGCCATTAGGTGTTGTCGCAGCTAACTCAACATCTAATTGTTGAGGTAATATGGTGATACACTTAGAAAATTATTCAAAAATAAAAGAGTGGGTGGATCCAGAATCAAATAAAACATTTGATACTTTAGAGTGGATGGTAAGTGTACCTTTCACCACTTCGTTATCATACTCCACAACGCTGATAGAAATTGCATGTGACTTTCCTTTGTCTTTAGACTTAAGAGTTTTTTTGATGTCGACCATCATCATCAACCCTTGGATTTGGGCATTGATTGGCAAAATGCCCCATCTCCTTGCACATGAAACATTGAAGTGTATTAGGTTCATTCTGTGTATCCCTTCCTTTGTTTGCATCATTAGACATCTTCTTCCCATTATCGCGGAATTCAAATGCCCGATAACCTTCCTTTCCACATTTGAAACATTTACTTGTCCGTTTAAGACAACTCCCTCCATGTTTCTTTCCAAAATTTGAGCATAAGGGAAAGCTCATCTTCTTTTCAGTGTTCTCTTTAGATTTTCCTTTGAATTCTATTTTCCTCTTCTTATCAAACCCATATGACTGATGGGTTACTCAAATCTCTATCTCGACATTGAGAGCACATCGAACGATTTCCTCATAGCTATTGAAGTCCCTTATGGCTAACGCCCTTCGAAGACTTGGTTTTAAGCCACTAATGAATCGATCGATCTTACTCTCAGGTAGGATAATAAAACCAGAAGCGTACCTTGCAAGTCTTATAAAATTTGCTTCATAAGTACCAACAGATTCATCATCCATTTGCATCAGTTCGAGAAACTCTTTCTCCATCTTTGTTCGTAGAATATGAGGGTTGTACTTATTGAAAAATATGTTCTTGAACTCGTCCCATTCCATGGACTCAATTTCATCCCTTTGCCTTGTATTCTTAATAAGATTCCACCATTGATCAGCATCTCCTTCCAAACTATACACTTCTAGGATGACATTATCATGTTCATAACATTGACGAACTGAAAATATCTTTTCAGTAGTACCAATCCATTGTTCAGCAACTAATGGATCAATAGACCCGCAGAAAGAA
The DNA here is from genome assembly GCA_963277665.1 of Viscum album. Taxonomy (NCBI): domain Eukaryota; kingdom Viridiplantae; phylum Streptophyta; class Magnoliopsida; order Santalales; family Viscaceae; genus Viscum; species Viscum album. The sequence continues at coordinate 368,313,022 of OY728158.1, read as the reverse complement.
GGTGGACGCTACCTCCTGAAGGATTCAACATAATGTTGCTCCTTCCTTTTCTCGTTTGGATGTCCTGCATGATTCATAGCTTGAGAATGTTGTGTAAGCATGGCTACAAGATTTTTCATTCCAGCTCCCATATCGTTTGGTTACTCAGCGGGACAATCATTGCATTTCCCATCGCATTCTGCATTAACACGGTTCCTTCGGGTTCCAGCCATTGACTAAAACCAAGAAGAATAGTGTGAGCAACACTAATTATAATAGGAAAACCACATAATTAAAGAATAAAATTTTCATTCTTAAGGTCTTATCCTAGGTTATTCATGGCCATTTCTAAAACACTATGATTGTGTTCTATGCATAGACTTATCCTTAGTGTTCTTACTAAGGCTTTCACATCCTAGTTTCCAAAGTTTCACTATACCTTTCCTATGATACCAACTATAATGACCCATACTTTACATACATTGTAAATACTTCAAAATTGAAGCACAATTATTACAACATATGACAAAACCACAAAAGACCGTATAGGTATAGTGTCTTTAGAAACTGGGAAACATAACCAACTGGTTCATAAATCTTCTACAGTGTCTCTTATTTATTTCATCATATATAGGGTCACTTTTAGAATATTCTACTTAATATCCATCTTCCTGACCTGGGGAAAAGAAAACATACAAAAAAAAAGGGTGAGCTCAAATGCTCAGCAAGGGAAAATAATGGAAATAAAAATCATATCGTATCTTTTTGAAAATCATAACCTGCAAAAGAGATCATAATATCTTAACATGGAATAAATCATTGAAGTGAAAATGAGATCCTCATAATCATAACATAAAACTTGAAACTTTGTGGCATGCACAAATATTCATGGAAAATCATTTCTTGTTAGTCATGACTCATTTCCAAGACTATCATAGCAGACAAAGTCCATTTCTGAACCGAGTTCACTCCTCGTTTCAGTCCTGTATCACTGAACCGAAATAACCTTCTGTTCCAGCCATGTCCATCTCATGAGATATAAATCCCTACCCAATGCATTGGAGGGAGATATAGGTCCCACACATCTTATAAAGAATCCTTTCTTATGTGTGCCACATAATCATAAATCATACATCATCGCATAACACATGTAACAAAAATGGGATTCTTGAAACATCATGACATTATAAAACTAATCATAAATGGTAAATGACTTCATAAAAGTAATTCCCTCCAAACATAATCAAATCAATGTAATAATAGGGATAAAAACAGAACCCTATATTATCTTAGATGGAAAATAATTTTGATAAAACATTTGAACTCCATTTTTGAGGAAAAAATCCTTTCTACCTCAAAAAACACTTTTCTTTTCTTAACACGTCATACAATTATATACTAAAATAAGTTGATTAAAAATAAACTTGAAAACTTATAAAGGAAGATTCTTGTAAATAATGTTTTAAAAATCCATTCTTTCCATATAAGTTAAAAAATCATTCTTCGTACTTATGTCGGAAACGTCAAAAAGTACCTCGTACGAAAAACGACAAAAGATTCCTTTCATATTATTTACTAAAAACATACCGAAGGGTAAAATTGGATTTAAACTATTTTAATTGGGTGGAAACAATATTAAGTATTGAGGGAACATGGATGTGGATGATAAAATACACCCCAGTAAATACCAAAGTATAAACAATCTCGGATAAAAATGAGATTGTGATATTTTCCCTTACCTTAGGTCCGATTTGCTTTGTACGTGTCCGAAGCTCCTGTATAATGGTTTAAATAATGTTATTGACTTATTCAAGAATAATTCATATTGATATTATATCATATATGGTCATATTCTTAGCTTCTTATTAGTAATATTTCATTGTTACTTGTTACTTGGGTCTTTATTGCCTTTTGTTTTATGCGTGTTTTGCTGAATAAATTCTTATTCTTATTTTAACGTTATAGATACCTTATATCCAGAATGGTATTAGTGCAACATATATCATATTTATTCATTTAATTAATTTATATAATTACTATGTAATGATGATCATGTAGAACGAGTCGCATCACATCGTGGAGACGGTATTCCGTACGTATGCACGAGCGATGATATTGTTCCCATGATCGTGGAATTGTATTTAAGTGTATTTATACTATTTTAGTATCAATATCACTTTATAATAATCATATATAGTAACTCATTACACCATTATACCCATCCTTGTAAGGTGATGGTGGAAAATAGATTACACCACGGCGTGGAGACGGTATTCTGTACGTACGCACGCGTGGTGATTTCATTTTTCTGTAGGATGGATAGAAGGTGAATTAGGGTTGCTTCATATTTATAATAACATATCAGTATTTAAGTAATACTGATGTTATTACTTTATCATGAAACAACTAAAGAAGAATAAGTTGAAGAAGAAAGAAATTGAAAAGATCGGTAATGGATATTACCTCTTCTTTGAAACGCCTCTTTGAATCCTCCACCTAGGGAACTATGATTAGACTTTGAAGAAGACCAGGACCTCTAGGATTATTCTAGGGAGGTGGAGAATGGATTTTGGTAGGGTTTGTACGATCTTGAGTGCTCAAATTGGTGTGAGGAGGAGGGGGAGGAGGTGCCCTTTTATAAGGGAGGAGAGGGGCACCTTAGGAATATCTCAAAATATTTTTTTATATTAAAGTCAATAACGGTTTATAATGGTTCCAAAGGGTCTTATTTCGAAGGTCAAGTGGGGAGGGGTCAAAATAAAATCAACCAATAGGATTTAGACAACTTTAGGTTATTATTTTAACATTATCAATTAGATTTAACTCTAAGTTAAATAATTTAACGTTTACCGTGACTTTTTGTTTTCTTACACTATATGGTTAATACACATACTATAACATGTCAAACGAACCCCAGGTTGTTTATTATTAATATATATATCCTTATCTAAGTCATTTGGCCGAACCATAGATTTTTGGGAATAAAATAACAATTAATAATATAATATTTGTTTTAAAAACTATTTTGTGTCAATTTTGACACTATTTGATATATGTTTTTTGTGAAAGTCATAACATAATTATATGTTCAAACCAAGTTTAATAAATGAACACTAATATATCATATTAACCTAGAAAAGTATTGTAAATCATAAAAAGTCTCAAATTACATTTATTTGAGCATTTATAATGTCAATTATGTTAACATTTCCTTTAAAGGGTAATTACTGCATCATTGTTGTGTCATAAATAATTTAATTTATTTAAAGTCGAAAAATTATAAATAAAATATCATTATTTAGGAAATCTTTTTAGATTTCTAATGAATATTTATAGTTTAATTTATCTTATGTATAACCCCATATTAAAAATGTTTTAGTTATTAAACATTGATTTTAACTATTTTAACTATTCATTAAATAAAATAATATTAAATGTCATAATCTAATCCAAGTGGACCTAAATGGTCATATTATATTCATAAGGTTTTTTTTGGTCGAATTAAACTTATCCAATAGAATCAGGAATTGTGTTAGGGTAATAGTAATATCATATTTACCCTTAGTTACCATATTTACTATTAACCGCGGTAAAAAAAAGTAAACAGTTACTATTCACCAAAAAATTATTTTAATCTCATTGAACAACATTTTACTTACTGATATCAACCGTGTCTGTCGGATTTTCGAAATTCCATTCACAGAAGCGGTAAAATTAAGTTTTAGGAAAAATTCAGTTTTTAACCTACCACTTAGTGGTTTCACTATTCATCAAAAATTGAAAGTTTTCAGAAAAATACCAAAATTTCACCCTAGGCTAATTTTGGTATTCCGAATCCAAAAATGAGGTCCATTTTGAAAGATACAATTTCAAAAAGTGGTTATTACTATTCATAACGGCTATTTTAAATAATATTTTAATAGCATATCGTCGTTTAGTGAAACTCGGTATTGCGTACAACGCAAGCTATTGAGGAAGGTCGCGATTGCATGTAAAGTAAGCCAAGCTAGTGTGTAGTGAAATATTCCTTTGATGATATATATATTACATAAAAACAAAATATTACTCATAAAAATCTCGTGTGTTACAGCAACGCTGGAAAAGCCAGCACGACACATGTTTAGTATAATGGTGGGTGGAGGTGGCATGTGATGAAAACGATGTTCTCAACTTCTTTTAATTTGTCAAACCCCAATAACCTATATAATTTCCTGGGAAACATGCCTATCCTTCTCAGTGAGTCGTATAGTATCCTCCATATATATGTAAAAAAATGGAATGTATGACAACCCTGCATTTTTATTACAACTTAAACATGATTTATTACATAAAAAATCACTTGATACAACAAAGAAGATCAAGAGGTTTCATGTATTTGGGGAAAAATATCATTACATACAAACATAATACATGAAATACAACATCTTTATTGAAAACTTCCATTACATGACCACTACATTCCCTCATACTTAGCATTGCATGGGATAACCTGAGAACATGCATAAGAAAAGGGTGAGCTATAAAGCTCAGAAAGTGAGTACACATGGAATAACATGAGGAGTACAATACATTTTAGATAATAGGAATATCAATAGAGCGTAAAAAAAACATGAACATAAAGGCATGATAAAGCATGATAATCCTAACAAGGAAATGTGGCAACAACACTTAACATGGAATTAGCATGAGCCAAGGCCCATTGCACATGGAGCATGAATAAATCCTCATTTCACATAAAGCATGAGTAAACCCTCGTATGCAGATTAATTATCATGATTCAACACTCATTCCACATGACATATCATGATACTATACTTTACCCAATGCATTATAGCGCTATAAGGTCACACCCTTCTTAAACATTTCATTTCAGGCATAAGTGTGCCACATGGATCATAATACATGGATTCATAAAACATAATCATTTATTCCATGATAAAGGAATGTGGAATTTATACATGAAACATTATAATTAATATGTAAATGTGTATAAAGTTGAATACCCTTGATGGAGAAATGGTCATTGTATTCACTACATGATGACATTGGCTTAGAAAATCAGGGCGATTTCGACAACGTAATGGCGTGACATTAGAATTCATAAAAACTGTTTGATAAGAGAGAAAGTGGCTCCTCATCATATTTACATGTAATGGAAAGTAAGGAGTTCATATACATACATTTCCCAACAATTTTAATGGAATTTAGATTCATGATACAAAAGTATTGCACGAATGTAAAAGAAGAGAGAGAAGTTTCTTTCAGAATTTCGGTATAGTAATGGGTGTATAGGGGAGGCATTTTACGAGGGAGAAAGGGGTCTCCCATAATTCAAACAATAATATGGTAGTATGAGGGAGGTGCAAAACCATACCTCAACATTTATAATTGAAATTAAAGGGAAAAACAACTTAAAGAAAATGGGACAAAAATGAGAAAGGAAGAAAAAACCCTTACTTGGAACTGTGCTACCAATGGCTAGAGAGAGGCTTGTGAGAGGCTTATTGGGAGCTTGGGGAACCTTGGGAGGATTCTAGAGAGAGTAGGGAGGTGGTTGAACGAACTCCAAGGGCCTTGAGTGAGGAGGAAGTGGGATCTTGGGTGGGTGTATATAGGAAAGGTGAGGTAATTCTTTATTATTTAGGTTTGGGACCCCTTTTATTAAATTAATCCAAACCCCACACCACCCCATGGTTTTCCCATGGTTTTTGGAAAAGGGAAGAGGAAAATAATATTTTATAAGGAAAAAGTCCAAACTTCTTAAAATAATAATTTTTCTTATGTGGATGTGAGTCACACTCTCCTGGAAATTAATTTAAAAAGGCAAAGTGTTGAATAAGTCTTGAGGGGACCATTAATGCTTGGAAAAGTAAGTCAAACAAACCGAAAATCATATTATTTTAATGTTAAAACATATATTGTACGAACATAATGATTATATAATTTTATTACTTCACTATTGGGTCATTATGATGTCATAAAACACATTATATATTTAAATGGTATTTAATTTTTACCCAAAAATTTGACTCTGTCACAAAATTATGAAAAATTCACCGTTGGATAATTTCAACTTCCTGATTCAAAAAATAGCATTTATTTTATAAAATATTTTTTTAAATACGTGAATTTTCGATTTTAAAATAAAAACCGATATTTATCGAAAATTCACAGGTTTTGACAGAAATGGCTTTCAAACCTTAATAAAAATTTTAATTGCATTTCATAAAATTATAAGATCATTTATATTTAATAAAATTTAATTTAATAATAATATTTTTATATTATTAAAATATTATTTAATTCAAAAATCGCTTAATTCAATAAAATTGTTTTTTATTATATAATAACTAAAAACACCATTTCTACTTTAAAAACTATTTACAATGTATAAAAAATTACTAAAAATTATATTCATTATATATACAAAAATTAATGTAAATGAACATAGTACAACTTATTTTTTACATAACCCCATAAAACAGCCGCATAAGCCCTTAGGGTATGGTGTGCGATGGGGACAGACTCTTGGGGTGGCTCAGATAACATCGCTTGAGTGTTAATTTTAATCAACTTCCACTTTTCCCGTAGATGGTCGGGTTCGAGCTTGACATAATGAAGCTCATCATGGGCTTGGTCAAGAGAAAATCCCAAGGATGCCACCTCTTTTCCATGCTCCAACAAATGGGCTTCGTATGGAGAAATTCTACTAGACGAGGCCATCAATTCTTTTGTCTGAGTAAATTGGATTTGTTAAAGTCCTATATTTATACTAATCATGTGATCACTGTTCAGCGGCTATATTACCAATGGTAAAAATTCTTAACATAAAACCAATGAATTTGACACTTTATATAAACATAAAGAGACATTTAATGAGATCAAGATGGATTTCCATTAATGAAACTTTGGTTCGTCACAATATTCCCCCCATAATAAATTTCTCCCTCAAAATTTTCCTTTTCCCACACTAAAACAGATGTGGGTAACTCAGCTTCATCTCTTCCTCTGATTCCTAAATCTCTTCTTCAAACTTATGGTTTCTCCACAACACCTTACCGGGGGGAATTGTCTTATTTCGTAAGACTTTTTCTCTACGGTGTAAGATCTTCACTGGTTGCTCCTCATATGAATGATCGCCTTCTATTTGTACAACCTCAAAAGAGAGTACATGTGAAGGGTCCAGTATGCACTTCCTTAAGAGGGATACTTGAAAGACATCATGTACTTTGGTCGTAGTAGACAGAAGTTCTAGTCGATAAGCCACAGCCCCAACATGATCAAGAATCTCGAAGGGGCCGATGTACCTTGGACATAACTTCCCTTTCATTCCAAACCTCATGACCTTCTTCCACGGAGATATGCATAGAAACACCATGTCTCCAACTTTAAACTCAAGGTCTCATCGACAATTATCTGCATAACTCTTCTGTCGACTCTAGGCTACCTTGATATGCTTCTGAATTGTTTTCACCTTCTCCACCATTTCATCGACCATTTATAGTCCAAGTATATTATGTTCACCAACCTCATCCCAACATGCCGGCGTTCTACACCTTTTCCCATACAGGGCTTTATATGGTGCCATTTGGATGCTCTAGTGGATCTGTTATTATAAGAGAACACAAACAGAGGAAGATGTTGATCCCATCTCTCTTTAAAGTCCAATGAGCATGCTCTCAACACGTCCTCAAGTGTTTGGATATTCCGCTCGGATTGGCCATAAGTTTGAGGATGATAGGCCGTACTGATGTTCAGTTCAGTATTTAGAGCATGTTGAAGACTCTTCCGAAACATAAAGGTGATTCTTGGATCTCGGTCAGACACAACATATAGTGGTACTCCATGAAACCGTACCACATACCTGATATATATTTGTTCCAGTTGATCCAAAGAGAAATTCTCCTGAATAGAAATGAAGTGTGCAGTCTTTGTAAGACGATCCACAATAACCCATATTGCATTGTTACATTTGGATGTCCTTGGAAGTCCGGTGACAATGTCCATTGTGATGTTCCCCCTTTTCTATTCTAGTACGGGAAATGGTTGCATCATCCCCTTAGACTTCTACCTCTCTTCCTTCACATGCTGACACACCAATCATTTTGATGTATATTCAGCGATCTCCTTCTTCATATTATCCCACCAAATGTTTTCTCATAGATCTCGGTACATCATTGTGCTCCCTGGGTGAATAGAGAAATTTAATCTATGTTCATCATCCAAAAGTTCCTTCTTCAGCTCCGGACATGATGGAACACATAGTCTTTTCCCAAACCACACAATTCCTTCTTTATTAACATTAAACTCTGAGGATTTCCATTTTTTTGATAGCTTACACTTTTTCTTGAATTCCCACATCATCCTTTTGAGAATCCTTTAACCTTTCCAAAATAGATCGTTGAGAAATCATTTATGAAAGGATTGATGATGTTACCTTCTTTATTATTCCCACATCCATCTTCATCAAGTCTAAGAATATTGGATCCTTCTCTATTATCATCATTGATAGAATTGCTGGGTCCTTTCTACTTAGGGAATCTGCCACCTAGTTCACTTTCCCAGGGCGGTAATTGATTGAATAGTCATAATCCTTTATGAGCTCTATCCATCTTCTTTGGCCCATATTAAGCTCTTTCTGTGTGAATATATATTTAAGACTCTTGTGGTCAGTATATATCTCAAATTTCTCTCCATAGAGATAATGCTGCCAGATTTTCAAGGCAAAGATCACTGCTGCCAACTCCAAATCATGCATTGGATAGTATCTCTCATGAATTTTCAACTGCCTTGAGGCATAGGATAACACTTTATCATTCTTTGTCAGCACACATCCTAAGCCCTTTATTGAAGAATCACTGAATACTACAAAAATCTCCCAACTTGTGGGAAAACTGAGAACAGGTCTAGTAATAAGCCAACTTTTCAACTCCTTGAAGCATTCTTCGCATTCATCACTCCATGAAAACTTTACTCCCTTTAGAGTTAGCTTGGTAAGAGGGTTGGACAATCGTGAGAAATTTCTCACAAATCATTGATAATATCTAGCTAACCCCAAGAAGCTACGGATATCAATTACCGATGTTGGCCTCAGCCATCCCTCAATTGAATCTGTTTTGGAGGGGTCCACAAATATCCCATTGCTTGTGATGATAAAGTCAAGGAATGAGAACTACTTCTACCATAACTCACACTTTCTGTACTTTTCATAGAGCTTCTCCTTGCGCAAATTCTCTAGTATAGTTTTTAAATTCTCCTCCTGATCCTCCTTGCTTTTGGAGTATATTAGAATATCACCTATAAAGACTACTAAAATTTTGTCAAGGTAATCTCTAAAGACACTATTTATCAAGTCCATGAATATTTCTAGAGCATTGGTGAGTCCTAAAGGCATTACTATGAATACATAGTGCCTATATCTTGTACGAATAGCAGTCTTGGGGACTTCTTCTTTCTTCACGCTTACTTGATAATATCCTGACTGCAAATCCACTTTGGAGAAGTATTGTGCTCCACAAAACTGATCAAGAAAGTCATCGATTCTTGGGAGAGGATACTTGTTCTTTATCGTGATTTTGTAAAGTTCACGATAATCGATGAAAAGACGCATTGACCCATACTTCTTCTTGACGAACATGACTGGTGCACCCCATGGTGAAGCACTTGGGCATATAAACCCATTATCCAGATTCACCTATAGTTGTTTCTTCAGCTCTTCAATCTCAACAACAGCCATTCTATATGGAGTCTTGGATATTGGTAGCACCCCAGTTATAAGTTCAATTGAGAACTCAACATCTCTTCTTGGAAGAAGACCATGCAGTTTCTCGGGACACACTTCAGCGAATTCCCTCACAATAGGCATTTCTTCAAGGATGGTTTCTTCCATTGACTCAATCATCTGAGCCAGATACGTGCGCTCATATGGTAGTAATATATATGCTTGATATGATGGAGATAAAGGAGATTCATCTTCCTCCTGACACTTGTAAAGAATCGGGGGTCGATTCTCCATATGGAGTGTGATTTACCTCTTCCAACAATTTATGTTCGCTCTACATAATGAAATCCAATCCATGCCAAGAATTGAATCAAATTCTACCAGAGGGAGTATGATGAGGTTCGCTGGGAAATTCAATACACAGACTACAACAGGGGAGGACTTATATTCATGGGATGAAATGTTTTCTCCATTTTTCGTACTCACTGACATCTTTTATTCCATTATTTGTGGTGGTGCTGGGATTGTTCTACTAAACTTTCATCATCTAAAATAATGCATAGAACCTGAATCAAAAACTGTGTTCACTATTCTTGAATGAATAACTAGCGTACCTGTCACCACTTCGTTTTCGGTGGTCACTTTGCCAGAAGTGATGGAAACATTTCTTCCTTGCTGTCTTGGAAGTTGTTGGTTGCCTCTGAAAACCCTTGGATTAGGGAAATGATTTGAAAAATGACTCGGTTCATTGTAATTGTAGCATTAAACATAGCGTTGAGGTTCGAATGGAGCATTCCTCTCCTCTATCGCAGCCGCGGGTCCTTCTTCCCGACAGTTAATAGCTAGGTGCCCTTCTCTTCCACACCTGAAGCATTTTATTGTCCCCTTAAGGCAATTTCCAGGGTTATTCTTTCCGAACTTTTGGCAATTGGGGTGCTAGATCTTCTTAGCACCGTTGGATTTATCCATTGGACCACTAGCATTGAAGTCCACCTTACACTTCTTGTCCCCATGATACCCCTGTGATTCCCCGATCTCTATTTCGAACTTGACGGCACATAGGACAATTTCCTCATAGCTATCGAAGTCACGGATCTCTAATGCTTTCCGCAAGCTAGGATTCAACCCACCAAAGAAGCGGTAAAACTTTTATTCGGGGGTAATGACAAAGCTGGAAGCGTATCGTGCATTCCTTGTGAAGTTTTCCTCATATGCTCCAACAAATTTTTCCTCTTTTTTCTTGAGGTAAAGGATGTCCCTTACTATCTTAAGCCGAAGGGTGTGCAGAAAATATTTCTCGACAAACATCTTCTAGAAATCCTCCCATTCCAATGCCTCGATCTCCTCCTCAGGCTTCATATTTTTTACCAACATCCACCATTGATCAGCATGACCCTCCATACAATAAGCCACTAGGAGAACCTTCTCTTGTTCAGAACATTGGAGGATGGAGAATATCTTTTCAATGGAGTTGATCCATTGTTTAGCGATCGTGGGATCAGATGATCCACTAAAAGTAGGAGGCCTTTGTCTCATGAAGCTCTCGACAATGACTTGTTTTTTCTTGGGGGGGGGGGGTTGAACGTTCCTCTTGACCCGTGTTTCTATTCAAAACTTGAGTTAGCTGAGAGAGAAGAGTGACAAATTTCATGATTCCCGCTCCCATTGGATTTGGAATCTCATTAGTATATTCATCCCACTGATCTTCACAACGGTTGTTAGCCCGAGTCCTTCTATTACCGGCCATTAGCTGGAATAAAATGAAAGATAGGGGTAAAACATTAAGGGTAATCCAAAGACAAAATTTGATGACTTATAAATAAAATTTTATTTCCTTATCCCATGAGTCTATAGGCTTCAATCTAGGCTTTTAATGATCTACTTTCTAACATATATTCTTAGGGGAATTTTTCCCTTAATAAGGGTTTATACTATGATTGTGAATTTATCAAAACATATCCCCCAGGAGTGTCGTAACCAACACTGTAGCAAGTCCCGTTGTCATGCACCAGTTCCCGTTCGAGTATAGCTCAAAGAAGTGTTTTTGGGATTCACTCCTAGGATACATCTGTGCCAGAACCACCTCTACCTGCTCGTATCTAGACATGGATGTATTTGTCTGATAAACAACTTACTCAGAACATACAAAAACATAGGGTTATTTTTATTATACATAGTCTTGTCTCTAGGTCTTTACTAGGGTTTACTATTCCAAAAAATAACTAAACCTATCCTCTGATACCAACTATGACAACCCTGCTTTTTATTACAAATTAAACATGAATTATTACATAAAACATCACTTGATACAACAAAGAAGATCGAGAGGTTTAGTGTCTTTGGGGCTTAAGCTCATTACATAAAAACATAAAACATGAAATACAACATCTTTATTGAAAACATCCTTTACATGACCACTACATTCCATCGTACTTAGCATTGTATCGGATAACCTGAGGACATGCATAAGAATAGGGTGAGCTATAAAGCCCAGTAAGGGAGTACACATGGAATAACATGAGGAGTACAATACATGTTTTAAAATAGGGATATCAATAGAGGGTAATAAAAAAATGGACATAAAGGCATGATAAAGCATGATAATCAGAACATGGAAATGTGGAAACAACACTTAACATAGAATTAGCATGAGCCAAGGCCCATTGCACATGGAGCATGAGTAAATCCTCATTTCCCATAAATAACGACTAAAACATCATTGCACTTGAATTAGCATGAGTTAACACTCATTGTACATGACGTATCATGATATTATACTTTACCCAATGCATTGGAGCGCTATAAGGGCGCACCCTTCTTAAATATTTCATTTCATGCATAAGTGTGCCACATGGATCATAAAACATGGATTCATAAAATATAATCATTTATTCCACGATAAAGGAATGTGGAATTAATACATGAATCTTTATGATCAATAAGTAAATGTGCCTAAAGGTGAATACCCTTTATGGAGAAATGGGCATGGTATTCACTACACAATGACATTGGCTTAGAAAATCGGTGCGATTTCGACAGCGTAATAGCGTGACATAAGAATTCATAAAAAATGGTTGATGAGAGAGAAAGTGGTTCTTCATAAAATTTACATGTAATGGACAGTACAGAGTTCATATAGATACATGTCCCAACAATTGTAATGGAATTTAGATTCATGTTACAAAAGTATTGCTTGAATGTAAAAGAGGAGAGAGAAGTTCCTTTCGGAATTTTGGCATAGTAACGGGTGTAGATGGGAATCATTTAATGAGAGAGAAAGGGGACTCCAATCATTAAAACAATATGAGGGCAGTATGAGGGAGGTTATAAACCATACCTCAACATTTATAATTGAAATTAAAAGGGCAAAACAACATAAAGAAAATTGGACAAAAATGAGAAAGGAAGAAAAAAACCCTTACTTGGAAGTGTTCTTCCAAAGGCTAGAGAGAGGCTTGTGAGAGGCTTCTTGGGAGCCTGGGGCACCATGGGAGGATTATAGAGAGATTAGGGAAGAGGTTGGACGATCTCCAAGGGCTTTGAATGAGGAGGAAGTGGGATCTTGGGTGGGTTTATATAGGAAAGGTGAGGGAATTCTTTATTATTTAGTTTTGGGACCCCTTATATTAAATTAATCCAAACCACATACCATCCCATGGTTTTTGCCCATTGTTTTTGGCTAAGGGAAGATAAAAACAATATTTTATATGTACAAAGTCATAACGTCTTAAAATAATATGTTTTCTTATGTGGAGGTGAGTCACACTCCCATGGAAATTAATTTAAAAAGGCAACGTGTTGAATACGTCTTGAGGGGTCCATTAATGTTTTGAAAAGTAAGTCAAAAAAACCCAAAATAACATTATTTTAATGTTAAAACATTTATTGGCCGAAAATAAAGATTATAGTATTTTATTACGTCACTATTGGTTCATTATGATGTCATAAAACACATTATATATTTAAACGATATTTAATTTTTACCCAAAAATTTTACTATCTCACAAAATTATGAAATATTCACCGTTGGAAAACATCGACATCCTGATTCCAAAAATAAATTTTACTTTATCTAAATAATTTTCTAAATATATGAATTTTAACTGTTAAAATAAAAACCGAACATTATAAAAAATTTACCGGTTTTGACAGAAATGGCTTTCAAACCTTAATAATTATTTTCATTGCATTCATAAAATTATAAGATCATTTATATTTAACAAAAATTAATTTAATAATAATAATAATATTTTATTAAAATATTATTTAATTCAAAAATCCATTAATTTAATAAAAAGTATTTTTAATTAAATAATTACTAAAAACACCATTTGTATTTTAAAAACTATTTACAATGTATCAAAAATGACTAGAAATTATATACATTATTATATACGAAAAATAATGTACATGAACATAGTACTACATATTTGTTACATAACCCCTTATAACAACCACATAAGACCTAAGGGTAAGGTGTGCGATGGTGACAGACTCTTGGGTGGCTCAGATAACATCACTCGAGTGGTAATTTCAATCAACTTCCACTTTTCCCATAGACGTTCTTGTTCGAGCTTGACATAATGAAGCTCATATTGGGCTTGGTCTTGAGTGAAGCACAAGGATGCCACCTATTTTCAAAGCTCCGACAAATGTGCTTATTATGGAGAAATTCAACTGGACGAGGCCATCACTTCTTTTGTCTGAGTAAATTGGATTTGTTAAAGTCCTATATTTATACTAATCATATGACCACTGTTCAATGGCTATATTAGCAATGGTCAAAATTCTTAACATAAATCCATTGAAGTTGACACTTAATATAAACATAAATAGACATTTAATTAGATCAAGTTGGATTTCCATTAATAAAACTTTGGGTCGTTACAGAATGATTCTTATGTGTAAATGTAAATATATGTTTAGGGGTAGATGAATTTTATTACTTGTAGAATGTAAGGCACCCAATGTATTCATATTTTTTTATGTTGTTATTTTAAAAAAGAATAGGGAATATCATTTGCATTTTAAAGCATTTTTCGAAAGTGTTTTTGAGTTATTTTTTTACCTAGAAAAGAGTGATTTGTTAGACATGGTTATATATATATATATATAAATAAATTTATATTGTCTTGGTTATATAAATTTTTATTAGAAAATGGTGATCTTTGTTATTTACATATCATTTCCCACACAATGGTATGTCTCATGACTATATTCCCACATGATTTCTTTATTGTTTAGCCTCAGACTAATTTATTATGCGTTAATGTATTCTCCTCTTTAGTTTATTCACATTATTCAATTTCTTCGACTTATTCACATTCTTCTCTTTCTTTAGTTTATTCACTTTCTTCGCTTTATTCAGTTTCTTCAAATCATTATCTTTCTTAATCATCTTGTTTATGGGTTGATTTTACCTCACCGTCATCATCATTGTCACCATTCCTCCTTTATCTTGTTTCATTTCAAAATAATTCTATCTCATAGTTCACTTTGGGTTAAACAATATGCTGTACCAACCACTGTTCTTGGTTGTGTACTATATGAAGTTATATGATCAGTCTGAATTACTTCCCCATATTAGTACAGAAAGGAAAACATGACACTCTTCCTCAAAAAAAATTTCTAATCAAGATCCTGTTAGTGTAACCAATATTGAAAATAATATTTTATCATATAATATTTATTATACTGAAAATTTAGAATTTATTTTTATACCCTAATATATTATACTATTGTTTCATATTATAAAATTTTATTAGAAAATATGTAGTATAAAATTATTTGCTTTATATGCGTCTGACATCAAAAGTGAGGTAAAATCCATCTTATTTTCATCTTTTAGATTAATGAAATCTTCCAAAAATATTAAATTGACATTTCAATTTTCAAAATCATTTGGATATTTTAGGAAATTATAAAAAAGGTTGTTATTATATTAACACAATATAATTTACAATATGTGACGATCACAATGGAAAACAATAAATCATTGTTATTGAGAGTGTAAACTCAACCCAACATTGTTAGGGCATCATTTATGGTTAAGGACATCATGAGGAGATATGGTACATCTCAAAATTTTCCCTTGTTCTTGATCTAGTCCTTCTCATTATACATTTTTCTCGCCTTATGAATTTCATATTCACACAACCAATTGATGTCAGGTGTCACTATCGACTGACCTTTAGGGATTGGGAAATATTGAAACTCCAAAATAGGAATCCATGGTGCGGCATAATAGTTAACAATGGTGTCAATATGGTACACTAGATCAACATATGCTTCTCATGATATGTTCATATAAGAAACTATTGTGATATTGTGTGCACAAGAAAACCGTAAGTCCTAACGGTTTCCACATTGGCATTTTCTCGCTTAAATAAATACCACCGGTTTTCATCAATGATATGGGTGATGGGGTCTAAACGCTCTAGAACATAAAATCAAGAGTCTTCTCGGTAGAAAAGGGAGACATGATAACCAGATGCTTCTTCAATAAACTTTTTAATCTATCAGAAAATGTGAATTCCATACCATATCTTATGTTGAAAATGATATGGATCTTGTTTTTTTATTTCAATGATGTACTTCACACAATTATATAACGTCTCCTACATTAGGGAAGTAATAGGTATCATGCGATGCTCCTTAAAGACACCATTTATTCACTACATAATATTTTTTCCATGTATATTTACATATTCCCCCATCACATCCCAATGTCCATTTTTATTTTCTAATCCACATCATATAATCATAAAATTCATGATTAGACTTGAAAATGTGTTTGAAATTATCATCAAACAATTTTTGATCCATATCATATTCTACATAGAATTAATCATATATTACATAAATTGATTTTATCTTTAGGTAGAAATAGTCAAAATTAAAAAGAATTTGCATACCAAGACTGATGATTTCCTTCTTTATAGGTTTTTTATGTATTGTTTTCCTCAAATTTCTAGAAAAGTGTATGATGCAATACCAGTGATGTGAATTTGGGTGTCACCATATATCTAGTTCAACATTTATTATCTCATTGATTGCCTGATGCCGATCAGATATGAAACAGACACACCAAATACTGGTGAAGTGGTTGATGATACATTCTAAAAACCAACTCCATGATTTGTAGTTTTCCTTATCCACAATGGAAAAGGAAAATATAATAGGTGAATGGTTTCCATCACAGGTTTCCAAAATCAAAAATACACCCATGTATTTTCTGTAGAGAAACGTTCTATCAATCTATATGAACTATTTGCAGAATTGAAATGAGAATGAAAAGGGGATGAATTCATGGAAAACATGATGAAATTGAAAATGTTAAGGATCAATTAAGCTACCTTGAGAAACATATTCATTTGAATGAATATTGAAGACAACTTTATTGTTCTGTCTCATTATGGATATAAATTTTCGAAACACTTGATATGATTCATCCCATTCACCATAGACCTTCACAATTACCTATTATTTCACCATCTATGCCTTATTATAGGTAATATTATAACCAATAGTTTGTTGTATCCTCTCATACAGAAGTCCTATAGAAACATATTGTCATGATCAAATCATCTTGATGAAAATGGATTACACTAATTCATCATACGGTGTGGTATTATCTTGTGTGATGCTTGGCTAATGGAATGTATGAGGGGCCTCAATCTTCTAGATTATCCAACGTCTAAATGTAATGCATAAAATCACCCTCACGAATAATCTACAATCATATACATACTTGTCACACTGTATGATATATTTTTTATGGCATGATTCATGAAACATATATATTCAATTCCTCTCATTGTGAAATATCTTTACTGTGTTTTTAATACGTATTTACTTGGAAACCCCCTTCAAACATATAAGGATTTCTCCAGGTCACTATACCAATCCATTATAACTTTAGACAACTTTGTTGTAGTTGTGAGAACATTGCACTCAAATACATGCACATTTTACACTACTTCCTTCCAAGAGGAGAGGAGTGGTGGATGATTTATTGTGGGTCGAGGAAGCTATAAAATTATTGGATTTCTAGAAAAATCATCCCCAACTTCTTCTACTCCCTCCTCATCGACCACATTGTCATCTATTGTTCAATAATTACAAAAATCCACATCATATGTTGGGTTTACAAGTATATCTGGGTGATTATATATGTTTTACTCTTCCGTACCATATAGAATAGCCTCAATTTCATAAAAAATGCCTTCATGAACCAATCTTTTACGTCTACATATTCATATAATAGGACGTTGTTGTTGTACATTAGAAACATCAACAAATAACTCCATCATGTTACAATCAGACTGTTGTGAAAATAAATATTTTTTTTGGACCCACTACACATCAACAATCAATGGATAAGATAGATTCCGTAGAGTTTCTGAGAATTACCAATGTCTATTGCTCATGCACATGATCTCTTAATCGAGTCCCAAATTTATGAAACCATGAATTATATCATGATGTTCACTTAGGGATAAAAAATCATATGTGCTACAAACTATTTTTCGTTGTATAATATAAAAATACCCTTTCTCAGTTTTAATAACCAACTCATAGTAGTACACACCAGAAAACAAGACTCTCTTCATCAAAAATGGGTTTTGATCAAGATTTTGATAGAGTAACTAATAGTGATAAATATGGTTGACTATATAATATTTATTATAATTATATTTTATAATGTTTTTTATATCCTAAAATATGATACTAATGGTTATTTATATAATATTTTATTAGAATATAAGTCAAATAATGTTCTGTAAACCAAGGTAAAAAAAAGAAAAAACTAAATCATCATATTTATCATTCATAAAATGACAGTTATGATCATATAAAGTGAAATGGAGAAGAAAAAATCCATTAAATAACACATTAATACTTTTCAACATACATGAAATAACTT
The DNA here is from genome assembly GCA_963277665.1 of Viscum album. Taxonomy (NCBI): domain Eukaryota; kingdom Viridiplantae; phylum Streptophyta; class Magnoliopsida; order Santalales; family Viscaceae; genus Viscum; species Viscum album. Next base: position 368,294,396 of record OY728158.1, on the reverse strand, counting down.
GAAATTTTTCAATAGAACATGGTTTGGATGATCTGAGCTGCAAATCAGAAGTGAGGTAAAATCCATCTTATTTTCAACCGATAGGTTAATAACAAATTTCAAAGAGATGTAATTAACTTTGGAATAAAGAAAATAATTAAGAATTCTAATAACATATCTTATATATTATCATATATGACATTTCAAGGCCAAAATATTTTCAATATCCCAATGATTTGTACATACCTTTTGATGATTTTAATAAGATACCAATTGAAAAGAAGATGGATTTTACCTCACTCCTGAAGTGAGGTTCATATCCTCAAAATCATGTTCTATTAAAAAGTATCAAGGTATTTCTTCTATGTTGTAAATCATTTATTTGTTATTTATTGTGTTTGTTCTTCTTCATTTGAATTTATATGATCATAATTGTAATTTTATTAATGATAAATAAACAGATTCCGTGTTTTCTTTTTTACCTTGTTTTCCAAAACATTATATGGACACTATTGACAAGGATGGATGACCATATAAACAATATGATGCTAAAATTTAAAAAAATATTATTGTATCCTAAAAATGATACTATTTATTTTAGTACATTTATAAATCATCTGAAAGTAATAGTAGTAGTTTATAAGTGAAATATGAATCATCTAGAGCATATCCTCTAATAGATTCAAATTAGGTGTGCAGCGTGACACGTTGTAGTGTACCGGGTTATCCCTGGTTAGGCTTGGGAATCCTTTTCGGTGTTGTTACTCGTAGGTCCATCTATGCTGGAGCCACATAATCATTATTATCCATGTAAGAATATTGTTTCTTAGATAAAAACATATTCTTTATGCTACAAAATATTTATAATTTTTTCTTGTATATTAAAAGATGACACTAATCATTATTAACTATTAGTTAATCATTAAATGGACATTAATTAAATTTTTTTTATCCATTTGACAGATATTTACTAACCATTAGTTAATCACTTCTTAATAATTATTTTAACATTCCTTAACAAGTAATTAAACATTGATTAATAAACCATAATCATCCCTTAATCATCTGTTAATAATTATTTAATCGAAACTTAATCATTAGAAAATAATTAATAAATAATTATTTAATGATTATATAATAATTAATTATAAATTACTTAATCCTTAATTAATTATGACTTAATAAAAAGTTAATCATATGATATTAATTATTTAATTATCATTAACTAATAATTATATGTACTCAATTTTTAATCATACATTATTAATTACTTAATCTACACATATAGATTAATACTGATAAAAATTATTTCAAAAATATATTTAACCAATAAAATATTTAATAACTAAATTAATTATTACTAACTAAAAATAATATAATTAAAAAATTAAAAAAATTAAAATTAAATAAGAAAAAATACCACTAAATGATGCATAAAAACGTGGACTTCTTTTTAACCACCAGATCCACCATGCAAGAAGAAGATTTATTCTAATGATAGGGATATGTAATATATAGAGATAAGTGAAATATTGATTTGAGGGGAAGGGCGATTTCATAGGTATTTGAAGTTAATGTGGTATGGGTGTGTTTTTTTTACCTTTACGTTAGGAGAAAGTTGCATGCCCCCTACCATCGTTCAGTTTTTATTTAAGATGAAGGGATTTACCCCATACACCTTTTCCATGTCATCGATCTAGGGAAAGGAGGTGGGGGCATGAATGGTTGTATCCCCCCAACTTCTATACATATAGTTTTTTTAAAGTGAGCTATACAATTTTTATGTTTTTTCTAGAAATAATATAAAAAACATTTTATTAGTAGTGGTATAGAGTTTCATCATCCCTATCCTTCTTCCCCCATCTATATGTTTACTCTCTATTTCCACCAATGTTTTGATGGAAAATTTCCCATTAATTACAATATATATGATTACCCTGTATTATTTCATAGGATATCTCTTTTAATGGTGGGTAAACTCATTGAAAACTGACCATTATACATGAATGTGATAAAAAACATGATGCCAACTGTTTAGCGCCAGAAGAAGAAATCACCATAAGAGAAGTTGGATCATGCCAACAGAACATTGATTTTCTCTGTAAAAAAGATAAGAAAAGGGATCTACATTAAAGACCATGGTCATTCAACAACAACTTAATCTTAATGCAAGAAATTAAAATGATTTTTTTCTGTAGTATCACAATCAGAAAAAAAGTCTTATGAGTCCATTAAAGCACCACACTTTTAGGAAGATCCAAAAAAACTTTTACAATATAGGAATCCATGGAAATATTTTATTAATTGGGGTCATTCAAATACAATCCTCTGGGGTCCAAACATGTAGATAAATGTACTCATCAAGGTGACACAACCTTTTATGAGGGGGCCATTTCATTCCATGGAGGATCACTGGTTATGGTTGCCATTCAAATTGGAAAAGCATCATATATTATTCTTTTCTTGTGTGGAAGGATTAGAAGTGTAGAAAATGAGGACATCTCCCGGGTAGCTGATGTTGAATGTAACATCATCCACTAGTATTTATTGTGGATTCATTCGAATAAAACTTGGTTCTGATTCATTCCAAAAGCATAAAGACAATTGGATAGGGAGTATATTTCAGTGCCTTTTGATTGTAATCAGCCCCATTTCAAAGGTAGCGGATGATGAAGGTAAAATCATTCTACAGTTTTTATTGTGTCTCATTGTAAATAATGAAAGGATTCCATTATTTCCAAAATCATAAAAAACTGTATAGAAAAAATATTTGCAAGTCATTTATTTTTCAACCAGCTTTGAATCTCTCGAAATATCTCTTTATAGGTACTATTCGTGCAATCAATCATAATAGATACCTGGATAACACAAATATTCATTTATCTAAAAAAACAATAACAATCTTTATATCCGATAGATACCTCATTATCACATTTATAAGAAGTAATCAATGCCTACCACCCTTCTTGCCAGCTCACCCATCCCAAATATGTCACCCCATGCCCCCACCTATCCCAAAAACCATTCATCATGAACCATTAGACCCCCAGAGACATCCCAACTAAAATATCCACGTTTTCATCCAATCTTTCCTAATTAAACCCCATTCAAAACAAAAAAAAGTCCCAAAAATGAACTACCCCTAGAAAAGTATATTTAATGGTTAAAATGACATCGACCTCCCTACACTAGAACCAAGTGAATCCAAAAGATCCCCTGAGACATCATCAAAATTGAAACGACTATCGAATAGATTGAAGATGGAAGATGATGGTTAATTTATCTAATAAAAATTGGTGTATGTTTTCTCAATCCATACCGGTCCATATTATTAAATATATTGTGCTAGAATTGACATAGTATTTTCAACCTACAGACAGTTTGAATGCTTCAACACCAGAGTGTTAAAAGTGGCACTATCATGTTTTCTCTCTCTGAATACATGATAAAAAATAGGGACATCTGTGGAATCTCTTACAATGAGGGTTTTAAAATATATTTTATTGTCTCTCTTCAAGGAAAAAATAACATCCACTACCTTCTATGGAAGAAATAGGATAATAGGATTACAAGATTCACTTCAAAAAGTTTTGCTTCCTCTATCCACTATCATGATGTTCCCTCCTGGGATTTCGTGGGTTTAAATTGGTGCCTCTCAAAAAATGACAACTTAATGCCCTATTATATTCAACGGTCTATTAGATGTGTTATTCTATGGCCTCTTATCATGGTTTGGGACTTCAATTAAATAATGATTCATTAAGAAAAGAGATGAGGTTCCTACAGATCCTCTACTCATATGAGTATCTTCTTATATGCGATTGAAGTCACAAATTGCAGTAACATGGAAATGATGGTTTCCCTTTCACCTGGTTCCATGATTTCTCATTGAAAACCAAAATTATATATTATAAGGATATATTTTTAGCTTCTTTCATGGGGCTGACCATCTTCAACCTCTTCCAAGATTCTCATCTCACCCCTGCTATATGGACCATTGACCTAATCACATTAACCATAGTACTGACCATAGTAATATGAGAAAAGAGAGGACTTGTAGAAATAAAATCTAAAAAATTATGGAAATGGACTTTGATGATGTCATTAAATCATGATGGAATATGGAAGCCCCTGACAATAATAATTTTTTTTGTGGTCTCATTTATCCTTAAGTAGTGGAGTTATAGTGTATTTCACCAACCAGATCATCAATGTTTTATTATTGATATAATTCTCAATAATATCTTCCCCCGTTCTCCTTCATTTTCAACCCCTTATAGAGTAATAAACTGTGAAAATGATATTAATACTTCTCTGAACATGAATGAAATCTACTGGATAATGTGTGTGTGCGATATCCACATTATAAAAAGTGACACAAACACACATTATATCCATCAAAAAGCATTTGGGAGGTGATGTAACAACATTATTTATTGTTTTAACTCTCTATAAGGGAATAAAATCTTGATGGAGGATGATATATGTGGCCTTATTTTGTGCATTTTCTATGATCTCGACTATAACAACCCGAACATTTATAAATAAAATTCTACTTTCATTTTAATCAAATGTCTTAATATATAATCTGGTTATAGAAAAAACATTCTCTTATTTAGTTTTATTTTATACTATTGTATTTATAATAATGTTAAGCATATTTAAGATTGATAATATAGTTTTTGTACATTAATCGTAAAATTAGAATAAATATCGGGTTTTGATAAATCCAATGGACAAAGACAAAGGATGTGATGGCCTCAACAAGTAGGATCTTACCATATGAAGCCCAAATATAAGATATTTTGAGGGAGATAGAATCTCTTGGGGTTTCCATTTAACACACCCAATAATAAATCCAATAAGCATGATCGAAATCCATTATGGTAGAAGTTTATGCTCATGGAGATCAAGACCCAAACCAAGTATGCCAAATCACCATATAAAAGTCACATCATCACACACCTTACCCTTGAGGAATTTTCTAGGGGTATTAAAGGTATATGTATCTATTCCATAGTAATATTAATTTTTATATTGAATTTTTAATAGAATAATTTAATTATATTCTTATTATCATTACTTTATAAATGTTTTTTATTTTTTTCCAATAAAACAAAAATTGCATTGTTAATCAGTAATTAATTTCAACTAATGCATTTTTTTTATGAATTAAATGTTTTTTTTTGAAGCAAATAATAATATTATACCTTTCAATAAATTTTATTAAATATAAATGATCATATAATTCTTATGAAGTCAAATGTAATTTTTGCAACGGTTTAAAAAAATTTATTGTCAAAAATACCATGATTTTCGGAATAAATGTCGGTGTTATTTTAAATGTTGAAATTAAAATATTTAGAAAATTATTTGGTTATAATAAATATTTTTTATGTATTCATTACTTTGAAATTATCCAATGATTAATTTTTCATAATTTTCTGAGATAGTGTAATTTTTGGGTAAAAATTAAATACAGTGTAAATATACAGTCTGGGTTATAACATCATAGTATCCCAAAAGTGATGTAATAAATATTATTAATGGAATGAATTTCTAAATATATGTTTTACCTGTACATAGTGTTATATTATTTTTATTTTATTAGTAGAGTAAATCATTTATGAATCCTCCAAACCCATTAATATATTTTTATGTTTTAAAATCATTTCTTCAGGAGTATGAATAACTTCTACATAAGAATGTGAATTATTTTGTTATGTTCATCCATTGAAATTATAGAATAATTTAAAACACGACAATTTTGAAAAATCCAAGGGAAAAAACCCTGATACGGTTTGTGGATTTGGTTATTTTATAACTGGAGTCTAAAACCTATGTTTGGGAAATAATAAAGAATTACCCACTCATGTCATATACAAAGCCACCAAATATCCCATTTATCTTTACTCAATGTCCATGGAGCATATCCATACACTTGCCTACCCTATCAATACTCCCCTATAATGTTCCCCAATCTCTCCAAATCCCCTCTTAATCATTTGGTGTCACACTCTCAAGGAAATTGTTCTTTTTCATAACCTCTTTATTCAATTATATTCATTATTATGCCTCTTATCTCCCATTTATAAAATTGTGATGTGTTCTTACATATCCCCCAAAGATCCCTTTATATTTATAAATAATTATAAATCCATTTAAATATCACTAATTTCTCCTATAAGCATTTATACTCCCCAGTTATTCTTTAGAAATTTCATATTTCTTTTTCATGCCAAAAAAATGTGTAGTGAATAACCATACCCATTCCCTATCAAGGGTGTTCAACTTTATTCTATTATTTCTATTGATTAGGTTATTACATTTATTTAGTATACACTACATCATCATGTAATAAAATATGATTATGAATGAATCCATGTTGTATGATCTATGTGGCACACATAAGTATGAAAATGAAATGAAAGTGATGGGTGTGTCCAAAGTTTTATAGGTATACAATTCATTGGGTAATGTTTAGTCTCATTAGATTTCATGTTAGGATAGGGGTGAAATTTTTTCATTTATGGTAATTTTCCATTATTATGTATTGGTATTTATCCGTGTCCTATGTTTATAGTGCAATGTTTTAAATTTTTTCGACATTTACCATGTTCCCTTTATGATTATCATGTTATATCATTTCTTATTGCACATGATTACAATTCGTACTTGGTTTATGAACTACTGATATGAGTATGGTATAAAATGTATTATTCTTTTAATGTTATTCATTGTTTAACCCCTTACTGGTCTTTATATCATACCCCTTTATTATGTATGTACATAGGTTATCTAATTCAGTTTTAAGTATGATCATGTTATATAATTTTTCAATAAAGAAGATGTATTTCTTATTTTATGTGGTTATATAATGTACCTAATTCCAAATGACCTATACATAACAATATTCTAGGCTGTATTAAGTTTAATTTAATTTAATAAATCATGTATCAATGTAAATTAAAGATAAATGTTTCCATAGTTGGTATCAAATGAAAAGTTTTGTTATTTTTGGGATTAGGATTAGAAAACCCCAACCATTGAATTTGGGATAAGACTATGTATGAGAAAAAATACATAAATTTTTGGAGGAATATAGAATGTTCTTTATCTAGAAAATTCATATATATTTGGATACTACAAGTGGATATGGATCTGGAATAGATCTACATAAGGGTAAAACCCAAAAACACTACATTTATCTACACTCCACTGAGAACTGGTTCATGACAACGCTCTTTTCTACACACCTAGAATGAAACTCTCGATTTATATGATTTTCATAATTAATAAGTTCCTTAAAAACCATTATTAAGGAGAGAAAATAACTATAATAATATATGATAGTAAATAGTTTATTAATAACATAGATTGAAGCCTAGAAATTCACAAGTCAAAAAAATACATGTAACTTAAAAGTTATCTATTTGATTCCAATGTATTCACATTTATATGCTTAATAGTTTAAAAATAATAATCCCCAATTTTCTCTTTATTCTATCCTATGGAAAAAATAGAAGGAATTTGTTAAAAAAGAAATGTTACAGGCAATGTGAGGACTGCCCCAAAAAGAATCTCAACACGATGGTAGTGGGATACATCAACTTTGTTATGATTCTGTGCCAGCTGAATAAGGTACTAAATAGAAATCTAGATTAATAGGAGAACCCAAACACTAAAAATAATAATCAAGATGCAACTGAGAGATTTATATATCTAAATCCCTTTAATATCAATGGACCATATGATCCATCAATCATGGAACAACAGATAAACTCTATAGAGAATATCTTCTCCATCCTTAAATTATCTGAGAAAGAGGTGGTTTTAATAACTATTTATCATATGGTGGGAGAATATTAATATTGGTGAAAATTTATCCATAATACAATGTATGTGTAAGATATCAAAGTGGATGGGTGGAAGTAATTCTAGAAGTTTTAGTTTGATAAATATTTTTCTCACTCTATGAGTTTTAATGGAAAAGTATTTATTTTTTCTTAATAAAAAAGATGTTAAATCTATCAGAGAGTACGTGAATCACATCACAATAATTTTATGATATTCCTATGGCTTTGTTTTTTCCATGAATTAAAGATTTATCACTTATTTTTGGGTTAAAAACTGGGCTATGAAAATGTATAGTGATCTGATACATTGACAGATATATTGAAATTTTATGTTGTGTGCTCAAAGTTAAAATAGAGATATGTGAATATCAAGGGAATCATGTGGATAAGAAGTTGAAATTAGGCTTTAATTGTAGTCTTCATGATGTATAAATCTAACTGTGAAAATATATTTCAACATCCCACATTCCATATGTATATAATGAAGATCCCTAGAAATTTCTTATGGGGGATGGGGAAATTATTTAGGTGCATGAAAGAAGGGATCCTAACTAGTGATTACTGAAAGTAGAAACTCTCCAATGTTATGTTGGAATGAAATGCTCCAGTAAACCATCTATGAATTGTTAATTTCATTATCATCATGTAACCATTGAACTTTTCAATCTAGTGCACTAATCCAATGGTATCCATGGACAACCAATAATCTCTAAGGTGGGAGGGGAGAGCTTTATTCATAACAACCATTAAGATGGAACCCGATAATGATGTGGTGATTGGTGCAATAGTTACTCAATAAATAATAGTGAATTAAAATTATGATTTTATTTCTATTAATTCCATTATTTAATGAATTTTTTTTAATACTATTCAAACACCACAACAAACCATGGAAGTATAGATGTCGGGGAAAACAAAAAGTGTTATAATTATTGCATACATAGTATATAACTCATCTCCTATCAAAATTTGGGGGCTGAACGTCATAATTAACCTTTTCATACTATCTTTGGTAAAAGTTAATGCATTTTTGGATATGGATTGTCTTATCATATAGAGATCCAAAATAAATTTACACTAGATTGAAATCAATATCAATACATTGAATATTCTTCTAATAATGTACAAATTAATGGAGGAGGATGAATCATATTTTTATCCTAAATCTCAAGAATGGATATTATTTTCCTATGATAGAGAATATATAGCACAAATTATTAATATTAAGAAAATAATCATCCTTGAATACATGACTATTGTGAGGGAATAAACTGTTGTGTTTCCAAAAGAATTTCCTTCTCTACCTCCTAGAAGATAAGTTGAATATACAATATAGATTATACATGGGTAGTAACCATTATCCAAAACTCTATATAGAATTAATATTGTGGAACTTGAAGAGATGAAGGAAAAAATATAGAAGAATCATGATAAAATGGTTCATATGCTAATGTGCTTCACCATGGGGTACACCATTCCACTTCATCAAGATGAATGAAGGGTTAATATGACATTATATTGATTATTTTGATCTAAATAAGATCAAAATAAAGAACATTTATCCTCTTACATGGATTTTTGTCTTGTTCAATCAGCTATGTGGAGGACATCACTTCACAAATGTGGATTTGCGGTCAGGGTATTACCAAGTTTGGGTGAAGAAGGAGGATATCCTAAAGATTGAATTTAGAATAAGGTACTAGCACTATAAGTTCATATTAATTCCATTATGACTCAATAATTCTCTATAAATCATTATAGAATCGATTAATAGATTCTTTAGGGATTACCTCAACAAATTTATGGCATTCTTTATAGATTATATTCTAAAATACACTAAAATCCCGGAGGAGAATGATGTGTATCTGAGAACTGTGCTAAATACCAAGGGATGCTTATTTCAATGTAAATAAAATGCCCGTTATTGTTGAATAAAGTCTCATTATTAGTTAATATCATCATAAGAAATATTATATATATGAACCCTTTAATGAAAAATGAAATTGAAGGATGTACAAGGCCAATATATATATCTAATATAAATAGTTCTCTTTGATTAACTAGGTTCAAGAATTGAATTCCGTGAAATTTATCGATATTATGAAACTTTTAACCAATATGACTCGTAGGGAAACAAGTTTTCATAGAATGATTAATGTGATGAGAGATTCAAGGAATTGAAAACAAGTTTTATCACTACACCTGTACTCACACTACACACAAGTGGAGAACTTCTCATTGTCTTCCATGATACATTGAAGAAGGTATTGGGATTTATGTTAATGAGAAATTAAAAAGTGATATCCTATGATTTAAAAAAGTTTATATTTAAAGAATAGTGCAACCCAACACATGATATTGATTTGTAAATAGTGATGATCACGTAGAAAATATAGCAGCATTATCTATTTGGAGTGATGTTTGAAATATATGAAGATTTAAAAATCCTCAAGTATATATTCACATTGATAGTGATGAATATGCACCAAATTAGATGTTTATATATGATCAAGGAAAATGACTACTCAAATCACTAAAATCATGGAAAATTAAATAAACTGAAAGATGTTCTACGTATAAAGGATCCAGATATTCTATCATTGTTGAAAATTTAGAAGGATCCTCTCATTATAGAATTTAAAATTATGGACATGGGAATTATAATGGAATGAAAAATCATCAATCCTTTCACAAATGATTTTACAACCACATATTATAGATAAGAAAAATGAGGCCAAAAAAGTTGATGTGGGAATTCATAAGAAATAGGAAGTAGTGAGAAAAGAAAAATTCCACGAATTAAAAACCAATGAAAACAGAGTTATAAGATTTGTGTCATGTCTATCCGTACAATAAATTATCAAGGTAAAGAAGATATTTGATGATGTACATAGTTTGAAATTCTCCATCCATCCAAGAAGAAAAATTCTGAATAGAGATCTCCGAGAGATCTATTGGTGGGACAACATAAAGCTGGATATCATGGAATATACATCAAGATGTCTTGTATGGAATAAATTGAAGGATGAAATGAAAATATACATGGGGATGATCAAACCATTAACCATTCCTACATGGAAATGTGAAAAAAAAATCACCAAAGACTTGGTCATCGGTATTTTAAAGACATTAAAAGGAAATAATGCTATATGGTTTCTGTGAGATCATCTTAAAAAAACAAAAACTTAATTAAAATTTAATATGACTTATACCTCGATCAACACTAATGAATATAAATTAGAAAATTTGTGAGGTTTCATGGAATACCAATATTGAATGTATATTATCGAGACCCAATATTTACCTCTATGTTCTTGAATAGTATCCAACATGATCTAAATAATGAATTGAATAGAAAAATTGATTATCACCCTCAAAATGAACTCTAATATGAGAAGATAATTCAAAAACATGGGGAAATTTTGAGAGGATTCATTATTGACATCAATAGATGATGGGAATAACAACATCCTCTAGCCGACTTTTCATACAATAACAGTTTCCACTGAAGCATCCAAATGGCTCCGAACGAGGCCCGTTTTGGGATGAGATGTATAACACATATATATTAAGATGAATTTGGGGAACAAAAACTATTAGGTCTATAAATGGTGAAGAAATTTGTGAAAAGGTTATGAACATTCAACAACACATCAAGGCTTCTTAGAGTAAAATAAAGAGCTATGATGAGAATCACTATAGAGGCCTAGAGTTTAATATTGGAAACATGTTATTTTTATACATATATCCATTGAAGAAATTCATGAGATTTTGGTAGAAGGGAAATCATAGTTCAAGAATCATTAAACCCTTTGAGATCTTTGATCGCAATAGAGCGGAAGATTATCGACTGACACTCCCACCTTACCAATCCCATTTACATGACATATTCCTTGTATCCCACTTGAATAAGTACATACCAGACCCATCACACATACTCAATTTAGAGAAGGTATCATTAGATAATGATCAATCATATGAGGAGTAAATGGTAATGATATTATATTGTAGAGACAAATTTATATGAATTAAGGTAATTTACTTTGTTAAAGTGTTTTGAATAAATAAAATGTTTAAATAAGTGACATGGGAATCAATGGAAGTGATGAAACAAAAATTCCCTATTCTATTTTTGTTTGGGGGAAAAAAATTAGAGGGGGATATTTTTTATGTGTGGAAGATAATAATGACCCGAACGTTTGTAAATTAAAACCCCTTTCATTTTAATCTATGTTTTATTAAATAATATGGATATATTAAAAACATGCAATTATTTTTCGTTCTTATATCATATCATATTTAAAACACTATTAAGAATATTTACCATTTATAATATATCTGTTTAGAAGTGATCATATGATTAGTAGAAATATAGGGTTTTGATAAATCTAATTTCCACACACCAAGGATATGATTACCTCACGTAGTTAAATTGTACCCTAGGAATCCCATTTATCAAAGATTTAGATGGAGAAAGAATCATTGGGAATATACATTTAACAATCCCATGCTTAGATACAATGATTTAAGAAAGATAAAAACTGGTTATGTGATAAGTTCAATCTCATTAAGATCACGACCTAATCCATATACATTAAACCACCCCATGAAAGTATCACCATTGCACACCATACACTTCAGGTTCATTATAGTGTATAAAATAGATATGTTTATATACCATAACAATATGAATATGTATATTTTATTTTCAATATAATAATGTTTATATTTTATTCTTATCATTGCTATATAAATGATTTCCATTTTTATTCAAAAATCACAAATTGTATTTTTTAAATTTTATTTAAATTATAAAAAGATGCTCATTTTTAAGAATTAATATATTTATAAAATAAATAATAAAATAATTTTTTAAAATAATTTTTATTAATTATAAATGGTTATATAATTTTTATGAAGATAAATGTAAATTTTATAATGCTTCGAAAACTGTAATTTTCAAAAAAAACTAAGCATTTCTCAACAAATATTTATTTAGTTTTAATATATATAATTACAATATTTTTAAAATTATTTGGTTAAAATTAATATTATATTTGGAATTTGAATGTTGAAATGATCCAACGATGAAATTTTTATAAATTTTTAAGACAGTGAAATTTTTGTGTAAAAAATAAATACCATATAAATATTTGGCTTGTGTTTTGATATCCTAATTACCCAAAAGTGCTGTAATAAATAAAATAACTGGCATAAAACAAAGAAAAATTATGTTTTTTTACTTTAAAATAATGTGATATTATATTAATTTTATTTATTTTACAAAGCCTTTTTGAATCCTCCAAAACCATTAAAATATTTAATGGTTTTAATATCATTTCGCGAAGTGTATGACTCACTATCACATCATAAACTATATTATTTTATTATTTTCAGTCCTTGGACTTATGAAATTGTTAAATAAACACCACTTTGAACTTATGAAATAATTAGAAGCACTCTCCATTGGTAGAAACATAGAAACAACCATGAGATGGTCTGTGGTTTATGGTACATTAATATGTAGAGTCCAACACCCATGTTAGAGAAATAATAAATAATTCCCCACTCATTTCCTATATATACCCTCCAATTATCCAATTTATCTTCACTAAAAATCCCTAGACAACATTCTTACTCTTCTATTCCCTCTCTAGAGTCCTCCCAAGGTGGCCTATGGTCTCAAGAATCCCCTCCCAAGCATTTGGTGTCAAAATTACAAGGTAAGAGTTCATTTCATTCACTTATTCATTAAATTATCTTTTTCATATTATGACTCTTATCTCCATTTTATATCACTGGTATATGTTATTCCATATAACCCTTATGACTAGTATGATGTATTCATAATGAGATACTCAATTCTATCTCATTAATCACTCCCATTATCATTTATACTCCCCTTAGGCTTATGAAATTTCACCACTATTTTTTTAATGTTCAGGACCAATCCAATCAATTCCTTTTCTAAAATCTGGTGTTGGAGGTGTTCTGGATGTTCAAGGTGACTTATTCCCAACACTTTTCCAAATTTTGAGTTATGTTAAAAGTGTTTCTCAAACAAAATTATTTCCATTTCCAAATATCAAAAATGGTTTCATGAACTGTGTTTCTAGAATCGTGTCAATTCCATTACCACATTTCTAGAATGGATTCATGAACAATGTTTCCAGAACAGTCTCATTTACTTTTCCAAATTTTCAGAAATGGTTTCATGAATAATTTTACCATAAGGATGTCATTTCCATTTCCAAATATCCAAAATTGTGTCATGAATAGTGTTTCCAAAATGATGAAAATGTCTATTCCAAATTTCAAGAATAGTTTCATGAATTATGTTTTTATAATGGTTTCATTTCCTTTGTTGAATTTCCATTTTTTTCATAGATTCCTACAGTTTTGTCCCTTTTTTTCCTTTGACATAAAATGCATTCAAAGCCTTGTTTTAAGATATTTAAGGTTGATTCAATGTCCATAAATCCTATAATAATTTTCCTAATGGTGGGGAAGCCTTTAATTGATAAAAACATGTGATCTTGGACTGATATGATCTTAATGGAAAATCTAGTTTATCTTAAACTGCTGCTCCATTAAATCTTCTAAAGGGATATGATATTGTCCTCCCTTGTTCATTCTTTTTCCCTGGTGTCAGACTGTTGAAAATTATCCTTCCATTTCCTAGGATTAATATAGTCAAACTTCCATACTTATATTATTTTCTCGTTAGATATTTCCCTACTTCTTGTGCACTCTTGTATTGATTGATCCATGAGTTGTCGATCAGTCTTTGACACATGGTATGTTCTACCACTGTTCTTCTAGGTTCTCAAATATTCCTCCAATTTCTCTATTTTCTTTTAATGGTAGGTATTTTCCTAGTTCTTAATTGATATTCTTGGGTTGTTGATTGTTGTGGGGGTGTCTCTACATCATTAGGTGGATTTTGATGCTTGATACTAAGGGATTAAAGGAATGTCAATTAATTATATATTTAATATGTCATAGTCATTATATATTTTTGTTTAGGATTTAAATACTTAGGACCTACTAATAATGAATCGGTTAATTTAATATGGATTAAAGCACCTGTTTCATTGAAAATAGATAATTCCTTGTACTGTTCTGAGTTACACACTTGATTCTAAAGAACACAAGCCTTAAGTTTTGAATCCATGAGGGACGATCCAGTGGGAAGGAATAATTCCTTGTTTGGGGAAGAGATCCCATTTACTTGGTTGTTTCCTTCTACTTCTGTTCCGGTGTGAGTATGGATGGATGATGCGAGACAGGGGGAAGAGAGGCCTAATGTTTGTGTAATTAGTTGATCCCTAGAGGGGTGAGATGCATTGGTATAAACATGTTGGTGTTGGGGAAGACACCACAGATGATGGAACAAGTTTAAGATGGGATGACCAAATGATGTGAATGTTGGATGTTTGTTAAATATATTGTGTTTTTATCTGATTTACTTTCCCCACTAATTAAAGAAACTGGTATTTCATACACTCCTTTCAAAAGAAGAACATATGCACAGTGTATGCCATGTTCGTTTCATTTTTATCTTATCAAGGATGGATGGGTCTACACTCCTGTTATAGATAGAAAATACATGACAACAAGATCATTTAATCATAGTGTAAGTTCCCTCATGTTTGGTATCATAGAATGTTAATTTATAAAAACATGAATTATTGTAATGTGATAATTCAGTTAATAAGTGATTGAATAATGGATGTTCAACCCATGACGTTTGGGCTTGCTAGGATGAAATCTTAATGATGTGCTTCTAAGGAACCAGAAACATAGTTTGGTTATTCCTAGAAGGCATGATACTTTTTAGTGATGCTAATGAAATGTAATGTGAAACTAAAATGTTTTATTAATTAATTTATATAAATTGAAACTGATAAAAATGGAATGAATTATTATAATCAACATCCTTAAATGGTTTTGTTTATATAGGATACCTAGTATTAGCTGTGGAAGTTGGGATTTTGAGAGATGTTGGGTGTAGATGAGTATAAAACTAGGTTATTCTTGTGGTATGGTTGTGAATTATAAGATATCATGTAATTGTTTTTGTTTCAATATGTATCAAAACCCTTTTGGTTTGGGAGACTCAAACCCTAGGGGTTTTGAACCCTAAGTGGGGGGGTGATTTTCCAAACATCCCAGTGGTACGATAAATGTCTGAATTCCACATTTGGCACCACTCTATTCTCCATATAGATAGTTGTGCAGGTGTGCACAATGTTTAGTTTTCCACATATATGTGGGTAGAGGTCTGTAATGGCATGTGGTTATTTCACACACATATATTCATGATATAATATCATATGGACTACATTGGGTATAATTTGTATAGCATGTGATGGCTTGAAGACCCTTACTCATTATATGGGATGTGATGGATTGAGGGAAAATACCCAATGGAGTATACACATTATACGAGCTGTAGTGGATCCTAAATACTACCATGATACTTTTGGTAGTGAGGATGGTGGGGAGCTTCTCCGAGGTGTATGTGAGAAAGATTTTTGTTTCACAAGGTTCATATCATGGTTCTTTCTCGGGTATCATTGGCCCCACCATTTTAGAAAGAGATGGCATAGGACGTGCGATGTTAGGGATAATCAGAAAAACCATGGGGAATTTGTAGGGGGTTACCTTGATATTCTTTAACATATTATATTTTTTTATATGTGATACTTGGGGAGAGTATCCATGGTGATGCAAGAACCTGTAATATTTATTTAGGTGATATGTTAGTTTCACTTGTTATTCATTATGCTTTTGCATAATTTATTTTATTTTTCATGAGATGCTCTGAGCAGGATCCTACATATTATATTGTTATACTCACCCTATGTTATATAATCTTTTTTTCAGGTCACAAAGATCATAATGGAGGTTATTCTTCTTACAACGTGGTTGTGGGTTTTGCAGTAGGAATTCGGGTATCGTGGTTGCTTTCATTTTTCTTTCTTTTGGTGCTTTCAGTTTTCCCTTTCTCTTTTAATAGTTATTTCATGAAATTACATATGTGTAATTGGGATTATTTTTATATTTTTTTATAATATGGAGTTGTTTGGTGTCTATCATATATCTCTACTTCAAATATTTTTCTCTTAGTGGGTAATGCCTCTTATCCGTGTGTTTTCTATACCCTCAGTGCTAGTCCCCAACCCGGGGCCTACTGGAGGCGGGACTCTTGTGTCATGACCTCTATGATCTCATTGCCTGCCCAAGAGGGGACCCATTGTTGGGAGGGTTATGTGAAAGAGTTGTATAAGAGGTTTGGTGGAGGGATAAGATGGATTTGTAGTTAGGCACGGGTGAGGTTTCATGGGATGGTAGGGAAACAACGTCACCCATTTTTACAAAGTGTTGTAAACCATGGAGACCGGCTGAGACAAAAGTATTAACCCCCCCTAGTGATTTGAGTCATGAACCATTATATTAATAGTGTCTACTAAACGAGATGAAACTGATTACTGGGTACGGGCTATGTAAAGGATCATGAATCATTCTTCATTGTGCCTATGTTTTAATGGGATTACCATGGTTTAGTTCAACCTAAAATAGATAAAATAAAACAATTAATTAATCTTAAATTATTCCATATTAGAGATTTATGAGCTCAAATTTTTTCCTTTTTCATGTATGGATCTAGGACAATGTCCTCGTCATGTGAACACTAAATATGTTCACTAGGTTGTTCTAGTAGATCATCATAGATTATAGGTTCATGAAGAAGAAACATGTAGGAGGACACTCTAAGAGGTTCAAGTTTTAGAGTCCAAAAAATTATGAGGGGTCCATTTTAGATGCAGTCATAGAATACTAATTGGAGGAGTTTGATATAGAATGTAGTTGTATATGATCATGGAAGGAGAACTATGTATCGTTGGTTGTGACAATGATGTGTGGGGCAGTGAGGACGTGATGGATCTTGTTCCTTAGGTATTTCAAGGAGTTAGAAATCTCATAGGAGAATATCTAAGAGTAGTTTAGAGATCAATTTCATTCCTTAATTATGAAGGTGTCTAGTAAACATGAGATTCTTACCCTTCAACAAGGGATATCCAGTGTGTGAGATCTCAATATCCATTTCAGATACCATCTACAATATTCTTTGGGCATCTTTCTAGATGTGGAGGGGAGATTGAGGCATTTTGTGGAGGCTATTCAAATAGAGATCCACTTTTAGGCCACCCCATTTAGGCTCATAAAATAACTCAAGGTGTTGAAGAAGTCATATTCTATTGAGAGACCATTATTTAGAACCATATAATCATAATAGGGGAGTCACTGGGATTCCCCACGAAGTAGATTTGTGGTATGGGGTTCCTAGTTTTGAAGGAAAAAGAGGTCCCATTTATCTGGGGGTATGTCCCAACCCTTAATGTATCATTTATCTAGGTGTGGTGATTTTAAATACTATACTAAGGGGTCAAGAAATTTTTTTCATGTGGATGTTGAGGTCATCGACAGTGAGTGTGCATGACCTTTTCAGAGTATTCAGTGTATACCATAGGTTCCACTCCAGGTTCCACCATTGAGACATTTCCAACGAAGGTAGTATTAGTAGATTTCACAATTTTTGGATTATCTGAGAGAAGATGGGGTAGGCAGAGGATACCCCAACATTATCCCAGTCATTAGAGAGTACATCACGACCCCAGTGGTTGTTGTCATTAGGGTTAGAGAGGCTGTGGAGGAGGCTATGGTCAACTTCATTCTTTATAATTTCTAATGTTAGGTGAGCCAGATGTCATTCAAGGTACCCTTTTCATGATTTATAGTAGGTTTTTTGCCTTTTTTGATTCATGAGTGACACACTCTTTCATATCAGATACCCTTGTACATGCATTGGGACTTTAAGTATAGAGGAATCTAGTTCCCTTGGCATTGACTAGACTAGTTGGAGCTCGAGCTCACTTGTTTGATTCTGGTAGAGTTAGTGAGATAGTAATGGACGAAACTACTCTTCTGGAAATTTATTATTTTTGTAGAAACAACCATATGATGTCATCCATGGCATGAATTGTTTTTATTCAGTGAAGGCTCATTTGGATTGCTTCTAGAGGCGGGTTGTGTTCTTCGATACTGATGGAGAGACAGTTGTGTTTATTGGCTAACGAGATCCTTAGATGGGTAAGAGTAATATTCCTTATTTTAAATCCAAGATGGATGATCTGTTTATGAGTTCTTGAGAGGTTCAACAATCAGTATTTCATAGTGGTGTGGAAGAATACCCCGATGTCTTTCCAGAAGATGTTGTAGCATTACCCCCTCGACGGGAGATCGATTTCAAGATGAAGATGCAGTTAGGATTATCTCTAATCTCACTGTCTCATTATAATATGGAGCCTTATGAGTTGATGTAGGATCATATACAGATCAATGGTAAGTATTATAATGGTTTTTTACAGACGAGCACTTCACTGTGGGGCGCCCTAGTTTTGTTTCTAGAAGATGGTTGATGAAAATTTGCAGTTGTGTGTTAATTTCATCAGGTCAATGATTTGATAGTGAAGAACCACAATCCTATTCAGTGTATTGATGATTTATTCGATCAACTAAAGGGTGAATGTTGGTTCTTGAAGATCAATTTTCATTCTGAGTATCATCACATGCGTGTGAAAGATGAGGATACCACAAAGACTACATTATGTTATCTTTATGGGCATTATTAGTTATTGGTGATGCCATTTTTTGTAACGAATGCTCCAGTTTTTTTCATGGAGTAGATGAATACTATGTTCCATCAGTTCCTAGATAAGTTTGTAGTGGTTTTCATCAATGATATCATCATGTACCGTACATTTGAGGAGAATCATGTAGAGAATCTGTGTGCCATTCTATGAGTTCTTCATTGATTTCATCTAGTTGGAAATTTTTTAATGTGTCTGTTTTGGTCTCAATAAGTCCTTTTATTGGGACATGATTTATCCCAATAGGAAGTAGTTTTGGATCCGTCCACGATATAAGATTTTGTGTCATGGTATACCCCCCAAGGCAGTAGTAGAGGTGCGATGTTTCATTAGACTCATAGGCTATTATAGGAGGTGTGTAGATAATTAATCTTTGGTTGTGACCCCTCGTACATAATTTTACTATACTGATATAACATTCTTATGGACTTATTAGTGTCAGACAACATTCGATTATTTGAATGAGAAGTTGGTCAGTGCTCCGATTATTTTTCTTCCAACAACAGGAGTTCAGTTTGAAGTTTTCTAAGAATATTCACATCATGGGTTAGATTGTGTCATGATATAGTATAGATTGATCATTTTTTCTGGGTATAAGCAGTTTCATCCCCATGAACATGAATATGAAACCCATGAACCTAATTTGTTATCAGTGGTGGTTTCTCTAATGTAGCAGAAAAATTACTTGATCGGTGAGCACTTTGTGGTTTTCACCAATCATAATAGACTAAGGAATGTTTTCTCCTGGCATGACTTGAACATGCGACAACATCAAAGGATAGAGTTATTAAAGGAACACGATATAAAAATTTCATATAGACATTGTAAAGGGAAATTTGTAGTCAATGCGCTAAGAGAGAAGTAACATAGTGATTCAATCCGTGAATCTGGTGATTCTAGGATGGATATGGAATAACTTTAAGCATTAAATACTGATGTGGGAGATTTTGGGGAAGAGGATGTATTTTTTTATTGACAGTTCAGTCATATCTAGTATAGTATGTAGAAGATTCCCAATTGGGGGATCCTAACTTGGAGGTCTGGAGATAACAAGTTGTCTATGGAGAGGGCCCTGATGTTTTGTCTGAGGATGAACAATATTAGGTGTTGTTTTAGGGAAGTATTGTTTCCCTTTGATGATACGAGAGACGGTTCTCATGGATTTATATATTTTTACTTTAGTGGTACATCCTTGTGTGACAAAGATGTATCGAGATTTGAGGAGTCAGTTTTGGTAGCCTGGGTTGAAGCATTATGTGGAAGAGTTTGTGTGTTGATATTTTTTTTTACCAGAAGGTGATTTCTGAGAACTAAGATCCCAATGGTTTCTCTAGTGATTATTTATTCCTCAATAGAATTGGTAGGAAATAATTTTGGTATTTGTTTCCGGTCCACCTTTATCTCAAGGAGGCTATAACGCTATACGGGTGATAGTGGATCATTTGAAAAAATAATCACACCTTATAGCAATCAAGGAGTCGAGATCAGTAGTGGTTTTGTCAATGTATTATCTGGGAGAGGTGGTGAGAATCAACATTGTCATGAGTTTGATCATTTCTAATTGAGATCCTTGTTTTACTTCCAAGGTGGGGTGAGATCTAAAATATGCTTCTGGCTCTTAGATATTCCTTAACACTCAACTTCATCCACAGATGGATGGTTAGATAGAGCAAACCATTCATACTATTGAAGACATGTTCTGATCTTGTGTCCAAATTTTTAGAGGTTTAGGGACGAGTCACCTTTTCTTGGTAGAGTTCTCTTACAACAATATTTTTCACTCCACCATCGGTATGGAGCCGTTCGAAGCATTTTATGGTCAAAATTTGCATACCTTGTTGTGTTGGAATGGGGTCGAAGAGTCCGCAGTTCTCTGATTAAAACTAGTGTTGAATATGATTGATATGGTTTAGATAATTAATGATTGGATAAAGGAAGCACATGATGTTCATAAGTGCTATGAAAATCATAGTAGGAGACATATGGAGTTTGATGTTGGGGATTATGTGTTTTTTATGATGACTCCCCATCTTGGGCAGTGATGTGTTGATCATGGGAGTACGATTTCTCCCCAGTTTGTTTGGCCATTTGAGCTGTTTGTTAATGTTAGAGCCATGCCATATCCTACATTACTTCACCCACAAATTAACAGGATTCACGATGTTTTTCCTATGTGACAGCTTTTTTGTTATCTTCATTATGACTCTCACATCATTAATTTGGGTGAGATCGATGTTGATGATGATGCAACCTTTGAGGAGTGATGGTTATAGATCCAGGACCACCAAGAGACGTTTTTGTTCCAGAATTCAATCCCCTTGGTCTATGTTTTGTGGTGACATGATGGCGTGGATATGATTACTCGAGAACGTGAGTCGAAGATATGCACCCATTACCCCAATCTATTTGATTTTTATCTCTTTTCCTATAAAGTGGTTCGTTTTTGGTTGTAGACTTTCATGTTTATAAGATGTCCTTCTATTGTCTATTTTTGATGTATCCTATCCTTTTAGAGGTATCTCCCCTGGGAGATTGTTTAATAGATGGATGTGGGTTTTCTGGTTTTATGTGCTTTGTTTTTAAGCGGTTGAGCCCCTTTAGTGGCGAGAGTCTTTATAGGTATCTCAATGGGTGGTTGCTCAGACCCCTTTTTCAGTCTATGTTTGTATTGAATTCTCAAGGACAAGAATTTTTGGAGAGCTATCTGATGTAATTTCCTGGACCTCTCTGGTCAATTCCTTTTCAATAATCTGGTGTTGGAGGTGTTCTCGAGGTCAAGGTGACTTAATCCCCAAACATTGCCAAATTTATAGTTCTATGAACAGTGTTTACAGAATGGTGTCATTTCCATTTCAAAATTTCTTGAATAGTATCACGAATAGTATTTCTATAAAAGTGTCATTTCATTTCCCATGTTTATAGAATGGTGTTAGGAATAGTTATTCTAGAAAAGTTTCATTTCCTTTACCAAATTTTTAGAATGGTTCCATGAACAATGTTTCTCAAAAAGTGTAATTTCCGTTTACAAGTTTCAAAAACTGTTTCATGAAATGTGTTTCTAGAATGGTTTTGTTTCCTCTTACAAAATTATTAAATGGTTCCATGAACAATGTTTCTATAACAGTGTCATTTCATTGTTCAAATTTCTATTTTTTCCCAAATTCCTATATTTTCACCCCTTTGATGTTTCCTTTGACATAAATGCATTAAATGTTTTTTTATTATGGGATTTAATGACGATTCAAATCACATAACTCCTATATTAGTTATCATAATATTGGGAAAGCGTTTACAAAATCCAAATGGGTGATCTTTTGAAGATCTGATCTTAATGAAAAATATAGCATCTCTTAAACCGTTGCTTCATTAAATATTCGAAAGGGTTGATATATCTTCCTCCCCTGTTCTTCTTTATTGTTACTGGGTGTGAGATGCTCTAACCATTCATTACTTCCAATAAGAGACATGCGATGAAACATCTATCGATGGATTATTTCTCATTGGATTTTTTCTTGCTACATTTTCACCGTCTTTTTTGGTATAACCTGGAGGTTTCGATCAATCTCTAACGTAAGGTATGTTTTTCCACTCTTCTTATGTGTTCTAGAACTTTCCACATGGTTCTCCTTTTCCGTGAAATGGAATGTGTTCTCTATATATCTAATGGATCTTCTTGGGGTGTGGTTTGTTATGGTGGTGTATCTGCATCCTTGGGTGGATAGATTCTTCCAAGAGAGGTGATTGTGATCCGCCGTGTTGGCTTGTCCTAGTGCAGAGTACATAGGAATCCATTTTAGGTAGAGGATTCAAGGATTCTTTGTTCTATTTACTTGTTGTATTATAGTTATCATATTTTATCTCACTAGATCACAATAGAATTAATATAATGAATATCTTAACTAGATTAAAAAATTGGTATCGATCTTATTTTATTTCCTCTTGATTTTATAGAGAGTGTGTTATATATGCATTTATTGCCTAGTGTGTCGTACTTGATCGAAATAGGTAAAGAACATAAAGCTGGGGTTAATTGTAATTCTTTTGTCTAATGATATAGAGGCAGCCTAATGAATTAGGTTAATGCATATGTGCATGTTTAATTAAATTGGTTGATAAACTAAAGTCATTTTGGTGATTGTATTTAAGGGATTAATGGCATGTCAATTAATCGCTTAATTAATTAATTATATATATGATAATTTTATGTTTTTGTATCCCATAGTAAGAACATAATAATATTGAATTAGTTGATAAAATTTGGATTAATGAACTAGATGTTTGATAAAAGATAATGTCTGTTAGGGTTTTGAGTTACCCTCTTTCTTGTAAAGGCCAAGAGGCTGATGTTTTGGAGGCACGAGGGAGGGTCGCATGTGAAATAATAATGCCTTTTTTAGGGCCATGCACCCTTTTTTGTTTGTTCCTATTTATTGTGATATGGTGTGAGCTAGGATGGTTTTTGTGAGATGTGGGGGTTGGAATACCTAGTTGTTGTGGAAGACGTTCATTCCTAGAGTGGCGTGATTTTTTGGTCTATGCATGTGGGTTTCAGGTAGGACCTCATGAATGATGGAATGGGTTGAAGGTGGATATACCTGTTGATGTGAATGTTTGATTCCTATTTAATCTATTGTGTGTTTATCTTCTTTACTTTACCCATTTCTTATGTTATATGTTCTTCTTTACCCTCCTTCCAAAAGAGGAGAAGATTCATGGGGTATAGCACATGATTTCTGCATTTATCTTTATGAGGATGGATGGGTCTATGCTGCTACTATTTGTGGAAAAGAATATATGGTTAGTTTTTCTACTCACTCTGTTGATCCCCTTGTGTTTGGTAGAATATAATTATTAAATATAATTCATAGAATTATGGAAAAGTGATAATTATATTAATAAGTGATTGATTGAAGGATCTTGAACCCATGAGTTGGGATCTTGTTGGGATGAATTGTTGAGGTTGTGATTCATGAAGAATATGGGATCAGTTTAGTTATTCCGCGAGGGCATGAAACATTGTTGTGATGCTAATGAAATGTAAAGTGGAATTTAAATAGTTAATTAATGGTTAAATAAATATTTATCATAACGTAAAACTGATAAAATAGAATGAATTTGATTAATCAATCTTCATAATTTGTTGTGTTCTTATAGGATACATAGTCATAGTAGTGGAAGATGGGAGTCCGAGAGGCATTGGCTTCAGTCATGTCAAAAAAAACTAGGTTATTCACATAGCATAGTTGTAAACTATATGATAACATTTACTTTTGGTTTTTCTATATGCCTATCCACCTTGTTGGATATGGAGACTCACACCCCGAGGATTTAGTTCCCTAGGGGTGTTTTCCCCAAAACCCTGGTGGGATAAGGGATGGATAAATTCCCTCTTTGGCCCCACTCTCTTCTCCTAGTATTTACTTGTGCTGGTATGCACAATGGTTATTCCTATATATGTGTGTAGAATGTTGTAATGGATTGTGGTTATTTCACACCCATATATCCGAGATATATTTTCATACGGACTACAATAGGTATAACATGTATAGGATCTGATGTCATGAGGATCCATACTCTATGTATGGGATGTACATGGATTGAGGCATAATACTTGATATATGATACACGTTATACGAACTATTGTGGATACTAGAAACTACATGGTTATTTATGGTAGTGTGGTTGGTTTGGTGCTTCGCCCATGTGTTTTTGGGAAGGATTTGTGTCATAAATGGTGTATATTATAGTGCTCTTTTAGGTGTCTTTGGGATAGAAATTTTAGAGAGAGATGTATTAGGATGTACGACATTTGGGAATAGTGAGAAACCAGCGTGGAAGTCGTAGTGGGGTTCCCTTGATATTCTTTATTATATTATATACTCTTTTTTGTGATACTTTAGGAGAGTATCCATGGTGAGGATGGGAACCTATAATACCTATTTAGATGACGAGTTTGTTTTAATTTTTTTTCACTATACATTATAATTATATATTTAATTTTTTATTAAAGGATCCAGGGAGGATCCTATTAATTATACTATTATACTCACCCTATTTGATATAAACTGGTTTTTAGGTTACTTGGAGTAGGTTGGAGATCAGGCTGGATACTACTCACTTGCGGGTTTTGCAAGAGTTATTCGGGCTTCGTGGTCACTGTCGTTTTACATTCATTTGGAACCTCATGTTTTATCTTTTAGTTGTATTTGTTATTATATGAAAATACATATGGGTTCTTTGGTTTATTTTTTTATTTAATTTTGAGATGGATTTGATTGGTGTCACTCTTATCTCTCTCGTTCACATGTGTTCTATTAAAGGGTAATGCCTCCAATATATGTGGTTTTTATACCCGCAGTGCCTGTCTCCATCCCATGGCCTAATGGAGGTGGGACTTGGGGGAAATCACCTCTTTTCTCCCATTTCATACCCAGGAGGTGTTAACTTAAGGGGGAGGGGGTTGTGAAATTTTTCATTCCAAAATTTTTTTAGTGTACCCATACCCATTTCCAATCAATGTTGTTCTCCTTTATGCACATATACATATTTAATGGGGACTATTGTATATTTATTCCACACTCCCTAATCCTAGAATAAGATATTATAATGAATTAATATATGTTTTATGATAAATTTGGAACACTTACGAATTATAATGAAATGAATGTTATGGGTGCACCCTGAACTATAGAACACTCTAATGGATTGGGTAATGTTTAGTCTCAGGAGACATCATTTTGGGACAGAAGGTAATCCTGATTCATTTATAGTACTTTTTCCATCATGATGTATTGGTGGTTATCTATGACCAATGTTTCTGATGATGTATTTTAAGTTGTTTTCACATTTCTTATGTTTCTTTTATGATTATCATGCTATATCATGTCGTATTATACATGTTTGTGATTCTTACTCTTATTATGAACCATTGACATGCCTAATTTATAAAATTTATTATCATATTTTTTTAAACCATGTTTATTCACTTACTAATATTTAATTCTCACACATCTATTATGTACATACCTAGTTTATCCGCTGCAGTTTTAAGTACGATCATATTAAGAATGTTTTAAATAAACATGATGTATTACTTATTTTATTTTTTATGTAATGCCAATAATTCCCAATGACATTAGACGTATCCATCATCTACGATGTATTAAGTGTAATTTTACATAATAAATCATCTATTAATGTGAAATAAAAAGGGTGTTCATATATACTTAGCTGGTGAATCTTGTACCCCCACTAATATATCAACATGAATCATGCCAATAATGATAAACTATTTGAACCTCATGATCACACTTGACATCAGAAACTCATAAACCCATCTTACAAACATGAAAATCCATTCTACTAAATCTATGATCCCTGATGTATTTTTAACCCTATTATTTTAAAACATATAGAATATCATATGACCAGATATTTCGGGCCCAATAAAAGACATGTGAGATAAAAAATCTAACCTCTACTCCATCAAGGAATCACTCATTAATATATTTACCAATGTCCAAAAACTCTATCTGGTATCTGGTTTTAGGAAAATATGTTTTTTCAATTTTTCTTATAAAATATTCACAAATACTCTAGTAATCTTCATGAGCCTCTAGATCCCTTCCATTATATTAGAAAACAAAAACACATTCATCCCCAACATGTTTTTTTGGAAATTAAAATTATTTTAAATGGAAACATGCATTCTAATAAAACCTACACAACATTTAAAATGTGTATCAACATCTATAAACTAGAAAAAAAACCCTTCGATAGAGTGGAATCTCCATTCCTCACGTATGTGCTAATCAATATGGGAATATTCTCTAGATGGGTGGATGTAGTTTTTCAACGTGACACTTCTGTCTCTTAAAAAATTCACATCAATGGGGGAATCATGCGGGGATTATTTAACTCTAATGGAATTTAATAGGGAGTTCCCATATCCCCTTCTCTCTTCATTTTAATGGATTATGTTTTTCAATTATAATTTGAACATAAGGGAAGCATAATCTCATTCACGGGGTGAAGTCTTATCCCTGGGGGGACTCCCATCTATCACCTCTTCTTGTTTGATGATTTTCTACTCCTCTCTATATCCACTTTGGGAGAATTCATTGACATATATCATTTAATTTTCTACTATGATAATGTATTTGTGTAATATTTTAAACTCTCTATTGAAATAACCATCATAAATGGAATACGCTCTTGTTGGAAGCAAACCTCAAACACGAGTTCAAAATTTAGATGGTCAAAAAATACAAAAAACATCTCAGATATTCTATGATTATTGGATGCTCCAAAAGTAGGTATTCTATAAAATCCATGAATGATTGGTAATAAATATCCAAGGATGAAATTTTAAAATGGTTTCCAATATAGGATAACAAATTTAAACTAAGGATGTAACTTATTCCACCCCTCTTATTTAATGTCCGTCTTCATATTCCGAAAAAATAATCATCTAACTAATCAATGCACTTCTCAACCACTTGGGGGGGGGTTGTCGCTCAATAATAGGGTAACAAATATCCACTATATAGTGGGGTACAATATTAGGAAACCGAAATATTGTAGGAAAATGGGTTTAATGTATCTTCATCACTTTATTGACTTATCCTATTCGGTTCTTTAGGCCCCACCATAGTATCATATAGCATAAATTATAGAGTTCACATGACCTCCTAATAAGGGGTATTTATTGGAGAATTGGATATGGAACATTTGTTATGTTTTATAAAAACATGTGTCTAGTCGATGAAAATTGAAACAATGAAACTTACCCAACCCCTAAAGTCCTATTAGATTTAATTGTACTCTATTTACTCAATGTGTCATGTAATTGGTGGGGAACTGAAAAATTATTCTCCTAGTTTAAAAATATAGAGAGGAATATTATTCTGAGATTCTAGATTGTGAGAGATATGGGTTTGCTTCAGCTCCTCTAAAGCAGGGAAATAACATAAACCTATTTTAATCCTCATTTTATTCTCTAGAAATTATTGAATTATTTTTGAAGGCCAATGTTTTTAGGAAAACTAAATAAAACCTCAAGATCCCACCAAAAGCATGGTATTTCTGGTGGCATGCATGCTTTGGAAGATTCACCCTTATATAGAGTTCCTTTCATTTCACCATGAAAAGGATAATCCAATGTGTTCAATATGAATGACCATGGTTGAATCATACATGGATTCTATCATTCACAATCCTAGAACTAGTGTCATCCGACACGACTAAAATCCCAATGTTGATCACCTCCTAAAAATGGACCCCAAATTTACTTAGATTCTCACAAAATGGTCATAACTTCTTTTAGTTGAGGATCTAAGTTCCATTTTCACAATTGAATTGATTATTTTGGTTAGGAGGAATGAAATTTTCTTTAACTAGGTTTTAATACCATGAACCTCTTAGATCGTTCATCCAACCCACTGGGTATTCATGTGGAGCCACAATGATCATTAGCCTAAAGACCCCGTGGTCATGCATGATCCAAGACCTGGGAACCCTACCCTAATTAAAATATTAGAAATTAATGTTTACAAATCAACCTCAAAAAAATACATCACTAGTTTCAGTGTAGTTTTACATGACTCTTCTATAATATCTCACAGTAATACAACATTTTTTATGGTATACTTCTCACTAGTGGTGATGGAAGCCCAAGAAATCATAATTGTGATGGGATTCTCTATTGAGTGTGGTGGAAATATATTACCCTTGATCCAGAATTCATCACAGTAATTAATGAAATATCCTCATTGGAGGTTGGAATCCATACCTTTGGTATGTTATTATTCAATATTATTTCCCTGTAGCTTTTATTCTCATCATGGTCCATATTTTATACAAAAATGCATGGTAATACCGAGGCTCATCATATAGATATCATGAATCTTCCATACGATCCTCATGTCTAGTAAGATTTTCCTCAGTTGGAAATCATTCCACGGTTTACATGAACTACGATCTCTTAATATAAGATTACTCTTTTATCCTTAAAAAAAGGTAAAGGTATATTTTGGGAAATATGAAATCCTAAATCAGACCTAGGACAAAACCAAATTATAAACAAAAATGAAATTGCAATATAAATGTTATAGAAATGAAAAATAAATACTAATATTATATTTTAATATCATTTCATCTCAAAATTTCCATAAAAAATATTTTTATTCAAGTGATATTTAAAATTAATTATAAAATTACAATATAATATAAAAAACACTTATAATAGGATTTTTCAACAATCAACCTATATAAGAAATCATGTCCTTATAGTAAAAACTATAGTTTTAAGAGAAAACAATAAAAAAAAATATTTTATTTTTTATATAATTTATATATGATATATTATATTGTTCGTTTACAAATATTGTAATGATTTACCAACATTATTTGTTGGTGGTAAGGGTAGGGGGAGGTAGTCAAGGTCTTGTGGTGAATTCTCCGGGCTTGTGTGTTTAGAGGGATTTTATTCCTTGCATTGTGTTCCTGGGTGGGGAATCTAATCAAAATATTACTTAATAAATTAATGATATTAATAGTTACTATATTTATAATATTATTATTTATTATATTTTTAATTTTATATTAATTATTATATTAATTATTAATTATATAATTAATTTTTAAATACATTGATAGTTTGTAATCTATAAAAATTATACAGTTTATGAATGGTTATGTTTATTATATTATCAATTCATAAATTATTTTATGTACTTAAATATATTTTAATAATTATATCATTAAACTAAAATGGCATTTTATATTGAGAACACACACTTTGAGTCATACTGGGAACATCATGTGTCATATTGATGGGTGGTAAATTTTGACCCATCGCAAATGAATTATAGAACGTTAACCTAGATTTCGAAAATGTATGATCTTGTTTAATATTTTGAAAATTTGATAAGAATTTAAAACTAAAATGACACTATAATATTCAAAAAAAACATTATTGTATTCATACCAGACACATCGTATATCAGAAGGATGCATGGTTGATTCCTATACTTCACAAATGAGTTATGGATGGTTGTCCTAAACATTGAACAGAATCAAATCTCGGTTACTATATTTTGAAAATGAGCTGATTATTTTAAACTAAAATGACACTTTTATTTTGAAAAAATATACATTTATTTCTACTAACCACATAATGTGTCAGATCGATGTAGGATTGATTACTATACATAAAAAATTAATTTTGGATCATTGTCCTAATGATTAAGAAAATTGGAATCTGTTTTCTCACTTTTTAGTACATGATGATCATATTAAACAAAAAATAAACTTTTATATTGAAATAACACTCATTTTTTCAATATAAAAATATCATTCCTTAAATTGGTGTGATGTAAATTCCTAAACATCATAAATGAAAAATGGTTAATTTTCTTAAAGTGAAAAATAAAATTTCCCCGTTCTCTCACTTTTGTCACTGTGGCATATGTTTTAATATAAAATTACATCTTCCAATTAAAAATACACACATAGAGTCATAATGACCACATCGTATGATAGATTGAAATGTGTTTTATTTATATATTTCACAAATAAATTTGGCATCATTGTCCAAAATTTGATGAAAAAACCGAAGCTCAGGTAATTTATTTTGAGAATGTGACATCAGTTCTAAACTAAAATGCCAGTTTTTTATTGAAAACGCATAATTTTAGTCATATTGACCACATCACACATCATGTTTTCATTTTCTAGTTTACAATAAATCCAAAATGAATTATGGATCATATTCTGAATGTTTTCTTGTAATTACTGTTTGTTTCATGATTTTGGTAATGTGATCCATCTTTTAAACTAAAATTACACTTTCATGTTAAAAATACACACTTTGAGTCACACTTATGACTTCATGTTTCATATTTATGTCTGTTCAATTCCTATAAAAAAATAAAATATGGATCATTATAATAATGTTCAATATTAATATGATCTTTTTTATTTTTTTTTTCTATATGATGTATGTATTAATAAAAAATTATTCTTTTCTAATTGAAAATGCACACTTGGAGTCATACTAACCACATCGTGTGTTAGATTAACATGTGGTCAATTATTGGTAATAAAAAATAAGGTATGGAATGTTTCCATGAAGTTCAAATATAATACAAATTCATTTTCTTTTATTGGGATTTGCAACATGAATTTTAAACTAAAATTACACTTTTATATTGAAAACAGACACATCGAGTCATACATGCCACATCATGTGTTGGATTGATGTGTGGTATAATCCTATAAAACATAAATAAATTATAGATTAATTTCCACATGATTCTAAAAGAATATGAGATTTTTTAATACAATTTTTCTATGTAATAATATTTTTAATCTAAAATGACACACTTATTTTGTAAACATGCACCTTGAGTCATATCAACTACATCATAAGTGGAATTTTCATGTAGTTTATTTTTTCTAAAACTAAAATAAATAATTTATAACTTTTGTAATGTTTGAAAACAATTGGATTTGTTATCTTGGTTTTGTCTATGTGACAGAGTATTAAACAAAAATGAAACTTTTATATTGAAAACAAACACATTTATTCATACTGGACACATCATGGGTTTGATTAACATGTAGTTGATTCTAACAGATAACACTTGAATTTTGGATCATTTTACTCATTTTTAAAAATATTTATAGTTTTTTATAGGTTTGGGATATGTGACATGTGTTATAAAATAAAATGTCACTTTATATTGAAAACATGCACTCGAGTCCTACCTGCTACACCATGTTTCAAATTAACATGTGGTTTATTCCAATATGTAACAAGTAAAATTTGAATAGTTTACCTAATGTTTAAGAAAAATATGATCTATTTTTATTTCTATGGTCAATGTGACATGTGCATTAATCTAAAACAACACTTTTATTTTGAAAAAACACACTTCAAGTTATACTGACCACATCGTGTGTCAGATTGATTTGAAATTTATCCTTATATATCTCAAATAAATTTGAACTATTTTACTAATGTTTGAATACAATATGTGATTTTATAATCCATTTTCTATTTGTGACATGTATTTTACTCAAAAATGACTCTTTCATATTGAAAACATGATATTTGAGTCATATTAATCACAACATGTATTAGATTGATGTGAGGTCAATCCCTACACCAACAAAATTAATTATAAATCATTATCATAATGTTAAAAATCAAGCTATGTATTTATTCGTATTTTATTATTACGCTACATGAATTGAAAAAAAATGAAACTTTTATATTTAAAATACTAACATATAGTCGTATCAACCACATCAAGTGTTGGATTGATGTGTGGTTGATTTTTGTAATAAAATAATTAATTATGGATCATTTTATTATATATTCAAAAAGAATTTGAGATCATTTAAAAAGATATGTTCATGTGACATGTTGTTTACACTAATTTTACAGTTGAAAATACACACATTGAGTCATAACAGACACATCATGTGCTAGATATATATGAATTCAGTTCCCTTATATCCAAAATAATTTTTGAATCATTTTCATAAGGTTTGAAAATAATAATATCTTATTTTTTATTTTTGTATATTTGACATCTCTTTAAACTCAAATGACACTGTTTTATTTAAAAATTTCACTTTTATTAATATTTTCCACATAATGTGTTTGAATGAATTATTGTAGATTTCTACATGGTACAATGGAATTATGGATTATTTTTATATGTTATGAAAATTACTCAAGTTTTTTTCTTATATTTGGATATGTGATGTGAGTTTTAAAATAAAATGACAATTTTATTTTGAAAATATCCACTTTTAATCTCAATGAAAACATCATGTGTCAAATTAATATGTGGTCAATTCCTACAGGCCAAAAATGAAATTTGAAAAAAATTTCTATATTTTGAGAAAATTATGATCTTGAAATATTTGTTTTGTCTATGTGATGTGTACTTTAAACTAAAACAAAATATTCATTTTAAAAACACACACATTGAGTAATGTATACCACATCATGTTTTATATTAACATGAATTTGATTAATATATTTCTCAAATTAATTATGAATGAATTTCAAAATTTTTGACAACAATATGATATATGTTTTTCATGTTTTGGACATGTGACATGAATTTTAAACTAATATGAACCATTTATAATGAAAACATGCAATTCGGGTCATACTGATCACATCATGTGGTAGATCGATGCGAGGTCAATTCCTATAAATCCCAAATGAATTATGTAACATTTTCCCAATGTATGAAAATAATATAATATCTATTTTTTTATTGTGACACAACTTTTAAACTAAAATTAAATCGTTATAATAAAACACCCATTTAGAGTCATACCAACATGATCATGTTTTGGATTGATGTGGAGTCAAATATTATATTCCAAAAATAAATTATGGATCATTTTCCTAAATATTCAATATAATCTAATCTAATATACTCAGTTTTGGCTATGTGACATCTGTATTAAAATAATTTGACACTTGAAAACATTCACTTTTAGTAATATTGGACACATAATGTGTTTAATATATATGCATTCAATAACTACACATCAAAATGGTTTTAGATCATTTTACTAGTTATTGAAAAAAAAGAAGAGGTCATTTTAATGGGATTTTCTCTATGGTGCACGTTTTAAACTAAAACAACACTTTTATATTGAAAACATAAAAATTTAATCATATTTTTCAAATCATTAGTCTCATTTATATGTATCCTATTTCTATAAGACATATAATAATTTTGGATCATTTTTAATGATTTTAAAAAATATGAGTTTATCGTCTTGATTATGGATATGTGACATGTGTTGTAAAATTAAGTGATAATTTTATTTTGAAAACATTCACCTTGATTCATATTTGCTACATAATGTTTTGGATTGATTTTTTTAGAATACTACACCCCAATAACAAATTATATATCATATTCCTAAATTATAAATGCATTCTAATCTTGTTGTATTTGTTTTAGATATGTGAAGAATTTTTAAATTGAAATGAAACTTTTACTAAAAAACACATTGTGTCTTACGATCCATGTCATGTGTTAGATTGATGCACGCTAAATTCCTATATGTCAAAAATGAAATATGTATCATTGTTATAATGTTGGGAAAATATATGATATTTTTTAGATAATATTTAAAATGTTAAATGATTTTTAAACTAAAATTTTACATTTATTTTTAAAACATGAATCTAGAGTCATTATGATAAAATGACGAGTCATATTGACAAATGATAGATTTATACACATCAAAAATAAATTATGGATTATTTTATAAAATTATTTTTACAATCCATATTTTTTTATAGGTTATGACTATGTGATGTTTGTTTAAGAGTAAAGTTCCATTTTTTATGTATATACATTAACATTGAGTCATACAAACCACATCATGTTCAAGATCAATGTGAAATCGATTCCATTACATTGTAAAATATTTATGGATCGTTGTATTATTATTTGAAAATTATATGTTCTCATTTTATTTATATTGATAATGTGATAGACATTTTAAACTAAAAAGACACATTTATATTGAAAACATAAAAATTAATCAACAATGAGCACTTCATCTACCAGATTGATGTGAAGAAATTTATTAAACATCCAAAATGTATTATGGATTATTATATACAATTTTTTAAGGAAAATAAACTCATTTTCTCATATTTGACAATGTGAAGTGCATTTTACACTAAAATGGCAGTTTTATATTGAAAACAGGAACATTGAGTCATACTAACCACCTAATTAGTTGTATTGATGTATGAATGATTCCTATATTCAACAAATGAATTATGGATCGTTTTCTTTAATGTTGAAAACAAGTTGAGCTCATTGGACCTGTTTTCAAATTGTGATATGGTTTTTAAACTAAATTTACATGTAAATATTAATCAAACTCTAAAAATTTTCAAATTCCACCCCAGGTACAACTTCCTTCACAAATAATTCCTCACTTATGATTTGATCATTATATTAGGATATCAGTTAGGATTCATATTAGTATTTGTAGTATCAGTTATTTCTTGATTTTTGTTGAATCAAACATTAATGTAATGAAATTCCACTTGCTTCTTCATAACAACTGTGAAAGTGATTATAATAAGACGTAAACTATTTAAGAAAAACATAAAAAGTTCAAAACAAACCAATGAAAATTCACAAGGATAGTTGAATTGAATTACCTTCCATAGAAGTTGGTAATATTTCTTCAGATTATTTGGCTTAAGGATCCATGAACCATTTCCCTCTCACCATTATCTCAATTGTAGCCTCAACGTACAATATATAATTATATAGAGTAGCTTTAGACATGTTATAGGATCTACAAAAAAATCATTAGATCATAACCCCCAATGATACATATCCTTGATAAATTGATCAATTATTTCTTTATTTATAAGTCGTTATTAATGAATTTTTCCATTTATATTAACTCTGCTGAACCCCTAAAGGAATGAAATTAGTGAAAATGTGAAAAGAAATGTATTTTCAATTGGGTAATGATAATATAACGCTTAAAATCATTTAATTTTTATAGTAAAAAAATGTATAATTAATGTCAACACAATATATGTGGTTTTAGTAAATGCTTTAGACACGTGTAATTGAACATGGACTACATTCATATTTGTAGGTTGATTAGAATGTATCTGAAATAATTTCCCATAATGTTGGGAATTTTTATTGAGATTATTATTATGTTTCTCTCAGATATAAAACCCTCAATAAAATATTTTTTATTGTTATAATCGTGCTAAGGAACCATGGGATGGGAGGTTCACAAAATCTATATACTTTGGTGGAGCTCAAATTTCATTATATTGATGGGTGGATCAATTATAAAAAAATATTTGGATTGTATTTAAAAATATAATATAATATTAAATTTATAATTATAATATTTTTAATATTACGTGAATTTTATTTTATAAAAAATAATATATATTCTCTTAGATGTTAATGCTTCACATTCCAAATGTATCTCTAAAGACATAGCCTCTACTATATAACAAATATAACAGGTAATCACTTCAACTTGATGTTATCAAAAATTATGACACCATGTATTGGTCTCGTTCATCTCTATAATATTTAATTATTTTTTATGAGTAAATGGGGATTTAAACTTCATTGTAGTATTTAGAAAATATAAAAAAATAAGAATATTATAATTAAAATTGTAATTACCTTCATGAATTATATGTTTTGGGATGTTAATTTGTTGATGTTATATAATATCCTTCATAAATTTGGAAATGTAATATCCACAATCATAATGATTATTTTGTTTTAAAATCTGAAGCAACATTGACCAAAATAGGTATTTTTATTTTAAAATATGTTTTGATAGTTAAATCTAACTATATGTAATTTGACTTATTTCATTTTCAAGATATCAGAAGGAATCTATTGTTCACTCATCAACCCAAACTATAATTTATCTAATATTTATAGATCACCATATCATAAAAAAATCTTGATAAAACAAAAACAAATTGAATAATAAGATTTTTTTCAGCAAAATATTTATTGTAGTTCATTAACAATCAACAATGGACATCATGTGTGGCAAAATTTTTTGAAATACATTCTTTGAATCGAAAAAATAATAAAATGGTGCATCCAAATTTTTTTTCATTAACATCTACTGATTTCTTAAAAAATATAATTAATGTAAAAAAATACATATAAATTTATATGAATAGATTATTGAGATTTACACATGCCTTGTATCCACCAAGAGAAGTCTTCAATCTATTATATTTTTTTTTAATTCCATTCTTAGTTCATATTTTAAGTTTTTAGGTATTTCAAATTCTAAAAAACGTTTTCAACAAAATTTATAGAGGGATTAATGAGTAAAAATATTTATTCACTTGGTTTTCCATTAATATATTTGTAATAGATGCACCAATAGAAAATATTATTAGTTGTTAATTATAATGAACATAATATATTATTTTAAAAAATATATATATTTATGAAATGTACCTCATATATGTATTCACAACTAAGACTTCTTATCATTCAAACATGATAATTTCATTTATACTATTTAGACCAACCATGTCTACAAGGGCCCATGAAAATATTTTTTCCTCATATACTATATACGGAGGAATTTAATTTGTAAATGATTTATCTGTATTATGTTTTAATGATTATATATGATGTAGTGGAACTGGTGGGTTGAATATTATCTCACAAGTTCCTTTTTGTTTTCTTGGTTGATTCACTAAATTTCTTTGATATGAGCTTCCATTTCTTATCCATATTATTCATATGTAACACAACAACGCAATTCAGACATTTCTATATTAATTTATCAAGGTTATTTATTAGAATTTTCTAAGGACATACGTTATGTATCATTATAAGATTGAATGAACATTGAATAAAACATATAATAACATTATCAACCAGGATAACATATAGTATATCAAGAAGAATTAAAAACTCAGTGCTTGGATTGTGAGATACATGAATCCACAACATCATATGTTATTTTTATATTTTTTATCATGTAACATATATCTTAGAATATTATTCACTATACACCACAGAACATAGTGATGTGTGTGCCTTGACAGATATAAATCACATATAATTTTACCATATCTATTTTTAGTAATATAAATAAACTAGAAGTTGTTATATTTTAATTTAGAAGAATGATTTATTATAAAAATGATTATACTAGGTAGGGAAGTCAGTTATATGTATTAGAAAACATCAATATTTTTGGGTTTATGTGGCTCTTCATGTACTGATAGTTGTTCTGGTACTAGTTCATATTAATTGTTACATATATACAATTCCATTAAACTAGGATAAATAATAATATATTTTTAATCATCTATCTTTTCATACATTCTATTAATCATCTCATATGTATCTACTAGAGGTATTATATTCTGAAAATATGTTTGAGGTAACACTACAAAGCCTGCAGCTCTAATTCAACCATATGGTTTTATCCGATTCAAAGATATTGAAAGCTAATTTTATTAAGGAAAAATATATATTTATCATGTGTCTAAATCAATTAAATAAACTATGAAAATTAATATTTATTTTTATATAATAATATTATAAATTATTATTATTCCATAATTACACATGATTCATATACAACCTATGTGTTTTCATATACTAGTTTTCCATCTTAATTAATACAAGACTCCTTTAAAAATACATAATATGGGATGGAAGTGCCCACAAGGTCTGATTCATCAAACATTATATAAATAATTCATCTTATGTTGTTTTGTATCACATAAAATTTTTACTATATATTTAAAATACATACTATGTTTTTCATGTGAAGAATACTGCATCTATTCATTATAGTTGGGGTAAATTTGTTTTGATGCATGCAACTTATTTTGAACAAACCTTTTTTGTTTCATAAATTGGAAATTTTAAATGAAAATAGATATAAATTATATTTAAAAATAAATATTGCTGATAAAAATTAACTACAAATGATTCCCTGATTTGAAAATTAATGAACAATTTATATGTTACCTAGTTTATAATGTGTGAAATCACTACTGGTTGGTGGATGTTTACATTCCCCAAACATATTTATTATGATTATTTGTTATTAATGTTTAGAAATCACTATTATATTTTCCAGGAACCATTAAGAAAATTTTTCTATTGTAGGTATATTAAATAAAAATAAGCATGAATGGAAAATGAAAATTAAATAAATGGTTCATTATATATATTTTATAAAATTGGAAATTTATATCATAGCATTATAATAATATCTTCTTCCATGGTTGTCTTCAACAAATGCATTACATTATGCCATGTATCTCTATCAATTAAAAAAAGAATAATTTTTGTGACACTAATCTAACTAATAATCATTAATATGATTGGGTAAACAGTTTTGTCTAATTGATTCTATCCAACTTGAAACTTTATACCTCTACTACTTTTTTTGATAACTTGACCTAACACAATTATACTACACGACCATTTTTTTTCATCCACATGTTTTTGTTCCCTTAGTAGTTCTATATTTTCAGTATTGACCTTGTATTATTCCCAGATATTGGTAACATCAACATGTGGATAAGTCATTATCTTCTTGAGTAGATAGAAATATCATTTATAATATGTGACGGCAATAGAGAACACATAATATTATGAGAAAAATCATAGTATATTAAACACACTTTAACCCTTTCATGGAACTACATTTATTTTTTTAATGGTTGAAGGTATTTGGATTCTCTATTATGTATCTATGTCTCCATCTTATGTTCCACTTTAATGCACAAGTCACTGTCTATGTTGGATCAACTGTCAAATTATTGATATCTAACAATGAAAGGTCCATCCCCTATTGAATTTTATTCTAAACATATAGTTGTTTAGTACCCAACAAGATAATTGAACAGTTTTTGTATTCGGGATATGGGATATAAAATTATTTCACTAGTTTTAATTACATTATGAAAAGTATGTTCTTATACCATTCCACAGTAAAACTCACTTTCATAGAGACTAATTTCCCCAAATTAACTACACTAATGTTATCAAACCATATGAAATTTAAAATAAAAAAATGGAATATTTTATAATATAACCCATATACCATTTCAATGATGCTAATGTTTTGTGAATTTGGATAAATTGTATTTATATCCATGGAACCAGATACATGAATCACTTCCTTCATTATCGTAACTCCTCTATCTTAATTAAATAATGTTTATTGTGTTCCTTCTAATGGAATGTATTACCATTAATTTCAAAACTACTGTATGAGATAACACTTATATTTGGTCCCATAGATATCTTTTGAAGTCATTAAAAAATTGTAATCAAATTGAAAAATAAACACTTATAAATATGATCATAGAACCATCTTATAAACTATCGATTATGGTATTTCATATCCATCATTCACCCATTGATGGATTCAAATTTTTTTGAATTACATTGTGGAATTAAACGTATGGATAATCCTTTATACTATTATGAAAATTGTAAATGTGATTATAATTATGCTTGATTATGGTAATTGTATGAACATATATTTTAGAATTACTTTTTCGAATTTGGATTCTGTTGTGATGATATTTTAGGACACAAATTTTCTCAATATTTAATAGATAAATTTTTAATGAATTTTATATATTATTCAATAATATTTAACTCTAAAATACAACCTTCTAGATAAATTCAATTCTAGATGTACCCGTTTAAAAAATTCATATTTCGTTCATTGGGGAACATCTATCTTTAAGGGATAACACCACATAGTTATCTCTCTATAACAGCGTTATCCATTAGGTTGACTATTTTATAAAATAATTATTGTAGGAATAATATCTCAAATTAACATAATATCACTAAAATTTCAAAATTCCTGATTGAAAACATTATGTGGCCAATAGCATTACTATATACGACTTTGAAAAAGCTCAAAGTATGGTTAATGAATGGAATACATTTTTAAACAGTGTGCAACATAATTCTATATGAATTAAATCCTAACTCAATATATGAATATCATGTTATTTTAGAACCATTATTTTCATAATTCTCATTGATACGATATTATTGATATTTTATGGACACCCTTCTAGATGTTCTATATCATTAATGTTGATGTATACTTGAAATTTTTCTTATCTGGATAAATTGTATGCTACTGGAGAAAGATAAGTTTGTCCTTAACCATTCCCTAAGGCCAACTCTACCCATATCTAGATGTCACTCTTGTAAAACATTTCGTCAATTCCATAACATTTTCATCTATGGTGAATTTATTTACATGTTAAAAATATTATAACATTTATATTTTTTCTATGTGAATGACATGAAGAAAACATTTAATGTACAAAAAATTCATATTTTGTAATTCAAATAAAAATTATTATTTTTTCAACCAAATTTCATAAAGATTTTTTATAATGTTTTTTCTAAAAATCATTATCATTGTATTTTAATTTATTGAATAGTTGATCAACTATTAATTCAGATGTTTTTTACTTTATTCTATACTTGCATTGAATAATATCATCCATTGTTTATATTTATTTATATAAAGTATAAATTATAGATAAAATAAAAAATAAAGTATTCAATGAATGTTTCATCCTAAATGAGTGTACCATATTCACAAATGGGACACCCCAACGTTCCACTAATGATATTTCATATAAATGTTCAACATGTAGTAAAATCATTTATCATCCTATAAAACATGGCCCTCAATGTGAACTCTTCACTTATATGGGCCTCGTATAATGTATCAATTGTAACCCACATCAATTTTATATCATAAATGAATGGGTCAAAATAGACATCAATGTCATTATTTTGTTGTTTTTGTTTCTATATATGTTGATAAAGATAATGTATTTTCACTTTTTGTATAACAATGATGGAAAGTTATAAATTACTACCACAACTAGATATATAATGTGTGTTCTAATTTGTATACCAAAAGGATATATTATATATATTGATAAACAAGACGAAGTTCCCATTAATTGTTTTAAAATTTACAAGACCCAAAATATTTTTTTTAACTGAGGATAGTCTATTGGATGACTTAGTTTCCGATATTTGATTATTATTTTTGTGTACTATGAAGTTTTTTAACTACTTTCTAAAATACATATAGTCATCTATACGTTTTAATGATACAAAATTACCATTCAAATTTTAACAGTCTTGATTCATGATTTTTGTATTAATATTTTCCAAAATATAGTGAATTTGGTGAGTGATTTTATCATGTAATACATAAATCATTGTATCTTCATAGTTAGTATGTACATCCTACTTTTCCCAGTATTTATTGAAAAATATATTGATTCCATATTTTCTGTGAAAAATAAATTTTTTTAAAACTAATTTGGATTAATTCAACTTTAATAACAACAATTTCAACATATAAAAACGATTTTAGAAGGATCATATGCATGCTATATTGTAAACATGATAAAATCTTTAACTGCATCATCATACTCATCTATCATATGATTAACATCCATCCATTTTTATTAGTATCCATCTGATTAGGTTTAATAATTGTCATTTTTAAAATATATAAATAAAAATCGACAAGGTAATTATTATCAACCTAGAAACATATAGATACTTTGAATAAATTTTATTATTTTCCAAAATAAAAAGTCATTCACACATTTCACACTAAAAGAAGAAATTAAAAACCAAATTTGTAAAATAAAAATGGAAATAGTTGAATGAAATTTTAATATTATAATCCTTATGATATGGATTGACATTGGAAACCTCCTCATATAAAAATAATTTTGAGTGTTTGTGAAAAATTACGATGTTGTTTCATAGCATTAAAGTTGGAAGTTGATTATTGATGAAATCATTAATATCGAGATATAAATATTGATGCTAAATTTCTATAAGATGAACCCACATGGGATGATATCCACTAAGATTCATTTATCACCATTGTTATATTTTAATTTGAATTGAACAATAATGATCATATTGGTGTACTATAGCTGAAAGAATTCAAACATCTAAATGTTATTTGTAAGGATTCCTAAAAAGTTAACATTTTACACAAGGGTAACATGAAAATAAACAACTGATAGTGGTTGAGGGGTTATATGAGCCCCAAAAGATTGAATACTACTTATAACATTTTAAAATAATAATTTATCCAACATAAATAAGTTTTTTCTATGATAATAATTTTTTAATGATATATATTGATATTTTTTTATAGTGGCTCGAATCATTGAAGAAAGGGAATGTGTGATATATATAATTTTTTAAAGATTCTTATTAAATTTTATTTATTAAAATACCTATATAGAAATAATTATCACTCACCAAATTATTAATGGTATTCAGTTAGAATGAAATGTTAATTGATGGTGATGTTTATTTTTATAAAACATCGAACATTATATGAGTTAAAATATGATTTTATTTATATATAATATACTATTGATTTCTATAAAAATAAAAATCAATTTATTTGAAGTATATTGAATTAAAATTGACAATAGATAGTGAATGATGAAATCTTAGTCAACATTACAACACCTATTGGATCTGAGAAACTTTAATATATATCATTTGAGATGCATTTTACAATGAATATTTTCAAGAACTAGTTTCTAAATTCATTGAGAACATCATCATTTTTGGAACAATCATTACATTATAAGTAATTCAAGGTAGTTACAATTATTTTCTGATATTAAAATCAATATGAAATACATTGATTTATATTTTTATTATAGGAATATTACAATCAAGAAGTAATAATTAATGTTATTAGATGAAAATTAATGTCCACTGATTAA
The DNA here is from genome assembly GCA_963277665.1 of Viscum album. Classification (NCBI taxonomy): domain Eukaryota; kingdom Viridiplantae; phylum Streptophyta; class Magnoliopsida; order Santalales; family Viscaceae; genus Viscum; species Viscum album. The sequence continues at coordinate 368,250,474 of OY728158.1, read as the reverse complement.
ATGAAGAAAATGATGAAAATACAATAAATAATAACAATAAATTTGGTAGTAAAATTACATATTTTTTGATATTGTTATTAATATAAAATACTTTTATAAAAAATTTCTACAAAATAATAATAACTACAAATATATTATTGGATTTTTTTTCTTAGAAATACTACACCAATAACAATATTATCGACACAGTCCAAAAAATATGTTTAGAATGTATTTTATTTGTAATAGAGAATCTAATGTCATGTTTTTGTTAAAATGAAATTATTTTAACAATTTATTAGCATGGTATTAGTTTGGGAATATTAAAATTTTCTGCATTTCATTAGGTTACCAAATTAATCTTTCCCATACCCAATCCGATAAATATAAAATATAATGTAGCCCTTATGAATAAGATTTATTATGCCAATATTGTTGAAACTCTTATCTGTGGTTTAATTTTTCTATAAATGAGTGTTAGTATTGTAATGATTTGAATTTTGAACCAGGATAAAAAGTGATGGTTTTTTATCGTTTTCAATTATTGAAGGGGTCATTTATAAAATCCAGCTTTATAACTCAACTATATGATTTGGAACCTTTCCAAATGATGTTTTTGGACTTGGGTGAAGGATTATTATGTTTCCCAGGTGGATCAAGGAATTACGGTAGTTCCAGATCTAGAAAATCCATGTTTTGGAAGCTTGTAGGGGCACATAGTTTGTCTAAAACCATACATTCCACTGTAGGTAACTGTGCGATCATATTTAATGTGAAATACATGTTTTTCAGGGACTGTGAACAGTTTCCCAAACCACGTTCCTAGATCGTTTGAGGGGAGTTTCTTAATGATGGGATGTCACATAGTTGACACACAATTCACCAAACCATGAGGGTCAAACCATGTTGAATAGTCTATTTAATGACTTAAATTAATTTTAAATAAATTAAAAAATACCAATCTCTACACCCTATCCCTAAAACATGACACACACCCCAAAGAGGGTTCCCCCTCTCGACATACATGACCCCCTCCATGACCCTCCTTAGATCCACGATTTTGGTCAGGATTTCTTATCATTCATTAACTGAAATATTAAGGTAGTGTCTCTCCTCACATCTCCTCCCTATTTCCCACTTTAGTTCGGCATATTCGTCACCCCATAGGGTTCGGCCAAACCCTTTGTATTTGGGTAATTTGATTTATCAGTCTTATTTTGTTCTAGGTTTGTGCGAATAGTCTCTTGGGACACTTGGGTGCATGTTCTGACAACTACCCCTAAAGAGGAGGCTGTTTGTATTTTCTCAGTTGTTCCTCAGTATTGGTGGTGAGCTTTAAATCTTTCTTCATGTTTTCCCGACATATAAATTTGGATTTTTTATTTTTTTTAATGTTCATATAATTATATTTTGTTGTGTTGGTCAATACATTGTGATTTTGTCTCTCTGATTCTATGGAGACTCGCCTGTGTATGCCTATTTAAGTATATATATATATATGGGTTCCCCCATTACACGTATATTCTTGCACAATAGTGAATATATGTGTGTGGTGATGTGTGTTCCTAGGTATATATTTTAAAATTCATGTGTAGGTGAGTAGAGATTTGTATATGAATATAACAATATGGGTTAGGATCTCCTGGCACATGTTCATGGCCTTGCAGGTGTGTGCATAGGGGCTAGGTGGCCCTGCATGTTTGTGAAGATGCATATGCATAATGAGGGACCATCATATTTTAGTTAAAAGAGTCATGATCCGAAGTGGATGGATTCATTCCATTTTGAGGTAAGGTACATTTCCATGCCAACTAACTTTTAGTAATTCATTAATTAAATTACTTACTACCTAGTTCTTAGAGTCCATTAATGAAATATGGTTTTGTGGTTTAAATTATTTCCAAGATATGGTTAATGATATTCATAAAATTTTTGGGTGATTGTGAATAAATAACTCAAGTTTTTTTGTAATAAATCCCCTCCCACAGAGGTGCACTATATACAAGATAAAATGTAGCAATAAACTATTATTCTTCTTACCTTATTTCTTTTATTTTTTCATTATACTTGGGTTAGAAATGATAAATTACATGTTTGGTTTATTATCCCATTTATGTTCCTTTTTTCCAAGTAGGTACATGACTTGTAACCTTGGCACTTCTTACTACACATAAACCCTTTAAAAAATATCCATGATTAGGAAAATTAGTTGGGATGAACTTGAATAGGAAACATACAATAAATTACATGCCTAGATTAAATGGTTAGGCCACAATTATTTTCTTGCCTTATTTTAATGGGTTTAAAAGAAATAGATCCTTAGGGATGGAATGGTGTCTTCCTAAGGGAAAACATGAGATGTCTTTCCTTCATGAAATGATTATAATGTGACTAATCCTATGTTTATGTTTAATTTAAATACTTAAAAAGAGTTCCATTATTTGTAAATGTTAACTTGTTTTCTTATGTGTATATGGTGTGGATATTTGAAACAAATATGAGGAAATTTTATATGTTTTATATTTTAACTTTGGAACTACCTATAAATGGTGATTAATGAGAGGATGTTTACCCCATGTAATTTTATTAAATGACTATATATGGGACATATTTTACCCCATTCCATGAATAATATCTTCAATGTATGGGAGTATGTTTTACCCCATGCCTTTTTTAAAAGTGTGGACCTGCTGAGGCCATATAATGAATTATATTAAAAGTGTGAACATGATGACACCACCAATTCAAATATATTAAAATTGTTCAAACACTGAAATATACTTATTGAACTATATTAAAAGTGTTAACATGGTGACAACACATAAAGATCTATTAGAAAAGGGAGGATTTATTACCCCGTTCCATATATATATATATATATATATATTTGTATTTGTACGTATGTAGTGACCAAATAAGAATGATATCCTTACAATGATTCGATGTTGTCACAACCTTTAGGAATCCCTTACAAACATGGACATGTTTAATTCTTATATAGTTATATTTATTAAAATTTTCTTACGTACACTGTCTAATTTATATTGAACTGGATTCATCTTGACATTAGTGAGTTCCAGCCTGCTTTGATTTCATCTCACACCCTACTCAGGTACCCGTGGTACCCGATAAGACCTTATACCTTCAGGTCTTATATTGATTGTTGTATGGTTGTACCTGAGGAGTTAGGTTCAAGAGACCGAGATGGAGCTCAGGATTCTCATCGAGATCACCCCCTGGGTATTTTATTATTTTCCCAATTTGATACTATATTGAAAATCATGTAGTTCTGTTCACTACTTTCTATTAGGTAGCATCATTATGTCATCTATGTATTTTTTGTATAACTTGGCATTGGACACCTTTATAAAGTTATTATTATATCACTTATGATATTATATTTTACTTATCTACTAATTCCAATATTATTTCAATTGACTATTATTTGGACTCTGATATGGGGGTATAGTCTCCCCACCATTATCTCCAAAGACCCTCATTGATTATTGGTAGCCTCTAGCATAAGGGGAGATTCCCTTGAGGTTATGTGACACAACGGTATAGCTACTGTGTTAATGGACAGTTCCACCATGACATTACATGTATTTATACTTGATTCTGTAAGTTATTTTTCCCTTTTCATAGTTCTATCTATTCTATTATTTTTTATGCTTTATGATTTTGGTATTTTGTTGGTTTTTCTGAAAATATAAGGAGGTTGATTCCTTGTAGTGGGTTTGATCACTGTGACCTAATTTAATGAGGTATGTTTTTTGGGATATTTATGTGGTCCTTTACTTATTTTATTTGTTTCTTTTATGTAATTTATATTCATTTCTATAGTAAATAATATAATAGGTGGTGTTATTATCAATACTGTAGGTCCAAATCAGAGTAAAGGATGTGAAATTCCATTGTTCATTATTTTTTTTTCTTTGAAGCTTTTGAATTGTGATATTATAGTGAACTTTTCAATATGTTTTTGTTATAAAATATGATTTATCATTAAAAATTTTAATGGTTGTGATAAGTTAGTTTCTCCATTTTGAAAACCCATGCAAGGCTATCCATGAAAAAAACAATGAAATCCTAATTTTGGTTACATTTTTTTCAAAACATGATTGAAAATTCTGATGATTCAAATATTTAAAAGATTCATCCAATAAATTAATATTTATTTTCTTTTGAAAAAACTGTTGGAATTGCTTATCTTATATTCATTGTATATGAAATAAAAAAATGAAATTTATGATAGCTTCTCTGTCACTTTTTATGAAATGGTAGTGCCACAGGGAATACTTTTATAGATGATATATTCCTATATAATACAACACACCCCATTGGGGTTTATTAGCACACTCACTGACTCCCTAGTTTTTTTAGACCTTGATTAATTCAATGATGTAAACTGGTTGAGTTTCCATGGACCGTCTACTAATGATGGTCCTACCCACCACCACCACCATTTAATCCTCTCTTGCTGAAGCATCCACCACCGTTGATCTACATAATGCTCCACCATTAACTATGGAACCGTAAAACTAACATGTAGGGGTTATAATACTATAGATGAGGTAAAATTAATATTTTCCAACCCCCAACCTAGTACCCGAGCCACAAACATCTAATGGATCGATAGATTCCTAACCGTCTCTTGGTTAATCTGCTGAATTTCTATGTCTTGTGCTGGTTGTTCTATATTTTCCATGTATTAATGATTTTTGTTTTTCATGCTGCAATACCTCATATCTATGATTTCTCCCCTAACAAATAATGAAATCGTAGATGTGGAATTAGCTTTCTCTATTTTTAATTCATGTTTAAAAATAATTTTTTTCTCAAATATCCATTATAGATGAGGTCATTAACTAAACAAGAAAATTTATTTTTCAATGAAATTTTTTGATGAAAATTTAATCGATGATAACACAATGCAGTTGTTTTAGCACAAGGAACCAAAATCATAAAGGAATGGATTATAATTTCAAAATCAAAGTGACTATTAAAGCCCCCTTTATTAGTAGTAAAATGAAGTGATGATAATGAGTCATTTATCAATGATTAATTTTAGTGCTAATAATGGGGGTGTTTATCAGTTATTTATTTTATTGTTCTTTTCCACCAATAATATAGGTGTCTTTTATCAATGATATTGAATCACAGATAAAGATCACGAAATTTCTGTAAATATGCAACAGAATTCCCTCATCCCTATAAAAACAAATCACATCAGAAACAAAAAAGGCAGAAGTAAAAAGATACTGAAGATATGATTGAAATAAAAATATAAAATTTCATTATCAATAAATTAAAAATTCACAGACACATTATTTATGATGTGTGTTGTATATAATTAATAAAAATTTTAAAACAAATATTAAAAATAGTAACTCTTTTATCAGGATTTCCCAAAAGATCAAACTCTAATTGGAATATTTCCCCTTAAAAAAATAAATGTGAATTTTAGTAATAGGTAAAAAAAATAATTTTATTGTTTTTTAATCATAATATGATAAATTATATTGTTGATTAAAATGTATATATTAAAAATTATTTTAATTAAATCATGCATCGTATTGATGTTTATAAAATTATTACACATCACAAATGAATTATGGATCATTTTAAAAATGTTTGACAACAATATGATCTTTTTTTATTATATTTGGATATGTGATACTCGTATCAAAATAAAATAAAAATTTTATATTGAAAAAAAATTTGATTCATACCAACCACATCATATGTAGGATTGAATAGTGTTCACTTCAAACACATCACAAAATACTTATTGATGTTATCCATATTGTTTGAAAACAATTTGAGAATTCATTTTTTATTTTGACTATGTGACGCACACTTTAATAAATAAATGGGTTTTCTATTGAGAACATACACTTCAAGTCATACTGACCATATAATGTTATGGACTTATGTGTGGTTTATTCCTAAATTTCACACATGAATTATGGATAATTGTAATAATGTTTGAAAACAATCTGAGCTTGTTTTCTCATTTTTGTGCCCTTATGTCCATTGTAATCTAAAATGATGTTTTAATATTAATAAAATGAACATTGTGACATGATTAAAAAATCATGTATCATATTTCCGCGATCCTAATCTATATACATTGCAAACAAATTCATGAAAATTTTCATAATGTTAGAAAAAAATTTGGGATCATTTGCATAGTTTTTCTTTGTGATGCATTATTTAAAATAAAATGTAACATATATATATAAACCATGAACTCCATGTCATACTGACCACATCATGTGTCATATTAATGTTAAGTCAATTATGAAATGTCACAAATGGATTATGAAGCATTTTAATAATGATTAAAATCAATCTGAGCTTATTTACTAATTTTTTTCTAGTGAGGTGCGTTTTTTACTAAAATGACACTTTTATATTAAATACATTTACTTAATGTTATTTTAATGAAATCATGCATAATATTATTGTGTGGTTAATTTCTACACAACAAAAATTTATTATGGATGGTTTTCCTAACTTTTGAAAATATTTTTAGATTTTTTTCTTGATTTTGGCATTGTGATTAGAGTATTATTCTAAAATGGAACTATTATATTGAATACACACACATTGAGTCATACTAACCACATAATGTGTTATATTGATTTTTGGTTGATTCTAAAGTATCAGAATGAAATTATAGATCATTTTCATAATGTTTGAAAATAATCTAATATCATTTTCATGGTTTTGTCTATGTAATGTGAATCTTAAACAATAATGTGGATTTTATATTGAAATCATGCACCGCAATTCATACCAATAACATTGTGTGACATAATGATGACTGGTTAATGAAAACGTGTCAAAAATGAATTATTGATAACTTTCATAGTGTTTGGTAACAATCCATGATCTTTTTCTTGGGTTATGATATGTAATGCTTGTTTTAAACTAAAATGAAACATTTATATTGAAATTAGATACCTCACATAAAAACTATAACATTGTGTTTAAAATTTAAATATGGTCAATTCTTACATGTTGTAAATTATTTATTTATTATTTTTCTAATTTATGAAAATAATATTATCTCGGTTGCATAGATTCTGATATGTGACATGTTTTAAAATAAAATGAAAATTTTATATTGAAAACATGTACATCAAGTCATATAGAGAACATAATGTGTTTGATTGATTTGAGGATATATCCTATATATCACAAATTAAATATTTATTTTTTCAATAAAGTTTAAAAATAATACAACCTAGATTTCTCAGTTTTTGCTCTGTGACGTGCATTTCAAACTAAAATGGTATTTTTATATTGAAACCTGGAACTTCATGTAATGTGAGACACAACATTTTTTTTGGATTTATTGGTGTTTAATTCCAGCATTTAAAAATAAATTATTTATTTATTTACTAAATTATTAAAAAGTGAATGTTTCTTCTTAGATTTGAGTATTTATTTTGTGTTTTTCACTAAAATATCAATTTTAAATTGAAAACCCACATTATAATTCATAAAATTAATACTACGTATCATTATCCTAATGTTTGAAAATAACATGAGCTCATTTTCATGGTTTTTGCGATTTGACAGGCATTTTAACATAAAATGAAACCTCTATATTAAAAAAACATACATCAATTTTGTACCAACCATATCATGTGCCAAATTGACACGAGATCAATTCAATCCTTGGAATAATAAATAAATAAATGATACTTATATATTGAAAAATGCACTTAGAGTCATACTGACAACATTATGTGCCAGATCATCATGCCATCAATTACTATACATTATAAATAAATTATAGTTCATTTCCCTAAATATTAAAAATAATATGATTTATTTTGATCATTATTTATAGTGGAAAGTGTTTTATCCTAAAATGGTACTTTTATATTAGGAACACGAACATTGAGTGGTACCATCCACGTAATGTGCTGGATTGATGTAAGGAAAATTATTACATGGAAAAAATGAATCATGGATAATTTTCTTAATGTTATTGGAAAATATGAGTGTTTTTAATTATTTTTAGATATATGTCACCTTTTCTATATGAAAATGACACTTAAAAACATTCAAATTGAGTGATTTGGCCACATCATGTGTTAGATTTAACTGTGGTCATTTCATACACATACAAAAGAGAAATATGGATCATTTTACTAAGGGTTGAAAAAAATCAATGATCATTTTCTCAGTATTGTCCATGTGATGTGTGTTTTAGTTAATACGAACAATTTTAAATTGAAAATAAGAACATTTAGTAATACCGGCCACATCATGGGTCAGTGTGACATGCAGTAGATCCCTACATGGCACACAAGTAATATGGACCATTATCATATGTTTTGGAATAATTTAGAGTTTTTTCTTACTTTTGTCTATGTGGAACATGTATTAAACTAAAATGACTCTTTTATATTGAATACAAGAAATTTAAGACATTCTATCCACATCATGTGTTAGATTATTTTTTAGTCGACTCATACACACCAAAAATGAATTATAGATCATTTTATAGAGTTTTCAAGACAATATGTGATCTTTTTCTCAGTTTGATCTATGTGACAAAATGTTTAAACTAAAATGACACTTTTAATGTGATAAAACATGAACATTGAGTCATACCATCCATATAGTTTTTCATATTGATACATGATTGAATATTCGATTTTAAATATGAATTATGGATCAGTTTCCAAAATTTTGAACACAATATGGGCTGTTTGTATCAGTTTTTAAAATTATTGTGAATTTTATTGTAAAATGACACTTTTATATTGAAAAACAACACTTTGAGTCAATACGGTTATATCCTGTGTTAGATTAATATTTAGTCAATTCATACACATAAGAAATTAATTATGGATTATTTTTTAAAATTTTGAATATAATATGATCTCATGTAATATCCCTTGGCTATGTGATCTCTATTTTAGTGTAAATTAAATATTAGAATTTTAATAAATGAACATTGAGCCATAAGGGAATGATCCTGTATTGAGTTGATGTGTAGTTGTTTGCTACATGTCACAAATGAATTATGGATCATTGTCCTAATGTTTGAAACAAATATGAGCTTTTTTCTTTGTATTTATAATTTGATACATTTTTTAAACTAAAATAAAAAAATTATCATGAAATAAAGTACATTAATTAAAATAAAAACATTGATTTTAAATGTTCTTTGAAGAAGTTCCTACACATCAATAATTAAATATGGATAAACATCCAATTTTTTTTTAAAATCTAATCTTATTTGACTAGTTTTGACAGTGTATTAAACCTTTTTAACAAAAATGGAACTTTTATATTGAAAACAATAACTTTGAGTCATACCAACAACAAATTACTCCAATTTTTTTTAATCATAAACATCAAAAATAAGATCACTTACACTATTAAAATTATTTAGTAAAATTAAAAACACCAAAAATAAGAACAAAAAATGTTAAAATAATAGAAGAGATTGAATGGACTATCATAAGTAAAATAATGTGGTTTTTTTATGTTTGGATATTACTAAAAAGTTCAAGGGTTAACAATGTCAATTTTTCAGTTCCACAACACCTTGAACGTCATGAGGGATGGGGTCCTCTGCTTGGGTTCTATTTAAAATATCGTAATGGTTTTATTAGTTCATTTTAAAAAATATAAACAAAAACACAATTTATAAGAAATAAAATAGAAATATATTATTGAACTATTATTTATGAGTTCTAACTATTATAACTGATAAATATGATATTTTATCATTACTTTATATAAAATGATGATAAAGGTAGGTTTTGTAAGTACTTTCTATTTTTTTGATAAAAAAACATATATTTACCAAAAATAATTGGAAAAAGATTATAATGTTCCCAATTTCAAGACCTAGGAGGTGATGGAATATGATAATATCCCTCCCTATACGCAGTGGGAGGGACCTTTATTGTCCTTATAAGTAACTAAACCTCTCTCATTCTCACCCTTTTCAATACCATATTTTCTACCTTCATTCACATAGATCTCGCTTATCCATGAAGTTTAATATTTGTTTGATGGCATCCTAATATTTCACTCTCATCCTTTATGTTCACTGAAGACTAGTTGTTTATGAACCTCATTTTGGTAGAATGTTTTAAAAAGTTTCATCCATCTGTGAATTCATTTGACTAGTTTTTTCGGATAATGTTGATTTTTGGTAAGATTCACTATGGGTATTCTAAAAAAATGCACATCGTGATTAGGTTATCTTTAATGAACAACGTGGCCCAACCCTGGTCTAGTTCCCAGCACATCAATAGTTGAACTTGTTTGTCCTTATTTAGAAGGAATTATGATTTCCATATGAAACGTGATACCTTAACTATGGTGATTTGGGTAACTTTTTCAGACCATCGTTTTTTTTACAATCCTTCCATTATTCGAATGTTATAGAATTTGGTTCGTAGATATTTATGTTCTTGTTGTAGAACTAGAATAATTTTCTTTTTTATTTATCCAAAAAAAATATCATTGGAGATTATTTTTTAAGAACCAGAGTAGTTAATATTTGGGTTGTAGTTGGGGAATATTTCCACTACAAGAAACATATTTATTTTTTGTCATTGATTTATCTTTTTTCTTTATTCAATAATATTTTTCACTTCACACCAGTGCATAAGCATGTATGATTCAATATGTACCATAAAAAAATGCATGATGTGGATGTGATGGTAAGGGTATGGTGTCTATTTATGGTGGAGGTCTGAAGTAATATGTTCAAATTGGTATTTATATTTACCGAAGAAGTAATTCAGACATAGATCACGTTATATCACTTGAGGGTGGAGAGTTGTATGGTACATAACTACCAGCTACTCTCAAATAAATGTATTTTAATCCAAATAAAATAATAATGTATTACGTCATCCATAAAGAAGTTGGGATATTAATTTCAAATTTGAGAGTAGTAAAAATATGTGGTAGACTGAGAAGTGATTTTTAAGGCAGTTTGTGCAACATAGCCCATGGAAATTATGTCAAATTCAGCTATGGAGACATCCAATGAAGAGGTAGTGAGAATTAGAGATAAATATAAACACGTATAGGAGTTATATGTGGTAGGTGAGGAAGATTCAATGGTCTCTATAACATGTAGAGACACCTAGGGCTGCGTGAATGCAATAATCATAGAGAGGTCGAGGGGGATGAGGTCAACTATTAATATTAGTAACTTCTTTCAAGAAATGTAAGTTGAATGTTCTGTTCAGGAACAAGGAGATGTGATACAAGAAATTTGTAGGCATTCAATACCCAATACTAGATGAAAACGTCTATGAGGGAAAATTCCTTTATGGGATATATTAGAAGGATGATATATCTAGACATGTTTCGGTAAATAGTGTTGATGGATTTCATATAAGAAACATATACAGCCCAAGGAGAAGGAAGGAATGGAATGGAAAAAAAAGGATTTAGGGGGACGAACTGTGTTAAAGGGAAACTTGTCTAATGAATTTATGTACGAATATAAATTACCTAAGATGATGAAAATAATGTCAGCCAAAAATATTAATGTGATTGATAGTGAACCCATGCCTCATGGATAGGAAGGCAAAAAGGGATCAAATTTTCATATTGAAAATCAGATAATGGTCTGTGGTGTGGCCACGAAACAAGAATAGGGTGGTGGTGTAATGGAAGATATGATTTAGGAATATGAGGTATCTAATAGTAAGGTCAGGACAGTAGATAAAGAGTATGGTGAAATAGGGGATGCAAGGGGGCCTATTATTCCTTTCAATGAAAAAATGATAGAGGAGGAATATGAGATCAATGCTACACATGAGGAGGTCTATAGGATGAATGAAAAGATGATTCAATTTTACACTAATAATGAATATTTTGAACTAATTAATAATAAAAATTGTATTTTGATATTTGGATATTAAAAAAAGATTATTTTTGCAGAAGAGTAAATCGAAACATTGGAAAAGAAAACCTACAATTTTGAAGACCCCATTGAGGATGACCCAAAACTGAATGCCAAATATCTTCAATGGAGGTTATATAAAGGTAATGTTTCTAATAGAATTAAATTAAATTTGAAGGATTTATTGATTTCTTATAGAGAATTCTTATTTCGTGTTCTGAACATGAAAAGTTTCCCACTTTTCCAAAAAAAGTTCGTTTCATAATAAGAAGTTAATTTTTAGTCAGCTAATAATGACATTATAAAATAAATTCTAAAATATTTAATGAATATATATTAAAAATAAATGAATTTAAAAATATAAAATTAATTAAAATTATTAATGAACAGATATGCTTTAATACATGAATGTAATAATTGAGTAAAATTTAATAAATAAACATAATAGTTATTAAAATTATTAAAAAATGCATGTGTTTTATTAATTGTAAAAATTATTAAAAAAAGAAAACTAATTTATATTAAAATGAAATGAATACATAATAAATATGTACACTACGACCAGATAAAATACCTTAAATTCTAAAGAAAAAATTTTTATATATAAATATGTAAAATGAATAAATTGCAATAATATTAAATGTATAAATATTACAACTGAATAAATTATGAATAAAATTAAAAAATAAGTAACATTATTAGTGAATAAAATAATATTAAATATTATTAATTAACTGTATGTAAAAAATAGAGAAATTAAATAATTAAAATAATATGTAGATTTTAAAACTATTAAAAAATGAACATGTATAATTAATTATTTAAATAATTTTAAATATTAAAAATTAATATATGTGAAAATGAAAATGAATAAATATTAATTATAAAAACTAAACCATAAAAAATCATTAAATATTAATGACTAAACATATATAAATAAATATTAAAATTGGAAAAATTAGAAAAACAAATTAACAATGAAACTTTGAAAATGAATAAAAAATAAATAATTAATGATTATAAATGATTAGATAATATATATAATGAATTAATTTGAAAAATATATTTTGGATTAATAAATTTTTATATAATATTAACATAAAAAATGAATAATATGTACTAATTAAAGGAAATATATATAAATATACTATACAATGTTAATAAATATAATTTCATAATAAATATTAAAAATTGAATAAATTAATTAAATATTATGTGTGTCTAAGTTATAAATAAAAATAATTTAATTAAATATTTAAATGTTTCATATAAATGCAACACAGGTTTGATATTTGTTAAAATGAATAAATTACATTAAATTTAATTTACATTAATTGATACAATTAGTTTTTATTTAAGATATGACTTATTTAATGTAAATATAGATATATTTTTTGTATAAATCATATAGAAGAAAATATTATAGAGGTATATATATTTAAATATTAAAAAGATTAAATATATTAATGAAAAATTATTTATAAAGAAAGTAAATATTAGTAAATTACAAAAAAAATACATAAAAAAAATTTATAATAAATTTTAAAAAAAAACTATAAAAATTTGTTTTTAAAAAAGCACAAAATCTTTATTTATGGAAAGTAATATAGAACCACATTCGTTATTTCTAAAATGGTACTTTTCATTTCTAAAAACTCATGCAACCATTATCATCATAGATAATGCACCCCTTTATTACCACTGATTAAGGTACCCCATTATTGGTGCTTTAGATAACACTAGAAAAGGCTCTGAGATCTGGTAAAAATTATACATTTTTTCACGATCACTATAACAAACCAATGTTAGAAACATAAAATCAAATTAGAGTATAAATATTACAGAAAAAAGAATGAAATATTAATACTAAATTTCCCCATCATTTCAGTTCAAAATTTATATTCATGATATTTTTAATGACGTAATATTTACAACAAATTAAATAAAATTAAAATCCAACATACAAAATCATAAATTTTGTATCATGTTTTTTTCAACGATCCCTATAAAAACCTTGTTCATGTAATAAAGCCAATGTTTTTGGTAACTGTAATAAAAAAATAAATAAATTATTATTTTAAGATAATTCATATATGATAAATTATACTTTTAATTACTATGTATGTCAATGATATAATTAGTTATCCTATTAATTGTCTTATTAATTATATCATTGTAAATATTATATTAGAAAATAATTTTTTAAAATATACCATGATTTGATAATTATATTATGACTTATTAATTACATAGTTAATTAATAATATTAATAAATTATATTGTTAATTAAATAATATTTTACTGATATTATTAGTTACTAAATTATTTAACTGCCAAAAATCTGGTTAAAAATTATATCATTAAAAAAAATCAACAATTTAAAATAAAAAACATTCACATTCATTATATCGGGAACATTGTGTGTCATTTTTATGTGTAATCCATTCTTGGAGGTTATTAATTATTTAAAAATAATTTTCCTAATATTTGAAAATAATATGAGATCATTTACTCTATTATAAAATTGTGATGCATGTTTTATACAAAAATGAATATTTTATATTAAAAAACACAGTTGGAGTCTTTATACCCGCATCATATGTCAGATCGATGTACAGTATATTCCTACATGTCATAAATGAATTATAGGCCATCTTACTAAAATTTTAAAAAATGTGGATCTCATTTACTTGATTTTGATAAATCGATGCTCATTTTAAACTAAAATATAACATTTAAATTTAAATCATACACTTTATGTTATATCTGCAACAACATGTGATAGATTGACATAAGGCTAATTCTTATACATCAAGAATGAATTATATATCATAATTCAAATTTTTAAACCAATATGAGTTTTTTCTCAGTTTTAGATATGTGATGAATGTTTAAAACAAAAATTACACTTTTACATTGAAAACAATCACATTGATCCATAGAGACCACATTTTGTGTTGGATTTATTTTCAATCATTTACGATAATTAAAAATGAATAATGGATCATTTTAGTGTTTATAAAAAATATTTAGTGAATTATTTTCATTATTTTGGCTATATGACACACATTTTAAACTAAAATGACACTTTTATATTGGAATATCTAAATTAGAGTCAATCTGTACACATCGTTCATTATATTGACAAGGGGTAGATTACAACATGTCATATATGAATTAGGGATGGTTTTCCTAATGTTTAAAATAATCAATGTTCTTTTTCCTAATTTTTATATGTGAGGTGTTTTTTAAACTGAAATGAAATATTTATATTGAGAACACGCATGTTGAGTCATAATGACCTTATCATGAGTCTAATTGTCAATTAGTCCATTACTACACATCTTAGATGTATTACTGGTTCTTATTAATGTTTTAAAACAATTTGATATTTTTTATTGGTTTCAGATATGTTAGACATGTTTTAATCTAAATTGAAATAGTAATATTAAAAATATTAAAATTACTGAATATCGAGCACATCATGTTTTTTAGTTATGTGTGGTAAATTCCAACTCATCAAAATTGAATTACAGATCATTTTATAATATTTTTAAAATCATCTAATCTCATTTTCTTGGGTTTTACTATTTAACACACATTTTAAGATAAAATGAATATTTTATAGTGAATACATGACCTTTGAGTCATACTGTATCATCCCATTACTGTTTCAAGTATTATAAAACTTTCTTGGGTTAAATTATTTTTACGTTAAATGAAAAAAATTGGTTTATCAAAGAAAAATGGTGTTTTTTTAAACATGTCGTGTATTGGTAAAACACCCAATTAACAGTCAATAATATTCGATTAAATATTTTATAAGTTAATGAGTGTGTATTTGTTTGTTTTTTAGGCCCAAAAAATATCGGATAAGACTAAATAAATTTATTATATAGAATATATTAAGTGTGCACTTTTTATTCAAAATATTTATGTAAATCCAAAATGATGCATAGTTTCTGAAATCAGTGTCCTCTTTTATGTCTAAAATATTGCATTTCCCATAGGAGGGTAATATCATTTGAAGGTTCCATGAAATTGGATGTATCATTTGTGAGATTTAATTATTAAATAATATTTATTATATTTTTTAAAAAATAATTAAATATCTATCAAATGATGCGTCATATTGAAAATATGAGACTACTGATAAGTCCAGAATGATAGTTTTACCCTATATTTGGTTTAACATTTGTAAGCTCCATGAATTTGGCACTGTGCTCACAAAAATAAATCTTTTTTGTTTTAGATAATTAATTTTTCCGATTTTTCATTAATAAATCATTAATATCACTCAAATTTTTCATCGTTTGAGAAATTCAAGGCCATCTATGGGTCCAAAAAGATATTTTTACCCTATATGGGCTATAACATTTGTAAGCGTCGGGCGTTTGTATGTCTCGCTCGAAAAAATAACCATTTTTTAATTAATTATTTAACCTGGTTTTTAAATAATAAATCATTAATATATCTCAAAATGTTTACCATTTGATAAATCTGATACCACTGTTGGGCCCAGAATGGAGTTTTTACCTTAGGAAGGGGATAATATTCATCTGCAATGGACGTTTGATATCATTTAGTAATTGGGTTAAATAATTAAATTTAATAATTTAATTAAAAACATATGTTCTTTTCATTCTCTCCCAAAAACGGCGCTTCCACCATTAATGACCAAATAACTTTTTAAAACCTTCAATTTTAAACCGTTTTTAATGATTTCAGTTGCAATGCCATAAATAGGTGAAATAAATAAGTCCCCTATGAATTTTAGCTGAAACTGAAGATTAAAACAGGTGTTTAAAATTGTAGTTTTAATTTATGCTTTTTTTGGGATTTATTAAATAATATAATATTATCACATTATTTATTTGTAATTATTTAATTTTTAATTCAAATAACTAATTTTATTAATTTAATAATTACACCATATTTAATAAAACAAAACTATCTCTCCTTCACTGCACGTGAACGACCATTGATGGCCACCATTGTTTTCCAAAATATCTGTGTCACCACTATTTCAACCTTTTTGTGTTTCCACTCATAGATTAGGTAAAATTATTTACTATTCCTTAATTTTTTGGTTTATTACATTTAGAATCTGGTGTTTTTAAAGTGCATTGAGGGTGATTCATTTTCAGGGTTCCAAAATCATTGTAGGTCTTGATTCTTTTTGTTGGCTGATCTTTTTGTCCTCCGATGATCTCAAAACACACTTTTTCACTACTGTTCAACCCTCCAAATCATTGTAGTGGTTTTCCTAGATTCTCATTCCATTTTGCATTGGTATGTTTAAGAAGAACCGTGAGTGTTCCATTTTGTTTATTCAGTTTATTTATTATTATCTAAATAATCAAAATTCAATAACATTTTCATTATTGATCAGAATTGCGTTATGTCGGTACCATTGAATTCGTCTCAATGAACAGAATCAAATAATGTTTTCTGAAGGAATTAAGGTATTCCTCGATTTGTTATTTTAACATTTTAATTGGTATTAAAAAATAAATTATTAAAGGACAATTTCCAAATTATAAATATATATATATTTTAAAAATATCCATAACATAATTATACATGGATAAATCGTAAAAGAAAATCAAGTGGCATTATCTAGCAACAATTTATAAAATTTTCATACAAAAATTGTTTTTGAATTATTAAAGGGCAATTACCAGTCTTATTGTAAATAGTTATGAAAAAATTATTAATGGAAAATTATAAAGTAATTATCTTGTGACATGGATTATAGAAATTATCATTGAATAATTACTTGTTTTGTTAAACGATAATATCAATAAATTATCAAAGGATAATTAATATATTTATATAAAAATAATTTCATGATTATCATTTCCACTGACATCGACGACCTTGAGGTAGGTGGTTCTGTTTACATTAGGCAAATTGATTATCCTTGTATTGCCTGATTTATTTCAATTGTTTGTTTAAATTTAATTATTAAATTGTGATTTCAATTAAATTGTTAAAAATGTTTATTCTAATGAATAGTGATATTAGAGTTGATATTTGAATTAAAATTTGGAAAACACCCAATTCCATTGAATTGGGTGTTTTTATAGAAATTTGGTAATTTAAATTATTTATGTTAAATTGTGGATTTGATGCATATTATTAAAATTAAATTTTTGAATTTAATTGTGGAAACAAATTGTTTAAGGATGGAATTGGGTTTTAATATATTTTAAACCAGTGAAAACCAATTAAAATGATATCATAAAAACCTAGTGGTATTATCTTGTGAACAATGCATGTTTTTGAATAAAACATGTTTTGGTATTAAATGGAACAAAATAGCCACGTTTGAAATGGAATAATTAGATTGATCATATTTATGGTATTCATAAAATAGTCATCCCATCTTATAATATTGCAAGAAAGACTTAGGTTGTTAGTGAGTTATTTGGATAGAATCTATGCTACAACAACTTTCTAAAACATACTTTGGCAGGTCACATCCCCGACGGGTTGGTGATGAGTCTCTTTTTGCTAACGTCAAAGGTACATGTGTATACACATTTTTCCAAGTTCACATAGAGAGTGTGTAATCCTATAGCTAGTTAATACTATCATACCTTTTGGAAGATGACCATGTTGCTCGCTTGTTTGTTTATATTTGAGAAATAAATGTATGCCAATGTTTGTTTGAACTGCTTACATGCCTACTAAATTTATATAAACTATTTTATATAAATGATTTACATAATCCATTGTTTTATAAATATTCCATCATTTGAAAAATTATTTGTTTAAATATTTATTTTTATCAATTGAAAATGTATAGCACGTTTTGTTAAAATATGCTTTTGAATTTCCAAAACTGTTTATTTTGAAATTGAAAGATTTCCTTTGGATAATTTATATTTGTAATCTCTTATGAAATTATTGGTGGTATCCTATTGGGACTTTGGATCACACAATACTTTAGCATTTGGGTGTTTTTACTCTTTCTTATTCTAGGTTCGACCAATGGGAAGGCATCTCTTGGAGGTAGATCCAACTATTGAGCTTTGGTCTTGTTGAGATGTGTCTGTAGGGAACGTGGGGTTGCTTTACCATTTTAGTACTTTGGATTTTATACCTGTTTATATTATGGTACATTACTCCCAGTTGATTTTCTTTTGCTATGCATACTCTCTTGTTTCGTTACATCTGTATTGTTGGTGGAAAAATTATTCCCTTGTGTATGTTGTGTGAAGCCAGTTGCTATTCACCGACCCATGTGGATTGGGAATGCCCTTCGGGCTATGTCAGTTTCGGCTCGGGAATCGGGTTACCCAGGTACTCAAACTGGTTTTTGAAAAATTGGTATCAGAGGGAGGCTGAGCACTGTCCTTGATTTCAGTATGCATTTGTGAAATCTTTTTGGGGAATAGGAGGTTGTTGCGGTTGAGGTCCCAACCAGATCTCACTGCAATGAGCCTTAAGTCTCCAAGGGTGGTTAGGGTAAGATTTATTATGCTGTAGTTTCAATCTTTTCCTTATTATGATTTCGATCGAGTGAAATCCATATCATTTTTTTCTTTATATTGAGAATAATTTCTCTCGTTACTCAGTCACAATGTTAATATAATGTCTTTTTATTGAAGGTTGATATTGTGCAACTAAATTCCCCCGAGAAGACATGTAAATTAGATCCAGGAGGAGGCTGTAGCTAATACTCAGAGAGTGAATCATGTTTTGGATATGAATCTATTTGAGGTGAGATCATCAGAACCGTAAAAAACTATGGTTCAATCAAATGTTTCGACTACAAAAGGGTTCAAGCCATAGGCATTCAGAACAAAGAATTTTCACGCAGTTAAAGAGTCTTTAGAGGAAGCTAATGTCCTGACCCGTCCTCAGGTCCCGTGCCCTGACTACCCCATTCCCGCCTTCCATAGGCCAGGGGCTGGTGAATAGCACCAAAGGCATAAATCCTGATAACGAGGACAACATTGCCTTTATAAAAGTAAACAAAACACCACATAATACAAGCGGAAGTAAAACACTATGTACAAAAAAAAAGTGCTGAAAAATAAATGGGCCAAAATACAAACCCAACTGAAAGTACATTTACAACTGAATGAATGTACAATCGAGAAAGACAAACAGCTGGAAGAAAGGAAGAAGCTCCTGGGTCGTCCTCCTCGGATCCTACCTGAAGGGTAGGTACAGATAGTTCAACTCCTGGACCGTCCACCACAGATCCTACCAGAAGGGTAGGTATAGATAGCGCATCTCCTGGATCATCCACCACAGATCCTACCTGAAGGGTAGGTACAAATAGCCTCCACAACACTCTCACCCGTCAACCTCCTTTGATTGTCGTCTCGCCATGAAGTCCACATGCGGATACTGACTCGTCTTGTGGTCCACCTCCGGGTACCGTCACGTCCTCGAACACTCGGCCTTTGTCAGCGATGCCCATCATCTGAAACCAACACAATGAGGTGCGGGCATAGCCCGTGCATGCGTGATTATTCAATACTCAGTAGGGACCCCGAGACCCTCAAGGTCTCACCAAAACCAACATGGATAACCACAAATAAGATCTCAACAGATAACCTCTACTTAGGTAATGCCCATACATATACCTAAGTTATCAAGTAACCCATCTCAATCATGAGGAAACACAAATTTTATGAAATCAACGGATAACCACTACCCAGGTATATGCCCATACATATATCTACGTTATCAAGTTACCCATCTCAATCATGAGGTAAACACAATGATCATAGACTCATCTCAAACTAGGATTTTCATTTTCAAAACCGTAACTGCTGAAGAGCCCCGTCTCTGGAGGGTACAGTGGTCCTGTCATGACCCAGAGGTTCTGCTCACTAACCTAAGAATGGTGAGGTACTCCTCCTGTCGAGTACCGCATGCCAGCCACCCAAACACAGTAGTGCTTCCTGCTAGGGTATGCCACCCAAACACAGTAGGGAACACCCCCTAATAGCATGAAGAGGTTTTTCTCCAGACGAGTACCGTGGGTCTGCACTGTCACACTGTAGTGCTCCATCCGCTATGGGTATGCACCCAAACAATGTAGAGCTCCGTCCACTAGGCTAGTCGACTCACTCCAAGTCGAGTCGGTCAAGCAGTCGTCAAGTCTCAGCCGGCTACACGGTCTTTATACTCCGAATGCTCGTCTCTGTGAGGGTCTGCTCCCCGAGCTATAGGTCGATACGCCAAGTATCTCAATGTCCCATGAAGAAGTATCTCAAAGGACCACCTCATCATAAGGGTCTCAACACAACAGACGGCGCGTCAATCGGACGCCCGGTCTGTGAGTTATTAGACTATTCATCCCAGGGTACCGATTGGTTTCGTATGAGAAC
This sequence comes from Viscum album, assembly GCA_963277665.1. NCBI lineage: Eukaryota > Viridiplantae > Streptophyta > Magnoliopsida > Santalales > Viscaceae > Viscum > Viscum album. The sequence goes on along the minus strand of OY728158.1, from coordinate 368,229,237 downwards.
CAACCGGGCTATAACTCAACATTACCCCGAACTCACATAGGGTATACTCATAGGGACCATTTCTCCACGTGATCACCAACGTCGCTGACGGTTCGTCAAAAGGACGTCCAGTCTGAAAGTTATCAACTTTTCCATTCTAGGGGCCCGATTGGATTTCGTGTACAATCCATCCTAGCCATAATCTAACTGCATCCAAAACTCATGAGAATTATGAAAAAAGTTTCTTCTCATCAAAAGGAATCGAACAAAGTCGAGGGCACGTTAATCAGACGTCCGAAGCTCAAGTTATAAGCGTTTTCGCTCCGATGGCTCGTTTGGTTTCGTATCCGAACCAACCTGGTCGTACACAAAGTTCTCTGAAACCTTGATTATAATATACCAAAACGACCGTCTCGATCCATGGATTTCTATGCAACTGACAGTGAATCGATCGGAGGTACGTACCACAAGATATGGGCGAATGACCGAAAAAGGTCCGGAAGTGGGGGTTTCGGGCCCGGACCGATCCGGAACGAGACCCACTGGGTCGGCCCATACCGGGTCGACCCGACCCAGGTCCGGGTCCTGCCCACTTGGGCGCGGCGTGGCCAGGTTGTCCGGTCAGGCAGTGTGGCCGTTTCGGTCGAGCGGTGCGAGGTGGCACGCTGCCCCCCGCCAGCAAGCAACCGCGTCCCCATGGGGGGCCGCTCCTTGTCAACGGATGCAGCTGAACGCCGCTTCCCGCCTACCCCTGTCCCACGCGGTTACAGGACCAGCGGCCTGTAGCCGCGGCATCAGCGGCAGCGGCCCTCCCCGGTGGCACGCCGGGTGTTGCCGTCTCCTGGCGGCCGACCGATGCGGGCCACCGGCGCCGCCTGCGGTGTTTTTTGCAGACCACCGGACGCGCTCCGGTGGTCCGTTTTTCTCGCCGCATTCTCCAACGGTCCTCCCGGGACCCGACCTTCAACGAGGAGGCTTCAAATTTACCTTGTGTGCCCATTTGTTGTCGCCCGCCAATCCGCGCACAACGATCAACCAATGGAGTCTTCAATCGCCACCGCGACCCGACTCCGGCCGCGGTTTCGTTCGGCCTCAACGGCGCGACGCGACGGCGACGTGCTTCGGCGTCATGTTCTTTCTTGTTTCTACGCAGTGCTGTTGCAACGCACCGCCTTAGTTCGTGATGAATCAAATCAAAACAACAAATGGAGAGGAGAGTCGGTCGTGTTCATGTGGTCCGGCCTCCTCCCGTTAAGTTGGTAACAAGCGGCCCAAATGATAAAGAACAACAAGTATTTTTCACGAACAAAAGAAATCAACCCAAACAGTTTTCCCCGAAATCAAGAATTCACAACCCGCAAACATAATCTTCGTGGATAAACTTAATATTTATTTGATCCGCGTTCATAGATTTAGAAGGAAGTAAACAAGGGTTCACTAACAATCACAAATAAATTCCTTACCTCGAGCATAGTCGTCGAACGAGGTATGTTGTGGAAAGGGATGTCACATAATTGAACATCGCGGAAGAAGATGTCGCGGAAGGAGACATCGCGGAAGGAGGATCGTCCTGTCGCGGAGAAAATATTTTTCGGCGTCGCGTCGTCGATCTCTGAGGATTCGGCATTCTTCGCATTCTTCGTCGAGGAATAAGAACTCCAAGACTGCGATCCGTTCTCTCCAAAATCCTCCCGAAAAACCAAGGCAATAACAATAAAATAAGGGTTACCTTATTTTATTACCTACGCCAAACATTTTAAAATTTCAAAAATGAATTAAACATTTAACTCAATTAATTGAAACAGTTTAAACCGCCTTATTAATAGAGGTGTTTATTATAAAGTGTAAACACAAGAGTTCACATACATTTAAAAAAGGGGGGGTGCAGGTGCATTACCTTAAACAAAGGTGGGGGATTGGTGGAAGTTGAAAAGGTGGGGCTCGTGGGGGCCCCACCCCAGAAATATCCTACCTAGTGGAGTAGGATATAGTGGGTCCCACTTAAACCACTTAGCTTAGGTTAAATAACATTAAATAAAATAAATTGGTTTCCCCATTTTATTTTATTCATTTACAAAACCCAAAATTTTAGTAACCTCATCCAAACAAACACATCTCCAGAAAAGGTGTTTCTAAGAAATTACAGGTGCTGCGATTCCATCGGTGCCCTGAGATTTCGATTCTGAGCACCAGCTCAAAAGTGAGAAAACCCCGCTCGTTCGTTCACTGAACGTACCCGAGTTAAACTTCGGAGAATGATTCCAGGCACATCGGGCCTTGAAATCAGGTGCCTTCAAAAACTTCGTTCTTGTAAAATCCCAAAAAAAATCAAGAAAAAATTTCCCTTGAATTTTACGGGTCTTTACATTACTCCCACCTCAGGGATTTACGTCCTCATAAAGATTTAACACAAACTAGGGATATAAAATCGGTATTGAGAACGCATCTGAGCATTCCACTCCCATGTGCTTACATGGAGGTTCTCGTACATCTAGTGAAAGCGCACCCGAGGAATCAACCGTCCTCGTAGGATCATCTCCTGTCGATCCTCGATCCCCACTGGAATCTCTGCGTAAGTCTTCTGGTCATCGATGTCCAACTCCCCGAGGTCGATGATGTGTGAAGGATCATGCACATATCTCCTCAATGGAGATACATGGAAGTCGCCGTGCACCTGGTGCAATTGATGTGGATGGGTCAAGCAGTAAACCACCGCGCCTACCCAGCTGAGGACCTAGAAAGGTCCATTGAACCTCAGAGATAACTTGTCGCCTTGGTCACATCTCCGTAAACCTCGTTGAGGTGAGACCCGTATAAGGACGTGATCATCATCCTCTAACTCTAGAGGTCTCCAATTTCTGTTATAACTGAAACTCAAAATGACTGCTACCACAAGGGTAGGGTTGACCGACTAAAGAGTGATCGGTCGCACCCTCCTGTGGTTGAGTTTATCCTGTGCTGCCTGGGGTTTCCTTTTCGCCGACCAAGGAAAACCCATCCCGACATCGTAGTTAAACCACAACATTTTTGCCTAATACCGTCAATTTTTTTATAAACTCTGATTTCCCAGTCCATACTCAAACCAATGTCGTAAGGCCATGACGCTGCCACCAAGATATTCCAACTGAAACTCTCACCTCGAGGGTCTAACCACACCGTCGGTGTAAGTGTGATTATCGAGTCTTCTCCCAAGGTATCTCCAGACGTGAGGGTCAAGTCTATGGCTTACCGAAAACTCTAGGTTTGGGACAAGATTCGTGTAAGGAATGAATGATTCGTATCAACATCTATTACTATGGCAGCTAGTACTGGACACAGAATGTCCGTTGAATCATTCTTAGAGCCATTGGGTCACTCTCCCTGACCGCATGCAGCTACTCTCTTCCTATGCCCTCTAGCTCCCTGAGCCTGGTGGGGACAACTAAGGCAGGTGGTTGTAGAATGTTAAAACGTACACCACCTCATGCTGCTCTCCTATCTCTGCCTCCACGGCTGGTGCTTCGCAGACTCATCTCTCCTTCAAGCTTCCTCTTATTGAAACATTTATCAAGCCCGAGTCTCAAAGACTGGTGCCAGTTTCCCGTTTCTTACTGCACTGTACAGTCTTCATCCGCTCCTGGATGATCTGCACCTTCATTGCCTACAATCTGAAAGAGATGCTAAAATTTCTCCTTTGCCGAACAGAGAAACCCAGTTTCATCCCCTGGATGAACCATGCCAATTGCATAATACAGTCAATCCGGACATGAATGACGCATTCATTCCATGGATGACGTCGTAAGGCCTCGATGTAACTACCAAGAGTTCCAACCGTCACTCTCACCTCCAAGGGTCGAGTCACACTATCGGCATCAGTGTGAGGTCACTGGGTCTCATTTAGTAGAAATCTCGAAAGTGAGGGTCATGTCAACAGTTTTAACAGGGTCCTCTCAGTATCAACCAGACAAAAGGATAGGAAAGAAAAAATCACAAAGATAAGTGTCTTTTATTACTGCAGATCATATTACAAAGACACAAATACAACATCAATATGGAACTAGAAGTACAAGGGACGTATACACTAGTTCTGCTCCTGTCCACCTGCTCCCGGAGCTCTAATTCCGTGTCCACTGTCCGGTTGTTGCTCAAGCACCCGCCGCTGCTTCTACCTCAGTGGCTCCTCCAATGCCTGCGGATCGACTGTGCAGGGGGTCGGATAGTCACGTTCCAGGTGACCCTAACTGCCACATTCACAACACTTCCTGCTCCTCATACGGATGGCTCTGGTCCTCTTAGACCTATGCATCATCTATCTACTTCCCACAGATGACTCAGCTACTGATCGAAAATCCTGCAGCAAAGGCAACATCTCATGTACACGCTCATGTTGTAGGGCTACTAGCACAAACTCTAACATGAAGACGGTCTCGATGTTTTCCCAAGTGAAGGACATCCCATTGCAAAAATGGAACAAGTGGCTCCACCACCTGTATGCTGCTTCCTGAAAAAGGCTGGATTCAAAGATCACAATGAAGTCTGCTGGCGTCCCCACTAGCCTAAAGACTCTCACCACAACCTCCATCCAATCCTCAGCCGCCTGTGGGTCCGTCTCTCCCCAGAACATGGGTGGCCTCTGGCGCTGGAACAAGTGCAACGTGCTCAAGTGGGGTGCGCCGCCTACTGCTGGAGTTGGTGGTATCGGTGGCCCAACGTATGGTAGTACCACTGGTGCCTCAACTACAAGAGGGCCCTTTACTGAAGCCTCATCGCTCAGCAGGCTGTTAGTACGCACATACCTCTAGGCTCTACCTGGTTATCTGTGAAAAGGCATCCTGAAAGAAAAAACATGACATTGTCAAACGTTTATACCTTGTGAGCAGACCTTGTTTGAGCTGAATTTTTAAAACATATGGAAACACACACGCAATCAGTGTTTTCGTGCACAATGTCGGAAATCAGTTGAGAGGGTCCTGGTGTATGGATACGTTAGCCACCCGCACCGACACTAGACTCCCTGAACTGAAAACCCCACTCAGTACTCTTAACCCTATCACTTCACAGAAGGAAAAATATCAGATTTATATGTTTTGCGCTAGAACCGACTCCTTTGATACCAATTTGACACGACCCATCCTCGGGGCCCGTGTCGTGACTACCCCTAGCCCTCCTTCCATAGTCCAAGGGCTGGAGACTAGCACCAAAGGCGTAAATCCCGATAACTGGGAAAGAATTACCATTATAAAAGTAAACAAAACACCATAGAGTACAAGAGGTAGTAAAACACTAAGTACAAAAGAAAGTGCTGAAAAGTAAAGGGGCCAGAATACAAACCCAACTGAAAGTACAACTACAACTGAATGAAGGTACAACAGAAAAAGACAAATATCTGGAAGAAAGGAAGCAGATCCTAAGTTGTACACATCGTATCCTACTTGAAAGGTATGTACAAATAGCATAGCTCCTAGATCGTCCACCACAGATCCTACCTGAAGGGTAGGTACAAATAGCGCAACTCCTGGATCATTCACCACGGATCCTACCTGAAGGGTAGGTACAGATATCCTCTACAATTCTCTCGCCCGTCAACCTACTCTGAGTGTCGTCTCGCTGGGAAGTCCACATCCGGATACTGACTCGGCGTGTGGTCCACCTCCGGGTACCGTCCAGTCCTCGAACACTCGGCCTCTATCAGCGCTACACGTCGTCGGCAACCAACACAACGAAGTGCGGGCATAGCAAGTGTAGGGGTGAGTATACGATACTCAGAAGGGACCTTGAGACCCTCAAGGTCTCACTAAAACCAACAAGGACAACCACAAATAAGATCTCAATAGATAACCTCTAATTAGGTACATGCCCATACACATACCTAAGTTATCAAGTAACCCATCTCAATAATGAGGAAACACAAAGTTTTTGAATTCGACGGATAACCACTACCCAAGTATATTCCCATACATATACCTAGGTTATCAAGTGACCCATCTAAATCATGAGGTAAAAACAAAGATCATAGACTCAGATCAAACCAGGATTTTCATTATCAAAACCGTAACTGGTGAAGAGCCCCGTCTTTGGAGGGTACAGTGGTCCTGTCACCACCCTGAGGTACTACTCACTAACCTAAGATTGCTGAGGTACTCCTCCTATCGAGTACCGCATGCCAGCCACCCAACACAGTAGTGCTTGCCACTTCGGTATGCCACCCAAACAAAGTAGTGCACAACCCCTAATAGCCTACAGAGCTACTCTCCGGACGAGTATCGCGGGTCTGCACTGTCACACAATAGTGCTCCGTCCACCATGGGTCTACACCCAAACAATGTAGTGCTCCGTCCACTGGGCTAGTTGACTCACTCCATGTCGAGTCGGTCAAGCAGTTGTCATGTCTCAGCCGGATACACGGTCTCCGTACTCCGAACGCTCTCTCCGGGAGGGTCCACTCCATGATCTACAGGTCGATACTCCATGTATATCAAAGTCCCACAAAGAAGTATCTAAAAGGACCGCCTCATCATAGGGGTCTAAACGCAACAAACGACGCATCAATCGGACGCCTGGTCTGTGAGTTATTAGCCTTTTCGTCCCCAGGGCCTTGGTTGGTTTCGTGTGCAAACCAACCTGGATGTATCTCAAATATACCCTGAACTCTCATAAGGTATACTCATAGGGACCTTTTCTCCATGTGATCACCAACTCCGCTGACAGTTCGTCAAACGGACGTCCAGTCTGAATGTTATCATCTTTTCCGTTCCAGGAGCTCGGTTGGATTTCGGGTACAATCCAACCCGACCATACTAAAACTTTGTCCAAAACTCATGCTATGTATGATAAAAGTTCCGTCTCATCGTGATTAATTCAACAAAGTCGACCACACATCAATCGGACATCTAGAGCTCATGATATTAGCGTTTCCGCTCCGAGGGCCTGGTTGGTTTCGTATCCGAACCAACCCGGCCGTACTCAAAGTTCTCTGAAACCTTGAGTGTAATATACCGAAACGACCATCAAGATCCAAGGATCACTACTCAACTGACATTGCGTCGATCGGAGGTCTGTAACCCAAGATATGGGCGATAGACCGAAAAAGGTCTGGAAGTGGGGGTTTCGGGCCCGGACCGAGTCAACACCCTTTTTTCATAATCATAAAAAGACAGAAAGAGAGAAAATAAAAATTATAATTCTAGGTGTATGGGAGTACCTTCTTATGAAATTTATATTATGAATTCTTCTTTGTGGGAAAATTTATCCCTTACCCATTTCCATCTAAACATTATCATTACTAAAACCTTATTTTACAATATCTCAAGAGAAAAACTAGCTTCATGCATGTTACTATCTCAACTAGAATTTGTAAAGTGTAACCCTCCATTATAAAAATCTGTGAAAAATTACTAAAATCATTAATTCAATACATCTTCATCACTAAATAATTTTTAAATTCCATCCAACTAAAACTAAAACCTAAATAATTAAATTATTGAAAAGATAAAAAGAAATGCATGTCCAATTGGGGAATGATATGATTAAATTTTCCACATGAGAGGTATGTTTAGTAAATATTTCACTCATTTTTAATTGATGTTGGGTTGAATCTATAGATGAAAGTGGATTTGGATGTATTTTAAATTATTTTCCATCATGTTGGGGCCTATTATAAAGATTATTTTTCTTTTTTTGCCAAATCATACACCCTCAATAAAAACAGTAATACTATTTTCATCAGGCAAAGGAACCATATGTTAGGGAAGATCATCAAATTTATAGCCTCACTCATGATTATAAAAATATCTATGGAGAGGACCAAATTTCATTGGAATTATCGGAAGGTAAAATCCAAAAATGTCTATATATTATAATTAAATCTTTATATTTATAACAAATATATAGCTAAAAATTTACTACTAGTATATGAAATTTATATTTAGGAATGTAATTTGTATGTATTATGATACTGTTTCATCAAATATCAAATGTATCTCAAATTTCATAGCATGTGCATGATCACATACATAATCGGTAATCACCTCAACATGATGTCAAAAATCATTTTGTCACCATTTATACTACCCACTCACCAATAAACAAATATTTAATCTTTTCAATATTTATACAATTATGTTATCCTGGTGGTAGAAAAAAACATATCTGAAGAATAGCTCTTAAAAAATATTTTAATTTAAATTTTAATTACATTGGAATTTACATATTTGAAGAAGATTTTTTGTTGATGGTATATAAACCATCAAATTACTCACCTTCACGAAGCTCAATTTTTTTAATTTTACTATAGCTCTAATGTCAACCCATTTTCAATTAAAAATATTCACTGGAAAAGTCTAATTATCTAACTCGTATATTTTTTCAATTATTCTATAGTATGAAATATTATCATAAATTAGATTTATATCCTTGGAACTGAATATGTTAATCACTTCCACCATAATCCTAACTCATCTATTTCACAAAATACTCTGTTCATCATGATACTTTATATAGAATGTATAATCAATAATTACAAAAAATGTGCATGAGGTAACATTTACATATAGTCCCCTTGATTGCCAAAGATGTTTTTTGACAACTGAATTAGGATTTTCAGATAAATCATTATAAACATAAACTTAAAACCATCTTATAAACTATTTATTGTGGGTAATTTATATCCATATTTCATCTCCTGATGATTTAAATTGTCTAAGAATTAATCTATGGGATTTATCATATGGATGAAACTATAAACTATTATTTAAAAGGTAATGATGAGTCTTCTTGTGTTATGTAATTGTAATTATAACAACACTACTTCGAGAAATGTATTATCCCAAAATTATTCCACTATGGTGAGATTTTGGGAGAAATATTCTATCAACATTTGGGAGGTTATTGGTACAGAATTCAATGGCATCATCAACAAGAAATGAAACATCAATAGAATCATATAACTAACTTTAATTAATGATGTACTGCTTAAAAATATTCATATATAATTTAGTGGGGTATACATATCAAAAATTTTCAAGACCACAATTTTGAATCTATCTATCCTAGTGAACTAGTAAGTGAAAAATTATATTAGAGAGTTATTGTTGAAAGAATAAATCCACTAATCATAATATGATATCAATTTTGTTATTCCTTCTTGGAATCGTCAATGGGTATATTAATTTACTATATATTAATTTGAAAAGGATGAAATGTTTGGTTAATATATCTTGTACATTTTTAAGAAAAAATGAATCATAATACTATATGAACTAAATATTCATGAAAACACAAATATCATGTTACTGTAATCCCAGTAACATATATTTATTGATTAAAATGATATTCCTGGTCTTTTATTGACACCCCTTAGAAAATTTTATAACATTAATGAAGTTTCATAATTGAAATTATTATTGTTAAGATAGAATATAAGGTTTTGGAGTAACAATATTATTCCATTCACCGTTTACTATTTCCATCACATCCCTTACACCCATTTTAGTCATGTCCAAAATTTCCTTAATTCCATATTTTATTTTTCTCAAGAACATTTTGTAATGTGAAAATAAAAATATCACTTTGATATATTTCTATATTCATAAAATAAATATAAATATTTGACATATAAACAATTCCATTAAGGTAATTGTATGAAAATTATTCTTTTTTTAAACCATATTTTTTATGACTGATAAAAAATGGATATACAAACTTACTGTTAGCATCTTCTACTTTCTAGAAAAATTTATCAATCATTAATTAGGATGATGTTGTACATTGTTCAATATTTCCGTGGAATGATATCATCCTAGATCTGTATTTATGTATTCAGGGTAAAAAAATTTCAATGTATTAAAAACACAGTCATCGAGGAATGTATCATCCTAACTGAGTGTGTATAATCTACAAAAAATGGGACATCCAAACATTCCATTAATGTTATAGCATAAAAAAATTCCAATAGAAGGAAATTAAATTATCAACATGTAAAAAATGGTTCTCAAAAAGAAATATTTAATTTGATGATTCTCATTAAAATGAGACACTTCTCACCTTCATCAATTCCAAATATTCAATAAATGAATCCAAAAAGTTCTAAATATCGTTATTGGTTTGTTTGTGTTCAGATATAAACATAGAAAACATAATGTATTTGTGCTTTATGCATGGCGATGGTTAAAATCTATAAATTACTAACACAACTATCCATGTACTGTGAGTAATAATTTTTAACCAAATAGAGATTATTCCAACTATAGATAATGTAAATGATTTCTTTTCTTGTTTCAAAATTCATGATACTCATAATTAATTTTCATTGATTGTTGTGAGTTTGTTGGGTGTTATATTTTAACATATTCAAATATTGTATCTTTATGCCCTCAAAAATTTTTAATAGCCTCCTAATGCCAATAGATTGTCTAAACACAGGAAGGATAGGAATATACAACACAAAATTTGATATAATTGATTTATTTTTCTTGTATCGATCTATGAAAAACCTAGTAGATGTTATGAGTGATTTGAGGTCCTTGCAAAAAAAATATACAATCATGTGGACATGCATGTATTTTCTCAGTGATTATACCCATTAAACAATGAATTTGTTATGTGCCATATTTTTTACAATTTATATCATTTTTTCCTAATAAAATATAAATTTGGAGACCATGTAAATCAGTATATCTATTTTCACTCCTTTTACTATGAACTTTAAAATTATATAACATTAATACAGATAATAATGTTTTATATTTAGTACAATTGATATAAAATGGTGTATTTTAATAGATATTATCTTCCCACACAATATTGTAAAATAAATAAGGAAATAATGAATTATAATTTTCATTTCTACTATATTATCTCTGTCTACATTTAAAATATCATTCATATCAACCATCCCATAAATCACAATATCATACCAGTCAGTATGTACATTATTTTTTTCAGATGTTTAGTCCAAAATTTAGAGATTCGATATATTTTGTGTCAAATAAAATATTCTTTCAACTCTTCTTATTTAATTCATCTTGAATAAAAACAACTTAAACATGGATAAATGATTTTAGAAGGGTTATATGAATTCCCTATTGCAATCTTTATCAATATTTTGACTCCATCCTTTTACTGATATTTATACGATTAAAATATATCAATATTTGATTCATATCCATCATAACACATTAAATAATATTCACTTTGAAATATATAAATAAACACACATATTGTATTAATAATCAGCGGAAAAATCTATAGATACTGTGATAAAATTTGTCATTTCTCCAATGAATTTTTTTTTACTCACTTCGAATACACAATAAGGAAATAAAAAATTATTCAATGATAAGAAGAGATAAATCATTGAAATTGGAATAATAGAATCCTTATGAGAAGGTTTCACATTGATAACCTCCAATTAAAAAGATATTTTTTATTTTCTAAAACAAATTTTGATAGTTTGTGTAGAATTAATGTAGTAAATTGATGATCGATGAAGGATTTAAAGCAAGGAGGTCATGGTTAATGCTAAATTCCAATAAGGGGAACCCACATGGGGTGATTTATAACTTATTACTATTTTTCACATTGGTATATTGTAATCCAAATTTGATAATAATGAACATATTGAACTATTAATGTTCAATGAATATCAGAATTCCAATGTTATCAGTGATGTTTCCTAAAAAGACTTATTTAATGAAAAATATAACAAGAAAAGAAACAACCTATAGTGGATGATGGGTTATAAATTCCTCAATATAGGGAATAATAATTATAACACTCTTAAAAATTTATTTAAGTTGCATGAAGTTATATTTATAAGATAATAAGTGTTGAATTTTGTGTGTTGATATTATTTTGTTATGGTGGGAATCATTTATGGAATTGGATGTCTTAAATCTATAAATTTAGAAAATAATAATTAAATTTTAATCTATTGATAAAATCAAAGATCAATATATTTCACTCACTAAATATTTAATGTATATTTTAGAGTGTAATATAATGAAGGATAATGTTGTTTTTGGTGAGAAAACATAAAAATTATATGTGATTAAAATTAATTTTATTTTTTTATAATTTATTGAAGGTTACTATAACCAAACCCTTTGGGAAAATTTAAAAAACCCAATGTAGAAATAAAAATTGTGAAATAATGAAAGATCTTGAATGTATGATCATAAGTAAAAAACCATTGGTTTTTAAAGAGTTGATTTTCCCAGGAGATCAAGGTAATGTGGCGAAAATGTTTCAGTTCCACGAGAGTTTGAACAACATGAGGGATGAGGTCCTCTGGTAGGGTTCTATTTAAAATATTATAAAGGTATGATTAGGGTTTTTTTTTAAATCCTTGATAAAGACATGTATTTATTTCCAATAAAAAATAAACAAATTAAAAAACACTCTTTATGAGTTCTAACTCTTATAACCAATGAAGAAGGTATTTTATCAGCACTTTCCAAAAAACATAATAATGATATCTTTTTTATGTACTTAATATATGAAGGCTGAAAACCCTTTATTTATTAGAAATCCTTCGAAGTTTATGAATGTTATAATTTATTGCCTATACGGTGATGGATGATAATCCCATTCCTCAACTATGTATTGGGAGGGGCCTCTATCATCCTTAGAGGATACTCAACCTATCTCATTATCTCTATTTTGTATCCTTTATTATCTTACTTGTTTCCTTTATATAGTTATTACACCTAATGTTTCATATTTTTTTGATGGCTTTCTGAAACATTAGTTCTTATCCTCAGAGTTCAATAATTCCTAGCCTCATCTGAAACATATTTTTATATCATTTTATAAACAATATAATCCATCAGTGCAATTATTTGATTAATTTGTTTTTAGATATTGGGTATTATATGAATGATTAAATATGTGTGTTTTCAAAAATATAAACTTCATGATTCGGTTCTCTTTAGAGAAATACTTGTTTTGGCCCTGGTCCAATGCCCCGTACATCTACAACAGATCTTATTCCTCCTTATTTACGTGAAATTATGATTTCCACATTAAATGAGATTCCCCAACTATGGTTATTTTTTGTTTTATTAAAGCATTCTCTTCAGTTTCATAATACTTCCATTATTATAATGTTAGATAATTTGTTTGGTACAAATTTATGTTGTATTAGTAAAACTAGAAATATAGCTCCTCATATTTCTCTGCAAATTTTTGTTAAGGTAGATGTTTTACAAACACCAATATAGAATGTATTGATTGTTGTTGGGGAAGATTTTATCTTCATGAAACGCATTTTTTTTAGTCGTGGATCAATTTTTTCTATTCATTCAAGAAAATGATTCACTTGATGGTTGTGAATTGGCATGGGTGGATACATAACTTCCAAAATATTGATACAATATAGGTATGCAGTGGTAAGGGGATGGTGTCCATTTCTTGTGCAGGTTTGATGGGAAAAGTTTAAATTGGTACATTTATTGATTAAAGTAGTAATTTGGCGGTAGTGCACTTTGGATCACTTGAGGGTCGGGATTTGAATGGGGTAGAACATACTACTAGCCTCACTACCAAACAATTGACTTTGAATTTAATAGAAAAGGTTGCAAAACATCTAGAGAAAAGCATGGCTATTAATCCCAAGTTCAATAGTAGTAGACATCTATGGTAGATGGAGATGTGATTTTTTGGGGGTGTGTGCAATAGGGAATAAATAAATTTAAATAAATATATGTATGGAGGAATCTAATGAGGAGGCAATGATAATTGGTGATGAATCTAAACCGAAGGAGGTGTTATTGGAAGAAGGTGAAGAAGATATAACTATTTCTATAAACAATGGATGGAGCTTGAGATGGGTGAAGTCAATATGCAGTGTGAGGCCAAGAGGGACAAGATTGACTATTTATATTAGTGATGACATTGAAGAACTGGTGGTTGAATGTTCAGTTTTGTGTCAATAGGGTGAAATACAAGATAAAATTAGAATCCAAACCTAATACCAATAGATAACTTCTCTGACGGCCAAAGTCATTATTGGAAATATTAAGAGTATTATATATCTTGCTACGTTTTGGTGGATGGTGTTAATGGATTTCATGTAGGAATCCTATATATCCTAAGGGGGATGATGGTGATGAAAGAAAAAAGTGAATTAGGGAGATGTATTATGTAAAAGAGAAATATGTATAAATGATATAAAGACTAATATTTATTACCTAAGATGACAGAAATAGGGTTATCCAAAAAGAATATGGTGATGGATAGTGAAACCATTTTTATGGCCAGGAAGGAAACAATAGTTTGAATCTTAATAGTGAAAATTAGATAGTGGAGTGTGGTAAGGTCAATGAACAAGAGTATGGTGGTGGTTTAATTGAAGATCTGATTTTGTAACAGGAGGTATCTAACAGTATGGTTAAGGAAGTAGAAAATTACGATGGGAAAAAAGGTGAGGAATGAGAGATTAGTATTCATTTCAATGATGAAATTTTAGAGGAGGCATCTGACATCAATGCTACATAGGAAGAGGTCCACAGAATGAATTATAATATGATTCAAGTTCACACAAATAAGGAATAGTTTGTATGGATAAATAATCAAGATTGTATTTTGATACGTCACTTTAGTAAAAGGAATAATAGTGTTGAAGAGTATATGCAAACTTTGGATAAGACAACCTAGAGTTTTAAAGACCTCATCAAGGATGGCCTGGACATGAAGGTCTCTCCTCTTCAATTCAGGGTATACAGAGGTAAGGATTCTAATAGACTTAAATTTATTTTCATTAGCTCGTTGGTTTCATATGTGGTGTGTTGATTTAATGTTCCGAACATGAATGGTTTCCCCCATTTTCCTTAAAATTGATTTGAATAAAAGAAATTTAATTTTCAATCAGCTACTAAAGACAATATAAATAAATTATTAAATAATAAATGAATACATATTAAAAATTAATAAATAATAAAAAGAAAAAAAATTATTTAACATTATTAGTGAAAATATAATCTTAAATTCATGAATGTAATAAATGATTTAAATTTAAAAAATAAAATTAAATAGACTTCCAAATTATTTAAAAAATGAATTAGTTTTATTAATAAAAAATGAATATATATTAAAATTTAAAGAATATACATTAAATATGTACATAACAAACATATTGGAAAAAATAAATGTCAAAGAATAAATAATTATAAATTAATATAAAAAATAAATAAATTACAATAATACTAAAACTGAAAAAATTATAAAGAGAATCTAAAAATAAATAAAAATAGTAGTCGATAGATAATACTAAATAATTTTAATTGAATAAAAATTTAAAAATAATGAAACTAAAAAATTAAAAATTTGTAGATTGGAAAATTATTAAAAAATAAACATGTATTATTAATTATTTAAATTATTAAAAAATGTAAAAATGAATATATGAAAAAATGAAAATGAAAAAATATAAATTATATAAATTACAACCATATTAAAATAAATAAATATTAATAAATAAAAATATATAAACACAAATTAAAAATGGATTAAAATACAAAAAAAATATTAATGAAACTTTAAAAATGAATAAAATTAATAACTTTTAAAAATTGAGATTATTATTTATTAATAAATATATATAATAAATAAATTTGAAAAAATTATTTGAAAGAAAAATATTATATTATTAATAACAATAAAAAAATGATTAAAAATTAATGAATAAAATCAATATATATATATATAATATGTTAAAACATATAATTCAAAAATAAATATGAAAAATTGAATAAATTAAATAAATATTATATGTGTGTACGTTCTATATAATAATGAATTAATTACATATATGTATGTGTCAAATAAAACTAACACATTTTTGATATATGTTAAATTGAAAAATATATCATTTAATTTAATGTCCATTAATTGCTCAAATTAATTTATATTTTTAATTAATTTAAATTGTTAATTATAGACCATGTTTCACTATGTATATGACCTATTTATTTAAATATACATATTTTATATAATATAAATCATATATAAAGAAATATTATATATATTGTTATATATATACAAATATATTTCAACATGAAAAAGATTAAATATAATAATGAACAATTATGTATAATGAAAAAGAAAATTAATAAATTATAAAAACATTCAATAATAAATATTTAAAAACATTGATTTATAATAAAAAAATTATTTCTAGTAAAAGCACACAACCATTATTTATGAACACTAACATAGAAATAACATTAAATTAGGGATATAAAATAATTTTTCATTTATATAAAATCCTAAAAAATTTATCATCACTAATAAACGAACCCTTTATTATAACTGATAAAGGACCCCTTTTTCTACTCTTTTGGTTGTGCCATTAAAATACATGGAAACTTCTGAAAAATATAAATTCATGCACCATCACCATAACATAACACGATTAGAAACGTAAAATCAATTTGGAGTATAAATATTAGTGAAATATATAATGAAATATAAATATTACATTGCACTATCATTTCAAATCAAAATTTAATTGCAAGATATTTTCATTGATGCTATATTTATAGCTATTTAAATAAAATTAAAATCCAATATAAAAAATGAAAACATTTATAGTATGTTTTTTTAAACAAGATTCCCCTATAGAAACCATACCACTACAATAAAACCAATGTTTTCTAGAAACTGTACCTAAAAAATATAAATCTTATGATTTTAATATAACCCCTATTTGATAAATTATATTCTTAATTACTATGTATATCAGTGATATTATGAGTTATACTATTAAATTTATTATTAGTTATTTTAATTTTATTTTTATATTAGTTAATATCTATTAAATATAACTTTAATTACCTATCAAAATAAATTATATTTATTGTTAAATAATATTATAATGATATTATTATTTTTAAATATTTTAATTACCTAAATTTTTTGATAAAAATTATATCAGTAAAAAAAAGAAATCCTTCTAAATGGAAACATGATCATTGAAAATAAAAGTCACATTATGTGACAGTTGAAGCGTGGTCAATTCATAGAGTACAATAACTATTTATATAACTTTTTCCTAATGTTTGAAAATAATATTATATCATTTTTACTATTTTGGAAATGTGATAAATTTTTTAAATAGAAATGAATATTTTATGTTAAAAGCAGTAAGTTGGAGTCATTCTGACCACATTATATGTTAGATTGACCTGCAGTTGATTCCTACATGTCATAAATGATTTATTGACCATCTATAAAAAAATTTAAAATTATTGGAGCTCATTTACAAGATTGTGATAATTTACTACTCATTTTAAACCAAAAATATAAAATTTCTATTTGAAACACACACATCGAGTCATACAGACAAAAAAATGTTCCTGATTGAAATGAGGTTGATTCATATACATCATGAAGGAATTATGGATCATCATCTAATAGTTTGAAAACAATCTGATCTTGTTTTCTCTGTTCTGTCTATGTGATGTATGAATTAATCTAAGTTTACATTTTTATATGAAAAACATACACCTTGACTCATACATAACACAATGAGTGTTTGATTTACATGATATTGTTTACTATAATCTAAAATTTATTATGAATTATTTTACTAATTTAAAAAAATATTCTGTGATTTTTAAATGAATTAGGAAATGTGACGTTCAATATAAACTAAAATGACACTTTTCTATTGATAGAACTAAATTAAAATCATGATCGAAACATCATGTGTTAGATTGAATTGTGATTTATTCCAACATGTCACTTATTAATAATGGATCATTGTCCCAATGATTACAAACAATCAAAATACATTTTCTCAGTTTTGGGAATATGATACTAGTTTTAAACAAAAATGACACATTACTATTGAAAACATGAATGTTGGGCCACAAAGACCATATCATGAGACATATCTAAATACAATACATAATAATACATATTAATTTTAATATAGTTTATAACTAATGTTTGAAATCAATTAAAAATGTTTTCTTGGTTTTATATATGTGACATGTGTTTTAAACTACTATAAAACTAATATATTAAAAAAAATGAATCTTTTAAATCACTTCACGTTTGAGATTGACATGTGAATGACTTTAACAAAACAAAATGTGAATTATGAAGTGTGTTATAATGTTTGTAAAACAATCCAATAACATTTTTTTGATTTTATCATGGGGGAAAGTGTTTTAAGCTAAGGTTTCTCTTTTATACTGAATACATTACTTTTTTGTTATGTTGTCCAAATAATGTATTTTAATGATGTTTAGTAAATTTTGACAGAACACAAATTAATTATGGATCATTGTACTAATAATTTATGAAATTTATAGCTCATTTATATATTTATGTTATGTGAAATGTGTTATAAACAAAAATGAAACTTTCATATTGAGAAAAATGAACCATCAGTCATATTGGCGATATCATCGGTTGGATTAAAATGCGATTGATTCATAAATTTAAAAATTGAAATATAATTCTCTTTTTTAATATTTGAAAATAATTAGATATCATTTTATCATTTTCTGCTATGTGACATGAATTTTAGAATAAAAATACACTTTTATATTGAAAACAAACACTATGAGTCATACTAACCAAATAATGTGTTGGGATAACATATAGTCAATTTCTATATTTCTTATATGAATTATGGACAATTTTATAATGTTATAAAACAATTATAGCTTGTTATATCTATTTTGGCTATGTGATTCTTGTCTTAAACTATGATAACAATTTTATATTGAAAACATGAAATTTGAGTCATAATAACTACATCATGTGTTGGATTGATGTGAGGTAAATTACTACATAATTAAAATTATTTATTTATCATTTTTCAAAATATTTAAAACAATTTGAGCTCATTTTCTATGTTTTCATAGTGTGATGCATGAGTTAAACAAAAATGAAACATTTTTATTGATCACACACACTTGGAGTCATACCAGACTCATTCTGTATTAAACTAATATGGGATATATTATTAAATGATGAAAATGAATCCTGTATAGTTTTCCTAAAGAACCCAGATATTATGAGCTTGTCTATAAGGTTTGTTTTTCGATGTGATGTGCCTGTTACACTTAAATCACACTTAAAAACACGCACATTGTGTAATAACAGACACATCATGGGTAAAATTTTTATGCAGTCAATTCTTACACGTCACAAATGAATTATGGATCATTTTCATAATATTTTAAAAGAATCAGGGATTTTTTTTTGTTTTTTATATGTGACGTGCTATCTAAAATAGAATGACCCTTTTATATTGAAAACACGTACTTTTAGTCATATCGGCCACATCATGTATTAGCATGAAATGTAGTTAATTCTAAGATGTAACACATGAAATATGTACATTATTTTTAATTTTTGAAAACAATTGAAGGTTATTAAATGAGTTTAGTTGAGTGACATGTGTTTTATACTAAAATGACACTTTTATAATGAAAACTCGCACATTAAGTCATACTGGACACATCATTTGTTTGATTGAAATTTAGTCAATTCACACAACCGAAAATTGAATTATATATCAGTTTATTAAATTATTAAGACAATATACAATAATATTATCATTTTTGATATGTTATATGTTTTCTAAACTGAAATGAAACTTTTAATGAAAAAAATCACTTTGTGTCATACCATTCACATCGTGTGTTAGATTGATTAGTGGTCATTTCCTATATGTCAAAAAATAATTATGGTCATTTTCCTAATGTTTGAAAAAAATATGATATTTCTTACTCAATTTTTACAATATGATCTGTTTCTTAATATGAAATACATTTTATATCGAAAACACACATGTTGAGTCATCGGGGAATCATCAAGTTTTATATTTCCCTTCTGTATATTCATATACATCAAACATTAATTTTTGATTAATTTCTTAATTTTTTTGGATAGTTTGATCTCCTTAAATTTTTTTTATATAAGTAGAACATTTTGGTGTAAAATGATAATTTTAATATGTAGATGTTCACTTTGATTTATAATGTCCATATCATGTGTCAGGTTTATTTTCATATAATTACTACTCAACCCACATGAATTATCTATTGTTTTCTTAATGTATAAAAATAATATAATATCATTTTCTTTTTAATGATAATGTGATTATAATTTATAACTAAAATGTCAATGTTATTTTGAAAATACACATTTTTAGTCATAAGAACCACATTTTTTGTTAGATTAATGTTCCTTAAATTTCTACTTCTAAAAAATGAATTATATATTGTTTTTTTGAATATTGAAATCAATATGAAATAATTTTTATAGTTTTGACAATGTGACAACCGTTTTAAACTAAAATGACACTTTTATATTGAAAACATGATCTTTGAATCATTCTAGCCACATCTTATGTAATATTGATATGCCATCAGTTCCCACGCATCATAAATAAATTATGAATCATTTCCCTAAATTTTGAAAACAATCCATGTTCATTTTATATGTTTTGAAAATGTAATATGTGTTTTAAAAAAAATATTAGTGTAGAGATCAATCGTCCACATAAAAGTTTCACTTCTAACCCTCAATCAGCATCCATCACATATAATTCCATAATTCTAAATTGCGAATTGGATTAGAATATCATTGAGTAATCACTATTAGTATTTAATATAAATTTTATTGGCATGTCTAGTTGAATAAAATTTGAATGTGATGGAATTCATTTTTCATTGTCCACATAGTTGTGGAAGTGATTATAAAAACTAAGACCCCTTTTACATACTCATAAAAGATAACAATACACAAAATGAAAATGATAAGTCAATGATCATAGAAGTACCTTTCCATCATATGTTAATATTACATTATATTTGTTGGGTAAAAGTATCCTCCACCAATTTCCATCTCACCATTATGTCTTCTACAATATCAATGTATAATATATAATGAGAAAAATCACCTTAATGAATGATACTAGATCAACCAAAATTTTTATAGTGTAACCTTTCTTGATATATCTCTTTGATAAATTACTCAACTCATTATTTTTTTCAACTTCATCACTAAATAATATTTTAGTGTCAAATAACTCATACTAACACATAATAGAAGTAAATTAGTGAAAAAATGAACAAAAATGTATTATTAATTGAGAAATGATAATATACCATTTAGAACCATTGAATAATAATAGTAAAAATGGTATGATTGAATTTATCACATGAGATTTATGTTTAGTAAATATCTCATAAATGATGAATTGAATTTCGAATATATCTATAGATGAAGTGAATTTGAATGCATCTGAAATTATTTCCCATCATGTTGTGGCCTATTATAAAGACGAGTTTTCTTTTTCTCTTAGATGAAACAAACACAATAAAACAATTCATAGTATTTTAATCAGATATAGGAACCATATGTGGGTATATATCATCAAATATATAGCCTCACTCAAGAGTAAAAGAATATATATGGTGGGGTTAACATTTATTTGGAATTATGTGAAGTTCAAGTCATTAAAAAATGTTTTAAGGGTAATTAAAAATTTCTTTTTAGAATACAATATAACTAAAATATTTCCAATGGTATATGAATTTTTTTAGGGAATGTAATTTATATATATCATGATGATGACGCTTCAGATCCCAAATTTATATCTAAGGTTATATCATATATAAGATAACATACGTATTGATAAATCACCTCAAATAGAAGTTTAAAATTATTCTAACACCATGAACTTTTCCAAATCACCTTTAAAAAATATTTCATTTTTTTTCATAGTGTGGACAATAGGTTATCCTCGTATTACAGAATAGAAATAGGCAGAAAAATAATTAAAATTATTATAATTTAAATTGTAATTACCTTGGAAAATTATATGTTTGAGGATGCTATATTATTGATGATATAAAATATCCATTATTAAAATGAAAAAATAATATCAACATGTTTTTTTGTTATTTTGTTTAGGAATATATAGAAAAGTTGAAAAGAAATAAATATATAGTTTTCAAATATTTTTTGATATATAAATTATGTTATATAAACCATAATATTTTTCAATTTCAAGAAATACATTGGATTACTATGATTATTTTATGACCACCTAACCTGATTTAACATATATTTTTAGATCACACTATCATAAAAAAATTATTGATTTTTTAATTGAATTATTTGAATTTTATATATAAAATATTGCTTTTAGTGTATTTAACATTCAAAATTGACGTCATGTGTGTTAATTTTTATAGAAATCCATTATTTGGATATAAAAAAATGAACATTCAGGGTTTCTAATTTTATTGATATTATAATTAATTTCTTCTTAAAAAAATAAAATAATAAATTAAATATATATATGATTATATTGCAGAGTTTAACCCTCTATTTTATCCATCAAGAGAATTTTTTCATGTATCATTTTTTTCAAACACCATGATTAGTTCATTAGTTTAATTAGTTTCTTATTATGAAAACCAATTTCTTTGTTGTTTAAATGATAATGGGATTAATTATTTCAACTCATACTTCTTCAAAGTATTCCCTTAATTTAATAGAAATATATACAAAAATGGAATAAAATGAAAATTTATTAACTATAAATAACATAATATATCTCTTTTTTGGGAAAAAACAATATGAAAATGTACCTAAAATATATTGGAGTTATTTTCCTATGGACACCTATTTGTACATTTATTACATGTATATTAAATGTATTGAATACCAATTAAAAATCTTATTGGATATTGTTCTATATTATGGATGGTAATAATGTAATAATGTCCATGAATATTTTTCATATTGATAAGGTCATAGAAGTTCCCCACTATTTAGAGAACCATGAAGTGATATGAAAATATTCTCAATATTCTTCTATTGTTTGATGACATACTATGATGAGACACATATTATTGAGACCATCAAGTTAGATTAAATATTATTATTTTTGAGTTTGTGTAAAAGTCATTATAGATTAATATTATAATTAATTTATGTCATGTCTAGAGCACTTAGATTTTCTGATGAAAACCCAAATATCATATATTAACATTTCATTAATGGATAAGTCATGTAATTTTACCAACATTTTTTGTGGAAGTTGATATATGGTCTATTTGATTATTATATAAATTTTTTCCTAAATTACATGGCAATGGTTTAATGATGTGTTCATTCCAAATGGATAAAGAATGATGCATCCAGCATATAGTTCGGTGACAAGAATGTGAAACATTATTGAAGATATATTATAAAAAAGGTATTATATTATATAGTGTCCATTAATATTTTGTTTTCATTATTTTGAAATTAACATATTTATCTTTCTTTCCTTGACCCATTGCTAGATAATAATTTTTGTACTTTTGGTAGGACCACATAATGCTAATGAGAATGAATCCTACATGTTCACACGCTATGTTTTTTCATTAATGTTGTTTAAATTATATTTGAGTTTAGTTAATGTAATAAATATTATATTAATGTTCAAGGAATAATTTGTATTAATATTTTATAAATCAAATAATGTTAAAAAATATTTATTCCCCAGAATAAGAAAAAATTAAATAAATTTATTTTATTTAATATTTAATAAATATGAATTTACTAGTTTGTGAATAAAATATACATCTATGTGAATAAAATATTTCATTTTGGTATTCAATTAATTCAATAAGAGTTCAAACTGGTAGAGATTGCATTCCATAAAAATTATTAATTAACAAACTAGTAAAATAATAATTGTTTTTATGCAAGTTATCATTCACTAAAAATAAATAATAATAATGTATAATTATATATCATGGTGTTTATTAAGGGTTATTATAAAATTGAATGTCTACAAACCATGAAAAAATTATATTAACCAAAACCCTTTCACTATAAATAGATGATTATGCCTATTGATTTTAGTTTTAATTAGTGTAATCTAATTAGATTATTGTTTCACAAACCTAATTATCCCTCCACTCCTACATCAATATCCTACTCGAGAATGATAAATAAAAGAGTTATTTTACTCAATACAAAAGAATTAGTGGCCAATTACGAACAAAATAAAATATGTTATTCATCGTACTAGTACCTAAATATTAACATGCATTGTGCGGATATCATAAGAGAAATTGTGGATCATCAGTTGAGTATCATAAGATCCCCAAATTGAAAGGAATTAAATACTAAAGGTTATTCTCATATGTTCAATTTTAATCAATGAATAAAGAACCTATACATAGGTATTTATTTCATTATATGTTAAATAAATAAATTATAAATTTTTTGTTAAAGAACCTCCTTCGTTATTTTAATAAAAAATAATAAATTTTTTTTATCTCCTGATACAATATATGCTTATTCTATAAATAGAACCAAATATTTTTTTTGGGTGGTGAAATGTAAATTTATAATTATTTAATTTATTTTTGATCTATGGAAAATAATGGATAAATCACTATTTTATATAATTAAGTATTTTATTAGATTTATATTAAAACTATTTAGTATTTTTATCTCAATTGATTAAATGTTTTATTTTCATTAATGTATTATAATATATAACGAATGAAAAAAGTTTTTATTTGGAAATTGATAATTTTTTCTCTAAGATCGGGTTACACGATGTGTGCCCTGAATTACACGTTTTGTACCCTAGAGAGATCCATATGGAGGCACTGAAATATTCATAGTATTCCATGTATTTATTTCATGTGGTGTATTCTGTATTTTTACCAGCTAACATGGGACATGGTTGTCAGATTACACATTGTGTATTTGTGTACAAACTTTGTAGTATAAATGGGATAGTATTGCAAATCCTACAATACATGGGGTCATTATACATGGTCAAAACCATGTAATATTGACAATTGAGAGTAAGTATGATATACATGGAATGTATGCAGTGTAAACAGTTTGTAGCTCATCAATTCCCATATCTAAAACACATGCCAAAGACCAAGGTGTAAATCCCAAACACATAGAAAGTGGAACACACAATGTGTAGCTACTCTGTACCCTCTGTGTTGTTTAAAACCGGTCCACAATATAGACTCGGGCATGTAAATTGTAAAAAAATCAACTTGGATACATGTCATGTGGATAGAATATACATTCCATGTAGTTTACAGTTAAATGAAATAATTAAATATTAAATTAAATTTATAATTAGATCATTAAAAACAGATTTTATTTATTGGAACACCAATGTGTGTTTCCAAATTTAATAATGGTTTTAAAAAATAATATATGCTCAATTAATTTATTATACTAAATATTTAATTATTAGTTTTTACATCTATTTCCCTGAGTTTTATAAATCAATGGTATCTCTAATTATATTCGGATGGTCATTAAGATGAAAGGGAACACATTAATTAATAAATAAATTAATTAATTTAAGTTTATACACCTTAATAATAAAGAGAGAATAATAAAATTAATTCTCCCTAGTTACTTTTGTGTATTATTTGCATGTATGATTGTTCATGAGCATGACCAATACCTTTGTATGTGTTGGATGTTTTAATTTAATTTATTTCAGGGGTTTTCAATTATTTATTATTAAAATAAATATGATGGCTTATGACTCATCCCTCCCTCCATTGTTATGCATGTACTATGTGTCAAAGGATATTTATGTAATCTCATTTTAACTTATCCTTTGGTTTCCCCCATCTACATGTGAGTCATAAATACATGTAATATATGGTGTATTAAAAGTCATGTGGAGGTTATCCATGGCAATACCATTATGTTATTATATCTGGTGATACACTTGTGGATAGGTGGAATGCAATAACACATTCCATGAGCAGAAATAGAAATTATTTCCCCTTGTTGAAGGATTTTGTAATGTATTCTCATTAAATTAAATTCTAGATAAAGCTCATCATCATGTCATTTAATAATTTTTTACTTTAGTATTTCTGCATATTTTTTTAATGGATGCAAGGAAATGATCACATAAATAAATGAATTAATGATCAGAGAATGAAAATAAATAAATGAATTATGTTTAATTGTTTTACCCATAATGGTTAATTAATTAACTAACATCCACTAAATATTAATTGGTCATGTAAAGGGTAAAAAAGATAAAAATTATTAATAATTAATTAAAATTCATCAATTAAATATTATGTCACACTTGGACATACATTACATTATTGGGAATGAAATCATTGAATCTAAGTGTTTTAATAACCTTCATTTTGACACTTACTTATAATATGGAGTTCATTTGAAGGTTATTGGTAGACATAACCATATTACCTCAAGAGATGTTTCCCTCATAATACATGATGTAACTTGGATGAATGTGTTGAGGAAATAGAATTCAATATTTTAGGGTAGTGTTGTCCACTTAATTGATCTGGGAGCTTCATGCATGTAGATGGAAAATACCTTTCTACCTGAAAATCATCATGTTTTTGGACCATATTGCACTGGAGTTGTTTAAAGGGGAATATGGATCATTTCCACTAGAATTTCCAAGAAACTAGATAGTCCTAGTTCATTTTTTATGGATATTGGGACTTGATAAAATAGTCGGAGAGTTAATAAAAATTAATAAAATCAATTTAATTTATTTTTTCACACATAGTTTGTAATCAAGAAAAGTACTAATAATCTAGTCTTTTAATTATAAAATAATATTGTAAGATCATAATTAAAATTATCACTAAAATAAATATTTGAGAAATAAATCCACTTTAAATGTAGCACTATCTATGAGTGTTTTAGATTCCTTCAGCTTATGCTATACAATTAATTGAAATCATACATTCTAGAATCCTCAATGCTAAATCTGGCTACTAATGAGGTGGGTGACGAATAGTTTTTGGTCTATAAAAAACATTTGAGAGACATGGTCGATGTGGTATGTTTGATTATTTTATATTTTTCTAGTGAACTAATGAAGTCTCATGAAGACTTCAATGCATATAAAATTATTGATAACATCTATACTATTTAACATAATAGAGATAGAATGGGAAGAATTGAAATATTCCTAACACTCATTCCTACATATCAAAGAGAGGGTTCCCAAGCTGAGCATCACATAATAAATCTCATTAAATACAATGAGTTCCTAGATGTTCTTGGATTTAAAATATCTAATGAATTGGTCACCAATATCATTCTGGCATAACTTCTGTTCAGCTTCTATATGTTTTTTGTAAATTATAATATGAATAAACATGAGATGTATCTGCCAGATCATCCAACTATCGTTCACTAAGTCGATAAGAATACAAAGCATGAAAATTATTCAATCCTTATGATGAAAAAAATTAATAATAATGGGGATATCATAAAACCCAACACTTGTTCATACCCTTCCAATAAGAATAATATCACGGGGAATAAAAGGGAACATGATGTTTCCAATTTCTCATTTGAAAGTAAGGTCCATTGAACGAAAAATAGACCCAAACCAAAGAAGAAATGGGATGATTCATGTTTGTGTTTATATCAAGTTAATAATTTATAATTATATAAATTGGGTGTTAGATACATCATTTGGTGATCAAATATGTATTCAAATATAGGAAATAAGTAGAATTTGGAATATTTATTGAGTGGTGAAAGATCTATGAGTTAGAAATATAGCTAAACATGATGTTTTAGCAATCGTTTATTACACCTAAACATTTTCAAATTGGATGATCATTTTATTAATGATTTTTTATTATGCGACTTCAGTTACTATAAAAATTAAAAATGTATCCAGACTAGATGCAAATGATTTTATTTTCAAATTGAAATTTTTTTTTCTATTATAAAAAAAATTATG
Organism: Viscum album; assembly: GCA_963277665.1. Taxonomy (NCBI): domain Eukaryota; kingdom Viridiplantae; phylum Streptophyta; class Magnoliopsida; order Santalales; family Viscaceae; genus Viscum; species Viscum album. The sequence continues at coordinate 368,201,516 of OY728158.1, read as the reverse complement.
TTGCGGAATAATTATATAACAGTAATTATGTATTTGACTTCCCAAACCAATTAATTTCAATAGATAAGTAACCTAAATTACATGACTCATACCACACCAAACTTTAGTATTATTGGATAGGTCATGTAACTTAAAAGTGCGTGACTAAACTATATGAATATGTATATGATGAGTCTAATAAACTAAAAAAACTTGTTGTATATCACACTTGTTTATAAGGAAAAATAAAAATATCACCATTTAATGGTAAATTTGAAATGGCTAAATATATTCAGGAATTATTTCATACTGATGTGTGTGGACAATTTTCTATTGAATCATGGAGTGATTACTCATAAATTATACTTTTTACTTAGGATTTAGGTATATATGGATATTTCTGTGTAATGTGTTATAAGTCACATTCTATTGATAAATTAAAGGAATACAAGAATGATGTTTGAATCCAACTTTGTAAGAAGCTAAAAAACTGAACTCATAACATGGTGGAGAATATATTAATTAAGACATTATTGATTATTTATGGGAGTTCATGGTATGATCTCCACACATTCCTCTATATGTCCCTTGGAATGGGGAAAGCTAAAGGAGGAACTACACCTTATTCAAAATTGTGAGATCAAGAAAGATCCATGGAAGTATTCTTTTTTCATTTTGGGGATACCCATTATAAACATTAGCACCAATACTAAGCCCAAGAACGAAACTCGTGTTCTCATACTTTCATGTGTGGGGTTGTGAGGAATTATTTGTGGCCTTTTTATGTAAAATACATTGTCTGTATGAAAAAAGTATACCTTTATAGGATATCCTAAAAGAATAATGGGATAATAATAATACCAACTCGTATATAAAAAGGTTACAGTAAGAAGATAAACCTTATTCATTGAGAGGGATCACATCTCTAGATGATCTAGTATGAATGAGATATACAACAATGATGTTGGGGATCAAGGTACATATAATTTGGTACAAGAATGGATTCGACAAATCCCAATGGAGGAATAAACTATTCTATATACACAAGTACTATTTTGGATTACAATAGAGGTTAGAGATCTATAACTGTATATATTTAAGTCTGTGAGGACAGTGACTCATTAGTAGTTTAAAATAATGCTCCTCTTGCCTACAATAAAGAATTAAGTGGAACATATTTTTCAAAGAAGAAATAATCCATGAATTATAAATTGAATTCCATGTACCAAAAAAATCTAGATTTTTGTGGTCTCTAAAATTGATGTTAGGCACATTGGATGCGAATGGGTATTCAAGATGAAACTGGGCTTGGAAAGAATAGTTAGTACCTATAAGGAATGACATTATGAATAACATCTTCAATAGTGTCAAATCATTTACTATTATTAATCCATATCACAAGATTCAATGAAAAAGTCCATTATAAATAAATATGAAATTACAGCCTTCCACGAATACAACATTTAAAAAATATATGTTAAAACAACCATCCTTAAGGGGATTCCTAAGGATGATGTCTATATAAAACAAACTGAAGGGATTGTGACTCAAAAGTATTCCACTAAGATATGAAAATTGTAAAAAAAATACATTTTTGTATTTAAGAATGAATATTGATCATGGAACATTCATTTTTGATGAATCAAAAACATTATTTGGTTTTATAATGAATGCGTATTTTTCTTGTATCAAAAATGCTTTATTTGGGAAAAATATTTTCATTAATAGTATTTATTGATAATATATTAGTAATTAGAATCAAAATAACAATAATATATTTTGTTAAATCGTGGTTGAATAAATTATTCACTATGATGGACTCAAGAGAGGCGACATATACTCTTGGGATCAGGATCTATCGTGATAGATCTGAGAGGTTTCTCAGCCTAATTCAAAGTATACACATTTACCATATACTGAGGAGATATAGTCTGGAACAATCCTATATTATACTATTTCTAGCATTAAATGGAATTCATCATTATTGGAAGTGTTTCCTCACACACATGGGGAATGAAATAGAATGTAAAGGATTCTATATGCATCAGTGACTAGGTACTTCATGTATTCATGGTTATGTACTATGCTAGATTATTCCAAAACATTAATTTTGGATAGAATATATAAACTTAATCCAAGTTACCATTGTTTAATAGATGTAATGTATATGATTAAGTATTAAGAATATTAAATATATGTTCCTATTTTGTATATGAGAAAATGAACTAGTCATTAGTGGACATAAATAGTTTAGCTTCCAAACAGATCAAGGTGTTATGATTTCTCAAATGGGATAACTTTAAATACAATTTTTAATTTATTATTATAAACCACTTTAATGATTAGTGGGGACATGAAATAAAAGATACCAAATACCAAATTTTAAACACAAAAAAGATAAATAGAATAAAATCTTTAAAATAAACTGTGAAACATCAAAAATTGACATCAGATTTGAAACTAAAACACACATTCAAATAACATGAATGTCAACAACTGAAGCCACATCCTCTTTATGAAACTCCCCTTGAATCATCACCTTGATTTACAATCAAACCATTGTCGACATCAATATGAATATAAATTAGAATCCATGATATAAGATCATCATTTCCATTAGAAAAAACTAAATACATACGAGATATAAAAGGGGGAATCTCCCCTGAAATAATAACAATCCAATATTTTATAGTATGTTATCTCTTCAAAGTATTTCAATAACTTACACTACAGACAACACCGAGTTCTAGCGCACCATGACATACCAAACTAGTCATTCATAAAAAGTGGTTATGAATAATATTAACCAAAATTTAAAATTTAGATATACTATATAATTTTAACAATCAAAATTGGTGTTTATTAGATATAATATAAGAAAAATTCAACTTTTAAGATAATAGTGGAATTTTAAAAAAAATACAGTTTTTCAACTTTTAATGGCCAACCATTTTTAAATCAAATATTTAACACTTTTTTATATTAAATATAGTGAAATAAAATTCATATTTAGATGATATACTTATAAATATAGTTTGGATAAATTTTTGGAAATTTTCAAATAACATTCATATTTTGATTAATAGTGAAAAAATACTAAATTTTAATTAAAAAACACTTTTTAAATCGAAATAATTTATAGTGTTAAATTTTTCATTTTAGTGGCTTTAAAGTATATTTAAAGTATATTTTTATAATTTAATATAATTTAGGTCATTGGATGTAATTTCACAATTAAACTGGACATAAATAAGTGTCAATCTTTTGATAGTTTTTATTTCATAAAGACGAGTTTTTTTTAAAATATGAAGAAATTTTAAATTAATTTCCACCTCTTAGGTGATTTGAATTTGGAAAAATGGATTCCATATAAGTCATTAGGAGGTCCAAATTGTGTACATATGTATCTTTTATTTTTATACATTATGAATAATTACTTCGGTATAAATTTAATTTACAAAGGATAAAGGGTAAATCATATAAATAAGGGTAAAAATTGTATTATAATTATATTTGATTTCCATATCATGTTTCCTATTTAGGATACATGATAAATGTCCAACCATGGTCATCCTAGGTTCTATTTTGGGACCCCATCGAGCCACATGGGTGTGATAATGACATTATAAATTAATTAATCTAAAGTAATGAAAAAATAACCAAATCTTTTATCTTTTAGTAAAACATTTTTTTGGTGTTATATGATTGATATCTTCAACTATAAATATTCATTTCAAAGATATAAATATTTCCTACATGATGATGTTTTATTTATTATTTTTGGATATAAAAAAATTATATTTATTAATGAAATAATAATGATGCACTATTTTCCTTATTAATAAAAGAATCAAATAAATGATATTATTAATTTTAAAATATATATAATTTAATGTTTTGGTACCATCCACGAATTATATTGGTAAATATGGTATTTAATTATTGATTAAATTTATTTTTTTGAAGTAATCATGTTCTGATGATTTTCAAAAAACCAAACACTAAATAGTGTCAAAGTTGACATAATTGAGGATTTAAAAATAAATACCATATTATTAATTGATATATAATCCAAAAATTATAATTTTCGGCCAAAATACTTTGATAAAGGTATATATATTAATAATTAACCACAGTAGGGTCTCTTGGCTGGTTAAAGTATGTTTCTAAAAATAATAATATAAAAATACAATGAGACATGGAAAAATGTCAAACTATTTAACTAAGAGTTAAATCTAAAATATAAGGTTAATATGATGAATTAAATTATCTATAACCTATTAGTTGAGAGTTTTCTCGACCCATATCCACCTTATCCTCTAAAAAATTTATTTTGGCCCCACTTAGAAATAGAAAAATATTTTATTATAAAATTATATTTCAACCATTTCCTAAAGTGGTCGCCACCTCTCTTATAAAAGGGAACATTCCCTTCTCTTAATTTCATACCTCCAAATACTTATTTTCTCAGCCATCCGCTACCCAAATATCCTCCCAAAAATTTTCCCTTAATCCAAGAGGCCTTATTTTGGTCATAAAGCCAACCAATAAATTTGTTTTGATCAAATCAAAAGGAAGAATCTGAAGAAGAGGTAAATATTTCATCACCTCTTTCAAGTTCTTTTCTTCTTCCACTTTCTCTTTCATTGATGTTTCCATTCAAAAAAATAACTCCAGTATATTTTATATACAGTGATGTTTTTATAAAAATGGTACAACAATATTCATTATTACATCCATCCTATAACTGACAAAGTCACCATATGTGCATACGTACGGATTACCGTCTCCACGTCGTGGTGTAGTTTGTTATTCAAACACTTAATTATTTGTATGTGTATAATAATGAGTACAATTGATGTAAATAATAAATATAAAATGTTAATTATTCTTTATATATGATATACCATGTAATTATATATGATTTTTCTATCAATATAATTATGTTGTTACTCGTGCTTAAGTACGGATTACTGTTTACACGAACGCGATGACATTCATTCCCCCTCGTAATATTTGAAAAATAATTTTAATTTTATGATTAAAAATAATTGTTAAGAACATAATATAATTCTGTATATGAATCAAATAAATCCAAAAAAATCAAATATGGCTCAAGTATCCAATACGTTAAAGGAAAACAAATTAGTTCACACCCAAAATGATGATACTACTAAAATATTATTAACAATGCTATATTATAAGATCATATATGATATCAAATTCATGTATATAGTTCATGTATAATTTAATAACAATGTTTTAACTATAATAAAGTATGTTAGCATTCCATTACATAAGGAAAAGTACAAGGTAAGGGTTAATTTCACAATCTCTTAATTATCCGAGGTTGTTTTTACTTAAGAATATACTAAGACCAACTTATCATCAACATCCATGTTTTTGTAAAAATGTATTTCAAAAGATTTTTACTATTTACTAGACTATGGGTTAAGGTCATTTATAACCTTATTTGACCATATATGTTTTTATAGGAATTTTTTCTTTGTTTTCCAAACAAGGTACTTTATGACTTTTTCGATAATATTAATGTAAAAATGTTTCTTTAACTAATATGGCTGGTGAAACTATTTTCCTCAATTATAACATCATAAAAAATTCCCTTACTGGATAAAAAGAATATTTTAAAAATAAATAGTTTCCTTTATAATTATGTGACTCTTAAATGGTTTCAAAATATGAAGAGGTATTTCATTCAAAAATAATTCATTTCATCAATGTCAATATCATTTAATTGATTTTAAACTTGAATGAAATTGATTTATTATGATACAAATCATCCATATTGTGTTGAAGTTTTTGTGATCTGTATGACTGTAGATGTGTTATATTTATACCATTTGTGGATTATGGTTAATGTATTGACATTTCTTATGCTAGTTTTAATACGAATGTTAATGTTATGTTTCAAACTTTTTATATCAGGAATGTGATGGACTAATATGTGACGGGTGGATCCTGCTATATCTCTTTGGTGTATCGGTAGGTCTCATGAGAAAATTAGACGTGGAATTGTCCAAGGCATTTCCCAATTTGATATATGGTTTTGGATGAGTACTAAAGTATTTTTAGACATCTTGTCCGAGTCATTGAAAAGATGTTTCAAAATTCCCGGCATTTTACATTCCCTCATTATGAAAATAATATTAATGGTTCATGTTGTAATTCAACTAGTATAATACCCATAACAATGTTTTTTATGGAATTATATACTCATCTCATATTACTACCATAAATTTTTCCTGTTTATTATTTGTAAAGTTAGGTGTTTTGAATTATTCATCATGTCTAATGTTTATGTTATCTATTAATGTATAGATTATCATTACTGAGCACCTGAGATCACCCCGTTCTATGTTTTATTTTTCTTAGGATGTAAATATGTATTTGAATGTTGACCTGAAGGGATATTGTACGAATATAAGTGTCTTCAAAGGGTGTAAAATGTTGTTGATGTTTTTATTTCATGTTTAAATGTAAAACATATGAATGTATCTAGTACTTACTAGGCTACTAAACTGATCAGTCATTCAGGAGATGAATCTTTGTATCATGCCAATGTTATTTAATAATGCCCCGACTCTAGGTAAATGGGGTCCGGGAATTATAGTTGGTATCATAGCTTGTTTAATAAAAACATTTGAAACTATATTTAGAAACACTCTGATTAGAAAACAATAACTTAAGATGGGATTTTAGGATTAGTATAGAATAAATTCCTAGAATTTTGGTAGTCTAGAGATTTTTTGAGTTTTCGAATCAATACATCCATGTCTGGATACGAGCAGGTTGAGGCGACTCTGGAACATATGTACCTAGGAATGAAAACTATGAAAAAGAGTTTCAGGCCTGACCCGGGGTATCCCGGTACACCACAACGGGACTTGCTGCACTCTTTGTTACGACTATACTAGGGGATATGCTTAGGATAATTCAGAATTTATTTACAACCCATTATGAATGATATATGATTAAATATTCAAAAAAAAAGAAACCATCTTTATGATTATGAGACTAGATTTGTGATAATATTCTATTAATGTTGATAATTTTTCTATTTTTTGGATTATAGAGTATGATATTATCTAACCTAGTGTATTCCATTTTTTAAAAATGGCTCCCAGTGGAAGGAATGGAAATCGTATCAATGCATGCAATCCATGTAAGTAATTTCCTCCTACTCAATATAATAATAGTGGAGCTGGTGATGAAACCGGTGCTGATCATCTTATCACCATACATGGACAACTCACTCAGGTGATGAATAATAACTTTACCCGTATAAAGAACCTTGATCCACAATGTGGAGGATCAATGTTAGACCGATTCATGAGGCAACCACCAATACTATTCAATGGGTCTAAAAATCCATTTTTATATATGTAATGGATATGTTCCTTAGAGAAAATATTTCATTATTTGGGGAACATCAAAATGGAAAAAGTTGTCATAGAAGTTTATCGCCTCATGGCTGATGCATATCAATGGTGGTCATTATTTCAAAATAGAAAGAAGGATGAATAAGTATCATGTCTAAAAAAGAGGTTGTTTAAAGAGGTTTTCTTATAAAAATACATTAGTCATGACCATCAAACTAATATGGAAATACAATTTTTGTGTCTGAGGCAAAAGAGTATGAGAATGTCGCAATGTATGAGCCTCACTTTACAAGTTTATCGTGTCAGGATGCAGATTATATAAGTAACCAAAGATTTCATATTGATAGTTTTTTATGGGTTATAACCATTTATCCATCGAGATTTAGTCTCTCAATCCTTATCATTGTATAAATATATTGTCACATGTGCTATCAAGATATAAAATGAATTCTCTAAGTCTTGTGACTTTAAAGAAATGAAAGATAAGAATAGATACATTGAACAATATGGGATAGGGAATAAGGAAACAAGTAAGAATGGAAGTGTTTAGTTTCCACCCTGTGTAAATTGTAGAAGGAAGCACCCTGGTGCCTATCTAAAATAAATGAGAGTTTGTTATAAATATAGAGAAAAAGGTCATCGAGCTTGTGATTACATTGTAAGGGAAGAGGTTGTCGATGTTGAAAGATACAATGGTAGATAAATTGGTTATTATTCAAATGAATTTCCTAAGAGCAATGGATAAATTCCTCAAAAAAGGACAACAGAGCAAGCCCATGCTGGTGATGTTACTACAGTTGATGTGGAACAATTATTGTATTTGTGTTTTTGGATTAAATAATTATTTTCGGGTGATAAGAATAATGTGACATATATAAGTATTGTATTGTAGTACTATTTTTTATTAAGGTATTAATATAATAATGGTAATCATATTTTCAATATGTGTCAATAAGAGAAACTTTATATTGTTTGGGGAATCTGATGTTGTAATTGATTTTTGAATTTAGAGACCTTTTAGAGAGAGTTTGGGAAGAAGTATTTTGGATAGCTATAATTGTTGTAATGGATTAATATAACCTTTGGATATTATTGTTTTTGGAATATAATAATATAATATTTTTATAAAAAGGACAACCTGCAGGTCGGGAGATAGCCCGTCACATCGGACAAAGCTACGGGAATCAAACCCACATCCAAAGCATGATAAAGCTTTACGACCTACCACTAGCCTGTAGGAAGCCCCCGGTTATTATAAATAATTTTTCTTTATGGTATATGTCTTAAAGCTTATACGTTTAGGATTCATAAAATAATTTTGAGTTCTCTTGTCTTTTGGAGTGAATGATGAGTTTGTGGTTGAAATTAGTTAAAGTATGGAACTCTACTTGTCAAGTATATATATATATATATATATATTATAAAGAAATTAATTCTTAAACTTTACTTATGACATAATAAAACAAAAAATGTGTTATCATAATACTTTAGGTTTTGTTGAACTGATGATATTTGAAATCATGTTAGATTGATGGATTTGGCCCCCTCAATTTTATACTTGTTTTTGATTGATGAAAACAATCACTCCTTATAAATATTTATGTTTTTTCACCAAATATGTGTCTATAATTTCGACCAATGTTTTCCTAGTATATTATAATTCTGCTATGAATTTTTCATTTATCTTTCTCACTAATTATGACTAAATTTTATTAACCCAATTTCTGCTGTGGGTTTTATACAAAGGTATTTTACTATTATAACCATATATTTACGAAAAAAATAATTTCAAACTGTGGGGACTCAATTTATTTATGGAGGGGAGAATGTAACACCCCATGATTTCATTGTATGTTATCTCTTCAAAGTATTTCAACAACATACACTACACACTACACCGAGTTCGAGCACACCAAGACTTATGAAACTAGTCATTCAAAAAAGAGGTTATGAATAGTATTAACAAATTTTAAATTTTTTATATCCAATATAATTTTAACATTCAGATTTTTTGTTTCCTAGACATAATATGTAAAATATTCAACTGTTAAGATTAAAGAGGTATATTTCATAAAATTTTGTTTTATGACTTTTAATGGTGAACCATTTTTAAATCCAATATTTAAAACTTTTATATATTCAATTTATTGAAATCAAAATCATATTTAGAATAGAGACATAAAAATTTAGTTTCGATTAATTTTTGGTACTTTTCTAATAAATTTTATAATTTGATGAATAGTGAAAAATTACCAAATTTTAATTAAAAACAACTTTTTTAATTGAAATAATTTATAGTGATAAATTATAGATATGAGTGGTTTTAAATAAATCAATTACAAAATAGTATCAAAATTTACATAAAATAGTTTTTAAAACAGATATTATATTATTAATTGTTATTTCATTCATAAAAATATAAGGATCAACCAAATGACTTATATATGGTTATATATAATAATAATAAACAACTTGGGGTTCGTTTGGCTTCTTATATTATGTTTATATAACTTATAGTATAAAAACACAAGAAGAAACGGTAAAAGTAAAATTATTTAACTTAATGTTAAATCTAAATGATAAGGTTAAAATAGGAACATAAACTTGTCTAAATTATATTTGAGGAGATTATTTCGACCCCTACCCACCTTAGCTTCGAAATAAATCAATTTGGAGCTATTTTAAACCGAACTTGACTTTCTAATAAAATAATATTTTTTGTGTTTCCAAAAGAGCCCCTCTCCTCCCTTATAAAAGGGCACCTCCTCCCTCTCTTCCTCACACCACATTGAGCCTTCATGCTCGGAAAAACCCTGAAAAATTATCTTCTACCCTTCTCTATAAACATCCTAGAGGTCCTGATCTTCTTCAAAGTCCAATTTTAGTTCCCTAAGAGGAGGTCTCAAAGAGGCACTTCAAAGAAGAGGCAATGCCTGTTACCGATTCTTTCACCTTTATTTCTTCTTCCACTTCTTCTTCTTAGGTTGTTTCATTATTAATTAATAACATCAGTATCACTAATATACTGATATATCATTATAAGTATGAAACAACCCTATTTCACCATCTATACATCCTACGGAAAACGAAATCACCGTGTGTGCGTACGTACAGAATATTTCTCCACGCCGTGGTGTAATCTATTTTCCACCACCACCATACTTGGATGGGTATAATGGTGTAAATAATGACTATATATGACTATTATAAAGTGATATTGATTCTCAAATAGTATACATACACTCAAATACAATTCGACGATCATAGGAAAGATATCATCACTCGTGCGTACGTACGGAATACCGTCTCCACGATGTGATGTGACTCATTCTACATGATCGACATTTAATACTGCTTATATAAATGAATTTATTGAATGAATATGATATATATTACAGTAATACCATTCTGTAAATGATGTATCTATAACCTAAATAGAAGAATAATAATTTATTCGATAAAACACGCATAAGAACAAAAAGTAATAAACACCTGAATAACAAGTAGTAATAAAATATTACTAATAAGGAGCTAATAATATGACCATATATGATATCAAAACAATAATTATGATTCTTGAATATGTCAATAACATTATTTAAATCCTTATACAGGAGGTTCGGACACTTACGAAACAAATCGGACCTAAGGTAAAGGAAATATCACAATCTCATTTTTATTCGAGATTGTTTATACTTTAGTATTTTCTGGGGTGTATTTTATCATACAAATCCATGTTTCCTCAAAATGTAATATTGTTTCCATCCACCTAAAATTTTTTCAAATCCAATTTTACCCTTCGGTGAGTTTTTAGTAATGGATATGAAAGGAATCTTTTTTCATTTTTCGTACGAGGTACTTAATGACTTTTCTGAAAAAAGTACGGGAAGAATGTTTTTTTAAATTATACGGCATGAATGGATTTTTAAAACATTATTTCCAAGAATATTCCTTTACATGTTTTCATGTTTATTTGTAATCAACTTCTTTTATTTTAAAATAGTATGACATGTTAAGAAAGGAAAAATGTTTTTGAAGTAGAAAGGATATTTTCTTCAAGAATGGAGTTCATGTGTTTTATCAAAATTATTTTCCATCTAAGATAATAAAGGGTTCCATTTTTATCCCTATTATAACATTGATTTGATTATGTTGTGATGGAATTATTTTTATGAATTCCTTTATCTTATATGAATTGTTTTATAATGTCATGTTGTTTAAGAATCCCATTTTTATTACATGGGTTATGCTATGATGTATGGTTTATGATTTTGTGGCACACATAAGAGTGGTATCATTATAAGATCGGTGGGACATATATCTCCCTCCAATGCATTGGGTAAAGATTTTATATCTCATGAGATAGACATGGCTGGAACGGCAAGTTAAACCGCTTCAGGAGAACATCAATATCATCGAGATCATGAAGCAATCCTTTTATGTCGAACAACCATATGAAAGTCTCATCGTCGTTCACCTTACCCTTAGGGAACATTCTTGTGTATTAAAAGGATATGTATCAAGACTATAATATTAGAAATATGTATATTGTATTTTTAATATATTATTGTTCATAATTTCTTCTTATCTTTACTTTATAAAGGATGTTTATTTTTATACAATAAAACATAAATTGTATTTTTAATTAGTATTAAATGACATATAAGTTGTTTTTTATTAATTAATATATATTTAATATGAATAATAAAATATTATATTTAAATTATTATTTTTATATATAAATGATCATATAATTTTTTTATTGTCAAAATATAATTTTTTTAAAGGTTCAAAAATTGTTACTCTCAAAAAAATAGAGTATTACTCAATTAATTTTGATATTATTTTAAAACTAAAAAAATCAAATATTTATAAAATTATTTTTCAATACTAAATATTTTTTTTTAATTCGAACATTGAAATTATCAAATGGTGAATTTTTTAAAACATTTCGAGATAGTCGAATTTTTGTGTCAAAAATAAAAACCATTTAAATATACAATGTGTATTATAACATCCTATTAGAACAAAAAGTGATGTAATAATTACTATAAATGATATAGACTTCCAAATTTTTTTTTACCTTTATAATATTGTGATTTTCTTTTGATTTGGTTAGTCTTGTAAATATTTTATGAATCCTCCAAAACAATTAGAATATTTTATGTTTTTAAAATGATTTCTTTAAAAGATTGACTCACTTAAAAAAAGGGTAATATTTTATCATTTTGGGATCATAACCTTATAAGATAATGAAAACCTCTCTTATTTGGTATGAACCAGGGGAAAACCATAATAAGTATTGTGGTTTTAGTTATTTAATTACATGATTCCAAAACCCATGTTTGCGAATTAATAAATAATTCCCCACTCATGTCTTATATATTACAACCCAATATCAAATTTATCTCAATATATATCCATGGATAACATAATTAATCTTACCTCCCATCTCTAGTGTTCTATCATGGTTTCCCAATCTCTCAAAAATATCCTCCTAGGTATTTGGAGTCACACTCTCTAGGTAAGAGTTCTTTTCCTTCTCCACTTTATTCAAGAATCTTCATTATATTTTCAATCTTATCTCTATTTTATAATATTTGTTTATTTTATTCCATATCCCACTTACCTAACTTATGATTTATAAATAATTATAAAACCATTTTATCTCTCATTAATCCCTCTCCGGAACATTTATATGCCCCGTTATGCTGCTGAAATATCACAATGATTATTCATGCCAATCAATTTTGTATTGAATTACTATTCTAATTTATTATCAAGGTTGTTAAACATGATGAACTAAAACATATTTATTGGGGACTATCATGTATGTATTTTAAAATCCTAGATCATGAAATAAAATATGATGATGAATGAATCAATGTTTCAATATCTTTGTGGAACACTTAAGTATGAGAATAAAATGCTAGTGACAGGTGCACCGTGAATTATATAGCTCTCCCCTAAAATGGATAATTTATAGTCTTTTAATAAAACATATTCTGATTGAGAGTGAACTTTTTTCCTATATGGGAAATTGTCCATCATTATTTCTTGGTAGTTATCCTTGACCTATATTTATGATGTAGTGTTTTAATTTGATTTCAAATTTTCCATGTTGCCTTTTTGATTATAAAGCTATATCATGTATCATAATTCATGTTTGTGATTACTACTCCTTTTATGACCTAGTTATAGTGTATGGTATAACATTTATTATTCTCTTCATGTTACATCATATTTTTTTCCTTACTGCGATTTATAGATCGCACATTTTTATGTATGTCCCTAGGTAATCCTATGTCATTTTAAGTAGACCATGTTAAAAATGTTTTTAATAATGATGATGTATTCCTTGTTTTAAGTTGTCATATGATGTATCTTATTACCAAATAAACATGACATATCAATATTCTTCATTCTATTATGTTTAAACTTTTTTTATGAAATCATGTTCTAATGTTAAATAATGATCATGGTTACCATAGTTGGCATTAAATGGAATGTTTTGTTATTTTTGGGAATAGGATTAGAGAACTCTAGCCAACGATATGTGGATAAGAATATTTATGAGAAAAAATCCTTATGTTTTGGTAAGAATATTATAAGTTGTTTTTATAGAAATTACCTACCTATTTGGATACTACATGTGGATATGGAGTTGGGATAGATGTACAAAGTAGTGAAACCCAAAAACACCACATTAATCTATACTCGAACGAGAAATGGTGAACCAAAATAGCCTTTTTGCACACCTGTTTTGACACTCTAGGTGGATATGTGTTTCATAATTAATAAGTTCATTTTAAACTCTTATCTTGAAGAAAATAATCATAAGAATATATGTTAGGACATAGTACATGTATAACATGGATTGATGCCTATAAATTCACATGTCAAGAAAATAGATTTAATTTATATGTTATATATTTAATTTCATTCGATTCCCATTTATATTTTTATTTATTTAAAAACAATCATCCTTATTTTTCTCTTTATTATATTCAATCTATATAAATATGTGTAATTAGGTATGAAGACAATGTGATCCCAACTTTAATGAGATTACTAGATTGATGAGAGTGAGAATCATGGACTTTATGCTTATACTCTCTAAGATAACTCTGGTTCTGAACAGAAACATAGATTAGGTGGAGCACCCAACCCTCCAAATAATGAAAAATATTCAATTTAGAGATTTATGGGATAATAGCCATCAATTTTCTATAGATAACCTAATTCATTAATAACAGAATAATGGATCAATGTCATTTAGAAGATCTTCTGCATCCTTCAATGATATGAGAAAGATAAGGTTTTACTACTCTATTTATCGTATGAAGGGAGAAGATAATCAGTGGTGTAAATTGATAATGAATACAAAGCATGAAGAATATATCAAAGCAGTGTAGTGGAATGAATTCTAGAATATGTTTTTTGAAAAATATAATCCCCATTCTTACTGACATAAAATTGAAAGGGCTTTTCGTTCCCTAAAAAAAGAAGACAAATCTATCGGGGCGTACAAGGAAAATATCATGAGACACGCACAATATTCCACTTCCTTTGAAGTTTCCAATGAATGAATGGCTTAAAAATTCAATATATTGTAAAAAAATTATTCTATAAAATTCCCTAGTGATTCATGATTTTGATAAATATGAAGAAATTGTACGACATGCCCTTAAATTCAAAATAGAGATATCCAAATTTCAATGGTATCACAGGGATTAGAAGAGAAATGGTGAATTTAATTTAGGTGTTAATATATGTAAATATAATGGTGCTATAAAACATCGACATCTGAGTTTCCAAATTCATAGAAAGAAGCACCCCTAAAATTTCCAATATGGGAAGTTGTAATTATTTAGGTGCAAGAAGGAAGGGAACCTAGCTTGTGATTTCCAATTGGAGAAACCAACCAATGAAATGGTAGAAAAAATAAACCTGTCAACCCTCAACACATTTTTCATTACTTCAACTACAAAAAACAACGGTTGTTTCAAACTAGTGCACTAATCCATGGGTATTCAAAGAAAACCAAGAACCTCCAATGTAGAAAGCGTTGGGTTTTTTCATCCCAACTAGTGTGGTAGATCCTGATATTTAAGTTGTGATAGCTACAAAAGGTATTCATTAAATAATAGTGAACATACTATTTGATTATATTTTTCAATATTCTGTGATATAATGATATTTTATTATAACTATTCAAACACCACCACAGATAATGGAAGAATAGATTTTAGTGAAAATGGAAAATGGAGAAATTATTTTATTCTTAGTATATAACTCTTCTCCTATAAAAATATTTTCACTGAACATCCCAAAAAACAATTTTCATACTCTCTTTTGTATAATTTGATAGACTTCTATGTATGGATGAGATTTCCTTGCATAGATCCAACATAAATTACCACATGAAGGTAATCACTCTTTCTATTGAGAATCTTCCACTATTTATGTACACATGAATAGAGGAGGGTGATTTTTATTTGGAACCCACATCTCAAGAATGAATATTATTTCACTATAATAATGTATATCTAGCTCAAATGATTGATTCTAATGAAATTATCATCCTCGAAAACATGACCATTGTGTGAAAATACGATGATATATTTCTTGAGGAATTTTTTTGTCTTCCACCTAATGGAGAGGTTGATATTCAAAAAATATTATATTATTTTCATTACCATAATTCATGACTCGGTATAGAATTACGGTTGTGGAACTCGATGATATTAAGATAAAATAACATAAGAATCTTGATAAAGGGTTCACACACCTAATTGCATCACCATAAGGTGCAATAGTCTTCTTCATAAAAAAGAAGGATGGGTCAATTCAGATTTCCATTGATTATCAAGATCTCAAATATATCATAATAATGAACAAGTATCATCTTCCATGGATCTATGACATTTTATCAACTATGTGGAGCACAATTATTCACCAAGGTGGACGTGTAGTCCGGGTATTACCAAGATTAATTTTAGGAGGATATCCCCAAGATTTAATTTCAAACAAGGTACTAGAACTATGAGTTCTTAGTAATTCCATTAAGACTAACCAGTGCTCTATAAATCATTTTGTAAATGATTGATTAAGTATTTAGGGATTACATAAAAATTCTTATTTTACAATTTAAAAATGATATTGTATTATGATATGAAACTAAATTAGAGTGTGATGATCATCTGATCACTATGCTAAAGATCTCGAGACGCTTTATACAATGTAATTTTTTTTATTTCTTACTAAAATAAGTCTCATTATTGTTACATATCATCGCAAGGAAAGGGATATATGTATACTCTTCAAAGATAGAAGCAATTGAAGTATGGAAGGGGTTAACATCATTATGAAATACCCATAGATTCCTTGGATTTTTTAGGTATTATCTCCAATTTGGGTGAAATTTGTTTTGATTATAAAACCCTCTAACCATGGTAAGTCATAAGGGATTCAATTTTACATAGAATGATGAATGTGAAAGAGAACTTCATGGAGTTGAAAAGCAGTCATATCATGACACATATATTGAAACTACCCACAATTGGAGAACTTTTCGTGGTATTAAGAGATTATTTGAAGAAGGTTCTGGGCTATGTGTTATTTAATAATAAAAAGTGATTTCCTATGCTCTAAAAAAGATGAAATTTCACAAATAGAACTACCAAAATAATGATCTAGAATTGGCTACAGTGATCTTCACATAGAATATTTGGTCAAATTTTTTCAATGGAGTGAAGTGTGAAATTTATATAGATCTCATATTCCATGAGTATATATACGCACAGAAAGAGGTAAATATGAGAAAATGAAGAGGGTTTGATATGATCAGGAACTATGACTTCTCAATTCACTACCATCCTCAAAAAGAGAATAATGTGGATGATTTTCTATGATGAAAATATCCCTCAATTCTATTATTGATGAAAATTGAGAAGGATTTTATAGTAATAGATTTTAAAAGGATGGACATGATAATGATAAATGAATTGAACATCATCAATACATTCAGAAATGATTTCTCAAATTCCCTTATGGATGAGAAAAAGGAGGCTCAATGTGATTATGTGTGAATTCATAAATGTGGTAGCTATAAGAAAAGGGATATTCTTTTGCGCCAATATTAATGATGAAATAGTTTTATGATTTTTGTTTGGGATATGTTTATCATTAAATACTATCTTAAAATATATGCTATTGATGATATAAATAGTTCGACATTATCCATCCATCTTGGAATCACAAAGATGAATTGAGATCTCCGAGAGATGTATTAGTGGGATGAAATGAATAAGAATATCACCAAATATACATAAATATGAATTTTATGTTTACAAGTGAAGGATGAAATAAAAAATACATGGGGATGATGAGACCATTACCCATACCGACATTATAATTGGAAATATCACAATAGACATTGCCACTGATCTTCTAAAGACATAAATGAAATAATTATATCTAGTTTTTTGTCGATCTTCTTACAAATACTAAAAAATTAATTACAATTCAAAATGACTTATCAATAAATAATCATGATATAATATTCATTAGATAATTGGAGAGGCTTTATGGAACAACATTATCGATTGTATCTAATCAAGACCCATGATTTACGTCTATGTACTAAAAGAGTATCTATCATGCTCTAAAAAATGAGTTGAACTTCATCATGGAATATCAACCTCAAATTGATGGAAAATATGGTTGGACTATTAAATAATTTTTGTACATGATTAGAGGATACTCAATGTAATTCAATGGAGGAAGGGACCAATAACTTACTTTAGCTGAGTTCTCATAAAATAATTGTATCCACTATGGGATCCAAATTTCTTGACCCGATTCCATTTATGGGATGTGGTGAAGAACACCTATATTTTGGGAAGAAGTTGGTGATTGAAAACTGATAGGTTCTGAAATGGTCAAGGAAATAGTGGAAATGGATAAGACCATTGTAAAGACCCGTAAAATTCAAGGAATTTTTTTTTCTTAATTTTCTATGGAATTTTACAAGAACGTAGTTTCTGACGGCACCTGATTATGGGGCCCGGTGTGCCCGGAATCATTTTCCGAAGGTTGGCTTGTGTACGTTAAGTGAACGAATAAGCGGGCTTTTCTAACTTTTGAACCGGTGCTCAGAATGAAATTCTGAGGGCACTAATGGAATCGTAGCGCTGCTATTTTTTTAGAAACACCTTTTCTGGAGTTTTGTTTTCATAGGTGTGGTTTTTAATTTCTGGGGTTATGTTATGAAATAAAATAAAGTGGTGCGACAATTTTATTTTATTTCACTTAAAGCCACTTAAAGCCACTTAAGCTAAGTTAAGCAGATAGGGTGGAACCCAAAATATCCTACCCTCTTGGTAGGAATTTTGTGAGGTTGGGCCCGCATAGGTCCCACCGTTTCTTTCCTCCTATGTAATGCACCCACAACCCCCTATTTTATTTAAAGTCAACCAGTGCGTTTACTTAAATTATAAATGCCCCTCTTAATTGGGAAGTTAAGTTGTTACCATTAATTCATTGAATTAATGGTTTGTTTCTTAACTTTGAATTTAAAATTGTTGGAATGGGAATAAAATAAGACCATCACTTGTCTTTTGAGGGGTGGCTTGTTGAGAGGATTTGGAGAAAACTATAAGGCCCGAAGATCTTAATTCTCATTCGCGAAGAATGCGAAGAACGCGAAGAACGCGAAGAACGCCGGCCTTCGACGTAGGGTGAAAAAGAACGCCGAACCCTCGAAGATCGACGACGCGACGCCGTGTACCGTGACGCTGACAATTCTCCTTCCACGTCGTTTCTTCCGCGACGTTCCTTCCCCACGACAACCATCGATCAACAACCGATTAAGGTATGGGATTTCGGTTCTTTTAATTCTTTGTGAATTATATCCTCAAAATTGGTTTAATTGGTGCAATTAAATATGTTTGTTTTTAATCCTATGAGTTTGACTATGCGATGCCGTGTACCGCGACGACATCGATACCCCTTCCGTGATGAGACGATCCTCTTCTTCCGCGACGAACTCATGTTGGACAACAAAGTTGTGGTAGGGGTTTGATTAATTTAAATCTTTGTGATTTATACCTACGGCGTATGATTAAATATTTGTTTTGAGACTATTAAAACTGCTAACACGGTGGGTGCGGGCCAACGAACAAGTCCGAACCCACCGCCCTTTTCATTCTTGGTGTGCGGAATGGCGGACGATGACAAAACAAGCCGCACGGGCGATGTGAGGTCCTTGCATTGAAGGACGGGCCATGGGAGGGAAATTGGCGAAGGAGGCGCGTTTTTCCGACCCCCGAAACTCGTCTGGTGGTCCGAGGAGCAGCCCGCAGGCGGCATGTAGCGGCGGCGCCCGATGCGCCGCCGGGAGGAGCCGCCGCGACTGAAGCGGTGGCGGCAAGGCGCGGTCCCGCGACCGCGTGGAATCAGAGGGGGACGGGACACGGCCGGCTGCCGCATCCGCTGGAAAGGCACTGTCCCGCAACCTTGCTTTACCGCATGGGGACGGGACGCTGCCGGCTACCGTATCCTTTGGCAAGGGCGGCCCCACGCGGGGCCACAACTCCTTTACGCGGGGGCAGCGCACCCCCTGCCAGCGGCTCGGCCGTAACGGCCGAGCCGACCCACCGGCCACCTAGCCCGCACTAGCCGGGTCGCGCCTAGGCCGGGCCGGGCCGCGCCGGCCGGGCTGGGTCACGCCTCGCTGGGTCGACCCAGGGGGGATTGGGCCGGGTCGGTCCATTCCCAAACACCCCGTTTACGGACCCTTTTCGGTCTTTTTCCCATATCTTGGGCTAAGGATATCTGATCGACGCACCGTTAGCGGCGATGTGATCCTTGGATCGATTCGGTCGTTTTGGCATATTACACTCAAGGTTTTGGAATACTTTGTATTCAGCCGGGTTGATTCATACACGAAACCAACCGGGCCCTCGAAGCGGAAACACTTATATTTTGAACTCCGGATGTCCGATTGACGTGCCGTCGACTTTGATGGATTCCTCTAAATGATACAGATCTTTTGGCTTACATTGCCCGAGGTTTGGACGCAGGTGGAGTATGGTCGGGTTGGGTTTGACTTAAATCCCAACCGGGCCTCTGGAACGAAAAGGCCAATAACTCTCAGACTGGGCGTCCGATTGACGCGCCCTCTGTGACGTTGAGTTCCTGTTGATGATACAGAACTTTTGGATACATCAACACTGGACTATGTGTCCGTTGATGTATCAGCCTCTCGGCTCATGGAGCGGACCCTCCCAAATGAGCTTGCTGTGTGTGGGAATCCTAGAGCTGGCTACAACTGCGATGACAACGACGACTCTACAGAGATCCTCAGTGGATTCGATGACGACAACTACACCACTCAGCGATCCTATGTGGATCAGTGCTACCGATCCTGTGTGGGTCCGATCCTATGTGGGTCAGCGCTCAGCGGCCCTGTGTGGGCCAGCGCTTACAGATCCTGTGTTGGTCCGATCCCATGTGGGTCTTTGCGAGTGTTAGTTACCTATCGATCCTGTGTGAGTCATATCCTTTGTGGGTCATTGCTGGGGTTAGTTATCTATCGATCCTATGTGGGTTAGATCCTTTATGGGACATTGTGGGGGTTAGTACCTATTGATCATTTGTTGGTCCGACGACTTAGATGAATCGGGGGATATATCTGACCATCTCTATCGTCATACGAAGAAGTATACATGTGTGAGTTGAATCATGTTTTTCTTTCCTTTGTGGATTGTGTTGTGCTATCCTGTGTGGATTACGTTTTTTTCCTGTGTGGAGTGGGTTGTACTTGGTCTCGGATGTTGGATCAGAACCTAGAATTGATAAAATAGGTATATGTTTGGGCATATACCTATGTAGAGTCGGGTGTTACTTTTTGATTGTATCTATCCTTTGTGGATTATCCAATGTGTATTTTAGGAGACCTTCGAGGGTCTCGGGGTCCCTACTGAGTAGCTTATACTCATCCCAACACGGGCCATGCATACACTACGTTGTGTTGGTTGCAGACGATGGACAACGCTGATCGTGGTGGAGGCTTATGGAGCAGGATGGTACTTGGAGGTGGACCCCTAGGTGAGACGTACTCGGAGCGGACGGCTAGACCTGATGAGCTATGGAGGCTATCTGAACTCACCCTTCAGGTGGGACTTCTAGTGGATGGCTCAACGTTGCGGCTTTACTTTTCAGTTGTTGTTTTCCCTTTCCAGTTGTACTTTATATTCAGTTTGGGTTTGTATTTTGGCCCACTTACTTTTCCTCACTTATTGTTGTACATAGTTTTTACATAGTGTTTACTTATACTGCTTTCTTGCTCTGTGGTGTTTGTTTACTTTACAAAGGCAATGCCTTCCATTTTTACCGGGATTCATGCCTTAGTGCTAGTCGCTAGCCCCTAGCCTTTGGAAGGCAGGCTTGGGGTAGTCACGACACGGGCCCCGAGGACGGGTCGTGACAACCATTCACCAGCACATCAAGGATTCTCTGAGTAAAAAATTGAGAAACACCAAAAATCACTAACGAGACCTAGATTTTGGTGTTGGAGACATGGAATTCCTATTCATATATCCATGTAATAAAATAATGAAACTTCTTAAGAAGGTTAATATTTGTTTAAGATATATCATCCCCTTTGAGATCCTTGATTGCATTAGAGTGGTGTCTAATCAAGTATAACTTAGACCTATCATATCTCAAGTACAAGATATATTCAATGTATATCTCTTGTATAAGTACATACCAGACCCATCACATTTACTAAATCCATAGGTGGTACAGTTGGAGAATGATCGCTCATATGAGGAGAAGCCAGGGAAGATCTTAGTTTATAGAGAAAAAGTTACACAAAATAAGGAAATTCACATGGTCAATGTGTTGTGGAGAGACCAAAAGTATAAATAAGCAATGTGGGATCTAGAAGAAAAGAAGAAAAAATTACCGTAATTTGTTTTGTTATGGGGAAAAAATAAAAGGAGGAATTTTAGAAGGGGGGCAGATCATATCAAATGAAACTTTTGTGAATAAAATTACGAATAATTTTTAATCAAATTCCCTATTATTGATTATGTATATAGAAAAAACCTTAACTTATTTAGTTTTAATATATTCCATAAAATTTGAAATATTGTTAAGAATAATTACCATAAATAATATAGTTTTTGAATAGAGATCCAATGATTAGTATAAATACAGGGTTATGATAAATATAATTATCACAGAAAAAAGATGTGATAGCCTCAACTTGTTGAATCATACCCTATGAAGCTCATTTATCAGATTTTATGAAGGAGGAGTCTCTAGAATTTTTGTTTAACCAAGCCCATGTTGAGATCCAATAACCTATAACTGGGAGAAATTTTTTATTGGAGAAGTTTAATCTCATTGAGATAATAGACCATACCATGTATGTCGAACCACCCCATGAAATTATCACCACCACACACTATGCCCTTAGGGTGTTTTAAGGATTATTGGATGGATATGATTCAAGACCATATAATTATGTATTTTTATATTTTATTATCAATATAATATGGTTAATATTTTATTTAAATAATTACATAATAAATGATTTTCATTATTGTACAATAAAACGGAAAATTTATTGTTAATCAGTATTTAATTTCAATTAATAAGTTTATTTTGATGAAATAATGTTATTTTTAAATAAATAATAAAATATTATTTGATATAATTTATATTCAATAAAAATTAACTTAAAATTTTTATGAAGTCAAATGTAATTTTTAAAAGGGTTTTAAAAATGTTATTTTCAAAAAAACCATCATTTCTCAATAAATATAGATTTTATTTTAAAATATAAAATACACATATTTATAAAATTATTTTGCTAAAATAAATATTATTTTTGGAATCCAATTATCAAAATTAACAAATTTTGAATTTTTGATAATTATATAAGACAGTGAAATTTTTGGGTAAAAATTAAATACCATATAAATATACTATGTGTATTATGATATCATAACCACCCAAATGTGTTGTAATAAAAAATATAGGGTATCCAAGATAAAATATGTGTTTTTCTTTTAATATTCTGTTATTTTATGGTTATTGTTTTAATTTTTTTCTGACATTAATAACCCTTTAAAATGTAATATATTTAAATGTTATAAAATCATTTCTTTAAGAGTATTACTCACTTCGCATATCATGATTTATAGCTCACCCCTTTCTTATATAAGTTCCTAAGTTATACCATGTAGTTTTATGTACCAGTAGGTTAAGGTTTTTTTCATTTAAAATGATTTATTCCTTATTTTAAGTTGTTAGGTAATGTAACTAATTTCCAAAGATAATAGGCTTTTCCATATTCCAGGGTGTATTAATATTTATTTAATGTAATATTTCATGTTTTAATTTTATATAAAGAGAAGATTTTTGATATCCTCTCAGCTGGTGAGTCTTGAATGACCACTATGATTGTCACATGTATCAATTCATTAGTGATAAACTATATGATACTCAACCTCACCATTTACATCATAGATTCTAAAATCCTTCTTAAATGAAAATCCATTCCAATAAATCCTTTCCCACAGATGTCTTCAACACCCTCTACATTAACAAATTTGATCATATCAAAGGACCATATATTTTAGTCCTGACAAGATCCTTATGGCATAGAAATGATAACCTATCCTACATCAATGAACCACTAATTAGTATCATTCATAAGGTCTAGAAACCCTCTATGGTATTTGATTTTTGGTTAGTGTCTTTTCATTGTAACCTAAAAAATATTATCAAATATTCTAGTAAACTACTTATGCCTCTATCTCCATTCCATTATCTCCGAAAACCAAAGTGATTTCTTCCCCAACAAAATTATTGTGAGAATTAAAATTATTTGCAATGAAACATTCTTTATAGTAAAACTTATAATATAGCTCAAATTGGTATCATGGGCTAGAAAATAGGCAAGAAAAAAATACATTTGTTAGACTAGAATTTCACTTCCATGGGTTTGTGAAGATCAATATGGGAATCTTTTGTAAATGGTTTAATGTGGTTATTTAATGTGTCACTTCTGCCTCCTGCATTATCAAAATCAATGGTATAATTATGGAGATCTTCTGTACCACTAGGTCCCTTTCACATGGAGTCACCATTTCTCCTTCCCACTTCATTTTAATGTATTATGTGTGTTCAATTATAATTTCAACATCATCAAATGTTAATACCATTCATGGTGTGAGACCTTTGTCTAGGGGACTTATATATCCCACATGTTCTTCTTTGATTATTTTGTACTCTTATCCATATCCAAATTGAATGAATTCAAGATTATATAACTTCAACTTTTATATTATGATAATGTGTTGGGGTAAGGGGTTAATCTCTCAAGGGAAGAAACCTTCAACACATGAATTCCCTCTTATAGAAAGAGAACCTCCAAAATTCATTCGGTAATCATATGGTCAAAAAATAAAAAACAAATATCAATGACTTCATGTGATCTTCAGATGCTAAAAATTGAGGAATAATCTACAATCCATTAAATATTGAAAAAAAAATACAATGATTAAATTTAAAAATGGATTGAAATGTAGGAAAAAAATTCTAGGTATGTCATTCACATAGTCCATCCCCTCTTATTTTATGAGCATTTTTATATTATACAAAATAAATATAGAAAAAATTCAATTACATATCAACGACATTGGAGGGGGGGTCTCAATAACAGAGTAAAAAATATTCAATCTATATTGGGGGACAAGATATGGAAACCCAAACATGATGGGGGAATGAGGTTAAGGTGTCTGCATCTCTCTAATGATGCAACATGTTAGGTTAATTAGGCTCTTATCATTGCTTCTTCTAGTATATCATGTGGGGTTTTCCCAAACTCCTTCTATGCGATTTTTATTTGAGAATAGGTAATAGGGAAATTTTTATGTTTTGGAATGACCTATGGATAGTAAAAAACAATAGAAAAATATAAAACATACACAACCCCTGAAGGACTATAAGATGAAAAAACATCTATATTTACTCAATGTGGCCTATAACAGTTGGTTAATTTTGAAAATATTTTCCTATTTTAATTATAGAGAGAGGAATTTTATCAACAAATTCCAAATTGTGAGAGATATGGATCTGGATGGCCTCCCTATGAGTTCAAAAACCTTCACATATATTGTAAAATCTATCTATTATCTAGAAATTACCACATCAGTTTTGGAGGCCATTGTTATTTGGAAAACCATCTAGAACCTCATAATCCTACAAAAAGCACAATATTTCTAGTGGTAGGATTTCTTCAAAATCCACTGCCTTATATGGATTTCCTTTAATTACACCATGAAAAGGAGAAACCAATGTGTTCAATATGCATGACCATGGATGAATCCTACGTGCCTACCAGGTTTTACAGTCCTAGAACCAAGGACATCTGGAACACCAAAAATCCTATATTTGTTCACCTTTTAGAAATGGCCCCCATATTTACATCTATTCTCATCAAATGCTCATAACTTATTCCCATTTAAAAACAGAGTTCCATTTTCATAGTGGATGGGTTTATTTTATTTAGGAGGAATGGAAATGTGTTTACCTTGGTATTCAAACCACGAACCTCTTGGATCAATCATGCTTCCCACTAGTTATTTGTGTAGATCCACAAAGATATCCTTTTTGATGACCATGTGGTCATGATTGGTCGATTAACCTAGAACCCTACCTTATAGGAATCTTGGAAATTAATGATGACATATCACCCTCAAATTACAGAATCACTGGATTTTGTGTGGTTTTCAATGACTCTTCTAGAATGATCATAGTTGAAATAAAACATTTATTCACGGTTTACATCAAACCATTAGTATTGTACGAACAAGAAAACATAATTAAAATGGAATTTATTATTGAGAGTGGGTGGGAATATATCACCCTTGAGATAGACTACATCAAATTGTTTAATGATATATCTTTTTTGGAGGCCAGATTCCATCTATTTAGTATTTTAGTCTTAAATATCATTTCGTTGTAGCATTGCATATCATATTACTCCATCTATTTTACCAAATTATAGGGTAATGAAGATGAAGATCATTTGGCTATGTTGACTCTTGCGAATGATCAACTTATCTAGTTGGATTTTTTCTGTAGTTGAATGACACACCATGGTTTATAAGAACTATTATCTCTTAACATATGATTCAACTTTTTTCCTAAAAAACGTTTTAAGGTACCTTTTCAAAAAATATGAAATCCTACATTAAAACTGGAATAGAACCAGATTATAAACATAGAAACAAATTGGAGTTCAAATATTATATATATAAGAATATAATACTAATATTATAATGTAATATAATTTCAATTTAAAATTTCAATAAAAAAATTTCATTTAAGAGATATTTACAGTTAATTAAAAAAAATTCAATCCAATATACAAAATACTCATAACATGATTTTTTAAAAAATCGACCTACATATAAAATACTGTACCTATAATAAAACCTATTGATTTTTGTAACAACACATAAAAAAGTGAAATTGTTAATTACCAAAAATTGTAATGATTCCCCATAATTAGTGGTGGGTGGTATGGGTTGGGTGGAGGTAGGGTTGGATATGGGGTGAAATCCTTAGGATTACATATTTACAATGAAATTCATCATTTCATTGTATTCCATGTTGGGGAATGTAATCAACCTATTACTAAATATATTAATTATATTATGAGTTCTTATTTTAATCATATTGTTAATAATTATATTATAAATATTATGATAATAAAGACCAATTAAATATTTTATTAATTATTAATTATTTTATGAATTATTAATTATATTATGAATTATTCAATATATAATTAGTTAATAATATATTTAAAGTATACAGTTTATAAATGAATATGTTAATTGTATTATCATTTATTAATTATTTTATTTACTTAAATTCGTATTAATAATTATATCATTAAACTAAAATGAAAATTTTATATTGAGAATAGGAACCATGAGTTATACTTGAAACATAGTTAGTAGGGTTGATGTGCGGTGGATTCTGACACATCACAAATGAATTATGGATCATTAATAGAGATTTTAAAGACAATATAAGATAATTTACTTGGTTTTGATAATGTGACAAGAATTTTAAACTAGAATGACACTATAATATTGAAAATATGTAGTTGGAGTCACACTAGCTCCCCCACTTATCAAATTGATGTGTGTCAATTACAACACTTCACAAATTAATTATCAACATTTATCTTAAATTTTAAATGTAGTAAGATTTTTTTAATATATATTGAGGATGCGATGATCGTTTAAACAAAACTAACAATTTTAAATTGAAAACAATCACTTTGAGTCCTACTAGACACATCATGTTCTATATTGACATGTGGTTGATTCATATACATCAAAATTTTATTATGGAACATTTTCCTAATTTTAAAAAAAAATTGTAATTTGGTTTCTCATTTTTGACTATGTGATGCACATTTTATACTAAAATTATACTTTTATATTGAAAGAACACAACTTGTGTCAAAATAAAAACATTTTGTGTGAAATTGGCATGAATTAATTTCCTACATATCACAAATGAATAATGGATCATTTTCATAATGTTTAAAAATAGTATGCGCTCATTCCCTCAATTTTGACTATGTGATGCATGATTTAATAATAAATGACAATTAAAAATTTAAAACGTGAACTACAAGTCATAAAAACCACCTCATGTTCATAATTAAATTGAAGATAATTTTAATATTCCACAAATGATTTTGGGATCATTGTCCTAAATTTAGAAAACAATTGATGCTCAGCTACTTGGTTTCGACAATGTGACCTTCATTTTAAACTAAAATTTCTCTTTTATATTGAAAATACACACATAGAGTCATGTTGACCACATAATGTGTTATATTATCTTGTTGTAGATTCCTATATATAAAAAATAATTTATGGATCATTGTATTACAATTTGAAAACAATTTTTTTTCTTCTAGGTTATAGAATTGTGATAAACATTTTAAACTAATATTACACTTTTATATTGAAAATACATAATTTTAGTCAAACATACCTCATCATTTTTATTATTGATGTGTGGTCGATTATTATACATAAAGAATTAAATATGGGTCATTTTCATAATGTTAAATGATAAAAAAAATTCCTTTGTTAATGAGACATATGTTTTAAAACTACATTATACTTTTAAATTGAAAACACACACTAGGAGTCATACCAACCACATCATGTGTTAGAATTACATGTGGTCAATTCCTAGATGTCAGCAATATGTTATGGAATGTTTTAACGGTGTATAAAAATTATCCATCTTCATTTTCGTTATTTGGTCGTTGTAACATTAATTTTAATCTAATATGAAACTATTATATTGAAAACACACACTTCAAGACATACATGCCACATCGTGTGTCAGATTGATGTGTAGTTGATTACAATAAAATAAAAATGAACTATAGATTATTTTTATAAGGTTTTTAAAAGAATATTAGGTTTTTTCTATAATTTTTTATGTAACATATTTTTTAAACTAAAATGAAACTTCTATTTTTTAAACATGCACGTTCAGTCATATCTACCACATCATTAGTTAGATTTTTCTACAGTCAATTTCGGAAACACTCAAATAAATTATAGATAATTTTTATAATGTTTTAAAAAATAAGATATTTTTTCTTGGTTTTGGATATGTGACACATGTTTTAAAAGAATGACACTTTTTTATTAAAAAAAATTCATTCATACTGGCCACATCACATGTTTAACTGACATTAAGTTAATTCCAATATATCACACATGAAATAAGGATTGTTTTTCCAATTTTTAAAAATAATTAGAGTTTTTTAATGGTTTGGGATATGTGACATGTGTTGTAATCTAAAATGAAGTATTATATTGAAAACATGCACTTTGAGTCTTACCGACCAAATCCTGTTTTCGATTGATATGTCTTCAATTTCTAAATGTCACAAATAAAATTTAGATATTTTTTCTAGTGATTGTGAAAAACATGATCTCATTTTATTGGTTTTGGCAGTGTAATATTTTATTTTAACTAATACAACACTATTATATTTACGACACACACTATGAGTCTTACCGACCACATTGTGTATTAGATTGACATGAATTTGATTCTTTTTTATATCAAATGAATTAGAAACATTTTACTCATTATTGAAGATATTATATTCCTTTTTTATATTTTATATTTGTGACATTCAATTAATTAAAAATTAAACTTTCATATTGAAAATGTACAGTTTACGTCACATAGATCACAATGTGTGTTATATTGATGTGAGGTTTATTACTACACATAAAAAATGAATTACTAATCCTTTTTGTAATGTTTGAATAAAATATAATCCTATTTTACTAAATTCGGTACTATGAAACATGTTTTAAAGTAAATGGAACATTTATAATAAAAACATTCACATAGAGTCATATTGGCCACATCATGTATTAGATTGATGTTCAATATATTGTTATATTCCAAAATTAAATTATAGATCATTTCACTAATGTTTCAAGACATTATGAGATGATTTACATAGATTTTTCCTTATAAAATATTTAACCCAAATTTGACAATACAAAATACACACTTTTAGTCATATCGGCCACATCATTTTTCATATTTACATGAATTCAATTCTTATATCTGAAAAATGAAATTTTGATCATCTTCCTACAGATTGAAAAAAATAAAATCCAAATTTTTCAGTTTTTTCTATGTGGATCACATTTTAATCTAAAATGAGAGTATTATATTTGAAATTTTCACTTTTTTTCATACATTCAACATCAAGTGTATGAAATAATTATTGTTGATTTCTATATATTACCAGGGAATTATGGATTATTTTACTATGTTTAAGAAAAAAATTCTATTTTTTCATGGTTTTGGATATGTGATGTGAGTTTTAAACTAAATTTAATTTTTTTTATTAGAAATAAGGGATTTATGTCTTACCGAAAAAATCAACTGTCTAATTGGAATGTGGTCGATTCATACATATCAAAAATAAAATTTGGACAATTTTCTGAAATTATGTAAACATTATGATCTATAATTTTTGGTTTTGGTTACGTGAAGAGTGATTTAAACTAAAACGAAACTTTATTATTGAATACTTACAATTTGATTCATATATAGAACATTGTGTTTCATATTGACATGAATTTGACTACTATATGTCTCAAATGATTTATTAATCATTTTTTAAATGTTGGAAAAAATTATGATCTTGTTTTCCCTATTTTGGACATATGACAAGCATTTTATACTAAAATAAAACTTTCATAATGAAAATATGCACTTTTAGTAATACTAATCATATCATGTAGTAGATTGATGTGAATTAAATTTCCATACTTCAAAAAATAATAATGGATTATTTTCATTATGTTTGAAAACCAGATAATCTCATTTTATTTATTTTTATAGTGTGACATAAGTTTTAAACTAAACGGAAACATTTACAATAAAACAAATACTTGGAGTCATCCCATCCAGATCATGTTTAAGATTGATGTGAATTTAATTATTACATTCTATGAAGGAATTATGGATCATTTTCTTAAATATTCATGATAATATGACCCCAATTTCTCATTTTTGCCTATTTGACATGATTCTTCAACTAATTTGACAAATGAAAACATACACTTTGAGTAATATCGAACACATCATGTGTTTAATTTAGATGAATTCAAGTCCTGTAGACAAATAATGTTATTTAAATCATTTCCATATCGATTTAAATCAATAAGAGGTCATTTTAGTGGTTTGGTCTAAGTGATGCATGTTTTAAAATAATACAACACTTTTATATTGGAAACATGAACATTCAATCAAATTTTCTAAATCGTGTGTCAAAATGATGTGTGGTCTATTCTTACATGTTACGTAATAATTATAGATCAATTTCTAGGTTCGAAAATAATTTGATCTCAGTTTCTCAATTTTTGATAAGTGACATGTTTTGTAAACTAAAATGATAATTTTATATTGAAAATAAAAATAGTGATTTTATTGGAATCCTCATGGTTGAATCATGTTTTAAAGTTCACAAATCATATTCAACATGTCTAATCTATCTCAAATAATGTGTTGAGATGGCTGATTTTAATATGATTTAAATAAACTCTCACAATATATTAATTATTGTAAATCATGTTTGATTATTTTAATCTATATTTAATTTTTTATATAATATTTTTCATATGAATGATAAATTCTAATTCATTATAGGAATATTAATTCCTAAGACATTTTTACAAATATTTGGCTATGTCAGAGAAACCATAAGTCTTCCAGCTGTTCTGGTTTTTGGGAAATTCCCACACACTATGACCTATACACTGTTACCTAGACACTTCTACCCAGACACGGTTACCTAGACATAGTGACCTAAACACCTTGAACCATAAAATGTGACCCAAACACCATGACCGAGACACCGTGACCTAGACAGTGTGACCCAGACACCATGGCTGAGACACAATAACCCCGACACCGTGACCCAGAAACCATCACCCAAACACCATGACAATGACATGGTGACCCAGACACTGTGACCCAAACACTATTCCATGTTTTGAAAAAGGAATATTCATTTGTCATGAGACACTGTGATCCTGACACTGCATCAATGCTACCAGTTTCGGATCTCAATTCATCTATAAAATCATGACTATATCACTACTTAAAGGCAAAGAGGAAGACATCATTTCTTGGTGAAACTGATTCCATGTGATATTGTTTCATGAAAATTACTGACAACATTATTTAATTTGTTTTTTGATTTTCAATTTAATTTTTAACAGTCATCGTGGTGCCACATAAGGGCACTGAAATAATTAATGTTTCTTTATAGACATGTCACCTAAGAGTACTAGGTATGATTCGAATAATACATGCATCATATCACCTCCAACACATACAACACACAAAAAATGAATGTG
The DNA here is from genome assembly GCA_963277665.1 of Viscum album. NCBI lineage: Eukaryota > Viridiplantae > Streptophyta > Magnoliopsida > Santalales > Viscaceae > Viscum > Viscum album. The sequence continues at coordinate 368,169,112 of OY728158.1, read as the reverse complement.
TGGAACTAGAGAAAGATAAAGAAAAACAAGAATTTAAAAAAGCTAATTGATGAATCCAACACAATACAACTGAAGAAAACATGATGAAATCTCAATACCAGAAGGATGAACTAATGTAGATCAGATCCTCAAACTTATTTGCAGTACCATCTCAAATAAAAACACAAGCTATGTAGCTTACATCATCAAACTGGAAACCAGAGAACCAGTCTCATGATACTCTATTTTTTGCAAGAGGACTCAATATTTTCATTTTCTTCATCCTACAAGTCTAGATCTATATAGAATAAAACTCAGAGCACTTCATCCCACTTCTCATCATTTTTGCTATGTTGTGCATTATTTTAGATTTCGAGAATTGTGTGTGTTTGTATTAATGCACACACTATATCATGTATTAAACTAATGTATACAAGATATCCTTACTCTCATTTCTTCTTAAATTTTTTTACTCCCATAGATAAGTGTGGAAGTGGTCCTTGTATGACTTGGTAGTTTATACCCACAATGATCAGAGGAAGAGGTTGTGTGACATTGACTGTCTTATGCATAGTTGTCTACCCCGGTCCGGTGCGTGGATAAATATTATCGAGATAAACTACTTGGTGGTAGGTGATCACCATGTGGAGTGGATTAGGTCTCATCTTGAGGCTGAACCACTTGTATTATCATCTTTTTCTTATAATTTAGTTTTTCTATACTTTACTTTATTTTTTAAGAAACAAAATATTACTTCGATAGTAATTCATACATAGAAGTTATAATTGTTTTGTACTTATTAATGTATCATCAAAAGTTGTATTAATAACTTACATTTATATTAATCATAATTAATCAATGATCTACGCTGTTATTTGACGAGTCAAAATATTAGAACGTTATTACCTTGAGTTACTTACTGGTATATGTTTTTATTGGGGAATAATTTTTATGTGAACATTTTAACATAATGTTTTATAGATACTTAATTGATTTCCCTTATGAGTAATCTACTCTAACAAAAATGTGTTATTAGATGGATTTGTTTTTCTTATTCAGAAAATTTTAAAATATTTTTAACTTTGATTTTAGATTTTCTTTAAATATCTATAAATTTTTATTTGTTATAAACTTATTTCCATTTAAATTTATCTCATTATTAAGGATAATAGACTAGAAGCCACTTCTACAAACAAACACCAATTTTTAAATTCAACCAATTACGAATAATGGAATATTAAAATGAAAATCCACTTATAGAGTATGGGTTTTGAAATTTTGTAATAAATTTTAGATGAGTATATGATTTTTACTACTGCTTGTACTACATGGTATGACCCAAATCCAACTGCTTACAATAATAATTTCAAATACATGAATTCATTATATTGTTCTTTAAGAGAAGAAGAATTTAACATAACTTTTTCTTGTCAAACTGCCCATGAATTTTCAGACACGTTTTCTATCTCAAATGAGGGAACAACTAATGGGAAAGAAATGATACCTAATACATATTCTATTAAGTATGAAAATTTTAAAATTAGGCATAATGATCCTATTTCTAAAATGTATATTGGGTTCAACGAAATTGTAAACAGAATGATCTCTCTCAGAAGAGATGTTAAAACCAAATAACAAATTATGAAGATTCTCATATGCCTACCTAATAGACGTAGAGAAACTGTTGACTCTATTAGATAGTCATGTGACATTAGAAAATTACTTATCAAAGAACTCATTAAAAAATTAATGAGGTATGAAGAAGAGATGAAAGTCAAAAATGAAGTGGAGGATGTACCCAAAATAATATCTCTGGCATTTAGGAACACCACCTATAAACACAATTAAAAGGAGAAATTGCAAGTCTCTATAGAATGTTCCATTAGTGAACAATAATCACCTGATAGTGATGAGTAGATGGCTCAATTAGCTAATAGGTTTATGATGGTTTACAAAAGGAATAAATTTATCAGAAATCCTAACTTCATAAGAATATATCATCTAAACGTACTCTAGAAGAAATATTGGAAAATAAATGACAAGTTTGATGAGATAGTATGTTTCGAATGAAAGTGAATGGGACATGTAATGACCAAATATTCCAAGATCATGTATAAAAAGAAATAAGAGGATAAAAATAGAAAGTATAAAAAACAAATGAATGTATCATGGATTTCAAATAAGGATATTTCAACTAACATAGAGTCTTTACATGATGAATATGATAACAATGAAAACATGTGTTTCATTACAAACACATATGAGGTAACCCTGGAATATCATGTACAAAATTCATATAATTATGGAGATGAATGTGATTTTAAAAATATTCCTAATGTAGAAATGTTTGAGTTTTTCAATTTTCTTGATGAGACATGTAATGAACTAAGAGATAAATACAAATCTTTAAAGAAACAATATGCTCTTACCTCAACTATTAAATCTGAACTTACTATATAATGAGAGAAAAATGTTTAATTAATCAATGAGAACAATGAACTAAAGCTATCAAATTTAAAATTGAAAAAAGTAACTTGAAAGGTTTAATAATGATAAAGATTACTCAGTACAATTTCTAGGAAAAACTATTTCCCCAAAATAGACAAATGGCATTGGTTATCAACCTGGAAAAAGTCATTTTGGAAAAACCAATTTTGCTTCTAAATCTAGAACATACAACATTACTCCTAGTTCAAAAAAACATTATTCTAGTTCACTATGATACATCCTATATTGTTTTGAGTTTTTCTGGACCAAATAATTTTATTTGTAAAATAATTTACATAATCCTCATAGGAAACCTAAGAGGAAAATGTGGGTTTCTAAAGCACAAGTTACTAATAATACTAGGCCCACACTTTTATGTTTACCAAAATATGTTTTTATTTGACTATATTATTGGAATTTTTTTGATGATCTCCTATAAAAGAGTATGGTATTTGGATAGTAGATGTCCAAGACACATTATAGGAGACTACTCATGTTTAAAAAACCTAATAATTATTGATAGTGGACATGTCACTTTTAGGGACAATGCTAGAGGAAAAATCATCGGCCTACGCCAAATCAGTTACTCTAACTCTATTTTAATAAACAAAGTAATCTTTTTTGATGGATTGAAATATAATATTCTTATTATTTCACAACTATTTGATGATTAATTTCATGTTATGTATGATAATAATGCTTTTAAATTTTTTAAATATAAAAATGAATTGGTATTGTATGTGTTATGAAATGAAAATGAATATTATGTTAAGTTGGATTTTTTAGATTCTCATAATTATTCTTTTTTAAGTGTATTTCACAATAAATCTTGACATTGTCATAGAATACTAGGACATTGTAATGTTAACCACCTTATAAAGCTAACTAGAAAATTTTTAGTCAATGATCTACCCAAAATAGAGTTTCTAAATGATATAGTGTGTCATCCTTGTCAAAGGGGAAGGAAACATAAAATTTTCTTAAAACCTATGAAATAATTCTCAACTTATCATCCTCTTGAGTAGGTTCTCATTGATTAGTTTGTAACATCTATAATTTATAGTTTAACTGGTCAGTACTATCATTATTTTCTTGTAGATGGCTTATCTGGGTATAACTGGACCCTGTTTTTGGATTGAAAAAGTGAAACCTACTCTCATTTCACTAAGTATACTAATACTGTAGAAAACCATAGCAGTCTTAGAATTACACCTCTATGAAGTGAACATTTTCATGAATATGAAAACCAGGAGTATGAATCTTTTTTCTCACAAAATGTACATAATCAAAAATTTCTTCCCATAGAACACCTAAAAAATTGAGTTATAGAAAGAAGAAATAGGACCCTAAACGAAATGTCTAGAACTATGCTTAGTCTATATGACATAGCAATTTATTTTTGGGCTGAATCTATAAATACATCATGTTATATTATTAATAGAGTGTTTATTAGACCTATTCTTAAAATAATATCATATGAGTTATAGAACAATAGAAAACCCAAAAATAAAATACTTCAAAGTCTTTGGTTGAAATGTCTATATCCTTAATACCAATGATAATCATGGATAATTTACACCCAAGAGTGATTAATGAATCTTTATAGGATATTCATTCTCTAGTAAATCCTAGTGAGTATTTAATTAAAAGGAAAAAAATATTGAGAAATATATCCATTTCATGTTTGATGATACATATCCACATGGGCCTATGACCTCTTTTGAGAATCATGAGGATGATATGTAAAATATGGTCATTAGTGCTAAATACTCCAACTATCGTGTTAGTGAATCTGAAAAATTTCATGTTCGAGAAATTCTTTATATTCAAGCCCTGATGAACCCTAAATGATTGAAGAACCTAATATCACAAGACCATCTTGTTCTAGAGCTATTAGAACAGTTACGAACCATACATTAGATGCTATTATTGGGGATTTTAATAATGTAACACAGAATACAACTACTATTAGAAACCCGGTTTAACATCATGTTTTTTTGTCACAACATGAACCTAAAAACATCAATGATTCTATCATGGATAAATTTTGGGTGATGGATATGTAAGAAGAACTAAATGAGTTTGAAAAGAAGAATGTTGGGAAACTTGTTGTCAAACCCAAAGACACTATTAACATATTCACTATGTGGGTGTCAAAAAATAAGGTAGATGAAGCTGTTATCATAGTTAGAATCAATGATATATTGGATTCACAAAGATATAGTCAAGAAAAATGAATTGACAAATAGGAGACATTTTCACTAGTATCTAGACATAAAGCCACTAGAATATTGCTTGCATTTGCTGCACATCTGAATTTCTAACTATATAAAATATATGTCAAGAGTTCCTTTATAAATGGTTATATAGATGAGGATATATTTTTCGAACATCCCCCAACTTTCACAAATACATGCATCCGAAATCTTGTTTCTTAATTATCAAAATATCTGTATGGTTTAAAACATGCTCTAAGAGCCAGGTATGATAGATTAAGTTTTTTTCTTATTTCCAAAATATTTAGAAATGGAATAACTTATCCTATTATTTTTATAATTCAAAATTTCAATAATGATTTAATAATTAAAATTTATGTAGACGCTATTGTTTTTGTTTCTTCGAAAAATAATTTATGAATTGAGTTTTTAAAATACTGATAAATTAATTCAAAATTACATTAATGGGAGAACTAAAATTCTGTCTTGGATTTCAAATATTTCAAAAAAAGGATTCTATTATTTTAAATCGATCAAAATATACTTAATATATTCTAATTTTTTTTGTCTTTGACAACACTAAATGTAGTGATACACTAATTAGTACTACTTTTTAGTTGGATCATGATGAAGATGGAAAATTTGTTAATCAAACCACATTTAATGGAAGGATTGGAAACACACTCTACTTAACTACTAGATAACATGATATTAGGTTTAATGTATATTTTTGTGAATTATTTCAATAAAATATTAATGAGTCTCATTTAAATGATGATAAATGGATTTTCAAATACCTCCAACTTAAACCCATTTTTGGAATGATGAATCCTAGAGGATAATAATTTGATTTAGTTAGCTATTTTGATGATAATTTTGGTGGTTGGATATAATATATTGAAACTTCCTCTGGAACATGTCACATTTTATGAATGTGTCTAGTGACATGATGTAGTAATAAATAAAATTCCATTGCATTATCTATTGTTGAAGCTGAATACTTAGCTGCTTGGATTTTTCATGCACATATTTTGTTAATGAAAGACACATTACTAGACTATGGATATCAATTCATAGATTTTCCTATAATTTTTTAAAATTATATTACTATTATCATTTCAAATAATCATTTTTCACACTCTAGGAAAAAACAAATTGATGTAAGGTGTCTATTTTTGATAGACAATTATGAAAAAGTTAATATCATTTTGGAATTCATTGGAACTGAATGTCAGCTTGCTGATATATTCACTAAACCATTAATTTATTAAAGGATAAATTACATAATACATTAATTAGGAAAGGTAAATCTCATGTAGAATGTGTATGGTTTCAAAACATTCTGTTTCACACCTTGTTGTTTGATAGATTACGGTGTCATGATTTTCAGTTTCACAAGTATGTTTCATGAAGTTATTGTTTCATGTTTACAGTCTCACAATTACTATATATTGTTTACTGACATTAACATACTATATCAAATGATACAATAACACCATTTGAAGTCACACCATAAGGATGTAACCGTTACAATCCGTTCTGATCTCACCGTGACAATCTGTTTCTGTCTCACCATTATAATATGTTTTGGTCTCACCGTGAAAATTTGTTCCATTCTCACCATAATGATTCAGTTTTCATTTTATTTTTATTTTTTTACCCATATTGTTTTTTTATTATATTATTGTTTTTATCCCACTATTTTCAATTTGAGACACTAGAAATTATTAAATGATAAAAACCTAATATCCTTTACTCTTTTCATCACTAGATCATTATTATCTAGAAACTGAAACCCCTCCCTTTTAAATTGTAAGTCCCCTTTCCGACCTTCATTTATATAGAACCACTCACTTAATCACCATAATGAATCACCCATCTTTATCAAATCTTGATATGTGAAAATCTCATATTAATTTAAAAATGGCACCAAAAGTAGTTCCTGAAAGAAAGTTGAATCTGTATATTACTAAAATAATGGTAGTACGAGAAATGGAATTCTGTCGTAAGTGGTTTTTGACAAGTAAGTCATTAGTTTTTAATGTTCAGGAAGAGTAGGGATGACTAATCTAGTTCAAAAAATAGACAAGGCCAATTTATCCAAAACTCATTTATTAGTTTTATTAGTATGTCTAATATTCTTTCGATAATGAATATGGTTTTGTTATAATAAAATGGAATAATGCTTGAAGGTGTATGTTTTCCTCAAGGTTATGGGATTTCTGCCTATGATTATCTTGTGAAAGAATATTTGAGGACTACAAGAGATGTACTCCTCCTTTTTTTGATGTTTGGGTATTAGTAGATTCCCTAGGATGTTTAACTAGCAATAAAAATAAGAGAAGAGAAATTTTTGCAGAGTTAAATGGTGAAGAATGGTTATTGCCTATGTTTATCCATGAATCATATTAGTCAAAGGAATGTGAAATTTTTTACTCTAATTATCATGATGTTTTCTTGATGCATCTTCTGAAAAATTGGAAAATGATTAATCTATTTAAGTATATAATACATCATATGTGTGAATTTATTATGAAAACCTCAATGTCTACCACTTTGTTTTATTAAACGTTAATCACTAAAATGCAATATTATAAAGGGGTTTTTGGATTTACTGAAGAAGTCATAAACTATTATGAGTTCTGTATCTAAAATTTTATATTTAGAAGGATGAAAATAATATGGAACCCTTGGAAAATGTATTGGGTGGAGAATAATGAAAGGTTTAATGAAAAGTTTAATTCAGTTGAAAATCCTTGAAGAATAAATAATATATCTAATCATGGCTTGGAACTAGATGATGTAATTTATTATTCTGATGAATAAAAAGAAGATGTAGTTGTTGCACCTATTCCAGGAACAGACTTGGACAAAGAAGATCATGGTCTATCTATTCAAATAAATTAGTTGAGAAGGATGTACCTATTACTGAAAGGAGTGTTGATGTAGAAGAATAAAATTCTATTAAATAAGAGGCTACTGTAGGGGAAAAAATAAAAACTAATCCTGAATTTATCCCATCTAGTAAGGAATGAATGGAAATAGCCTTTCAGCTAGCTAGAAATTTAATGCGTGATGATATTAGAGATGAAAATTTCGAAATAGATCAAAGGACTGAATCTCTTAGTCTTATAAGTGATGAACCTATTAAGGTGGAGCAACGCCCTTGTCTAGAATGTCTTGATGTTCCCAATACTGTTGATCTAAGAGCTTTGGATACCTAGTATAAGTTTCCAAGCTACATTGATGTTGAAAATACCCACTAGGTCTCAGTTAAATGCATAAAACCATCCATAGTGTTTCAAATGAAACCAGTTTATGCTCTAGATGTAATCTCTACTATGGAGCCTAAACCTATCTCATTTCTTATTCCTAAATGTTCATAATAACCTTTTGTTTCCCTGAGTCACAGCGATCTGAAATACATTAGTGATAATCATTTAGCTGGTTTGGAAAATCTCATGAACTCCCAGCCTCCTACTGTGAAAAATCTTAGTAAAAGAGATGCTACATTGTTTTTAGATAAAATCATATGGAGAATCCAACGAAATATGGTTCATGAAATACAATAAGTCATAATTGTGAACATGATATTGATAGAGGAGGTGCATTATCTTGGATATATGGTTGAAGATATCAAATAATTGTTGCACCCAATACAAGCTCATATTTCTCATCATATTAAGGATGTTATTGATCAGATTCCACAGAATGTTTCATCATTGATTCAACCGAACGTTACTTCAATTTATGATCATTTTTTTAAGATAAACATCATGATAGTCAATAATATGCATACATTTTTTGTTGGTATTAACAAGAAGACTAATTAGTACAAGTTACATGTAATGAATGTTTTAAATCACCTCAAGTCTCTCACATCAGCCATTATAGATTCCAAGGCCTCTGAACATTCATCTCAACCATTAGACAGTGATCTATTCCAAACTATTTTTATAGATGAAATTCATTTAGTGTTAAGTGGTTTTAACAAGGAATGATTATTGGATGTCATCAATAACTCTGACAAAGTACATTAATTAGTAAGGATTCACTCAAATATTTTTAATTATGCTCATGAAAAAATTACTAAGCAATTGGATTTCTAATTTAATAGGATCTTCCCTAAGAATGATATTACCGATCATTTCAAATATCATATAATGAATTTGAAAATTCCTCCTATCAGTCATGACTTCATGTATCATGTCCAAAAGTTTAAATATTTCACCCTTCTATTAGAAAAGTTAATGGAGAAAAAAGATGATTTTTTGAAGGAAATTAAGTATGGTGGTGAGATCATTACTAATTTTATTCAATTGTTCATTCCTTTTCTTTATGTGCAATGCACTAGAATTATGGATCCTACAACTACACCTTTGAAGCCGTATTCAAATCCTTCTTCATTTACTACTTTTTCTTCTACCTCCATGTATATTTCATAGGCCTTGAGCCATATCATACCTATTGTCCATGAAAAATCATTGTATTGATCTGCATCCGTGTCCACTATGGAACCTTCTATTTTGGAAGGGCACCATCTTCTTTATTTGATAGTTGGATCAATCCCATATTCAACCACTACTTCTGCTCATGTGGGTCTGTCTGATGCTACTACGAAGAGAATGGAGCAGGATTATAGTGATGATGAAAATGAAAAAATGTCTTTTTGATATGGATGTTTTGTATTTTTTTTGAGTATTGTAATGAAATATATCTTTTTTTCCAATGAAAATGTTCAATTTTATTGTTTTTTATCTTAACTTAATTTCATGTTTATTTGTATCTCATTATATTATTTTTGATTATCCAAAAAGGGGTATAATATGAAAGAATACTATGAATATTCATCTAAATACTATAATTTGCTATTATCAAAACGGTGGAGATTGTTGGACTCCTCGTGTTTTAATCATGTTATAATGATAAAAAATATTGTTCACCAGATTCAATCTATTTCAAATCATGTGTATAGATGGTTGGTTTCCCTATTCTCTGAATACACAATAACATAATTTTGATTCCTTTAAATAATGATGGATTATTGTAAAAAATATTTAATTTTATTGTATAATTTTTTTAATATGAATGCTTTTGTCTAATTCATTTTGTTCATATTACTTCTTAAGACAATTTTTTATATATTTGGCTAAGTCTGAGAAATCGTAAATTTTTCACCAATTCTAGTTTTTGGAAATTTCCCAAACAATATGACCCAGAAATCGTGCCATAGAAACCATAACCCAGACACCATGACCCAGAAATAATGTCCCAGACATCGTTACCCATTCACTATGACCCAGAATCCATGTCCCAAACACCGTGACCTAGACACTATGACCCAAACACCATTACCCTGCCACCATTCAATGTTTTGAAAAAGTACAAGACACTGGTCCTGAGAAACTATGATCCAAACATAGCATCAGTGCTACTGATTCCTAATCTCAATAAAATTTTGGCATCATGAGTGTCACACCCATTAAAGGAAAATAAGAAGACATTGTTTCTTGGTGAAACCATTTCTAAGTGATAACATTTCAATACAAACTCTGACATCGTTCTACAATCTATTTAAATATTCTCAATTTCATTTTGAACTGTCATATTTGATTCATTTATAGGCATTGCCATAATTAATGTTTCTTTGATGACATTTCACATGATAGTATGAGTACATTGTGCAGAATACATGCATCTTGTTGGCTCCATCAGATTCACCCCATAACCAAAAGTAAAGCATGGCATGGGAAGAGGATAACTAAAATCAAGTGTTTGAAAAAGATAGCTGATGCATGAAACACAATACAATTGAAGAAAAAAAGAAATCTCAACCACTTAAGAAGGAACTAACATTGATCAAAGACTCAATCATATTCACAGTGCCAACTCAAAGAAAAACATGTGCTACATTTCTTACATCATCAAACTAGAAATCAGATCACCAGTCTCACGAAACTCTTTTTTCACAAGAAGACTCGATATTTGCCTATTATTTATCCAACAGCTCCAAAGATGCATAGAATAGTAATAATTACACATCTAACCCTTTATCACCTTATTTTATCTATTTTTAATTGTTTTATCTTTTATGTAGTGTGTGTTTGTGTCTATATTAAAACACACATTCTCTCCTGTATTAAACAAAAGGATACAAGTTATCCTTATTATCACATTTTATTACATCCGTTTACTCTAACAGATAACTGTGGATGAGGTCCTTGCATGACCTGTTATTTTATACCCATGAAGAATAGTGGAAGAATTCATGTGGTCTAGACAGTCTAGTGCACTGTTCTTTACCCTGATCAATAGGGTAGATAAACATTTCCATTATAAACTACTTGGTGGAAGGTGATAACCAAGTAGAGTGGATCAGGTATCAGATTGAGATTAAACCATGTATAATATCTGCTGTGTTTTTAATTTAGTTTTTCTAGGCATCACATTATATTTCATGAATCTAAATTTTACATTGATAGTTTTCCTTGGATAGATGTTATAATTGTTTTTCCCTATTAACATAGATTCATAATTTTTATCAATAACTCACATTGATATTACTGATAATTAATCAGTATTCAAATATGTTATTTGAATAGTCAAACTATTATAACCTTATTACCTTGAGTAACTACCCTATATTTATATTTTATTGGATAATCATGTTTAAGTGAAATTTTTAACAATTTTTTTTATAGATACTCAATTCTCCACCCTCATGAGTAATCTAGTCTGACCAATATAGTCATATTAGCTACATCATGTATGGATTGATGTGTGTTCAATTAATACATGCCAATAATGAATTATATATCATTTTCATAATTTAGGAAGATAATATGATCTTATTTTATTTTTTATATGTGATTCATTTTTTAAACTAAAATTAAACATTTACTTTAAAAAACACACACTTTTTTCTCATTCAGTACATGTTATGTGTCAGATTGATACACGATCAATTCTTATTTGTTAAAAATGAATTATGTATAATTTTGATAATGTTTTAATATAATATATTCTTTTTTGCATTGTATTTATAATTTCAAATGTGTATTAAAATATAATCTCAACTTTATATAAAAAACATGAACATTGCGGCATACTAGTGAAATTGTGTGTCATATTGACATGAGGTTGATTCCTACACATTCAAAATGAATTAAGGTTTATTTTGTAAAATATTTAGGTCAATACATGCCTATTTTATGGGTTATATCTATGTGATGTTTATTTTGGAGTACAGTGATACTAATAATGTGAAGACATGAAATTTGAGTCATACTTAACACATTATGTTCCAAATATTTGTGAAATAAATTCAAATAAATCACCCAAGGATTGTAGATAATTTTATTAATTTTTTAAAATAACATGAGAACATTATTTTGATATTGATAATGTGATTCTCATTTTAATAAAATGGCACATTTATATTGGAAACATGCACATTTAGTTATAATGACCACATCATGTTCCATATTTATGTGAAAAAAATTATTTTACCTCTATAATGAACTAAATACCATTTTATAGTATTTGGTAAATATACTGGACTCATTTTCTCATTTTTGACAATGAGATATGTGTTATAAACTAAAATGAGAGTTTTATATTAAAACCCACACTTTGAGTCATACTAGACACATAATATGTTTTATAGATGTTTGGATGGTACCTATATGACACAAATGAATTATGGATCAATTTCCTGTATTTTTAAATCAATATGAGGTCATTTTATTGGTTTTGAAAATGTACTATGTTTTCTAAACTAAATTTCAATGTAAAGAATAAATGAACTGCCAACATTTTCGACTTACACCACCGGTAAAACTTACATAGTATGTAATTCATCACTTATAATTTTATCATTGTATTAAAATATTAGATTGGCATCTTAATAAGTAATTATAGTATAAATAATTTCATGTACATTGTTAAATAAAATATGAATGTAAATAAATTCAATATGTTTCTTCCTTGTAGGGACGAAGTGATTATAATAGGACCCAAACCATTTTAAAAAACTCAACAGAAGATATACAGAAAACAAAATAAATATTATGAGCCTTTCTGTGTGGAATTACCTTCCCCAAAAGTTGGTAACATGTCTTCAGATTTATGGGTGGGAGGATCCTTGAACTATTTCCATCTCACCATTATCTCTGTTATATCCTCATTATCCAATATCTCATGAGATTGAGTAGCATTAGACTGGTTACTAGTTTTAACAAAATCTATAGAGAATATCCATATATTATATCCTTGGGTAAATACTCAAAAATTTATTTATTTAATGGCCAAAACAAACAAATTTTGATGTTTCTATATACTCATCTGAATCCCTAAAGGAATGAAATAATTGAAAAGTTCAATAGAATTGCATGGTCAATTGGGGAATGACAATATACACGTCAAAAGAATTTAAATATTTTAGAAAATATAATAAAATTAATGTCTTCAATCGAGATGGAGTTCTAGTAAATGTGTTCGACATGATGAATTATATAGGGACTACACCAATATATATAAGTGGATTGGAATGTATCTGAAATAATTTACAATCATGTTGGGGCCATTAATAGATATTATTCGGTTGTTTCTCTCTAATATTACACCATCAATAAAATCATTCATATTGTTGTCATCATAAAGGGGAACCATGGGCTGGGAGGATCACCAACTCTATAACCTTTCCTGAAAGGGAGGAAAATCTATGGTGGAGTTTAAATTTCATTCGGTTTATGGGTGTATAAAATATCAAAAAATATTTGGATTGTAATTAGAAAATTAGGGTCATATTAAAAATATAACTAAATTATTTTCAATAGCACATGAAATTCATTTTATGAAAAATATTTTCTATGAACTGTGATTTTAAGGGATCAAATCTAAAATGTATCTCTGAGGAAATAGCCTCCAGTAGATCAAATACATAATATGTAAATAGTTAAACATGATGTCAACAAACATTATGACAATATTTAATATTCATGTTTCTCTTTAAAATGAAGTAATTATTCTTCTGAGTACATTGGCCTTTGGATGTCCTGGTAGTATGTTAAATATTTTGACATACCAACTATTAAAGATATTATAATTGAAATTTTAATTACCATCAACAATTACTTGTTTAGGGAAGCTAATATTTTGATTGTTTATAATATTCTTCAGAGATTTTGAAATGTATGATCCGTAATAATTATAATTATTTTTATACTCTATGGAAACATTGACCAAAATAATTTAATCATTTTGAAATATGTTATGATATGTAAATATTACTATATATATCGTAATCTATATCGTTATGAAGAAATATATTGGCTTATTAATTTTAGTCGTTGACCCCAAACTATAAAATGGATAATATTTATAGATTACACTATCATAAAAAAATTCTTGCTAACGAAAAAATAAAATCGAATAAGATAAAATTTATCACAAAAATATTGATTACAGAGAACTGAAAATTCACACTGGACATCATGGGTGGTCAATTTTTTGGACTATAATATTTGGTTACAAAATATAATAAGATATTTTATCCAAGTTATTTGTGATTATCATCCCATGATTTAAAAAAATAATATATAATGTAAAAAATATATATTAATTTTATGATTATATTGTAGAGATTTAGTCATGCTCTGTTTCCACCAAGACATGTCTTCCATCTATTATTTTCGTTTCAAAATTGGACTCATAGTTCTTATTTTATCATTTTATATTCTTGAAATTCCAAAATATCTTTTACTATAGAAATTATAGAGGGTTTAATGAGTAAAAATATTTCTTTAATGAGTTATTCATTTATATATTATTAATATATAAACCTATAGAAAATATGAATATCTATTAATTATATTTAATATAATAGATCAATTTTTTGAACAGATAGATTTAAAAAATGTCCATCATGTATATATTCACAACTAAGACTCATACCCATTCAAACATGATAATTTCATTTATACATTTTAGATCAACCATGTCTACTAAAGCCTTTAAAAATATTTCTTCTCTATATTCAATGTAGTACATAATTTCATATTTAAATTATGTATTTTCATGATTTTTTAATGTCAATACATGATGTTGTATAATCGGTGGGTTGAATGATCACTTAGAAGTTCCTTTTGATTTCTTGGTTTATTCACTACATTTTCTTAATCTGAACATCCATTTCTTATTCATTGTTCCCATCATTAATACCAAATAACATTTCATTCATTTTTATATCAACATATAAAGGTATTTTATTTTAATTTTTATAATGACATACATGATGTGTCTTTATAATATTGAATGAACATTCATTGACTCTTAAAATAGAATTACCATACATGTTAACATATAGGACATCAAGCGGAATACCAAAAATAGAGCATGAATAATGAGATACATGAACCCAAAATATAATCTATTTTTTTGGTATTTTTTTTCATGTAAAATGTCTCTTAGGATATTATACACTATACATCTAACAAAAAGGTTATGTGTGTTTGTGGATAGATATAACTCATATACAATTCCACCATATAGATTTTTAATTATGGGAGTTGGTGCCCTAAATCGAAATTCTTATATAAATTATGATTACTTATACTCATGGTTTTTTGAATATTAATAAACTCCTTATCACATCATCATTTTGTTTCTACGTAACATCATATGAGGTAATGTATTAAGAGTAGCTTTCACACTAAAAGGTCAAATGAGTTCCCCAATCTGATGAGAACCAGAAATTGTTATTAAACTAATCATAGATATATGATCCATTGATGGATGATATCATTTTAGGGACACAATTGATACAATCTATCATTGGAAGAGACTTATTGGACATTGAGGCACATTCTCATGGTGTAAACCCCTGGTGATATCCAGAAGGATATTATGAGAATGAGACTCAATACAAGGAAATAAACTATTATAAGTATCATTGGATGTTTCTATATAAAAACATTTGTATTTTTCATTACACATTAATTATATTATTAATTTATATTATGAGCTATTCACATTGATTTATTGATGAAAATCGTGACGACAGATGTTCGCTGTTTGGTAGGATATTTTGGGTGCATCATGAGTAATATTTCGTTGATTAATAATGCAAGAAATGATTTATCCTTTCTGATATTTAATAGAAGATAATATCTCAATCCCTTTGATGGAAATGATATAGACTAAATAAATCTGTGTGTGTGGTTTTCAATATAAAAATTCTAGTTCTAAAAAGTCATAAAAAGAGATATCAGACATATAGGTTGATGGCACGAGCATACAACCTTCTCTATTTTAGATATTTTGATAGAGGTATTTTATTACATTGTAAATTATTGTATGTGGTGACATGTTTTTGTGGCTTTAAATTCTTCTTCTCTACCTGTTCACAATTATTCCATCACTTGTTATTTGAGAGAATATATTATTGGCAGAATAATTAAAAAACATTGAGGGGGATTCGTTGGCCAAGATTAATGGTCTCATGAGAAATAATAATATTGAATATTATATTATTAAATAATATTTAATTATAACTCTCAACTTAATAACTTTTCATGAATATAATTATATTTCTGTTATTATTTGACAAGGGTGTTATACTAGGATTAATGAAATAATTAATGACACTTGTGAAAATTATTTTATTATTACCCTAGTGAAATAAATTAAGAGTTATAATATTCTATTAATTATCCAAGGGAAATAAGTATGACACACAATCATGTTGTGAAATACATTTTTAGAAAACCTATTTATCATATATATTTCGTACCTATCATGGAATGATATCTATAATGAGAATAATCATTCTTCATCGTATCATGGAGAACACTTTGGAAGCAGCTCTCATGGTGATCGAAGGAAAATCATGAAATTGCTCGGATTTTCTGTGCTAGCACTCCACGAATCCTTCGACAACATCCAAATATTAATGGAGATTTAGTGTATCATCACTATAAGAGATCTACCATTGATCTCTAAAATTAAATGAAGGTGTAATATAGATCTATGGTTGGGCGCATCAACAACGAAAGAATAACCTCAGAGGTAATTCATATTTATGTAAATTAATTATAAACTAAATATGTTGATCCTCCCTCTTGGATCCATGTATCTATTATTTTTATATTTCATTGATTTAATACGGTGGATTATGACATTCATAATTTCATAGATCCATGAATATTAATTGAATATGTAAAAAATCCAAGTTGGGCATTGTCCCTTCTGCACTTCCACTGCGCCCAGAACCTACAATTGATATTAGAGTGGGGAATATTATATCATATAATTATTTAAATATTTTTTTGACAATTTACACTTGAATAATTTTGTTTTTCATTCATTTTTAATCATTTTTTAATCTGAATTATGATTTAGGTTCATTCTATAACATTTCTCTCATATCCAATAGAAATAATTAATTTTTGTAATTAAAATTAAATTGAGGTACTCATCTGGAGGAGCTAATGTTTCAGTTTAGGTAACATTGTAGTACATGCTCTGTAGTGAGATCTACATGTAATTTAGTTTTGTTAAATGAATTAGGATTAGTTCTATTACTCAAACCATGTACATTAATGACATGTGGTTTAGTTAATTCTTACACCATGTGGTGAACAAGACCGAATGGAACACGTTTAGCGGGCCTAGATGCTGTGTAGCCCATTGGGCATGGAAATTAGTCCCTTTCTAGTCAGGGTCAGGATATATATTCCATACACAGCCTTCCTGACTAGTGACTATGTAACATAGATTCAACATGGCGTGTGTCCCACTTTACTTTCCATGTACTCCATGATATCTTAATTAGGCCTCACATGACAAGTCCCAAGGCATGTAATTGAGAAACATAGTGAAAAATGGAAATACTATGTAGATTTTTTCTACAAGCCATTTACTTTTACCAATTACATAGATTTATATATTATTGTATTATGTAACCCTTGAGACATGTTCTGGAATGTGGGGGGAAATTTGGGACACACCATGTTTTATTAATTGAAATATATAAATATTTTTTATTAACATTTTCTTAATATTCATGATCTATACATCATGTATCGGTTTTATTATAGTCATTATTCTTTATACATGCTATATGTCGCAAAGAATAACGTGTATTCAAGTATAAACAATGTTTGGTAAATTTGGATGGGTATTCATTGGGTTACCTTCAAGATAAATGTTATGAACACAATTAATTTAAATGAATTTATTAATTTGTTTGAAATTATACCATATGATAATCTCAAGAAAAATTATAAATGGTTTAATATAAAATAATTGATTAATGAAAGATAATAACTAATTGATTCAAGCATTATTAATTTTAAATAATTATTATTAATTAATTGAAGGATATTTTTATAAAATTTGAAATTTATTTTAGTCATTTGGTTGATCAAGAGCTAGACGAGACCATTGTATGTGGTTGGTTTCTTTTTTAATTTATTATTAAATTAAACTATTATCCTGCATAACTTCTCTCATTTTTAATATGTTGGGCCTAAGTATCCATGGTATATTTTATTTATACTCCCTTTTACCCCTCAAATATGTGTTAGTAAAATCATATGTAATGAATAGAGCTCCCAGGATAGTAGAGGTGGTTCATGTTAAGTACGAGGAGAAACCAATCCAAAAAGATGAAAAGGTGGATAGGTGTAAAGATGTAAACACAATACATAAATGGTTTAATGTTTTTTATCCTAGGACATTAGTTAGTTTATCCTCAACTAGATAAAATAACCCATAGAAAAATGTCATGATCATACCCTTTGATTTATTTCAATCAGATAGAATGGTTATTTAGTACGGTTGTTTTGTCATGATCACATAATTAATGAATTTACAAGCATAAAAAGATGGAACTAAAATAAAATAGATTATGCATAAAAATTATCTAAAAACATGGTTAATATATTTTTTAATCCCACATAATATTAAAAATTATTTTAAAAGATAATAATTGGAAATTTATATATAAAGGATAAAATACCTCAATAAAATATTTAGTCATTATGGCCTTCCATTACTTCGGTTAAAATCAATCAATATTTGTATGTTCTTGGCCAACCAATGATAGGGTGCATTCAATTATCATGGAATTATAATTTTAGGTTTTAAGTTGAATTAACTTGGTTGACATTACAGTTTTTCTACCAAGTAGGACTTAGTGTAACTAAGAGGAAAAAGTTGAGGAA
Organism: Viscum album; assembly: GCA_963277665.1. Lineage (NCBI taxonomy): Eukaryota > Viridiplantae > Streptophyta > Magnoliopsida > Santalales > Viscaceae > Viscum > Viscum album. Next base: position 368,150,205 of record OY728158.1, on the reverse strand, counting down.
TTCTAAATTAATGATTTATGGATTGGGGTGTCCACTCAATGGATCATTGAACTGTGAGTTAATGTAGTTGGAATTTTTAATGCCTAACTAAAACCATTATAGTTTCTTGAGAATCTAGTGTAGGGGAAAAGAGAATGTAATATGGGTCCTTTCTACATGAATATCCATGTTATATGATATTCTGATGCCAACAGTGATCTCTATTGGGTTTCGATTAAAAAATTGGAGACTAAGAAATATAATTTTTTTTTTATTTTTATGGATTTTATAAGATAACGTACTAAATATATTTATATCATATTTCTTGAAATATCAATAAAAAATTCATCAAAAATATCACTGCAATCCATACTCGAGAAGGAAACCCTTCTCATCGACATAAATTTCCAAGAGTGGAAAATTCTACTATGAGTCATCCTTCTCCATGAAAAGAAATTGTATGTGTTGGAAGCCGCTTTACCAGTTGCACCTGGAAATGCGGCAAGTGAAAAAGTCCTCTCTATGTACGAGAAACATATGAATGATGCTACAGATTTTTAGTGCTTCACTCTATCATCACTTTTGAATGACCTCTTGATGTAAAATGAGGAAATGGATTTTTATATCATGATATATCACCATCAAGTTAACTATAAAGAGAAGGTGAGACAGGTGAGGTATGCAATATCCAATGTTTTTTTCATGACTACAAGTAGAGTCTGCGCTAGCAGGGCCTCATGTAGCAATGCATTTGGCAACATTTAATGTCTGTGTATCATTTGGATTAAATTACCAGATGAGTTTCAGATAGATATCATTATATCATCACTTCCCATGAACATATCTACTTTTGTTTTGAATTATAATAAGATAAATAATGAAAATACGATATAAAAAATTATGACCTTATTTCTCTATGTTGATAAGGAAATAGGGCATGACAACCCCACAGTCCTTATAGTGAATAAGGGGGGTAAGGACAAGGTACATGGGCATAAGACTTATAAATAGTCTAAAGTTCCTGATCACCATCTAACCAAGTAGAAAAAGATTTAAAGACAATGCATGGAAAAAGAGGTAGCATGTTTTTCATGTGGCAAGTAGGGCCATTAGAATAAGAACTGCCCCCAAAGAAAAAGTGAATCCCACGGTGAGTTTGTTATTGAGGTAATGATTTCCATTTGTACACATTGGGTATTTGATATAGCTTGTGGTGTTCAGATCTGTATCCAAATATATGGACCAATTATATTTAAAAAATTTACCAGAGAAGAGGTGGATCTACGAGCTGCCAATAGTGAGAGGATATCATATCTTTCCATTGGTGATGACTAACTTTTTTTGCTGACCAAGGTGACTTTTCTTTTACATGAATATTATTATGTACGTGCTATTAACATGAACGTAAATTCTGTATCATTTTTAGATACAAATGGTTTTATTTTCAAGTTAAAAAATGAAAATTTGTTACTTTTATAAGAAAAACATAATTTATGTTATGGAACCTACAAATAATGGTCTGTATGTATGAAATTATGAAAATCATGTATTGGAAATTGATATAAAATCATTTTCACATGACTCATATAACACCAAGTTGTGGCATCACCTTCATGGTCATGTAAATGAAAAAAAAATTAAAATGAATTTTCAAGATTGTTATTTAGAATCTTCTGAGCTAAATCCACTTGCTAGATGACTTCCTTGTTTACAAGGTAAAATGACCAAACCATCATTCAAAGGACATGGTTAAATGGCCACAGAGCTTCTCGGAATGGTACACACAGATGCTTTTGGACCATATCTAGTAGAGTCCAGAGGTGGATATTATTACATAATAAATTTTAATGATGACATGTGTCAATATGGAAATATTTAGTTAATGAGGTATAATCTAATTCCTTTGATAAATATAAGGAATTAAAGAATTATGTAGAGAATCATTATGGTAATAAGATAAAGAAGCTTCAATCAGATCAGGGTGGAGAATATATTAATGAAGAGTTCATCAAATTTTTATGGGAGTTAGGGTTTCGATATCAACTCACACCACCTTAAACACTAAAGGGGAATGGTGTTAGTGAAAGAGGAATCATACTTTAGGGGACATGGTAAGGTAGATGATGATTCATGTGGGTATTTTGATTTTCTTTTGGGGATAAGCATTAAAATGAATGGAATACACATTAAACTGAGTAAAAAAAATAGGAATGTCGAACACCGTTCGATTTATATAATGAAATGATTTTTTTGTATGCTCAAGTATACGGATGCGAGTCGTTTGTCAAGGAATTATTAGGAAACAAATTAGAACCCCAGATCATGATGTGTATCTCTATTGGTAATCCCAATGAAATATTGGGATACTACCTATATAACCTTTCAAATAAGAAAATGAATGTCGCTTGTCAACCAAAGTTTAATAGAAGGGTGCATATCCTCCAAAAGGATATTGGGAGAAATATTGAATTCAAGGAATTTGATGCTCAAGATACACATGAGTTATTATAGGAATCAGTTCCATAGGTCCTCGTGGAAGAAGTAGTTCACAAACACAGGCACTGCACAAGAGTGTAAGAGTGGTAAGAGAACCATAGAGATATTGTTTTCAAATCACCGGGGATGGTGACTCATTATTACTGGAAAATGACTAAACTCTCTCCTACAAGGAGGAAATAGAGAGATCATAAGCTTCAAGATTTTTAAGAGTTAGGATCTATTAGATAGATTCTATGTATTAGAACTGTTTTTGGGTTATTATTGATGAACCAGTTGATGTAATGCCTATTTTATGAAATTGGGTATTCAAACCGAAACTGACATAGAAGGTAATGTTAGTACATATGAATAAAGAATAATAGTTAAAGGTTTAAACTAAGTCAGTAAATAAACTACGATGAAACCTTTTCTCTAGTTTTCATGTTTAAATCCAATAGAATCATACATTCCATATCATTTTAATATATCTATGAGATTTGGAAGATGGATGTCAAAAATACATTCCATGATGTGAACCTTCTAGAAAATGTATATATGTCACAACCAGAAGGTTTTGTGACACCAGGTGATGCCAAAAGGAATTTCACGTTGAAAATATCTATTTATGGATTGAAGAAGCATTTTGGTCATGGAATATTCGATTTGATGAGTCCATAGAAGAATGTGGATTCATTAAAAAAGAACGTGTTACACATGATTACAATAGGTCTATTGGAAATGTGCTTCTAATACTAGTAGTATATGTTGATTAAGATTTACTTATTGGAAATGATGTACTAGTCATACAATCTGTTAAATACTGGTTGAACAAGTGCTTCTCCCTGAAGGACATAGCCAAAGAAGCCAAAATTCTAGGGATCAAAATCATTCCTGATAGATCCAAGAGGTCTCTTCGAATAAGACAGATTATATATATTGAAAACATAATAAATACATTGAGTATGGAATATTCCTAAATTGGATAGTTCCAATGTCACATGGTTTACACCTTTCGTACAAAATGTGTCCCTAAATACCATAATAAAAATATACAATGCGTAATATTCCATACGCATCAGTGATGTGATAAATAATATATTCCATGTTATGTATTAGAGATGATGTTTCCTAAGCATTGTGCATGGTGGGATGATATCAAGTAGATCCAAGAAATCAACATTGGACCACTGTTAAGACTATCCTTAAGTATCTGAGAGGAACTAAGGATATGTTATTAGTGTATAGAGGATTTGAGGATCTTGTTATCATAGGGTAAGTAGATTATGGATTTTATAGATATCAAAATATTTTGAAGTGACAATCAGGATACGTTTTCTGTCACAATAGAGTTGTGAGCTGGAAGAGTTTAAAGCATCTAGTGTTAAATAATTATACAACAGAGTTCAAGTATATAGAAATTATTGATGTTTACAAGAATGGTACATGGATTTATAACAATTTCCTTAACCTTGAGGTGGTATACAGTATTAAAGACACTATAAATTTGTATTGTGATAATAATTCCACGATGGATATGGAAAAAGAGAGAAGGCCACATCAAAAGACAAAGTATATACCCCGAATGTATCACATATGGATATATTATTATCAAATGGGTGAAGATACGGTGAGACGATAGTCCATAAAATATAACATGGAGGAAACCCTAACTGCAGGCATATCTCATCATAACAATGTGTATCATGTGAGAGCTAGTGAACTGAAGGATGATAGTAGTTGGCACTAGTGCTAGTGGGAGTATGTTGGAGTTCGTTATATAGAACCACCTTATTTTTTTCCTTTTGGATAACATATATTCTTTTATTTTTAATATTAATAAACTATTTATTGCAACATGATTGTTTTATTTGCGTAACATTTCATGAAATAATGTCCCAAGAATAGATTTCACACTAAAAAGTCATAGTTCTTCAATTCTATGATAAGATCACATAAGTTCTATGAAAATATTATTAGATAAAATTATATGGACATATAATATCATTTGAGGGAAAAAATAGATACAGGATATAAGGGGTGGAGACTAAAAAGACATTGATTCACATTCTCACGGTGTACTCACTTGGTGATATCTGATTGGATGTTATGAGAATGAGACTCAACAGTAGGAAATCCACTATTATAAGTGTTATTAAATGATCTTATCTAAAAATGTGTGTATTTTCTGTTTGAAATTATGATTTTTACTAATGAATGTTATGAGTAATTTCGTTAGATGTATTGATGATGAAAGATGTTTATTGTGAGGTAGGATATGTTTTTTGCGTTAGGAGTAATATTGCATTACTAAATAATGCGATAAAGGATTTATCCCTTTTTTCATTAATGAATGATTATATATCAAGACCATTTATGGAAATGATATAGCCTAAATAAATTCTTGTCCATGTTGACCAAAAAAATGATCTATTTTTCGAAAGTGAAAGTAAGAGATATCAAGAATATTGTTTGATGGAACAAGTTTGAAACAAGATCGATTATAGATATTGTGATAAAGGGATTATATTGCATAGTAATCATTCATATGAGGTGACATGTCATTGTGATATTATCTTCTTTCTATTTGGGTAACATAGTTTGTTTATTGGTGATAAACAAGGACATTAGTCAGGATCACCTAATTCCACTAAGAAAGAGGCCTTGAGGGCCACAAACTAAGAGTATCTAAAATCTTAGTTAAATAATTAATTATTAAAAAAGTTGCATAAATATTATTCTTGATCATGGTTTAATAATGTTTCATATATTCCTTATCACATTTATTTCATCACTAGTTATTTGAGTTAATATATTGTGTGGAAGAATAATTAATAAATATTGAGAAGGATTGACAGACCTAGAATAATGGTCAAGTGAGACATAAAATTATTTAATATTATTTGATTAAATAATATGTTACTATAACTATAATGTTATGATCATGTCAGCACATAATGATATTGATGTTATTAATTGACATCAGGGTTTCTCTTGTATTAATTAAATAATTTAGGGAAGTTGTGCGTATTAATTTATTATTACCCTAGTGAAATAAATACCCGGTTATATTATTCTCTTAACATGAAAAGGGAATGATATGCGATGTGAAATCATGTTGTGTAGAAAATTTTGATAAAACCTATCAATACTAGATATTTCTTCACTCATAAATAATTCCCTCAGGAATGAGTGTGATCCTCCTCCACTAAATTAAAGAGAACACTTTGGAATCAGTTCTCAAGACACTCGATGGAGGACAACGCAATGGATAGGATATTCCTTACTAGAACCCAGAGACTCCTTTGGAAATTTTTATAGATTTTTGGAGCACGTATGGATCACCTCTATAGGATATATACCATTGACCTCTACAATGATATAATGTCTCATGGTAGATATGGGGTCAGATGCATCAAGAAAGAAATAATCACCATGAATGTAATTGTTATTTAATTAAATTAATTAAAATAAATATGTTGATCTTGTGTCTTAGTTCAAGGTTTCTATTTAATTTTCATTGATGTTTATTGATTTTAGTGTATCATAATGTCCATCGTCCCATAGATCATGGATTGTTCATTGAATATGCAAAAGGGAATGTTCGGCACCATTCCGCCTGTGCTTCCGCTATTCCTAGAAACCTACATTAATAATATAAAGCTATTAAAAATAGTTTGATTCAAATTTAGAAGAAAGTGCTGTGATAAAATTGGTTACTTTAGCTAAGGAATAATTTTTAGGGATTGGAATTCATCAATGCTTTTGGTGTTATGTCACTCTTCATGTATTGATCATTAATCTGATTTTGGTTCATATTGATCCTTTAATATATATTGTTCAATAACACTAGAATGGATAATAATATCTTTTTATGAATATAACTTTTCCTAAATTACATTATTCATATCATTTTTATATCATAGAGGAATTATATTCTAAAAATATATTTCATGTGTAACTACAAATCCTGCACCACTAATTCATCCATATTGTTCTATCTGAATCAAATCGGTTGAACATTGTTTTTATTCATGTAAAATAAATATTTATCATGTGTCTAAATCACATAAATAATATGAAAATTAATATATATATATATTTATTAATTCTATTATAAATAATTAAAAATTATTATAATTCCATACTTACACATGATTTATATACTACTTGTTTATTTTCATCTCCTAGCTTTCCCACTTAATTTATTCAAGACTCCTTCAATAATAAATCATGTTAGATGGAAGTGTCTTCAAAGATTATTTCCTCAATATATATATAAAAAAAATACCGATGTTGTTACATATCTCATAAAAAATTTACTATATATTTAAAATTCGTATTATTTTTATCAAGTGAATAATACCCCAACCTTGATTTACTATAAAATAACATTTGTTTTTGATGCATGCTGATTATTTTCAAAAGCCTTTTCATATTTCATAAATAGTAAATTATAAATTATTTTAGATAAACTAAATTTATAAAAATAAAATATTATTTATAAAACTTCACTAGAAATGATTCATCAACATGACGATTAATGAATATTTACTTGTTTTTTGGTTTATAATGTGTGAGAAAATTTCTGGTGGGTGTAGGGTTATATCCCCTCAACATATATATTTTGATGGGTTTTTATAAGTGTTTTTAAATCTATATAATCTTTTTTAGTGACCATTAAAAAAATTATTATTGAAATATTCTAAAATTAACAAAATTTTCAAGGGAAAATGAAAATTAAATCAATGTTTAATTATATAATTTTTTGGTCAAATATAGTTATTATATTGTAACATTACTATAATATAATCCCACATTGTTGTCTTCAATATATTAATGAAATTTCAACATATATCTATATCAATTTGATCATGAATTATCATTGTGATAGAAATGTAATTAATTTTCATTAACCTATTGTTTTAAATAAACTGGACTCGTTGATTTTTTACAACCTCAAAGTTTATTACTTTACTTCTTTCCTTGATAAATTTAGTTATCAAATTTATTCTACAATACTCTTATTTTATCATCAACATGTTGTTGGTCCCTTATTAATTAAATAGTTTTAGAATTTATAATGTGTTGTTAGTTGACATTGGTAGCATCAACACATGGAGAATTTATTATATACATGACTGGTTAAAACATTAATTTATATTTTCTAATGGTAGTAGAGAACACATAATATTATGAAGAAAAATTTAATATATGAGAAATAGTTTAACATATATATTTTACTAAATTTATTTTCAATAAATTTTGAAGTTATTTTAATCATCCATTGAGTATACAAAACCCTACCCAATGTTCCACTCTAATGAACAAGTAAATGTCTAAATTGGCACCACTATTAAATTATTGTGATATGAAAATGAACGGCCCAACATAAATTGATTTTTATTCTAAACATATATTTGTTTACTCTCCAATAGAACAATTAGAAAATTCATATTTTCGGGATACGAGATGTAAAATAATTTCACTACTTGTAATTCCATTATAAACAGTTTCTCCTCATACCTTCCACCTAAAAAATTCACCTTCATGGAGACCAAATATCCTACATTAGCTAAACATATAATATAAAACCATATCAAATTTAAATAAGGGCTTGAAATGTTGTATAATACAACCCATATATTTTATTATGATTCAATTGTTTTATATTTTGGATAAATTGTATTTCTATCCATGGAACCAAATACATGCATCACATCATTCATAATCCTAACACTATTTTTTTATCATAAAATGTTCATTGTGCCCCTTAAAATTGAATTTACCACTATTAATTAAAAAACTAGTGCAAGATATAACATTTATATTTGGTCCACTAGATATAAATTGAATTCAATCTGTAATTACAATTGAATTTACAGATAAATGATTAAAAATATGATCTCATCTTCGTCTTATAAACTATTGATTATGGTTTTAGGTATACATCATTCATCCATTGATGGATTCAAATTTTCATGAATTAATCTGTGTACAAAAATGTATTGATAAACATTTATACTTTTATGTAACACTAAATGGTGATCTAGATCCTACTCAGTAATGGTAATAATAAAAACTTCTCTTCTACAAATCCCATTTACTATTTTTATTACGCTGTGATGAGATTTTGGGATACCAATTCAATAAACATCTAATAGGTAATTGGTTTTTAATTTAATATTTTCACCAACAATACATCACTCTAAAATACAAACTTCTTAATGAATTTGATTCTATATTTACCCTATGAAGATAATCTTATATCATTTTTTAGGGAATGTCTATCTTAAATGGACATGACCACATATTTGAATATCTATAATAGATTGAACATTAGGTGTAATATTTTATAATGTAAATATGTTGGAAAGTATATATTTAATTAACATAATACTAATAAAATTTCATTATTCATTATTGAAAACATTTTTTGGCATATAACATTACTACATTCAACTTTGCAAAAATTTCAATGTTTGGTTAATGTATTTTGTGAATTTTTAGGCAGAGTGCAACGTAATTCTATAAAAATTAAATCCTACCACAAGAAATGAATATCACATTATTATAGACCCTATATCATAAAATTAATCATTTACATTATATTCGTGATATTTTACGAATACCCTTTATGACGTTTTACATTATTCAACAAGTAGTATAATTGAAACTTTTCTTGTATGGATAGAGTGTAATATTATGGAGGAAGAGAAGTTCATCTTTCAACATTTCCTTGGACAATTCTTCCCATATCTACATGCAATCATGTCCAACATTTTTCAATTCCGATTATTTTATCTCTAGTGAAATTATTATCATGTAAATAATACCACCACATATTTTTTTTATGTGCATGACATGAATATAACATCATATGTAATAAAATTATAATATGGTTATTCAACTAAAAATTATATCTTTTAATAATGATTTTCAAAAATTAATTTGAATATATTTTAATTTCCTGAATAGTTGATCAACTATTAACTGAGAAGGTACTTTACATTATATTTTATTTTTATCGAATGATGTCATCCATGGTCAATATTTATTTCTTCAGAGTAAATGTTTTAGATGGCGTAAAAACCAAATCCTCAAGGAATGTTTCATCCTAAATGTGTGTCTCCCATCTTCATAAATGGGAAGCATTGACATTACATTGATGCTATTTCCTATAAAATTTTAATATGAATGAAAAATAGTTATCATCTTGCAAAAATGGCTCTAAATGTGAACTATTCACTTCTATGTGCCTTATAATATGTAATAACTGTAACCCAAAACGATTTCACATCTATTATTAATGGGGCCAAATACGAATCAATATCATTGTCAGGTTTTTTAGTTTGGATATATGTATAGAAAACATAATGTATGTTCACTTCCAGTAAAACCATGATGGAATATTATAAATTACCACCACAATTATCTATATACTATGAGTAATAGTTTGTACCAAAAAATGATTTATTCCATCCTTTTATAATAGAAGATTATGGTTTTTTAGTTTTTTTTTAAGTTTAGAATAACAAAAATTTATTTATTCCATCGAGGAAAGTATACTTGTTGATGAATTTTCCCATATTAAATTATTATATATTCCTTCCAGGAATTTTTTAACTATTTTCTGAAATATATATTTTCATCTATACATTATAATTATTGGAATGTACCATACAAATTTTAAAAGACATGATTCTTATTTTTCTGTCAATCTATTCCAAACATAAAAAATTGTATGAGGTATTCATGTCTTCTAATACATAAATCATAGTATCATCCTAGTGAGAATGTAAATCTTTTTTACCAAGAATTTAGTAAAACATTTATTGAAACAATAAATTCTGTGAAAAATAAAAATTTTATAACAACTCATTTGGATGAATCCAAATTGATTAAAAATAATTTATATACATATAATGTATTTGAGATGGGTCATATGCATGATCTATGGGAATCTCGATAATCATTTTAAATCCATCATCAAACTCTATTATCATATGATTAACATCCATCCAATTTCGATTCATATCCAAACTATTATGTTTAAAAATGTTCATTTTTGACATAAATAAACAAGTACCAGTATGGTAGTAATTATGAATGTAGAATCATATATATATAGAAGAATGTTTATTATTTTCCAAATAAAAAATCCATTCACACTTTGGAAACTAAAATAAGAAATAAAAATGTCTTAATAAAAAAACTGATAGATGTTATTGAATTTTCAATATAAGAGTCCATAAGAGAAGGTTTCACATTTGTAAACTCCTCTTAGAAACAAAATTTTCATATTCTCAGATAATGTAGGACCGTTTTTATTAGAATTAATATAGGCCATTGATTATGGATGAAATCATTAAAGTTGAAGGATCATGATTGAGGATAAATTTTTATAAGGAGAACCTATATGGGATGATATCCACCATGATTATTTTTTTACCTTTGTTATATTATAGTATTATTTGAATAATAATAATAATATTGTAATACTATAGTTGAATGAATGTCAAAATCTGATTGTAATTGGTGATCATTACCAAAAAGTGAACATTTTACACAAGGGTAACATGTAAAGAAACAAATTATAGTGGTTGGAGGATTATATGTATCTCAAATTAGTGAATATATTTTTGAATATTTTAGAAGAATAATTTATCCTACATAAATGAATTTTGAAAAAATATAATGTTCCAAATGATGGTTATTGATATTTTTTTGTAGAGGTGGGAATCATTGAAGGAAGATAATGTATGATATATATAATATAATAGAAATTATAATTACATTTCATCTATTTTAAATATATAGATATCAAAAATTCTAACTCTCCAAATTATTAATGGTTATTATTTAGAATTACATTGTAAAGGATAATTATGTTTTGGTGAGAATATTTCAAACATTATATGTGTTAAAATGTTATTTTATTTATATATATTCGATTGCTGATGATTATAAAAATGAAAATAAATTTTTGTGGAGTATAGTGAATTATAATTTCCACCATACAATTAATTATGTCATCTTACTAAAGTTTACAAAACATATTGGATCTAATAAACATTTATGTACATCATTTGAGATGCATTATACATTGAAAATTTACATAAATTGGTTTAAAATGTTTCATGAAATCATAATTTTTGGAATCATCCTTCCATTATATGTGATTCACGGAAGTGAAAATTATTTAGACATATTAAATCTCAGCAATTATTTCATGGATTTATATAATTATAGGAGGAAATTGGGAAAAAAGATGCAATCAATTAGGTTTTTTAAGAAAAAAATAAATTACAATGATTAAAAGAAGAAAAATTAAAAAAATCTATAAATATTAATTTTTTTTCAGATTATAGACCTTGATATTTAGTGATATTGTGTTTCAAATAATGTACTTTTCTAAAAAATGTATTTTTAAAATGAAATAAACTAAATATAGTTATTAGGGGTTTTGTCAAAAAGAAATACTAAAACAAAACTAATATTTTCTAGATATTCCAAAATTATTTGGGAATGTAATATATTTTAAATAGAGAGACTAATGTCATGTATTTGTTAATCTTTTACTAGGTTATTGATTTTTTAACAATGGATTTTTTGTGGCATCTTAAAAATTTATGCATTTCTTTAGGTAACAAATTTAATCATTCCATTACCATATCCAATAACCATTAAATCTAATTTATCCTTTTTGAATAAGATTCATTATTCCAATATTGTCGACACAATTATGTGTGTTTTAGTGTTTCAAAAAATTAGTTTAGTTATTGAGGCCTGATAATATAATTGGCGTTTTCCCTATTTAATGGTTATTCATATTATATTCTTATATCTAACATATTCTTGGGGTTCATTTTTTTGGGTTGTCCCAAAAGACAGGGAGGTCAATTTGATACAGTTGGTCTGATCACCATGAACTGGTTCAATGATGATTTTTTATTCAGTTATATTATGCGGCCCTTTACATCTTTTGAGTTTCTTATATTATGGTTATTTTCTTTTAAATAAGAAATAATATAAGAGGTGGTGTTATTATCATTGGTGTAGGTCCTATTAAGACTAAAGGATGTTAAATACACTCATTCCTTCTTTGATTTTTTATGTATATTGTGAATCACGATATTCAAGTAAAATTTTAATATGTTTTTGTTATAAAATATGATGATTCATTAAGAATTGTTATGGTTGTTATATGTTGGAGGATTCCTTGAGTGCACCCATGCAAGGTTATACATAATAATTAAAATAAAATCAATATTTCTGTTTCTGTTTTCAAATTTGGTTGGAATTTTTGACGACTCCAATATTTTAGAGAATAATCCCAAAAAAAAATTATTTAATTTTTGAATAAAATTACTTACATCATGAATCAGGTGGTTTTTTCATTTGGAATAAAAAACATTGAGATAACTTCTCTGTAACTGTTTAAAAAATTGGGGTGCCACGCAGCATACTGCTATTGGTGATAACTTCAAATATAATCAACCCCACCCATATGGGGATTATCATCAGGTTCACCCACTCCCATGTTGTGATAGTCTTTGATAAATTACACGACGTACACTAGAAGTGTTTCTAGGGTCCTGCTTCTCACGATGGACATCCTCTCCACCACCCCTAACCAACAATCTCTCAAGAAAGAATGCACCACATTCTCTCTACTTGATTATCCACCACTGTCCATGGAACCTTAGAACTCACCAAGAATGTGTACCAAAACTAGTGATGAGGGGAAAGTACTATTTTCCCACCCCCACCCCAGTACTAATACAATGAACATAATAATGATAATAATTTTCCATGAATATCTTGGCTAATCAAACAAATTTTTATGTACTATGTTTATGGTTCTATGTTATCCATATATTAATGATTTTTTTATTGTTTTACTACATCATCTATATGTTTTCTCCCCTCCCCAACAGTGTATTTTAGAAGGTGGGAGGAGTTTTCTAAATTTAATTATTTTTCATAGTTTCTAAAAATAATCATGTTTCTCATATCACTACTATAGATAGTCTTCCACAGTACTAGAAAAGGAATTTTTCAATGAAAAAAGTGATAGAAATATAATCGATGATAAAATCATGAAGGATTTATAGCACTATGAAAAACACATATAAAGGGGTATTTTATAAGTGCAGAAGGAAATTGATGATTAAGTCCCCCTTTATCAGTACTAAAATAATGTGACGATAAATGGGTCATTTATACATGTTTCAATATAGTTCCAATAATGGGGGAATTTATCGATGATTTATTTTATTTTATATAAAGGGTTCCTTTTTTAGTTATTTTATATCACTAATAAAGGTGACCATAATCAGAGCTTTGGAAGTGCTGATAAATATCATGATACTACTCTAATGATTAAATAACTATGCATCATCTATATAAAAACAAACCTAATTAAAAATACTATACATAGAAGTAAATATATTCTGAAAAGTTAATTGAAATAAAAATAAAAAATTTCACCATCATTTCATTTCAAAATATACATAAACAATATTTATATTGATGTTTTTTATACAACTAATCATAAAAACAAGGAATATAAAAAATAGTAACTCTTATAGAAGGTTTTCCCAAAATATCAAACTCTATATAGATGTTTTCCCCTATAATAAAATCAATGAAAATTTTAGTAACAAAAAATATATAAAATTTAAATTAATTTTATTTGGTTATAATTCACAAATGATAAATTATATTGTTAATTATTGTATATATACATTATAAATATTATTAGTTAAACATGCATCAGATTGATTTGTAGTAAATTCCTACATATCAAAAATGAATTTTAGATCATTTTCATAATGTTTAATAAAAATATGATCTTGTTTTATTGGATTTGGATTTGGGTAGTTGTTCCAAAAGTAATGAAATTTCGATACTGAAAACATGCATTTTGAGTCATACCAACGAAATCATTGGAGTGACATCGTGAATCATATTGATGTGCGGTTAGCTCATGCACATCAAAAATGATTTATGGAAGGTTTTCCAAAATTTTGAAAATGTTATGAACTCATTTTCTTGTTTTTGGAATTGTGATGATTTTTTTAATCTAAAATGTAACTTTTATATTGTAAAAACATTGTTTGATTCATATGGACTACATTGCGTATTGTATTGATTTTTGTTTTATTCCTACATGTGAAAAGTAAATCATGGATCATTTTCTTAAAGTTTAAAAATAATGCAATACTGTTTTTATGGTTCTATATTTTTGATGTGCATCTAAAACAATAATATCCATTTTTATAATGTAAACATCCAGTTTGAGTCATACACACTACATCGTGTGAAATAATGAAGTGTGGTCAATTAAAATAAGTCAAAAAGAAAATATTGATCACTTTCTTAATGATTGGTAATTATTCAGGCTCTTTTTCTTGGGGTTTTATATGCGATGATTATTTTAAACAAAAATGGAACATATATATTGATGAAAAGACACATCAAATATTACATGACACATCATCACTCATAGTGAAATATGGGTAATTCCCAAATTTGAAAAACGTATTATGGGCTATTTTCCTAAATTATGAAAAAAATATTAGATCAATTTCTCTATTTTGGCTATGTGACACGTTTTGTACATAAATTTAAATTTTATATTGAAAATATTAACTTCAAGTCATATGAACCATGTCACGTGTCATTTGATGTGCATATTATTCCTATATATCAGAAATAAAATATTTTTTATTTCCATAAAATTTGAAAATAATTCAAGCTTGTTTTCTCAGTTTTGGATATGTAAAGTCTATTTTAAAATACAATTCCACTTCAATATTGAAAAAAAACATGATGATATTCCAAAAAAATAGTTTATTAGATTGATCGAAGGACAATTCTTACATTTAACAAATGACTTATGGATTATAATACTAATGTATCAAAACCATGTGAATGTGTCTTCTTAGAGTGGACTATCTCTTGTGTGTTTTCCATTAAAATGTCAATTTCAAATTAATAACCCACATTTTGGGTCATATTGGTCAATCCATGTATCATATTTATGTGGAATCAACTCTTACACATCAATATTGAAATATCTATCATTTTACAAATGTGTGAAAACAAAATGATCCCATTTTCATGGTTTTATTGATGTTAACTGTTTTTTAAACATAAATGGAACCTCTATATTGAAAACATGAATTTAATTTCCTACAATACACATCATGTTCCAAATTGACATGTGATCAATTCATTCAAAAAATTTATTTATGGATCATTTTTTTAATGTCTGAAAACAATATGAACATTTATTCAACGTTTTTTCCAATGATACTGGTTTTAAACTAAAATAACGCATATATATTGAAAAAATGCACTAAGAGTCTTGTAATCAACATTTTGTGATAGATCTACATGTCGTCAATTCCTATATATTGTCAATATATTATGGATCATTTCCAAAATATTTAAAATAATATGTGTTTTTTTGTTTCATTTTATCTAGTGACATGTGTATTAAACTAAAATGAAACTTTATATTGGGAAGATGCACATAGAGTTTCACCGACCATATGATGTTTTGGATTGATGTGGGTACAATTATTACATGAAATAATTGAATCATGGATAGATTTCCTAATTTTTTTTGGACAATAATAAAATTTTTATATAGTTTTAGAAATATGAGGTGTGCGTTACATGAAAATGACACTTAAAAATATGCACTAAGAGTTATACTCGCAACATAAAGTGCCAGGTTTATGTGTGGTCATTTTATACATAACAAAAAGTTATTATCAATTATTTTACAATGTGTAGATTAAAATTATAGTTCATTTCTCATCTTTTTTCTATGTGATGTGTTTAATAATCAAAAATCAAAATTATATATTGAAAAGATGAATCTTGAGTAATATCGACCTCATTATGTGTGAGAGTGACATGTAGTAGATTCTTATATTTAATATTGGTAATTATCGTATGTTTTGAAAACAAAGGGGGTTTTATCTTATTCATGGGTTTGTGGAATATGTTTTGAACTAAAATTACACTTTTATATTGAAAACATGCATTTTATGCCATTCCGGTCACATCATGTGTCAGATTATTGTTCAATCGATCCATAAACAGAAAAGATAGATTACTAGACAATTTATATAATTTTCATGATGATATGCATTGTTTTCTTAATTTTATCCTGGACAAAAAATTTTAAACTAAAATGAATCTTTTAATGTGAAAAACATAAATTTTGAGTTATATCGGCCAAATACTATGGCCAATTCATACATGGTTGATTAATATATGTAAAAAATTAATTATGGATCATTTTCCAAAATTTTGAAAAAACATGATATTGTTTACTCAGTTTTGACAATGTGTTGGGAATTTTACTCAAAAAATTACACTATTACATTGAAAAAACACTTGGAGTCATTATGGTCACATCATGTGTTAGGTTGATGGTTAGTCAATTCCTACTAAAAAATGAATTATGTTTTAATTTTTAAAAATTTATGATAGTTTGATCACATATATCCCCTTTTGTCTCTTTGATGATATTATGGTGTAAAATGACAGATTTAATTTGATTACATACATGTTGAGAAATATTTTCTAGGTCATGTGTCATTTTGACTTGTATTTGATTCCTACCCATCAATCATGAATTATGGATCATTTCCCTAAATATTGAAAAAAAATTATCTTTTTTTGATGTATTTATAATTTGACTCATGTTTAAAAAAAATCAATATTTATATTGAAAACAGATACATTAATTCATACCAAAAACATCATGTTTCTGATTTATTTTCAGTCAATTATTACACATCAAGAATCCATTATAGAAAAAAGTATAATATTTTGAATATAATATGAACATATTTGATTGGTTTGGACAATGATACACATTGTTTATCTAAAATTAAACTTTTATATTTAAAACCTGAATTTTGAGTCATACTAGTAGCAACGTATGTGATATTTATATCTATTTGAATTATACACATCACAAATAATATCACTCACACCATAAAAATCCATTGAAAAAATTAAAAACCCCAAAATATGAACTAAAATTGTTGAAATAATGGAAGATTGTGAATGAAATATCATAATTTAAGAAATTTTGGTTCTTCAAGTGTTGATACGTCCAAGGAGTTCAATAGATATTGGAATCAATGATTTATTTTGACGAGAGATTAAACCACTTGAAGGGTATGTTCCTCTACTGGGGTTATATTTATAATATCATAATGGTTTTATCAGTTCACTTTAAAATCATCTATACAGTTTCATATATATCAGAAGTAAAATAAAATTTGATGATAAAACCAATCGTTATGAGTTTTAACTCTTAACATTGATAAAGATGATATTTTGTCAGTATATTCTAGAAAATTTTGATAGTGATTGGTTTTGTAGGAAATTTTTATTTTAGCATTAAAAAGACCTATCTTTATCATTAATATTTTCAAAGATCTAATATGTATCCATATTTTTTGACCTAGGAGGTGAAGGACAACAAGCCCATCCTTCCACCGATGGAGTCAGAGGGTCCTCAATCATCCATCTAGGGAACACTGCCTCTCTCCTTCTATCCATTTTATATCACTGAATTCATTCTTTTTCCCTCAGAACACACTTGTACAAAATGTTTCATATTTCGCTGACAGCTTGTCAACACATTCTCTATCATGCCTATAGTTCACTGATGCCTCGTTGCTTCTAAACTTAATGTTGATACTATGTTTCAAACAACGTCATCCATCAATGGATTTATTTGATGAGGATGTTTTATGAAATTTTGGACTTCATGAATTATTAACTATGGGTCTTCTCAACAATTGGTACATCATGATTCAACTCACTTTGTATAATGAATTTTTCCAGCCCTGCTCCAGTTTCCCCAACATCTACAATGGAACTTGTTTCCCCTTATTAACGTGGACTTATGAATTCACCTATGAAACAAGATACCCTGACTATGGTGATCTGGGTTATTTTTCTAGACCGCCATCTTTTTTTCAAAATCCATACATTATTAGAATGAAATCTAATTTGGTTGGTAGATATTTTTTTATAGTATAACTAGAACTATATTCCATCCTATTTTTCTGCAAATTGGTGATGATTTGGACGTTTTATAAACCCTAGTAATGATTTTTTTGAATTTCTATTTGGGAAAAGTTCTTATAGAGAAATCCTATTTATCTTGAGTTGTGGATTGATATTTTCACTTCATTCAAGAAAAAGGGTCACATGATGGAGGATCAAAACAATGGGTTCATGAATCACTACCACAAGATAGATGAAATATTGGGATGCAGTGGTAAGGGTATGGTGTCCCTTAATTATAACAACCTTGTTATTTATTTCACACTTAAATTGGATTTATTACACAAACATGCACAGAAGACAACTATGAGGATCTAGATGTCTATTTTCTTGTGAAATTAAGAACATTACATAATATCATCAAATTTAAAACACAACATCTTTATTTAAATTTTTTTTAAATGACCACAACATTCATTCTTACTTAACATTGCATGGGATAACCTGAGAACAAGGTTAAAAAAAGGGGTGATATTTAAAGCCTACTAAGGGAGAATAAATGCATAATGTGTGGAATATAGTACATGTTAGGAAATTTTAATATCAATTAAGAACAAGATAAACATTAACACAAATGCATGATATCGAATGATTATCATAACATGGAAAAGTGGAAATGACATTTACAATGACATTAGCATGAGCCACATATCGTTCCACATAGAGCATGACTAAACCCTCCTTGTACATGAATTATAATGAGTAAACCATAATTTCACTTGTATTATCATGATTAAAATCTCAATTCACATCGTGTATCGTGATACTATTCTTTACCCAACGCCTTGGAGTGTTATCAGGGTGCACCCCCTATAATCATTTCATTTCATTCATAAGTGTGCCACATAGATAATATAACATTAAATCATTCAACATCATAATTTATTCCATGATAATGAAATGTGGTATACATATATGAACTCTATGATCAATATTTATTTGATCATAAAGGTGAATACCCCTTATAGAAAAATATGTATGGTATTCAATAATAGGACGATTTCTCCATGGGAAATTCTAGCAACATAACAATGTCAAATATAAATTTTAAAATTGGTTAATGAGAGATAAAGTGATCTATAATCATTTATAAATTTATTTAACAGTAATGAGTACATTTAAAATAATATCTTAACATATTTAATGGAATTTATATGCATAATATAAAATAATTTCTTGAATGTAAATAAAAAGAGCGAAATACCTTACGGAATTTCCCCATGGTAATGGTTGTACATGGTAGGCATTAATGAGAGATAAAGTGGGATGTCATCATTCAAAAACAATGATGTAAGTATGGGGAATGTTTGAAATCATACCCCATCATTTTTTTTGGAAATAAAAGGGTAAAAATACATAATCAAATTTGGGAAGAAATGAGAAAAGAAGAAATTCGTTACATGGAAGTGTGAAGCCAAAGGCTTCGGAGAGGCATGAGAGAGGATTCATGGGTAATTGGGGATCCTTGGGACGATTATATAGAGAGTATGGAAGGAATCGTCGAGCTAAAAAAAGGTTTTAGGGAAGAATAATGAGAGATAGAGTGGGTTTGTATAAGAAAGAAGATGGAATTCTTTATTATTTAGGTTTTGGACACTACACATTAAACAAATAAAAACAAAAAATTATTCCATCGTTTTTGCCAATGATTTTTGCCCAAGTGTAGTGGAATGAATAATTTTAACTGTCCAATGGCCGAATGTATTAAAATATTAGGCTTTCTTATGAGGAGGTGAGTCTCACTCTTAAGGAAATCAATTTAAAAAGTTATTATATTATATATGCCATGATGGGTCCACTATTGAACCATAATATTAATCAAATAAAATCTAAAATCACATTTTATTAAAGATAAAAAATAATTTTTCTGAAAATAATTTTTATAGGATTTTATTGCATCACTATTAATTCATTATAATGTCATAATGCACATTATATATTAAAATTGTATTTAATTTTTACCCAAAAATTTGATAGTCTTCGAATATTTCTAAAAATTCACCATTAGATGATTTCAAAGTCATGAATAAAAAAACGAAAACAATTTTATTTAAATATAATTATAAATATGAGAATTTTAAATTTTAAAATAAAAACCAAAATATTTTGAAAATTCAAGGGTTTTAACAAAAACACTTTCCAAACTATAATAAAATTGTCAATTTTATTCATAAAAATTATAAAATAATTTATAGTTAATAAAATTTAATTATTAATAAAATTTTATTAAAATATTATTTTATTATGAATTCCATAAATTCATCAAATTATCTTCCTTAATTTAATATTAACTAAAAATACTATATGTGCTTTAAAAACCATTAAGAAAATAATATTAATAAATGGAATGTATAATCTTTATACAGAAAATAATTTACATAATCATAGTGTTAGGGTATTGTTACATAACCCATTATAACACCCACATAATAACTAAGGGTATAGTGTGTGATGGTGGCATGCTCTTGGGATGGCTCAGATAAAATCTATTGTGTGATGTTCTCTGTTAATATCCACTTCTCCCATAGGTAGTTCCATTCAATCTTAACCTATTGATGCTCTACATGGGTTTGGTCAATAGATAAGCTCTGTGACGTTGCTTCCTTTTCGAGCTTCGATAGATGGGCTTCATATGGAGAAATTGTACTGGATGAGGCTATAACATCCTTTGTCCGAGTAAATAGGAATTGTTAAAGATCTATATTTATACTAGTCATGTGTTCACAATTCAAAAACTATATTTGAAATGGTAAATACTATTTATATTATTTTAAAATACCAAAACATAAAACCATGGATGGTCATATTTTTTAAATAACCATTTAACATAATAATAAATTTAATCATATCCATAAGAAATTTCATTAATAAAAGTTTGGGTAATTACAATATTCCCCCCCTTATGAAATTTCTCCATCAAAATTTCCTTTTATAAGATTAAAAAATATGTGGGTAACTCTTCTTATCACTTCCTTCAATTCCTACATTGTTTCTTCATGATTGTGGTTTCACTACAACACCTTGATGAGGGGAATCATGTTTTTTTGTAGACCGTTTTCCCTAAGATCGATGATCTTCACTCACTTCTCCTCATAGGAGATGCCATTATCGAATGGTGCCACCTCTGGATTGAGTACATGCGATGGATTAGGTATTTACATCCTCAATAGTGATACATGGAATACATCATGTACTTGAGACATGTTCGGTTGGAGTGCTAGTTAATATGAGACAACTCCAATGTGATCAAGTATCCAAAATAGATGATGTACCTAAAATTAAGACTTCCCTTCTTATGAAATCGTATAAATCTCTTCCATGGTGATTTGTGAGGGAATACCATATCCCCAATGTCAAACTCTATATTTTTTGAGTGATTATTAGCAAAGCGCTTTTATCAACTCTGGGCATCTTTGATGTGTTGTTGGATGGTCTTAACATTCTCCACTATTTATTCAATGATTTCTAGACATAGGAATTTTCACTCCCTAACATCATCCAAACAATCTAGTTTTCTACACCTCTACCCATAATGGGATTCATATGTAGCCATTTGAATTCTTGAGTACAAACAATTTTTTATAAGTGAACTCAACTAGAGGTGGATGTTGTTCCCATCCTTCTTTGACGTCCATTGAACATGATATCAACATGTCCTAAATTGTTTGGATAGTCTGCTCAAATTGTACATTAGATAGAGGTTGGTAATCCGTAATGATGTTCATATATGTATTGAGAGAATTTTGGAGACTCTTCTAGAACACGAAGGTGAATCTAGGATCTCAATCAGATACAATAGAGAGAGGTACTCCATACTTCCTTACCAATTATCTGATGTATATCAGTTCCAGTTTATCCGAAGATAAATCCTCCTAAATTGAAATGATGTGTAGAGTCTTTGAATGATGATCAACAACAAGCTAGATTGAATTTTTTCCATTGGATGTCTTCATAAGTATGTTGAAAAATTCTACGGTGATGTTCTCCCATTTCTATGTTGGTATTGGAAATGGTTGCATCATTCCCATGGACTTCTCCCTCTCATCCTTCACATATTCACATACCAGACACATTGATGTATACACTATGATCACCTTATTCATGTTATCCCACCAGTAATTTGATCAGAGATATCGATACATCATTCTGGTTTCTGGGAGAATAGATAAATTCAAACTATGTACATCATCCAAAATTTCCTTCTTTAACTCTAGGATTGATGGATCACAGAGTATTGACCCAAATCTCACAATTCTTTCTTCACAAACTTTTAACTCTGAGTATATCCCTTTTCTGATAGTTTCCACTTTCTTCTGAATTCCCACATCATCTTTTTGAGCATCCTTTGACCTTTCCAAAAGATACAGTTGAGAAATAATTTTTGAAAGGATTGATGATGATCGCTTATTTATGATTCCCATGTCATCTTCCTCATATATAAGAAGATTGAATCCATTTCAATAATAAAAAATTACAGAATCATTGGTACCTTTATGCTAAGCTCATCCTCCACCTTGTTCGATTTTTAGGGTGGTAATGGATTGATAATTCGTAGTATTTGAGCAACTCTAACCATCTTCATAGGCACATATTCAGCTCTTTCTGTGTTAAAATATAATTGAGTCTTTTGTGATTCATATATATTTCACAATTATCCCCACAGAGTTATTTATGCAAAATTTTTAATTTCAAGATTACTGCAACCAACTCTATATCATGTGTTGGATAATTTTCATTATGAATGTTCAATTTCATTGAAGAATAGACAATTAGTTTTTAATTTTTCATCAATAAACAACCCATTCCCTTTTTAAAATCACCACTCATTATATCAAAAAGTTCTCCACTTGTGGGTTGTGTGAGAATGGGTTCATTGATAAGCCTACTTTTCAACTTCTTGAAGAAATCATCACATTAATCACTTCTTGAATACTTTAATCTATTACGAGTTAGTTTGGTAAGAGGGTTTGACTATCGTGAAAAATTTATCAAAAATCATCGATAATATCCAGCTATCCCAGAGAAGCTATGGATATCCATTATAGATGTTGGCCATAGAAATCTGTCAATTGCATTTTTCTTAGAGGGATCCACAAATATCCCATTGCACTGTGATGATATGACCTAGGAATGAGACTTCCTTCAACCAAAACTCACACTTGATGTACTTTACATAGATCATCTCCATTCTCAAGGGATCTAGTACAATTCTTAGATTCTTCTCATGCACCGCCTTTGATTTGTTGTATATTTGAACATCATCTATAAATACTACCAAAACGATTTTTAGGTAATCTTTATAGACTCTATATGTCATGTCTATGAATATTTATAGAGAAATAGTTATTCTGAAAGGCATTACTATGAATTCATAGTTCCCATATACTGTACAAAAATCAGTCTCGGGTATATCATCATTTTTCACCCATACTTCATAATATCCCAACCGTAGATCCAACTTTGAGAATTATTATGCTCCACGTAGATGATCAAACAATTCATCAATTCCTGTTAGAGGATAATTGTTCTTTATTAGGATTTCTTTGATCTAATAATAATCAATGAAAAGGTGCATTGACCCATCCTTTGTCTTGATGAAGAGAACTGGTGCATCCCATGTTGAAGGAAATGGGCATATAATACCATTAACTAGATTCTACTATAGTTTTTCAATATCACCTAAAGATCCACAATAGCCATTCTACACAGAGTTTGGTATATTGGCAATCCGCTAGTTTTATGATCAATCATGAATTCAACATCTCTTGTAGGAGTAAGACCAGAGAATTCCTTATGAGACACTTCAGCGAATTCCTTCATAATTGAAATTTTTTTGGATGGTTGATTTCTTAGAATAAATCATCTATGAAAGATAGACATACAAATAGGGAAGTAGCATTAATGCTTGTGATGATGGTGCTAAAGAAGATTTATCCTCCTCCTTGAACTTGTACAGAATCGGGGGTCGATTCCCTATATAGAGGGTGATTTCTATCTCATGGAAATTTTTGTTGGATCCTTGTAGGGAAACCCAATACATGCCTAAAATTACATCAAATTCCACCAAAGGGATTATGATGAGGTTCTCCAGGAAGTTCAATCGATAAATTGTGACATGTGAATAGTTATATTCATGGGATGAAATGATTTCCCCATTATCCATTCTCACTAACATCGTTATTTCCATGATTTGTAGTGGTGTTAGGATTTTATACAAAAATTTTGAGATATAAAAAAATGTGCAAAACTAGATTCAAAAAGTATGTTCTCTATTAATTAATGAATAACTAGCGTACCTATAAACACATTGTTGTTATGGTTTGCTTTGATGGTAATGATGAAAAAAGATCACCCTTTCTGCATTGGATGATGTTTTTTGCCTCTTAAAACCCTTAGATATAGGCCCTGGATTGCATTGTTCCCTGGTTATTTGTAGTTGAATCAATGAAAAATGTGTTTAGGGTTGAACGGAGCGTTCCTCTCCACTATCATAGTAGTGGGATTTTCTTATTAGCAGTTAATGTATAGGTGACCGTCTCTTCTACACCTAAAGCATTTCCTTGTCCCCTTTAGGAAATTTCATGGGTTCTTCATTCCGCACCACTGGCAAGTGGGGTGCTGGAATTTTATAGTACTATTGGATTTATCAATCAGTCTAACTGAATTAATTTCCACTTTCATTTTCTTATCACTATGATACCGTTGAGATTTAATTATCTACTTTTTTACATTGAGGACAAATTAGATAATTTACTCATTCTATCAATGTCATAGAACACATTGGGATTTCATTGGGCATGGTTTTGGCCCACCAATGAAGTGGACAACGATTAATTCAGGGGTAATGAAAAGGCCAAAGGCATATCATGCAAGCCTTGTAAATTTTTCCTCCTACTATCCACTTGATGTTTCATCAATTTTTATGGAATGAAATTCCCTTTCCATATTATATTGGAGGCTACATGGAATATATTAATCAAAATACATTTTCTGGAAATTCTTCCATTTCAAAGATTTAATCTATTCCACAAGGTTCATATTTTTGATCAATTTCTACCATTTAATACCTTCAACCTATATATGATAAGCAACTATAATAAGCTGCTATTTTTTAAAACATTGAAATATGTAGAAAATCATTTCAATGGAGTTGATCCGTTGTTTGACTATTGAGGGATTAGATGATTCATTAAAATTATGAAGACATTGTCTCATGAAGATCTTTATTGTGGCCTATTCCTTTTTAGGGTGGGTTGGATGTTCTCCTTGAGCCATGTCTCTATTACAAACATGTTTTAACTAAGAGAGTATCATAAAGAAGCTTGAGATTCCCACTCACATATGTTTGGGAATATAAATAGAACATTCATCATTTTTGTCTTCGCATTGTTTGTTAGTTTGAGTCCTCCTTGATGAACTCACCTGTTTTGATAATCCCAAATCATGTCTAAATATTGATCATGATATATTAAGTCAGTTACTAATATTTTTATTCTACATTTATAATTATTTTATTCTAATCAATCTATACTGTTAAGTCTCATGACTTTGTTGCATCATCTTACAATTTATACTTATCTAAATATAAGTTCTTTGTTGAAGGCTACTGGTAAGTGATTTTTGTTCATAGTCACCATTATAGATCACTTTCATTCTAAGCCACTGATGCTAGAAGATCATTGTTGAAGGTTTATAGTCACTGTTGGAAGCTACGGATACAAGGTTACTGTCACAAGTCTATCGATGATCTGCTTTTCAAATCTCATAGACAAAGAGTTACTATCACAAGGTCATTGCTGTGACATGACTTCAATTAGAAGTTCACTGTCATACTTATTCTCTAGTCTTCTATTGAGAACTTCACTGTTCAAGTCTGCAGTTGGAAAGGTTAATGATGAAGTAGTCTGATGTTAAGAACTACCAATTAGGAGTTCACTAATAAGGAGCTACAATTACATAGAGTAAACAACTATCGTTACTAGACATCCACTAAACAAAAAGTCCACCGTTACAAGCCTACAGTCAAAGAGCCTACTGGTGAAGTTCATAGTTGAATAGTCCACTGATGAAGTCCATAGTTGGAAAGACCGTTGTTGAAGTCTACCGTGTGACATGCATCTTCTACCAGTATAATGATATTCTATTCTTTCCTTTACCAATTTTATTTATACTACTATAACGGTCATGTCTGGAAAAATTAATGCACCTCATATTATTTAATGTTATTTGTAGGGATACCAGGAGATAGTACAATGTACGAGGAAGACCACACATGGTTGAAACATTTATCTTGTTGGCCTCTACTGAACAACAAAACATGAAAAACAAGAGACTATATAAAAGATACAGGAGAGACACAAAAAGAGTGCCCGAACATACTAGAAAGAAGTATAGAACACTCAAGCACTCATTCAGAATAAAATAGTTCCTCGCTAAGATCTGTTGTAAGAATCTTCTCCAAGCTATCATGGTGTGCTTGAAAGAGCTTGAAATCCAGAATGCTGATCATTTCTACAATTGGCATGTCATAACATGGAAGTTTCGACACTCTGTTTTGGAGTCAACTTACAGACAAGGGCCAAAACTTCTTCTCACTCATCCCAATGAGTCTAGAGCTGATCCGCCAACACAACAGAGCACACTAAACTCATCCCTACTATCTATAGCTCTATTGTGTTTAAATACTTTACATTTGTGAGCAGTGAGTATGTGTTACACACACTGAATTTTGTACTTGAACTGAGGAATACTGAAAATACCCATTCTAAACTCTCTTTATTTTTTTTCCACGTATCACTGTGGAAGAAGCCTTGAGCGGCTTCGATGTTTATTTTCCCATGTAGAACTATGGTAGAAGTTGAAAAACCGGGACAGTTTGTGAAAGCTATTGTAAAGCCCGATACAGGCTGTGTATCACGTTTAATATCATTGCTTTGTGGTAGGTGATCACCAAGTGGAGAGGACTAGGTATTGTCTTAAGATTGAACCTATTGTTTAAATTGTTCTGTTCCCCTTTCATTACTCTGTTTTATTCATATCCGCTGTGCTCATATTAGTAAAAACATAAATCTGTTTTTATATTCACTCTGATAGTTAGTTCTGGTTAGTATTTATATCTGATTTGTTTAGTAAACTTGTTTCAAAAGTTGAATTAGTTCTCATACTGACTCTACTGAGGAGTAATCAACCTTTGAGAAACTTTTTGAACAATAAGTCACTTATATCACTACTGCCATAATTAACTGGGCCATTTTAATTTGGGGGTCTTTAAGCCTAATAGGTTTTAACAGAAATTTTAAATTGGAACTCAATTCACCCCCCTCGTGAGTATCCACTCCGACCAACATTTGGTATCAGATGATTCATTGTTATTTATAAAAAGGTTTTCAATCTCTCTATTTTTTAAAATGTGATTTTAGCTTTATCGTAAAGATCTTAAATTTCTTTTAGTTCTGAATTTCTCTCTATAATGTATTTTCTTAAATCTACTTATGGAAAATCGACCATATGTTGCTGCTACTAACATGTCACCTTTCATTAATGGTGTGAATTATGCACAATGGAAAATCAAAATGAAATTTCATTTGGAAAGTATTTATTTTGATATTTGGTTTGCTATAGAATCAGAATATGAGATCCCCAAAACTGCTAGATCTACCTGGGATGATGCTACAAAAAATAACTACAACAATAACTATAAATCTATTAATTCCCTTTACTACTCTTTAGGAGATGTGGAATTTAACCTAATTTCTACATGTAAAACAGCTCATGAAATCTGGGACAACATATCTATTTCTCATGAAGGAACAACCAACATGATGGAAATAAGATTAAATACTTCTACTATTAAATTTGATAATTTTAATATGAGACCCGATGAACCCATTTCTGATATGTATTTTAGGATTAATGATATTGTCAACACCATGAGACCACTGGGAAAATCTGTTCCAGAAAAAGAGCAGATCATGAGAATATTGAGATGTTTTCCTGACAGATGGAGAGGAACTTCTGTGTCTATCCTAGAGTCATGTGACATCAGAAATCTACCTGATAAGGAGTTGATTGGTAAACTAATGATGTATGAAGAGGAAATTAATGTGAACAAATAAGAAGATGGTGAATTCAAAAGAAAATTTGTGGCATTCAAGCCTACTTCTACAAAGAGAAAAGACTAGGAGAAATTACATGTACCTATTGAAAGTTCAGCTTGTGAAAATTCAGATTCCAACAGTGATGAATAAATGGATCAAATAGCCATGAGATTTACGACGTTCTATATGAAGAAGAAGTTTTTCAAAAAACAAAGCTACAAGGGTATGTGTGATCAACAAGGTATGTGGAAGAATGATTGTATGAAATCTGACAAGGAAGATAGTATAGTCTGCTATGAATGCAAGAGGAAAGGACACAACAAGGCCGACTGTCTGAATCTAAAATTCAAAAAGAAATATGATTATAAGGACATGAAGTATAATAAATCCTTGAAAGAAACCTGGAGTTCTTCAGAAGACAACACAAGTGAATCAGAAGCCACTAATTCTAAAAATAATCATGCCAACATGTACATCATGACTAACATATCAGAGGTACCTATTTCCCCTTTTCTAAATGATTATTATTCTGGAAATAAGAGTGACTCAGATAATAATGAAAATATGTCTAAGGTTGAACTGTTAGAATATTTCAATATACTGGAAGATTCCTGCAATGAACTGAAATATAAATATATATCTTTAATGAAACAACATTCCTTAACTAGTAATATTATAACAAATCTAAGTGTTGAAAAAGAAAATAATGCTCAACTGTTGAAAGAGAGCACTCCACTCAAATTATCTAATGAAAAATTAAGAAAGGATATTGAGAAGTTCACTGTTGGTAGGGATACCTTGACACAGTTTCTAGGAAAACATATTGCTCCAAAATATACAACTGGTCTAGGAGATCAGCATGGATAGAGGAAAAATAGCAAAACCAAATTTGTTCCTAAATCTGGACAATTCACTTCTAATTATGGATCATCTTTTGAGAAACAATCATCTAAATCACTAAACAATGTATTTATGTCTCAAAATATTTTTATTGATTTTAGAAAACCTATAAATCATATATGGGTTCCCAAAGTTTTATTTTTTAACCTTTCTGGACCGAAAAAGATCTGGTTACCAAAATTATCTCATGTTTATTTGTTTTGCAAGGAAGATGCTTAAAGAGTTCCTATAATACCCTATGGTACATGGACAATGGCTGTTCAAGACATATGATAGGAGGCTATTCCTCATTCAAGAGTCTAATTAATGATGAATGTGGGCATGTCACCTTTGGTGAAAATGAAAAAGGAAAAATCATCGGCCTAGGCCAGTTTGGTAACCCTGATACAATATTAATTTCTAAAGTACTTTTTGTTGATGGATTAAAATATAATCTACTTAGCATATCTTAGTTATGTGATGATGGCCTTAATGTTAAATTTCAAAATGATTAATTCAATGTTTATAATTAAAAAATGATTTAGTTTTCAATGAATATAGAAATGAGAATGTATATGTTGTTGATTTAAACTCTTTAGACAAACAAAATGTTTACCGCTTAAATGATTTTCATAAAGAGTATTGGTTGTGGAATAGAAGAATAAGAAACTGTAATGTTCACTCACATAGGACGCGATCTAAAAAAATTCTTAGTTAAAGACCTACCTAAATTGGAATTCCCAAATGATAACGTGTGTAATCCTTTTCAAAAGGGATAACAACACAAAGTTTCTTTCAAACCAAAGAAAGAGGTTTCAACTTCTCAACCACTTTAGTTGGTCACATGGATTTGTTTGGACCATCAAGAGTTTCATGTTTAAATGGGAAACACTATGTTTATGATCTTGTATATGACTTTTCTAGGTATACTTGGGTATACTTTCTTGCTCACAAAAGTGAATCATGTCCCTAATTTGTCAAACATTCCATGTCTGTCGAAAACCTTTATAGACTTAAGATTAAAACTCTAAGAAGTGATCATGGCCCTGAGTTTGATAATCATGAGTTTCAATCTTACTGCTCACACAATGGCTATATTCACAACATTTCTGGCCCTAGGACACCTCAACAAAATGGAGTTGTAGAAAGAAGAAATATGACCCTTCAAGAATTTTCAAGGACTATGCTTAATGAGTATGACTTACTTATTTATTTTTGTGTTGAAGCTGTAAATACTGCTTGTTATGTTATCAATAGAGTTTTGAATAGGCCTATTTAAAAAAGAACACCTTATGAACTCTGGAATAAAAGGAAGCCTATGTTTAATTATTTTAGAGTCTTTGGTTGCAAATTCTTTATTCTTAATGAAAAAGTAATCATGACAAGTTTTCTCCCAAAAGTGATGAAGGAATTTTTCTTGGTTAATCTATTTCAAGTAAATCCTTTAGTGTGTTCAAAAAGAAAACCAAATGTTTTGTAGAATTAGTTCATATCAAATTCGATGAGACTGATCCACATGTGCCTAAAACCGCTCTTGAAAATCTTGAGAAAGATTTGGGAAATTTGAACTTTATTGATAAAAATAGTGAATCCCCGGTAAAAGTATCCAGTTCTAGAAATATTCCACAATCTACTCCTACCAATTCTGAACCAACAGAAAACTATGAAGAATCTAGTTCAACCCTTCCTAGAGGTACTAAGACTCTTAAGAATCATCCTCTAGATGCTGTTGTAGGCGATTTGAATAGAGGTACACAAACTAGAGCTTCTCTAAGAATCCAGGGTAAACATCAAGCTTTCCATTCACAGCTTGAACCCAAAAATATTAATGATTCTATCAGTGATGAATTTTGGGTAATGGCTATGCAAGAAGAACTAAATCAGTTCGAAAGGAACAATGTTTTGGAATTACTGTAAAGACCCAAGAACAGCTTGACCATAGGCACTAAATGGGTGATTAGGAACAAAGTAGATGAGTCTGGGAATATATTAAGAAATAAGGCTAGGTTAGTTGCACAAAGATAAAGTCAAGAGGAAGGAATAGACTATAAAGAGACCTTTGTATCTGTAGCTAGATTAGAATCTATTAGGATACTACTTTTCTATGCAGCTCATCTAAAATTCAAACATTATCAAATGGATGTCAAAAGTACTTTTCTAAATGGGTATATAGTTGAGGATGTATTTGTTGAAAAACCTCATGGTTTTAGAAATACCCATTTTCCAATCATGTTTTTAAACTATCTAAAGATTTATATGGATTAAAACAAACTCCATTAGCATGGTATGATAGGCTCATCTCTTTTCTTATTTCAAAAGGTTTTACCAAAGGTATAGATGATCCTACACTTTTAATTAAATGGATTTCTAAAGATGTTTTTATAGAACAAATTTATGTAGATGATATTATTTTTAAGTCTTCTAAAAATTCAATATGTGATTATTTTTAAAAAATGATGCAAAATGAGTTTTAAATGAGGTTAATGGGAGAACAAAAATTTTTCCTTGGATTTCAGAACATTCAAAATAAAAATGGCATTGTTTTAAATCAAATTAAATATATTAAGGATCTATTAAAACGTTTTATTTTTGGATGGTAGTAATGTTAGGGACACTCCTATGAGTACCACTTGTAAGTTGGATGCTGATTAAGCTGGAGAACCAGTTGATCAAACCAACTACAGAGGTATGATATGAAGCCTACTCTATCTTACACCTAGTAGAACTGACATTATGTTCAGTGTATGCATGTGTGCTCGCTATCAATCCAATCCAAAAGAATCTCATTTAGCTACTGTAAAAATAATTTTTAAATATATAAAACATACTCCTAACATAGGATTACTTTATACAAAAGGAAAATCATTTAATTTGTTAAGTTACTATGATGCTGATTTTTCCGGTTGCAAGTTAGATAGAAAAAGAACCTTTGGGACATGTAACATTTTAATAAAGTCACTAGTATCTTGTTGTACTAAGACGTAGAATTCTGTTGCATTATCTACTGCCGAAGCTGAGTACATAGCTGCTGGTAGTTGTTGTGCTCAAATTCTGTGGATGAAACACACTTTACTAGACTATGGATATTAGTTCAAACATGTCTCTATAAAGTGTGAAAATACTAGTGCTATTAACATTTCCAAAAATCCAGTATCTCATGCTAGGACAAAGCATATTGATGTGAGACATCACTTTTTGAGGGATCATTATCAAAAGGGTGATATCACTCTTGAATTCATTGGCACTGAACAATAATTTGCTTATATATTCACAATGGATTTGAATTCTAAGAGGTTAAATTACATCAAACATGAGTTAGGTATGGTTAATCTCTTCACAGTCGAACCTCACAGTTAGACTTCACATTCGAACCTCATATTTAGACTTCACAGTCGAACCTCACTGTTAGACGTCAAGGTCGATTCTCATAGTTAGAACTCACAGTCGAGCCTCATAGTTGGACCTCACTATTATACCTCACCGTTGCACCTCACTGGTGTACCTCACTGATACATCTCACTGTTGGATACCTCGCTGTTTGTTTTTATTTTTGTGGGAACTCAAATCGTTTTTATTACTTATATTATTTATGTTTTATGTTGTTTTAATCCCTAAATGATAAAATCAATGGCCATGAACATATCTCAATCCACCTTCATCTTTCAATCTCAATCCTTTTTCTTGAGATTCCTAAACCCTAACCCTTCACCTGAGCTCTCGAAACTTTATCAATCTCTATGGCCAGAACAATGTGACCCCCGATTGTCAATGAGGATGCGCCAAGGACAAAGAGGACTCGAGCCGAATCCAGTGGCACCAGTAATACTTCGACGAGACCTATCAACCCGCATCTGACCAAGAGACAAATATTTACTGAGAAGGAGTTAAGTAATGAATGGATGTTGTCGAGCAAGTCCTTAGTGCTGAAAGAACTAAATGCCCAAAGATGGATTGAATGTTTTTCCAACAAAAATGAACCGTACTACCCAAATCTTGTGAAAGAGTTCTATGGATATATGATGTTTGAAGAGGAAGATGATGTGGATAAATTAATATCCAATGTCAATGGAAATGAAGTCTGTTTCACGTATGGTGAGTGTGCTGCCTGTTTGAGAGTCCCTCATGAAAGAGTGCATGCTTACTAGTCTGGAGTGGCTCCTCTGGACAATTCAATTTTTGAATATGAAAATGATCTGGAAGAACTGAAAGGAGATAGAAAATAAATGTGGATCATTGCAGCTGAGACGGATGGAGAATACATGCTTTTATTCAAGTTTATTCAGCATGTAATTAGTCCAAGGAGAGGACATTTCGCAGTACTGAAGTACCATGACATATTTATGATGTACTTACTGAAGCATGGAAATAAGATTAACCTATGTAGGTTACTGATATCCCAATTAGAGGATATGATTAAGGAATGTTCAAAGTCTAATTCCTTATTCCATGCCAAGCTTATTTCAGTTATGCTAAAGAAAAGGGTGTGGCTGTAAATCAAGAAGAAATGATAGTGGCCATGAACAATGTCTGTATCTCAAAGGTGACTTGCAAGTTCATGAAAATTAGCTGGAATCCCTAGAAGAATTCGTGGGTGAATGATGAAGAAAAAGTGTATGAAAATTTTGACCCTACTACTCACCCATCCAGGCCAAAAGACAAGAGAGATCCAGGGCTGAAGCCTGATGATCCCGAACCAGTTTATTCTAATGAGGAGGAGGATGAAGGAGCTATGGACACTGAAAGAGAGAACAACCTCATTGATGATGGGAGTGATATTGACTTTCCTCATAGTCCTCTAAGGATAGTATCATTAGGAGCATCTAGGCCTCCAAACGAACTCCCAAGAAGAGAGGTTGTACTAAAGGACAGTGACACTGAGACCACTGATGATGAAGAAGAAGAATATATGAATATTGTCAAGGATACCTCTGAAGAGGATGAGGCGAAGGAATCTTGTGATAGGGAAGAACGAAAAGAGGCTGTTGCTGAAGATGATGATGAGAACAATGAAGAAGAAGAGCTCAGTTTGAGACCTATGATAGATAATATAGACAATATAATGTCTCATCATTAAGCAGGATTGGCATCTACTGCCACTGATATGGGTGTCATTAATGACTCGGAGATAGATAAGACTCACCCTACAGAACAAGTGGTTGTTGAATCTACTGGAATTGTAGAGGAGGTTGTGGAGTTTCCTATAATAGAACAGATAGAAGAGCTTCCTCATGAGAGGGATCTATGTGAGGGGGGAATCTTGGTTCAGTTTCTGTGCTGTATGACATCGAAGGTTGGTCATTAGATCCAGGATACATGGTACATGGACTCAATTATGGAGATTATAATGAGGAAGACCTGCCCCAAAGGGATTCCATTATCCTACATGTTGTGGAAGACAATTTGGCAACCAAGGAGGACCTTGAGTCCTTAAAGGATGAAATGAAAGAGGCAGTGAGAGAATCATTAGCAGATTTGAAGAAAAGCCTGGTTGAAGAGCTGAGGAGTGTGGAGAAATTCTTGGAGATATCTCTGGGATGTGCTATGTCTAGTCCAGTGACAGGAATGATGGATGATATTAAAGTGTTCCATACTCAAATTGATAGTGGGACAAGAGCTGTGGTTTCTCTAAGGAAATAATTTTCTTCGTTGAATTCCATGAGCAGTTCTCAAACCCTTGCGAATGTTGAGATTAGATATATCAAAGAAGTATTCAAGCAGTTTGTTGAAGTGTTTGAGGATTTTAAGAAATCAGTCAAAGAACATATGAACAGTCAAGATGCACTTGATTAGAAATAGATTGGTAACTTGATTCAATCATTCCAAGAGACAATATCCTTCTTGTTAAAACCCCTTCCCTCATCCAGCTCCTCTGTGAACACTGATCAGATCAGAACTGTGATCCAGGAAGAGCATGCTAAGGCCAGTACCAGTGGAACCTCATATTCTCAGATACTTTCTACCACTAAGGAAGTCAGTAGTTTTGTTCGTGATCACCTGCGGGCAGCTACTTCTTTTCAAGTGGCTATTAAGAATAAGTTATATTATTACATTGAGAAGGTCTATACCAAGCATCCAATGACCAACCACTTCAAGCTATTGGTTGAGAATATGATGTTGCCTCCAGTGACTCTAGCATTTAGAGAGTAGGTTAGCATGTAGAGATATTTGACATCGGCTTTGGATAAGTTTCTAGATAGTAATGATGATTTCTTATATGCTATGGAAAGAGGAGGAAGTATTACTATGGATTTCAGAAACCTTCTCCTAACCATTATCCATGTGGACTTCACCCCTGTCATCATACCTCTTGCCATATATGCATCTCAACCCAGTGATTCTTCTACGATGTCTCCTACTGAATCTATCAGAAGCCCTACTCCACTGATCCCTCAATGAGCTACCGATTACAGACCCACAAGAGCTTCTGTTGCTGCCCCCTCCGGTCATTCCTGCAGCCATTCCTAATCCTACTGCTCCAACAGCTGATCCTCCCTCTTCTTCCTCCAAAGAGAAAGATCCTCTGCCTGAGGCTGATGTGGATTGAGTTTGTTTCTGTCTTTTGATAGGGAATATGTATTCTTTTTGGTCATGTACTGAACTGTTTATTAATACAGGGTTTATATGTTCTCTCATTTGTCTTTCTTTTTACTAATAACAAAGGGGACGAAATATTGTGATAATTTGAGAAATACTGTGCTAATTATAGACTTGTCATATGATTGGGAATAAATATGCTACTATGCTACTATGATAATATGTTTAATATTATCTGTCTTTTTCTCTGATACCATGTACTAATATTTTATGGTTTTACACTATTAATTAATCTTTGATACTTGGGACATTTTTTTAACAATTTTATAATATATTACATTTATCTTTAATACACACAGACATAATTTTTGATTATCAAAAAGGGAGAGATTGTTGGAATCACCAATTTTGATAATCTTAAATCATGTCTAAATATTGATCATGATATATTAAGTCAGTTACTAATCCTTTTAATATATATTTATAATTATATTATTATGATCAATTTATACTCTTAAGTCTCATGACATTGCTACATCAGCTTAATGTTTATACTAATCTAAATATAAGTTCTCTGTTGAAGGCTACTGGTAAGAGCTTTCTGTTTATAGTCACCATTGTAGCTCATTGTCTCTCTAAGTCACAGATGCTAGAAGATAACCGTTGAAGATTTATAGTCATTGTTGGAAGCTACCGATAAAAGGTTACTATCACAAGTCTACCGATGATCTTCTTATCAAAGCCTACAGACAAAGAGTTACTCTCGCAATGTCATTGTTGTAATAAGGCTTCTGTTAGAAGTTCACTGTCAGACTCATTCTCCAGTCTTCTGTTGAGAACATCACTATTCAAGTATGCAGTTGGAAAGGTTACTGTTGAAGTAGTCTAATGTTACAGAACAACCTATTAGGAGTTCACTGATAAGGAGCTATTGTTACATAGAGTAAACATCTACTGTTACCAGACATCCACTAAGTACAAAGTCCACCATTACAAGCCTACAGTCAAAGAGCATACCGATGAAGTTCATAGTTGAATAGACCACTGATGAAGTCCACAGTTGGAAAGACCACCATAGAAGTCTACCGTGTGACATGCATCTGCTATCAGTCTACTGATATTCTATTCTTTTCTTTACCAATTTTATTAATACTACTATAACGGTCATTTCGGGAAAAATTAACGCACATGACATTATTTAATGTTATCTGCAGTGATATCAGGAGACATTATGATGTAAGAGGAAGACCCCACGTGGTTGAAACATTTCTGTAGTCGGCCTCGACTAAACAACAAATCAAAAAAAAAACAACAGACTATATAAAAGATACAGTAGAGACACAAAAAGAGCGCCCGGACGTACTAGAAAGAAGCAGAGAACACTCTAGCACTAAATTATAAGAACAGAGAGCATCAAAAAGATCTGTTGAAAGAATATTATCCAAGATGTCGTGGTGTTCTACAAAGATCATGACATCCAAAAATCTGATAATCTCTACATTTGGGAAGTCATAACCTGGAAGTTTCGACACTCTGTTTTGGAGTCAACTTGTAGAGAATGACCAAAACTTCATCTCATTCATTCCAACGAGTCCAGAGCTGATTTTCCAACACAACAGAGCACTCTAAACTCATCCCTAATATCTATAACTCTGCAGTGTTTAAATTCTATACATTTGTGAGTAGTGTTTATTTTTTACACAAACTGACTTTGGTACGTGTACTAAGGGATACTGAAAATCCCCATTCTAAACTCTCTTTATGTAACGACCCGAAATTTTGAATAAATCTTGTTTCCTAATTTTTTGTGTTATTTTATTGTTTCTATACTCAACAAATTTTTTTCATTTGATAATATGAGTATAATTAAAATAAGACCATTGGGTTTTTGACTGTTATATGACCATTGGTCAATATGACCACTGGAAACTAAACGTTTTGATTATTGTCTCTAAATACAAGTAATCTTGGTTAATTAATATAGAAAGAAGATTCAATGGCCTCACCCAGAAGTCTTGGACCGATTGAAGCCCATCTAACAGAACTTGGGAAGGAGGTAGCACCACTGGTCTTTTCTCTGGAACAAACCCAAGCTGAACATCATCGTGTGAAGCTAGAAGGGAATCGCCTTTGCGAGAAGTTCAAACTGATAGAAATTACTAGTCGTGCGATGTCGGCCGAGCCTCCCTCAGATTCTCTCACCTTAGCACACCGTACACTTACGTCCTATGATGGTGTGATAAGGGGCTATGTATGGAGACCATAACTGCCTTGTGTAATCCTTTGTTATAAATAAAAATTGGGATTTCTTCTTATGATGAAGTTTATGAATTTTCTAATGTCCAGATAAATACAGTATGCATATTTCTAATTAATTTTAGAAAAAGGATATTTTAAAAATGTTTATGTAAACCTTAAATAATTAGAAATGTGTAATGATTATCGAATAATAGTCTTCTACAATTATGTTCAGTATGAAATTTAGAGTCTAATAAGATCAACATAATTTTTGATGAATAGTAAATTATGAATAGTGACTTTATGTTAAGGATTAGTAATGTGACCAAATGGATTATTAATCTCACTTAATGAATGTATTATTATAATCTAGGAACCTTGATTAAGTAGTTTGATTCAATAAAATGGTTAAATAACGGTTTCATAAATTATTATTCAAGTATAAATTGTTTTCGGTTGAATAGTGTTTTTAACTAAAAATTAAATTAAAAATATTTAGAAAATAATTTTTATAAAATGGATTTCATTTTTGAACTCAGAGCATCGATATTATGTGAAGAAAAATTTTGGGGTTTTTTTCTAAAAAAAATGAATTTTCGGTGAATAGTTTAATTATTTAATAAATAGATTAAAAATATTTAGAAAATTATCTTTATACCTTGGAGTTCACTTTTTGAAATTAGAGCATTGACATTTGATTAAGGTGAAATTTTGGGATCTTTCTGAGAAAGTTGAATTTTCAGTGAATAGTAAAGATACAGTTTTAGGGTTTCGGTATGTTTAATGACATCATAACTGTGTCATGATGATGTCATGAGATATTTTGAGGGTTGGCCGGCCAAGGGTGATTAATTATTTTTTTGGGGTCCCCATGTGGCCTTACTCCATGCTAAATTCCATGGGAGAGCACATGGTTTTGAGAAAAGCACTTTTGAGGTGTCCCTTGGCCATTAATGCCTTGTCCCCTCACATTCCCTATAAATATAAAGCCATCCTCTCATCCATTTCGACTCCCCACTCTCCCCCAAAAAACTTCTGGTCTCATTACCTCCCAATGAGTCCTCCCAAGGTTCCCCCAATCCCTCAAGGCCCAAAGCTTTGAGTTTTAAGAGTTACGTTTTAAGGTAAGGGATCCGACCTCTCTCTTTATTTTCATGTAATCTCTTTTATGTAATTTATTTTATGCTCCATGTTCTTATGTTAAAGGGTGTTATTTTATACTCCTATTACTTCCCTTTTCATGTTCACATAATGAGATATCCCATCTTACTCTCATTATTTCGTGTTATGAAGTTTTATGTGGTGCCGTTAGGCTGCCCAAATTTTTGTAACAGAATCTTTCTCCCTTCTCATTTTTTTCCATTTAAAGTATTTCAAGATCCTTTTTATTATGTTGGGGTATGATCTCTATATTTATAATACTGATCTTTTATTATCATATGATGAGATACCCCTTTTGATCTCTTCAATTCAAAATTTTGATGTTTTAAGTGGCGCCGTTAGGCTGCAGAATTTTTAAGTGGTTCTTCACCCTTCTCGTTTTGAAGTTCTACTTTCATGTCAGTTCTTTCAAGTTCATTTTTGTCATGTTGGGTTATGATCTCTATATCTATCATACTGGACTCTTATTTTCATATTATGAGATACCCCATTTGATCTCATCAATTCATTTTTTGTTGACGTTTATGTAACGCCGTTAGGCTGCCGAATGTTTAAGGGATTCTTTCACCCTTATTCTTTTCAAAGTTCTAATTCCATGTAATGTCTTGCAAGTTCCATTTTATTATGTTGGGGTATGATCTCTCTATCTATCATACTGATCTTTTATTTTCATATGATGAGAGACCCTATTTGAAATCATCAATTCATTTTTGGTTGATGTTTATGTAACACTGTTAGGCTGCCAAATTTTCATAAGAGAAATCTTATTTTTGTCTTCGTTTCATGTTCTTCATTTCATATGGTATATTTTCAAATTTCATTACCATATTCTTAAATACCTTATATTCTTTCCCTCTACTGTTTTATGGGTCATTTATCATTGTTTGACCCATGTCCCCTCTCTTTTAAACGTTTTCTAAAACCTTGTAATGTAGCCGTGTGCTGCAAAATTTTCGTCTCAAAATGCCACTCTCTTTTTCTAAAAATTACTTCATGTTATTAAGTGAATACTCAAAGATCTTATTTCTACAGGGTTATTCACATATATACAAAAATGTTCTATTTTAAATTCTGGGATTTACATACATGATACCCACTTTCCCTTTCCGTGGGTTTTAAGTGATGTAACGATCATGTCTTTAAAGCAGTTTTTAAAACGTTATGATTATGAAATGAAACCAATTTCTTTTATGCTATATGGGTTGATTATGAAATTATTTATGATGATATATGTGGCGCACATGATAATAAAGGCAAATTTAAGGGTGTGCCCTGATTGCGCTCCAATGCATTGGGTAAAGACTTAATCTCTAGAGATGACCATTTTTAACGACGCCTTGGTGAATAACCTTGGTAATTTTAATGACACATTGGGGATAGACCTTGGTGAAACAAAACGATTGTCAATATTAAATGTTGTAGACACATCTTCAAGTTATGAAAAATGTTATTTCTATTATGATGTATCTCATGATTTTTTTCTCATGCCTTAATGTTCTTTTCATGTCCTTATTGAAGTATCTCAAGTTCACATGTAAAATGTTTCTCTTGTTTCCCTTACTAGGCCTTCTACGCACCCTTTATTTTGATCTATGTCCCCAAGTTATGAGATGCAGTAATGAACCTAGGATTAACTTAAGGAGAAGCCTTCCAAGTGTTTAAGAAGAGTGTTTTTTGTTCTTTTCATGTATTATGTTCCTTATTTCCAAGACACTAAGCCTTAAAGATCCTCAGTTCCATGTAATGGAATGAAAGTTATGTTATAAAAAGACGGGATTCTATAGTTGGTATCAAAGGATGGTTTAGTTATTTGTGGAAATTAGGATATGAAAAATTTAGGAAGAATCCTATAGAAAATTTTATATATAGGAAATCCTCATGGTATTTTGGTGAGTATTGAGTAATGGGTTTCCAAGCAAATACATCCCTGTCAGGATACGAGCATGTAGAGGTGGCTCTAGCACAGATGTACATAGGGGTAAAACCTGAAAACACCGCTTTGAGCTAGACTCGAACGGGAACTGGTACACGACAACACCCTTGCTGCACTATTTGTTACGACACTCCCAGGGGATATGCTTTGTTAAATTTATTAGCTTAGTATGAACCATTATTAAAGGAACAAAGATAAAATAAAATAAAGAATCACATAAGGATATATGATCCTGGATAATGTAGTTTGAAATCTAGGGGATCACAAGTTAGGGTATACTTTTCTTCTACAAGATATCCTTATATGCGTTATGTTCCTTTTCATGATTATTGGCTAAGTATTAAAGCCCCTAATTGTACTTTGTTTTCATAGTTAATGGCGGGAAATGGAAGAACATGTCCCAAAAACCAATGTGATAAGAAATGTGACGATTGCCATATTAATATGAAAGAGGTGATTAGGTGATTAAGAGATGATTATTATTTTGGAATACATTCACTATTTTGGGGACCCTATATGATCGAGGTAAATAGATTACTACGTTTTTTTCATTGAGAAGTATGGTTGACTTATATTTTGTAGAATCGATGAATTTAAGGTTGACTTATAGTAATATAGGTTACTTATGGGAATGATTAACCTATCATTGGTAAAATATGTTTAGGTTAGCTACCTTTTTTATAAGATGTTAGGAGTGGTTGATGTTGTTTGGAGATGAACAATGAATTTTATTTTGGAAGACTATGTTATCAAATCCCTCTTGTATTTGGGTTTCATTCTTAGTTTTCTTTATTTTGAGTAATTTTAAGGACCATTATTTAGGGAATGGTCTATGATGAACTATGGGTAGTACCATGGAACTTTGAAGATTTAAAAGTAGTTTCCATTCCTATGGGATTATTTCCTTTTGAAGAGTTGTTTTACCTTACCCTTTCTATTTTTGGGATAATGATTAGAGATAGATGAAATAAGTAGTTAATCTTTTGTGGATTATGTGATTCTCTAGAAGAAGATTCTTGTGTTTTGATGAGACCAAGTAGTTTTTAATTCTCATCGTTTGGAGAAAAGATTAGTTTTGGTAGAAACTTATTAAAGGATGAAACTCTACATAATGTTAGGTATATTTTATTATGTTTTTGTTCTATTTAGTAAATGAATTCCTCAAAATTATAAAAAGGAACGTAAAACAAAAACGTTGTTGGTTTACGTTTCCTACTTGGTAATCAAAGACCGTTTACACACATCATAAGTTTGGGATTTTCTTATGGTTATCTTTCTCCTAATCATGTTTTCTATCACTCTCCCTCAGAACATGACCCTTTGTTTTATCCTCCTATTCCATGTTTTCCTACATGGAATCCTAGTGTGGGTTAACTCGGGTGGCCTTTGTACTTCCCTTTCTTTCTTTTAAAGTAATAGTTTTACTGAATCCTTTTCCGATGTGGGACATCCAATGAAATTTCAAAACCCAATTTTAAAAATTGCGAGGACACAATTTCTTAAGGGGGGAAGATTGTAACGACCCAAAATTTTGAATAAATCTTGTTTCCTAATTTTGTGTGTTATTTTATTTTTTTTATACTCAACAAATTTTTTTTTCATTTGATAATAAGAGTATAATTAAAATGAGACCATTGGGTTTTTGACTGTTATATGACCATTGGTCAATATGACCATTGGAAACTAAACGTTTTGATTATTATCTCTAAATACAAGTAATCTTGGTTAATTAATATAGAAAGAAGATTCAATGGCCTCACCCAGTAGTCTTGGACCGATCAAAGCCCATCTAACAGAACTTGGGATGGAGGTAGCACCACTGGGCTTCGCTCTGGACCAAACCCAAGCTGAACTTCATCATGTGAAGCTAGAACGGAATCACCTTTGTGAGAAGTTCAAACTGATAGAAATTACTACTCGTGTGATGTTGGCCGAGCCTCCCTCAAATTCTCTCACCTTAGCACACCTTACACTTAGGTCCTATGCTGGTGTGATAAGGGGATATGTAAGGAGACCATAACTGCCTTGTGTAATCCTTTGTTTTAAATAAAAATTGGGATTTCTTCTTATGATGAAGTTTATTAATTTTCTAATGTCCAGATAAATATAGTATGCATATTTTTAATTAATTTTAGAAAAAGGATATTTTAAAAATGTTTATGTAAACCTTAAATAATTAAATATGTGTAATGATTTTTGAAAAATAGTCTTCTACAATTATGTTCAGTACGAAATTTAGAGTCTAATAAGATCAACTTAATTTTTGATGAATAGTAAATTATGAATAGTGATTTTATGCTTAGGATTAGTAATGTGACCAAATGGATTAGTAATCTCACTTAAAGAAAGTATTAATATAATCTAGGCACCTTGATTAAGTAGTGTGATTCAATAAAATGGTTAAATAATGGTTTCATAAATTATT
Organism: Viscum album; assembly: GCA_963277665.1. Classification (NCBI taxonomy): domain Eukaryota; kingdom Viridiplantae; phylum Streptophyta; class Magnoliopsida; order Santalales; family Viscaceae; genus Viscum; species Viscum album. Next base: position 368,106,374 of record OY728158.1, on the reverse strand, counting down.
ATTCAAGTATTAATTTTTTTCAGGTGAATAGTGTTTTTTAATTAAAAATTAAATTAAAAATATTTAGAAAATTATTTTTATAAAATGGATTTCATTTTTGAACTCAGAGCATCGAGATTATGTGATGGTAAATTTTGGTGTTTTTTCTGAAAAAAATGAATTTTCGGTGAATAGTGTAATTATTTAAAAAATAGATTAAAATTATTTAGAAAATTATTTTTATAAAATGGAGTTCATTTTTGATATTAGATCATTGATATTTGATTAAGGTAAAATTCTGGGATCTTTCTGAGAAAGTTGAATTTTCAGTGAATAAAAAAAATACAGTTTTAGGGTTTTGGTATGTTTAATGACATCATAACTGTGTCATGATGATGTCATGAGATATTTTGAGGGTTGGCCGGCCAAGGGTGATGAATTATGGTTTTGGGAGCCCCATGTGGCCTAACTCCATGGTAAATGCCAAGCGAGAGCACATGGTTTTGAGAAAAGCACTTTTGAGGTGTCCCTTGGCCATTAATTCCTTGTCCCCTCACTTTCCCTATAAATACCAAGCCATCTTCTCATACATTTAGACTCCACACTCCCCCCCAACGAATTTCCGGTCTCATTACCTCCCAAGGAGTCCTCCCAAGGTGCCCCCAAGCCCTCAAGGAACAAATCTTTGAGTTTTAAGAGTTACGTTTTAAGGTAAGGGATCCGACCTCTCTCTTTCTTTTCATGTAATCTCTTTTATGTAATTTATTTCTGCTACATGTTCATATGTTAAAGGGTGTTCTTTTATACTCCTATTACTTCCATTTTCATGTTCACATAATGTTATTTCCCCTCTTACTCTCATTATTTCGTGTTATGATGTTTTAAGTGGCGCCGTTAGGCTGCCGAAATTTTCGTAACAGATTCTTTCTCCCTTCTCATTTTCTTCCATGTATAGTATTTCAAGTTCCTTTTTATTATGTTGGGGTATGATCTTTAAATTTATAATACTGATCTTTTATGATCATATGATGAGAGACCCCATTTTATCTCTTCAATTCAGTATTTTGATGTTTTAAGTGGCGCCATTAGGCTGCCGAATTTTTAAGTTGTTCTTCACCCTTCTTGTTTTGAAGTGCTACTTGCATGTCAGTTCTTTCAAGTTTCTTTTTGTCATGTTGGGGTATTATCTCTATATCTATCATACTGGAATCTTATTTTCATATGATGAGAGACCACATTTGATCTCATCAATTCATTTTTTGTTGAAGTTTATGTAACGACGTTAGGCTGCCGAATTTTTAAGGGATTCTTTCACCCTTCTCCTTTTCAACGTTCTAATTCCATGTCAAGTCTTGCAAGTTTCTTTTTATTATGTTGGGGTATGATTTCTATATCTATCAAACTTATCTTTTATTTTCATATGATGAGATACCCTATTTGACATCATCAATTCATTTTTGGTTGAAGTTTATGTAACATTGTTAGGCTGTGAAATTTTCATAAGAGAAATCTTATTTTTGTCTTCCTTTCATGTTCTTCATTTCATATGGTATATTTTCAAATTTCCTTACCATGTTCTTAAATACCTTATATTCTGTCCCTCTACTATTTTATGGGTCATTTATCATTTTTTTGACCCATGTCCCCTCTCTTTTCAACGTTTTCTAAAACCCTGTAACGTAGTCGTTGTGCTACAAAATTTTCTTCTCAAAATGCCTCTCTCTTTTTCTCAAAATTACTTCATGTTATTAAGTGAATACTCAAAGAAATTATTTCTTCAGGGTTATTCATATATATACAAAAATCTTCTATTTTAAATTCTGGGATTTACATTAATTATACCCGCTTTCCCTTTCCGTGGGTTTTAAGTGATGTAAAGATCATGTCTTTAATGCAATTTTTAAAACATTATGATTATGAAATGAAACCCATTTCTTTTTTGCTCTGTGGGTTGTTTGTGAAATTTTTTATGATGATATTTTTGGCTCACATGATAATAATGGAAAATTTAAGGGTGCTCCTTGATAGCGCTCCAATGCATTGGGTAAAGACTTAATCTCTAGAGATGACCATTTTTAAGGACACCTTGGTGAATAACCTTGGTAATTTTAACGACACCTTGGGGATGAACCTTGGTGAAACAAAACGATTGTCAATATTAAATGTTGTAGCCACATCTTCAAGTTATGAAAAATGTTCTTTTTATTATGATGTATCTCATGATTTCTTTCTCATGCCTTAAAGTTCTTTTCATGTCCTTATTGAAGTATCTCAAGTTCACATGTAAAATGTTTCTCTTGTTTCCCTTACTGGGGCTTCCGCTCACCCTTTCTTTTGATGTATGTCCACAGGTTATGAGATGCAGTAATGAACCTAGGATGAACTTATGGAGAATACTTTCAAGTGTTTAAGAAGAGTACTTTTGTTCATTTCATGTATTATGTTCCTTGTTTCCAAGACACTAAACCTAAAAAATCCTCAGTTTCGTCTAATGGAAGGAAAGTTATGTTATAAAAAGACGGGATGCTATACTTTATTTTTGATACCCATGTATAACTGTGGAAGAATCCTTGTGTGTCTTGGAAGTTTATTTGCCCACATAGAACTATGGTTGAGGTTGCAAAACCTGGATAGTTTGTGAATGTTGTTGTAAAGACCGATAGAGGCTATGTATCACTTTTAATATAATTTCTTTGTGACGGGTTATCACCAAGTGGAGAGGACTAGGTATTGTCTTATGACTGATCCTCTTGTTTAAATTGTTGTGTTCCCCTTTCATTACAGTATTTTATTCTTATCTGTTGTTCTTATATTAGCAAAAACATAAATTTGTTTTTACATTCACTCTGATAGTTAGTTCTGGTTAGCGTGTATATCTGAGTTGTTTAGTAAACTTGTTTCAAAAGTGGAATTAGTTCTCATACTGACTCTACTGAGGAGTAATAATCCTTTGAGAAACTTGTTGAACAGTAGGTCACTTATATCGCTACTGCCTTAATTAACAAGGCTGTTTTAATTTGGGGGACGTTATGCCTAAAAGTTTTTAACAGAAATTTTAAATTGGAACTCAATTCACCCCCCTCTTGAGAATCCACTCCGACCAACACTCCTATTACGAGCCATTAGCCGGAAGACAAGGTTTTTTTGGTGTATGACATAAAGGGGAATCCAATAACAAAAACGGCTAAATTATAAATTATAGTTATTCTCTTAACTTATGGACTTATAGGCTTCAATATACGTTATCCACAGACTACTTCCCAACATATTTTCCTAGGGGCATTTTTTTATTCCCTTAATAATAGTTCATACTAAGCTTATTAATTTACCAATGCCTCCCCCCTTTGAGTTTTGTAAATAAGAGTGAACTAAGTCCCATTGTCATTCCTCAGTTCCCACTAGAGTTTAGTTCAACGCGTTGTTTTTTTTTGGTATTACCTGATGATACATATATTCCAGATACGCCTCTATATTGTCATTAATCAATCAAGGATATATTTTCGTGATAAACTAATTACTCTATTCTAACCAAAATTTAGTTAAGTTTTTATTATACTTAGTCTTATACCTAAATGTTTCTGTAGGGTTTTCTAATCTGAATCCCAAAAATAACAAAACCTCCCTCGGATACAAACTATAACAACCATGCTCTTTATTTCACAATTAAAAATTATTTATTATATAAAATTGCACTTAAGAAAACTCTGAAGATCAAGAGGTCCAAATTCATGGTAAATTATGAACATTAGATAAGAAATTAACACATAAAACACAACATATTTATTGAATTGTTCTTTTAAATAACCACAACATCCTTTCACACCAAGCATTTCATGGGATAACCTGAGGACATGCATAAAAAGGGTGAGCTAAATAGCTGAGTAAGGCAGTAAACAAGGAACAAAATTAAGAATATAGTCCATGTTAGGAAATAGGACTATCAATGAACCAAAAAAGAAATAGGAAAATAAATTCATGACATTGAATTATTATCATACCATGGAAATGTGGCCCCAACATTTAACATGATATTAACATGAGCCAAGGCTCCTTCAACATGCAGCATGAGTAAACCCTCATTTCACATGAATTAGCATATGTAAAACCTCTTTTAACTTGAATTATAATGAGTGAACACTTATTACACACATCGTATCATGATACTATTCTTTACCCAATACATTTGAGCTCTATCATGGAAAACCCTTTATAAACATTTCATTTAATTCATAAATGTGCCACATGGATCATATAACCTGGAATAATTCATCATCATCATTTATTGCACAATAAAAGAATGTATAATTCATAAATGAAACTATATAATCAATAAGTATATGTTTGTGATGGTTTATACCGTTGATAGATAAATTATTATGGTATTAACATACAAAACAAATTATCCATGGGATGTTTTGGAAGCATAATGATGCAAAATAGATATCATAAAATGGGTTGACGAGAGAGAATGAGGTATCTCATAATTTTTACATGAATTGGAAAGTAATGGTGTCATAAAAAATAATATCCCAACATATAAAAAGATATTTAGATGAAAAATATAAAGGATTTTCTTGAATGTAAATAAGTAGAGAGAAATTTTTTATAGAATTTTGGCTTGGTAATGGGTGTACATGGGATTCATTAATGAGAGAGAAAGTGGTATCTACCCATTAAAACATAATAAGGGAAGTATGGAGGTAATTTAAAATTATACCCCAACATTTTTTATTGAACATAGATGGGAATAACAACAAAAATAAATTTTGAAAAAAATAAGAAACGTCAAAAGCCCTTACTTTGATGTGTAATCCCAATGGCTTGAGAGAGGCTTCTTGGCAGCATTGGGTGCCTTGGGAGGATTTTAGAGAGAGAAGGATAGAGGTTGGTCAACCCCAAAATGGTTTTATTGATGAGGAAAGAAATATTGGGTGGGTTTATATAGGAATGGAATGTAAATTCTTTATTATTTAGGTTTTTAGACAGTACACATTAATAAAAAAAATGGAAACCATCCAATGGTTTTTGTCCATGGATTTTTTCAATGTGGAGTGGATAAATTTATTTTATAAGTCCAATATCCAAACATTTTAAATTATTATTATTATTTATTTGGAGGTGCGTCACACTATTAATGTAATCATTTTAAAAACTAAAAATATTTTATAAGCCCTAGTGGGTCCCCTAAGGGACCATAAAATTAATAAACCCAATAAACAATCACATTATTTTAATGATAAAAAATATATTGGTCGAAAATATTTGTTATAGTATTTTATTACATCACTATTAGTTCATTATGATGACATAAAACATGTTATACATTTAAATGGTATTAAATTTTTATCCAAAAATTCGATAGTCTTAGAAAATTATGAAAAATTCAAAATTAGATAATTTTAATGTCCTGAATTAAAAAATGATATTTATTTTATCTAAATAATTTTCTAAATATGTGAATTTTCAATTTAAAATTACTGGCATGATTTTAAAATTCAAGGGTTTTGAAAAAAATAGTTTTCAGAAATTAATAAGAATTTCAATTATATTTATATTAATTATAAGATGATTTTTATATTAAAAATGTAATTTTGTAATAATATTTTATTAAAATATTATTTAATTAAAAAAATTATTAATTAATCAAAATAAATTTTTTATTGATTATTAACTAAAAATACTATTTGAGTATTAAAATACATATACAATGTAAAAGTAATAAAATGAATTTATATTATTTATAAAAAATAATCCACATAATCTAACTGCTGGGATCTTTATACATAACCCCTTATAACACCCAGATAATACTTAAGGGTAAGGTGTGTGATGGTGGAAAACTCTTGGGGGAGCTCGGATAACATCACTCGGGTGGTAATCTCTCTTAACTTCCACATCTCTTATAGGTAGATCCGTTCAAGCATAAAGTGTGGATGCTTTTCTTGGGATTGGTCAAGAGAAAAGACTAGTGATGCTAAATCCTTTCTGATCTCCGATAAATGGTCTTTGTATTGAGAACTTCTACTAAATGAGGCCATCTCTTCCTTTGTCTGTGAAATTAGTTTGTTAGATGCGTATATTTATTATATTCATGTGATCATAATTGAAATGCTATATTAGAAATGCTTACAAATATTAACATTATTTTAAAATCCACAAACATTAAACCAAATATTTTCAAATATTTTATATAAATATTATACATAATATGATAATTACACATATCCAAAGAAATTATCATTAATAAAATTATGGGTCATTAAATTTTTGACGTAGGTCTAAAAGAAAATTTTCAAATTGATATTTTAATTTACAATTGTATTAATTAATATTTAGTTCACATTGGATCACTTGAGGGGGGAGATTTTAATGGGAAATTACTACGTGATAGTCTCATAGACAAATAGTTGATTTGGAATATAATAGAATAAGTTGTCATCTTCTAAAAGGAGGCATGATTGTTAATCATTGATTCAAGAGTATTTGATATATATTGAAGATTGAGATGTGATTTTGAGGTGGTATGTGCAATAGGGACCATGTAAATTAAAATAAATACAGCTAGGGAGGAATCCAATGAAGATGTAGTGAGAATTGGTGCAGATTATAAACAAAAGATGGCGTTATAGGTGACATGTAAGGAATATGCAACGATCTGTATAACCAATTGAGGATGATGGGGATGGGTGAATGTGACAAGTAGGGAAAGGTAAATAGGGAGTATCTAAGTAATTAATATTAGTAATCTCCTTGATGATATATAGGTAGAATGTTCGGTTCAGGGAGATGTGGATGGAATACAAACATCAATGGGAATAAAATCCCCAATACTAGTAGGGAATTTCTCTGATGGCCAAAGCCATCATGGGAATGATTTGGAGGATGATATATCTAGCCTTGTTTCGGTGGACAATGTCTATGTAGTTCATGCAAGAATCATACAGAACCCGCGGATGAGGATGATATGAAAAGGGAAAATGGATTTAAGGAGATACATTATGTTAATAGTAAAGAGGTCTAATGTATGTAAGGACTACTCTCAATTACCTATGCTGATGGAAAAAATGTCTTCCCAAAAGATAAAGGTGATGGACAGTGATCCCAAGTCTCACGAATAATAAGGACATATGTGTTTGAATCTTCAATGTGAAAATCAAATAATGGAGTGTGGAGAAGCCAAGGAACAAGGACAAGGTTGTGGTATCATGGAAGTTTTATTTTAAGAAGATGTGGTACATAATTGTAAGGTTATCGTAGTTTATAAATAGGGTGAGGAAAGGGGGAGGAAAGTGATATTATTATTCATTCCAATGAATAAATGTTGGAGGAGGCATCTATGATCGATGATACATAGGAGGAGGTCCATAGGATGAATTGGAAGATGAATCCCATGGGAACTAATAAATAATAGTGTGTATGGATCAATAATTACGATTATATTTTAAAACACAACTTTAACATAAATAATGATTAGTGTGGAAGATTATATCCAATAACTGAAAAAGGAGACCTATAATTTTGAAGACCTCAACATGTATGACTTTAAAACGAAGGCCTCTACTATTCAATGGAGGTTATACTGAGGTTATGTTTCTAATACACTTAAACTCAATTTCAATAAATCAATGATTTGTTATGGTGACTTTTGAATGCATACTCATAAAATGAATGGTTTCCCACTTTTTCCATATATTTTATTTTCATAATAAAAGTTTAATTTTCAATTAGCTGATAAAGATTTTAAATTAAATTCTAAAAAAGTAAATTAATATATAAAAAATTGAATAAATATTATAACATTTAGATATTAATTAAAATTATTTTTGAACATATAATCATAATTTCATAATCTATTAACTTAGTGAAATTTAATAAAAAGTCCATTGAATTTAAAATATTTAGTAAAAGCATGTGTTTTATTAGTTATATAAATTATTAAAAATGAATGTAAATATTTTTTAACATGAAATGAATAAATATCAAATATGTGTATTATAACTATATTAGAGAAATTAAATTCTATAGAATAAATATGTATAAGTAGATATTAAAAAGAAAGAAATTATAATAATATTAATATAATTGATATTAAAACCAAATTAAATATAAATAAAAGTTCAGATCTGTGGTGAATAAATAATACCAAATAATGTTAATTGAATTAATGTTAAAAAAGAGTGATATAAAATAATTAATAAGTGTATAGATTTAAATAATAGAAAAAATGAACAATTATTATTAGTTATATAAATTATTTAAAAACGTAAAAATAAAAATATGATAAAATGAAAATAAATAAATTTAAATTATATAAATTAAATCTATAATAAAATCATTAAATATTATTGAATAAGATTATAAAAATAATAATTAAAATAGATAAAATTACAAAAAAAAAAATTCGCAATGAATCTTTGAAAATTAATAAATTTAAAAATATTAAAAAAATTAAGAATATTTTTTATTATATTATATTTTAAATGAATAATTCCAAAAAATATATCTAAATTTGAAAAATAATATGTTATTAATAATAATATAAAAAATAAAAAATATATATTGATTAGAAAATATATATATATATATATTTCAAATTAATGTAACACTCGTTTGATATAAGTTAAATAGATAAAAGTTACATTTAATTAAATATTCATTACTTGATATAATTATTTTATATTTTTAATTAATATTAATTTTTAATTTTAAAAAAAATCACTATGTGTATGACATATTTAATAAAGATATACATATTTTGTATTATATAATCATATATATTGAGATATTTTATATATATTGATATATTCATATATGAATATATTTTAATGTTTAAAATATTAAATATATAAATGAATAATTATTTTTAAATAATATAATGATTAATAAATTATAAAAATAATAAATAAAAATTATTTAAAATCAATAAATTATTAAAAAAGTTAAAAAATTAATGATAAAATTTCAGGAACTTTTAATTTAATAATAATAATATAGAAAACACATTCATTGGTGATAAAATTGGTGTTTTCATTTCATAAAAATCTATGAAACCATAATCATCATGGATAAAGGAACCCTTTATCAGTGCTTTTGGTTGCGCTGGTAATGGCCATAGAAGATGGTGATAAATTAACAGTCTATCCCTATTTGTATAACACAAATAGATTAGAAACTTAAAAAAAAGTTAGAATATAAATATTACAGAAAACCTGGATTAAATATAAATATTACATTGTAAAATTATTTCTATTAAAAAATTACTTTCAATATATTTATATTGATTTAATATTTACATGTAATTAAAGAAAACTACAGTTTATTATACAATATTAAATATTCATCATTAATTTTTCAAACATCAACGTTCATAAAATCTTTGTTCATCCAATAAAACCTATTTTTTTGGTAGTCGTACAAAAAATTTAAAAAATTATGATTTTAGTATAATGCATATATGATTAATAATATTTGTATCTACATTGTATGTAAATTATATAATCACTTAACCTATAAATTTTATAATTAATTCATGAATTGTTAATTTTATATTAGTTCATATTTATTAAATATATTAGTAATTAATAATTTTATTATGAATTATTTATTATATTATTAATTAATAAATTAAATTAATCATATTGTCCATTACATAATATGTTAATCATATTATCAGTTACAAAATATTCTAGTTTCATAAATTTTTTTTAAAAAATTATATCATTAAAATAATTATCATTTTTAAATTGAATACATGAACATTGATAATACTGACCACATTGTGTATCAGCTTTTTTTGAGGTCAATTATTACACATCATTACTTATATGTGCATCATTTTCCTAATTTTTTTAAATAATATGATCCCATTTAGATTATTTTGACAATGTTACACATGTTTTAAACATAAATTAATTTTTAGTTTTGAAGACACTCAGTCGGAGTGTAACACCCCAATGTTTTGAAAAAATAAATTAAATAGTAATATGACCATTATGAGTAGTAAATTATAGTATTTTTATTTTTTCTTATAGTTATATGATAATGTGATCTAGAATAATTTTTCAAGGTGATATAAAATGAGTTATAGTTTTAAAATTCATATTTTTATAATAAATTAAGATTTTATTTAGAAATTGAATTATTCATATTAAAAAAATTATTTTCAAAAAATTGAATTCATTTACAAATTCTACTCTTCAAAAAATGTTAAGGGTGCTTTTTTGGATTTCTCTATGATAAATGAATTTTTATTGAATAGTAAATACAATGATTTATGTTTTTAGGTGTTTAATGATGTCCTAATGATGTAATAATGATGCAATCATTCTAGTTGACACTCTAGGATAAACATATGATATGAGGTTTCCCATGTGTAAAATACCATGGAAAAGCCATGGTAAAATCAATGGGTTTTAAAATACATGTAATGAGTTTTCCATTGAAATTAATTAAAAACTACACCACTTACACTATAAATACCACCCTAACCCCACTATTCATCTCACACCTCTCAACATTTGAAAATTTTCTATATTCCAAACAATTACAACACCAAAGATCTTCCCCATGTCTTATAAATGTTGTCTAACCAAAATAAAAAGACCAATGTCCATAAGAATGATCTCAAGGATAAGAGTTCAAGTGGTAAAGATCCTATTTTATTTTCTGGTGTCTTATTTTAAATTATTTTTTTCTTTTACACTTTTCACCTCCCCTTATCCAAGAGGATGGAAATATATATTATTATATATATAATGTATTTTTATTATTATTATATAAATATTCATCAACATTCATCATCTATCATTACTTTTATTCAAAATATAAAAAATGACATTTGTGATGTGTCGATTTACTAACATCATGGACGATGTGCCTTCAATTTCATTAATGTAATTCAGAGATAGTTGTAAAGAAATTTTAATGATTAAAAAAGTTTATAATTATTTTTTACCTCAATTATGTTCTGTAATGAAATTATATTCATAATATTATCGGTATATGATGATACATGTCTGTGATTATTGAAGAACTACCAAAATGATCTAAATGAATATCAGTAACGATTTATCTAATGATTAATTCTCATACCATATAACTAATATGATATATGTAATAATTTAAAATTACATAAACATATTAACACCATTTTATTTAACTTATGTTGTTTCAATTCTATTCGATATGAAAATAATTTATGAACCAACCATGGAATCATATAAAACAAGTACTCAAAACAATGTAAATAACATTACATTATAAATAAATGGGTCAAATGATGTTATAAAATTATCATATAAGGTGTTAAAATTGGATTATTCTTATTTAAAATATTAATAACACCATTTTAAACATTATAATGTTGGTTTAAACATGTTTTATGTAAAACAAACACAAGGTAGGGGAATTCTTATTCCAGTTTCAATTCTTTGGGTTAAACTTCTATTTAATTAATTATATGATAATATAATCCTTTGTGTAATGAATTGAATTTTTATTATGTTTTATTATGTTTATTTATAGTTTATACACATATTTCTTTCATTATTTTAATTCTCACTTAAATTATATGATATTTGTAAGTGAATTTTCTTTAAATTTTCTCTTATTAAATTCAATTTTCCAAAATTCAAAAGAAAGGGTTTTTATGAAATTATTCATGTTAACTGATTATTTTCTAGTTTATGGGAGTTGGTTATGATGAATGGTGGGACCTATAATCCCTCTAATTTATTTTATATGGGTATGTTGGTGATCGGTGGTATGTTTACTCGATGTTTAAATGCGATGGTTACACTATTATATAGATGTGAGGGTTACATTGTATGGTAGGCATGAGGGTTACAAAGAATAAGGTAACTGTAATGGTTACAATATAATTAATTAATGCCCCCAGATACCCATGTGGTTTTATATATGTTATTTGATGTTTTATTGAAATCTCATGTTTTACAATGTGGTAATATATGGGCGATAAGTATGTATTTGTGGAATTGAATTATTATGTTTTTAGGTATTCATGGTCTAATTATTTCTTTCATTCTTTTTATATCTCAGAATATGATCTTTCTTCTCATCCCATGTTTTTAAAATTAGTTCACTAGTTATAAGGATGTTAGTGGGAATGAATTAATTCATGTTAAATGTTATGAAGATTTTTCAATGAAATCATGTTGTTGTTTTATGTTAAAAATAAATGTTTTGGAAGAAATTGATATTGTTTTAATTTTACAGCCATTGTATACTTGTGGGTGGATATGTATAAGTTATATCCAAAAATTATAAAAATCTAAATCAATATCATATTTGGGAATGAAAATAAGTGAAATCTAGTATAAAGGGAAAGATAATGTAATTTCTATGGCCTTGTCCTTATAGTTGTTATCATAGTACGGTTTAGATAACATTAGGAGTTTTTATGATCTTAACAGAATACCATAAATAATTTTTTCCTTTTATTTATGGCTATATAGTATAGCATTTAATTATTACCATGTTGATTCATCTATGATATGTATGTTCATAATGGTTTTCCACAAAAGAAACAAGGGAGAAAAAGTAGGAATAATGTGAGAGGCTAATATATTTCCAAAACCACAACCATGAATGGTGGTAATTGAAATCGATCAATTTGTGATATTAATGGCTTAGCTGACGCATGAAATAAATAGTAGTGGCATCTATGAAGGGGAAAAAACAGATCTACCATAATGTAAAATGATGATTATGGAAGATTTTATGAGGCAACACCCTCATGATTTCAGTGGATCTTATAATTTAGTTGCTAATTAAGGATGTATAATATTCCTTGAAAAGATATTCGATGTTATGGGATGTTCATATAAACAAAATTTTAGTCTTAAAATTTATCATTTTGACGGGGAAGCTGATTGGTGGTGGTCAATAGTCAAGAATATCAGGGATAAAAAAGAGATTTAATCACTATAGTTGGATGAATTTAAAAGTATTTTACTTGAAAAAAATTTTCTTAATGTGGTTTGAATTAAAATTTAGAATAAATTCGATAAATTGAAGAAAAAATGATTACTATTTAGTGGTTGTGCATGAAACATACTTAACCCGACTGGTGAGGTATGATCTGAATCTTATTCTCGATCGTGAAAGAAATATCATATTTTATTACTCATGATTGAAGCCATGATATCAGAGGGAATTTTCTTCCCCATAGATCAAAATTTATGAGAAACATATCTAATGTGATGAGAAGTAAAAAATGGAGTTTTATAATGATCACTTTTGTTTTTTAAACAAATATATGAAGAATTCTAAATGGAATGTGATGGGTAAGAATCAATCAATTAAATCTGATGGTAATTCAGTCCATTTTTCAGTGTGTGAAAAGTGTTGTAAAAGGTACCCTAGGGAATGTATTACCAAAACTGTGAAGTTTTTTTGATGTTATAAGTTTTGACATATGAACCATGATTGTATTGATAATGATATTAATATAAGTTCTGATTAAAAAATTTAAACTATTTCAAATGTGGTGATATGTGACATTATACAAATTCCTTCTAAATTAATGATCCTAGTGATGGAAATTAGCCATACTAAAAGAAGAAAGGTTTAGTTATATTCTAGGAATTTTTTTGTAGATGTTAGAATAATCAATGATGTGGTATCAGATAATATTTTTATTTACTCAGATTTTTCTTATAACTTGTTTGATATGGGATATACACATTCCTTTATTTCTGATAATTTTTTTGGTAAATTGACAATATCCCCTAAAAAATGATACTTGAACATATTTTTAAAATAAACGAGGAAATGTTATAGAAAAAAATAAGTTTTACTAGTCATATTAATTTTATTTGTGGATATAAATTACTTACAAGCATTTTTTTCCCATAGTAGAGTTTGATGTCATTATGGTTCAGGATTTTTTTTCTATTTTCCATGCCATGAATGAATTTAAGTCTAAAGAATTTTTTTAGGAAGAGTTTTATTTTTTATAAACGAAAAATCCCATACAATTGAAAACATATAAGGAACATGTGAAATTTTATAATGATTTAAATGAATGTTATATTTCTTGTATTGTTGAAAAAAAGGGGAATATTCAGATTACTGATGTTCAAGTGGTAAATTAACACATTCATGTTTTCTTGATGATTTACCCGATTTTATAGCTAATCGGGAAGTTCAATTCATAATTGACTTACATCATGATGATAATCCAATTTTAATTCCCCCTAACAGAATTTAACAAATGGTGCTTCTTGAATTAAATAATAAGTAGGATGAGTTTCATGATAAAGGCATCATTCGTCTTAGAACATCACCATGGGGAGGTTTTACTATGTTCATTAAATATAAATATGGTTCTGTGAGACTTTGTATTGATTGTATATTTTTTAATAAAATTTTTATTAAAAATACATATCATTTTACTCACATCAGTGAATTGTTTGATTAGCTCCAGGGAGCCAAGTATTTTGCCATTATTGGAATGTTATTTGGGTACCATCAGCTGAAGGTGTAGGTATATAAAATTTCAAAAAATATTTTCAAACTATATATGGTCATTATGAATTTTTTAGTCTGTTTGTGTTAACTAATTATCCTGATATATTCATAGATATTATGAATTTAATATTTCATGAGTTCTTGGTTAAGATTGTATTTTTTATTGATGAATGTATTGTATCTTCTAGATGTGAATAGGAGCATGAAAAACAAATAAGGGTTTTTTTCAGACCATATAAGAAAATAATCAGTTTAGAAATTTCAAAATTGTGAATTTTAGTTGCAAAAAATTTCTCTATTGGGTTACATTATTTATAAATTTAGCATAACTAATGATCTTGCTAAAATGAATATGTTTGATGAATGGAAAAGACCCAAATATATAACCGAGGTTCATAGTTTTCGTGGTTTTACATGCTATTATAGGAGGTTTGTTGAAAACATTCAATCGATATCTTGTCCCCTGACTATGTTAAATTGAAATGGAGTTAAATTCACCTAGAAAAAGGGATGTAATTAATTTTTTAGGAATTGAAATGAAGATTGGTGAATAATCCAGTTCTGAACCTACCATCCAGAAATTATGTGTATTTTATCTATATTGATGCTTAATTAAAGGTACATGGATTTGTTTTGATGAAAAATGATCAGTTAATTTCTTATGATACAATAAAATTAAAACATCATGAGTAAAAATATCCCACACATGATTTGGAATTAGCAGCTATGGTTTTTAAAAAAAAATTTATAGGTAACATTTATACAGATCCAAATGTGAAATATATATTGAGGACAGAACTGTGGACTATATAATCACTCAAAAGGAATTAAACATGTGGCAAGTGTTTAATTGATAAAGTATTATTATTTCATGACCAATTACCATCATAGAAAAGAAAACAATGTGGTATATCCCTTGAGTCAAAAACGACATGCATCATTAACTATTCTACAGATGAAAAAAGTCACTTTTATTAATGATTTAATGAATTTTGTCTTGGAAATTGTCAGTGCAAGAAATTTATCTTTTTCGCTTAAGTTTTTAGTGCATTTATCTTTTTCATAGATAATTATAAATGTATAGAAAAAATATGGTGAGCTACAAAAGAAGGTATAATAGGTTAAAATGGAAATGTTACAAGAATTTAACCTTGATATATATTGTGTTATAAGATTTGTAAGGAGATTGTGTGTGCCTTGTGATTCTCTGTTGATGAATGAATTATTATGTGAAGAACATAGTTATCTATTTTCAGTTTATCCTAGGAGCACAATGATGTACATAAACCTTAACGAGTATTACTAGTGGGATGGAATGAAAAGGGATATTGTAGATTTTACCTTGAAATGATTGACATGTCAATAGGTGTAATTGTAGTAGTAGTTTATGAGGGGGATACTTTAACATTTACCAGTTTTTGATTGGAAATTGAAAAATACATCCATATAGTTCGTTGTGGGACTATCGGAGACTTGCTTATGTAATAATGAAATTTGGGTAATTTTAGATCAATTGAATAAAACCTCTCATTTACATCTTATTCAATATAGAATGTATTTGTACAATCATTCTCTACTATACCTCAAATATATTTTCAGCTTAAATGGTTTTGCCATTTTTATTGTGTTTGACCGTTATCCATGGTTCATTGCAATGTTTTGGAAAGGCCTTCATAAGTCATTGAGAAAATAATTAAATTTCTGTACAACTTTTCATGCTCAGTCAGATCCGTAGTCAGAATGGATGATTCAAACATTGGAGTATGTGCTTTGACCATGTTCATTGGATTAATAGGTAAGTTGGGATCAATATATTTATTTAGTTGAATTTTCCTATAATAAATTTTTTCATTATAGTATACAAATGTATCCTTTTGAGGCATTATATGGGAAGCAATGTGGAACTGCAACTTTTTGGGATGAATTTGGGTAGAGGATACTGATGGGACAATAATTAGTAGAGTATGTGGTGGTGAAAATGAATATGATCTACCAACACACGAGGACGGCTCAAAGCATGCATAAATAGTTTGAAGTGATTTTTGGAACCAAGGATATTTTTTGATGGAAATGGAGTTTGGTTTTTGATTGTTTTAATCCACATTTGGTTGAACATGTATTTTTCATCAAATGTGTTCTTAAGATAAAGGTAGAAAGCAGTTTTGAAGATGGCACAGTCTCATAGTGTTTGAAATTTTTTTCGGTATCAATATTGATTGTTTGTTTTTGAAAAAGGAAGGATTTATATAAATGTGTGAAAGAGTTGTAGAATGGAAATTTATACCATAATAGGTTTAACACTCTGTAGCACGAAACACAAATAACATACACAATACTAGGAATTGTGTTTGGATGATGAAATTCACTATACAGAACATACAAAAATGGTTCGCATATGGGAAAATAGCTCATAGTGATGGTTTGTGGTTCAAATCAAGGCTTGTTGTTCACAAGAGGAGAATAGTTCACTTAAAAACATGTCAATCATCAAAATATGGTCCGAAAAATTGAGAACACTGAATCATGTTGTGGTAATAGTATTCAAGCCACATAGACAGAATAGTTCGTAGAGTGATGGAGGTTTGTGGTAAGGATTGAGGTTTGTAGAAGGAAAATGGTTCACAAGATGGCATGTCATTCTCAAAAACAAGGTAGGGTCTTGAGAATCTGTGAGGTGTTTCATTTGAATAATCTTGGTGGAGATTTGTACAACCACATAGGGAGAATGTCGATATACAGACTACATAGGGAATATGGTTCGTGGGAGATGCACAATACATGGTAAATGTGGTGCCATATCAAAGAATTGATAAATATAGGTTTAGAAAATTTTGAGGATTCTATTTTTCTATAAAAAGGGGACTAATATTTCATTATTGCATGTGTCTCGGATGTAAAATTTTAGAGGAATTTAGAAAAAATCTAAAAGAAATTCATGTAACAAAAACACAAAATTTTCATTAATTAAATAATCTTAAAAGAATTTGGTAATGTGAAAAAAAATTTATTGAATATACTACATGAATAAATCCTCGTAGTATGCAGAACAAGTTCGTATATAAAAGAAGGCAGTATGATAAAAATAGTTCATGGAGGAGAAGTCAGTCAATGGGGAAGAAGTGGTACACGATATTAGAATAAAAGGCAGTACATGTTCATGGTTTATAGAGGAAATATGCGGTGATGGTACATGGAACACTACAATATAAATAGGTGTTATGCAGAGCACTATATTACACAGAGGTAGTACGCTGAGCACTATAGTATGTGGAGGAAGAAGATAA
The DNA here is from genome assembly GCA_963277665.1 of Viscum album. NCBI lineage: Eukaryota > Viridiplantae > Streptophyta > Magnoliopsida > Santalales > Viscaceae > Viscum > Viscum album. The sequence goes on along the minus strand of OY728158.1, from coordinate 368,088,621 downwards.
ATTTGTAGAGGAAAAGTTTGTGAATAAACAATATGTAGAAAAGTATATTACAAATGTAGTGGAAAATGAAACCTCAATAAAGATTATATATACATATAAGGATGAATGATTTACTTCCAACCCATAAAAGTAAAAATCATGTTTATAAACTATGTTCTTATTCTTCCCAATGTCGTGAGCAATGGGGAGTCAATGGGAGTGATCGGAGGAAAGTAGTGTGCTATCCCTAAAACCTTGTAAAGGTAGTGCACCTGGCACAAAGTGACTGTGATAAAAATTTGTACACCACAATTAATGATGATTATTGTAATTTTGTATGATTTTAAATGGGTCATCAAATTCTCCTTGGATGTATTGCATAGTGGTGAACCATGTAAAGTTGATTTGTCTTCACTTGGCATATAATTGTTTGTTTTTTATGAATTCTCATAAAAAATTATTAACATGTTCCTACTACGGTGGGAATGAGATCCATTGATTTAAATGAATAATTTGACACCCAAATTCACCCCACCCCTATCAGGGTGTTATAGGGTCCTTCAGATAACTAGAGTTATGACTTTTCTTTCGAGTTAGGTGATCAGTTTTTTCTCTAATCTCACCATGGAAAAGTATTATGTTTTTTGGAATAAATGGGAGGCTAAGACCACAGTTCATTTGACAATATGAATTCCTGGAGAATTTTCGATGTGTTTACTACAAAGTACATTTACTTATTAGTTTATCTCAATTGCATAATGTTATTCATGTTTTTAATTATAGAATGTATGTGCCAAATTCACCTCATGTTTGCAACCTAGATGCAGTTCAGCTGGAAGATAACCTAGGATATGAAGAGAAACCTATTCAGATTCATGATCAAAGAGAACAAGTTGTATAGAATATGGTAATTTCCTAGGTAACAGTTTTATGGATAAACCAATAGTTGAAAAAGAAACTTGGTAATATAAAAATTATATGAGGTAAAGGTTCCCTCACTTACTTAGTTGGTTAATAATATTGTGAGGATGCAATTTCTCGAAGGTGGGTAGAATATAACACACCAAGGTTTTGTAAAAATAAATCCAAACGAATGAAACACTGAGTCTAAACATAAAGATAATTTTTTCTAATGAGATAGTCATAAAATATTTTTAATCACAATTTTTTTCACTTTTATGATTTGATTTTTGAAAAATGTACATCTACAGTTGTGATTAGTATGTTATTTGGAGTATGATAGAACCGACATTTTATGGTGAATAGTAGTATACCCTTATCAATAGTAGTTGGAATAGTAATATAACCATTATGAAAAGTAAATAATAATATTATTGTTATATTGTTATGTTTATAAGATAATGACATTTTGATTAATTTTTCATGGTTATATAAAATGAGTTACATTTTTCAAATTGTTATTTTTTGAATAAATTATGATTTTTTATAAATATAAAATTATTCATATTTAGAAAATTATTTTTGAAAAATAGGATTTATTATTGTTTTAAACACATTGAAAAATGGTTATTATATTTTATTTGGAATTTTATGAGATATATGAATTTTTGATGATTGGTAGAAATATAATTTCATTTTTTCAGGTGTTTAATGACATCATAATGATATAACAATGATGTAATCTTTCTGGTAGACTCTGCAAATTTAATACATGATATTATGTGTCCCATGATGCCAATAAAAATGGATAAACCAATGGTAATGACCATGGTTTTGTAAATACAACTAATGAGGTGTCCTTTAAAATTAATTAAAAACTCCCTCACATTTACTATATATACGACCCTTGAACCCCCTTCATCTCACACCTCTAAAGATTTGAGTATTGTAAACATTACACCCAATAACCTTTCAATGGATATTAATCACATACAATATCTTATGGTCAATCCAAAATTCCAAAACTGAAGGCCTTAAATAAGATCTCAATTATAAGAGATCATGAGGTAAATATCCTCTTTCCTTTTCTTGTGTTTTTTTCAATACTTTTCTTTTCTTGTAATATATTCACATACCCTTATACAGGATCCCGGAAATCACTATTATTATATAGATTATTTATTTTTATCTTGTTTATGGAAAAATTTATCTTCACTCATACTCTACCCTTCCTCTTATTCTAAAAATAAAAAACATCATCCCCGATCTGTCGATTTATCGACATCGTGGATTAGGAGTTTCAATTTCCTTAACTTCGATTAGGGATAGTTGTAAAACCATTTTAATTGTTGAAAAATATTTATAGTGTTTTATATTACATCTATAATTTTTTCGAATTAACTAATATGTATAATGTTATATGTATATGATGAAATGTGTTCGTGAATACTGAAGAACGCCAAAAATGATCTTAACATATATCACAAATGATTTATCAAATGATTCACCCTAGTACTATATAAAAATGTTTTATAGAATCATTTATTTTTTTGAAAGCATTTTAACACCATTTGTTTACAGATATGTATCTTCTATTCTATTCTACAAGAATATCCATTATGAACTAAGCATCGAAATCATGTAAAGTCCACACCCGAAACAATGGAAATAACAAAATATTACTAATAAATTGGTCAGATGATGTTATAAAATTATCATATAATGTGTTATAAACATGATTATTAATATTTAGAATATTAATAACACCTTTTTAACCATTATACAGTAGGTTTAAATAATTTTAATGTTCGAAGAACTTAAGTTATGGTATTTTTTAACCTAATTTCCATTCTTTTGGTTAACCTTATATTTCATTAATTATATGGTACTTGATCATTTGGGTAATGAATTTAGCTTATAATATTTTGTATTGGGTGTATTTATAGTGTATATAAATATTACATTCATTATATCAATTATCACTTGAATTATATGAAAATTTTACGGTACTTATCTTAAAAACTTTTCTTTTAAATTCTACATAACAGAAATCAAAAGCATTTCTTTTATGCAGTGATTTATGATTATGTTCTGGATCTTGGGAATTGTTTTATATAAAGTGTGTGACCTATATATCAATCCAATTAATGCAGTATGAGTATTTTGTTGGTCATCCGTATGGCTACTCTATGTGTAACTATGATGGTTACACTATAAGGTAGTAATGTGGGTTACATTGCAAGGTAGTCGTGAGGGTTACAATTCATAAGGTATCCACGATAGTTACAATATAATAATGTAACTCCCCAAAATACCCTTATGGTTTTATATATTTTTTTAATTTTTTATTTAAATTTCATGTTTCAAAAGCTAAGTAAATATGGGTGAGAAGTATGACATTGTGGAAATGATTTCAAATATTTTTATGTATTCATTATATAATGATTTTTTCCTTCTTTTGGATTTCCCATACTGATATTTTTATGCTCGTACTATGTATTAAAATTATTTTCATATATTAAAATGATTTATAAGAGAAACTAGGATGTCATGTTAAATATTATGAATATTTTTCAATGAAATCATGTTGTTGTTTTGTATTAAAAATTCTATGTTTTGGAAGAAATGGATGATGTTTTAATTGTACCCACTATGTATGCTTGTGGGTTCATATGAATGAGTTATGTAATAGATTTATAAATATCAAAAAATAAAATATCATTGGGAATGTAAAATAGTGAAATTTAATTGAAATAGATAAATTAAGTAATGCTTAAGCTATGGACCATATATGGAGTCATACCGGCCACATCATATGTCAGATTGACATAAAAACTGATTCTTGAATGTCATAAATAAATTATGAAGAATATTTATAAAATTATAAAATAATTGGAGCTCATTTAATTTATTTTAATAATGTAATTCTAATATTTAAATAAAAAAAATTATATTTAAAACACACACATTGAGTCATACCAACAATAACATATGCTGAATTGACAAGAGGTTGATTCCATTAAAAAAGAATAAAATATTGATTGGTACTATTTTTTTAAAACAATTTTAGACTATTTTATTGTTTTTGGCTATGTCATGGGCGTTTTAAAACTAAAATAATACTTTTCTTTTGAAAACAAACAAATTGAGTCATACAGACAGAATTGTGTGTCAAATTAACATGAGATCATTTACTATAATCACAAATGAATTATGTATGGTTTACTAATGTTAAAAATTATTCGGTTATTTTTTTCATGATTTTGGCTACGTGACCTGAATTTTATACTAAAATTCCTTTTTTTAATATTGAATGCACTAAATAAGAGTCATGCTGGACACATTGTGTGTCGGATTGACATGTTGTTGATTCCAACATGTCATGTATCAATTATGGATTTTTTTCCTAATATTTAAACATAATCAAAGATAATTTTCAGAATTTTGGAAATATGACTAGTGATTAAAACCAATAACAAACTTTTATATTGAAAACATGCATGTTGAGTTATAATTCCCATATCACGAGTCAGATTGAAATACAGTCAATTAATATACACCTTAAATATATTATCGTTTTGTACTAATATTTGAAAGCAATCGAAGATTTATTCTTGGTTTTGGAAATGTGACATGTGTTTTAAACAAAAATGACAATTTAATATTTAAAAAACAAACATTGAATTATATTGACAACATCATTTATTAAAATTATGTGTGGTTAATTCCAACTCATAAAAAATGAATTACGAATCATTTTCTAATATTTTGAAAAAAATCCGATCTGATTTTTTAGTTTTGACAATGTGGCCCTTGTTTTCATCAAAAATGACTATTTTATATTTAATATATTCCCTCAGAGTCATACTATAAAAAATCATGTGTTGAAATACTGTATAGTCAAATTCTACACATCAAATATTAACTGTATATCATTAAACTAATTTTTTGTGAAATCTAGAGCTTATTTGCCTATTTTTGTGACATGTGTTTTAAACTAAAATGAAACATTTATATTGAAAAAAAACAAAATTGAGTCGTATTGACCACATTGTTCTACGGATTAAAATGTTATTGCTTAATAAAATATAAAAATTAATTTTGTTTATTTTTCGTAATGTTTAGAAACATCCTGATATAATGTTCACATTTTTGGCTATGTGGTGTGAGTTTTAATCTAAAATTCCACTTTTATATTGAAAATGGACCATATGTGTAACACCAACAACATCGTGCATCAGGTTCACATGAAATGAATTTATATATTTATTAGAGGTATTATGGATCATTTTTAAAAGGTCCTAAAACAAACATATATATATATATATATATATATTTGGATATGTGATTCACATTTTTATACAAAAATAAATTTTTTTTATTGAAAATACAAATTTTTCATCATACCCACTAAATCATGTGTTGGATTGATGTGATGTCAATTCCAACCCTAAAAATGATTTATTTTTAATTTTATAAATTTCTTTTGACAATTTGAGCTTCTTTTCACAGTATTTGTACTGTGATGATCATTTTTATTAAAAATGACACATTTCTATTAAAAACAGACACTTGGAGTTATAAAATTCAAAATGTGTATTATATTAATAGGTGATCCACATATACATGAATGAATGAATCATTGATCATTTTCCTAAATATTCAAGATAATATGATATTGTTTATACAATATCATCCATGTGGTGCCTGAGTAACCATAAAAGACACTTAAAAACATGCACATTGTGTAATACTATATACATCATCTGTTAGATTCCTGTGCCTTCAATTATTACATATAAAAAATGAAATATGGATCATATTTATATCTAATAAAAATAAAGTGTGATTAATTTCTTAGATTTTTCTATTTTACATGAAATCTATTCTAAAAAGAAATTTTTATTTTCAAAACACATACATTCAGTCATATAGGCCACATTCTGTGATAGCCTGACTTGTAGTCAATTCATAAATCTCACACTTCAAATATATATTGAAATTATATGTTTTGAAAATAATTAAATATTATTCCATGGTTTTTGGATAATTAATGCACATTTTAACCTAAAATGAAACATTAATATTTAATACTCACTCAATAAGTCATACTGAATAAATGATGTGTGGGGTTGAAATTTAGTCGATTCATACAGATCAAAAATGTATTATAGATCATTTTATTGAATTATCTAAAAAATATCAGATGATGTTTTCATTTTTGTCTATTATATGTGTTGTTAAACTAAAATGTCACTTTTAATGAGAAAACTATATATTTTTTTGATTCATACCATCCAAATCGTGTGTTAAATTGATGTGTGGTTAATTGTTATATGTCAAAAACAAATTATGGATCATTATTTTAATGTTTGAAAATGATATGAAATCTTTTTCTTGGTTTAAAAAATATTATTTCTGTTTAATCTAAAATGAAACTTCTATTGAAAACAGACACATGGAATCATTGAAGTCACATCGTGTGTTGGATGGACCTCTGGGAAATTCCTATACATTAAAAATTTATTATGGATTAATTTTCTAATGTTTTTTGATAGTTTGATATCAGTTATGTAGTTTTTCCTATGTATTTTTTTAGAGTAACATGATAAATTTAATGGGAAGATGTGAAATTTGATTTATAATGACTAGATCATGTGTTATGTTGATTGGTTTTTGATTCCTACAAATACCACATGAAATATCGATCATTTTTCATAATGTCTAAAAATAATATAATTTCGTTTTCTGGGTATTGATAATGTTATTTTCATTTTAATCTAAAATGAAAATGTTATATTAAAAACAGAAACATTGATTCATACAACCCACATCATGTTTCAGATTTATTTGCATAAAATTTCAAATTTTATAACAATAATTGGATATTGTTTTCTAGAATTTTGACAACAATATTATTTCATTTCATTAGTTTTCAAAATATTACTAGCATTAAAAACTAAAATCAATATTTTATACTGAAAAAAATGATCTTTGAATAATTATGGTCAAATTGTATGTAATATTGATTAGTGATCTGACTAAAAATTATAAAGTTTTATTAATTAATGTGTAATGCACAAAATACAATTAAAATTTTATGGGGTATATAAGTGATAAAGCCTAAGGGAACCCCCATGTAAAATTATATAACTCTCAATTGAAGGAAAACATATATCATAAAACAACATTAACTTATTATCCCAGTTATCTTTTGATGAATGGTAATCCACCAAAATATTACCCCCATGCCATGTATGTAGAATCGATATAATAGGAAATATAATATCCCTACAAGCATGTTTGAGGTAAATAATATTCCATGGAAAATCGATCTTAAATTTCAAGAAAATAACAACAATTTAATAATATGACTCAATTTAAACCTACTGAATATCTATTTCTTCACATTATTTGTGTCCTTATTTCATCACTGATTCCTCATGAACCATAGAAGTACCCTACCCATATAAAGAAAAAAATTGTAATAACCAATCTTCTACCATCATAAACAAAACCACCTATGTGCATGATCCCTTTAATGTATTAACCATCCACATTTAATTTATCTCGTATACTGGAAGCTTCCATCTCAGCCAAACAGTAAGATACCTCCTCCCAGAAACATTACCCTCGATTGAACTACAATGTGACACAAATGAATGGTCCACTAAGGAGATGTTAACATTTTCACATTATTTCAATAGAAAAGAGAGAGTACCCAGAAACATACACCTAATATAATGAATATTAGGCCAAAAAACATAATTACATGAACTGTTATGTATCTCCCATAAAATCCAACACAAAAGGGTGATGAAAAGGGACCATACCTTAGCCTGGGCCCCATCCCTTGCCTTTGAATCCCACTATAGCTCCAAAAAACAACATAAATACATTATACCTCAACTAAAACCTGAAAATAAAACAATATGAACTAAAAATATATATATCCCAATCAAACTAAAAAAATAGATTAGCATCATATTTAGATTTAGATTTAACACAACACTTTCATTTTTATGTAAGAGGAATAATAATTCATTCCAAATTATTAGTAATAAAAATATAAAAATATCAAATTATCAAAGAAGAAAACTAAATTTTGAAAGAAAATATTTACACCATATTGTAATGGTCATATAATCCATGTTAGAACCCATTACAAAAAAAAGAGTTTGAAAATTAATGATATATATATACATGATCAATTCATATACATCATAATTAAATTATGCATAATTTCCATAATTTGTTTAAAAAAAACTTGTTTATTTTCTATGTTTTGATAATGCGACGTGTCTGTTGAACTAAATTACCATGTAGAGATCAGTCTTTTACACTAAATTTCAAATTCCAACCTCATTCAAATTCTTTCATTTATAATTCCATGATTAAATTAGTGCATTGGATTAAAATATCAGAGAGGATTCATTATTATTATTTACTGTATATTTCAATGGAATGTATTTGTGTGAATAAAATGTTAGTGTAATGGGATTCATATTCTTTTTTTCATCATGAATGTGGAGGCGATTATAATAGAGTTCAGACCCTTTTTACATAGTCCTAATAATTCCATAAGAAACAAATTTAAAATGATAAGTATAGGATCATGGATGTACCTTTCCTAGAATTTGGTATTATGACTTCATATTTGTGGTGAAAAGGATCCTTTACGCATTTCCCTCTACCCATTATCGTTACTATATCCTCAATGTACAATCTGTCGTAATAATAACTATCTTCTTGCATGGTACTAGATCAACCAAAATTTGTACATTGATATCCTCCATGATACATATTTCTACCAAATAACAAAAACACTATTTATTTATAACATCATCATAAATAAATTTTTTATATTTTAAGAACTCAAAATTACACTTAAAGGAAGAAAATTTCTGAAAAGATGATGTGGAATGCATGTTTGTTTGGGGAATGATACTACACCCTTTATAATCATTTAATACTTTCAGTAACAATTTTATGATTCAATTTGTGATATGTACATTTATTAAATATATCATTCATGTTGAATTGAAGTTATAAATCATCTATAGATCAGAGTGAATTTGAATGTATCTGAAATTATTTTCCATTAAGTCCGGGTCTATTATTGATATTTTTTTCTATTTCAATCAGATGAAACACCCTCAATAAAAATAATCATACTAGTTTCATTAAGTAGAAGAAACATATGTTTGGTAGCATCATTAACTCTATACCCTCACTACATAGTGTACAAATATCATCGGTGAGTACCAAATATCATTGGAATGATGGGAGGAACAAGTCATAAAAAATATTTTTTTGGTAACAAAAAATGTATATTTTGAATAAATATATAAATAAAATATTTCAAATAGTATATGAAATTTATTTTAAAAACGTTAATTACTACATATTAAGATTAAAATGCTTTAAATCCCAAATATATTTCAATGTTCATAGCATGTACACAACCACAGACTTAATTGGTAACCCCATAATGGTGATACAGAATGTCATCTCGAAACCATGTAATCATACTACTTAACTATAAATATTATTTCTTATTTTCAGTATGTATAATTTTATGTTATCCTGATATAATAGAAAAAAAAAGTAAAAATACATGTAACAATACATTATTTGAAATTATAATTTCCTTGGAAAATTACATGTTTGGGGATTATAGTTTGTTTACAGTATATAAACCATCAAATTATTTACCTTCATAAAGCTCAATTTGATGACTTTAACTATAGATATATTATCAACCAATATTATACTAATAATATTCACTTTAAATTTCAAATTATCTAACTCGTATATTTATTCAATTATACTGAATTATGATATATTCACATAGATTGGATTTCAATCACAAGAACTGAACATGTACATCAATGGATCCAAAATCCTAACTCAACTATTTAGCATCATACCATGTTTATCATGTTCATTTATATAAAATAAATATCCCTTAATTACAAAACCGGTGAAAGAGATAACATTAACATTTAGTCAAATGGATTTCCAATGAAGATGAACTGTAATAAAATTTGGATTTTAAGATAACTCCTTATAAATATGATATTAGAACCATCTAATAAACTAATGATTATTGGAAATTGATATGCATTTTTCATACCTTGATGGATTATAATGTTTAAAAATTACCCAATGGAATTAATCATATTAGGAAATATCTAATACATTATTTAAAATGTAATGTTGAGTATTCTAATTCTCTGTAATGATTATTCTAACCACACCGCATCAATAAATTTTATATTATATAGGGCTTCCACTATAATGTGATTTTGGGACACCAATTATATCACTCTTTGGGAGAAAATCAATAAATAATTCAATAACATCCTCAATAATAAAACTCTCTTAAATAAAATGTTCTATGTAACATCAGTTCCTGATGTTCCCCTTTAAAAATTAAATATATCATTTAATGGTGGTACATCCATAAAAAATGTTCTTGACCACATAGTTGAATATAGATAACCCCATGAACCATCAGGTGGATAACTCTATCAACTAATTATGGTTGTAATAATAACACCACTTATCGTAATATGACAGTAATTTCATTATTTGTGATTGGAAAATCCATAGTGTCTATTACATTACTAAATATGGATTTCAGAATGATGTAATGTTTGGTTAATATATTTTGTACATTTTTATCAGAATTAAACCTAATTCTATAATAATGAAGCTTTCATCAAAACATGACTAACATGTTATCTTAGTTACAGTAACATAAAATTATTAATTTCAATGATATTATTGATATTTTATGGATACTCATCTTAACGATTTAAATAATTAAGGATGTTTCATAATTGAAATTATTCTTTTCCAGATGAGTCTATGATTGTGAAGGAATAATAATTTTCCTTTCACCCTTAACTGATGCCCAAATGTCCATTATACCCATGTTAGTCATGTCAAACATTTCTTTAATTAGATATTTTATTATCTCTAGACCATTTTTATCAAGACAATGAAAATATCAATGATATATTTTTCAATATTCATGAAATCAACAAAATATATGACATATAAAAATTCCCATTGTGGTAATTGAAATAAAATTCATTTAATTTTTCCAACCATATTTTTAGGGTAATTTAAAAATGGATTTCCAAAATTACTATCATTTTAATTTACATTAATGAGATGTTGATCACTAGTTAATTGGGATGGTGTTGTACATTGCTCTGTATTTTCTATGAATAATATAATCCTAGATAATTATTTATGGCTTCATGGAAAAAAATTACTATATCTTAAAAATATATTATTTGAGGAATGTTTCAACCTAACGGAGTTTTTATTATCTACAAAAATGGTACACCCAAACATTCCATTAATGATGTTTCCTAAAATAATTCCATAAAAAGGAAAGTCATTTATCAACTTATAGAACATGGTTCTCAATATGAAATCATCAATTCAATGAGCCTCATACAATATAAAACATATATCTCTCATCAATTCAGATCTTCAATCAATGATTCCAAATGGGTATCAATATCATTGTGGGATGTTTGTGTCAAGATATTAATATGGAGAACATAATGTAGTTGTGCTTCATATATGACTATGGATGAATGATTTAATTTACCTTCATTACTATTAATGAAATGAGATTACTACATTTCAAACCCATTCGACATATTCCATTATATATAACATAATTCAATGGTCTCTTGGCTTGTTTCCAAATTCAGGATAATCATAATCAATTTTCATCCACTAAAGATTAATCTTTTTGTGTTGTATTTTCTATCTCCAATTGTTGTATTTTCATGCCATGAAAATTTACTAATAGTTTCCTGACATCCAAAGAGTTTTCTAAAAATTCTAAGGATATAAAAATACCATACACATTTTGATATATTTGATGTATTTTTCTTGTTTTTAGTTGTGAAAAAGCTGATAGATGTTATGAGTGGTTCATGGTCCATGATAAAACAATCATTTGGATATGCAAGTATTTTCATAGAGATAATACCCATTGAAAATGTAATTCACTAAGTTCCATAATTTTAACAAGTAAGATCGTTTTATTCAGGTAACATATCTATTACGAGATCATATAAATAATTAAATATGGTGTCACTCATTCTACTTCCAAATTTATAATTATATAACATTAATACAACTATCAATATTATAAATTTAGTACAAATAGCATACAATGGAATCATTTCATAGATATTTAAATCCCCAATAAAATCATTATAATCATGACGGTTATCATTAATTTTCATTTTCAATTCATCCATAATATATATATAATCATTTACACTACTATTCATATCAATTGATCCATAAATCACTATATCATACCAATCAGTATGTATATTCTTTTTTCCTTACGTTTAGACCAATATTTGTAGATTTCATCTATTTAATGAGAAGAAAAAGAATTTTTAAACTCTTTTGATTGAATCCATCTGGAATATAACAAATTCAAACATGGATAAATTTTTTTAGAAGGGTCTTATGCATGCTCTATTTCAATAATGAGACATATTTTTATGCCAACCTCGTACTATTTTTTCATATGATGATCATTCATATAGTTTATATTAATTTTCATTTTATTATTTTCAATAATATTACTTGTTTATTAAAATAAATATATACACATAAGGTATAAATAAACAAAGAATAAAGGTATAGATACTTATAAGAAATATGATAAATTTTCTATGAAAAATTTTTATTCTCACATTGGACAGTCAATGAAGAAATATAAAATGTTTTAAATATAAGATGATATTTTTCATTGAAATTGGAATGATAGAAATCTTATAATAATGTTTCACATTAATAACCGTTAATTAAAATAATAATTTTGATTGTTTGAAATAATTTAGGATGGTGTTTGTAGCATTAATGCAGAATGTTGATAATGGAAGTATGTTTCGTAGAAATAAGGTAAATGAAAATGATGAATTCTAATAAGGGGAATCTATATGGGATGATTTCCACCATGATTTAATTTCCCACTTTGGTAGATTGTAATCATGAATTTATAATAATGATCACACTGGACTTCTAATTTGGAATGAATCTCAATACGGTAATGTTATTAGTCTTGATTCCTTTCAAGTTATTTTTTTTACAAAATTGAAACATAAATAACCCAACACATATTTAAGGGTTATACATTCCACAATAGAGTAAATAAGTATTACAACTCTCTTATAGAATTATTTAACCAACATGAGGTTATTTTTCGATGATAATAAGAGTGGAATTATGCACATTGATATTGTTTTTAATTGGTGGAAATAATTTATGGAATGGAATAATCTATATATATAATGTAATGTAGATTATAATAATGTTTTCACCTGTTAAAAAAATGAATACATCAACAATTTTCACTCCGCAAATTATTAATAGTAAATAGTTATTATAAAATTATGAAGGATAATAATGATTGTGGTGAAAAACCTTAAATTATTATATGTGAAAAATACTGATTTTATTTCTATATAATCAATTTAAGATGGATATAAACAAATACATTGGGAAAAACACCTAAAGAAGAACTAAAAATGTTGAAATAATAAATTATATTTAATGGAAGATCACAAGTAAAATTGTAGGTTTTTAAGGTGTTGATTCGTATATGGAGTTCACTAGGAGAGCGGTGATAATGTTCGGTTCCACAAGAGTTTGAACTAAACAAGGAATGGTGTCCATTGTTGGGGTTCTATTTGAATATAATAAAGGTTTTATCATTATTTTTTTAAAAACATTGATAATGTCTTATATTTACAAACATAAAAATATAAATTGATAAAAAAACCACTCATTATAAATTATAAGTAATAGGATTGATAAAGATGTGACTTTATCATCAATTTCCATTAAATGTTTTTAAAGATATGTTTTGTAAGTAATTTATATCTTTCCTCTTAAAAACGCAATATTTATCTGAAATATTTGAAAATATTTGATAATGTTTCATATTTCATGATCAAAGAGGTAGTGGTTGCAGATCCCTTCCCACCCCCTATGGAGTTGGAGGGACCTCTATCATCTTACATGGGAAGTTAACCTATCTCATTATCTCCACATTCTATCTTTTATTATGTTCCTTATTTTTGTAAAATATTTTTTATCCTTAAAGCTCCACAATTTTGTAATGGATTCCTAAAACCTTTTCTATTTTTATTGGATTTCACTCATGCCTTGTTGCTTGTGAACATAATGTTGATAACATGTTTCTATCAATTCCTTCTATCGATGGATTCATTTTACTTGTTTGTATTCAATTATTGGGGACTAAATGAATGATTTACAATGGGTCTTCTCAAAAATAGACACCACATGATTCTTTTCTCCTTAGAGAATATCTATGTCCAGCCCTAGTCAAGTTCCCCACACATCTGTAATGGATATAGTTTCTTCTTATTTAAGTGGATTATTATTTCCACATGAATGGCGATACCACAACTATAGTTATTTTTTTAAGGATCCCTCTTTTTTATAATCCAAATTCAAAAGTTAGATAATTTGGTTGGTAGATATTAATTTTATGATAGTATAATTGGAACAATTTTACATCCTATTTCTCAGCAATGATTTCATATTATATGTTTAAATAACTCTAGTATAGAATGTTTGGATTGAAATTGGGGAAGAGTTATACTACAAGAAATCTATTTCTTTTGTGTTGCTGATTTATTTTTTTCTCTACATTGAAGAAAAGTTCACACTTGATGAATGTTTGTAGGAATGGGGGCTTAAATAACATCCAGAAGACAGATGCATGATTGGGATGTAGTGCTAAGGGAATTTTGTCCATTTTTTTGCAAGACATAAAGAAATGTTCAAATTGTTGTTTTTTACTCAAGAGGTAATTAGAAGGTTGTATACTTTGGATAAAATGAAGGAATGGATTTGAATGTTATAAAATGACATGCTGGACTCATAAAACACAGTTGACTCCCAATGGAATAGAACATTTTATCACCATATGGAAGAGGGATTCAATATTTATCCCTTATTCCAGAGTAGTATCCATATAATGTATATTGAGTTCTTATTTTTAGGGGGTGTGGCCTAAAAGTCCTATGTAAAATAAAATAAATTCTGATATGGTGGAATCAAATTAGGAGGAAATGATAATTGGTAGTGAAGCTAAGAACAAGGAGGTGTTATATGAGGATGAAATACAAAAAGGAATGCTAATACAAACCCTAATACCAAATAGAGAACGTATCTGATAGACAAAAAATTTTTGGGAATGATTAGGCATATGATATTTCTTATTATTTTTTGGTGTATAGTTCTTGTTGAGTTAATATAGGAAACCGGCAAAGCTAATGGAGGAGGAAGCAGAAGAAAAGAAAAATGGATTTATGGATATGTATTGTATTAATGAGATGGTGATGTAAATAATGTAAGGAATGATCTCATTTACCTATGACGATGGAAACAAGGTCATCCAAACAGAAATATTTGATGTATTGTGAACCCATGTTTCATGGCTAGGATGGTAAGAAGAGTTCAAATAATAATAGTGAAAATCAGATAGTAGAGTGTGGTGAAAAAAATGAACAAGAATAGGATGCTGGTATAAAGAAGATCAAATTAAAGAATATGAGGTTTCAAATAGTAAATTCATATCAGAAAATAAGGATGATGGGGGAAAAGGGGGGCATGTGAGCATATTAATCATTTCAACGAAGAAAATTTAAAAGAGGCATCTGAGATCAATGTAATAAAAGAGGAGGTCAATAGGATAAATGAGAGGATAATTCAAGTAGACATTAATAAGGGAAAATGTGTATCGATCAATAATCAAGATTTTATTTTGATAACTGGATTCAAAGAAAGTATGATTAGTGTGGAATAATATATCCAAACATTGGGAAAGATGGCCTATAGTTTTGGATAACATGTCAAAAATGACCTGAACATGATGTTCAATCCTCTTCAATTGAGGTTGTAGAGAGGTAATGTTTCTAATAGAGATTAATAATTTTCAAATTATTAGTTGATTTAGAATTATGTATGTTTATTTTATGTTCCTTATATAAAATTTTTCCCACTTTTCCCATAAAAATGATCAATATAATAAAACGTTAATTTTCAATCAACTCCTAAAACCAATATAAAAAAATATAAAATAATAAATATATATATATTAAAAATTAATAAATATTAAAAAGATAAAATCTAATTAACACTATTAATGGAAAAAATAATCTAAAATACTTTAATTTAGTAAATTTGTGATATTTGATAAATAAATAATGAATTGACATCAATATAATTCAAAGAATACATGAGTTTTATTAATTATATTGATTATTAAAAAATAAATATAAATATATATTAAAATGAAATGTATATATATTAAATATATAAATTTCAATCATATTAGAAACCATAAATTCAAAAGAATAAATATATACAAAAAATTATTAAAAATAAAAAAATTATAGTAATATTAAAACAAAATAAATTATAAACAAGTGATAAAAATAGGAACATTAGTAGTGAGTAAATAATAGTAAAAAATATAAATAGGTTGGATGTTAAAAATGAGTTACATTCAATAATGAAAAATCTATATATTGAAAAAATATTACAAAATGAACATATATTATTAATTTTTTAAATTATTAAAAAGAGTAAACAAGAATATATGAAAAATTGAAAATGAAAAAATATTAATGATATAAATTTAACCATATTAAAATAATTTAAAAATAATGAATAAACAAATATAAATGAATATTCCAAATGGGTAAAATTAAAAAATAATTAACAATGAAACTATGGAATTGAATAAATAAAAATAATTAAAGAAATTATGAAAATTAACGATTAGATAATATATAAAATGATTAAATTCAAAAAATATATTTAAAAGTAATAAATAATATATTTTATTAATAATATAAGGAAGGAATAGTTTTTATTAGTTAATATATATATGTATTCTGTTAATAAACATAATTTTAAAAAAATAAAAAAGATTGAATAAATTATATAAATATTATGTTTCTGTACGTTCAATATAAAAATGACTTAATTTCATATATGTATTTGTGAAATTAATGTAACACACATTTGATATATGTTATATTAGATAAAATTACATTTAATTGAATGTTCATTACATGATATAATTACTTTATATTATTAATTAATATTTCTTGTTAAGTATAAGCCTTTTTTACTACGTACATGACATCATTATTGTAAATATAAATATTTTGTGCTATACATATCATATATAAGGATATATTATATATAATGATATATATATATATATATATTAATATATTTCAATATTAAATATATTAAATATAATAATGATCAATAATGTATAATGAAAGTAAAGAATAATAAATTACAAAAGTATTAAATAAAAACTATTTAAAAGCAACAAATTATAAACAAGTAAATAAAATAATCCCCACTACTGAAAAAACACGCAACATTTATATGTGAACACTAACATAGAAATCACATTTATTTGGGAAAAAATGGGCCTTTAATTTCTAAAAAACATGAAACATTTAACATCAGTAATATAGGACCCCTTTATTAGTGCAGATAATGGACCCCTTTGTTGGGTATTTTGTTAGCGCTAGTAAAGGCCATTTCATTTGGTAATGAAATATGAAATCCCACACAATCTCAATAACACAACTAGATTACAATAAGAAAATAAAATTTGAATATAAATATCAATGAAAACTAGAATGAAATATAAATATTAAATATCACTATCATTTCAATTCAAAATTTACATACAACATATTTTCATTAATTTGATATTTACAATTTAATAAATAATATTTCAATTCACTATAAAAAATAAAAACTTTTATAGAAAAAAATATTCAATTATCATCTCATATAAAAACCTCATCTCTTAAATAATACCAATGTTTCTAGATACCATACTTAAAATAATAAAAAATTTATGAATTTAATATAATTCCTATATGATAAAAAATATTGTTAGTTACTATGTATGTCAAAGATATTCTTTGTTATACTATTGATTGTATTATTTGTTACTTAATTGATTAGTTTTCATTAGTTAATATTTATTAAATATACCATTAATTGAAATGTATGTTATGAATTATTAATTAAAATCTTAATGAAAAGAAAATAAATTATATTGTTAATTACATAATATTTTAAAGATATTATTTTTTATTAAATATTTTTAATAAACTAATTTGTTGTTCAAAATATTTTTCTAAACATAATTAACATTTTTTAATTTAAACATGAACATTGATAATATTGGGTACAGTGTGTGTCAGATTGATGTGCAATAAATTCTAACAAGAAATTAATTATTTTAGAATCAGTGTCTTAATGTTTGAAAATAATATGAGCTCATATACACACTTTTTACAATATGAAACATGTTTTAAGCATAAATAAAATATTTTATATTGAAAACACTATGTTAGAGTCATATCGACGTCTTTATAGGGTGGAATGATGTGATGTTGATTCCAACTTGTTAGAAATTAATAATGGACAATCTATAAATATTTTTAAAATAATTGGGGATCATTAAAATCATTTTGATAATATTATGCTCATTTTAAACTAAAATCTATGATTTATATTTAAAAGATTCACTATGAATAATATCAACAAAAATATGTGTCATAATGACATGACAATGATTCATATACATCAAGAATGAAATATGGATCATCATCCTAAGGTTTAAAAAGAATGTATGATTTTTTCTCAGTTTTTTCTATGTGATTTAACTTTTAAACTAAAATTACAATTTTATATTCAATACCAACTCATTTAGTCATAGAAATTACATTGTGTGTCAGATTAATGTGTGATCATTTTCTATAATCACAAATGAATTATGGATCGTTGTACAAATGTTAGAAAATATTATGTGAATTTTTACATTATTTGGATATTTTATACACATTTTAAATTCAAATGATACTTTTATATTGAAATCCATGAATTAGAGTCATGATGGAAATATCGTGTTTCATATTGAATTGTAGGTTATTCCAACATGTCACATATGAATTACATATTATTTTTCTCTTATTTCAAAATAATCAACGGTCATTTTCTAAATTTTGGCTATTTGACACCTGTTTTAACCTAAAATGACACTTTAATAATGAAAAGAAGAATGTTGATACATAAATACTATATTATAATTTTAAATGACATTCACTCCATTACTATACATCGTAAATATAATATGGTCTGTTTTGTTATTGTTTGAAAAAAATCCTATATTTTTTCATGGTTTTGGATCTATAACAAACATTTTAAACTAACATAGAATCATTTACATTGGAAACAAAAAATTTGATTCATATCAAGAACATCCTATTTCATATTGATGTCTAGTCAATTATAACTCATCAAAAAATAGTTATGGAATGTTTTATAATATTTTAAAATCAGTAAAATCCCATTTTCTTTGTATTTAAAATGTTACACACATTTTAAGATAAAATGACTCTTTTACATTAAGTGCATGCCCTTAGAGTCATGCTGGAAAAAGAATGTGTTTTAATGATGTGTAGTTAACTAAAGAAAATAAAAAATGAATTACGGAACATTGTATTTATTTTTCAAGGAAATCATTTCTCATTTGTCTATTGTTTCTATGTCACTTGTGCTTTAAACAAAAATAAAATTTTATATTGAAAAATTGATATTTGAGTCATATTAGCCATACTGTGTATCTGATTGACTTATGATTGGTTCATAAATGTTACAAATTAAAAATAGAGCTTTTTTCCAACGGTTTAAATTAATCTAAGATAATTTTCTCATTTTTGATATGTGACGTGAATTTTAAACAAGAATTACACTTTTATCTAAAAAACACTCAATATGAGTCATACTAACCACATCATGTTTCAGGTTGACATGAAATCAGTTTTTATACTTCATATTTGAATTATGGATTAATTTTTTATGTTGATAAAAAATACCTCAAGGTATCGTTGAAGAATTTTTGAGGTGATTGTGTCTGTTGACAATGAGGAAATATGTGTTGTGATTGTTGACAAAGAAAACCATGACATACAAATTTCTTTACAAAGAGGATTTCATGGAGTCTTGTAGAGTTCAAGGGATGTGGTTAACAATCCATGTTTGACTGAAGAACATTGAAAAAGGAATGGTCGATCAAGAGGTGGTTAAAAACGTTTAGATACAAGTTGTCCAAATTCCTATAAATATGGAAAAAAGGGGCACCCAAGTTTTAGGGTTGGTCACGCAATTGACTTGCACGACAGAGAGTTGCACACCAAAAGTAGTGCGCTGATGGGAGACTTGTGCGATGTCACGTAGGGTGTCCAAATGCCTATAAATAGAGGTCGAACCCTCCTCATTATATACGAGTTCAACACTTAGAGAAAATCAGATCTCCCATCGTGCAGGTGTGGTGGTCGTGCAAGTGGTGGTGGGTTACGCAAGTAGAAGTTGTGCGAGTTGTTTGTTGTGCTGCCAAGGTGGTATGGGCCAGAAGTGTTGTGAGTCTCCCAGGATTTGAGTTGAATAAGATACTGTTGCACAAGAGGTTTGGTGACACATGTGCACCAGGTTTTGAATAATCATGATAGTTGGTGGTTGTGCACCAATATTTGTTTGGGTGTAAAAGGGTTTGAGTCGCGTAAATTTGGAGTTGAAGAAGGGAGTGTCGTGCAAGTGGTTGAGGTAAACATGAACTCCAGTTTTAACTTACGTGCTAATACATGGGTTCTAGCTTGGAGAAGAGATCCAGGTATGGTTGAAGCATGGCAGTGATTCAGGGATGCGTGAAAGCAGGAAGATTTCCCGATACCTTTGGGGCAATGTTAGATTCATCTACGAGTGAAAGTTGGACTTCAACAAAGAATCCACATACAACAAAGGATATATTCAATAGTGATGATGGAGAGATCTATAGGTCTATAAAATGTGAGTGGATCCATTCTAGAGCAGTGAGAAAAGGAATAGGAATAAGGTGATCCTCTCTTCCGGCAATGAGCTAGAGAGAGAGAGAAACCGGGTGTGACCCTTGGGAATGTAGTGAGTTGACCATAAACTTTGTAATGGCAGCGATCCTGGGAATAGAAGTGATCTATCCCGAACCTTGTAAAGGTAGTGAGCCTGGGCATAGAAGTGATCTAGCCCGAATATTGTAAATTGGAACTGAGATTAGTGGATTTTCTACAATGTCACATCGCCGTTGTATGCTTCTTTGACATAGCCCAGTGAGGGTGCACCAAGTGAAATTCTATATGTTTTCTTGCTTAATTCCATGAATTTCATTTAAAGAATCATATCATATATATAAGAAAATAAGTGATCATAATAAACAGACAAGTGAAAACAATGTAACCCTTGTTATAAAGAGTGCATGATCCAGTGGGGCAGGAAGAATTTTTTAAAAAGAATAACCAAACCCTGATTCACCCCCCATTAAGGGTATATTGGACCCTATTTGTCCTAACAATTGGTATCAGAGGGATGCTTCTTTTATCAATCCTGTTTTCTCTTACTTGGGTTAGTAAATTTGTGTGGGTAGTGATTCAGTATGATCGTATTTTGGTGCTCCATGACAAAGGGGAAACAACAAAGAAGAAGCAGAAGTCGGGTGTTATCCCTCAGTGCGGAAGTGTCTGTGGAGTCTATGTGATTCAGTTAATGGAATGAAGTAGAGAACCAAATGTGGATTTGAATAAATTGTACTGTGAAAATTTATACTCATTCAATGATGTTGATGGAATGAGTGAATAACTTGACATTCCAAGTGATGTTGGAACTATTGATGATGAGGAAGCTCCCAGAAGGAGAAAAGTTAAAGTTGTCCATAAAATGGAGGAAGTGGATCAAAGGTTGAATGCCGATATTAAATATAAATATATTAGGATCTGAGCATTGGAAACTGGGGTCAAAAGGCTAAGAGGGTTGAGTCAAATTCATATTAATGTTGCTACTGATCTAAGGGAGAATAATTATTCTCAAGATGAAGAACTGTGAAAGCGATCTACAAAGGTAGAAAAATCAAAACATATTATCAAGGGAAATAATCTGAACTCGGATGAGATTCAAAATTTTAAATCTAGAAATGATTATCTAACTACATAGCTATCAGAACTAATTCAAAAGAATCAAAGGATATAATAGTAAAATGAATGTTGTTCTGATTCTTTTTCTCAAGAAAAATAGAATGTTTGGTAGCAATGTGAATTGGTGGATAAGCTGACACATGAATTGAAAGACGTGATGAGAAGAGAAACGAATCTCAAGAGAGAACGTGATGCTCAACTTGAATCAAGAGATAAAGTGAGTCAAAAACTGGAGGAGGAAATTGAATCAATCAAGAATAAAATAGAGAAATCTAAATCTAAACAAAATTCCAAGTTGAAGGATGACTGCAATTACTTTTTGATTTTCCTTCAACATGTGATAAAAAAAGAAGAAAAATTATGAAATTTATGAAGGGAAACAGCATAATATTTTCTCATCTCAAAGACCATATAGTATGGAAAAAACTGGCAATGGGATTGATGAATTCCCTCTCATGCAAGACTAAAAGAGAGATATGAATAGTTCTTTAAGTGGAGAAAATATTGTAGGTGCTAGAGAAATGCCTAAGAGGATAGTTCCAAGAAATAGTAATGACATGTGCTATTGCATCGGGATTTCTAGCCACACATCATTATTCTGTTGAGAGGCTCAAGAATAAATTTCAGGCTATGAATAAAGAAATTGTAATAAATCAGAGAATAAGAAGAAGCATCATGAAAAATCATAGAGAAGAGTCTCTCCAGGAAAAACATTCATCAGATGCTATTACTGTTGAAAACTGGGACACACTATGAGTATGTGTCAGGATGCTAAAGAGATCAGTGTCAGAAGAAGAACTCAAGTTGCGTCAACATATCGATATAGACATTATTTGACAATGTATTACTTTGATGGAAAATGTTTTATATGTTATGATTTTGGGAATTTTGGCAAGACAGTGCAGCAAAAATAAATCAGGAAAGGAAAAGGGACTCAAAAAGAGATACTCAACTCCAGTGGTGTATAATCTGAAATATTTCAATGGGAGAAAAATTGGTATATTGAATAATAGTCTTAGAGGCTTAGAGGAATCACGTGGAGATGAAAGAATGGTGTATCAGTCATCTCCTCTATCATACTCAAAAATGCTCTCTAAGAAATAACATGATCAAATAAGGAGGAAAAGGGGAGGAAATAATACAGTTTTGAGTAAGAAGAATGTACTATCAATGGAGGAATCACCACCAGTTCAAAAGAGTGTGGTGACTCAGATATCTGATAATATAAAATGAACAACGAATGCATTGAGAAATTCTCATTCCGTGTGACATGATGAGAAGTGGAGGAAAGAGGAAGATACCTACAATGGTGAAAGAAGCAAGGGAATATGAAAAATAGAGATATTCCTACCTAGATAAGGAATCAAGGGAAATGGAATCATGGAGGAACATCAATGAATGAAATTTGTATGAGTGGTTTTAAACCCCAAAGGGGGAGAAAAACCAAGCCTGCAGAATCAACATATCATAAAATGGATCATCATGTGGTAAATGAATGCTAACTCATATGGAAAGAGCAGTTAAAGTTGGCTAGGCATCTAGAAGAAGCATGGAATGAGTGTGAATCTCTCCAAGAAAGAATCAATGGGTTGACCCTTCAGGATCAACCACATTCCTCACCTTGACGATTCCAGAAATAGCCCATCACCCTATGTATATAAATTCTATTAACTGATGATTCAAATGTTTCAAATTTTAGGGAGATACGATCCAGGGGGAAGTTGCATATAATGATGAAAAATGGAGAAGTGATATGATTTAGAGTTCTAATTAACTCATATCAGGTACCATAGTTGATGAATAAAGGGAGAAACATAGCGCAATAGGAAGTGATTGTGTTATTAACTTTATCTCTTGATTCCTACACTGAGTTCCAATTTAGTAGGCTTAGATATTTGTTGAATAGCGCAATGTAGATTGGATGATTAGAATAAATGATGCCATAGAGGAAGAATGTTTATGGGTCTAAATAGTGGGAAAACCCATGAAATTGTTTCATTACATAAGGTGAGCATTCAATAACAAAATTTTGTGTAAGATCCATAAAATTAATAATTGGATGATACATATCTCCTATTTTCTATCGAGGGAAGAAATATTAAAGGAGAAGCAGCAATAATAATTCTTTTAATGATTATCTATTTATTTCTAACAATGTGGTATTATCTAACTACTTTCAGGATAACAAGAAGCTGCGAGAGAGTATCAACAATGTTTCAACAGGAAGATCATAATAGTAGTTTAAAGAAATGATGCCACTAAACAATGAAACATTGACTAGTTTTCTACAGAATTTGAAGAAGTGGTAAGAGAATCAGCGGGGGTAGATGTGGCAGAGGCTGACTTACAAGAAGATACTGATAATGAGAAAAATGAAATAAAATATTTATCTGCTAAGAATCCAAAGAGTCGAGCTGAAATTAATAAGTAGAATATCATTGGTTATCAGAGAGCTCCAGTTCAGAATCAAAGAATGAAATCACTGTAGAAAACATCGTTTTAATCTCATGAAGGGCTGATATGTTTTTCTGATGTAGCTGAAGATGAGTACTAGGTTCAGGATTTGAATAAAGAATTATACCAGATTGAGATGAATCAGTCGTGGGAGATTGTTTGGAGGCCAACAGATAAAAATGTCATCAGAACTAAATGGATGTTTTGCAACTAGATAAATGAAAATGGAACAATTATCCACAAATAAAGCATGAGTAGTGTGAAAATTATTCTCCTAGATATAAGGAATAGATGTTGATGAGACATTTTCACTGGTTGTAAGGCTGAAGTCAGTCAGATTATTCCTAGACATTGTAGTGCAACAAAAGTTCAAAGTGTTCCAAAGTGGTGTAAAATTTGAATTCTTGAATGGGGTTCTGGAGGAAGAAGTGTATATCGAATAGTTGGATGGTTTTCTCATTCATGAGGATGAGAAAAATGATTGTCAGCAGAAGAAGGTGTTTTATGGGCTGAAACAAGAACCGAGAGCATAGTAATGAAGGATTGATTAGTACTTGAAAAAGCTTGGTTTTCAGCATGGGCGACACAAGGGAGGAATGGAACAATCATTTCTCCATAAAAATATTCATAAGGATGTTTTTTAGATTTTTGTCATGGAAAATTCATAGGAGATGAAGACTCAAGTTGCTACCCGGATGAAATTATCAAAAGATGACAACGGAAGGGAAATTAATATCACTGAATACAGGTAGATTATCAGCAGTTTACTGTACCTAATAGCAACATGGCTTGATCTTGTTTTTAGCACATTCCAAGAAGCAGGTTACCAAATCAATCCCAAGGAAATCCACATGATTTCAGTGAAAATAATACATCGGTATATCAAGGGCACGATGGACTTCGGCTTGACATATAATGACAAATATCAAACAGAGTTATTTGAATATATTGATGCTGATTGGGCTGGTCCCGTGGATGAGAGGAAATAATAATCTGGAGGTGTGTTATATCTTGTTGTACTATGTATTTCTTGGTTAAGAAAGAAGCATGATTGTATTCCATTAAGCACTAGAGAAGCTGAGTATATTAAGACCACTCGTGTTTGCACACAATTATTATGAATGAAGCATCAGCTTGAAGATATGGAAGTTAAAGTGAAGTCTCCGATCGGAATCCTGTGATATAGATCAAGTCCTATAAATCATATAAAGAATCCCATCCATCATTAAAGGACAAAGCACATTGAGATAAAGTATCATTTTTTCAAGGATAAGGTTGAGAAGGGAATTGTGACGTTGGAGTATGTGCCTACATAACTACAGGTTGCAGACATTCTGACAAAATCCTTACCCAAGGAAGAATTTGAATGGCTTTGATTGGTTCTGGGAGTTCAGTCGACTCCACGCACATGAATGAATTTGGATTTGGAACACCCCCTCTCCCCGAGGTATGATGTGTTTTCCCTAATGTACTGATATGAGTTCACTACTCTGTTACAGACTGAAAAGGAGAGACAATTGGGTTCGTTGACAAAGGGTGATAAAATAGTGATTGTTCAAGAGGGAGACAATGTGGCTATTTTAGAAAATAATTATAGATTTGTGGAGAAGCTGACAGCTGGAGCAGCCAGATAGGGGGATTTGTGGATAGGGGGAGTTGAAGATGGTTCTATGTGCTTAGCTAGATCTTAGCTTTGACAACACAAGAAACAGTTCTGCCTACTTTTAGTATGTGATATATGTTTTTAACTAAAATAGAAATTTTATATTGAAAACATTCACATTGAGTCATACAAACTACATCATGTGTTGAATGGATGTGCGGTCAATTTAATCAAAAAGAAAATTAAATTTTTTATCTTTTTTCTAAATTTTTTTTAAAAAATTTATCTCATATTATCAGTTTTCACTGTTTCATGCATGTTTTATAAAAAATGAGACATTTTGATTTAAAACATTCACATGGTGTTATACCAGATGCGTCATTTATAATATTAATATATGGTTCATTATTACATGGCCAAAATTAATCAGGGATCATTTACATAATGTTTTACTGCAATATGATCGTTTGTTATATATTTCTATCTATGTTAGGTTTGTGTTACACATATATAACCCTTAAAAACATGCACAATTGGTAATACTAGAAACACAGTGTGTTAGATTTTTATGTAGTTGATTCATACATGTCATAAATTAATTATTGATCATTTTCCTTAATGTATGGAAATAATCATATAATGATTTCCGGGTTTTGTCAATGTGAAGTGAAAACTAAAATAAAATGGAACTTTTACATTTATAGCATGCACTTTCAGTCATACTGGACAGATCGTGTGTTTGAATCACATATAGTCAATTCCTATATGTCACAAAAGAAATTTGATCTGTAATAATATGTTTTGAAAAATAAACCTTTTCATGTTTATGGATATGTGATGCTTGTTTTAAAATAAAATAACACCTTTTTAATGAAGACTTTCACATTATGTCATATTGGACACATCATCAGCTGGATTTAAATTCAGTCGATTCACACACTCAAAAAATGAATTATATATCATTTTCTAGAATTATCAAGATAATATAAGATAATGTTCCCATTTATGGCTATTATTTGTATTTTTTTTAAAAAATGACACTTTTAATGTGATGAATATTTATTTTTAGTCTTATCATTCACATCGAAAGTCATAGTATGTACAAGATCACATAACTATTAGGAAACAACCTCAAATTGATGTATGAAATAATTATCACACCATATACTCTACCCACTCACCTCTAAAAAAATATTTCTTCTTTTCTGTATGTATTCTTTAGGGTTTTCTAGTATTACTACGAAAATATAGATAAAAAACTATTATATAAGTTTAAATTGAAATTTTAATTACCATGGAAAATTATATTTATGGGGATTCCAGTTTGTTGATGATATATAATATCAATTAAAAAAATTCAAAAATAATATCGACAATCATTATTGTTATTTTGTTTTGTATGCAATATAATCATTTACAAAATTAAGTACATAGTTTTTAAATAGGTTTTGATACATATATATATATATTTATATATTACTATATAAACCAAAATCTATTTCCATTTGAAGAAATATATAGGTTTATTATGTATACATCATTACCTCACACACTGACTTTAGCCAATATTTATAGATCACAGTATCATAAAAAATTCTTATTAAAAAAATAAATAAAATAATTTGAATTTTATCTATAATATATTTATTATAGTGCATTACAATTTCAAAGTGTATATAATGTGATTTTATTTGGATGAAAATTCATGATATGGATCTAAAAAATAAACACTCAGTACATCCAAATTGATATTGATTATTATCTAGTATTTCATAAAAAACATTAAATAACTATATAAATAAATACATTTTTTATGATTAGATTATAGAGTTTACCCTTACATTTTATCCATCAAGAGAGGTTCTTCATCTGTTATTATATTTCCAAACACTGTAAATATTTCATCATTTTCCTTATTAGTTTCTTCTCATTACAGAAAAAAACTATAAAAATGATAGAGGGGTTAATGATTTCATCTCTTTATTTATTTTTACCGTTATATAATAGAAATATGTAGACCAGTGGGAAATATTAATTTTAATTATCTATAATGGACATATTATATCATATTAAAAAAATAATATGAAAATATTCCTCATTTAGGTTATCGTTTGTTTCCTAAGACCAACTATCTGTAATTTCATTATAATCATAATAAATTTTATAATAATAATTAAACATCTTTTTATATATTGTATAATATTTTGAGTAATTTTAATGTAATATTTTCCAAGTGTACATTTTGCATTGATAGGTCATAGAAGTTACCCACTATGATTAAAACCATAAAGTGATATGATAGTATTCATAATATGGTTATATGGTTGGATAATATACTATTCTGGGACACATATTATTTAGACCATAAAGTGTGATTACTTTTAAGAAGATTAGGATTCATCTTGTAAAGTCCGCACATGTTAATCTAAAAGATATGAGATTATAAAAAATGAACCACCAATTAAAATTACACATTTTTTGTCTCAATGACTATTTCTATTTATAAGCATGTGTAATGGTCATTAGACAAGAATATTATCATTATTTCATGACAAGATGAGTGTACTTAGATTTGAAGATGAAAACGGTGACAATATATGATCACAATGAAGGATGTTTTTTCAGGCAAATCACGGTTTCTATGTCATCAGTGGATAAGTCAAGGAAGTGTTATTACATTATATAATTATGTAAGTTGTTATATGAGACCATTTATTAGAATATAAAATTTTTATAAATTCTATGGAAGCGGTACAATGATGTGTTTATTCGTAATGGAAAAAGAAAGAACTGTCAAGAATATAGTTTGGTGACAGAGTTGTGCAGCCTTATTGATGAGATATTGTGACAAGGGGATTTTATTACACAACGATTGTTCATATTAGATTTTCATTATTACAAAATTAAGGTATTTATATAGCATTCATCGAACCATTTCTAGAATATAAATTTTGACTTTATGAAAACCCACCTAATGCCAATGAGAATGAATCCTAAACAATCATAATTTTTTTTTCATTGATATTTATTAAATTATATTTGAATTTAATTAATGGAATAAATATTACTCCAATGTCCAAGGAATAATTTTGATTCACATTTTATTGATCGCATAAATTAAATAAATATTTATTCACTGGATTGTGAAAAAATATATTTATTTATTTTATTTAATATTTAATAAATATTTATTTTCATGTTTGTGAATAAAATACTTATCTAAGAGAATAAAATATATTATTTTCATATAAAATACATTTTAGAGGTTTTAATATCACTAATACAAATAGGCCCTTTATCAGCGCTAAAAACCGATATTAACAGCGCTTTTCTAGAACTGATAAAGGGACATATTATCAGCGCTTAGGAACGCGCTGATAAAGGTCCATATTATCAGCGCTCAGGATAACATTGATAAAGGCTCCTTCAACTGCACCTGCATAACCAGCACCTGCACAAACCAGCACCAGCACCTGTACAAACCATCACCCACACCTGTACAAACCTGAACCCACACACAATATTTTGAAAAACAATCCTATATACATTTACTTAACATCAAGAATACAAAAAAAATACACTGCTATATAAATTTTAAACAAAGTTTTACATGGTTAAAATTACAATTATCCAAAAACAGTTATAAACATTAAGGATTCACCCTTTGATATCTGTGATCCTCTCAAAAATTGTCATCCACGGTATTTTTTGCCGAACAAATCATCCAAACTCAAGAAAAATAATTCACCTATATAAGAAAACAAATATTATGTTAGTAATACAATAATGAAATAAATTAAAACATTAATATGTTAGAATAAATTAATATGGAAATGTGAAACTAAAATATGAAAATGATAAACTAAAATGTTTTCATTCTGATAACAATGAAAGGTAATAATGTAAAATCAATATGTTTTTGGATGATTAATCTCATTTAACAAATATTGATTCTTTATCTAATGAAAAGCATTACCGGTCACACCATGCATCGGATTGAGGTGTGGTATATTCATACACCTCACACATGAATCTTGAATTGTTGTCCTAAAGTATCAAAACAATCCAAACACGTTTTCTCGGTATTCCGTATGTCAATAGTGTTGTTTTATAAAATTAATGTCCATTTGAAACTATTAACGGACACATTTAGCCATACCGGTCACACCATGCGTCAGATTGAGGTGTGGTCAATTAATACATGTCACAAATGAATCCTGGATCATTGTCATAATGTATAAAAATAATCTGAACGTGTTTCCTTGGTATTATGTATGTCAGTAGTGTTGTTTTCTAAAATTAATGTCAATTTGAAACTGTTATCAGACAATTTTAGCCATATCGGTCACACTGTGCATCAGATTGAGGTGTGGTATATTTTTACACCACAAAAATGACTCATGGATAGTTTTCCTAAAGTATAAAATCATTCGGAATGCATTTCCTCAGTTTTCGGTATGTCAGTATTGTTGTTTTCTAAAGTTAATGTCAATTTCAAAATGTTATCAAAAAATTTAGCCATACCGGTCACACCGTGCGTCGGATTGATGTGAGATCATTTTGTACACATCACAAATGAATCATGGATAATTTTCCTAATGTATAAAATCAATCTGAGTGTGTTTTCATGGTATTCCATACGTCATTAGTGTTGTTTTCTAAAATTAATGTCAATTTGAAACTGTTATCAGACACTTTTTGTCATACCGGTCACGACATGTGTCAGATTGAGGTGCGGTCAATTTTTACACATCACAAATGAATCATGGATCGTTTTACTAAAGTATCAATACAATCCAAATGTGTTTTCTCAGTATTCCATATGTCAGTAGTGTTGTTTTCTAAAATTAATGTCAATTTGAAACTGTTGTCAGACACTTTTAGCCATACTGGTCACACCGTGCATCAGATTCAGGTTTGGTCAATTCGTACACCTCAAAAATGACACATGGATCGTTTTCCTATTGTATGAAAATAATATGAATATATTTTCTTTGATTTTCGTATGTCAGTAGTGCTTTTTTCTAAAGATAATGTCAATTTGAAACTGGTATCAGAAACTTTTAGCCATGCCGGTCACACTGTGTGTCAGATTGAGGTTTGGTCGATTCTTACACATCAAAAATAAATCATGGATAATTTTCCTAGAGTATCAAAAAAATATGAATGTGTTTTCTTGGTATTCTGTATGTCAATAGTGTTGTTTTCTAAAATTAATGTCAATTTCAAACTATTATTAGACACTTTTATCCATACCGGTCATATTGTGCGTTAGATTAAGGTGTGGTCGATTTATGCACATCAGTAAAGAATCATGTATCATTGTATTAATGTATCAAAACAATCTGAATGTGTGATCTTGTTATTCCGTATTTTAGTATTGTTTTTTCTAAAAGTAATGTCATTTTGAAACTGTTATCAGACACTTTTATCCATATCGGTCACACCATGCATAAGATTGAGGTGCAATCGATTCGTACATGTCACAAATGAATCATGGATTGTTGTCTTGTTGTATCAAAATAATCTGAATGTGTTTTCTTGGTATTACGTATGTCAGTAATGTTGTTTTCTAATATTATTGTCAATTTGAAACTGTTATCAGACGCGTTTAGCCATACCTGTCACACTGTACATCGGATTAAGGTGTGGTCAATTCATACACCTCATAAATTACTCATGGATAGTTTTTCTAAAGTATAAAAAAAATATGAATGTGTTTTATCAGTGTTCTGTATGTCAGTAGTGTTATTTTCAAAAGTTAATGTCAATTTGAAAATGGTATCAGACACCATTAGCCATGTCTGTCACACTGTGCATCAGATTTAGGTGCGGTCGATTCGTAAACGTCACAAGTGAATCATGGATCATTTTACTAAAGTATAAAAACAATCCGAACGTGTCTTATCTGTTTTCTGAATGTCAGTAGTGTTGTTTTCAAAATATAATGTCAATTTGAAACTATTATCAGACACATTTAACCATACCGGTCACACCGTGCATCGGATTGAGTTGAGGTCGATTCGTACACATCAAAAATTACTCATGGATCATTTTCCTAAAGTATCAAAACAATCCAAATGTGTTTTCTCAATTTTACTTATGTCAGTAGTGTTGTTTTCTAATGTTAATGTCAATTTGAAACTGTTATCAGACACTTTTAGCCATACCGATCATAAAGTGCGTCCGATTGAGGTGTGGTCGATTCGTACACCTCAAAAATGACTCATGGATCATTTTCCTAAAGTATCAGAACAATACAAATGCTTTTTCGTAGTTTTCTATATGTCAGTAGCGTTGTTTTGTAAAGTTGATGTCAATTTGAAACTATTATCAGACACTTTTAGCCATACTAGTCACACTGTGCACTGGATTATGGTGAGGTCAATTCGTACACCTCAAAAATTACTCATGTATCATTTTACTAAAGTATCAAAACAATCCGAACACGTTTTCTCAGTTTTCTATATGTCGGTACTGTTGTTCTCTAAAGTTAATGTCAATTTGAAAATGTTATCAGACACTTTTAGCAATACCGGTCACACAGTACGTCGGATTGAGGTGAGGTCAATTCGTACATGTCACAAATGAATCATGGATTGTTTTCCTAAATTATCAAAACAATCTGAATGTGTTTTCTCGATTTCCCATATGTTAGTAGTTTTGTTACCTAAAGTTAATGTAAATTTGAAACTATTATCAGACACATTTATCCAATGAGTAATGTTTTACTGGAAAAATAATAATATCTAAAACCATTCTACATAACATAAGGATATAAAACATAATAAAGTGTGATCATATATGCTTAGTAATTGTAATTAAGGTAGATATCAATGATCATATATGGATTACATTAGTAGGAATTAACCTTCATCCTATTTGTTTATAATCATCCATTAGGTATGTTTCTAATTCATTTCTAAGCACATCATTATCATCTTTTGAGTATGAGTTTTTGCGACAGTCTTGGTAGTACTGAAAAATTATAAATACACAAATGACTAATAAATATTTTAAATTAACTCATAATTATTTTCGAAAATACCTTGTCAGGGATGCTAGTTTGTTGATGAAATTTGATCTCTTTCATGAATTTACAAAATAATAACCATAATATTTTCTGTTTTTTTGTTTCAAACACTACAGAAACATCGAAAACTATAATTAATTTGTTTGGATATGTGTTTGGAAAGTGCAATGTTATCATATATACCAGGATACTTTTCCAGTTTTAGATAATGTAGTCTTGCTCATCCTTATTCCCTGTATTCAATCCATGCATTAGATGATATTTATGCACCGCCCCATCATAAAAGAATCCTCATTAAAAGATAACATAAATTATATAACTCGATGTTTAGTTTTAAAATGATGGATATAGTGTATTACAATTTAACAAACCCCATTATGCGTGTTCGGTTTGTTGGATATCCATTCATTGAATCCAGAATATAAATCTTTGGAGTATCCAAATTGACTACAATCGGCATCCAATGCTCCCTAAAAATACAAAAAGTAATAAGTAAAGAATGAAATGAAAATATAGTTGATATGATTAAATTGTAGAGTTTTAACCCTGAATCATTGGTTTTAAAAAGATTCTGTCATCTGTAATTTTGTTTTCAAATGATTTGAGCAGGGATGACATTATTGCAGCCTCTTTATCAGAATATACTTCATATTTTGAAGAGGTGGTGTGGGGACTAATGAGTCCAATTTCTTGTTTATGGGGAAATCTCTTAAATTGTTTTTAATATATACACCTGCGAAAAATATAAATTTTATTTAATCATTATTATCAGAGTATATCTGCTTTTGTAAAATAAAAGTATGAAAACATAACTCATGTATTCATTTACAACTTAGGCACCTAACAAATAATTCTTGAGGATTTCATTTAAATTTTCAACAGTAATAAAAGATTATATTTCCTCTCCATGCATATATTTTTTTTTAAAAAACTGTGCTTGCATTGTTGTCTATCAACTTTGTATCCACATGAGTCTGTAATGATATAAACTATGGATATTTAACAGGTTGGGTGAAGGTACTTTTATTAGACCATTTCAATAGGTTGGTTGATCCTTGAGAAAGATTTGAGCAGATATTTTGTTTCACCCCCTTATCTATTTCGTTCTGTAATAAGATTCATCGTTTCAGAACTTTTTTCATTTTATGTTAATGGTTCATCTAGAAAAATAACTTAGAAATGGATACCTCCTTGTCGACATGTTTTTTTACAAGAACTGATGGCCATGCGATGAATGTTCAAATAGCTTGTTCAACCGTATGAATGTCGTCGTCGTCATTTAGAATAGGTAGCTCAACACTCGGATCATTAGATAGGTTAATTGACACTTTGAAATGATTTGTTGGAAGCTATCTGTTGTGTAGAATGTCGTTCTGTGTATTGAACATTGTTTCCCTATATACAAGGAGATATATGGGAGTTTCTAGATATAAATCATAGTTATTTTCACACTGTAGAATATTAGTACAGGAAAGGTATCAGTGTCTATGTGAATCAAATTTCACTGAAATAATTATTAAAACATTTATTACCTCACCTATGTCATGTTTTTTAGAGTAATGGCTTGTCTGAAAGCTAGTGGGGTTGGGGAAGGATCGTCACACACAGGGTTTTGTTGAGTTGTTTCTTCTCTTTGCCTCTCCCCAATCAATGTTGTTATAATCTCCCTCTATTATTGTAAATCTTTTTGAAAAATAGATAATTTTTCTTGTATCTTTTCTATTTTTTATTTTCATAGTCCTCTTGTTTTTTTTAAAAAATATTTTCAGGGTGTCGCCCCAAAACCCGCACCACTGGCACGGCTATACTGGTCTGTCCGCGTCAAGGCTGATGAAGGTATGTCTGTCTCTAGTACAGTTTTTGTTGATTCCTATGACTTTGTCAGATAGAAAATACAGAAAAATAAGTAGTCATTGTGATGTAATAGTGATTTAAAACAAATAAAATTTATATTATGTCATACTTACACATTTTTCACACACGTTTTGTGTGTTTTCATCTATCAGTATCCCCTCTTTATTTAAACCAGCCTCCTTCCATAGCACATTTTGTGGGATAGATTTGGCTTTCGATTTCGATTCATAAATATGTATATAAACAGAGAAACATGGTTATGTTCTTTTTTTATGTCACATATAAGTAGTACGGTAGATTTAAAAGACGTAGAAATTTTTTCTCAAGTGAAGCGTACCCCAACCTTTTTTTACAGTAAGGGTATGCTAGTTCTGCTACGTGTTTTTTATCTTCAGCACTCAGTTAATGTTTCATAAATAAAAAACTTTCAATCAATGTGATGAATATAAGAAACATCAAATAATTTATTACCCCACACAATGTACCTGAAACTTCTTCTCCCCATGAACGTTGATAAACGCTTCCCACACTCCTTGGGATATCAAGTGTGCATAAATATGAGGTGGGTGCGGCTTGATTTTACCATCAGCATGTTTAAGATGATATTTCATTAAAACTATGTGGAAACCTTTATGAATCCTTCCTGCAACTCTTAATACATAATCATTTTGCGAGGCATCTACTTTAAATGCACTATGTAATGGATGAGGTAGATTAATTTATTGTTTTGGTATTTTATATTAATAAATTAAAAAATGATGTCGTAATGTTACCATAATCTCTTCCCACATTAGTGTCTTAAGAATAGTGACAATGTGTTTCCATGACTATACATCAATTATCATGTGTTGTCGAGTGACGATTCCAATGTAGCTACTAAATATGGATTTGTTGGGGTTTACATGTTGGCCTCTCTTATTCAATACCACCTAAAATTTTATGCCTTTTTATTTTTCCATAAGGATTTTGACTAACATTGTCAAACTACGACGCTGTTTTTTACACTTTTAGGGATTCATTTCCTACCATTTCCTCCGAAGTATCATCAATATAATTCTCTGGATCACTAGCATCAGCACTAGGACCTGAAGAAATAGGTGGAGAAACTTGTTGATGCTCTGCACTGGGACCAATAGCAGCTGGTTGACAGACTTGTTGTTGCTCTGCCCTGGGACCACCAGCAGGGGGTTGAGTGTCCTTTTGTGCCTCGGGATTAGGCACATCAGTAGGTGTAGAAGTCATTATCTGTAGAAGTGGTTTAACATTTAATTTATATTACATAAAATAGTAGCAGATAGATAATAAAATAACATAACACAATGTATATTACAATAAACAAATAAAATGATTATTGTACTCACTTTTTTCATTAAAAGCTGAAGATATTTGACTCCACTATCGACTATGTAAGTCCCATCATTGTGGTCTCCTCTGACATACAAAACAACATCTACATTTGGACCACTGCAAAATGATAGTGAAGTCCCTATAAAAGGGCCATCCTCCGTTGAACATTCATCTGGCCCTTCATTTGTTTTGGTCGATAACAGAACAATTGACCAATTTCGGTTTGCAGGGTCAGTAACATAAAATACTTGTACTGTTTGTGATTCCATTATAAATGGTTCGTCTTTCTCCCCTTCCTTACTGAAATCAAATTTCACGAATCCTAATTCATATATTTTAATAGCACTCCTCTTATCAACCCAATTGCATTGAAAAAATGACACTTTGAATTTCGAATAATCCTACTCCCATATTAATTTGATGATGCCAATGTATGACATATTTGCATAAATTGGATTTTTTTCCTTATCACCGGAAACATGCATCGCCTCAGCCACAAGTGTAACCCAACTATTCTACATGGTATTGTCTTCATCATGTTTATTAGTATAGAATGTATAACCATTGACTGCATAAGAATTATAAGATAATACATATACACTTGCTCCTCCGGCTATCCATCGATGTCGTTCTAAAATTGATTTTGGATTTTCATTCAACTTCTTCAATATATTGTCCTAAAACAATCCTATAAACTATCTATTACATGTATCTGATATCCATTTTTCATCCCTAGATGGATTCAAATGCCTAAGAATTTTTTTGTGGGTTTGAACATATGGGTCAACGTCGAAACTGTTATGAAAAATGTAAAGGTGAGCCTGCTCTATATCTATAATATTGATTGTGAAAACTTCTCTTCCAGAAATTCCTACACCCTCAAGTCGCTCAGTGTGACGAGATATTGGTAGGCCAATGTTTTCCACACCAGACAGGTATTCAGTACAAAATTCAACGACTTCCTTAACAATATATTGCCCCCAATACAACCCTCTGACCGACTTCGATTTTTGACATAACCTTTAAAAATCATCATATACCATAAAATGGGGTACATCCATCTATAATGTACAGGACCACATAGTCAAATCTCTCTCACCGAATGAACCATCAAATGAACCATCATATCAAAAAATGTCGGTAGGAAGAACATTTCCAATTCACATATTATGACGAAAATTTCACTTTCCGTAGTTGGCAATTTCACCGGTTCTATAACTTTGTAGCATATAAATTTGAAGAAGAAACATAGTTTTGTTAATGTATGGCAGACATTCATGGGAAAAATGAAACATAAAGCTATAATAATTAGATCCTGCATCAAAACATGGAAGTCATGTGATTTCAGCCCCTTTAATTTTAAATCGTTCTTTGACACTAGGTTCTTGATATTTGATGAATACCCCTATAGAACCTTTACATCATTCATGAAGTTGAAAAACTGATATCTCTCCTAGCTGGAAAGAGTGTAAGCAGCAGGAGGAAGAAATGTTCATTTTTCACCCTTCACTAGTGCCAACTCTTCTCGTATTCCCATCTCAACCATGTACAATCTAGCCTTAATTCCATCCTTCATTTTGCTGGGTGAATTTACAAACGTGCCTATGACACTATCACATTCATTTTTTCAATATGAATAACATCAATAAAATTTTTGACATACAGACAATTCCAGTATGATAATTAAAAAAAACTAATCTCTCTTTCCAGCCATTTTTCATATGGTTTTTCGAAAATGTTTTTCCAAAAGTAGTGTTCAAATATTTTACCTTCTCAAACAATTGATCACCTCTTAGTGGAGACAGTGTTGTATGTTATTTTGAACATCCATCGAATGATGTCATCCAAGATCGGTACATATGTTGTCGGGGTAGAAATCTGCAATGTCCTAAAAACACGGTTTTCGATGACTGTTTCAACCTAATTGACTATATACCTTGTTCGCAAACACAACACTCTTTAGTTCCTTTAATTATATATGCTAAAAAAATTCCATAAGCAGGAAATCCATTTATCATCCCATAAAACATGGCTTTCATAGTGAAATATTCTTTTTTGTAAGCATCATACAACATTACCCCTGAATCCCACAATATTTTCAAATCCTCGATCAATGGATCCAAATAAACATCAATATCATTAACCAATTGTTTTGGTCCGGGTATAAGAATAGATAACATGATTTATTTTCATTTCATGCATAACCATGATGGAATGTTAGAATTACCAACATAACCGGCCATGTACCATGACTGCTACTTTGAAAACCAAAAGAATTCATCATATCTGTAGATAATGCCAGGCAAAGGTTTCTCGGCTCGTTTCCAAATTCAAGATACACGTGATAAATTCACTTCCACTGAATATAGTCTACTGGGTGACATAGTTTCCCATATTTAATTATTGTATATACATTCCATGTCAATTTTCTTGCAGTCTCATCACTTGTATATATGCACCTAAACCTTGGAATGATTAGAAAGTACCAAAAAAGTCTCGTAGGAATAGAATAATTTTTCTTGTATCGAGAAAAACCACACTATGGGAATTCTTTATGGGATTTTTAGTCATTGAGAAACAATATACAGTCATTCAGGTAGGCGTGTATTCTTTCATAGATCATACCCATCAATCGTAACATTCATTTGGCATAGTATGTTGGGCTTGGGAGTTTATTATCTTCTTGGAGCATGTAATTCACGAGAGAAAGTTGTTCTATAAAACTGGCATCACTCCACCCATTTTGTGCTTTCAAATTATACAGCTTCAGTATGGATAATAATGCTGTATATTTAGTGCAACCTGCACACAATGGGGTTTTTTCACAACTCTTTAACTTCTCAAACACTTTTGGGAAATCACGAAGTTCATCATCAACTGTCCTTGTCATTTCCTCAATACAATCTTCATCACCATTCACATTTGTAATCACACCATCCATATGATCGTCTTCACAATTCATTATTGTAATCATATCATATCTTCCACAAAATGTCATGTTATCTGATCCACTACCTACATTCATTTTTCCCAGTGTTTATTCCAACATGTATAGCTTTTATCTATTTCGTGACAAATCAGGTGTTCTTCCAACTCATATAGACTAATTTTTCTTGAATAACAATAGCGTAAACACATAAAAAGGATTTGATATGGGTCACATGCATGATCTACTGCAAACTTGATAAACTCTTTCATGCAATCTGTATACTCTGTTGCCAGCCGATTGGCATTCATCCATTCTTTATTCATATTCATCATCTTTATGGGTTTTATCACAAACTTGCTTAATATTATGTTTTAATTAATCAAGTAGCATTGTTTTGGTTCTATAAAAAAATCATGGTACAAATTCCTCTATAATGAAATAGAGGAACCTAACCCAAAACATGTGAATGTACTTGAACTCTATCTATATACAGGGCATCATGCCCTGTCTCTTGTATATCTCCATGGAGTACCTAAAACCTATACATGGAGGACTCTTCAATGAAACATGGGGGAGTACCATACTCCATATTTTCTCCAAATATCTCACATTTCACTTGTCAACTCTCATGCAGAGTGAAGATAACTAAAATATCCAATCCACATTGTGTGCAATTTCCAATGAATGAGGGAATCATAATATTTTGATATACATGAGAAGATATTTATAATGGGATACTCATATAAGAAACATAATAATCTAAGTGAAAAATAAATAATAATAATGAAATTAACATAGCACTCAGTTTTTTTAATTGCTACACAATGTGAAGTGTTCTCAGTCAAGGTTGGTTGTATACAACCATTTCTAAACTCATGTGAAATCCATATACATGGTGTGTCTAGTAGGGTGAGAATCGCCTATGGATAAGATGACTGATTTAATCTGACAAATATCAAATTAATTCCATGTTAGACTTACAAAGACTGCATGATGCCTTTGAAAATGCATGACATATAGAAAAACTTGAGCTAAAGGTGTGTAGTTTAGATACCAACCAAACAATCACAATTTTCTATTTTACAAAGCATCACTTATCAAATATTGTTTTTTAATTCAGGGGTTATCACAAAAGTTTTATCATCCTTGGGAGTTCATTCATAAGTCATGTATATTTAAATTACCAATTTTTATTTATAAATGTTCAATAAGAACCAACCAACATGAAATTCATTAAGTGCGCAAACAAGGACCACCAACGACCACAATTTTATCGGGGTGTGTAGCCCATACATTTCACATTATAACAATCAATAACAAACAGTAATAACATGATAAAAAGAGTAAATCAATGAGTAACAAGGGAAAACTCACATCGAAGGTTTCGTTAATCACACGGAAGAGATGCGTTCGTGGTAGAGGAGAGGCGCACAACAGAAGATATTTTTAACTGAAAACAAAACAAAAAATTGGGGAAAATAATGAGAATAAAATAATATAAAACCGAGTACACCATTTACCACATCCCACAAACCCCAAGAACCTACTAAAACCAAAATCAACCCACACCATGGATAAAAACACCTTACAATACCAAGAAATTATAGAACCCACCTTCAATAGAACGAGTTCAAAATACATTTTAAAATATAAAATATGAACATACAATTGGTAAGCCTTGACTAATAGGTCCTTCTTACTATGTATAATCACCAGATTTATTCTAGATAGCATATCCCAAATGAGTAATCCCTAATCAATCCTCTTTTATCACACCTTTCACGACACATACATTTTAGTCACATGGCTTTAAACTTCATGGTACAATCATTTCCATGAAACATGTGGCATCTTGTGAGTTCGATCATATCCCTATTCAAACTCAATGACCCTACCCATACATCTTGAAATAAATTAGGGGGAACACACATATTTCAAATGGGACACCCCTGGAACTCTTTTCCAATTTAACATCACACCATTCCAAAACTCACCACACAATCACTTGTTACCGAACATTATTCTAAAACCAAAGGGATATACCCATGATTCAATACCCTAAACCCATCCATCAGGGTTCAATAGTGATGGTCACATTTAAACCATTATATAAATCAATAAGGAGAGGAATCCAAATGATCATATCCCTCAACCAAGTCATAACACCAAAACTGAATAATAGAGAGTGCTTACCTTATACAAATTGAAGGAATGGCCATTCATTCTCAATAAAACTATATGAATTCTATACATTGAATGATTTTTTAACCTTATAGAAATCTCTATGAAGGTCATGATATATTCTGAAGGTGAAGAATATCTTAGATACAAACTGAGCACTACAAGTGCAGATAAGACGTTACCCAAAAAAATAACATAATATTCATCCAAGTGAGTATCATCTCATTATGGTTATTCATCACCAGAATTAACCATCGACTAGCTAATACTAGAAAAAGAATTTATGTTAAGACCACCATTTTATTGAGAGGTACCACCTCAAGACAATTTCCCTACAACAAATCCTCATCCCTAAGAGGTTCATCATCAAAATCTAACTATAGAAAACAATCTTATGTTTTTAATAGTATAATCCTCAAATTTAATAAATATTATCTATAGTAAATGATTGTATATAATCCTACAATGACCGGTGGTGGGAGCGGCGGTGATGGAGGCAGCGGCGGCGACAGCGAAGGGAGCAGCGGTGGCGGCGGCGGAGACATTAGCAGTCACAGAGGAGGAGCAAAACCAACGGTATAGATGAGAAAATCCCACCGGAAGTGGCGGCGGAGGAGGAGGAAGAGGAGGATTTTGACGATGAGGAGGGGGAAGATGAGGACACAACACAGACGAGGAGGAGAAGTCGCGGTGGAAGAGGGTCCTAGTTCATCTTCCATGAAAGCTCTACCGTGTGTGAGAGAGGAGGGCCTGTTAGGGATTTTAAATGAAAACAGCTGGAAACTTTATCAACGCTTGTTAAAAGCGCTGATATAGGTATGTTTTATCAGTGATTTTTTAGCACTGATAAATATATGTTTTATTAGGGATTTTATTTTATTACTGATAAATATTATAATTTTATATAAAATATGAATAATTTTTTTTATCCATGCTAAAATAAGTGCTGATAAATGTGACCTTTTATCAGTGCAAAAAATGCGCTGATAAAGGGTATACCTTTATCAGCACTTATTTTAGTGCTGATAAAGGTCACATTTGTCCGTGATTTTAACTATCACTGATAAGGGAATAGCCCTTTATCAACGCATTCTGTTTAGTGCTGAAAAAGGGCAGCGCTTCCCTTTCCCTGTTTTGTGGTAGTGTATCAGCCGCCACTACATTCAGTGACAAATATTAATTAACATGATATTTGAATAATACATGTTATTGAACAGGCTGGTGTGCACTAAAAATATAATACTAATATTATTTTATTATTTGGCATGGTTTTTATTAATTGTTATTATATAAATTAATATCTCTAAAGAATTAAATAAATATTTTAACCTAAACCTTTACACTGTAAAAGAAAATTATGCATATTTTGTATATTATCAATTATTTCAATCGAAATAGATAATTGTTGCCCACAAATTATTTTATCTCAACTCCACCATCTATATCTGTATTAATAATAAGAAAAAAGGATATATTTTCTTCCATATTATAGAATAAGTTTTCAATAACCAGGAAAATATACATTTGATTCACCATACTAGGACCCAAAAATCAAGTGGATTTTCACATAGAACATAATAGCTTTTGTGGGTCACTTTTAGAGTATCCATAGATCCTCATAGTACAATGATGGAAATATAGAAGGGGATTTTTAAAAGGACTGCATTAATCAATAAATAAACAACCTAAACCTAGGTATGAATTTCTTCAAATATTAAATAAATAAATTATAAATTTTCCATCAAATATCCTCATTCATGTACTCAAGAAATGATAATTAAAAGTAATTTTAATTTATCTCCCACCACTTTAAGTTTATACTACATTTGGAACCAAAATGTCTTCTAAAAGTTATAACATTTAAATTTGTAATTA
This sequence comes from Viscum album, assembly GCA_963277665.1. Taxonomy (NCBI): domain Eukaryota; kingdom Viridiplantae; phylum Streptophyta; class Magnoliopsida; order Santalales; family Viscaceae; genus Viscum; species Viscum album. Next base: position 368,045,341 of record OY728158.1, on the reverse strand, counting down.
TTTATTTGATTTTTGATCTTTGTAGATTTTACCTCAAATTTTTATTTCACACTATTCATTCATTAATTATATTTAAATTAACACTCTTTAACATATTTATCATGATTGATTTACTGGTTAATATTCATTAATGTTATACAATATATGAAAAATTACAAAAATTTCATCAGGAAACTACTATTTTTTTTCTTGTAAGACATGGTTACATTATGTGTACTCCAAATTACATGTCATTTACCCAAAAGAGATGCATCAAGATGAACCAAGGGATTTATATTTCTCTATGTGGTAATTACATGTGGTCTATGCAATTTGTTGATTGGATGACCTGTGACATGGTTTTCAGATTACACAATATGAATCGGTGTACACACCGTGTAGTATACACAAGTTTAAAATGTAAACCATGCAATCTGTGTGATTGTTATAGATAGTCAATGCCATTTGAGACTAACAACCATCAACATTTATGATATATAAAGTATGTATATGATGTACATAGTGTGTAGGTTATCAAACCCCATACCTAAAACACATGCCAATGACATAGGATTGTATCCCAACACCTGGAAAGTGGAACACCCAATGTGTAGTTTTTCTATACTCACAATGTTGTCCAGTTGATGTACACACTGCAGACCCAAGCGTGTACCATGGATACACATCAACTGAGGTCCATGTCGTGTGGATAGTATACACATTCCATGAAGGCTACCACTAATGTATAGAAATAAATATAATACTAAATTTGTAATCACATCACTAAAAACTTATTTTATTCAATATCACACCAATGTGTGATTCCAAACTTATTAATGGTTTTAAAAAATATTAAATATTATAATTATTTATTATATTTAATATTCCATTATTAGTTCTTCATTTTTCCCCTTGGTTCCATATATTATTGGTATCTCTAATTATGTTCGAATGATCATTATTATGAAATTGGACCGGTTACTTATTTCATAAATTAATTAATGTAAGTGAATTAACAATAATAATAATGAGAGAATAATAAAATGAATTATAGAAAGATGCTTTTCTATATTCATTTCATGTATGACCACTATTAATCATGAAAAATACCTATTTTTCTGTTTGATTTTTAAAATTAATTTATTTCATGGTTTTGTAATTATTTATTATTAATTGAAAAATGATGGCCTTTGAATCATACCTCCCTTGATTATTATGTATGATCTATTTTTTCATGTATATTTATGTAATCCCCAGCTAACTTATGATTTGGTTCCCTTAAAATACATGTGTCTCATGAATACATGTAATTTATGGAGTATCTAAAGGCATGTGGAGGTTGTTCAAGATAGAACCATTGTGTTACTAACTCTAGTGATACATAGGCGGTCATGTGGAATATAGTAACTCATGAAATGACTAGAAATAGAATCTATTTCCCAAATGATAAAAGGATGAATTTAATGTTTTCTAATTAAATAAACTGTTGAATAATGTTGATGAACATGTCATTTATTTTTTCTTATTTATTTCAATTTAATTATTTATTTTATAGATGAAACATCATTATCACATAAATAAAGGCACTAATGTATAAATAAAATAATTAAATAAATTAATTATGAGTTTTTATTTTATTTGTTAGCGTTAGTAAAATAAGTAACATCTACCTAATATTAACAAGACATGTAAAGGATAAAAAACAAATAAAATTATTTATAATCAATTAAATCATAACAATTAAATATTAAAGAGTACATGTCCTTATAACGCTTAATTAGGAATGATATCATTGAAACTAATTGTTTTAATAACCCTCATTGGGGATCTAATTTTTAATGTGGTGGTCTTATGAAAGTTATGGGTTGAAAAAACCATATAACATGAAGGGAAAAATCCCTCACTATAAATGATGATACTTGGAGGAAAGTGTTGATGAAATCCAACAAAATATTTTAGGATTGGGGAGTCCACTCAATAGATTAGGGAGCTACAACAACATAGTTGGCAGAGACATGTCTACCTACATGTTTTATAGCATCATTACCATCTTTCAATGATTTTATGTGAAGGGGAATATATATCCTTTCTAATATAATGTCATCGAAACTAGATATTCCATGTTAAAGGATTATTGATATTGGGACTTGATAATATAGGTTGAGATTTAATAAAAATTTATAATAACAAATTATAATATATTTTCTCACATAATTTCAAATCAAGACAAGTACTGAAAATATTCAATATTAATTATAAAATAAAATTGTATTACAATGATCCAAATTATCTCTACAATCAATATTTGACAAATTAATCGAACTCACTTCTAGTAAAATCCATGATTGGTTTAGCAGTCTTCAGTTTATGTACAACATGGGAGGAAATCATACAATCTGGATTCCTCAATTCCTGATCTTTCTGCTAAAGAATTGAGTGATGAAGAGTTCTTGGTATACAAAAATCATTTGAGATACATGGTTGATGTTATATGTTTTATGCTTTTGTATATGTCGGGTGAACTCGTGATGTCTCATAGAAACCTGAATTTGTATATAATTATTGAGAAACTCTATTGTATTTACAATGAGATAGATAGGAATGAAAAGTTTGAGATATCAAAGTAACCATATCGTAGAAATCATAGAGTGGGTGACCTAGATGGGACCCGCATAGTCAAAATAATTAGCTACATTGAGTGGCTAGAGTATCAAGGGTTGAAACTATTTGATGAACTAGGGACCGATATAATTATGGAATTACCCACTCATAGGTTCTCTATCATTTTTTTAAAATTTTAATATAAACAACATTTAGATGTCTCTTCCAGATCTACTAACACTCCTCCACCAAGTCAATAAAGAAAGACATTATAAAAATTCATCCATCATTAAGGGAGAAAATTGAATTAGAAATGGGATGTATATAACTCAAAATAATCTTCATACCATTCTAATATGAATAATATCATGGTGAAAAAAATAAAACATGATGTTTCCTATATTTCATATGGAAATATTTCTTTTCTGGAAGAAAAATGATACCAAACAAAAGAATAAAGAAGAATATTTAGGCGTGTTTTTTATCGAGAGTAAATTTTATATTTCTACAAATTTGGTATTAGATACATATTGTGGTGCTCACATATGAATTAAAATATTGGAACTATGTTGATTTAAAAATATTTATTGAGGGGAGGTTATTTTGTGAGCTACCATCATACCTAAACATGATGTTTTAGTAATTATTGAAAACCACCTCACATTTACTAATGGGATAATAGTGGTATTAGTGATTTTTTATTATGTGACTTCAGTTACCAAAAACATCATTTCAGTATCCATACTGGATGAATTTAGTTTTTTTCAATTAATTAATTAATTTTTTATTCTTTTATAAAAATAAGTTTTTTATGTTAAGGAACTATTAAACTATAGTCTTTATATAGTTATGTAGCCATAAACATTACATAATCTTGAATTAAGGTATTAATTCACAGTGGAGATATTTTTAGGTTTAGTGCCTTATAGAACTAGGTCATAACTTATACATTACATATGGAATTTTACAAGTAGACTCTTCAACTCACTATCCATTTTTTCATAAAACAAAAACTCTTTAAAACAAAACATGACACTGTTTCAGGTTTTAATAGCATAACTTTTCCTTGATCCCATCCTTGAATCTATTATTCATTATGTCCAATTAAAAACATTTCAAAACATAGAATGAGTATAAAATACTAAATAAGTTATACATAATGAAAGGAAACTGTTATTCTTTAAATAACATGAAAACCATGAAGAGAATATTATAATGTAATAATTTTTACCTTTACAATTTTCTAAAAACTCTTTACTAAATATAAGATCACTTGATACCATTTTTTAACCAAAATATTATCAAAATCCCATGAAATGTAACATATAACATATAAAGGTAACAAGAGACAAAAACATAGATAAATGGAATAACCATACAGCCAACATCTACACATTTCTTTTAATGGAAGAGCGATATGGACGACTTCTATACCCAATGCGTTAAAGGTTATAACATAACCACTCATACTCTCTTTATCAGAGAACCACCAGTAAATTAGCTTATCACATAACCACCAATAATTGGTTTATCACATAACCACCCTTCAAATGTTCATGTACCATTATATAACCATACCACATAAAATATTGAAAATATCAACATTTCACTAATAACATTTCATTCGAAATCTAAAAAATAATTTTATGCTAATAATTTATATAGACGAATTCCATACCAAATGAGAACTCATATCTATGACTCCTGAAGTCCCAAAAAGCGCTCTTGAATCCAATTTTATACTTATAATTCATTCAATTTAACCTAAAATATTATTTGAAGTATTCTAGGAAACCTCTTCTGCATTTGGATCCCTTCCATTACCTCAGAAAACCAATGTGATTTTGTCCCTACCCCAATTATTTTTGTAATAAAAAATATTTCAAATGAATAAATTCATTCCACAAAAACAGACAATAAAACAAAAATAATTATCATGGTCAATAAATAGGAAATAAAAAATATTCTCCTGAGTGGAATGGCCCTTTTACATATTCGTGCTGATCAAGATGGGATTCTTTTCTTGATGTGTTGATGTGGTTATTCAATGTGTATATTATCTATCATTCAAAATCTACATCAATGGGGAAATAAAACAAATAATTTCCCCCTCTAGAGGTCTTCCACAATGCGTATCCTTTTCCAACCCCCTTTTAATATTAATGGGTGATATGTTTTCTTTTATAATTTCAATGAAAATGAAGGATAATCTCATTCATAGTGTGAAGGCCGTTTTTTGGAGGCCTCAAATATCCCCCCGATTCTTCATAGATAATTGTTTAATCTTCTATAGGTCCACTTTGGAAGAATTCATGGATATATGACTTCTAATTCACCTTTATGAGAAACTATTGGGGTAAGTTGTCAATATCTATTTAAAAATAACCTTAAGTAGTTTAATTCCCTCTTGTAGGAGGATAAGCATCTACATGAATTCAGTATTCATATGGTCAAAAAACAAGAAAAATTTCACATACATATTATAATATTTAGATGCTAAAAAATGAGGTTTTCGATAGAAACCATCAAATTTTGGAGAAAATATAGGTTTATAATTTCAAAATGTTTTTCAATGTGTGAAAACAAATTCTAATTAAGGAAGTCACATAGTTTATCCCGCAATATTTTATTTCCAACTTCATATTACCAATAATATTAATTGATCAAATATATGCATGTTTCACTAACATCTTGGGGTGGGCAATCAACAAAATGGAAAACAATATTCACTGAATAGAGGTGGATACTATCAAGAAACCTAGTCATTATGGTGTAATAGGGATCCAATATGGACATCTCTTCAATGACGTAGCTGATAGGGTTCCTTAGTCCACCACCCTAGATTCTGCTATCATATCATGTGTGGTTTTATGATATACTTATAAGGGGAATTTACAATATAATAGAAAATGATAAATTATTAATGTTTTTGGAAGACCACTGGCTAGTCAATGAAAATGGAAACAAACCAACACACACTAACACTAAAGGCTTGGAAAATGAAATTATCCTTTATTTAATCAATATGGCCCATAATAGTTTGTGAACTAAAAAAATATAATCCTAATTTATGATTAGAGATAAGAATATAATCTAGAGATTCTCTATTGTGGGAGATATAGTTCTGTAACACCTCTTCTAGAGAAGGGAAATAACATGCACATATATTTTAAAATCTCTTTATTCTGTAGAAATTAGTGAATCTGTTTTTTATGCAAGAGTTATATGGAAACCCATCTAAATCCTCATGATCCCACCAAAAAATAAAATTTATGGTTGTAGAACTATTTTAGAATCCTCTCCCTTATATATATTTTCATTCATTTCATAGTGAAATGTAGAAACCAATGTGTTCAGTATGTATGACCATGGACAAATCTAATATACATGCCATATTACACTACCCCGGAAGAAGGAACATCAGCTGCCCCAAAAATCCTAACGTCAATCACCTCCTACAAATATCCCTTACATTCAATTCCATTATCACAAAATGGTCATAAATTATCTCTATTGAGGGTATGAGTTCAATTTTCATAGTGGAATGGATTATTCTGCTTCAAAAGTTTGAAATTATTGAATACTAGGGTTTAATCCATATACTTTTTTGATCGATCATGCTAGATACTATTTATCCATGTGAATAATGATCATAATCATTTTTACCATGTGGTCATACTTTAACCTTACTCCTAAAACACTACCATAATAAGAATTCTAGAAATTAATTTTTACACGTCACCCATTGAAAAAGGAATCACCTATTTTAGTGTTGTATTCCATGACTCTTCTGGAATGATTGCATTTTCAATCTAATATTCTCTCAAGGAATACATCTCACCGACGATGATGGAAGCAAAAGAAATCACAATTTCAATGGAATTCCCTATTGAGTGGTAGTAGGATTATATAAACCATGAGTTATAATTCATTAAATTATTAATGGTTTCTCTTCTTTGGAGGATGAAATAAAACCATTTGATCTGTTAGACATAAAATTAATTTCCCAATAGTGTTGCTTCTCATCTTTCTCTATGTTTTTTACCAAAATGTATGGTTATAACGAGACTCATAATTTGGATAGCACGACTCATATAGAATGTCCTAATTTCAAGTTGGCTTTTTCCCTAGTTGGATGACATAACATGGTTTTTCTGAACTATGATCTCATAATATATGAGTCCTATTCTCTCCAAAAAAATTCATAATTAATATATTGAAAAATATGAAATCACACATCATCCCTATAACAAAACTAGATTACAATCAAAAAATAAAATTAGAATACAGATATTATAGAAAATAATAATGAATTATGAATATTATATTTCAATATAATTTCAATTAAAAATTTCTGTAATTTTTTTTCCTTTTTGTTATTTTTAAAAATAATTAGAAGAATTATAATCCAATATAAAAAAACATATAACATTTTTTTTGACAATCAACCTACTTAAAAAAGCATGTCCTTGGAATAAAACCAACAGGTTTTAGTAAAAATACTTAAAAAAATAAATAAATCTTAATTTATATATAATTTATATTTGATAAATTATATTGTTAATTACAAAATATAGTAATGATTTTTCACCATTACTAGTGGGAGGTAAAGGTTTGAGGGGGAGAAAGCGAAGGTCATGGGGTGAAGTCCCCAGGCTTCCATAGTTATTGTGATTTTATTCATTTCATTGTGTTCTATGGTGGGGAACATAATCTTACTATTACTAAATATATTAATGATATTATTATTTATTATATTAATCACATCATTATTGATTATATTTATAATTTTATATTAGTTATTAAATACATTATTAATTATTAATTATATTATGAATTATTAAATACAATCTTAGTTAATAATCTATATAAATTATAAAATTAAAAAATGTTATGTTAATGATATTATAAATTATTAATTATTTTTTATACATAAATAGTTGTTAAAAATAATTTATTTAAATGAAAATAACAGTTTTATATTGATAACATGCAATTTGAGTCAATTCAAGAACATTGTTTGTTAGGTTGATGTGATGGAGATTCAAACCCAACATAAATGAATTATTAAAAACTAAACTATGTTTAAAAATAGTATGAGTTCTTTTAAACTATTTTTATTAATATGACATTCATTTTAAACTAATATGAAAATATAATAATTGAGAAAATATAATTGAAGTCATATTGAGCAAATCATTTATTTGGTTGATGTTTGGTGGATTCATACACTCCCGAAATGAATTATGGACACTTCTCCTATATTTTAATAACAATTGGATCATCCTAACAATATTTTGAAAATGTGATGATAAATTTAAACTAAAATGAAACGTTTATATAGAATAAATAAACATTGATTTCTTCCAATCAGATCATCTGTCAAATTTACGTGTGGTTGATTTCTGTAAATAAAAAATAAATTATGGATCATTGCTCCAGTATTTGAAAAAATTAGATCTTGTTTTCTTGGTTATGAATATGTTTTTCACATTTTTTAAAAAAAACATACACTTTTATATTGAAATAACAATTAGTTTCAATGTAAAAACATCTTGTGTAAAATTGGCATGAATTTGGTTACTTTGTTTAACAAATGAATAATGGATAATTTTTTTAATGTTTAAAAATATTCTGAGTTTGTTCTCTCACTTTTCTCTTTGTGACACATGTTTTAATATCAAATTAGACATTTTAATTAAAAACCTACTCTCAGAGTCATAACTACCACTTCATGTGCTAGATTGAAATTTGGATGATTTCCATAGGTCCCAAATTAATTTGGGATTACTGTCATAAAATTTGAAAAAAGAAGGTCAGATACTTTGTTTTGATAATGTGACATCTATTTTAAACTAAAATTAACATTTGTATTGAAAACCCATAGTTTGAGTCATATTAAACACATCATACATCATATTATCATGTTCCAGATTATTATATATAAAAATTGAATTAGGGACCAAAATCATAATATTTGAAAACAATTAATGTTTATTCCCTGATTTTGGAAATTTTATCTATGTTTTAAATTAAAATTACAATTTTATATTGAAAATACAATATTATGCCATACTAACCACATCATGATTTAAATTGAAATTTTGTCAATTTATTTTAAAAAAATTAAAAATAGATCATTTAGTAAAAGTTAAATATTAACCTAGACATGTTTTTTATGTGATGTATTTTTGAAAACAAAATAAAACTTTTTAAATGAAAATAATCATGGAGAGTCATATCGACTACATTGTGTGTCATAATAATATGTGGTCACTTCATGGATGTCAGATATAAGTTGTGGAATATTTATATGATGTTTAAACATAATCCAACTTCATTTTAGTTGTTTTGTCTTTATAACAAACATTATAAACAAAAATGTCACTTTTATTTTGAAAACACCCACTTCGAGTAATTTATGCCACATCATGTGTTAGATTGATGTGTAGTTGATTACTATACAAAAAAATGGATGATGGATTTTTGTTGTAAAATTTGAAAATAATTTTAGGTAGTTTACTACAATTTTCCAAAGTAAAAATTATTTTAAACTAAAATGAAAATGTATTTGGTAATCATGCACCATGAGTCAAATTGAAAACATTTTGAGTTGGATATTCATGTAGTTCATTTTTTTAAATATCAAATGAATTATGGATCCTTTTACTAATTATTAAAAATAGTATTATCTTATTTTAGTGGTTTTGGATATATGATAAACGTTTTAATCATAATTGACACTAATGTATTGAAAACACACACAATCATTCATAATGGACACATCATGTGTTAGATTAACGTGTATTCCATTTCAACACATCACACATGAATTGTAGATCATTTTACCAATGATTCAAAATAATTGGAGTTTTTTTTTGTTTTCTAATTCGTGAAACACATTTTAAACTAAAATGAAACTTCATATTGAAAACACACATTTTTAGTTTTATTGGCCACATAATATTTTAGAATGACAACTACTCTATTCCTACAAGTCATAAATGAAATTTGGATAATTTCATTATTTATTGAGGAAAATTGATATTTCTTATTTTTTTGGTAGTTTGATATGTGATTTAAAATAAAACAACAAATTTATATTGAAAAATCACACTTTGAGTCACACCAATCACATCACGTGACATTTTGATAGGAAAATGATTACTATATATATCAAATTAATTAGAACCATTTTCATATTTTTTAAATACAATATGATATTTTTTTCTCTGTTCCTCTCTTTATTACATGAATTTTAAACAAAAATGACACATTCATATTGAAAATGTGTAGTTTGATTCATATTGAACACAATGTCTGTTATATTGATGTGAGGTCAATTCCTACCCAGAAAAAATTATATTACCAATCATTTTCCTAATGTTTGAAACTAAGATAATACTATTTTCCTACTTTTAGTATCATGACACATGTTTTTAACTAAAATGGTACATTTATATTTATAATGCATTCGTAGATTCGTATTAGTGAAATCATGTGTTGGATTAAATTTGATATGATTATTATATTTAATAAATGAAATATGGATCATTTTTCTAAATATTGAAGAAAATATGATTTCATTTACTTATTTTTATCCATATGACATTTTATTGACACCAGTTTGAAAGAGGAAAATACACACTTTGAGTTATTTTGGCAACAATATTTTTTATAATTACATGAATTCATTTCTTATATTCCATAAATTAATTTTAAATCACATTCATATGGATTAGAAAAAATGAAATCTCATTTTATTAGTTTTATCAATGTAATACATGTCTCAAACTAAAATTAATTTTTCATATTTAAAAGATTAAATTTTATTCCTACTATCAACATCATGTGAATGAATGACTTTTGTTTGATTAAAACTTGTTATATAGGTATTATGGATAATTTTTCAATGTTTAAAAAAAATCAAATTGGTTTTCATTGTTTTGGATGTTTTATGTGAGTTTAAAACTAAAATGTGAATTTTATATTAAAAACATTCACATTGCATCTTTCCAAATACATCATGTGTCAAATTGACATGTTGTTGATTTATATATGTCACAAATATATTTGGAAAAATTTTCTATATTTGTAGTACATTATGTTCTCTTATTCATGTTCGTTGGATGTTTAATGTGTGAATTAAATAAATATGACACTTTCAAATTCAAAAAACACACATTATGTGTTCTCAAACTAGGTTAAATATCTTGGAGGTTAATTAGGGTATATTATTTTAACACTACTACATCTACAGATCTTGTTTCATCATTAAACAAAATCCAATTCACTCTCTTTCCCATAAAAATGTATGATATAAAAATAAATCATGCATGATATAGAAATATTTTACATGTTTCACCTTATCTGGGATAAATCCAATGAGAATTCAATGAAAATTATCAGATTATATCAAACCCATTAAGGATCAATTCCTAGATAGTTGTTCGAGCAAGATCACATCTATACCCAGGACCACTGCCTTTACAAGGTTTAGGGTCAAGTCCATACATTCCCAAGGGTCCATCTATATGTCCCATTTTATGGCTCATAGCCAGTTATATACATCAATATTTTCATCTTCAATTGCTAAATTCAATATGAAGGAATCTACTCGTAGTTTATGGAATTCTTGGTCCCATGACTTGAATGAAAAAACAAATGCAAAATAAATAGTAGATGCTCTCTTAATGTCCAATTCTCACTCATAGATCAAATCCACTATTCTTCATGGTATTAGTTTATGGATGTTGCTTCCATTAAATGTTTTAGTCCCTTCAAAAAAAACCTAGAATCTTCTGTGAACTGTGCTGAACAGTATGGAGAGAGTGTTTCATGGAATACCTCTTCCACAGACCTTGTATTCTCTATGTAATGTCTTGAATTCCGCATACCACCACCACATACCACCACTGTGTATGGAATCCACGTAATTCCTCCACGTACATCCTCTATAAACATCCTCTGCAAACTACTTCTTCCCCACACACTATTTATCCTCCACAGTCAACATTTCGTTGCAACCTACAGAGCCCCTTAATAATTTTTTTAGAAACTATTCCTACAATCTATTCCACATTCATGGAATACTCCCTAATAAACCAATTCACATCATATAATCATTCCTCATAAACCAATTTCAGACATATCCAAATGCTTCTAGAGAAACATGGTTTTCTAGTTAAAATAACTCTACAATTTTATTATATTAGAGGTACTAATGGAGTAAAATAGATCCAACTAATTATCTAATCAATTTTACTTAAATCATCAATGCATTACAGCCTTTACTGCGTATTGTGATCCTCCCTAATATTAATTTCCCTTCACATTCCATGTAGTAAATTTTCTCCCCTGTAAAGGCTGATCACTTCCCGAAACCAAAGACATGGTAACATTATCAAAATCATTAAAAAATGAAAAGAGATCATCTAGAAACATTACCCTAATATAATTAAGATTAGTCCAAAAACACTGATGGAACACTATATTACCCTCACCCATAAAATCCAACAAAAATCAGTGATGATAAAGGACCATACCATGGATTTCAAACAATTTTACGACATTGAATAACAATATAACTAAAAAACTCATCTACATATGTGACATATACATTGAAATCCGTAAATCTAAAAGCACGAACCCAAAAATACACATACTAGTATATTTTACAAAATAGATGAAGAACAAATTCAGATTTAAATTAAATACAACACTAGAATCCTGATGCATGAGGAATGCTAATTTTTTGTATAATATCATTAGTAGGGATAGAAAAATGTAAAATTCTAAAATCAAGGAATATTAAATTTGGTGTAAATCATTATACCATAGTCTACTAGTAATATTATCCATGTTAGAACCTTGTAAGAATCATGGAGAAAAGAACATAGTTATAAACATATATAAATATATATATAGGTGATCAATTCGTACATATCATAGATAAATTTTGGATCATTTTCCATAAACATTAAAAAAACCCATTCCAATTATCTATGTTTTGACAATGTGCCTTGTGTTTTAATCTAAATTAACTTATTGATATCAATATTCCTAACAAAATTTTAAACTTCCAAACCACCATTAACTTCCTTCACATATACTTTGTTGATTTCACTTTGAACATTGGATCAGAATATCATGGAGGAATCACTTTTAGTATGTACAATATATTTCATTGGCATGTATTTGGGTGAATAAAATGTTAATGTGATGGAATTAATCTTCAATTTTTATCATGGGTGTGAAGATGATTAAAACCAAGCTGAGACACATTTATATACTCATAAAAAAGACAACACGACACAAAATTTTAATGACAATTCTAGGATAATAGAATTACCTTCCATAGAATTTGGTAATATGACTTCAGATTTATTCGTAAAAGGATCCTTTAACCATTTCCCCATCACCATTTTATTTAATGTACCCTTAATTTACAATCTCTCATGATGAAAACAAGATCCATTTTTCTTACTAGAACAACAAAAATTTTATACTGTAACCCTCCAAGATAAATCTTTGTTGAAAATAAATTAAATCATTTTTTATTTGCAGCCAAATCACTAAATCCTTTATGAGTATCAACCAAATAAAACTAACACCTAAATGAATGAAATTATTCTATTGTTTAAAAGAAATGTATGAAAATTTAGGTAATGATAATATACCATGATGAATCATTTATATATTATAGTTACAATGGTATGATTGAATTTATGAGATTTATTTTTATGAAAAATATCATACATGTTGAATTGATGTCGGAATTCATCTATATATTCAACTCAATTTGAAAGCAACTAAAATTATTTCCAATAAAGTTAATGCATATTAGAAGGATTCATTTTCTATTTCTCTTAGATGCAACACCCTCAATCAAAACATTCATACTATTTTTAATGGGTGGAGAAACACTATGGTGGGGAGGATAATCAACTCTCTATCCTCACTTGGGAGTGGGAAATTTTCTATGATGGGGTTAAAATATATTTTGAATGATGGGAGTGTCAAATCATAAAAAAATATTTGTATCATTATAAAAATATATATATTTAGAATAAATATATAACTAAAATATTTCAAATTACATTCAAAATTAAATATTAGGGAAATTAATTTCTATATATTACAATGATGTTGCTTCATACCCCAAATGTATTCCTACTGTCATATCATGTTCAAGATCACATAAATAATTGGTAATATCCTCAACATGATGTGGAAAATTATTCTAACACCATATAGCATTCACAATAACCTGTAAAAAATATTCTTGGTCTTCAATTTGTGGAATTTAATGTTATCTTGAATGTATAGAGAAAATATAGGAAAAAACTAGTTTATTTTAATTGAAATTGAAATTACCATAAAAATTTTAATTTTTTGTGTTACTAGTTTGTTGATGGTATATAAATAACATAATTTTTCACCTTCTGGAATATCAAATTTTTTACTTTAACTATATATTTCTTATCAACCAATTTAAAAATAAAAATATTTACATGATATTTTGAATTATATAACTCAACTATTTGTCAATTATAAAGAAGTATGAAATATTTCCATAAATTATATTTCTATCCTTGGACCTGAATATAGGAATCATTGGCCCCATAATCCTAACTCAACCAGTTTGTATCAAAATATTTTTACACTATTACATCATTTAGAATTTATAAAAATTAATTGAAAACCACTGTAAGAGATAATATTTACATTTGGTTCACTTTTATAGCTAATGAATTTGTTAGACAATAGAGTTGGGATATGCAGATAACACCTTATAAATATGTTCTTACAAACATCTTATAAACTATTGAATATGGATAATTAATATTGTTATTTCTACCCTTGATGGAATAAAATGTATAAGAATTACTCTATTGGATCCATCATACGGAAGAAGCTCTAGTCTATTATTTAAAAAGTAATTTTGAGTCTACTCCTTCACTATAATGGTAATTCTAACAACACATCTTCTAGAAATTTTTTATCCCCCAAGGCTTACACTATTGTGAGAGTTTCATAGCCATATTCTATCAATATCTAATAGTTAATAAGTAGATAATTAAACTACATAATCAACAATATATCACCCTTCAAAAAAACCTTCTAACTAAATTCAATTAATTACATTCCCCTTAAAAATATTCATATATCATTCAGTAGGGTACATCCATCAACAATGTTCATGATTACATAGTTGAATCTGTTTCACCTAGTAGACCATTAGGTGGATAATAATCACAATGAAATGTGGTTATAAGAATAACTCATCTTATCCTAATATGACATCCATTTCCATATTCAGGATTGGAAAATTCTTATGATTTATTACATCACTATATATGGATTTGAAAAGGATGTAATGTTTGTTTAATAAATATTATACATTTTTGGTAGAATGAAATTTAATTCTATAAGAATTAAATCTTAATAAAATCACGAATATCCTTTTATTGAAGTCCCAGTAACATTAAAATTTTCATTTCAACGATATTATTATTTGATGGATTCCCCTCCAAATATTTTACACCATAAGAAAATATTCAAGATTGAAATTGTTCTTGTCGAATAGAGTTTAATCTAGTGGAGGAATAATAGTTTCCTTTTCACCCTTCACTAGTTCTAACACATCCTTTATCCCCATGTTAGTAAAGTATAACATTTCCTTAATTACATATTTTATTATATATAATATATTTTCTACTGTGATAATTTCAATATCACTTATATATATTTCTATATTCATTACATCAATAACATTTCTGACATTTAATAAATTAAAGTATTGTAATTCAAAGAATATTCATCTACATTTTCAACAATAATTTGAAATATTTTATAAAACTGTATTTCCAAAATTATTTCCATTATCTTTTAAATTCTTGAGATGTTTATCACTCATTAATTATGATGCTTTTTTACATTTTTCTGTCTTACCATTGAAAGATATCATCTAAGATAAGTATTTATGACATTATGGTAAAAATTTTCAATTTCCAAAACACAATATTTTAGGAATGTTTCAAAATAACATAGTGTATAACATCTATAAAATTGTGATACCCAGAAATTTCAATAATTTTATACCCCCTAAAATTTTCCAGAAGAAGGAATGTGAAGAATCAACTGATAAAACATAGTTATCAATCTGAAATCCTTAATTATATGAGCCTCATAAAACATAACACAATGTATCATGGATTAATTTATGATATTAGATCAATGAATCCAAATGGATATGAATATCATAACTAGGTTTTTTACATCCGGATATAAACAGAGGAAACAAGATGTATATGTGCTTCATGCATGACCATGGTGGCAAGCTATAAATTACCATCATTACTAGACATTTAATGCAAGTACTACTTTTCACACCAATAGGACTTATTCTATATCTAGATAACATAATACAATGATTTCATAGCTTTATTTAAAATTAGGGATGTTCATAATCAATTTTCATCAACTACGAAGAGTTTGTTGGGTGTCTTATTTTACTATCTACAATTGATTAATTTGCTTGCCATGAAATTTTTCTAACAGTTTCCTAATATCCATAGAGATGTCTAAACATCAGAATGATAGAAAAATACCATACACAATATTATATAACTGTTTTATTTTTCATGTTTTGATCTATGAAAAACCCAATGAATGTTGTGAATGAATCATGATCCTTATAAAAAATATTCATATATTTGGACATGCTATTATATTATTAGATATCATACCCATTGAACATATAATTAAACATTTTCTATATTTTCGTACAAGGAAGATCATTTTAATTTGGTACATATTAATCATGAGACCAAGTAATCCTTTAAAGCTGGTGTCACTCCTTATACATCCTATATTATAATAATATAATATTAATACGACTACTAATGTTTTATATTGAGTATAATTGGTATAAAATAGTGTATTTTTCTCGATATTTTACTTCTAAAACAACATTTTATAGTAATGATGGTCATATTAGATTTTTTATTTTTATTTCCCCCTTACAATTTCAATCATCATTTACACTACGGTTCATTTCAATTGATCTATAAATCACTATATCATTCCTGTTAGTATGTACATTATTGTTTACCAATTTTTAGATCAAAATTAATATATTCGATCAATTTGTTCCAAATAAAATATTTATGAAACTCCTATGGGTGAATTCATATTTAAAAAATCTCTGAAAACATGGATAAATGATTTTATATGAGTTATATGCATGCTCAGTTGAAATCATGATGGACATTTTGGCGTTATCCTCAAAATCAATTTTTATTCTATTAGCATCCATCCAGTTTTCATTAAAATCCATCTTATTATTATTATTAATTTTAAATTTGTATAAAAATAAGTAAATATACATATGGTATTAATAATCAAAGGATAATGTTGTAGATACTTTAAATAAATTTGATAATTTTATTAATAATGAAATGTATACTCCCTTTAGACACCCAACAGTGAAAATGTTGTAATAATAAGATGATAGAATTCATTTAAATTATAATATTAGACTCCTTATAGGAATTTTTCCAATTATAACCTCCAATTAAAACAAGAATTTTTATTCTCTAAATCAAAGTAGGGTCATGTGTATAACATTAATGCGTGAAATTGATGATGGATGAAATATTTGATGTGAAGAGGTCAAGGATGAAGCTAAATTCCAATAAGGGTAACCCATATTAGATTATTGACAACATTATTATATTTACCACTATTTTATATTGTAATCATTATTTCATAAAAATGATCCCACAGGGCTACTAATGTTTAATGAATCACAACATGACAATGTTATTGGTTATAATTGATAACACATTGTATTTTTATTAAATGGAAACATGTAAAGAAACAACCAATAGGGGTTAAAGGGTTATAGTTTTCCCATAAATGGTACAAACTATATGACCAAACTAAAATATTCATTAAATCTACATGTAGATATTGTTCTAAGATAATAATTGTCGAATTATCTGAACTAAAATTGATTATTTGTGGTGGAAATCATTTATAAATGGAATGTGATATATCTAAAAAGTTATGAAGTGTATAATTAAATTATAATCTACTAAAAAGGATAGATATCAACAGTTTTCACCCAGCAATTTATTAATGGATAATAGTTAGTCTAAAAATATGAATGATAAGGATTTTTGTGGTGAGATACCTTAAAAAATTAGATGTGCTAAAAAGTAATTATTTGTATATAATCACATAAATGTGAAATTAATATAATACATTGAAAAAATAAAAAAACCCAAATAATAAATAAAAATGTGTACATAATGAATGATATTGAATAATGGATCATAAGAAAAAATTGTGGGTTTTTAATATTTTGATTTGTTAATGGTGATCAAGTGAGAGCAACAATAATGTTTCTGTTCCATGATAGTTTTAATGAGATGTGGGATGTGGTCCTTAATTGGGTGTCTATTTAAATATGGAAATGGATTTAATTTTTTTATATAAAATTGAATTTGACCCATATTTATTAGCACTAAAATATAAATTAATGATAAAACGAATCTTTTTTGAGTTCAAACTCATAAGTCTGATAAAGTTGGTGATTTATCTTCACATTTAGAAAATGTGGATAAATATTGGTTTTATAATTAATTAATACTTTATATCATAAAAACAATATATATATAAACATTATTTTGGATGACATGATAATGCTCTATATTTTATGACCTAGGATGTGATGTCTGTTGAGCTTGTCCCTCCCCCTATGGAGTTGGAGGGTCCTCTCTCATTCTTTGAGGGAACTCAAACTCTATTGTTATCTCCATTTCATTGCCATTATTTTATTCCTTATTTCCCATAGATATTTCTTATCCCTAATGTTCAATATTTTTTGGATGGCATTCTAAAAAATTTTCTCTCATCCACAGTATTCACTAGTGCGTCGTTTCTATGGAACCTGATGATAACATCTAATTTTATACAAAATCATCCATCAATGGATTCACTTGATTGGTTTGTTTTAAAATATTAGGGACTAATATATTTATTAGAAATTGTTCTTATTGACATCCTTAACATCATTATTCAGTGATCTTTAGAGAATGTCTTGGTCCAACAATGTTATAGAGCCCTCGCATATATAACAGGTCTTGTTTTTTCATTCTTCTAGTAGACATTGAATTTTCACATGAAACGAGATAACATGAATATTGTGATTTTGGTTAGTTTTCTAGATCACCCATATCATTTTAATAATTATTATATAATTTTAATTTTAGATGATTTGTTAGGTAGATATTTATGTTTTGATAGTAGAACTGAAGTAATTTTTCGTCCTATTTGATGTCAAATATTTGTTGAAGTCGATGTTTTTAGAATTATTGAAGAGATAGTTTGGATTGAGGTTAGGTATGGTTTATAATACAAGAAACCTATTTATTTTGATTCTTTGATCTATTTTTTATTATTTTTTCAAGAAAACGTATCACTGGATAGAAGTGCATACACATGGGTGCATAATTCACTTCTAGAAGATAGATCCATGAATGAGATGCAGTGGTATGTGTAAGGTGTCCATTTTGGGTGAAGGTATTATGGAACAAGTTCAAAGTAGTCATTTCATCGAATGAATCAGTAATTCAAAGTCAGTGATCATTGGATCACTTGAGGGTGAGGAGTAAAATGGGACAGGACTGCATGTTGGCCTCACATCGAAAAATATGACTCCAAATGGAATATGATTTTTTTCACCATTCGGAAAGTGGATTGACTATTAATATGTTATTTTAGAGTAGTAGGCATATATTGTATATAGAGATGTCATTTTTGGTGTATGTGTATCATGGTCTGTGTAATTAAAAATAAATGAAAAAAAGAGGCATCTTTTGTGGTGGTATTGAGAATTGCTGACGAAGCTAAACCTAAGGAGGTGTTATAGGAGGAAGGTGTAACGTCACAGGTAAATAAAGAATACAAAATTTTCATATTTATTAATATTTTTAAATTATTTATTAATTTTATTTTAAATGGGATGCTTTTTCGATGGCTTACCTGATACACAACAATAGGTTTCATTGAAATATTACGTTGCACAAAACGTTGAATTATACTAATAAATAATAATATATTTTTATTATTTTAAATGGTAGTAAATGTCTTGACATTGTAATAGTGATAGTGGACATAATTAACTAAAAAATGATTATAAATTCTTGTTAAATGTTTTATCATTTATCCAATAATTTCTATAAGTTTAAAATAAGAATGAATTTAATTACAAGCATAAATACTCAAATATTATTTAAAAGATTGTTTTACCACATTTTGATGGAGAACCATTTTTAAATATAGTTTTTGTTACTTTTATACATTATATTTGATAAAATAATATTCTTATTTAGAATCGGGCCACCAAAATTTAATTTTGGAGGAATGTTTTGTTTTTTCTGAAAATGTTCATTGTTTATGTATAGTGAAAAATATTGTACTTTAATTCAAAAATGACTTTCAAAACAATTTATTTATATGGTTGGGTTATATTTATAAATGGTTTCAAAGTAAAATAAGTTTATAGTTTTATTATTTAATCCAATTTGGGTCATTGGATGAAATTTTAATTTCAAATTGGACATAAATAAGGGTCAATCTTTTCATAGTTATTATTTCTTAAAAACACACTTTTTTATTTTGATAGTGGGAATTATTTTTAACTTAGTTTCTTAAACTTATGTGTTTTGAATATGGAAAAATGGATTATATATATTGAAATATAAGGTCGATGTTGTGTAAATATATATCTTTTATTTTTTGACATTTTGAATATTTACTTCAGTAAATATTTATTTACCATCTTTAAAAGGAAAATCAAGTAAATAAGGGTAACCATAATTTTATAGTAATATTAAATTTACCCTAATATTTTTTTTATCTTATCTGTTCACACTTGTCTGACCATGGTCATCCTTGGGTAAATTTTCTGACCCAAATAAGCAACTTAAATGTCATAATGAGACATTATATTAATTAATATAAATGTAAGACAAAAATGACATAAATATACATCTTTTAGAAAATAAATTTTTATATGGGGTTATATAAGTTATATTTTGGACTAAAAAAATTAATTAGAAATAAAAAAATATTTCCAACAACATGGTGTTTGTTTTATAATTTTTAGATATCAAATAAATAATATAATTTAAGACACAATAATGATGAACTATTTAACTCATTAATGAATTATTTAAATAAATAAGATTATGGAAATTAAAAAAAAAAATTCCAACACCAGTCCAATTATTATTGGATGATTTTATATCAAACATGAGTCTTTTTATCATATATATTAATGAGTTCTGTTCCTTTATAAACTAAAAATCATTTAATAATAGAATAATATTTTCAATCATTCTAAAAGAGCACCTTCTCCCCCTTATAAAAATATATCACCTCTAACCCATTAATCACACCTCTAAAGCCCCATGGATAGTCCAAAATCTATCCAATAGAGATATCTAAATCCTTATCTTCTACCAAGATGCATTAACATAGGCAGAAGGATTTCAAAAAATCATTTTGGTTCAAACCAAAGGGAGTTACCTGATTTAAACATAACATCTTCTCTTAAGTTATTTACTTTTATTTTACTTCTCCAACCCCAAAAAATATTTTTATTAATTTATTTTATAACAGAACCATAATAACAAATATAATAGGTTGTTTTTATAAGATTTATATGAACAAAAATTCTACACACCTCCATCTAATAGATGCGAACATACTGTTTCAATAGAGATGAACAATTTCCTAATAAAATGATGATCATTCAAATATCTTCAACTTCCTATCATGGTAGACATTATGATGGTAATATATTTAAATGTGATATGTATTCTATTTATTTTTTCTGTATTCTTATTTTTTTCATTTAATAATGTACCATTATTCTTTCCGATTTGTTTAAACATGATAATTTCATTTGAGGAAGTGCAGTCAACCGCCCCCTCAAGGTGATATGATTCATTCAAGACAAATATAGAACTTATAAAGGATGGAGTTATGAAATTATGGAACATATATATCATATGATACTAGAATTATATAATTCATATTTATCATTATGTTTTCATTCTATTAAATATGAAATATAAATGAATGTGGCGTTCCTGTGTACGTACGTCTTGCCGTCTCGATGAACGATTAATTTCATTCATTATAACCAAATGTTATGTACTGTTATAAATACTTATATTATCTATATATATATATATATGATATGTCTGATATTTAAATCATTAATATGATTCTAGAGATAGTATAATTTTGACCACATGGACAATTTGTAATTATTACAGGTTCATTTTTTAATCTAGTTCTGAACATCGAAATAATTTCTGATAAAAACTAAAATAATAATATAATTTTTATAGAAAAGTAATAAGTTATATAAAAATAATAATGATAATGAATTTTTTTTTATTAAATTATAAATTAACTTATGTTATATATTCAGGATGAACAAGGATTAAACGTGTCAATTCATACATGAGGTAAGGGGTTTCTTATCTCACATTTAATTCTGTGATATTTCCATTTTCGCTACATATTTATTGAATGTGGTGTATTGGGCACTTCCATTTTAAATATATTGTCACAATTCATCTTATATTCAGGGTATTATATGATTCATTTGGAGGTTTTTACCTTTTTGTCATTCGAATTGATTGATTACAACGTTCTAAGGGTTTTCATATAACTTTTTATTCCCTTGAGATTCATGCTATATTTTCCACTATTTTCTTTTTTGTGATGTATGTACTTCCCATTATTGTATTCATTGTGTAATATACTTTAATTTATGGGTATTTACATCAACATTGTATGACCCTTCTATAATGTGGTGTATGTTTCATAAGTTACCAAATCGGTAAGAGAACCCCTCACCCTCCTCTTCTTGTCAAAGACTTATTTTATGTTATTTTTTAATTATAATATATTAGGATATGATTGTATATATTTTTATTTCTGTAAAATATATTTCCATGTGATTAGAGACCCTTTTCACTCTCATTAACTCATTTTATTAATTTTAAAGAGACGCCGTTAGTTTGTAAAAATTCTGTAATGAAACATCTAAACACAATTTTATTCTTTGGGTTAAAATTCTACTTTTTGGTTATGTTATGAAATGAATATGTGTGAACGACCTATGGTTATTTTATACTTAATATACTCTTATGTTTGTTGTGTTTTTATTTTTCACACATAATTATGTCATTGATTTATTTTTAATCTAAGTATTTATTCCTTTCAATGGACATTGTCTCAATTTACATTCCATTGAGACAGATTTGTTATTATACAACAATTAAATTTTTTATTGTGTATACACTTATCTTGGCTTATTATAACATGAATTTACTAATTCTCATGATATTATACGTTTTTATTAATTTTATTCCTCAATTATTTGTATTCAACTGTCTCTCAGTTGGTTAGTAACTATTTATCTAAAATATTGTTTTAAATGATTTAAATATTTCTTATTATAATTATTTCTCATTATTTTCCATGTTTTAAAAATGATTTTAATGATTAATTTAAATGGACATGAATACCTTGAAATTAAAATTTCATTCAAATTCATTAATTTGGTATTGGAAACAATTATTCAAAAATCTATTTGTTAAATGATCTAAATGGTTTTTGAAAATGGTTTGATAAGGAATTGATTAAGTCTATATCTTGAAAAGATATATTGTGATTGAAATGAGGAAATGATATCAGTCCTTTATTCTTTTTTTATGTTTCATGAATATGTTATGATTATTGGGTATCATTTTTGTATATGGGTGGTTCTTTGATAAACCGAGTGTGGGTGAGCCCGAGATAGCTCTACAATGTTTTAGGTAATCTGACGGAGTTAAACATGAATATTTCTCCTAAGAGATTTTGGGAATATACTATGACGGGTATTCCAAACATAACTACCGATGGATCTGAAAAATCTATTAAGTAAGTAGGTTATTTATAACATAATATGCCTGTATGATTTATAATTTATGCGTGTTATTCATAAATCATATAATTTTACAAGGAATTCTAAGATTGAAAAGTATGGTTTCATTGAAATGTATTAATTGATGGGATAATGTTTTATTTTCTAATTTGTAACTGTTATTTAGATTTTTAGCATCATCTACTATATTGAAATGTTTTTCAGAGGACATAATGATGAATAGTGTCAAGGATGGTATCAAGGAAAAGTCATTCTGTTTAAGACATGAAACTAGATATGGTTATTTTTAAGAGTTTTTATTTAATGAAAAATTTGAAAATGAGCTGATGTGTCTACATTGTAATTTTTTAGATTTAAAAGTTATGACATAATTATCTAAACCTATAAACCCTAAAGGAACCTCAATGTTAATTATTCATGTAATATACTATTATGTAATGTTTTAGGCAAGGTCCTTATAGTAGGTATCAAAGGTTGGTTTAGAAAAATTTAGGGATAAGATGTTTTAGTTAAACACTTTGTTAGTCCCTATGTATATTATTTTATTAGAAACATTGTTTTATAAATTATTCAGATCAAGGAAAGTCAGTTACAAATGTAAGTAGGAGTATCTCAAATAACATTCCTATCTCTTCATGATGACATGCTTGCAATAATTATTTCAAAGTCATGTTTAGATGATTGTGAAATTCATTCTAGCATAAAACTCAATTGCACCATGTTTTTTGAGAAAAAAACACCTCTATTATACCTCGATATCCTCATCTATCATGGGTTGTATTTAATCAAATCCTTTTATCACAATATTCTAATATTTTCAAGAAAATAAAATATTATCAAGGAATTTTCAAATATTTTACCTTATCTCATGATTTTGAAGCATATTAGGATTTTGAAAAAGATGCTGAATAAAGAGACCCTTGTAGAACCTATTTATATATTCTTTTATAGTATAGTCTCTTAGACTATACTTATGATATTTTAAAAGAACCATTACTTGAATGTTTCAACTCAAAATCATTCCAACTGTTTTACAAAAATCATATTATTTCATATATATTGAAATTATATGTCATACATGACTATTTTCTGAAACTATTTTTTGGTGACCAACCATATGACCCAATTTTTATAGGGTGTAATTTTATATAGGAATCAAATGATTTTAAAGGATCTCTATATAATTATTTCAATGCATGGACCTTATACCTAGGTTAAAAAGATAATGATGAAACCATATTGACACCATGATCAAGGTATGCTGATCTTTATTTTGGGAATAGTTTTATTTTATCAAATGGTGGTGAAAAAAGAAAAAAAGTACAATGTATATATATACGTCTTCAATATTTTTGATTTTTATGTCTTAATGTATTGGGATTAAAATGAAATATATATGAAAATAATTGAGGTTAAAAAATTTAAGGGTTATTTTAGTGTTTTATAAAAATGGACAACATGTATGATGGGTGATCACCCTTCACGTATGACAAGCATGCATGAATCGAACACACAACTAATAGAAGATAAGGGTAATCTCTTACCACAAGCCTAAGTGAATCCCTTGGTTAGTATGACTTATTATTATTTTAGTTAAACAATTTTATAAATCAAGAATATGTTGATTTTGGGAACATATGTTTTATCAAATGGATACCCTTAATATAGGAAGTTGATTTGGTGATTATACGATAAATGTTATTTTGGAAGATGTTCTCTCTTTTGGGTAACATTATATGCATAAGGGAAATAGAATGCTATGGGATCTCATTTTTGGATTTATGGTTGATGTTTTATTTTTTAGTATTCTATGTTTTTATTGTGGATATATATGGATATGGGTTATTTAGGTAAATGATTAACCAATCATAGAGAATATGTAATTAGGTTAATTACACATTAGTATGAGAATTTGGGAGTAGTCGCTGTTATTTGGAGAAAAATATTACGATTTTTCATGGAAGACAATGTGATAAAATTCTTCTGAGTTTTGGGTTTTAATCTTAGTTTGGATTATATTGAATAATTTTAAGTAGAACTGTGTATAGAGTGGCCTTTGTTGAACTTTGTGTACTATTTGTTTCATTTTAGAGATTAAGAGTAGTATATGTTTTTATAAAGCATTATAATTTTTTGAGATTATCTGATCTCATAATAACTATTTTTTTTGTTGATGTCTAAAAATAGGGGAAATATATAACTCATCTTTGGTGGATTACGTGATACTCTAGAAGTTGATTCTAGAGCTTTTTAATGAGACCAAAGTTTGTTTGAATAACAATAATTTTGAGAAATGATGAGTTTGTTGTAGAAATTTAGTAAATTATGAAGGTCTATATGATAAGTAAATATATATCCATATATTTTTAGTCAATCTAGTAAATAAATTCCTCCAAATTATAGAAAGTAACTTAAAACAAAAATGTTATATGTTAACTTTTTCTACTGAGGAATCACTGACTGTTTTACCCATCACATTTTTTTGATTTTCTGGTGTTTAACACTCTATTAATCATGTTTTATATCACTCTCTATCAGAACATGATGGTTTTTTCTCCTCCATATCTATGTCTTCATGGAATCAAAGTATATGTTGTCTCAGGTAACCTTTGTACTTCTCTTCATTTATTTCAACGTAACATCCCAGGTAAATAAATAACATAAAATTTTCATATTTATTAATATTTTGGAATTAAATATTAATTTTACATCAATGGAGATGCTATGTTTGATGGCATACCTGATACACAGCAATGGGTTTCTTTGAAATCTAACATTACACACAACGTTGAGTTATACTGAAAAATAATATGATAATATTATTATTTTATGTGGTAGTTAACACATAGACATTTTATTGGAGGAAATGAATAGAACAAACTATAATAAGATTATATATGTTTGTTAAATGTTTTTCAAATTATCAAATATATTTTGGAGGCTTATAATAAGGATGAATCTCATTTTAAGCATAAATATTCAAATATTCATTAAATGGTCGATTTACCTCCTTTTGAGGGAGAACCCTCATTAATAATTTTTTGATCACTTTTATATGTTCCATTTGACCAAATAATATTCTTCTTTAGAATCAGGACATCAAAATTTACTTTGGAAATTTTTTTGGTATTTTTCTAGTAATGTTCATTTTTTATGAATAGTGGGAACTACAATATAATAATTGAAAACTGCCTTTTAATATAATTTATTTTATATAGATTGATTATCTTTAAGAAGGGTTTTAATGTGTATTTAGATTATATTTTTACCATTTAATCCTATTTTTGTCATTGGAAGTAATTTTACTTTGAAATTGCACATAAACATGTGTCAATATTTTGATATTTACTATTTTTTAAAAACAAACTTTTTGTTTTGACAGCGGGAATTAATTTTAAATTATTTTTTTCCACATAGTTGTTTTGAATTTGGAAAAATGGATTCTATATTTTCAATCTGAATGTCCAAACTATTTAATTATGTAACATTAATTTTTAGACATTATGAATATTTACTTGAGTAAAAAAATAATTTACCAAGGTTAAACGGTAAATCTTGTAAATAATGGTAACAATATATTATTATAATAAAATTAAATTACCGTAACATGTTCCCTAATCCCTTTAGTTAGTACATTTCTAACCATGGGCTTCCATGGGTTGATTTTGGGACCCCATGGAGACACTTGGTAGTGATAATGACAGTGTTTATTAAATAATTTAATGTGAAGACAAAAATGAAATAAACAATATTTTTTGGTAAATAATTTTTTTCAGGAGGTTATATAAATTACCACTTCTATTATGAATATTAATTGGAATGTTAAAAGAATTACCTACATCCGGATATTTTTATATTTTGTAGACATTGTAAGAACGTGGATCTTCTTTTAAGTTATTTTTTTCATTTTCTGATCATTTTTAAGAAAAATAGGAGAATCAAGATATTTTTAAAGTATGTGCCATGTACTTAATAAGTACATGATATGTACTGTGATGCCGCTGGAGGCCGTGTGTTGACCGTGTCATGGCCACACACACGGCCATGTAGGGGTGACATGGAGGCCTCTTAAAGAAGAGTACAAAAAGGAGAATACATGTCGTCTACTTAAATAGTAGAGGATGTGTACTTTTTTTCATTAAATGAATAGGGGTCACGTCTAGTCAGAAGAACGCACTCCCTTTAGGTCCCATTTGACCGAGAGCACTGTACGACCACAGAACATCGATGAACCCCCTAGCATGCGTCCGTAATATGAATCAAACACCGTCAGTTGGATTGGAATCACACCGGTGAATTCTTCCTTATCCCTGAGCATCGTTTTCCAATTCCTCTTCTTTTATAAGTTATCATGGGTTGAAAATTTTATATATTTTTGTAGATCTATGACTTTCTCAGGTGATTCAGAAATTGAGGTTCAAGTATATCGATCACTTAACGCCATGGTAGGTGGTTAGTTCCTTCACATTCAATGTCTTTGAGTATTATATGAAAAATCCACCAATAACATTGGGAGGGGTATTTCATGATTAACCATTTTACACTTTTCGTCTTACTTCCATGATTGTATGCTTGTGTATAGGTAATTTGGATATGAATAGGGTTGATTGCTTTGCTTTGTAAGTGTTTTTTCCATGCATGTTTGGTTTACGACTGTTTGGTCATGTTTATCCTTTGGTTGCTTTACCTGTTTTCCATGCCTGTTACTGTAGGATGGAGAGTTCGGTTTTTGACATGCTTCATATGTTGTAGACTATCATCGAAGTAGTTATGTAGGTTTTTTTGGCCGTATTACACTGCTATTCTCGTTGAACTACACAGGGCCATGAGAACTTGGTGTAGTAGACTATAACAGAAATTGACCGGGGGAGCATCCTCAGAGTGTCTTTGAGAACATAGGCTATATGGAGGATTGAATGACTGAGCAACCTCAGAGAACCTAAAACTACTTTGGGATATAACTGGAATTGACTGAGCGAGCTTCCTCATAGAGTCCTTGATTGCTTTAGACAATAAGGGGATTGACTGTGTGGGCATCCTCAGAGAGTCTCTGTTTGAATTGTACGACTTGGTATATAATGGTAATTGACCAAGTGAGATTCCTCAAAGAGTCCTAGAACTTGGGTATATAAGGGGAATTAACTGGGTGACCTTCCTCAGAGAGTCCTTGACTACCCTCTACTATACGAGGAATGACTGTGTGAGCTTCCTCAAAGTGTCTTACTCTATATTTGACTATAAAGGCATAGATTGTGAGGGATTCCATAGAGAGGAATGTTATAAACATATACTTAAACATAGATTATATTTCATGTGTACTTCTTTGAGGGTTATTGTGATTGATTTGTCTTTTGACTTGAGGAATTGATTACTTCTTATACATTCTTATTTACTATTTCTTGTAATTTTACATACCATATATTCAATGACTATTAGGAACAGATCTTTTCATGATTTTCTACTATGATTTAGTTTCACACCATGTTTGGGCTATGCTTTTGGGACCAAATAGATTACATTGTTGCAGTTATAGATAAGGTAAAGCACCCTTCCACTTCAGGTACTTGACTTGCAATGGAGATGGAGAGAATGGGGCCAAGCCTAGGCTTGCGATGCTGAAGAGTTGTTATCTTTATCTTTTTTACATGGTTCAATACTATTTGTATTCAGCATTGTTACTTGTTTGGATTGTTTTCCTAGACATATGTATCATGCATCATTTATTATGCATTGCTCTAGTTGTTTATTGTCTCAGTCTTCCACTATTTACTATTGTTGGAGATTTACTACTTTAGCTATTGAATATTTGTTTAAATCTACTATTTCCACTTCCAATGAGGGAATAGTTTCCCTATTAGTACAACCAAGGCCCTCACTGCTAGTCGGCAACATCTGGAATTTGCGGAAATGTGATTGAGTCCATGGTACCAACCGAGTACGGGGGCGCCTATAGTTGGCTTCAGGAACTGGGATGTTACAAAGTGGTATCCAAAGATATTATTTTATCATGATTTATAGTTTAGAGCCTATATCCAGGTATAGGATAGAATAGGTACTTGGTAATAAGCTAGGTATGGGAGTAGCTAACCCCTGTACAGGGAAAAGCCAATCTACATCGTTTATTGCAATTATTCTGATTTTGAAATTTTACAGTTGATTTGATTTTCACTGTTGGGTGTCTCATATGTATTGTTCTGTTACTGTTGATGATATTGAGGTTCTATTTCGTTCACAACCCGATTAGATGATGGTATTCCATCTCATGCATCATCTAGGCACCTGCTAGAATTTACATGTCATGCATTTTTTCCATTCCATCTAGGATTCATTAGTTATTTAATGTTGTTGTGGTGGTTGTTGTGTAGATTATGTATGTTGTTGCGATAGATTCCTTGATAAAGTAAATGTTTTTTGATAGTGTATTATTTTGTGTAAATTTTTGTCTCGTTGAACACCAAATTTTGTTCTTGAGGTGTTATGGGCCCTTGTGGACTGGACTTTTTTGGATCATCACCTTATTGTCTTGTTATAACATGTATATGATTCAAAGAATTGATTAGTGGGGATTAATGTGCATCATAGATCTGAATTTGTAACTTTTAATGATCATTTCAGTGTTTTTTGGGCTGAAGAGTAGTTTTTGAGGGTTACTATCCAAAAAAACACAGAATACATGCCGTGTAGTTTTCACTACACACCATGTGTTCTTATGTTCTGGAAGAAACATTTTTTCTTAAGTACACACCATGTACCATATGTACATGTTGTATAATCTCTAACCATGTCATAGTCATTGTAGAAGAGACACATGATGGGTAATTTCTTTTATTAACACACCGTGTACTAGTTTAGCACGTCGTGTGGTGTGACCCAGGTACCTGGCCATGTCATGAACAATACGATTTGGTGTTATCCTTTCACATACATGCTGTGTTTGGATTTTACAGGCCATGTAGTCTGACCTAGGTACCCGGTCGTGTCACGAAAAAAATGGGTCGGTGTTATCCTTTCACATACGCATTGTTTCCATCTAGAACACGCTGTGTAGTTTCATCCGTGTGTCGGGTCGTGTCACTAACAACATGGGCCAGGTAGGGCTTGTATAGTACAGGTTGTGTCTGGATTGAACACACCATGTAGTCTTTTATTAAGAATGATGTGTGTCTTAACCGTGTACAAGGACCTGAGTAGGGAAAAGGGATTCAAGTGCATGTCGTATTCTAGAAAAACATGTCGTGTGTTTTGGGGTGATACACGGCCAGTTGTGGCGGGAGTACACGCTGATGATAATGAATTATATTAACATGATATGTAGGGTAAATACACACTGTGTAGTCATGTTTTTCTTAAGATGAATGTTTTCTTTCTCTGGTTTTATTCTTGTTCCTTCAGTCTTCAATCAATGATAATCATGAATCTATGTGTGTGTTTGACCATGCAGATTCATTCCACCTAGATGTCCTATGGTTGACCGGTAGTTGTAAGGCCGTGATCAAATCTCTGATATGGATGACCAGGGACTTTTTTAGATCCTCCTATTGTGATAGCCTTTGCAGCAGCGGTTATACCAGATGCAGTCACTGATCCCCAGTTTAGGGAGGTTTTTCTGAGGATGATGGAGACCTTCTAGGGAGCACCACCCCTTACCCCATCGATGGTAGATTTTACATGGGTTTTTTTCAGCAGCAACATCCTCCCACCTTCTCAGGGGAAATAGGACCACTAGTTACAGGGTCATGTCTTGAAGCAACGCTGATGATATTCGAGCATCTCGAGGTACCACCAGATAGAAGGGAGAATCTCGCAACATAAATTCTCTGTGACTCCTCCAAGAGGTGGTGGGATGCCATCTCTCTGGCTGGACGTCACCAAAATATGGCTTGGGAGGAGTTCCAACATATCTATTACAATTACATATACCCGAAGACCTTGAGGGATGATCGAGCATGGGAGTTCCTGAGTGCTGAATAGGTTACTCCTTCTATGATGTAGTATTCTTCTCGCTTCCCATAGTTATAGCACATCATGCCTATTCGAGAAGGTAATGAGTTATTCATGGCTTGGAAGTTTTATGATGTTCTCAAGAAAAATATCTATTCCTATGTGAACATCTTTAGGTTGCCTTCAATATCCTCTATCGTCATCCATGATTTGATTACTTAGCACGATCTGAGGGATTCTAGAGCTGTGAGCTAGGGCGGTTCGACATCTAGAGTTATTATTCCCCCAGCTAATAATAGGAAGTGTCGTATAGAGACTACATGAAGAGATTAGAGTAGGCAGGATGCACCTTTTGGTAGCCATGTGGTGTGCTACCAGGGCGGGAGGAGCATGAATACAAGGCCACATTTCCTGAGATACCTGATGGAGTATTGATCTTGTGGTATGATGGACCATATCTCGTGTTTCTGTTAGTTTTACTCTTCATCAGCTGGAGACATGGGTTATTCTATGACCCCGTGTTTGCATGCATCACCACCAGTTTCTCATCATCCAGGGAACTGGAGTTCTTCTGGACATTCAGGCTAAGGTGGAGGTCGTGGTCGGGGTATTCGGTCACCAGTCGGTCCGTGATAGTAGGGTGGATCAGCTTAGAGCGGTCAGGTCGGGTCACTCAGCTGTGGAGAAGGCCAGACTTTTGCAGTGGAGTAGAACCAGTAGAAGACGAATATAGAACCCTCTACAGTTCGATGTACGATCTTAGTATCCTCATTTTTTCTTTTTCTTTTACGACATAGGGGATGCCTATAACATTATCCCTATTGTGGTTGTGGAGATCCTTGTACTATACATCTTTTCTTCTGTCAATATGTTTACACTTGACACACTATTGGGGATGAGAACATCTAGCGTAATTCATTGTAAGGAGTGACCTCTATATGTTGGTGTATGTTACTTCTTGTGGGACCTCTATATACTAGATATGACGAGCTATGATGTCATTCTCAGGAAGTACCGGTTAGTTCCATTCTAGGAAGTTGTTTATTTTTTTCACCGAATGGGGAGTTTTGTATCACTAGATGGTGGATCTTTTCTTCATAAGGGTGTGTGGGATGTCTAGGCGAGCGGAGATGGTCCACAACATCATGGGTTGGGAGGAGTTACAGCCCGGATTTCTAGTCTGTATCTAACTGATCAATAAAGTTCATAGTTAAACTTTCCTCCAGTGGTGGATCATCTCAGAGATGTCTTTCCAGAAGACTTTTCAGGTTTGCCTCCAGAGCGTGATCTAGAATTTTCTTTTGAGCTTGTTCCAAGAGTGGCACTGGTGTCCATACCTCTTTATCGGATGGCCACACATGAGTTGCAAGAGCTTAAGAGAATGTTAGAGGAGTCACGAGAAAAGGGTTTCATCCAACCCAGTACTTATCCTTGGGGTTCGCATGTCCTGTTAGCGATGAAGGCATACGACACACTCAGAAATTGAGTGGATTATTGGATGTTGAACCATTTGATGGCCAAGAACCGATATCGCTTTCCCATGATTAATGATCTCTTTGATCAGCTTCTAGGAGACCGTGTGTTCTCTAAGATTGAATTGTGGTCAAGTTGTCATCAATTTTATGTTATACCATCTGATATACCTCTTACTACCTTCAGGAGAATGTATGGTGTATGCTATTATGTGGTTATGTTGTTCAGTTTGAAAAACATTCCTGCAATTTTCATGGAACTGATGAACCATGTGTTCCATACTTACTTGGATTCCTTCCTGGTTGACTTCATGGACGATATCTTTGTGTACTCTCACACACGACACAACCATGACACACATCATCAGATCATTTTGAGTACACTGAGGGAGCATCAATTATATTCTATTCTATCAATGTGCCACTTTTGGACAGACCAAATTCACTTCTGAGGTTATGTTATCTTAAATATAGGTGTGTTAGTAGACCCAAAGAACACGAAACTAGTAGTTTCATGGGAGAATCCTAAGAAATTCATTGAGGTACAGAGTTTTCTAGGGCTGGAAGGATACTATGGACTTTTCATACATGACTTTTCACACTTAGCATCACCAATGATGGGTCTAACTAAGATGGGTGTGATGTTCTTAGGGTCAGTTTCTTGTGAGTCCATCTTTTAGGATCTGAAGAGGAGGTTTACGTCAGTACTGATACTAGTCTTACCAGACCCGGTCAAGGGCTATACTGTTTATTGTGATGCATCATGTATTGAGATGGAAGGTGTTCTTATGTAGGGAGATGGGTTTGTTTCATATGGGTCTCGGAAGTCATGGCCACATGAGAAGAATTATCCAACACACGATCTGGAGTTGGAAGCTGTTGTTCATAACAAACACTATTGGAGACATTATCTTATGGGAGAGCACTTTGTGGCCTTCACCGACCACAACTGTCTTATTTACATCTTCACTCTGTGTGATCTGAATTTGATACAGTGGAGGTGTGTAAAGGACATACAGTCCTTTGAAAATTATCTTGCCAACATGCATGGGAAGGGCAACACGGTGGATGATGCGTTGAGTATGAGGACACAAATACATGAAGATCATGAGGCTAGTAGTGAGTGGTAGCTTATATGTATGTTCTCTGAGATGCATTTGGAGGTGCACGATAGACATGGGAAGACTTTTCTATCTTCTGTAGTTTTTATACCTTTCATGATCGAGTATGATTGATGAAGCTATCTGATTATGAAGGCCCAGTCCTACGGGAATGCGTGTCAGGAGAGAACCCTATACTTGGGTGGTCCATAGGTGAGGTTGAAATCATTCATTTCTAGAGACACGTATGGGTGCCAATAGACATACGCGAAGAGCTAATGTGGGACTTTTATTCCTCCGTTTTCACAGTTCATCCTGGCATCACCAAGATGTATCATGATCTACAATGTCAGTATTGGTGGCCAGGTATGAAGAGGGGTATTTCTAGTTTTGTTATGATGTGTTCCACTTGTCATTAGGTGAAGGTAGAGAATCAGCGACCATCAGAGATTTTACAACAATTTCTATTCCCAAGTGAAAGTTGAATGATGTTGTGATGGAATTTGTGACCATTTTTCCAAGGTCGCCTCGCGAAAATGACTCACTTTGGGTTGTCATTGACAGACTCATGAAGTTTCTCACTTCTTAGTAATCAAATAGACCTTCAGTGTTAATGAGATGGGACGGTTGTACATCTGTGATATTCTACATCTACCAGGAATTTCACACTACATTTTTTCAGATAGGGATGCTCATTTTACATCTTGGGTCTGGCAGGGGCTTCAGAAGGCATTGGGTACACAAGTACTTTTGGTTACAGATTATCACCCCTAGACAAATGGCCAGTCCGAGCGTATGATACAGGTTCTTGAGGACATGGTTCGAGCATGCATTTTAGATTTTGGAGGTTCTTGGTAGAATCATATACCTCCTGTGTTGTTTTCCTACAAAAATA
Source organism: Viscum album (assembly GCA_963277665.1). Classification (NCBI taxonomy): domain Eukaryota; kingdom Viridiplantae; phylum Streptophyta; class Magnoliopsida; order Santalales; family Viscaceae; genus Viscum; species Viscum album. The sequence goes on along the minus strand of OY728158.1, from coordinate 368,010,334 downwards.
GTTTTCAAGAAACTATTCATATGGAACCTTATGAGTCTTTGTAGAGTAGGCCCTGTCGATCACCCTTATGTTGGCTGGAGGGAGGAGAGGCAGCTTTGTTGGGACCTCGTCTTGTTTAGGAGACCATAGAGCATATTGTGTTGATTCAGAAGATGATGGATATTGCACAGTCTCTTCAAGAGTCTTATGCTGATCAGAGGAGATGACTTCTGGAGTGCGAGGTTGGGATCTGGTTTTTTTTTATGTCACACTAATGTTGGGAGACAATAGGATTTGGAGACAGGGTAAGCTTTCGTCGAGGTATGTCGGACCATTTGAGATGTTGGAGAGTGTTGGGATGGTTTCATATCAGTTGTAGTAAACTCAGAGGTACCAGGTTATACGCGACATTTTTCTTGTTTCTCAGCTCTGACGTTACTTTTCAGACCCATCTTTTGTCTTTCAACCTGAACACGTTGAGCTCGAGGTGGATGATTGATTTGAGGAGCATCATATCTGGATATTGATCACATTACAAAGGTTCTCTGTGGATAGTCTGTTCCTCTTGTACGAGTTCTACGGAAGCATGAGAGAGTACAAAATGAGACATGGGATAGGGAGGCTACTGTACGAGCTCAGTGGCCGATGTTGTTCGAGGTTTCTTCTTCGACGCCGCATTAGGGAAATTTGTGGTCGAATTTTTGAAAGGGTGGAAGTGTGTATAATGCTGGATCTTCTTTTCAGGTATGATTTTCTTTTTATGGTCGTTTAAAAGAAAATGATGAAAACCTGGAAATTTTCGAAGTACACTCATATACTTAATGAGTACACGACGTGTACTGTGATGCCGCTAGAGGCCATGTGCTGGCCGTGTCATTTCCACACACACGACCATTTGGGGGTGACATAGAGGCACTTAAAGAAGAGTATGGAAAAGGAGAATACACCTCGTGTACATCAAAAGTACACGATGTGTAATTTATTATTTTTTTATTAAACGCACAGGGGATGCATCTAATTTCCAAAGCACACTCCTTTTTGGTCCTATTGGACCGAGAGCACCATATGGTTGCCGATATTCGATGATCCCAAGACCGTGCACCTATCCTCTGAATCAAACACCAGCAGTTGCAATGGAATCACATCATTTAGTTCTTCCTTCTCCCTGAGCATCATTTTTTCAATTCCACGTTTTTTCCAAGTTATCATGGGTTGAATGTTTTATATGTTTTCATATATGTATAATTTTCTAACGAGATTCAAGAGTTGATGATGAAGTATATAGATCACCTAACGCCATGGTAGGTGGTTTGTGCCTTTCCGTTCAAATTCTTTGAGTATTATGTGCAAATTCCACCAATACCATTGAACGGGGTATTGTGTGATTTACTGTTTTACCCATGTTGTTTTCCTACCATGAATCTATGTTTGTGTAGAGGTAATTTGGATATGAATAGGGTTTATTTATATGCATTGGATTTTTTTTCCCATGCATGTTTTGTTTACGACCATTTGGTCCTATTTAGCCTTTGGCTGCTTTACCTGTTTTTCATGCCTGTTTCTCTAAGATGGACAGTTTATTTTCTGACATGCTTGATATGCTGTAGAATGTTAGCCAAGTTGTTCTGTAGGTATACTCTTTCCATATTACACTGATATGCTCATTGACCTGCACAGGGCTATAAGAACCTGGTGTAGTAGACTATAAGGGGAATTGACTGGGTGATCTTTCTCAGAGAGTCTTTGAGCACTTAGGATATATGGGGGATTGACCGAGTGAGCATCCTCAAAGAACCTATAACCTCTTGAGGCTATAAGGTGAATTGACTGAGTGAGAATCCTCAGAGGGTCCTTGTTTTTTTAGACTATAAGGGGATTGACCGCATGGGCTTCCTCAGATAGTCTTTTTTGAATTGCATGACCTGGGATAAAAAGGGAATTGATCGAGTGAGCTTCCTCAAGGAGTCCTAGAAATTGGGGCTATAGGGGTAATTTAATGGGTGAGAATTCTCAGAGATTCCATGAATACCCTAGACTTAATAGGAATGGACTACGTGAGCTTCTTGAAAGTGTATTTTTTTACCATTGACTATGAGGGATAGACTGTGAGTGCATCCTCAAAGAGTCTTGTTATAATCATATACAGAATCAAAGAGGATAGGCTGTGTGCACTTCCTAGAGGGTTACAATTCCTGATTGATCTTTTGACTTGTTGAATTGATTACTGCTTAGTACTTTCATGTTTACTGTTTCATATACTTTTAGCTACCATATATTCACTGACTATTAGGAACAGATCTCTGGGTGGTTGCCTACTGGTATTTAGTCTCAGACCATGTTTGGGCCATGATTTTGGGCACAAACAGATTACATTGTTGCAGGTATAGATTAGGAAAAGTACCCTTACACATTATGTACATGACTTTCTACATAGTTAGAGAGCATGGGACCAAGCCTAGACTTCCGATGCTGAGTAGATGTTATCTTTTTCTTTTTTACTTGGTTCAGTACTGTTTTTATTCATCATTATGACTTGTTTGGATGTTTTTCCTACTCATATGTATCATTCATCATTTATTATACATTGATAAAGTGGTTTATTTTCTCAGTATTTAATTGTTTACTATTTTCGGATAATTACTACATCTTCTATTTCATGTTTGGTTACATCTTCTATGTTCTCTGCTAATTAGGGCATAGTTTCCCTACTATAAGACCCATGGCCCTCACTGCTAGTTGGCATACTATGTCATTTGGGGAAATCCAATTAAGGCCATATGACCAACTAGGTACGGGGGCACCTCTGGGTGGCTTTTGGAACCGGGATGTTATAGACATCAGAGAAATAAAATTATTTAAGACATAATAATAATGTTGTATTTCCTCAATAATGAATGATTTAAATTAATATTACTATAAAGATTAAAATAATATCCAAAACCTGTACAATTATTATTTGATTATTTTCTTTGAACATGAGTCACCTTTCCTTAGTCTTTAATATGTCATGTAATATTAGAAACAAAAAATAATTATATAATAAAATAATATTTTCAAACTATCCTAAAGTGCCCCTCCTGCCCCTTATAAAAAGAACTCACATATAACCCTTTCCTCACACCTCTCAATCCACTTGGATTGTCCAAACTCTACCTAATTAATCTACCTACATCCTTCTATTCCTCCTAGATGGCGAACCTTAAGCAGAATGCACTTCAAGTAAACCTTTTTGTTCAAACCAAAGGGAAATACCTGATTTAAAGGTAACATATTCCCTTAATTTCTTTTGTTTTATTTTACTTCTCCAACCCCATAAAATCATTTTATTTTTTTATTTTATAACAATAAAATTCTTCTAAATATACTAGGACGTTGTTATGAAAATGATTCATACTAAACTTACAAACACCTCTATCAAATGGGTAAAAAACATATTGTTTCTGTGAACGAAGAACTAATCCCTCATGAAACAATGATCATTCAATTTTCTCATACCATCTCATATGGTGGCCATTAAGAAGTAAATTTATTTATATGTGATATATATTATATTTATATTTTTTATTTTCTTCTTTATTTTTCATTTATTTCATTCTTTTACAGTTTCCATAAAGGGTAAACACGATAATTTCGTTTGAGGAAGTGCAGACTACCGCCCCATCAAAGTGATATGACTCATTCCTACCATACATGGAATGTATAAAGGATTGAGTTTCTGAAATTATATATGATATTATTCTGAAATTATAATATACCTATTTATCATTAATTTTTCATTCCATTAAATATGAAATAGAAATGAATTTAGCGTTCATGCATACGTTCGCCTTACCGTCTACATGAACGATGCATTTCATCTCTTATCTCCAAATGTTAGGTAATATTATAAATACATATATATACTGGATATATATGATATCTAAATCATGAATATCATTTAGGAGATAACGGACTTTCGACCACATGGAAATTTTTTAAATATAACAAGATCATTTTTGATACAATTACCAAATATCGACCAACCAACCGTTATTAACCTAAATGATTAAATAATATTTATAACATAGTAGTAAGTGATATAAAAGGAAAAAAATCTGGAAAAACATTCTTACTCAAGTAGAAATCAACTTTAGTTTATTTTTTAGGAGATTAAAGAACGAACGCGTCAATTCGGGCCCGCTGTAAGGGGTTTCCTATCTCACTTTTAATTTTGTGAGATTTCCATTGTTCGCCACATATTTGTTGCATGTGATGTATTGTGAACATACAATTGATATATATTATCATTATTATATTTATATTCATGTAATTCTGTGATATATTTTGTGGTTATTAAATTTTGTTCATACGACTCGATTAATTAAAACGTGGTAGTGGGTTCTCATCTCAGTTTTTATTTCTGTGGGATTCATGATATATTTTCCGTGATTTCATTTTGTGTGGTAGATTTACTACAAATGATTGTGTTATTTATGTAATATACATAAATTTATGGTTAATAACAACTTCATTGATTTATCTTTCTTTCATGGGGTGTTTGATTCGTATGTTACCAAATCGGTAAGGGATCCTTTCGCCCACCTCTTTTTAAAAGACTTGTTTTTGTTATGTATTTTAATTTACATCTTATTATGTTGGGATATGTTATTTTATATCCTTATTGCTGTATATTTTTGTTTATGTGACGAGACACCGTTTTCTCCCTCATGAACAAATTTTCTGAATTTTAATGTGACGTCGTTAGGCTGTCGAATTTTTTGTAAGGGAACTTCTGCACCCAATTTCAATTCTTTGGGTTAAAACTCTACTTCTTGATTATGTAGTGCTATAAATATCTGTGAATAACCTATGATTTATTTTCACTTAATATCCAATTATATTAGGTGTATTTCTAATTTTCACACATATTAATGTCATTTATTTATCCTTAATCTAAGGATACTATCTTTGTATGGGATTCCATTTCAATTTACATTCCATTGAGACTTCATTATTGTTATGCACCAATTCACTCTTATATGTTGTATATATTGTCCTTTAAAATATTATATCACGAATCCCTTTATTTTCATGATATAAAACATTCTTCCATAAACTATTGACTCAATTATATGTATTCAAACGTTTCTCATTTTTTAAGAAACTTAAATTAAAGTATTGGTTAATTGTTTTAATGATTTATTCTTATAAATATTTAACTTTAATGTTCATGTTTTGAAAATGGATTTTAAGATTTATTTATCTTCACAATAATGTTTTAAAATTTTGATTCATTTAAAAGTACTAATGTTGTATGGGAAACATTGATTCAAAAATATATTTATTAAATGTTTTAAATGGGATTGAAAATGGTGTGATAAAGAATTGTTTATTTCCTTATCTTGAATTGATATATTGTGATTGGAATGTTGAAATATTATATTTCCTTTATTCGGGTGTTATATGTTATGATTTTGTTATTGTTATTGGGAATTGTTTATATATACGGGTGGTTCTAGGACAAACCAATGGTGGGTGAGACCGATATATCTCTCCAATTCATTGGTTAAAATTTTTTAAATAAAATTGAAGGGCAAAGACCCCAAAATTGAATTAAAAAGGATAGAACCTCTTTTCTATTTGGGAAATAGGGAACCCATTACAAGAAGGGCAAGATGCCTTAAAGACAAGAGTCAAAAATGTCTGACAAGTAAAAAAGAAGCAATGTCCAAACAAGAACTGGAAATCCCCATCACCCCCCTTTCTAGACATTTCCATAGTGAGATCAGTCATGAAAATATGTCACCCCCTCTAACAAGAGTTGAACCGTGCGGGCAGTACAACAAGGCAAAGAACCTCTACAACCCACAAAGAAAGTGGAGGAGAGCCGGATGAAGGATTCCAGCACACACTTCTCTCTTTCGTGCCGCCCACCTAACAAAGCATGAAAGAAACTTCCATCAATTTCAACCTGATGCAATGCAAAAAAAAGAAATAAATCACTGAGAAAAAGTCATGATGAGTCACCCATTCGTCCATCAATGTGATGACTCATGGTTGGATGATGGGCGTCAACACACCCATCCCTCTTTTGAGGCCGCCAACCCAGCGGTACCAATGAGATCCACACCAAATGCAATAAGAAAATAAATTATCCATAAGAGGACTTCTCCTCAAGAACTCGCAGAACCAAGGCGACAAAACAGTCCAGTGCAAGAAACCTTCTGATCCAAAGTAGCATGCAGAAAACCAAGAGAAACACACACACAAAAATTGTGAAAAAAACCAAGACAAAACACTTCCAACAAGAAATTGAAGCAAGTGCTCATCCAAACCAAGCCCTTCAATGGAAGAAAATTCACCCAACATCAGATACATAATCCCATCCTGAGAAGGTAGTAACCAAGGTATCTCGACAAGAATGAAGAAACTGATCCCCTATAAATCAAAGTCTGCATTCCTCCTCCAATACATCAGAAACCATCGCTCGATGGACCAAGCCCAGATGGTTTCTTTCACAATCATGCAAGGAACTATAAATACTCCATTCGAATAAGAGCCACCATCGAAAAATCTATGATGTCCATATTTGAAGAAGGATCCAGTTGTAGAGACGAAATTATGGACTGCTGCAAGATGACTGTTGCCTGCAAGTCCTTAGAAGAGGTCTCGCAGAGAGCGCCTCGAACACCACCAGAGATCCAAAAGAACGAAGACCAAGGATAAACACATAGAAGATGAAAGGCGCAACTGATTAAGGGGAAAAGAATAGATAAAACTGTTTCAAAATCGTGGGGACGAGCTAGAGGTGCGATGCAAAAACCGACGAAGAGAGGACCGCCGGTGGGAGAAGCCGATGCCGGATCAAAGAGCCGACTCTTGGTTACGGAAACCACCAGAGTAGAAACACTAAAGCTGCTACTCTCTGGGAGATTGTGGCACCATTGTCCTGATTAGTTGAATTCATTAGTTAACATGACAGAGGTAAAAGTTAACATTTCACATAAGATATTTAGGGAATATATTGTGATGGGTATTCCAAATGTAACTTCTTACGTAGTTGTGAATGTTACAATGTATGTTTTTTATGGATTCCACAAGTTACCATAATGATTTATGATTTCTATGTGTTACTCATAAATCATACGACTTCATGAGGTATGTAATGAATAAAATATCTGGTTTCATTGATTTGTATTTATTGATGGTTTAATGTTTCCTTTTCTTATTTTATATGCCTTACTGAGATTCTTATGCTCTCCCAAATTTTTGTAATGTTTTTCACAGATCGTAATATTGAATATGGTCAAGGATGGGTTCAAGAAAAAGCCATTTTTTCTGTAACATGGAAGTAGACATGTTTTTTAGAGTATTTACTTTATAAGAATATGTATACTGATTATATGTGTTTACTTTGTATCTTTTGAAATGTAATGTAATAGATATGGATTATTTCTCAATAACTATAAGCCTGAAAAGATCCTCAATGTGATTTCTTTATATAACTCATTATTATGTAATGTTTACGGTCGGTCCCTTATAGTTGGAATCAAATGACAGTTTGGATAACTTTTGTGGTTAGGGTATTGTTTAAGCGTAAGTGACATAAACATAATGGTTAGAATATTGTAATGATTCCTAGTTTATTTAGATAAACTAAAAGAGTTTAAGATAATCTGAAGAAGCATGTTTTAGTGTTTTCCATCCTCAAAAGAGAGTATATGATGATTTTTCTGATATAATCACACTGAACATTTTGGTTTTAGTCAATGGATGGATCTAGAAGGCATCAAATTAACAATTGATGTGATGAAAACTGTGACAGTTTTCCGAATAAGAAACTGAATGAAATGAAAGCTGCAATGAGAACTGTTTCTGTGATTCCCAAACAACTATCTGGAGTCATGATCTACCACCAAGACCATAGATATTTTTATAAGGCATCATATATGAAGACAAAAATTCCCAACTTATATTCATCTAATAATGAAAATGGTATGTATATTCAAAAAACTATATGTCAAGGATGTGGAAATTTTTTTTTTGAAAATTCTTCAATGGGATAGAAAGATGAAATATATGTGGAAATGAATGTCAAAAAGCAAGATCCTTCCATGGAAAAATGAAGCATCCAGTTAAATCCATGAAATGGAAAGATGTTATTTCTGATGGATTAATTGAATGTTTTAAATATGGTTCTCAGGGTCATTATTCAAATAGATGTCCTATGAAGAAGGTTCTGGAATGGGATCAGCGTGATTGTACAAATATATGTTTACTAATACCTAATGCCAATTTATTTGAAGATAAAGAAACTTAAAATGACCAATGAAAGGTCTGAATTATTTCTTACCTAATTTTTTGACATTATTGAATCTTTAGATAAGTATAATTATTTTGTTTGTAAGAATGATGTGTTAGGGAATAGGATGGAAAATAATGGATCATGGATCATGAAGAATGTTGGATGAGTAAAAATTATAAATATAATGGATTAAAGGGTTATTGTACATATTAGGATGATGAAATGATTATGATATTGAGGATATAGTGATGATGGTATTACTTTGGAAGACATTTTGTAGTATGAGTAACCATGAAGATTGAGATTTGAAACTAATATTCAATAAATTGATATCTATTATTTTGTGGAGTAATGGTTCAAATATTATTTTAGTAGAATATATGTTATTATTGTGACAATAATGTGATTTGAGTTATTTATGGAAATGATTATCCTATCATATAGAATAAGTTATTAGGTTAATTACACTTCATTATGAGATTTTATGATTAGTCGATGTTTTTTGAGATAAATGATAAGATTTATGTGGAAGAATATGTGATTAAATCCTTCTTAGTTTTTGGTTTAAATCATAGATTAAATTATTTTGAATAATTTTATGTACAATTGTATATTCAATGGTCTTTATTGAACATTGGGTTCTTCTTGCTAAATTTTAGAGATTAAGAGTAGTATTTATTTTTATAAATGATTATCCATTTGGGGATTATATGATCTGGTCCTAACCAATTTAAGATTTTGTTGATGTCTAAAGATATGGGAAATATATTTTTCATATTTTTTAGATTAAGTGATATATAGATGTTGAATCTAGTAGTTCAAGCACGACCATTTCATCTCGAATACTTACCATTTGAAGAAAATATTAGATTGTGGTAGAATTTTATTAAAGGATAACACTCTACATGACATGTTAGTATATATCCTTGTGATATTAGTCTAGTTATTAATAAAATTAATCAGCTCTATGAAACGGATCTTGAAGCTAAAATGTTATAAGCTCCCTTTTATCATCAATCTATTACATAACCACAAATTTATGGTATTGTGGTGGTTATCTTTCTGTGATCAATTTCTTTATCACACTCTATTAATCAATGAGTGTTAGTTTCTCTTCCATATCCATTTTTTCATATAATCATAGTATCTTTTGTCTTGGGTGGCCTTTGTACTTCTCTTATTTTATTTAAAAGTGATATTATTATTGACTCTTTTTCTGATATGGGACATTCAATGAAGTTTCAAAGACCAAATTTAAAAAAGTGAAGACACAATTCCCAAAGGGGGGAAGTATATAACATCTTAGGTAAATAAAGAATATAAAATTTATATATTATGTAATATATGTTAATTAAATATTAACTTTAATTTAAAGGGGATTCTATGTTTGATGGCATACCTGATACGCAACAACAGGTTTCTTTGAAATCTTACGTTGCAGACAACGTTGAGTTATACTGAAAATTAATATAATAATATTTCTATTTTAAATGGTAGTTAATGAATAGACATTGTATTCTAGAGAATGAATATATCTAATAAAAATAAGATTATATAAGTTTGTCAAATGTATTTACATTTATCCAATAAATGTTAGAGTCTTAAAAAAAGAAAGAATCTTATTTTAAGCATAAATACTCTAATATTTATTAAAAGATCGGTTTACAGCCTTTTGATGGAGAACCATATTTAAATATAGTTTTTGTCACTTTTATATGTTATATTTTAAAAAATAATATTATTCATTTGTATCAGTACATAAATATTTACATTGGATAATTTTTTGGTATTTTTCTAATTAAGTTCAATTTTTTATGTACAGTAAATAATACTATATTTTAATTCAAAACTGCCTTTTAATATAATTTATTTTTATGGATATATTATCTTTATAAATAGTTATAAAGTTAAATTAGATTATATTTTTGCCATTTAATCATATTTTGTTCATTGGATGTAATTTCAATTTGGAATTAGACATAAACATGTGTCAATCTTATGATAGTTATTATTTCTTAAAAGCAGGCTTTTTGTTTTGACAAAGAGAATTAATTTTAAATTAAATTCTTCCTCTTATATTTTTTGAATTTGGAAATATGGTTTCTATATTTGGAATAAGGAGTTCCATATTGTGTAAATAGTTAAATTGTTTTTAAAATTATGTATATTTATTTTAGTAAAAAATTTATTTACAATGGTTAAAGGGTAAATCAATAAAATTAGGGTAACCAAATATTCTTCTAATAAAATAAAATTTCTTTAAATGGTTCCCTAATCCTATTAGATGGTACATTTCTGAGCATTGGAATCCATGGGTTGTGTTTGGGAACCCATGGTGCCACATGGGAGTGATAATGACGCTTTATATTAATTAATTAAAAGTAATGACAAAAATGACATAAACATATATCTTTTAGTAAATAAACTTTTACATGGGGTTATATAAGTTGTCAATTAGACTATAAAAAATCATTAGAAATATATAAATATTTCCTACATCATTATATTTTTCTATAATATTTTAATATCATATAAATAAAATTATTTAAGACACAATAATGATGTAGTATTTACCTCATTATTGAATTATTTAAATCAATAATACTATAATGATTAAAATATTATAAAAAACATACCCAATTATAATTGAATGATTTTATTTAGAATAGGAGTAATTTTATATTTGACTGTAATATGTTTTGGAACTTTAAAATACGAAAATAAATATATAATAAAATAATATATTCAGACATTTCTAATGAGACCCTCCTCCCCCTTATAAAAAGTTCTCACTTATAACCAATTTATCACAATTCTCAAGCCCCATGGCTCAACCAAACCCTAACCAAATAATCCCTCAAAATTATTATATTCCTCCCAGATGCCATACCCTTTCCAGAATGAACCTCATGTAAACCATTTGGTTCAACCAAAATGTAGATACCCAATTTAAACGTAATGTGTTATCTTTAGTTCTTTTGTTTTATTTTTCTTCTCCAACCCCATAAGCTATTTTTTTATTTTATATTATTTTTCCATCTTCCCATACCACCTATTATTGGGGAAATTAAGATGGAACTGTATTTATATGTGGTATTTATTATATTTATATTTTCTCTTTAATTCATTAATTTTCATTTATAGCATAACTTTATGGTATCTTTAATGGTCAATTGACATAATTTCATTTGAGAACGTGCTGACTACCGCCCCCTCAAACTGATATTACTCGTTTATGCCATACATGGAACATATAAAAGATAGAGTTAGTAAAATTATATATGATATTATTCTGGAATTATAATATACCTATTTATCATTAATTTTTCATTCCATTATATATGAAATATAAATGAATGTAGCATTTATGCGTACGTACGGCTTACCATCTCCATGAACGGTGCATTTCATTTCTTATCACCAAATTTTATGAAATATTATAAATACATACATATACTAGATATATATTATATATATGATATATAAATCATGAATATCATTCTGGTGATAAAGTAATTTTGATCACATGGACAATTATTGAATATAACAAGTTCATTATTGACTCAAGTTCCAAATATAGAAAAAAACGACCATTATTAGCATAAATTATTGAATAATATTTATAACATGGTAATAAGTGATATCAAAGTAAAAATAAACTTGAAAAAGTTTCTTACGCATGTATAAATTAACATTTATTTATTATTCAGAATATTAATGAACAAACAGGTCAAGTCAGACATGAGGTATGGGGTTTCTTATCTCACATTTAATTCTGTGATATTCCCATTGTTTGCCAATTATTTATTACATGTGGTGTATTTTGAACTTCCATTTTATATATATTATCATGGTTATATTTATATTCATGGTATTTTGTGACTGATTTTGTGGTTGTAAACTTTTGGTCATACGACATGATTGATTACAATGTGGAAGGGGTTTCAATCTCACATTTTAGTCCCGTGAGATTCATGCAATCGTTGCCAATATTTCCATTTATATAGTGGATATACTTCCCATGATTATATTACTTCTTTAAAATACTTTAGTTTTTGTCTACATACATCTTCATTGAATTTTCTTTCTTTCAGGGGTGTATGTTTCATATGATACCAAATAGGTAGGGGATCCTCTCACCCTCTACTTTTTAAAAGACTTCTTTTTTGTTATGTCTTTTAATTTAAATATTATTATGTTGGGATAAATTATGCTATATCCTTATTTCTGTAAATTTTATGTCTATTTTATACCCTTTTCTCCCACATAAACTCATTTTCAAAATTTTAATGTGACGTCGATGGGCTGTCGAATTTCTCTAAGGGAATTTCTTCACCCAATTTCATTTCGTTGAGTTAAACTTCAACTTCTTGATTATGTAATTCTATGAATATATTTGAATAATCTCTTATTTTTTTACACATAATATTTACTTGTGTTGGGTTAATTTATATTTTTCACACATATTAATGTCATTGATTTATCCTTAATATAAGGATATCGTCTTTATAATGGATTAAATCCCAATTTACATTACATTGAGACTTCATTGTTTTTATGCACCAAATAAATCTTATAGGGTGTATATAATGTCATTTGAAATACTATATCACGAATAAATTTATTCTTATTCTATTATAAAGATCTAATTAAATGTTATTCCTCAATAACTTGTATTCAAGAATCTCTCATTATGTTAAAAACTATTTAATTAATATATAAGTTAAAATGTTTTAAAGATTTATTCATATAAATATTTATCATTGATGTCTATGTTTTTAAAAAAATTAGTTTTTTTTATATGTACATTAATGTTTTCAAATGATGATTCATTTAAAAGTTTCAAAGTTTTATGAGACACTTTGAGTCAAAAATATCATTATTAAATGTTTTAATTGGTGTTTAAAATATTTTGATAATGCATTGTTTATTTTATTATATTGAATAGATATATTGTGAATGGAATGTGGAAATGATATCTTTAACACCACAATATTTCATTGTACATTATCCCATTAAAGTAATTCAATAGCTTGCACTCCACTCATCACCAAGTTTGAGCCCACCAAAACTTAGCATACTAGTCGTTCAAAAAATCATTTGTGAATAATATTAACTGCTTTTTGAATATTATATACCCTATTTAATTTTAACATCCATATTATGTGTTTCTTAGACATAATTTATGAAAAAAATCATTTTTTTCAGATAAAAGATGTATTTTTCACAAAATTCAACTTTACAACCTTTTAATGGGGAACCCTTTTTTAAAAACAAAATTTCACACTATTATATATTCAATTTAATGAAATAAAAATCTTTTTTAAATGCGGGACATAAAAATATAGGTTGGATTAATTTTCATACTTTTCTGATAACATTCATATTTTGACGAATAGTGAAAAATACTATGTTTTAATTGACAACAACTTTTTTAATCTAAATAAATTATAGTGTCAAATTATTCATTTAAAAGGTTTTTGAGTATAATTAGATTATATTTTCACCATTTAATACAATTTAAGTCATTATAAGTAATTTCCCATTCAAATTTGACATAAACACATGTCAAACTTTTGATAGTTTTTACATTTTAAAATAAGTTTTTTTGTATTGACAACTCAAATTAATTTTAAATAAATAAACAAAAATTTAATGTTTTTAATTTGGTAAAATAGACTTAATTTTTGAATTCAGAATATCAAAATTATATTTTTCTGAATATTTGGTATTTTTCTGAAATCTTTCAATTCACGATGAATAGTGAAAAACATTGCATTTTTATTTAAAACAGACCATTAATTTAAATAGATATTTAAATTATTTTCATTTATTTTAATTAAATTTAGATATATAATACCTATATATATTAAATTTTATATATTGGATTCATTTTACAGTAAAATTAGATATATTAAATTTTATTAAACTTTTAAACCTCTTTTACCCACCTCCTAGGAGCATTTGCAAATTTGAAAAAAACTTAATTTCACCAGTTCTATTAGTTGAATTTTAAAGATCTCAGAAACATTGTTATAATAAGTATGTTAAATTTTGTTCAATAAGATAAAATAATTTTTGTGAATAGTAACTTTTTACTTTTATTTACCACGGTTAAAAATAAATAGGGTAATTAAGGGAAAAAATGATATCATAGTTACCCTAAAACATTTTATAATTTTATTGGATATTTATAATTCGACCAAAAAAACCTTAGGAATAAACAATTATCCTCTTTGGTCCAATTGGATTAGATTATGACATTTATTATTATTTTATTTAAAGAATACTTAAGAGTTAAATTCAATGATTAATAAATAATCCATTTTTAATATAGGGTTACACACAATATAAATTTTCCTACAAATATTAATCAGAAAGATAAAACAATTTCCTAAATAATGGTATTTTATTTATTATTTTGAGACAGTAATTAATTAAATTTAATTACGACACAATGATGATGTAGTAATTACCGTACTACTGAATTATTAAAATTATTGATATTATAAATATCCAAATAAATGTAAATTGAGACTTATGATGAATTCCACTAATTTTAAAAGTTAATATGACATGTTAGGGTTAGTTAAAAAAAATTATTTTAAATGATAATGTTTTTATTGCTTTCATAAAAATCAAATACTAAAAAGTGTCAAAATTAACATAATTGAGTTGTTTAAAAAATTATTATATTACTAATTTATATAATATTCCTAAAAATATAAGGATCAACCAACAGATTTATATAAGGTTATATATTATTAATTATCCACATGGGGTTCTCCTGACTTATTATAGAATTTCTATTAACCATATAATATAAAAATACAAAGAGACATGGTAAATGTCGAACTATTTAACTAATATTTAGATCTAAATGATATGGTTAATATGATTTCATAAACCTATATAAAATCTATTGGTTGAGATTTTTTAGACCCATACCTACCTTATCCTTGAAATAATTCATTTTGTAGCCATTAGAAATCGAAAATGACTTTATTATAAAATAATATTTCAATCATTTTCTAAAGTGAACCTCACATCTCTTATAAAAGATAACTTCCCCTTCTCTTAATTTCACACCCCCAAAGCCATTTGACTCAGCCGAAACCTGCCTAAATCTCCTAAAAAATCTCTCACATTAATAGAGAGTACTTAATTTGATCCTTAATCCAGCCTAAGAATATTATTTGATCAAATCAATATGAAGAACCCAATGAAGAGGTAAATATTGCATCACCTCTTTCAAGTTCTTTTCTTCATCCACTTCCTCTTTATTTGTTGTTTACAACCTAAAAAACTAAATCAAGTACCTTATACATACAAATATTATATTATAAATATGTTTAAACCACATTCATTATTCAATCCATCCTATAAATGAAAAAGTGAGCATATGTGTGTATGTAAGGCTTACCGACTGCACGTCGTGGTGTAGTTTATTATTCAAACACATTATTATTTGGATGGGTATTATAATGAGTATAACTCTTTCAAGTAATAAATATAGCATGTTAATGATTCTATATCTATAATATACAAACCAATTACATATGATTTGACCATCAATATAATGATATTATCGCTCATGCGTACGTATGGATTACCGTCTCCACGATGCGACGAGATTCATTTCCAGCTTCACAATTCAAAGATGATAAAATATATATATATATTATTAATAAGTCTGTAACATATGACATTATAATTCTAATACATATATATATATATATATATTTAATTACATATATCTTATTCACATACTTCTGTTCAGTACGATGTGAAAACAGAAACAACGTTTATGAGTACGTACGACCTACCATCACCATAAACGGTGCCTTCCATTTCATATATCTATCTATTATAAATATTAATATTCTAAATATATATGATATATAGTTAGATTATTAAATTCTAGAGGTATTTAAATACTGATCTAAATGATATGATCAAGAATAACAAGTTAAAACACGTATGATAATGAAAGAGATTATTACCCGAAATGTTAATTAAACATGGAAATCATTATAAAATGGTTTGTATAAATTCTCAAGTGAATATTGTATGATATAATAAATATGAATATGGTTATGGTGTAATTAATTAACATAATATAGTCATTATATAAGAGGTTAAATTTACCCTCGACCAAATGAGAGTGAAAGGTAAGGTTCAATTATACAATTTCATTATTATCCGAGGTTGTTTTTACGTGAGTATCTATTGGGAAATATTTATTTTCCTTGTCAATGTTTCATAAAAGTGTTTACGAAGGGTTTATTTATATGATACTATTTTACTAAAACATCATTGTAAATGTTTTAATTATTTATTCTTCTAATCATCTCCCATAAATGTAAATGTTTTAAAAATGATTTTAAGGATTTATTTATATGGACATGAATGTTTCAAAATTTTAATTTACTCCAAAAGATTCAAATTGGTATGGGACACTTTGATTCAAAACTATCTTTTAAATTAATTCTTTTATAAATTATGTGGCTTTTAAATTAATTCATGAAAAAGGGATGTATCTCTCAATGAATTTTAAAAATCATTTTCATCTATGTCAACATCCATTGATGGATTTTAAAAATGATTGATATTGACTTATTATGATAAAAATCATCCATATTGTATGAATGTTTTTTGATATGGTTGAATATGGATGTGTTATTTTCATACCATTCATAGTTTATGGTTAAATTATTGACATTTCATATGCTAGTTCTAATATTAATCTTTGTGTTATATTTCAATCTTTTTATATGAGGAATGTATTGGACATTAAAAGTTATGGGTGGAGCACGCCATAGCTCTTCGATTCATTAGTAGGACTCATGAGACAATTAGTCGTGGAATTGGCTGAGGAATTTCCTAATTTGATATATGGTATTGGCTGAGGCCCTGACCATTTTAGATGTCTTGTCCGAGTCCTTGAAAAAATGTTTCATAATATATGTCATTATGCATTCCTTCATTATGAAAATAATATTGATGGTTTATGTGGTTATTCAACTAGTAGAATACCCATGACTGCATTTCATTATGGCATATTTTACTCAGCTCATATTTCTTCCATAAGGTGTTCATGTTTATTATTTAAGGCATGTGTTTTAATTTATTCATCATGCCAATCGTTTATGTTATATTTAGTTAAATTTTTTACCCTTACTGAGCATCTGATATCACCCCTTTCTTATGGTTTGTTTCCCCAGGATTCCAAGAAGTGTTTTATGATTGTTATGTAGGGTTAATAAAAATTCATTAATAACATTTCCAAATAACTATATATGATGTGTTTTATGATTGAAATTTTATTTAAAGTTAATGTGTGTAATCTATTTTCCATGAATGATAAACGGATCAGTCCATCAGAACATGATTCCTTGTAATCAAGCCAATGTATAAAAATAATGCACTGAATCTGCAGTTTTGGGTTCGTGGTGTTAAATTATCTTTACTTTATTCTTGTGTTATGAGTTATGATTATGTTGTTATTATTGGGAATTGTTTACATATACGGGTGGTTTCGTGACAATCCTAGGGCAGGTGAGCCCAAGATAGCTCTCCACTACATTGGGTAACATGATGGAGGTAAATGTTAATGTTTCTTCTAAGAGATTTATGGAATATACTATGATGGGTATTCCAAATGTAACTCCCTACGTAGCTGTGAATGGTACAATGTATGTTTTATATGGATTACACAAGTTACCTTTTTGATATATGATTTCTATGTGTTATTAATAAATATTACAATTTTATAAGGTATGTTATGATTAATCTGCTTTTTTGTAGATTAGTATTTATTTATTGGTTATAGTTTACTATTGTTATTTTATAACACTTACTGTGCTTTTTATTCTCACCAAAAGTTCTGAAATGATTTTCATAGGACTTAAATATGAATAGGGTAAAGGATGGGATAAATGAAAAGTCATGTTTTCTAAAATAGGGAACTGAACATTTTTGTGAGATTTTATTTTATAAAAAATTAATAATTTTTAGAAGTGTTTACATTGTAACTTTTTAAATGTAATTTAATAAGTATGGCCTAATTTTCTAAAACTCTAAACCTGAAAAGATCCTCAATATGAATTCTTGACATAACTCAAGATTATGTAATGTATAAGGTCGGGACCTTATAATTAATGTGATAGTTTTATTAACTCTTTTTCCAATGTGGTACTTTTAATGAATCTTTTAAGCCCAATTTTATATTTACAAGGACATAATTCCCAAAAGGGGGAAGGATGTAACATCATTGGTAAATAAAGAATATTAAATTTACATATTTATTAATAATTGTGTATTAATTATTAATTTTACATTGAAGGTGATTTTTTGTTCGATGGCGTACCAGATACACAACTATAAGTTTATTTTAAATGTTACGTTGCACACAAAGTTGAGTTATACTGAAAAATAATAATATAATATTATTATTTTCAATAATAGGTAACGCCTAGCCATTGTAATGGCAGGAACGAATTGAACTAACTACAAAATAATTACACATGTTTGTTAAATGTTTTTACATTTATCCAATAAATTTTAGAGCATTAAAATAAGATAGAATCCTATTTTAAGCATAAATACTATAATATTATTTAAAAATAAAGTTTACTGCATTTTGATCAAGAAACCTTTTTAAATCTAGATTTTGTTAAATTTATTTAGTCTATTTGAAAAAATAATATTCTTCTTTAAAATAAGGATAACAAAATTTACTTTTGGATAAAATTTTGGTATTTTTCTGATAATGTTCATTTTTTTAATAGTGAAAAATACTTTATTTTAATTCAAAACTACCTTTTAAAATAAATTTTTTATATGGTTAGATTATCATTATAAAAGGTTTTATAGTGTAATTATGTTATATTTTAACCATTTAATCCAATTTTTGTCATTTAAAGTAATTTCACTATTAAAATTTGATATAAAAAAGTGTATATAATTTTATAGTTATTATTTCTAAAAAACACGCTTTTTGTTTTGACGACGAGAATTAATTTTAAGTTAATTTTTTCCACATTTGTGTTTTGAATTTTGAAAAATTGATTCCATATTTGTAATCTTGAGTTATAAATTGTATAAATATGTATCTTTTATTTTTATACATTATGAATATTTAGTTCAGTAAATATTATATTTACCATAGTTAAGGGGTTAATCGAGTAAATTAGCATAAAATACTATTATAATAATTATAATTATATACTAACATGTATTCCAATATTAATATATGATATATGTCTGGCAGTGGGCATTCTTGGGTTGATTTGGGGAACCCATGGATACACTTAAGTGTGATAATGACACTATATTTTAATTAATTTAATGTGACACTAGTGTAGAAAACGTTTATCATGGCAGCATTTTTGACATCGGTTATATATAACCGCTGTGGAAAATGGTGATACAGGATTTATGATGTCGGTTATTTTATAACCGATGTGATAAATCTATAATGCCCATTTATCACGTCTGTTATTTTTTAACCGACGTGATAAATCTCCAAGATTGGATTTATCACGTCGGTTAAAAAATTACCCACATGATAAACCGACAACCCTTGATTTATCACGTCATTTACATTATAACCGAAGTGATAAACTTAAAAAAAAGCGGTTTATCACATAAATTATTTTATAACTGATGTGATAAATCAAGGCTCGGGGGTTTATCACGGATGTTATTTTATAATGGACGTGATAAAATTAAAAAAGAAATTGGTTTATCATGTCGGTTGTAAAATAAAAGACATGATAACCTGAGTGCCGATGATTTCCCAAGTTGGTTATAAAATAACCGACATGATTAATCAAGTCTCAGTGGTTTATCACATCGGATATTTTATAACAGACGTGATAAACCCTTTAAATGATTTATTGGGACCCGTATGCGTATCTATTTTCTTCGATCTGTGGCTTGCAGCTTGTCTCTCTCGCATGGAAAACCTAGAAACCCACCTAGAACTCGTTACCTCAAGGTTGTTTTTCCTAGATCCTTAATAATCTTTATTATTATAAAATCTATCATATCAACTTGCAATCCCTCAGTAAGTCTTCCAACCCGCCCCGATATCATTTATTATTTTTTGAGGATGTTGTAAATTCATTTTTATTATTTTGTTTACTTTGATTGTAATTTTCAAGTTTATAATCTAATTTCTCACATATTTATGTATTTTTTCAATGCATCTTGATAGTTAATATGATCACAGAATCAGCTTAATTTTTTTAAAATGAACAATGGTTTTCTATTAAGAAAATTTTGGTGAATAAATTCAAGATTGTATATCATTTTGTCATTATGGGTTGATCCATTAAGGGTTTTGTATCATCATTTTGTCATTATGGGATTAGCCAACAAAGGTTTTGTATAATTCAATGTTTATGGTTTTTCTTTTTTCTCTTCTTAATTTTTTTTCTTGTTATTAAAAATAATAACTTTTAAATATGTTTGATTTCATTTTTTTATATTTCAAAAAAAATTTGCATTAAAATTATGATATTTTTCATTTAAATATAGAATTTTCTTTTCTTTACAAGATGTATATTTTTGAGATTTTTTATAGGTAATAATGACTCCATGTTGGATTAAGACACATCAAATGAGTAATGAATATGAGGAAGGTGTTGATGCTTTATTGAAATTTTCTAGATGAAATGTTCCATGAAAAGTCATTTTTTTCTGTCCATGCCTGAAATGTTTGAATATGAAGAAGTTGAAAATTAGAGAGATCAAAGATCATCTGCTTTGACATGGTTTTAATCCAAGTTACAGCCCTTGGATTTGTCCTGGTGAAACTAGATAGAATGTCATATCTATTGATGATGATGATTTGAAATATGACAACTCAGATGGAATTGAAGAAATGATTTGTGATATTGTAGCACAACAAATTGAGATATAACCGAAATTTTCACGTCTATATGGTGATGCTGAATACCATTTCATCCTGGTTGTACATATTTTATGGTTCTTTCGGTAGTGTTAGGATTGATTAGCCTGAAGGAGAAACATGGATGGAGTGACAAAAAATATTACGGAGCTGCTACAATTGTTGATAAACATTCTGGAAATAGAAAACAATCTTCCATAATCACATTATAAGGTGAAAAAATATTATTCCCGATGGGAATGGGATATAAGAAAGTGCATGAATGTCTGAATGACTATATATTATATAGGAAGGAATGTGAATTTCTATCAGAGTGTCATAAATGTTGCACATCACTGTATAAGTTGAATGAAAAATCACAGGTTGATGTAGAGATTACAAATATCCCTGCTAATGTTTTTTGGTGTCTTCCTATAATTCCTAGTTTGAAACATTTATTTGATAACTCACATGATGAAAAAAGATGATGATGGCTTGCTGATGAGAAGATATGTGATGGAAAAAATTCGTCATTTAGGTGATTTTCCACAAGGGAAGAAAATTGATGAGCTGTATCCATCATTCGAAAATGAAATAAGAAATCTCGAACTTGGATTGTGTGCAGATGAAATGAATCCATATCGTAGTCTTAGTAGCACACATATTTCATGGCCTATTGTATTGGATATTTACAACCTATATCCTGTTGTTTGTATGAAGTGAAAATATGTCATGTTGAGTACAATGATCTCTGGTCCAAATCATCCCGAAAATTATATTAATGTTTTATTGTCACCATTTATTGATGATTTGAAACTTTTATGTTAGGATGGTTTAAGAGTACATGATTCTTATAAAATGAATTATTTTCAACTGCATGCAGTGCTTATGTTCACTATTAATGACTTCCCATCATATGAAAATTTTTATGGATACAGTGTTAAGGGGAATAAAGCATGTCTGATTTGTGAACAATAGGCTTCATATTGTCAATTGCATCGTAGGAGGAAAATAGTCTATATGGGGTCATAGAATGTTTTAACGTATGGATCACTCATATAGAAGACTAAAAAAGTAATACCATTGGTCACAAGAATTAGATATTGCTCCAAAACCTTTATCCCCTAATGAGTATTTTCAGAGGGTGAAAAACCGTGATGTGATATTGGGAAAGACACATAAATATGGTAATGATAGATATGTTTGGATGGAAAGGTAAATATTTATTGAGTTACCATATAGGAGATATCATAAAGTGAAGCATAATATTGATGTCATGCATGTGGAGAAGAATATCAGCAATAGTTTTATATGAACATTGTTAAATATTAAAGGAAAGACTAAAGATGGATTGAATACACGATTAGACATACTATAAATGGGAATATGTTTGTATTTAGCTCTGACTTCTAATAGAAGACGATAATTTCTTCCTCCATCTGGTCATACATTATCCAATAATGAGAAAATTAGCTTCTCTCTGTGTCTTCATGATATCAAAGTGCCTCAAGGTTATTCTACAGAAGTGAAAAGAAAATCTCTATGAAGGATTTGAAGTTAATAGGTATAAAATCTCATGATTTTCATGTCATGATGCAACAATGTCCAATGGTTTCATTGCATGGAATATTTCCTATCTCTGTCAAAAACACAATAACGAAGGTGTGTTATTTATTCATTTCAATTTGTAACAAGGTGATTGATAGGAATTCTTTTAACATTTTGGAATCGGATGCAATATTTATAATTTGTCAATTTGAAATGTATTTCCCTACATCTTTTTTTGTTATAATGGTGCATTTAATGGTTCATATGTTTCAAAATAGAAGGATACGTGGACCTGTATATCTTTTTTGGATGTATCCTTTTCAGAGGTATTTGAAAATATTGAAGGGGTGTGTTAAAAATCCTTATCGACCTGAATCATCCATTATTGAAAAATATATCTCTGAGGAGGTTGAAGTGTTTTGTACGAAATACTTGTCTCAAGTAGATCACATAGGTTTTCCTATATCTCATCATTAACGAGTTAATACTGAGGGAAAGGGGATTCATTGATTGAAAGTCTAATAATTATCAGCTCAACAGATGAAGAAGGTATATTTATACATCTTGAATAACATAGATAATGCTCAACTGTATATCACATTACATATTAAGGCATTGAAACAATGTCATCCAAAAATGAATGAAATGTGGATTTTGAATGAGCACAACAAAATTTTTTTGACATGGTTTAAAAATACCCTACTTGATAGATTAGATATCTCAAAGATGATAAGATGGTTATTGGGTGGTCCAAGTTTAAATTTGATAACATGGTCCGGGTATGACATTAACGGCTATACATTTCATATGAAATCCCAGGACAACATAAGTGCAGATCAGACTAGTGGGGTATTGGTGTGTGTAGAAGTAATGCATTTTTCGACTTCTAAATACAAATGTCCAATTTCTGCATCAAGTACATATTATGGAGTCATTGAAGATATATGGGAGGATGATTCATTTAAAATAAAAGTTCCTTTTTAAACTGCAAAAGGTTTGTCGGTAGAAACAGTGTGAGACACGATAAATCTGGAATGAAAATTGTTAATATGAGTAGATAGGAAGGCTTGATAGATTCTGATATACTGAAAACATAGGAAAAAAATATTTTCAATGTTTTTGATCAATCAGATATATAGTGGTTTACTATTTTATAAGGAAAAAAACAATATTTTGGTGAGGATAAACTTGATGTAGATCCTGATTTATGTGATATCTCTACATCCATGTAAAGATTATAAGAAAATAATGATGATCATGCGGTAGACATGGTTTCATCCATAAGGAATGATTGTGATGGAGGAATTTGGGAAAACAATCCATTTGTACATTCCTAATATTACTGGTAATGTATGTTTACCATGTTTACCATGTTTACCATATATTTACCATGTTTAACATGTTTACCATGTTTACCATGTTTATCATGTTTACCATGTTTACCATGTTTACTATGTTTACAATGTTTACCATGTTTACCATAGTTTACTATTATTTACCTTATTTAACATGTTTACCATATTTTACCATTTTTACCATATTTTATCATAGTTTATCATGTTTTCCTTTATGTAAGTTTTATATTTATTGATTATGTCTAAATGCCATTTACAATATCATGTTTACCATATTTAACATTGTTTATCATGATAAACCATATTTATCATGTTTACCATTATTATAGTTGAATTTATTTATTTGTGAATTAATGCTTTTTTTTATTTCAAGGACAATGACAGATCAATCAGTTGATCAACCACATGATTCTGAAGGTGAGAAACATGATGATTCCTCTGGGGAGGAACATTTACATTCTACTATTGATGTTCCCCAATCGTCATTATGTTCTCCCATAACAACTAAGAGTTCAAGAGTTGGTAAACGTGGAAGCACACATTTACCAAAATAATCAGTTGCTCATGCCTAGGACCAAAGGATTGTAGTTGAATTTGATGACAATTATATTCCAAGATGTCCAAATGAAAAAGATTTTAAGAGTTTGTATCAAATTAAGGAAAAATCAAGGTATGCATTTTGTACAATGATTAGAAAAGTGTGGACGAAATGATAAAAGCTTAGTTGTGGGAGACTATTTTGGTAAGATCTTTTTCAACTGTTTAACTTATCTTTAAAAAAATATAGTTTAATATAAACAATCAATTATTTATCAGAAAACATTTGATATTCCTGACACTGGAGGAGTCAAGAAGAAATTTTTATCAATAGCAACTTGATGTTGGAGGAACTTGAAATCGACCCTCACATCTGATTATATTTATGGTTAAAGAAAGAATGACAATCCATGTCATATATATCCTTTCATATATAAATACCCATGGAGAAAATTCGTTCAAAGTAGGAGACAAGAATCATTTTTAGTAAGTGCAATATAAACTTTTATATGTTTTCTTATATAACTGAACTTATTAATAATTTGTTAATTATTTCTTATTGTCAATTTACAGCCAACAAGGAAATATCATCAGGTCATCTAAGCTAAAAATTTATAACCTCATATCTTATATCGGGGATGATATACATTATTGGAAGATGAAATGATGGAAGAAAAATTAGCAAATCATACAACTATGTCTTCAAGCTCAAGAGAGGTTGTTCCTCCATCCCCTCTATCTAGACATGAAAAATGGAAGATGGTCGGATGGGAAAAAAGGTGAAATCTCTTTTAGAAATATCGAGGATCGTAGCTGAGAGGATTGTAAGATATTTATTTTATTTAAATAAATTATTTTTTATGAATTATATACTTTGAATAAATAGTTTTTTAATTAATTAATACAATATTATCTTGAGGAGTAGAGCACACATGGTGAATTTAAAGTTGCTGGGAGGTATGATATTTTATCTGAAGCATTGGGAAATCCCGAAAACCCTGATTGTGTACAAGGATACCCAACAGGTGTTTCGGTAAGGAAAGTGTTGACACATTCATCAATGTCTTCCATTGAGGGTGTGTATAAAAAATATATATTCTTTGGAGGATGAGGTTCAAAATATTAATGTGACGATGGGGGAAAAGATCAGAGCATCAGTACAATCTATTTTTGCAGACATGCAAAGACAATTTCAGACTACAGCTACCACACCTCCAGCTCCCCCTGTATACCCCAATTTTTATCCTCCACCTCTAGAAGCAGATCACACTCCCCCACCTCTGGCAGCAGCTCCCACTCCGACACATCAGCCTGAGGCCTCCATGTCACCACCTCAACCTATGTACTCTATTTTTTATCCTACTCAATTTCAACAACTTTCTACTTATTGTGAGTTGTATGTTGATGATCATCACTATTATATAGGGGCATAAGGGCTGGTATATTGTATTGGAGATAGGGTTCATTATTATCATTTAAATATAGAGTAGTATAGGGTCACTATACATGATATTATAGATATATCATCTTGAGTTCCAGTAACTACAGATTAGGTGATGACAATTGGACATAGTATCAGCCATCCAGACTTCTGTGAGTCATTACAGTAGAGGTATGTGTGTTATATCTTATAATTTATTTATTAATAATGTTGTATTAGCATTGTAATGCTAATATATTTTTCAATTTATTTACATGAATACTTTAAAAGTAAGTAAATGATTTATAGATAACAACAAAGACAAATGGATATGACATCAGATGCAGATTCTAGTAGTCTGGATAGATGGTCAAGATATTCAAATTTATTAGCGGAGCATTATTCATTTCCATTGGAAGGTCATGTTTTTGGACATGAAATAAATGTGGGAATTTTGAAAAACTATATCATGGAGCTTTTTACTGGAGACAAGTTGGGTGTCAATGTGGTGCAAATTTTTTCCATGTATGTCTTATCACAATTTTTTCCCTACATCAAATTTATAAAAAACGAGTACTTATTTCTATTTTGTATTAGGTATCTTTATAACATGTGTGAGAGGAATGACCAGATAGATGAATATGGGTTCATGGACCCGCATTTTATTTCTTCTAATGCACATTCATTGGATGAGGATGAAAGAAAAATTTATGTTACTGAAATATTTCTACATAATATTATCACACAGTGTGGGATTATGCCTTATTGTGAGAGGTATGAAATATATATCTGATTGTGTTCTATCTATTTTATCAAATATAATGCTAATCTAAAATTTTTCTTTATATCAGTGATCATCGGATGTTGGGTGTTTTTTATCCATAGGAGAAAACACTGTATTGGATATGTTCAGTCCATGGTGATGGAAGGAAAAGTTTTAAGAATTCATTGGAGAAGTATGTTTCAATTTCCAAATTGTTTTTTATATTATAATGAATTTTAAATTTATCTCATTCATATTATTTTCTAAGAGGGGATGGAGCAACATTCGATAAACAACAAATAAATGTGGTGGTAAGATCAAATATGTAAAATTGAAGGTAAATATCCATTTATAATTTGTAATTTTGGATGTATTACAGAAAATGTTATATTTAATTGATACACATTTAAAGATATTTTCCATAAATAACAAGGCGTCATCGAATTCAGATATTATATGTTAATATTTATGTATGAAATAATTACAACAGGAACTATTTTGATGTTTGACCATGTTATATTTTCTTATAAACATTTCCATAATATTTCAGTTGGTTTATTAATTTTACATGTTAACTATTTCCTTTAACTTTGTAGCTATTTTATGACCCTAATCTGTATAATTCCCAAGAGGTCAAACACTCACATGTGTAATGGTCAAATTATTTAACAGGATTGATTGGATTTTAGTTTGTTTCTAATGTAAAAAGTAATTATGAAAATTTTAATTGTAATTGTTTATTTGGTTATTGTTTTGGTTGGATTTAAGATATTTTTAATTGAAATTGTATGTTTTAAATGTTATCAATGTAAATGATTAATTTTTATTTGGTTCTTGTTTTGGTCTAATTCTGTTTTTCTTATACGAATTCTTGGTTTGGTTTCTGGTTCATTATTAGGAGTATAAAGGAATGATTTCAATTTTTTTTTATAAAAAATTGATTTTCCTCGAATAACCGACGTGATAATAGAATGGGGAATGTTTTAGCATGTTTTATATTTGAATAACCGACGTGATAAACCCCTGTGGAAATGTTTTTCATGTCGGTTATTTAATCACATACTTGATAAAGGCATGGGAAATTGTTTACCACATCGGGTATTAAATAACGTATGTCATAAACCACTTCCTAGGTGTTTATCACATCAGTTATTAAGTAATTGATGTGATAAACACACCCGCACTTGTTTTTCACGTCTGTTATTAAATAACCGACATGATAAAACCTCCCGCACTAGTTTATCACGCTGGTTATAAAATAACCGATGTGATAAAGGGCTGGGAAGGTTTTATAATGTCGGTTATTCAAATAACGGACGTGATAATCCCTGGGAAATGGTTTCTTACGTCGGTTATTTAATCACCAACATGATAAACACTCCACACTGGTTTTTCTCGTCGGTTTTTAAATAACTGAAGGGGAAAACACCTCAATGTTATGTTTTTTTATATTGGTTTTTAAATAACTGATGTAAAATACTATATTTTTAACATCGTCTGTATTAACTTCATCTAAAAACCGTCGTAAAAAATGAAAAATAACCGACTTAAAAAATGCTTTTTAGTAAATCAATTTTGACATATGGATATATAAGTTATATATTCGACTAAATATATTCATTATAATTAAAAAAATATTTCATACATCCTGGTATTTTGTTTATAATTTTATGACATCAAATAAATAAAATTATTTATAACACAATGATGATGGTGTGTTTACCTCATTAATGAATGATTTAAATAAATAAGATTATAAAAATTAAAAAAAATATCCAAATCCTATTCAATAAATATTGGATGATTTTATTTAGAACATGAGTCACATTATCATTTTCATTAATAATGATTAAACCTTTAGAAACCGAAAATAATTATATAATGAAATAATATTTTTAAACATTCCAAAAAATCCTATCTTACACCTTATAAAAAGACATCACCTCTAACCCATTAATCACAATTCTCAAGACCCATAGATCATACAACCCTAGACTAATTATGATCTCTCCATACATCTATTTCGCAGCTAATACTTTCCTTATGCATAAAGAACATCTAGATACCTTTTGATTCAAACTAAAGGGAGTTAACTGATTTAAAGGTAATGACTTCTCTTATGTTATTTTCTTTTATTTTACTTATCTATCCCCCAAAGAAACATTATTCATATTATTTTATAACTGAAACAAAATCACCAATATACTATTTTTTTGGTACAATTATTTGATCTACACTCACACACACCATCAGCTAATGGATACAAACATATTATTTCTTTGGACGACGAACTAATGCGTCATGAAACAATGATTGCTAAAATATCTCCAACCGCATCTCATGGGGGACATTATGATGGAACTATGTTTACATATGATATATAGTATATTTTTTTTTCTTCTGTGTTTTTTATTTACAAACTTACCTGTATGATTTCCAATATGTGTAAAGATGATAATTTCATTTAAGGAAGTGAGGATTGCCGCCCCCTCAAGGTGATATGATTCCTTCATGACATACAAAGAATGTATAATGGATGGAATTTTGATTTTATGTAACATATATATCATATTATACTATATTTATAATATTCTTATGTATCATTATGTTTTAATTCTGTTAAATATGTAATATAAATGAAAGTAGCATTCTTGCGTACGTACGACTTACCATCTCCATGAAAAGTGCATTTCATTATTTATCTCCAAATGTTATATACAATTACAAATATATATATATATATATTAGATATTTATTATATTTATTATATTTAAATCATTAATATGATTCTAAAGATAATTGGATTTTGACCGCAAGGATAATTTTTAAATATAACAAGTTTATTTTTGACTCAAGTGTCGAACATTGACAAAATGTCAGATATGAACTCAAATAATTATCTAATTATTATAGAAAGGTAATATGTGATATTAAAGGAATAATAAACTTGAAAAATTTTCATAATAAAGTTTAAAATAACTTTTGATTATTATTCGGGATGGACAAGAAATAAATGAGTCAAGTCAGACATGAGGTAAGATGTATCTTATCTCACTTTTAATTCTGTGGGATTTCCATTATTCGCCACTTAATTATTGAATGTGGTGTATTTTGAACTACCATTTGATATATATTATCATGATTATTTTTTATAATCAGGGTATTCTATGATTCATTTGTTGGTTATTAACTTTTGGTCATATGAATCCATTGATTACAACGTGATAAGGGGTTTTTATCTCACTTTTTATTCCCAAGTGGTTCATGCTATATTTTCCACTATTTTTTTTTGTGTGGTGTGTGTGTTACCCCTGATTGAATTAATTGTGTAATATAATTTAATTTATTGGTATTTTAATCTTCAATATATGACCATTATTTAATGTGGCATATGTTTCAGTAGATACCAAATCGGAAAGGGAACCTTTCACCCTCCTCTTCTAGTCAAATACTTCTTTCTTGTTGTTTTTAAATTATCAAATGTTGGGATATTTTACTCTATATCCTTATTGTTGTACATTATATGAACATGTAATAATAGATCATTTTCTCTCTCATCAACTCATTTTATGAATTTTAATGCGATGATGTTAGTCTGTCGAATATTTGTAAATGAACTTTTTAACCCAATTTCCATTCATTTGGATAAACATTTACTTTTTGATTATTTCATACATTGAATATGTTTAAATTCCATATGATAGTTTTAAAAATAATATCCACTTATATTTGGTGTATTATTATTCTTCAAACATAATTATTTCTTTTATTTTTTTAATCTAACGATTTGATCTTTTCAGGGGGCATTGTCTCAATTTTCATTCCATTGAGTCTTATTTGTAATTATACATCAGTTCACTTTTATATGGTGTATATACTCCCCTTTGACATATTATATCATTAATATCTTTATTCTCATTGTATTATATGTCTTGATTAATGTTATTTCTCAATTATTTGTATTCAAGTGTCTCTCATTTGGAAAAGAACTCTGTAACTAAAATAGCAATTTAAATATTTTAAAGATTTTTTCTTCTAAAAATTTCTCATTAATGTCCATGATTTAATAAAATTTAAGGATTTATTTATATAGACATGACTGTTTTGAAATTATATTTACGTTCAAATGATTCAAAGTGGTATGTTACAATTTAATTCATAATATCATTATTAAATGTTTTAAATGGTTTTTGAAAATGGTTTGATAAATCAGTGATTATGTCAATATCATGAAATGATATATTGTGATTTCAATGTGGAAATGTTATCTTTTCATTATTATTTTTTATTTGTTATTAATATGTTTTGATTATTCAGAATTTTTTATGTATACAGTTGGTTCTGTGATAATCTTAGGGAGGGTGAGCCCAAGATAGCTCTCTGATGCATTGGGTAACAATACAGAGGTAAACATGAATGTTTCTTCTAAAAGATTTTGGGAATATATTAAGATTTTTATACCAAATGAAACACCCTATGTGGCTTTGAAAGATAAAATGTATGTATGTTATGTATTCCATAATTTACATTTATGATTTATGATTTCGATTTGTTATTCTTAAATCATACGATTTCATAAAATGTGTTATGATTGAATAGAATCATTTCATTTATTTTTATTTATTAATGTGATAATGTTTTTTCACTTATATTAGAACCCTCACTGAGGTTTTTATGTTCATCCCATGTTTTTAAATGTTTTTCAGTGGACTTAAAGATGAATAGGGTTAAGGATGGGATCATGGAAAAGTCATGTTGTCTAAAACATTGAATTATAAAAGTTCCTTTTTTAAGAGTTTTTATTTTTTGAAAAAAAATGGAAACTGGGTAGAGTGTCCTACTTTGTAATTTTTGAGATGTAATAGTTATGGCCTAATTCTATAAATCTCCAAACCCTAAAATATCCTCAATGTGAATTATTCACATAATTCCATATTATGTAATGTTTACGGTTGGGTCCTTATATAAGGTGATGAAGAAACAATCGTATATATAACCAGTGGACACAGCCAAGGCAACGTGAATGTAATAAAGATGATAGAGCCTAGAGGGACTACCTAAAATATTAATTTCAGTAATATCTATGAAGATCTACTAGTTGAATGTTTGGTTATGTATAGTGTGATGAAATTAAAGTAATAATTGGAATCAAAACCCATATACTAGTAGATAAATTCTCTGACAGCCAGATCCTTTATGGAAAATATTAGGAGGACTAGATATCTTTCTTGGATATGGTGGAAAATGTTTATAGAGTTTAATTAAGAAGCCTATATATCCCAAGGAGGAGGAAAGGGAGAAAAGTAAAGAAGGATATATAGAGATGTATTTTGTTAATGGGAAAAACATATAAAGTACATAAAAACTAATCACAAATACCTAAGCTGATGGAATCAAGGTCATCTAACAAAAATAAATTGATGGATAGTGAACCCATGTCTCATGGCCATGAATGCAAGATGAGTTAAAATATTTATAGTGAAAATCAAATAGTGGAGTGTGTTAAGGCTAATTAACTAGAATAGGTTTTTGGTATAATGGAATATTCAATTTATGAACAAGAGGTTTTTAATATTATGGTTTGGGAATCAGATAATGAGGATGGGGGGAAAGGGGAGGCATGTGATCTTATAATTCTTTTCAATGAATAGATGTTAGAGGAGGCATATAAGGTTAATGTTACATGATAGGAGGTCCATAAAATGAATGAAATAATGATTCAAGTGGACACTAATAAGGTACAATTCTTATGAATCAATAATCATGATTTTATTTTAACATGTTGATTCAAAATAATGATGATAAGCATGGTAGAGTTTATCCAAACATCGGAAAAGACATCCTACAATATTGAAGAACTCATTGAGGATGCCCCAAACATGAAGGCCACTACACTTCAACATAGGATATATAGAAAAATATTTCTAATAGAATTAAACATGATTTCAATGAATCATTTATTTCTTATGCTTTCTATTGATTGCATGTTCCAAACATGAAATGATTCCCATATATTCCATAAATGTAATTTACATAATAAAAAAATAACATTCAATCACCTTATAAAGAATATATAAAATAAATTATAAAATTATAAATAGATATATATTAAATATGAATAAATAAAAAAAATGGTAAAAATCATTTAACATTATAAATGAAAATATAATATTCAAATCATGATTATAATAAATGAGTAAAATTTAATAAATAAATGCGAATAGACTTCAAATTTATTAAATTAATAAATGATTTTAATCAAATCTATAATTACAAAAAAAATGAAAATGATTTTATGTTAAAATGATATGAATACATATTAAATATATACTGTACAACTGAATTATTTACCATAAATTCTATAGAATAAATATATATAACTATATATTAAAAATAATGAAAATAAAACAATTTTAAAACATCATAGATTATAAAGAAAAGATGAAAATAACTAACATATGTTGTGAATAAATAAAACAAAATAATATTTATAGAATGATTTTTTTTTTTAAAAAGGTAATTCTCAATAATTAAAATTTTACAGATTTCAAAAAAATTCAAAATGAACATGTATTATTAATTATTAAAATTGTAGAAAATAAAAAAGAATATATGATAAAATGAAAAATATTTAATATTATCTATATAAATTTCAACCATATTGAATTCATTTTACATTAATTAATCAAAAAATATAATAGAATATTAAAAATAAAATAATATATAAAATTTTTTAACCATGATTATTTGAAAATGAATAAATTAATAAGAAAATATTCAATTATTATTGATTAAATAATATATAATATGAATAAATTAAAAAAAATATATTTAAAAGTAATAAATAGAATATTTCTAAAAATGATATAAAGAATGAATAATATTTACAACATAATATATATATATATATATAATATAGAATATTAATAATTAAAATTCTAAAATAAATATTAAAAATTGAATAAATTAAATAAATTATATGTGTGTGCATGTCCTGTATAAGAATGAATTAATTTCAAATATGTATGTATCAAATTATTGTAACACAGATTCGA
This sequence comes from Viscum album, assembly GCA_963277665.1. Taxonomy (NCBI): domain Eukaryota; kingdom Viridiplantae; phylum Streptophyta; class Magnoliopsida; order Santalales; family Viscaceae; genus Viscum; species Viscum album. The sequence goes on along the minus strand of OY728158.1, from coordinate 367,976,498 downwards.
TATATGTTAAATTAAAAAAAACATTTTATTAAATTTAAAATAAATGATGCAATTACATTGTATTTTTATTTAATAATAATTGTTAATTATAAACTACATTTCATTAATTTTATGACTTATTTAATGTAAATATACGTATTCTGAATTATATAAATCATAGAGGAGGAAATATTGAATATATTGATATATATATATATGAATATATTTTATTATTAAAATATTATAATATATTAAGTAAAATTATTTACAATGAATGCAAAGAATAAGAAATTTCAAAAATATTAAATAAAAAAATTAAAAAACAATAATTTATAAGAAAGAAAAAAAAGAAAAATTCTTTCTAAAAAATAACGCAATATTTATTGATGAACACTAATATAGAATGTGCATTCATTATGGATACAATGGGATTATCTTTTAAAAAAATCATACAACGTTTATTATCACTAATATAGGACGCAATCATTAGCACTGATAAATGACTCCTTTATTGGCTATTTTGTTAGTGCTAGTAAAGGCTATGACAGCTATTGTAAAATATGGAATCTTGAACTTTCCCTATAACCTAACCAAATTACAAACATAAAATCAATTTGAATATAAATATTATAGAATATTATAATAAAATATAAATATTAAATTGTGTGATCCTTTCAATTAAAAATTTAAATTGAAGATATTTTCCTAGATGTGATTTTTAAAATTAATTAAATAAAATTAAAATCTAATATTCAAAATAAAAAGATTTATATCATGATTTGTTCCACATTCATTACCTATAAAATCATTTTCTCTCCAAAAACACTAATGTTTTTTCGTAACCATAGATAAAATAGTAATATAAATTATGATTTTAATACAATACAAATATGATAAATTATACTGTTAATTACTATGTTTTTTAATGATATTACAATTTTTAATATTTCTTGTAATATTATTTCTTTTATTGTTAATCATATATTAGTCAATATTTATAAAATATTAATTTATTTTATAATTATTTTATGATATGTTAATTAAATATTCAATTAATAATATAAATAAATTATCTTGTTATTTATATAATATTTAAAACTTAATATTAGTTTTTAAATATTTTAATTATACAAATTGTCGTTAAAAATAATATCATTATAAAAATTAACATTTTTAAATTGAAAAGATGCACTTTGATAATACAGGAATAGTGTGTGTTAGATTGACATGCAGTCAATTCATATAGGTCACTAATTATTTACCGATCATTGTCCAAAGGTATGAAATTAATATGAGAAAAATTAATATATTTTGAAATTGTGACACATGTTTTAAACTAAAATAATATTTTATATTTAAATCACTAAGTTGGTGTTATACCGACCACATCATATATCATATTGACATGAAGTAATTTTGTACATGTCATAAATGAATTATGAAAAACCTTGATTTTTTTAAAATAATTAGAGCTCATTTATTTTGGTGATAATCTGATTCCCATTTAAAACTAAAATCAATCATTTGTATTAAAAACATAAACATTGATTCATACTGAAAAAACATGTTTCAGATTGACATGAGGTTGATTTCTATACAGCAACGAATGAATTATTGATCATCTTCATAATTAATAAAATCAAAATGAATTTTTTTGTCTGTTTTGGCTATATGATGCATGTTTAAATTAAAATTACACTTTTATATTGAAAACAAAATGATTGATTTATACACACCACATTGTGTGTATGATTAATGTGAGATAATTTAATATAATCAAAAAAGTATTATTGATCATTTAACTAATGTTAAAAAATATTCAATATTTTTTCATGATATTGGCTATGTGACACGTATTTAAAAAAATAACACTTTTCTTGAGAAATCAGTAATTTATATTCATGTTGGAAACATCGTGTGTCAGATTGACCCCTGGTTGGTTCCAGCATATAACATTTTAATGATGAATCATTTTATAATGTTTAAAAATAACCAATGGTTATTTTTACAACTTTTTCTATGTGATGCATGTTTTAAAATAAAATGAAACATTCATATTGAAAACATGCATGTTGAGTAATAAGGACCATATCACGAGTCTAGTTAACACACAGTCAGTTACTATACATCTAAAATCTATTATGGATTAAATTACTAATGTTTGAAAAAAATTCACAATTGTTTTTTTGTTGGAATGAAGGGAAAAGGTGATGAACACGCAAACAATGTAAAAGTTAACACGCAATGTAAATAAAATTCTTTCACCCAAAATAAAAGTAGATGCACAGTGAAAAAATTAAATGTGAAAAAAATAATGTTCACACAGTAAATTTATACGTGGAAACCCCAAAAGGAGAAAACCACGGGACTTAGTGCAGAAAGAGGGATCCACTAAAATCTAGAAATACATGGTAGAGACTCCACAAAAATAGAAAGGCTCTTAGAATTAATACTCAATAATAAATTTGTTGATCAAAATATAGAGAGCATTAAAGATGATCGTCGATGATAGGTGATCACAAAATGGGATTTGCTCACAGTGTTGTTACTTCCGGTGGTGTTGGAATTCCTTGCCTCTACCTTCTAATATGGGAAAATGAATTAGCGTTAAATAATGTTGCCACATCAAAAGAGGGTCACCGTGTGAATTCATTCACGCGGTCTTGGACCACATTAAATACACCACATTAAAAGAAGAAACCTCATGGGCACCATTTGAGGAGGCATTACCCGGTGCACCAACCAAGAATGAGCCCAACAAACTCCCCCTCTGACTCAAGTGGGGATCACACCAAACCATGAAATCTGTCAGAAAGTCTCAAATTTTCCTCTGGGTAAACTCTTGGCCCACATATTTGACCTGTTTTCATTAGTGTGGATCTTATCATGATCTAACTATCATTAATAATGGACATTGTGAATCCAATGATATCCAACATCAATATGTTTTGACCTACCATGAAATGTGGAATTCTTTCCCAAACAAATAGCACTATGACTATCACAAAATAAAACATACCTATCCTGATTTTAATTGAACTCTCGAATAAAAATTTTCATCCAAAACAATTCTTTTCATGCCTGAGTAGCTACAATAAACTTTGACTCTATGGTAGATAAAGAAACACATCTCTACAATCTAGACTGCCAAGATACATCTCCCCCTGCAAAAGTCATCAAATAGCATAAAGTAGACTTCCTTCGAATCGATATCTCCTTCCATATCTGAATCTATAAGGCCACAAGGAATAGGTTCCCCTTTTCCAAAACACAATCTCAAGTCAGAAGTACCATGAAGATAACGAAAAATGTACTTCACTTCTCTCCAATGCTTTCTACCTAGTTTTGATAGAAAATGACTGACCACACAGACAACATAAGCTATATCAAGTCTAGTACAAACCATTGCATACATCAAGTAGCCAATGACATATGAATAAAGTCTTTGTTGCATCTCATCTCTCTCTTCATCTGTAGAATGTGACTAACTGGTGATGATCTTAAAATGTAACGCAAGAGGAGTACTAACCACTTTCTCTCTATCCATAGAAAATCTCTAAAGAACCTTATCAATGTATCTCTCCGGGGATAACAATAATTTATTGGACTTCCTGTCATGGGATATCGTCATGGCAAGAATATTTCATGCTGGCCCCAAGTCATTAATCGCAAAATACTGAAAAAGATCCATCGTTAATCTGTCAATTCTAGAAGTATCATGTCCAACAATGAGCATATCATCAACATAAAAAAACAGTATAATAAAATCATCATTAGTAAATATCTGAACAAAAACACAATGATCATAAGATGTCTTTTGGAAAACCTGATGATAAATGACATATTCAAACTTTTTATACCATTGAATGGGAGCTTGATTCAAACCGTACAAACTCTTCTTCAACCTGCAGATATGATTTTTTTTACCTATTTCAACAAAAACCTCTGGATTCTCTATATATATCTCATCCCTTAAATCCCCATGGAGGAAAATTGTCTTAACATCCATCTGCTCAATCTACAGATCTAAACTAGCAGCCAAACCATGAACAACCCGAATGGAAGACATTTTGACAACATGTGAAAAAATCTCTTCAAAATCAATACCTTTCTCTTTATATAAGCCTGTGAAAACTAACCATTCCTTGTATCATGGTATGGAAATGGTTTCTTAATTTTTAATCCGATAAATCCACTGATTTTTCAAAGCTCTCTTCACTATCGGTAACTTCTCCATAACAAAAGTGTGGTTGTCATGCAATGATTCCATCTCGCCATCCATTGCTGCAACCAATCTGTCATTTTGTTCACTCTTTATTGCCTCATCAAATGATTCTGGTTCTCCACCTTTAGTGAGGAGCACATACCCATTTGGTGAATATCCAGTAGGAGTGGTGTGATGCCGAGATGACCTCCGGAGTGGAACTGCGGGTTCAATAATAACCCCTGGAACCTGATCATCAGAAACAAATGGTGGATCAGAAACATAAACGCCAACCTGTTGACCTATAGTATCATTATGTACAAAAACATGATCATCAGAATCAAAAATGTGAAGTAAATGTGAATAAGAACCTGGTTCAAGACTAAAAACCCATCAGAATATGGAGAAGCATTGTTTTCCTTTATCATTGTCTTGAATAATCTTATCCTCCTTAAACACTACATCACAACATCTGAAATGTTTCTTCAAAACTGGATCATAGAACCTATATCCAATCTCATCGTGTCTATAGCCAATAAAAATACACTGGTGTGTCTTGACATCCAGCTTGGATCTCTCATCTTTAGGCACAAGAACAAAAGAATTGCAACCAAAAACATGCAAGTGATTGTACCTAATCTCTTTTCCATACCAAATCATGTCAGGATTGTATGTATATAAAGAAACAACTGGTGAAAATTGATATTATAAGCATCAGTATGTAAATCCTCACCCCAAAACTGTGCAGGAAACTTTTCTTCTGAAAGAAAACAGCGAACTCTTTCTAGTAGAGTCTTGTTCATCCTCTCACTTACACCATTCAGCTGAGGTATCATGGGTGGCATCTTCTGATGCCGAATACCTTCCTTCATGCAATACTGATCAAAAGGACCACAATACTCTCCTCCAATTTTAGTGCGAATACATTTCAATTTTTTCCCTGATTCCCTCTCAATTGAAATATGAAATTGCTTAAAAACACTGAGCACCTGACTTTTGGATTTCAAAACATAAATCGAGATATTTTGTGATTAGTCATAAATAAATGTAACAAAATAAATACAGCCACTAATGGTCTTATATTTCAATGGACCACAAACTTCAGAATGTACCAATTCATGTACCTGTGACTTCCTATGTGGAGGATGTCTACTGAAACTCAATGTACACTGTTTTCGAGCCATGTAATGATCACATGTGTCTAATTTGACAATATTCAAATCGGTAAGAAGATTTCACTTGGACAAACAAGAAATAACACTCTCACTGATGTGACTAAGCCTCTTATTCCACAACATGGACGAAACACTGCACTCAACAACTCAATTAGTATCACAAGAAATAGAAATCTAGTCCAGTTCAAACCTTATTTCTTCTTCCCTCATGCTACAATCAAAGATCCTTTTGAATGATTCCATTGGAAATCACCAAAAGTACTGATAAACTCTTCATCATCATGAACTCCAGTAGAAATGATATTCAAGAGAACCTCATGTGCATGTTTAACATTCTTCAAAATCAGCTTACATTCTGTACTGGTCTTTAGACAAACAGTCCTGATGCCTGCAACATCATCATGACAATCATTACCCATCTTCAAAATCACAAAATTACCTGGGCTATAAGATGTAATGAACTCTCTCATCGATGACACATGAATACAAGCACCACTGTCAACAACCCATCAATAATCATCAGAAGCAATGTTAATAGAATAAAAAACAATTACAATATCACCCCTTGTAGCAGCGGTGACATGATCATCTCCATCAACATTTTTCTTATATGGATTTTCCTTAAATCTGTTCAATCTTTTATACTGATAACAAAATTTCTTCACATGTACCTTCTTACCACAATGATGACATTCAAAATATCTCTGTTTCGGTCTAGATTTGCTTTTGCCTCTGCTCTTACCTCGACTGCTCTGCCCCTGGTCCAAGATTCTCCCTGTGTTATCTGTGACTAAAAGCTCTGATGAAGATTTTTCCTTAGTGTTTCTCCTGACCTCTTCATTTAAAATAGCAGAATTGACAAAACTAAATGTCACAACACCATTTGGAGAAGAACTAGTTAGATTAACACGTAAATTCACCCATGAATCGGGTAAAGTGTTATGTAGAAAAAGAGCTAAAACCTCATCTTCAAAATTGATTCTCATGCCAGAAAACTGATCAAACCATCCATGATATTCACTTAAATATTCATAAATAGACGTACCTTCTCTGTACCTCATGTTAATCATTTTCTTGAGAAGAAATAGTTTTTTGTTTCCTATCTTGGAAGCGTAGGTCATTGTAAGCTTCTCCAACAATGTTCTGGCGTGAGAGATGTTGACAATGTGGTTCATCACATTGTCTTTGACCCATTGGTAAATAAATCTACAAAACATCTCATGCTCGAATGCCCATTGTTCTTCTGACATCTTCTCTGTATTCTGGGTACTAAACACTAGAAGATACATTATCTTGACAAAAAGGAGATCCTTTATTTTAAGTCGTCACAAATGGTAGTTGGTACCATTCAGAAAAATTATCCGACTATAATTGGCCTCCATAATAAATATGAAAAAAAGAACCAAACACTATGATACTAGAAGTTGGGAAAGACGGGAAAATGCGAAGAACGTGCAAACAATTAAAAAGTGAATGCACAACAGAAATAAAATTCTTTCCCCCCAAGTAAAAGTAGATGCGCATCGAAAAAATTAAATATGCATAAAATGAAGTTGACACCAGAAATTTTTACGTGGAAACCCCAAAACGGAAAAACCATGGGACCTTCTCTAGAAAAAGAGATACACTAAAATCAAGAAGTTCACAGTATAGACTCCCTTAAAATAAAAGGGATGTCAAAATTAATACTCAAGAATAAAAGTGTGGATCAAAATATAGAGAGCAGTAAAGATGATCGTCGAAGAAAGGCGATCCCCAAATGGGATTTTCTCTCGGAGTTGTTATTGCTGGTGGTGTTGAAATGCCTTGAATCTTCCTCCTTATATAGTGAAAAGTTTTAGCATCAAATAATGTTGTCGCGTCAAAAGAGTGTCACTGTGTGAATTAATTCACGTGGTCTTGGACCGCATTAAAAACATGACATTAAAAGAAGAAATTGTTTGGCCACCATTTGAGGAGGCATTACCCGGTGTGCCAACCAGGAAGGCGCCCTACAGTTTTTTATTTTTTTGCTTAGTGAAATGCAATTTTTTTCTAAATTTACACTTTTATTTTGAAAACATACTATTTCAGCCATACCAAGAACATCATGTTTAATATATAGATATGCTCAATTCTGACTAATAAAAAATGAATTATGGATCATTTTTTAAATTTTGAAAACAATAAAATATTATTTTCTTGGTTTTGACAATGTGACACATTTTTTATGATAAAATTAATCTTTTATATTTAATACATGCCCTTATTGTCATATTTCACTAAATCATGTGTCATACTAATTTGTAGTCAATTTCAACACATCAAAAATGATATATATACAATCAAACTATTGATTTTATTAAAATTATAGACCATTTGTCTGTTTTTTATATGTCAAAAGTGTTTTAAACTAAAATGAAACATTTATATTTAAAAAATTACTTTGATTCCTATAGAGAACATAGTTTTAGAGATTAAAATGTGATTTTTTTATAAATATGACAAATGAAAAATGAATCACTTTCTAAATGTTTGATAACAATTCGAGATAATTTTCTCTCTTTTCAATTTGTGATGTGGGTTTTAAACGAAAATGACACCTTTATATGGGAAACACACACTATGATTCATACCAACCACATCATGTGTCGAGGTGACATAACTTCAATTTCAATATTTCATAGATTTGTTGTGGATCATTTTTCAAATAAAAAAAATGATAGATTATTTTCCCTATTTTAGATATGTGATTAATGTGTTTTAATAAAATAAAAATTATATATTGAAAACAAAAAAATTGAGTCATACTACATCATGTGTTGGATTGATTTGCAGACAATTCCTGTACAGAAAATGAATTCTTTATCACTATCTTCCAGTTTGAAAGTAGTTTGAACTCATTTTCTAAAATTTCTTAGAGTGATAAACATTTAAAAAATGATACATTTTAATTGAAAACACACACTTTGACTCCTAACAAACACTTCGAGTATTATATTAATATGTGATCTATTATTAGATGAAAAAAATGAATCATGGATCATTTTACCAAACATTGAAGACAATATGAGGTTATTTATATAGTTTTGACTATGTGATGCATATGTAACACATAAATGACACATAAAAATAGGCATTCAGTTTAATAATAGACAAATCATGTGTCATATTTATATGTACTTAATTCATACATGTAGCAAATGTATTTGGAACATTTCCATAAGGTTTGAAAATAATCAGAGACTGTTTTCTTAGTTTTTTCATTGTGTCATGATATCTAAACTAAAATGAGACCTTTATATTTAGAATATGAACTTTTTGTCATACCAGCTACATCATGTATTAGCATGACATGTAGAAAATTCCTATTTTTCACACATGATATTGATATTTTCATAAAAAGGTTTTATAATAGTTAAATAATTTCTCACGGTTTTGGATATGTGATAGACAAATTGAAATAAAAACACACTTTTCTATGAAATACTCTCACATTAAGTCACATGGGACACATCATGTGTTGGATGGGAATTCAGTCAATTAATACACACCAAAAATGAATTATATGTCATTTTACTGATTTTTTATACAATATAAAAACATATTCTCATTTTTTGCTATAATATGTGTCTTATAAAATAAAATTAAACTTTTTATTAGGGAATAATGCACATAGAGTCATACAATCCACATCATGTGTCATATTGATGCATGGTTAATTTTTATATGTCAGAAATAAATTATGGATCATTTTCCTAATTGTTTAAAAATATATAAGATTTTTACACAATTTTTACAATATTAATCATGTTTTAATATAAAATTGGATGTTTATATGTAATACACAGACATTGAGTCATTTAAGTCACATCATGTTTCCAAATAAACATCAGTCAATTCCTATAATGAAACAATTAAATATGTATTAGTTTCGTCAGTTTATTAGATAGTTTATCGTCATTTACATGGATTTGTATAGGTGAATATTTTACAATAATATGATAAAATTAATTTAAAGATGTTCTATTTGATTCAAAATGAAAACATCATGTGTTAGGTTGATTTTCAATTGATTCATACACATCCAATAAGAATTATCGATCATTTTCCTAATGTTTGAAAACAATATAATCATATTTTCATGGTATTAATAATTTTATCTTCATTTTAAACTAAAATGAAAAAGTTATATTTAATACAATAACTTTCGATCATATCATCGATATTGTTTGTTAGATTAATTTACCTTAAATTTCTTCTTTTCAAAAATTAATTAAGAATATTTTTCAAGAATTTTGAAAACATTAGGAATTGATTTGATCATTTTTTAAAAGGTGAAAAGCATTTTTATGTAAAATTAAAATTTTATATTAAAAAATTATCTTTCAATCAATATGGAGACATATTATGTACGATTGGTATGTCATTTATTACTAAACATTATAAAGAAAATATTTATCATCTACCTAAATTTTTAAAATAACACATGTTCTTTTTCTATGTTTTTACAGTGTGACATGTGTTTCAAACTAAATTACCTAGTATAGGTCAATTATCCAATAAAATTTGAACTTCCAACCCCCATCCAACGTTCTTCATATATAATTCCCTCTTTCTACTGTGAACATTGGACAAGGATAGTAGAGAGGAATCACTATTAGTATTTATAATAAAATTTATTGGCATGTCTTCGGTGGAATAAAAATTGAATGTTATGGAATTAATCATGCATTTTCATCAAGGATATGGTAGTGATTATAATAGACATGAGACTATTTTTTCATACTAATAAAATGATAGAAAGATGAAAAATGAAAATGAAATGTCTAGGTGCATGGATGTAACTTCCATAGAAGTTGGTAATATGTCATCAGATTTGCGGGTTAATGGACCCTTTACCCATTTCCCTCTTATAACTATCATTACTAAAACCTTAATTTAAATTCTATCAAAGAAAAAAATATCTTCATGGATGTTACTATCTTGAAAAAAATTGATACTGTAAAACTATGTAATACAAATTCTTGAGAGAACAATCAAATCATTTTTTTATTATCACCTTTATCACTAAATCATTTTTTAGTGTCAACCAACTCAAATTAACACCTAAAATGAAAAGGTAAGTGCAAGGTTAAATATAAATGAATTGAAAATTGGGGATCATATTATGCCATTTGGAATCATTGATGAATTATTGTTAAAATTTTATTATTTATGTTTTCACAAGAGTTTATGGTTTATTAAATTTATCATACATGATGAATTAAATATGGACTAAATTTATAGATACAAGTGGTTTTGAATGTATCTGAAGTTATTTACCACCATATTGGGGAATATTATGAAGAAACATTTCCTATTTCGTCATGATGAAACACCCTCAATCAAAAAAAATTCGTAATACTATCATTGGGTAGAGGAATGAATAATGGGATATAATCATATACACTATAGCCTCACTAAATAAAAATACCTTTATTCTATGGTATGACTAAGATACATAGATTTTATAATGAAAATCATGAAAAAATACGTTTTCATCGAGGTAGGGTATAATGGGTGTTTCATAGTTGACATTCTAGTAAAGTATAAGTCAAGGACATATTTTTACTTTCCATCATTATGGGAGTAGATATATGGTATCTTGGATTAGAATATAATTTTTTTCTTAAATTCCATGGAAATGTTATAATGAATTGTTTATTCTAAATGGTAAAAGAATGGAATATCCAAAATATAGTTTGTAATCAAGAGTTTTAAAATTCATTTATGAGATTTTGTGAAAAGGGGATTATGTTACACAACGGTACTTTATATAGTGTTTTCATCATTTAAAAATTAAGAAACATCTCTTGGGTTTTATTACCAATTACTAGACAATAATTTTACACCATAGAAAATCCCACCTAATACCAAAGATAAAAAAGCATACAGGTTCACACCATATGTTTTTCATGGATATCAATTAACTTATTTTTATATATAAATAATGGAATAAATATTATTCTCAAGGTGGAGGAATAATTTTTATTCACATTATATTGATCATGTAAATTAAATAAATATATATATATATATATTCACCATATTGTGATAAAATATCTTTCTTTTTATTTAATATATAATAAATATTTATTTACTGTTTTTAAAAAAAATTAAATCTTAGAGAATAAAATATTTTTTTTGGTATTCAATAAATTTTAAAGTAGTTCAAACCGACTGAGACAACATTAGGTGAAATATATTAATTCCCAATCCAGTAAAATAATTCTTATTTTTTTGTGAATGTTGGCATTCACCACACAACAAAAATATTTTTATTATATAGTGTGTAATTTTTTTTACTAAATATTATTATATAATAAAATTTCGGAAACCCATTAAATAATTATTTTAACCTAAACCCTTGCAATATAAATAGATGATTATTCCAACTGTGTATTGTATCGATTGGTGTAATAGATATAGATAATTGTTACACACAAATAATTATATACCAACTCCTCATTCTATCTCCCTCTTCGGAAAGAGAAATAAATGGTATATTATCATCAATACTAAACAATGAGTGGTCGTGAACGAAAAAAAAAATAAATTTGATTTACCATACTATCACCTAGAGATCGAGTAGAATTGCACATAGATCATAATCTCACATGTGACCCTCATTTGAGCATCCATAGATACACATAGAACAATGAAATAAAAAGATAATGGTATTTTTAGAAGTTCATAATTAATCAATAAATAAAGTACATAACATTTGTATTCATTTCTTGAGAAATTAAATAAATAAAGTATAAATTTGAAGTGAATGATCCCCACTCATGGGTTCAATAAATTATATTTAAAATAAATTTCAATTTATAACCCACCAATGATTGATTCCAATACATCTGTAACCAAAATGTGGTATCAGACTGGTCACATTAAAATTTATAATGATTTATTTTATTTTTAATCTATATAGACTTGTGGTTATATTTTCATTTCATATTATTCAATTTATTAAATTTGATAAAAATTAACACTCTTCAACCTATTTATCACTGTTAATTAAGTGATTCATTTTATGATAAGTGTTTTAATTAATTATGACTGAAAAAAGTTTCTATCAGGAAACTACTAAATGTTTTCCCGGCAATATATGGTTACATGACATGTACTCTGAATTACACACCATATACCCTAGGGAGTTACATCTGAATGCACTGAGGGATTCATTGTTTGTCATGTAGTTATTACAGGTGGTGTATTTTTCATGTTGACTGGACATTCTAGGACATGGTTCTTTGATTACACAACATTTATTGGTGTACACACCATGTAGTATAAACAAGTTTGTAGTGAAAATCATTCAATATTTATGGTCATTATACATGGTCAAAACCAAGTGAGACAGAAAAAGAATTGAATTTATGTTGTAAAATAAATTTTTATAGTGTACATAGTTTGTAGTTCATAAATTCTAACATCTGAAACATGCTCCAAAGACTAGGTTGTGCATTATTGACACATGGAATGTGAAACAGTCAATGTGTACCTTTCTTGTACGTGGATATACCGTAGATACATAGTAACCGAGATATCTATCTGGTGGATGGTCTATACATTCTATGTAGTCATCCATTAAATGAAAAAACTAAAAATTACATTAAACTGATAAATATAATGTTAAATACATAATTTATTTATCTGAACAAAAATGTGTTTTCACAATTTAATGAAGGTTTTTAAAAAATTTAAAGGATCAATTTATTAATTTTAATTAACATTTCATCATTAGTTATGTAGTTATTTTCCATGAGTTCCTTAAATTATGGCTATATGTAAATATGTTCATATGATCATTAAATGGAATAAGGGATTATTAATTATTTCATTAATTAATTATTTCATGTTCATTAATCTTAATAACAAATAGATAATAATAAAATGTATTCTATCCATGTACTTTTTCATATTCACTGCATCTATAACTATTCATGATCTCGACCATGACCTATATATGTATTGGATGTTTTAATTAAAGATATTTCATGGGATTTCATATATTTAATATTAAATTAATTTTTATTTCCTACTATTCATCCCTCCCTCAATTATTATGTAGGACTTAGGTGGCTAAGTATATTTATAAATTCCTTTTTTTATCTTATAATTTTGTTCCCCTAACATACCTGTAAGTCATAAATACCAAAAATTAATGTAGTATCAAAAGGTGTGTGGTGGCTATTCAAGGCATGACCATTATTTTAATAAATATGGAAATTCATAGGAGGATAGGGGGAATATAGTAACTCATTCCATAATCAGAAAAAGAAGTTATTTTTCCTTTGTCAAAGGTTGATTTAATATCTTCTCATTAAACATCAATTGTATAAATCACAAAAATTGGTTATTAAATTATTATTTTCTTTAATTCCATATTATTATTTATTTTATTGATGCAATTTCATGATCACATAAATAAATGAATTAATATTCATAGAAGGAAATTAAATATATGAAGATTGCATAAACATTTTTTCCATCATGGTTAATTTATTTTTTGACATCCAATTAATATTGTCAAGAAATTTATAAGATTAAACAAGATATAAATTTATTCATTATTAATTAAAATTCATCATTTAATTATTATTTCAAACTTTACCTTCCATTACTTGATTAGTAATAAAGTCATTGAATCTATGTGTATGAACAACCCTCATTGGGACACATACTTTTTTATTAGAGATCATATGATGATTATTGGTAGACTTAACCATTTTACATAAATATAAGTATCCCTCACTAGATGTGATGTAACTTGTATGTAAGTGTTGTGGAAATCGTAGTCAAGATTTCATGATAGGGGATTTCACTCAAGGGATCAGGTAGCTGTAAACCTGTAATTAGCAAAGAGCTGGTTACCTAAAGTCTTTCAAGGATCACGAACATCCCACATTAGTATTATGTGAAAGGGTATATGATTGTTTTCTACTATATATTCATAGAATCATGCATTCTGAGTAAAATGGTGATGGATATTGAGGCATGATAAAATTGTAATTGATTTAGAAAAAATTAATAAAATTGAATTAATTTCTTTTTTCCACATAATTTGTAATCAAGAAATGTACTAATAATTTTCTCTTCTCATTGTTGAATAAAATGGTAATATCATCATCCACATTATCACTATAACCAATATTTGATAAATTTAACCAAATCCCTCATAGTAATGACCAGGATTGGTTTATATTCCAGCAGGTTATGTTATACCATGAACAGAAATATTGGGTTCTAGATTCCTCAGTGCCAAATATTTCTACTAAAGAGGTCAGAGATGAAGAGTTCTAGTTCTATAAAACACATTTGAGAGAGAAGGTTTATGTTCTATTTTTCATGATGTTATATATGTCTAGTGAACTCTTGAAGTCTAATAAAAACATGCATTCTAATAAAATTCTTGAGATCCTCCATTGTATTTACCATTACAGAGATCGAATGGAAAAATTTGATATATCTATTAAACTCTTTCTTAGAAATCATGTATAGGGTGCCCCATCCTGGCCTCAAGTAGATAATTTTATTGGATATATTTATCATCTATATTTTCTAGGGATTAAATTTTCTAATGAACCTGGCACTCATATCGTTCTGGCATCACTTGTTGGAGCTTATATATCTTTTTTTTGTAAATATAAATTTTAATAATAATGAGAAGTATCTATTAGATATACTGAATCTCCATCACCATTTCAATAAGGATATGAAGAATGAAAATCCTTCTATCCTTATGGTGAAAAAATTCAATGGGAAATGGGTGATATTTAAAGAAAAATATTCTTCAAAATATTACAAGAATAATAATATCAAGGGAATAGAAAAGGAAAATTATGTTTATTTTTTTTCTTTTTTTAAGAATGTTGACTGAAAGAAAATTGGAACCCCACCAAAGAAGAAATTTGAAGCTTCATGTGAGCTTGTTATCAAATGAATTTTTTATAATTATTGAAATTAGGTATTAGATAAATCCAATTGTGCTAAAATATGTATCAACTATACGAACTAAGTGACATTCAAGAAGATTTATTGATGGGAGACTGATCTATAGGCCTCCAACATAGGTTAACATGATTTTTTAAAAATTAGTGAATACCATTTCACATTTAAAAAAAGGGTGACCTTGGTAATATTTTTTTTATTTTGTTACATCAGTTACCAAAAACATTATATTAGTAACCATAAAAGGTGTTGATGGTTTTTATATTCAAATTAAAAATAGTTTTTTCTTATTTTATAATAATTTATAGTTTTATTGAAATGAAATATTAAATAATTGTATTTTTTTAATGTACTGTAGACTCCAAGTAATTTAAATAGAAAAAAACAACAACTCATATGACTCATACCACACCAAACATTTACATTACTTGCTAGGTAATGTATACGAAAATAACATGACTAACCTTCTTTAAGATGGATATTTATATTCATCTGATCAAAAACAAATTGTCATTTATTACTCAAGATTATAATGTAAAATTTCCAAATCCCCATTTAGTTGTAATTGTGAATGGGATAAAAAGATTCTTGAATTAGTTCAGACCGATGTGTGTGGGAAACATCCTATTAAAGAAAGAAGTGATTACTCATACGTCATAAATTTTATTGATGATCTTAGTAGACACATTTATGTATATATAATGAGTTATAAGTATCACCTATTTATAAATTAATTTAATAAAATAATTAGGTTAATAACAATCTTAAAATTACAATTATATAACAACACTGAGACCATTGTGGAGAATATCTGAATCAATAATTCATTGATCAGTTATGGGAGGTCGATATACTATCTCAACTCACTACTCCTTATATAACACATTGGAAGGGTGTAAGATAATGGTGGAACTGCACCTCATTGGAAATGGTGTGATCATTGATGATCCATGTGTGTCATTCATTATTGTTTGGGGGATACACATTTCAAACACCACTAAAAATAGAAAAACCATGTTCCAACTAATGTGGATGATTGTACAATATAAAAATTATTGAATGAAAAGAAACAAGTGTTTTCATAACTGAATTTTTAGTGTTGTGCTGGATTCTTTATGGCCATTATTGGTAACCAACATGGACCGTATAGAACAATGTAGGCCTTTATAGTATATCTTAATGAAATAAAAGAATATTACCAATACTAACCTGCAGAAAAAAGGTTATAGTAAAAAAACACACTATATTCCTTGAGAGGAAGAACATCCCATGAATATATAGTCTGACTGAGATAGACTTCGATAAAGATGAGTTCCATGGTACACCAGAGTTGGTAGAAGAATAGATTCCACAATTCCCATTGCAATAAGAAACAATTCTAGATAAAAAAGTACTATATAAAAGTACAATAGAGGTTATTAAATGAAAACATCTTCTATTTTGAGTCAATGAAGATGGAGACACATTATTAGTTTATAATAATGATCATCTAACATACAATGAATTTCTATGTCTCACATATGCATCCATGTGGCATGAATCCTTGAATTTTATAATGAAATCTATATACAAAACCAAAAAATTTATTTGGGTAGATCCTCTGATGGAGGTAAACAACATTAGATGAAAATTTTAATTTCAGAATAAACATTACATGGATGGAAGGTTTAGTACCTATAAGGTAATAAGTTTTCTAAAGGGTTTTAATAGTGTAAAATAATTTACTACGATGAAAAATATTCACTAGGTTCAATAAAAAATCAAAAAAAATTAAACATGAAATTACATCTTACAAATACATTGAGATTCTTAAAATACATGTTCAATATCCTTACTCAATGGGATCTTACAGGAAGATGAATATCTAAAAAAACAAGAAGGAATTGTTAATCCAATATATGAATGTAAGATATGAAAAAAATAACCTATTATGGATAAATGAAATATTATTGTTCATGGAAAATTCATTTTGATGAATCCATAATAGATATTGGTTTTATAATGAATGTTCATGAGTCTTGTATCTATAAAAAGTTTATATGGAGTGCAGTAGTATTTATAATAGTTTCTGTTGAAAAAATATTACTAATTAAAATTTAAATACTAGTCATATAGCCTATTAATATGAATAAATTATCCCCTATGATCGACTTGGGAGAGGTATCATATATACATCAGATCAAGACCCATAATGATAGATCCAAGAGGATTCTCAGCCTAATTCAAATATACACACAGACAATATAAAGTAGATATTTATAATGGAACAAACCTTGAAGGGTTGATTTCCATCATCAAATGGAATTTATCATTCTGTAAATGTGTCCTTAGAAAAATGGGGAAAAAATAGAATGTAAAGTATTTCATATGAAATACTGACTGGGTGATTTATGTATGATATGTTATGTACTATGCTATATTTTTCATACACATTATGTGTGGTATGAAGATATCTTGTTAATCTAGGTTACCTATATTGGATGGAATTCAATACTATCCTTAAGTGTCTCAATAATATAAAGTACATGTTCCTAGTTTATAGATGATATGAGGAACTAGTAATTATTGTATATGAATATTCTCGTTTAAAAACAAATCAATGTGACATAATGTCACCATTGGGTTAACTCAAAATTATTTTTTCATTTTATCAATAAAACAACTTAATTTTGATTGGGAACCTTAATATAAATCATATAAAATTTTAAATTTTAGACACCACAAACATAAATGAAATAAAATCATCCAAATCCACCAAAAAATCAAAATTCATAATAATATTTGAAATTCATACACTCATTCCAAAAACCCAAATGTCAATACAATGGGGAACATCCACCTTTATCCACACTCCTTGAATAATAACCTTAATCCACAATCGATTGAACATTGAAATAAACATAATTATAAATTCGAATCCATTGAAGTATATCATCACCACCATTATAAAAA
This sequence comes from Viscum album, assembly GCA_963277665.1. Lineage (NCBI taxonomy): Eukaryota > Viridiplantae > Streptophyta > Magnoliopsida > Santalales > Viscaceae > Viscum > Viscum album. Next base: position 367,958,213 of record OY728158.1, on the reverse strand, counting down.
ATTGATGACCTCTATGAAATTCAAGTGGGAATCTCCACAGGACTAGAAAACTGAACATTTGATAACTAACTGAAAATTACTTTTTTATTATCATAAACCCCCTTTTAAAGACTAAAGAAGAACCAAACATGACATCATTTCATAAACAAAAACTGAGCCACCATAGTCAGGTCAAGAAAAAACAACACATTAAAAATTAAAAAACAAGGCTCCAACCTTGCCACATAACCAAGAAGTCCATCTTCCACCTACTCATTACTACTCAGCATGCTTTCCCATCTATGAAAGACCGAGACTGGAACAGATGGAAATTCCATAACTTCTCGAAATTTTAAATCCGAATAGAAATTCTAGGTACAAACTAATTACCTAAACCTCCTCTAGGGAAACCCTTTTTACAAGACCTTGTTGCATATTATCTTAAATGAAAACCACATCGCTACTTGGAAAACATTTCCACAAAATGAACCCACAAAGAAAAAAATTGAACAATATCACACTAGAATCCATCATGACAACCATTAAAATTCTATCCCCATTGATGTGATTTCATCCTCAACCTGTTTTACATTCTCCTCCTATTTTTTTGTTGATATGGAGTCATCAGAAAATTCCGCCACATCTTAAATGAAAATAAAGAAAAACACCTTCAAATTATTTAGAAAAAAACCTCCATGAATATTTTCAATAATTTTCTTTAGAAGCCGAATAAACTATGAATTATCACAAAAATTTTTCTAATAGAGAAATCTTAGAGATAACAGTATCTCCCTCTCCATCGCATGATCCTTCAGAGAAGACTGATCATCATACACGGAGAAACTGAAACACAACACCCTGCAAAAACACCACAGAAAATAGAATCACGTAATAAACGTCACTGACATTATAATCATGTTGCATATCGTCCACTCTATCGTCGCAAAGTAGAGTAAACTAAAACCCAGAATCATGAACAGAAAAAATCCAAACGCATGCCAGAGCCATACCTCATCTCCGCCCTCTTGATCTCACACGAAGACCACCTCGAATTGATGCAGACACATCTAGAAAACAATGAACCATTGAGATGAACCTCTACCATGAGAGGATTATACAATGACCATTGGCTTCACCATGCTAGAAAATTAAGCCCTACCCAGTGAGAAGGGAATGAGCATATATAGGCTAACTATTTGTGGGATATTCCAAGATAGTCTCTCCCTTGAATGAAGCCTCCACATGGAGAGAAAGAGCCACCATAGAGTGTCATGTAGGAGGCCAAAGATATCCACAGGGGACCCAAGGCAAAGAGAAGATAGGTGGCGATAGGGGAAACCCATATCTCATTGGTTCCCCTTACCGGCTCATTGGAATCCTTCAAAATCCACTATGTGTGACTCCCTCTAATATGTTTTTATCCAATAACTTGTAATAAACCAAATCAAGATAATATGGAATGGTACCTATTATAATGTCTTCAACAATTCAAAATCACAACCCAATAGTCCTTGAAAACCACTAAACATATCTTATATGGAGGAGGGTGGATGAATCACGGAGCATGAGAAGAGTAGGAATGGACACCATCGAGAAAAAGAACTAACACTGAAAACATCTTTTGCAACTAGGGACGAATGACATGAAAATATCTTGAACATCACATGTACAAACATAAATCAAAACTCAAAAACACTACCCTGATCAAATTAAATCCCATTAATAGAAAAGACAAAAATGATACAAATGAATGGGACTAAAACCCTATGATGGGAGTGAAATAACATGAATCATTGCTATTAGAAAACTAATGACTCTCATAAAACACATCCCAAAACCCACATGAGAACCAATAATTCAATCAAAAATATATTCGAATACAACAGATTTGGTTGTAATAGTAGGGTTGAGATTAACAGGGCCTCAGAAGTGAGCCACAATCACAGAGAGATAGAAACACCCAAATGAGACAAAAGGAAAGAGAGTGGAAGAGTGCAGTGAAAGAAAATACTAAGTGAGAAATTATGCTGAAGAACCATGTCCCAGGAGGAGAGAAACCCATCCATTGAAGTGAATAAATAAGTAATGGTGAAACATAAAAATTAAGCAAAGAGGTAGGGAACCATATGTAGAAAAAAGTTGCATATAAAGCTGGAAGTGTCCAGAAAATCTCTAGGGAATAAACCCATTCTAAAGAAGAGGTGCAGTTCACTCAAAAAAGGTATAAGTATAATGTAGTAATACATTCATAGAATATTAGAAGTAAAATTTGGATTCTGTGGTTTCTAAATAAGAACCATTGATTCAAAAAATAATCCAAGAGTATGTTGTAGTATCTAGAAGTAATGACCCTATCACACTCTACTGCGATAATAATGTATGGGAAGATATTGAAAAAAGCTAGGGTCACATTATTAGATGAAAAACATATATTGGAAGTATCTTATCTTGATGGATTTTACTTAGAGTGGTCATGTTTTATATAGATGTATTTTTATGGAATACAACATTAAAGACCCATTGAATAATATCTTGACTCAGTAGAAACATGATTATCATGTGAGGTCTTCTTAACTGAAATTTATAAGCAGCTGGCTCTTGTCCATATGTGGTTTTTTTTGAGTTGGTGTCATAGGACCAACTATTTTTCTGATGATTACATTTATATTTTATGTATTGACTATTAATAACGAATTTTATTACATATTTTTCTATGTTTGACATCAAATTAATGTAATAATTTTCCAATAGAATTTTAATTACATTGTGGCTGTCATAGGTGTTCCCCGTGATTATGAGAAACATGGAATTCCATGAAAATAATATTAACATAGTTATATGGTTGGATAACTTTCTCCAATGAATAATATAGTATTTAGACAACCTATTATGGGAACTCATATGTCGATGAGGAATCTTCTCATGAAGTTCCCACTTCATAATCTCTATGAATAATGAATATAAAAGAAAAACCACCAGTAAAAATTCCACATGTTTTGGTGTAAACATGTCATCCTATGAGTGAGCTTGTCTAATGGTGCATAGAAATTAATATAATCATTTATGCATGTCATGAATTCCACACTTATATTTTTGAAAAAAAACATGATGAGAGCTGTTCACGATGAGGTAGGGTGCGTTGGGTGAATCATGATTGACATGTCATTAATTGATTTGCCAAAGAAGGAGTTTTAACTTCCATATTTATCGAAGCTCATATCATGACGAGTTTATTAGAAATGAACTATCTCCCAAAATTTCATGTCCATGGTTTAAGGATATGTTTATTCTAGACTATTAATGAAAGTTATATCAAGAATATATGTTGGTGACATGTATGTGCAACTATCTTGATGAGATATTGTGAAAAAAATGATTATATTACAGAGTGATAATTTGAATTGTTTTTTTATCATTGTGAAATTATGTTTTTTATTTGGGGTACCTTAAAAAGTTTCTAGACTGTAATCTTGGGCTTTCACCATACCTACCTAATGCCAATGGGAAATAATAATAGATGGTGACACACAATTTGTATTCATTGATTACTGTTATATTATTTTGTAATTTAATTAATTGAATAATTATTAAGAAAAATGTTGGGGTAGTATGCTTTGGGTAGTGAATTTTATTATGTTCAGTTTCCACTAGTGATCCTATCTTTCTCCTTACACTTTTTCTATGGTGTGTTATTTGAATTTTTTTTCTCAGGATTCCATGACATCCACGTATTGTATGCTAGGAAGGTGGTGATGAATATGCTATAGACTTGGTGAGCCCAGTGGCACCATTATAACCCATAGGAGTACCACTCATGGAACCAACTACTATACACAATATTATCACTGATTACCACATTCGTGATATTTTATTATGTTTGATGAACTCCATGAATGGTGATCCATAGATAGCACCAAAAATGGATGATCTGACACATGAGTTCCATTAGTATTCTCAACCAATATCATTAGGGGATGATGGTCTGCTAGGAGCTGAGACTAAGGTTGAAGTCAACTTGTCTATATTATTGCATCTAAAGAAACCTCTAAAGAGGAGGATCAATCATCCCACATTCTTGCTTCGGGAATCGACCAAGCACTGTTGGGATGTGATTACTTAGGCTGGTTTTCATCAGGGTATGTTATAGGTTGATTACTATACTGCATTCTATGATTAGTTCATTCCTCGTATATTTAGAGACTACAGAGCCATATAGTTTATGAATCTGAAAAAGTGTTTTATATTATTTATGGAATATTCAGCATGTTACATGGAGTTGCAACACATTGTATTGCTTCTAGTCAGTGATGAGTTTTTTTCTGGTTGGCATTTTGGGGATGTGCTCCAGTATGCCATCTATACTTAGGTGAATGAATTTATCATTCATATATGTTATAAAATATTCATTTAGTCTTTTATCACTGATTATTACCTGAGAGATGACAATAGTTAAAGACATACAGTACTAGTTTCATGTTAGGCTAGTAGTTATTCTTGTAGAAGGAATCATTCCCTTATGGTTTCTTGTTAGGGTAGTGAAAACTAGAGTTCCCATTTAAATATCTCTAAAGTGTTTCATTGGAGTGAAAGATGGGCCCCCCTAAAGGCATATTTTGATAAAAACCCAATAGAGTTTTGAGATTGCGGTCGTAGGGGGAATCTCCACAGTTTCTGACAAACATTTCCACAAGCATCGAGTAAAAAAGGATCTATGCTAGCTTCACCTTCATGAGTGGGTTCTTTTTAACAACGTCAGGATGGAGATTGGAATATCACAGACATGACTGGTAGAGGAGGAGTTTGTTGCCATGGAATCTAGACCCTTGATCACTAGAAATTCCAAAAGATAATTTATGATCTTGTTAGTATATTTGTTGCACATGGAGGTGGATCATGAAAAATGCAGGCACTACAGCCAATGTTTGAGGATCATGCTACATGACCACATATAATACATTTTACAATTAGTTTGGAATACTCTAAAGTATCTACTTTATTTGATACATGTTCTTGGAACTATTTTATCACTATATCTATTATGGAAAGTCTCTTACTTGAGATACAATATTACTATGCTTTAAGGAACCTATAAATTACATTATGGGTTTGAAACGAGGGTATATTCCAGTTTCATGATTTTCCCCTTGAGGAATGTAGATTCCCCCTATTATAGAACCTATTCATTCTTGAGATGATTGGCTTCGATATCATTCTTTTGATGGAAAGGTTGGTTAGGAATCATTCTTTTCTATACTTTTACTAATATAGGGTATATTTTAATTCACCAAAGGGAATTAGATATCTCCATAATGGTTAGTGGGATGTCCAGGCTGGAAGAGCAGGACCAGAGCATCATGGGATAGGTGTAGAGATCACCTAGATAGAAAATATCTTCATGGATGATAAGGTTTAATTACATGTTGATTTTATTCTTATGGTGGAGCATTTCAGGGATGTCTTCCTGAATGATTGTTTGGCTTACCACCTGAGAGAGTGGTACAATTTACAATTGATCTTATTCCAGGATAAGATCCAGTGTCTATTCTATATATAGAATGGAACCAATATATATTTAAGAGCACAAGTGCTATTTAGATGATTTATATGCCAAAGGTTTTATATAACCCAATACCTTATCTTCAGTCTCACGAGTTCTTTTTTCCATGAAGGCAGATAGAACATTCTGTCTATGCATGGATTACAAAAGGTTGAACTAGCTTACCATCTTGAACCAATATACACTGCCTATAATTGATGATTTATTAGACACTATCCAAGGAGATACGGTCTTATCGATGATCAACTTGAGTTCAGTTTACTATCAGGTGATTGTTAGGCTATCAGACATACCATGATTAGATATCTGTATAAGGTATGGTCTATATGAGTAAATCGTTATTCTATGTGGTCTAACGAACATGATATCCATTATCATGGCACTGATGAATAGTGTGTTCCATCCCTAATTGGACTCTTTTTTCATTATATTTTTTGGATGACATGTTAGAGTTTTCTCAAACTCATAAAGACCATTCCAATCACCTTGATATCATTTTGAGAACATTGATGGAGCATCAATATTAATCAAAAAATTATATGTCCCACTTATGTATCGATAATGTTCTCTTCATGGGTTATATCATATTAGAAACAGGCATATCTATTGACCCAACAATGGTTAGTTATATTGTTTCCTAGGAGAATCCCAAGAATGTGTTCGATATAAAATGTTTATTGGTAGTGGATAGATATTTTTGTCTTTTCATAGAGGATTTATCATGACATTCTCCACCCCTTAATATCTATACAATAAAAGGTGTCATGTTCCTCTGGTCAAAAGTATGTCAGAATTCATTTTAGGAGTTGAAGGGTAGGATTTTCCCAACACTAATAGAAATTATTTCAGGGCCATATTTTTGTTATACCATCTTCCTTGATTCATCAGGAATTTTCCTATGAGTAGTATCAATGTAAGATGACAGAGTAATTGGATATGGATCTCGGTAGTTGAGGACACATGAGGGAAGAACTTGATGTAGGACCTTAAGCTACCAATAGCTGTCCATTACATACATTACTGAAGACACTATCTATTAGTTGAGTTATTTGTGGTGTAAAAAGAACACAAGAGAGAAAAATATATCTTTTATCACTATGACTTTAACCTCAGACAATGGATATGTGTCAAATATCTACAATACGTTGGTTTTTATCGTGACTATATAGCTCAGAAGTGAAATGTAGATGCAGTTGGGATGAGTCGGAAAAATCAAACACAACCCATACAAGAAGGTAGTGAGTAATAGAAGTTAATGGACCTATCCTCAGTGCATCACTTAGAGTTTTATGATAGTCACAAGCGATCTTATCTCTATTTTTTGGAAGTCACCTCTCATATCCTAGAAAAGGTAAGGGGTAGAAAATTTTCAGATCCTGAAGGATTGGAAATCCATGAAAGTATATCAAGAGATGAACCACCCCCGGATTGGACTGTATACATTGACGACATAATACGTATTCATGGACATGACTGGGTCCCTACAGATATGAAAGAGTATTTGGTGAAAGAGTCTCTTCCCCTTAGTGGATAGTTCATCCATGAATCTTGGAGATGTATTGAGTCATTCAATTCTAGTATTGGTGGCCTTGGATTAACTAATAGATGGTAGGATTTTTCACTACCTGTTCCACCTGTGAGTAGTTAAAGGTGGAGAAACATAGACCTGCAGGCTTGGTATAATAGCTTCTAGTCCCAGAATGGAAATGGAATGATGATTCTATCGATTTAATAGCCATTATACCTTGTCCACCAAGTGGTGGTGACGGTGTATAGGTTCTCATTGAGAAATTGGATGAATATATCCATCTATTTTCGAATTCATGAGACATTCTCAGTTGATTAGTTGGGAATAGTATATGTCTATAAAACCATAGGATTCCACGTGGTCCCTCATTCTATTATTTTAAATAGGGATCCTCATTTTATATCATGGTTTAGGCTTGTATTGTAGAAGGATATGGGAACACGGGTGTTTCTAATCACAACTTTTCACACTTAGACTAGTATAAAATCTGAAGAGACGTATAGTTCTAGAGAACATGCATTGAGCATGTTTCCTTGATATCAGATGATCTTTGGGAAAATAAATTACCTCTCATTGATATCACTTAAAATGACCACTTTCAGGAGACAATTTCGATGGTTCACATTGAGGCCTTATATGGTACGTCATGTTGTTCACCCCAATGCTAGCTAGAGGCAGGTGAGGCAACCCTCCTAGATCATCATCTCATTCCATAGACATTGGAGTATGTTTAGCTGAACAATAATTGTATGACTACATCCCAGTATAGAGAAAAAATTATGTTGATCACCTTCGAAGAACTCTAGAGGTCATGGTTAGGGAGATTTTTTCCCATTGAGTATCACCAAATATGGGGAATAGAAAAAAGGGATGGTTTCATCTAGTTTCGGAGTTCCATTTGAGATCCTAGATAGAGTCAAGCTGGTAACCTATCAGTTTCAACAACCTCATAGCTTCTAGGTAATTCACAACATATTCCATTTTTATATCTAATCCAATATCATGAAAACCTATATCATACCATTTATAATGAGGAATTGGATTTATATGTTGATTATACCTTTGAAGGGTATCCTATATTCATCTTCGACTAGAGCTAGAAGGTTCTCTAATATTGTTTTATCCCTCTACTATGGGTGCTGTGGTAGCATGGCCATGTTCTAGATGAGACATGGCTGCAGGAGGCTGATATATATTCCCTATGCCCAGAATTGTTCCCATAAAGTGTTTCTACACCCTTGAATGGTGAACTCAGTGATGAGTTATTTTATGAGGGAAAGAATGTAAGAACATAGTTTTCCCCTCTGGTATGGATCCTAGAAAGTTCAGCCTAATTCTTTATTTTCGACCAATTTGGATCCCTAATGTGTTATTGATGTTCCCGAGGGTGTCGATGGGCTTGTTTAAATCCTGGAACCATGATTTTTTTGTAAAACAGTCATGCTGCACAATTTATAAGAAACCATACAGTAATTCCACATAGATAGACCAAACCATGCGTGTGGACTGTTTTTTTTGTCAGAGCCTTACTACACAGTTGGTGCACAACATACCTAACCATGTTACCTAACCATTTCATTACCCCACTTCACGAGGAACCCACACATTGTTTGTGCACAGTTTATCAATATGTGAGGAAAAACCATGCACATGAAATTTTCTGTATATAATGACCATTTTCCCTTAATGGTCTAATTAACCGTCCTCCTTCCACCAAATATAAGTTTATATAGTGTTGACCTATTTTTCATCCATTTTTATCACTTTGACAGCCTATAGTACGGATTGAAATATATGCTTCATCTGGGATCTGATTGAGATTCCATTCATTACGATGAATATGAAATAGTAAGTAGTCATGTCATTTTTTGTCGTTATGATCCAACCTTTCTCTTGGCATAGTTATAGATGTGTCATCATTTTCTCTCTTTTTATTATATACTCTATTATACAAAAAATTTGATCTTGATATCAAAGGAGAATGTTTGTGAAACCATTTAGGTGTGTGGTCTATAAGTCATCCCTCAAAATTGTTGATTTTAGAATTATTGTGTGGGAACTACTGATTTCTTCGGATACCATTTATTGAATTTATATGTAATTATTATAATATTTAGAACCATATGGTTATTATCTTTTCATGTATGTGATTATTTATTGGTGGTTACACCCAAAACCCACAACATCTCTTGTAGGATGATATTCCATAATTTAGTTTTTACTGTTTTGACACTTTTGAGCCATCATTCAGATGTTCTCTTGCATGACCACACTAATGGTAGACCTCCTTGTCATAAATTCTTATTGTATGATGTAATGTTGAATGGAATTTACCATGTCAGTTCTACTTGAACTACCTATGGTATGTGCCTCAAACTGATTATTAAATGTGAAAGGAAAATTGGAATGTATACTATGTATATAGATTGATCATATTAAATGTAAATGAGATACATGTTTCCTATCTATATCACTCCTTACCACATTAATAGAACATAGTTTAATGAACCTTGATTATTTTATAAGCCTTAAATTGGATTAATAAAGGCTGCATGCTACATGGATGTGTCATACTATTGGAAGGAAATGCTTGGACCAAATGGACATGTTGATTACTTACGACATGTTTAAAATATTTATTTCTAGTTGACTTTATAAAATTAATGAAAGGAAAGGATTGAACCAAATAAAATATTACATGACATAATAAATAAAATTAGAGTGGCAAGACTCACAGCTGCCTTTGATTTTTATTGGGGAATTCCTTGAGCACTCGAGAACCCTATTCCAATTAAAGGATTCAACTTGTTTATGTTGAGACCCACCAAGATCCAGATCCTTGTGACTTTTTGGATGCTTGGTATGGCATTGTAGGATTATTCAAAAAGTATTAAATCTTTCCATTGATATAATCATTGGATCTAGAATTTAAAAGTAAGATCCATGGTTACAGGATATAGGGGCCTATCTTTTCATAGCCCCATTTTTCATTAGAAGATCACCTTGGATTCGGTTGGCATCATATTGTGCATTTCATTAGAATATGATTCATTTATTACACTCTTACCCTTATGTAGGATACAAATATTTCTAAGTTGGTGACCCTTGAGGTCTATGTTTCCTTTGTTATTACAATATAACTTCATTATTTAATGTCATTCCATGTATCCTTTTGTTAACATTGAAACCTAATTATTGTTAACATGTTACTCATTTATAAACTAGTAATAATAAATAAATGGACTGGTTATGTTCATATCCAAGATAAGGGTAGAATAAGGTAGTTGGTTATTTAGATACATTGTACATATTTCTATTATATATACATCTTTTCATACTTTTAAATTTCCAATACACAGACATAATGTTATAGATACCATTGGTGGTGGCCCACTGAGATTTTTCACCCGACATCCCTATGTTTTGTTTGGTGCCTAGAGTAGATTACATGAATTCAGGTGTTGGTAAAGGGAAGAATATGACCTGAAATACTAGATTTCATGATGTTTAAGAAAGGGTATGATGGCATATGACTAAGACAATGAAAATGATTCTTGTGATATTCCTTTGATTTCCTTTATACTTTTATGGAACATATTTTCATTAATATATTGTATCCATGTTTTCTAGTTTTAGTGACATGATAAATCATCATAAGTTTTTTTATTCTTGATTGTTATTCTGGTTATTTCAACATTTTTTTCTATTTTCCCCATTTAACATTGTGCCTTTTGTTTACATTTATTTCATCGTCTATTTACCTTTTTTAATATTTATCTATTTTACTACACTTAGGTACTGATGGAATAGTCTCCCCACATAAACACCCTAGGACATAATTTCTTGTTGGAATCCACTTTAGTTTGAAGATATTCTCTTGGGTTCATTGTCCCACTGGGCTTGGAAAACCTATTATGTGGAATCCATGTCTGGAAGTCACATACATGTTGTTGATCCACTAATAATTCCACAGTTTCAACATCAACAATATTGTATTCATATAGATTATTGGCATCATCATGTGGAAGATTCATTGTCTATGAAATAATTTGAAAATTAAAATTTGATAATATAAATGTATTCGAAAAAAATAACATTAAAAAGAAAAATCATAATATATTAAATAACACATTATCTTATTCGTCACACACTCTTTACTTTCTTTAATGATTTATTCATTTTGGATCATTTATTGAGTATCTGAATTCCATTATTGTGGTAATATTTAATGTATAAGAACTCTCTACATTTGGACCGTCATTAATTGATTATGGTCTCCCAATAAATGGGACACCTCCAATTAAATTTTAATCAAACGCTGCAGTTATTTTAGTCAAAAAAATTGAAATATTCCATATTAATAGATATAAGTCATATAAAACATACACTCATTGTGATGTCATTATGAATGGTCATATGTATACCTTTTAACACTAAAATTCACCTTCACGATTCTCAATTTTTTTACTTTAACTGTATCTTTATTTTCAACCCATTTATAATTAGACATATTCACTTGAAATTTTAAGTAATAAGACTGGTATATTTGTTCAATTATGATAAAGTATGACAAATTCACATAAATTTGATTTATACCCTTGGAACTAAATAAATACATCACTTCCTCTATAATCCTAAACAAACTATTTCACAGCATAATATGTTCATAATGTTCCATTATATAGAATTCAAACTTTTTTTTTAAAAAATAGTGTAATATATAACATGTATATCTGGTCTCTCAGATATCCAATGATGCTATTAGGAAATAGAACTGGGATTAGATGATAAATACTTATAAAAAATATCTTTGAAATATCCTATGAACTATAGATTATATATAATTTCTATCTATATTTTATCCCTATATAGATTTATTTGTCTACGAATTATTCTGTGGGATTCATTATAGGATGGAAAGTATAAACTATTATTTAATATGTAATGGTATCCCTACTCAATCTCTGTAATGGCAATTTTATAAACACATCATCCCAAAATTTGACCCCCATAACGTTTCCACCATGATGGGATTTTGGGAGATCAATGCTATCAACATATGGGACATAATCAGTATCGAATTCAATAAATTCATCAAAAACAAATCACCCATCGATACAAAAACTTGACTGACATCAATTAAATATGTACCCCTTTAAAAAATTCATATATCATTCATTGGGGTACATCTATACAAAATCTCATGACCACATACATGAATCTATCTAACACAGTGAACCATAAGGGGTAAAATTATGTCAATGAATTATGGCTCTAATAAATACTCCACATATCATAATATGACATCAATTTACTTCTTCGTGGTTGGAAACACCCTGAGGTATATTGACTTACTACATTTAGATTTGAAAAGGACGTAATGTTCAGTTAAAATATGTTGTTCTTTTTTAGGTAGTATGAAACACAATTCAATGAGAATTAAACCCTCCGTAAAACATTAATATCATGTTATTATAGTCCCAGTAACATCAAATTATTCATTTTAATCATATTCTTCATAATTTATGGATACCCCTCTGAAAAGTTTACACCATTGCAGAAGTTTCATATTTGAAATTCTTCTATCATGATAGAGTGTAATCTATTAGAGAAATAACAGTTTTCATTTCACCCTTTACTAGTTCCAACACATCTCTTAGACAAATATTATTAATTCACAATATATACTAAATTCCTCATTTTACTATCTCTAGTACATTTTTAACTTTAGAATAACAATTATCACATATATATTGGTTTATATGTTTATGACATCAAAAAATACATGATGTATAAATAATTCTCATATGGTAATTCAATGAAAATTAATCTATTTTTTCAAACCATATTTTATATGGTTTTTGAAAATGGATTTCCAAAATTAGTTTCATTATCTTTTACATTCTTCATATGTTTATCACTTGTTATTTGAGATGGTGTTGTACATTGTTCTGTATTTCCATTGAATAATGTCATTCAAGAGACGTATTTATGTCTTTACGGATAAAATTTATAATATCCTAAAAAATCATTGGGGAATATTTTAACCTAATAGAGTGCATACCATCAACAATAATGGGTCACCCAAAAATTCCATTAAATTTATAGCCAATAAAATTCTATAAGAAGGATTGTAAATTATCACCCTATAAAACATTGATATCAATATGAAATCTAAAATTTTATGTGCCTCATACAATGTAAGACTTATATCCCAAATCAATTTATTATCATCAATCAATGAAGCCATATAGGTATCAATATCATTATGTAGTTCTTTTTGTCATGATAGAAATAGACATAATAAAATGTATTTGTTCTTCATGTATGACCATGGTGGCAAGCTATGAATTACAAACATAACTAGCCATGTAATGTTTGTAATAAATTTCATTACTATATGACTTATTACATAAATAGATAATTAAATTAAATGGTTTTTTTATCTACATAAAAATAATGATATTTATAATAAAATTTCATCCACTAATAAAATTTTTTTTGGGTGTCATATATTACGATCTTTAATTCATGAATTGATATGCCATGAAAATTTTCTAATGGTTTTTGGACACCATAGTGATGTATGAACATTTGAATTATTGGAATTTACAATACACATTTTTATGTACATAATTTATTTTTATTGTTTCGATCATCGCCTAGCCCCGGTATATGTTTTGAGTGATTGATGGTACTTATAAAAAAATATACAATCATTTTGATATGCACGTATTTTTTCATAGATAATAAAAATCTGACATATAATTCATTTAGTGGAATCTATTATACAAGTTATATCATTTTACTCTGGTAACATGTCAATCCAGAGACCATGTCAATCTGTAAAATTTTTCTGTCTTTATATTTCCAAATTTTTTATTATATATCATCAATACAACTAAAAATGTTTTATATTTAGTGCAATTGGTAATCAATTGGGTCTTTTGATATATATTTAACTTTTCCAAAATCCTTTTACAATCTTCTTTTTTATATTGAATTTCAGTTTTCATTTATTATATATGATATCTATCATCATTTACACTATTATTCATATCAACTGATTAATTAATCACAATATCATACCGGTCAATATATATATTTTTTTTCTTGAATTTTGTCCAATATTTAGTGATTTGATCTATTTAATTAAAAATAAAATATTTTTCTAACATATATGCGTGATTTAATCATGAATAAAAACAACTTAAACAATGATAAATGATTTTAGAAGGGTCAAATGAATTCCCTTTTACAATATATGTGATCTTTTTTATGCCATCCTCATAGTCCATTTTCATCTGGCTAGCATCCATCTAGTTTGGATAAATATCCATCATATTATTCTTAATAATATTAATTTTAAAGAAAAAAACCTAAGGTATTAATAATCAAATGATAAATTTATAAATAGACTGAATAAATTTGGTAATATTTGGAAGTAACATCTATATGCATTTTGGACAGAAAATGGTGAAAAAAAATTTAATGATAAAAATATATAATTCATTGAAATTGGAATAATTATATATTTATGAGAATGTTTCACATTGAGAAACTCCAATTAAAACTAGAATTTGTGTTTTCAGAAAATAGTAGGATACAGTTTGTAGAATTAAAGATTCAAATTGATGATGGATGAATGGTTTCAAGCAATGGGGTAAAGGTTGAAGCAAAATTACAATATGTTAACCACACATGGGATGATTGAATTCGGGATGTGTTTCACCCTTTTGTATATTGTAATATTTATTGTATAATAATGATCCTATTGGGCTACTAAATTGGAATGAATGACAACACGCCAATGTTATTGATGATGATTACTAACAAGTTGTATTTTTATGAAATGGTAAAATAAAAAGAAAAAAATTACAGTGATTGAGGGGATATACATTCAATAATAGATGGAAGAAGTATATGAACTATAAGGCCCCACCTTAAACCGTACTTAATCTTGAGTTATTACATGATTACACATTGAGGATCTTTTCGGCTTTAGAGTTTTAGAGAATTAGATCATAAAACTTGCATTACATTCCACATATAAACAAAGTGGTTACATAAAGATAGTATTCCTCATTTCCATCAATGGAAACATATTAAAAATAAAACATTGATTCTTTCTTGAAACTTACATGACTATCATCATATAATGTACCCTTCCCTTGACCTGTGAAAATCATTTCAAAAAAAACTTGGGATGAGCATAAAAAGCTCAGTAAGGGATATAAAAATATTGAAAGGAAACATGGGTACATATATACCTAAGGATGAGATCATACTTTACCCATAAAACATAGTCACTTTAACATACCTCATAAAATCATGAACAAATCATAGAAATCATAAGACATAAAGGTAACTTGAGGCATTCATAACATTCTTACGTAGGGAGTAACACTCTTGGTTATGTTTGGAATACCCATCACAGTATATTCCCTAAATCTCTTCGGAGAAACCTTAATGTTTCACTCCTTCGCGTTACCCAATGCATTGGACAGCTATATCGGGCTCACCCGCCCTTAGTTTATCACGGAACCACCCCTCTTCATAATAATGCCCAAGAACCATAACATAATCGTATCAAATATAACATGCATAAAGGAAACATAACATTTCCACATTTCAATCACAAGATATCAATACAACACAAAAAACATTGTGAAAACCATTTTCAATACCAAAATAAAAGAAAATTAAAACATGGTATTAATTTTTCTTTTAAGAAGAATGTATGGCTTGTAGAGGAAGCCGAAACTCAAATAACGGTCATGACGGAGGAGAAGTCGTTGTCGCCGCATACGTACGACAAAAACATTCCCTTTTGTCATTTATTAAACGATTCGTATAAAAATGATTCCTTTTGAATAAACGTAAAAGTCAAAGGGGTTTATACACCGTATAAATGAATGTTGTGTATAAAATAAAATATGCCTCAATGATAGGAGATTGAGATGAAGTCCCATACCTCGTATCCGACTTGACCCGACCGTTTTTTATTCTCCTGAATAATAAACTTGAGTTAATCTCTAGTTTCTTATGAACCTTTTTCATGTTCATTATTCCTTTTATACCATGTTATGAACATCATGTAATCATTTAAGTTAATAATGTTCATTTTGTCGATATTTGGTTCTTATGTCAAAAATAGACTTCTTACACTTACATGATTTTAATTTGGTCAAAGGTTCATTATATCCAGAATGATATTAATGATTTGGATAACATATATATCATAGATATTCATCATATACATGTATTTATAATATTACATTACATTTAGAGGTAATAAATGAAATGCACCATTCATGGAGACGGTAAGCCGTGCGTACGCATGAACGCTACTTCCATTTCTATTTTGTATTTTCTGGAGTGGAATCATAATGATATAAGTGTATATTATAATTGAAGTGTAATAACATATATAATATCATTAAATTTATCCTTTACACATTCCACATATGGTATTAACGAATCAAATCACATTCAGGGGGCGGTAGTCCGCACTTCCTAAAATGAAGATATCGTGTTTACCCATAATGGAAACAATAATGGTATGCCATAAATGAAAAATACAAAATCTTAAGGAAAGAATAAAAATATTATATATCATATATAAAAATAGTGACATCATAATGGCCACCTTTGAAGGTGTTAAATGAGTATTGAACAATCATCATTTCGGGAGGCAGAATTTCGCCATCCACGAAAACCGTATGTTCTTTAACCATTTGATGTAGTTGTGTGAGAGTGTAGCTCAAATAAATCTTATAACAACATCCTAGTATATTTAAGATACTGGTTTTGTTACAAAAGAATTAAATAAAAAGAGTTTATGGGGTTGGAGAAGCAAAATAAAACAAATGAACATGAGAGAATGAATTACCTTTAAAAGTGTTACTCCTTTTGATTTGAGCCTAAAGGCTTCCTTTGAAAAGATTATGCCTAAAGGGAATCCTCTAGGATTAGGAGAGGGATGTGGAGAGATTAAATGGGCAGGGGTTGGCCGAGCCAAAGGCTTGAGGAGTGTGTGAAATGAGGTAGAGGTGGGGGCCTTTTATAAGAGGAGAGGAGGGGCACTTTTGGAAAGTAAAGATAAGTTACTTTATTTTTAAAAGAGTTTCGGATTCAAAAGGTCCCACATTTCTATAATTAGAGGATAAGGTGATAAGGATTCTAAATCCACTTATCCAATTGGTTTTGGACAAGTGTAGGTTTTAGATTTTTCATTATCTTTCCATTTTATTTAAATCGTTAAATAATGAGGTCATCGCTGCGTCATCATGATGTCATAAATAATTTAATTTATTTAAAGTCTAAAAATTATAAAAATAATAATATGACTAAGTAAATCTTTTTATATTTCCAATTACTATTTATAATCAAAAATCTGACTTGTAAAACCCCATTTAAAAATTGTTTTCGTAAGACATATTATGTTTGTGTCATTTTTACTTTTACATTAAATAAGAAGTTATTTATGTCATTTCCCAAACAAAGTGGATCCATGGGGTCCCCAAGTTGACCTCTGGCTTGTCTTGGTCGGCCATGACAGAACCAATGAGGTTAGGACATGTGTAAATATCATCTTATTTTATTAAAGCATTATTTTTACCTTAAAATACATTAATTACCACTAATCGCGATTAAAACTTAATAAGTTACTATTCACCAAAAAATTATTTTAATCTTATTGAACGACATTTTACTTCTTAATGACAACCATTTATGTCAGATTTTTGAAATTCAAAACACAATGATGGCAAAATTTCATTTAAACGGAAAAATCATTTTTTATAAGTACCACTTAGTGGTTTCACTATTCATCAAAAATTGAAGTTTTTCAGAAATTTACTAAAAATCCACCCTAAGCTATATTTGATATTCCGAATTCAAAAATGATGTCTATTTTACAAAATTAAAAACATATAAGTAACATTAATTAATTTAATAATTAATTCCTGCTGTCAGAGCAAATAGCGTGTTTTTATGAAACAATAAGTATCAAAAGATTGACACCAATTTAAGTCCAATTTCAAAGTGAAATTGATTCCAATGACCACCATGTGATTAAATGGTAAAAATATATTCGGATTACACATTAATATAAATTCAAAAGATAATCTAATCATATAAATAAATTAGATTAAAATCAGTTTTGATGTAAAATGCAGTATTTTTCACTATTCATTATAAAATGAACATTGTCAGAAAAATTCCAAAAAAATCACACAAAGTAAATTTTGAGGTCCCAATCATAAAGAATAAGTTTTTTTTGAAAAAAATAGTTTATAAAATCGTCAAAAGATAGATTTAAAAAGGGTTTTCCATCATAAGTCAGTAAAACAACCTTTTAAGAATATTAGTGTATTCCATGCTTAAGATTGTATTTATTTTCATTTTAAGCCTCTAAAACACTATATACATCATTAATAGACATAGATAAAAATATCTATTACTCATTACTTACTTGGGATGTTACATCCTTCCCCC
Organism: Viscum album; assembly: GCA_963277665.1. Lineage (NCBI taxonomy): Eukaryota > Viridiplantae > Streptophyta > Magnoliopsida > Santalales > Viscaceae > Viscum > Viscum album. The sequence goes on along the minus strand of OY728158.1, from coordinate 367,939,650 downwards.
CTTTAGAAAATTGCGTCCCCACAATTTATTTACTTGTCGAATAAATGGGGGTACTTATCCCTCACTGCATTTTCAGATTCCCATGTTGCCTCTTCAATCATGTGGTTTTTCCACAAAACCTTTACCTGGAGAATCAACTTATTCCGTAACACTTGCTCCATGTGGTCAAGAATCTGGACTGGTTGTTCCTCATATGATAGGTTCTCTTCCAGCTGAACTACCTCTGGACACAAAACATGAGATGGATCTGGCATATACTTTCTCAATATCGAAACGTGAAAAACATTGTGTACCTGAGATAAAATCGGAGGTAAAGACACTTGTTATGCAACTAATCCAACTCTCTCCAGAATTTCGTATGGTCTAATGAAACTTGGACTTATCATTCCTTTCTTACCAAATCTCATTACACTTTTCCATGGATAAACCTTGAGAAAAACATGATCACCTACCTCGAAAGAAAGATCCTTCCTCCTGTTATCTGCATAACTCTTCTGCCTACTCTGAGCTGTTCTCATGTGCTTCTGAATTAGCTGAACTTTTTCTGCCAACTCTTCTACCAATTCTGGACCCATCAACTTCCTTTCACCCACTTCATCCCAGAAAGCTGGAGTTCGACACCGCTTCCCATATAATGCCTGAAATGGTTCCATCTGTATACTAGAATGAAAACTATTATTATATGAAAATTAAACCAAAGAAATATGTTGGTCCCAACTTCATTGATAATCCATCGAATAAGCTCGTAGCATATCCTTCAATGTCTGAATTTTTCGTTCTGACTGCCCATCTGATTGAGGATGAAAAGCTGTACTAAAATTTAATTTAGTACCCAACGACTTCTAAAGGCCTTTACAAAAGTTAGGAGAAAACCTGAGATCACGATCCGATACAATGGAGAGGGGAACTCCATGTAACCTGACTATATCATTAAGATACAAACGGGAAAGTTGATCATGGGAAAAAGTATCTCGTATAGCAAGGAAATGAGCAGATTTGGTCAAGCGATCAACAATAACCCAGATTGCATTATTACCTTGAGATGTCTTCGGTAATCCAACAACAATGTCCATGAATATATTCTCCCATTTCCACTCTGGAACTGGTAAAGGCTGAAGCATCCCTTTCGGTAACTTCCGCTGTGCTTTAACCTGCTGAAAAGTCAAACACTTCACAGTAAAATCAGCAATATCTCTTTTCATTACATCCCACTAGTAATACTCCCGCAGATCTCTATACATCTTAGTACTGCCCGGATGAACTGAAAACGGAGAACTATGAGCTTCACATAACAACTCTCTCTTCAACTGTGAATCACAAGGCACACAAAATCTCTTCCCAAATCTCAAAACACAATCATTATCAATGTTGAATTCAGGAAACTTACCTTTTTGAACTAGCTCTACCTTTTTCTGCAACTCACTGTCTTGCTTCTGTGCTTTCATGATTCTATCTGATAGAGAAGATCTCACTGATACCTGAAACAAAACAGAAGGACTTTCTGCACCAAAAACTTCTATGCCAAAGTTCATCAAATCCTTAACCAATGGATCAGATTCCAAACGCAACATTGTTAATGAAGCATTACTTTTTTGACTCAAAGCATCAGCCACTTTTTTTGCTTTTCCCGGATGGTAATGAATTGTGCAATCATAATCTTTGATTAATTCTAGCCATCTCCTCTGTCTCATTTTCACCTCTTTCTGAGTGAATATATACTTTAAACATTTGTGATCAGTATATATTTCACACTTTAATCCATACAAATGATGCCTCCAAATTTTTAAAGAAAAAACAACAGCAGCTAATTCCAAATCATGTGTATGGTAATTTTCCTCATGAGTTTTCAATTGTCGTGAAGCATAAGCAATTACCTGATCATTCTGCATTAGGACGCAACCAAGTCCTTTCAATGAAGCATCACTATATATAACAAACTCACCATTTTTGGAAGGTAGTGAAAAAACTGGAGCATTCACCAATCTTCTTTTCAATTCCTGAAAACAATCATCACATTGTTTTGTCCAGATAAACATAACACCCTTCCGAGTTAGCTTAGTCATTGTACTAGATAACCGTAAAAAATTTCTAACAAACCTTCGGTAATAGCCTGCCAAACCAATGAAGCTACGAATCTAGGTTTCATTTGTGGGCCTGGGCCATTCTTCCACAACTTTTGTTTGTGTAGGATGAACAGTTTTTTCATATTTAGAAACAGTGTGACCAAGGAAAGAAATTTGTTACAACCAAAACTCACACTTTCTGAATTTCCCATACAGGTTCTTTTCTTTTAAGGTTTGCATGATAAAGATTAAATGTCTTTCATTCTCCTATTTACTTTTAGAAAACACCAAAATATCATCAATTAAAACCACCACAAACTTATCCAGGAACTCATGGAAAATTCTATTCATTATGTCCATGAATATAGCAGGTGCATTGGTTAGCCCAAAAGGAATTACTACAAATTAATAATGGCCATATCTCGTACAGAACGCGGTCTTTAGAATATCTTCCTCCTTTACCTTCATTTGATGGTACCCCGATCTCAGGTCAATCTTTGAAAAAAACGGAGCTCCCTAGAGCTGATCAAACAAATCAACGATATGAGGCAAAGGATATTTGTTCTTAACAGTGATGTTATTCAAGGCTCTATAATCATTGAAAAGTCTCATAGAACCATCTTTCTTTTTAACAAATAAAACAGGAGCACCCCATGGTGATGTGCTAGGTCTAATGAATCCTTTCTCTAATAAATCTTGCAATTTCTCCTTCAACTCTAAATGTTCAGTTTGTGCCATTCGATAAGGGGGTTTTGAAATTGGCATAGCATCAGGAACTAAGTCAACATTAAACTCAACTTCCCGATCTGGTATTATTCTAGGAAACTCAACAGAAAAAACAACAGGATACTCATTTACCACTGGCACATCATCAATTTGAACAGTTCCCTTGTTTTCAACAATATGAGCAGGGTAACATTCATTTCCGTCTTTTATAAGTTTCTCGGCCTCTTGATAAGTTATCAAAAGTAAGGGTTCATTCATGTAAACAAACTGAAAGTCTTTCTGAAAAGAAGCTTTTTTAGCTCTACAGTCAATCATAGCATGGTAAATAGAGAGCCAATCCATACCTAGGATAACATCAAACTGTACTAGATGTTGAACAATAAGGTTTGAAAGTAAGTTCTTTCCACAGATAAGGATATGAAGATTCTTATAAATTCTTTTTGCCTCAACATTTCCCCCAGGTGTTTTTACCAAAAGTTCAGGAGTCATTTCTTGAGATGGTATTCCCATTTTACTAGAAATGGTTTCAGAGATGAATGACTGTGTAGACCCCGAATCAAACAACACACTGGCATAATCTGAAAAAATAAACAAATTACCTGATACAACTTCATTTGATGGCCCGACATCTGCTGAAGTAGTTGCAAAGGATTTCACCACCCCTTTCTGCTTGTAGTCTAACTACTTCCCATCACTCAAGATCATTGTCGGACACTCGTTTGCATAGTGACCCATCTCATTGCACTTATAACATTTCACTAACTGTAAATCAATTTTTTTCTTACCTTCACCTTGATCCTTTTTAGTGCAATCACGAGCCTTATGTCCCATCTTACCACATCGGTAGCACATTCCCGAATTCAAAATTCATTCCCCAGCATGCCATTTTCCACATTTATCACAAACTGTAAACTTAGTTCTCTTACCAACAGACTTTTTTGAAAATTCATACCTTTCTCCTGCCACCTCGGTCTCTTCTTCTGCTGGTTGTTATAGAACACTTGGTCATCGGAAAACTCCATTTCCACCTTCTCTGCACAACGAACAAGCTTTTCATAACTTTTAAACTCACGAGAAGCTAATTCCCTTCTATATTTTGGCTTTAATCCTGAGTATAAACGATTGATTTTACTATCAAGGTCTCGGATAAAATTTGGTGCATACCTTGCCAATCGAGTGAACCTTTCTTCATAGGTAGCCACTGAGTCTTCCTCTTGCCTCAATTCCAAGAATTTTTTTTCCATCCTAAGTTGAACAGCCGTAGGAAAATACTTCTCAAGAAACATACCTTTGAATTCATCTCAGTCAAGAGAATCAATCTCATTGGCGTCCCTAATATTTTTAACCATAGACCACCACTGACCTGCTTCACCCTCCAAATGGTAAATAGCAAGACTAACCTTTTGATTGTCTGAACACCCCATGACATCAACAATCTTCTCCAGTGCTTTAATCCACCCTTCAGATAGCACAGGGTCAGATGATCCTCTGAATGATGGTCGATGTTGCCTCATGAAATGTTCTACCACTGACATGTTCCTCTGTGGTTGATCTGGCTGATCTCGTGCATGGATACCACCACCATTTATCGCTTGATTCAACTGCGCCATTACTGCAACAAACTGTTCAGTTCCAATTCTGACCATTTCTGGATGCTGATTCGGAAGGTTATTTCCTTCTTTATGCCTTCTTTCACTGCTTCCCTGTTTCCTCTGCGGAAAACCATTCTGAACAAACATGTCTTAGATGAAGCAACATGGTAATATTCAAATGCTATATCATTTCAAAAAAATTTGGATATTCATTTAATAGAATTCTAACTCCTAGAGTTATCTAAACCGACCTTTGATACCAACTATAAGACCCTAGCCTTAAACCATACTTAATCATGAGTTATTACAAGATTACACATTGAGGATCTTTTCTGGTTTAGAGTTTTAGAGAATTAGATCATAAAACTTGCATTACATTCTAAATATAAACAAAGTGGTTACATAAAGATAGTATTCTTCATTCCCATCAATGGAAACATATTAAAAATAAAACATGGATTCTTTCTTGACACTTCCATGACACTATCATCATATCATGTACCCTTCCCTTGACCTGTGAAAATCATTTCAAAAAAAAAACTTGGGATGAGCATAAAAAGCACAGTAAGGGATATAAAAATATGGAAAGGAAACATGGGTACATATATACCTAATGATTAGATCATACTTTACCCATAAAACATAGGCACTTTAACATACCTCATAAAATCATGAACAAATCATAGAAATAATAAGACATAAATGTAACTTGAGGCATTCATAACATTCTTACGTATGGAGTAACCCTCTTGGTTACGTTTGGAATACCCATCACAGTATATTCCATAAATCTCTTCGGAGAAACCTTAATTTTTCACTCCTTCACGTTACCCAATGCATTGGAGAGCTATATAGGGCTCACCCGCCCTTAGTTTATCACGGAACCACCCGTCTTCATAATAATGCCCAAGAACCATAACATAATCGTATCACATAAAACATGCATAAAGGAAACATAACATTTCAAAATTTCAATCACAAGATATCAATACAACACAAAAAACATTGTGAAACCCATTTTCAATACCAAAATAAAAAAAATTAAAACATGGTATTTATTTTTCTTTTAAAAAGAAGTTATGGCTTGTAGAGGAAGCCGAAACTCAAATAACGGTCATGACGGCGGAGAAGTCGTTGTCGCCGTATACATACGACAAAAACATTCCCTTTTGTTGTTTAGTAAATGCTTCGTATAAAAAATAATCCTTTTGAATAAACATAAAAGTCAAAGGGGTTTATACAACGTATAAAAGAAAGTTGTGTGTAAAATAAAATATGCCTTAATGAAAGGAGATTGAGATGAAGTCCCATACCTCGTATCCAACTTGACCCGACCGTTCTTTAATCTCCTGAATAATAAACCTGAGATAATATCTACTTGCTTATGAACCTTTTTCAAGTTCATTATTCCTTTTATACCATGTTATGAACATCATGTAATCATTTATGTTAATAATGTTCATTTTGTCGGTATTTGGTTTTTAAGTCAAAAATAGACTTCTTACACTTACATGATGTTAATTTGGTCAAAGGTTCATTATATACAGAATTATATTAATGATTTGGATAACATATATATCATATATATTCATCATATACATTTATTTATAATATTAAATCACATTTAGAGGTACGAAATGAAATGCATCGTTTATGGAGACGGTAAGCTGTGTGTACGCTTGAACGCTACTTCCATTTCTATTTCATATTTTCTGAGTGGAATCATAATGATATAAGAGTATATTATAATTAAAATGTAATAACATATATAATATAATTAACTTTATCCTTTACACATCCCACATATGGTATTAACGAATCAAATCACTTTCAGGGGGCGGTAGTCCGCACTTCCTAAAATGAAGATATCGTGGTTACCCATAATGGAAACAATAATGGTATGCCATAAATGAAAAATACCGAAGCTTATGGAAATAATAAACATATTATATATCATATATAAAAATATTGACATCATAATGTCCACCTTTGAAGGTGTTAAATGAGTATTGAACAATCATCGTTTCGGGAGGCAGAATTTCGCCATCCACAGAAACCGTAAGTTCTTTAACCATTTGATGTAGTTGTGTGAGAGTGTATCTCAAATAAATCTTATAACAACATCCTAGTATATTTAAGATACTGTTGTTGTTACAAAAGAAGTAAATAATAAGAGTTTAGGGGGTTGGAGAAGCAAAATAAAACAAATGAACATGAGAGAATGAATTACCTTTAAAAGTGTAACTCCTTTTGATTTGAGCCTAAAGGCTTCCTTTGAAAAGATTATGCCCAAAGGTAATCCTCTAGGATGAGGAGAGGGATGTGGAGAGAGAAAATGGGCAGGCGTTGGACGAGACAAAGGCTTCAGGAGTGTGTGAAATGAGGTAGAGGTGGGGGCCTTTTATAAGAGGAGAGGAGGGGCACTTTTGGAAAGTAAAGATAAGTTACATTATTTTAAAAAGAGTTTCGGATACAAAAGGTCCCACATTGATATAATTCGAGGATAAGGTGATAAGGCTTCGAATTCAACTCAACCAATTGGTTTTGGCCATGTTTAGGTTTTAGATTTTTCATTATCTTTCTATTTAATTTAAATCGTTAAATAATGAGGTCATCACTGCATCATCATGTTGTCATAAATAATTTAATTTATTTAAATTCTAAAAATTAAAAAAAAACTACTATGATGTAGGAAATATTTTTAGATTTCCAATTACTATTTATAATCAAACATCTGACTTGTATAACCCCATTTAAAAATTATTTTCGTAAAACATATTATGTTTGTGTCATTTTTTACTTTTACATTAAATAAAAAGTTATTTATGTCATTTCCCAACAAATGTGGATCCATGGGGTCCCCAAGTTGCCCCATGGCTTGTCTTGTTCTGCCATGACACAACCAATGAGGGTAGGACATGTTTCAAGCTCATCTTATTTTATTAAAGCATTATTTTTACCTTAAACTACACTAATTACCACTAATCGCGATTAAAACTTCATAAGTTACTATTCACCAAAAAATTATTTTAATCTCATTGAACCACATTTTACTTCTTAATGACAACCATGTATGTCGGATTTTTGAAATTCAAAACACAATGATGGCAAAATTTCATTTAAATGGAAAAATCAGTTTTTATAAGTACCACTTAGTGGTTTCACTATTCATAAAAAATTGATGTTTTTCAGAAAATTACCAAAAATACACCCTATGCTATATTTTATATTCCGAATTAAAAAATGAAGTCTATTTTACAAAATTCCAAACATATAAGTCACATTAATTAATTTAATAATTAACTACCGCTGTCAGAGCAAATAGCGTGTTTTTATGAAACAATAAGTATCCAAAGATTGACACCAATTTAAGTCCAATTTCAAAGTGAAATTGATTCCAATGACCACCATTGGATTAAATGGTAAAAATATATTCAGATTAAACATTACGATCAATTCAAAAGATAATATAATCATATAAATAAATTAGATTAAAAGGTAGTTTTGATGTAAAATGCAGTATTTTTCACTATTCATTAAAAAATGAACATTGTCAGAAAAATACAAAAAATTCACACAAAGTAAATTTTGATGTCCCAATCATAATTAATAAGTTTTTTTTGACAAAAATAGTTTATAAAATTGTCAAAAGATAGATTTAAAAAGAGTTTTCCATCATAAGGCAGTAAAACAATCTTTTAAGAATATTAGTGTATTCCTTGCTTAAGATTGTATTTATTTTCATTTTAAGCCTCTAAAACACTATCTAGTTCATTAATAGAAATAGATAAAAATAACTATTATTCATTACTTACTTGGGATGTTACATGAACAATCTTAAAAAATCATATAATATATATGATGTTATTGTTATAAGATAATAAGTGTCAAATAATGGTAATTGAGATTATTTTATAATGGTGGAAATCATTTATGCAATGTAATGTGTTATATCTATAATGATATGAATCGTATAACTAGGTTTTATTGCTTTAAAAAAGATAGAGATAAAAAAAATTTCCCTTACTAAATTAGTAGTGGATATTTGTTAGTGTGAAATTTTGATTTATAATGATGATTGGGGTGAGCAACCTTAAAACATTATATCTGAGAAATAGTAATTTTATTTCTATATAATCAATTGAAGGTTAGTATACCCATAAGAATCAATTTTTGATGATTATAATGATATAAAATTACCCCTAGACACTATATAATGTCAACATATTCATGTATGAAACACTTATTACCTCAAAGAAACATTTAGGTAATTAATTTTAATTGAATTTTATACACACAATTTACAAATATTGGTTACACAATAGGTGGAATACATCATTATTTTTTGTTGGATTATTTCATTATATGTAATACGTTTAAGTGACAATTAACTAGTGCTTTAATAAATTAGTAAGTTATTGTTGGATTGTTTTAGTTATTTTAATATTGTATGAAACAATAATCATTCATTGTGGTTTTTTGGACAAAAAAAACAATGTACATTTTTTTAAAGATAAAACAAAAAAATCATCCAATAAGAAAATTTATTTGTTTAGTAAAACTTTTTATGTGATAATCATTTTATTCAATTATAATCCTTTAATAAAAAACATTCAATTAAAAAAAAGATGATCAAAAAACAGAGTTTAGGATGATTTTTTCTAAAACTTCTGGATTATAAGGCTTTCCTGAGATATTAGATATTTTATTAGTGGTCATAAAAAGACAATTTAATGTATTAGGATCTCCAATGGTCGATTAGAAATGTTATTTTGGGGACACCTCTCATGGGTGGGGAATTCAATAAAATTATGCTTCATAGAGATAAGAGAGGGTGTTCATGCATAACCTCCACTCATAGAAGTGACTTCTTATAGCTGGTTTAATTTATGGGTGTCTCTGACATGGGATATGATGATATCCCATCACATGATTCCATGGGTACCCAGAGAACACCAACATTGTAGAACGATTGAATATATTTTTTTGTTCTTCTTGTTGGCTCACCATATTCAACCTCTTATATGTTTCTCATCTCACCCCATCCATGTACACCACTTACCCATTCTCATCAACCATAATACTAACCACAATAATATTATACAATAGAGGAATTTTATATTAGAAATCTATAAGATAATGAAAAAAAATTGTGATGATGTGATTAAATATTGATCGACAATAGATGTCCTTGGTGTTCCCAATTAAATCCACAAGGTCTCATCTAACCCTAATTAGTGGATTTATATTCAGTTTCACCAATTGGATCATAAATGCATTTCTATCCATTGAAGGATCAATATTCATCAATAATATTCTCCCACATGTTCTACTCTCTCTAGAACACCCTCCCCATAAAATGGTCTTAGTAATAATTTCTAAAGGAAATAAAGCTGTTGGACAATGTGGGTGTGCAACATCCACATTAAATAGGGTAACAAAAATACACAATATCTCCATAAAAAGTATTTGGAAGGTTGTATAAGATATTCATTTTGAGTCTGACTTCTCCATAAGGGAATACCATCTTGATGGAGGATTATATCTCTTCCCTTATCTTTCTTTTTGTCCATCATATCTATTATAAAACCCCATAATTTTATAAATAAAACTCCCCATATATTTTAATAAAATGTATTATTATATATTATAGATATAGAACCGACATTGACTAATTTGGTTTTATTTGAATACTATCATATTGAAATGATCATTATGCACATTTAACATTGATTATATAACTATTGATGAGAGGCTATATGATTTTTATAAAAATAGGGTTTTGATAAATCCAATTGATACACTCAAAGGATGTGATAGCCTCAGCCAGTGGGATAATTCCATATGAATACCAATTCTCAATGCTTTGAGGGAGATATATTATCTAGGATTTTTCTTGACCCCACACAATCTGAGATCCAAAAACATAAGAATGAATGAAATAATTTGTGTAAGAAGCTCAACATCATCGATTGGATGACACAAATAAGGTACAAAGAATCACCTAATGAATGTATCGTCATCGGGAATCAAACCCTAAGAGATTTGTCTATTGTATGAAAGAGATATGTATCAATACCATCATAATTTAATATATATATATATATATATATTATTTTTAATAGAATAATCTTCTTTATTTTATTCTTATCATTATATTATAAATGATTTACATTTTTATACAATATCACAAAAATTGTATTTTAAATTAGTATTCAATTTCAAATAAGACATTTAATATTAATAATTAATGAATTTTCGATGTAAATAATAAAATATTATTTTTAATTTATATTTATTAAATATATATGATCACATAATTTTTAATAAGTCATAATATTATTTTTGTAAGGGTTTGAAAACTATTAAGTTTAAAAAACCCAATAATTTCCCAATAATTTTCTACTTTTTTTTAAAATTTAAAATTAAAATATTTATAAAATAATTTTAAAGGAGTACATTTTTTCATGAATTATAGAACTGAAATAATACATAGTGAATTTTTCATAATTTTTTGAGGCAGTCGATTTTTTTGTTATAAATTAAGGTCCATATAAATATATGCTGCATATTAGAACATCATAATGAACTAAAAGTGTTGTAATAAATAATATAAATGGTATCTTTGAAAAAATATATTTTTCAAATTTAAAATAATTTATTTTATTTATATTTGATTAATATTATAAATTCTTTATGAATAATTGAAACCCATTAATATATTTTATGGTTATAAAATCATTTCTTTTGGAATATAAATCAAATCCACACGAGCATGTATATTATATTTTTATATTTGAACTTTTCCTTAAAATATAGCGAGAACAACGACTATTTGGAAGAAACAAAATGAAAAATGCTTGATATAGATTGAGGTTTTAGTTATTCTATTACCTAGATTCCAAAACATATGGTTGAGAAATAATTAATAATTCCTCCACTCGTGTCAAATATAAAACAACCCAATATCCCATTTATCTCCACTAAAATACCACAGATCACATCCTTAATCTTACCTCCCTTATCTTTATTCCTCTTATGGATCCACAATCTCTCAAAAAGATCATCCCAATCATTTGGAGTCACACTTACATGGTCAGTGTTCTATTCCTTATCTTTATTATACTATATTATTTATCATATGCCTCTTTGATCCATTTATTAACACTAAAATATGTTCTTCCATATCCCCACACATTAATTATAATTTATAAATAATTAATGAACCCTTTATCTCATATTAATTCCTCCCACGAATATTTATATGCCCCTGTTATGCCAGTGAAATTTTACCGTGATTTTTAATGCCTAAAAATACTGTAGTGAATAACCATACTGATTCCCCATAAAGGAACTTCTAATTTAGGAACATATACATACATATTTGGGACATAGATGTGTTTATTATAAACTCAATGACCATGGAATAAAATATTATAATGAATGAATCCTTATTGTATGATCCATGTTTTGGAGTTGGTGCCCTAAGACCAACCCCATTGTATATTATAATAAACATAATTTGACTGTTTTGAATATTTATAAAATAATTAACAAATCATGATTGTTCCTATTTGGGAAAATGTATTTGATAATGTCTTATGAGCAGCTATCATACTAAAAGATTATAGCAGTTCCATAATTTGATAAGAACCTGAATGTTATACCACACTATTTTTGAATACATGTTATATATCTAAAGATATCATTTAAGGGACACAAATGATATATGATAATAGGTGTATAGAATCATAAGACATTGAGGCAACTTCTCATCATGTACTTCTGTGGTAATATATAGAAAAATATTATTAGAACGAGAACCACCAGTAGGAAATCAACATTTTTATGTGTCATTGGATGTTCCTATATACAGACATGTTTATTTGTCCATAGACTTAATTATTATTATTACTAAGTATTACGAATCACACACTTAGATTTATTGACAAATACCATGATGAAAGATGCTTTCGGAGAGGTAGGATACGATGGGGGTGTCGGGAGTAAAAATCCATTAATGAATAATTTGAGATAGGATTTATCCCTTTTATTCTTTAAATGAAGTCAATCTCTATGGCCCTTTGATGCAAATGATAAATACTAAATAAATCCATGTCCATAGTTTTATATTGGAAAGTCATATTTATAAAATTTCAATGAATGAGACATCAAGCATAGTGGATGATGTTACTAACATACAACTAGCTTGATTTGAGATATCTTGGTAAAGGAAATATATTACACACTAAGCATCAATATAATGTGGCATGTCATTGTTGCATTAACTTCATTATCAATGGGTGCCTTGGCGTGTTTCTAGATTCTAAATATCTTATTTTGGATGCTTACCATAATTCCACTGAGAAAGTCACTTAGACGGCCACACACTATGTGTATCTGTAATCATAGTTAAATTATTTTTTAATATTTATTATTTAGTAGGTTGAATAAATTTTACTCTCGCATGTAGTTTAATAATTATTTATTTATTCATGATCAAATTTTTCCATCACTAGTTATTCGAGAGAATATATTTTGAGTGGAATATTTAATAAATATTTTCTTAATATTTGGAAAAATATTATATTTATTAATTTATTGGTGAATAATTCAGTGATATTTATTTAATAAATAAATATATATTATTCAAGGCCTCATAAATATTAAGTTGAAATCATGGACCGAGTTTAATTATCCAGTGAGAAATAATAAATAATAAATATTATTTAATTATAATCTAGATTTTAAGACCATGTAGAGAAATAATAATATTAATATTATTATATAATATGGGGTTTTTCTAAGAATAAATAAATAATTAAGGGAACAAGTGAAATTATTTTAATTTAAACCTAGAAATATAAATAAACCATTATGTTGTTTTTATAATCCCTAATTAAATTGTGCACGATGACTCATGGAGGATTCTATCAAGACTAGAGAGTTCCCTTTTTTAAGAACACTCCCAATAATTGAATGAAATTATCCTCTACTAGATCAATGAGAACTTATTGGAATAAATTTTCAAGGTGATAAATAAAAATGACACAGACACTAGTATCCTACGTGCTTGCACACAGAGAATCCTTCTGTGAATTCAAGAGATTTACAGAACATGTATGTATCACTGCTAGAGGAAATCTATAATTTTTTTCTACAATGATACTATAGTGAAGTGTATATTTTTCTCTGGATTCATCAATGAAAAAATAATTATGTTGAGGCAATTATTTTTCTAATTATCATAATTATAAACAATATATGTTGATCTACACTCTGTTTGTTTTAGCTGTGAATAAGGTTTTCAATCTCTGATTTAATTCAATTGATCATGGTGATTAAATGTCGTATAGATAATGTATTGATCATCTGTTATAAAAAAATGTTAGGAACGGCCCATAAAATGCCACCACTACACCCAAAACCTACAAGTGGTATCATAGTGGATATATAAATGTTTATAATTATTTACAAATCATTGGTGATTTATGAATTTATAATTTAGTTTATCAATTAGTGATAAATAATTCATTCATTATTAATTGTGACATCTATATATTCCTACATTATTTCTCAAAGATCTAGTTGATATTATTAATATTATGTTTAATTTAAAATCGATGAAGTCAAGTAGAGGATACATGGTTTCTTGTCAGTGAACACCAGACTATATGTCATGTAACTCGAGTTACACACTATGTAATAACATTTAATTCATCAATATATTATTCAAAATCAATTGGCTATTTTTCGTTGATTATTTCACTAATTAATCCACTCAATACACCATGTGATAACAAGATTTAAATAGTTAACGATCTACAAGACTACAAATATTGTATCCCACACACATGGAATGTAGTCCCTTTTTGTCAGATATGAGTCATGTATTCCATACATAGCCTACCATACTGATGACCATGTAACTTGGAGTCTATACTATGTGTGGCCTTTGAAAATTTCATGTACTTCAAATTTTCTTTGGTACGTTTTAAAAAACAGAGTCCCAAGTTGTGTATCTCAGATAGACGGTGAGAGGTGTACATGCCCTATAGATTGAATATGCATGATTTGTAATTACACCGTGTTATTCCAATTTTAAATATATTTATTTTACGATGTAAACCTTGTGACATGTACTTGCTTGTGGTCAAAAATATAGGACACAACAAGTGATAAATTTAAATATACATAAATGTTAAATGTTTAATTAATATTTTTATATTGATTAGATCAACATATCATGTATGAGTTGTATTAAAAGTTGTTACTATACATGAATTTAAGAATAAAAAATTCCCGATAAATCATGCAATTAGTGTAATCATTTATGATGTAGATGTTGCGAAAGTATGTGACATGCCATATATGCCATATTTCAAAAGAGTAAAATACAATATTAAATTAATATATGTTATGAATAATCAGACATTTGTTCACTATGTTTCCCCCATTTTCCATTTATGTACAGAGTTAATTTTAAATGAATTTATGTTATTTGTTTAAAATTATAATGGATTAAAATCTCTATGAAATTCAGATAAAAATTAAGTGAAAAAATATTAATTATTTAATGATAACAATTAATCGATTTGATCAGGATTTATCTTAAATAAAAATGATTAATAATTGAATTCTTGTTTTATTGAATACATAATTCATTATATGCATGTGGATGATAATTAGATAGACCAATCCATTTTTATGTGATTGGGTTCGTTTAATTTATTATTAAATTAAATTATTCTATTTTCTGCTTTCTCCCCTCATTATTTTATATGGGATGAGATCTCATGAATTCTTTTATCAAAACCATTTTTTACCTACACAAGTGTGTGATTAAAAGGTATATTTAATTTATGGAGAGACCAAGCTAGTAGAGGTAGTTCATGTTCAGAGCTGAGGTGAAACCAATCCAAGGAGATACAAATGTGGAATGGTAGAAATCTATAAACATGAACTTCAATTGGTTCAAGGTTATTCGCCCTATGGTCAATAATTAATTTCTCAACCTCTAGATAAACTAACCATTAGTATAGGATCACGATCATACCCTTTATTTTCATTAATTCGTGTTTCATATTTATTTCAATTTAGATGTTTATTCATGGTTACATAATTAATGAATTAACATGAATACAATATGAATGAAAAATAAACACGCATGTGATTAATCACTTATGTAAAAACAAATAGTATTAAAAATTAAGAGATAAGTATTTTAAATAGATATTTATTCATAAAAGGATTAAATCCCTCAGTAAAATACTAAGTTGTTATATCCTTCCATTACTTTAGTTATAATCAAACCATTTTTGGAAGTGCTTGACCTGCAAAATATGGGGTGAATTCAATTATTGAGGATTTATAACCTGAGGTTTTGGGTTGAAATAACATGGTTCACATCGAGGGTTGGAAACCAAGGAGGAAATTTGTGTAAATGAGAAGAAAATGTTGAGGAAATAAAAAATTAATGATTTCAGGATTAGGCAGTCTACTAACAAGATCATGGAATTGTAATTTAAGGTAGTTTCCAGTTGTAATTCCTGCTTAAAACCATCTGGGTTTTTTATCTAACCAAATTATGGGTAATGAGAAGGGTAATATGGATCCATTCTTCTAGAATGTCCATAAATCATGATATTATGAATCCAATTATGAGGACTATTGGGTTTTGATAAAATAGTGGGAGAATGATAAATATAATATTTATTTGATGTATAATATTTTTAGATAAAGTACTAAAATAATTTTTATCTTATATTTTTGAATAAATAAAAAATGATATCAGTCATGTCATTGTGATCCATACATGAATAGTAAAACCGTTTATAAGAACAAAACTCCAATAGTGGAAAAGTTCTCTACGTGTCATCCATCACAAGTAATGGAAATTTTATTTCATGGACGAACCTTTACCAGTTGTTCCTTTAAATGAAGAAGGTGAGGAATAACTATATCTCTATGTGAAAAATATGAATGAAGATATAGATTTTCAGTGCTTCATGATATTATCCAAGTCTAGTTATATTTTGAAGCAACATGAGTATATGGATTCCTATATCATGATGTCTCATTATTAGTATCTCTATCAAGATATGGTTAGACAAGATAGGTACAAGACATCCAATACATTGTTCAAAACTATGCTTACAGATAATGTGATAGATGTGACTCATTTAATCAAGATTATTAGCCACATTTAATGCCAATACATCTTAGGGAACAAATTCCTAGATAAGATGCCTAAAAATCTCATACTTTCACCATTTCCCAAGACCTTGTCCATCATTGTTGTGAATTATATACATAAAATAATGAGAAGTGTCTTTTGGAACTTATAAACGTGATCCTCCAAGTGGATAATGAAACTGGGTGTGAAAACCCCATGCTCATTATGGTGAATATGATTATGAAGAACAAGGAAATGGGGCCCATGAGTTATAAAAAGTCTAATGATCCAGATTACCGTCTTCCCAAGAAGAAGAAGATCTAGAGGCAGTGAAACAAAAAGGAATGAAAATGTTTTATATGATACAAGCTAGAGCACTGGAAGAGTATCTACACATATAAGAACATTGATGATATAATTTCATTCTTTATCAAGATTAATCTTTATATTTCTATACGATGGGTATTTGATACAACTTTTGGTGGTCACATATGTATTCAAAAATTAGAACTGAGTAGATTCGTAAAAAATTAGAGGAGAGGTGGATATATGAGTTGCAGATGGTTCGAGGATGGTTGATCTAGACAGTGGTTACTACCACATTTCATTTGAAATGGGAATATTTTTTGTTTTATGATATGTTTATTATGTACTAACAGTTACCAATAACATAATTTCGGGGACAATTTTATATAAAAATACTTTCATTTTCCAATATGGAAATAAAATTTGATTATTTTATAAGGAAAACATATGTTACTGTATAGAACATTAATATGAAAATATTTATGTATTAAATTAAAAAAACAAAGTGTCAGTAATCGATAATGATTCATGTTAACATGACTCTAATAGCATGTAGTTATGGCATTACCATCTTGGTCATGAAAATGAGTAGAATTTGAAAAATCGATATCTAGATGTTTATTTATACAAATATAAGAAAAACCCATTTAATAGATGTCATATTTTTTTAATATAAAATGATTAATCCACTATTCAGTGGATAGGGTTAAAGGGAAACATAACATGTAGGATTGGTACACACTGATGTTTTTGGACCATTCCCAAATGAAGCTATAGGTTGATATTCTTACTTAATTATTATTTCCGATGACTTTAATAAATATGGATATATCTAGATAATGATGTATATGTATGAGTACATTGAAAATTTTATGGAATTCAATAATGAAGTATAGAATCATCCTGGTAAGAATATAGATATGGTTGATTATATCAAGGTGTTGAATATCATAACCAAGAGTTCATCGGCTTTATATGGTATTTTTGGATTCTATCTCAACTTAGTCCATCTTACTCACCAAAGAGGAATTGTGTTAGTGAAACAAGGAATTTTTCCTTATTAGACACTAGAGGGTCTATGTTGTTTCATGAAGATCAAGAATTATACTTTTGGGGATATGAATTACAAACTTCAGAGTACACATTAGTCTGAGTACCAACTACATAAGAAAATGGAATTCCCTTCGAGATGTAGAGTGAATGAAAACCATTTTATCACATATATGTGTATAGGGTTGTGAGCCATTTTTATGGCCTTCTCGAGCAACAAAATTGAACAACAGGTAGAAAGTGTATCTTTATGGGATATTCCAGGGAAACAAAGAGATAATATATATACAAAACCTTAGACAAGAATGTTATTGTCTATAGAAAATATGTTTTTCTTGAGAGGGAGAACATACTAATAATTAATAGTGAGATAAAGATTGACTTTGATGAAGTTGATGCTGAAGATATGCAATAGTTGGAATATGAACATATTCCCTAGGTAAATGTGAAATAATTAGATCTTGAAACACATGTATTGAATTGGATCATAAGAGAGGTAAGAGAATCATAGAGATATGGTATTCTAGTCATCGAGGATGGTGAATCATTATAGATTGACAATGATGAACCTATATACTACATGGAGGTAGTAGAAAACTCAAAATATTCATGATGTATAGAATTATGAGTTTTGATATGGATTCCATGTATCAAAACAATGTTTGGTTTCTGGTCGATGTGCCAGTTGATGTAAATGTTATCTATTGAAAATGACTGTTCAGGATAAAACAAGACATGGAAGGTAAATTTAGAACCCATATAGAGTTGTTTGTTGCTATAGGGATCAAACACATAATTTAATTTACTATGATGAACCATTTTCTCCCGTTTCCATGTTTAAATCCTTCATAATCATACATTAAACAAAATATTACCATTATTATGTCATATGGAAGATGGATGTCAAAACAACATTCCATAATGAAAATTTTCAGGAATATTTCTATATGACACAACCAAAGAAGTTTGTGACTCATTGCGAAGAAAAAAATATTTAAAGGTGTTGATTTCCCTTTATGGATTGATGTACTAATCTAGGTCAGGTAACATTCTAGTTGATGAAACAATAAATTCACTTTGTTTCCATAAGAATGAATGTGAGCCATTTTTTATTAGAGTTTTAGTGGGAATTAATTCATTATCCTAGTATTATATGATGATGAATTATTACTTTTTGGAAACAAAATATCTGTCATACAACCTGATAAGGACTGGTTAAAAAAAATTTCTCCTTGAAGGACATAAGTGAAAAATATTATATTCTATAGATCAATATCCTTGGTGATAGAACTAAGAGGCCTATTGGATGTGGTCAAAGTACTATTGTCGACTAGATACTAAATTTATTTAGTATGTAAAAATATAAGAGGGTATTGGCTCCAATGTCACATGGTTTAATTATTTCTATGAAAATTTACCCACAAACACAACATGAGAAAATGAGAATGTGTAAGATCACATTATCATTGGAAATTGGATAGATCATGTATGATGTGTTACGCTATTGGCATAATTTCTCCTATGCATTGAGCATGGGAAGAAAAAATCATGTAGATCTTGGAGAACTACATTGGACTATTGTTAAGGATATCCTTAAGTATATGATATGAACTAAGGATATGTTCCTTGTATTTTGAAGATATTATTATCCTATCTTTATTAGTTATAGTGATGCTAGTTTTCAGATAGATCATAATGTCCTAATGTCACAATAAGTATATCTTTTCTTTATTAATGAAGTAGTTGTGTGGTGGAATAGTTCAAAGAATCCATTTATCCCTGATTTAATAGTGGATTTTGTGTATATTGCGCCTTATGATGTTTCCCCAGAATCCATTTGGATTCAAGATGTTTTTAATGAAATTTTTGAGGTACATATCATTAAATACCCCATTACATTATATTGTGATAATATTATAGCAGTGGATCTTGAAGAAGGGCCATGGTCACACCAAATGATAAAGAATATACTTCACAAGAATCATCTATTGGGGTATTCTTATTAGTGGGGTAATGTTTTAGTTATGATTATTCCTAGGTTACAGATTTTGCTGAACCCAATGACTAAAGGTATATATCAAAAGAAGAATGAATATCATTTGAGAGCTAGTAGACTGATAGTTTTTAGAAATTCTTCTAGTGGAAGTGGTATTATATTGGGGTTGGTTCCCAAGAACCAACATCTTATTTATTTATCTTAATCGTTTATTCAATGCTTCTATATTAATAAATAACTTATCACAACATGATTTTTCATCTGTGAGACAACATATGTTATAATTTCCTACGAGTAGCTATAATGCTAAAATATCAATGTAGTTCCCCACTATAATAAGAACATGGAAGTGTTACTATAAGGCCCCAACCTTAAACCTTACTCAATCATGAGTTATTACAAGATTACACATTGAGGATATTTTCAGGCTTAGAGTTTTAGAGAATTGGATCATAAAACATGCATTACACCACACATTTAAACAAAGTGGTTACAATAAAAGATAGTATTCATTTTTTCCCATAAATGAAAACATATTTAAAATAAAACATGGATTCTTTCTGGACACTTCCTTGACAATATCATCATATCAAGTACCCTTCCCTTGACCTGTGAAAAACATTTCAAAAACATGGGATGAGCATAAAAAGCCCAGTAATGGATATAAAAATATGGAAAGGAAACATGAGTACATGTATACGTAAAAACAATAAAATCATACTCTACTCATAATACATAAGCACCTAAACATATCTCATCAAATCATGAATAAATCATAGAAATCATAAGACATAAAGGTAACTTGAGGCATTCATAACATTCTTACATAGGGAGTAACCCTCTTGGTTATGTTTGGAATACCCATCACAGTATATTCCATAAATCTCTTCAGAGAAACCTTAACATATAACTCCTTCGTGTTACCCAATGTATTAGAGAGCTATATCGGGGTCACTCGCCCATAGTTTATCACGGAACCACCCATCTTCATAATAATTTCCAATAACCATAACATAATCCTATCACATAAAACATGAATAAAGGAAACATAACATTTCCACTTTTCAATCACAATATATCAATACAACAAATTGATATAAAAACATTATGAAACCCATTTTCAATACCAAAATAAATGAAATGTAAAACAGGGTATTTATTTTCCTTTTTAAAAAAATGTATGGCTTGTAGAGGAAGTCGAAACTCAAATAATGGTCACGGTGGCGGAGAAGTCGTTATCGCCGCATACGTACGACAAAAACATTCCACATCATAAGAATTGATATTTTCATTCCCAATGATAATGAATATATCGATCAAATTATTAATTACAAGGAATGATTCATATTTTTTTACATTCCCATTGTAAAGGAATATGTGAATGGGTTTTTTAACAAATTTCCTAGTCTTCTTCCTAAAAGAATGATTGATTTTTTAATCAATATTATATTTATGGAATTACCATTATCCATGACTCTATAAAGAATCAATATTTTGTGACATGAAGACCTATAAAAAACTACAGAAGAATCTAGATAATG
Source organism: Viscum album (assembly GCA_963277665.1). Classification (NCBI taxonomy): domain Eukaryota; kingdom Viridiplantae; phylum Streptophyta; class Magnoliopsida; order Santalales; family Viscaceae; genus Viscum; species Viscum album. Next base: position 367,918,201 of record OY728158.1, on the reverse strand, counting down.
TTTTGATTTTACCAAGTTCTTTATAATGGGGTGAACCAGTGCTCACCAATAAGAAGAAGGATGGGGGATTTCGGCTTTTCATGGATTATTTTGATCTCAAAAATATCAAAATAAAGAAGAAGTATAAAATTCCATGGATTTATGATTTGTTCGAATTTCATTGTGGAACAAAAAAATTCAACAAGGTTGATATGAAATTTTGGTATTATTATGATTGAGTAATGGAGAAGGATATCTCTAAGATTAATTATTCACAAGTTACTCACATTATGAGTTCATAATAATTCCCTTAGGTTTCATTAATTCTCCATAAATATTCACATACATGGTTAATTCTATATTTAGGGATTACCTCAACAAATTAATTATATTATTTATACATTATATCCTAATATAATAAAAAACCAAATTGGAGTATGTTGAGAATCTGTACACTATGATAATGACCTCCATAAGCTTTATGAAAATTTAACAAAATGTGAGTTCTTGTTGAAATAAGACACATTATTAGTGCACATCATTAAAAAAATTGGATATATGTGGATCCTTGTATGACATAAGCAATTGACGGATTGATGAGGCCAAAATCTATGTTAGATATATATATTTTCCGTCAATTGTTTCGGTGCAGTAATTGATTTGTGAGAAATAAATCACGATTATCAAAAAATCTAACCAAGATAACTCTGAAGAGAGTCAATTCAACTTCAGATGATAAATGTTATGATTCATTTTAGGAGTTCATAACAAGGTTTACCATGATACCTAAACTCACAATACCTAGAACTGGAGAACCATTCAATGTAATGAGTGATTATTTGAAGAAGGAATTAGGATGTGAGTTAATGGAAATGAAAAATTGATTGCCTATTCTACACAGATGTTGAACTTTCACAAACAATGCTACCCAACGCTTGATCTTGAGTTGGCTAAGGTGATATTCACATTGAAAATATGGTAGACTTATTTCTTCGGATATATGTGTAAAATATATATAGATCTCAAAATCCTTAGGTATATATTCTCCCAAAAAGAGATGATATTGCACCATTGAAGTTGGTTAGAGCTAATAAACTAATATTACATCTCAATTAACTACCATCATGTGAATGAAAATAATGTTTATGATGTTCAATGTAGAAAATATCTATACAATCTACCATTGATGAAAATTGAGAATGACTAGTTCTTTTTAGATTTGAAAAGGATATACATAGTAATCATAAAGTAAGGAACAATAATAATAGTTTCACAAATGATTTCTCAACCACCCCATCTTGATGAGAAAAAGGGGGCTCAACTAAATTATGTTGGAATTCATCTAAAAGTGGTAGATATAAGAAAATGGAAATTATCAAACATAAATATTAATGATGATGTTTTTTTAGTATTGGGTTCATTGATATTTATACCAATAAATACAAATTAAAATAAGTAATTGGATGATGTACATTGCTTGTCTTTCTCCGTCCATTCAAGAATCACAAAGATATATCAAGATCCCCGAGAGCTCTATTGGTGGGAATAAATGAATAAGGAGATCAAAGAATTACTTAAAAATGTCTTGTATGTTAGTAAGTTATTGATGAATGGAAAAATATATGGGGATGTTGAAACCATTACCCATTTCTATATCTAAATGGGAAACCATAACTATAGGCATTTTCACCGGTCTTTTGATGACATTAATAGAAAATAATTCTATCTAGGATGTAGTGTATCATCTTAAAATAACTGAAAGATTCATTTCAATTTATGTGGAATTCTCTATCAAACAACATGAAAGGATATATGATAGATAAGTGGTGAGGATACATGGAACAACACTATCGATTGTATCTGATCAAGTCCCAACATTTACCTCTATGTTCTAGAACGGTCTTAAGAATTATCCAAATATTGTGTTGAACTCTATATATTTTTATCACCATCAAAATGATGGAAAATATGAGAGGGCAGTTCAAACACTTTTGGACATGTTGGGAGGATACTCAATTGAATTCAAAGAAGTTTGAGTCCAACAACTTCCTATGGTCAAATTCTCATACAATAACTTATTTTACACATGAATACAAATGACTCCAAAAAAATCCCATTATGGGAAGAGGTGAAGGACACCTATATGTCCAGATGATGTGGTGGAATTTAAATTTATAGGCCCTAAAATGGTTGAAGAAATTTTGGAAAAGATTCAGACCATTCAGTGGAACATCAAGGCTAATCATGGTCAAATAAATAGTTATTCCAAAAATTGTAAATAATACCTAGCGTTTGATATTAGGAACATGGTATTCCTCTTCATATTTCCCAACAATAAATTCATGAGATTTTGGAAGAAGGCAAATCATAGTTCAGGAAACATAATCTTTTTTGAGATCCATGATCACATTAGAGAAGTGGGTTATCGACTAACAATCCCACATAAGTTATTTCAAGTACATGATGTATTCCATGTATCTTTATTGAATAAGAACATACCCAAACCATCACATATACTAAATCAAGAGGTGGTACCCTTGGAGAATTATCTCACATATGAGGTGTAGTCGATGAAGAACACAGATTGTAGAAAAGAGTTCAACGAAATTTAGAAATTAACTTTTTAAAAGTGTTGTGGTGAGATAAAATTTTTGGAGAAGCGATATAGGAACCATAGGATGTTAAGATACAAAATTTCCCTAATCTTTTTTAGTATAGGTAAAATAAAAATTGGGGTGGGAATTTCGTATGGGGGAAGATTGTATTGACCATAACATTTATAAATTAAATTTTCCTAATATTTCTCCCAAATTTATTATTATATATTATGAATATAGAAAAAAATGAAATTATTTTGTTTTGTTATATACAATAAAATTATAAATAATTTTTAAGAATATTTATGATTGATATTACAACCTTTTAATAGTGATCATATGACTAGTATAAATATAGGGTTTTGATACATCTGATTGTCCCACACAAATGATGAGATGGCCTAATCTAGTTCGATCATACCTTATCAATTCAATTTTTAATAGATTACTATAGAGATATAATCACTATGATTTTACATTGACCGAGACCAATCTAAGACCCAACAACATAATAATGATAAAAATTGTTTTCAAGAAATGTTCATAATCATTGATATCACATCCCAATCCTTGTACACCAAACAACCCCATGAATGTATCACCATCACACACAATAACCTTATGGAATTTTCAGGTGTATTAAATATATATATATATCAAGACCATGATAATATAAATATGTATATTTTCAATTTAGTAAAATAATGTTTATTTTTTATTCTTACCAATTTTTAATAAATGATTTTATATTTCATTCAATAAATTATAAATTATATTATTAATTAGTATTTAATTTAAAATAAGATGATTATTTTTATGAAATAATGGATTTTTGAAATAAAAAATAAAATATAATTTAAAATTATTTTTTATTAATTATAAATAATCATATAATTTTTATGAAGTCAAATATAAAATTTTTAAGGGTTGAAATTATATTATTATAAAAAAACCAGAATTTTCAATATACATAAATTTTATTTTAAAAGGGAAAATTCAAATACTAATAAAAATATTAAATTAAACATTTATTAATTTTTGGAATCTGAATTTCCAAACTACTCAATGGTTAATGTTTCAATATTTTCTAAGAAAAGGAAATTTTCAGGTAAAAATTTAATACCATTTTAACATACGGCGTGTATTATAACATAATAATGACAGAAAAGTGATTTAATAAATTAAATAAAGGGTATCCAAGACCATATTTATGTTTTTTAATTAAAATAATGTTAATTTATGTTTATTTTATTAAACTTATAAAGTATTTATTAATTTTCTAAAACCATTAATATATTTTAAAATTTTAAAATCATTTATTTAAGAGAATGAATCACTTCCACATCCAAATCATTATTATTTTAATATTTGTGGACTGTAGAATTATAAAATAATTAAATAAACTCTTCTTTTGTAGAAACAATTGGCCAAAATTGTTTGATAGTTTTTGGGGTTTTTTATTTTAATATATTGAGTGAAAAACCTAAATTTGGGAAATAATAAATAACTCCCCACTAATTTACTATATATTCATACACATGCACCCATTTTTCATCACTAAAAATACATGGATCATGTCCTTACTCGTCTATAACATTTTCAGAGTCTTCCAAAATGTATTCCCAAGATGTTATGAATCCCCTAACTAATATTTGGAGTCACACTCTCAAGGTAAGGGTTCTGTTCCTTCTCCAATTTATTCAAGTATCTTCATTCTCTTTTGATTATTATCACCATTTTAAATAATTGGGGTATGTTATTAAAAATTACCCTTACTACCCTTAATATTTATAAATAATTATAGACTTGTTTCTATATCATAAATCCCTCCCATGAACATTTATACGCCCTTGTTATGTTGTCAAAATTTCAGCATGTTTTTTAATGTCAAACTATTGTGTAATAAATACCCAAAACCATTTAGTATCAATTGTGTTCAAATTTATGAACATATCATTATTAAATGGGTACTTACATGTATGCATTCCACAATCCATTATCATGTTATAGAATATGATAATGAATAAATTCATGTTGTTTGATCTATGTGGCATAATTAAACATGATATTTAAATTAAAGTGATGGGTGAACCCAGAATTATATATAAATCTATTCTATTTGGTAATGTTTAGTATCATTAGCCATGTTACCGAGATAGGGAGTAAATCTAATTCATTTATATTACTTTTTTATCATAATATTATGGAAGTTATCGATGACCTATGTTGATGTTACAATGTATTATGTTTTTTCCACATTTCCTTTGTCTCCTTTATGATTTTCATTCTATATCATGTATCATTGTTAATGTTTATGACTTACACTCATTTTATGACCCATTGATATCCATGTGGTTTAAAATTTATTACTCTATTATTTGTATTCCATGTTAATTCCCATTCTAGACTTATATCTCACCTCTTTATTAGGTATGCCCCTAGTATATCGTAGGATGTTTACTATAAGAGCATGTTAAGGATGTTTTCAATAATGATGAGGTATTATTTTTTTATGTGGATATATAATGTAACTAATTAGCAAATAAATTATACATCTCAATCTTCTTGGTTTTATTATGTGTAATTTTATCTAATTAATCATGTATTAATATGAAATAATGAGCATGTCTTTAATATCTACTCGGCTGGTGAATCCTGCATCCCTAAAAATATTTCCATATGTATGAAGACATTAGTGATGAACTATAAGATCATCTAGCTCACCCTAGACATCAAAGAATCGTAAATTATTCTTAAACTAATGATATTCCAATCCACTAAATCCTTATCCCTTCATGACTAAGCCACCCTCTTCTTAAATAAAAATAATATATCATAGGAACATATATTTTAGGCCTGATAAGAGACATGTGGAATAAGAAATCTAACCTATCCTCCATAAATTAAACACTAATTAATATAATATTAATGTTATATAAAACCTATCTAGTATCCTATTTTAGGCTAATATGTTATTTCAATATTACCTATAATGTATTTTTAAATATTAGGGTAAACTGCTTGTGCATATGGCTCCCTTCAATTATCTCAAAAAACCAAATTGATTTCACACCCAAATAAATTATTTAATGATTTAATATTAAATATAATTAAACCATCCATTCCAAGAAAACATACACTACATCCAAAAGGAGTTTAATTTTCTATAAATTAGAAAAGAAAAAAAATCATTTGACGGACTGGAATGGCCCTTCCTCGGGTTTGTGTTGATCAATATGCACATATTTTCTAGAATGTTTGATGTGGTTATTAAATTTTTCTCTCCTAAATCATTAAAAATCCACATAAATGGTTAAACAAATTTAAAGCATCATTACCAATAGGGGCCTTTCTATTAGATACTGCCTTTCTCATTCACTCTTAATTTTAATGGATGATGTGTTTTCTATTATAATTCAACAGCGGTGAAGGATAATATAATTCATGTGTTAAATTCCTATATATAGGGTCCTCCCATTTCTCACACCCTATTCATTAATGATTTTCTACTCGTCTCTAGATGCAGTTTAGAATAATTCACGGATTTATATCTTCTAATTATCCTCTATAAGAATGTTTTGGGATAATTTATCAATCAACCAATGGGAATAACCAACAGAACTGGAATTACCTGTTGCTGGAAGTGACCATCCAACAAGATTTTGGTATTTATAATTTCATTAAATACAAAAAATATCATAGACATCCTATGATCAGTAGATTCTAAAAAAGGAGGTATTCTCAGGAATCAATGAAATTATAAAAAAACCAAGGAAGGAATTTCAAATGGTTTTCAACGAAGTAAATCAAATTCTAATTAATTTATTCACATAGTCTATCCCATCTTATTTTATTACCGACTTACTATTTTCCAATATATTCATCAAAATAGTCCATGGATGTCTCTCTAACATAAGGGTGGATCAACAGTAAGGTGAAAAAATATTCACTGTATAGTAGGGGACATTATCTAGAATCCAAAAAATTATGGGTGATGGGGGTTTATGTATATATGTATCTTAAATGATTTATCCTGTTGGGTTTCTTAGGTCCCCACCCTATCTTCTTTCTAACATAGCCTATGGGTTTCACAGGAGTTCCTTATGAGGGGGATTTACTGAAGAATTGGCAATAGATCAGTTGATATGATTTGTAATGATCTATCTATAGTCAATTATAATGGAAATAATGTATCTTTCCAAATCCTTGAATTACTATAAAATTAAATTTTCCTTTATTTACTCAATATATCACATAACTAATGGTACACTATGAAAATATTTTCATAGTTAAATTACAGAGAGAGAGAGAGAGGAATAGTATCTACAGATTCCTGATTGTGAGAGACATGGGTCTAGATAACCTCTATAAGAGTTGGGAAAGAACATTCAGAAATATTTCAAAATATACATATTCTCTATAAAATAGTGCATCAGTTTTAGTGGATATTGTTATATAAAAACCCATCTAAAACCTCATGATCCCTCCAAAAGAACAATATTTTTGGTGGAAGGGCGGCTTTAGAAGCCACTCACTTAGGTGGAGTTCCTTTCATTTCACCACGCAATGGAGAAACCAATGTGTTGAATATGCATGTCCATGAATTATTCCTATAGGAATTCACTCTATCAAAGTCCTATAACAAAAAAACTTCTACCGGTCCTAAAATTATAACATTTATCAGTGCTTAGAAATGGACACCCTATTCACCTTTCTTCTCAAAAAATGATCGTTAATTCTCCCAAATGAAGAACTAAGTGTCAAATTTGTAGTGTAATTGATTATTTGGGTTAGAGGTAATGAAAAAAAATTTAGTAAGATTTTCAAAACCTGATCTTCTTAGATCAAGCATCCTACCCACTAGTTATCTATGTGGTGACACAATGATCATCATATTGAGAAACCTCTAATCATGCTTGATACATGCGCCTATAACTCTTCAATAAAGTAATATGTAATATTAATATTGATACATCACACTCAGACTACGATTTCAATAAATTTCGTGTATTTTTCCTTGGATATTAGGGAATTATCACTGTTGCAATCCATCATTATTTTAGGGAGTACCTCTCAGCAATAGTGATGGAAGCACTAGCAACCATAATTGGCATGGAATTATCTATTGAAAATGTGAGGGATTCATTCACCCTTGAGTAATACATACTCATAATTATTAATGTTTTTTATTATTTGGAGGACATACTGTAGTAGATTGGTATATTATTCTTTAAGATCCTTTACCTACAACATTTTCTCTAATATATCACCGTATTTTTTTACCAAAAGACAGGGTAATACATAGGTTCATCAATTGTATATCACGATTCATACAGATAATCCATATGTGTATTTGGATATTTTCCCTTTATGGATAAAATAACATGGTTTAAATGAACTATGTTATCGTAACATATGATTCCTAGTATCTGCTAAAAATAAAGGATATTATTTTTGTTGAAATATATGAAATCCTGCCTCAGCCCTAGAACATTACGAGATTATTAACAAAAATTGAAATTGGAAAATAAATGTTATTGAAAAAAATACAGAAACACTAATATAATATTTCAATATAATTTCAATGAAAATGTTCCATAAAAATATTTTTATTGATGTAATATTTACAAATAATTTACTAAAATTACATTCTAGTATACAAAATAGTTCTAACACAATTTTATTATTCAAAAAACTATTGTGATAGAAATGATTGTCCCTATAATATAACTATATTGTTTTTATTAATGAAATAAAAAAATAATACAATAAATTACCAAATATAGTGGGTGGTAACGGTTGGGGTGGGAGGCAGGAGAGGTTGTAGTGTGAACTCCTCTGGCCTGCCTGTTGAGAGCAATTTTCTTCTTTTGCATTTCATGGTGGCGATTGTAATCCACCTATTACTTAATATATTATAGATATTATGAGTTATTATATAAATCATATTATTATTGATTATATTTTTAATTTGTTATAAATTATTAATTATTTCTTATACAATTAATTATAAATTATATTATAGAATTTTAAAAACTTTTATAGTTAATAATCTATATAAATGTTATTATTTACTGATGAATACATTAATGATATTATCATTTATTAATTATTTTATGTAATTAAATATTTGTTAAAAATTATATCATTAAACTCAAATGGAATATTTATATTGATAACACACACATTGAGTTATAACGATTACATTGTTTTTCGGATTGAGGTGTGGTAGATCTAGACCCATCACAAAAAATATGGATCATTAACATAATGTTTAAAAGATATATAAACACATTTAGTTGGTTTTCCTAATGTGACATGAATGTTAAACTAAAAAAAACTATAATATTAAAAAAAGTAGTAAAAGTAAAACTGACCACATTGTTTATCATATTGATGGGTGTTCGATTCCTACACTTCAAAAATGAATTATGGATAGTTGTCTTAAATTTTAAAAATAATATGAACTTGTTTAATATATTTTTAAATGATTTTCATCATTTTCAACTAACATGAAACCATTATATTGAAAATAATGACATTGAGTCTTACCAACCACATCATGTGTGATGTTGATGTTTGGTTGATTCATATACATCAAAAAAGAATTATAGATCATTGTCCTAATGTATAAAAAAATTTGTATTATTTTATAAAATTTCACTACGTGATGCACATTTTAATCTAATATTACATGTTTATATGGAAATAAAACAATTTGTGTCAAAGTAAAATAATGAGGTGTTAAATATTCATGCAGTTGATTCACACACATAACAAATGAATAATAGGTCATTACTAAAATGTATAAAAATATTCTGAGATTTTTCTCCAACATTTTTTATATGACACATTTTTTAATCTAAAAAGACTCTTTAAAATGGAAAACACACACATAGAGTCATAAAAACTAATTTTTGTTCAATATTGAAATGCGAAAAATTCATATTTGTCAAAAAAGAAAGGGATATAATTTACCTAAATTTTGAAAACAAGCTGAACCTCAATTACTTGGTTTTAACAATGTGATATCAATTTAAAACTAAAATTCCACATTTATATTGAAAACACACACAAAGAGTGATATTGGGAATAACATTCTTCATATTATAATGTGGTATATTGATATACATCAAAAATAAATTATATATTATCATTATAATGTTTCTAAATAATTAGTGGTATTCTTTATTTTTTCATTGTGATCCACATTTTAAACTTAAATTACACTTTTATGTTGAAAATATACCCTTTAAGTCATACCGACCGAATCATGTTTTATAATGTTATGTAATAAATTACTATTCATAAAAAAATAAATATGGATTATTTAATTAATGTTAAATATTAATACGAGTCATTTTATTTTGTATTCTATATGAAATATATTTTAATACAAAATGACACTTTTAAATTGAAAATAAACACTAGAAGTCATATCGACCGCATCATGTGTCAAATTAACATGTGGTCAATTCATGTATATTAGAATGATGTTATTGAACGTTTCCATATATTTTTAAAATAATACAAATTAATTTTTTATGATGTTTCTATATAACACAAATTGTAAACTAAAATGACACTTTTATATTGAAAAAACACACATTGAGTTGTACAAAAAACATAATGTCTTAGATTGATGTGTGGTCCATTTGAATAAAAATAAAATGAATAATTGATTTTTTTAATAATTTTTTAAAATAATATAATGTTATTTTATAGGATTTTTTTGTGTAATAAATATTTTTATGAATAATGGGTCTTTTATTGTGTTACTACACACCTTGAGTCATATCAACAACATTAGGAGTTTAATTTTCCTGCATTAGATTTCTATAAAACTCAAATATATTATGGATATCTATCCTAATATTTGAATACAATATGATCATGGTTTATGGTTTTTGGATATGTGACAGTTGTTTTGAATAAAAATGTTCATTTTATAATGAGAACAAAAACTTCCATTCCTACTAGCCACATAATGTGTTTATTTAATATGTGGTTGATTACAACACATCAAACATGAATTATGGATCATTTTACAAATGATTGAAATAATTATAGTTTTATATTCATTTGGGATATGTGACATATTTTTTATACTATAATGACACATTATATTGAAAACTTACATTTCATCTCTTACGGCCCACATCATGTTTCAGATAGATCTATGTACTATTACAATATGTTAGAAAAAAATAGAATCATTTCCTTAATTTTAGAGAAACATATGATATACTATAATTTGTTTTAATAGTCTTATGTATACTCTATACTAAAACGACACTTTTATATTAAAAATAGACACTTTGATCCATACAAACAATATATTATGTTATACTGGCATGAAGTTGATTCATTTAAATCCAAAATGAATTAGAACCACATTTCTAATGTATGATGTAATGCTATGATTTTTTATATATTTTCTCTTTGAGATTTGAATTTTAAAAAAGAATGACACTTTCATATTGAATACATGAAGTTCAAGTCATACTAATTATATTGTGTGTATGATTTATGTCAGGTAAATTCCAGTACATGAAAAATGAATTACCATTCATTTTCCTAATGATTGAAAACAATCTAGCATTTCATTATTAATTTTGGTAGTGTGACACATGTTTTGAACTAAAATGGAACATCTATATTAAAAACACACAATAGGGTTGTATCGGCCACATCATGTGTCGGATTGATATGTGGTCGATTATTATATTCCTAAAATGATTTATGAAACATCTTCTTAAATATTCATTCCATTATGAGCTCATTTAAATATTTTTGTCCATGTGACATTATTTTTACACCAATTTGATATTTTAAAATAAATTCATTGAGTCATACCAGCCATATAATGTCTTTGAGTTAAATTAATACTTTTCCTATATCTGAAAAATTATGTTTGGATCAGATTCACATGGATTGAAAAAAAATCAGCGCCCATTTTATTAATTTTTTCTATATGAAGAATGTTTTCAACTAAAATCAAACTACTATATTTAAAATCTACACATTTATTCATACTTTCCACATTGTGTGTATGAATAACTTGATGTTGATTCCTACATGGTAAATAATAATTATGGACGATTTTCTTATTTTTTGAAAATAATTCACGTTTTATTCTTTATTTAGGATATGGGATGTGTGTTTTAAACTAAAATGACACTTTTATATAGAAAAGTTGAAAATTATTTCTTTCTAGAAAAATCATTAATTAAATTGACATGGGATCAATTTTTATATGTCACAAATGTAATTTGGGTAATTATCCTAAATATTGAGAACATTATGATATCTCATTCTTAGATGTGGTTGTGTAGTGCACTTTAAACTAATATAAAACTTTAATATTGAAAACATACACATTGATTCAAACATATAATATTTTGTTTCAAATTAAAATGAATTCGACTACTATATATCTCAAATGAAATATGAATCATTTTCAAAATTCTTGAAGATAATATAGTCATGTATTCAATATTTTGGCTATGTGATATGCATTTTAAACTAAAAGTAATCTATTATAATGAAAACATGTACATTGATTCATAGTGATCAAATTGTATGGTTTATTGATTTGAGAATATTTCCAATAAATCACAAATGAATTATGAATTATTTTACTTATGATTAAAAACAAGTAAAGATTGTTTTATTTGTTTTTTAGTTTGAAAATGTTTTTAAACAAAAATGAAACTTTTATAATAAAACACACACTTTGATTTATAAAATCCATATCATGTGTTGGATTGAAATGATGATATTAATTACAATACAAAAAATGAATTATGGATCAGTTTCATAAATATTGCAGATAACACGAGCACGTTTATTTAGGTTTGGCTACATAACATGTGTCTTTAACTAATTGGACACTTTAAAAACCACACATTGAGTTATATTTGAAATATCTTGTGTCTAATATACCTTCATTAAATTACAACACATAAAAAAGAGTTTTGGATCATTTAACTAATGATTGATAATAATTAGATGTCATTTTATTGGGTTTGTCGATGTGATGCGTGTTTTAAAATAAAATGCACATTTATATTGAAAACATTCACATCTAATAGTATTTTCCAATTTAAATGTACGATTGATAGGAATTCTATTTCAAAAAAATTACATATTTATTATGTATCATTTTTAAGGATAAAAAAAACTTCTATATCTTTTTCTTGTTTTTGGATAAGTGACAAATGTTCTAAACTAATATGATAATTTTATATTGAAAACACAAAAATTGAGTCATATCATATACATCGTATGTAGGATTTATGTGTGTTAAATTCCTACACACCAATAATAAATTATATATCATTTTCTTAAATTATGAATATAATCTGATCTTTTTTTCTTTGTTTTGGATAGGTAATGCATTTTTTAATCTAAAATTGAATATTTTCTATAAAAACACACACATTGTGTTGTACGAGCCATTTCAAGTGTAATATTGTTTCTTGATCAATTCTTATATTTACAAAATGGATTAAAAATAATTTTGATAATGTTTCATAAAAATTTGAGCTTTATTACATAGTTTTTATACTTTGATATTATTCTTAAACCAGAATTAGACATTTATATTAAATATATGAACTTGGATCCATTTTGGTCAAATTGTGAGTCATATTGACATGAATTTGATTCGTAAACATAATAAATGAAATATGAAATATTTTATAAAAATTTTAGGACAATCCTTGCTAATTTTATTAGTTATAGACAGGTGTTGTTTTTTTAAGAGTAAAGTTATCATTTAAATGTGAAAACATGAACATTGAGTCATAATAACCACATCATGTTCCAGATGGATGTTAAATCAATTACAAAACATGACACAATAATTATGGATCATTATATTAATGTTTGAAAATAATATTATATCATTTTTATAATAATTATAATGTGGTGAAATTTTAAAACAAAATGACAAATTTATTTTGAAAACATGCTCATTGAGTCATAATTAAAAAATCATGTTCCAGGTGGATATGCACACAGTTTATACACATCAAAAATGAATAAATGATGTTTCCATGAAATTTGTAAAAAAACTAAATTAATTTTCCCATTTTAAGAAATGAGAAATATGTTTGAAACTAAATTGGAAATTTTAAATTAAAAATTTGAACATTGATTCATACTAGACACTCAACATGTTGTATTGATTATTTTCATATCCCTAAATTTTGGAAAAAAAATCATGGATTAATTTGCAAAATTTTGCAAACAATCTGAGCTCATTTTATTAGTTTTAAAATCTGATATGTTTTTGAAATTGAATTTATATGTAAAGATTAACTAAACTCTCAACAATTTCAAATACCAACCCTAGTGTATTATACATTACAACTAATTCCTCACTTTTAATTTTATCATCATATTAGGATATAAATTACGAATCTTTATTAGAATTTATTATGTCAATAATTTCATTACTTTTGTTGAATCAAACATTAATATATATAAATTCAACTTTATTCTTCATTGTGGGGGGGGGGTGGTGAATTTTATTATAACAACACCCATACAATTTTTAATAACTCAATGAAATATAGAAAGGTATTATATAAAAATGACGATTCTCTGTTTATATAAGTGACATCCCTAAATTTTGTAAATATTTCTTTAGATTTATGGGTAGAAAAATATTTGAACTATTTCTCCCTCACAATTATATAAGTTGTAGCATCAACGTCCAATATCTCATTTTCTAGAGAATATTAAGACATGTTATCAGATCATACAGAATCTGTAGAGCATATCATTCCATGATACTTCTCCTTGATAAATTTATAAAATATTTAATTATTTACATGTCATCACAAAATAATTTTGTAGTTTCTACCAACTCATCAAAACCCCTAATTGAAATAATATTGTCAGAAGTAGAAAATAAATACATGTAAAATTGGGGAATGTGAATATATTTTTGAAAATAATTTAATTATTATATTAAAAATTGTAATATTAATGACTTTATAGAAGATGGAGTTTCAGTAAATGTATTAGACATGTTGAATTAAACATGGACTATATCTATATGTATTGGTATATTGGGATGTGTATGAAAAAATTTACTATCATTTTCGGTCCGATTATTGTGATTATTTTTCGTTTTCTCCAACAGACAACCCCCTTAATGAAATAATTTAATCTTTTTTCATCATAAAGAAGAACCAATATACTATCAGTATCACCAAATCTATATCTATGCTTGAGAGGGTAAAAACTATGGTGGAATTCAATTTTATTTTGATTGATGGGTGGATCAAATATCAAAAAATGTTTGGATTGTAATTACAAATTATTTATTAGATTACAAATATAACTAAAATATTTTCAATAGTATATGAATTTTATTTTCTAAAAAATAATATCTATGTACTATGATGTAAATGGGTCACATAAAAAATGTATCTCTAAGGACATAGCGTCTACTAGATCACAAACATAATCAAAAATCACATCAACTTGGTGCCAATAAAAATTCTATCACTGTGTACACTTCCCATTAATCTCAAAAAAAATTACTTCTTCTTTTAGTATGTAGGCATTGGAAAATCTTGGTATTAAATAAAATGTATAGAAAACCCAACTATTATATATATTTCAATTGAAATTATAATTACCTTTGGGAATTAATTGTTGGGAGAAGATGATTTTTTATGTTATATAATATCTTTCAATAATATAGAAATTTAATATACACAATCATAATAATTATTTTTTTCATTTGATGAAGAAAAATTGACTAAAATATGTAATTTTTGAGGAAATATTTTTTTCTCGTTAAATTATATATATATATACCTTAATATAATTTAGTTTTATGAAATCAATAGGCTTATTTTGTTTTATCATGAACAAAAAAATATAATTTAGATTATATTAATATATCACCCTATCATTACGAATTACTTGTTAAAAACAAAATAATGATTAATATAAAATTTTCCATAAAATTATTGATTTTGGGGAATTAAAAATTTAAAATGGACATGATGTGTGCTAAATGTTATTGAAATATATTATTTGTAACAAAAAAAAAATTGGCGGATAAAATTTTTTTGCGATTAATATACGTGGCTTTCATAAAACAGATTAGTAATGTAAAAAAGAAAATGCATATTTTTATTATTATATTGTAGATATTTAAAGAATAATTATATCCACCATGAGTAGAGTTCCATCTATTATTATAACATCAAATTCAATTCTCAGTTCATATTTAATCATTTTATGTTTTTCGATTTCAAAAGACACTTTTAATATAGAAATGATAGAAGGATTAATGTGTCAAAATCATTCTATGTAGGGTTTTCCATATATATATTAATAATATATACATATATAGAAAAAATGAATATTTATTAATTATATTTAACAAACTAGATTAATTTTTATTGGTGAAAAATATTTCTAAAATGTACCTCATGTATGCATTCACAATTAATACACATAGCCATTAGAAAATGATAATTTTATTTATACTATTGAGTCCCACCATGTTTACGAAGTATTATCCAAATATTTATTCTTCATTTTCAATGTAGAACATAATTTCATCATTAAATGTTGAATATGTAGGAAGTTGTAATGTTAATAAATGATGTGGTGGGTCTTGTGGGTTGAATGTTCTCTCAATACTTACTTTTGATTTCATGGGAAATTTACTACAATTTATGGATATTAACATCCATTTCTAAATCATTGTTCCCATATTTAATACCATATCTCATTTTATAAATAAATATATCAATTTAAAAGGATTTTGATTTGAATTTTTTTGTACATTAATCATGTTTCATTATAATATTTAATGAATGTTCAATGAAAGTTACAATATCATTATCATTTGTAATTACATTCATGTCATCAAGAGGAATAAGAAACTCAGTTCTCTATTCATAAGATATTTTAATCTAATTTAAAATGTTTTTTTTGGATTTCATTATCGTGTAACATGTTACATTACATATTATACACTATAAACCTCCGAATAAGGCGATGTGTGTGTTTATTGATAGATATAAATCACATATAATATTACAATTTTTATTTTGCATAATATAAATATATTAAATGTTATTTAATTCATATTTAAAGAAAATTTTTATGATAAAATGGTTTACCTAATGAAAGGCAGACCGTTGAAGGTATTGGTAAGCTTCAATGTTTTTGTGTTACATGGCCCTTCATGTACTAATCAATATTCCAGTATTGGTTCATATGAATCCTCTCATATGAATTGTTAAAAAAAACAATATTGGATAACAATATCTTTTCATAATTTATATTTTCCTAAATTCAATTCATTATATCATATGTATCAACTAAGGGATTTATATTCTCAAAATATGTTTGTTGAAACACAATAGAGCCAACACCTCTAATGAAGCCATATTTCTGCGTCTGGTTCCAAGATATCAAAAGTAGTTTTTATTCAGGTAAAATCAATACTGATCATTTTTCTAAATCAGATAAAAAACATATAAATATTAATATATATTTTTATGTAATAATGTTATATATAATTAAAAATTATTATTATTCTATACCTGCACATGATTCCTATACTACATGCATATTTTCACCTACTTGTTTTCCCTCATAATATATACAATACTCCTTCAATAATAAATGATGTGGGATGGAAGTTACTTCAAAGTATGATTCAAAAATATGTATATATATAAAGAAACCATTGTTGATTTATTTAACATAAAATAGTTACTATATATTAAAAATACCAATTTCTTTTTTTCAAGTAATGAATACCTCATCTTAGATTTACATCAGTGAACATTCAATTTGATTAATATTTATTTTTTTTAAACTAATTTGTTGTTTAATAAGTTGACAAAATTAAATGAAAGTTGATAAGATAAATATTT
Organism: Viscum album; assembly: GCA_963277665.1. Lineage (NCBI taxonomy): Eukaryota > Viridiplantae > Streptophyta > Magnoliopsida > Santalales > Viscaceae > Viscum > Viscum album. Next base: position 367,900,704 of record OY728158.1, on the reverse strand, counting down.
TGAAATAAAATAAAATCGATAAAAATCCACTAGAAATGATTCCTCCACATGAATAGTAATGAATGATTTGTATGTTTCCTAGTTTATAATGTGTGAAAACAATGATGGTGGGTGGAGGTTCACATTCACACACAAAATATATTATGATGATTTGATATACGTGTTCCATCATCTATATGAGATTTTCCGCTGACAATTATGAAAAAATAATTATGTAAATACTCTAAAATTAACAAAATCATCAAGGGAAAATGGTAATTAAAAAATGTTTATTTATTTAATTGTATCCCTAAATTGAGAATGTACATTGTATCATTACTATAATATCTTCCCACATGGTTATCATCAGTATAGTTATGGAATTGTTCCATGTATCTATATCAATTTAAACAAGACTTCTCATTATGACGATAATGTATCTCATGGTCATTTACATGATAGGGTAACTAGGTAGCCTTCATTAACTCTAACCCACTTCAAACATTATTAATTTTTTTCTTTTCTTTTATAACATTAGTTAATTCATTTATGCTACACTACTCTTGTGTTTTAAACCCACATGTTTTTTTGTCCCCTGATAATTGCATTTTTTCATCATTGATCATGTCTTATTCCACGATATTGGTAACATCATCATGTGGATAAGTCAGAATATTCAATAGTAGGTAAAATTTTAATTTAGATTATGTAACGGTAGTAGAGAACAAATAATATTATAAAGAATAACATAGTATACTAAAAACCCCGAAACATATTCATTTACCTACGTTTATTTTCATTAATGGTTGATGGGATTTGGATCCTCCATTGACTATACAAATTTCCACTTTATGTTCCACTATAATGAACAAGTAAACATCTACATTGGGACCATTATCAAATTATTGTGATATAAAAATGAATGGGACATCCCGAATTGAATTTTATTCTGAACCTATAGTTTTCTTAGTATCCAATATTAAAATTTACCAATTCTTATGTTTGGGGTATAAGACATAAAATAATTTCGCTACTTATAATTCCATTATGTATAGTTTTTCCTCATACCCTTCCACACTGAAATACACAATCATGGAGAAAAATTCATTAAATTTAACCACACCAATATTATCACACCATATGCAATATAAAATAGAAAATATAAATATTTTATAATATAACACATATATTTATTCGGTGATGCTGTTGTTTTACATATTAAAATAATTTTAATTTCTATCCATTGAATGAGATACATGCATCACTCCATTCATAATCCGAAATCGATTGTTTATATCAGAAAATGTTCATTTATTTCCTTATAAAAGAATGTATTAACATTAAATACAAAACTAGTGTAATATATAACATTTATATTGGGTCCACTAGTTAGTTGTTGAATTCATTCGGTAATTGAAATCAAATTAGATGATAACTACATATAAATAAGTTCTCACAACCTCCTTATATATTATTTATTATGGTATTTTGTATTCATTATACATCCATTGATGGATTCAAATATCAAAAAATTATTTAATGGAATTAAACATATGGAGAAACATTATAATATAATGTATAATGTAATGGTGGTCCAGATCCTACTCAGTAAAGGTAATGGTATCATCATATCTTATATAAATAATTTTTTTTATTTGGATTCCGTTATGTTGAGATTTTGGGATACCAATTATATAAACATCTATTATGGAATTGTTATATAAATTAATATATTCTCAATTATTAAGTCACTCAAAAATAAATACTTCTAGATAAATTTTATTCTAGATGTACCCTTTAAAAATATTCATATATTGTTCATTGGAGAACATCTGTGTTTTATAGACAAGACCGTAAATTTGGATATCTATAACTGAGTGAACCTTTTGGTGGAATATTATATAAAATAATATGGTGTGAAGAATATCACTAATTAAAAGAGTCAAAGTATGTTTAATGTATGTTGTGCATTTTAAGGTAGAGTGAAACGTAATTATATAAGAATTAAATCCTATTTTAAGTCATGAATATTATTTTATTTTAGTCCCTATGTATTCCAATTAGTTGGTGACATCATATTCTTGATATTTTATGAATCCCCTGTAGATGTTTTACACTATTAAGGAAGTTGTGTAATTGAAATTTTTTGTGCCCGGATAGAATGAAAACAGATGGTGGATGTTATATTCTTCAGTCACCATTTATTTGGGCTGACACCCCCATTATCTACATGTCAATAATGTCCAAAATCTACATAATTACATAATTTTTATCATTAGTAAATTTTTTAACATTTTAATAATACTATCAAATATATTTTTTTCTTTTTCCATGACATGGAGATAAAATATGAGTCAAAAACAATTATAATATAAAAATTCAAATAAAAATTAACTTATTTTTCAACCAAATTTCATATGGAATTTTTATAATGTTTTTCTAAATCAGTGTAAAAATCATTTAATTTATTTTAATAGTTGAAATACAATTAATTAAGATGGTACTTTACATTATTTTTTATTTCCATCGAATTATGTCATACATGATTGATATTTATTTTATCAGTGTAAAAATATTAGATAGCCTAAATAAAATGTCTTTATGGAATATTTCAGTCTAAATGTGTGTGTAACATCTTCACAAATGGGACACCCCAAAATTCCATTAACTGTATTTTAAAAAACATTTAAATATGTGGTAAATCATTTATCATCTTATAAAATAAGTATATTAATGGGAACACATTAGTTCTTTGAGAAACATACAATGTTACAGTTGTAACCCACATAAATTTATTTTCATAAATTAATGAGTCCTAATAAAAATCAATATCATTATAGGATATTTTTGGTTTAGATATATGTATAAAAATTTTATTTTATTTTCACTTCATGTAAAACCCTTATGGAAATTCATATATTAACCCCAAAATTAGACATGTATTATATGTACTAAATTTACACCAAATAGATTTATTACATCCTTTTATAACGCCAGATAATGGTTTCTTATATTTCTTAAAAATTCAGGATTACAAAAAAAAATTCATCTATTTAAGAGAGTCTATTTTTTAATATAGTTTCCTATATTCAGTTATTATATCTGCATTTAATGATTTTTAATGGGTTTATGAAATAAATATATTCATCTATAAATTTTATTGATAAAAAATATATATAGAACATTTATGTGGCTTGATTCATCTTTCTTTTATCGATCTATTCAAAAATTAGGGAATTTTGTGAGTGATTCATATCATGTGATACATAAATCATAGTATCATCCTTTTTAGTATGTATGTCATATTTTTTCCTATAATTTATTATAATATTTATTGATTCAATATATTATGTGATTAATGAAATTACATACAACTCATTGGGATGAATAAATCTTGAATAAAAATGATTTATATAGTGATAATGGATTTTACAAGAATTGTATGCATGCTCTATTGAAAAATGAATAGAATTTTTAACTATATCGTTATACCCCGCTATAATATGATTAACTTCCATCCATGTTTTATTAATATCTTTTTAATTTTGTTTAATAATTTATTTAAAATAAATAAATACTTTCTGATCATCTCTTGATTATCAATGTTGAATGTTATAGATTATTTGAATAAATTTGATTATTTTCCTAATAAAAAATTCAATCCCACTTTGGACACTCAAAATTTCAATAAAAACAATATTTTTAATAAAACCATTATAGATGATATATGAATTGAAATATCAGACTTATTATGAGAAGGTTTCACATTCTAAACCTCGTCATTAGAGAATAATTTTGAGTTCCTATGGTAATGTAGGATGGGATTTTGAGTGTATATGATTATGGATGAAATCATTAATGTTGAGAGGTCAATATTGAGGCTAAATTCCTATAAAGGAAACCAACATGTGATTATATCCACCATGATGCATTTTTTTTAGTTTGGTATATTAAATAATTAATGGAATAATAATCATCATTTGTGAATACTATTATTGAATGAATGTCAACATATTATTGTTATTAGTGACGATTCATAAAAAAGTTAACATTTTAACTAAGGGTTAAATGGAATGAAACAACTTATACTTGCAGAAGGATTATATTTACTCCAATAGAATAAATATATATAGATCACTTCTAAAACAATAATTTTCCGAACAACAATAAATTTTTATAAGATAATATGTTATTAATGATGTGTATTAATATAGTTTTGTAGTGGTGGAAATCAATGAAGGAAGGTATAATTTGATATATAAGAAGTAATAATGATTCAAATTAAATTTTATCTATTGAAATACATATAGAGAAATAATTATCACTAACAAAATTATTAATTTTCATCAGTATGGATGAAATTGAGAAGGAATATGTTGTTTTTGGTGTGATACAATCAAAAATTGTATGTGCTAAAAAAAGTTATTTTGTTTATATGTAACAGATTATTGATGAATATAAAAATGAATATAAGTTTTTGGGGAGTATAGTGAAATAAAATTTATACTTGAAACTTAATGAGGTCATCATAGACAAGATTACAACACTTATTTGATCTAAGAAAATGTTATTTAATTCATTTGTGATGCATTATAAATTGAAACTTTACACAAATTGGCTTAATGTTTTTTGGATAACAACATAATTTTTAGAATAATAATTCCATTATATTTAATGAACAGAAGTTAAAAATATTTGGAGATGTTAAATCTCAATATGTAATATATGGATTTATATTATTATTAGTGGACTCTATAAAACATGAAATAATCATTGATGTTTTGTTAGAAAAAAACTAATGTACACAGATTAAATGAAGGAAAAACATTCAATGAATAATAAAATTTATTGGGGTACTATAAATATATATTTAATAATCATATTACTCAAATAAAATAAATTTAATAAATTTTATAAAATAACATGATGTAAAAATATTTTTAGGATGTTTTTTCCTATAAATACTCTACCAATACAAACATTATCTAGATTTTCCAAAAAAATTGTTAAGAATTTTTTTAATTTGAAAGAGGGAAAAAAATTAATGTATGTGTTAAAATTTTATAATGTTAATAATTTATTAACATGGTATTTTTTGGGTATCATAAAATTTTAGGCATTCCATTAGGTCACCAATTAAATATTTCCCTTGCCCTATCTGATAACGATTGCATCTAATGTATCCCTTATGAATAAAGATTATTATGCCAATATTTTCAACACTTTTATGTGTGTTATATTTTCTTCTATAAACGAGTGTAGGTAATAAGTCCCAAAAACATAATAGTTTTCCCCTTTTCCATGATCGGTCTACTATATTATTATTTTTGATTTATGCTATTTGTGTGTTTTTTTGGTTTCCCCTAAAATAAAGGGAGGTATATTTTATATAGTTGGTTTCATTACCATGTCATGGCATAATGAGGATTGTTTCTTGGGATATATCATGGGTCCTCTACATCATTTTAAATTATTATAATTTGGTTATTTTCTCATCAATATTAAATAATATAAGAGGTGGTGTTATTATAATTAGTGTATGTCTCAATTGGACTAAATGATGTTTAATACTTTCATTATTTATTTTATCCTTATGGATCTTATGAATTCTGATATTCTTGTAAAACTTTCATTATGTTTTGTTATAAAATATGATTAATCATTAAAAAGTGTAATGGTGGTTATAATTCGGTGGCTTCATTGAGCACTCCCATTCATGCCTATCCTTCAAAAAGTATAATGAAATAATTATTTATACTTTTTTACAAATTTGGGTGGAATTTATGATGAATCGAATATTTGAGATAATGAAACCAAAAATTAAAATTTATTTACTTTTTTAAAAATATTATTGACCCCATGAATCGTGTAGTGATTGCATATAGAATAAAAAAAATTCAATTTTTGATTAATTTTCTGTATCTATTTGAAATATGTATGTGCCATACTGCATACTCCTATAGGTGAAAGCGTCATATAAGAGCCACAATACCTTAATGGGGATTAGAGGCACACTCATCCATTCTATAGTAGTTCTAGTACTTAATTAATTCCCTGATGTACACTGGTAGAGTTTCTATGTCGATGTTCTTTATGATGGACCTCCTCACTAAAACCCCCATCTAAACCTCTCTTATTGAAACATCTACAACTACCGCTCTACTTGATTCTCTAACATTAGATATGGAGCCTTATAACTCACCGTTATAGTTTGTATAACTAGAATTTAGGTGAAATTACTAATTTTCCTTCCCCACAACATTACGTTGACTATGAACATCTAATCCATCGATAGTTTTCTATTCATCTCCAAGCTAATCATCTTAATTTCTAATTACTGTGTAGATCATTCTATGTCTTCCATGTAATAATTCATTTTGGGTTTCTTGTTATACCTCCTCATATATATGTTTTATCCCCTAAAAATGAAATCTTATGTGAGGAATGATTTATCTATAGTTTATTATTCGATTTTGTGTTTAATAATATTTTTCCCACACTAATAACTACTACAACTGATGCCTTTTATAGTACTATAATGGGTATTGTTCATTGAATAACTTGATGAAAGTCTAATCAATGATTAAATCACGATTCCTTTTTACCTATAGGAATAACACTGATACATGGAAACATTATAAGCTCAAATAGAATATTATTATCAAGGACCCCATTATCAGTAATAAAATAAATCAATGATAATGGGTTCCTTTATCAATGTTTTATTTTAGTTCTAATAATGGTGGTGTTTCTAAGTGATTTATTTTAGAATCGATAAAGGGTTCCTTTCTAGGGTTTTTTATCATTAATAATGTTGAATTTTATAAGTGTTTTTGGTAGCACTGAAAAGGATCATGTAACTATATAAAGATACAATATCCTTGCATCATCCTATAACAAAATACCCAACCAGAAACTAAATAGATAAAATTAATAATATAATGAATATATGATTGAAATAAAAGTATAATATTCCACTATAATTTTAAATAAAAAATTTCAAAAATAATATTTACATTGATGTTTGGTATACAAAAAATCAAAAAAATTACTACCAATATAAAAAATAGTGAATCCTTTAATAAGATTTCCCCAATGATCAAACTCTATATAGAATATTTCCCCTTTAATAAAAAAATTATGATTTTGTTAATAATTATTAAAAAATAGATACTATTAATATTAATGGTTTATAATACATATATGAGAAATTTTATTGTTAATTTATATATTAAAATTAACAATTTTATCAGTTAATAATGCATCAAATTGACTTGTAGTAAATTTCTACACATCACAAGTGAACTATGGATCATTTAACTACTGTTTGACAACAATATGACCTTGTTTTATTTGATTTGGATATGTGATACTTGTTTAAAAAGAAAATGTAACTATTATATTATAAATATGAGCTCTTATTCATACGAACATCATGATGTGTGGGATTGAAATGTGGTAAATTCATACAAATAAAAAGGAATTATTGATCATTGTTTTAATTTTTGAAAATAGTCTGATCATTTTTGATTTCTTTTGACAATATGAAACATGCTTTAATATAAATTGAGTATATAATGAAAACATAAAATTTGAGACGTACCAACTATAAGAACCTCTTTTTTTCTGTAAAATAATTTGGAAAATTCTTAATGTTATTCTAGAGCAGCGCCTTCAGACGGTGTGCGATTCCGAGCCCCGGTGTGGCCGAAATTAAATTTTCAGTGTGTTTTACCTGGGTATGACAAATAAATGAAATATATCCTAAAAGGTATCTCAGAATAGAAAACTAAGGGAACCTTTGAGTCCATAGTGTGTCTCTTACCCTTGGAGGGGTGTAATTTTCACGGGCGTGGGCCTTCAGTGAAAACAGTCACTGGGGCATTTTCGTAATTTAGCGGCCTCGAGCGTTAAATTTTATAACATTCAAACAGATGCTTATAATAAAATTCTGAGACCACTGTTGAGTTTAGAATGTGGATTTTATCCTAGTGGAGGGTTAATCTTAAACTCGTCGGGAGTTTCAGATAAGGGTCATTTCATGGGTGATTTAAAGTAAAATAAGAATTTAGAAAAAAAATCATTATTTAAACCTAAACTCACCCACCCTCCCCTTGATCATTCTATTGTAGAAGAAACCCCAAAAAGATCCACTCACCATCCATCATGCCCTCCACCCTTCCTTTCGAAGGTAGTTGTAGATCCGGTGAAGGTGGATCGCTTGCCAAGCCTCGGGCTACGCACAACAAGGTATGATTTTGTGTTTTTCTTTTTAAAGTTAGTCACCTAATTTGATCTTGATTCATAGAATTGAAATTTCGACTAATATTAGAGAAAATCCCATGAATACGTAGTATATTTATTTATCTTTCAGAAGAATTTTTCAGATTTTAATTCTGAGTTCCATGGCATCTGCAGCTGTCCGATGAAAATTTGATGTTGTTTTAATGTTTTCCGGCAGATTTGGCCGGACCGGTGGGTCGTTGATGGTCCAGGTCAGTTGAGAGGAGGCACAATAGGGCGGCTCGGAGTAGGGCGGTGGTGGTATCAGCTAAGCCAGTTGGGGGATTCACGGTCGAGAGTGGACAGTAGTGGGATCAGGCGAGCGTGGAGACCAGGCGAGTGGGGGTCGGTGTCACGATCAAGCGGAGGTGCCAGCTGGGGACACGCAACACGAGAGACAGGCTGGCTTTGCCGGCTGGGTTGATGAGGGAGATTTGGGGTCCCTGTGACCCCAGTCCTCAGACAAAGACCCGCACCCCATGGGTCCTATGGGATGTTAGTAGGACTGGCTGATCTGGTCCGAGCGAGGCGGGCCAGCTTGCGCGACCGCGGGCCGTTCGAGCAGGGTGGGGCGGCCGAACCAGCCCGACCCATCTGTTTTCAAACTTTTAAAAACTAAAAAACTCTTTAAACCATTACCATGTGTTTTATTTTCATTCTGTCTATGGTGACACATTCCTTGAATAAAGTCGAACATTTTGAGATGGTCTCGGGGATTTTTAATTCTTGAGATGAGGGTCACAGTGGTGCGACACGTACGTTAAGTGGATTAGTGATTTTCCTGAGGTTCATGTTTTGGGTGGCGTGGACACATCAAGAGTCTGTTTTGAGCACTGTCAGTAGCATTATTACCCTAGCGTCAAGATGAATATTTACAGTACTATTTTGGGTGTTGAAACTGGTGTTGAGGCGTGGTCCCCATGACCCGTCTTTTCAGCTGCGAGCAGCATTTCACAACTTTCTCATCGGACATCCTTTCGGGGCGTGCGAGCAGTCGATTCGGTGTGTTTTTCCAAGGGCATTTCAATGGATCATTTCGCCCACTTTAATTCTTAAATGATGGTGTAGGCCCCACGAGTTCCAATTTCGGTGTTGGCGAATATTTCCATCCTTATCATCGGGTGTCCGTCTCAGATAAGTGGTTAATCAATCTGGTGTAATTTTTCGAGAGGATTTCATATGTGTGATCTGTTCGTAGCACATTGAGACCGAGATGTGGGTCCCACTATGCTCCGATCATGTACAGTATGGCGAAATGCATCATTTTCTTTGGATATCTATTCCACTAAAGTGTTTAGTCCTTTTGACGTGTTTTTACAAGGGGGTCGCAATAGTGCGATGCACTTGACCATTTTCAGGACTGAGATTCGGGATCATGGGATGTTGATCAGGCGTAAAGCGGGGTTGGTGAAATTTCCGTCAGATATTCGTCTGAGGGGAGTAAATAGTATAACTCGCATGTTTTTTGTGAGGCTTATAATAGTGTGATCTGTTTGGATGTGCGTAGTCTCATTCAAGATCTCATTAAATGTGTATGCATGAAAGGTGTGTGGGTGGATGTTATTCCCAAAGATTTTGTAGAGAAACCTTGGTGTGTGTTTGTGAGAAATCATGTGAGAGTGATGTAAATTTTTGAAGAGGTGTGGTTGGCCGTGTTAGGGCTGTGGTGGAAGCAAGATGGAGAACTTACGATTTATCCTTTTTGCATTGACATTGGACATCGTGTGCATGATAGACTTTGAGAAGGGAATTGGTATACTCTATGAGTATACGAGTTTTCCTAGAGGTACATGTTTTTGTTTATACCCGAGAATGTTTGTGTACAAGGATTGGAGATGAGATAGGTCCACACGTCGTGGGGGTCTCATGTGTGTATTGTGTTCTACTATACTTAACTTTGACCTCTCGTGACGCAAATGGTCCTTCTGTTAATGATGGTTTAGAACAGCCTGGTTGAGTGGTTTCCCCTGGTTCTATACATATGGATTTATTGGTGGAGTTGATTGGGTTTTCCTGTTCCATTAGTCATGTGGGCTTTCAATATCACGTCCCTTCATGTTCCCGGGTAGAGTTTTTTTAGGATTCGGTATGACCAATACATTATGTGGGCACTGATCCTCTACCGAGGATGTTGTTTCCAGTTGGGTAAGGAGCCCCAATGAGCATGGGTGTAGATTCTGTAACCTAGTATTGAGATCATATCGTCCTTCCACGATTTACCGTGATGTTTTTTCCTAGGTAGAGTTTTAGGTATCAGCGTGACCCACACTACAAAGGCACTGAACATATACTAGATGAATTGTTCTAGAGTACGGTGGTTTCACGATACCCACTCCGTGTTCTATAGGGTAGTGTTGTACCGTCAAGTAGGGATAGCCATAGTAGTTATGGGTTTACTGTCCAGCGAGTCTAGGTATTGGGTTTCTCATCGACTTCAATGGGGTTGGGTAGTGGGTGGATCATTGACTTCTTAAGGCTTCCCCTCTAGAAGAGACTAGGCAGTGGGTTACCCGACGACCTGTTAGGGTTTACCCTCTAGTATAATAAGGTTATTGGTTTACCTGATGACCTCTTAGGGTTTAAACTCCTATAGAGACTGGGTAGTGGGTTACCCGAAGACCTCTTAGGGATTACACTCCAGTTGAAACTGGGAAGTGGGTTACCTGACGACCTCTTAGGATTTACCCTACTGTAGAAACATAGTAGTGGGTTACCCGAAGACCTCATATGGTTTACCCTCTAGTAGAGACTAGGTATTGGGTTACCCAACGTTCTCTATGCATTTATCCCCATGTAGAGACTGGGCTATGGGTTAACAGATGGCCTCTTAGGGTTTACCCTCCTGTGGGGTTGGGCAGTTGGTTACCCGACTACTTCATTCAGACTCAGTCCTTTCTACTAGGCTAGTCTGTTTCTTTTCTCCGTGACTACAGGAGTGGGACACATGGTGGTACAGGTTAGTGATGTGAAAACTTTACTTGGAGAAGACTTCTCAAATTTGTGATAGTGAAGAGGTGTGGATTAACCTTCCCCCCGAAATCTCAAGTACGGGGGGTGCATTCCCCACCAAGATGCGTCCTTGTGACGTGGCCTAAAACCTTGCGGGAGAGTAAGTACCTCCCAAAGTGGTTAGTTTTAGGTTGTGGTGATTTGAGCCCCATGGCTTGCAGTTTGGGGAAAACGTGCAGGATGCTGGACATCAATGGTGTTTACTTCTGGGACTGATGGCTACTCAATTTCTTGGGTTGATCTACGGTACAGATATCCCCTTATGATCTTGTTCGGGTTTCTTGATTGGGTATATGTATGTGTTTATACCTTGTTCCAGAACCCACTCCTTGGGTTTGGTTACTCTCCACCTAGGAGAGGTGAGGATGCGTGGGGTATGCCACATGATTTCTGTGTCTAGATTCTTGTTGATGGATTAGTCCACTCTCCTACTCTATGTAGTGAAGACTCGATGAGAAGTTTCATCTTATCAACAATTCAAGTTATTTATATTTGGACTAGTCTACTTAATTTTCTTGTTTGGTTTATATATTACTCTATTGTACTCTTTACTGCACTCTCTGTCATTATCTATTACTAATCCCTATTCGATCTACTGCTCACCTCTTCATTACCTCCTTTGTTGCTCCCTCTAGCCTTCGGGGTATCCTACTGAGTATTTTTATACTCACCCCTGATTGGAAATTTCCTACACTTTGTGTGCCCTTGTATAAGATGGACATGTTTCTCATGACAACAGAGGAGCTTAGGAGTTCGGAAGCATGGACCGCATGCGGTGGTCATAGTCGAGTTCCAGGTGTGGGACTATCCCAGCTATTTTACTTTTGATTACCTGTTGTTGGGTTGTATCACTTTTCTGGTTGGGCGCGTGTTTTTCCCATTTCTTTTCAGTTTACCTTCAACAGTCACTTTGTACTGTTTAGAGGTCGATGCACCTCTGTGGTTAGTTTATAGAAGTTGGTACATTACTTTTCCTTGTACTATGAACTTTTTCATTGAGTGGGATGTGTGTTTGTGTGTATAAGTAATTATGAAAAGGCCTCTCTGAGTTGTTTATCTTTTGGTGCTTGTCGCCAGCCCCAGGCCAATGGAGGTGGACTTGGAGTAGTTGCGGCTCTTGCCCGAGTAGCGTCAGTTTCTGAAAAATTTGTATAAGAGGTGGTTCATTCTTTGGGAAGTAGTTCAGAAATCATTAAAAATGAATTGGTTGGGATCTAGTGTAACATTGTCAACGTGTCTTGAGAGAGGCTCTCAGGCCGGGGAGTCCGGTGACGGTGCGGCGGCCGACGTATCCATTCACTAGGATCGTGATAAACTTCTTGTCAACTCAGAATCCTGAGACACTCCTTGCAGGGAAATTGGTTTGTGCATCACATAGGATTGAGTCTTGACTATCCTTCTTGAGTCGGCTTCCCATTGTTGTAACTATTATATTCATATATGCTCATCTTACTGCTTCACTCCTTGATAAAATTTAGGATGTCTCCGCGAAGACAGCCAGCTAGGATATCTGATTCGATTCGTGACGACGACCCTATGAGTGAAGAGGCATCAGTACAAGACCCATCATGTGATTCACTTTCACCGAGTGGGCCAGTAGCAGTACCCCCGCCAGGTGAGCAGAAGACCACTTCAGTAGAGCAGACTGAGCTTGAGTGCAGGTTGAGCGTGCTCCGTGAGTTCCAGCAGTAGAGACCGGTGAGTTACAGTGGTGAGAATGCCCTCAGGAAGTGGAGGTTTCGCTAGAGACAGTTGTCCACCTATTCAGGCTTGTCCAGACACCGGCAGATCAGAGGGTGGATTTGGTAGCCAGCCTTTTTCCACGGAGTAGTTGGGCATTGGTGGAGTCTGGTGACTCAGTTACTTGATGATTCGTCACGTTCAAGGGGTGACTTTCTACTACTATTTCATGAGTATTTTTACCCTTCCTTCTTACGCTCCATTCGGATCCAGGAGTTCCTGTAGTTTCAGCAGGGAGGGGTGATGGTGACTAAGTACGCGACTAGTTTGGCAGACCGTGCACGTTTTTACCTAGACATGGTCTGTGATGGAAACTTCGGAGCTTGTAATTTCAAGAAGGGTCTTCGTAGAGAGATTTGTGCCATCATAGTACCCTTGATAATTCCCACTTATGTTGAGGTTCTAGAGTAGGTGATGGTGACAGAGATCTTCCTAACATGTTCTATAGTTGATGGTGGCAGTAGGAACGATGGAGCCAAGACGTCTTCCGCAGCTAGCAGGAGTCAGCATATAGAACCTCGATTCAGGAAGCCTTCCACCGATGGATTTCGAAGACGTGTTTGTGCACCACTCTGGCGGCAAAGCAGTGGGGCTCAGCCAAGGATACCCTTCCACGAGCAGACCCATGGGCAGGGTTGTACATCACAGTGGCACTAGAGGGAACTAGCGAATCCTAGATAGTGTGGGTGCTATGCTTGCGATGAATTAGGTCACTTGGCATGGGACTTCCCAACCAGGTATGCTGAGAACTTCGGGTAGGTAGAAGGCGCACCACCACGGCAGAGGCAGCGCCGTGACTGGAGTAGTGACTAGAGAAGTGGTGCTAGCAGGGGAGCATGACCACCTAAAAGTGGGGGATGCCATTACAAGGTCTTTATGTCACCACCCGGAAGACCACGTCATGATCTAGGATCTGATAGATGGGACCATGGATATTCACGAGCTTTGGATGTCTACAATCCTGCATAGCATGAATCTACAAGAGGCACGCTTTACGGCTCTTCTACTTTTTGCAGTATAATTGTTAGGCTGTGTGTGTAAAATTATTTTCTCCATTCTCCTTCCTTGAGTTGTTACTAGGGTGACCCGGGGTATCGGTGTAACCCGGTGATAGTGGAATAGAGGGTGTGGAACCTTTCTCTTTAGTCGATGTTGGCGATTTCATCGCCTTTCGAGCGTATAATAGAGTCTTGGTCGTTGGACATCGACTGTGAAACCATGCGTGACCAGATATCCTTGGGTGTTTTCTTATATGGATATTTTGAAGGAGGGAATCACCAGACCTAGTTCCAGGTATGAACAATGATATCTGTCTTGGTGTTCGATGTAGATGTGTGACCGGGGAGGTGAGCTACCCAAGAGGCCCTTCGGGCCAGTTGAGGTCGTGCGAAGGGTTGGTGAGGTTCCCTACCACCTTGCCCTAACCCCAAAGTCTGGAGTTGGTGCACGACTCCCACATGTATCATCTGTTTAGATGTATGCATGAACTAATTCATGTCACCGGTATAGTCAGACCTCACGTAAATGGATAAATATCTTCATCCATGTGCGTGATGCAGAGCCGTGTGAGAGTTTTCCTAGATATGGGAGAGTTATGTGTGGGCTTAGTGACATGTGTTTTTCTATAGATTTTCATTTCTAAGATGAAAATATTGAAGGATGGAATGATGAAAGACCCCTGTTTTTTCTATAATATACTTTGGAGAATTCTTGATGTTATTCTAAAGAAGATCCTTCAGACGGCGTGCGATTCCGAGCCTCAGTGTGGCTGGAATTAAATTTTCAGTGTGTTCGCACTGGGCACACCAAATAAATGAAATAAAACCTAAATGGTATCTCGTATGGGAAAACCAATGGGACTTTTGTGTCTAGAGTGTGCCGCTTACCCTAGGAGGGGTGTAATTTTCGCTGGCAAGGTCCTTCTGTGAAAATTGTCACCGGGGGCGTTTTCGTAATTTAGCGGCCTCAGGTGTTAAATTTTATAACATTCAAACTGAAGATCAGAATAAAATTCCAAGACCTCCATTGAGATTAGAATTTGGTGTTTACCATAGGGTGTGTTAATATCAACCCTGGTAGGAGTTTCAGAAGTGGGTCATTTCGTGGGCGATTAAATGTTTAATAAGAATTTATAAAACAATTCATTATTTAAACCTAAACTCACCCCTCCCTTCCCCTTGTTCTTTATTTTGCAGATGAATCTATAATAAGAGCCACTCTCCCTTCATCAATCCCTACTTCCCTCTTCTCCAAAGTAGTTGTAGATCTAGCGAAGGCGGATCGCTTGCGAAACCTCGGGCTACGCCTAACAAGGTAGGATCATGCGTTTTTTGTTTTAAAGTTCTGCACCTACTTTGATCTTGATTCATAACATCTAACTTTTTTCTAATTTTAGATAAAATCCCATGAATATTTAGTCTATTTCCTGAGATTTCTGATTCATGTTTCAGATTTGAATTCTGAGTTATGAGGCGTCCGTAGCTGTCCGACGAAAATTTGAGGTTGTTTTAATGTTTTCCGACGGAGGCGTAACAGGGAGGCTCGGAGCGGGGCAGTAGCGGCGTCAGCTGAGCCAGTTATGGAATTCACTATCGAGGGAAGACTGTAAGGGTATGAGAGATTGTGGAGGCCAGGAGAGCGGGGGTTGGAATCGTGGTCGAGCAGAGGTGCTAGCTAGGGGATGAGACGAGGGAGACCGGCCGACTTTGTCGGCCGGGTTGACACGGGGGACCCGGGGTCCTCGTGACCCCAGTCCACAAAAAAGGACCCACACCCCGCGGGTCCTGTGGGAACTCATGTGGACTAGCTGAGCGAGTCCGGGTGAGGAGGGACGGCCCGCGTGACTGTGAGTCAGTTCCGTTAGGGTGGGTTGACCAAACCAGCTCGGCCCACCTGTTTTCGCCCTTTTAAAAATTAGAACGCTTTAAAAAATTTGACAAGGTGTCGGATTCGCGTGCTGTCTGCAGCGACACATTCCTTGAATCAAGACGAATGTTTTGATATGGTCATGGGGATTTTTAATTCCCATGACGAGGGGATCGGTAGAGTGAAACTTACGTTTAGTGGTTTAGGGATTTTCCGGTGGTTCTTGTTTTGGGCGGCGTGGACACATCTAGATTCTGTTTTGTGCGCCGTAAGTGGAGTTGCGGCCCTGGTGTCGAGACGAAAATTTTAAATATGGTTTTGGGCGTTGAAAGCGGAGTTGAGGCATGGTCCCCATGGCCTTTGTTTTAAGCTATGAGTAACGTTTCACAACATTCTCACCGGACATCCGTTTGGGGTGTGCAAGTAGTCTATTCTGAGTGTTTTTCTGAGGGCATTGCAATGGCACAATCCGCCCACTTTAATTCGTCACGATGGTGCGGGCCCCATGAGGGCCGTTTTGGGAGTTGGTGGTGATTTCCATCTTTATCACCGGGTGTCCGTCTCAGATATGTGGATAGTCAATATTGTGTACTTTTTCGAGAGGATTGCAATGTTGTGATCCATTCGTAGCACTTCAGGATCGGGTTGCGGGTCCCATGTAGCACCGCTCATGTGTGGTACGACGAAATGCATCTTTCTATTGAGATGACCATTCCACTCATGTGAGGATTCCTTTTGACGTGTTTTTTAGGGGATCACAATGTTGTCATGCGCTTGACCATTTGCGGGACCGATACTTGGGATCACAAGATGTTGTTTAGGCATAAAGTGGGGTTGGTGAATTTTCTATTGGATATCTTTATGAGGCGAGTATACAGTCTAACTCATGTGTTTTTTCGCGAGGATTACAATGGTGTGATCCATTTGTATGTGTGGAGTCTTTTTAAAAATCTAATTAAATGTGGATGCATGAAAGGTGTACTGGTGGAGGTTCTCCACGCGGTGTTTGTAAAGAACCCTAGGAGTTTGATTGTGAGAACTCATTAGAGATTGAATTATATGTTTGAAGAGGTGTGGTTGACCATTATAGGGACATGGTGGAATCAGGTTGGAGACCATACATTTTTGCCCTTTTGCGTTGATGTTTTAAATCGTGTGCATGATATCCTTTGGGCTGGGAATGTGGTATACTCTGGGAGCATACAGGTATTGCTAGAGGTAAATATTGTAGTTTGTACCTAATAATATTTGTTTATGTGGTTTGGAGATGAGATGGTTCCACACTTCATGGGGGCCCCATGTGCTTATTTTGTTCTAAATTACGTACCTTGGACCTCTCGTGACGTAGATGGTCCTTTTGTTAATGATTGTTTATACCAATAGGGTTGAGTGGTTTCCCCTGGTTCTATTCTTGATGGTTTGATTGACGGAGTTGTTTGGGTTTCCATATTACTTTAGCCATGTGGGATTTGAGTATCACATCCCTTCATGTTCCTTGGTAGACTTTTTGAGGATTCGGTGTGACCAATACATTATGCGGGCACCAATCCTCTACCCAGGAGGTTTTTTCCAGTAGGGTACGGAGCCCCAGGGAGCTTGTACATAGATTCGCTAGCCATGTATCATGATAATATCTTCCTTCCTCAATCTACCATGACATGTTTTTTTAGGCTGCATTTCAGGTATCAGTGTGCCGACACTACACGGGTGCTGAACCTCTACTAGATGAATTGTTCTGGAGTTGGGTGGTTGCGTGATACCCCCTTAGTGTTATATTGTCCAGAATTGTACCACTTAGTTGGGATGGAAATAGAAGTTCTGGGATTACCCTTCAGCGGGGCTAGGCAGTGGGTTGCTCATCAACTTCTTCAGTTTTACCCTCTAGTGGGGCTAGGCAGTCGGTTATTCATTGGCTTCTTAGGGTTTACCCTCTAGCAGAGACTGGGAAGTGGGTTATCCGACAACCTCTTAGGGTTTACCCTCTAGTAGAAACTGGATAGTGGGTTACCCAACGACCAATTAGGGATTACCCTACAGTACAGACATGGAAGTGGGTTACCTGAGGACCTCTTAGGGTTTACCCACAAGTAGAAACTGTCCAGTGGGTTACCCGACGACCTCTTAGGGTTTACCCTCAAATAGAAACTAGGCAGTGGGTTACGTAATGACCTCGTAGGGTTTACCCTCTAGTAGAGACTGGGCAGTGGGTTACCCAATGACCTCTTAGGGTATACCCTCCAGTAAATAATGGGCAGTGGGTTACCCGACGACATCTTAGGGTTTACCCGCCAGCGGGGTTGAGTAGTGGGTTACCCAACGACTTATTTCTGGCTCAGTGTTTTATACATGGCTAGTATTTGGCTTTTCTCTGTGACTACCAGAGCAAGATCCATGGTGGTATGCGTCAGGGACATGACAACTTGACAGTGAGAAAACTGCTCGACTGTGTGACAGTGAGGATGTGTGGTTTCACGTTCCCCTGAACTTTCAAGTAAGAGGGGCACTTTTTCCACCAAGACGCATCCTTGTGACATGACCTAAAACCATACGAGAGAGTTAATGTCGCCAAAAGAGGATAGTGTCAGGGTGCGCTGATTTGAGCCCCTTGGATTGTAGTTTGGGTCAGACGTGCAAGATGCTGGACATCGATGGTGTTGACTTTTGGGACTGTTGGCTACTAACTTTCTTGGGCTGAGCTATGGGATGGAGATCCCCTTACGATCTCGTTTGCATTTCTTGATTAAGAATATGGATATGTATATACCTTGTTCTAGTAACCACTCCTTGGGTTTGGTTACTCTCCTTCCAGGAGAGGCAATGACGTTCGGGGTATGCCACGTGCTTTCCGTGTCTAGCTTCTCATGGTTGGATGAGTCTACTCTCATACTCTATTTAGTGAATACTCAATGAGAAGTTTCATATTCTCACCATTTCTAGCTCCTTCTGTTTAGAAGATTCTACATCCTTTCTCTTGTTGGGTTAAGCTGTTACACTATTGTGCTCTTCTCTGTACTTTATGTCATTCTCTTATACTATTCCCTATTCAATCTGTTTATCACCTCTTCATTACCTCTTTTGTTGCTGCCTCGAGCCTTTGGGTTATCATGTGATTATTTTTATACTCATCTGTGATTGGGCTTTGCCCTCATTTGTTGTGCCCTTGCAGACGATGCACATGTTTCTTGTGACTACAGAGGAGCATAAGAGTTTGGGATCATGTACCACGTGCAGTGGTTGTAGTCATGTTCTAGGGGTGGGAATCTCCCAGCTATTTTACTTTTGTTTACCTGTTGCTGGGATGTGGAACTTTCTTGGTTGGGTCCATGTTTTTTCCTTTTAATTTCAGTTTACCTTCAGCACTGACTTTATTCTCTTTAGAGGTCGATTCACCTTTGTGGTTAGTTTATAGAAGTTGTTACTTTACTTTTCCATGTACTCTAAACATCTTAATTGAGTGGGTTGTGTGTGTGTGTGTAGGTAATTAGGAAAATGCCTCCCAGAGTTGTTTAGCCTTTGTTGCATGTTGCCAGCACCTGGGCTATGGAAGCGGGCTTGGGGTAGTTCCGGCTCGAGCCCGGGTAGGGTCAGGTCGTGACACCAACCACATCTTAAATTGTATTTATTTTCATTCGATTCCTAAATTTCAAAATATAATAATGTAAATTTTTATTAATTTTTGGACACAATAAGAATTTGTTTTTTCATTTTTGTATCATGATACTAATTTTTTATAAAACCATACTTTTATATTGAAAACATGTACATTGATTCATGCCAACCACATCATGCCTTAGATTGTAATTATCCATGTTCATATATATCAGAAACAAATTATTGATAATTTTCATATTGTTTGAAAACATTCTTAGCTCATTTTATTAGTTTTGGATTTATGATGCTTATTTTAAAGAAAATTTGTATGTTATATATATAAATGATGAACACAAATTAATAGTAACCAAATTATGTGCC
Organism: Viscum album; assembly: GCA_963277665.1. Classification (NCBI taxonomy): domain Eukaryota; kingdom Viridiplantae; phylum Streptophyta; class Magnoliopsida; order Santalales; family Viscaceae; genus Viscum; species Viscum album. Next base: position 367,880,856 of record OY728158.1, on the reverse strand, counting down.
ATATTTATGTTGGGTCAATTCATATATGGCACAAATGAATTAGGAATCCTTTATCTATTTTTTGAAAATAATTTGAGCTCATTTTCTAATTTTAGGCTATGGAGGATCACTTTAAACTGAAATTAATCTTTTATGTTATATACATGAAGATCATGTTATAGTATTGAAACTGTGAATCCTATATATGTATGGTTAGTTTATAGACATAAAAAATTAATTAATGATGGTTTTCCAAAATATTCAAAATATTCCGAGCTTGTTTTCTTGGTTTTTGCATTGTGATGCGCATGTTAATCTAAAATGGCACCATTATATTGAAAACAAACATTTCAGTCAAACCAATGACATCACATGTTTTACTGATGTTTGGATTATTACAACATGTCACAATTAAATTATGGATTATTTTGATGATGTTTGAAAATAGTCCATGCTTGTTTTCAGGGTTTTCTCTATGTGATGTAAATCTCAAACAATAATTGAAATTTTATATTGAATACATGCACATTGATTCATAACAACTAAATTCAGTGCCATAATGACATGCAGTTAATTAAAATTTAAAAAAAATTAATTATCAATAATTTATCTAATGATTGATAACAATATAGGTTCTTTTTCTTTGGGTTTCCTATGTGATTATTGTTTTAAACTAAAATTGAAAGTCTATATTGAAAATAGAGAAATTAATTTATACACGACACATCATCGTTTATATTGATAATATAGTTGGTTCCTTCATGTTAGAAATGATTTATGGGTCATTTTCATAATTTTTTTTAAAAAAATTATCTCATTTTCTATGTTTTAGCTATGTGAAACATTTAAAACATAAATGATAATTTAATATTTGAAACAAGTACTGAAATTCATAAGGACCACATCATCGATTAGTCTGATGTGCATATGAGTCCTATACATCACAAATAAAATATATATATTTTTGTCTAAATGTTTTAAAATAATCCAAGATGGTTTTCACAGTTTTGACTATGTGACATGTGTTTTATACTAAAATTCTACTTCTATATTGAAAAATGATACTTCATATCAAAAAAGACACATAATTTTTTGGATTTAGGAGAGTAAAATTATTACATTTCTAAAATTTCTTACAATTGTTTTACTAATGATACAAAATAGTATGAATGTGAACTCTTGGATTTGATTGTGTCTTATTTTTTTCAATAATTTATCAATTTTAAATAGAACACCCACATTTCACGTCATATTGGTCAAACCCTATATCAAATTGATTTTACATCAAATCATACTAGTCAAATATGAAATACTAATATATTTACTAATGTTTGAAGACAACATGATCTCATTATCATGGTTTTGTAAATGTTACATGTGTTTCAATCTTAAACAGATCCTCTATATTGAAAACAAAAACATTAATTTTATACCATACACATCATGATCCAAATTGACATGTGATCAATTTATAGTCATAAATTAAGTAGGGATCGTTTTTTTAATGTTGGAAAACAAATTGATCTTTTATTCTTAATTTTTTTGAGTGATGATTTTTAAGATAAAATGATACTTATATATCGAAATAATTCTGTTAGAGTGTTATCAATAACATCGTGTTCTATATAGAAATATGTTCAATTCTCATACATTATAAATAAATTATGGATAATTTCCCTAAATATTGAAAATAAAATGAGTATGTTTGCTCAATTTGGTCTAATGACATGTGTTTTAAACTAAAATGACACTTTTATATTAGGATCATGTACATGGAGTGTTTTTTGACACATAATGAATTGTATTGATGTGATATCAGTTAGTACAGCCAAAAATTTAATCATGGATCATTTTAATAATGCTTCAGAACAATATGAGATATTTTACATATATTCGGATATATAACATGTGTGTTAAATGAAAATGAAACTTAGAAAATGTATTTTGAGTCAGAGAAGCCACATCATGTGTCTGATTTGTGTGTGGTCATTTATTACACATCAAAAATTAATGATGGATCATTTTAATAAGTGTTGAATAAAATTAGAGGTTGTTTTATATGTTTTGTCTATGTGATGCATGATTTATTCTTAATTGAAAATTTTATATTTAAAATAAAAACATTTAGTAATACCATCGAGATCATGTCTCAGAGTGACTTGTGGTATATTACAATATGTCAAACATGTAATATGGATCATTACCATATGTTTTTAACACAATTAGGGTTTTTTACTTATTCTTCGCATTGTGGTGCATTTTTTATGTAAAATGACACTTTTCTATTTAAAATATTCACTTTCTATCATTTTGGAAATATAATGTGCCTAATTTTTTTAAGTCATTTTATACGCAACATAAAATAATTATAGAACATGTTTTGGTTATTTTGAAGACAATATGTTGTCATTTTGTCATTTTTATCTATGTGAAACCTTTTTTAGACTAAAATGATACTATTAAAGTGAAAAAAATAAAAATTGATACAAACCATCCAAATAGTGTGTCTGATTCATTTATGGTGGATTCCTAGATGTAAAAAATGAAATATGGATCATTTTAAAATATATTGAAAATAGTATGATCTTTTTCAAACAGTCATGACAGTGTGGAGTAAATTTTAATCTAAAATAACATTATTATAATGAAAAAAATACATGGAATAATTATAGTAAAATTGTTTTCTATATTGAAATTCTGTAAATTACTACATATAGAAAATGAATTAGGGAATATTTTTCTAATTTTTTATATAATATGATCACATATACTATCTTTTTTTGATGTGATTAGTTTTTAGAGTAATGTGATGCATTTGATTTTAATGTATACAGGTGGAGTGATACTAGCTAGATAATGTGTCGTATTGATGTGTAGTTGATTCCAACCTCTCTCACATGAATTATGGATCATTATCTTAAAGCCTGATAATATATGATATTTATTTCTTATTATTTACAATTATATTCATGTTTTAATCTATGATAAATCATTTATATTTAATAAAACTTCATTAATTAATATGAAAAACATCAAGTTTATGATTTATTATTAGTCAAATCATACACATTAATAATCAATTATGGATCAAATTCAATAATATTTAAAAGAATATGAACTTATTTGATTATTTTTCACTATGTTACACATGTTTTTAACTAAAATGGAACTTTTATATTGAATAGCTGAACATTTCTTCATACCAGTAACAACATATGTTCTATTTATATATGTTTGAATATAACAGATCACAAATAAGATCACTCACACCATTCAAATCCGTTGGTAAAATTAATAACACAAAAATAAGAATTAAAATGTTTAAATAATGGAATCCATTGAATGAATGATCAAATGTAATAAAATTGTCTGTTTTTAAACTCTTGATTTTACCAAGGCTTCCAAGGGATATGGGCATCAAATATTCAGTTCTAGAGGAGCATGAAAAATATGAGGGATGAGGTCCTCTATTGTGGTTCTATTTAAATGATTCTAAAGGTTTTATCAATGATTTTTTGAAAACACTGATAAAGACTCATTCTTATAGACACTAAAATATAAATTGATGGTATATTCACACTATGAGTTTTAACACTAATAACTAATAAATAATGCATTTTATTATCACATTATAGAAAAATTTGATGTAGAAAGGTTTAGTAAGCACAATATATTTTAGTGTTGAAAACCACTTTATTTATCATCATTATTTGGTAAGAGAAGATAATTCTACATATTCTATTACATAGGAGGGGATGGCCCTTTAGCTCATCCCACCCCCTATAGAGTGTCAGGGACCACTATTATTCTTCAAGAGAACACGACCTCTATCCTTATCTTCAATTCCTATCATCTATATGCTTCCTTATTTCTTTTAAAACTCGCTTATCCCTAAAGATTCATATTTTTTTTATCGATTCTGAAAACATTATCTCCCATACATTGAGTTCACTAATGCTCTTTTTCTTATTAATGAGATGTGGATTTCATGTTTCAAATAATTTCACTGATTATTGGATTAATTTGACATGTTTTTTTTTCTGATATTAAAGACTACAGAAACAATTAACTTCAGGACTTCTCAAAAATACGCACCTCACGATACAATTAATTTCAATGAATGACTTGGTCTAGCCATTTTACAATTCACCACACATGTGTAAATGATCATTTTTATCTTTATTAAGGTGAACATATGCTTTCATTATGAAATGAGATACCCGAACTACATTGATTTGGGTTGTATACCCGACCACTATCATCTTTTTCAAAATCCTTCCATTATTCGAGTTCTATGTAATTAGTTTGGTATATATATATATAGATAGTATAACAAGATCAATTTTCGATCCCATTTCATCACTATTCTTCATTGATGATGATGTTTTAAAAACTCCAGAACAAAATGAATGGGTTATAGTTGGGGAATATTTCTTCTATAAGAAAATTGTTTCCCTTGAGACGTGGACTGATTTTTTCCCATCATTTATGAAAAAGTCTTACTTTATTGATGTGTGTAGGAATGGGTGCATGATTAAATACCCGCAGATAGATTTAATATGGTGATTTATTAGTAATGTTATGATTTCAAAATATTGTGGAGGTTCTGATGAATATGATCAAATTGATGTTTTGATTGACTGAAACAGTAATTATGAGGTATTTCACTTTCAATCACTTGAGGGTGGGGAGTCCAATGGGATAAAACTAACTGATGTTCTCACAGAAAAACATTTGATTTCGAACGGAACACAAAATATTTCACCATTCAAAATGTGTCATAACTACTAATCCACTATTTTAATGTAGTAGGAATATATGGTAGATTGAGATTTGATTTTGAGCCAATATATGCAACATGACCCATGTGAATTAAGCTAAATGTATCTAAGGTGGCATCCATTGTGGAGGAAATGAGTATGCATGTGATATCTAGACACAAGGTGGAGTTATAAAAGATATGTGAGGAGTATCAAATAGTATATATATAAAATATAGGAAGATAGGGATGGTTGAATGAAACATGCTGGGAAAGGCTAATAGGAATTTTCACGACTGTTAATATTATATTTCTATTTGAATATTTGGAGGTTCAATGTTTTGTTCATGGTGAAGGGGGATAAATACAATAAATAATGGGGATCCAAACCACAATACTAGTATATAACATCTTTAGAGTCCAAATACTTTATGGGATAGATTATATGGATGAGATATCTAGCCATTTTTTGGTAGAATGTGTCAATGGAGTTCTTTTATGAAGACGATTTATTCCAAGGAGGAGGATGTTGTGGAAAATAAAAAAGTGATTTAGGGATATAAATTGTGTTAAATGGAATGATTTCAAAAGGATTTAAGGACTACTCTCGGTTCCCTAAGATGTGGAAGACATGGTCAACCAGAAATAATAAGGGTATAGCTAAGGAAACCATGTCACATGGTTGGGAAGGCAAGAAGAATTCAAATCATCACATAAGAAATCAGATAATGATGTTTGGTGAGTCCAATAAATATGAATAGGGTGGTTGTATTATAGATGATCTAATTTAAGAACATGAGGTATCTGATAGTATGACTAGGGATGTAGAAAAGAATGATAAGGTAAATTGGGAGACAAGTGATTTTATTATTCCGTTCAATAAAGTAATGTTAGAGGAGGCATCTGAGATCAATACTACATAAGAAGATGTTTGTAAGATGAATGAGAGGATGACTTCGGTCGCCACAAATAAAGAAAAGATTTATATGGATCAATAATAAATATTATATTTTGAAATGTGACTCTAATAATAGAACTATTAATGTGGAAGAGTGTATCTAAATATGGGAAATACGTCCTATAGTTTTCAAAACAAAATCAAGAAAAACCCGGACATGAAGGCCACCGCTCTTCAATGGAGGTTATATAGACATACAATTTATAGTATAAATAAAATATATTTCAATCATTTGATGATTTTTTATGGAATCTTTTGATTAAATTTTCATAACATGAATGGTATCCCACATTTACATAAATGTTCTTTGTATAAGAAAAATTAAATTTCTTGTTTGTTGATGAAGTCTATATAAATTTTTTGTTAAATATTAAATAAATATATACTAAATACGAATAAATAATAATAATTTAAAAATTCATTAATATTATTAATTAAAAAAATATTAAATGCGTTAATCTATAAATGGGTGATTTTAAAAAAAAATTACAATGAAATTTTTTTAAAAATCTTGAGTTTTATTTATTATATAAATTACTAAAAAATAAAAATCATTTTATAATAATATAAAATGATTACATAAATATTATCTACATTAATTCCATATTAGAAAACATAAATGGTAAATAATTATTATGCATAAATAAATATTAAAAATAAAGAAATTACAGTAATATTAAAATAATATGTATTAAAACAGAATATATTATAAAGAAAAGTAAAAAATAAATAATTATACTAATGAATAATTAATTATAAATAATATTTATTGAATGGATATTAAAATAGACTTAAATTAAATAATTAAAACATTTAATAGATTGAAAAAACTATAAAAAATGAACAAGTGTTATTAATTATTTAAATTATTTAAAAAAGTAAAAATGAATATATGATAAAATAAAAATGAATAAATATAATATCTATCAATTAAAAATATATTAAAATTATTAAATATTAATGAATAAACACATATAAATAAATATAAAAATGAAATAAATTATAAAAAATTAACAATTAGTGTTTGAAAATGAATAAATTAAAAAAATTTAGAAAAATAAGATTATTATTGATTAGATAACATTTTGAATGAATAAATCTTGAAAATATATTTGAAAGAAATAAATAATATAAATTTTATAATAAAATATAAAATGAATAATATTTACTCATTAAATATATAAATATATATATTTATGAAAATATGTTAATAAATATAATTTTATAATAAATATTACAAATTGAATAATGTAAACACATATTATGTGTGTGTACATTCTATATAAAAATAATAATTGAATATATCCATGTTTCAAATTAATTGAACACACATTTAATATATGTTTAATTTAAAAAAATAAAATTTAATTAAATGTCCATTACCTGATATAATTTTTTTATATTATTAATTAATATAAATTTGTAATTATAAACTAATTTTCACTAATTTTATAAATTATTTAATGTAAATATAAATATTTTGTGTTATATAATTCATATATAATGAAATATTATATATATATATATAGTGATATATATATAAATAAGAATATATTTCATTATTAAAATGATTAATTATTTTAAAGAAATTTTTTTTATAAATTATGTAATGATTAATAAAATATAATAATATTAAATAAATAAATTAAAATTAATAAATTATAAAGGAATTAAAATAATTCATTACTAATAAAAAAGAATGAATCCATTATTTCCAAATACTAATATACAAATTACATTAATTAGTGCTATAATAGGCATTTTTATTTCAAAAAAATCATGAAAACATTATCATCAAAGATAAAGGACCCCTTTATCAATGTTAATAAGAGAACCTTTATTATAAATTTTTTAGCACTCATAAAGGAAATGAAATATGTTAAAAAATATACAATCCTCCACCATCCCAACATCAAAACCAGGTTCAAAATATAAACATATTTTTAAATATTAATGTAACCTGAAACATGAATAAAATATACATATTATATTTCACTATCATTTTAATTCAATGTTCATATTCAATATATTTTTATTAATGAGATTTTGAAAATAATTATATAAAATAACAATCCAATATAAAAAATCAAAAATATTATTGCAAGAGTTTTTCAATAATCAACCTGCCTAAAAACTTTTCCATAAAATAAAACCAATGTTTTTTTGCTAATTGTACATAGATAAATAAATTTTTATTGATTTTAATATAATCCATATATGATAAATTATATTATTAATTACTATTTATGTCAACGGTGTCATCAATTATCTTATTATGTATATTATTAATTCTTGTATTGTCAATTATATAATAGGTAATATTTATTAAATATACCATTAATAAATAATCATATTATGAATTATTAATTACATTGTTAATAAATGATATTTATAAATTATTTAATTAATTCAATATCATTCAATTGATATTATTTGTTACTAAATATTTTAATTACCTAAATTTTTGTTAAAAACTTTAATTTAAAAAATTTTACATTTTAAAATTGAAAACATGTACTTTGATAGTAATGTGAAGATTTTGTGTCAGATTGATGTGTGGTAAATTCTTACACATCATCAATTATTTACGAATCATTGGCCTAATGTATTATAATAACATGATCTCATTTAATCTATTTTTACAAGGTGGAAGAAGTTCTATATATCAATGAATCTTATTTTTTAAAAACACACAGTTAGAGTCACGCCTACCTCATCATATTTCAGATTCATGTGGAGTTGATTCCTACATTAAAATTAATGTATTAAAGACAATGTTGATAAATTATTAAAAAATTAAAGCTCAACTACTTGATTGTGGTCATCTGATACTCATTTAAAAAAACATTTATATTTTATACACTCACTTTGAGTAATACCAACATTAACATGTTTCAGATGGACATGCAGTAGATTCGAATACATTAATAATGAATTATATATGATCATCCTAATTTTTGAAATCAATATGATTTTTTTTTTCAGTTTTGTCTATGTGATGTATGTTTTAAATGAAAATTACACTTTTATATTGAAAAAAAATTGAGACATACAGACCACATTGTGTGACAGATAAACATTATATTTGGTTACTATTAACAAAAATTAATTAGAGATCATTTTAGTATTGTTATAAAATAATTGGTTATTTTTTCATGATTTTGGCTATGTGACGTGAATTTTATAATAAATTGCACATTAAATTGAAAGCACTAAATTAATTTCATGATGGACACATCATGTTTTATATTGACATGTATTTTATTCTTACTAGTCATTTATGAATTTCAAATTTTTGTAATAATGATTAAAAATAATCAATATTCATTTTCTAAATTTTGGCTTTGTGACACATTTCTTAAACAAAAATTACACTTTAATATTGAAAACGTTCTTATAGATTCATAAAGGACATATCACGAGTATGATTTAAATGAATTCAATTACATTAAATCATAAATGTATTACAATTTGTTTTAATAATTATTGAAAATAATTCGATATTTTCCTAGGGTTTTGGTTATTTGACAGACATTTTAATCTAAAATTACAATTTCATATTTAAAACACCCAATTTTATAATATTGAGACCACCGTGTTTCTGATTGATGTGTGGTTCATTTAAACCTATCAATAATGATTTATGGATCATTTTATAAAATTTAAAAAATAATCGAATAACATTTTATATGTTTTCAAATTGTAACACATATTTGAATCTAAAATGACTCTTTTATATTGAATACATACCCTTGGATCCATTCATGCCAAATCATGTATTAGAATGATGTGTAGTCAATTTATACACATCAAAAAATGAATTATGGATCATTGTACTAATTATTTAAGAAAATCATAGATCATTTTCATTTTTTCCTTTGTAAAATAAATTTTAAACAAAAGTGAAACATTTATATTGAAAAAATTAACATTGAGTCATTTCTCCCACACTGTGTGTCATATTAACATATAGGTGATCTACTAATGTCACAAATGAAATATGGGTTTTTTTCATGACTCTTCCCCTAGGTCCCTTTCCGTATCATACCTCAATCTCACCTCTCAAAGATCAGGGGTTGGTGACTAGTTCTAAATGCATCATCCTACAAGTGGGAGGCATTTTTATAAGTACCTATATTCATGCACACAGAACCATGTTCCAATGATGGAAAATTAAACACAAATTCCACTAAACAACCATTAAGTAAAAGAACAAAATATTGATCAAATGAGAAAAAATAGAAACCCAACAAAATATGAACAGAAAATAGGAAAGTATAATGAAACTTTTCATGTTTTCCAGTGAAAACCCCACCCGACGGGTAAGTGTCGAGTAGATATTGAATGTTGTAGAAGTATGCCCCACCTTCCTAGTCTCATTTGGAACCACCCGGTCCTCGGACACTAGGTTCTCCATCTAGGCGGCAATGATATACACCAGACACAACACATGCATATGAAGCCTGTGTAGCAATGAATAAGAATATACTCAATTGAGATCCCAAACCAGTTAGGATATACCACAATGAAAAAAAAAGAAACCGAGAAGCAATAAACCTTACACTATATATATTCTAGAGTAAAAAAGTAAGACCATTTTCCATATCATCGAACACCTTTGGCTGCTGGAAAACATCCCCTCAATCAGTATAGTGGGACTACTTGGTCATATAGATTACAATTCCCACTAATCTTGGACTACTTTGGAACTTTCCATGATTTGTAAGGTGTGTATTATGGGTCAAATAAAAGCTGCTCCCCACCGTGGGCATGCTGGGTTACACAGAGCCGCTTCCCATCGTGGCCACACTGAGGTAATCCTCCTATCGAGTACCACATGTCTATTGGGTCAGAAAAAGCTGCTCCCCACCATGGGAATGTCGGGTCACATAGAAGTAACTTCCCACTAGGCCATTGTAAAATATCCATATAGGGTCACGTTTCAGTAGTCTTTAGGTGTTGCCAACCCGTAGGGTTTCTGCATGTAGTGCGCCTGATTCTAGGAGAACCTCTTCTCAAGACAGTCATTTCATTTCAAACCATATTAAATCATCCATTGAGTATTCTAGCATATCCTACTCATCACGAGGGTTTGAAATCCATAGATCAATCATCAATTAAATTCTAATTTTGTAATTTATTGATGTTTTTAAAAAAGGGGATGGTCGGGTATTGGTCCGGTTAACCCGATCAGACCGACCCGACCCAGATCTGGAATGTCCTAGATCTGTATTGGTCTGGCTTGTTGTGGCGGCCCCTGACCTACCCAGTCCTCCATAGGCAGACCAGCTCTTAGATGGGCATGATGCGGCTGGAATCCACGTCCAGTCCCCCTTGCCTCGTGGGTCATCTGTGGGGCCACACCACCATCATGGTCGGTTTCAATCATTGTTGTTGCATCCGTGGTTCACCTGAAATGGATGGATGGAATTTTCTACCCTTATTTGGACACCATCACGGAGGCCAGTGGCTCTTGATGCACCGCTATTGCCTGAGATGTCAGCCACACATCTCCTGGCACACCTCCACTCACCCGGAGCGACCACTGTGGGCCCCGTCAGCACCGACACACTGATGGTTTCTTTCATGGACCACTGAGTCAACTCCTGTGGTCTGTTATTCATGCCGATTACGCCTACGACCTCTTGTGGATTCAATTATCCCAATGATGGCCTAAAAACCACCTCACTTCCTATTTTAATATGCATCCATGAAGAACACACCAAACACACAAGGCATAAGTGCTCATGCCTTGTTTGTGTTGTTTTACACCTCCCACATAAGAGGTTTAGAAAACATGGAATAATGAGATGATTTTATATCATAATTAATCAAATATTCTTCACTCAAATCCCCAATTAAAGTACCACATGCAACAACGAGCAATCCAAAGATCACCATATTCATTGGTTAGTCTACATTCGTCATTCAGAATAAAGAATGTGGATACATGAAACTAAATAAACTCCTACCTCGGTTAGATAATTCATTTGTGAAGAATGGTGTTGCTACGTTAATCGTTCAATGATCCCCTATTTATGGTCATTAGTCCATCATCATTTTTGATGATCAGTTGAAAGGTTGGATGGTGAACCCATCCACCATTCATCGCTCCTTGATCTGATGTTTAGAAGGCATTAGCATTCGTCATCATCACCCACGAGAGTTCCAAAGAAGAACCAGTATTGTGCCAACAATCCTGTGTTGTTTTCTTGACCATTAAAGGATGAAACATGAAATAAAATTTTAGATACATTTTGTTATAGATTCGTTATGTTGTTTCATTTAATGAAACAATGTATTCAGTTAAACTTGATTGGAAAACTATTGGGCAGTAACAATTTTAGTATTAAAAAAAACAATTGTCTTCTATTTTTAACTTTTTCATTAAAAAGTATTAAAAATATTATTTTCCCTCAACCAGCGCCAGTAGAGGATATATCTATTCAATTTGAACCTCACTATTCTGAGTTAAATGGTACCCTTGTATTTTTTATCCAAGAACAAGTTTAAATGATATAAAAATATGATCACATGTTCACTTAAATAAACATAATAAATGTTCAAAATTCTATTTCAGAGTGTCTAGTCTCGAAATAATACCATCTAAATTTAAAAAAATTACATAGAATATCCAAAATATTACATTTTCCTCACCTTTCGGATTTTCAACCTCCAATGCCAAAAAAAAAAGAAAAACATACAAATGGGTTTACTGAGTATGAATATGGGCCTCCTGATTAAATATTCTCCCCTAAATATTATCATGCTACCACCGAACGCAGACCATAGGAATCGACTATCCTCAATGGAACTGCTAATGTCAATCCTATGTCTCCACTAGGACCTCCACAAGCATTTCCCCATCATCAATGTCTAGCTCACACTAGTCAATGATGTGTGATGGATCCTGCACGTACCTCCTCAACTGTGACACATGAATATCATCATGAACCTGGTGGATCAATGGGGGATGATATAGTTGGTATTCCACCTCACCAACTCTGCTAAGAATCTATAAAGGTCTGATGTGCCTCATAGATGACTTGTCCACCTAGAAAAATTCCAACAATCCCTGTCGGGGTGACACCTCATGGAAAACATAGTCTCCATCCTAAAAATACAAGGGTATTCATCTCCTGTCATCATACTATTTTTTCCTACTATGTGAAGTCCTCATCTATTCGTGGTTGGTCTTCACCTTCTCATTGGTATCCCATACAGTCTCTAGAAACATTACTAGTGACTCCATTGGGTATTTCCAACATAGAGGTGATCTGGAAGGCTTCAAATAAAAGGCCTCAAACAGTGCCTTTCCAATGGTAGAGTGACAACTATTGTTGTACGAATACTCCATGAGTGGTAGGTGGTCCTCTCAACTTCAACAAAAAACATGGATCCATGTACAATGAATATACTCCAAGGTCTGTATGGTCCTCTTCATATGACCATCCATTTGTCAGTGAATGGATATTCTTAAGAAAATCTGAGTCTGGAACACCTCATGTAATCTCATCCACAATTGAGATATAAAACATGCATCATGATCTAAGATGATCATCAAAGTTACCAAGTGAAGGCTCATGATATCATGGTCATATAGGCATCTCAATCCTTATATTGATCCCTTGATCTCGGATGGGTATGAAGTTAGCTGAATTTGTCAGTCAGTCAATGATCACCCTGATAAAATTGTGTCCCTTTGATGTTTGTTGTAATACCATCATAAATTCCATCTATATTTGTGCCTCCCTAGATCGATGTAAGTGTTAGGGACTTATAGTCACTGAATGAAGGTAAGCTGCTTCATCATCAACCACGAAGGATATTTTCATCGCGGATAACATATTTGTCGCATCTCTCTACATTTGTAGACCTGTCATCTAGATGAGTACGTCTATCACCATGTTAACCTTACATTGATTATAAACTATGTCAATGTCATATTCATAGAGAAACTCCAGCCATATCCTCTATCTCAAGTTCATGTTCTTCTTGTGAGAATATATAAATGAGATAGTTGTGGTTAGAGTATATAGTAAACTGTTTACCCATCATGTAGTGCTGCAACATATTCAAGGAAAAGACCAAGTCTACTAACTCCATTTCATGTGTCACGTAGTTCTTCTCATGCTCCCTCAACTGACATGTGTTTTAGGTGATCATTTCTCACTCCTACATCAGGACACAACCCAGTCTGGTCCATGATGTGTCACAAATGACTACATACCCACCACCATCTTTTTTTAGTGTCAACATTGGGGCACTCGTCGATATATGCCTCATCTCAGGGAAAAAAAGTTGGGACTTATCTATCAACCTAAATTGGTGTCCCATCCATGTCAAGGTAGATAAAGGTGAGTCTACTCTAGAAAAGTCAATCATGAACATATAGTACTACCCAACCAACCCCAAAAAACACTACAACACCATCACACATCTAGGTGGATCCAAAGAAATTTGTTCCTCTATCTTCATTAAATCCATTTCAACTGTAGCATCTGATATTACATGTCCTAGAAAATGGACCTCCTGAATCCAAAAGTGACAAATCGAGATGTTACCGTATAACTAGTGCACTCGGATTGTATATAAGAATATTAATTTGTGTGTAGAGTGCTCCTCCTTCGACGTCGTGTACAACATTATTTCATCAATAAAGACCACCATGAAAAAATTGAGGAATGTATGGAAGTTCATGTCCATGAGTCCCATTAAAACAGTTGGGGAATAATTCATGCCGAAATGAATCACCAAAAAATCATAGTGGCCATACAGGCATGTAAAGGCTCTCTTCGGTACATCCTCATCCCAAACATGAAGCTGATGATAGCCTGATCTATGTTCGATCTTCTTGAACCACCACTCTCCCATTATCTTTTGGAAGAGGTCATCAATACATAGTAGTGTATACATGTTTTTCAGGGTCACATGGATTAGGCACCGAAAGTCCATGCATTGCTTCATGCTCTTGTATTCATTCTTGGGAAACAACAGAGGGGTTTCCCATGGTGAAATGATGGGCCTTACAAATCCCTTCTCATGCAAGTACTCCAACTGTACACTCAATTAACAAAGCTCCACGAGAGAAATTCAATATGTCGGTGTGGGTATCAGTGCCCTCCCCATCTAGGGATCAATAAATACGTCTACCTCCCTGTGAGGAGGTATTCTAGGAAGATCTTCAGTAAATAAGTCTTCATACTCGTCCACCACTATAAGAACGATCAGAATCCTCTTGTTAACCACACCGATAGTGATGCTACAAATCCAGTGTCTGATTGGCTGCAAACTCTTATGAGAATTTCCATCCTATTTTGCAAATTTTTTATTCTATATAGTGAATGAAAACCTAGTCCCATCCACATGGACACACTATACTTTGTGCCTAATCTATTTGAACTGAAAGTATAATGTATAAAATCACTCCATTCCCAAGACGATGTCATAAGGCCTTGATGCCGCTACTAGGAGATCCCAGTCGATGCTCTCAACTCCTAGAGTAACCACAAACTTTCGTAACCAGTGTGTAATTGTAAAATTATCACCCATAAGAGTATGTAATTTTAAGGATCAAAATAATGGATCAAATGAAATTTTCGACCCTCAAACGAGGTTAATGAAAAGGAATGAGTGACTGAAAGTTATGTCTATAAAAACTACAGCTAAGGTGTATAAGACATATATCATACCTTTAACAATATATAAAAAACTCTGGTCATAGTCCCTCATTTACTAAAAATGTGCTGACCCCTATCTGCCAGATCCCTGAGCCATTGGTGGACCACCTGAGGGTGGTGGTGGTAGCACTGAGAACCATCTTCCACAACCTACCACTCGTTCTTCGCCCCATCCACATCTGTTGACCTGAAAACCTCCTCTCTTGAACCTCATCCTCTACATCAGTGTTCCATCGACCATCTATTAATTTTCTGTGCGGTGGGTTGGGTAGTCATGAGCTATGTGTCCCTGCCCACTGCACATGAAGCACAACCTGGTTCCATACTATCTCCATCTACTCTGGGAGCCGAACAATACCGACCTAGAGTCATGGGGTCATCCCTTGAATTATCGGACATTCTTAGGTCCCTGTGTCAACTTCCTTGTGATCAATAGTGATGAATTTGCTGCATGTTATCTACCGATGGCTGCAAATATTGGTCCCATAACTTCTACAATGTTCCCCACAATACGGGATCTCTCCAGAAAACGAGCCTAATTTGGAATGTTGAGAGACACCATGGATGCCCAGATCTCCCATCTGAGTCCCTGCTCAATAGTCCAAGAAATGATGAAAGGGTCTTACACCATATCATTGGGGTATGAAGAGAGGTCTGTAAACCTTGTAGAGTACTCAGCCATTTACATGGTGATCTGATGTAGGTGAAACAGCTGTTTTATGAACACCAAACTCAACGTCGTGAAAAATAACTCCTTGTAGAAATGTCGCTTGAAGTCAACCCAAGAGAGGGTCTCCTCATCATGGTTTTAAATCGTCAAACAACACCATCTCTATGTCGATCCATGAAGTAGGCTCATGGAAAATATCATCATCTGGTCAAGTGGAAACCTCACTAAGCAGAATACACACGTCACCATCTGCAGCCAGGCCTCAGTGGCCTGAAGATCTATCTCTACCCTGAACCAGGGAGGTCTCTGTCTCTAGAAATCTTATGAGAAACTGAGCCTATTGGTTTCCTCTACTAGTAACACCAGTAGAAACTATTGATCAATAGGTAGTTATAACACTAGTACACTACATGTAGGGGCCTCCTCTAGAACTGGTCCCTGAACCTATGACTTTTTTCTTGGTGGACTGTCCTCATGGTCATGTATTAGAATCCTGGATGGTTGTATGCTTAGATAAATCCTGAAATAAATTACAATATACAACATAGAATAGATTATACATGGTGAGACGATTCGTATTCAAGAATAACATAAGGAATCAATAAATTCAAATATGATGCCCGAAAACAATGTTTTTATGTATAATGTCGAAAAGAAGAATTCAAGTCCATGTGTGTGGATATATCAGCTTCCACACCAACACTGGACTCCAAGAATTTGAAAATCCAACTCAAAATATTTATCAACATTTATCAATAACAAAACAAAAGACTCTCAGTATATAAGGTAGAACAGACCACCTCTGATACCACATTGTCATGACACATCCCCTGGGGCCCGTGCCCTGACAGACCCCAATCCCATCTCCCTAATTACAGGAGTTGTTGACTAGCGTTGAAGGCGTAAACCTTCATGTTGAAGGAATTTTTTTGAGGACCTATACACATACACAAACAACAACGTTACAAATAATGAAAAGTTAACACACATTACACTAAACAACAACTGAGTTAATGTACAAACTATAGATCAAATCAGCCAGAATACAAAAAAAAAGATAATCTTAAAAAACAAAAGTACAAGTAAACACTTAAAATTGTCCACTAAAATTCCCTCCTAATGAGTAAGTGTAGAGTAGCTACTGGTAGCCATAGAAGTAAGCGCCACTTTATTGGACGCACTAGGAACCAGTTGCAACAGGGCCACCAAGTCCTTTGTCATGGTGTTGGTCGTCTTCACCAGACATAACACATGTGAGTGAATCCCGTGTAGGGGTGAGTAAAAATATACATAGTAGGGACATAATACCAACAAGGAAATACACCATATCAACCCACAAATGATAACACAAAGTAATATATCTCAAACGAGTTATAATATTGAGTAGGAAAGTATGACTATCAGTCATATCATCGAACACCTTGGGATACTGGAGAACTCTTCATCAATGATTAATGTGGGTTTACTATATCACATAGAAGCCACTTACCAATAACCATGGACTATTTTGGTACTCATCCCTGATGAGCACCATGGGTATGTCGGGTCATAGAGAAGCCTATCCACACTTTGGGCATGTCACCTCACACATAGCCACTTCCCACATTTTCCATACTATTTTACGCATCCTATTGAGTACTGTGGGTCTGTTGGGTCACAAAAATCCACTCCCCATCATGGTCATGTCAGGTAATGTATAAGCTGCGTCCCACTAAGCCATGTCGATGATCCACATAGAGACTCTTATTAGTAGCCTTCAGGTCTCCTCCAACTACAAGGCTTCTTCATGATGTGTGATTGATTTTGGGTGAACATGTCTTCAAGCCATTCATTTAATTTCATCTTCAATAAAATCCTCTTTAGTGTATTCCAAAAGATCGGCCTCATCGTGAGGTTTCCAACAGCACAAATGTCTCATCAATCAGACGTCCTGTTTGTATGTTATTGGACTTTATTTTAAAAAAGTCATCTGTTGGGACTGGGTATAGTCCAACCCGACCTGACTCCGCCTGGGGTCCATCGACCCAACCCGTGTCTATTGGGTCAACCCGGATCTGGCCCGGCCTGGGTATCAGCCGGTATGGCCTGGCCTGCTAGGGCAGCCCACACCCAACCCAGTCCCCCATAGGTGGACCAACTCTCTACTGGTTAAGATGTGGATGGATCCCTTGTCCCCTCTCCTTTGCCACACGAGTCTTCTATGGGGCCACCCCACAGCCATGGTTGGTTGACCGGGGCCTTGCCATGTGCGATGCATTGTGGCGCCATGTTCATGGTTCACCCAATGTGATTGGGTGGACATGTACACCAGTCACCGGCCACTATAATAGATTTCAGCAACTCCTCTTGCACCGCCACAGCATGATCCCGTCACAAAACATCTCTCGGAGTGCCGCCACCTGCCTTCGGCTACCACCGTGGGCTACCAACGATGATTGACGATGCCAACACACCCGTGTTTTTTTACATGGAATACTAGGTTCATTCGTCATAATTCTTGCACCTATTGAATTTGGGGGATTCCATCCTCCATTTGATGGCCTCAAATCATCCTTTCCACCAATTATAATACATATCCATGAATAATTCACAATATCCACAAGGAGAAGGGGCTCAGGTCGTGTTTGTGTCGGCCCACACCCTCTACGTTAAATGTCTGAAAAACATATGATAATAATTTGACGTTCTATCACAATTGATCACATAGTTCTAGTGCCAAACTCCAAGAAAATTACCCTCCGACAAGAACAAGAGTTTTCAGGTTAAACTTGTTCATGGGTTTATTCGCATTCATTGTTTAGAATAACGGATGAGGTAACATCAAACAAAATAAAACCCTATCCATCTTTTGAATAACATGTCACCATACGTGCGTACGTACGGCTTACCGTCTCCACGTCGTGGTGTAATTGTTATTCAATAAATTATTATTTGGATGGGTATAATAATGATGTGTAATTAATGTAAATAATAAATATAACATGATAATGATTCTGTATATATGATATACCATCCAATTATATAATATTTTAATATCAAAGGAATGATATTGTCGCTCGTGCGTACATACGGACTACCGTCTCCACGAACGCTATGAGATTCATTCTCCATCGTATCCATTCAAGTAGAATTCTCATATTATGATTAATAATAGTATCTAAAGACATGATATAATTTTGGATATGATTAAGATACATCCTATCCCTGACAAACATAGCTTACGTAACACAACATATAAAATAAAACGAGTAAGTTAACACCCGAAACAACGATAATACTAAGATATTATTAACAAATCAACGTTAAAAGGTCATATATGATATCATATTAGTGTATATGAATATTGTATAATTTAATAACAATTATTTCACCATTATAAAATAGGTTAACCTACCCCAACCAAGGAAAAGTACAAGGCAAGGGTTTATTTCGCAATCTCTTCATTATCTGAGGTTGTTTATACGTAATAATCTTTTGGGACTTCTTTATCATCCACATCCTTGTTTCATAAAAATGTATTTCAAAACATTTTTACTATTTACTAGAATATGGGTTAAAGTCATTTACACCCTTTTTGACTTTTATATGTGGTTTATAAAGGAATATTTATATCATTTTCCAAACAAGGTGCTTTTTTACTATTTCGACAGAATTAAGGTAAGAATGTTTTTTTAACTTATACAGAGGGTGCAGATATTTTCCACCATTATAAAATCGTTGAATCTTCCCTTACAAGCATATAATAATATTTTCAATGAAAATGTTTTATTTTAGAAATATATGACTCTTAAATGATTTCAAAATAGAAAGAGATATTTCTTTAAAAAGAGTTATGATTTCATCTATGTCAACTTCCTTTGATGGATTTTAAGTTTATTTGGAGTTGATTTATTATGATACACTAATTCTATATTGTATTGATGGTTTTGTGATATGTTTGACTATGGATGCGTTATTTTTAATACCATTCATGGTTTATGAAGAAAGTTTTGACATTTCGTATGATAGTTTTAATACGAATGTTTATTTTATGTTTAAACCTGTTCATATGGGAATGCATTGGACTTAATATGTGATGGGTGGAGCCCACTATAGCTCCTCGATGCATCTGTAGGTCTCATTAGACAAACTATTGTCTTGGAAGAAGGCCTTGGAAAAATCTTATTTGTAGTCTTGGCACGAGGCCTTGGCTATGTTGTTATGATAGTCTGGCATTATGCATTCCATCATTATGAAAGTGGTTATTGATATTGCATTTCATTATTCGATTAGTAGAATATCCATGTCAATAAGTAAATGTCATTGTTTCATTTTATTTTTGCCATACTATGTTGAAGTTCAAGTTTAAAAGGCTTTTGTTTTAGTTATACACTAACTTAAATGTTTATTCTTATTTATGAACGTTTCCGCTATATTGTTATCCTTACTGGGAATTTGAGCTCACCCCTTTTCTATATTTTATTTTGCCCTGGATGTGAAGAAGTAAATTATGAATGACCTTCAGGGATATTATGAGCGGATAATAGTGTGGACTATGTAGACAATATTTTATTGTAGTAGTTTTCACATGATGATGAAATGTAAAACTTTATGAATATATCTAGTGTTTCCAAGGATACTAAACCAATCGGTCTTTCTAGATTTGCCCTTTCTTGTGATCACGCCAATGTTATGTAATAATACACCGACTCTGGGTAACTGGGTCCGGGGGATTACAATAACAGTTCCACACTACGATGAGAACCATGAAGTGATTTTATAGTTTTCATAATATGGTAATGTGGTTGGATATTATACTATGATAAGAAAAATATTATTTAGACCATCATTTTTGATTACTCATTAAAAGATGATGAATCTCGTTATAATGTTCACAATGGTAATCTCCAAGAAGGGAGATTATAAAAATATAACCACTAATTTGAAATCCACATGATTTAGTCTTATAGATTATTATAATTTTTTATAATTTTTAATGTTACATATACATTAATATTATCATTGTTTCATGTCATTACAATCACACATTTATTTTCGAATACAAACCATGACAACAAATATTTTCATGCAGGTAGAGTACTTTAGTTTCATCTTCATTTACATTCCATTAATGGATATGTCAAGGATGTATTTTTACCTTCCATATTTATAGAATTTGGTATGTGGGACATCTTATTAGAATATAATTATTGTACTAAATTCCATTGAAATGGTGTAATAATGTGTTTAATCCAAATGTACAATGAAATTCCTATGAAGCGAATAGTTTCGTGATATGGATGTGAAACCTTATAGATGAGATATTGTGATGAAGAGATTATATTACATAGTGATATTTCATATGTAGTTTTAATCATTGTAATATTAAGATATTTCTCTTATGGTCCTTGACCTGTTAATAAAAATTAATTTTGGAATTTAGGTAATCCCAGCTAATGATAACGAAAAATAATCTTACAGGGTCACACACTATTTTTTTAATTAAACTTGATTAAATTATATTTTAATTTAATTAATGGAATAAATATATCTCTCAAGTATGAATAATAATTTTTATTCAAATTTTATTAATCATATAAATAAATAACTATTTTATTAACCAGATCGTGAAAAAATATCATTATTTATTTTATTTGTTATTTAATATATATTTATTTACTGGTATATCAATGAAATATTTATCTCAAAGAATTAAATATGCTATTTTAGTATTTAATCAATTCTTAAGAATTAATACCATTCGAGACCACATTTGGGGAATCATAATAATTAAAAATCCACTTAAATAATACTTGTTATTGTTCCATTTGGCTAGTTCCAAAGAATAATATTATTAGTATATTATTATCGGGAATGGTGGTTATTGAATCATATTTTATATTTTGATATCTTATAATCATTAAATAAATATTTTAACCAAAAAGATTGAACTATAAAAAGAGGTTTATTCCTACTGTGTATAATAATGATTAGTGTAATCAAGATATATAATTGTTGTACACAAATAATTATATCTAAATTATTCCTTCTATATCCCTCTCAATAATGACAAATACATGTGATATTTTATTCAATAATAATGAACAAGAGATTTATATGGAAAAACAAAAGTCATTTGATTCCTCATACAAGAACCTGGAGATAAAGTGGCATTGTGTTGAGATCAGAAGAGCATGTGTGGATCATTGTTAGAGTATCCATAGATCCACATAGCATAATGAAAGAAATACAGATGTTTTTTTTTCAAAATTTGAACATTATTAAATGAATGAAGAACTTAAACCTAGGTATTCATTTCAATAGATATTAGGTAAAAAAATTATAAATTTGACACGAAAGCCCATAACTCATGGTTTAATGAAATGATAACTAAAATAAATTTTTATTCATAGAAAACCAATTCGTGATTCTTCTGCATTTGAAACCAACAAGTGGTATTAGAGAGAACACTTTTCAATTTATTATTATTTACTTTATTTTTGATCTATATCAAATTGTTGTTATATTTTCATTTCATATTATTCATTATTTAATATGATTTCAATTAACACTCTTCAATATATATATCATTATTAATTAAATGTTTACTTTTCATAATGGATTGAAATTAGATGATGAATGACAAATGTTTTTATCGAGAAACTAATAATTTTTTTAGTAAGACATGGATTCACGGTGTGAACACTGAATTACACATTGTGTACCCTAGGGAGCTGTATCAGGAAACACAAAGGGATTCATAGTGTTCCATCCAGTAATTTAATATTGTGTATATCTCATGTTGACTGCACAACCAGGGACATGGTTGTCATATTACACGATATGTATCAGTGTACATTGTAGTATACACTGGTTATTGGTGTAAATCATTAAATCTATTAAGACATTATTCCTGAAAAAAACCATGTGATGCTAATGACCAAGAGAATTTATCTTATACACAGCATGTATACGGTGTACAGAATGTGTATTTCATCAATTACCATATCTAAAATACACACCAAAGTCAATAGTGTGCATCCTATATACATATAAAGTGAAACAAAAAATGTGCATCTGGACTGTACTCGTTGGGTTGTTCAGCTAGGGTACACAAAGCATAATTAGGTGTGTACAATACATACAAAGAAACCAAGATACCTGTCATGTGGATCTTCTATACATTCCATGTAGTGTACCATTGTAGTACTGAATTAAATATTACAATTAATTTACCACTACAACATTATATCCTTATTTTGTTGATGGGAACACCAGTTTTTGCTTAAATATTTCACAATGCATTTAAAAATATTAAATGATAAATGAATTTGTTGTAATTAATATTCCATTATTAGTTATTCCATTTATTTTCCATGAGTTCAATTTAATATGGGTATCTATAATTACATTTGGATGATCATTAAGATGAAAGGGGACTTATTAATAATTTCATCAATTAATTAATTCATCTGAATTCACCTTAATAATAAAGAGGGAATAATAACAAGAATGCTAGTAATATAATTTTGTGTATTCATTGCAAGGATGATCAATCAGGAGTTTGAACAAGACCAGTCAATGTTCATTTAAATATTTTAAATTATATTTATTTGATGGGTTTGAAAATTTAAATAATTAAACTAAATATAATGGCCTTTGAGTCATCCCTTCTTGCATTATTATGGAGGACCTGTGCGTCCTATGAGAGTTATGTAATCCCCTGTTAACTTTTTCATTGGTCCCCCTCACCTACATGTGAGTCATAGATTCATGTAATTGATTAAGTATCCATAGATGTGTTGAGGCTATTCAAGACTAAACCATTCAGTTATTGAATATAGTGATACGTGTTTGGACAACTAGAATGCAATAACACATTCAATGGCAAGATATATAAGTTATTTATCCAAGGATAATGGTTGATTTAATGTATTCTCATTAAATCAATATATGCCTAAAGTTCATGAATGGGTCATATAATTATTATATTTTTTCTTTCTATCTAATTATTTATTTTTTGGATTCAAGGTCTTTATAACATAAATAATTGAATTAATGTGAAAAGAAATAAATTAAATAATTGAATGATGCATGAATATTTTATCCATCATTGTTAATAAACTATGTAACATCCACTTAATATTAGAAATATTTGTAAAGGATAAAACAAAATAAAAATGTATTCATAATTATTGAAAATTCATCAATTAAATATTAAGTCAAACATTGAATTCCATTACTTGATTAGGAATGAAATTTCGTAAACTAAGTATTTTATAAACCCTCATTTGGACACTTACTGTTAATGTAGAGATCCTATGAATGCCATAGGTTGGCTTATCCAAATTATAATAAAATATGTATCCTTCACTAGAATTTATTTATGTTAAAGTTAGATTTTGAGGAAATCCATGTAAATATTTCATGATATGAGAGTCTACTCAATGGATTAGGTTAAGGAAACTCCTAGATAGAAATGGACGGGCTACCAAAAAACCATAAAGTAGCTTGACTGTCCCCTATTGAGGTTTTTCAAAGGGCTATATAGATCACTTACACTAAAAGGTCATAGAAACATGGAATTTGATGTTCAATAGATATGGCTCTTAGGGCTAGATTAAATAGTTATATATTTATTATTAATTAATAAAATATTATAAATGTATTTCTTCTCTGAAAATTTGTAATGAGGAAATATACTAATAATATTCTCTTTTAATTGTAGAATATAATGGTAATTTCATCATCCACCTTAAACCTACAAATAATATTTGATAAATACAACCACTACACTAGTAGTAATGTCTAGTAGTGGTTTAGATTATTTTAGCTTATGATACGCCATGAAATGAAATAATACATTCTGGAATAGTCAATTGCTTGATATTCTAGCTAAAGTGGCGAGTGATGAAGTGTACATAGTCTACATAAAAAATTTAGACACATTGTTTATGTTATATGCTAGATGTTTTCTTATATGTCTAGTGAACTCATGGTGTATCATGAAAACATAAATCCATATAGAATTATTGAGAACCTCTATAGTATTTACCATGAGAATTATAGAATGGAATTATTGAGATATCCAAGGAACTATTTCCGAGTAATCATGTCTATAGTTCCCTATATATGCCTCACGTAGTCAATATCATAGTCTACGTTGAGAACTTAGAGTTTTTAGGGACTAAACTATATGAATAACTATGAACTGGTGTCATTTTGGAATCACTCCCATAGAGATTATATTTATTTTTTTTGTTTATTTTAATATTATCAACATTGAGATGCCTTTTACAGATCTACTAACACTCCATCAACAAGTCGATAAGGATAAAAAACAAAAATCCAACCATCATTATGGTGAAAAAAATGAATGAGAATTGTGAGATATTTAACACAAAATCATCTTCATACCCTTCCATGTAGAAATATATTTATTGGAAATAAAGGGAAAATGATGTTTCCTATTTCACATGTGGAAATAAAGTCCACTGGAAGAAAATAAGAACCCAATCAAATAAGTTAGGGGAATCTTCAGGTTTTTTTATTATCAACTGATATTTTAATATTTCAAAAAAAAAATTGGATATATCTTGTGATTCTCACATATGTATTGAAATATAAGAACTATGTAGATTCAGTAATATTGATTGAGAGGATTATGATCAATGAGCTACCGATAGAGACAATCTTTATGTTATAGGTATTAGTGACTACTACCTCAAATTTATATGTGGGATGGTCGTGGTATTAGTTAATTTTCATTATGTGACCACAGATACCAAATACACTATATCAGGATCTTGACAAAATGCATATGGTTTTATTTTCAAAATATGAATTAATTATTTCATCTTTTATAAATAGAGTTTTTATGGCATAAAATAATTAAATAACAGTCTTTATGTGTTTTAGTACACATCCTAAGTAATTTCACAAGATAAAGAAACTATATCACATGACATACCCCACCTCAAACATTGGAATCATCAGGTAGGTCATGTAAACAAAAATTGATGGACAAAACTACATGTAGATTGATATTTAGATTATTTTTAACTAAAAACAATTGTTTTATATCACTCATATTTGTTAGGTAAAATTACCAAATCCCCATTAACATGGAAATGTGAAAGGTCTACAGAAATACATTAATTAAGAATTATTTATGTGCGTGGACAAGATCATGCTAGAGAAATGGGTGATTAATCATACATATTAAATATTATTCATGATTTTATTCGATTTGGATACATATATAAAAAGAGTTATATGTAATATTATATTTATAAATTGATGGAATACAAGAATGAAGTTGAGAACCATCTTTGTAAGAGGATAAAAACTCTACTCATACCATCATTGATAATATCTTAATAAAGAATTCATTGATCATTTATAAGAGTACTAGATAATATCTAAACTCACTCCTCTTTATATGACTATGTGTACTGGTGTCAGATAAAGGAGGAACTAGACCTTATTGGAAATGGTTAGATCACTGATGATCCATGCGAGTCTTCTATTATAAATTTTGATATACACATTAGTAAAATAAATAAAAATACTAAAACCATGGTCCAACAAAAGCGGAAAATGGAATACCACACCAATTATGGTGTGGAACAAAACTCAGCTTGTCATACATGCATGTTTGGGGTTATGAAGAATTCTTTAGGGATGCTTTAGGTAAATACATGGACCATATAAAATAAACTATACCATTATAGGAAAACCTAAAAGGAATAAGGTAATAATGACTATATTAACCCTCCTAAAAAAGCTTATATTCATAAGAAACACATTATTTCTTATGAGGGAGCAAATCAGTAGATGATATAGTAAGAGTGAGATGGAATTTGATGATTTTGATGATCAAGGTACACAAGAGTTGGTGCAATATTAGATTATACAATGACTAGTGGATGGATAAAATGGTATATAAATAGAATTACTATGTATGATTACAACAATGGTTATAAAATGATGATGTTATGTATTTCTAGAAACTAAGTATGGTGACTTAGCATGTGTTGATAATAATGATCCTCTAACCTGCAATGAACCATTATGTAGAAAAATTATTTCCAAGTGGAAATAATCCTTGATTTCTATAATGGATTCCATGTACCAAAAACTAATATATATATTGTTATATCCTTCTATGGTTGAATTCCATATTGGGTGAAAATGGGTATTCAATAAGGAAGTAGTCAATGATGGAAAAATAATACCAGTAACTAAAAACTTGTTACAAAATCGATTAAATGGTTCCAAATTATTGATTATAGTGAAACATTTTCCTGTGATTCAACTAAAAAAATCAAAATTTTACTTGACATCGATACAAACAATGAAAATAATATTTAGAAAATATATGTTAAAATTTCCATTCACAAGAGATCCATTAAAATGATGTTTATATGAAAACACATGGAGGGTTTATGGCTCCAATTTATGCAAATAAGATATGAAAATTGAAAAAATATACATTTATTGACTAATGAAATAATATCTATCATGGAACATTTATTTTGAGGAATAAATAATAGAATTTGGGTTAATAATGAATGAGTGAGAGTCTTGTATCCATAAATGGTACAGTTTGAGTGTTTTCGTATTATTAATTGTATATTTTGATAACATATTACTAATAGGAATCAAAATAACAGTCATATAGACTATAAAAGCATGGTTGAATAAATTCTTCTCTATGTTGGAATTGGAAGAGGAAAAATATATAAATGGGATAAGGATCCATCATTATAGATCCAAGAAGTTCCTCAGCCTAATTCAAGGAATACACATCGGCAATATACTGAAGAGATTCAGTATAGAAGAATACTACAGGGGATTTTTTCTAGAATCAAATCACCTTAATCATTCTAGGTATTGTGTCCTCAAACACATGGGGAATGAAATTGAATGGAAATTATTCCTTATTCTTCATTGGTTGGGTATTCATATATTCTATGTTATGTATAATGCTAGATATTTCCAATACATTATGTGTAGTAGGAAGATATTATGTAATTAGAGGTTAAAATTTTCAGATGGAAATAATGAATCTCATTATGTATCTATGGAATATTAAGGATATGTTCCTTGTTTATAGATGAGATGATAAACTAGTCATTATAGGATATGATTTTTCTAATTTATAATGGATCACTATGACTTGATGTCAGAAATGAGATAACTCCAAATATAATATTTTTTAAAAATCTACATTACTGTTTAGTGGGACAATTACAATAAAATATACCAAACACCAAAAACATAAATGGAATACATGATTCAATATCCTCTGAAAAACATCCAAATTCATCTTCAGATTTCAATGTCAAAAACACAATCAATAAACACACATGTCAACACCTCAGTCCGTGTCTTCCTAGATCCAAGCTCCAAGAATTAAAACTATAATTTTAAATCAAAACACCATTGAAATCAATATCACAAGAAATTAACATCCATCAATGAAGATCATCATAACAATTAGAATAACTAATGACCATTGAGATATTCATGGTAATTTATCCATGAACTTGCAAAAAAACTTTTGATAACCATAAAAAACAAAATCAACATCACATAGAACTATGACCTCACGTAATTTCATATAACATTTACAATATATTACAAATATTCCTTGAAACATATCCTGAAAATATGTCTTGGATTAGAATAGAAGAATCCTGGAGCAGAAAAAGAATCACTAAAACCATGTGGTATCACTGAGGATGAAAACCATGACAAAATCCAAAACATCATGAGTCCAAAATTTTATCATGATTTAAAACAACACCTTCATCAAAATACCACCGAATAACAGAATATAGAAAAATATAACCCATTAAATTGACTAAAAACCTATTGTGGGAGAGAAACAACCTAAATCATCACTCCTTAAAAACTAGTGGCTATAATCTAAGACATCTCATGTACCACATGTTATCTAATAAATCATTCTAAAACTGAGTATATTTCAATATATTTGATATTAATATAATATACTGAGATGAAAAATGTATCTTTAGGGAGACATGATCATGAAGAGATATAAAATACCGAATGAGATGGATATAAAGAGAGTGAAAAATAGAAATGAATTGAAGAAAAAGAGAAAACCCATGGAGATAAAAACAGTTCCCCCTAAGATACAAACCCATATAAGAAATTAAATCATGAAAGAAAGTTGAAACGTAGAAATGAATACAATATACATGGAAATAGAAGAATAAAAAGTAGCAAGATTTCCACAATCTGAACTTTTGTTTCACATTAATTTTCTCTATCTATGATACCATAACTCATTTTAGATCATTTTTCTCAATTTTAAAATTTTTTTCACTTATAAAAATGATTAGAACATTAATAATGTATCCTTATAATATTACATGACAATTTTATGGATGTAACAATAATATTATCAACCGTTGTTACATCTAGATCCTCAAGAGGAACAAGAAACACAATTATAGACACATATTGTACATAAATCCACACTCTCATCTGATTTTTAGTAATTATTATTAAATTATATCTCTCCAGGGATATTTTACACCATACACCATGAAATAATATGATGTGTGGGTGTTGATATATAAAAATCAGTTAAAAACACACCCAATGGAATTTTTTTTAATATAATGTTATCACAGGTTTTTTGATTCACATTAAGTTGAAAGATGAAGGATAAAATTAGTTATCTTAGTTTAGGAATGTAGTTAATGGAAATTTATTTCATTAATTCTAGTGGGTTCATGTGGTGCTTCATGAATTTATTGTTCCTATAATCTTTGTTATCTTTGATCCATTTTTATATAATAGTCTAAAAAACCAAACTAAACTATAATATATTTTAATGTATCAATGTGTCCCTACATAGATTTTATCACCTCATGTGTATCTCCAGGTGGATTTCTATTCTTGATATATGTAAGTAGATACACTCCAAAACTGAAACCATTAACCCGACCATATTGTTTTGGATGGTTCGATGATACTAAAACTTGTTTTTATTTAGCGAAAAATAATTTCAACTATTTTGTATAAATATTATAAAATAAATATCATAATAAATTTATATTTGTATCTAGTACTATTATAAATAACAATAATTGCTATTATTTCATACTTACACATGATTCATATACTTCTAATGTGTTTTCATCCTTAGTTTTCCATTTTTTTATACGAGCCTCCGTACACTATACACAATGTGGGATGGAAGTATATTCAATGTTAGGTTCATCAATCTTCATATAAATAATGAATACTACGTTTTTTTATATTTCAATAATCATTCTCCAAAAATTTAAAATACATACCATTTTCTTCTTGAGAAAAGTGTACCCCTTACTTATATTAGGGTGGGGGTACATTGGTTTTGATGCACAATATCTATTTTTAGTACACATATTTAATAAATTATGATTATTTATTCAAAAAATATAAAAAAAATTAAATACATTATTCTCGATTATAATACCCAAAAAATGAGTCCTCTTTATGGTGACTAATGAGTGATTTTAATGTTTCATGTATTATAATGTGTGCATACATATCTAGTGGGTGTGGTTTAATTTCCCCTCATCATGCATATGGTAATGGTTTTTTATACGTGCTTAGAATGATCTATAATCTTTAATATTGACAATTATTAAAAATCTATTATGGAAATAGTTTAAAATAAATGAAATCTATAAGGGATAATTAAAATTAATTCAATGTTTCATTATATTTATTTTTGGTAAAATATATAAAGTATATTGTAACATTTCTCTAGTATCTTCCCCCATTGATATCTCAGATAAAGGCATGACAATATTCCACATATCTAATACAATTGAAACATAAAGTTTTTATTGTAACCCCAAATTAACTAATAAACTTTTAATTGTTAGGTCTAA
This sequence comes from Viscum album, assembly GCA_963277665.1. Classification (NCBI taxonomy): domain Eukaryota; kingdom Viridiplantae; phylum Streptophyta; class Magnoliopsida; order Santalales; family Viscaceae; genus Viscum; species Viscum album. Next base: position 367,849,913 of record OY728158.1, on the reverse strand, counting down.
AATGTTGGACATATTGTTTCAATCCAAACATAAATTTTAATCCTTGTAATCCTAATTTGATAAATTTAGTTATCTTAGTGATTCTATACTGATGATGTCTCTTTTCATCCACATACTATTTATCCTCTTCAAAATATAATTTTTTGGAATCAAAAGTGTGTTCTTCTTAAGGATTGGTAACATCATCATGTGTAGGATTAATTATCTATGTGGGTTTATCAAAATATAATTTATATTTTGTAAATTATTTAGATAACACATAATATTATGAAAAAAGTTGTAGTATATTACAAAAATTAACCAATTCATTGAACTTCCCATCCTTTCTTTAAATTTATATGGGATTTGGAAAAATTTTGGATCATACAAATTCCATACATGTGTTACCATTTAATTTATAACACACTCTCTACATTGAGACATTCATGAATTTATTATGATATTAAAATAAATGGTTCATCTTCAATTAAATTCAATTCGGACCCCAAAGTTTTTTAATAACCAAAAAATGACAAAATTTCTTTTAATAAATTTAGGACATATAATACATTTATTTTTTGTGATTTCATTATGAATTGACATTCCTTATACCCTTCCACACTAAAATTAACCTTCACAAAGAACAATTTTTTTACTTTAACTCTAGATCTATTTTCAACCCACTTCTAATTAAAAAAATTCTCTTGAAATTTGGTATTATCTAACTCATATATTTGTTCAATTATGGAGAAGTATGAATTATTTACTTAAATTAGATTTTTATCCCTAGAATTTAATATGTGCATCACATCTTATATAAACCTAACTCAAATATTTTTCATCATAATATGTTAATCATGCTCTATCATATAGATTTTATAATTATTAATTAAAAACCCAATGTAAGAGTTAACATTTCCATTTGGTCCTCATGGACAGCTAATGAAGTTGTTTTAAATTAGATTTGGGATTTGTAGAAAAGTACATAAAAATGATCTTAGAACTATAATATTAACTATTTATTATGTGTACTTGATATCCATATTTCATCCATTGATGGATTAAATTATCTAGGAATTATTGTGTTGGATTTATCATGCAGAGGAAACTATAATCTATTATTTAAAATGTAATGGTAATTCTGCACATTCTCATTAATTGTAATTGAAACAACACCTCATCCAAAATTTTATTGTCCTATATGTTTTACACTATGATGATATTTTGGGAGACCAATGATATAATTATCTGGGAGGTAATCAGTAAAGAATTCAACAAATTAATCGACAATGAATCACACTTCAGTAAAACATCATTGCTAACATCAATTCATGACGTACCCCTTCAAAATATTCATATATCATTAAGTGGGGGTACATCCATAATCAATGTTTATTAAAACATAGTTGAATATATCGAACCTATTGAACCATCAGGTGTACAATTATATCAATAAATTATGATTGGAAGAATTACTCTACTAATCATAATATGAAGAAACATAATTTCATCCTGACTTGTAACATTGTAGGGTCTCTTAATTTACATAATATGGACTTGAAAAGGAAGAAATGGTTGGATAATATATGTTCTAAATTTTTCAGAAAAATCAAAAGTAATTCTATAAGAATTAAATCTATATCAACACATGACCATCTTGCCATTATAGTCCCAATAACATAAAATTAGTTATTTAAATGATAATCTTGATATTTTATGGATACCCCATTATAAAATTTACACCATTAACGATATTTTATAATTGATATCATTATTGTTAAGAAAGTGTTTCTTCTGGTGGAGGAATAACAGTTTTCCTTTCACCCTTCTTTGGTGACAACATATCCCTTAACCCCATGTTAGTAATTTTAATCATTTACTTAATTACATATTCTAATATATCGAGTACATATTATTAAATAAAAATAACAATATAAGTTATATTTTTTTTATTTTATGTTATGCAATAAAAAATATGAGGTATAAACATCCACAATATAGTAATTCAGATAAAATTAATCCATTTTTTCCAACAATATGATATATGGTTTTTCAAAAATTTATTCCAAAACTTATTTTCATTATCATTTACATTCTTGAGAAGTTGATCACTCATTTATTGGAATGGTGTTATACATTTTTCTATATTTTCATTGAATTAAGTCATCCAAGATCAGTAATTATGTCCTGATTGTGAGATTCTAAAATTTCATCAAAACATAGTATTCTAAGAGTGATTTTACCTAATTGAGTGTATACCATCTCCACAAATAGTGTACCAAAACATTCAATTAATGTTATAGCCTAAAAAATCCATAATAAAGAATGTCAATTATCAATATATAAAACATGGATTTGAATATGAAGTCTTCAATTTTATGAGCATATTGAAATGTAACGCTGGTATCATATGTCAATTTCAGATCCTCGACAAATGAAGAAAAATATATATCAATATCTTTACCTGTTTTTATTCATATATATAAATGGAGAAAAAATAATTTACTTTTTCTTTATTAATTACCATAGTGGAACACTATATATTACCAATATAATTATTCATGTAATGTGTGAACCACATTTCATAAAAATAATAATAAATCATTAGTTTCTTGGATTGTTTCCAATTTTAGGATACTCGTAATCAATTATCATCCACATAAGATAACTCATTGGGTTTCATATTTAACCATCTTCAAATCCTATATATGCATTCCATGAATATTTTCTAATGGTTTCTTGATATCCATAGAGATGTCTGACCATTGAAAAGATAGAAAAGTACAATACACATTTAGAATTTCATTATTTATTTTTAATGAATTACTCTATTCAAAACCAATAGATATTATGAGTGATTCATGGTCCATAAAAATATACATTCATTTGTAAAGTCATGTATTTTTTTAGATATCATACACATTGAAAATAAAATTTTCTTAGTGCCATCTATTCTACATGGAAGAACATTTTCATCTAGTAACCTATCAATTGGGAGACCATGATAATTAGTAAATCTTGTGTCACTCCTTATCCGGAAAACATTCCTATTATAAGTCATTAATATAGCTAGAAATGTTGTATATTTAGAAAAACTAGTATAAAATTTTGTATTTTATTAGATATTTGTCCTCTCAAAAAAATTGTAAAATTATAATGGTCGTCCTGAATTGAAATTTTTTTTTCTCCCATACGATATCCATCATCATTTACATGAGCATTCATACCAGCTGATCTATAAATCACTATATCATACCAATGAGTATGCACATTCTTTTTTCTGACGTTTAATCGAAGATTTATATATTCAATATATTTTATGGTAAATCAAATATTCTTCAACATTTCTGAGTGAATTCATCACTAATAACACAATATAAGAATGGATAAATTATTTGAGAAGGGTCAAATGCATACTCTATTTCAATCTTGATGAATATTTTTATGCCATACTCATACTCATTTTTAATCCTATTTTAATACATCCACTTTTGATTCATATCTATCCTAATATGTTAAATAAAATACATTTTTTACTAATATTATTATATACAACAAAGGATTTAATAATTGATGGAGAAATTTATATATACATTGAAGAAATTTAATAATATTCCATATAAAAATTGGTACTCACTTTAAACACACTTTAAATAAATAATGACAAATATATGATGGTAAAATGATAGATTTCATTAAAAATTTAATATTAGACTCTTTTTGAAAATGATTCAAATTGATAAATTGCTATTAAAACGAGAATTTTTATTTTATGAAACAAATAAAGTGGTTTCTATAGCGTTAAAGTATGAAATTTATGATGGGTGAAATCATTGAAGAAAAGTTGTCAAGGATGAAGCTAAATTCCAATAATGGGAACCCACATGGGATGATATCCACCATGATTCAGATTCCCCATTTGGTTGTTTTTAATCTTTGTTTTATAATAATGATCATATTGGTATAATAAGTGTCAATGAATCTCAAAATGCCAAGGTCATTGGGGATGATTCCAAACAGGAAATGTTTTTAAAAAACTGTAACATTAAAAGAAACAACCTACTATTGTTTTAGGGTTATTGTTTCCCCAATATAGGTAATAAGTATTAAAACACTCTTAAAGAATAATTTAATATACATAAAAAAATTAAGAAGATAATAAAAGTAGAATTATGTAAATATTGATTATAATTATTGGTGAAAATAATTTATTGAAGGAAATTTTTTATATCTATAATGTTACGAAGAGTACAATCAAGTTTTCATCTATTAAAAAAGATAGAGTTCAACAATGTTCAATAAAAAAATTTAATGGTTATTAGTTAGTGTGATATTTTGAAGGGTAATGATGATTTTCATGACCAACCTTAAAACATTATTTGTGGAACAGGTAATTTTATTTCATTATAATTGATTGGAGGTGACAATAACCATAGAAATAAATTTTCAAGGAGTATAATGAATTAAAATTTTTACTAGAAACTACAATATGTCTTCTCATTCAAGTATCCAACACCAACTATCTCTAAAAATAATTTATGTTATTAATTTGTGATGGATTTCGATCAAATAATTTACAAATGCTGGTCACAAAAGTATTTGAGGACAACATCATTTTTAGATGGATCATTGCAATATAAGTAATTTGGTGAAGTGAAAATTATTTTCAGCCATAAAAACTCAAAAATTTATTCATGGATTGTTTTTATTATTTGAATACTGTAGGAAACAAGAAGTATTCATGAATATTTTTTTAGTCCATAGTCAATATAAAATGGCATAAATAGGTAATAAAAAAATTCCACACAATACGAAAATTTATTTTTTAGTATACGTATATACTTTGTGGTCATGTTATCGAAATAAAATCATTTTATAAAAAATTATAAATTAAAAAATATAATGATCAAAAAATTGTTTTTGGGATGTTGTTTTATATATCTATTTCAACAACATCAAGAATATCTAGATAGTGGAAAAATATTATTAGTAATGGATACTTTTAGAAATTTAGTGACAAAATTCATTTATGTTGCCCAATTTATTATATTAGTAATGTATTATAGTTGTATCTGTTTGGTTGGTGTAGGTCCAAATTGGGCTAAAGGACACTAAATAATTTGGTTATTTCAGGTAGTTTTTTTGATCATGTGAATGGTGATATTCAAGTAGAATTTTAATTGTGTTTTTTACTCAAAGATTATTTATATTTACATCTTTTAATGGCTATATTATGTAGGTGGTTCCCTTTTTCACACCCATGAAATTTTTTCCACAAGTAATTCTTTGTTTTCGTGCCCAAGAACAACTCATTTTGTTCTTATATATTTTTTAATTATTATTATTATTATTTCATTTTTTTGTTATGTTCGTTTATATATATATATATATATGTTAATAAGAAAATAATATTTTATATAATTAGTAATAAATCATATGTACTTATTAAACACAATGAATATATTAAAAATTAAAATAAATAGTATTTTAAAAAATAAAATAATTTTTTAATAACATATTTAAATAAATAAAAATAATATATTTAATAATACCATTAATATTAATCTGATTTAATCGATTAAGGTGACCTTTAAACATGTACCCGTTATTATGGTTAGTATTGATTGATCAATGAATCGTTAGTTGATCGGCGTACTATTTTATATATTTAATATTACAATACCTAACATTAATGATTGAAATTATATTTAATTATGGGATAATTGATTTTTTTATTCTTTATCTGTGAACACTGAAACATAAGCACCATTAATAGGGAAAAAATTGGATTTTACACACTAAAAAATGAGTATCCTTTGTCCAATGAAAGAACCCCTTTTATGTTACCTCAAATAAAGGTCAAGGAAGGCGTTCAATGTCTCTCTTCTGATGATGAGGTTTTCCTTGTGTTTCATAGGATTGGTCACTCATAGGTTTTCATAGGTTGGGTGATTTTTTAGTGGTGTTCCGGCCTTTCATCTTCCATGTCTTTTATCCCTATTCATTCTATTCAGTCTCCATTTCTGCCTATGTTTCTTTGAAAAAATCAGAGAGTACTGCCAAAATAAATGATGAACCCATATTGGATCACAAGTTATTTATTTTAATCGTTTCTAAACATATATAAATCTGACCATTTGACCTAAATGCACTAAAAAAATTCATCCATCTAAATGGTACCAAGAATTAGGTGTTTCTATAATATAAATAGGATCGGGCCACCCGATCATCAATTTATTATGTGAAAAATAAGAAAATTGTTATACTTGAAAGTCCTTGGTGATACAAAAATAACCATTTCATAACAGATGACAAAAAATGAAGTAGATTTATAGCGTATATTGTTCACAATAGCAGTCTTATGGGACCTCTTTAACAACATCCCCATCAACAGAAGATCAAAAAAACATTTTAGAATAGCACTAGTCACGTATTTTTTAAAAAATTTGGACTGTGCAGATACAATCTTTCTGGGACATAAATGTGGATAAAATTGCTCATTGATGTGACACAACCTCTTACAAGGGTGTAACACCCAACCCCCAGAATCCTAGAGATGGGGCATTTTTTTAATACATTTTCATGATTATAAGGAATCAAGTCCCGAAAGATCGATCAATTCCGTAGTCATGGAAAATAGATTAGATAAATGAATGTTAAATTACACGGTAGAAAATAAAACACAACATAAATGATCCATTGAGAATGCCTTTAATCCCCTAGCTTAACCATTCATATCAATCATAATACACTTCTTGGAATCCTGTAAATATAAAACATAATAAAGGGGTGAGCTCAAACACTCAGTAAGGATAACAATATAGCGGTAACATTCACACATAAGCATAAATATTTAAATAAATGTATAAAACTAAAATAAAATCCTTTTAAACATATAATTCTACATAATCTGGAAAATATTAATCAAATAATTCCATTTACTAATTCATATAGATATTGTTCTAGTCGAATATTAACAAGGAATATCAATATCTAATTTCATAATGATTAAATGCATAATTCTAGACTTTATAACCACATTGTTAGGCCCTTGATCCCATACTACAAATAAGATTCTGTCAAGGCCTTATGCCAAGACACTGGTTTGTATAGTGGGAACTACCGATGCATCAAGGAGCTATAAAGGGCTCCACCCATCACTTAATAAGTCTAGTGCATTCATTATATGAAAATTTTTATACATAACATAAACATCCGTATTAAAACAACCATATGAAATATCAATACATTATCCATAAACCATGAATGGTATAAAAATAATTCATCCACAATCAAACATATAAAAAATCCCTCAATACAATATGAAATATTTGGATCATAATAAATCAACCTCAATCTAGAATAATATCCTTTAAATGATGTTGACATAGTTGAAATTGATCAGTAAAAATCTATGAGTGAAATATCTATTTTTTATAAAATCATTTAAATGTCACATAATTTATAAATGAATTATTTCAAAATAATTTTTTGAATTAATGATTTCCATACCACTTTGAATCATTTTAATCAAATTAATATTTTAAAACATTCATGTCTAGGTAAATAAATCCTTAATACCTATTTGAAAACATAGATATTAATGAGAAAGGGTTAGAAGTATAAATCAATAAAAAATGTAAATGATATTTTAGTAAAAATGTCCATTAATCAATCCATTTAAAAACACTTTTACGAAACATAAACATACATAATAAATATTTCCTTGCAGATACATATGTGAAAACAACCTTAGATAATAAAGATATTGTGGAATTAACCCTTACCATGAACTTTCCTTTGGTCAATAGTACATTTAACCTCTTGTATAATGACCATATTATGTTATTAAATTATTCCAGAACAATATTAATATTTATTATATCATAAATTATTCATTTATGACGTTATAAAACCAATTTAATAATGATTTCTATGTTAAATTAACATTTCGGGTAATAATCACTTTCTTTATCAGACGTGGTTAAACATGTTAATAAAGATCGTATCATTTAGATAATGATTTAAATACATCTATAATATAACACATGATTTATATATCATATATATTTAGAATATAAATATGTATAATAGACATACAAATGAAATGGAAAACACCATTTATGGAGATGGTAGGTCGTACGTACCTATAAACATTGTTTCCCTTTTCATAAAGTATTGAACATAACTATGTAAATAAGATATATTTAACGATATATATATATATATATATATATATTCAGTATAATTATTATTTCATATATTTAATACCTATTAATAACATATATTTTTATAATGATCGTTGAATGGTGAATGTGGAAATGAATCTCATCGCATCGTAGAGATGGTAATTTGTACGTACGCACGAGCGATAATAAAATTATATATATGGTGAAATCATATGTAATTGGATGGTATATCATATATACAGAATCATTACCATGTTATATTTATTATTTACATATGTTATATACTCATTTTTATAAACATCCAATTAATGTAGTGTTTGAATAAAAAACTACACCATGATAGTGATTCGGTAAACCGTACGTACACACATATGGTGACCTTTTCATTTATATGATGGATAGAATAATTAATATGGTCGTACCATTTTTCTAATAAAATCACTATATAAAGAAGATACTAGAGTTATTATTTTATAATAGAACCAATAAAGAAATAGGAAGTGGAAGAAGAAAAGAACTTGAAATAGGTGATAGAATATTTACATATTCTTCAGGTTCTACCTTTTGATTTGATCAAAAGGGATCCTTAGGTTAAATTTATGAAAAATGGAAGGCCTATAGCATGAAATGAGTAATTTTTGGGGGAAATTTGGGAAGTTTTTGGCTGATACAAATGGATTTGGAGGTGTGACATTTAGAGAAGGGAAGTACCCTTTTATAAAAGGGGTGAGGGTCACTTTAGGAAAAGCTTGAAATAATATTTTTATAATAAAATCATTTTCGGTTTCTAATGGATAAAAAATTATTTTTTAAAAGGATAAGATAAATAATGGAATAAAACCTCTCCACCAATAAGTTTTAGATAGGTTTATGTCTATATATTAACCTTATCATTTTGATTTAACACTTAGTTAAAAATTTTTCTATTTACCATGTCTCTTTGTATTTTTATATTATATGGTTAATAAACATACTATTACAAGACCAGTTAATTCAAAAAGAATCATTATTAACGTATATAACTTTATCTATATCCTTTGGAAAATCCATATATTTTTCTGAATATAATATCAATTAATAATTTAGTATTTGTTTTAAATACACAATTGTGTCAATTTCGACACTATTTAGTATTTGGTTTTTAAAAAAATCATAAGAGCATGTTTACTTCGAATGAAATTTATTTAATCAATGCCAAAATGTCATATTAACCTGTAAAATTAGTTTAATTCATAATATGTCTCAAATTTTATTTATTTGGATATTTATATTATCAATTATTTTTATTAATCATTAATAATGTATTACTACATCATAATTGAGTCATAAAAAATTTAAATTATTTAAAGTCTAAAAATTATAAATAAAATACCATTATGTAGGAAATTTTGTTATCTTTCTATTGGATATTTATAATCAAATTTATCTTACGTATAACCCTATATTAAAAATGGTTTAGTTATTAAACATTTAATTTAACTCTTAAATCTTTTTTAAATAAAATGATAAGAAATGTCTTAATCTTATACATGTTGACCAAAGAGGGTAATATTTTATTTCTAAGGTTTTTTGGTCGAATTATACTTATCCAATAGAATTAGTACATGTGTTATGATAATTATAATATAATTTTAACCCTTAATTTCCGTCTTAACTTTTAACAGTGGTAAAAAAATGTCAAAAGTTACTATTAAAAAATTTATTTTCAACTTACTGAAAGACATTTTACATACTGAAGTCATCTGTATCTCATGGATTTTTGAAATTCAACTAACAGAATCAGTAAAATAATGTTTTATGCTAATTTGAAAATGCTTCAAAAGGTGGGTAAAAGACGGTAAAATGTTCGATAAAATTTTATATATCTACACTTAATATAAAATGACTCTAATTAATTACATTAAAAATATATAAGTTTTATGTATCTATTTTGAACTAAAATAAACTAAAATAATATAATTAATTATATAAATAAAATGTTGATTTTGAAAAATGACGCACTCTTTTTCACTATTCATAATAAATGGAATGTTTTTAGAAAACTACCAAAAATTTACTCTGTACTAATTTTGATATTCCGATTTCAATAATGAATTCTATTTTACAAAATTAAAAAAATTAAAAGTTGTATTTATTAATTTAAATTTATGTCCCGCTATCAAAACCAAAAAGTGGGTTTTTAAAAAGTAAAACTATCAAAAGATTGACATGTGTTTATGTCAAATTTTAATGTGGAATTACATATAATGAACTACATTATATTAAATGATAAAAATATAATCTAATTATACATTCAAAAAATTAAAATACATAATTTGTCACTATAAATTATTTTTATTTAAAAAGATGTTTTCAATTAATATATAGTGTTTTCACTATTCATCAAAATATTAATGTTATTAGAAAAGTACCAAATATTTATGCAAACTAAATTTTTTAGTCCCAATTATAAAGAAGAATTTAAATTTATTAAATTAGACTTATAAAAGTTTCAAATTTTATTTTTAAAAAGGATTCTCCATTAAAAGGCGGAAAAATTACATTTTTTGAAAAATAATTATTTTATCCGAAAAAATGAATTTGTTCTTATATTATATATAAGAAACACATAATATGTATGTTAAAAATATATAGAGTATATAATATTCCAAATTCAGTTAATTCCATTCATAACATATTTTTGAACAGTTAGTTTTGTAAGTTGTGGTGCGCTCGAACTTGGTGTTGGGTGTAGCACATGCTATTTAAATAATTTAAGGGGATAATGTACTATGAAATCATGGAATGTTACATTCTACCCTCCTTCAATAAATTTTATCCTCACAATTTGAAATTGTTCTTCAAAAATAAGTGGTTAAAATATAAAAATATCTTGGTGTAAAACCCACAATGAAAATTGGGTTAATAAAATTTAGTCTTTATAATAGGGAAAGGGAAATGAAATAGACACCGCAAAATTATGATATATATTAAGGGATCCTTTGTTGAAAATAGAGACACATAATTAGGGAAAAAACATAAATATTTATATGGATTGATTAAGGTCAGCAATCAGAAACAAGTGTAAAATAGGGGGCCTCAAAGCCATCAATCTATGATGATGTAAAATATCAACTGTACAAAAATATGGAATTAGGATAAATTTTTTTTGGTATTATGATCCCTTCACTAATGTTTAAGAATTAATTTATTCATAGATTAAGAGGAAACTAATATATATATATATACACTTTACATGTAGAGTTTCATAATTCAACTAATTCCTACCAAAAACTGATCTTTTACTTAAAAATATAATAGAATTCAAAAATATTCTATTTATCATAATTGTATATGGTTCAAAAAAATGAATTTATAATTAATTTTTCAGAATATGAAAAATAAATAAATTATACAAACTCGGACATCACGTATTCCAGTGGTAGGTGATCCACTCTTGCCACCCTTCGGTTGGAGGTTCAACTCAGGCGGCTTTTCTGGACAAGAGGTGTTTTTTCCCGACCACCAGGTTATCATTTTTATGACAATCCAAAAATAATATCATGAAATGATATAACATTATCAATAGTATCCAATTTCAAATGTAATCAATTTAAAATTTTAGACTTCTCCAAAATACTTCTGTCCAAACACACAACACAAAATTAATATGGAATGCAAACAAAATAAAGATAATTTTTTCAATGTAATAACATGTGAATAACTTCATCATGAATTCTTTTAAAACACTGCATCACCCTAAATTAAAATATAACTTTTATGATTAAATTCATGCCCCCTTATTCTTTATATAATACTCGATATAGCCTTTTTATCCAAAAATGTTGTAAACTCCAACATTGATGGAATATATAAATAATTAATCAGTTTCAAGGTAGTCAGGAATATCTAATATAATTTATCAAAATAAATCTTATATTATTCCGAAATTACTACCTCAGTATAAAAACCATTTTATGGTTTATCTTACTCTCAACAATATATTTTCCAAAAAAATAACTTGTTATTTAGTCCCTTTTCTTGGTTCCACATAGTATCAAGTCCTTAATGAAATAGTACTACAGTACAATCATTATATACTTCATAATTATTATAACTAGTACATCACTGATACAACACTCAAATGACATAACAAATTAATATCAACATAAGAACACTAGTTATTACTCTTCATATGTGGTAATATTATAACTTGATTATTATCCAACAACATCATTTGTGGTATACTTTGATGACTGGGAAATTGATTAGCATATTATCAAAACTCCATGTAGTTGAAGGATTGTACATTTGAATAATTTTTTTAACCCATGTAATCACGTTTTGGTGTCTTTTTTCTCCACACTTATAAAAAACTCCCATTCCCTTCATGAATTTTCCAAGGTGATTCTTTCCACAGTTATCACATATGGGAAAATCTTTCTTTCACCTCTTCCATTTATCAATCATTCTCTCTTCCATCTATTTCTTCATTTTCTTCTCTTCAAAGACATTAATCTTAGTGAATTATATACATATCTTATTAAAACATTATACTATTACTGTATATGATGAGAATATGTGGGAGACTATTTTCTATTTTAAATGTTGGCTTAATAACATGAAAGATATGATGTTTCATAATCTTTTGATCATTCATATTTCTAGATTTATCATTATCTCTACTAGCCTCCATTCCTAAACAATGGCATAAACTATTTTAGTTTAGGAATCACAATGCATAATTCCAAACTTGTAAAATACCTAAGACAAATTGAAAACATTATGCATATAATATATAATCATTAAATGCTTTCCTTGAGGAAGTATTTGCAGTTAAATCCCCCAAAATGGCTTGTAATGAAAATGTGAATTATCATAAGCATATCCCCTGAGAGTTTTATAACCAAGAGTGTAGCAAAGACCATTGTCGTGTACCAGGATACCCTGGATTTAGCCAAAAACTCTTTGTCGGAGTTTTCACTCCTTGGTAGATTTGTGCTAGAGATGCCTCTACCTGCTCGTATCCAGAGATGGATATATTGCTAGGAAAATACACAAAATCACTACATTACTAAAATTATAGGATTTTATTCTATACTAATCATCAGAGCCTATCATAGTGTAATGTTATCTAATCAAGTTTATCTAAATCTATTACCAAGGTTTTTCACTAAACTTCCCCTAATACCAACTGTAACGCCCCAACCCCATAAGCCCAGAGACGGTGCATTATTTGAATACATTGGCACAATTACTAGGAATCTAGTCCTGAAAGACCTATAAGATTAGTAGTCTTGGAAAATAGATTACATAAATGAATGTTACATTACACGATAGAAAATAAAACACAACATAAATGATCCTTTGATAATGCCATTAATTCCCTATTTTAACCCTGCATATCAATCATAATACACTTCATGGAATCTCGGGAATATAAAACATATGGATGGGGTGATCTAAAATGATCAGTAAGAATAATAATATAGTAGACATGTTCAAAAATAAGAATAAACATTTAAGGCAATGTATAAAACTAAAACAAAATCATTTTAAACATAAATTTCAGCTTGATTTGGCAATGATTAATCAAATATATCTATTTACTTATTCACATGGACATTCTACTAGTTGATTAATCCAATGCAATATCAATAGCCAATTTAATAATGATGGAAGACATAATGCCAGACATCATAACCACATACTCGTGGCCTTGTTCTATGAATAAAAATAATATTTTTTCTAGGCCTTATGCCAAGACACTAGTATGTATCATGAGACCTACCGACACATCGAAGAGCTATAGTGGGCTCCAACCATCACATACTAAGTCCAATTAATTCCTCATATGAAAATGTTTAAACATAACATAAACATTCAATTTAAAACTAGCTTAAGAAATGACACTACATTATCCATAAACCAAGAATGTTATAAAAATAACACACCCAAAGTCAAACATTTCACAAGACCTTCAATTAAATATGGAAGATTTGTATCATAATAAATCAACCTCGATCAAGAATAATATCTTGCAATGTATATTGACATAGTTAAAAATGGTTAGTAATAATCTATGAGAAAAATTTCCCGTTTTCATGAAATAATTTAAGTGTCACATTTTTTAAAAATGATTTCATTTAAAATATTGTTTGAATAAAATTATCTCACACCACATTCAAACATTTTAATTGAATTGACATTTTATATCTTTCTTGTGCATATAAATAAATCATTAAAACCATTTTGAAAACATGGACATTAATGAAAAAGGTTTATAAGAATAAATATTTAAAACATATAGAATGATGTTTTAGTAAAAGATTACCATAAAAATAATTCCTTTGAAAAAACATTTATGAAACATGGACATTGATAATAAATATATCCCATTATATTCTTACGTGGAAATAGCCTCGGAAAATAAAGAGATTGTGAAATTAACCCTTACCATGCACATTCCTTTTGGTTGAGGGTAGGATTAACCTCTTATATAATAACCATAGTATGTTACTAAATTATTTCAGAACCATATTCATATTTATTATATCAAACATGATTCATTTATGACTTCATTCTACCCATTTAGTAATGATTTTCATGTTAAATTAGCATTTCAGGTAATAATCTCTTTCATTATCGTACGTGTTTTAACTTGTTATTTGTTATCATATAATTTAGATCATGATTTACATACATCCAGTATATAAGAAATGATTTATATATCATATATATTTTGAATATAAATATGTATAATAGATAGATATATTAAAAGGAAAACACCGTTTATGGAGACGGTAGGTCGTACGTACACATAAATGTTGTTTCCGTTTTCATATCGTATTGAACAGAACTAAATGAATAAGATATATTTAAATAAATACATACATATATATATATATATATGTGTGTTTTTAGTAGAATTATTATGTCATTTATTTTATACTTTTTAATAATATATATTTTTATAAAATCAATGAATGGTGAATTTTGAAATGAATCTCATCACGTCGTGGTGACGAAAATCCGTACGTGCGCACGAGCGACAATAACATTATATAGATGGTGAAATAATATGTAATTTGATGGTATATCAAATTTAAAAAATCATTAACATGTTATGTTTATTATTTAAATTAGTTATACTCATTATTATATCCATCAAAATAATGATGTGTTTTAATAACAAACTACACCACGACGTGGAGACGGTAAGCCGTACGGACACACGTACTGTGACTCTATCATTAATTGGATTTATAGAATAATGAATATGGTTGTAAAATTATTATAATAACTTCACACTATATATAAGATACTAGATTTGTTTTTTTATACTAGAAACAATAATGATGGAGGAAGTGGAAGAAGAAACTTAACTTGAAATAGGTGATGAAATATTTATCTCTTCTTCGGGTTCTTCCTTTTGATTTGAACAAAAGGGATCTATAAGATGGTTTTTTATCAAATGATTGACTCTAGGATGAAGGGAGGAATATTTGGAGGATATTTAGACCGGGTTTGTATGAGCCAAATGGCTTTGGATGTGTGAAATTAAGAGAAGGAGAAGTACCCTATTATAAGAGGGGTGACAACCACTTTAGGACATGCTTGAAGTATTATTTTATAATAAAATCATTTTATAGTTATAATGGATCCAAAATGATATATTTCTAGGATAAGGTTGATAGGGTCAAAAAACATTCAACCAATTGTTTTTAGAATGGTTTAGGCCACCATATTATCCATAACATTGTGATTTAACTCTTTGTTATAAAGTTTGACATTTATCATTTCTCTTTTTATTTCTATAATATATGGTTATTTAAAATACTATAACAATCCAAGATAAAACGAAGTTCTTTTTATTAATATATATAACCTTATATAAGTCATTTGGACAAACCTTAGATTTTTAAGAATATTATATCAGTTAATAAATTAGTATTTCTTTTATAAACTCAATTATTTCAATTTTGACACTATTTATTATTTGGTTTTTTTAAAAATTATAACATCATGATAACATCCAAAAACAATTTAATCACCCCTAACATGTCATAGTAACCTATAAAATTAGTTTAATTAATCAAATGTCTCAAATTACATTTTTTTATATTTATAAGATATATTATATTAATCTTTCATTAATAAGGTTATTACAACATCATTATTGTGAAATACATAAATTAAATTATTTAAGGTCTAAAAATTATAAATAAAATACCATTTTGTAGGAATATTATTTTAGATTTCTAATTAATATTTATTGCCTAATTTATCTTATGTATAACTCTATATTAAAATTGGTTTAGTTATTAAACCTTGAATTTAAATCTTTTAAATCTTCTTTAAATAAAATAATAATAAATATCGTAATCTTATCCAAGTGGACCAAAAAGAAACCATTTTTTTATTCCTATGTTTGTTTTTGGTTTAATTATACTTATCCAATTAAATTAGGACATCTATTATGGAAATTATAATATAATTTGTACCCATAATGACTCTATTTACTTTTAACTGTGGTAAATAATAAACAAAATTTACTATTTACAAAAAAATATTTTGTATTATTAAACTACATTTTATGTAAATATTTCAATCATGTCTCTCTGATTTTCTAAATTAATCTCATAGAAGCAGAAGCATTGTGATTTATGAAAAATTTTAAATGCTCATAGATGGTGGGTAAAAGATAGTAAAACATTTCTTTAAATATTATATATCTAAACTTATTATAAAATGACATGAATAAATTAGGTTAAAAATATATAGGTATTATGTATCTATTTCAACCTAAAATAAAATAAAATAAAATAATTAATTATTTATAAAAATTGTCGGTTTTAAATAATAACATAGTCTTTTTACTATTCATCAAAAATTCAATGTTTTCGTAAAAATACCAAAAATTTACCAGAAGATAATTTTGATATTAAAAATTCAAAAATGAATTCTATTTTACCAAATTAAAAACATTGAAGTTTCATTTATTAATATAAAATTAATTTATGTTGTCAAAACCAAAAAGTGTGTTTTTAAAAAGTAAAAAATTTCAAAAGATTGACATGTGTTCATGTTAAATTTTAATGTAAAATTACTTATAATGACCTACATTGTATTAAATGATAAAAATTAAATCTAATTATACTTCGAAACCATTCAAATTCAAAATTTATCACTATGAATTATATCGAATTAGAAAATAGTTTTCAATTTGAACGTAGTATTTTTCACTATTCATGTAAATAAGAACGTTATCAGAAAAGTACCAAAAATTTATCCAAACAAAATTTTTTCCCATTATTAAAGAAGAATTTAATTTCATTAAATTAAATATATAAAATTTTGAAATATTGGTTTTAAAATGGGTTCTCCATTAAAAGGCGGTAACATTTCATATAAAAAAATTCTTATTCTATCACCAAAATGAATATGTTCTTCTATTATATCTAAGAGATACATTATATGGATGTTAAAATTATATAGAGTATATAAGATTCAAAATTCAGTAAATACTCATCATAATTGCTTTTAAAATGGTTATTTTAGTATGTTGCAATGCGCTCAAACTCGGTGTTGCATGTAGCATAAGCTATTGAATTAATTTAATGAGATAACATACTATGAAATCATGGGGTGTTAAAAAAGGGTTAATTTCATTTCATGCAGTATCATCGGCTATAGATCCCATTCGAATAGAGAAAATATCAAATATTATTCTTTTTTGAGGACAAATCCAATATGTTGAAAAAAGTGAATCTCTACGACCTCATATGATGATGGATATATTATCCTTTAGTATGGCTTGTGGATGTATGTGAATAAATAATGTATTCCCTTAGTTCATAAAGTATAAATAAAAATAAGTAAGTGAAAATATTTCCAAGGCATTTAGTTTGCTATTATGCCCAACTCTAGGGAAGTAGATGCTGAAGGTAATATTATACTCTTGGATGGATCGTGGATCCATGTGAATAATGTAAGGATGCACTTCATTTAAGAAGCAGAAATACAATTGGGTCGAGAATATATTTCCATGTCCATTATTTTGTAATAAACCCAAAATCCCTAAAAAAATATTTCATTTTAGGTACTATGCCTGCTATGATTGATCAAATATACCATGATCACGAAAAAATCTATATATCCAATCAACAAAACATGTACCTGGAATCCTATAGATACCATAAAATCACTTTGAAAAACATTAATCATGGACAAACGACCCTCTTAACTTTTATCCCAACCAAAAAATGTCACCACATTCCCCAAACTAACCCAAAACGCATTCATCATGATTATTAAAACTCCCACCCTGATACATTCCCAATAATACTTCCACCATTTCAGCCTACTTTTATCAATAAAATCCCATTCCAATTGGCTACAAATTTTCCTAAAAATAACTGACATTGGATGAAGAAATATGAGGGTGAATATGACATCGACCAACCTACCCAAGAACATAGTGAATCTAAAAGAACCCATGTGACAAATCATTCATGGAAATGAAAACCAAAGAGATTGAAAATGATAGAGGGTGGTTATTTAATCTAATAATTAAGGGTGGATGTTGTCTGAATACAGCCTCACACGTCATAATTAAAATATTATGATTTAATTTCGATGTTCTCTATAACCTATAGACAGTTTAAATGATTTCGCACCAAAGTGATAAAAGTGGCTCTATCATGGTTTTCATATCTAAATACATGCTAAAAAATAAGGACATATGTAAAATCACTAATAAGGAGGGGTTTTAATTATATTTCCTAGTCGCTCGCCAAATCCACATTGACATCCTCTGCCTCCTTGAGAAGTTGGAGCATATTAGGACTATATGCTTCACTCTAATAAATATTGGTACCTCTATCCATTAGATTGGTGTGCCCTCTTAGTCTTTTGTGGGATTGCTTTGGTGGCATTTTAAAAAGTAAATTTAATGTCATGTTATCTCCAATAGTCTATTAGGAGTTTTCATTAGGTGCCTATTCTCACCGGTAGGGGCATCAATGAAATTATGATTTTGGTTGAAAGCAGAGGGGTTTATTTTAGATCCTCTACTCATTTCAGTGACTTCTTGTAGGAGGGTTAAGTTATGGGTATCTCTAACATGGGGAAAGATGGTATCCCTTTTAAATGGTTCCATGGGTGCTCAGAGAAGAACCTCATTGTAGTGTGTTTGAATATATTATAGGATTCATACAATTGGATCACTGTCATCTTCCATGTTTCTCATCATAACCTATCCATGTAGACCAATGCCATATTCTCATCATCCATAATGTTGGCCATATTATAATGAGACATGTGATTCTTGACATAATTTAAAGCTAAATGATGCTGGAATGAGACTGTTATGATATAATTAAATCAAAATGGAATATGGAAGGACTTGTTGTTAACAATAAAATCCACATGGACTCCACTAACCATTAGTAGTGGTGTTTCAGTCAATTACACCAATCAGATCATTAATGAGTTGTTATTGATAAAAGACCCGAGAATATTCACTCATTTCCGCCCTCATGTTCAACCCTCTGTATAAAACCCCCCTTCAAAAATTATCTTAATAATGCTCCCAAAAGGAAACAAATGTACTACTAATGTGTGAGTTTGACATCCACATTAAAGAGCATGACACAAATACACATTATTTCCATCAAATAGCATCTCAGAGGCGATGTAAGAACATTATTTCTTGAATGGCCTTACTAAATGGGGATTCCATCTTAAAGGTGGATTATATCCATGCCCATATAATGAATGTTTTCTATGATCACTATTGTAATGACCATGACTTTTATAAATACAATTTCCATGTAATTTTAATCATATGTCTTATTATAAAATATTTGTACAGAAAAAAAAATATTTATTCGATTGTATATTATGTTATAGGATTTAAAGGAATGCTATGAATTGTTTCCATTTATAATATATTCATTCAACAATGATCTTATTATTAGAATAAATATAAATTTTTTGATAAATTATAATTGAAATAGACATAGGATGTGATGGACTCAACCAGTAGAATCATTCCATATGAATTCCCATTACCAGATATTTTGATGGAGATAACATCTCTAATACATTCCCTTGACCACACCCAATCTGAGATCTAGAAATATAATCTTGAGTGAAACCATTTATGGGAGATTTTTAAGATCATATAGATCACAACTCGAATAGTGTATTACGAACCACCACATAAATGTCTCATCATTGTACACCTTACCCATATGTATATTTCTATTTCACTAATGGGAAATGTATCAAGAACATATTTATATTAATATGTATATTGTATTTTTAATATAATAATGATCACATTTTCTTCTTATAATTAATTTATAAATTATTTTAATATTTATAGAACAAAACAAATATTTTATTATTAATTAGTATTAAATTTAAAATAAGACATTTATTTTCATTAATTAATGTGTTTAAAAAATAAAAAATAAAATATAATTTCTAAATAATTTCTTCTAAAATTTAAATGATAATATAATTTTTATTAATTAAAAATTTAATTTTTGGTAGGGGTTCAAAAAATACTATAGTAAATAAAAATTTTCTCAATAAAAGATGAATTTATTTAAAAAATTAAAATTCACATATTTATACAATTATTTGTTAAAAATATATATTATATTTAGAATCAGAGCATTGGAATTATCTAATCATTATTTTTTCATAATTTTATTTGAGTCTAATTTTCTAGTGAAGATTAAATATAGTATAAATATACAGTGTGTTTTATAACATCATAATGAACCAATTGTGTTTTAAAAAATAAAATAAATGGTATCAATGGAAAAATATATTTGTTTTATTTAAAATGATTTTATTTCTTTTTTGGTGGATTAATTTTATATGTTCTTCTGGAATACTCTAAAACCATTAATATATTTTAATTTTTTAAAATCAATTCTTTATTAGAATGACTAACATTCAAATAAAATAGTGTATTATAATATTAATTTCGGTCCTTTTACATATAAGATAATGAAAAAATGCTAATTTTGTAGAAACCATGGAAAAAAACAATGAAAAGGTTTTGGTTTTCTTTATTTTTTTACATAGAGTCCATAAACAATGTTTGATAAATAATAAAGAATTCATCAGTCATGTCCTATAAATACCCACACAATCAACAGTTTATCATCCCTCCAAATCCATGTATCACATACATAATCTTCCATCACCTCTCTAGATTACTCCCAAGGTGCCTTAATCTCTCAATAATCTCATCCCAAGCATTTGGAGTCACACTCTCATGTTATGGGGTTTCACTCTCATTATTCATCTATCTTATTTATCTTAGGCCTCTTATAGCTATTTTTTAACATTGTGATATGTTCTCATATATCCCCCTTAATTCGATTATGATTTGTAAGTAATTATAGACCCAATTATCTCTTATTATTCTCTCCCATTAAAATTTATGTTCTTCTATAATGCTTCTAAAATTTCATAATGATTTTTCATGCCAAAAAATTGTTTACTGTATGACCATACACATTTCCTATCAGGGGTTTTCACCATTATTCACGTGTAATTATTGATTGAGGACTTGAATGTAATACATACACAATCCATGATCATGTAATAAAATATGATGATGAATGAATACATGTTGTATGATCTATATTGCACACATAAGTACGAGAATGATATAAAAGCGACAGGTGCTCCCAGAATTATATTGACATCCAATGAAATTGGTATTGTTTATTCTCATGAGACGTGATGTCGGGACATCGAATTAACCTAATTCCCTTATGATACATTTTCCATTATTATTTATTGGAATGTATCATTGACCTATGTTTATGATTCATTGTTCTAAGTTGTTTCCTGATTTCTGATGTAGACTTTATGTTTGCATGTTATATCATGTCTCATTGTCCACGTTTATGATTCAAACATCATTTATGACCAATAAATTTTTATATGGTCTAGCATTTATTATTCCCTTGATGATACTTAATGTTTATTCCCTTTCTAATATTTATTTCCCTCCCCTTTCCAATGTACGTCCCTAGGATATCCCATAATGTTTTAAGTATGAGTATGTTAAGGAATATTTCAATACTGATACATATTCCTTATTTTAGGTTATAACATAATGAACATAATTACCAATGACAATATAAATCCTAACATATTAGGTTGTATTATGTTTAAGGCTATGTAATAAAATATGTATCAATGTGAAATAATGATCAGGGTTTCCATAAATGGAATCAAATCAAAATATTTGTTAGTTCTTAGGATTGGGATTAAAATACTATAGCCAAAACCATGGGGATAAGACTAGGTATGAGGAAACATCCAAATATTTTGGTAAGATAATCTTATATTTTTTGTTATTAAAATACATCCCTATTTGAATACTATAATCATATGTTTCTATTAAACAAAAGTATATAAGGATAAAGCCCAAAAAACACATTGAGATAGACTCGACTGAGAACCGGTGCATGAAGACCGTTTATGTTGCACACCTAGTTTGACGCACTTGGTGGTTATTCAATTCATAACTAATAATTTCATTACAATCCATTAATAAATAAAAAATACACATTACAATATATGATTGGAAATAGATCCTAGATAACATAGAATGAAGCCTAGAAATTCATAATTCAGGAAAATATATTTCATTTATTTTTTTTCTTATTAAGGTAATTGCATTTCCACTTATATACCTAATAGTATAAAAAACACATCCCTTATTTATCCCTTGTTCAATCAAATGTTATGGAATATGAGTAATTAGTAAAGAAATTAATGTAAATTGAAATGGGATTACTTTATCAATAAGATTCCAACTCTATGGGAGATAGAATCGTGAACTTTTTTATAATAATTTCTTAGTTTAATAATGTTTTGTATAGAAGCCTCAATCAGGAGTACCACCAAAACACTATTAAGAAATAACAAGAACGAAATGAGTGATTTATGCAACAAATAACCCCCAACTCTCATTGAATAATATGATCCATTAGTATAGTATCATTGGGTCAACTCTGTATATAAGATATCACTATTCTCCAATGATCAAAGCTATAAAATGGTTTACTTTATGTTTAACATATGGTGGGAGAAGCTAGCCAGTGGTTCACATTAATCATGAATACAAATCATGAGGATGAGATTGATTTAGTGGTGTGGAAGGAATCCCAAAATATTTTTTTGATAAATATCTTCCTCTGACTCTCTGACATAAATGGAATGGTGATTCATTTCCTTCGAGACAAATGATGATGAATCAATTGGGTCGTGTTTAGAAAACATAACAAGACATGCATTATATGCCACTAGATTTGTTGTGGGCCCATAATTAATGGAAGAGAACATATTTTGGGGTTTAAAATATAATCTTTTCAAATCCATAGATATCTAAGACATTGATAGATTTGAAGAAAAAGTACAATGTTCCCTCAATGTTTAAATAGAGTTCTACAAATCGGAAGGGTATCATAGTGATAATAAGCGTAAAGTGGAGTTTTATTATGGTGGTCTAATGTAGATATCTAATGGTACCAATACATTTCAACATCCCATTTTCCTAATGTTCCAAAATAAGCACCATCTAAATTATCTAATGATAATGAGGAACAGATTTAATATAGTTAAAGAAGAGAACATAACTAGTAATTTTCGATAGGAGAAACCCACCTAGGTGATGGTTGAATGAAATCCACTGGTCAACCCTCAGAGCATTGTTCATTACTTCATCTACAAGGAACCATGAATCTTTTCAAACAAGTAAAAATATACAAAAGTATTCAGAGCCAACAAACATCCACCAAAACAAAAAGAGAGAGGTTTTTTCATTACAAACAATATGGTGGATCCTGATAATGAAGTAGTTATAGTTACAATTTTGATTGATTAAATAATAGTTAACACACTTTTTGATAATGGTTTTACACATTACTTAATATCAAAAATTAAATTATGACTATTCAAAAACCACCATAAGTCATGGAAGTACAGTGGTTGGTAAAAAAATAGGGAAATTAGTACATCCTATGTATATATAACCTCCTGAGTCAAAATATTTTGTTTGAACATCCCATCGAATATCATCCTAATCCATATGGTGGAATTATATTTAATTATCGATATTTATTGTCTTTCCCTATGTAGTGCCAAAAAATTCACTCGTGCGGGAAATAAATCATCATATCAAAAATCATCTTCTAATTAATTGTACAAGAAATGAGGAGAATGAATATTGTCTATAACCCACATCTCAAGCATGGTTATTATTTCCCAATGAGGAAGTATAACTTTCTCAAATGACTGATTCTATGGAATGAATCTTCCTTGAATACATTCCCATTGTGAGTAAATTTGATCATGTGTTTCTAAGGTAATTTCTTAGTCTTCCTCCAAGCTAAGAGTTTTAATTTTCAAATAAGAATTTACATAGGGAGTTACCATTATCCATGACCCAGTATAGAATGTCTATTGAGGAACAAGAAGAGTTGAAAAAATAGAATAATCTTGATAAAGTGTTCATACATGCAAGTGCTTCACCATGTGGTGCACCAGTCCATTTCATCAAGAATAAGGATGTATCAATACTGATTTTCATTGATTATTGTGATCTAAAAAAGACCACAAATAATTAATATGTATCATCTACCATGCATTAATGACTAGTTTTATCAAATATGTGGAGTAAAATACTTCATCAAAGTGGATATGCAGTCGGGGTATTACCATGTTTGGGTGAAGATGTAGCATATCCCCAAAATGTATTTTCACTCAAGGTAATGGCACTATGAGTTAATAGTAATTCTATTCAGACTAACTGATACTGCATAAATCATCATGGAATTGATTAATAGAAAATTTACATATTAGCTAAAAAAATTCCTGGTAGTTTTTATAGATTGTATTATAATATACACCAAAAGAAAGAAGGAGCAAGATGTGTATATGAGAACTGTGCTAATGACCTTGACAATATTTATGATATTTAATGAAAATGTGAGTTCTTATTAAATTAAATATCATTATTGGTCAATATAATCACAAAAAATGGGGAATATATAGACCATTCATAGAAAAAAAATTGAATGATGGATGAGGTAACATTAATGTGAGATATACCAAGTTTCTTTATAATTCCTGGGTACTATCATCAATTTGTGAAAAATTTATCATGATTATAAAACCCTTTTAACCAATAGGTCTCACAAGGGAGTTAAGTTTTCATGTAATGATTAATGTGAAGAGAGATTCAATGATTTTAAAAGAATGCTTATCACTACAATAGTACTCATAGTACATAATTGGATAACATTTCATGGTATTTATTTATTCTTTATAGAATTAATTGGGATGTGTGTCAATGAAAAATGAAAATATTATTTCCTATGCTACATAGAATTTGATATTTTCTAAATAGAAAAACACAATAAATGATGTTGAGTTTTTTGTAGTGATATTTTCTTTGAAAATAAATAAGAATTATCTCTTTGGAGAGAAGTGTGAAATATAGAGAGATATGAAAGGCCTCATGTATATATTCACATATAAAGATATTAATATGTTCAAACGAAGATGGTTAAAATGGACTAGAGAATATGACTGCTCATTTCACTCCCATCATAGGAAAGTGAATCAAGAAGAATATGTTCTATGTTGAAAGGATCATGAAATTATATTATTGATGAAAAATGACAATGATACAATCTTATTAGATATGAAAAGGATTGAAATTGGAATCATAAATGAAGGAACATCATCAATCCTTTCTAGAATAAATTCTCAACCACCCCTTATTGAGAAGAAAAATGATGATTAAAGAGATGATCTTGGAATTTAAAAAAACATAGAAGCTATAAAAAAGGTAAATTATCATAAATCATTATTAATGAATAATGAGTTATAAGATTTGGGTCGTGGCTATGTGTACCATCAAATCATGGGTAAAATATTGATCTATTGGATGTTGTACATTGTCTCACTATCATTATCCATCCAAGAAGTAAATTGATGTATCATGGCCTTTGAGAGATAAATTGGTTGGAAAACATGAAGAATAAGATCATAGTTAATACATAAATATGTCTTCTCTGTCATCATATAATGTATGAAAGGAAAACAACATGGGGATCATGCAACCATTACCCATACCTACATTGAAATGGGAAAATATCACCATATAAATTTTCACTTGTCCTCCAAATACAAAAAGCAGGAATAATGCTATCTTGGTTGTGGTGGACCGTCATACAAATACTTTACAAATAATTACAATTCATTTGAACATGACACTCGATCTACATGAAAGAATATATATTAGATATGTGGTGAGGCTGCATGGAAAAAATATATCGATTTTATCTTATTGAGACCCAAGATTTACCACTATGTTCTAGAAGAGTCTCAATCGTGCTCTAAACTATGAGTTCAACATACAAACAGACTATCAACCAAAAACTAATGGCCAATATGATCAGAGTATTTAGACCCTAGTGGACATGTTGAGAGGATGTTCAATTGATTCAAAGTTTGATGGTACCATCATATTCCTTTTTTATATTTCTCATATAATAATAGTTTCCACTAATGAATACAAATAGATTACTACAAATTTCTTTATGGAAATAGGTTCATAACACCTATATGTTTGGATTATGTTGCGGAATGAAATATACTGGGTCTTGAAATATTAAAAGGAAATTTTGGGAAAGGTTAAGAAAATTTAAAAACACATTTAGGCTTCCCATAGTCAACACAAAAGCTATAACCAAAAACAATGATGTGACCTAAAGTTTGATATTGGAATCATGGTATTCCTTTGTATAACTCCATGAAATAAATTGATGATATTTTGGAATAAGGGAGATTTTAATTAATGATACATCATCAAATTTTAGAGCTTTGATCACATTGGGGAGGTGGATTGTAGACTACCACTCCAACCTAACCGATCACAAGTACATGATGAATTCCATGTATCCCTCTTGAAGAAGTATTCAAAAGACCCATCATGTGTACCTTATCCAAATGTGGTACTATTGGAGAATGATCTCTCATATGAGGATTAGATAGTAAATACATTATAATTAAGAGACAATGTTTTATGAAATAAGGAAATTACCTTTATCAAATTTTTTTGAAGAGACCACACGGTTGAAGAAGTGATGTGGGAACCACAGGAAGTCATGAAATGAAATTACCCTAATCTATTTTAGTGTGGGGAAAATAAGATTTCAATAGATAAATATCCTAATGGGTATATTGTAATAACCGTAACTTTTATAAATAAAATTTTATTTACATTTTAAAATAATTTATTACTATATGTTGTGGATATAGAAAACACATAAATTTATTTAGTTTTATTATAATCTAGCATATTTATAATACCATTAATTATATTTACCAGTTATAACATATCGACTGAACAATGATGAACCCATTTGTATAAATTTTGGGTTTTGATAAATCCAATAATCAAAGGGAAAGGATGTCATCACCTCAACTAGTATGATCACACATTATGAAGCCCATTTATCAAAAAACTTGTAGGTTGATAGAATATATGTCCTTTTCCCTTGACCAACCCAATACAGAGTTCCGAAAACCTAGTAATGAGAGAAACTATTTATAAGATAAGTTCAATCTCATTGTGTTCATGACCCAAACTATGTAAACAAAACCACCAAATAAAAGTATCATCATCGCGTACCAGACCCTTAGGGAGTTTTCTAGCATATTAAATGGATACATATCATGAAAATTATAATATGAATATTAATATTGTATTTTCAATGGAACAATTTTCATAATTTCTTGTTATCTTTACTTTGTAAATTATTTTCATTTTCAAACATTAAAATGGGATTTGTATTGTTAATTAGTATGTAATTTAAAATAAGGCAGTTATTTTTATGAAATAATGGATTTTTAAAATAAATAATAAAATATTATTTTTAAATAATCGTTATTAAATATAAATGATCATTTCATTTTTATGAATCGAAATTTAAATTCTATAAGCCTTCGAATACTGATTTTATCAAAAAAACCAACCATTTAAAAACGAATATCAATTTTATATTAAAAGAAACAATTTACATATATATATATTATTATTTTGTTTAAAAAATATTATTTTTGGAATATGAATGTTGAAATTATCCGACTGTGAATTTTTCATAATTTTCGGAGATAGTAAAATTTTCGGGTGAAAAATAAATACCGTATAAATATAAGGTATGTATTTGGACATTATAATGACCTGATAGAGTTGTAATAATAAAATAAAGGTTATCCCATACCAAATATATATTTTGTCTATAATATATTATAATTTTATGTTCATTTGATTAATTGTTAAAGACTATTGGAATCCTCTAAAAAATATATTTTATGGTATTCAAATCATTTCATCAATGTTGTGACTCACTTCCAAATATGAAATTGTATAATTATATTATATTTGGACCATTTCCTTATAAAATAATAAAATAAACCACCGTCATTCATGAAACATGTCGAAACCATTGGATTGTTTGTGTTTTTTTACAAAAATATATTGAAACCAAAACGAAATTTGGATAAATAATAATGAATTATCCACTAATTTCTTATATATACCCACCCAAGATCCCAATTTTATTCACTAAAAATCATCATATAACATCTTTAATATGTTATATCATATTTAGGGTCCTACCAAGGTTCTTAAAGCCCTCATGAATCCCCTCCTAATCCTTTCGATTCAAACCCTCAAAGAAATTGGTTTTCCATCACCTCTTTATTCAATTACATTCATTATCTTATGCCTCTTATATCCATTTTATAACATTTGGATATGTTATTCCATATCACCCATAATACCATTATGATTTATAAATATTGATAGGCTGATTTATCTATCCTTATTCCCTCCTATGAAAATTTATATGATCCCATTATGCTGTCAAAATTTCACCATGATTATCCCTGACAAAAAATTGTAAAGTGAATACCCATATGCATTTCCTATCATGGTTTTTTACGTTTATTCACTTATACATATTTTATGGGTGTCTGAAATTATTTATTTCACACTCCATGATCATGAAATATTATTTTTTAAGGAATGAATCAATTTTGAATGATCTATGTGTCACACAAAAGCATGAGAATGAAAT
Source organism: Viscum album (assembly GCA_963277665.1). Lineage (NCBI taxonomy): Eukaryota > Viridiplantae > Streptophyta > Magnoliopsida > Santalales > Viscaceae > Viscum > Viscum album. Next base: position 367,820,575 of record OY728158.1, on the reverse strand, counting down.
GAAAGTGATGGGTGTGTCTAGGATTTTAAGGCACCCTAATAGTTTTGGTACTATTTTGTCTCATGATAATTCTTGTAAAGATATGTAGTGAACTTTATTCCTTTATACTAATTTTTCCATTATGATTTTTTTCCAGTTAGGCATGACCTATGCTTATGATGTTGTTCATATCATGTTTTCAAATTTCCCTTATTGACTTTATATTGATTAGGTTGTATCATATGTCATGGTTTATGTTTATGATTGTTACTCCTTTTATTTTTTGAATTTGGTTTCCCAGAACCAACTGTTTTTACATTAATTACATAAATATATAATGTATTAAAATATTTACTATCTTATTACGTATTGATCATTTTTTTACATGACTATAATTTAATAATGTCCTATAGTATTTTTCACATTTATTAGGTCACAGAAGATCCCCTCTATGATGTGAACCTTGATGTGCTATGAATATTCTTAATTATAATTCTTTTGTTGGATGAAATACTATTTTAGGATACATGGTATACATACTATTAGGTGTGATTACTAGTAAGCAGATGAGACTTCATCTCATAAAGTTCACACTTGGTAATATCCAAGACGAGAGATTATGAGATATGACTAACCCAAATAAATTAGTCATGTTTTGGTGTCATCAAGTATCCCTATCTACATGCATGTTTAATGGTCCATAGAATATATGATAATCATTAATTCATGGCATTACTCACACACTTAGATTTTCTGAAGAAAAATGTCATGCCATATGTTGGCAGGAAGTACTGTACATTGGATGTGTAATGAAGGGAATGATATGAATGGATATGTCGAGGATAGATTTGTCCCTTCCATTTATGTATGTTTATATCGAGGCCCATTAAATGAAATAGAACCATCTTCCTAAATTCAATAGCCATGGTGTAATAAGGAGTTATATAAGGTAGTCAATGAATAGTGTATCAATCATATTGGTTAACGATACTATCATGAATCCTGCATCATGAGATATTGGAATTGAAGGATTATTTAACAGTGTGAGCATTCATTTATGGATGTTGTCATTGTGACATTATGTAATTTCTCTTGGGGGCCTTGACCAGTTTCTAGATAGTAATACTGGTCTTTTGGAAACCTTACCTAATGAGAATGAGGGAAAATAATAGAGGGTCACACACTGTGTGTTTCTAGTGGTCTATACTAAATTCAATTTGAATATAAATAATGGAATAAATACTATTCTCAGGATCAAGGAATACTTTTTTTCAAGTAAAAAATATCGCATAACTGAAATATATATTTATTCACCAGATTGGGAATCGAATTTATATATTTATTTTATTGAACAATTAATAAAAAAAATTTATATCATTTTTAAATAAAAGTATTTATTTAAGAGAATAAAATATTTCATTCGGGATATCAATAAATGGAAGAGGAGTTCAAATGGACCAAGACCGTTTCAATTGATAAATTATTTATTTACAAGTTTTTAAATAATTCATATCTAGTTGGCGGATGAAATAATAATAATACTATTATCATTACGTGGTGCAAAATTTCATTATTGGTTCAATTTTGTGCTTGTTGGTGCACCAGAAAAATGGGGTAGTTATAATTATTATGGGGGATGGTTTTTCTCTAATAATTACATTTTCATTTAATTGCACATGTATTTGTGTCATCAGATATTCCTATCTGTGAGAATTTATAATGGTCCTTAGACGATAATATTATTATTAATACGTTTCATGACTCTCTCTCTTAAATTTTCTGAAGATAACTATCATTCCATATGTTGGCGGGAATTAGGGTATGTTTGGTGCGTCATAAATGAAATTCTATTAATGGATTAGTGGGGGAATTATTTTCCCCTTCCATTTATGGAATTTTATATCTTTTCCCTTTGATTGAAAAAGAGCAGACACCCTATATTCCAGGGTCATGGTGAAAGGACGAATTTATTTCAGGTTTCCAATGAATGACGCATCAAGCATATATGTTGAATACTCTGTCATGAAACATGAATGATGAGATATTATGACAAATGGATCATTTTACGTAGTTAATGTTCATATATGGATGTTGTCATTGAGACTTTAAGTTCCTTCTCTTGGGTTCCATGACATATTGCAAGATAGAAATCATGGATATTAGGCAAACCCACCTAATGCCAATGAGAAAGTATCCTAGTGGGTCACACACTAAGTGTTTCTCTTGGAATCTATTAAATTATATATAAATATAATTAATAGAATAAATATTATTCTCAAGACCAGAAAATAATTATATTCAAGTAAAAATGGTTGCATATATTAAATAAGAATTTATTCACTAGATTATGAATAAAATATATTTTTATTTTTTTATTAAACATGTAACAAAATAATATTTACTAGTTTTTATATAAAAATTTAATTTAACAGAATAAAATATAATATTTTGGATTTCAATAAATAAAAGAGTTCAAACGTACCAAGATTCGATCCACTGATTAATTAATTTTTTAAAAGTGTATATATAATTTATTTCCTGTTAGAAGAAGAAATTATAAAAATACTGTTATCATTATTTGGAAAAAAATTTCATTTCTGGTTTCATTTTCTGCTAGTTTTCGTACCAAAATAATGGTGTTGCTTTTGTTACTATGTGGTGTGGATTTTCTCTAATAGTTATAATAGAATTTAGTTAATGTTTCACAATTAAATATTGTAATTAAAATCCAATGTAAATTAATAGGTAGGTACATATATGATGCCAAACCCCAGTTAATTTGGAATTGATGATAAAAAAATTTCTCTCTAAACTCCTCTCATTACTCCCTCTAAGGAAATAGAGATTTTCATCCATACCGAAAAATGAGCGATCAATAGCATTTGATACAAGACATACATTCCACCACACTATCACCCAAAGGAAGAGTGGAATTGATCGGAGAGAATTTATCACATGTGGATCACCACTAGAGGGATTATACATTGGGTCCTCGCATGCGCAACAAATTCAAACAAGAGGGGTCCTTCTGGATGGTCAATATTGTCCAGGAAGAAATTAACGAAGACTGAGGTATTTAATTTCTTCAGAAAATATTAATTTAATTATAAACATGTTGTGCAAGATACTTTTTCTTGGATCTAGTGCTATTCATCTTTTCTTCTAAATCGTTGATATCAATTAATGGATACTAGAATTCAATGTCTTATTCATCCTAGGTTGGTCATCGATTATGTCAAAAGAAATGTTGGTCCTTCCAACCTACACAAATACACTACATTTGGACCCTACAATATTACTCATTGACATGACTATTTTGTAAAATGGATTATTCTATTATTTGTACATAAGTTTTTTTACTTGGATTTATATCTCACAACTTTCTTATGTATATTCGTAGGTTATCCCATTTAGTTTTACGTATGATAATGTTCAAGATTTTTTCAATAAATTTAATTTATTTATTAATTTTTTTTATATGTAATGTAACTAATTTTTAATACAACTAGACTTCTCTATATTATTGTTTTGTAAATGATTAATGGTATGTTATATATCATTTATTAATTTGTAATAAGAACCCGGGTTGTCATATCTACTTGAATGGTGAATCATGCATCCCTCGTAATATTTACTCATTTATCAAGACAGTAGTGTGGATCTATATGAACTACAAGATCAGACTCACCATAATAGATTAATAAATTATTCAGAAACTCATGGAAATCAATTCCACCAAATCTTCATCCCCAGTTGGATTTGATGCAATATTTGTTATTGAATTCTAGTATTTGGTAGTACCTAATTTTTCAAGCCAGATAAGAGACCTATTAAATTAAAAATATATCCTCTACTACTTCAATGAAAAACTCTTCATTACTACTCAAAATTTCGAGAAAACTTATCTAGGATCTGATTTTATGTCAATAATACTATTCAGTGTAAAGTAAAAAATCCCCTCAAATAATTTAGTAAACCACTTGTGCCTCAGGTACCCTTCCATTTTCTGTGAAAACAAAATTGATTTTCCCCAACAAAGATTATTTCATGAATTAAAATTATTTCTAGTGAAACCATTTAGACTATAGAAAACTACATTATGGAAAAAAGGGTCTCATGTTATAAAAACTATTGAATAAAAATGATTTTGACAGACTATAATGGCCCTTCCTTGGGTTCATGTTGATCAAGATAAGAATATTATCTAGATGGTTTGATGTGGTTATTCAATGTCTCTATTTTTTCTCATTCAAAATTTACATCATTGGTGGAATAACATTGAGCATATCTTCTATAAGGGCCTTAAAAACAAATAACCACATTCCCCTTCCGTCTTTATTTTAATAGATGATGTGTTTTTATTATAATTTCAATAGAAATTATGGATAATTTAATTCAATGAGTTAGGTCATGTCCCTGGGGGTCTCTTATCTCTCACCTATTCTTTTTAATGATTCTATACATTTATCGAGTTTCAATTTTAAATAATCAAAGGATACATATCTTTTGATTTTATTATATACGAATTCATTTTGGTAAGCAGTCAGTCAATTTATAAAAATATATGTCACCAATAGAATTACCACTTGTAGGAAGAGTTCATTTAGCATGAGTTTGGTATTCTTATGGTCAAAAAACATAAACAGTATCACAACATTCCTATGATATTCAGATGCTAAAAAATGAGTTATTCTCTTGAATCCATGAAATATTAAAAAAATCCAGGGATGGATTTTCAAAATTGATTCCAAATTATGAAATTATATTCTAATGAAGGAAGCCACATAGTCGATCTCATCTTATTTTATGATCGTATTCATATTCCACAAAATAATCTTTGAAAATATCCATGAATATCTCACCAACATTTGGGTGGTGGGGGATCAACAACAGGGTAATAAATATTCACCAGATGGAGGGGGAAAGACACTAAAACCCAACCAATATCATGAATGGGGTTCTTGTATCTATGCCTCTTTAATAACGCAGACTATTGGGATCCTTAGGCCCCCTCCATATCTTCTAATAGTGTTTTATGTGGGGATCACACCAAATCCTTAAGAGGGAGATTTACTATAGATTAGGTGATATATCATCAATTATATTATGGAAGGACATATGGCTAGTTGACGATAATGGAAATGATGAAACTGACCATACCCTTTAAGGAATATAATATACAATTGTCGTTTATTCACTCAATTCCTCCATTATCAATTGCTGCACTATGAAAATATTATCCTTGATTAATTACAGATAGATGAATATTATATAAACATTCTTAATTATGAGAGATGTGGGTCCATATTACCACCGCTAAAGAAGGGGAATAATATGCACCTATACTGAAAAAAAAGTTATTCTATAGAAATTAGCACATCAGTTTTGTAGGCTAGTGATCTTTAGAAAACAATATGGAACCTCCCTATACCATCCAATGAGTGTTATTTTTGGTAGCTGGATTAAGTCAGAATCCTCTTCTATATATAGAGTACCTTTTTTTAATCACACAATGGTGAAACCATTTTGTTCAGTATCTATGACCATGGTTAATTCCTATATGAATTCTATCGTTCAGTATCCCACAACTGGGGACATCTGGCATGCCAAAAATCCTAATGTTGATCACCTCCTAGAAATGGCCCCCCAGATTCACTTCACATTTTAAAAAATGGTCATAACTTCTCCCCATTGAGGGCTTGAATTCCATTTCCGTATTGGTAGAGATTATTTGGGTTAGGAAGAATAAAATTCTATTTAACTATTTTTTAAAACCATGAACCTATTGGACCAATCATGCTACCCCTGGATATCTATGTTGAGATACAATGATCATCATCTTGATGACCATGTGGCCTTTCTTGATACATCAACCTATAGGCTTATAATAATAGGAATCCGGGAAATTTACATTGAAACATCACCCTTAGAAAAAAGAATTCTGAGTTTCAATGTTGTTTTCCATGACTTTTATGTAATGATCCGATCTACAATCTAGCATTATTTCATAGATTAATACTCACCAGAAGTGATGGAGCACATGAAATCATGTTTTTCATGGAATTTTCTATCGAGCATGGGTGGTATTATATCACCCTTGAGTCAGAATGCCTGACAATTATTAATGTTGTCTCTTCTTTTGAGGTCAAACTCCAACTGTTTGGTATGTTAGTCTTGAAGATCCTTTTCCTATAGTGTTTCATATAGTCTTCTTCAATCATTTTTAGAAATAGGTAGGGTAATAAAGAGTCTCATAATTTGTATTCCATGATTTGTGAAGATGATCCATAATTGTTGGAGTTTTTCCTTAGTTGGATAAAATAACATTGTTTACATGAACTATTTTATTTAAATTTGCAATTCCTATTTTATTCTCAAAAAATAAAGGTTAAGGTTGCTATTAAACAATATGGAATCCTATATCATCTTATAAAAGAACCATATTATAAACCAAAAATAAATTTGGAATTCAAATATTATAGAAAATAAAAATGGAATACTAATATTATAATGCAATATCAATTCAATTCGAAATTTCCTTACAAAATATTTTCATTAATGTGTATTTAAAACTAATTTTAAAAAATTAAAATTTATTATAAAAAACACTCATAACATTCTTTTTCTACAATCAATAAACATAAAAAATCTTGTCCTTAAAATAAAACCAATGTTTTTTCATCCGAAATACATAAAAAATAATCACATTATAATTTTTATATAATTTTCTTATGATATATTATATTGTTAATTACCAAATATATTAATGATTCACCACCATTACTTGTGGGTGGTAAGGGTTGTGGGTGGTAAGGTAGGTCTTGTGGTGAATTCTTAAGGATTACCTATTTACTGTGATTTTCTTCTGTACATTGTGTTCCATGATGGGGAATATAATTATCACATTACATAATATATTAATGATATTATTAGTTATTCTATTAGTAATATTATTATTACTTATATTTTTTATTTTATAATATTTTTTTAATTATTTTACTAATTATTAATTATATTATGAATTATTAAAAACGTTTTTTCTAATAGTCTATCTAAATTAAACAGTTTATAAATGATTTTCCAAATTATATTATCATTTACTAAATATTTTAGGTACAGAAATAGTTGTTAATAATTATACCATTAAAAATTATATTTTTATATTGGTAACACACACTTTGAGTCATACTAGGAATATTGTTTATCATATTGATGTGTGGTAGATTCTCACCCATTACAAATGATTTACAGATCGTTAAATTAATTTTTTTTAAAAATATGGGCTCATTTACCTTTATTAAATAATTTGACATGCGTTTTAAACTAAACTGACACCATAATATAGAAAACAGACATTTGGATTCATATCGGTCACATCATTTATTAGATTTATGTGTTTTCGATTCATACACATCACAAATGAATTATGGTAAATTGAGTTAAATTTAAAAAATTATCAAAACATTTTTATTATATTTTGACTATGTGATGATCATTTTAAACTAAAATGATACTTTTATATTGAAAACACATAATTTTAGACATACCAACCACATCATGTGTCAGATTTTTGTATGTTCTATTCATATACAACAAAAAATGATTTATGGATCATTTCCAAAATTATCGAAAAAATTGGAATTTGTTTTTCTATTTTGAATATGTGCAAAAAAAATTAAACTAAAATTAAAATTTTATATTAAAAAAACATTTTTTGTGTCAAATTCATTACCTCTTGTGTAAAATTTGTGTTATGTTCATTCATATGCATCACAAATGAATAGTGAACTATTTTCCTAAATTTTGAAAATCTTATGAGCTTGTTCTCTCACTTTTGTCTGTGTGACACATGTTTTAATCTAAAATGACACATTCAAATTGAAAAGATGGACATAAAGTCATAATGACCAATTCCTGTGTTAGTTTGAAATGTAGATGATTGATATATGTCAAAAATGAATTGGGGATCATTTTCATAAATATTGAATAAAGGAATCCCATTTACTTGGTTTTGATAATATGTCATCCATTTTAAACTAAAATTCCACATTAATATTGAAAATACACTCAGAGTAATATTGACTACATCATGTGTTATATAATCATGTGGATAATTTCTATATATCAAAAATTAAATATGGATTGTCTTCCTAATGTTTTAAAAAAATATCATTTTTCTTAATTTTGGCTATGTGATCATCATTTTAAACTAAAATTAAACTTTTATATTGAAAATACACATTTTGTGTCATACTGACCACATCATGTTTCTATTTCACATGTAGTTTATTTTCATAGATAAAAATTGAATATGTATCATTTTCATAAATTTAATTTTTAATCAATGATTGTTTTATTTTATTTTTCTATGTGACATAGGTTTATAAAAATGAAACATAATTGGAGAGACACACTAGGAGTCATACCAACCAAATCACATTTCTGATTAAGAAGTTTTCAATTCCTGGATGTCACTAATAATTTATTGAATGTTTCCATTCATTTTAAAAATAATAAAACTTAATTTTCAGTGTTTCATTATGTAACATGCATTTACAACAAAAATAACACTTTTATATTAAAAATACACACATGGAGTCAAACAGGACACATCGTGTATCAGATTGCTGTGTGGTGAATTCTTATATAAGAAAAATGAAATATGTATTATCTTCATAATGTTTTTAAAGAATAGGATTTTTTCCAAAATTTTATTGTGTAATAACTGTTTTTTACAAAAATGACACTTTCATTTGGTAATCATTCACCTTTAGTCATATAAGACACAATGTGAGTAGGATTTTCAGGTAGATGATTTATATAAAAAAATTGTCCATGTAACCCTTTCATAATGTTTGAAAAAAATATGATATTTTTTCATGGTTTCAGCTATGGGGAAAATGATTCAAACAAAAATGACACTTATATATTAAAATCACACACTATCATTCATTGTCACCACATCATGTGTTTGATTAATGTTTGGATGATTCCAAAAAACCACACAGAAATTATGGGTAATTTTAATAAAGATAAAAATTAAATAGTTATTAATGGTGTGTGATATCTGACTTCTGTTTTAGACTGAAATTACACATTATATTGAAAACACACTCCTTGATTCTTATCATCCACGTCTTATTTTAGATTGATCCGTGGTCAATTCCAACATGTCACAACCAATATATGGTGTGTCACCCTAATTTTGGAGAAACAAATGATCTTATTTTATCAGTTTCAGATGTGTTACATGATCATTAAACTATAATGAAACTCTTATACTAAAACAACACATTGACTCATACAGACCACATCTTATTTCACTAATGATTTAAAACACTCAAAGGCCATTTTCATGGTTTTTCATATGTGATGTAAATTTTAAATAAATTAAACTTTAATATTGTAAACATGAGCATTCAATAATATTTTTCAAATTGTGTGTCATATTGATGTTCAGCATGTTCCTACAAGTGGAATTATAATTATTGATCAATTATTGTGGTTAAAAATAGTTTGTGCAAATTTTAACTACTTTTTCTAAGGGAAATGTGTTGTAAACTAAAGGGATAATTTTATATTGAAAGCACAAACATTGAGTCACATCTACAACATCATGTGTTGGATTTAGGTTTGCCCAATTCATACACCCCAACAATGAATTATAGATAATAGTCTTAGATTATGTAGATAATCTCATCTTGAATTATGTAACCCATTTTAGGTGACACATTGATGCATAATCAATTCCTATTTTTTAACAATGAATGATAGATCATTGTAATATTTTATGAAAACAATATTTGATTTTTTATATAGTTTCTACAATGTGACATGGGATTTAAAATAAAATTACATATTTATATTAAAAAATAAAATTGTAGACATTGTGGTCAAATCCTAGGTCATATTGACATGCAGCTGATTCCTACACATCAAAAATATTTAAGGATTATTTTCCAAAATTCTTAGGATAAACTATGCTGTTATTCTATGTTATTTATATTTGATGTTTGTTTTAGAGTAATGTGATACTTTTAATGTGAATAAATGAACTTTGAGTTATAATAACCCTATAATATAATGAATTGATGTGATATAAATTACAATAAATTTCATAATATTTTTTTAATCATTTACTAAATGTTTAAAAATAATATGAGCTCATTTTCATGATATTGATAAATTTATGCACATTTTAAACAAAAATGATACATTTATATTGAAAACATGAACACTAAGTCATAATGGATACATAGTGTGATAGATTTATGTCTATACATGTCTTTAAAAACATTAATTAAGGTTCCTTTCTTAATTTTTTTAACCAAAAAAACACATTTTCCCATTTTTGACAGTGTGATTTGAATTGTAAACTAAAATTGATGTATTATATTAAAAATGGAAAATTGACTCATACTAAACATATAATTTGTTGTATTAATGGTTGTATAATCCCTACATGTCACAAATGAATTATGGCTCATTATCAGAGATAATTAAAATAATCTGATCTCATTTGATCGGTTTTGAAAATGTGATACATTTATTATACTAAATTTCCATGTAATGATCAACTAACTTCGAAACATTTTCAACTACATCCTTTATAAAAACTTCCTTCACAGTTAATTCCCCATATATAATCATATAATTTTATTTGGATAATGGTTTGGAATCATTATTAGTATTTATAACAACATTCATTTCATGTATTTCATCGAATCAAACATGAATGTAATGAAATTCAATGTGGTTCTTCAGCATGGGGTGTGGAAATGACTATAAACAGAACTATTCCATTATTAGAAACTCATATAAATATTAAAATACATTAAATGAAAATGACAAGGCTCTGTTTATGGAAGTACCATCACCAAAAGTTAGTATTATGTCATTAGATTTGTGGTTATAAGGATCTATGATCTATTTCCATCTTAACATTATCTCGATAGTTTCCTCAATTTCCAATATCACATGTTCTCTAATAGCTTAATACATTTTACTATATATACCAAAATATGTTTAGAAAAATTCACCATGATACTTCTCCCAGAAAAATTTCTCAAATATTTATTTATTAATAGTTCAACACCAACAAATTTTGTAGTTTCTACCAATTCATATGAACCCTTAATTGTAGGAAATTATGAGAAGATGACAATAAATGCATGGTCAATTGGGGAATAATAAAAATAAATTTAAAATAATTTAAAAAATGTAGTGAAAATAGTAAAATTAATCTCATCACATAAGATGAAGTTTTAGAAAAAGTGTCATACATGTTGAATTAAACATAGAATATATCCATATATGTAGGAGTATTGGAATGAATCTGAAATAATTTACCACCATGTTGGGGAATATTTTTGAGATGATATTTTTGTTTATCCTAGATAAATAGCCCAAAATTAAATCAGTCATAATGTTTTCATCAGGAAAAGGAACCATAGGATGAGAGAATCACGATCATAGTTTACTTTCCTGAGAGGGGATATAATCTATGGTGGAATTATTTTTTTCGACTGATGGGTGTATCAAATATAAAAAAATAATTATAATATAATTAAATAAATAATATTAGACTAAAAATATAAGTGAAATATTATAAATACTACTTGAATTTTGTTTTATGAAAAATAATATCTATCCACTACGATGTTAATGCTTCCCTCCCAAAACATATATCTAATTTCATAAACTCTAATATACAAAAAATAATAGGTAATTACATTAAATATATTTTGATGAGAATTTTGACACCGATTACTCTTTCTATTCTTCTCTACAAAATTATAGTTATTCGTTTTAGGACATATTCATTTGGAAATACTGGTAGTACATAGAAAATATATAAAAATAAACTATTAAAAATATTATTATTGAAATTTTAATTCCCTTCATGAATTACTTGTTTTGGGATTCTAATTATTTTATGGTATATAATATCCTTTATAAAAATTTATATGTAATAACCACAATCATTAGAATTATTTTTTTTAATCATTTAAAAAACATTCACCAAAATAAGTATTATTTTTCAAATATGATTTCATAGTTAAACCTTACAATATATACATTAATATTTTCAAGTTGAAGAAATCCATAGGCTTATGATGTTTCTTCAATGACCCCAAACTATAATATTGATAATATTAATAAATCACCCAAAACATAACAAAATTATGGTTAGACCAAAAACCAAATTGAATAATATGAATTTAATCAGCAAAAAATTTATTTTAGGGAATTAATAATTAATACGGGATATCATGTGTAAAAATTTATTTAAATTCAATATTTTGATTCAAAAAATAAAAATATTTTCTATTCAAGTTGTTTTTTATTAGCATCTAGGGATATTCTAAAAAAATTAATTAATGTAAAAACATATATATTTTCTAATGATTATATTTTAGATATTTACACAATAATTATATCCACTAATAAAATTCTTCCATCAATTATTTTATTATCAAATTCCATGGTCATGTCATATTTTATAGTTTTATGTTTTACATAATTCAAGAAATCATTAAATTTCCCATTGTGGGAGGGATAATGAGTCAAAATATTTCATTGTAGTTTTTTTAATTTATATATTTGTAATATATATACTTATTGAAAATATGAATAGTTAATATTTATAATGAACATACTAGATATTTTATTTTTGGAAAAACAGATTTTGAAAATTTACCACTTCTATATATTCACAAATATATCTCATATGCCTTTAAATGAGATTTTTTTATTTATAAACATGAGAAAAATCATGTATATAAATGAATATTAAAATATTTTCCCATTATATTTAATGTATCACATTATTTCATCTTTAAATGTTGTATTTTTATGAAGTTTTAATGTTAATACCTGACGTAGTGGAAGTGGTAGGTTTAATGTTCTCTCAAATGTTACTTTTTAATTTCTTAGTTGATTCATTATATTATATATATCCAAATATAAATTTACCATTCATTTTTCTTCTTTTTAATACCATATATCATTTCCCACATTTATATATCACTTTATATAGGATTTTTATTTGAATGTTTTTATGTAAAAAAATCATGTATCTTTATAAAATTTAATGAGCATTCAATAAAAGATACGATAGAAATATAAACCATGTTAACGTATAAGAAAACAATAGGAATAAGAAACTCGAAGCTCATATAATAAGATAAATGAATCTAAAATATAATGTGTTAATTTGGGATTTTTTTTATCATGTAACATGTGTCATAGGATATTATACACTATGCTCCTCACAATAATTTGTCTTCTGTGTTTTGATAGATATAAATCAAATTCAATTTCACCAGATGGATTTTAAATAAACTGATGCTATTATAAGTTAATCAATTACGATTTTAGAGATTGAGCTATGCTAATATTGGTTACCTTAGGTAAAGTAGGATGTTTTGGGAATTGGAAAGCCTCAATGATTATAGGGTTATGTGGCTCTTCATGTACTAATAATTATTTTTTATTGGTTCATATTGATCCATTCATATACAATATTCCAAAAAACTAGACTAAATAAACATATATTTCAAGGAAATATATTTTTTGGAAAACCTTTCATCATCCCATATGTATCTCATATAGGCATTATATTCTAAAAATATGTTTGAGGTGACACTTAAAATATTACACCTCAAATGCAGCCATATTTTTCTACTGAATTCATATCTATTAAATGTATATTTTATTCAGGTAAAATATATACAGATCATGTATCAGAATCACATAAGAAACATAAAAATAAATTTATATTTTCTGTAACACTATTATAATTTATTGAAAATTATTATTATTCCATACTATCATATGATTCATATACTATATGTGTGTTTTCATCTACTAGTGTTAACTCTTAAATTATATGAGCCTCCTACAATAATACATGATGTAGAATAGAAGATACTTCTATTTCTGATTCATAAATCTATATATAAATAAGGGAATCTATTTTATTTAATAACACCGAATATATTTACAATATATTTAACATACATTCATTTATTTTCAAGTGAAGAATACTCCATCCTTGCTTTACTGTAGGAGAATATTAGTTTTGATGCATGATGATTATTTTCATCACTTATTTGTGGGTTCATAAATTTAATATTTTAAATGAAATTGCATATAATAAATTTCTTAATCCCTAATATTATCGATAAAAATTCAATGTAAATGATTCCTCAACATGGTGAGTAATAAATGATTTATATGTGTCATAGTTTATAATGCGTGAACAAATTACTTATGGGTGGGGCATTATATTACCCCAAAAATATCTATTCGGATTATTTGCAATAAATTTTCATAAATCTATATGGAATTTTCTAGCAACTATAATGAAAAAAATATTGTCAAAATAAATTAAAATAGAAAAAATCTTTATGAAAAAATGAAAATTAAATCAATGTTTCATATAGTTTTTTTTGTAAAATATTGAAATTATATAATAAACATACAATAATATCTTCCACATGGTTTTATTCAATATAGTAATGACATTGTGCAATTTTCCTATATAAATTTGAAAATTAATTTTAATTATGAAAATAATGTAAATAATGATCATTAACAGAATGGGGGAAATATGTTGCCATCATTAATTATAACCAAACACAAAAATTATTAATTTTCTTCTTCCTTGATAAAATTATTTAATATATTTATTTTACAGTAATTTTCTTTTATAAAAATGTTGTTGATCCACAAATAATTCCATAGTTTCAGCATTACAAATGTGTTATTCCTAGATAATTGTAAAAATAGCATGTGGAGAAGTCACTATCTGCAGATTTTTTAAACATATAATTTATATTATGTAATGGTAGTAGAAATACATAATATTATGAAGATAAATGTGGTATATTAAAAATAAATTAAAAAATTCATTGAAATCCAATTATTTTCTTTAATTGTTGATGAGATTTTTCTCCTCCATTAAGTATAAAAATATCCATCTTTGTTCTAGACTTATTTATAATTCAATGTATGCATTGGAACCACATTCAAATAATTATGATATAATAAAAAAAAGGGCCATCCTAAAAAGAATTTTATTCTATACCTATAGTTTTTTTAGTCTATAACAGAAAAATTGAACAATTCCTATTAGTGGGATATATGAAATAAAATACCGCCCCTGCATGTAAATCCATTTTGAAAAGTTGTTCCTTATACCCTTACACACTAAAATTCACATTCATAGAGTAAAATTATAAAACTATAAATACAATTATATTTTCTAGACATATGAAATTGAAAATCCAAACATGATATGTTTTATAATATAACCCATATATTTGATAAATGATTCTGAGGTTTTATATATTTGGATAAATTATATTTCTATCCATGGAACCAGAAACATGCATCACTTATTTCATAATCATAACTCCACTATTTTCATTATAAAATGTTTATTGTGATCCTTGTAATAGAATATATTAACAGTAACTACTAAACTAGTGTAAGAGATAAAATTTATATTTGGACCCTATATATATTGATGTTATTGAGTAATTGAAATCTAATTTCTTTATTAATCATTATAAATATGATCCCAGAACTCTTTTATATACAATTGATTTAGGTATTAGGTATCCATCATTCATCAATATATGGATTAAAATATCTATGAATTACATTGTGCACATAAATATATAAGGAACCCATTATTATTTTATGTAAAACCTAAATGTTATCCAGATCCTACTCAGTAATGGTTATTGTAACAACATCTATTCTAGGAATCCCTTTTCTTATTTGGATTCTACTGTGATTATATTTTGTGATACCAAGTCTATAAATATCTAATATTTAATTGGTACAAAATTTAATATCTTCTTTAATAATATATCACTCTAAATAAAAACCTTCTAAATGAATTCAATTCTAGATAACCCCTTTCAAAATATTCATATATCATTAATTGGGACACATCTATCATTACCAGACAAAAATACGTAGTTGAACTCTTATTAGAGTGTAAAACTGTAGGTTGACTTTTTTATAATATAATTATGGTGTGAATAATATCTCTAATTATCATAATATTGCTAAAACATCCTTATTCATAATTGAATACTTTTTTTGGCCTATAACATTACTATAGATGAATTTGAAAAAGTGTCAATATATGACTAATATATGTCGTAAATTTTTTAGGTAGAGTGAAACATAATTATATAAGAATTAAATAATACTCAAAAATAATAATGTCATTACATTTTATCCCTTTTGTCTTCTAATTAGTCATTGACATGACATTCTTGATATTTTAAAAATACACCTCTATATATTTTACACCATTAAGGATGTTTTATAATTGAAAAGTTTCTTGTCTGGATATATTGTAAGACATTGGAGGAAGATTATTTATTCCTTCAGCATTTACTAGGTCCAACTATCTATATATATACATGTAAATCGTGTTCAAATTTTATTTACATCCATATTTATTTTATATATGGTAATTTTATTGTCCTGTTAATAATAAAATTACACTTTTTTCTTTTGTGCATGACATAAAGAAAAATATTTTATGAAAACAATACTAATACGGTAATTCAAATAAAAATTATATCTCTTTTCAACCAAATTAAAAATGGTTTATTGATAATGTTTATATGAAAGCAGTGCCAATATCATTTAATTTCATGAATAGTTTATCAATCATTAATTGATACGCCACATTAAATTGTTTTCTATTTACATAAAATGATTTCATCCATGGTTGATATATATTTTTCTAGAGTATAAATTCTAGATGACCTAGAAACAATATCTTCATGGATTGTTTCAAAATAAATTATTTTATACCACCTTCACAAATGGGACACCCCAATAATCCATTTATCCAATTTCTTAATACATTTCAATAGGCAGAAAAAATAATTTTTTTCCTGTCAATTATTTCTCTAAATGTGAACTCATCACTTCTTTGATCCATAGAAAATGTAACAATTATGAACCAAATAAATATAATATCATAAATTAATGGGGCCATATAAAAAATAATATCAATCAGATTGTTTTTTATATGTAATTAGATAAAACATAGTGTATTTTATCATTATGTAAACCCGTGATTGAATATAATAAATTACCACCACAACTATCCATGTGCTATGTGAACTAATTTGTACAAAAAATGGATTTATTCCATACATTGATAAAAAAAGATAATGTTTTCTTGGATTGTTTTAAAATTAACAATATCCAAAATAATGTTCATCCATTTAGGAGAGTATATTAATTGTATATGATTCCTATATTTGATTCATATATGTATCTTTACTGAATTTTTTTTAATTGTTTCAAAAAATGACTATATTTATCTATAAATTGTAATAATAGGAATATACTATAAATATTTTAAAGTTCTTTATTCATATTCAATGTATAAATTTATAACAAACATAGGAAATTTTGTGACTGATTAATATCACATTCTATATAAATCATAATATCATCCTAGTTTGTATGAAAATATTATTTTTCTTATAATTTAGTCTAACATTTATTAATTTGTTCGATTTGGTGAAAAATAAAAATTCCATTAATACTATTATGGATGAATTCAACTTGAATAAAAAAAATATTTAATGATAAAAGGGATTTGATAATGTTCATATTCCTGATATATTAAAATCTTAACAAACTTTTTAACATTATCATTATACCACACTGCAATATGATTAACATTCATCCATTTCAGATTCATATACATCCTATTAGGTTTAATGCTTGACATATTTAATGTAAATAAATAAATAAATATAATTTATTAATTATATGTGTAGAAACATATAAATACATTAAATAAATTCTATTATTATCCTCATAGAAAAGTCATACGCACATTGGATAAAAAAATAAAAAAAATGTTTTAATATAAAAAAGGATATAAGTTTTTGAAATTAAAATATTAGAATCCTTATACAAAAGAATTCATATTGATAGCCTTCTCTTAAAATAATAAATTTCAGTGTCTGAGAAAAATATGGATGATGTTTGGTGGAATTAATATATAAAATTTATTATGGATGAAATCATTAAAGGTGAGATATCAATATTTAGGATAAATTACAATAATAGGAAACTACATGGGATTATATCCCCAATAATAATTTTTTTTACCATTGGTATAATATACATTAAATTCAATAATAATAATCATCATGGAATACTATATTTGAATGAATCTAAACATCTAAATATTATTGGTGATGATTCCTATAATGTTTACATATTACATAGGGGTAACATGAAAAGAAGCAACTGATCATGGTTTATTGTTCATATGAACCCCAATAGAGTTAATAAGTATTAGAACATTATACAATAATAATTTTATATATATAAATCAATTTTTCATTCATAATATGTTCATAATGATTCAAAGTGATATTATTTTAGTGATGGAAATCATTAACGGAAGGGAATGTGTGATATATATAAACTACTAAAGATTTGAGATAAATTTAATCTATTTAAATACATAGATAGAAACAATTATCACTCATAAAATTATTAATGGTTATCCAATTGGATGAATCTATAAAATTTTTTTGATGTTTTTGGTTAGAAACATTACAATATTATATGTGTTAAAGTGAAATTTTATTTATATATTATCAATTGTAATAGTGAACTAGTATTTCCACTAAATAAAAAATAATGTCATACTAGTCAAGATTTCTACACTAATTGGATATAAGAATGTTTTTTTACTTCATTTGATGAGAATTATACATTGAAAATTTAAACAAATTGGATTCAAAACTAGAAGAGAACATCATAATTTTTAGAATATTTATTCTAGTATATGTAATACATGGAAGTGAATATTATTTGGATATGTTAAAACTCCATATGATATACATGGATTTATATTATTATTGGAGGACTATGGGAATCATGAAGTCAAAATTGATGTTTTTTTAGACAACAAAATGTACAATATTTAAAATAAGGAAAACAAAAAAATTAAATCAATAATAATTTTTTGGGGGGGTAGTAGACTTATAGAGATAATGATATTATTATACAAAAAACAAATTTTATAAAAAAACAATATAAAAAATAACTTTATTAAAAAAAATTCTAGGATGTTTTTATCTACAAATACTGCACCAATAACAATATTATCTAGATAGTCAAAAATAATTTTTAGGATTGTATTTTATTTGAAATAGGTAGACTATTTTAATATATGGGTTAAAACGTGATTATGTTAATAATTTATTATCATGGGATTTGATTAGGAATCATAATAATTTACCCATTTTTTAGGTCACTAAATTAATCATTCACATACCTTGTCTGATAAATATTAAATGTAATTTGTACCTTATGAGTATGATTTTTTATGGATATATTGTTGAAACTCTTATATATAATGAATTTTTTTATAAATATGTGTAGGTATTGAGACTTGATACTATAAGTGAATTTTTTACCATTTCCTAGTTTTTTCTGTTATAATATTATGTATGATTTATTCATTGGATGATTATTTTAGTTTAGCACAAAAGATAGGGAGGTTGATTTCTTTTAGTGGGCATTATCTTGGTGACCTAGCCCAATAAGGATTGTTTCTGCAATTAGATTTTTTGTTCCTTTACTTCTTTTGATATTCTTATATTTTCTTATTGTTCATTTCTAGGAAAATAAATACAAAAGTTGGTGTTATTTTCATTATTATAGGTCCAAATAAGACTAAAGGATATTTAATACTTTTGTTCAGTATTTTAATTTTCTGAATCTTGTAAATCGTGATATTCTTGTAAATATATCAATATGGTTTTGTTATAAAATATGAATTATCTTTAAAAATTATAATTTATTGGTTACTTTTGTGGATCATTTGAGCACACCCATGCATGACTGTCTACAAAAATATAATCAAATCATTATACATGTTTCTATTTTTCAAATTTGTATAGAATTTTTTATGACGTGAATATTTGAGAAAATGATCCAAAAAATCAAGATTTATTATCTTTTTGGGAAACAAATTATTAACTTTGTGAATAATGTAATCTTGGTACATAGAATAAAAAACAAAAAATCTATTTTTGATAAATTCAATGAAATTATTTAAAAATTGTTAATGCCACGCGACATACTGCTATATGTGATAGATTCCTTGATAAGACACCACAACCAAATGGGGCTTAACAAAACACTCATGAACTCCATAATTGTTATATTCCTAGATTCATTCCATGATATACACTAGAATAGATTCCATGGCTATGCTTCTCATGATGGCCCTCCTCACCCCAACCCCCATCCAAACCACACTTTCTAAAGCATCCACCACTACCACTCTACTTGATTCTCGACCATTAGCTATGGAACCATAAAACTCACTAGTTGTGTGCCACATATGTAGACGAAGTGAAATTATTATTACCAGACCCCCTCCCTAGTACTGAACCATGAAATTATAATGGACAAATAGTTTCTGATGCATATCATATCTAATTAGAATAATTTATAAGTAATATTTTGGTTATTATATGTTTCCGTGTATTAATTATTTTGGTATTTCTTATTATAATATCTCATCTTTATGTTTTCTCCCCAACCTAATAACGAAATCTAAAATGTGGAATGTTTTTTCTCCTATTTCTTATTTTTATTGTGTTTAAAAATATTTATCTCCCTCTAATTACTAATATAGTTGAATTCCTCAACAATACTATAAAAGTAATTTTTTATAGATAATAATTGATGACAATTTAAATGATTATAAAATCACATATCCTTTGTATTGTTTTGTAGAACAAAAATAAATAATAATATTATAAGTTCCCAATGAAATATATTATCAATCCCCCCTTTATAAGTACTGTAATAAAGCAATGATAATGGGTTCTATTATCAGTGTTTTGTTTTAGTGAGAATAATGGGGGCATTTATGAGTGATTTCTTTTAGAGTTGATAAAAGTGTTACATTTTTAGTTCTTTTATATCACTAATATAAGTGATAATTATCATAACCTTTGGTAGTGCTAATAATTTTCATGCAACTACTGTAAAGATTCAATAGCCTTGAATTATCGCCAAAATAAAAAAACCAATCAAAAACTAAATGGATTCAAGTAAAAATATACTAAAATTTTGATTGAAATAAAAATATAAAATATAAAAACTATATAAAATAAACATTTAAATGCACAATATTTATAGTCATGTGTTGTATAAAATTAATCAAAAAAATTACAACTAATATACAAAATATTTACTCTTATAGAAGGTTATCACCAAAGATCAAAAAATATACAAAATATTTTCCCATCAATAAAAGATCTGATGATTTTAGACACATTATATAATTCAAAAAGATTCATTTTAAGGGTTTATAATTAACATATGATAAATTATATAGTTAATTAATATATATGATAACAATATTATTATTTAATCATACATCTGATTGATGTGTAGTATATTCTCACACATAACAAATGTATTATAGATCATTTTGAAAATCATGACTACAATACCAGCTTATATTCATGGATATGTCTATGTGATACATGTTTCAAAATAAAATGATACATTTATATTGAAAACATGGACTTCGATTCCTACCAACCACATCATGTGTTGGATTTAAAAGTGGTCATTTAATACGCATCACAATGGATTTATTGATCCTAGTCCTAATGATTGAAAAAATATGATATCTTTTTTTTATTTTTTACTATGTGAACTAGAAATTAATAAAATATTAGTTTTATATTGAAAACATACACTTTGAGTCATACTAACCACATAATTCATTGGATTCATAAGTTGATGATTCTACAATTTTAAATATATGTATGAATAATTTTATTAATTTTTGAAAAAAATGTGAGATTATATTATCAATATTGTCCCATGATTCTCATTTTAAACTAAAATTATACTTTTATATTGATTATATGTACTTAGACTCATGCCAACCAAATCTTATATCATATTGGAATGAGTCCAATTCATATACATTAAAAATCAATTATTGTAAATTTTTATAATCTTTGAAAACATTATGAGGTATTTTTCTTAGTTTTGGCTTTGTGATGAATGTTTTAAAATAAAATTTATCATATGTATATAAACCATGTAATTCATGGTAAATTGAACAAATAATTTTTCAAATTGATGTTATGTCTTTTCTTACATGTTAGAAATGATTTATGTTGAATTCACTAATGTTTGAAAACAATCTAATCATATTTTCTAATTTTGGATAGTTAGGTGCATTTTAGATTAATATAAAAAAATTTATGAAAAAAATTCACATTGTTTTATAGTATAGAAATCATTCATCATATAGATGTGAGGTTAATTCATACAGATAAGAAATGAATAATGTATTTTTTTCCAAAATATTGAATATATTCTAATCTTCTTTTCCTTGATTATGAATTATAATGAGAATTTTACACTAAAATAGATGTTTTACATTGAAAACACACACATTGTGTCATACCATATTCACTGTGTACTATATTGATGTGTGGTAGACTCATGTATGTCACAATTAAATTATGGATCATTTTTCTAATGTTTTAAACTAATTCAATATTATTTTTATGGGTTTTTCTATGTGATGAGCACCTCTAACAATAATGACCATTTTATATAAAAAATATTCACTTCGATTCATACCAACTGAATCGTGTTCTATAATGATGTGTAGTTAATTAACAAATATCAAAAATTAATTATCAATCCCATTCATATTTGTCGATAAAAATCCTAGATCATATTCTTATGTTTACCTATGTGATGATTATTTTAAACTAAAATGGAACATATTTATATATAAATAATTTCACATAATACCTACTACACCATCATTTATATATTAATATGTTTAGTTCCATCTAGTCAAAAATGAATTATGGATCATTTTCATAATTTTTGAATAAATTATGAGATCATTTTAGATGTTTTGGAGATCAAAATGATTTTAAACAAAAACATTATATTAAAAACATGTTTCTAAAGTCATATAAACAACATCACATGTCATTTTGATGTGCAGATAATTCTTATATATTAAAAAAGAAATACCAAATTTTAGCCTAAAATTTTGAAAATAATTAATGATGGGTTTTATGGATATGTGATATGAATTTTAAATTATAATGATACTTCTATGTTAAAAAACATCATGTCATACTAGACACATCAATTTTTAGATTAATGGGAGGAATATTCTCACATGTCACAAAAGAAATATGGATTTTTTTTAATAATGTTTTAAAATAATATGAATGTTTCTTCTTGTATTTGAGTATCCCTTGTGTGTTTTTAACTAAAATTAAAATTTTTAATTGATAAAAAACATTTCAAGTCATATTGGTCAAACCATGTATCAAATTGATGTACAATAACCTCCTACACATAAAAAATAAAATATGTATCAATTTTCTTTGGTTGGAAAAAATTGGACATTTTCATGGTTTTGGAAATGTGACATGTTTTTGAAACATAATTATAATATCTATATTGAAGACATGAAATTTAATTTTATACCAGCCACATCATGTGAGTAATGGACAAGAGATAAATTCATACACATAAGAAATGAATTATGGACCATTTTTCAAAATTTGGTAAATAATTTGAGTGTGTATTCTCAGATTTAATGAGGATTATAAATTTAATCTAAAATTAAACTTATATATTAAAAACTTTCACTAAGAGTCCTACTAAAAAATCGTGTTCTTGATCTATAAAAGGTCAACTAATATGAATTATAAATATATAATGGATCATTTCCATAAATATAAAATAGAATCTAAATATTTTTGCTCAGTTGTTTTACTAACATGTGTTTTGAACTCAATTGACACTTTTACATTAGGAACATGCACATGGCATACTACCGACCACATCATGCGTCAAATTTATATGAGCTGAATTATTACATGATAAAAATTAATCTTAGATCATGTTGTTGATTTTTTTGGTCAATATGAGATGTTGTACTCTATTTTTGATATATGAAGCTTTTGTTACACTAAAATGACACTTAAAACATGCACTTGGAGACATATTGGCTGAATCATGTGTCATAATTATTTGTGGTCATTCCAAACACAAAAAAATAAATTATGGATCATTTTATTGATGGTTCAATGAAACCAAGGATCCTATTCTTATATTTTTCATTGTGATACATGTTTTAATCTAAAAAAGTTATATTGAAAAGATGAAATTCTGTTAGTACCAATGACATCATGTGTCATCATGAAATGAAGTAGATTCATATAGGTCTCAAATGTAATATAAATCATTATATTATGTTTCAAAAAAATGAGAGTTTTGTCCATAGTTTTGGTTATTTGTAGCGTTTTTTAACTAAACTAAATCTTTTATATTGAAACATTCACATTATGTCATTCCTGCCACATCAGGTGTCATATTATAGTTCAATGATTGAAAGAGACCAAAAATGAATTATATATCACTTAATTAAAATTGATTGATAATATGATATTGTTTTCTCAATTTTATCTATGTGGAAGATTTTTGGAAGTCAAATGACACATTTAATTTGAAAAAAATAAACATTGAGTCATACCAGCCAAATTGTATGTCATATTCATACACGATTGATTTCTAGATATACAAAATTAATTATTGATCACTTTACTAAATTTGGAAAATAAAATGATATTGTTTACTCTATTTTGAAAATATTCTATTAATATTAATCTAAAATAATACTTTTAAATTAACAAAAAACATGATGTTATTTCCGTCACATCATGCATCATATTGATCTTTCTGTCAATTCCAAGACATAGAAAATGAATTATGGATTATTTTTCTAATTTTTTAGGATAATATTATCTCGTATACTTTGTTTTTTCTATGTGATGTTTTAGAGTAATATGGTATATTTAATTGTAATACATGAATGTTTAGTAAAAAATTCCAGATCATGTGTTGTATTGATATTTAGTTTATTACTATCTGTCACAAATGAATTATGGATCATTGTCTTACTATTAAAAAAATATACAATCATTTTTTCATTGTATTTATAGTTTTATTCTTGTTTTAAACTATAATAAAACATTTATATTAGAAACACATGTATTAATTAATAAAACAAATAGCATGTTTCATATTGATTTTTTGTCAATTCCAAAAAATAAAAAATTAATTATGGAATAAAGTCAGTAATTTTGAAAATAATATGAAGTTATTTGATTATTTTTTATAATGTCACACATTTTTTATTTAAAATGGAAATTTTATATTGAAAACATTAACATTGATTCATACAAGAAATAACATATATCATATTTATATCTTTTTATACCATAAACATAAAAAATATGTTCACTCACACCTTTCAAATTCATTTTAAAAATAAACAACACCCAAATAAGTAAAAATGTTGAAAGAATTAAATATATTGGATGGAATATCACAAGTATTAAAATGTTCAAATTTAGTGTTGTTATATTCCCATGTAGTTGAAGTTATTGGTGCATAAATGATTTCGTTCTGTGAGAGCTTGAACAACATGATGGATGTGGACCTCTTTTAGGGTTCTATATTAATTATCATAATGGATTTATCCTTGGTTTTTGAACAAAATTTATAGAGAGCGACAATAATCATCACTAAAATAGAAATTTTTCATAAAACTGCTCTTTATGTGTTCTAAATATTATCACTAATAAATGTGACAATTTATCAACACTTCCTATGAAAACATGATAAATATAGGTTTTTAATGTATTTTATTTTTTAGCACTGCAAAATCATTATTTATTTGTATCCATGGATAGAGCTAGTAATGATCCATATTTATTGACCTAGTAGGTGATAGTTGTTGTGCTCTTTCATCACCCTACGAAGTGGCAGGGACCTCTATCATTCATCGAGGGAACTCAACTTCTCTTCTTCTCTCCCTTTTTATCCACGATTTTCTTCATTCTTTAACTCAGATATCAATTATCTCCAATTTTTCATATTGGTTTTATGTATTAAAAAAACATTCACTCTCAAACATAGAGTTCACTGATGCCTCATTTATTTTGAACCTGATATTGATATCATGTTTCAATGAAATTTGCCCATCAATGGATTTAATTGACAAGTTTTTTTTCAGATATTTGGGGACTACAAGAACAATTTACAAATAGGTCTTCTCTACAATAGGTACAACATGGTTTAGTTCTATTCAGAGAACAACATGGTCCGGACTTGGGCAAGTTCTCCTAGCATCTACAACAAATAATATATATCCTTATTCAGGTGGTCTTATAATTTCACCATAAAATACGATAGCCCGACTACCGTGATTTGTGTTATTTTTCCAAACAACCCAATTTCTTTTCATAGAATTTCCATTATTCGAATGCTATGTAATTTAGTTGGTAGATATTTATGTTATGATAGAATAAATTTGTAGAGACTCGAAGCTTGATGTACGTGGACATTACATTACATATTCGGAATACATAGAACATAACAAAAACACACACACAAGGACCTTAATAGTTTAGTGTCTTTGGAAACTCGGAATATAATCTTCTAATCATGGTGAATGATCTTCAAAATCTCCCATATTGATCTCCCTTTTTTACCTAAAACCTTTATTTATATCCTGGGTAAAATAAAACATAAAAGGGTGAGCTGAAATGCTCATTAATGGTAATCAAAATAAATATCAATCACATCATATACATAAGAGCATAACTTTTGGAAATCTTAACCTGCAAAAGAAATCAAAATTTCATAACATGGGATAAATAATAGTAGTGAAATGTAAACCCAATAATCATAACATAAAACATGAAACTTTGTGTCATACACACATAATCATAGAGAATCATTTCTTATTAGTCAAGACTCATTGCCAAGAATATCTTAGTGGACATAGTCGATTTCTGAACTGAGTTCACTCCTCGTTTCAGTCCTGTTTCACTGAACTGGTTTAACCTGCCGTTCCAGCCATGTATATCTCATGAGATATAAAATCTTAACCCAATGCATTGGAGGGAGATATAGGTCCCACCCATCTCATAATGATACCCTTCTTAAGTGTGCCACAAAATCATAAACCATACATCATAGCATAACCCATGTAATAAAAATGGGAATCCTTAAACATCATGACATCATAAAAAAATCATATAAGATAAACGAATTAATAAAAAAAATATTTCCATCACAACATAATAAAATACATGTAATAATATGGATAGAAACAGAACCCTTTATTATCATAGATGGACAATAATTTAGATAAAACACTTGAAATCCATTCTTGATGAAAATATCCTTTCTAATTCAAAAACATTTTTTCATTTCTTAACATGTCATACAATTTTAAACTAAAATAAGTTGATTAAAAATAAACATGAAAACTTGTAAAGTAAGAATATTTGAAATAATGTTTTCAAAATCCATTCATGCTGTATAAGTTAAAAAAACATTCTTCTCGTACTTTTGTCAGAAAAGTCAAAAAGTATCTCATACGAAAAACGACAAAAGATTCCTTTCATATCATTTACTAAAAACTCACCAAAGGGTAAAATTGGATTTAAACTATTTTAGGTGGATGGAAATAATATTACATATTGAGGAAACATGGATGTGGATGATAAAATACACCCCAGTAAATACCAAAGTATAAACAATCTTGGATAAAATGAGATTGTGATATTTTCCCTTACCTTAGGTCTGACTTGCTTCGTAAGTGTCCGAACCTCTTGATAATGATTTAAATAATGTCATTGAATTATTCCTGAATCATACGCATTTTTATTATTCCATATATGGTTCACTTATGACTTTATATTACCTGTTCTTTTGTAAATTCCATGTTAAAGAGAGTTTTGGGTAAAATCGTTTCATTTGACATCCGTGTTTTGAATTGTAATTATTCATATGATTACTTAGATCATGATTACTTAATTCTATAATATAAAAAATGATTTATATATAAAATATATTCAGAATACACATATATATAATAGATCAGTAAATAGAATGAAATACACCATTCATGGATATGGTAGGCCGTACGTACGCATGAACACTGTTTTCGTTTACTTATTGAGTTGAATTGAATTAAGTAGATGACATACATATATATACACAAAAATCCAGTATCATTATTATGTAATATATTTCATTATTACTTATTATATATATAATTTATAATCATTCATGAATGGTTAACATGGAGAATGAATCTCATCGCGTCGTGGAGACGGTAGTCCGTACGTATGCACGAGTGATGATATCGTTCTCATGATGGTGGAATTGTATTGGAGTGTATGTATACTATTTCAGAATCAATATCACTTTACAATAATAATATATAGTTATTATGTACACCATTATACCCATCCAAGTAAGGTGGTGGTGGAAAATAGATTACACCACGGGGTGGAGAAGGTATTCTGTACCTACGCACGCGCGGTGATTTAATTTTATGTAGGATTGATAGATGGTGAAATAGGGTTGTTTCATACTTATAATAACATATCATTATATGAGTGATACTGATGTTATTACTTCATAATGAAACAACCTAAGAAGAATAAGTGGAAGAAGAAATAAAGTTGAAATAATTGGTAACGGACATTACCTCTTCTTTGAAGCACATCTTTGATTCCTCCTCTTAGGGCACTCTGATTTATCTTTGAAAAATAACGAGACCTCTAAGATGTTTCTAGGGAAGTGGAGAAGAGAATTTGGCAGGGTTCTGCTGAGCTTGAAGGCTCAAAGTGATGTGAGGAAGAGTGGGAGGAGGTGCCCTTTTATAAGGGAGGAGAGGGGCTGTTTTGGAAAAACTAAAAATATTATTTTATTATAAAGCCAAATTAGGTTTTAAATAGCTACAAATTGATTTATTTCGAAGCTAAGGTGGGTATGGGTCGAAATCCCCTCATACAATAGAATTTAGATAGGTTTAGGTTCATATTTTAACCTTATCATTTAGATTTAACATTAAGTTAAGTAATTTTAGTTTTACTGTGTCTTCTTGTGTTCTTATTCTATAAGGTTAATAAACATACTATAAGAAGCCAAAAGAACCCCAAGTTGTTTATTATTAATATATATAGAATTATATAAGTCATTTCACAAAACTTCAGATTTTTAGGAATAAAATAACAATTAATAATATAATATATTTTTTAAAAACTATTTTATGTCAATTTTGACACTATTTTGTAATTGATTTTTGTGAAAATCATAAAAGAGTTATTAGTTAGAATAACGTTAATTAAATCAATACTAACATTTCATATTAACCTAGAAAATTAGAGAAATTCATAAAAAGTCTAAAATTATATTTATTTTGGTTTTTATAACATCAATTATGTCAATATTTCATTAATAAGATAATTACTGCATCATCTTTGTGTCATAAATAAATTATTAATTTAATGTCTAAAAATAAAAAAAATTATGTATTAAATATTTTTATCTTTCTAATGAATATTTATAGTCGAATTTAACTTATGTATAACCCTATATTAAAAATGATATACTTATTAAACATTGATTTTAACTATTTTAACCCTTCTTTAAATAAATTAATAATAAATGTCCTAATCTAATCCAAGTGGGCCTAAATGGTCATATGTTATTCCTAAGGTTGTTTTTTGTCAAATTACACTTATCCAATAGAATTATGACATGTGTTAGGGTAATAATAATAACATTTTTACCCTTAATTACCCTATTTACTTTTAACAGTGGTAAAAAAAGTAAAACGTTACTATTCACCAAAAAAATTATTTTCATATTATTGAACCACATTTTACTTACTGACATCAACCGTGTCTCTCGTATTTTTGAAATTCCACTCACAGAAGTGGTAAAATTATGTTTTATGAAAAATTCATTTTTTTAACTACCACTTAGTGGTTTCACTATTCATCAAAAATTGAAAGTTTCCAGAAAAATACCAAAATTTAGGCCTAAGAAATATTTGATATTATGAACTGAAAGATGATGTCTTTTTTACAAAATTCAAAAAATATCCGTTGCATTACTTAATTTAAAAATTAATTCCCGTCGTCAAAACAAATAGTGTGTTCTTAAGAGATAATAACTATCAAAAGATTGACACTTGTTTATGTCTGGTTTAAATGTGAAATTACATCCAATGAACAAAATTGTATTAAATTGTAAAAATATATTCTAAATATACTTTAAAACCACTCAAAATAATAATTTATCACTATTAATTATTTCGATTTAAAAGGTTGTTTTTAATTAAAATTTAGTAATTTTCACTATTCATCAGAAAATGAAAGTTATCCGAAAAGTACCAAAAATTTCACCCTAAGCTAATTTCGATATTCCGAATCCAAAAATGAAGTCCATTTAGAAAAATAGAATTTACAAAATTTCAAAAAGTGGTTATTACTATTCATAACGGCTAGTTTAAATAATATTTTAATAGCATATTGTTGTTTAGTGAAACTCGTTATTGCGTACTACACACACTATCGAGGAAGGTTGCGATTGCGTGTAATGTCGGGCAAGTCAAGGATTCATGTTGTGCAAGCTCCTTTTGATGTAGCGTACAACACAAGACATTAATGAAATTAAAAAGAATATTTTTCATAAAATATCAGGGTGTTACATTCTACCCCCTTAAAATGAATTTCACCCTCGAAATTCGTCAGGGTTATAAATGGTTTACTACTCGAAAGTTTCATTAATAGAAACCCACATCTTAAAAAGGAATACCAAAAAATGGCTTTAAAAACTAAATTATGAAATGTAACTGTTACCCAAATTAACGATCACTGGGTTTCCACATAGGAGAACATAGGTGAAAATATGGATATGGAAGAAAAATCTAACCATCATGTTCTGATGGAGAGTGGTAGAGAACTTGGCTATGTAAAAGCCAGTAATCACAAAGCCATAAATTTTTGATGATCTAAGGTAACATATGATTCATTAGATATAAGAGCACTAGGACGACATTTTTGGTTTTCAAGATCATTTCCCTAATGTTGATGAAATTGGAATTAGAAGAAATACTTTCGTGATTTTGGTATAGTCTCACCGTTGGTCGTTCATTAGACAATTTCCACTCAATATATTATAGAAATAATGTTGAATTTGTTATTCAGGAAGGGTTAACAGATCATGTGATAGAATTATGGGTCATTCCATCTATTTCAAACAAAAGGTTAGCAAAAGGTATCAAATATACAGAAGTCCATCTATGGTGAGGTTAATCATATACGATTCCAAAAATGAACTTATACTTCATATATCATACCACGTAATAAAATAAAACTAGTTTCTACTAACCATGGACTTCTTGTAGGCCTGTGGTAGTCAATAAAGGCCAGTCGCCCTTCGGTTGTGGGTTCAATTCCCATAGCCTTGTCCGACGCGATGGGTTGTCGCCGGTCCTGCAAGTTGTCCTTTTTCTAAAGATATATTACTATAACATCCCATCAATAATAACAAAAAACGTTCTATCCTAACTTATGTCCAACATAATCCATTCCAATTTAAAATACTTTGGTCAAAGTTCATAGTATAATGAAAATCATTACATGAAATGTAACATAACAATCACGTGAATGCCATTATTTATCCCCCATATATCATAAGATATATCTTTTTGATCAAATTACAAACATGTGAATACCTTAATCATGTATTCTCTTGAAGAATGAATACCCATTGAATCTTAGTGAAAACATGAGGGCTGTTAAAAGATAACTCTTTCCACATACCAAAATCCAAAAACTCTGTATACTCAAACCATGATAGAACCTTCTCCTTATATCAGTCATCAGCTCATGAATACTATCAAACATTTAATTTTCTCCATATCCCTTCATTATGCGCATATCATCTATATTCCAAAAATATCTGAATAACCATTAATGGATAATGGTACCATTAATCATACACTTTCAAAACTCAAGGAAAGACAACAGTGTAACAATCCTTAGATGTCTTTTTATTCCATAGTTCCATGAGATTACTTATACAACATTACACTTGATAAACATGTAATCATTACACTACCTTCTTAAACCATTGACCAAGCTTCAACAATTCTTTCATCTCATATATCATTTGTAGTCTCTTCTTCATCATCAACATAAATACTACCCATACAGACGTACTGATTCTCTTCATGAGACTTTTCCTTAGGGCATTGGTTTATATAATTCTCGTACATTCCACATTTTAAACATTTAACCATTGTTGATGTCGTAGAAATACCATTATCCTCATCTATGGTGTTAACTGATCCTTTTCCTTTGCACTTACTGGCTTTGTGTCCTTCTTTTCCACACCCAAATCATCTTTCAGTTCCATGGAAACAATCTCATCGATGCCTCTTCCCACATGATTTACATGAGGGAAATTGAACTGTCTTTTCTCTATGATCATCTTGAAACTCCGTCTTTCTCTTATTATCTGAGTCGGAAAACATACCAAAGTTGAGAATAATGATCATATTATGAGATTTCTGATTAGGCATAATAACGATGATTGGACTTCCAAATCACATTTCATTTGGTTTCTCATGAAGAATATCATTCCATTTTCCGTCATATCCTCCATTATCATGAATCTTCCCGTTTCCATCCATTTTCTAAAACCCAAATAGAATAGTGTGAGAGGAAAAAATCATGCTAGGGAAAAAACATAGTAAAGGGGGAGAACCATCAATATCTAACATCTTAGGTTAAATTATAATATCGTTACCGTAGTTCTAGGACTATATCCTATTAGTTTACTTGACCTTAGGGACATCCCTAGACATACCTTAGAAATATCTCTAGGGATCTCACTAACGTTTTCGCATCCTAGTTTCCAATGGTTGACTAAACATTTCCTCTGATACCAACTATAAAGACCCGAAGCTTGACGTACATAGAAATTACATTACTTTTTCTAAATACTTAGTAGATAAAATAAACAAACCCACAAGAACTGTAATAGTTTAGTGTCTTTGGAAACTCGGAATATAATCTTCTAATCATGGTGAAAGATCTTCAATATCTCCCATAAAGATCTTCTTTTTTTTACCTAAAACCTTTCTTTATATCCTAGGGAAAATAAAACATAATAGGGTGAGCTCAAAATCTCAGTAAGTGTAAACAAAAGAAATATCAATCACATCATATACATAAGAGCATAACTTTTGGAAATCTTAACCTTCAAAAGAAATCATAATTTCATAACATGGGATAAATCATAGTAGTTTAATGTAAATCCAATAATCATAACTTAAAACATGAAACTTTGGGTCATACACACATAATCATAGAGAATCCTTTCTTGTTAGTCAAAACTCATTTCCAAGAGTATCTTGGTGGACAAAGTCCATTTCTGAACCGAGTTCACTCCTCGTTTCAGTCCTGTTTCACTGAACCGGTATAACCTTCAGTTCCAGCCATGTCTATCTCATGAGATATAAAATCCTTACCCAATGCATTGGAGGGAGATATAGGTCCCACCCATATCATAATTATACCGTTCTTATGTGTTCCACAAAATCATAAACCATACATCATAGTATAACCCATGTAATAAAAATGGGAATCTTTAAACATCGTGACGTCGTAAAACAATTCATATAAGATAAATGAATTCATAAAAAATATTTCCATCACAACATAATAAAATCCATGTAATAATAGGTAAAGAAACATAACCCTTTATTATCTTAGATGGAAAATAATTTTGATAAAACACTTGAACTCCATTCTTGAGGAAAATATCCTTTCTACTTCAAAAACATTTTTCCTTTCAAAACATGTCATACAATTTTAATCTAAAATAAGTTGATTAAAAATAAACTTTAAAACTTTTAAAGGAAGCTTCTTGGAAATATTGTTTTAAAAATCCATTAATGTCGTATAAGTTAAAAAACATTCTTCTCATACTTTTGTCGGAAAAGTCAAAAAGTACCTTGTACGAAAAATGACAAAAGATTCCTTTCACATATTTTAATAAAAACTCACCAAAGGGTAAAATTGGATTTAAACAATAGTAGGTTGATGTAAACAATATTACATATCGAGGAAACATGGATGTGGATGATAAAATACACCCCAGTAAATACCAAAGTATAATCAATCTCGGATAAAATGAGATTGTGATATTTTCCCTTACCTTAGGTCTGACTTGCTTCGTAAGTGTCTTAACCTTTTGTATAATGATTTAAATAATGTCAATGACATATTCCAGAATCATAATCATTGTTATTATATCATATATGGTTCACTTATGACTTTATATTACCTGTTCTTTTGTAAATTCCATGTTAAAGAGAGTTTTGGTTAAAATCATTTCATTTGACATCCGTGTTTTAACTTGTAATTATTCATATGATTACTTAGATCATGATTACTTAATTCTAGAATATAAAACGTGATTTATATATAAAATATATTCATAATATACATATATATGATAGATCAGTAAATGGGAAGAAATACACCGTTCATGGAGACGGTAGGTCGTACGTACGCATGATGGCTGTTTTCGTTTCCTTATTGAGTTGAATGGAATTAAGTAGATTACATACATATATATACACATAAATCCAATATCATTATTATGTCATATATTTCATTATTACTTATTATATATACTTTATAATCATTCATGAATGGTTAACGTGGAGAATGAATCCCATCGCGTCGTGGAGACGGTAGTCCGTACGTACGCACGAGTGATGATATCGTTCTCATGATGGTGAAATTGTATTGGAGTGTATGTATACTATTTCAGAATCAATATCACTTTAAAATAATCATATATAGTTATTATGGACACCATTATACCCATCCAAGTAAGGTGGTGGTGGAAAATAGATTACACCACGACGTGGAGACGGTATTCCGTACCTACGCACACGCGGTGATTTCGTTTTCCGTAGGATGGATAGATGGTGAAATAGGGGTTTTACATAATTATAAAAAAATATCATTATATGATTGATACTTATGTTATTACTTCATAATTAAACAACCTAAGAAGAATAAGTGGAAGAAGAAATAAATTTGAAAGAATCGGTAATGGACATTACATCTTCTTTGAAACGCCTCTTTGATTCCTCCTCTAAGGCACTAAAATTTGTCTTTGAAGAAGACCAGGACCTCTATGATGTTTCTAGGGAAGTGGATAAGAGAATTTTTCAGGGTTTGGCCTATAATGAAGGCTCAATTTGATGTGAGGAAGAGAGGAAGGAGGTGACCTTTTATAAGGGAGGAGAGGGGCTCTTTTGGAAAAACTAAAAAAACATTTTATTATAAAGCCAAATCCGGTTCTAAATAGCTCCAAATTGAATTATTTCAAAGCTAAGGTGGGGAAGGGTCAAAATAATCTCATAAAATAGAATTTAGACAAGTTTAGGTTCCTATTTTAACCTTATCATTTAGATTCAACATTAAGTTAAATAATTTTACTTTTATTGTGTCTTCTTGTGTTCTTATACTATAAGGTTAATAAACATACTATAAAAAGCCAAAAGAACCCCAAGTTGTTTATTATTAATATATGTATCCTTATATAAGTCATTTGGCGGAACATTAGATTTTTAGGAATAAAATAACAATTAATAATATAATATTCTGTTTAAAAACAATTTTATGTCAATTTTGACAATATTTTGTAATTGATTTTTGTGAAAATCATAACAGAATGATTAGTTCGAAAAAAGTTATTTAAATCAATACTAACATGTCATATTAACATAGAATATTAGTGGAATTCATAAAAAGTCTCAAATTACATTTCTGTTGGTATTTATAACATCAATTATGTCATTATTTCATTAATAAGATAATTACTGCATCATCTTTGTATCATAAATATATTAAATTATATAATGCCTATAAATTAAAAATAAAATATTTTTATGTAGGAAATATTTTTAGATTTATAATTAATATTCATAGTCGAATTTATCTTATGTATAACTCTATATTAAAAATGATATACTTATTAAACATTGATTTTAACTATTTTAACCCTTCTTTAAATAAATTAATAATAAATGTCCTAATCTAATCCAACTGGGCATAAATGGTCATATTTTTTTCCTAAGGTTGTTTTGGGTCGAATTAAACTTATCCAATAGAATTAGGATATGTGTTAGGGTAATAATAATAACATTTTTACACTTAATTACCCTATTTACTTGTAACCGTGGTAAAAAAAGAGTAAAAAGTTACTATTCACCAAAAATTATTTTCATCTCATTGAACCACATTTTACTTACTGAAATCAACTGTTTCTCTCGTATTTTTGAAATTCCACTCACTGAAGTGGTAAAATTATGTTTTATGAAAAATTCATTTTTTTTAACTACCACTTAGTGGTTCACTATTAATCAAAAAATGATAGTTTCTAGAAAAATTCCAAAAATTAGGCCTAAGCTATATTTGATATTATGAACTGAAAAATGATTTATATTTAACCAAATTCAAAACATATCAGTTGCATTACTTAATTTAAAAATAAATTCCCGTCGTCAAAACAAATAGCGTGTTCTTAAGAGATAATAACTATCAAAATATGGACACTTGTTTATGTCTGGTTTAAAAGTGAAATTACATCCAATGACCACCATTGTATTAAATTGTAAAAATATATTCTAAATATACATTAAAACCACTCAAATTAATAACTTATCACTATTAATTATTTTGATTAAATAGGTTGTTTTTAATTAAAATTTAGTAATTTTCACTGTTCATCGGAAAATGATAGTTATCCGAAAAGTACCAAAATTTCACCCTAAGCTAATTTCGATATTCCGAATCCCAAAATGAAGTCCATTTTGAAAAATAAAATTTAAAAAATTTCAAAACGTGGTTATCACTATTCATAACGGCTAGTTTTAATAATATTTTAATAGCATATTGTTGTTTAGTAAAACTCGTTATTGCATACTACACACTCTATCGAGGAAGGTCGTGATTGCGTGTA
This sequence comes from Viscum album, assembly GCA_963277665.1. Lineage (NCBI taxonomy): Eukaryota > Viridiplantae > Streptophyta > Magnoliopsida > Santalales > Viscaceae > Viscum > Viscum album. The sequence continues at coordinate 367,783,591 of OY728158.1, read as the reverse complement.
ATGCAAGGCAAGTCAAGGATGCATGTTGTGCAAGCTCCTTTTTGTGTAGCGTTCAACACAAGAAATAAATGAAATTAAATTGAAAATTTTTCATAAAATCTCGGGGTGTTACATTCTACCCCCCTTAAAATGAATTTCGCTCTCGAAATTCGTCGGGGTTATAAATTGTTTACTACTAGAAAGTTTCCTTAATAAAAACCCACATCATAAAAATGAAAACCAATACATGGATTTAAAAACTAAATTATGAAACATAACGGTTACCCAAATTAACTAATCACTGGATTTCCACATAGGAGAACATATGTGAAAATATTGATATGGAAGAGAAATCTTACAATCATGTTCTGATGGAGGGTGGTCGAGAACATGGCTATGGAAAAGCCAGCAATCACAAAGCCATAAATTTGTGACGATCTAAAGTATCATCTGATTCATCAGATATAAGATTACTAGGACAACATTTTTGGTTTTCAAGAACATTTCCTTAAAGTTGATGAAATTGGAATTAGAAGAAATTCTTTCTTGATTTTGGTATAGTCTCACCGTTGGTCATTCATTGGACAATTTCCCCTTCAGATCTTAAATAAATAAAGTTGAATTTATTATTCGTGAAGTGTTAATAGATCATGTGATAGAATGATGGGCCATTCCATCTATTTCAAACAAAAGGTTAGAAAAAGTTATCAATTATACATAAGTCCATCTATGGTGAGGATAATCATATACGATTCCAAAAATGAACTTATACATCATATATCATACCGCGTAATAAAATAAAACTAGTTTCTACTAACCAGGGACTTCTTGTAGGACAGTGGTAGGAAATAAAGGCGAGTCGCACTTCGGTTGTGGGTTCAATTCCCACATCCTTGTCTGACGCGATGGGTTGTTTCCCATCCTGTAGGTTGTTCTTTTTCTAAAGCTATATTACTATAACATCCCATCAATAATATCGAAAAAAGTTCTATCCTAACTTATGTCCAACATAATCCATTGCAATCTAAAATACTTCTGTCCAAGCTCATAGTATAAAGAAAATGATTACTTGAAATGTCACATAACAATCACATGAATGCCATCATTCATCCCCCATATATCATAAGATATATTTTGTTGGTCAAATTACAAACATGTGAATACCTTAATCATGTATTCTCTTTTAGAATGAATACCCATTGAATCTTAGTGAAAACATGAGTGCTATTAAAAGTTAACTCCTTCCAGATACCAAAATCCAAATACTCTATATACTCAAACCATGATATAACCTTCTCCTTTTATCAGTCATGAGCTCATGAATACTATCAAACATTTAATTTTCTCATTATCCCTTCATTATGTGCATATCATCTATATTCTAAAAATATCTGAATAACCTGTAATGGATATAGGTACCATTAATCATACACTTTCAAAACTCAAGGAAAGAAAACAGTGTAACAATCCTTAGATGTCTCTTTATTCCAAAGTCACATGAGATTACTTATACAACATTACACTTGATAAACATGTAATCATTACACTACCTTCTTAAACCATTGATCGAGCTTCAAAAATTCTTTCATCTCACATATCATTTGTAGTCTCTTCATCATCATCAACATAAATACTACCCATATGGCCATACCGATTCTCTTCATGAGACTTTTCCTTAGGGGAATTGGTTTGTATAATGCCCGTACATTCCACATTTAAAACATTTAGCCATTGTTTAAGTCGTAGCAATACCATTATCCTCATCCATGGTGTTAACTGAACCTTTTCGTTTGCACTTACTGTCATTGTGTCCTTCTTTTCCACACCCAAAGCATCTTTCAGTTCCCTTGAAACAATCTCCTCGATTCCTCTTCCCACATGATTTACATGAGAGAAATTGAACTTTCTTTCCCCTATGATCATCATGAAAATCCATCTTTCTCTTATTATCTGAGTCAGGAATCATACCAAAGTTGAGATTAATGATCATATTATGAGATTGAAGATTAGGAATAATAATGATGTTTGGACTTCCAAATCCCGTTTCATTTGGTTTCTCAAGAATAATATCATTCCATTGTCCGTCATATCTTCCATTATCATGAATCTTATTGTTTCCAGCCATTTTCTAAAACCCAAAAAGAATAGTGTGAGAGGAAAAAATAATGATAGCGAAAACAACATAGTAAAGGGGGAGCACCCTGAATATCTAACATATTAGGTTAAATTATAATATCGTTACTGTAGTTCTAGGACTATATCCTATACATATACTTACCCTTAGGGACATCCCTAGACATACCTTAGAAATAACTCTAGGGATCTCACTAATGTTTTTGCATTCTAGTTTCCAAAGGTTGACTAAACCTTTCATTTGATACCAACTATAGAGACCCGAAACTTTACGTACATGGACATTATATTACTTTTGTGGAATACTTAGTAAATAACAAAAACACACACACAAGGACCGTAATAGTTTAGTGTCTTTGGAAAGTCGGAATATAATCTTCTAATAATGGTGAAAGATCTTCAACATCTCCTATAAAGATCTTCCTTTTTTTACCTAAAACCATTCTTTATATCCTAGTGAAAAGAAAAAAAGGGTGAGCTCAAATTTTCAGTAAGGGTAAACAAAATAAATATCAATCACATCATATACATAAGAGCATAACTTTTGGAAATCTTAACCTGCAAAAGAAATCGTAATTTCATATCATTGGATATATCATAATAGTGAAATGTAAAATCAATAATCATAACTTAAAACATGAAACGTTGTGGAATACACACATAATCATAGAGAATCATTTCTTATTAGGCAATGCTCATTGCCAAGACTACCTTAGTGGACAAAGTCCATTTCTGAACCGAGTTCACTACCTGTTTCAGTCCGGTTTCACTGAACCGGTTTAACCTGCCGTTCCAGCCATGTCTATCTCATGAGATATAAAATCTTTACCCAATGCATTGGAGGGAGAAATAGGTCCCACCCATCTCATAATGATACCATTCTCACTTGTGCCATAAAATCATAAACCATACATCATAGCATAACCCATGTAATAATAATGGGAATCTTTAAACATCGTGACGTTATAAAACAATTCATATAAGATAAAATAATTCATAAAAAAATACTTCCATCACAACATAATCAAATCCATGTAACAATAGGGACAGAAACAGAACCCTTTATTATCTTAGATGGAAAATAATTTTGATAAAACACTTGGACTCCATTCTTGAGGAAAATATCTTTTCTACTTCAAAAACATTTTTTCTTTCTTAACGTGTCATACAATTTTAAACTAAAATAAGTTGATTAAAAATAAACTAGAAAACTTTTCAAGGAATCATCTTGGAAATAATGTTTTAAAAATCCATTCATGCCGTATAAGTTAGAAAAAAATTCTTCTCGTACTTTTGTCGGAAAAGTCAAAAGGCACCTCGTACGAAAAACGACAAAAGATTCATTTCATATCTTTTACTAAAAACTCACCGAAGGGTAAAATTGGATTTAAAAAATTATAGGTGGATGGAAATAATATTACATATTGAGGAAACATGTATGTGGATGATAAAATACACCCAATTAAATACCAAAGTATAAACAATCTCGGATAAAATGAGATTGTGATATTTTCCCTTACCTTAGGTCCGACTTGCTTCGTAAGTATCTGAACCTCTTGTATAATGATTTAAATAATGTCATTGACTTATTACATAATCATACTCATTATTATTATATCATATATGGTTCACTTATGGCTTTATATTACTTATTTTTTGTAAATTCCATGTTAAATAGAGTTTTGGGTAAAATAGTTTCATTTGTCATCCGTGTTTTGACATGTAATTATTCACATGATTTCTGAGATCATAATTACATAATTCCAAAATATAAAACATTATTTATACATAATATATATTCAGAATATACATATATATTATAGATCAATAAATAGAAAGAAATACACCGTTCATGGAGACGGTAGGTCGTACGGACGCATGAATGCTGTTTTCGTTTCCTTATTCAGTTGAATGGAATTAAGTAGATGACATACATATATATACACATAAATCCAGTATCATTATTATGTCATATATTTCTTGATTACTTATTATATATACTTTATAATCATTCATGAATGGTTAACGTGGAGAATGAATCTCATCGCGTCGTGGAGACGGTAGTCCGTACGTACGCACGAGCGATGATAGCGTTATCATGATCATGGAATTGTATTGGAGTGTATGTATACTATTTCAGAATCAATATAACTTTACAATAATCATATATAGTTATTATTTACACCATTATACCTATCCAAGTAAGGTGTTGGTGGGAAATAGATTACACCACGGCGTGGAGACAGTATTCCGTACGTACGCACGCGCGGTGATTTCATTTTCCGTAGGATGGATAGATGGTGAAATAGGTTTCTTTAATAAATATAATAACATATAATTATATGAGTGACACTGATGTTATTAATTCATAATGAAACAACCTAAGAATAAGAAGTGGAAGAAGAAATAATGTTGAAAGAATCGGTAATGGACATTACCTCTACTTTAAAGCGCCTCATTGAGTCCTCCTCTTAGGGCACTAAAATTGGTCTTTGAAGAAGACCAGGACCTCTATGATGTTTCTATGGAAGTGGAGAAGATAAATTTTGAGGGTTTGGCCGAGCATGAAGGCTCAAAGTGATGTGAGGAAGAGAGGGAGGAGGTGCCTTTTTATAAGGGAGGAGAGGGGCTCTTTTGAAAAAACTAAAAATATTATTTTATTATAAATCCAAATTCGGTTTTAAATAGCTCCAAATTTATTTATTTATAAGCTAAGGTGGGGATGGGTCTATATTCTCTCATAAAATATAATTTAGTGAAGTTTAGGTTCATATTTTAACCTCATCATTTAGATTTAACATTAAGTTAAATAATTTTAATTTTACCATGTCATCTTGTGTTCTTATACATTAAGGTTAATAAACTTACTATAAAAAGCCAAACGAACCCCAAGTTGTTTATTATTAATATATATATATCCATATATAAGTCATTTGACCGAACCGTAGATTTTTAAGAATAAAATAACAATTAATAATATAATATTTGTTTTAAAAACTATTTTATGTCAATTTTGACACTATTTTGTAATTTATTTCTATGAAAATCATAACAGAATGATTAGTTCTTAAAACGTTAATTAAATAAATACTAACATGTCATATTAACATATATAATTAGTTGAATTCATAAAAGTCTCAAAACTACATTTATTTTTGTATTTATAATATCAATTATGTCAATATTTCATTAATAAGATAATTACTGCATCATCATTGTGTCATAAAGAACATATACTATTTAATGTCTAAAAATTAAAAATAAAATATCATTATGTAGGAAATATTTTTCTATTTTTAATGAATACTTATAGTCTAATTTATCTTATCTATAACCCTATATTAAAAATGATATACTTATTAATCATTGATTTTAACTATTTTAACCCTTCATTAAATAAATTAATAATAAATGTCCTAATCTAATCTAAGTGGGACTAAATGATCATATTTTATTCCTAAGGTTGTTTTTGGTCGAATTAAACTTATCCAATAGAATTAGTACATGTGTTAGGGTAATAATAATTACATTTTTACCCTTAATTACCCTATTTACTTTAAACCGTGGTAAAAAAAATTAAAAAGTTAATATTCACCAAAAATTACTTTCATCTCATTGAACAACATTTTACTTACTGACATCAACCGTGTCTCTCGGTTTTTTGAAATTCCACTCACAGAAGTGGTAAAATTATGTTTTATGAAAAATTCATTTTTTTAATACCACTTAGTGGTTTCACTATTCATCAAAAAATGAAAGTTTCCAGAAAAATACCAAAAATTAATCCTAAGCTATATTTGATATTATGAACTTAAAAATGATGTCTATTTTACCAAATTCAAAACATATCAGTTGCATTACATAATTTAAAAATTAATTCTCATCGTCAAAACAAATAGCGTGTTCTTAAGAGATCATAACAATCAAAAGATTGACACTTGTTTATGTCTGGTTTAAATGTGAAATTACATCCAATGAACAAAATTTTATTAAATTGAAAAAATATATTCAAAATATACTTTAAAACCACTCAAATTAATAATTTATCAATATTAATTATTTCGATTAAAAAGGTTGTTTTTAATTAAAATTTAGTAATTTTCATTATTCATCAGAAATATAAAGTTATCGGAAAAGTACCAAAATATCACCCTAAGCTAATTTAGATATTCCAAATCCAAAAATGAATTCCATTTCGAAAAATAAAATTTACAAAATTTCAAAAAGTGGTTATTACTATTCATAATGGCTAGTTTTAATAATATTTAATAGCATATTGTTGTTTAGTGAAACTCATTATTGCGTACTACACACGCTATCGAGGATGGTCGCGATTGCGTTTAATGAAAGGAAAGTCAATGATGCATGTTGTGCAAGCACCTTTTGGTGTAGCATACAACACAAGAAATTAATTAAATTAAAAAGAATATTTTTCATAAAATCTCGCGGTGTTACAAAATTGATATATTTTCCATCCTACATTATTGAAAATTTACTTCCAATTCGATGTTTTTTGTACTCCCATATAAAATGTTTGTATTATAGTTGTGGAATAATTCCACTACAAGAATCCTATTTTTCTTGAGTCATGGATTTATTTTTTCTCTTTAGTCATGAAAAAGTTTCGCTTGACACATGTTCATAGGCACAGGTACATGAATCACTATGAGAATACATATTCATGATTGGGATACAATGGTAAGGTTATTATGTCTATATATGGTGCTGGTTTGGAGGAAATTATCCAAATTTGTGTTTTTATTTACAGAAATAGAAATTCTATGGTATATCAGTTTGGATCACTTGAGGGTGGTGAATCAAATGGGATAGAAATTATTGATGGTCTCACAGACAACCCAATGATTATAAATAAAATATAAAATGTTGTTAATTTAAATAATGAGGCATATATGTTAATCCATTATTTGAGAGGTTTAAACATATATTGTAGGTTGAGAAGTGATTTTTAGGTAGTGTGTGAAACGTGGCCCATGGGAATGAATATATATGTTGCTATTGAGGAATATATTAAGGAGTTAGGGAGAAGTGCGGATGAAGATAAACATAATGGTGTTTTATAGGCAACATGTGAGGATGATGCAATGGTATGTATAACCATTGGAGGAAGATGAGTCCAGATAAATTAAAAGGTATAGAGAAAACATGAAGTAGTAACTCAACTATTAATAATAGTAATAATTATAATTATATAGAGGTTGAATATTAGGTTCATTGAGAATGGGATTAAATACAAGAACAAATGTGCATCAAAACCCTAATACTAGTAGAGAAATTCTATAGAGGACAATGATTTTATTGTAAAGATTATGATAATGAGATATCTAGCTAAGTTTGTGTGGATAGTGTCAATGGAGTGAATGTATGAAGCCTATAAAACCTAAGGATGAAAAATGGGTAGAATGGAAAGGGGGATTTGGGGATATGCATTGTGTTAAATTGAATGAGGTATAAAGAATGTAAGGAATACTCTCAGTAACCTAATCCAATGGAAACTTGCTCAGCCAAAAAGATTATGTTTATTGTTAGTAAACCCATGTATCATGGCTAGGAAGGAAAGAAGAGTTCAAATAATCATAGTAAAAATCCAATAATGGATTGGGGTGATTCCAAAGAACAAGAATACGGTGGTTGTAAAATGGAATATCAAATTTAGGAATAGGATATAACTAATAGTATGGTCAGGGAAATAGATAAGGATGATGGGGGAAAAGGGGAGGTATGGGAGATTATTATTCCTTTCAATGAAGAAATGTTAGACGAGACATCAAATATAAATCCTACATACGAGGAGTACCACAACATGAAAGAGATGATGATACAAGTGTACAACAATAAATGATATTGTGTAAAGATAAATAATCATGATTACATTTTGATTTTTGGCTTCAACAAAAGGACGATTATTGTGGAAGCATATATCCAATCTTTGGACAAGACAACCTATATTTCTTTGGACCACATCTAGGATATCCCTGACACCATGAACACTCATCTTAAATATAGGTTGAACAAAGGTAAGGTTTATATTATATGTAAACTCCATTTCAATGATTCAATGATTTATTAGGGTGTCTTTTTATTACATGTTCATAACATGAATGGTTTCCTACTTTTTCAGTAAATATTATTTGCGTAATAAAAATTTAATTTTCACTTAGCAGACGAAGACGATATGAAATAAATTATAAAATATTAAATGAATATATATTAAAATTAATTAATAATAAATTATGATAAATTTAATTAACATTATTAAAGGAAAAATAATATTTAAAAATTGAAAAAATGATCAAAATTTAATAAAAAATTGAAGATGCAATAAAAATATTAAAAAATTAATGAGTTTAATTAATTATAAAAATTATTAAAAATGAAAATAAATATATTTCAAAATTAAATGAATAAATTTTAAATATCTACATTATAACCATATAAGAAACTATAAGTGTTAATGAATAAATAACTATAAATAAATATTAAAAATAATGAAATTACCACAATATTAAAATACTAAATATTAGAACCAAATAAATTATAATGAAATGTAAAAAAAATATAAATAGTTTTAAATAAATAAAACAAAATAATATTATTTGAATAAATTTTAAAAAAGGGTGAAATTAGTAATTAAAATTATTTTACACCATATAAATGTTAATAAATGAATATTTTTTGTTAATTATATAAATTATTAACAAATGTAACAATGAAAATATGATAATATGAAAATGAATAACTATTATTTATATAAATTAAAAACATATTAAAATCATTAAATATAAATTAATAATCATATATAAATAAATATTAATATAGAAAAAATTGCAAAAACATTAATAATGACACATTGAATAAGAATAAATTTAAAAACAATTAAAAAACATTAGATTATTAATGATTAGACCTCATTTAAATGAATAAAACTGAAAACATATTTAAAATTATTAAATTGTATATTTTTAATAATAATATCAAAAATGAATAAACAGATTAAAAACATAAAATCAATTTAGAATATAAATATTACAGAATACAAAAATGAAATATAAATATTACATTTCACTATCATTTCAATAAATAAATAAAATTTAACATATTTTCAATGTGGTGATATTTAAAAATAATTAAATAAAATTACAATTCATTATAAAAAATCCAAAAAAAATATAGCATGACATTTTCAACAATTAAACTCAACAAACACTATATTCATGCAATAAAACAAAAAATTTTCTATAACTGTACATAAAAAATTAAAAAAATATATGAATTTAATATAATATATATGTGATAAATTATATTTTCAATTAATATTTATTCCAACGATACCATCAATTGTCATATTAATTTTATTATTAATTCTTGTATTTTAAATTTTAAATTTGATAATATTTATTACATGTACCATTAATAAGTAATTATATTCTGAAATTTTAATTACATTTATATTAAATAATTTAAGTATATAATATTGTTAATTACATTATATATTAATGATATTATTAGCTACTAAATATTTTTAATATGTAAATTTTTTTTAAAAAAGTTACATCATTAAAAAAATTAACATTTTTAAATTGGAAACATGCACTTTGATAATAATAAGAACATTATGTGTCAGATTAATGTGTGTTCAATTATTACACATTTTGAATTATTTTTGATTCATTTTTCAAATGTTTGAAAATAATTTTAACTCATTTACTCTATTTTGAAAATCATCAATATGTTATAAACTTAAATTAATACTTTGTGTTGAAAATAACTAGTTGGAGTCATACTGGCCACATCATGTGTTGGATTGACAAGGAGTTGATTTCTACATGTCAAAAATGAATTATGAACCCCATTTCAAAAAATTTAAAATAATTGGAGGTCATTTACTAATTTTTTATAATTTCATGTTCATTATAAAATAAAATAAAACATTTATATTTAAAAAACAAACTATATGTCATAACAACAATAACATATGTTGGGTAGAAATTTTATTGACACATATACATCGAGAATGAATTATGTATCATTGTCATAATTTTTGAAAATAATTTATGTTTATTTGCTCAGTTTATGATATATGATGTATGTTTTAAACAAAAACTACAATTTTAGAATGAAAAAATAGCATTGAGTCATACAAACCACATTGGGTGTTAGATTAATGTATAGTTGTTAACATTTATATCAAATGAATTATGGATTCTTCAACTATTTTTTTAAAATATTCACTGATTTGTTTGGGTATTTTTTCAATGTAATGTTCAATTTAAACTAAAATAACACTTTTAAATTGAATGAACTAAATTAGTGTCATGTTGGACACATCGTGTGTCAGATTGGAATACAGCTGATTCAATCATGTCATTTTTGAATTTTATAATGTTTTCATCATGTTTAAAAACAATCAATGGTCATTTTTATAATAATGGCTATGGGATGCATGTTTTAAACTAATGTAATACTTTTATATTGAATACATGCATATTGATCATTACAGACGATATAACGAGTCTAATTGACATGTATTCCACTACTATACATCTTATATTTATTAAGGTTTTGTGATTATTTTTTAATATAATTTGTCAAATTTTCAAGTGTTTGGCTATGTAAAACATGTTTTAAAATAAAATAAAACATTTCTATTTAAAACACATATTTTTATTCATATTTAGAAAATATTGTTTCTATTTTATTTTTTATCAATTAAAACTCATCCCAAATTAATTATGGATCATTTTATAAAACATTGAAAATAACTCAATCTAATTTTCCTGGTTTTGACAATGTGACAAATGTTTTAAGATAAATTGATTGTTTTATACTGAATACATTACCTTTGAGTTTTAAATGACAAATCGTGTGTCAGATTGATGTGTGATGAATTTATACAGATCAAAAATTAAATTTGGATAGATGTACTAATGTTTTATGAAAATCCGAGCTCATTTGTATGTTTTTGATATGTGACATGTGTTTTAAAATAAAATTAAACTTTTATATTGAAAAAATAAACCTTAATTCATATTGGCCCATAATTCATTGGATTAACATGTGAATGATTTATAAATTTCTCAAATGATATATTGACCTTTTTCATAATGTTTTAAAACAACCCTAGGTCATTTTATATTTTGATTCTTTGTGACATGTGTATTAAACAAAAATTACACTTCATTATTGAAAACATGAACTGTGAGTTTTATAAACCACATCATGTCCCTGGTTGACATGTATTCAATTTATATCATTCTCAGAATAATTTTGGATCTTTTTCATAATGTTATAATACATGCATTGTATTCACTATTTGGGATATGTTAGGCATGTTTTTTAACTAGAATACCAATTTATATTGAAAATTTTAAGTTTAAGTCCTACCAAATACAATATGTGTTGGATTGATGTGAGGTCAATTCCTACAAAGAAAACATTAACTATTTTTCATTTTCATAATGTTTGATAAAAATTATTGTTTTTTTCTCAATTTTTGTATTATGATGATCATTTTAAACAAAAATCACACATTTCTATTGAAAACACACACTTGTTTTGATACTAGACACATCATGTATTATTTTAATATTTGATCCATTATTACATGACAAAAATGAATCCTGGATCATTTTCATAATCATTCAAGATAATAAGAACTTGTTAATATGGTTTTTTCTATTTTATTCCTATTTTATACTAAAATTACACATATTAACCTAAAATTTGTGTAATACGAGACAAATCATGGGTTATATTTATGTAAATTCCATTATTACACATCAAAAATGAAATTTGAATTCTTTCCATATGGATTGAAAAGAATCAGATATTAATTTATTATTTTTTTCTATGTAACGTGTTGTATAATCTAACAAACACTTTTATATATAATACACATAATTATAGTCATACCCAGCAAGTAATTTGTTATCATGACATGTATCCAATTCATATGTTCCACACATAAAATATGTATTGTAATCATACGGGTTGAAAGAAATTTTGAGATTGTTCAGTTATTTAGGATAAGTGATGCACGTTTTCAACTAAAATGAGTATTTTATATTAAAAACCTTTACATTATGTTATTTTGGACAGATAATGTCTTGGATTGAAATTTAGTCAATTCAAACACACGAATGAGGAATTATAAGTCATTTTCATGAACTATCAAGACAATATAAATCTATAATGTTATTTTTTGTTATGATTTGTGTTTTTTTAGAAAAAAGAAAATTATAAGGACAAAAAGATTCAAATTGATTCAAAACGTCCACATCATGTTTCAAATTGATGTGAGATAAATTTCTATACATTAAAAATAAATAATGGATTATTTTTCTAATGCATTAAAACTATTTGATATATTATACTATATTTTTAAAATATGATGTGTGTTTTAATACAAAATGGAACTTTCATATTGAAAACACACACATGGAATTATTCGGGTCACATCATGTTTTAGATGGAAATTCAGTCAATCCCTAGAAATCAAAAAATCAATACAGATTATTTTAATAAAGTTTTTGGAATGTTTGATATCATTTAGTTTTTTTTAATTACAAAATTTTTTGATTAAAATAATAAATTAAATGTAAAGATGTGAAATTTTAGTCAAAATGTCCCATTCATCTGTCAGGTGGATAGGCTTTTGATTCCTAGACATCCCACATGAATTATCGACCATTTTCTTAATGTCTAAAATAATGTATGATTGGGTTATCTGTATTGATAATTTAATTTTTATGTTAAATTAAAATGAATAATTTATTTTAAAATCACACACACTGATTCATACCAACAAAATTATGTGTAATAATGATGATCCTTGAATTCTTACTTTTAAAAAATAAAATAGGGATTGTTTTTCATATTTTTGAAAAAAATATGTTGTCGATTGTTATGTTTTAAAAAGGTGAGAATCATTTTAAATTAAAATGACAAATTTATTTTGAAAACAAAATCATTGAATCAATCTATCCACATCATATGTAATATTGATACGTTGTCTGAATATAAATTATAACCTTTTAATTAATGAATGTGCAAAAAAATTATAAAACAAAAGGATCATGGGGGACGAAAGTGATGAAGCCTGTGGGAATCCCCTAGAACAATCATACAACTATCAACTGGAAGAGAACCAATAGAATAAAAAAACATTACCTGTTATACTGGTTATGATTAGATGAAATATTATTTTCCAACATGTTACCCTCACACCATATATGTAGAACCAATATAGTATGAAAAAGAAGATCCCTATAACAGAGTATGAGTAAATTATATTCCTAGGGTAACTCATCTGACCATTCAAGGAATTAATGACAATATAATAATATTAATCAATAAGGGTAATATGAATATATATTTCTTCACATAATTTGAGTTCTTGAATCATCATTGATTCCTCTACCACCACCGAATTACCATTCCCATAGAAACAGGAGGAGACACAAGAACTGATCCTTTACCATTACGAACAACACCATCTCCTCGCATGATGCCTTTAACATAATAACGATACAAATATAATTTAATCCTATATACATGAGATAACTATCTCACCGAAACTCTATGAGACCTTCACCAAGAAACATCATCCTCGATTAAACTACTAGGTGACACAAATGATTGTTAAACCAAGGATATGTTATCATTTTTACTATTATTGACAATCTAAAAGTCTGTTACTGGGATCAGAAACCCAATAAAATAATTGTTAGAAAAGAAACCATGATAACATAAATTTTATTGAATCTCCCATAAAATCAAACGTGCAACGGTGATGAAAAATGACATTCCCTTCAAATCCACATCATCCATTTCCTGCAATTCCATAATAGCTACAAAAAATCATCTATAGATGTTACACATCTACTAAAATCTTGAAATAAAACAACCTAAACCCACAAATACAAAACCCAATCACATTTAAAAATAATGTGGAAAAAATATTAACATTTAGATTTAACACAATACTTTCATATTGATCTGAGAGGAATGATAAAATGTTTCATATTATCATTCGTAATAATAGATAAATGATGAATTATCCAATTATAGAAAATTAATTTTGAAAGAAAACCTTCACACTACAGTCTACTACTCATATTATCCGTGTCAGAGCCCGGATGAATTATGGCACAAAAATCAGTGCAAGAAAATTATACATATATTTATATACGAGATTAATTCCAAATAAACAAAAATAAATTATGGATCATTTCCATAAATTTTAATAGAAATAATTTTTTTATATGTTTTGACATTATGATATGTGTTTTAGAATAAATTACACTATAGAGATCAATATTCCACATAAAATATTAAACATCCAACCATCGTTAAACTTCATTCACATATAATTCCTTGATTTTAATTTGATCATTGGACTTTAATTTCATAAGGGAAATAATATTAGTATTTACATTATAATTAATTCAAATGTATTTGGGTGAATAAAATGTAAATGTGATGGAATTCATCACCAAATTTACTTCTTTATTAGAAATGTGACAATATAGCAGAACCCACAATACAAAAAAAAAAGGAGAGATAAGAGGCCTGAAGTGGTGAAGATTGAGGGAATCCACTCTAATTAGATTTAACCCATGAAGTTTCAATTTTATAATATAATGTTTCTATACCTGATCATTACCAGAGAAATCCATCGAAGCCAGATGATCCTCCACCTGTTTACCCTCATTTCAGGAGTGACTTATTCTGATCTTATTGGTGATCATGATTTTTCCCTTTCTAATAATATTGATAATAGACCATGGGGGAGTGAAAATATCATTCAGGATGTTGTGACGAATATTAGAGTCCATTTCAACATTAGATAACGTTAACTCATTCTGATTTGAAGGAATTCATCTTGAAATTTCCTCATGTATATGGAGGTGATTATAACAGAGCCGATAGACTTTTTACAAACACATAAAAAGATAGTAAGAGAGAAAATGATAATGATAATTATATAAGCATAGAATTACCTTCCCGAGAATTTTGTAATATGAAATCCGGTTTTTAGGTTAAAAGATCCTTTAACCATTTCCCCCTCTCTATTATCTTTACAATATCCTCATTTTACAATCTCTTGTGAGAAAAAATTGCTTCATGCAGTCTAATATAACTACGAAATTTTGAATACTCTACCCCTACAGGAAACATCTATTTGATAAATCACTAAAATAATTCTTTCTTTCCAACTTTATCACCAAATCAATTATAGTTTCCAAGAACCAAATATAACACCGAATGGAAGGATATTTTTGAATAATTGAAAAAAAATTCATTTCCATTTTGGTAGTGAAAATAAACCTTTTAGAATTTTTTTTTCAATTGTAGTAACAATTATATTATTGATGTTTTGAGATGTAGTTTTCGTAAATATATCATACATGTTTAATTTATGTTGGAATTAATCTATATATGCAGTTGTATTTGAATGTATCTAAAATTATTTCCCAATAACATGATGCATATTATAAAGATTATTTATCTGTTTCCCTCAGATGAAACATCCTTAATGAAAACATTCATACTATTTTCATCATGTGGAGGAATCTTATGTTGGAGAGTTTACTCCACTTTATAGCCCACTCAAAAGTGAAAAAAAGTATATGGTGGGGTTCAAATTTCAGTATATTAATTGGAGGGTAAAATCATATTTTTTTATGGTATTTAGAGAACTTAAATATTCAAAATAGTATATGAAATTTTTTTATTGACATTAATTTATATGTATTTTAATGATGATGTTTCAAATTCAAAATGTATCTCAATGGTCATAGCATGAAAAATATCGCATACTTAATTGGTAATCACATCAAATTGATGTCTAATATCATAATAACAGAACGTAATTTAATAACTATTCTCTAATTTTTATTATTATTTTTAGGCTGTAGAGTTTTATGTTATCATAATAGTATAAGGAAAATATAAACCAAAAAATAGGTATGAAATATTTTAATTGAGAATGTAATTAGATTGAAAAATTCCATGTTTTTGGATTGTAGTTAGTTGATGGTATATAATCCATAAAATTAATCACCTTCTCAATGCTCAATTTTTTCACATTAAATATAACTTTTTTTATCCCATTTACAATTAAAAAGAATCACTTAATGTCAAATTATCTAACTCATATAAATGTTCAATTATGAAGAAGTATGAAATATTCTCATAAATTAGAATTATATCCTTGGAACTGAATACATGAATCACTGGATCCATAATCATAACTGAACTTCTTTTCATCAAACTATATTCATGAAGTTCTGTCATATAGAATGAATAACAATTAATTATAAAACATGTTTTAGAGATAGCATTTAAATTCGGTCTCCTTGATATCAAATGAAGTTGTTAAGCAATATAATTGGGATTTGTATATAAAACCATATAAATATGATCATAAAACCTTCTTATATACTCTTGATTATGCGTCATTAATAACAATCATATATCCCTTGATGGATTCAAATGTCTAATAATTTTACTAGAGTATCCATCATTTGGAGAAAACTCTAAATCATTATTTTAAATTTAATTGTGTGTCTTATCATGCTTTATAAATGTTATTCTAACATAAAATGCCATGATATACTTGCTTCAATGGATTATATCATTACACATGTCTACCGTGAAGCCAACAAACTTGCTGATTTCCTTGAAAACATGGGGGCCTCTAGTGACACTTTCACCTATCATTCCAACGATCCTCGTGAGATGCTCCATTTACATTAAATATAATAATGTAAATTTATTTCCTTTAGACTTTGGTTACCCGAGTTTATTTTCTTTAGTTTTATGAAGCCCTGCTTCTTGATTTTTTTTAAAAAGGCTTCCACTATGATGAGATTTTGGGAGACCAATTATATCAAAAACTCATAGGTAATCAGTATAGAATTCTATTAATTAATCAAAAATACATTTTTTTTCAATAAAACCAACTAAATAAATTCAATTTATGATATACCCTTTGAAATATTCATATATCTTTTACCTTCTTGAGAAGTTGATCATGTATTAATTAGGATAATGTTGGACATTGTTATGTATTTCCATTGAATGATATCACCCAAGGTTGGAATTGATGTACTTAGGGTAAAATTTTATAATGTGCTAAAACACAGTATTCAATGAATGATTCAACCTAACTAAGTTTGTACCATCTAAAAAATAAGACACCCAAACATTCCATTAATATTATAGACATAAAATTTTTACAAGAATGAAATTTAATTTTCAACCTATGAAACATGGTTATCATTTGGAAATATTATATTCTATGAGCCTATATGACGTGGAACTTGTATCCAGCAACAATTTAAGATCCTCAATAAATGAATCAAAATGGATATAAATATCATTACCACGTTTTTTGTGTCCATATAAAAATATAGACAACATAATGTATTTGTGCATAATGCATGACCATGGTAGTAAGTTATAAATTCCAAACATAACATTACATGTAATGTGAGTAACACTTTTCACACAAATTGGATTTATTACATCTATGGATAACACAAGTCAAGGGTTTTTGTCTTATTTTCACATTTAGGATACTCATAATAAATTTTCATCTACTATGGAGTGTTATTTGGGTGTTATATTTTACCATCATCATTTTTTTACCTATATGCCTTGAAAACATCATAATGGTTTCTTGATTTTCATATATATTTATAAACATTTAAATGATAGGAAAATACCATACACAATTTGATGTAGTTGATTTTTATATTGTATCAATATTTTCATAACACAGTTGATGTTATGAGTGATTCATGATCCCTGAAAACAATAATCATTAACTTTTACATGAATGTATTTTCTTAGATATCATACCCATTGAACATTAAAATCACTATGTTCTATATATTTTACAAGGAAAATCATTTTCTACTGGTAACATATCAATCAGGTGACCAAATAAATCAATGCATCTGGATTCACTCATTATCCATCGATCTTTAATATTATATAACATTAATACAACTGAAAATGTTGTATATTTTTTAAGACTCATAGAAATTGGGGTACTATAATTGATCTTTAGCTTCTCAAACAATACTTTACAGTCACGAAGGGCCTCTTGAATTTTTATATTCATTTATTACTTATGATATCTATCACCAGTTACACTAGAAATCCTATCAAGTAATTCAAAAATCACAATATCATACTAGTTAGTATGTACATTATTTTCTATCAATGTTTAGTAAAAAATATATATATTCGATCTATACAATGTCAAATAAAATATTCTTGAAACTTTTTTGAGTAAATTCATATGGAATAAAAATAACATAAAAATGGATAAATGATTCAGAAGGGTCATATTCATGTTCTATTCCAATCATGATGAACATTTTTCCACCATTCTCATACTCTTTTTCATAATTAAAAAATCTATCCAGTTTTGATCCATATCCATACTATTTTTTCAATAATTTTATTTTCATTAAAAAACAAATCAATACATCTATGATATTAAACATAAACAGAAATGTTGATAGATACATTGATGAAATGTGATAGTTTAACTATGAAAAAATATTATATTCACATTGGACACTCAATGAAGAAATAAAAAAAATTTCTAATGATATAATGATAGAGTTCATTGAAATTTGAATATTACACTATTTATGAGAATGTTTCACACTAATAATTACCACCATGATGATATTTTCCCCTTTGGTAAATTGTAATATTGATTGTATAATAATTATCATAATTGACTACAAATGTTGAATGAATCTCATCGTGCAAAAGTTTTTGGTGATGATTCTTAACATGTTTTATTTTTAAAAAATGTTAACATGAAAAGTAACATCCAATGATGGTTGTTGGGTTATATGTTCCCTAATAGAAGGAATAAATATTATAACACTCATAATGTGTCATTCAAGATACATTTAGTTATTTTTTTCTAATAAAATGTGTCAAATTATATGTTTTGAAATTTTTTTGTAGTGGTTGAAATAATATATGGAATGGAGTGTGTTATATCTATAATGTTACGAAGATTATAATTATATTTTTATCTTCTAAAAAACATAGAAATCAATAATTTTTAGTCACTAAATTATTATAGGCAAATAATTAATGTAAAATTATGAAAGATAATGTTATTTTTGGTTATAAAAAATAAAACATTATATATGGAAAAAATTATTTTTAT
This sequence comes from Viscum album, assembly GCA_963277665.1. Lineage (NCBI taxonomy): Eukaryota > Viridiplantae > Streptophyta > Magnoliopsida > Santalales > Viscaceae > Viscum > Viscum album. The sequence goes on along the minus strand of OY728158.1, from coordinate 367,764,255 downwards.
TCTTATATAATTGATTTAAGGTGACTATAAACAAATCCATTGGAAAAATTAAAAATACACAAAGAAGAACGAAAAATGTTGAAATAATGGAATAGCATGAAGGGAATATCATAAGTAAAAAAATGTGGAGGTTAAAGAGTGGAGTATTCCAAGGAGTTAGAGGGAGAGTGTTGATAAATATACAGTAACATGAGAGATTGAAAAACATGGGGGATGGGGTCCTCTTCTGGTGTTCGATTTAAATATGGTAATGCTTTTGTCAGTTCTTTTTAAAAAAACATTGATTATTACCCATATATATCACAACTAAAATGTAAATTGATGATAAATCCACTATTTATGATTACTAACACTTTTCACTGATAATGATGTTGTTTTATAATCATTTTATAGAAAAATATGATAAATATTGGATTTATAATTACATTATATTTTTGTTCCTTGAAAACATATATTTATCAACAATCGTTTGATAGAGCCGATAATGTTCCAGATTTCATATCCTTTGAGGTGATGCCTACTGGGCCCATCCATCCCCTTATAAACCTGGAGGGGCCTCTATCATACTTTTAGAAAATATAGCCTCTTCTTTTTCTCTATTATATATCTTATATTTTCATTCTTATTTCCATCATATATTGTGTATCCCAAAATTTCCACATTTGTTTGATGTCATCCTGATTATTTTTCTATCATCCTCAGAGTTCACTGATGCATCGTTGCTTCTGATCCAGTTGTTAGCATCATTATTCAAACAAATTCGTCCATCGATGAATTCATTTGACTGTTTTTAGATATTGGGGACTGTAGTAATGATTGGCAATGGATCATCTAAATAACTAAAACATCATGATTCTGTTCTTTTTGGAGAATTAATTGGTCTAGCATTGGTATAGTGTCCCACGCTTCTATATCAAATCTTTTTTCTTTATATTCATGTGGACTTATGAATTTCACAGGAAACGTGATACCATGAGTATTGTGATTTTAGATAATTTTCTAGAGAAACCTCATTATTTTCAAAATACATCAATTATTTAATTATTATATAATTTTAATGGTAGATATTTAGTTCTAATAGTATAAGGTGAACTATTTTGTATCCTATTTTTCTTGATATTTTTTATGAAATAGATGTTTTAAGAACAAAAGTAGAGAATGTATGGATTGTAGTTGAGGAAGAGATCTACAACATGAAAACTATTTATTTTGAGTTATTGATATATTTTTTCTATACAATCAAGAAAATATTTCAATTTTTGGATGTGCATATAAATGGGTTCATAAACTGGGTCAATAAGACATATGTAATATTTGGTTGCAGTGGTAATGGTAAGGTGTCTATTTTTGGTGTAGGTATAATGGAACTCGTTAAAATTTGTTTTTATATGGACTGAAGTAGTAATTCAGAGGTAGTTCAATTAAAATCACTTGAAGGTTGAGATTTAAATGGGAATTAACTTCTTACTAACCTCACAGTCAAATAGTTCACTCTGAATAAAATAGAAAAAAATTTCACCACCCAAAAGGATCCATGACTACTAATACATGATTTGAAATTAGTATACATATATGTTAGATTGAGATGTGATTCTGAGTGGGTGTATAAAATAGTGTTTAAGGAAATTTAAATAAATGCATCTAAGGAGGAATCCAATATAGAGGATGTGGGAATTGATGATGAAGATAAAGTCATGGAGGTGTTATATGTCGTAGGTGAGGAGTATGAATTGGTATGTATTACTAGTGGAGGAAGTTGGGGATGAGTGAATGCAACTAGTAGGGTGATGTTGAGAGAGACGTAGCTCGGTTTTTAATTTTAGAAATCACTTTGATGATCTGAAGAACGAATGTTTAGTTTTTGGAAAAGTGAATAAAATTCATGTTGTAATGGGTATCCAAATCCCAGTACTAGTAGTGAAAATTTCTAATGGACATATCCATTATTGGACAGATTAGAAAGATGATATATCTGGACATAATTTGGTGGAAATTCATGATGGAGTGCATGTAATAATCCTATATATCCCATAGAAGATAAAGGGGAATAAAATAATAATAGATTTAGTGGGTTTTATTTTGTTAAAGGTAATGATCTATAAGAGATGTAAGGACTAACTTCTGTTACCTAAATTGAGCAAATTAGGTTGTCCAAAATGAATAATGTGATGGATAGTAAACCCTCATCCAATGAATAGTAAGTAATGAAGAGTTCGAATCATTGTAGTGATAATTAGATAGTGGAGTGCAGTGAGTCCAATTAACAAGAATATGTTGGAGGTATAATCGATGATCAGATTTACAAACATGAGGTATCTAATTCTATAGACATGGTAGCTGATAAGGAGGATGGGGAAAAGGGGGAGTCATTTGATATTATAGTTTATTTCAATGATGAAATGTTAGAGGAGGCATCTGATATCCATATTACCATGGAAGATGAACAGATGATGAATTAGAGTATGATTCAAGTGGAAACTATTAAGTAATAGTTTGTATGGTTCAATGATTTAGAATGTATTTTGACAAATGGAATTTTAAAAAATAATGACTGGGGTGGATGAGTACATCCATACTGTAACGACCCAAACATTTATCAATGAAATTTATTCCTTATTATATTAATATCATAAGTATAATCATATAAATTTACAATATGAAACATAATGCCACATCCTAATTGAATGAACTACTAAATATTATGTGACTTTTAAACAATTTGTTTTTCATTTTTGTTATTTTCATTTTAAAAATTTGACATACACGGTTGCTATCAATAAGTTGTTTGGACTCCGACATAACAAACATAATTTATGGGTGAATTGTAACATACATTGATGAAAATTAATGATACCCCAATGAATATTAATATGTCTTTTATGAATACTAAATTATCCAAGTGAATAAAAACCTTACTATTGATTATATAAATAACATTTATCTATCCTATAAGTGACAATATGATTTAATTATATTATAGTGTTGGTATTTTTATTAATCATTAATATTTTATGAATAGTTTAATAATTTGAAGAAAAAATAATTTCATAAAATTTATTTAAAATCTATTATTTTTTTTATGATTAATATTGTCATTTTATGAGAACTTAATTAATTTTTCAAAGTGTTAAAAAATAGTTTCTTTAAAATTTTTCTTTTTTCAAGTAAATTATGACTTTAAATAAAAACTAAATTAAAGATATTTTCAACTCTTTCATTAAATATAGTTCATATTTTAATTATACACATTGAAAATGGATAGGTTAAATTTCTCATATTTTTCATAAATACCTTAATTTATGTCGAATAGTGAAATTTGATAATTTTAAAAATATGATAACTAAATGAATTTTAGTATCATGTTTGATCCATGGATGATGTAAATTCCCATTATATGAAAATCCATTCGTTATTTACTATATTTATTCATGAAATAATCAATTTTTCTTGACTTAGTAGAAATTAATTAATTACTGAATTGCATATTGAGAAAATAACCCTCCCCTCCACCAAAAATACCACCCCTCACAACCTCATTTCCTCACACCACTCAAGTTTAAAGAATTCTCCAAATATTGTAAAAATATATTCCTCATCACCTCACCCACGTTCAGGAGATCTGTTTCTCATCCAAATACCATGCCTAGGTTCCTTAAATAGTATCTTTAGTAGACAATTCAAGAGGTAATTCTTCTCTCTATTTTCTACCAATTTCCTTTCAAACTTCATTTCTTTCATTATAATATTTTCAGATTATCTTATTAAAATGTAATTATAATTATATTTTTATATATAATGGTATTATATCATTCATGAGGAACTTATACATTATTTTAGTGGGTCTTCTTTACCATTACTGGTAAAAAAATATATTAGAACCAGTGAAAAGATATTTTAAGTTATCCAATGTTTAGAACATGATAAATTCATCTTATCAGTATCTCATTTGGAAGGTGAATATGATAAATAATGGAACCATATCTCGAATAAATGGTAAAAGATGAAATTCAATCCATGGAATGGGATGGGTTCAAGAACATATTTTTCAATAAGTACATTCCTTGTATTCTTAAAAAAATGGTGGAGAAAGAGTTACTTCAACCTAATAACAAGAAAAATAAATTCATTTGTACATATGAAGAAAATTTTACAATACCTGAATTGTATGCATCTATAATAATTATCCTACCTGAGAGTAAAATTGATCACTTCTTTAGTGTCTTGAAACCAAGCGTATCAAGGGAATTTTCCATATGGGACAGTGATTGCTATTAAAAAATCCTTAAATGTATCTCACGGTTGATATTGATATTGTTTTAACCCATCAGTCCTATAGGTTTGATAGAATTGATATTGGAATTCATGAAAAAATTTAAGGACACTTTGAAATGAAGATGGGTTTTCAATTATTCTCAATGTGTGGAAATAAACATAAAATAAATAATATTATAAGGAATTGTAATTGTTTTAAGTGTGGAAAAGAAGGTCGTTGAGAATTTGAATGTCAAAGTGATGTAAAAAATATTCCTAATGATGAGAATAGATAAAAGTCTACAAAGAATAAACCTCTTACACATCAATATTATAAGTGTATGTAAATGGGACATTATTAAAACTAATTACCTAATCCATGGTTCATTGATGACGATCGATGTCAGCAAAATCGTAAGGCCAAATATGAAGGAATTTCACATACTATTTGTATTGGTGATGTGTAGTAGATAATGAAGTGGTGAAAGGTACTCATACCAAACACTTTAATGTATAAAATGTTTTATTTGATTTAGGATCCACCCAATCTTTTATTTCTAATGAATTTTCATATTCTATTGTTGTATCATGAATGTTGTATCATGCCATGTCAAATTGATAGTCATGTAATGAAAATTTTGTAGTCTATGGATGTCACGACCCACCCTCGGGGCCCGTGCCGTGACTACCCCAAGCCCACCTTCCATAGACCAGGGGCTGGCGACTAGCACCAAGGTGTAAATCCACATAAAAAGGGAAGGCATCGCCTTTGTAAAGTAAACAAGCACCACATATTAAGCAAGCGGAAAAGTAAACACTAATTATAAAAAGAGTACAACTGAAGTGCGGAAAAGTAAATGGGCCAGTATACAAACCAAAACTGAAAGTAAAGTACAACTCGAAAGGAAAAACAACAACTGTAAAGTAAAAGCCGCTACACCGAGCTGTCCACTAGAAATCCCACCTGAAGGGTGGGTACAGGTAGCTCCACTGCTCCTCAGGTCCCGCCGTTCGCTCCGAGCATGTTCCTCCCGGTGGTCCACCTCCAGGTACTGTCATGCTCAGCAAGCCTCAACCACGATCAACGTTTTCCGTCGTCTGCAACCAACACAACGTAGTGCGGGAATAGCCTGTGCAGGGGTGAGTATAAGCTACTCAGTAGGGACCCCGAGACCCCTGAAGGTCTCCCAAAATCCACAAAGGATAAACCACAAAGGAACGATACGATCACAAAGTAATAACCAACACTTCTTAGGTATATGACCATACATATACCTAAGTCATCAATTCCAATACGCTCCAAACTCCGAGCCCAAGTACAACTCAGTCCACACAGGAAAGTATACGTATTCCATACAGGAAAGAAAAACGAAATCCACAGAGGATTGCTCAACACAATCCACACAGGAAAGCAACATGATTCAGCTCACACAGGTATACTTCTTCGAATGACGATAGAGATGATCACTGATCCATCTAAGTCGTCGGACCCACAAAGGATCGATAGGTATTAACCCCCGCAAAGACCCACACAGGATCGGACCCACATAGGATTTAAAGGCGCTGGTTCACACAGGACTGCTGAGCACATACCCACACAGGATCGGACCCACATAGGATCGGTAGAACTGATCCACACAGGATCGCTGTGTGTTGTAGTCGTCGTCGTCTAATCCACTAAGGATCTCTTCACAGTCGTTTTCAAAGTCACATTAGCCGTCGCAGCCAGCTCTATGGTTCTCGCACACAGCAAGCTCGTTCGGGAGGGTCCGCTCCACGATCCGAGAGGCTGATACATCAACTGTCACAATGTCTAGAGTTGATGTATCTAAAAGTTCAGTATCGACAACAGGAACTCAACGCAACAGACGGCGCGTCAATCGGACGCCTGGTCTGAGAGTTATTGGCTTTTTCGTCCCAGGGGCCCAGTTGGTTTTTAAGGCAAAACCAACTCGACCGTACTCCACCTGCATCCAACCCTCGGTCGGAGTATGCCAAAAGATCCGTCTCACTAAGAGGAACTCAACAAAGCAGACGGCACGTCAATCAGACGTCCGTAGCTCAAGATATGAGCGTTTCCGCTCCGAGGTCCCGGTTAGTTTCGTGTACGAACCAACCCGGCCGAGCTCAATGTATTCCGAAACCTTGAGTGCGATATACTGAAACGACCGTCATGATCCAAGGATCGCATCGGCACTGACGGCGCATCGTTTGGAGGTCCGAAGCTCGAGTTATGGGCATTTGAATCCAAACCGTTCGATAATGGGGGTTTCGGGCTCGGGCCGTCCCGGCCCGAGACCCCCCGGTTGGCCGGACCCGGGTCGACCCGCCCCGGACTGGGTCGACCCAGCCCAGACAGGGTCGACCCGGCCCGGCACGGCCCGGCGCGGCCCGGCTAGGCGCGCCGGTTCGGCGCAAGGTAGCACGCTGGGCGCGCTCCCAGCTCGGCCGTAGGCCGAGCTGATTGGAAAAGGTGGGGTTGCCCGCCCCCTATGTGAAACCGGCCCCCCTCATTATGGGGGGATTCTTATTTGCTGGTCGGGGGATTAATTCCCCCCAGTTTTCCTCCCTTCCGGCCGGCTCGACCTGGCCGGCCGGTTCTTCGTCAACGAGACCGGCAAAGGCCGGTCCCCCTTCCAGCTTCCGACACCGGCGACCCGGCTGGTTGCCGGTCTTCTCGTTCCGCCGCGGCCGGGAACCGGCCGCGACCTTCGTCGTCCGGCGCAGTGTGACGGCACCGCGCCCCTCCGCCGCGGCCCCGTTCTGACAGCGGCGCCTTAGACTTCCATCGACGCGATGCTACGGCGTCGCGTCCTTGATATTTTCATTCCACGGCGCGACGCGACGGTGCCGCGCGTATCTTTTGCAATTACCGTCTGGTGCGATGACACCACGTTTCCTCGTATCAACCTCAAGAAACCATCACGAAAAACAAAGGAGGAGGGTCGGATGTGTTTGTGCGGTCCGACCCCCCTTGCGATATTCGATAACAAAAAGTGTTTTAATCCACGATCATCACCAAGTTTTTATTAATGAACACATAAATAAATAAACCCCTACCTCGGTTTCATGTGCGGAGAACGTCAACAAACCGTGGAAGACAAACGTCGCGGAGGTCGGGCGTCGTGGAAACCGAATGTCGTTTCCGTTGATGTCGAGGTGCGTCCGAAGAGGTACGTCATTGGAGAAGCTTCATAAGCTGATGGAGATAATCCGAGGAGGAAATAGCGTCTCCTTTCGTTGACACGGGAAGAAGATCGAAGATGTCGTGTCGTCGATCTTCAGAAACACACTGGCTACAAAGAAGAGAAGCGGCGTTCATCATCGGAGCTTAAGTGTTCTTCGTGTTCTTCGTCATGGTTGAAGAAGGTGGAGAGAGCTTCTCAAATCCTCTCAAGGTGGCAAAGGATACCAACCAAAATAAAATAATCTTAATGCTTATTTTATTTACACAACTAAACACTTGAATTTCAAAAGTTTGAAATTAAAACAACTGAACTCAATTAATAACCCATGTAGTCATGTTTAATTAAAGAGGAGTTATAGGGAGTTTAAAGGGAAGATGAAGTGTAATGGTTCATATGGGCCCCACCACACTTAATCCTCTCAAGGGAGGTTATGTGGATGTGGGTCCCATCCCTAACTCCCTTTGGGAGGTTATAACCAACTTGGATAAAAAAATAAAATTTGTTTCCACATTTTATTTTACTTCATTTTATATTCCCAAAAACTAACTCTTAACCCGCAATAAACGCAACCTCGGAAAAGGTCTCCTTAAGCGAATATCGGCGCTGTGAGTTCATCGGTGCCCTCAGAATTCGATTTCGGGAACCGGTTCAAAAGTTAGAAATTCCTGCTCGTTCGTTCACTGAACGTACACGATCCAAACTTCGGAAATTGATTCTGGGCACTCCATGCCTCGGAATCAGGTGCCGTCAGAAACCGCGCTCTTTTAAAATTCCAAAGAATATTAAGAAAAAAATTCCCTTGAATTTTACAGGTCTTTACATTACTCCCACCTCAAGGATTTTTTCCCCATAAAGATACATCACAACTGGGGAAACAAATGAGGGTACTGAGGATGCATCTGAGCCTCCCGCTCCCAAGTGCTCTCCTGGAGATTCTCGTGCTGCCATCTGACGCACACTAGAGGAATCGACCGTCCACATAGGACCCACACCCATCGATCCTCGATCTCCACCGGGACCTCCGTAATAGTCGACTCATCATCAACGTCAGGCCCCCCATGGTCAATGATGTGCGTCGGGTCGTGCACGTATCTCATCAGCTGAGATACGTGGAAGACGATGTGCACCCGGTGCGACTAAGGTGGTAGAGCCAGGCGATAAGCCACCTCGCCAATCCTGCTGAGGACCTGGAAGGGTCCGATGAAGCGCAAGGATAACTTGTCGCCTTGTCCAAATCTCCGTATACCACATCGAGTTGAGAACCGCAAGAAGATGTGGTCGCCATCCTCTAACTCTAGTGGCCTCCGCCTCCTGTCAGCATATGACTTCTGCCGGCTCTGAGCTGTCCTCATCCGCTCCTGGATGACCTGGACCTTCTCTGTCTTGGCCTGGACCATCTTCAGTCCCACAAGTGCTGACTCCCCAGGGTCTGTCCAGCACAAAGGAGATCTACAAGGTCGGTCGTACAATGCCTTGTATGGTGCCATCCTGATGGTGGAGTGGTAGCTGTTGTTGTACGCGAACTCCACCAAGGGTAGGTGGTCCTCCCAGCTGCGACCAAAGTCGAGGACACATGCGCGGAGCATGTCCTAGAGAGTTTGAATGGTCCTCTCCATATAACCATCCGTCTGAGGGTGAAAGGTTTTGCTCAGACGTAGCTGCGTCCCGAATGCCTCCTGTAATCTCTTCCAAAGCTGGGAAGTAAAGCGATCATCTCTATCGAAGATGATAGATGATGGCACACCGTGAAGCCGCACAATCTCCTGAACGTATAGACATCCCAATCTCTCCACTGTGCCCTGCTCTCTGATGGGTAAGAAGTGAGCCGACTTGGTGAGTGGGTCGACAATCACCCAGATGGAGTCGTGACCTCTGGAAGTGCGTGGAAGTCCAGTCACCAAGTCCATAGATAACCCGTCCCACTTCCACTCTGGAACCTCCAAGGGATGTACCAAGCCTGCTGGTACCTGGTGCTCAGCCTTCACCTGCTGGCAGGTGAGGCATTGAGAAACGAACTCTGCCACAACCTTCTTCATGCACGGCCACCAGTGCTGTCATCTGAGATCCTGGTACATCTTCACCACTCTAGGATGTACCGCCAAAGGAGAAGTGTGAAACTCTCTCAGCACCTCCTCTCGCAAAGTGACTGGTACCATGTTACGTCCTCTGAAAAAGATGTCGTGCTCTGCTCCAAGGGAGAAACCATCAGGTGCCTGTCCTGAGAATATCTGAGCACGCCACGTCTCATAGTCAGAGTCCTTACGTTGTGCCTCTCTGACCTGCTGCAGTAGTGGAGGGGTGACTGTGAGAGACTGAAGGAAGGATTCTCCATCTCTATCCACGAAGGATATCTGCAAAGAGGATAGCTGCTCCATTTCCTCCTCAAGTAGCGGAATGCCCATCCTCCTGCGGAAGGCATAGACTACCACGTTCCCCTTTCTAGGAGTATAGACTATCTCAATGTCATAGTCCTAGAGGAACTCCAGCCATCGCCGCTGTCTCAGGTTCAGTTCCTTCTGTGAGAAGATATACCTGAGACTCTGATGATCAGAAAAGACTGTAAAGCACTCGCGCATCTGGTAGTGTCACCATGTCTTCAGAGTGAAGACCACTGTTGCTAACTCCAGGCCATGGGTAGAGTAGTTCTGCTCATGCGGCCACAACTGTCATGATCCATAGGCGATCACTGCCTGCTCCTACATCATAACACATCCGAGTCCGGTCCATGATGAATCGCAGTAGACTACATACCCTTCTCCCTCCTCAGGCAACCTCAAGATAGGTGCGCTGGTCAATCTCTATCTCAGCTCCTGGAAGCTCTGCTGACATCTGTCTGACCATACAAAGGGTTTACCCTTCTTCGTTAAAGCTGAGAGTGGTGCCGCAACTCTAGAGAAGTCTGGCACGAATCTCTTGTAGTATCCAGCTAGTCCCAAGAAACATTGCACCTCCGTCACGCTCATGGGTGGCTCCCAAGCTAACACTGCCTTGATCTTCACAGGATCCACTGCAACTCCCGCCTTAGAGATGACGTGTCCCAAGAAGTGGACCTCACGTATCTATAACTGGCACTTTGAGAGCTTCCCATAAAGTCGTTGCTCTCGGAGTGTGTCTAGTACAACCTATAAGTGGTAGGTGTGCTCCTCATCAGTCGTTGAGTAGATCAAAATGTAATCGATGAAGACCGCGACAAATCGATCGAGGTATGGATGAAAGATATTGTTCATGAGGGCCATGAACACTGCTGGAGCATTGGTTACGCTGAAAGGCATAACAAAGAACTCATAGTGGCCATACCGACATCTGAAGGCCGTCTTCGGCACATCCTCATCTCTAACTTTGAGCTGATGATTTCCTGAACTGAGGTCTATCTTCGAGAACCACCGTTCTCCCTTGAGCTGATCAAAGAGGTCATCAATCCTCGGTAGCGGATACTTGTTCCTCACTGTTACCTGGTTCAGGCGACGATAGTCAACACAAAGTCGCAACACTGCTACAAACCTGAGCTATAGACACGGACCTATAGCCACGGTTTTATAGGTCCGTGGCTATATCTTTTATACTGCCACGGTTAATATTCTATCCGTGGCTATATCCAGCTGCTCCGTTTTTTTTTCAAACCCATCGGGCTCTTCTCCTCCCCCTCGCGATTCCTCACCGCGCCCTCCCCCTCCCCGACGCCTCCAGGCCGACACCTCCTCCGCGCTGCGCCCTCCTCGCCGACGCGCCCTCCTCGCCGCGCCTCCCCCTCCCCGGACTCACTCCTACGGAACCCTCCCCGACTCACTCCCCTCCCCCGACGCACTCCCCTCCCCGGACGACCGCGCCTCCCCCCTCCCCGGACGACATCGCCTCCCCCGACACCGACGGACACCCCTCCTCCCCCGACGCACTCCCCTCCTCCCGACGACCTCTCCTCCCCGGACGACCGTGCCTCCCCCGACGGACTCCCCTCCTCCCCCGACGGACTCCCCTCCTCCGGACGACCGCAACTCCCCTACTCCCGACGAAATCTCCTCCTCCGACGAACTCTCCTCCTCCCGACGACCTCATTGCCGGTATCTTTATCATTCCATTTTTTATCGCTTCAGTTTCACTGCAACCTATTTTTTAGGTTTCCCCATCATGGTGTCATAATGAGAGACGAAATGAATCAAATGTTTCTACAGTTTTCCTATGCCATTAAAAATTGAAATGTTGGGTTCCTAATGTTTATAGGGGGAAGATTCAAATCTACCCATTTGAGGTAAAGCATCTTCTCTAATTTTATTATCACGTTCCATTCCTCCATTTTTCTTTTTCAACCTTCATGCGGATGAATCCCTATCTCATATTTTCGTGCATTGCACCTTCACAATCAGACTATGGGAGTATGTACAGATTGTTTTCTGCTGCTGTCTAGACCTCTAGGGAATTGAGGCACTACTTCTCTCCATTTGCCGATTCCAGTGCAGTGAACAGGTTCGTGCCCTTATGATGTCTGCTTCTGTTAGCTTGTTATAATTTATTTGGAAAGCACAGAATGAGTTGGTTTTCAATAACTGTATACCCTCTTTTCATGCTGGTGTTTTTGAATTTTTGGAAGGCAATGCTCTGAACTTCGTTGCAATCCATCATCTTCAATTCCCCAACAGGATCCATAGGTAATTACAGAACAATACCATGACCTGCAACTCATCTGGGTTTCTTCAATTGGGTGTGAGTCAAGTAGCTTGGTTTCAGGGATGAGTTGGTGATCGAAGCTGGCACTAATGCCGGGGCACTTCTTGTGGATGGGATCGGGGACGGGATTCTAATTGAAGCGCTGGATCAGGACATTGATTTCCTGAGGGATACATCATTCAACTTACTGCAAGGTTGCAGGATGCGAAATACAAAGACGGTACGTGATGTGGTTTTAGATAATAAGATGATTGGGTTGATCATGTAGTTTTGATAATTTTGATGTGTGGAATTTTACTATTATGGTAGGAGTATGTATTGTGCCCGTCTTGTGGGAGGACTCTTTTCGACCTTCAAGAAATAAGTGCGGAGATACGTGAAAAGACCTCTCATTTACCGGGTGTTTTGGTAACTCTCTCCTCCCCTTCCAGTTCCATTAATTTTCAAGAAAATCATTTGTGATATCTTAGACCCTCTTTGGTTCATGGAATCCACTATGAGAGAATCTCTCCCTATCTCTCAATCAGTTCAATCAATTTTCAGAGAATTGATTTATGATCTCTTAGAACCTGTTTGGTTTAAGGAATCCACTATGAGAGACCCTCCCCCCATCTGTTAGTTCCATTAATTTTGAAGGAATTCATTTGTGATCTCCTTGAGGTTCTCTCATAGTGGATTCCTTAAACCAGACAGGGGGCAGGGGGCAAGGGGCAGGGGGCAGGGGGCATGGGCAGGGGGGCAGGGGGCAGGGGGCAGGGGGCAGCGGTGTCCAGCAGGGGGAGGGGTGTCCAGCAGGGGGAGGGGTGTCCAACAGGGGGAGGGGCTGTCCAGCTAGGGGGGAGGGGTGTCCAGGGTCTGGGGGGGACTGGCAGGGGTGTCCGGGGTTTGGGGGGGCTGTCACGCCGCGGTCACGCCGCGGTCACCATTAATATATTTGAGGGCTAACATGGATTCTCCCTTCATATCCATTTGGGGGAAATAAATATCATCTGATAACGTATGACCAGTAATGAGAGCCTAATAATTTTCCTCATCATCAGTGAAACCTTATAAAAATAGGAAAAAGTATGATTGGACGTCTTGTGTTGGTGTGATAAAGACAACCACCTGGCCTACTCAATTAAGATTGGAATTATTAAGCATTATTTCAGTCGATCTTTGAAAATCACCATCAAAATATGTTTTCTAATACTCTTTGACATGATCCACTAAGAGGGTAGCCTCATTTGGGAAATCAACATTCAGGGGAGTATCATGATTCTATATATAATATCACAAGTTCTACACTGTAAAAACAATTGCAAGGAAACTCTTATCTATAGGGGAGTATCTATTCTATATATTAAGGAGCATCCGACTATGATATTATAAACAATTTTCTATTACCTCTGTTTTTTTGGGTTAGATGGGTTACAAGGGATCATTCCAAGGAAGTCCCATAAATGAACAATGTCTTTCCTAAAATGGAAGAAATCATAACTGACAGTTGTAAAAGATAATGCTTAATGTTATCAATAATAGATATGGAACTCCTCATCCAATTTTTTAATAGGTACTTTATTCATTGGACACTAGAGGATCTTACACTATCCAACTAGATTCACATTAAATCAGTTTATATAGGTGAATAAACTGGTTATAGGTACAATCCATAGGTTAGAGATATCATAGTAGTGCATGTTATTGAGGTAGAGTACCACAACTAAATTCATTTAATAATAAAATTATTAGATGTGGGTGATGAATTTATATTGTTTCCTGGTTTTTTCAGTTGGTAATAATTAAACCATTGGTAATTTAACATCCTTCAATGCACCTCATATTTTTGAGCAACAATGTTCTAATGATTTGTTCTTGATAACTAATTGAGAGTGTTAATGTTCAGGTTGCTCCAAAGTGATGAAGGATGGAGATCAATTTTATACAGGATGTGTTTTTTAGGCCATCACCATCCTTGCAATGAAGCTCACCAGGGTCTAAAATTACGGTATGCTCATAGAAATAGGATTAGAAACTGGTTCATCTATGGTGAGGGGTGCTGTCAAGCATTGGGACATGGGGTTGGGTAAGAAGAAGATGTGGGGGTTGAGGAAGAAGAGGATGGTATTTTGGAACTTTTAAAACTTGAACATCCGTTCCACCCTCGAAGTTTTAATCTTACCAAACATAATTTATAAACACCATTTTCCACAAACTAAATTGGATTACCCCTGATCCGAGCACCCAAGTCGGCCTGTGGAAAGGCTTGAGGGTCATTCTCAATCCCTTCGAGCTAAGAACAATTGTCGAGACATCAAATTATGCTCCATGAGAATAATTTTCCTAGATAAATATTATTCAACAAGTAGCAGAATTCCATAAAAATTTCATCATGGTTCGTCCATGCCTTAGATGTCCTCGCATAACAAAATAAGTAGTTTCAGGGGGGCAGGTTGCAGGGGGCAGGGGGCAGGTTGGAGGGGGGCAGGGGGGCAGGGGGTAGGTTGGAGGGGGCAGGGGCAGGGGGCAGGGGGGCAGGTTACAGGGGGCAGGAGGCAGGTTGTAGGGGGCAGGGGGGCATGGGGAAAGTTTCAGGGGGCAGGGGGGCAGGTTGGAGGGGGGAAGGGGGTAGGGGGCAGGGGGCAGGTTGGAGGGGGGCAGGGGGCAGGGGGCAGGGGGGGAGGTTTCAGGGGGCAGGGGGCACGTTGCAGGGGGGCAGGGGGGCAGGTTGGAGGGGGGCAGGTTGCTGGGGGGCAGGGGGGCAGGTTGGAGGGGGGCAGGGGGCAGGGGGCAGGGGGCAGGGGGCAGGGGGCAGGGGGGCAGGTTGCAGGGGGGCAGGGGGCACATTGCAGGGGGGCAGGGGGGTAGGTTGGAGGGGGGCAGGGGGCATGGGGGAGGGGGCAGGGGGGAGGGTGGAGGGTTGTAGCTGTGAGCATAATTTCACATCCTATTGAAGTATAGATTCAACGATTTTTATAGATCTAGAGAAGTTATATATCATAGTAACTCTGAACCAATCTACCTTAGTTTTTACTCTAGTTTTGTTATGTTTTGAACTTTAAATTTTATAAATTAATGTATATGTTTACACTTATAGGAGATGAAATTTTGGAAACCAAAGGTATTTATTCAACAAGAAAAGAAGGGAAATTTTTTCTAATGATCTCAAATGAATAGAGAATCTACACCATGGGAGTAATAGTTTAAATTCTGTGATTTTTCTACTTAAACTTGAAAATTCACTTCTTTTTTTTTTAGTTGAAATAAATGGTTGGAAGTTGCCTTTTAATAAATTTTGTATGCTGAAATCATCTTGTTAAATCTGTTGGTTGTTGCTTCCTTTTTTACTACCTTTTTGTATTGAAATTCTGGTGTGTATGCTTATTTTAATGTTTTACTAAAAATCATTTTTGAACTTCAAATGTTAACATGAATCTACATTAAAATCCATGAATATGTGTTGAAGTTGTTAATATAGTAACTAGTGGGTATCATTCATGCATTTTGTGTGATTGTTTGAACTCTATGTTCTTCATTTCTTTTGTTTTTAATATATTAGTTATATGCTTTGTTTGTAATTAGATAAAAAAATTCATTATTGTTACAAATTGATGCATATATCTAATTAATCATTTCTACCATAGGACGAGGTTGTTGGTGTTGGTTCAAATGTGGGCACGTTGGCATGCAACCGACAAGCAAGAGGGAACATCCATTCTTGGTAATGGGCATCTATGTGAACTTCAATTCTCAGTTATTGGTTTTGATTAGAGTGATATTAACATATTATTTTGTTCCCATGTAGTTTTACAAACATAAAATAAAAATTTAATCAGGGAAAGGTGCCCCCAAAATACATGCCCCTCGAACTGGATGTTCTATCCAATGTTTATCTCTCTATCAGGAAGGGGTACATTGTCCTCATTCAAGGATTTTCCCGGGGGTGGGCCCTCTAGAGTAAATACAACACACTGAGAATAATCCATGTTTTTTTCATTAGAAGGACCATCCTAAGGTGATGTTGAAGGGATTAAGTCTGTAGTTTTCCTAGTATCCTTCTACACTGATATAACCCCTATCTTATCCACATTATAAGGGACAGTAGTGTATTTTCTCTCCATGTCATAGATTGGAATATTCATCTTACCGTTCCAACTTTCATAGTTAGAGACATCATTCCCCTTCATATTGTAAAAAAGAACACTCCTTGTCCCTATTACATTCTGGAGAATGATTGAAAAAACATATAATTCATGTAGAACTATGGTTTCCTTTCGTATTGGATCAGAAAGTCTATACATTCATCTAGTTAGTTAAGACTACTTCTTCTAGAATCATTATATACATGTCCACATTCATTATATACATGTCCACATATAATTCACAGATTAGCATTCATTTCTTTAAATCTTCTGAGAAAACATCCTCTCATGCCATTCATGTCATCCTATTTGAAACTAAGTGGAAGATGTTGCCCCGCGGATGTCGCTGGACCGGGCCAACACGCCGCGGTCACGCCGCGGTCACGCCGCGGTAACGCAGCTGTCACGCCGCGGTCACGCCGCAGTCACGCCGTGATTTGGTCCTGCTCCAGGACGACACCCTGCGGCGGTTACTCCTCCTTAGAGAAACATTTAATGGTTAGCTCTATAATTTTTCGTATTTCCTCATTCCTAAACTATATCTCCTCTCAGCGCTGCCTCTCATCCATCTTTCCACAAAACGTGCATAGCAGGTGGTACAAAAGCTCAATTCAACTGAAAACATTGGTTTGGAATTTTTTGGAATATTTTATTCCTCTAGGTATTCCTACACATTTCTAGATCTCCAAACCTCACCGAATTAGGTATATCAGGGGTCATCCAATCCTCTATTCATCACAGATTAGCATTAATTTCTTTAAATCTTCTGAGAAAACATCCTCTCATGCCATCCATATCATCCTATTTGAAACTAAGTGGAAGATGTTGCCCCGCGGATGTCGCTGGACCGGGCCAACACGCTGCGGTCACGCTGCGGTCACGCCGCGGTCACGCCGCGGTCACGCCGCGGTCACGCCGCGGTCACGCCGTGATTTGGCCCTGCTCCAGGACGACACCCTGCGGCGGTTACTCCTCCTTAGAGAAACATTGAATGGTTAGCTCTATAATTTTTCGTATTTCCTCATTCCTAAACTATATATCCTCTCAGCGCTGCCTCTCATCCATCTTTCCACAAAACGTGCATAGCAGGTGGTACAAAGGCTCAATTCAACTGAAAACATTGGTTTGGAATTGTCTGGCATATTTTATTCCTCTAGGTATTCCTACACATTTCTAGACCTCCAAACCTCACCGAACTAGGTATATCAGGGGTCATCCAATCCTCTATTCATCACAGATTAGCATTCATTTCTTTAAATCTTCTGAGAAAACATCCTCTCATGCCATCCATATCATCCTATTTTAAACTAAGTGGAAGATGTTGCCCCGCGGATGTCGCTGGACCGGGCCAACACATTGCGGTCACGCTGCGGTCATGCCGCGGTCACGCTGCGGTCACGCCGCGGTCACGCCGCGGTCACGCCGCGGTCACGCCGTGATTTGGCCCTGCTCCAGGACGACACCCTGGGGCGGTTACTCCTCCTTAGAGAAACATTGAATGGTTAGCTCTATAATTTTTCGTATTTCCTCATTCCTAAACTATATCTCCTCTCAGCGCTGCCTCTCATCCATCTTTCCACAAAACGTGCATAGCAGGTGGTACAAAGGCTCAATTCAACTGAAAACATTGGTTTGGAATTGTCTGGCATATTTTATTCCTCTAGGTATTCCTACACATTTCTAGATCTTCAAACCTCACCGAATTAGGTATATCAGGGGTCATCCAATCCTCTATTCATCACAGATTAGCATTCATTTTGTTAAATCTTCTGAGAAAACATCCTCTCATGCCATCCATATCATCCTATTTGAAACTAAGTGGAAGATGTTGCCCCGCGGATGTCGCTGGACCGGGCCAACACGTTGCGGTCACGCGGCGGTCACGCGGCGGTCACGCGGCGGTAACGCGGCGGTCACGCCACGGTCACGCCGCGGTCACACCGCGGTCACGCCGCGGTCACGCCGCGGTCACGCCGCGGTCACGCCGCGGTCACGCCGCGGTCACGCCGCGGTCACGCCGCGGTCACGCCGTGATGTGGCCCTGCTCCAGCCACATCCAGCAGGGGGGAGGGGTGTCCAGCGGGGGGGAGGGGTGTCCGCGGTCACGCCGCAGTCACGCCGAAATATGTCTATACGTTTTTAATCAATCTAAACAAAGAATAATAATGCTGTACCTTACACCATTTGATCCAGTCTTTCGAAGATTTTCACAAGTGTTTGATTGTGATCACTTAGAAGTTGCTGAAAGACTCCTTCAGAGGTATCCACAAATCATGGGAATCACCCGACACTTAGTAGGACCTCTCTCAATACCAGTCTTTCCTTCTTGTCGAAGTTTTCACAAGCGTTTGATCGAGATCTCTGAGAAGTCACCGAAAGACTCCTTCTGAGGTATCCAAGGTTCATGGGAATCACCCGATGATTAGGTAGGGTCTCTCTCAACACCACAGTCTGTTAGAACCTTGTTTAAAGGTGGGAGAGAAACAAGATCTAGAGAGAATCGGCTTTGAGGAGTTCTAACGATCACATGATCTCATCCATCATGTGCAACCACTTGCATAGGAATTGAACCAATTCATATAGGCCTTCAAGAACCTCAAAATGTTCAGCCTATTCATGGTACGTTACACAAATGTCCCAAACCTTTCAGCTCATTTGAAGCGTACGGATCAATCCCATTAGTAATCGTTTAACATTTAAATTAAACGATTATGTGAGATGTTCAAACTCCCCAAATCCATCGAAACAGAAAGAAGCTTCGAGCCGAAAGGCTCTAAAGCCATTTTATTAACAACAAAAGATGACATAAGAGAGGAGATGGGGCTAGACATTGATAAAACTGCCTTCATAATAAAGCATTTCATTTTCATAACCCCCCTCCCCGAAATCATCATCCCATTCCAAGTTGTAGGTAGATGAGCTATGAGACCTAGTCACCATCGTTGTTCTCCATTGAGAGCAGTCTTTCTTCTTCCTTGATTTCCTTGAATAGACAATTTGAAATCCCTCTTTATCAACTGAAGGAAACTTTCCCTTGCTTAAAATATCCTTACATGGATCACTTCTATGGGCATAATCATCATTTTCTATTCCGGCCCAACTTCCCCCTATATTATTAAGCTCCATTTGCCGATTGATCTCTTCATGGATCTGAGAAGGTTGAACCATTGGTTCATGCTGCTGAGACCCATACTTAGGCTGCCCCAGTGAAGCACCCAGCTTCTGACCCAGGTTACTGGCTCCTAGGCCCAGGGCCTGGATCTCCTGTTCCTTCTCCTGTAGGTCCTTGCGACTGGAAGTCAACAGGCCGCTGATTTTCATCCACAAACTGGACACAATCTGCCCGTGCTACTGAGAGTTTCTTCTGCCCTTGAACAGATTTAACCTCTCCAGACCCAATTCCAGGTTGCTC
Organism: Viscum album; assembly: GCA_963277665.1. NCBI lineage: Eukaryota > Viridiplantae > Streptophyta > Magnoliopsida > Santalales > Viscaceae > Viscum > Viscum album. Next base: position 367,744,621 of record OY728158.1, on the reverse strand, counting down.
CAAGCTTGGATCATCAACATTTACCTGCACCTGTACACCTGATGAGATCAGACCTTGACCCCGCTGCTGAGAGGCAGCATCAAACTCTGACCTTGACTTATCTGCTCCTGGCCTCTGATTTTCATCCTCAATCCGGCCACTAACAGCCCCTGCTACAGTTATTTTTCCCTGCCCCTGAACCTCACCAGCCCCAGTCCAGGTTGCAAATCTGGATCATCAAAATTCACCTCCTCTTGAAAACCTTCACCTGAAATATCAGAAGCATTCCCCTTCATATTGCTGACTCAAGTCCCTGGTTGATCACAACCTGTTCCTGCAAGACCCTGCCCAAGTTCCACACTTCCATTTCCTGCAACAGCCTGACCAGTGCCATTCCCAGCTCCAGGACCATTCTTTCTCTTCTTACGGAAAGTCTGAAAATCATGTCCCTTCTGCGAGAAAAAAGAGCAGACAAGTTTCATTCTGCATCTCTCTTTATATTGCCCTATAGACAGACACTTGGAACAAAATTCAGGTACTTGTTCATACTCAATTTTCAAAAACAAGTCATCTTCATTTGTGGATAACACAACCCGATCAATGAGGGTGGAATTAAGGTCCACTTCTAGAATAACTCTAGCAAAATGCACATTATTCTAGAAAAATACCCATAATGTTCCTCCTCAGTTGCTCTATCCATTTTGATGGGAATGCCAATTGTAGATGTAATGTCAAATAAAATCCTGGGGGGGGGGGGGGGGCTGGGTGCAGGTGGTACTGGGGGTGCAGGGGGGTGTCAAGGGTGGGGAGTGGGTTTGGGTTTGGGGGGGGGGGTCTGTCCATGGGGTGTCTAGGGGGTCCAGCAGGGGGAGGTATTGTCCAGTCTTAGTGGGGTCACTACATGTGAGTCTTAGTAGGGCTGCTTTCTAGGGGGGTGTTTGTCCAGGGGTGGGGGGGTTTTGTCCAGCAGGGGTGGTGCAAGGGAACATGGGAGTGTAGGGGGTGCAAGGGATGTCTAGGGGGTCCAGGTGTGTCCAGGGGGTCCAGGCAGGGGGGAGGGGTGTCCAGGCAGGGGGGAGGGGTTTCCAGCAGGGGGAGGGGTGTCCGGCAGGGGGGTTGTCCAGCAGGGGGAGGGGTGTCCAGGGGGTACAGGGGGTAGGGGGAGGGGTGTCCAGCAGGGGGAGGGGCTGTCCAGGCAGGGGGGAGGGGTGTCCAGTAGGGGGGAGGGGTGTCCGGCAGGGGGAGGGGTGTCCGGCAGGGGGGGTGTCCAGCAGGGGGGAGGGGTGTCCAGGGGGTGTCCAGTGGGGCTGTCTAGTTGGGGCATGGGGGCTGTCCAGTGGGGTGCAGGGGGGGCATGGGGGTGCGGGGGGGGGGGGGGTGTTCAATGGGTCTGTTCAAGGGGGTTGTCCAGGGGGTTGCAAGGGGGTGCAAGAGGGCTGTCTAGGGGGGCATGGGGGTCCAGTGGGGGTGCAAGAGGGCTCTCCAAGGCCGCTTCACCTTTCCTTTTTCTCAACAATCTTGTGATCTAAACCAAACTCACACCAAATTGTTAGTATATAAACTGTAAAGCACAAAGGGTGTGTGACATACCACTTTTAGCATGAATTGATACCATTGCTGCATGCAACTTCCAGCTCTAAACCAGATCTGTTTTCAGCTCTAAAATATATGCTTTGTGAGCACACTTACCCCATGGATTGTGTCTCCCCTTCTTTAGGTTTGTTCTCTTCTTCACAACCCAAAACACAACCTGTTTTTCCTTGGACAGCTTTACCACCAAGGATTTTTCTTTTCACTATAGGTTGATTTTTCTTTCTCCAAATCACCTTGCTGCTTGGACTGTCCCTGCAAGTATTTTCAGTACATACCTTGCCTTGGGGCACCCCTTTCACATGAATCCTTCTAGTTTTAGGATCATGTGAGTTCTTCTCATGCTTCCAAGCCCTTTTTGTGTCTTTCCAGGAGGTTTGTGCTTTAGAACTAGTCTTGGAGTTTTTTTCTACATTACTCTCAGCATAAGAGTTTTCTAAATGTAGCCCCTGAAATCTGTTCCTCAAAGTAACATATTTGTCGTTGTATTCATGTTGATTTCTTCCATTAATCCCTACTAAATGCTTGTAGCCTACAACTGTCGCGGATGAGGAATTTGTTGGATTGGTGTTGCCCGATCTGGTTGGGCCGAATGCTTGTGGCCCGCAACTATAGCAATGCTGACCGACAGGGGGGGTGTCCAGCAGGGGGGGTTGTCCAGCAGAGGGAGGGGGTGTCCAGCAGGGGGTGTCCAGCAGGGGGAGGGGTGCTAAACATGGTCTGTAAATCTGATGTAGTTTAGTCTGTTCCTGTCTTATCTCATGCTGCTAAACATGTCAGAATTGGTGAATTGGTACCTGTTAAACCTGAATCCGGAAGTGCTGAAGATGTTGTGGTTATCAGATCAGATAAACTTGGTTATCAGATCAGGGGGCAGGGGGACTAGCAGGGGACTGACAGGGGGCCTAGCAGGGGGCAGGGGGCAGGAGGGTTGGCAGGGGGACAAGCAGGGGGCAGGGGGGGCTGGGGGTGGGGGCTGGCAGGGGCAGGGGGGCCGGGGGGGCTGGCAGGTGGCAGGGGGTGTGGGGGTGGGGACTGGCAGGGGGACAAGCAGGGGGGCTGGCAGGGGGGCAAGCAGGGGGCAGGGGGGCTGGTAGGGGCAGGGGGAGGCTGGCAGGGGGAAGGGGGGTGGCAGGGGGGAAAGCAGGGGGCAGGGGGGGCTGGCAGGGGGAGAAGCAGGGGGAAGGGGGGGATGGTAGGGGGCAAGCAGGGGGCAGGGGGGCTGGCAGGGGTAGGGGGGCTGGCAGGGACAGGGGGTCGGCAGGGGGACAAGCATGGGGAAGGGGGGGGGGCTGGCAGGGGGCAAGCAGGGGGCTGGCAGGGGCAGGGGGGTTGGCAGGGGGCAGGGGGGGCTGGCAGGGGGACAAGCAGGGGGTAGGGGGGGGGGGCTGGCAGGGGGCAAGCAGGGGGCAGGGGGGGCTGGCAGGGGCAGGGGGGGCTGGCAGGGGCAGGGGGGCTCGCTGGCAGGGGGACAAGTAGGGGGTGACAGGGGGACAAGCAGGGGGTGGCAGGGGGGCTGACAGGGGGACAAGCAGTGGGGGGGGGGCTTCCAAGGGGACAAGCAGGGGGTGGCTGGGGGGGGGGACTAGCAGGGGGCAGTGGGGGACTAGCAGGGGGCAGGGGTGGTGTCAGGGGGTAGGGGGACTGGCAGGGGGTGGCAAGGGGGACAAGCAGGGGGGAGGGGTGTCCAGGCAGGGGGCAGGGGGGGCTGGCGGGGGGGGGGGGGGGGGACTAGTAGGGGGCAGGGGGAGCTGGCGGGGGGACAAGCAGGGGGCAGGGGGGGATGGCAGGGGGACAAGCAGGGGGGCTGGCAGGGGGAGAAGCAGTGGGCAGGGGGGGCTGGCAGGGGGGGACTAGCAGGAGGGTGGCAGGGGGGACTGGCAGGGGGTACTGGCAGGGGGGGACTGGCCGGGGGTGGCAGGGCGGGTGTCCAGGGTGTGTCCAGGGGGTATTTTTTTATGGATTTGGACACCCTATAGCCACAGTTTTAAACCGTGGCTATTGATTTATTGCCACGGTTTTAAACCGTGGCTATAGACATAATGCCACGGTTTAAAACCGTGGCTATAGATTTTGTCCAGCCTTTAGTATAGCCACGGTTGAAACCGTGGCATTAGGTATACAGCCACGGTCCAAACTGTGGCTGTAAACCTATAGCCACGGTTTCGACCATGGCTCTAGAGTTAAAGCCACGGTTCCAAACCGTGGCTATAGGTCTAGACCTATAGCCACGCCAAACATAGCCACAGTTCCTCAAACCGTGGCTATTACCTATAGCCACGGTTTAGAACCGTGGCTATAGCCCGAATTTCCAGTAGTGGCAAGATCACGTCCGCCTTCTTGGCGAATAATATCGGGGAAGCCTAGGGTGAAACACTGGGTCGGATGAACCCCTTGCCCTGTAAGTCCTCCAACTGTACCCGTAGCTCACGAAGCTCGGCGGGGGCCATCTGATATGCTGGAGACGATATTGGGGCTGTCCCGTGGTACATGTCAATATAAAAGTCTACCTCTCTGGGAGGAGGTAACCCTGGAACGTCGTCGGGAAAAACGTCATCAAACTGATCCACCACTGCAGGAAAACCAGGAATTTGCACGTCCACTGCTCCTAGGATGAGACTAGCCAACTGATGGGTGATGGGCTGTCCTCTCCTCTACCAAAGTCCATCCTGTGCGGCGATGGCTCCCTTATCTCCGATGAAGGTGAACCTGCTCCCATCAGTGCGTACACATCGCACCTTGTGCCTAAAACAGTCAATCTGGGCATGTAACATAGATAACCAATCAATGCCCAAGATGATGTCGTAAGGCCACGACGCTGCTACAAGAAGATCCCAGCCGAAGCTCTCACCTCCTAGAGTAAGCTCAAACTGCCTGCACCAGTGCGTAATCGCCGAGTCTGCTCCCGTAGGATTCTCTAGCCGTAAGGATCGATCCAACGACTCTGTCGGAATCTCCAAGCTCGGAATAAGGGCAACGGATATGAAAGAGTGACTTGCTCTTGTGTCTATAAGTACTGCAGCAAGGGTGGAATAGAGACAGATGGTACCTCGAATCATCTCTGGCGTGCCGTGGTCGTAGGCCTCCGCTGCCTGGAGTTGTGCCTGTCTCTGCCCGCCAGCTCCCTGTGGTCTGGGTGGACCTTCTGGTGGTGGGGGTGGTAGAGTCTCAAAGCGTCGCCCACCACCTAATGCTCGGCCAGCTCCTCTGCCTCGTCCGCCTCCTCCCTACGGACCGCCACGGTCGACCCTCTGCCTCTAACGCGGTGGTCCCTCAACCGTCTGTTGCTCCTCAGCACGACGGGTCGGGCGATCACGAGCCATGTGGCCCTGCCCGCCGCACGAGTAGTACTGTCTGCCTCTCAAAATATTGGATCCGCACTGCTGAGCCAGTGTCCTGAGGTCGTCTGCCTGAAGGTCTAGTCTGCCTGGACCCAAGAGTCATCTGTCGACTGCCTGCTACAGAAGACTCTGCTACGTGCCACCCAGCGGTGGGTCTCGACGCTGGTGTAAACTCAGCAAGGAAGCTCTCGATCAAAAGGGCTTGCTCCAATACTCCCTTCTAAGTCAGAATGCTGAGGTAGACCAGTGATGCCCTGATCTCGTGTCTCAATCCCTTCTCGAAGGTCGGGGCCCGAAAGAATGGGTCTCGTACCATGTCGGTTGAGTAGCGCGAGAGATCGGTAAATCTCGCCGAGTACTGAGTGACCGTCATGCTGCCCTGCCGCAGCTGAAAAAGCTCCTGAATACGCACCGCACCAAGGGTCGCTGAGACAAACTCCGAGAGGAAGAGGCTCTAATAGTCCGTCCATAGTAGAGATGCCTCATCGTGCACCTGGAGCATCAAGCTCCACCATCGTCCTGCTGCTCCGTGCAGTAGGCTCGCAGCGAGGATCACCATGAGTTCTGCAGGTGTCCTCACTAGCCTAAAAACTCATACCACTTCCTCCAGCCAGTCCTCTGCTGCCTGGGGGTCCGTCTCTCCACGAAACCTGGGCGGTCACTGGTGCTGAAACTCATGCAGTGCACTGAGGCTACGTGCATCGTCAGTGGATGGTGCTGGAAGCATCAGTGGCTTGGCGGGTAGTGCTACAGCTGGTGCCATTGCTGACAAAGGGCCCTGCACCGAGGCCTCGTCGCTCGGTGGGCTATCGTCACGCTCGACTCTCGGAACCCTAGCTGGCTTCCATCGTGGGGCCATCCTGAAAAGGAAACAGGTGTGACATGGTTAGAACAGTATACCAGGTGAGCTGATATAAAGTAATTACAAAGAAAACTTCAAACACACACACAATCAATGTTTTCGTGCATTAAGTCATAAATTAGAAGTCACTGTCCTGGTGTACGGATACGTCGGCCGCCGCACTAACACTGGACTCCCTGGACTGATAACCACACTCAATACGCTAAAAACTATTGCTTCACATAGAAAAGATCAGAGTTCGCGGTAGAACCGAACTCCTCTGATACCAATTTTTCACGACCCACCCTCGGGGCCCGTGCCGTTACTACCCCAAGCCCGCCTTCCATAGACCAGGGGCTGGCGACTAGAACCAATGCGTAAATCCCAGTAAAAAGGGAAGGCATTGCCTTTGTAAAGTAAACAAGCACCACAGAGTAAGCAAGCGGAAAAGTAAACACTATTTAAAAACAGAGTACAACTGAAGTGCGGAAAAGTAAATGGGATAGTATACAAACCCAAACTGAAAGTAAAGTACAACTCGAAAGGGAAAACAACAACTGTAAAGTAAAAGCCTCTACACCGAGCTATCCACTGGAAATCCCACCTAAAGGGTGGGTACAGGTAGCTCAACTGCTCCTCGGGTCCAGTCGTCCTCTCCGAGCACGTTCCGCCCAGTGGTCCACCTCCAGGTACCGTCATGCTCAGCATGCCTCAACCACGATCAACGCTGTCTGTCATCTGTAACCAACACAACGTAGTGCGGGAATATCCCGTGTAGGGGTGAGTATAAGCTACTCAGTAGGGACCCCGAGACCCCTGAAGGTCTCCCAAAATCCACAAAGGATATACCACAATGAAAAGATACAATCATGAAGTAATAACCAATAATTCTTAGGTATATGCCCATACATACACCTAAGTCATCAATTCCAATACGCTCCAACCTCCGAGCCCAAGTACAACCCAGTCCACACAGCAAAGTATACGTATTCCACACAGGAAAGCAAAACGAAATCCACACAGGATAGTTGAACACAATGCACACAGGAAAGCAACAGGATTCAGCTCACACAGGTATACTTCTTCGAAAGATGATAGAGATGATCATTGATCCATCTAAGTCGTCGGACCCACAAAGGATCGATAGGTACTAACCCCCGCAAAGACCCACACATGATCGGACCCACACAGGATCTGTAGGCGCTGGTTCACACAGGGCCGCTGAGTAGAGACCCACACAGGATCGGACCCACACAGGATCAGACCCACACAGGATCGGTAGCACTGATCCACACAGGATCGCTGAGCGTTGTAGTCGTCATCGTCGAATCCACTAAGGATCTTTGCACAGTCGTCGTCGCAGTCAAAGTAGCAGTCGCAGCCAGCTCTAGGGTTCCCGCACACAGCAAGCTCGTTCCGGAGGGTCCGCTCCACGAGCCAAGAGGCTGATACATCAACTGTCGCAATGTCCAGAGTTTATGTATCCAAAATTTCCGTATCGACAACAGGAACTCAATGCAACAGACGGCGCGACAATCGGACGCCCGATCTGAGAGTTATTTGCTTTTTCGTCCCAGGGGCCCGGTTGGTTTTTTAGGAAAAACCAACCCGACCGTACTCCACCTGCATCCAAACCTCGGGCGGAGTATTCCAAAAGATTCCTCTCACTAAGAGTAACTCAACAAAGCTGACGGGACGTCAGTCGGACGTCCGTAGCTCAAGATATGAGGGTTTCCGCTCCGAGGTCCCGGTTGGATTCGTGTACGAACCAACCTGGACGAGCTCAAAGTATTCCGAAACCTTGAGTGCGATATACCGAAACGACCATCTCGTTCCAAGGATCGCATCGCCACTGACGGAGCATCGTTTGGAGGTCCGAAGCCCGTGTTATGGGCATTTGAATCTAAACTATTCGGTAACGGGGGTTTCGGGCCCGGGCCGTCCCGGCCCGAGACCCCCTGGTGGGCCCGAACCAGGTCGACCCGCCCCGGACAGGGTCGACCCGGCCCGGCCCGACCCAGCCTGGCCTGGCGGACTAGGCAGGCGCACCGGTTCGGCGCAAGGCAGCGCGTTGGAAAACGGGGGGCCGCCTGCCCCCCTTTGTGAAACTGGCCCCCCATCTGCTGCGGCCCCGTTCCGGCCGAGGCACCTTCTACTTCTTTTGACGTGATGTGACGGCATAGCATCATTGAAATTTTCATTCCACGGCGCGGCGCGACGGCGCCACACGTATCTTTCGCAATATAGCACGTGGTGCGACGACACCATGTTTTCTCGTATCAACCTCAAGAAACCATCACGAAAACAAAAGGAGGAGGGTTGGCCGTGTTTGTGCGGTCCGAACCCCCTCTCATTATTCGATAACAAAAAGGGTATTAATCCACGATCATCACCAAGATTTTATTCACGAACAGATAAATAAATAAACCCCTACCTCGGTTTCAAGTGCGGAGCACGTCAACAAACCGCGGAAGACAAGCGACGCGGAGGTCGGGCGTCGCGGAAACTGAATGTTGTTTCCATTGACGTCGAGGTGCGTCCGAAGAGGTATGTCGTTGGAGAATCTTCTTAAGCTGACGGAGATAATCTGAGGAGGAAACAATGTCTCCTTTCATTGACATGGGAAGAAGATCGAAGTTGCGGCGTCGTCGATCTTCAGAAACACACCGGCTTCGAAGAAAAGATGCGGCGTTCTTCGTCGGAGCTTAACTGTTCTTCGTGTTCTTCGTCAAGGTTGAATAAGGTGGGGAGAGCTTCTCAAATCCACTCAAGGTGGAAAAGGATACCAACCAATATAAAATAAGCTTAAAGCATATTTTATTTACACAACTAAACACTTGAATTTGAAAAGTTTGAAATTAAAACAACTCAAATCAATTAATAACCCAAGTTGTCAAGTTTAATTAAAGAGGAGTTATAGGGAGTTCAAAGGGAAGATGAAGTGTTAGGGTTCGTGTGGGCCCCACCACACTTAATCCTTTCAAGGGAGGTTAAGTGGATGTGGGAACCACTCCTAACTCCATTTGGGAGGTTATAACCAACTGGATAAAAAAATAAAATGTGTTTCCACATTTTATTTTACTTCATTTTAAATTCCAAAAAACTAACTCTTAACCAGAAATAAACGCAACCTCAGAAAAGGTCTCCTTAAGAGAATATCGGTGCTACGTGTTCATCGGTGCCCTCAGAATTCGATCCTGGGCACCAGTTCAAAAGGTAGAAATTCCCGCTCGTTCGTTCACTGAACGTACCTGAGCCAAACTTTGGAAATTGATTCCAGGTACTCCGGGCCTCGGAATCAGGTGCCTTTAGAAACCACGCACTTGTAAAATTCCAAAGAAAATTAAGAATAAATTTCCCTTGAATTTTACGGGTCTTTATAATGGAAGACCCAAGGTTGTATTAGAAATAGTGTTATTAGAATATAGTTTGTATTTTGAATAATGATAACTAAAAGAGGCGGTTGATTTTGAATACATTTTTATGAATATAACATACCATAAAGAGTTTAATAGGGGAGAGAATAAGGTGGTTATTTAAGAATTATGAGAGGATAAGATCACTTAAATTTAACTACACATCTTGGATAGTTCTTTGTTCTGAAAGTTTCACATGGTTTTGTTCAATTCTTTGGTTGAGTGTTATCAAGATCATGATTCCCCTATTGCCTCTAAAAATGTTGGAAAATGTACAAACCCATGACGAAAAAATTGCGTGGTCAGGGTTTGGAGTTAAAGAATATATAAAAGGCTACCAAATCATACTAATATCTTTTGTATGTGTGATGGAAAGAGGGTTCATGTGTTTCTCATTTGAAACAACCCATGTTTACCACTGAAATTTCAACCCAATCTGTGTTGAAATAAAAATTGGTTCCCTTAATTAAACCCAAGAAATTAATTCAGAGGAGAAAAATGTTAAGATAAAACATAATTGAAATAATCCATACAGAAATTACACAAATCCAGTATAGGTTCAAGTGTCGGAACTCCCTCCCATGTATGTGTAGCTCCCTCGAAATGATCGTACACTGTTTAGCTCGCCATCGAGAGGAGGAGAAAGCTTGTGTAACAGCCCGAGATTTTATGAAAAATATTCTTTTTAATTTTATTAATGTCTTGTGTTATACTCTACACCAAAAGGATCTTTCACAATACACTTCTCTGACCTGGCTTGAATTACACGCAATCACAACCTTCCTCGATAGCGTGTGTTGTATGCAACACCGAGTTTCGCTAAACAACGATATGCTATTAAGATATTATTAAAACTAGCCGTTATGAATAGTAATAACCACTTTTTGAAATTTAGTAAATTTTATTTTTCAAAATGGAATTCATTTTTGGATTCGTAATATCGAAATTAGCTTAGGGTGAAATTTTGGTACTTTTCGGATAACTTTCATATTCTGATGAATAGTGAAAATTACTAAATTTTAATTAAAAACAACTTTTTTAATCGAAATAATTAATAGTGATAAATTATTAATTTGAGTGGTTTTAAAGTATATTTAGAATATATTTTTACAATTCAATACAATTTTGGTCATTGTATGTAATTTTACATTTAAACCAGACATAAACAAGTGTCAATCTTTTGATAGATATTGTTTTTTAAAAACACGCTATTTGTTTTAACAGCGGGATTTAATTATAAAATTAATTAATGCAACATCTATGTTATGAATATGGTAAAATAGACTTCATTTTTGAATTCGGAATATGAAATATAGCTTAGGATGAAATTTTAGCATTGTTCTGAAAAACATCAATTTTTGATGAATAGTGAAACTACTAAGTGGTAGGTTAAAAACTGAATTTTGCATAAAACTTAATTGTACCACTTCTGTGAATGGAATTTCGAAAATCCGACAGACACGGTTAATATCAAGGACTAAAATGTGGTTCAATGAGATGAAAATAATTTTTGGTGAATAGTAACTTTTTACTTTTTTTTTACCACGGTTAATAGTAAATAGGGTAACTAAGGGTAAATATGAAATTACTATTACCCTAACACATGTCCTAATTCTATTGGATAAGTGTAATTCGGCCAAAAACAACCTTATGAATATAATATGACCATTTAGGCCCACTTGGATTAGATTAGGACATTTATTATGATTTAATTCCAAGAAGAGTTAAAAGAGTTAAAATCAAAGTTTATTTACTAAAACATTTTTTATATGGGGTTATACATAAGATAAATTCGACTATAAATATTCATTAGAAAGATAAACAGATTTCCTACATAATGATATTTTATTTGTAATTTTTAGACTTTAAATAATTCAATTTATTTATGACACAATGATGATGCAGTAATTATCTTATTAATGAAATATTGACATAATTGATGTTATAAACACCAAAATAAATGTAATTTGAGACTTTTTATGAATTCCACTAATTTTCTAGGTTACTATGATATATTAGTGTTGATGTAATCAACTTGGTTCGAACATATAATTCTGTTATGACTTTCCCAAAAATCATATATCAAATAGTGTCAAAATTGACACAAAATAGTTTTTAAATCAAATATTATATTATTAATTGTTATTGTATTCCTAAAAATCTAAGGTTCGGCCAAATGACTTAGATAAGGATATATATTTTAATTATAAACAGTTTGGGGTTCGTTTGGCATGTTATAGTAAGTGTATTAACCATATAGTGAAAGAAAATAAAAAGACACGGTAAAATTAAATTATTTAACTTAGAGTTAAATCTAATTGATAAGGTTAAAATAATACCCTAAACATGTCTAAATCTTATTGGTTGATAGGATTTCGACCCATCCCAACTTTAGCTTCGAAATAAGAACATTTAGAACCATTATAAACCGATTTTGACTTTAATATAAAATAATATTTTGAGATATTCCTAAGGTGCCCCTCTCCTCCCCTATAAAAGGACACCTCCTCCCCCTCCTCCTCACACCAATTTGAGCACTCAATCTCGGCCAACCCCTGCCAAAATCCCTTCTCCACTTCCCTAGCAACATCCTAGAGGTTCTGGTCTTCCTCAAAGACCAATTCTAGTGCCCTAAGAGGAGGTCTCAAAGAGGCACTTCAAAGAAGAGGTAATTACCGTTACCAATTCTTTCATCTTTATTTCTTCTTCCACTTCTTCTTCTTAGGTTGTTTCATTATGAAGTAATAACATCAGTATCACTCATATACTGATATGTTATTATAAGTATGAAACAACCCTATTTCACCATCTATCCATCCTACGGAAAAAGAAATCACCGCGCGTGCGTACGTACGGAATACCGTCTCCACGACGCGATGAGATTCATTCTCCATGTTAACCATTTAAGAATGATTATAAAGTATATATAAGAAATAATAATGAAATATATGACATTATAAAGCTACTGGATTTATGTATATATATACATATGTATGTCATATAATTACTTCCATTTCAAGACAATAAGGAAAGGAAAACAGCGTTCATGCGTACGTACGGACTACCGTCTCCATGAACGGTGTTTTTCATTCTATTTATCTACCTATTATATATATATATATACTGAATATATATGATATATAAATCATATTTTATATTCTGGAAGTAAGTAAATCATTATATAAGTAATAATGATGTCAAGAACAAGAAGTCAAAACACCTATGATAAATGAAACGATTTTACCCAAAACGCTTCTTTAACATGGAATTTACAAAAGAACGGGTAATATAATGTCATAAGTGAACCATATATGATATCATAACAATGAATATGATTCTGTAATAAGTCAATAACATGATTTAAATCATTATACAGGAGGTTCGGACACTTACAAAGCAATTCGGACCTAAGGTAAGGGAGATATCACAATCTCATTTTTATCCGAGATTGTTTATTCGTAAGTATTTACTGGGGTGTATTTTATCATCCACATCCATGTTTCATCAATATGTCATATTATTTCCATCCACCTACAATTGTTTAAATCCATTTTTACCATTCGGTGAGTTTTTAGTAATATGTATGAAAGGAATCTTTTGTCGTTTTTCGTACGAGGTACTTTTTGACTTTTCCGACAAAAGTACGAAGAATGTTTTTTTTAACTTATACGGCATGAATGGATTTTTAAAACATTATTTCCAAGAAGCTTCCTTTACAAGTTTTCAAGTTTATTTTTAATCAACTTCTTTTATTTTAAAGTTGTATGACATGTTATGAAAGGAAAAATGTTTTTGAAGAAGAAAGGATATTTTCCTCAAGAATGGAGTTCAAGTGTTTTATCAAAATTATTTTCCATCTAAGATAATAAAGGGTTCTGTTTTTATCCCTATTATTAAATTGATTTGATCATGTTGTGATGGAATTATTTTTATGAGTTCCTTTAACTTATATGAATTGATTTATGATGTCATGATGTTTCAAGAATCCCATTTTGTTACATGTGTTATGTGATGATGTATGTTTTATGATTATGTGGCACACATAAGAAAGGATTCATTATAAGATGGGTGGGACCTATATCTCCCTCCAATGCATTGGGTAAGGATTTTATATCTCATGAGATAGACATGGCTGAAATGGTAGGTTATACCGGTTCAGTGAAACAGGACTGAAACGAGGGTTACTCGATTCAGAAAGGGACTTTGTCCACTAAGATAGTCTTGGCAATGAGTCATGACTAACAAGAAATGATTTTCCATGATTATGTGTGAATGACACAAAGTTTCATGTTTTAAGTTATGATTATTGGGATTACATTTCACTTCTATGATTTATCCCATGTTATGATATATGAACTCTTTTGCAGGTTATGATTTCCAAAAGCTATGTTCTTATATATATGATGTGATTGATATTTCTTTTGTTTACCCTTACTGAGCATTTGAGCTCACCCTTTTATGTTTTCTTTTCCCCAGGATATAAAGAAAGGTTTTAGGTAAAAAAAAGGGGATGACCTTTATGGGAGATATTGAAGAACTTTCACCACGATTAGAAGATTACGTTCCGAGTTTCCAAAGACACTAAACTATTACGATCCTTTAGTGTGTGTTTTTGTTATGTACTAAGTATTCCGCAAAAGTAATGTAATGTCTATGTACGTCAAGCTTCGGGTCTCTACAGTTGGTATCAGAGGAAAGGTTTAGTCAACCTTTGGACACTAGGATGCGAAAACGTTAGTGAGATCCCTAGAGATATTTCTAAGGTATGTCTAGGGATGTCCCTAGGGATAAGTATACGTATAGGTTATAGTAATAGAATTACGCTAACGATCATAGAATTAAACCTAAGATGTTGGATATTGAAGGTACTCCCCCTTTATTATGTTGGTTTCCCTAGCATGATTTTTGCCTCTCACACTATTCTTTTTCGGTTTTAGACGATGGCTGGAACCCAAAGGAACCGTGTTGATCAATGCAATGGACAATGCAATGATTGCCCTCCTGAACAAACAAATGTTATGGGAGATGGAGTGAAAAATCTTATTGCTATACTTACACAAGCTATGAATCATTCTGTACTTCCAAATGAGCAGAGAAGGGAACAATATTCTATTGAGTCCTTCATGAGGCAACGTCCACCTTCTTTCAGTGGGTCTTCTGATCCACTTGTGGCTGAACAATGGATCAGTACTACTGAAAAGATATTTTCAGTTCTTCAATGTTCTGAACATGATAAAGTCATCTTAGCAGTATATCGTTTGGAAGGTGAAGCTGATCAATGGTGGAATCTTATCAAGAATACGAGGCCATGAGATTAAATTGATTCCATGGAATGGGACGAGTTCAAGAACTTGTTTTTCAGTAAGTACTTCCCTCGTATTCTTCGAACGAAGATGGAGAAGGATTTTCTTGAACTAAAGCAAAAGGATGATGAATCTGTTGGTATATACAAAGCGAATTTTACAAGACTTGCAAGGTATGCATCTTGCATTATCATCCAACCTGAAAGTAATGTTGATCGATTTTTCAGTGGCTTAAAACCAAGTCTTCGAAGGGCATTAGCTATAAGATACTTCAGTAGATATGAAGAAATTGTGCGTTGTGCTATCAAGGTAGAAATGGAAGTTGGTGTTACATATCCATCTCATGGTTTTGAAAAGAAACGAAAGATGAAGTTCAAGGAGAAATCTCAGAATAATGGTGAAAAGAAGATGAATGTTTCCTTATGCACAAAGTGTGGAAAGAAGCATGGTGGAGATTGTCTTAAAGGGACTAGAAAATGTTTTAAGTGTGGAAAAGAAGGTCATCGAGCAGCTGAGTGTCGAAGTAATGGAAAAAGGGATTCTAATGAAGTGAATAAAGAAAACACTGCAGAGAACGCACAACCAACACTTCAATGCTTCAAGTGCAAGGAGATGGGACATTATGCCAATAAATGCCCTAATCCAAGGGTTAGTGATGATCGACATGAGCAGCCGCTTAAGGCAAAGGACAAAGGGAAGTCACATGCGATCACTATTGGCAATGTTGAATATGACAACGATGTGGTGGAATGATTAAGTTTTTATGTAATGGGATTCCAAAATAATGTTGTATCATGGAATATTGGAATATTTATGTATTGGTCTAATGTGGTATTCAAAGTGATTGAGATATTATGCGCATAATGAAGGGAAAACGAGAAAATGAAATGTTTAACAGTATTCATGAGCTCATGATTGATATAAGGACCAAGTTATATCATGGTTTGAGTATATAGAATTTTGAGGATTTTGGTATGTGGAAAGTGTTAACTTTTAACTGCATTCAAGTTTTCACTAAGGTTCAATGGGTATTCAAGAGAGTACAAGATTAAGGCCTTTAAATGTTTGGAATGTGTCCAACAAGATATATCTTATGATATATGGGGGTCAACGATGGTATTAAATCTCTGGTAATCGATTTCACTATGTTATGAGAATGGACTGTAGTATTATGGATAGGACTAAAGATTGGAATGGATTATGTTGGACATAAGTTAGTATTGTTTAAGGATAGAAGTTTTTCGATATTATGGGATGTTATAGTAATATAGTTTTAGAAAAAGGACAACCTGCAGGACGGGCGATAGCCCATCGCTTCGGACAAGGCTGTGGGAATCGAACCCACAACCGAAGTGCGACTGGCCTTTATCGCCTACCACTGACCTACAGGAAGTCCCTGTTTAGTAGAAACTAGTTTTATTTTATTAAGCGGTATGATATATGAAGTATAAGTTCATTTTTGGAACCATATACAATTAATCTAGCCATAAGATGAACTTAAAACTTTTCAAACCTTTTGTTTGAGACAGATGGAATGACCCGTCATTCTATGACATGATCTGCTAACACTTCACGAATAACAAATTCAACTTCATTTATTTAAGAGATGAAGTGGAAATTGTTCAAGGCACGAACAATAGAGCGACTGTACCAAAATAAAGTAAGTATTTATTCTAATTCAAATTTTCAACTTTAGGGAAATGATCTTGAAAACCAAAAATGTTGTCCTAGTGATCTTATACCTGATGAATCAGATGGTACCATAGATCGTCACAAATTTATGGATTTGTGATTACTGGATTTTTCATAGCCATGTTCTCTACCACTCTCCATCAGAACATGATGGTTAGATTTCTCTTCCATATCCATATTTTCACCTATGTGGAAACCCAGTGATTAGTTTATTTGGGTAATCATTACATTTCATACTTTAGTTTTTAAAGACAAGTTTTGGTATTCCTTTTTACGATGTGGGTTTCTATTAAAGAAACTTTCGAATAGTAAACCATTTATAACCCCGACGAATTTCGAGGGCGAAATTCATTTTAAGGGGGGTAGAATGTAACAGCCCGAGATTTTATGAAAAATATTCTTTTTAATTTTATTAATGTCTTGTGTTATACTCTACACCAAAAGGATCTTTCACAATACACTTCTCTGACCTGGCTTGAATTACACGCAATCACAACCTTCCTCGATAGCGTGTGTTGTACGCAACACCGAGTTTCGCTAAACAACGATATGCTATTAAGATATTATTAAAACTAGCCGTTATGAATAGTAATAACCACTTTTTGAAATTTAGTAAATTTTATTTTTCAAAATGGAATTCATTTTTGGATTCGTAATATCGAAATTAGCTTAGGGTGAAATTTTGGTACTTTTCGGATAACTTTCATATTCTGATGAATAGTGAAAATTACTAAATTTTAATTAAAAACAACTTTTTTAATCGAAATAATTAATAGTGATAAATTATTAATTTGAGTGGTTTTAAAGTATATTTAGAATATATTTTTACAATTCAATACAATGTTGGTCATTGTATGTAATTTTACATTTAAACCAGACATAAACAAGTGTCAATCTTTTGATAGATATTGTTTCTTAAAAACACGCTATTTGTTTTAACAGCGGGATTTAATTATAAAATTAATTAATGCAACATCTATGTTATGAATATGGTAAAATAGACTTCATTTTTGAATTCGGAATATGAAATATAGCTTCGGATGAAATTTTAGCATTGTTCTGAAAAACATCAATTTTTGATGAATAGTGAAACTACTAAGTGGTTGGTTAAAAACTGAATTTTGCATAAAACATAATTTTACCACTTCTGTGAATGGAATTTCGAAAATCCGACAGACACGGTTAATATCAAGGACTAAAATGTGGTTCAATGAGATGAAAATAATTTTTGGTGAATAGTAACTTTTTACTTTTTTTTACCACGGTTAATAGTAAATAGGGTAACTAAGGGTAAATATGATATTACTATTACCCTAAAACATGTCCTAATTCTATTGGATAAGTGTAATTAGGCCAACAACAACCTTATGAATATAATATGACCATTTATGCCCACTTGGATTAGATTAGGACATTTATTATGATTTAATTAAAAGAAGAGTTAAAAGAGTTAAAATCAATGTTTATTTACTAAAACATTTTTTATATGGGGTTATACATAAGATAAATTCGACTATAAATATTCATTAGAAAGATAAAAATATTTCCTACATAATGATATTTTATTTGTAATTTTTAGACTTTAAATAATTCAATTTATTTATGACACAATGATGATGCAGTAATTATCTTATTAATGAAATATTGACATAATTGATGTTATAAACACAAAAATAAATGTAATTTGAGATTTTTTATGAATTCCACTAATTTTCTAGGTTACTATGATATATTAGTGTTGATTTAGTCAACTTGTTTCGAACATATAATTCTGTTATGACTTTCACAAAAATCATATACCAAATAGTGTCAAAATTGACACAAAATAGTTTTTAAATTAAATATTATATTATTAATTGTTATTGTATTTCTAAAAATCTAAGGTTCGGCCAAATGACTTAGATAAGGATATATATGTTAATAATAAACAATTTGGGGTTCGTTTGGCATGTTATAGTAAGTGTATTAACCATATAGTGAAAGAAAACAAAAAGACACGGTAACAGTAAAATTATTTAACTTAGAGTTAAATCTAATTGATAAGGTTAAAATAATACCCTAAACTTGTCTAAATCTTATTGGTTTATAGGATTTCGACCCATCCCCACTTTAGCTTCGAAATAAGACCATTTGGAACCATTATAAACCGATTTTGACTTTAATATAAAATAATATTTTGAGATATTCCTAAGGTGCCCCTCTCCTCCCCTATAAAAAGACACCTCCTCCCCCTCCTCCTCACACCAATTTGAGCACTCAAGCTCGGCCAACCCCTGCCAAAATCCCTTCTCCACTTCCCTAGCAACATCCTAGAGGTTCTGGTTTTCCTCAAAGACCAATTCTAGTGCCCTAAGAGGAGGTCTCAAAGAGGCACTTCAAAGAAGAGGTAATTACCGTTACCAATTCTTTCATCTTTATTTCTTCTTCCACTTCTTCTTCTTAGGTTGTTTAATTATGAAGTAATAACATCAGTATCACTCAAATACTGATATGTTATTATAAGTACGAAACAACCCTATTTCACCATCTATCCATCCTACGGAAAAAGAAATCACCGCGCGTGCGTACGTACGGAATACCGTCTCCACGACGCGATGAGATTCATTCTCCATGTTAACCATTTAAGAATGATTATAAAGTATATATAAGAAATAATAATTAAATATATGACATTATAAAGCTACTGGATTTATGTATATATATACATATGTATTTCATATACTTACTTCCATTTCAAGACAATAAGGAAAGGAAAACAGCGTTCATGCGTACGTACGGACTACCGTCTCCATGAACGGTGTTTTTCATTTTATTTATCTACCTATTATATATATATATATACTAAATATATATGATATATAAATCATATTTTATATTCTGGAAGTAAGTAAATCATGATATAAGTAATAATGATGTCAAGAACAACAAGTCAAAACACCTACGATAAATGAAACGATTTTACCCAAAACGCTTCTTTAACATGGAATTTACAAAAGAACGGGTAATATAATGTCATAAGTGAACCATATATGATATCATAACAATGAATATGATTCTTTAATAAGTCAATAACATGATTTAAATCATTATACAGGAGGTTCGGACACTTACAAAGCAAGTCGGACCTAAGGTAAGGGAGATATCACAATCTCATTTTTATCCGAGATTGTTTATTCGTAAGTATTTACTGGGGTGTATTTTATCATCCACATCCATGTTTCATCAATATGTCATATTATTTCCATCCACCTACAATTGTTTAAATCCATTTTTACCCTTCGGTGAGTTTTTAGTAATATGTATGAAAGGAATCTTTTGTCGTTTTTCGTACGAGGTACTTTTTGACTTTTCCGTCAAAAGTACGAAGAATGTTTTTTTAACTTATACGCCATGAATGGATTTTTAAAACATTATTTCCAAGAAGCTTCCTTTACAAGTTTTCAAGTTTATTTTTAATCAACTTCTTTTATTTTAAAGTTGTATGACATGTTATGAAAGGAAAAATGTTTTTGAAGAAGAAAGGATATTTTCCTCAAGAATGGAGTTCAAGTGTTTTATCAAAATTATTTTCCATCTAAGATAATAAAGGGTTCTGTTTTTATCCCTATTATTAAATTGATTTGATCATGTTGTGATGGAATTATTTTTATGAATTCCTTTAACTTATATGAATTGATTTATGATGTCATGATGTTTCAAGAATCCCATTTTGTTACATGTGTTATGCGATGATGTATGTTTTATGATTATGTGGCACACATAAGAAAGGATTCATTATAAGATGGGTGGGACCTATATCTCCCTCCAATGCATTGGGTAAGGATTTTATATCTCATGAGATAGACATGGCTGAAATGGTAGGTTATACCGGTTCAGTGAAACAGGACTGAAACGAGGGTTACTCGATTCAGAAAGGGACTTTGTCCACTAAGATAGTCTTGGCAATGAGTCATGACTAACAAGAAATGATTTTCCATGATTATGTGTGAATGACACAAAGTTTCATGTTTTAAGTTATGATTATTGGGATTACATTTCACTTCTATGATTTATCCCATGTTATGATATATGAACTCTTTTGCAGGTTATGATTTCCAAAAGCTATGTTCTTATATATATGATGTGATTGATATTTCTTTTGTTTACCTTTACTGAGCATTTGAGCTCACCCTTTTATGTTTTATTTTCCCCAGGATATAAAGAAAAGTTTTAGGTAAAAAAAGGGGATGACCTTTATGGGAGATATTGAAAAACTTTCACCACGATTAGAAGATTACGTTCCGAGTTTCCAAAGACACTAAACTATTATGATCCTTTAGTGTGTGTTTTTGTTATGTACAAAGTATTCCGCAAAAGTAATGTAATGTCTATGTACGTCAAGCTTCGGGTCTCTACAGCTTGGGTGGAACTTCACCTTTATCATTGATCCCATTATGATGATAGGGGCCTCCAAAACTTCTAGGATTAAGAGGAAACTCCTATAGGAATCCAAAATGGACGAACATTGCCTCCCAAACAAACTAGAAAATGGGGAAACCGATCTTTGATGTTATAGTCAATGTACAAGGTGGTTTTGAGCACACATATTGTGTAAAACCACATGAAACATGGTTTTTGAAAACTTGACATTCGAATATTGATTTGAAAAAGACTAGATATATGGTTCAAAACATGTTTAATGTCTCCACCAAATATTTGGAACAATTTGGACAACTTGATTCCGAGATATGGACAGAACACAACACACCACTTTCGACTTCATGCAGATATGGTGTGCTAGACAGATCATGTCAGTAGGACCACTAGATTACAAAATGTGTCTTGGGTTCCATCAGATAAAATGTAGAGAAATTCTTTCAGATAATCCCACAAAATGTCTTCCCATTTTAATGCACTGTACAGTAGCGGTTTTCGATTCAGTAAACTGGTTTTCATGGATCATGTGTACCTTGGCCCATTTTTCTTGAACTTCATTTTGGGCCCTCCAAATCACCTCCACAATCAATGAAATTATTAAAACAAGTAATTTTTAACTCTTAAATAGTGATAAAAACAATATAATTGAATCTAACATGAAGTGAGATTTTTTATTATATTTTTAATTTACAATAAAAATTTAGTTGAAAACAGTGGTGTAAGGGTGAAAATTCAACAGTGAATAGTGGTACGATCACACCCAATGCCTAAAAATTTTCACTCCTATGATAAGAAACTTTTCCAAATATTATACATGTAGACATTTGAAACAGTATAAATATTTAAAATTCATTGAAAATTTAATTCCTAATAGAAATTTGATCCAAGAAAAAATCACACCAAGGAGTTATTCTCAATGATCAATACAAAAAGATTTCTCAAATATTGTATCCAAATAAAATTACAAGACATGAATGATACCAATAAAAATAAAAATAATTAAAAAGTTAATCCTGACACAAATTCTATATATGTGTGTTTGACATCCATTTCATGCTATTATAACCACGTTTTATTGAGTAAATGTAAGTTATTTTAGTAGTTTTCTAATTACAAGATCTTTTCCACCGAACATGCCCCAAATTATTTGAATTCAAATTTCAAGACCCACTAACATAAGAAATTCTAGAATTCAAACATATAAGTCCCCAGCCTTAATCCTTACTTTATCTTGAGTTATTACAAGATGACACATTGATGATCTTTTCGGGTTTACAGTTTTAGAGAATTAGATCATAAAACATGAATTACATTCCACATATAAACAAAGTGGTTACATAAAGATAGTATTTTTCTTTCCCATAAATGGAAACATATTTAAAATAAAACATGGATTCTTTCTTGACACTTCCTTGACACTATCATCATATCATGTATCTTTCCCTTGACCTGTGAAAAACATTTTAAAAAACTTGGGATGAGCATAAAAAGCTCAATAAGGGATATAATAATGTGGAAAGGAAACATGGGTACATATATACATAATAATGAAATCATAATTTACCCATAAAAAATAAGAACATTAACATACCTAATCAAATCCTGAATAAATCATAGAAATCATAAGACATAAAGGTAACTTGAGGAATTAATAACATTCTTACGTAGGGAGTAACCCTCATGGTTAGGTTTGGAATACCCATCACAGTATATTCCCTAAATCTCTTTGGAGAAACCATAACATTTCACTCCTTCACGTTACCCAATGCATTGGAGAGCTATATCGGACTCACCCGCCCTTAGTTTATCACGGAACCACCTGTCTTCATAATAATGCCCAAGAACATCAACATAATCGCATCACATAAAACATGCATAAAGGAAACATAACATTTCCATCATTCAATGACAAGATATCGATACAACATATTGATATAAAAACATTATGAAAACAATTTTCAATACCAAAATAAAATAAAATTAAAACATGGTATTTATTTTTCTTTTAAAATGAATGTATGTCTTGTAGAGGAAGCCGAAACTCAAATAACCGTCACGGCGGCAGAGAAGTCGTTGTCGCCGCATACGTACAACAAAAACATTCCCTTTTGTCGTTTAGTAAAATGATTCGTATAAAAAAGATTCCTTTTGGATAAACGTAATTGTCAATGTGGTTTATACACCGTATAAAATAAGGTTTTGTATAAAAGAAAATATGCCTCAATGAAAGGAGATTGAGACGAAGTCCCATACCTCGGGTCCGACTTGACTCAGTCATTCATTAATCTCCTGAATAATAAACTTGAGTTAATTTCTACTTGATTAATATCCTTTTTAAATTTCATTATTCCTTTTATATCACTTATTGTCATGTTATAATCATTATGTAACCATTTAATTTAATAATGTTTGTTTTTTCGATATTTGGTTCTTAAGTCGAAAGTGGACTTCTAACAATTACATGTTGTTCGTGTGGTCAGAGGTTATTTATATCCAGAATGAAATTCCTGATTTGGATATCATATATATCACATATATCTATCATATACTTGTATTTATAATATTACATAATCATTTTGAGGTAAGAAATGAAATTCACCGTTCATGGAGACGGTAAGCCGTACGTACGCATGAATGCTACTTTCATTTCTTTGTCATATTAATGGAATTAAAACTAAATTAGAGGTATGTATATTTTGATTCCAAGAATTATATTCATCATTTAGATATATCATTCATTATATATATCCATTATATACATGTACTTTTAATAGTACATTACATTTGGGGATAAGAAATGAAATGCACCGTTCATGGAGATGGTAAGCCGTACGTACGCATGAACGCTACTTTCATTTCTATCTCATACTTTAATGGAAGGAAATAATAATGATATAGAGGTATATTATAATTCCAGTATAAAATAATATATAATAACCTTAAATCCATCCTTTACACGTCCCACATATGGCATTAATGAATCACATCACTTTGAGGGGGCGGTATTCCACGCTTCCTTAAATGAAGATATCGCGTTTACCCATAATGGAAACCATAAAAGTATACTCAAAATAAAAAATTCATAAGCTTAATGAAAACATAAACATATTATATGTCATATATAAATATAGTGACATCTTAATGGCCACCTTTGAAGGTGTTAAAAGAATGTTGAACAGTCATCGTTTCGGGAGGCATAAATTCACCATCCACGGAAACAGTATGTTCATTAACTATTAGATGTAGGTGTGTGTAAGTGTAGCTTTAATACTTCTTATAAAAACATCCTAGTATATTTAAGATACTGGATTTGTTCCAAAAGAAAAGAATAAAAAGAGTTTAGGGGGTTGGAGAAGCAAAATAAAACAAAAGGACTCAAAAGAAGACATTACCTTAAAATCGGGTAACTCCCCTTAGATTGAGCTCAAAGTCTTCCTTGGGAAGACGTATGCCCAATGTGAGGCTTCAAGGAGTAATATAGGTATGTGAAGAGCCAAAATGGTCAGGGGTTGGCCGAGCCAAAGGCTTTTAGAGTGTGGGTAAGGAGGAAGGGTTGGGGGCCTTTTATAAGTGGAGAGGAGGGGCACTCTTGGAACGTAAAGAAAAGTCACTTTATTTTAAAATGGTATTCAGATTTAAGAGGTCCCACATTTATGTATTTAGAGGATAAGGTGATAAGGGTTCGAAATACACTCATCCAATAGGTTTTGGACATGTGTAGGGCTTAGATATTACATTATCTTTCCATTTTATTTAAATCGTTAAATAATGAGGTCATCGCTGCATCATCATGATGTCATAAATAATTTAGTTTATTTAATGTCTAAAAATTCTAATAAAAATAATATGATTTATTAAGTAGTTTTAGATTTCCAATGAATATTTATAGTAAAATATATTACTTGTATAACCCCATGTAAAAATTGTTTTAGTAAAATAAATCATGTTTGTGTCATTTTTACTTTAACATTAAATAAAAAGTTATTTACGTGATTTCGCAACCAAATTGGCTCCATGGGGTCCCCAAGTTGACCCATGGCTTTTCATGGTCGGCCATGAAACAACCAATAAGGGTAGGACATGTGTCTAGGTCATTTCATTTTATTAAAAAATTATTCTTACCTTAAACTACACTAATTACCTCTAATCGCGATTAAAAACTTAATAAGTTACTATTCCCCAAAAAATTATTTTAATCTCATTAAACCACATTTTACTTCATAATTACAACCATGTATGTCGGATTTTTGAAATTCAAAACACAAATGTGGTAAATTTTCATTTAAATGGAAAATCAGTTTTTAAAAGTACCACTTAGTGGTTTCACTATTCATTAAAAATTGAAGTTTTTCAGAAAATTACCAAAAATTCACCCTAAGCTATATTTGATTTTCCGAATTCGAAAATGAATTATATTTTACAAAAATCGAAACATATAAGTCACATTAATTTTAATAATTAATTCCCGCTGTCAGAGCAAATAGCATGTTTTAATGAAACAATAATTAATAAAAGATTGACACCGGTTTAAGTCCAATTTCAAAGTGAAATTGAATCCAATGACCACCATTGGATTAAATGGTAAAAATATATTCTAATTTCACTTCAAAACCTATTCAAACCATAATCTAATCATATATATAAATTATACTAAAAAGCAGTTTTGATGTAAAATGCAGTATTTTTCACTATTCATTAAAAATGAACATTGTCAGAAAAATAACAAAAATTCACACAAAGTAATTATTGATATCCCAATCATAAAGATTATGTTTATTTTGACAATCATAGGTTATAAAATTGTCAAAATACAGATTTCAAAATGGTTTTCCATCAAATGGTAGTAAAACAATCTTTTAAAAAATATTTGTGTATTCCATGCTTAAGATTGTATTTATTTTCATTTTAAGCCTCTAAAACACTATCTTAACCATTAATAGACATAGATAAAAATATCTATTATTAATTTGTTACTTGGGATGTTACATCCTTCCCCCATTTATAAAATTGTGTCCCCGCAATTTATTTACTTGTCAAATAAATGGGGGTACTTATCCCTCATTGCATTTACATATTCCCATGTTGCCTCTTCCATCATGTGGTTTTTCCACAAAACCTTTACCTGATTAATCACCTTCTTCCATAACACTTGCTCCCTGTGGTCAAGAATCTGGACCGGTTGTTCCTCATAAGATAGGTTCTCTTCCAACTGAACTACCTCTGGACTCAAAACATGAGATGGATCTGGAATATACTTTCTCAACATCGAAACATGAAAAACATTGTGTAATTGATAAAAATTCGGAGGTAATGCCACCTGGTATGCAACTGATCCAACTCTATCTAGAATCTCATATGGTCCAATAAACCTTTGACTCATCTTTACTTTCTTACCAAATCTCATCACACTTTTCCACAGAGAAACCTTGAGAAAAACATGATCACCTACCTCAAAAGAGAGATCCTTCCTCATGTTGCCCGCATAACTCTTCTGCCTGCTCTGAGCTATTCTCATGTGTTTCTGAATCAGCTGAACTTTATCTGCCATCTCTTCTACCAATTCTGGTCCCATCAACCTCCTTTGACCCACTTCATCCCAGAAAGCTGGAGTTCGACACTGCTTCCCATATAATGCCTGAAATGGTGCCATCTGAATACTGGAATGAAAACTGTTATTATATGAAAATTCAACCAAAGAAAGATGATGGTCCCAACATCCCCGATAATCCATAGAACAAGCTCGTAGCATATCCTCCAAGGTCTGAATTGTTCGTTCTGACTGCCCATCTGATTGACGATGAAAAGCTGTACTAAAATTTAATTCAGTACCCAACAACTTTTGAAGGCCTTTCCAAAAGATAGAAGTGAACCTGGGATCACGATCAGATACAATGGAGAGATTAACTCCATGTAACCTGACTATCTCTTTATGATACAAATGTGAATGTTGATATAGGTAAAAATTATCTCGTATAGAAAGTAAACGAGCAGATTTGGTCAAGAGATCAACAATAACCCAGATTGCATTATTACCTCGAGATGTCTTCGGTAATCCCATAACAAAGTCCATGGATATATTCTCCCATTTCCACTCTGGCACTAGTAAAGGCTAAAGCATCCCTTTTGGTAACTTCTTCTCTGCTTTAACCTTCTGAAAAGTCAAACACTTCATAGTAAAATCAGCAATATCTCTTTTCATTCCCTCCCACGAGTAATATTCCCACATATCTCTGTACATCTTAGTACTGCCATGATGAACTGAAAATGGAGAACTATGTGCTTCACATAACAACTCTCTCTTCAACTATGAATCACAAGGCACACACAATCTCTTCCCAAATCTCAAAACACAATCACTATCAACGTTGAATTCATGCAACTTACCTTTCTGAACCAGCTCTACCTTTCTCTGCAAATCACAGTCTTGCTTCTGTTCTTGCTTGATTCTGTCTGGTAGGGATGATCTCACTGATACCTGAAACAAAACAGAAGAACTTCCTGCACCAACAACTTCTATGCCAACGTTCATCAAATCCTTAACCAAAGGATCACATTCCAAACGCAACATTTCTAATGAAGAATTACTTTTTCGACTCAAAGCATCTGCCACTTTATTTTCTTTTCCCGGATGGTAATGAATTGTACAATCATAATCCTTGATTAATTCTAGCCATCTCCTTTGTCTCATGTTCAATTCTTTCTAATTGAATATATACTTTAATCTTTTGTGATCAGTATATATTTCACACTTTACTCCATACAAATGATGCCTCCAAATTTTTAAAGCGAAAACAAAAGCAGCTAATTCCAAATCATGTGTAGGGTAATTTACCTCATGAGTTTTCAGCTGACATGAAGCATAAGAAATTACTTGATCATTATTCATAAGGACACAACCATGTCCCTTCAACGAAGAATCACTGTATATAACAAACTCACCTTTCCAAGAAGGAAGTGCCAAAACTAGAGCATTCACCAATCTTATTTTCAACTCCTGAAAACGATCATCACCTTCTTTTGTCCAGATAAACTTAACACCCTTCCGAGTTAGCTTAGTCATTGTACTAGATAACCATGAAAAATTTTCAACAAACCTTCGGTAGTAACATGACAAACCATGAAAACTACGAATCTCGGTTATATTTGTAGGTCTTGGCCATTATTAAACAACTTTTGTTTTAGCAGGATCAACAGTTATGCCATCTTTTGAAACAGTGTGACCCAGGAAAGAAATTTGTTGTAACCAAAACTCGGACTTTCTAAATTTTCCATATAGTTTCTTTTCTATTAAGGTTTGCTAGAAAACCCTTGAATGACTTTCATGCCCCTATTTAATTTTAGAAAACACCAAAATATCATCAATTAAAACAACCAACAATTTTCACCTAAGTCAACTGAGCCATCACTGCAACAAACTGTTTAGTTTTGATTCTGACCATCTTAGGATACTGATTTGAATGTTCATTTCCCTCTGTATGCCTTCCCAGAAAAGATGTTCTGTTTCCTCTATGAAAAACCATTCTTAACACAGAAATATCTTAGGTGAAGCAACATGGTAATCATCAAATGCTATATCATTTCAATCATTTCATAAATTAACTTATAATTTCACAATTTTCTAACTCCTAAATTTGTCTAAACCGACCTCTGATACCAACTATAAGTCCCCAGCCTTAAACCTTACTTAATCTTGAGTTATTAGAAGATTAAACCTTGAGGATCTTTTTGGGTTTAGAGTTTTAGAGAATTAGATCATAAAACATGAATTACATTCCACATACAAACAAAGTGGTTACATAAAGATAGTATTATTCTTTCCCATCAATGGAAACATATTTAAAATAAAACATGGATTCTTTCTTGACACTTCCTTGACACTATCATCATATCATGTACATTTCCCTTGACCTGTGAAAAACTTTTTAAAAAAACTTGGGATGAGCATAAAAAGCTCAGTAAGGGATATAATAATATGGAAAGGAAACATGGGTACATATATACATAATAATGAAATCATACATTACCAATAAAACATAAGAACTTTAACATACCTCATCAAATCATGAATAAATCATAGAAATCATAAGACATAATGGTAACTTGAGGCATTCATAACATTCTTACGTAGGGAGTAACCCTCATGGTTACGTTTGGAATACCCATCATAGTATATTTCCTAAATCTCTTCGGAGAAACCTTAACGTTTCACTCCTTCTCATTACCCAATACATTGGAGAGCTATATCGGGCTCACCCACCCTTAGTTTATCACGGAACCACCCGTCTTCATAATAATTCCCAAGAACCTCAACATAATCGTATCAAAAAAAACATGCATAAAGGAATCATAACATTTACACCATTCAATCACAAGATATCAATACAACAAATTGATATAAAAACATTATGAAAACCATTTTCAATACCAAAATAAAATAAAATTAAAACATTGTATTTATTTTTCTTTTAAAAAGACGGTATGGCTTGTAGAGGAAGCCGAAACTCAAATAATGGTCACGGCGGCGAAGAATTCGTTGTCACCGCATACGTACGACAAAAACAATCCCTTTTATCGTTTAGTAAAATGCTTCGTATAAAAAATATTCCTTTTGGATAAACGTAAAATTCAAAGGGGTTTATACACCATATTAAAGAAGGTTGTGTATAAAACAAAATATGCCTCGATGAAAGGAGATTGAGACGAAGTCCCATACCTCGGGTCCGACTTGACTTGGTCATTTTTTAATCTCCTGAATAATAAACTTGAGTTAATTTCTACTTGATTAAGAACCTTTTTAAAATTCATTATTCCTTTTATATCTCTTCTTTACATGTTATAAACATTATGTAACCATTTATGTTAATAATCTTTGTTTTGTCGATATTTGGTTCTTAAGTCGAAAGTGGACTTCTTACAGTTACATGTTGTTCATGTGGTCAAAGGTTCTTTATATCCAGAATGAAATTCCTGATTTGGATATCATATATATCATATATATCTAGCATATACATGTTTTTATAATATTACATAATCATTTAGAGTTAATAAATGAAATGCACCGTTCATGGAGACGGTAAGTCGTAAGTACGCGTGAATGCTACTTTCATTTCTTTTTCATATTAATGGAACTAAAACCAATTGAGAGGTATGTATATATTAATTCCAGAATTATATTAATCATTTATATATATCATTCATTATATATATTCATTATATACATGTACTTTTAATAGTACATTACATTTGGGGATAAGAAATGAAATGCACCGTTCATGGAGACGGTAAGCCGTACGTACGCATGAACGCTACTTTCATTTCTTTCTCATACTTTATTTTAAAGAAATAATAATGATATAGAGGTATATTATAATTCCAGTATATCATCATATATAATAACTTTAAATCCATCCTTTACACATCCCACATATGGCATTAACGAATCACATCACTTTGAGGGGGTTGTAGTCCACACTCCCTTAAATGAAGATATCACATTTACCCATAATGGAAACCATAAATGTATACCCAAAATGAAAAATACAGAAGCTTAAGGAAAACATAAACACATTATATATCATATATAAATATAGTTACATCTTAATGGCCACCTTTGAAGGTGTTAAAAGAATGTTGAACAATCATCGTTTCGGGAGGCATAAATTCACCATCCACAGAAACAGTATGTTCGTTAACCATTAGATGTAGGTGTGTGTAAGTGTAGCTTGAATCCTTCTTATAAAAACATCATAGTATATTTAAGATACTGGAGTTGTTACAAAAGAAAAGAATAAAAAGATTTTAGGGGGTTGGAGATGCAAAATAATACAAAAGGACTCAAACAAAGACATTACCTTAAAATCGGGTAACTCCCCTTAGTTTGTGCTCAAAGGATTCCTTGGGAAGACTTCTGCCCAATGTGAGGCTTCAAGGAATAATATTGGGATGTGGAGAGACAAAATGGGCAGGGTTTGGCCGAGCCAAAGGCTTTGGGAGTGTGGGTAAGGAGGTAGAGGTGGGGGCCTTTTATAAGAGGAGAGGAGGGGCACTCTTGGAAAGTAAAGAAAAGTCACTTTATTTTAAAATGGTATTCGGATTTAAGAGGTCCCACATTGATGTATTTCGAGGTTAAGGTGATAAGGGTTCTAAATCCACTCATCCAATATGTTTTTGTACATGTGTAGGTCTTAGATATTACATTATCCTTCCATTTTATTTAAATCGTTAACTAATGAAGTCATCGCTGCATCATTATTATGTCATAAATAATTTAGTTTATTTAATGTATAAAAATTATAAAAAAAATACTATGATGTATGAAATATTTTTATGATTCCAATGAATATTTATAGTAAAAAATATGACTTATATAACCCCATGTAGAAATTGTTATAGTAAAATAAATCATGTTTGTGTCATTTTTACTTTAACATTAAATAAAAAGTTATTTATGTCATTTCCCAACCAAAGTGGCTCCATGGGATCCCCAAGTTGACCCATGGATTGTAGTGGTCGGCCATGACACAACCAATAATGGTAGGACATGTGTCTAGGTCATTTCATTTTATTAAAAAATAATTCTTACGTTAAACTACACTAATTACCTCTAATCGCGATTAAAAATTAATAAGTTACTATTCACCAAAAAATTATTTTAATCTCATTGAACCACATTTTACATATTAATGACAAGCATGTATGTCGGATTTTTGAAATTAAAAACACAAAAGTGGTAAAATTTCATTTAAACGAAAAATCAGTTTTTATAAGTATCACTTAGTGGTTTCACTATTCATCAAAAATTGAAGTTTTTCAGAAAAATACCAAAAATTCACCCTAAGATAAATTTGATATTCCGAATTCAAAAATGAAGTCTATTTTACAAAATTCAAAACAAATAAGTCACATTAATTAATTGAATAATTAATTCCCGCTATCAGAGCAAATAGCGTGTTTTTATGAAACAATAAGTATCAAAAGATTGACACCAATTTAAGTCCAATTTCAAAGTGAAATTGATTCCAATGAGCACCATTGGATTAAATGGTAAAAATATATTCTAATTTCACTTCAAAACCAATTCAAAACATAATCTAATCATATAAATAAATTAGATTAAAAAGAAGTTTTGATGTAAAATGCAGTATTTTTCACTATTCATTAAAAAATGAACATTGTCAGAAAAATACCAAAAATTCACACAAAGTAATTATTGATATCCCAATCATAAATAATATGTTTATTTTGACAAAAATAGCTTATAAAATTGTCAAAAGATAGATTTAAAAATGGTTTTCCATCAAAAGGGAGTAAAACAATCTTTAAAAAAATATTAGTGTATTCTATGCTTAAGATTGTATTTATTTTCATTTTAAGCCTCTAAAACACAATCTTAATCATTAATAGACATAGATAAAAATATCTATTATTCATTACTTACTTGGGATGTTACAAAACCACAAGCTACCAACCTAAATATCCACATATGTTTCACATTTCATCAATACCCTCATTAATTTTTTTAGAAAAGTTTCACATTAAAAAAATCTCACACTTTACTCCCAATACATATTTGATCTCTTAACGGCACTAATTATAACATTAATAAAAAGATCAAATGTTAAGTAAGGGTTATTATTTGAACTGACCAATATAAAACAATTTTTTATTTTTATGTTTGTGGGAGTACAACAGTCAGATAAAATGTACACACACATAGTTTTATCTAGTAATGTAATGAAATAGATCAGATAAAGAACGAATGTATGGATAAATAATTTTGGGATGTAGAGAAAAATCAATGTAACTTTTATTTACCTTCCTTTAGGTAAATTTGTTTTACACATCCTGGTTGGGTGCAAAAATGTGTGGATAGATTAAGTGACACAATTTACCTTCAAACAATTCACAAAAAGGGCATCATTCTTCTTAATGTTTTCAATATAATAAAACCATTTATATCATTGAAAAAGAAACAAATTTAAAACAATAGTCACACCAAAATATTTAATTCATTCTAAATTGAACATTTATTCAGAATTTTTTTTGAATGCTAAATCAACATGAATGACAAATATTCCACATTAATTTTCCAAAACATCAATGATTAAAAGGGCATTATTTTTCATGATAACGTGGGAATAA
Source organism: Viscum album (assembly GCA_963277665.1). NCBI lineage: Eukaryota > Viridiplantae > Streptophyta > Magnoliopsida > Santalales > Viscaceae > Viscum > Viscum album. The sequence goes on along the minus strand of OY728158.1, from coordinate 367,711,902 downwards.
AAAAATTAATCTCACACATAGGTGAGTGAGATGAAATGGTGAAAATTAACAATACAATTCAGCAAGATAAAAAAATAATAAAGATGATGAAAATTACTAACTAACCCAGAATACAACCATCCTCCCAAACCTAAATTGTGTGGTGTCCTCACTTTAATAAAAGTGAATGTAGGAAGGAATGTTAAAACCTGGTTAGTGTAATTCATAGAATGCTTCTTGAACATGTATTTACTCTATTGTGAACTATTCAATGACTTCATGGAAGTTAATCGGCCACTGCCCTTTGATAGTGAAGGTTTTCTTGGATTCATCATTTTGAACCTGAAGAACACCGAATGAAGATACATTTGTAATAATGTATGGGCCAAACCAATAGGAATGAATATTACCATGATGAATCATTATCCTTGAATTGTAAAGGACTACCTTCTTCCCAATGTAAATTTCGCGATGTAGGATAAGACGGTCGTGGGCAGCCTTGGTTAACCCCTTATAAATATTGGAGTTTTTATAAGCATATCTTCTCATTTTCTCTAGCTTCGAAATCTACAAATTCCTTTGAGGAACTGCACCAGAGTGATTATAATTGCATTGTTTGATGGACCTGTAGGCATGGTGCTCAATCTTAATAGGGAGGTGAAAACTCTTCCCAAACCCTAAACAGTATGGTGAAATTTTAATATGAGTTTTAAATGTAGTATTATATGACCATATTGAATCATCATGTCGAAAACTTCAATATTTATATTGGGTTGAACTGTTTTTTCAAGAATTTGTATTACCTCTATATTTGATACCTCAGCATAACTGTTGGTATGTGGGTGATATGTAGTAAAGACTCTATGGTCAACCCCATATGGACCCAAAAGTTATTTCATTTTTCAATTGCAAAAATGTGAACCCTGACCACTGGAAATGAACCTATGAAAGCCAAACTGACAAAAGGATTGGGTTCTCAAAAATTCTACAACTACACCATAATCTTTAGACTCTGTAGCGCATGCCTCTACCCATTTTGAAAATTAATCAACTGCTAGAAGAATGTATAGGTTTCCAATGGAATTTGGAAATGTCCCCATTAATTCAATCCCCCAAACAAAAAAACAGTCATGAAATAGCAACAGTTTTTGTGTCATTTAATTTCCTTTAGAGACATTCCCCATTCTTTGACAATGAGGACAAGATTTTCAATAATCATAGGTATCTTGAATAAGTGTTTTCCAAAGAAGACATGAATTGATGAGATTTCAAGTAGTCCATTGGGGATCGGAGTGGAACCCTCATGTATGATTGTGGAGAAATCTAAGGATGGACTGAAAATCTCTATCGGGAACGAAAATCCTAAGGACAATATCACTACAGGTGCACCAAATGTAGGGGTCATCCCAAATATACCAACAAGACTCATGTTTGATATGGTCAAACTGGTTTTTATTGAAATCAGTAGGAATGCAAGATGATGCTCATTAATTTACAATTTCAGTATACCAAGGAATAAAATCATTCACTTGGTATAGTAGCTCATCAGGAAAAATGTCATTTATGGGAATACAGGGGGATGATTCAATGTCTGAGGATGAGTGATTCATATAGATATGGTCAGCCACCACATTCTATGCTCTTTTTTATTTCTATTTTTTAAATTTATTTCCCGAAGAAGAGAATCTAGAAAAGGAGACGTGGTTTTTCATCAGGTTTTTATGATGATACCAGAGAGCTACATGGTCTAAGAAAACAATGATTTTGGACCCTAAAAGATATGGCCTGAATTTTTACTACAAAAAAACAATGGAATGAAATTATTTTTCAGTTGTGCTGTAGTTTTATTGGGCATGGTCCACTATATGTGAGGCATATGTAATGACATGTGGAGCTCAATCGACCCTTTGTGATAAGACTTCTTCAAATACATAATAAGAGGCATCACACATGATATAAAATTACAAATCCCAACTAGGAGGTTGGATTACCATGGGTGATATAAGAATCAATATTAAATTATTTAACCATTCATTATATTATTTATCATTTTTTTTATTTTTAGAGTAATCAAGAAAGGGGGCGTGCAATTTTAAAAAAATCATGAATGAAACGACAATAAAATGAAACATGACCAAGGAAAGGCCACACATCTCATACATATTTGGGGAATAGTAGGGGATAAATGACATCCAATTTTGATTTATCTATATGGATACCATCCCTAAAAATTACATGTCCCAAATTTATACCTTTTCAGACCATGAAATGGAATTTATTATAATTTAATACGAGATTATTTTCAATACTGCGACAAGCATGAATACTCAAACATTCATCATAATAGAAGATATATATAGTGAAATCATGCATGAATACTTCTATGCAATTCTACTGGTAATCCAAAAACAATTCCAACCATGCATCGCAAGAAAGTACCCAGAGCATTGCACAGAAAAAATGGAATCCTCTTATATGAAAATGTTCCAAAGGGGAAGTGAAGGTCGTCTTTTCATAATCCCTTGGGGAAATATGGATCTGAAAGTATCAAAAATACCCATCAAGGAAACAGTAGTGGGACTTACCCGTAATCCTCTCTAGAATTTGTCTAATGAATGGAAATGGGAAATGGTCTTTCCTAGTTTGTTGGTTTAGTCGATGACAGACTATGTAGACACGCCAACTATTCAGCATATGAGTTGGAAACTATTCATTGTGTTCATTTTTTCATACTGTAAGGATAGTTTTATATGAACTACATGAAAGGGACTAACCCACTTGCTATAATAGATAGGGTAAATGAACGTAGCATCAAATAATTTTGGTACCTTATCATTCAATTATTATAGGTGGTTTGGGTTCTTCCGACGTTGTGTTGGCCTTACTTTTTTAGCCTCGTCATTTAAAAAAATATGATGTGTTCAAATTGAACGGCTAATATAAGGAATGTCAAAAATTGTCCATCCTAATGATTGTTTATACTCCATCCAATGTTCTATAATTGGAAAATCATTCTCAATAGAACGTAATGTAGCAATGATGATGGGTCGTTTGTTTCCATTCTCAAGATTCAAATATTTTAAATCAGGATGCAGTTGTTTTAGTTAAATTTTGGTGGATTTGGGATTTATGGGAGTGTGTGTTAATGTGAGAGGTCACTAATCTCATCTAACTTCTCAATTGTTTCATCCTCATATGAGGAATGAGCTCTTACAAGCTTAGAAGTATCATTTGTGGTCATTGGATCGTCAATATTAAAGAAAGTATAAATTAATAAATAAGCATGACACTTTTCTAGACCAATGCTACAATCAATACACGAATCCTTAACATGAATTCTAATAAATAATAAAAAATCAAAAATGGGATTAGGGGAATGAAATGAAGTGTTTTTAGGGGATGTGAGTACAGTAATTCAATTTACTAAGACCAAGGAATGTCCTTATGAGGGGTGTTTCATGGAATAAAAAATAAAAAAATGGACTATTTCACCACCAAATTTCATATATAATGTACTCTTATGGACATTAATTATGGTTTTGGTGGTTTTTATGAATGGTCACCCCAATATAATTGGTGCATGTCCATTCAAAATATCATCTTCTTTTTTAGCACATAAAAATCTACAAGAAAAAATAAAATTTTGAACCCTCAAAAGAACAAACTCTAGAACACCAGATGGTTTTGTTGTACTAATAATTTTTTAGAAGAATGAATATCCTATTTGGATTCAATTCTCCAACTTAAAATGGAGAGAAAATTGAGTGAGGAATCAATTTTTTAGAAGCACCAAAAGCAATAATATCATTGAAAAATAAAAACACCGCTATGGTTTATGGAATTGAAAAGGTTCCATGATCATTGAATTTGGTAGGAAATGATGGTTTTTCAAATGATGAAACACTACTCCACAAGATTTCATTCTCACCACCACTATGTCTCCTTCAGTGTGGACACATCTCCTTTAGAAACATGGCGTATCTTGGAATTTTCTTCATGACATCAATCAAAGGAATGTTAACATGATTTTTTTTTTAAAATTTTTAATATGCCCTTATATAGATTAGGTTACTTTTTTCCATGTTTGGGTGGCCCTTTGGGGAAATGGAATAGGAGATATTTGTATAAGGGTCTCATCGACATACACAATATTTCCATTGTAAGACATTCTCTAAGGACAATGATTTTCTTCTCTTAGACTATTTTTAGTTGTGGTTGGGTTGTTGGTTCCCTCAGGAGGGAATTAATTTTTTAGATGGTTAATTTGGATTTTAATATGAGTTCCACTATTAATGGTTATGTCACTAACATTTTTATTATCCGTAGGGTTAACTACTATTTATAGTGTAGTTTACCAGACCCATGACTTTGAATTTTCCCCACTGAGTTAGCGAGTTGGACTAATTGTGTGTTGAGGTATTGTTTGAAATCTTGGGTGGTTTGTTATAATTGGATATTATATGAATCCATGTTTATCATCATATATCCTATGTTAGGGTCATATTTTGGAGGGGTGGTTGGAAAGGCCTTTGGGGTGGTTGAGGATTTCTGGGTTGTGGTTATGGATGAATACTTTCACCTTGTTGGTTCCCTGGTTGATGAGTCGGGTTTGAATACCCCATTCTCAGTAAGAATGGATTTATTTCCACCAAGAGTTGGATGGATTGTATGGTTCTTACATAAAGGGTTGGTTAGAGGGAGTCCTGGGAATATTGCCTCACTACTCTCATAATTTTCTCTCAATTGTGGGAATTAGTTAGAATAATGAGTGTTAGAAGAGATGATTCCAAAATAGATGGGAGGAAGAGATTGAGATATCCCATGGGAGAGAGAGAGTTGTCGTAAAAGGGTACTTATCTCTTAAATCATCGCGTCATCCATATTTTCAAATTAAGTACATTGCACCTCATGGACACATTGAATAGTTATATTGGACCGTGTACCGAATTGTTGAGTGTTTTGTGCCTTGTTATCAATCAAGGTTCTTGCAGTAATTGGAGTTTTATCTACTAGTGCACCACCTACAACATCAATCATGTTACAATCAGTTGGAATTAAACATTCATAAGAATTATGAACTAAAAGTTGATCTCTTATTTTGTGGTGTAGACAACTTGATCATAATCTTTTATATATTTCCAAATATTCATGATGTGTTTCAAATTGAGATTGTCTTATCCCTAAATTTTCATACCATATTTTTGCAGTTCAAAAGGAAGTGAAATATGTTTCCTAAAAAAAGGAGTTTCATCTCTTCTAGACCCTTTATATGTGAATTAATATAATAAATCTACTATTTTGAAGTTTCTTATAATGAAAATGGAAATCCCTTATTCTTTACTTGTTTTCATCCACAATATTAGGTTTTAAGGTATAATATAACTTATGAAATTATGTTATGTGATAATTTTTATTTTCTCCTGAAAGTCTATGAAATCATATTAATAAATGAATTAAACCAATTTTCAGTTAAAAATAGAGTACCTCACCTTGCATTTGAATATAGGTGGGTTGGATATCAACATTAGGTGAGGTTGTTTTTTAAATGTCCAATTATTTTCAACCTCGTTTCCCATGTTTATTTTAGTTATGATGTAGGTTCCCGAAAAATTAGAGAAGGATCATAATGACTGTCTATGTTTTGTGTGTCATCTATAGATTGGTTCTCTTGTGCATCTCACGTCGCAGAAGTAAGTTCCTATCCGTTTCAGGTTCAAAAGGTGGTAAATATCTCATATTACAATGCATCATGCACGAAAGCTATACAAGAAATAAATTAGAAAAAAAATATAGGTAAAGGTATAATATAAAACAAGGAAATATTCATAAAATTTACAAAAATATTTTCAAAAACACGCACTAAAAACAAAAGCACCCCCCGCAACGGTACCAAAATTTGAAAACGCTGTAATGACAGGTCAAATTGACTTTTATTTAAAGAATATTTTGTAGTAATTGGAAGACCCTCGATCATCTATCAAGGATAGTTTGTAAATTATAGTGTGTATTAATAATAAGGATTAAAAAACAAGTGGGGTTGATTTTGAAAACAGTATTAAAAAAACAACTCAACTTAAAGAGTTTAATAGTTGATAGAATAAATCGATTATTAAAAAATTATAATATAAGAAGTTTAAATCATGTTCACCATATATCATGGATATTACATTTTTGTAATGTTTCACATGGTATTGATTTATTCTTTGGTTGGGGCTAATCAAGGTCATGATTCACCTCTTTCCTCTAAAAACATTGCACAATATACCAACCCATGACACAACAATCGTGTTGTCATGGTTTAGACTTCAAGAACAGGTTAAAGGATACCAATAAATTTTAATTCCTTTTTTATGTCTGATAGAAAGATGATTCTTGTATTTCCCAATCATAACAACCCATTTTTCTCACTTGAATTTTAAAATCAATCGGTGTTGAAAAAAAAATCGGTTTACTTAATTAAACCCACAAAATGAATTTCAGAAGAGAATCAAGTTTAGATAAAAGATAACTGAAATAATTCACAGATAAATTAAACCAAACCAGTTGAGTTTCAAGTTCCGAAACTCCCTCCCAAGTATTTTCATCTACTTCAAAATGATCATCCACCGTTTAGCTCGCCATTAAGTGGAGGAGAAGGCTCGGGTGAAACTTTTCCTTCAAATATGACCCCCTTTGATTATAGGGGCCAACCAAAAATCTAGGATGAAGAGGATACTATTATCTAACTCCAAAATGGAATATATTTTCCTCTTGTTCGAACAAGAAAATGAGGAACCCATGCTTCCAATTTCTAGGAAAATTATAAGGTGGTTTTGGGAACAAAGGTTGTATTAAACAACTTGGACCATTTCTTTTGAGAACTTGGAAGTCAAATATTGCATTACAAAAAACATGAAAATATTTTTCCCACCCTTTTACTACCTCCACAAAATGTTTGTAACCATTTGGACCATTAGATCCTGAGATATGTACTGATCACAACACAAAAGTTTCGACATCCTGGAAATACGGTGTTCTAGATTGATCAGGTTAGTTGGGCCACTAGATTACCGAATGTGTCTTGGGCTGCATCAGTTGAAATGTATTCAAATGTTTGTTTAAACCATCCCACAAAATCTAAGACCATTTTAATTAATATTACTCTAGAAATGTTCAGTTCAGTAATCTGTTTTCTTATATCCATCGTAGCTTGGGCCATTTCTATTTAACTCAATCAATGGACCTCCAAATCACCTCCTCATTGAATGAAATTAATAGAAAATGTAAAATTTTCTATTTTAACAACAATAAAAACAATATAACTAAATCTAAAAAGAATTAAAATTTGTTATTATATTTGGAAATTACAATAGAAATTCAGTTTAAAACTGTTGTGTAAGGGTGAATATAAAATAGTGAATCGTGGTGCAATAATATTACCTCATCAGTTAGTTGTTATATTAGATGCGACAACCCTTAATAGAAAAATAGTTGCATAAAAAGTTTATAATTATTCACAAATTGAAATTTATTGGAATTTTCTACATAAAAATCATGTGATCCTTCTTATAGTAGAATTTTATGTGATTCTTTGCATGGATTAGATTTCCCAATATGGAACTGATATTAATTTCCAAGTAAGTTAAGTCACATTTCATATAATAGATAAATATGAGGAAATATATCAATATAGGTATTAATAAAACATTACAATATAAGTTGATTCTATATAATGAGTCGTGATCCATATAAATGAAGGTATTCTATCTCAAATGGTGGGAGAGAAACAAAAAATTAAAAATAATCCCATTGTATGTGTGCATGATGATGTCACTCTAGATGAATTACTAGGTATTCGACAAAATTGTGAATGTGTGTTTTCAATAGAACTCATACCAGGTTACACTTCTATTTTAAAAACACCTTATAGAATTTCCACATTTTATTTGTGATAAATTAAGAAGAAACTCCATGATAATATAGAAAAGGGTTTTATATGCCCTTGTGCAATGCCATGGGGAGCACCTATTTTGTTTGATGAAAAACAATAAATCAATGAGACATTGTATTTATTTTTGATAAATTAACATGTTCACTATCAATGAAAAATATCATCTTCCAAACATGTATTACTTATTCATCCAACTATGCGGAGATTAATAAGTTTTCATGATTGATCATCATTCAAGATATCATCAATTATGGGTAAAGAAGGAGGATATACCAAATACAATATTTTGTACAAGGTATTGACACTAGGAATTTTTAGTGATGCATTTTTGTCTTACTAATTCCCCCAATATAATAATGTCTCTAATAAATAGTTTCATTAGAGATAGTATTGATCTGTTTTTGGTAGTCAATATTGACGATATTTTTTCTTACTCGATGGTCATGGAAGAACATGAATATCACTTGAGAATTGTACTAAATACCCGGAGATAGGATAAAAATTTTAAGAAAGTTACCAAGTGTGAATTTTGTAACAAGAAAGTTCCATTTTTCGGCCACATAATCTCAATAGAGGGGATATCTATGGATCCAGGAAAAATAGATGTTATAATCAGTTGACCAAAAAAAAATTGTTACTGAGATTCGATGTTTTCTTTGGTTGGACGGATAAAGTTGACATGTTGTGAAATATTTTCATGATTATCTAATCCACTCTCAAATTTTACATAAAAATAGTTTTGTTCTTGGGGATTGAGGAATGTGAATATAATTTTGAAGATCTAAAAAGAAGGATTGCAATAGAAACTATACTCACATTGCCTTATAGTGGAGAAAGGCATGTTGTCTACAATGAAGCATCCAAAAAGGATTTGGGATGTGCTATCATGAAAAATAATATAGTGATAGTTTATACCTCATGAATATTGAAAATCCACGAGAAAAATTACACAACTCATGATTTCGGTTTAGCAGTGGAAATATTTTCATTAATGAAATGGATGAATTATCTTTATGGTGAAAGGTAGGATATTTATACTTTTCATAAAATTATAATGTATTTTTTCACAGAAAAAAATGTTTAATATGAACCAAGTTAGATTGTTGGAGTTGATTAATGATTATAACTGCTCAATAAATTAAAAATTGAGGAATGTGACCAAGGTGGAAGATTCTTTATGATTAAAAGGCCACACTAGCCTATCCATGATGGGGATCACAACAAATCCAATATTTATGGATTTCAAATGGATGGATCTTGAAATTTTGAACGATTGGGAGAAATATTATCTTTCACTTTTGAATGTCCAACCATCTATACAAGAATGAATAATGAGTCATAGAAATAATATGTAGATCCTTAAAAGATGGTGGAAAATGTTCTTGAATTCAACCATGATTGTGATAGATTAATAATGTTAGGGAATCAAGTTTGTATTCCTCCCATAATAGAATTAAATAAGGATATATTGGATGAGGCTCATGATTCTTCATTATCATTTCACTAAGGAACCACACATATTTAAATGTAAATAAAAGCCTATTTATGATAGAATGTCATGAATAGAGATGCTACCGAATATGTTTAATAGTGTCTGGCTTGTCAGTAAGATAAAAATGAGTGGAAAATGTGCAAGGTGGTGTTACAAAAATTACTCCTACAAGAATGGAAATGGGAGAAAAACACTATAGAATTTTTCATTTGACATCCCAAAACATATAATGTCAATAATTCTAATAGGTTATAGATGATCTCTTTATGATGTTGGAACACATTAGTTCTACTAGAGAAGATTTCTCCCTTGATCACATTTCTATGATATTTGTAATGAAAGTTGTATGACTGTATGGTTTACCAATTTACATTATATATGATCATGATCCAGAGATTACATCGATGTTCTGGTGAAGTATTTATAAGGCTCTGGATACAAAATTATGTTTTCTCACTACTAATCATCTTTATGGAAACTGTCAGTTTGAGAGTACTATTCAAAATTATGAAGACATTTTGAGAGAGTGATCTATGGATTTCAATTTTGGTTGGGATAAGCACAATATTTTTGGGGGATATTATCAGAATAATAACTATCAATCCAATATTGAGATAGATCATTATTAATCCCACTATAAAAATTGGTTCCGAACTCAATCATTCTATGATGATGTTTGGGAAAACAATCTATTAGGACATGATCATTTTGATGAAATTGAAGATAATTACAGATCTATTCAACAACACAAAAGTGAAGATTATTATCTAAAAAACCTTTAAATGAAAACTGATGAAAAGACCTAGAGAATGAAGTGGGTGATAAGGTGTTTCTACAAATATCTCCCTGGAAGAGTGTGATGATATTTGGAATGAATCTAATGTTGAGTCCTACGTATATTAGTTGTTTTGAAATTATAAAGTTTGTTGATAACGCAACATAACAATTGGAACTTCCCCCATATCACTCTCTTGTTCATGATGTTCTCCATGTATATATATTGAGAAGGTATATACCTAATCCTTCACATGTACTAATAATAGAAGTAATATCACTAGTGGAATATAATTATTATAATGAAACACTGATAATGATTCTGGATTGTAGGGAAATTTTTTTGGAGAATATAACTAGTAGCTTGGTTAATGTTTTATGGAAGAACAACCAATTTGAGTATGCTATGTCAGATCTTGAGGATGTGATGTGGGATATATATTCTCATGTTTTTGTATCCATGTGACTAATTTCAACAGAAATTCATTTAAGGGGCGTATAATGTAACACCCTGATATTTTTATGAAATATTTTCTCAAAGAAATTTCAATTTTTCAATTCCTTACATTGCACACAATCATGAATTTTAACAGACCACAAGATAACAATAGTACAAAATGGCCATTTTAACATATACATTAGGTTATCCCGAATAAATATATCTTACATATGAATATGTATAGTGAATTCATTCATTACCAAATATTTATGAAAAATATAAATCATTTATATAGTTGTATTTTTTGTATTAATAAAATGAGTAAATTACTATTAGTAAATGAAAATAATTAAATATATATGTTATATAATTAATAAAATATTTTTTATTTAATCTAATAGATATTGTTTCCCTAGGGTATGAATAAACCCTATTTGATGTATAAAAACCTATATTTTTAAATGGGCAAATTTTATCAACATTAAATGTAAAGGCCTTTCTAAATTATGATTTTGAAACATTAATTATTTTTAGATGATAAAATAATCATGTTCCTTGGAAGATGGATATAAAAAAATCCTTTGGAATTTTTTAAATATTTTATGAATAACATTTATATTTTGATGTATATTAAGAATGCATAATATTTTAATTGAAAACAAATTTTTTCATTGAAATAATTTTGACTGTAAATTTATTATATTGTTAGGTTTTATAGTATAAATATAATATATTTTTTAACATTAAATATAATATGTTCCATTAGTTTTAATTTTACATTGAATTTAGTTGTAAATAATTTAAATCTTTTGGAATGATATAAGATTTAAAACTCATTTTCTCTTTCCAACGACATGAATAATATTTTATTAATTACTGAAAATTTTTGGATTTGGATTCTAAAAAATTTATTCCATATTTGTAATTATTATATCCAAATTATGTGAATTTATTTATGTTAAATTTTTTTCATAATAAATGGTAGCTTCGCTAATTTTTATTAATACGGTAAAAGGGGAAATCCAGTAATTATGGCTAAGAATACAATTATAAAATAACCCTAAAACTTTTCATAATATCAGTTTATGAGTGTGTTTCACCGTAAATTATCCCGGCGTCAAAATTGTGGCGGATAATGATGTTTGTGGTGAGACAACATAAAACATAATATCTAAATTAAAATTTTTTCTAGCCACTAAATGATATCATCATAGTGAAGTTTGAAACACATATTTTCCTTAATAAATCTTTATTTATTTCATTTGAGATTCATTATGCACTTACAATTTCCAAATACTAGTTACAACATTTTTGGATGACATCATCTTTTTTTGGTCGGATCATTGCATTATAAGTATTTTAGGAAATTGAAAATAATTTGGAGCTCTAAAAACCAATAATATATTTTTTGATTGATTTATTTATTTGAAGATTATTGGAAACAAGATGTATTAAATGATGTTTTGTTAGAATAAAAAACAATGTACACTGATTTAAAGGTGAAATAAAATTAGCTAATACGAAAATTTATTTCGGTAATAGACTTCTATATGTGATGCTCATGTTATTCAATTAAAATAATTTTCTTAAAAAAATTTAATTATATAATAACATGATCACAAAATCGTTTTTTGGATATTATTTCATATTACTACTTCACCAACATCTTGAATAACTATATAGTGAAAATATTTATTGTGAATGGAATGTATTAGAATTTAGGGAATAATGTCATTTATGTGTTAGAATTTCATTCTTCTAATAATGTATATTGTTAGAATTTTTTTCAACATCTCAAGAATTTAATCATTATTTTATGTCATTACATTAAACTGTCAGTTACTCTATCTAATATCAATCAATGGGGTGTATCCCTTATGAATATGATACTTTATTCCAATAAATTATATAAGATTTTGTGTTATTATGGTTGGTGTAGGGACAAATTGTGTTAATTAAAATAAATACCTCAATTCCTTCTTTAGGATTTAAAGAGATTTTGAATGGTGATATTCCTACCAATTATTGTTGTTTTTTGTAATCAAATATGATTTATCTTTCATAATTTTAATGATTTTTATAAGTAGGTGGATCAAATTTTCACCTCGATGAAATGATGTCCACAAAAAATACAGTGAAATCTATATTAATTTATTATTTTTTCCAAATTTTGTTGGACCATTTGGTGAATGAAAAAATATATTCAATGATCCAATAAATTAGGATTTATTTAATGAGATATATGTATTTAACTCATGGATTGTGTAGTGAGGGTAAAAAATTATCATCTCAAGTTCAGTCATCTACCTGACCCTCAGGTAGGCTGCTAGATGCCTGAAACATGTGAAAAAACGAATCAGTTGGAGTTCTGAGAAAACCTGGATGTGGAAAAACATGGCAAAGTTGTTGAATTCATATGAAATGAACCATTCGGAGAGAAACTAAATAAAAATGAAGGGTGATCATATGTGGAAAACCTCAGTGAAACCATTACAACATCCCTTTAATATTAGGAGTCCAGTCACATCTATCAGTGAATGTCTCGACAAACCTCTCATTAAAACTCGAAGGGAATCTTTAGCGATGTTGTTGGCGGAAGCCTGTGGGACAATGCATTGAAATATATATCATCGCTGAAAAAACCTCTCTTAAGACCTTTGATTATCCCTCATCTAATCTAATTTGATTTTATGGTGAATCCATTGGCAAATATCTCGTACAACATTAGTTTTCTACCACCAATGATAGATGATGACATGTGGTTTATGGGATTTATGCGATTTCATCCTATTTCCAGGATATTTATTTAAAAATTTATATGATATTTTTTAAATTATATATTTGTAATACTTAAGTTGATAGGGAGATAACTCAATAAATTTGGTTTTAGGTTTGTTTTGATTATTTGAGTTATTGGAATATTCTAAATGTGATGTTTTGGTTTATTTAGAATGTGATGTTGATCTTTCAATAATTAAGTTGTATATTAGTTTGTTTGATAGTAAATTATAGGATAGAATATTTGAGTCGAATTTCTAATTGATTAGTGTCAATGTGATTTTTTCATCACTTATAATATTAGAGATAATTCATACTTATTTGGTATTGAATTCCATGTTGAGTTTTCTAGTATAAATTCTAACTCGATATTCATAGTGGCAATTTAAACTACCAATTTCCACTACCAAATCACACTTCTAATTCCCACAAGAATTCCCACCAGACTTAAAATAAAGAATTCCCACTGGGAAGTTAAATTGATTTAAAATTATAATTTGGAACTATATAAAAATAACATAATATTTTGAAATTATAAATCTATATTTCTGAATTTTTTGTTAGAAATTACCACTGTAAATACTAACAATGAATTCACACTGGGAATTTGCAATTGAAATTATTATTTGGAATTCCCAATTTCAATTCATGGTGGGAACTCCCTCTAGCCGTTCCCACTCCAAATTTTATCATGAATTTTCGATAGGAATTTTCCTTTGGAAAATTTGATTTCTATGTATTTATAATTTGGAACTACAAACCACTATGTGGAATCTTTTGAAATTATAAAGCTACAATTCTAAGTTCTATCTTGGGGATTTTGACTTGATATTCAAACTCAAAAATTTTACTGTGAATATAAACTTAAAATGTTTAGTGGGAATCCCCCGGGTAACCCCCACTAGAATTTCCCACTAGAATATCTAAATAGAAAATATGATTCATATAGAATAATAATTTATAAGGTCATAAAAATTTAGAAATGTATTGAAATTGTACATCTATAATTTAGACATGTTCCTCATATTACAAAATAAAATTATTCACATTTAATTGATAGTGGGAATTTAGTCACCAAATTACAACATAAAACATCCAATGGTAATTCCCATTGACAATTCCCACTAGAAGATCCCACTAGAAATTCCCTCTATTAACACCCCGTAGCAACATATAGTGGTGATTCCTACTGAAAATTCCCACATAAACTTCCCACAACAATACTGACATGAAATTCACACTGGAACGACACAATGATATTGATTTAAATTTAATAAATAAGTAATACATTACAATTAAATTAGTTGTAATATTCCAGTAGCTGAATTTTTTTTGTTAAATTCTCACTTGATCATAAATTTTGAAATATCCACTATAACATCCATTTGGTAATTTATACAGTGGAAAATCCCTATTACAATTCACACAAAAAATTACAACTGTAAATTCTAACTGTAAATTCCCACTAGAAATTCCCATTTGAAATTTCAACTAGAATTTGTCCAACTATAAATCCCTTGAAGAAATACCAAATATAAATCAACACTAGAAATTACCACTATAAATTATCCTACTATATATCCCCAATGTATATCCCCACATTAATTTCACACTATAAATTTCCACTAATAAATCTATATTGGAAATTCCCAGTGTAATTCCCACTTGGAAATTCCCATTGTAAATCCCCTCTAGAAATCCCTATAAGAAATATCCACTGAAAATTTCCACATGATATGAAAATTTTAAATCCCCACTATAAATACCCAATGTAAATCCACTCTATAAATTTACATTGGAAATATCCAATGGAAATCCCTACTATAAATCCCCAGTGAAAATTCTATATAAATTCCCACTGGAGATTTTCGCTGGCTATTCCAATTGGATGTTTGCATCAGAAAATATTAATATGAGGGTATATTCCATCTATTATTCAACTATAATTTGAACTGTTATTTGTAGAAGTATTTACGGCATTTGTATTCACATTGAATTTCTTGTGTGGATATCATAAGAATTATGATTGGTCAACTTATATGAATGAACTGATTCAATGTAGGGTTACATATCTATAGATGAAATTTCCAGTTGCAATTTTATGTTTTGAATCTTATTCCTTATATTAATATTCAATTTTTTTTATGATAATTTTTTAGGATATTGTATTTTATGGAGGATGATGTGTTTACATCAGCTAGAAAACACTACCGATCTTCAATGACTGAGCTATTGTATATTTTTAATGACATTAGTCATAAGATTAATGAAATTCAAATTAAATATCTTAAATGGATTCTATTTTAGTAGTTTTTAATGTTTTTTATAACATACATCCATTTTGTGATTGTATGAAAATTGATGGTTCCGTGTAATATTTTCTATTGATTTTAAATGTTTATTTATAAATTCATGAGATAGATGGAATGCTAATGGATTATAGAGTTGCTAACATTTATCATATATTCATCATTGAAGATGGAGACTTATCTATTTCTATTTCCTATAAATTAAGTTCTAATATTTCTACATTTTTAATGTAGGGGTTTTTTAATTCTGGATAGCTATTGTTCCATAGTGTTTTACAGAGAGTAATTCATGAGGATGTTGAAGCTACTAAGGAGCGAGACACCTCAGATGTGGCTTGTTTACATTTTATGTTTACACGCATGATGTTATTTTTACTTACATCTAGTTCATATGTTATTTTTTATTTTGTAACATATTTTTAAAATATCGAAAAAGTGGGGAGATATTCTTGTGCTTCTACTATTCCTGAGATGCTTCTCACATTAGTGAAAAAATATTTAAGAACACCATTAAATTTTGATGGTTGTATTGTCTATTTCCTGTAAGGTCTTCGAATTTATTTAAATATTTACTTTTCCCATATTGGTTTACCATTTCTTAATAATAA
Source organism: Viscum album (assembly GCA_963277665.1). Lineage (NCBI taxonomy): Eukaryota > Viridiplantae > Streptophyta > Magnoliopsida > Santalales > Viscaceae > Viscum > Viscum album. Next base: position 367,695,593 of record OY728158.1, on the reverse strand, counting down.
TAAATGTTACAATATTGGTTTCTGGAGAAATATAGGAATGTTATTCCCAAAAGAGAGGGTCCACCATTATTTTTATGGTGATGTTTAGATGATTTTATTATTGATGTACAGGAATACAAAACTCTATTGTTACTATTTAAATTTATTGAGTAGTCCTTTATTTACATATTAATTTATGAAATTGAAATTTTTGTTTTAAATATCCATTATAGACTAAAAGGAACCCATGAAAGAGATGAAGAATGAATTCAATCCCTTGTGAGGATAAATAACATGTTCAATAGGTTATTAGAGGAAAACATCATTTATGTATGAAAAGAGAATAGTTAATTTTTCAAAGGAGGAGACTCTTGGACTTTATGTTGAGAATATGAAGTTAAACAACAAGGTTAAACAATATAAGTGTTATTAAATTAGATGAAAAGATAGATATTTGTTTTGAGAGAAAAAAACGATGAAGGAGAAGTAGGATATTAAAGAAGATATTTGTGAGGGGGACGAAACTATGTTCGTGAATGTTCAAAATCATGATTTTTTAGTTGAAAATAACATGACATCATCTGCTACTCTTGAGGAAATCATCAATAAAACATCTATAGATGAGGTAAAAGAAGTGTGTAATTTAGATGTAAGGGAGAAGGAGGAGGATGTGAATGAAATGCTTTATATTGATAAAAATGTGTTGTGAAACCCACTACAACATTTTATACAACTAATATATAGTCCTCCTTGCTTACAGGTGTGGAGAATAGTGTATGGAAGCCAAAGTGTCAATCTACCTACATATATACACTGCTTACTGCCCATAAAAGGCAGCCAATGACCCCCAAACTATCCAATCTGTTTTCTTAGTGGGTTAAAAATTATAATATAGTGACATCTCAGAAAATATGCCTAATTTCCCTGCACCGTGATGTTATCGGGGAGTGGAAATGTTATTTATTTACTATATTTAGAATATATTTTATCATATTAATCATTTACTGAAAATAAAAATGAAATTCCATGAATATAGTGGTGTTTCCATGGAATATTCTAAAAACTACTATCAGATCAATATGAAAAATTTTATTGATTTGTTAAACAAGATGTGAACTTGTAGTATGGTATATCTTATATTACATTTTTTAATCACCAATGTTGGTTTAATTTAAATTGAGTTATTTGTTTGTACACAGTTCATTGATGTATACCCGTTATTATTCATAAAAAATGTCTCTTTTGCAGTATGAAAGGAATTGGATAAGTGATATGTTTTCCCCTCATGGATATCACATTCAATATAAGATTTTTTATTGTTTTTAGAAAAATTCTAGCTTATATTTTCCCATTATTTTTTTGTATTCCATTTCTTATGTAAACCATGAGTACATTATTGTATTTTATTTTTTCAGTGGCATGTTTCTTGTTATCTAATCACCAAATGATAACATAAAGAAGATTTTTTTGAAGTATGTAGCCATTGAGAATATAAAGATTTTTTATTTTTTATTTTTTATGGTGAACTCTGGTAACATTCACTGGACTTTTTTAGTTTTGTATTAGAAATCCGGTGTTTAGATATTACAACTCAATGTATCCTTTTAGCGGAACCATATAAATCGATATGTTTATAAAATAAACAACTAGTATGGTATGGTCTTATATAATGTACTTGAAAATTTGGAATACATTAAAAGATTGTGTGCTGATTGTATTTTTTTGGTGAAATCGTATTTTACAAACTTGTTCTTTGAAGATCATGCTGGAAGAGTGAAGCATGTGATTTAGGAAATGACAATTTAGAAGACCCTAGAACATGGAGATTGTAGTTTGGATTGTGGTGCGGTTATTTGTTATTGGATAGAGTGTGTGTTTATAGGTGTTTTAGTGACATAGAGTTTTATAGAGAAATACATTCTATGTGGAGGTTGTTTATGGTGCATTATATCTTAAATGATCCTATAAAGGGTATTTCAAAGGTCAATGTCAATAGTATGACGTATTTGGTTGCTTCTAGAGACAATGTATGTGACATAAGAGTTTTTTTAGTGAAACTTGTATTATGGTTGTTATTGTAAAAACATAACAACTCGAGGTTATTGGGATAGTTTGGGTGGGTGTTGTATTCAGATGTTAGTGATATTAGGGGCTCAGTTTTTCATAGATATTTGGTTGTTCATTTATTTAGATATTTTTTTAATAAACATAACTACTGAGCCTTTTTTAGATGGTGGTGGGTGGTTGGTGGGTAGAAATGGGTAATTTATTTTCAGTATGCACAAACCTTGGTTTTATGATAGGTGTTTCCTTTTATCTTTCTGTTTAGAATTCATTATTTTATTTGAATGAGGTGGAATCATGTTCTGTTTTGAATTATTAACAACGAATTCCCAATGAAACAATAGAGTGGAAACTCCCACATTGAACTATGGATTGAAAATTCTATTTTTGTTTTCCTAACTTGTTCATGTGTTTAATAGTGATAAAATGGTAATTTTTTATATGTATAACCATTTAAATATAGCATATATTGAATTAATCATTAACAGTATGAAGGGTGTAAAACTAGTATTTCTTCTTATAGTCACCAGAGGATCTTCTTCCATGGAAGAGGGTTGTGCATAAAAAAATCAACTAGGAATTTGCATTGGAATCCCCATTTCCAATTCAGACTATAAATTTTTGGTAAGTTATTTCAATGTAAATTATCTATTTATATACATTCCAAATTTGAATTTTCATTGTCAATTCATAGTGGAATTTCCCAATGTATTTTTTGGATGAGTTATTTTAATAGAAATAGGTTGTGCATATAAATTCCCATTGGGAATTTTCATTTGGTACTCACAGTTGAAACTATGCATGGATGTTTTAGGTTTTGCTTACATCATTTTAGTGGGTGGTACATAGGGGGTTGAAATTATTATTTCAAAATTCGGATAATGATTTTGGTAAAGGGTATATATTTATAACAACATTTCCTTATATTACAGACATGAACATGATTTATTACATAAAATTGTACTCAAGGCAATTCTAAGGATCAAGAGGTCTAGTGTAACATTCCAGTTCCATAAGCCATCCAGGGGTGCCCCATACTTGGTTGGTCACATGGCCTCATGCGCATTTTCCTAAACTCCAGAGGCTGGTAACTAGATGTGAGGGCCTTGGGTGTGATATTGGGGAAATTATGCCTTCAATGGCAGGGTACACAGTGGAAGATAACCAAAATCAATAGCGGAAGTAGTAATAATTCACAGAAGAGTAAACATCCAAAAATAAAAGTGTAAAAAAATTGAGCATGTATATATATGATGAAGGATACATATGTCTAGGAAAACATCCAAACAAGTCAGAATTCTAAATACAAACAGTACTAAACAAAAGTACAAATAAATTGATAAACATATCCTCAGCATCACAATCCTCAGCTTGGAACCATGCTCACTAGGTCCATAGAAAGTCAAGTAACTGATGTAAAAGGGTGCTTGCCATTATCTATACCTACAAAAAAATAGTCTATTTGGGCCCAAAATCATGTCACAAACAGGGTGTGAGAAGAATAACAGCTGGAAACCACTCGTAGATCTGTGCCTAATAGTTAGTGAGCATTTGGAAGGAACAGTACAGTAAGCAGTAAACAGTAACCAGTGAACATGGTGATACACAACCGTAAACAATATAAAGATAAACAAAGCATCAGTGAAGCAAATAACAAACCACAACCCAGAACCCCACTGGGAAGTACTCACAGCCATCCCCTCTGGTCCTATCCAAGAAGTACCAACAACCCTCTGGGCATTACACCCAGCCTAACCCCTCTGGTTTGGTCATACGAAGTACAAGACTCTCTGAGGAAGCCCACTCAGTCAATTCCCCTTATATTCTATGCTAGTCATGGACTCTCTGAGGATGATCACACAGTTTATTCCCCTTATAGCCCCAAGGTCTAGAGACTCTCTGAGGATTCTCTCTTGGTCAATTCCTCTTATAGCCTCATGTTTTACAAAGACTCTCTGAGGAATCTCACATGGTCATTTCCACATATATTCTAGGACAGTTTAAGGTAATTCAATGTAAAACAAATACTCTCTGAGGAAGCTCACTCTGTCTATCCCCTTATAGTCTATAATGATCAATGACTCTGTGAGGAAGATCACTTACTCTATCCCCATGTAGTCTGTAATGTCCAAAGACTCTTTGAGGAAGCTCACTCAGCTTATCCCCTTATAGTCGATATCACCAGTTTCTCATGACCTCATTCCAGCCAATGCATAATAATGCTATAAGGCCAAAGTAAACCTACAAAGCTACTTGGATAAACAGTCTACCACATAACATGCATGTCAGGGAACAACACTCTATCCTACGATCATAAGGCATGGGAAATAGGTATAACAGACAAAGGATAAACAAGAACAAAGGTCTTAAACAGAACAAGGCATGGGAAAACATCCAAGCATAGCAATTATCCTCAGACATATCCAAATCACCTCTACGCAGGAATACAAGGATGGCAGGAAAAAAATTGGGGTAAAACGATAAACACACAATTCCCCGTTAGAGGGTATTAGTGGAATTTTCACAATATAATCAAAGAATTGTAATGGAAAGGCACAAACCACCTACCTTGATGCTAAGAGTTCAATAAACAAGAACCAAGAGGCTTGAATCTCTTTAGAACGTCATAGATCTATGAAAACACACAAAACATTAAACCAATGATAACTTGAAAATGAAGAGGAATTTGAAAACGATGCTCTAGAAGAAGGGATGGCATACCACTGGGGCTCCAACACAATGGACGACGGTCGATTCAGATAACGGATGGAGGCATGGGTGCTCGGAGAAGTTCTGGTGTCGTATGGCTTCTCTCGGTCGAACAGAACCTAGAAGAAGACAATTCTAGTGGCCAGACATGATCTTTATCTATGAGGATGATCACGCGGTCAATTCCCCTTATATCCCCAAGGTTTAGAGACTCTCTAAGGAAGCTAACTCGATCAATTCATATTATAGGCCAGGATGTACAAAGACACTATAAGGAAGCTAACTCTTTCAATTACTCCTATAGTCTAAAATGGTTCAAGGTAATTCAATGTAAAACACAGACTCTCTGAGGATTCTCACTCGGTATATCCCCTTATAGTCTATAATGCTAAAAGACTCTATGAGTAATCTATCTCAGTCTATCCCCTTGTAGTCTTTAATGTCCAAGACTCTCTAATGAAGCTCACTCAGTCTATCCCCCTGTATTCTGTAATGTCCAATGACTATATGAGGAAGCTCACTCAGTTTATTACCTTATAGTCGATAGCACTAGGTTCACACGGCCCTATTCTAGTTAGTGCATAATAATGCTATAAGTCCAAAGTAAATCTACAGAGATACTTGGATAACCAGTTTAGACCATAACAAGCATGTCGGGGAATGAAACTCCATCCTAGGGTCACAAGGCACAAAAAACAGGTATAACGGCCAAAGACTGAACACGACCATAGGTCATAAAAATTACATGGAATGGGTAAAACATCCAACCATATAAATTATCCGAATACATAACCAAATTACTTCTACACAGGCATACAAGAATGGAAATAATTTTCACAATATACTCAAAGACTTCTAACGGAAAGGCACAAACCACCAACTATGTTTCTAGGAGATAAATATACCTGAACCACGAGGCTTGAATCTCCTTAGAATGTCATAGATTAATGAAAATTCAGAAAACATTCAACCCACGATTACATGAAAAAGAGGAGGAATTGGAAAATGATGCTCTAGAAGAAGGGAAATCATACCACTATGGTTCCAATGCAATCGACAGCGGTCGATTCGGAGAAAAAAAGAAGGCATGAGGTATCGGAGAAGTTCCATCATTGTGCGACTACTCTCAGTCGAGCAGAACCTAGAAGAAGACGATCTAGGTGGTCAGACGTGATCCCGATCCTTTTAATGAAAAATAATAAAGTACACGATGTTTACATTTTGAATACATGGATTATACTAGGATTTTCTGTACTCCAATTTATGTGGCCTCCACATCAACCCACACGACCGTGTGTGTGGCCCTTACATGGCTTGCACACAGCCTCACGCAGCATCGATGTACATGGTGTGTACTTAAAAAATTTCCAGAAACTCTTCATTTCTCAAAAACTCTAGAAAAAGGAAAAACATACCTGGAAGGAAGGTCCGATTTCTTACATAATGTTTTTTGGGAAATTAGAAACATTACACAACAACATAGAACATAAACCACATCATCATTATTCCAAACATCATTTACATGAAATCAACATTCCATCATACTTAGCTTTTAATGGGATAATGTGAGGACATGCATAAGAAAAGGATGATCTATAAAGCCTAGTAAGGGAGTAAAAAAGGCATTACATAATGAATATAGAAGATATTAGGAAATAGAAATATCGTTGGATGAAAAGGGAAATATGAACATAATGTCATGATATAGCATGATTATCATTCCATAGAAATGTGGCAACAATATTTAACATGATATTAGCATGATCCCATACTCATTGCACCTGGATTACAAGTAAAACCTCATCGCACATCAATTAGGATGATTAAAACTTGTTGCACCTGAATTATCATGCGTAAAAACTCAATGGAAATCGCATATAATGATACTATTATTTAACCAATTCATTGAATTTCTTTTAGATTAGACCGTTTATAAACAATTCATTTCATACATATGTGTTCCACATGGTCCAAATAAAATGAATTCATTAATTAAACATCATAATTTATAAACAAATAAGATATTTGGAAAACATAGAATTATATCCCTAATCAGAAAATATATTTTTGTAAATGTGTAATACCTTGAAATAGAAATGGTTACGGCATTCAGTGACACGATGATTTTGTCATGGAAAATTTTGTTGTATCTTTGGAATCATAACAAGGTCAAATAGAAATTGTAAAATGGGTTGATGAGAACTATAGAGGTATCTAATAATTTATAAATGAAATTTATAGTTATTGGGTGATGAAATATAATCTCCCAGCTTATGTAATGAAATTTAGATTCATAATATAAATGAATTACCGGAATGTAAATGATATTATAGAATTTTTTATGGAATTTCATCATGGTAACGATTGTACATGAGAGGAATTAATGATAGATAAATAGGTATCCAATCAATGCGAAATAAGGTGTAATGTATGGGGAGATGAAAAATCATAACCAATCAGTTTTAATTGAAAATAAAAGTGTATAACAACATAATGAAATTTGGAGATAAATGGGAACGAAAGAAATATCACACATGGAAGTGTGATATGAAAGGCTTGGGAGAGGCTTGAGAGAGACTTATAGAGTGATTGGGGAACCATGAGATTATTCTAGTGAGTGGGGGTAAGGGTTGATTGAGCTAAAAAAAATATGAGTGATGAGAATGTTGGATCCTGGGTGAGTTTATATAGGAATAGATTGGCAATTATTTATTATTTAGGTTTTGGACAGTACGCATTAATCTAATCAAAACTAGAAATCATCCCATGGGTTTTCCGATGTTTTTTCTGATGGGGAGGGGAAACTAATTTTTTATAATGATAATGGTCGAACATTCTATAATATTAGGCTAGCTTATGTGAGGTGAGTCACACTCTCAGGGAAATCATTTTAAAGGATAACATATTTTATAATTCTTGTCAGGTCCACTAAGGTATCATAAAATTAATCAATAAAATCTAAAATAATATTATTTTAGAGGTTAAACATATATTTTCAAAAATTCATTTTATAAATATTTATTAGATTACTATTGGTTCATTATGATGTCATAAAACACATTTTATATTTAAATGATATTGAATTTTTACCCAAAAATTTGACTGTGTTAGAAAATTATGAATAATTCACCATTGGATAATTTCAATATAATTATTCCAAAAAAAATTATTTTAACAAAAAATGTGCATAAATATGTGAAATTTTAATTCTAAAATAAAAAATTTCATTTATCGAAAATTCATGGGTTTTGATAATAACAGCTTTCAAACCATAATAAAAACTACAATTGTATTCATAAAAATTATACGATCATCTATATTTAATAAAAAAAATTTGTAAATTTTTTTTATTAAAATATAATTTAATTAAAAAATCCAATAATTCATCATTACAGATTTTTTTATTGAATTTAATTATTAAATAGAAATACTATTATTACTTTAAAAACAATTTATAAATTAATAATAAAATGAAATTATATTCTTTATACAAAAAATAATCCGAACAATCATAGTGCTAAGGTCTTTAACATAAATCTATTATAACACCCACATAAGACCTAAGGGTAAGGTGTGCGATGGTGATATGCTCTTGGGGAGGCTCATAATACATCTCTTGGGTGGTAATATTTAACTACATCCACTTCCCCCGTAGGCAATTCTATTCAAGATTAATGTTTTGAAGCTCAACATAGGCTTTGTCAAGTATGAAGCCCAGTGACACTACCTCCATTCTGAGCTCCAAAAAATGTGCATTTCAAGGATAAATTCCAGTGGATCTGGCCATCGCATCCTTTGTCTGGGTAAATACTATTTATTAAATCCTAATATTTATACTAATCATTTGATAACTATTCAATGGAAATATTAGAAACTCTAAAAAAATTTACGGATATTTTAAAAATGTAAAACATAAAACCATGGAAGTACATATGTATTATATAACAATTTTACATAATAAGAAATTTTATTAGATCAAGAAAATTTTATTCTAATAAATGTTTGGGTCGTTACAATCTTCCCCCCTAAAAAAACTTTTCATTTGAAATTTCAATTTCCCACACAAAAATACACGATGGTAACTACGCTTCATCACATTATCTAATTCCCACTTTACATATTCAAACATTTGGTTTCTTCACAACACCTTGAAAAGGGGAATTCTCTTAATTCATAGAACTTTTTCATTGTGGACTAATATTTTAATCATCTTCCTTAATAATAGAGGTTATTATCCTATGGTATCACAAATAAATTGAGTACATTTGATGGGTCTGGTGTGTACATTTTCAAGAGTGAAACATGGATTGCTTCATGTACTTGAGATATGTTTGGTGGGACTTGTAATCGAAAGACCAATGCACCAACGATATCATGGATATCAAAAGGATCGATGTACATTGGAATAATATTTCACTTCATCCCCAATCTCATAACTCTCTTCCACAGTGATATACAGATGAATACCATTTCCCAAACATCAAAATCTACGTCTCATCGCTGATTATCAGCATTGATCTTTTTTCTACTCTGAGCAGCAATAATGTGCTGCTAGATGGTCTTGACCTCCTCAACCATTTCTTCAACCATTTTCGGACCTATGATTTTTTTCTCCCCAACATCATCCCAATATCATGGTGTTCTGCACCCCTTCCTATAAAAGGCTTCCTTAGGATCCATTTGGATTCTTGAGGTGAAACTATTATTTTAAGAGGACTCAACTAGAGGATGATTTTGATCCCATCTTCCTTTGAATTCAATTGAGCAGGATCTCAACATGTTGTCATGTGTTGGGATAGTTCACTCAGATTTTCCATCAGATTGAGGATAATAAGTTTTACTGAAGTTCAGGTCAGTATTCCGAGTGTATTGGAGTGTCTTACAAAACATAGTTGGGAATCATGGATCTCTATTAGATACAAAATATAGTGGTACACCATGTAGCCTTAACACTTATCTAGTGAATATTGGTGCCCGATGATCCAATAGTAAATCATCCGGAATTGCAATGATGTGTGTAGTATTTATAAAATGATCCATAACAACCCATATAGCACTGTTTCATTTGGATGTATTTTGATGTTTCGAGACAAAGTCAATGGTGATGTTTTCTATTTCCATACTGGAATGGGTATTGGTTGCATCATCCCTTTATAATTGTACCTCTCATACTTCAATTGCTGACATACTAGACACTTTAAGGAATACTCAACAATCTCTCTGCTCATGTTATCCGACTAATAATGTTCTTTGAGATCTCAATACATCCTTTTGTTTCCTGGGTGAATGGAGAAATTTGAACTATGTTCATCATCTAAATGATCATTCATTAACTATGGATTTGATGGAACACATAGTCTTGTACCAAATATCAAAATTATAACTTCATAATAATTTATCTACAACGATTTCCCTTTTTTGTATTGTTGAATCTTTATTCTAAATTCCTGAATCATCCTTTTGAGCATCCTTTAACTTATCCAAAAGATACGATTGATTAATAATTTGTGAAAGGATTGGTGGTGTTCTCTTTTTTATTAATCATGTGTCCATCTTTATCAAATATAAAAATATTGTAACTGTTTAAATTCACATCATTGATAGAATCTATGGGTCTTTTCTACTTATTGCATATTCCAGATTGTTATATTTCCATGGGTGGTAATGGTTTGAGCATTCATAGTTTTTTATCAGATCTAGCCATATATTTTGTAACATGTTCAACTATTCCAGTGTGAATATATACATATGGATTTTTTAATTTATATATTATTCAAAGTTCTCCAAAAAGATGTAATGCCACCAAATATTCTGATAGAATATTATTTCAGCCACTCCAGATCATGCGTTGGATAGTTCTGATAATGAAAATTCAATTTAATTGAAGCATAGGAAATGAATTTTTTATTCTTCATCAACACACAGCCAAGGCACCTCTTATGATCATCATTGAATACCACAAAATGTTCTCATCTTGTTGGTAGTGTGAGTAAAAGTATAGTGATAAGACTACTTTTCAACCTCTTGGAGCTCTCTTAGCATTCATCACTCCATGAAAAATAGACTCCCTCCCGAGTTGTCTTTGTAAGAGGGTTTTACAATAATGAAAAAATTCTCATAAATTGGTGAAAATATCAAGCTGACCCCTAGAAGCTATGGATATTTTCCACCTATGTTGGCCTTGGGAATCCCTCAATTGTAACTATCATAGAGGGATCTGTAGATTTCCCATTGTTTGTGATGATATGACCCAGTAATGAGTATTCCTTCAACCATAAATAACACTTTCTATACTTTTCCTAGAGCTTTTCCATTCACAAGACCTCTAGTACATTGCTTAGATACTTCTCATATTCCTCCTTGGTTTTGAAGTATATTAAAATATCATCTATAAATTGTACCAAAAATATATCAATCCAATTTATAAAGACTCTATTCATCATGTCCATGAATATATCTAAAGAATTAGATTTTTAAAGGAAATACAATTAATTCATAGTGTCTGTACCTTGTACAAAAATCAGTCTTGGGGATAACCTCATTCTAAACCCATACGTGGAAATATTCTGGCCATAGATCCATTTTGAATAAGATTTATTCTCAATACATCTTATCAAACTAGTAATCAATTCAAGGTAGAGGATACTTGTTATTTATCTCTATTTGGTTGATCTCATGAAAATAAATGAAAAGGTGCGTTGACCCAACCTTCTTCTTGATGAAGAAGAATGGGGAACACTATGGTGATTCCCATGTGCATATAAACTCTTTGTCCAGATTCTTTTGTATTTTTCTCTTTATCTCTTCACCCACCAAAACATCAATTCTATACGGAGTCATAGATAATAGGAACACCCCAGGTATATTATCTGTTGAGAATTCGACATCTCCACTTTGACATTTTATAAAATAGGGCATCGATTACGCATATGTTGATTAATTTCTCTCTCATATAAATTTATATCATCTCAATATAAATAAATCAAATAAATGATATGAATTGCATCAAATTACACCAGAGGTTGTATGAAGTGTTTCACATAAACATATGTTTTCAATTTTGAAAAACAATTGCTTGGGAAAGTTAGGAACCAATCTAGTACACAGATTGGTTGTCAGTCAAAAAGATATGAAATATATGAATCAATGAGTTGCAGTTTGATCATTTTAGAGACCTTACTTCTAAGAAGAGTCCATTGGTGGTAAGGATCCAACTCATATAAATCATAGTTGAGGATGTTTTCAAATGTAGAAACCTTATTTTTCCATTTTTTTATGATATCTTCCACCAAAATCATCTACCCATTAAATCCACATGCCAAAATTCCGAGTTTTTTATAGGTTGAGGAACCCTCATCTTTAGAATGGGTATCCAGGAAAAGCCTACATAAAAGATTTTCAAACTCTACTTTCCTAGTGATTAACTCTAAACTCTTGTTTGAGAAATCATTATTTTAATCGAGAATGGTTTCCCATTCATCACTTTCCATCAATGCATTCTCGCATTAATGGATATTTGGTACAATTGAATTCTTTATTACATTACTCGGATCAGTGGTATGTAATTTCGGTATAGGATGTTCATGTGTTCACACCGCCTGCATGAGAACCAGATGAGGGATATTAACTTTTCGTGGGGATCTAGTTATAGGAGTGATTTGTAAGAATGAGTACTTTTTTAATTTTGTAAGCTACAATTGTTTTTTATGAACCCTTCCCAGTCTATGATGGTGTTTTTACCTTTATTGAAGATAATTTGATATATTACTTGGCAAGTTCCACTTCATTTGACTGGACATGTGAATCAGAGTAAGAATCTGTATCCTTCTTATAACCCTCAAGACATGAGGTAATGATATCTTCATGTACATCATCCTCTCCATCTCCTTCCTCAACCAAATTATGCTCTTCACATTCCAACACAACAAAAATATTACGAGAATAGATATCCATATTACCAAACATCACCATATCAACATGGGATGACCAAGCCTGTAAGTCCTTATCGGATAACACTGAACGTCTAGGTTTCTCAAATATTCAGCTCATGTTCTATGGTCGATTTTTTTTTCTTCCCAAACCAAATTTAAAAGATGCACTCTAGCACTATGAGTAGAGGAAACCGTTCAATGAGAGGGGATCTGCTGGCTAACTGAAACATCACCTCGCGTTAATGGTCAAACTGGTGGAGGTTGTCTACCTAAATGAATCTGCATCCGGGTGGGGGCACCTATCCCCAACACCAACATCAAATTCATGCACTTCCACCATTAGTCCTCTTGAAAATGAACTAACACCAAAATCCATTCTCATCCAAGAAAAAACTTCTGAACACAGAGCCTTTAAATATTGGGGGGTTTCTTCCTTCACTACACCTCATGAATAGCCCATCCTCAAAACTGTAGGAACCTCCATAGGGGGTAGGACCAACCAACATATATCCTCACCCGAAGGTTCAGGGTATCCATTCTTCAAGACACCCTTAGTCACCGCAGTGTGGCGGTGCAGGAAGGGAGTCTCATACCTTTTGAGACATCACACACCCCATATCTGTCCCAATTGAATCAGAAGATTGAACAAATCATGCCTCACTAGTCACAGCCATAGTGGAATGACCTTTTGACATAGTATGATGTTCATCCAAGAAAACACATGATTCCCTTTTATGGAAATCATGGTGGCAGTGGCCCTACCAATAATAAGAAGAGAAGAACATCATCCACGATTCATAAACAACAGGTTTTCAATAAATTTATTAGCCCCCAATCACAATTCACACCATTTGTTGTGGGGGGCAAGAGGGCTCAATTTCAACATAGATTCATGCCACAATCTGATTATCTAGAGTGGATATCCTCTGATCCTTAAATAGGAAGTTACCAATGGAATTTCCAATTGACTGAAGATGATCTGGATTCATGTAAGGGCAAGGGGAGACCCGGATATTAATGCCAAATTTTCAGTGTAGAGGGGTCGTGATTCATGTCCAGGTCAAACCACCAGATGTATGATGAGGTTCTATGGGATGTTCAATATAAAAATTTCAATAGTGGGGCAGTTAGATTCATGGGTTTCAATGACTTCCCCATTTTCCATTCTCACCAACATCTATAATTCCATAATTTGAAGTGGTTTTGGTTTTGTTCTACTAAAATTTCAGGATATAAAATAATGCATAAAACTAAATACAATAACACCACATTTCACATTATGATTTTGGTACTACTATATACAATATAGACATAAATAAGAGTAATTATAATCTATTAAACACATAAAGGGGTATCTAATGACAATAAATTGATAACTTATATACTACATTTTTTTCTTTAAATTATGAATTTATAGGCTTCAATCTATATTATCCATGATATAAGTCTCAATATATATTCTTGGTGGAATTTTTTTAATTCCATTATTAATGGATCATACTACGCATATGAATTAACCCAAAAATATCCCTCGATAGTGACCTAACCAATAGTATAGTAGGGCTCATTGTCATGAACCAGTTCCCATTCGAGTCTAACTCAAAGTGGTGTTTTTGATTTTTACCCCCAGATAAATATGTGCCAGATCTGAAACTACTTGTTCATATCCAGACAGGGATGTATTTTCTTGATAAAACACTTACTGAATACCAACCAATATTTAGGGATGATTTTATTATACCTAGACTTATCCCTAAGTCATTTACTAGCGTTTTAAAATCCTAATCTCCAAATAGTAAACATATCCTTTGATACCTACTATAACGACCTTTATCATTATTAGAGACATAAACATGATTCAAAACATAAACTAGCAATTAAATAAGATGTAATGATTTAGAGGTCAAGTTTCTTGGTAAATTAGAAATAATACACAAAAACATAGAACATAAAACACAACATCTTTTTTGAAAACTTCTTTTTACATAACCACAACATTCCTTCATAATTATCTTTGCATGATATAACCTAAGGACATGTATAACAAAAGGGTGAGCTATAAAGACCATTAAGTGTGTAACAAAGGAATAACATTTACAATATTGTACATGTTAGGAAAAGGGCATATCGATGGATCACAAGAGAAAAAAACAAAAAATCATGATATATCATTATTATCATATCATAGTAATACGACGACAATATTTAACGTGATAATAGTATGACCCAAGGATCATTGAATGTGGATCATGAGTAATCCCTAGATGCACAATAATTTCCATGAGTAAACCCTCATTTCACTTGTATTATCATGTCTAGAACCTCATTTTACATTGAGTATCAGGATATTATTATTTACCAAATGCA
Organism: Viscum album; assembly: GCA_963277665.1. Lineage (NCBI taxonomy): Eukaryota > Viridiplantae > Streptophyta > Magnoliopsida > Santalales > Viscaceae > Viscum > Viscum album. Next base: position 367,680,543 of record OY728158.1, on the reverse strand, counting down.
TTGGATTTCTATCAGGCCACACCCTTTACAAACATTTAATTTCATGTATATGTGTTCCACATGGATCATACAACATGGATTCACTAATCAACATAATTTATTCCAAAAAATAATAGATGTGGAATACATATATTTAAGTCCTCAGAAAACATGTACATGTGTATAAAAGTTAATACCATTGATAGATAAATGTGTACGATATTCACGTACATGATGATTTTGTCAAAGGAAGTTTTGGTTGTCTTTGGCAGCTTGACGACCTCAAATGTAAATCATAAAATGGGTGGATGAATGAGAAAGTGGAATCTCATCATTATTAAATTAAGGGAAAATTATGAGGGTCATGTAACAAAATATCCCAACATATGTAAAAAAATTTAGATTCATAATATATAATAATTGGATGGATGTAAATTAGAAGTGAGAAATTCATTACAAAATTTCATCTTGGTAAATGATGTACATGAGAGAAAATAATGTGAGAGAAAGAGGTATCTAGTCCTTAAATCATAAATAGGTAAGTATTAGGGAGGTGTGAAGTCAAACCAAGTCATTTGTAACTTAAAATAAAAGGGTATAACAACATTATAAAATTTGGAAAAAATGGGAATGGAAGAAATCCCTTAATTTGAAGTGTGATCCCAAAGGCTCAAAAGGGGATTTAGAGAGGATTTGTCGGGAGTTTGGAGCACCGTGGGGGGATTCTAGAATAAGGAGGGAAGAGTTTGGTCAGGCTAAAAAGGTTTTGTGTGTAGTGGAAGTTGGATCTTGGGTGGGTTTATATAGGAAAAGAGAGGGAATTATTTGTTATTTAGGTTTTTAATACTACACCTTAAACTAATCAAAAAAACAAATCAGCCCAGAGTTTTTACCACTGGATTTTTCCATTGGAGAGTTGAGGTAATTATTTTATATGTCTAATGGCCGAACATATTAATATATTATTCTTGTTAATGTGGAGGAGAGTCACACTCTAAAAGAAACCATTTTAAAAAGTTAAAATACTTTATATGTTTTGGAGGTTCTACAAAGGCATCATAAAGATAATCAAAAAATTACAAAATCACATTATTTTATAGTTAGAACATATATTTGATGAAAATAACTTTTATATTATTTTATTATATAACTTTTGGGTCATAATGATGTCATAAAACACATTATATATGTAAACGTTAATTAATTATTACCATAAAATTACTCTGTGTTAGAAAAGTATGAAAAATTTACTGTTGGATGATTACGACGTCCTGATTCCAAAAAATATTATTCATTTTATCTAAATAATATTCTAAATATTTGATTGTTAAAATTAATAATAAATATATTCATTTATCTAAAATTCATGGGCATTGACAAAAAATAACTTTTAAACCTTAACCAAAATTACAATTGAATTCAAAAATATTATACTATAATTTATCTATAATAAGAATTAATTTAGTAAGAATATTATATTAAAATATTATGTAATTTAATAATACAGTAATTCATCAAAATTAATTTTTTAATGAATTTAAATATTAACTAAAAATATTATATGTTCTTTAAAACAATTTAGAAAGTAATAATAAACAAAATGTATATTATTTATACAATAAAATGATCATAATAATAGTTCTAGGGTCCAGTTACATAACCCCTTATAACACCCGCATGACTCATAAGGGTAAGGTGTGCGATGGTGAAAAACTCTAAGGGTAGCTTGGATAACATCACTTGGGTGTTAATCTCTATTAACTTCAACTTCTCTTATAGGCGGTTCTATTCAAGCTTAACGCGTTGAAGCTCAGCTTTGGATTGGTCAATAGTGAAGCCCAGTGATGCTAACTCTTTTTTGAGAACCTTCAAATGGGCATTGAATAGAGTAGTTCTACTGGATGAGTAAATCGCATCATTTTTTGTAAATAAATTGGATTTGTTAAAGCCATATATTTATACTAATCATGTGATCAGTGTTCATTGACTATATTGGCAGTTGTAAAAATTATTAATGGTATTTTAAAATACAAAAACATAAAACCAATGAGGTTCATATGTTTTATTTAAAAAATTTCTATAATAAAACATTTAATCTGATTAAGAAAAATTACCATTAATAAAATTTTTGGTTGTTAGAATATTGATTTTATATTTGATAGTATTATTTGTGATATAGTGTATTTTTTATTTTCAATCTCTTCTATCAGCTGGATTGTAACATGTTGAGTATACAAATGGAAACAAGGAATTTTAATTAGAAATTTCAACTTGCAATTTTAACTAAAAATGGGAGTGGACATTTCCACTTTGATTTTCCAAATTATATTCTTATTGTGACAAAATATAATGTAGATTTTGCGTATTAATTGAATTCTAAAATGAATGTAATGAGTTCTCAGTCCTCATATTGATGTTTTCATACCCATTTGATATCATTGCTAAATCATGCATCATCAATGGTGAAAAATTCCTCCTTGGTTGCTCCTAATTGAATCAATAATTATATATTAACAACTAAAATGATAACTAACATTAATGTTTCATAGGATTTTTAATAGGACATCATATCAAATGTTATGAACTGTGTTTAAATTTTTTAGGGGCATGAGCCTCATCCAATTAGTGAGATATCCATAAGTGCATCCAAATAACCCAGGTTCAAAACCAGGAAGAGGAATATTTCGAAGTTACAGTACAAGCACTGTAGCAGGTACTGTAGCAGGAACTGTAGCAAAACTATGCAGAACTGTACACTGTGTGGTACTATAGTAGAATTGTAAATAGTATAGGTATAGAAGAAGAACAGTACATAGTGTAGGTACTGTAGCTGGAACTATAGCTGGTACTGTAGTAGGTATTGTTTGGTATTGTAGCAGCTATAACTATTCACCTTGGGCCACTAGTTTGGGCATGGATCCCTTAAGGTTTTCGGAACACCCATGCATTCGAATCGGTAGGGATTTCGGGCCAACTATAAGGCCTTCAGGCTAACTCAAGGCCTTCAAGACACATGAAGATTCCCTAGACACACTACAAAAAAAGAAGGAGCCTCAGAAGAGGATTTAGAGCAGGTGCACTGACCAGAGTAGAACCAATTAGATTTTCCAGAATGAGAGGTTATGGCTATGCCATTGGGACCAAACTGTGCTTTCACAAAAAGCCAAACCAGATGGGCATGTGAATGTGGAGAGCTACTATCATGAGGCGGATGCTGGGGAGGGGGAGTTCCTTGAATTTAGTCAGGTATAATTCCCTATGACCTTTGGGTCATGTAAACTCCTAATCCAACAGGCCATGTAATATTTGAGCCTACATACCTTTTAATGTATTCCTCTCACCCCTTTAATGGGGGATTATAAAAACAATAAATTATGAAGGCCTTCGGGCCATTCGGGGTGGGGTTTAAATTTTTATGTTGTGATGATATGGATCAATATGAACATACATTGAGATTTATGAAAGTGTCAACATGGTAGACAACATTTAACAGTCCTATTTCATTTCCTTACAACAATATTACATCATTATTTATCCATGTTAAAATTGAATGAAATAGTTCAATAAAAAATGAATATAAAAGTATAACTATTGTGTAATTTTATTAATATACCATTATATGTAGTTATATGATGTGGGTTTCAATGTTACACTCTATATTGGTTTCATGGATGGAACATGGTCCACTAAGCTAGTATTTTTGAGAATTTTTTATTTGGTTTTGGGTGGTGTAGCTGATGTGATTTGGTAGGAGAATAACTGGGGATAGAATAGTAATAATAATAAGATGTACTAGAGGTTGGAAAAGAGGATTCAAACTGTGTCATGGATACAATAATGGATCAATGATAGGGGGTTCATGAACATTTTACCCATGGAATGTTGGAAGATAAATTCTAAGGTGTACACCCACATTGTATTCCGAGGTATATTAATAATAAGAGAATTTATATTATAATTGATGTTGTGGTTTATGAATAAATTGGTACAAATATTTAAAAATAGATGATGAAGATGATAGAAAAATGGAAAATGGTGTGAATTTGAGGAATCAAAATGGATTAAAAAGGGATAGGAATCACATTTTAATCTCTACAAGAATTTCTGAAATCCCCATAAAGAAGGATAGTAGTCTGATGTGAAAATATAGGATAGAGATGAATGTAACATAGAGTATGGTTTTCAGCCCATATATTAAATAGGAAGTGATTCTTGGCATCATCATCTATATTTTGACAAAGTGATTATAATTTTAACGTTTATCAGACCGATGTGTGGTAAATTTCTAAACATTATCAATTAATAATGGATAGTTGTCATAATTTTTATAAAGAAATTAAGAGCATGTATACTATATTTTGACAATGTGATTATAATTTTAATCTAAAATGACTATTTTATATTTAAAACACACACTTTGTGTTGTACTTACCACATAATGTTCTATAATGATTTTTTTTGATTACTATAAATCAAAAATTAATTATGGATCATTGTTATAATGTTTGAAAAAATTGAAATTTGTATTCACCATCATGACTATGTGAGGAACATCTTCAACTAAAATTACACTTTTATATTGAAATAATACTATTTCTGTCCAAAGGATAACATCTTGTGTTAAATCAGCATGATGTCGATTCCTACACATCATAAATGAATAATTGATCATTTTCCTATTATTTAAAAATAGTATGAGCTTGTTCTCCCACATTTGTCTATCTAACGCATGTCTTAATATAAATTGATAGCTTAAAAATGAAAATAAACACTTAGAGTCATAAAAACCACTTCATGTAGAAGATTTAATTATAGATGATTCTTATATTTCACAAATAGATTAATGATCATTATCCTAAATTTTGAAGAAAACCAAAGCTTAGTTACATTGTTTTAACAATATGATATCAGTTTTGATAAAAAACAACACTTTTATTTAGAAAACACACACATTAAGTCGTATTGACCAAATCATACATTATATTATCATGTGGTAGATTCCTATACATCAAATAATATATTATATATCATCATATAATATTTTCAAACAATTATTTATTTTCTTAATTTTGGGTGTGTTATTCAAATTTTGACCTAAAAATACACCATTATATTGAAAATACACAATTTGAGTCATACAGACAACATCATATTTCAGATTGATATGCGATGGATTCTTATACATAAAAAATTAAATATGGATCCTTTTCATAATGGTCAATATTAATCTGAGTTCATTTTTTTCTATGTGATGCACATTTTAAATCAAATTGACACTTTTAAAATGAAAACACACATTGGGAGTCATACTGACCACATTATGTGCCAGATTAACGATTAGTTAATTCCTAGATTTCAAAAATATGTTATGGAATGTATATGTGTGGTTATAAAATAATAAAACATTATTTTATATGTTTTGGATATGTAAAGTTTAGATTTAACAAAAAAATTAAATATATATTGAAAACACACACTTTGAGTCATTGAGGACAAATGGTGTTTCAAATTGATGTGATGTTGATTCATATACAACAAATATAATATTACGGATTTAATTGTTAATGTTTTAAAAATAATATGTGATTTTTTCAAGATTTTTTCTATGTAAGAATTGTTTTAAAATGAAATAATACATTAATTTTGTAAACATACACCTTCAGTCATATCGACCACAATGTGAGTTTTATTTTCAGGCATTTAATTTTTGAAAAATCAAATGAAATATGGATCTATTTCGAAAAATATAAAAAAATGTGATCATGGTTTCATGTTTTTGTATAGGTGAAACTTGCTTTAAACAAAAAATGGAACTTTTTTATTGAAAACACAATGTTTGAATCATACATTCCATATCATGTGTTTGATTAATGAGTGGTTGATTCCAAAAAAGCTCATATAAATCATGCATCATTTTACTGATATTTGATAAATAATTACTCTTTTTCTTATTTTTTTGATATGTGACACCTTTTTTAAACTAAAATGAGAGTTTATATTGAGAACATACACTTTGAGTCTTTATAACCCCATCATGTTTCTGATTTATCAGTGCTCTATTCTAACTTCTCGCAAATAAAATTCCAATCATTTTTCTAATATTGGAGAAAAATATGTTCTTCTTCTAATGGTTTTGGTAGTGTGATATGCACATTAATAAAAAAAACCTATTTTTATCTTGAAAAAACAAGCTTTGATTAATACCAACCACATAATGTGTCAGATGGACATGAAGTTGATTCATATATATCTAAAATTATTTTGAACTAATTTCATATTGTTTGATGAAACTATGATCTTAATTATATTTTTTTCATTTTGGCAGGAATTTTAAACAAAAATTAATCTTTATTATTGAAAATTTCTTGTTTGAGTCATAATAATCAAAATGTGTTTTGATTTATGTGAGACCAATACCTAAACAGAACAAATGTATTATAAAAAATTTACCTACTGTTTGAAAACAATATTATCTTTTTTTCCTACTTTTTGTAGTGTGAATAATATTTTTAACTAAAAGGTCACTTTTATATTAAAAACACACATATAAAGTCGTATCAACCACTTCATGTGATATATTTATGTGTAGATGATTATTATATTTCAATAATGAATTATGGATAGTTTTTTAAAATATTCAAGACAATATGAGCTCATTTACTTAGTTTTGGGCTTATGAAATTCTTTTTATAAAAATATGATAATTGGAAATACAAAATTTGAGTCATACTGACCACATCATGTGTCCAACTTAAATGAATTCAGTTCCTATATATCAAAAATGATTTTTCAAAAACTTTTCTGAGGATTGAAACTAATCAAAGGCCATTTTTCTAGTTTTTTCTATGTGATATAGGTTCAAAATTAGAAAAAAACTATTATATTTAGAAAAATACTTTTTATTCATATTGTCCACATCATGTGTATGAATGATTTTATGTTGATTTTTAAATGTTACAAAAGAATTATGGATAAATTTCATATTTTTTGAAACTAATTCATGTTTTTCAGAGATTTGGCTTTGTGATGTGAGTTATAAAAAAAATGAAAATTTAATATTGAAAACACACACTTTGTATCTTACCGAAAACATCATATTTCAATTGATTTGTGATAGATTCCAATATGTCAGAAATGATATATGTATAATTTTCCTACATTTGTAGAACGTTGTGATCTTAAATTCTTGTTTTTGGCTATGTGAAGTGTTCTTTAGATTGATATGACACTTTGATGTTGAAAACTCAAATGTGGAGTTTTATAGGGCACATATTGTTTCAGATTGACATATTGTCAATTATAGTATGTCTCAAATGAATTATAAACCATCTTACTATTTTTTAAAAACAATATGATATTGTTTTCCATATTTCAGCTATGTTAAATGTGTTTTAAACTAAAAGTATACTTTTATAATGAATACAAGCACTTTGAGTCATACTGATTTTAACATGTGGTTGATTGATGCGAGGACAGTTACTATACATCAAAACTGAATTATATACTATTTTCCTTATGGTTGAAAACATGATAAACTCATTCTATCAATTTTTTAGTGTATCATATGTTTTGGAAATGATAATTTTTTTAATAAAACACACACTCAGATTCATACTGTCCAGATCACGTGTTGGAATCATGTGATGTTAATTATTACATTTAAAAATTAATTATGGAACAAATTCTTAAATATTAAAGATAATTTTATCTCATTTACTCAGTTTTGGGTATGTGGCTTGTTTCTTAAACATATCTGACAATTGAAAACACATACATTGTGTTATATCAGATACATCATGTGTTTGATTGATGTGTGTTCAATTACTACATACCAATAATTAATTAAATTTCATTTTCATAAAATTATAAATACAATTCGATATTATAATCAATTTTTCGGTTATGTGATGTATTTTTTAAAATAAAATTAATCTTTTACTAGAAAAACACACATATATGTGTCATACATTCCATTTCACGTGTTATATTGATTAACATTCAATTCATATATGTCATAAATTAATTATGTATCATTGAGATCATGTTTAAAAACAATATGATCTTTTTTACATTTTTCTTAAAATGTGACATGCATTTTAAAGTAAAATAGAACATTTATAATAAAAACATGAACATGAAGACGTTCAAGTAAAACTGTGATTCATATTGACATGTGGTTTATTCATACACATCAAAAAATAATCAGGAATTATTTTTTAAATGTTTTAGGAAAACTCAAGATTGTTTTCTTTGTTATGGATATGTGATGTCTGTTTTAGATTAATGTTATAATTTTAAAGTGCAGACATGTTGTTTAAGTTATACTAATAACATCATGGGTTGGATTGATTTCAGTTCAATTCCAATACATCACATAGAAATTATTGATCATTGTATTAATGTATGATAATAATGTAATATAATCTTCATAATATATATAAGGTGATGAATGTTTTCTACTAAAACGACACATTTATATTAAAAACCGTAACATTGAGTCATAATGAGAACATCATATTTCTAATTTATGTTCATGCATTTCTTACAAATCCAAAATGAATTAACGATTCTTTTATTGAATTTTATAAAAAAGATGAAATCATTATCTCATTTTTGAAAATGTGAAGAGCATTTTAAACTAAAATTTTATTATTAAATAAAAAACATATACTATGATTCACACTATACAAATAATATGTTTTATTGATTATTGGACTATCCCTCCATTTCACAAATGAATTATCATTCATTGTCAATAATTTTGAAAACAATATGATATAATTTTATTGGTTTTGAAAATGTGATATGTTTTTTTAAAATAAATTTCCATGTAATGATAAACGATACTCTCAAAATTTTGATCTTCCACCCCTTGTACACCTTCTTTCACTACAAATTCGCCACTTATACATTCATCATTATATTGAGATATCAAATATACAACATTATTAGTATTTATAGTATCAATCGTTTTATGTATTTTTGTAAATTAAATATGAATGTAAAGAAATTAAAATTCCATCAACATTGTGGGGGTAGAAGTGATTATAACAGAACCCAAACCATTTTTTAGGATTCATCAACTGATTGAGATATAAAAAATGAAAATGACTTGGATTTTTCTATAAAATTACTTTCAATAAATGTTTGTAATATGTCCCCAATTTTTTTTGTAGAAAAATCATTGAACTACATAACTCTTACCATTATCACATTGGTTTCCCTAAATTTCAATATCTCATGAGATCGAGGGATGTGGCTCAAAATGTTTGGGGTTATGTGGCTCTTTATGTGGTAATTTCTATAATGGTATTGGTTCATATAAATCCTCTTATATATATTGTTCCTCAAAAATAGATTAGATAATAATATATTCTTAAGAATTTATCACTTCATACATTCCTTTCATCAATTAATTATGTATATCGTAGTGGAATTATATTCTCAAAATATGTTTGAGGTGACACTACAAAGCCTTCACCACTAATGAAGCCATGTTGTTCTATCTAATTCAACTATACTAAATGTATTTTTTATTCAGGTATACATGATACAAATTGAATTTCTAAATAACATAACAATCATATTAAAATTAATATATATTTTTATATAAAAAGGTTATAGGAAACTAAAAAATTATAATTAATCTATAATTACACGTGATTACCATTCTACTTATGTGTTTTCATCTACTAGTTTTCCCTCGTAATTTATACGATCCTTATACAATTATATTTGACATGTGATGGAAGTGTCATTGATGTCTGATTCATTAATCTATATATAAATAAATAAACTTATGTTGTCTAATAACACATCAAAATTTTACTATATATTGCAATTATTTTCAAATGAAGAATACCATATCCTTTTTTTATAGTATGGTAAAATTGGTTTTGATACATGCTGCTTATTTTCAAAACACTTATATTGTTTAATAAATTATAAATTTTATATTAAAATAGAAAAAATAAATATTTTCAAAGATATTATTAATTGTAAAAATTAAATTGAAATTATTCATCGACATGAAGAGTAAATAATGATTTACATTTTATAATTTTTGAAATGTGTACCAAAATTATTGGTGGGTGGTGTTTTACATTCCCCAAAACATATCTATTGTTATGATTTTTTATTAGTTTATGGAAATCATTATGATATTTTCTAGTGATAATTAATTTTATTTTATATTCTAATAATCTAAAATTTACAAAATCCTCATGTGAAAATGAAAAACAATAAATGGTTCATTTTATGTATCTTTATAAAAATATATATTGTATATCATAACATTACTATAATAACTTTTGAAATGGTTGTATTTAATAAAGGATTGACATTGTGACATGGATCTATATTAATTTGAAAAAAATCTCATTCTGATACTAATGTAACTAATATTCATTTGCATAATACGGTAAATAGGTTGGCCCCATTGATTCTATCCATCCTCAAACGTTATTCTATTTCTTCTTTCCTTTACAGAATTAGTTATCACAGTGATACTACGTTACCCAAATTTTTTTCATCCGCATGTTGTTGATCCCATAATAATTACATAGTTTCATAATTGATCTAGTTTTATTCTTCAATATTGTTAACATCATAATGTGAAGTCATTATATTTATGGGTAGTTAAAGATTTAATTTATATTATATAACTATAGTAATGAACACATAATATTATTTGGAAAAAATTAGTATATTAAAAACACATTACGTTGTTTTTTGAACTCTGTTTAATTTCATTAAAGATTGAAGGATTTGTCTCATCCATTTAGTATAAAAATTCCAAACTTATATTCCTCTATAATGTACAAGTAAATTTCTACATTTTCACCATTATCAAATGATTGATATCCAGCAATAAAAGGGACATCACAAATGGTTTTTTATTCTGAACCTATATGTTTTTGTATCTAAAAGAACGATTGACTATTTCCAATTTACGAGATATGGGATATTAAATACATTCACTGCATGTAATTCTATTTTGAAAAGTTCTTTTGTATACTCTTTCACACTGAAATTCACTTTCATAGAGACCAATTCGTCAACTTTAAATATATATATGTTATGAAACCATATGAAACTAAAAATAAAAACATGGAATGTTGTATAACATAACCTATATATTTGTTCAATGATTATGATGTTTTATATATTTGGAAAAATTGTATTTCTATCCATGGAACCAGGTACACATATTTCTTCTTTCGTAATTCTAACTCCACTATTTTCATCATACAATTTCATTGTGTTAATTATAAAGGAAATAATAAAAAAATGATGCAAATTTTGTAAGTGATAACATTTATATTTGGCCCCTAGATAGAAATTAAAGTCATTCGATAATTAAAATCAAAATTTTTTATAACTCCTTAAAAATATGATATCAGATTCATCTTATAAAATATTTGTTATAGTATTTGGTATCCATCCTGTTAGAACCTAATATTTTATCAATAAAATTCCCTTCTTAAAATTATTTCATATAGTATAATAATATAATATTTCTCAAAAAAGAAAATAAAAACCATAAAAATGAAGAATGAGTGAAATGAAGGGTGTCTCTAGATGTTAATGAAGATATACAAATAAAATAGTAACTTGAACATTGGAATAGTAATGTGACACTTATGAATAGTAAATTGGACAATTGAATAGTTACCTCACTCATAAAGTTATAATTAAAATTTATTTATATTTTTAGGGACCAATAGTATATAATTATATCATAGTATAAAAAATTAAATATTTTAAAAATTATTAATTAATTGTTGTTAATTTTATAAGCCATGTATATGTATTTACAATTTTATGATTAATTTAATAATTTAAAATAAAATATATTTTCATAAAATGGTTTCATATATTATTATTTTTCTGTCTTATGATCATATATTTTTTTGTGAGACCTTAATTATTTTTTCAAAATGTCAGAAAAGTAGATTTATTTAAAAAAGTTGTATTTTCAAGGAAATTGTGATTTTAATTTTGAATTAAATTTCACATGTTTAGAAATTTTTTTTTAAAAAGTATTAAATTTTTTAATTATACATTTTGAAAATTTGTTGTTGTAAATTTTTTGTAGTTTCTAAATTACTTGAATTGTTTAGGAATAATAAAATACGATAATTTATGATACATTTTAAAACCTGAATTTCTCCATTATTCTTGACTCATTAATTATTTAAATAAAAATTGGTTCAAACTCAAAATCCCTATTTACTTTTATTTTCAAATGAATCAAAACTATTCATAGTCATGAGGGGGAAATATTAAACTAATGATTAAAATAATGGTAAACCCCCTCCCCTCGTCCACGATAAATACAACATCTCTTTACATATTCTCTTAACTATTCTCGGGCCTTGTGATTAGTCCAAATATATCTTATATCTCTCTCTAATAACCTTTTCCTCATTATATATCCCATTGTATGTTAAAAAAATTCATCTACCATAAAGTGGTTCCAAAATAAAATATATTCAAGACGTCAATTTCTCTTTTCATTTCTTTTATTTTCATTCAAGTTCCATTATTTAATTTTTATTTACTCACCTACAAGAATCTAAATGCTATTATAAATCCATTAAAATATAGGTACTTAAAATTTATTATGATAATGTAATAATTCATCATCATATCTATTTTCCCCTCATTTGTTACCCTGAATGAAAACACTATCAGAGAAGTGTTGATTTCACACATTACAGGATGACATGTTTTCAATTTCTATTACCATCTTCAATTCTGGTCTGGAAACATTTTTTTATGGTTGAACCATACTATTATATATTCAATCATTCTAATTTAATGTTCTAGAATATTTTTTAAATATGATATTAATTTATTAAGAAAAATGTGTTTAATTTGATCAAAAACCCACCAATTAACAAGAACAAATATCATTAATTTTATATATTATGATTCATCTTTAATGAAAATATAAAAATTAATTTTATAACCATTTAATCTTATATATGATAAATAATAACATAAAACACAAATTCAATACATATATTCTCATCTTACTTTTTTATCTTAACATGTATATAAGTAAACCAATCAGGAAGCCTATGAAAACAAACGCTCCCAAACAAAAAAATTAAACCCCTTAAGCCATCAAAAAGGTTATGAATGATCTTAATAAGGTTATAACAAAACAATTACAAAATTACATGGTTCTAGAAATATTTATTAAGGAATTTAATTTTATTATCCTGGATATTTGTTCATGGGAAGAACATCTTTAGAGTCATGTTAAGGGATTCTACCCAAACCTCCATTATTCTATTTGGTTGCTAAATATTTATATTTATCCAAATGAAGTTATCTATTATTTTATTTACATATTCTAAATTAGGTTTACATTAGCCAAACACATGTATTAGGATCCAATAATGAATCCATTTTTAGGATATACATGTTTTTAATTTGTTCCCTCCCCAAAATATACCGATAAGCAAACCCATTTTATGGGAACTTCCCTAATTCTTACCCAATTTCAAGTGCAATCTATCATCTGTTTAAAAATACATAAATTTTATAAATTTAGTATTTTTATTAAATAAAACATCTTGGTTCACTTCTATTTTAATATTAATGATCATTGTCTTTTTTAATTTATAAGAATTTTAGAATTTTCCTTAAAACTGCACCAAAATTTTTTAATGATAAATTTTATTAAATTATCTTCTTTCATGTTATAACTTCTGTTTGAAATCAATTACCATGATATATTCCTATTTTCACATATCAATTTCCATGTAATTTTTAATTATTTTCTATCATGGACACTTGCATGACACGCCCATATATTTCGCTTTTATCATGATTATGATAACCATTTATTTCCAAGGGTTACCTTATGTTTATATATGATTGATTATGTATTATTCTATATGGGGAAATAATATTGATCATCATTTTAGGATGGGTAGACCCAGATAAAACTCCAATTCATTTGATGATGTTGAGTCTCATGATACATTTTGTACAATGTTCTTGGCAGTCAGCCTTTACTCATGCTACCATGTGAAACAACCCGGGTGGTGAACCTCAACATGTTCTCATATATGTGCAATGATCTAAGACTCATGAAAAAGTAATGTTTTATATCACTTACAAATCACTATAAATCCAGGTTTATATGATTCCAAGTTAATATTTTATGATTCCATATGTATCATGCCTTTTATATCATTATGTTATGTTCTATAACCCATGTACTAAATATTTTATTGTTATTTGTTCCCTTACTAGTCTTTCTAGATCATCCCATTCTTCATGGTGTCTCCTGGTTATCCTATGGGGATAAATGAGAACAATTGAAGTTAGGATATATTTATGTTTATTAAATAATGAAATGTTTTATTTAGACCCATTTTTCAGTTTTTTGTACCTAGTCTTCCAAGACACTAGACATTTCGAACACTGTCTTGAAAGATAATAATTGATTGTTATTAATATAATGTAAAGATGCTAGAAAAAGGATAGGGTCTCTATAGTTTTTATTTTGTCATGGATGATTCATGTTTGGAGATTTGAGAAAGATAACTTTAGTAAGAACCTTAGGGAAGAGACTATGTTTAAGAAACCATCCAATAATTTCTGTAAGAATAGAGTATGTTGTTTATCATGAAAATATATCCCTCTCAAGATACAAAAAATTTGATGTGTCTCTGGAATAGCTCTATCTTGGTGTAAAACCTGAAAACACTACTTTGTGCTAGAATCTAATGGGAACTAGTGCACAACAATGAGCCTTGTTGTACTCCCGGTTTGACACTCCTAGGGGATATGCTTTGGTAAATTATTTAGTTTCTTAAGAAATATTATTAAGGGCATAAAAAATGATCCAATAATAGAATAAGTTAAGAAATATATTAAGGATAAAGTAGATCTAAACCTAGGGAATCACAAGTTAGGATTTATTTATCCCATACAAGTTTATCCTTTTATGTTCAAAGTTTCAATTATGATTATTTACTATGTATTCCATCCCCCTAATTGTATGTTATTTTTCTTAGTTAATGGTGGGAAATATAAGAACAAATTCCTACAATCAATGTGATACAGAATGTGATTATTTTCCCACTGATATTACAAATATGATGGAAATGGGTGCTCAAAACATCATGACAATACTTGCTCAGATGGATAAATTATGAATAATATCTTCAATCATGTGGAACATAACCCTTATATAAGGAAAGATAATGTTACTATTGAACCCATTATGCAGAAAAGGCATTCCATTATTAGTAGATATTCAGATCCACTCCTCGAGGAATAGTAGATTAACTCCATT
The DNA here is from genome assembly GCA_963277665.1 of Viscum album. Classification (NCBI taxonomy): domain Eukaryota; kingdom Viridiplantae; phylum Streptophyta; class Magnoliopsida; order Santalales; family Viscaceae; genus Viscum; species Viscum album. The sequence goes on along the minus strand of OY728158.1, from coordinate 367,665,245 downwards.
GAAAATGATATTTTATATCCTTATCTACTTAGACTATAATAATGTCATACATATGGTCTATAATTTTTATGGGGAAGATGATCAGTGGAGAAAAATAATCATGAAAATAAAATCCCAAGAGAAAATTTATTCAATGGATTGGGGGGAATTTTAGAATTTTTTTTCAATAAATATTTTCCCTGAACATTCCACCTTGATATGGAAGAGTGTTCCTTGGACTAAATCCAAATGAAGATGTGTCAATCCGGTTGGATGAAGTAAATATCAAAAGGAAATCAAGATATGCCTAAAATATTTCATAAACACTAAAATTAATGGTGATCACTTTTTTAGTGAACTAAAGTCATGTCTACAAAAAGTGTTGGTGATTTGTGACATAGAGAGTTATGAGGAGATTTTTTATTGTGACCATATGGATGAAATGGACATCAGAGACTCCTAATAGTATCGTAGAATTAGTGAAAAAAGATCAAAATGGAGTATAATATTTGTGGATGGGAAAATAAATCACATGATGAAAATGGGATCAAACATACCAGATGTTAAAATTATTGGAAGAAGTGTCCTAGGAAATGTCTGAAGGGAACAATGAATTTATTCTAATTTGGAATAATGGGACATCAGGATAAAAATGGCCTACGCAATATAAAGAATCCCACTAACATAGAAGAAGAAATTATAGGTCAAATAAACACTTATCATGTAGTGGATTGTTACAACTACAAGGAAGATGGGCATTATGTGAACATTTTTCCTATGCCAAGGGTTGAGTGAGGAAATCAACAAAAACCTCCAAGGAAACAAGGTATGGATTCTGCTATCACTACTACTTTGGTGAGGCCATGCGATGATGTTTTTACATGTGTTCTATTCATTAATTGAAGAATAGTGAATGTACTATTTGATTCTGGTTCTATGAAATCGTTCGTATCATTCATTTTTAGTAGAATAATTAAAACACTACCTCAAAAGATTTAGTTTCAATTATCTATGAGAATAAGAAATGGGTAAATTACTACATCTATAGTATATATCTCCTTCACAGTTAATGATTATGAACTAATCCTCCCAAAAAATATTATCATAATTTTTTTAGTATAGTTTGAGGTAATATTGGGCATAGATTGTCTATCTTTATAGAAATCCAATATTATATTTTAGGAATGGGAGATCAAACTTCACATCCCAAAGCATCCACCATTTAATTAAAATTATAGGAGGAGGATGAATATATATTTTAATCATTGTCTCATGTGTAGATATAAATTCCTTATGAGAAAGAATGTATTTCTCAACCCATTGAGTCAATAGAGATAATAATGTTCAAGTTCAAGCCCATCATGATGGATTACACTAATGTATTCCCTAAATAATTGTATGGCCTTCCTCCTAATCGATATGTTGAGTTATTAATTGAAAATATTCTTGGATCCGTATCGATATAAATAACATATTATTAAATTTCCACCATTGAGATGGAAGAGTTGAAGATGTAGTTATAAGAGAATCTGGAGAAGGGTTTTATATTCCCAAGTGTATCACCATTGGGTGCACCTGTCCTCTTTGTTTGGAAGAGGGATGGAACAATTCTCATATACATTGTGTATCACTAAATCAATAAAATCATGATAATGAAAAATTATCCCATTCCACAGATAGATGACATGTTCATTCAACATAATGGGTCCATTTATTTCTCTAAGGTGGTCTTTGGTTAGGATATCACACATTAAATGTGAATAAGGAAGGTATTCTTTGGACTGCATTTCAAACGATAAATTTACACTCTGAGTTCATAGTGATGCCCTACAGAATCAATAATTCCCAAAACATATTCTTGGATTTAATGAATAGTGTATTTAAATATTACCGTGAAAATTTGTGTTAGTATTTATCGATGATATTATGATATACTCCAAGAAAACGGAGGAACATGAAGAGAATCTGAATTCAATGTTGATGACTTTGTGAAAGGAAAACATTTATGAAAAGTATATTAAATGTGTGTTTGGGGTGGATGAAGTATCATTCTTGGGGTATGTTATTGCAAGAACATGAGTATCTATGGACCCTTCTAAGAAAAAACCAATTGAAGAGTAGCCTAGGCCAAAATCTATAATGGAGATCTGTCGATTTCTAAGTCTAGATAGGTATTATTGACAGTTTCTGAAGAACATGTCAATATTTTTAATACAATGATCAAGATGACATGGAAGGGGTGATGTTTTTTAGACTCAAGAATGTGAGGAAAACATTAAGGATCTCAAAAAGAGGCCTATCACTAGGCCAATACTCACACTCCCAAAAAATGTGGAACACATTGTGGGTATAGTGATGATTAAAATAAGGTATTAGATGAAGTGTTGATGAAAAATGATAAAGTGACAGACTAAACCTTAAGGTATCTTAAAATACATGAGATAAAATATCTGACACATGATCTAGTGATTACAGCTAGGATATTCGTGTTAAACATCTGGTGGCATTATCACTATTGGGAGAAGTTTTAGATATATACTGATAACAAGAGTCTCCAAATACATATTTACATATAAGTATCTTAATATGTGCCAGTGATTATGGTTATTTCTCATCAAGTATTATAAATGATCAATACACTATCATCATGCCATGTAAAAGAAGGTGGCAGTTTCACTATGTAGAAAAGATACTACATCATTTTTAATGATTAAAATTGAGAAGGATCCAATCTAAATATATTTTCAAAGGACGATCTGGGTAATAATACATGGATGAACATTGTCAATAAATTCTAAAATGATTTCTCAAATGATTTCTCAACCTTCAATCATGTTGAAAATAAAAAACTCCCAAATAAATGATTGGGAAATTCTGAAAAGGGTTGATTTTATTAGCAATGGGTTGTCCTTTGAGTTCAATATCGATGATAAAGGAATTGTAAAATTTGGGTCATGAATTTTTATACCATCCAATCCATCGATAACGAAGGATATTTTGAATGGTGCAAATAGCTAAACCTTCTATTTTCACCCAGCTAGCACAATTGTGTGTCAATATCTCCAAGATAACATTTGGTGGGATAATATGAAGTAGGAGATAGATAAATATACATAAAAATTCCTAGTATGTCTAAAAGTGCAGGAAAAATTACATAATTCAAGGGTATGATGGAACCAATATCCATACCAAAATGGAAGTGGTAGAACATCACTATGGACTTGGTCACTATACATCTAAGTACATACAACGGAAACAATTCTATAGGGATCAATACAGATCGTCTTACAAAGATAGCTCACATTATCACAATTTGACAAGACTAATCATTGGATGAACATTCACATATATATATATCAAAGTGGTGGTATGGATGCATGGAGTATATTTCTCTATTATATAATATAAATATCCAAGATATACTACAATGTTCTAGAATGTCTCTATAATTCTCCTAGCACTGAGTTGAACATCAGTATGGCCTATCATCCTAAACAGATGGGAAATTTGAGAATTATATTCAGACACTGAAAGAAATATTTAGAGTGTGTTCCCTGAAATTCAATGTCAGATGGGAATAACATCTTCCATGGGAAGAATTCTCTTAAATCAACAGTTTCCACTCTAGTATCTGAATGTCACCATATGATGACCATTATGAGAAATGTTTCAGAACACCAACATGTTGGAATGAAGTCGGTGAGAATAATCTGCATGGACATGAAATGGTTGATAAAATGTTTCAGAATGTGAAAAACATTTAATAGCACATTAAGGTATCCCAATGTTGATAAAAATTCAATGCATACAATCGCCAAAGAGACATTGTTTTTAAGTATAATGTCATGGCCTTAAACATTTACTTAATTTTGAATTAAATAAATATTTCACATTGACGATCTATTCAGGTTTAGAGTTTTAGAGAATTAGATCATAACTATTACATCTCAAATGATTACACAGTAGACACTTCTAAAATGTTTCCCCGCTTTTTTTTACAAAACATGAAGTCTTAAAAAAGATTCATGTCTATTTTCATGTTCATTACAACATGATTTTTCCTTGATCCCATCCTTGACCCTATTCCACATTATTTCCTGTGAAAAATATTTCAAAAAAAACATGGGGTGAGTATAAAAAGCACAGTAAGGGATACAAAAAGAAGGCAAACTGTTAGTTTTTGAAAACATCTAGTAAACCATGAATACTTTATCAAAGTAATAATTTTAACTATTAATAAGTAGTAAATACCCTTAAATGAATAAAATATCATTACGTACCCTTTTATAACCAAAATATTACAATAAAACCCATATAAAGAACACATAATATATAAAGGTAACATGGGACATAAACATACTTAAATGGAATAACCGTACGATTGACATCCACACATATCACTAAATGGAATAGCCATGCAGCCGACTTTTATACCCAATGTGTTGGAGGATATAATGTAACCACCCATCCTGGTATTCACGGCACCACCCGTCATATGGTTCATCATATAACCACTCGTCAAATGTCCAAGTACCATTAAAAAATCATAAGATATAAAACAAATATAATGTAAAGAAGACATTTCCACATTTCGATCAAAATATATCACTTAAATATATTGACATAACAAATACATTATAAAAACAATTTTCAATTCCAAAATACATAAAAAAGTATATGGTATTTATTTCATTTTAAAAACATTAGGGCTTGTTGAGGAAGCCAAAGACCAAATAATACTCACGGCGGCGGAAAAGGTTGTTGTCACTGCGTATGTAAAAATAAATTTTCCTTTTTTCATTTAGTAAAAATATTCTTAGAAAAATATTCCCATTGAATGAAAAGAAAATAAAAGGTTTTTTATACATTGTATAAATGATAGTCTTGTATTAGAAAAAAATATGCCTCAATGAATGGAGATTGAGACGAAGTCCCTTACCTCGTGTCTGGCGTGACTAGATTTCTCTTTAATCTCCTGAATAATAAAATAATGTTAGTATATTTTTTTTAAGAACCTTTTTCACATTTATTATTCCTTATATATAACTTATTTCCATGTTATAAACATTATTAAATCATTTAAGTTAATAAAGTTCATTTTGTCGATATTTGGTACTTATGTCAAAATGGACTTCTTACAATTACATGTTGTTCAAATGGTAAAAGGTTAATTTTAACCAGAATTATATGCATTATTTTTATATCATATATATCATATATATACAGCGTATACATTTATTTATAATAGTACATAACATTTAGAGTAATGAAATGAAAATCACTATTCATGGAGACGGTAAGTCGTACATATGCATGAACGCTACCTTCATTACTATTTCGTATTTAATGGAGTTAAATCATAATGATATAAAGGTATATTTTAATTATAGAATAATATCATATATAATATCATTAACTCCATCCTTTATACGTCCCACATATGGCATTAATGAATCAAATCACTTTGAGGGGCGGTAGTCCGCACTTCCTAAAATGTAATTATTGGGTTTACCCATAGTGGAAACCATAAAGGTTTGCCATAAATGAAAAATAAATAAGCATAAAGAAAACATAAACATTATATATATCATATATAAATATAGTGACATCTTAATGGAAACAATGAAAGGTGTTAAAAAATATTGAACAATCATCGTTTCATGAGGCAGAAATTTGCCAACCACAGAAACATTATGTTCTTTAACCATTAGATGGAGGTTTGTGTAAGTGTAAATCAAATCCTTATCATAAAAACATTATAGTATATTTAATATACTGGTGTTGTTACAAAATGAAGGAATAATAACTTTTTAGGGGGTTGTAGAAGCAAAATAAAACAAAAGAACACAAGTGAAGACATTACCTTTAAATCAGGTAACTATTCTTGGTTTCAACCAAAAAGGTTTCTTGAAGTGATTTATTCCTACGTTAAGTCTTATAGGATGAGGAGAGGTATTTTTAGAGATAAAATGATCAGATCATGGCTGAGCCAAAGTCTTGAGAGGTGTGGGTATTGTGGTAGAGGTGGGGGCCTTTTATAAGAGGGAAGAGGGGCACTCTTGGAAAGTTATAAAAGGATACATTATTATAAATTGAGTTTAGGATTTTAAAGGCCCCACAATTATATATTTATAGGATTAGGTTATAAGAGTTATAAATCCACCAATACAATTTTTTTTTCAAGTCTAGGTCTTATATTTTTCATTGTCATTTAATTTTATTTAAATCGTTAAATAATGAGGTAATCACTACATCATCATGGTGTCTTAACAAATTTAATTTATTTAATGTATAAAAATGATAATAAAATTACTATGATGTTGGAAATAATTTTAGATTTCTAATGAATATTTATCGTAAAATATATGACTTGTATAACCCCATGTAATTTTTTTTAGTAAAACAATACATGTTTGTGACATTTTTATTTTAACATTAAATAAAAAGTTATTAATGTCATTTTTTTACCCAAGTCGATCCATGCGGTCCCCAAGTTCACCCATGGATTTTTTGGTCAGCCATGACATAAAATAAGGCTAGGTCATGTTTCAAGGTAATTTCCTATTATCAAAACATTATTTTTACCTAAAATTACACTAATTACCTCTATTGGAGATTAATAAAACTTCAAAGTTACTATTCACCAAAAAATTATTTTCATCCCATTGAACAATATTTTACACACTAATGAAAACATTGTATAATGGATTTTTTAAATTAAAATCACAAAAGTGCTAATGTTTCATTCGAACAAAAAATTAGTATTTTAACTACCACTTAGTGGTTTCACTATTCATCAAAAATTGATGTTTTTTAGAAAAATACCAAAAAATCACCCTAAGATATATTTGATATTCCGAATTCAAAAATGATGTATATTTTATAAAATTAAAAACATATATGTTTCATTTATTAATTTAACAATAAATGCTTGTTGTCAAAAGAAATAGCGTGTTTTTTTGAAACAATATATATCAAAAGATTAACACTAGTTTATGTCCAATTTCAAAGTGAAATGAATTCTAATGACCACCATTGGATTAAATGGTAATAGAATATTCTAATTGCACCATAAAACCAATTAAAAAGATAATCTAATCATATAAATAAATTATATTAAAAAGTGGTTTTGAATTAAAATAAAACATCTTTCACTATTCATTAAAAATGAACTTTATCGAAAAAATACCAATAATTTACACAAAGTAAATTTTGATGTCCTAATTCTAAAGAAGAATTTAATTTGGTCCAATAGAATGTATAATGGTGACCAAAACTATATTCAAAAAGGGTTTTCCATCAAAAGGGGATAAGTCGACATTTTAAGGAATATTAGAGTATCTATGCCTAAAATTGAATTCTCTTCTTATTTTATACCTTAAACATTTATTGGATAAATGTAAAAACGTTTAACAAACATATATAATCATATTTTAGTTATTTATATTCATTACCTCCAATATAACGGCTATGTGTTAACTACCATTTAAAATAATATTATTATATTACTAGTGTGCAATGTAAGATTTCAAATAAACTCTTTGTTGCGTATCTAGTACGCTATCAAACATAGCAACTCCTTTAATGTAGAATTAATCATTAATTTGAAAATATAAAAAAAATATGAAAATGTATAATTCTTTATTTACCTGGGATTTTACATCCTTCCCCCTTTTTGTTAATTGCGTCCTCATAATTTTATTTACTCATCGAAATACGTGGGGGTATTTATCCCTCATACGCTTTTCAGATTCCCACGTTCCCTCTTCAACTATATGGTTTTTCCAAAAAAACCTTTACCTGGCGAATTACCTTATTCCGCAACACTTTCCCTCTATGGTCAAGAATCTGGACTGGTTGTTCTTCATAAGATAGATTCTCTTCCAATTGAGCTACCTTTGGGCTCAAAACATGAGATGAATCTGGCATATACATTCTCAACATCGAAACATGAAAATCATTGTGCACCTGAGATAAACTTGGAGGTAAAGCCACTCGGTAAGTAACTTGTCCAACTCTCTCTAGAATTTCATATGGTCCAATGATCCTTGGACTCAACATTCATTTCATACCAAATCGCATCACAATTTTCCATGGTGAAACTTTGAGAAAAACATGATCACCTACCTCAAAAGATAGATCCTTCCTTCGGTTATCCCCATAACTTTTCTTTCTGCTATGAGATTTTCTCATGTGTTTCTGAATCAACTAAACTTTTTCTGCCATCTCTTCTACCAATTCTGGTCTAATCTAATTTCTTTCACCTAATTCATCAAAAATATCTAGAGTTTGACATCGCTTCCCATATAATGCTTCAAACAGATCCATCTGTATACTGGAATGAAAACTATTATTATATGACAATTCAACCAAAGAATGTTGTTGGCCCCAACTTCACTAATAATCCATCAAGCAAGAACATAGCATATCATCCAAGGACTGAATTTTTCGCTCTGACTACCCATCTGATTGGGGAAGAAAAGTTGTACTAAAATTTAATTCAGTACCAAGGACTTCTGAAAGCCTTTCCAATATTTAGAAGTAAACTAGGGATCACGATCATATATAATGGAGAGGGGAATTCTATGCAACATGATTATCTTTTTAACATACAAATGAGAAAGTTGATCTAGAGGCAAGGTATATCGAATAGGAATGAAATGAGCAGATTTAGTCAATTGATCAACAATAACCAAGATTTCATTATTACCACGAGATGTCTTAGGCAATCCCACAACATTGTCCATGGATATATTTTTCCATTTCCACTCAGGCACCGGTAAAGGCTGAAGCATCCCTTTCGGTAACTACCGATATACTTTAACCTGTTGACAAGCCAAACACTTCACAGTAAAATCAGCAATATCTATTTTCATTATATCCCACAAGTAATACTTCTGCATATCTCTATACATTTTAGTACTTCCAGGATGAATTGAAAAAGGGGAACTATGATCCTCACATAACAAATAATTCTTCAACAGGGACTCACAAGGAAAACATAATATCTTCCCAAACCTCAAAACATAATCATTACCAATGTTAAATTCAGGAAACTTACCCTTCTGAACCAGCTCTACCTTTTTCTGAAACCCACTGTCTTTCATCTGAGCTTGCTTAATTTCGTCTGATAGAGTTGATCACAGTGACACCTAAAACAATGAAGAATAACTTCCTACACCAACAACTTCTATTCCAAATATCTTCAAATCAAAAACCAAAGGATCTCATTCCAAACGTATCATGGTAAATGAAGCATTATTTTTTTCGACTCAAAGTATCATCCACTTTATTTTATTTTCTCGGATGGTAATGAATTATACAATTATAATCCTTCATTAATTCCAGCCATCCCCTCTGTCTCATGTTCAATTCTTTCTGAGTGAATATAGACTTTAATCTTTTGTGATCAGTATATATTTCACACTTTACTGCATACAAATGATGCCTCTAATTATTTAGAGCAAAAACAATAGAAACTACTTCCAAATGATGTGTAGGGTAATTTACCTCATGAGTTTTCAACTGATGTGAATCATAAGAAATTACCTGATCATTATGCATTAGGACACAACCATGTCCCTTAAACGAAGAATCACTGTAGATAAAAAACTCACCTTTCCCGAAAGGAAGTTCCAAAACTGTAGTATTCACCAATCTTCTTTTCAACTTCTGAAAACAATCATCACATTCGTTTGTCCAGATAAACCTAACACCCTTCCGAGTTTTCTTAGTCATTAGACTAGATAACCGTGAAAAATTTCCAACAAACCTTCGGTAGTAACCTGCCAAACCAAGAAAATTACGGATCTCGAATACATTTGTGGGTCTTGTCCATTCTTCATCAACTTTTGTTTTAGAAGGATAAACATTTATGCCATTTTTTGAAACAATGTGACAAAGGAAAAAAAATTCGTCACTAAATATCACACTTGATGAATTTTCCAAACAGTTTATTTTATTTTACGGTTTTCAAAATAACCCTTAAATGACGTTCATACTCCTCTTTACTTTTGGAAAACAACAAAATATCATCAATTAAAACAACTACAAACTTATCCAAGAACTCATGGAGAATTCTATTCCTAAGGTCCGTGAATACAACAGGTGCATTGGTTAACCCAAAAGGTCTAACTACAAATTAATAATGACCATATCTAGTATGAAACACAGTCTTTAGAACGTCTGATTCTTTTACTTTCAATTGATGGTACCCCGACCTCAAGTTAATCTTCGAAAAATACTGAGCTCCCTGGAGCTGATCAAACAAATCATCGATAAGAGGCAAAGGATTCATGTTCTTAAAAGTGATGTTATTCATGGAACTATAATCAATGAAAAGTCTCATTGAACCATCATTCATTTTAACAAACAATACAGGAGAACCCCATGGTGATGTGCTAGGTCGAATGAAACATTTATCTAATAACTCCTGTAATTAATTCATTAACACTCAAAGTTCAACTTGAGCCATTTGATAAAGGGGTTTTAAAATTATCTTAGAATCAGGAACTAGGTCAACAGTAAATTCCAATTCCCGATCATGAATAATACTAGGAAACTCATCAGGAAATACATCAAGATACTCATTTACCACCGGCACATCATTAATCTGAACAGTTCGTTTATTTCCAACAATATGTGCAAGGTAACATTCATTTCCATCTTTTAATAGTTTCTCGACTTCATGATATGTTATAAAAATAATGGGTTCATTCTTGTACACAAACTGAAAATCTTTCTGAAAAGAAACCATTTTAGCTCTGAATTCAATCTTATTATGATAAACAGAAAGCCAATCCAAGCCCAAAATAACATCAAACTCTACTAGAGGAAAAACAATATGGTTTGCAGGTGGATTCTTTTTGCACACAAGGATAGGAAGGTTATTATTATTTCTTTTGGTCTCAACGTTTTCTTCATGTGTTTTTACCACAACATCCGGATTCATATCTTGATATGGAATTCTCAATTTAATAGAAAACATCTCAGAAATAAAAGAATGTGTAGACCCTGAATCAAACAACACATTTTCATAGTGTGAACAAACAAACAGTTTACCTAATACTACATCACTCGATGGCCCAACATCTGCTGAAGTAGTTGTAATGGATTTTACCACCCCTTTCTTCTTGTAGTCTAGCTGCTTTCCCCTAGTTGAGTTCTTCGTTAGACTCTCATTTTCATAATGACCCATTTTGTTAAACTTAAAATATCGTTCCACTGGCTTTTCATTACATGCTTGATCATCTTCATTACTGTTATGAGCAATATGACCAGACTTACCACACCGAAAGCACTTTCCAGACTTGGATAAACATTCTCCAGGATGCATTTTACGACAATTCTCTTAGGATGGATATTTGGTTTTCTTACCTCCTTGCTTCTTTGAGGAATTCTTCCCCTTTTCCTGTCAACTAGACCTCTTATTCTGTTGTTTGTCAAAGAACATCTGATCATCGGAAAACTCAATTTCCACCTTCTCCGCACATCGAACATGTTTTTCATTTCTTTTGACCTAATAATAAGCTAAATCCCTTCGATACATTATCTTTAACCCTAAGTAAAAACGATTGATTTTACTATCAAGATCTTGTATGAAATTTGGAGCATACCTTGCCAGTCGAGTGAACTTTTCTTCATAAGCAGCCACTGAGTCATCCTCCTGCCTCAATTCTAGGAATTGTTTTTCCATCCAATGATGAACCACCTCATGAAAATATTTCTCAAGAATCATACCTTTGAATTCGTTCAAGTGAAGATCATCAGTCTCATCACTATCCCTGATAATTTTTATCATCTACCACAACCGATCAGATTCACCTTCAAAACGGTAAACTAAAAGACTACACTTTTGATGTTCTGAACACCCCATGACATCAAAAATATTCTCCATTGCTTTAATCCACCCTTCTTCTAGAACAAGGTCATATTATCCTCTGTGTAACACCATGAGATTTTATGAAAAATATTCTTTTTAATTTCATTAATGTCTTGTGTTGTACGCTACACCAAAAGAATCTTGCACAAGACGTATCCTTGACTTGCCTTCCATTACACGCAATCGTGACCTTCCTCGATAGTGTGTGTAGTACATAATACCGAGTTTCACTAAACAACGATATGCTATTAAAATATTATTAAAACTATCCATTATAAATAGTAATAACCAATTTTTGAAAATTTTTAAATTATATTTTTTAAAATGGAAATCATTTTTTGATTCGGAATATCAAAATTAGATTAGGGACAAATTTTGGTACTTTTCGGATAACTTTCATTTTCTGATGAATAGTGAAAATTACTAAATTTTAATAAGAAAATTTTTTTTCATCGAAATAAATAATAGTGAAAAAAATTTATTTTGAGTGTTTCTAAAGTATATTTAGAATATATTTTTACAATTTAATACAATTTTGGTCATTGGATGTAATTTCACATTTAAACCAGACATAAACAAGTGTCAATCTTTTGATAGTTATTATCTTTTAAGAACACGCTATTTGTTTTGACGATGAGAATTAATTTTTTAATTAATTAATGCAACTGAGAGGTTTAGAATTTGGTACAATAGACATCATTTTTGATTTCATAATATCAAATATACCTTAGGCCTAATTTTTGGTATTTTTTTGGAAACATTAATTTTTTGATGAATAGTGAAACCACTAAGTGGTAGTTAAAAAAATTATGTTTTTCATAAAACATAATTTTACCGCTTCTGTGAGTGGAATTTCAAAAATCCGAGAGACACGGTTGATGTTTGTATGTAAAATGTGGTTCAATGAGATGAAAATAATTTTTAGTGAATAGTAACTTTTTACTTTTTTTTATCACGGTTAAAAGTAAATAGGGTAATTAAGGGTAAAAATGTTATAATTATTACCCTAAAACATGTCCAAATTCTATTGGATAAGTGTAATTCGACCAAAAACAACCTTAGGAATAACATATGACCATTTAGGCCCACATGGATTAGATTAGGACATTTATTATTAATTTATTTAAAGAAGGGTTAAAATAGTTAAAATCAAAGTTTAATAGATATATAATTTTTTAATATAGGGTTATACATTAGATAAATTCGACTATAAATATTAATTAAAAAGATAAAAAGATTTCCTATATAATTATATTTTATTTGTAATTTTTATACATTAAATAGTTAAATTTATTTATGACACAAAGATGATGCAGTAATTATCTTATTAATAAAATATTGACATAATTGATGTTATAAATACCAAAATAAATGTAATTTGAGACTTTTTATGAATTCCACTAATTTTTTAGGTCAATATGACATTTTATTATTTATTTAATTAACTTTATTCGTACTAATCATTCTGTTATGAATTTTACAAAAATCAATTACTAAATAGTGTCAAACTTGACATAAAATAGTTTTTAAAAAACATATTACATTATTAATTGTTATTTTATTCCTAAAATTCTAAGATTCGGCCAAAATACTTAGATAAGACTATATATATTAATAATTAACAACATTGGGTTCGTTTGGCTTGTTATAGTAAGTTTATTAACCTTATAGTGTAAGAACACAAAAAGACACGGTAAAAGTAAAATTATCTAACTTATAGTTAAATATAAATGATAAGATTAAAATAGGAACCTAAAATTGTCTAAATTGAATTGGATGAGAGGGTTTATAACCATCCCAAACTTAGCGTCGAAATAAATCAATTTTTAGCTATTTAAAACGAATTTGGCTTTATAATAAAATAATATTTTTAGTTTTTCCGAAAGAGCCCCTCTCCTCCATTATAAAAGGGCACATCCTCCCTCTCTTACTCACACCACTTTGAGCCTTCAATCTCGGCCAACCCGTGAAAAATTCTCTTATCCACTTCCCTAGAAACATCCTAGAGGTCCTGGTCTTCTTCAAAGACCAATTTTAGTGCCCTAAGAGGAGGACTCAAAGAGGCGCTTCAAAGAAGAGGTAATGTCCGTCACCGATTCTTTCAACTTTATTTCTTCTTAAACATCTTCTTCTTAGGTTGTTTCATTATGAAGTAATATCATCAGTATCAATCATATAATTATATGTTATTATAAGTATGAAACAACCCTATTTCACCATTTATCTATCCTGCGGAAAACGAAATCACCGCGCGTGCGTACATATGGAATACCGTCTCAACGCCATGGTGTAATCTTTTTTCCACTACCGCCTTACTTGGATAGGTATAATGGTGTACATAATAACTATATATAATTATTTTAAAGTTATATTTATTCTATAATAGTATATATACACTCCAATACAATTCCACGATCATGATAACGATATCATCGCTCGTGTGTATGTACGGACTACCGTCTCCACAATGCGATGAGATTCATTCTCCACGTTAAGCATTCATGAATGATTATAAAGTATATATAATAAGTAATCATGAAAAATATGACATAATAAGGATACTAGATCTATGTGTATATATATATAGGTCATCTACTTAATTCCATTCAACTCAATAAGGAAATGAAATCAGCGTTCATGCGTATGTACGGCCTACCGTCTCCATGGACGGTGTATTTCATTCTATTTACTGATCTATTACATATATGTGTATTCTTAATATATATTATATATAAATAATGTTTTATATTCTGGAATTATGTAATAATGATCTAAGTAATCATATGAATAATTAAAATTCAAAACACGGACGACAAATAAAACGATTTTACCCAAAACACTCTTTAACATGGAATTTACAAAAGAACGGTTAAAATAAAGTCAAAAGTGAACCATATATGATATCAAAACAATGAGTATGATTCTGAAATATGTCAATGACATTATTTAAATCATAATACAGGAGGTTCGGACACTTACAAAGCAAATCAGACTTATGGTAAGGGAAATATCACAATCTCATTTTTATCTGAGATTTTTTATACTTTGGAATTTAATGGGGTATATTTTATCATCCACATCCATGTTTCCTCAATATGTAATATTATTTATCCACCTACAATTTTTTAAATCCAATTTTACCCTTTTTTGAATTTTTATTAAATGATATGAAAGGAATTTTTTGTCGTTTTTCGTACGAGTTACTTTTTGACTTTTCCGACAAAAGTACGAGAAGAATGTTTTTTTAAATTATACGGAATGAATGGATTTTTAAAACATTATTTCCAATAAGCTTCCATTAAAAATTTTCAAGTTTATTTTTAATAAACTTCTTTTAATTTATAATTTTATGACATGTTAAGAAAGGAAAAGTGTTTTTGAAGTAGAAAGGATATTTTCCTCGAGAATGGAGTTCAAGTGTTTTATCAAAATAATATTCCATCTAAGATAATAAAGGTTTCTCTTTCAGTCCCTATTATTACATTGATTTTGATTATGATGTGATGGAAACATTTTTATGAATTCCTTTACCTTATATGAATTGTTTTATGATGTCACGATGTTTAAGATTCCCATTTTTATTACATTGGTTATGCTATGATATATGGTTTATGATTTTGTGGAACACATAATAATTGTATCATTATGAGATGGGTGGGACCTATATATCCCTCCAATGCATTGACTAAAGATTTTATATCTCATGAGATAGACATGGCTGGAACGGCAGGTTAAAGTGGTTCAGTGAAACTGGACTGAAATGAGGAATGAACACGGTTCAGAAATGGACATTATCCACTAAGATAGTCTTGGCAATGAGTCTTGACTAATAAGAAATGATTCTCTTTGATTATGTGTGTATGACACAAAGTTTCATGTTTTAAGTGATGATTATTGGGATTACATTTCACTATTATGATTTATCCCATGTTATGATATAATGATCTCTTTTTCAGGTTAAGATTACCAAAATGTTACGTTCTTATGAATATGATGTGATTGATATTTCTTTATTTTACCCTTACTCAGCATTTGAGCTCACCCTTTTATGTTTTCTTTTCCACAGGATATAAAGAAAGGTTTTAGGTAAAAAAAGGAAGATCTTTATGGGAGATGTTGAAGATCTTTCACCACGATTAGAAGATAATATTCCGAGTTTCCAAAGACACTAAACTATTACAGTCCTTGTGTGTTTGTTTTTGTTATGTACTAAGTTTTTCGCAAAAGTAATGTAATTTTCATGTACGTGAAGCTTCAGGTCTCTACAGTTGGTATCAGAGGAATGGTTTAGTCAACCATTGGATACTAAGATGCGAGAACTTTAGTGAGATCCCTATACATAACTCTAAGGTATGTATAGGGATGTCCCAAAGGTTATGTATAAGTATAGGTTACAGTACTAGAATTATGGTAACCTAAGATGTTAGATATTAAAGGTACTCCCCCTTTATTATGTTGTTTTACCTAGCGTGATTTTTTCCTCTCACACTATTCATTTTGGGGTTTAGATGATGGCTGGAACCCGAAGGAACCGTGTTGATCAATGTAATGGACAATGCAATGATTGTCCTAAGAAACAAAAAGACACGGTAAATGTAAAATTATCTAACATAAAAGTTAAATATAAATGATAAGGTAGAAATAGGAACCTAAACTTGTCTAAATTCAATTGGATGAGAGGATTTAGACCCATACCCACCTTAGCTTCGAAATAAATCAATTTGGAGCTCTTTAAAATTGAATATGGCATTATAATAAAATAATATTTTTAGTTTTTGCAAAATAACCCCTCTCCTCCCTTATAAAAGGGCACCTTATCCCTCTCTTTCTCACACCACTTTGAGCCTTCATGCTCGGAAAACCCCTGCAAACTTCTCTTCTACACTTCCCTAGAAACATCCAAGAGGTCTCGGTCTTCTTCAAACACCAATTTTAGTGCCCTAAGTGGAGGACTCAAAGAGGCGCTTCAAAGAAGAGGTAATGTCCGTCACCGATTCTTTCAACTCTATTTCTTCATCCACTTCTTCTTCTTAGGTTGTTTCATTATGATGTTATAACATCAGTATCACTCATATACTGATATGTTATTATAAGTATGAAACAACCCTATTTTACCATCTATCTATCCTACGGAAAACGAAATCACCGCGCGTGCGTACGTACGGAATACCGTCTCAACGCCGTGGTGTAATCTATTTTCCACCACCGCCTTACTTGGATAGGTATAATGCTGTACATAATAACTATATATAATTATTGTAATGTGATATTTATTCTGAAATAGTATACATACACTCCAATATAATTCTACGATCACGAGAATGATATCATCGCTCGTGTGTACGTACGGACTACCGTCCCCACGACACGATGAGATTAAATCTCCATGTTAATCATTCATGAATGATTATAAAGTATATATAATAAGTAATCATGAAATATATGACATAATAATGATATTGGATCTATGTGTATATATATGTATGTCATCTACTTAATTCCATTCAACTCAATAAGGAAATGAAAACAGCATTCATGCGTACATACAACCTACCGTCTCCAGGAACGGTGTATTTATTTCCTTTTACTGATATATTATATATTTGTATATTCCAAATATATATTATATATAAATTATGTTTTATATTCTGGAATTATGTAATCATGATCTAAGTAATCATATGAATAATTATAAGTCAAAACACGAACGACAAATAAAATGATTTTACCCAAAATGCTCTTTAACATGGAATTTACAAAAGAACGGGTAAAATATAGTCAAAAGTGAACCATATATGATATCATAACAAATAGTATGATTCTGTAATAAGTCAATGACATTATTTAAATCATAATACATGAGGTTAGGACACTTACGAAGCAAATCGGACCTAAGGAAAGGGAAATATCACAATCTAATTTTTATGCGAGATTTTTTATAATTTGGAATTTACTAGGGTGTATTTTATCATCCACATATATGTTTTCTCAATATGTAATATTATTTCTATCCACCTACAATTTTTTAAATCCAATTTTACCGTTCGGTGAATTTTTAGTAAATGATATGAAAGAAATCTTTTGTCGTTTTTCGTACGAGGTACTTTTTGAATTTTCCAACAAAAGTACGAGAAGAATGTTTTTTACTTATATAGAATAAATGGTCTTTTAAAACATTATTTCCAAGAATCTTCCCTTAAAAGTTTTCAAGTTTATTTTCAATCAAATATTTTTAGTTTATAATTGTATGACGTGTTAAGAAAGGAAAAGTTTTTTTGAAGTAGAAAGGATATTTTCCTCAAGAATGGAGTTCAAGTGTTTTATCAAAATTAATTTCCATCTAAGATAATAAAGGGTTATATTTCTATCCCTATTATTACATGGATTTGATTATGTTGTGATGGAAATATTTTTATTAATTCCTTTACCTTATATGAATTGTTTTATGATGTCACGATGTTTAAGATTCCCATTTTTATTACATGGGTTATGCTATGATATATGGTTTATGATTTTGTGGCACAAATAAGAATGGTATCATTTTGAGATGGGTGGGACCTATATCTCCCTCCAATGCATTGGGTAAAGATTTTATATCTCATGAGATAGACATGGTTGTAATGGCAGGTTAATCCGGTTCAGTGAAACAGGACTGAAATGAGGAGTGAACTCGGTTCAGAAATGGAATTTGTCCACTAAGATAGTCTTTGTAATGAGTCTTGACTAATAAGAAATGATTCTCTATGATTATGTGTGTATTCCCCAACGTTTCATGTTTTAGGTGATGATTATTAGGATTACATTTCACTATTATGATTTATCCCATGTTATGATATAATGATCTCTTTTGCAGGTTAAGATTTCCAAAATGTTATGTTCTTATGAATATGATGTGATTGATATTTCTTTAGTTTACCCTTACTGAGCATTTGAGCTCACCCTTTTATGTTTTCTTTTCCCCAGGATATAAAGAAAGGTTCTAGTTAAAAAAAGGAAGATCCTTAGAGGATATGTTGAAGATCTTTCACCACGATTAGAAGATTATATTCCGAGTTTCCAAAGACACTAAACTATTACAGTCCTTGTGTGTGTGTTTTTGTTATGTACTAAGTATTCCGCAAAACTAATGTAACTTTCATGTACGTCAAGCTTCGGGTCTCTACAGTTGGTTTCAGAGGAATGGTTTAGTCATCCTTTGGATACTAGGATGCGAGAACTTTAGTGAGATCCCTATTGACCTAAACCGTCGTCGAAGTCGGTCAAAGTTTAAAATTTATATTCCTACTAACTACTGTATATGTGGCAAGCAGGGTCGAACCCACAGGGAGGGTAAAATTGGCCACTACTAACTAAAAAACATGGAAATCTCCACTGTTGTCAGCAGCGGAGTGTTTTTCTTTTCTAATTTTCACTTTTTAAATTTTTATATCTTTTTATTTCCTTATGGTTTTATGTACTATGAAAATTCAATTTTATAGTAAAATTGTTTGAACAATACTAAAACAAAGTACATCTGGGATCAATGTGCAACAACAGATACAAAATGATGATAAAAAAACAACAGTAAAGAATATTCAGGTTCATTTTAGTATACTGGCTTGAATTGATTCTCCTTTTCATGTAAATTACTGCTTCATACCACTAGATTAAAGAGACGACTTACTTCCCTCGCCAGGAGTTAAGTCGTAGAAATTGTACAACTAGAGTTCACCACTCCGAGAAGTACAATTCCAGAAAGAGGTCTTAAGATGAAAAACAGTACAAACTCGCCATAAGTACTGAAGTTTTCATTATGATTTGTTTACTAAAAAGATAACTCCATAACCAAACTCTCTGAATGATTACAGAGGCTAGAATATTTCAGTGCTTGTGGTACAAAGCAGATAAATGAAATTAGATTTGATCTCGCCGATCAATTCTAATCACAGAAGAATTGGTTAATGAGAAGGATGAAAAAGATGCCAGTAGAGCTAGAACTCTCCCCGAACTAAAAGACTTAGCTAACAATACTATTCATTATTACAGCAGTAATAGAAAACATTACAGAAACAGAGTACAAAAGTTTAAATCGTGAGGGAGAAGGAAGTCCCTAAAAATGATCTGCTCCTAAGTTCCTGGACTGCACTGCTCAGCATCGTCTCATGATCGTCTCCCCCGGTTAAAATGTATGAATGCCTCCATCAATGAATGTGTCGCTTCTTAAAAAACGCTGCTTGTTCTGCTTAAGTACTCTCTGTCATCCACTACACGTCACTGCTTAATCTCCGCTGACTTCAAAAGTTCTTTACCCACGCACTGCAAAATGTGCATTTTTTCGCGACAGGCATGTCGCGCAAATTTTTCCCTCGTAACTAACTCTGGATGAGTTAGTTGTAAGTACCAGGACGTGTCTACAACTTTGGTATGATCCTGTACAAATAAATAAATAAATAAAAAGGGTAAATAAATAAGGACCCAAAGAAAGAAAACGTGGTTATTTTTAAAGTCGAGTGTTATATTACTCTTTGAAAGTTAGTCATAAGTTAATTGTTAATTATTATTTAATTTTAATTCATTTATAAAATTATCCATTAAATAATACTATGGTAAAATATAATTTATTAAAAAGTTATTAATTTAACTAAGTTTATAAAATATTTAATAAGTTATTAATTTTATCCATTTTTAAACTAAGTTATTAAATAATAAGAACATAAAAAAACAATTTAGATTCAATTAATAATTTTATTATTACTATAAAATAAATTTAATCATTATATTAATTAATTAATTAGTCAATTTAATTTAATAATTAAAATTATAACTTAAGTTTTAAATATATTTAAATTAATAATTATATTTTATAGTTTATTTATTATTATTATAAATTATATATTTATACTATTAATAGTAAATTAATTAATTATTAATTTTTATTATTAGATATATTTTGTATTTTAATTAATAATTTATCCATTTTATTAATTGTGTAATTGTTTTAAATTTATAACTTCTATTAATTTATATTAATTTGACTTAGTTAAAGTTAGTTTAACTTTAACTTTAACTTTTAACTTTTCTTATTTTCTAAAGTTAAAGTTTACAATTTGTTTTCTTTATATTTTATATTATGTTATTATTATTATTTATTTATTTATTTTTAATCATAAATTCCCCTTCCCCCAAATTCCACGGCGCAGCAAGTGTAGGGGGATGGTTTTTGTTGCTTCTTCCGCAATAGACCTGCGGCGGTGCAGTGTTTCTTCCCCTCCGGCTCGGCTCCAGCTCCAGCGACGGCTAGCGGAAAACAGTGGCGGCCTCTCTCCTCGGTTCGGCTCCAGCTCGGCATCGGCTAGTGGAAGATTCAGCGTCTCTCCCGAATCGGCTCAACTCCAGCGCAGCAGTCCGGCGAACCTCCTCTGGTCCGAGCAAGGTAGCGACGGCGGTGCGGCTTCAGCATACAATTGGACCTCCTTCCAGTGGCGGCTTCACCTGATTCCTCCCACACAGCTTGGCTTCCTGAACGGATTGATCAGGAACGGGAGACTCGGTCCTTTATGTTGATGGTGGGTCTTGCTGGGAAAAATCTAACGGTGAGGGTGAGAGAAATTGAGTATCGGTGAGGTTAAGGGAAAAAAACAAAAGGCTATCGGTAGATGCAAATGAAAAGAGAATATGATGGATATCGGTGAGAAAAATTAAAATCCTGTATCGGTGAGGAAGGGTATCAGTGGCTGTAGCTACCAATAGATGAAAAAAGACAATCAAATATCGGTGAGGGTAGGTACCGATAAAAGTAGAAAAAGGGAGGTAACGGTGAAAACAGGGGTAAAAAAAAGAGAGCTACTGATAGATGGTATCGGTAGCTGGAGGTGTATGAGGGGTATTAGTAGCTGAAGCTACCGATAGAAGAAAAAAAATTATATATCGGTGAGGATAATAAAACGCATCCGTAGCTGAAGCTACCGATAGAGAAAAAATAAATAAATAAATAAAAGTCCACCATAAGTACATAAAATAATAGTTTGCTGAAATAAAATAGAATTAAAACTAAAATAAATTAAATGAAAAGACTTGAAATAATTAATTAATGTAACGATAAATACCATTAATTCATAACAAAATTATTATTTAACCTTAAACACATTAAAATAATTAATTAGAAACACTAAAATTGTACACAAAATAATATTTTAAACTAAACTAATAAAAGACTTAAATTAAATTAACTATATTTATTAATTAAAGGATATCAACAAATAGAAATAAAAAGCATCGGTGACCGCAAGTGATCATCTACCTTACCGATAGACTAAAACAAAATAAAAATGAATTAAAACCCAATCTGCATACATAAAATAATATAATTAATGTTTGAAAACTCTTAATTAATTATTTAATTAATTATTTGACACATAAAATTAAGGGTGAACAACTTAATTTAACTTAAAACACTAATTATTTACTTAACTAATTTGCAGGATGACAAAACACATAAAATAACTTTTCAACCCTATTCTAATGTAACTAAGATAAAAGACTAATTATAAAAACAAAGTCTAAGTTAATTAAATAGAATTATAACGATTATATAAATATTTAAAATAAAAATAACTTATTAAAAAGAAAGAAAACAGAACTAATTTAAACTAACTAAATATTCACCGTTTAAGGACCCACCGGTAGTTTAAATTAAAGGTTACCGACAGACTTACGAGAGAGCTACCGGTAGGCAAAGAGTATCGGTGACAAGGGTCACCGATAGAGGCAGAGTCACCGATAGAGTGTAACGGTAACCTTCTATCGGTAGCTAAGCTACCGGTAGTCTGGAAAGCTGAGCTAAGTTGTATATAACTTTAAAAATTAAAAGTAAATTAATTAGCAAACTCAATGATTAATAATAATGATAAATTAAATAAGATAAATAGATAATGATTTAACGAAACAAATTATAAATTAGTTATATTATAAACATATAAAGAATAAATCAATTATTTTAAGGACCAAAATTAAATAAAATATTATAAAAAGTGAATAATTGAAAAATTTATTTATAAAAATAAAAAAGTGCATTTATTTATTAAAAAGTGTTAAAATAATTAAATAAATTGTAAAAAATGTAATAAAAAGATGTGGCAAACTGGGTAAAAATAAGGCCACATCAAATTCCCCCACACTTAAACATTGTTTGTCCTCAAACAATCCCATGTTTTATCATCTTTGAAAAAAAATGAATTATACAAATCAGCTATGTTCAGAGAATTTTCAACAGAGGACTCAAAAAGTGTGCTTAGGCTATTGAAAACATATCCTCAAATAATGTCTCACCTAGAACAACTACTCAAAGGGAAATCAAGTAAACTATGAATCATCCATAAATGAAGGTGTTCTGCTTTATATATGACTCTTCCTAGTGAATCACTTCAATTCAAGATCAATTTCTAAATTCAAGAGTGATAAGAGGTAAAATGAAAGTGGAATCAAAACCTTAACAAAAGGAACTTTGTACTTCGACTAATCCCCTTGGTTCCAAAATTAAAACATAGATAATTTTTTTTTGAAATCACTTTATTGATACAACCCAAATGACTCTAATATAAACCAGTTGTCCCCTTCTTCATCTGGAGTTCATCATTCCCCTCACCTTAATGAATTCATTTTTGACCTTAGACACTTTATTTATTTTTCCCAAGCCATGTAATTTGTGCCAAGCACTGTGAAATGCACTTATTCAGAGTGTAAAGAGGGCTTATAGTAAACAGAAACACACCCAGCATCTAAGGTCTCAGAGATTCACCGTGGGATCCCAGATGCACAGTATTACTCCAGTTTCAAATGATTTATATAAAACCCATTTACATTGACTAAATATAAGTGATCATTTTTATAAATTAAAAGAATGAAAAGGCTCCTCAGATATAAATCAAAATTCCAGTACCTAAAATTATGATCTTAAATCCACTAAAAGGTTTCCCATATCACTCTCAAAAGAAGTTCCTAACCAAAACTCATTAAACCGCTAAACAATCCCACTCAGCAATCATCCACTACCACTCATTTAAGACTCAAATCAAGACTCAACTTCCAATCAAGCACCATCCTAAGGCAATACTCATTTGAGTGCAGTGTAAAGCCTAAAATTGTGAAAGGATTTTTTTGTTGAAAAATTTTGACCATTTTTTGACAAAAAAGTTTAAAAGAAGTGGGAATTGATGAGCATTACAATTAAACACAGTTTAGCACAGTCAAGAATTGACCCCCTCCCCCACACTAAAAACCCAACTTTGACCCCAAAGTTGACTTCTAAATATGGAGAAGAACAGTTAATCAATTATGGTTCAAAACAGATATTCAATTTAGTAGATATATGACATGTATAAAGGGTCTCAATGAAGTTCAAAGATAGTGTTTGCCACAATAGTTAAATAACTAGCTGGTTCAAATCCAAGTACGTGCATTAACATTTATGTCCAGTAATAAAAAATTTTAATGTAGTTCAAACAATTTCATGTTGATCTTGGGGGTGAACAATGACAAGGATGTAGCAAGTTAACAGATTGGGTTCAAATGGGTTTTAAATAAAGCAGAATGATGCATGCTACACACCCATCAGCCAAAACAATTCCAATGAAACTAAATTTTCACTCTACATGTACCCCCCCCACACACTTAAATTCAAACAGTGGAAAGATTTTATCAATGAGCTATAAATTCTAAAAATAAGGTACAAGCAGATTTTTTTTCTTCCTTTAACACAGTGACATGCAACATAATTTTTTAAAACAAACAAAATTTATTAAATCACACAGAAGCGGAAAATAAGTGCAGAAAGTAATAACATCCCTTAAATGAAGTGTCTTCATTAAACCTCCATCATGGGAATTCCACTCTTTAGATGACACAAGCAGCATTCCTAAAAAACACAGAGCATATTTGAGCATATATGAACATGAAAAGCATCAATTTATTCAAATTAAAATAAGAACAGAACAAATGTAAACACAAAGAAAGAGCATGGGTTGACTCCCATGAAGCACTGAATTTAAAGTCTTCAGTTAGACTTTATTTAATTAAATTTTTTTTAGTTATTAACAAAACACAAAACATGGGATGCCTCCCATGCAGCACTAGGTTTACTGTCCCCAGCCAGACTTCATTCAAGAACAGTGAAAACAACCAAGCCCTTTGGCTGCCCCTCAAAATAGAGTTTCAGTCTTTGCCCATTGACCAACATGGGTTTATTCTCTTCACCAACAATTTCCACAGCTCCATTTTTCAGAACTCTCACAACAGTAAATGGTCCAGACCACTTGGACTTCAGCTTCCCAGGAAAAAGTTTAAGTATAGAATTAAAGAGGAGAACCTTCTGTCCATATTTAACCTCTTTAGTATGAATGATAGAATCATGAAAAATTTTAGTCCTTTATTTGTAAATCCTTAAATTATCATAACTCTCTCTCCTAATCTCATCAAGTTCCCTCAACCCAAGCAATCTCCACTCACCAGCACTCTTAAATTCAATGTTCAAAGCCTTAACTGCCCAATATGACTTAAGTTGCAACTCCACAGGTAGATGACAACATTTCCCAAACAACAGCCTGTAAGGAGACATACCTATTGGGGTCTTGAAAGCAGTTATATATTCCCAAAAAGCTTCATCCAGTTTAAGAGACCAGCCTTTCCTAGAGTTTGACACAGTTTTCTCAAGAATTTGTTTTAGTTCTCTGTTAGAAATTTCCACCTGTCCACTGGACTGTGGATGATATGGAGTACCAGTTTTGTGAACACAACCATATTTTTCCATCAAAGATATAAACTTATAGTTCTTAAAATGTGTTCCATTATCAGTAATAAAATCTCTTGGTACTCCAAATCGTGTAAAGATATTCTTTTTTAAAAATTTTATCACACTATTTGCTTGATTGTTGGGCAGAGCTACTGCCTCAACCCATTTTGACACATAATCTACAGCAACAAGAATATACTCATTCCCATGAGATGATGGAAATGGACCCATGAAATCTAATCCCCAGACATCAAAAATTTCTACCTCCAAAATACCCTTCTGGGGTAACTCCTGTTTCCTACCCACATTACCCAGTTTCTGACACCTTTCACACCCTACCAAAAAACTCCTAGCGTCCTTAATGAGAGTAGGCCAATAAAAACCAGATTGCAGGACTTTTTGAGCGGTCCTATCACCCCCATGGTGACCTCCCCAAGGTGAAGAGTGACAAATTTCAAGAATAGAAAACAACTCTTCCTCAGGTACACATCTCCTAAGAATACCATCATCACACCTTCTAAACAGTAAGGGATCATACCACAGATAATATTTAAGCTCAGAAATGAATTTCTTTCTTTGATTATTGGACAGATTTTTGGGAATGACACCTACTGCCAAGAAGTTGGAAAAATATGCAAACCAAGCAGATTGCCTGACTGAAATAGTGATCAGTTTTTCATCAGGGAAGGAAGAGTTAATCTCCCTATGATTTTCAGATTCAAGTTGAGTAACAGGAAGCCTAGATAAATGATCAGCAACTAAGTTTTCATCTCCCTGCTTATCCCTAATCTCTAAGTCAAACTCTTGTAACAATAAGATCCATCTAATCAGCCTGGGTTTTGTTTCTTTTTTAGACAGCAAGTATTTTAAAGCAGAATGATCAGTGAAAATTATGACTTTTGAACCTAACTGATACTGTCTAAACTTTTCCAGAGAAAAAAAAAGCTAACAACTCTTTTTCAGTGGTGGTATAATTCTTTTAAACATCATCTAGCAATCTACTAGCATAGTATACCACATGCAATCTCTTATCCATCCTCTGTCCAAGGACAGAACCTACAGCCATGTCACTAGCATCACACATAAGTTCGAATGGTAGTTTCCAATCAGGTGCAGTGATGAAAGGTGATGTAGTGAGTTTCTCCTTAAGCATATTAAATGATTTCAAGCAGTTTTCATCAAAATTGAAAGGCGCATCCTTTACCAACAAAGAACATAAGGGCTTAGTGATTTTAGAAAAATCTTTTATGAATCTCCGGTAGAAACCAGCATGCCCTAGAAAACTTCTAACACCCTTAACATTAACAGGAGGCAGCCGTTTTTGAATAACTTCTATCTTCGCAGTATCAAATTCTAAACCTCTCTTTGACACTTTATGACCAAGGAAAATACCTTCAGTAACCATGAACTGGCATTTCTCCCAATTTAGCACAAGATTGGTTTCAATACAACTCTCTAAGACTAACTCAAGATTTCCTAAGCAAGTATCAAAAGTACTCCCCACTATAGAAAAGTCATCCATAAAAACTTCAATGATTCTCTCGATCATATCAGAAAAGATAGCCATCATACACCTTTGAAAGGTGGATGGAGCTCCACACAACCCAAAGGACATCCGCTGGTAGGCAAATGTTCCAAAGGGGCATGTGAAAGTAGTCTTCTCCGGATCCTCTGGATCAACAGGAATCTGGTTGTAACCAGAATACCCATCCAGAAAACAGAAAAATTCATTTCCAGAAATCCTCTCAAGCATCTGATCAAGGAAGGGCTTAGGAAAATGGTCCTTCCTAGTGGCTGCATTAAGCTTCCTATAATCAATACAGACTCTCCATTTTGTGGCTTTCCTAACTTGGACTTCATCATTTTTTTTCATTCTTTACTACAGTGAAACCTCCCTTCTTGGGGACAACCTGGACAGGGCTGACCCAAGCACTATCTGAGATGGGATATATCATTCCAGTATCTAACAGCTTGATTACTTCCTCTCTCACAACTTCTTTCATGTTTGGATTTAATCTTCTTTGACATTCTACACTAGGCTTATGATCAGGTTCCATAGGAATTTTGTGCATACAGAATGAAGGACTAATTCCCTTGATATCAGCTATGGTCCAGCCTATGGAAGATTTAAACTTTTTCAAAACATTCAACAGTTTTTCTTCTTGGGTTGCATTTAGTTCAGCAGAGATTATTACAGGCAATGTAGAGTTCTCACCTAAAAATGAATATTTAAGATGGGCAGGGATGGGCTTCAGTTCAAGATCAGGTGGTACTACACTCGAAGGAAGACTCTTAGGCCTGGGAGGTCCAAGATCTTCAACATATTTCTTGTAAGGAGTATTAAAAGATGAAAGATTTTCAATTTCCAGTTCAGATTCAGAGATAACAGTGCTACTGTCCAAGGTAGGCAGTACACTGTCCAGATTTTCCAAATTGGAATTCAGTAGGTTAATCAAAGAAGAATCATCTAATTGTCTTAACATTTCTCCCTCGGTATCATCAAAGTATTCAGAAGTGTTGGTGTTAACATAAACACCCTCAATTTCACTAAGAAAACTCCTAAGTTCAGAAACATAAGACTCTCCTACAACAGAAACTGGACAGTTGTCCAGTTCTGGAAGATTTTCCAGTTTGGCTAATACAACAGAATTTTCAGCTTCTAGAACAGATTCACAAATATTTTCAGCTTCACAAATTATTTCTTCAACATAAGAATGATTTTCAGATTTTTCAATGAGTTCAAGTTGATTCTTATAAGAACATTAAGCTTCAAAAGACTCAATTTTTGATCAGTTTTCAGAATAAGTTGGTTCCTTAATATTTTTAAAAACATTGAACTCTTCTTCTTGTTCACCAATTTTGAAGATCAGTTGACCCTTAGACACATCAATGACAGCTCCACCTGTGGCCATGAAGGGTCTACACAAGATGATAGGTACCTCTTGATCAAATTCCATATCTAGAACAAGAAAATCAGCAGGTAAGAACAATTTCCCAACTCCAACTAGTAAGTCATCTACTCGACCTATAGGATGAGTAAAGGATCTATCATCTAACTGTAGTATGACCGTGGTAGGTTGACGATCACCCAACCTCAACTGTCGAAACATTGAGTATGGGAGAAGATTAATACTGGCACCTATATCACACAAACAGTTCAGCTGACCAGAGTTACCTAGAGTACAAGGGATGACAAAGATACCTGGGTCTTTCAATTTTGGTGGGATTTTCTTTTGAAGCACAGCACTGCACTCCTCAGTGAGGCTGTAGGTAGCAAATTCTTCAAGGGTCTTTTTATTTGAAAAAATTTTCTATAAAGATTTCAGATAGGATGGGATTTGAATTAAGGCTTGGATAAAAGGGATGTTCACTTGAAGGTTAGAAAGAAGACCAAGGAACTAAAGATGATCAGCCTTGGTATTACATTGAGGTTTCAGTTTTTCAGGGAAAGGGATGGGTGGGGCAAAATTTTTCAGAACAGCAGGCATGTCGCTCACCTCTTCCACAACTTTTTCTTTTCCTTTATTTTTTTGATTTTTAAAACAATATTCATCTTGATTTCCAGGTGAAAGGTTCAGATTCTCATCATTTTTGACATCATTCTACGAATTTCCAGATTGTGAACAAAGCAGATTTTCATTTGCAGATTCAAACAGTTTCTCATTTTGAGCATTTTTTACAGTTTTTTCAGCAACATTTTGAGTATTCAGCCCACTCCTAGTAACAACAGCCATGATATTCTCCCTAGGATTTAGTTAAGTGGTACTAGGCAACCTACCTTTATTCCTATAAGTCAAATCTCTAGCTAATTGGCCAAGCTGTGTTTCCATATTCTGCATTCTCACATCAGTTTGCATCTTGTCTGACTCATATTGACTTTTCTGTTTATTAAGTTGAGAAATGTACCTTTCCTCTTGTGAGTTTATTTTATTCAAGATCTGATCCAATTTAGAAGACATTTGATTATCATTACTTCCTTGAACATTTGAAGACTCTCCCCTTTGTTGACATTGAAAATTTGGTCTTGGTTGGTTCTGATAATTAGGGGCAGTTGGTTGCTTAATAATACCTTGGTCCTTCCACGATAGATTTGGATGGTTCCTATAGCCTTGATTGTAATTATTATAAAATGGATCTTCTTTTTGAGGCGTCCTAGGACCGTAATTGAAAATGTTTAAATTTTCAGGTTGTCGGGAAGATAGATCAACATTAGGAGAAAACATTCAGAGTGCCCAAACATACCACATTGAGTGCATTGTTGCCTAAGAGATTGATACTGATTCTGGTTTTCAACATGGTTAATAGATTTTTTTGAATTCTAGTTCATTAAAGTTTGAAGTTGGTTAGTGATTTCAGCTAGTTGAGCTTGAGTTTCATTCATTGATCCAGTATTTGAATAGACAGTTCTATTAACTCTTTTTCTTCTTGAATTCTTATGTTGAGAATTAAGGGCCATATTATTGAAAATTTGTCTCAACTCTTCATCAGTCTTATCATTGTAATTACCCCCAGCAGCTTGATCCACTAAATTCTGACTAGAGGAGGAAAGCCCTTCATAGAAGGTGTCCATAAAAAGATGTGAAGGGAGTTGATGATGGGGAAACTGCCTAAGGAGATCCCTGAATCTATCCCAAGCTTCATGGAAGGCTTCTCCATCCTCTTGATAAAAACTAGTGATTTTAGTTCTATGTTCTCCTTTTAATCTTTAGGGATAAAATTTCATAATGAATGAGTTATACACTTGATCCCAATTCTCAAAAATATTATCATCTAGACTTAAAAACCAATTTCTCGCATTCCCTTTAAGGCAAAAGGGAAAAAGTCTCATCCATAGTTCATTTTCAGTGAGTCCTAAAAGTGGAAGTTGCTGCACAGTATTGTAGAAGTCTCTAATGAAGGACAGAGAGTCCTCATTAGAGAGCCCATTGAATACAGGCAGCAGAGAAATGTGTGATTGTTTCAGCTCATAATTTCTGGCTATAAGACTTAATCTAATGGATGATGGGTTGCTTGAAACTTGAGGGAGTTGAAACTCCCTCATCCTAGGCCTTTCGTGTTCATCTAAAAGTTCTGGATGGTTATTTCGAAAGTTATTATTCTCAGGGATTCTATTTTCTTGATTTTCCATTTCAATTTTGTTTTTCCTTCTTAGAGCAGCTAAGTGTTTATTGAGTTCAGGGTATAGAGGTTCTAATATAATAGCAGATGTTCTCGTGCTCATAAAAACCATTGTAGACAGTTTCTATCAGTAACCACACAGAAAGAAAAGTAATATTTTTTTACAGTTTTTCAAAATTTTCAATTTTTTAAGGATTTTTTTATATATGTGTTTTTTAAGAGTTTTTTTTAGAAATGGCTCGTACCTTCCCCGGAAACAGCGCCAAAAACTTGACCTAAACCGTCGTTGAAGTCGGTCAATGTTTAAAATTTATATCCCTACTAACTACTGTATATGTGGCAAGCAGGGTCGAACCCACATGGAAGGTAAAATTGGCCACTACTAACTAAAAAACATGGAAAGCTCCACTGTTGTCAGCAGCGGAGTGTTTTTCTTTTCTAATTTTCACTTTTTAAATTTTTATATCTTTTGATTTCCTTATGGTTTTATGTACTGTGAAAATTCAATTTTATAGTAAAATTGTTTGAACAATACTAAAACAAAGTACAGCTAGGATCATTGTGCAACAACAGATACAAAATGATGATAAAAAAACAACAGTAAAGAATATTCAGGTTCATTCTAGTCTACTGGCTTGAATTGATTCTCCTTTTCATGTAAAGTACTGCTTCATACCACCGGATTAAAGAGACGGCTTACTTCCCTCGCCAGGAGTTAAGTCGTAGAAATTGTACAACTAGAGTTCACCACTCCGAGAAGTACAATTCCAGAAATATGTCTTAAGATGAACAACAGTACAAACTAGCCATAAGTACTGAAGTTTTCATTATGATTTGTTAACTAAAAAGATAACTCCATAACCAAACTTTCTGAATGATTACAGAGTCTAGAATATTTCAGTGCTTGTGGTACAAAGCAGATAAATGAAATTAGATTTGATCTCGCCAATCAATTCTAATCACAGAAGAATTGGTTAATGAGAAGGATGAAAAAGATGCAAGTAAAGCTGGAACTCTCCCCGAACTAAAAGACATAGCTAAAAATACTATTCATTATTTCAGCAGTAATAGGAAACATTACAGAAACAGAGTACAAAAGTTTAAATCGTGAGGGAGAATGAACTCCCTAAAAATGCTCTGCTCCTAAGTTCCTGGACTGCACTGCTAAGCATCGTCTCCTGATCGTCTCCCCCCGGGTAAAATGCATGAATGCCTCCGTCAATGAATGTGTCGCTTCTTAAAAAACACTGCTTGTTCTGCTTAAGTACTCTCTGTCATCCACTACACGTCACCGCTCAATCTCCGCCGACTTCAAATGTTCTTTACCCACGCACTGCAAAATGTGCATTTTTTCGCGACGGGCATGTCGCGCGAATTTTTCCCTCGAAACTAACTCTGGATGAGTAAGTTGTAAGTACCTGGACGTGTCTACAACTTTGGTATGAACCTGTACAAATAAATAAATAAATAAAAAGGGTAAATAAATAAGGACCCAAAGAAAGAAAACGTGGTTATTTTTAAAGTCGAGTGTTATATTACTCTTTGAAAGTTAGTCATAAGTTAATTGTTAATTATTATTTAATTTTAATTCATTTATAAGATTATCCATTAAATAATACTATGGTAAAACATAATTTATTAAAAAGTTATTAATTTAACTAAGTTTATAATATATTTACTAAGTTATTAATTTTATCCATTTTTAAACTAAGTTATTAAAAAATAAGAACATAAATAAATAAATAAAAAAACAATTTAGATTCAATTAATAATTTGATTATTACTCTAAAATAAATTTAATCATTATATTAATTAATTAATTAGTTAATTTAATTTAATAATTAAAATTATTAATTAAGTTTTAAATATATTTAAATAAATAATTATATTTTATAGTTTATTTAT
Source organism: Viscum album (assembly GCA_963277665.1). Classification (NCBI taxonomy): domain Eukaryota; kingdom Viridiplantae; phylum Streptophyta; class Magnoliopsida; order Santalales; family Viscaceae; genus Viscum; species Viscum album. Next base: position 367,632,597 of record OY728158.1, on the reverse strand, counting down.
TATTATTATAAATTATATATTTATACTATTAATAGTAAATTAATTAATTATTAATTTTTATTATTAGATATATTTTTTATTTTAATTAATAATTTATCCATTTTATTAATTGTGTAATTGTTTTAAATTTATAACATCTATTAATTTATATTAATTTGACTTAGTTAAAGTTAGTTTAACTTTAACTTTAACTTTTTACTTTTCTTATTTTCTAAAGTTAAAGTTTACAATTTGTTTTCTTTATATTTTATATTATGTTATTATTATTATTTATTCATTTTTTTTAATCATCAATTCCCCTTCCCCCAAATTCCACGGCGCATCAAGTTTAGGGGGAAGGTTTTTGTTGCTTCTTCAGCAATAGACCCGCGGCAGTGCAGCATTTTTTCCCCTCCGGCTCGGCTCCAGCTCCAGCGACGGCCAACGGAAAATAGTGGCAGCCTCTCTCCTCAGTTCGTCTCCAGCTCGGCATTGGCTAGTGGAAGATTCAGCGTCTCTCCCGACTTGGCTCAACTACAGCGCAGCAGTCCGACGAACCTCCTCTGGTCAGAGCAAGGTAGCGACGGTGGTGCGGCTTCAGCATACAATTGGACCTCCTTCCAGCGGCGGCTTCACCTGATTCCTCCCATGCGGCTTGGCTTCCCAAACGGATTGATCAGGAACAGGAGACTTGATCCTTTATGTTGACGTTGGGTCTTGAGGGAAAAAATCTAACGGTGAGGGTGAGAGAAATTGATTATCAGTGAGGTTAAGGGAAAAAAACAAAAGGCTATCGGTAGCTGCAAATGAAAAGAGAATATGCTGGCTATCGGTGAGAAAAATTAAAAGCCCATATCGGTGAGGAAGGGTATCAGTGGGTGTAGCTACCGATTGATGAAAAAAAACAATCAAATATCGGTGAGGGAAGCTATCGATAAAAGGAGAAAAATGGAGGTAACGGTGAAAACAGGGGTAAAAAAAAGAGAGCTACCGATATATGGTATTGGTAGCTGGAGGTGTATGTGGGGTATCGGTAGCTGAAGCTACCGATAGAAGAAAAATATATATATATATATCGGTAGGGATAATAAAACGCATCGGTAGCTGAAGCTACCGATAGAGAAAAAATAAATAAATAAATAAAAGTCCACCATAAGTACATAAAATAATAGTTTGCTGAAATAAAATAGAATTAAAACTAAAATAAATTAAATTAAAAGACTTGAAATAATTAATTAATGTAATGATAAATACCATTAATTCATAACAAAATTATTATTCAACCTTAAACACATTAAAATAATTAATTAGAAACACTAAAATTGTACACAAAATAAAATTTTAAACTAAACTAATAAAAGACTTAAATTAAATTAACTATATTAATTAATTAAAGGATAGAAACAAATAGAAATAAAAAGCCTCGTTGACCGCAAGTGCTCATCCACCTTACTGATAGACTAAAACAAAATAAAAATGAATTAAAACCCAATCTGCATACATAAAATAATATAATTAATGTTTGAAAACTCTTAATTATTTATTTAATTAATTATTTGACACATAAAATTAAGGGCGAACAACATAATTTAACTTAAAACACTAATTATTTACTTAACTAATTTACAGGATGACAAAACACATAAAATAACGTTTCAACCCTATTCTAATGTAACTAAGATAAAAGACTAATTATAAAAACAAAGTCTAAGTTAATTAAATAGAATTATAACGATTATATAAATATTTAAAATAAAAATATCTTATTAAAGAGAAAGAAAACAGAACTAATTTAACCTAACTAAATACTCACCGTTTAAGGACCCACCGGTAGTTTAAATTAAAGGTTACCGACAGACTTACGAGAGAGCTACTGGTAGGCAAAGAGTATCGGTGACAAGGGTCACCGATAGAGGCAGAGTCACCGATAGAGTGTACCGGTAACCTACTATCGGTAGCTAAGCTACCAGTTGTCTGGAAAGCTGTGCTAAGTTGTATATAACTTTAAAAATTAAAAGTAAATTAATTAGAAAACTAAATGATTAATATTAATGATAAATTAAATAAGATAAATAGATAAATATTTAACTAAACAAATTGAAAATTAGTTATATTAAAAACATATAAAGAATAAATCAATTATTTTAAGGTCCAAAATTTCATAAAATGTTATAAAAAGTGAATAATTGACAAATTTATTTATAAAAATACAAAAGTGCATTTATTTATTAAAAAGTGTTAAAACAATTAAATAAATTGTAAAAAATGTAATAAAAAGATGTGTCAAACTAGGTAAAAATAAGGTCACATCACCTATAGATATTTCTAAGGTATGTATAGGGATGTCCCTATGGTTAAGTATAAGTATTGGTTATATTACTAGAATTATGGTAACCTAAGATGTTAGATATTGAATTTACTCCCCCTTTATTATGTTGTTTTTCCCTAGCGTTATTTTTTCCTCTCACACTATTCTTATTGGGTTTTAGATTATGGATGTAACTCGAAGGAACCGTGTTGATCAATGTAATGGACAATGCAATGATTGTCCTCCTAAACAAACAAATATTATGGGAGATGGAGTGAAAAATCTTTTTGCCATACTTACACAAGCTATGAATCATTCTGGACATCCAAATGAGCAGAGAAGGGAAAATATTCTATTGAGTCCTTCATGAGGCAACCTCCACCTTCTTTTAGTTGGTCTTCTGATCCACTTGTTGCTGAACAATGGATCATTACCACTGAAATGTTATTTTCAGTTCGTCAATGTTTTGAACATGATAAAGTCATCTCAGCTGTGTATCGTTTGGAAGGTGATGCTAATCAATGGTGGAATCTTATCAAGAATATGATTCCAAGAGAGGAAATTGAGTCCATGGAATGGGACGAGTTCAAGAACTTATTTTTCAATAAGAACTTCCCTCGTATTCTTTGAACAAAGACGAAGAAGGATTTTCTTGAACTAAAGCAAATGGATGATGAATCTGTTGGTATATATGTAGCGAATTTTACAAGTCTTGCAAGGTATGCATCTGGATTTATCATCCAACCAGAAAGTAAAGTTGATCGATTCTTCAATGGATTAAAACCAAATCTTCAAAGGGAATTACCTATAAGAGTCTTCAGTAGCTATGAAGAAATTGTGTGTTGTTCTATCAAGGATGAAATAGAAGTTGGTGTTACTTATCCATCTCATAGTTTTGACATGAAACAAAAGATGGAGTTCAAGGAGAAATCTCAGAATAATGGTGAAAAAAAGATGAATGTTTCCTTATGCTCAAAGTGTGGAAAGAAGCATGATGGAGATTATCTTAAATGGACTAAAAAATGCTTTATGTGTGGAAAAGAAGGTCATCGAGCAGATGAGTGTCCATGTAATGGAAAAAGGGTTTCTAATGATGTGAATAAAGAAAAGGCTGCCGAGAACCCACCACCAACACTTCAATGCTTCAAGTGCAAGGAAATGGGGCATTATGATAATAAATTCTGTAATCCAAGGGTTAGTGATGATCGACATGAGTAACCACTTAAGGCAAAGGACAATGGGATGTCACATGCGATCACTATTGGTGATGTTGAATATGACAACGATGTGGTGGAATGATTATGTGTTTATGTAATGGGATTCCAAAATAATGTTGTATATATTATCATGGAATATTGGAATATTTATGTATTTTTCTATTGTGGTTTTCAATAATTTTATGGTACCGGTAACCATGGAAAGTGATTGATATATTTTTGGTAAGCAGATGATATGCACATAATGAAGGGATACGAAGATAATGAGATGTTTGATTGTATTCATGAGCTCATGATTGATATAAGGACTATGTGATATCCGGGTTTGAGTATAAAGAATTTTGAGGATTTTGGTTTGTGGAAAGTGTTAACTTTTAACTACATTCATGTTTTCACTAAGGTTCAATGGGTATACATGATTAAGGAATTCACATGTTTGTAATTTGACCAACAAGATATATCTTATGATATATGGGGGACAAATTATGGCATTCATGTGATTGTTATGTGACATTTCAAATAATCATTTTCCTTATAGTATGAGCTTGGACCAATGTTTTTTTCATAAGCCTAAAGATTGGAATGGATTATGTTGGACATAAGTTAGTATTTTTTCAAGATAGAAGTTTTTTTGATATTATCTATGTGATGTTATAGTAATGTATTTTTAGAAAAAGGACAACCTGCATGATGGGTGATAACCCATCGCGTCAGACAAGGCTTTGGGAATCGAACCCACAACCGAAGTGTTATTGGCCTTTATCGCCTGCCACTGGCCTACAGGAAGTCCCTGTTTAGTAGAAAATAGTTTTATTATATTAAGAAGTATGATATAATAAGTATAAGTCCATTTTTGGAACCATATATGATTAATCTCACTATAGATCGACTTCTGTATATTTAATATCTTTTCCTAACCTTTTGTTTGAGACAGATGGAATGACCGGACATTGTATCCCATGATCTGCTAACACTTCACGAATAACAAATTCAACTTCATTTCTTTAAGAGATGAAGTTGAAATTGTTCAAGGCACAAAAAACAGTGAGATTGTACCAAGATAAATTATGTATTTATTCTAATTCAAATTATTCAACTTTAGGGAAATGATCTTGAAAACCAAAAATGATGTCCTAGTGCTCTTATATCTGATGAATCAGATGGTACTTAAATCATCACAAATTTATGGCTTTGTGATTGCTGGCTTTTCCATAGCCATGTTCTCTACCACTCTCCATCAAAACATGATGGTTAGATTTCTCTTCCATATCCATATTGTCACCTATGTGGAAACCTAGTGATTAGTTTATTTGGGTAACCGTTATGTTTCATACTTTTTATTTTAAAGAATGGTTTTGGTATTCCTTTTTACTATGTGGGTTTATATTGATGAAACTTTCAAGTAGTAAACCATTTATAACCCCGACGAATTTCGAGGGTGAAATTCGTTTTAAGGGGGGTAGAATGTAACACCCTAAGCTTTTATAAAAAATATTCCTTTTAATTTCATTAATGTATTGTGATATACGCTACACCAAAAGGAGCTTGCACAGCACGCATCCTTGACTTGCCTTTCATTACACATAATCACAACCTTCCTCGATAGCCTGTGTAGTACGCAATACTGAGTTTCACTAAACAACGATATGCTATTAAAATATTATTAAAACTAGCCATTATAAATTGTAATAACCAATTTTTGAAATTTTGTAAATTTTATTTTTCAAAATGGACTTCATTTTTGGATTCGGAATATCAAAATTATCTTAGGGTGAAATTTTGGTACTTTTCAGATAACTTTCATTTTTTGATTAATGGTGAAAATTACTAAATTATAATTAAAAACAACCTTTTTAATCAAAATAATTAATAGTGATAAATTATTAATTTGAGTGGTTTTAAAGTATATTTAGAATATATTTTTACAATTTAATACAATTTTGGTCATTGTATGTAATTTCACATTTAAACCAGACATAAACAAGTGTCAATCTTTTGATAGTTACTATCTCTTAAGAACACGCTATTTGTTTTGACGACGGGAATTAATTTTTAAATTAATTAATGCAACTGATATGTTTTGAATTTGGTAAAATAGACATAATTATTGAGTTCAGAATATCAACTATAGCTTAGGACTAATTTTTTGTATTTTTTTGGAAACTTTCATTTTTTGATGAATAGTGAAACCACTAAGTGGTAGTTAAAAAAATAAATTTTTCATAAAACATAATTTTACCGCTTCTGTGAGTGGAATTTAAAAAATTCAAATGACACGGTTTATGTCAGTGAGTAAAATTTTGTTCAATGAGATGAAAATAATTTTTGGTGAATAGTAACTTTTTACTTTTTTTACCACAGTTAAAAGTAAATAGGGTAATTAATGGTAAAAATGTTATTATTATTACCATAACAATTTTCCTAATTCTATTGGATAAGTGTAATTCGACCAAAAACAACCTTAGGAATATAATATGACCATTTGGACCCATATGGATTTGATTAGGACATTTATTATTAATTTATTTAAAGAAGGGTTAAAATAGTTAAAATCAAAGCATAATAAATAAATAATTTTTTAATATAGGGTTATACATAATATAAATTAGACTATAAATATTCATTAGAAATATAAAAATCTTTCATACATAATGATATTTTATTTGTAATTTTTAGACATTATATAATTTAATTTATTTATGACACAAAGATGATGCAGTAATTATCTTATTTATGAAATATTGACATAATTGATGTTATAAATACCAAAATAAATGTAATTTGATACTTTTTATGATTTAAACTAATTTTATAGGTTAATATTACATTTTAGAATTTATTTAATTAACTTCTTTAGAACTAATCATTCTGTTATGAGTTTTACAAAAATCAATTACTGAATAGTGACAAAATTGACATAAAATAGTTTTTTTTAAAAATATTATATTATTAATTGTTATTTTATTCCTAAAAATATAATATTCGGCCAAATGACTTAGATAAGGTTATATATATTAATAATAAACAGTTTGGGGTTCGTTTGGCTTTTTATAGTAAGTTTATTAACCTTATAGTGTAAGAACACAAGAGGACATGGTAAATGTAAAATTAACTAACTTATTGTTAAATATAAGTGATAAGGTTAAAATATGAACCTAAACATGTCTAAATTATATTGGATGAGATTATTTTGACCCATCCCCACCTTATCCTTGAAATAAATTAATTTGGAGCTATTTAAAACCTAATTTGGCTTTATAATAAAATAATATTTTTTGTTTTTCCAAAAGAGCCCCTCTCCTCCCTTATAAAAGGGCACCTCCTCCCTCTCTTCCTCACACCACATTCAGCCTTAAACCTCGGCCAACCCCTGAAAAATTCGCTTCTCCACTTCCCTAGAATCATCCTATAGGTCTTGGTATTCTTCAATGACCAATTTTAGTGCCCTAAGAGGAGGACTCAAAGAGGCGCTTCAAAAAAGAGGTAATGTCTGTTACCGATTTTTTCAACTTTATTTCTTCATCCACTTCTTTTCTTAGGTTGTTTCATTATAAAGTAAAAATATAAGTATCACTAATATACTGATATGTTATTATAAGTATGTAACAACCCTATTTCACCATCTATCCATCCTACGGAAAACGAAATCATCACGAGTGCGTACGAACGGAATACCGTCTCCACGCCGTGGTGTAATCTATTTTCCACCAACACCTTACTTGGATGGGTATAATGGTGTACATAATAACTATATAAGATTATTGTAAAGTGATATTGATTCTGAAATAGTATACATACACTCCAATACAATTCCATGATCATGTGAACGAGATCATTGCTCGTGCGTACGTATAGACTACCATCTCCACGACGCGATGAGATTCATTCTCCACGTTAACCATTCATGAATGATTATAAATTATATATAATAAGTAATCATGAATAATATGAAATAATAATGATACTGGATTTATCTGTATATATATGTATTTCATTTACTTAATTCTATTCAACTCAATAAGGAAACGAAAACAACGTTCATGCATACGTACGACCTACCGTCTCCATGAACGGTGTATTTCATTCCATTTACTGATCTATTATATATATGTATGTTATGAATATATATTATATATAAATCATGTTTTATATTCTGTAATTAATTAATCATGATCAAAGTAATCATATGAATAATTACAAGTCAAAACACGGACGACAAATAAAACAATTTTACCCAAAACGCTCTTTAACATGGAATTTAAAAAAGAACGGATAAAATGAAGTCATAATTGAACTATATATCATATCATAACAATGAGTATGATTATGGAATAAGTAAATGGAATTATTTAAAAAATTATACAGGTGGCTTAGACACTTACAAAGCAAATTGGACCTAAGGTAAGAGAAATATCACAATTTCATTTTTATCCGAGATTGTTTATACTTTGGAATTTTCTGGGTTGTATTTTATCATCCACATCCATGTTTCCTCAATTTGTAATATTATATCGATCCACATAAAATTTTTTAAATCCAATTTTACCCTTTGGTGAATTTTTAGTTCATGATATGAAAGTAATCTTTTGTCATTTTTCGTACGAGGTACTTTTTGACTTTTCCGAAAAAAGTACGAGAAGAATGATTTTGTTAACTTATACGGAATAAATGGATTTTTAAAATATTATATCCAAGAAGCTTCCCTTACAAATTTTAAAGTTTATATTTAACCAAATTCTATTAGTTTATAATTGTATGACATGTTAAGAAAGGAAAAGTGTTTTAAGTAGAAAGGATATTTTCCTCAAGAATGGAGTTCAAGTGTTTTATCAAAATTATTTTCCATCTAAGATAATAAAGGGTTCTATTTCTATCCCTATTATTACATGGATTTGATTATGTTGTGATGGAAATATTTTTATGAATTCCTTTACCTTCTATGAATTGTTTCATGATGTCATGATGTTTAAGATTCCCATTTTTATTACATGGGTTATGCTATGATGTATGGTTTATGATTTTGTGGCACACATAAGAATGATATCATTATGAGATGGGTGAGACCTATATTTTCATCCAATTAATTGGGTAAATATTTTATATCACATGAGATAGACATGGCTAGAATGGTAGGTTAAACCAGTTCAGTGAAACAGGACTAAAACGAGGAGTGAACTCGGTTAAGAAATTGACTTTGTTCACTAAGATAGTCTTGGAAATGAGTCTTGACTAATAACTAATGATTCTCTAGGATTATGTGTGTATGCCACAAACTTTCATGTTTTAAGTGATGATTATTGGGATTACATTTCACTATTATGATTTATCCCATGTTAGGATATTATGATCTCTTTTGCAGGTTAAGATTTCCAAAATGTTATATTCTTGTGAATATGATGTGATTTATATTTCTTTTTTTTACCCTTACGGAGCATTTGAGCTCACCCTTTTATGTTTTCTTTCCCCCAGGATATAAAGAAAGTTTTAGGTAAAAAAAAGGAATATCATTATAGGAGATGTTGAAGATATTTCACCACAATTAGAAGATTATATTCCGAGTTTCCAAAGACACTAAACTATTACGGTCCTTGTGTGTGTGTTTTTGTTATGTACTAATTATTCTGCAAAAGTAATGTAATTTTCATGTACGTCATGCTTCAGGTCTCTATACTCTGAATGATGGGGTATGTTTTCTCATAAAATGTTCCACCATTGACATGTTCCGCTACGGTTGATATGGCTGATCTCTTACATGGATACAACCACCATTTATATCCTAAGTCAATTGTGCCATCACTGCAACAAATTGTTTAGTTCAATTTATGACCATCTCAGGTTGCTGATTTGGAAGGTTGTCTTCCTCCTGATGTCATCCCAATATAGCTACCTTGATTCCTCTGCGGAAAACCATTCTGAACATAAAAATATCTTAGGTGAAGCAACATTGTAATCATTAAATTCAATATCATTTCAATCAAACCATAAATTAATTTATAAATTTAATATTTTTCTAACTCCTAAAGATGTCTAAACTGACCTCTGATACCAACTATAAAGCCCTTGCATTAAACATTACTTAATATTGAATTAAATTAATAATTCACATTGAGGATCTTTTCAGGTTTACAGTTTTAGAGAATTAATTCATAACTATTACATCTCAAATGATTACATAGTAGGCACTTCTACAAAATTTCCCCCCTTTATTTAAAAACATGAACTCTTAAAAAAAAGAGTAATTTCTGGTTCAATGTTAAAGACATCATGACTTTTCCTTGATCCCATACTTGAAAATATTCCACATTATGTCCTATGAAAAACATTTCAAAAAAAAACATGTGTTGAGCATAAAAAACCTCATTAAGGGATACAAAAATATGGAAATCTGTTAGTTTTTCAAAACATAAAGTAAACCATGAATACTTTATAAAAGTAATATTTTTCACCATTAATAAGTAGTAAATACTCTTCACTGAATAAATTATCATTACATACCCTTTTGCAGCCAAAATATTACAATAAAACCCATATAAAGAACACATAACATAAAAAGGTAACTGGGGACATAATCATGCTTAAATGGAATAACCATACGGTCGACTTCCACACATATCACTAAATGGAATAGCTATATGGCCGACTTCCATGCCCAATGCATTGGAGGTTTTAACGTAACCACCTATCCTGGTATTCACGGCACCACCCATCATATGGTTTATCATGTAACAATCCGTCAAATGTCCAAGTACCATTATAAAATCATAAGACATAAAACAAATATAATGGAAAAAAACATTTCCACATTTCGATCACAATATATCACTTAAATATATTGACATAAAAAATCCATTATAAAAACCATTTTCAATACAAAAATACATAAATGAGTATATGGTATTTATTTCATTTTAAAAACATTACGGTCTGTTGATGATGAAAAAGAACAAATAATACTCGTGGCGGCGGAATAGGTTGTTGTCACCGCGTACATTAAAATAAACATTCAATTTTTCCATTTAGTAAAACTATTCATAGAAAAATATTCCCTTTGAATGAAATTAGAAGTAAAAGGTGTTTTATACAACGTATAAATGAATGTCTTGTATTAGAACAAAATATGCCTCATTGAGAGGAGATTGAGACGAAGTCCCTTACCTCGTGTCCGACGTGACTCAATTGCTCTTTAATCTCTTGAAAAATAGACTAAAATTAATGTCTAATAGCTGTAAAAGATTTTTCAAGTTTATTATTCATTTTCTATAACTTAATTCCATTTTATAAACATTATTTAATCATTTAATTTAATAAAGTTCGTTTTGTTGATATTTGGTACTTACGTCAAAAATGGACTTCGTACAATTACATTTTGTTCATGTGGTCAATGGTTCATTATATCCAGAATGATATTCATGATTTTTATAACGTATATATCATATATATCCAGAATAGACATGTATTTATAATAGTACATAACATTTGGAGGTATGAAATGAAATGCACCGTTCATGGAGACGGTAAACCGTATGTACGCATGAACGCTACTTTCATTTATATTTCATATTTAATGGATTGAAATCATAATGATATAAAAGTATATTATAATTCAGTATAATATCATATATAATATCATGATCTCCATCCCTTATACGTCCCACATATGGCATTAACGAATCAAATCACTTTTATGTGGCGGTAGTCCGCACTTCCTAAGATGAAATTATCGTGTTTACCCATAATGGAAACCATAATGGAATGCCATAAATGAAAAATACAGAAGCATAAGGAAAACATTAACATAATATATATAATATGTAAAATGTGTTACAATTTAATGGCCACCATGAAAGGTGTTAAAATAAGATTGAACAATCATCATTTCGTGAGTCATAAATTCGCCAACTATAGAAACAATATGTTCTTTAACCATTAGACGGAGGTGTGTTTAAGTGTAAATAAAATAATTATCATTACAACATACTAGTATATTAATGATACTCGTGTTGTTACAAACGGAATGAATAAAAAGAGTTCAGGGGTTTGGAAAGCAAAATAAAACAAAAGAACACAAGTGAAGACATTACCTTTAAATTGGGTAACTCCTCTTGGTTTGAAACAAAAGGGTTTCTTAAAGATCTTTCTGTATAAGGTAAGGCTTCTTGGATGAGTAGAGGGATGTGTAGAGATAAAATTAGTAGATCTTGGCCGATCCAAATGCTTGAGAGGTGTGGGTAAGGTTGTATAGGTGGGGGCCTTTTATAAGAGGGAGGAGGGGCACTCTTGGAAAGTTATAAAATGATACTTTATTATAAAATGAGTATCAGATTTTAAAGGTCCCAAAATTATATATTTCGAATATAAGGAGATAAGAGTTCTAAATCCTCCCATACAATAAGTTTTTGACATGTTTAGGTCTTATATTTTACATTATCATTTCATTTTATTGAAATTGTTAAATAATTAGGTAATCTCTCCATCATCATGGTGTTATAAATATTTTACATTATTTAATTTCTAAAAATTATAAAAAAATACTATGATGTTGGAAATATTATTATATTTCTAATTAATATTTATATTCAAAAATATGACTTGTATAACCCCCCTGTAAAACTTGTTTTAGTAAAACAATACATGTTTGTGAAATTTTTATTTTAACTTTAAATAAAATGTTATTAATGTCATTTTCTGACCCAAGTGGCTCCATGGGAAAACCAAGTTGTCCCATGGATTGGTTTGGTCGTCCATTACACATCTGATAAGGGTAGAACATGTTTCAAGGTCAATTCATATTATTAAAAAATTATTTTTAACTTAAATTATAGTAGTTACATCTAATTGCGATTAAAAAACATACACGTTACTATTCAAAAAATATTATTTTCATCCCATTGAACCACATTATACACAATAATGACAACCATGTATGTCGGATTTATGATATTCAATTCACAAAAGTGTTAATGTTTCAATTAAATGAAAAATCAAATTTTTAACTACCACTTACTTGTTTCACTATTCATAAAAAATTGAAGTTTTTCAGAAATATACCAAACATTCACCCTAACATATATTTGATATTCCGAATTAAAAAATTATTTCTATTTTACAAAATTCAAAACATATAGGATTCATTAATTAATTTATTAATAATTCTTTTTTTCAAAACAAATAGCGTGTTTTTATGAAACAATATATTACAAAAGATTGACATTAGTTTATGTCCAATTTCAAAGTAAAATTAATTCCAATGACCACCATTGGATTAAATGGTAAAATTATATTCTAATTAAACATTAATACCAATTCCAAATATAAGATAATCATATAAATAAATTATAATAAAAAGTGGTTTTGAATTAAAATACAACATTTTTTACTATTCATTAAAAAATAATCTTTATCGGAAAAATACAAAAAATTAACACAAAGGAAATTTTGGTATCCTAATTCTAAAGAAGAATTTTATTTAGTCAAATATAATGTATAAGAGTGACCAAAACTATATTTAAAGAGGGTTCTCCATCAAAAGGCGATAAGTCAACCTTTTAGTGAATATTAGAGTATCAATGCCTAAAATTGAATTATTTTATTATTTTAAGCCTTAATCTTTTATTGGATAAATGTAAATACATTTAACAAACATATATAATCATATTTTAGTTATTTATAGTCATTCCTTCCAATATAATGGCTATGTGTTAACTACCATTTAAAATAATATTATTATATTACTAGTGTGTAACGTAAGATTTCAATGAAACTCTTTGTTTCGTATCTGGTACGCTATCGATCATAGAAACCCCTTTAATGTAAAATAAATATTTAATTCGCTAATATTAATAAATATGATAATGTATTATTGTTTATTTACCTGGGATGTTACATTAAGAGTTGAGATATGGTATTCCTTCACATATCTCCATAGAAGATGCTCGTGAGGTTTGGGAAGAAAGGAAAGCTATGTCCCAGGTAAATATGCCCCTTTATGTTTCATGATCATGTTGGATAAATGGACTATATAATAGAACTTCCACCAACCATGTCTTATGTACACATTGTATTCCATTTTCACCTCTTAATAAATTACATTCTGGACCCTTCAAATTTACTCTATTGAGAGGTGGTATAGTTGGAGAATGATATTTAATAAGAGGAGAAGCCAATGAAGATCATGGATCATTGAGATAATTTTTTACACAATAAGACTAATCACCGAGTCAATGTACTATGGAAGAACCTTATGTATGATGTGGAAACATGGGAACTGAAGGAGGAGATGATGGAAATGTACCAACACCTATTTACAACATAGAATTAAAAAAAATTCTAGGGAGAAATTTCATATGAGGGAAAAATATAACAACCCAATGTTTTATCAATCTGAATTCCTACACAATTATTTATTATACTATAATCGTATAATATTTCATACAAAACAAAATAAAAACCTTTTAAATAAATAATGAGTAAAATAAAATGTATCTCTAGAAGTTATGGAACACATACCGTTGAAATACTAACTTGACCCTTATGAATAGTAAACCAACCAACTAAATAGTAACCTCACTAATGAATGTATAAATACAATTTATTCACTTATATGGGATAATATGATATAATTAGATCATACTATAAGTAATTAAATATTTTAAAAATAATTAATTATGTTTTTTTATTTTTAAATGTCATGTATATTTAATTACAATTTTATGATTAATTAAAAAAATTTAAAATACCAATTTCATAAAATGAATAATAAATAATTATTATTATTTCTTATGATCATAATAATGTTTTATTAGTCATTAAATAATTTTTTTAATGTGTTAGAAAAAATGTTTTAATTTTAAAATTTGTACTTTTCATGAAAATGGTGAATTTAATTAAGAATTAAATTTCATATATTTAGAAATTATTCTAATAAAATGGATTTCATTTTTTAATTGTAAATGATGTAAAATGGTTGGGTTTAATTATTTGGAATTTCCTATAATACATGAATTTTGATGAATAGTAAACTATGATAATTTAAGATAAATGCTAAAACCATAATTTCTCTATCATGCTAGAGTCATGGATGGTGTAAATGGAAATTAGTTCGAACTCACATGAATTGTTTATTATTTTTTATCACAAGAATCATGAATATTCTTAGTCTTTAGAAAAAATATTAAACTAATGATTAAAACAATGGGAAACCCCCTCCCCACCTCCAATATAAGTAACACCTCTCTTTACCTCTTCTCGTCACTCATATGAAGCCTTGTTTCTAGTACATATTCTACTAAAATCTGTCATTATGGCCCTCCCCCACATACTAAAGCCATGGGTCTCTTCGAAAGACAAAATCATCACCCTGAAAGAGGTTCTCAAGGAATATACATTGAAGAGATAAATTCCACTTTTCAATTCTTTTATTCTTTTTTTCAAGTTCCATTAATTATTTTTTCATTATTTTCCTTCATTGATCCAATTGTTATGATAACTCTAGTACAATACATGTATAATAATATTTTATGATAATGTAATAATTCATCATCATCTCTATATCTACACATAATTTACATATAAATATTACTTCAACATTGAAAAATATTTATTACATAACATAACAGAAACCACGATGGGACCGTATAGGTTTAGCTTCTTTAGAAACTGAGAAATGTAAATAACAGGACAATAAAACATTCACACTATCTTCGGCTTCGATCTCCAAAACTAGATTCCATTTTGACATATCTTACATAATCCCTTTCTTCATGGAATGGGGAAGATAAACATATGAAAGGGTAAGTTCTAATTCTCAGTAAGGGTAAACAATGGAAATATCAGTCGTGTCATTATTATAAGAAGATAAAATTTGAAAATTTAATCCTTCATATAAAATATCATTATATCATGTTATGGGATAATTCATAATACTGCAATGTAATACCAATATTCATAACATAAGACATGTAATTTTTTAGAATAAATATATAAGCATCGAAAATCATTTCATATTATTCAAGGATCATTGCTAAGACTATGATATCAGACAACGTGCATTACTGAACTATGTTCACTCCCCATTCGAGCCTTGTATTACTGAACCATATTTACAGGTCAGTTCAGTCATGTCAATATCATGAGATATAAATATTTATCCAATGCATTAGAGGGAGATATAGGTCTCACCCATATTATAATGAAACCATCTTTACATGTTCCACAAAAACATAAAAATGATCACTATAGCACAACCTAGGAAATAAAATGCGTTTCTTAAACATAGTTCCACCATAAATGATATAAAACCAGTGGATTTATTAAATAACACAAAAAATAATTATAGTAATAATAGGGTTTGAAATATGACACTATTTAAAGAGTTTTATTCTAGATGGAAAAAAATTTGAGAAAAAAACATGAAATTAATTCCTGAGGAAAATATACTTTCTTCGTAAAGAAGATTTTCTTTTTAAAAATGAGATATTATTTTAAATGGTTTTTTTTTCAAAATAAAAATCTAATATTGTATGGGATTCATAGAATAAATAAGACATTATGAAAATGTAAAATTCATTTTATGTCATACATGGTAAAAACATTCTTACCGATCTTTTTCCAAAGTTGTCAAAAGGTTCCTCAAACCAAAAATAACATAATATTCCATTCATTATGTTTAGTAAAAATTTACCAATGGGTATAATTGAATTTATATAATTTCATATGGATATATTGAATATTTTAAAATACATATTTAAGAATCATGGATGTTATTGATAAATATACACTAGTAAATACTTACGAATTAACAATCTCATATAAAAAGGAGACACGTCATGTCCTCCCATACCTTACATATGTTATCCATCGTATGTATCTGAACGTCAAATATATTTATTAAAATACTTTTATTGACATAATACAGAATCATATACATTTTTATGATATCTTATATGATTATATTATCATCTGTTTGTTAATAACATTTCATTGTCACCCGTTATTCGGATATTGATTGCTTTATGTTCTTATGGAAGATTTGCCAGATAAGATCATTTTCCACTTCTTAGTTTATAGTTAAATAATTTACATAATGATATTAGTATAATATATATCATATTTATTCATTCAATTCATGTATATAGTCTTTTTGACATGAATATTTTTTAGAATGAATCACATCATATCGTGGAGACGGTAGGTCGTACGTACACACAAGTGATGATATCATTCCTAAATTTATTGAATGGTATTGAATTGGATGGTGTATGATATTTAAAAATTACTATAATGTTTTTATAGTCATATATAGTTATTATTTACATCATTATATCCATCCATGTAAGGTTGTGGTGAGAAACAGATTACACCATGGCGTTGGGACGGTAAGATGTATGTACGCATGAACAATGATTTAATTTTTTGTGGGATTGATAAAAGGTGAAATATTTTTGTTTCATATATATAGGAAAATATATTTATATGAGTGATAATTTTTTTATTACTTAATAATTAAACATCTCACATACAGTATGTATAAGAAGGAAAAAGTTCGAAAGAATTGGTAGAATAGATTACCTATTCCTTTCGGTTCTTCCTCTAAATCTCTTCTCAGAGAATAAGAGTTTGTAATTGAAGATGTCCACATCCTCTAGAATAAAAATAGGGGAGTTTAGAAAGAAAAAATTGTAGGTTATCTACAATAATGATGGATCAAAATGAATTAAATGGTTGAGGGAGGAGATTCCCTTTTATAATTGAGGTGAGGGGAATATTTGAAAACTTCATAAATAAAAATATATAATAAAATTGTACCATACCAAAAAAATCCAAAATGTCAAAATTATGAAGATGAGATTATATGGGGTTGTAATATCATAAGACAATAAATTAGGGACATGTTATTTTGTCAATTTTAAAAATATCATTTTACTTATAACTTAGTTATTCTATATAATATAAATTTTGGTAATAAAATTATAAATATTTAATGATTAGAAATATTAAATTATACGGTGTTAATTTACCATAAAATTATATTTTATGAAATTTTTTATCATAAAAATATCAATTTTTAATTTATAACGTTTTTTATGTTTTTGAAATAATTTAATGAATTGTTATTTTTATAAAATATCAATAGAATCAATTTTGACACCATTCATTTATTTTATTTTAAAAAACCGCACATGAGATAAATTATAACTAAAATATTCAATACATTACTAAAATTTCCTATTCACCTATAAAATTTGTGTATCACATTAATTAGTTCATATTTTATTTCTTTATAATATTTTTATAACCATTTATTTGATATTTATATTAAAAAAATATTATTTTTCATCATTATTATGTCATAATTAATTGTAAATTTTTAGTCTCATAAATTAATAATAAATTTATATGATGTAGGTGCTTATTTTAGCTTTCGAGATACTAAT
Source organism: Viscum album (assembly GCA_963277665.1). Taxonomy (NCBI): domain Eukaryota; kingdom Viridiplantae; phylum Streptophyta; class Magnoliopsida; order Santalales; family Viscaceae; genus Viscum; species Viscum album. The sequence goes on along the minus strand of OY728158.1, from coordinate 367,614,661 downwards.
TATAGTTTATATGATATCCTAGTTAACCATTCATAAAATTAATATACATAAATAAAATGATATTGTTGAATTTTTTCACATTTATTAGTTCTTATTACATTCATGTCATATTCATAGGTATGTGGCCATCATGTTATTCCATTTCGAACAATAGATCATAAGAGTCAAATTTAGTTGTCCAATATGATTTTTTACAGATTTTATGAATATTTTATAATAATATTTTAAACTTTAATTACCTAATTTACCTTTAACAATAATAGAAAAATTAATTACCAATGTTAATATTTATAACTCCCAAAAATAAACGTATCCTATTAAAAAAATTTTGATGTAATGATTCCAAATATGATTTCAATTTTTAAAAATTGAAAACATATAATTTTATGTTATTTATTTTAAATTTATCTCATTTTAAGAATGATATAATGAGTTTTTTAAGTTCAAACATTATAAAATATTGAAATGTGTTCACATATATAATCAATGTAAAATATATTCCAGTGAAATTCATTATATTGAATGATAAAAAAGATATTATATTTATGCATTAAAACAAATCAATATTATAATTCAACCATATATATTATCTCGATGAAAAAAAGTTGTCTTCATTAAAATTTGGCATATTTTAAATATTCATCAAAACATTATTGTTATCATAATAATATCATCAATTTATCCAAAATAAATTTTTATATCCCAAATAAACAAAACATTTTTATGTTGTCATATAAAAACAATTAATGTTTACAAATATTAATTGATAAGTGGTTCTCCATTCAACGTTGGAAAATTAATCTTTAAAAAAGGTATTTATACATCAAATAGAATTTTTGCATACACCAGAACTAAAATATACATGTGATGAATATAAAAAATATTTTATTAAGTATAAAAGATATATATATCTCATTAATTTTATTTCTAACAGTAGTTCACTCATAAATATAAATATTTCATTAATTTGTATTTTTTTTAAAATAATTGATATAAAATGAATTCAAAATTCATTTTAATAAGTTAGTTAAAATTATTCCTACAAAGAAAAAAACTAGTCTATAATGGTAATTTTATTCGAATGGAGTCCCAATTTTTATTTAATCTCATTACTTAATGCAAAACATGCTACTGAATAATAAAAATTATTTAATGAAAATATAAAAAACATCCCGTTGTTACATTCTACTCCCCTTCAACTGAGTTTCCCCTCCAAATTCATCACTGGAAAAATAACAGATGATGATACGTCTCCCTCATCTTATCCTCATGTTCCCTTGTAGGTTCTTCAAATTGGTGGTTCCACCATAAAATATTAACCAGGATAGTGGTCTTGTTTCGTACAATATTTTTTCTACGATCTAAAATATCTATATAGTGTTGTTCATACCAAAAATATTTCTCTAGGAGGATGAATTCTGAGCATAGTACAAGTGAAGGTATGGGTATGTAACTTCTAAAGAGATATACGTGGAACACATCATGAAATTGAGAGATATTTGGTGGATGATCTAATTTGTATAATACCTTCCCAACATGATCTGGAATTTCTAGAAGACTGATATACATAGGGCTCAGCTTTCCCTTCTTTCAAAATATCTTTACTCGCTTCCTGGGTGATATTCATAGAAACACCTTATCACCCACTTCAAACTCTAGGTATTTTATTAGACTGTCAGCATAACATTTTTTTCAACTATGATATTCTATTATATGTTGCTAAAAAGAACATAAATTTTCATCCATTTCATCAATAAGATCAGGTCCTAATAGCATTCTTTCCCCATCTTCATCCCAAAAAGATGCAGTTCTTTGATTCTTTCTATGATGGGCTTCATAAATATCCATTTGAGTACTAGATTAAAAGCTATTATTGTAATAATGTTCCACCAATTGATGTTTTTGATCCCAACCACATTTGAAATTAATAGGGAATTCTCCCAATATTTCTTCCAGTGTTTGTATTGTCCTCTGAGACTGAATGACTATATGTGGAAGATATGTAGTGATGAAACATAAATATGTATCTATAGCATGATGAGGACATCACCAGAACAATGTGGTAAACCATGGATCATGATTGGATACAATGGTATGTGATACTCCATGAAATCTTACCACATACTATACAAAAAACCAAGAATGATTAAAAATCGGTAAATATACTCAATTATTAATGAAGTGTGTTGACTTCGTAAGGAGATCATATATAACCCAGGCAACATTATTGCCTTTGGATGTTTTTGGATGTCTGATGACAAAGACCATTGTGATTTTTCCCAGTTCCATTTTGTTATTGGTAATGGTTGTAACAACCTTTTCGACCACTATATCTCAAACAAAACTTTCTAACAAACCATGTTTCGAGAGACATATTTGGTGACATATTTTTCATTCCATCCCACTAGAAGTACTCTTTCAGACCATTATATTGATTTTTTTCTTCCATGTTGAATAGAAAATGAAGAACTATGAGACCAATCCAATAGCTCCATCTTTAATTCTATTTTGGGTGGAATCTAAACTCAGTTCTTGAATCTTATTATTTCATCACAATAAAAGATGATTTCGGGAACATTTATCACCCTCTTTTGTAACTTGAATTTTTCCTTCTATGCCCCCTTAATCTTCACATATATATATGTATTAACATTCATTTGAGAAATATTATATTTATACCCTTCCATTAAAATTAATGGTTCCATATTTTTCATATCCATAAATATTGGATATTTGTTGATCCTCACCATGGATAAGCTATCATGGACTTTTGGACTCAATGAATATTCCACCTTGATCTCATTCCCAGAGTGGTGATGTATTGAACAACTGTAATCTTTAATCAACACCAACCGTCTTTGTTGGTTCATATTTAACTCCTTTTTTGTTAAAATATACATTAAACATTAATAACCAGTATAAATATCTTACCATTCACTATAAAGATAATGCCTACCTATTAATAATGAAACAATTACCACAACTAAATCCAATCAGGAGATGTGATATTTTGATCAGGAATTTTCAACTATCACGAGGAATAAGCTATTACCATATCATTTTAAATGAGATACATCCAAACCCCTTCATCTATGAATAACTACAGATCACAAACATTTCTACATTACAAGGTAGCTAGTACATGTGCACTTTATAATGTTGTTTCTAGATCTTTGAAAGTAAACTCACATTCCATTGTCCAAAAGAACATTACTTCTTTTTGAGCCAACATGGTGAGTGGATAAGTTAACAGTGAAAAATATTTCCAAAAATATTGATAATATTTAGCCAAAACATGAAATCTTAGGATCACGGTTATAGTTTTTGGTCTCGACAATCTTTCAATAGCCTCTGTCTTTCCTGGGTCAATAGAGATCCCCTATATTGAGTTTATGTGTCCCAAAAATGAATCTTTCTAAATAAACAACTCACACTTGGTAGATTCAGCATAAAGCTTCTCCATTCCCAGGGTCTTTAGTAAAATTCTAATGGGATCTTCATATTCTTCATTAGTCTTTAAATATACCGTAATATTGTCAATAAATACTACCACAAACTAATTAATACAGTCTCTAAAGACCCTATTCATTAGATCCATGAATATAGTGGGGGAATTATTAAGACCAAAAGGCATCACTATAAATTCATAGTGTCCATAACATGTATGGAATTTCGTCTGTGGAATATACACCTTTTAAATAGTTAATTGATGATATACTAAATGGATATCAATCTAGGAAAACTATTTAGCTTCACAAAGTTGGACGAATATTTCATCAATGAGGGGAAGATGATATTTTTTTCTTGATAGTGAACTTGTTATGTTCTCGATAATCGATGCACAGTCTCATTGATCCATCTTTATTAATAACAAATAAAATATGCGCTCACCATGATTACACTCTACAGAATATGAATAAATTATAAATATTCTATCGGAGTTTGTTTTTCCATTCTCATTACTCAATTTGGTCCATTCTATAAGGTTTCTTTAAATAAGCATACCACCTGGTATGGGTCCTATTGACAACTGAACATCACGATTTGGGGGAAGACCTCTAAATTCATCCATAAAGACATAATAAACCTCTTGTACAATGGGAATATTCTTAATCATGAGTTCCCCGCATACAATTTTACATAAATAACATTCATTTATAAGAAATAAGACCCATAAAATGGATGAAATTTTCAATGGAAGGATATATTCATCTTTTCTTGGATAGATGATCATATATTGATCTGGATTATGAAATGTGACATAAATTCCCTAAAAAATGATATGAGGTCCATTTATAAAAATAAAATAGGAGATAACCACATAAATTTCAACTATAGGAATGATCACAAGATGTGAAGGATGAAATTTCTCCCAAACATCAACAGGAGAAGAATTATAAACATTTGATGTGACTATTTTTCCATTTGGATTTGGCAGAGAAAACTCAACATCTAATTTTTGAGTTAATACGATGATACCCTTAGAAAATAATTGAGAAATAAAGGATTATGTGGATCCATAATCAAATAAAACATTTGTTACATTAGAGTGGATGGTATGTGTACCCTTCACCACTTTATTATCTTACTCAATGTTCTTAATAGTTATTTCATGTGAAATTAATTTGTATTTGTCCTTAATATTTTATTGACATCGATCATCATCAATAGACAATGGGTTAGTGCATTGATTGGAATAATTCCCCATTTCCCTGCACTTGTATCATTGTTGTGTATGTGGTGCATTCTATGCAGTGTTTTCTTTATTCGCATCATTAGAAAAAATTTTCCCATCACTTTGGCATTAAACTCCCCGATGACCTTAATTTCCACACATAAAACATATCCTAATCTATTTAAGAAAATTATCTCCTTGTTTCTTTCCACACATTGATCATATGAGAAAACTCATCTTCATTTCATTATGGTCTTTATATTTTCCATTGAATTCCATTTTTCTCTTCATATGAAACCCATATGACTACTGGGATACTAAATCCTCCATCTCAATCTTGATAGCATATAGAATACTTTCCCCATATCTATTGATGTTAATTATGGAGAATTCCATTCAGAGACATGGTTTTAAGTAAATAAAGAAGAGATTAATTTTATTATCATGATTGATAATAAAACCAGAAGTGTACCTTACAAGTCTTGTTAAATTTTCATTGTAGGTACCAAAAGATTCATCATCATATTTCTCAAGTTCAAGGAACGTCTTCTCTATTTCAGTTAAAATAATTAAAGGAATTTACTTATTGAAATATAAGTTTTTGAACATGTCCCATTCCATATACTCAATTTCATCACTTATCCTCATATTATTGATAACATTACAACATTTATAATCTTCTCCTTCCAAATTATATAGTGATAAGATGACTTAATCATGTTAATATCATTTTAGAACTGAAAATATTTGTTTAGTTCTTTTGATCCATCATTCTCCCACTAATAGATCACATGACCCAGCAAATGGAGGTAGAATCTACCTCAGAAAAGATTCGACATCATTATTCTCCCTCCTTTTCTCATTTAGAAGTCCGTCATGATTCATAGCTTGAGTGTTTTTTTGATAACGGATAAAATATTTTTTATTCTAGCTCCCATAACATTTGGTTGATCATGAGGAAATCATTCATTTCCAATTGAATTCTGCACTAACACAGTTCCTTCTGGTTCTATCCATTAACTAAAACCCAGAAGTATACTGTGATAAATAATAATAATTATAGGAAAATCAAATAATAATGAAAAAATATCAATTTAATACACTTTAGTTATTCTCCTTGTTTATTCATAGTCAATTAAAAAACACATGGATTGTATAATATACTTACACATATCCTTAAGGTTCTACATAAGGCTTTCTCATCCATGTTTCCAAAGGTTAACAATAACATCTCTCTTATACCAACTATAATGGACCTTAATTTAAATATGGATATTACTTCAACATTATAGAATATTTATTACATAAAATAACAAAAACCGTGAGAAACCATATAGGTATAGTGTTTTTAGAAACTCAGAAACATAAACAATTGATTCATAAAACATCCACATTGTCTCCCACCTATTTATTCATAACTAGACTCTTTTTTGACATATATTACTCAATACCTGTCATTATGTCCTGGGGAAAACAAACATATGATAGAGTTAAATAAAATTCTTAGTAAGGACAAACAATGTTAATAACAATAATATCATAATCATAAGAATATAAATTATAAAATTTTATCCTACATATTAATTATCATAATATCATGTCAAGGGATAAATCCTAAAAATACAAGGTAATCCCAATAGTCATATAAAAAGGCATGAAATCCCATGGAATAAAAACATAAGAGTAGAGAATCATTTAAAATTTTTCAAGGATCATTGTTGAGATCGTCGTAGCAGAAAAAGATAATTATTGAACAAAGTTCACTTCTTGTTCCTACCCTATATTACTGAACCAAATTTACATTCAATTTAAGTCATGAACTCATGAGATATAAATATTTACCAATTAATTTTAAGGAGATATAGGTCTCACCAATATTATAATGAAACCATTATTATTTGTTCCACAAAAACAAAAAAAACATTCATTGTATCATAACCCATGAAAGGAAATCGGTTTCTTAGACATCATTCAATCATAATTGATATAAAATAAATGGATTTCCTAATTAACACTAAATGAAATCATAGTATTAAAAATTATATAAATATAACCCAATTTAAATAGTTTCATTTTTTATTGAAAATAATTTTGAGAAAAGACATGAAATCAATTTTTGAGGAAAATATATTTTCTTCTTCAAAAATTAATTCCTCCATCAAAATGCCACAATGTTTTAGAAGAAATAATTTAATGCCTAAATAACCTTGTAATATTGTAGGTTAATATTAAATTTAATAATAAATAATTAAAACGTAAAAATTTGTTCATTACATACAATTTGAAAACATATTCTTCACATACATTTACCGAAAATGTTAAAAAGTACCTCAAACTGAAAATGACAACAGATTTCATTCATATCATTTATTAAATATTTACCATTGGGTAAAATTGAATGTAAAAATTATAGAAGGATATATAAAATATTTTTAAATACATATTTTGGAATCATTGATGTGGATGAAAAATATATAGCAGTAAATATTTACGAATAAACAATCATGGTTAAAAACGATATTTGCAATGTTATCCCTTACCTTTGGTTTGATATCCATAATATGTATCCAAATACCCTATATATTGATTTAAATAAATTTATTCACTTACTCTAGTATCATAATCATTTCTATGATATCATATATGATTATTTTATCGTCTTTTGGTTAGTACAATTCTCTTATCACTCTTTTTTCAGATATTGATTGATTTATGTTTTTGTGCAAGATTTATTAGATGAGTTCATGTTCCACTTCATAGGTTATGTTTAAATCATTTAAATAATTATACTAATACAATATATATCATATCTATTAATTAAATTCATTTATATATTCAGGGTTTAATGATGATCATGTTGAATGAATCACATCACACTGTGGAGACGGTAGGTCGTACGTACACACGAGTGATGATATCATTACCAATAACATTGAATGATATTTAAGTGGATTGTGTATGATATTTCATAATTATTTTCATGTCATAATAATCACATATAATATTTATTTCAATCATAATACCCATCTATGTATGGTGGTGGAGAAAAACTGATTACACCACATTGTGGAGACGGTAAGTTGTATGTACGCATGCGCAGTGATTTCATTTTTCATAGGATGGAAAAAAGATGAAATATGGTTGTTTAATATTTGTAATAAAATATTAGTATATTATATATACAAAAGTTATAACTTTATATTGAAAAACCTAATGAAGAGGATGTTGAAGAATAAATAAGATTGTATGAATCGTTAGAAGAGATTACATATTCCTAGACATTCATCCTTTAAATCAATTCTAAGAGCACAAGATTTTGACTTTGATGATGTACAAAACCTATAGAAAGAAAATAGAAGAGTTAATTAGAAAAAATTCCATATTAAGGCTGATCATGAAAGAAGAAAATGAATTGAAGGGGTGAGGGAGGAGGATCCCTTTTTTAATTTGGGTTAGGGGCACTTTTTGAAATATTATAAATAATAATTTATAATAAAATCAAACCCAAACAAAAAACTACAATAATGTACTAATTTATAATATTATATAATATAGGGTAATAATATCATCAACCATTATATTTTTTACAAGTTATTTTGTCAGTTTAAACATAATATTTTTAATTAACATAGAGTTATTCAATTTAATTTTTATTGTTGTAATAATATTATTAACATTTAATGGTAATAAATATTTACATATATAGTTTCAATTGACCATAAATTGATATTTTATGATATTTTTTATCTTATAATTATCACTTAATAATTTTTTAAAAATATTTATGATTTTTAGATAATTTAATAAAATGTTTTTTAATAAAATATTAATAGTATCAATTTTGACATCATTCATTTATTTGACTTAAAAAATACACACCAAAGATAAATTCTATAAAAAATATTAAATATAATCCTAAAATATAATTTTAACCGAAATAGTTCATGGATTACATTAATTATTTAATATGATATTTCATTTACAATTTTTTGAACCATTAATTTCATATTTCTATTAATAAAATAAAATTTATGTCTCTATTGTTTTATCATTAATGGTACTTTATTAATCTCTATAAATAATAAATAAATTTTTATGATTTAATTAATTAATTTATAATTATATAGACTATTTATAGTCAATATTATCTTTTATGTTTCCATACATTAATATTAATATACTTATATAAAATGAGATTGTGAGATTTGGTCACATTTATTAGTTTTTATTTAATTCAATTCATATTTCTAGGCAACTGGGCATCCAGTGATTCAATTTCAAAAAAAATATGATAAAAGTCTTTTTTTGTCAACCAATATGTTTTTACAGATTTTATGGTAATTTTATAATATCATTATTACCTCTAATACTTGATTTACCTTTAACCATGGTAATTAAAAAATTCCAAAGTTACTATTCACATTGCCCAAAAATAAAACAACCCTATTTAAATAATTTGGAACTAATGATTCAAAATATTGAGTCCATTTTTTTAAATTAAAAAAATTAAATTTCAGTAATTAAGTAAAAATAAATCCTATTGTCGGAGTTAAAGAAAGATATGTGTTAATGTTAAAATAGTACAAAAGATTGAAATGTTTTTACCTATAAATTCAATGTAAAATTAATGCTAATGAAATTAATTATATTAATGATAAAAATATATTATATTTATACATTAAGACCATTAAATATCATTATTTAACCATATAAATCATATCGATGAAAAAATATGTTTTCAATTAAAAATAACATATTTTTATTATTCATAAAAACATTATTGTTATGAGAAAAATATCAAAAATTATTCAAAAATAAATTTTTATATTTTATATAAAAATAACATGTTTATGTTTCCATATAAAAATTATTAATTATTCAAAATCATAATTTAAAAGTTTTTTCTACATTCAATGGTGTAAAATTAATCATTAGAAAAATAAGTTTTCATACATCACATATTGTTTTATTTTTACAATATGACTAAAATATACAATGGATGAATATCAAATATATTTTAATAAGTAAATAACATATATATATCTCTCGCATTAATTTCGTAGAAAAATGTAATTTACTGAAAAGAAAAATATCTAATTGATTTGTATTTTTCATAAATAGTTGATATCCAATGAATTTACGATATATTTTCACACGTTAGATATAACTCTTCCCTCTAACCAAATTGCATGGCTATAACAATAATTATATTCTAAGGGCATCTTGTAGCTCGTTTATACTCATGATTGAGAGAAACCCAACCTATTAAAGAATAAAAATTATTTAATGGAAATTTTAAAAAAACATTTGGGTGTTACAACCTCTCTTTTCCACTCGTTTTGTACTAGGAATGAAAACACAATTAAAAATGTGTTAATTTCTCATATTCAATGTCAACATGTTTTAATTTTATTTTTCTGGCTTCAATTCTATTTAGTGTATCATATTTATGGTTAAACCAAAATATAATATATTTCTTATGTATTACATAAGGTTATTAAATCTTTTTTACAGATGATATTTATTTATAATAAAAATTGTGTTCAGTGTGATAAAATAACAACCAATTAACCCGAATAGTTATCATTAATGTTTTATATAATGATTCATCTTTAATCTAAATAACCAAATGAATTTTCTAACCATGAAATATTCTTGATGTTCAACACTAACATACAACTAAATTCATGGCATCCATATTCGACTTACATGTTTATTCTTATATGTATATAAGTAAAACAATCATGAAACCCAATGAAGAAAAAACATTCATAAAATGAAATTAGACCTCTTATCCCCTAAAAAGGTCATGAATGAATATAAATAAGTTATAATCCATATATTATATAACTAATAGTTTTTAGATTTATTAATTAATTAATTTAATTTTTTTATCGAGTAATTTAAGATCAAGGGAATAACACCTTCATACATAAGCTAAGGGATTCTATCAGAACCTCCATTATTCCTTCAGTTTTCTCTATATTAATTTTCAACCAAGTGAAGTTATATTTTCATTCATTTACATAATATAAATGATGTTTAAATTCTCCAAAATAATATATCAATACCCATTCATTATCTTCTTTAGGGGATAAACATGTTTTTTTGTGGTTCCCGCTTCAATAATTCTAGATAAGCAGACCTATTTTATAGGAACATCCCAAATTCGTACAAACATTCAAGTGCACTATATCATATATTTTATGTCACCATTTCCTTTTTAATATTAGCCTTTTTATTTATAAAATCATCTTGGTTCACTTATAGTTTTATATAAAAGATTATCCACTTTTCTATTTTAAAGACTCTTTAGTATTTTCTTTAAAACTCCAATAAATTGCTTTAGTGCTAAAATTTCATAAATATTTTTCCTTCTTGTTGTAACTTCTTTTTGAAATAGCATACCATGATATATGAATATTTTCCCTTATCAATATCAATGTATGTTTTAATTCCTATCTTTTAGGAAAACATTTATGATACACCCATAAATTAAGTTTTTGACAATATTATGATACCCATTTCATTCCATGGGTACCCGTATGTTTATGTTTAATTGAGTATGTAGGATTATATATGTTGAATTAATATTCATGAACATGTTATGATGGGTGTGACTAGATAGTCCTCTAATTAATTGGGTTATGTTGAGTCTCATGAGACATTATGTGCAACGGTCTTTGGAGGTTAGCCTTGACTCGTGATACCATGTGCAATGATCTTGGTGGCCAACCTTGAATTAAGATCCTCTATGTGCAACATGCCATGAATTTTCTAAGTTCGTGTTTTATGTTTCATCCATATTATAATGAATCCATTTTTATATGATCCCAAGTTTATATTTTATGATTCCATTTGTTCCATGCCTTTTATATCATTATGTCATGCCTTCTAACCCATGTTCTAAATAATTATTATTATGTTTATTCCATTAGTTGGAATTTTATATCATCCATTTGTTCATGTTATCCATAGGCTATCGTATGTATATGTATGACCACAATATAAATTAGGATATCTTTATGAATATTAAATAATGAAATGTTTAGTTTAGTTCTTTTCTTTTAGTTTTTTATACCTAGTATTCCAAGACACTAGAATTTACGAACCAAGGTTTCTAATATGATGATTTATTAAGCTTAAAATCATGAAACAGTATGAGTAAAAGGATAGGGTCTCTATATATCATTCATCCATTGATGGATGAAATTTTCTACGATTTATCTATGGACATAAATGTATGGAGAAACATTTATAATTTTTTGTAAAATTTAATGGTCATACAGATCCTACTCAATAATGTCAGTTGAAATTAAATCTCTTCAAGAATACAATTTTCCCTTTTAGATTCTGGTATGATGAGATTTTCAGATACCAATTCCATAAATATATAATAGGTAATTAGAATAGAATATAATATCTTGTTTAATAATATGTCACACTAAAATATAAATGTCAGGATGAATTCGATTCTTGATATAACTATTCAATATATTAAAATATCATTAATTGGGTAACATCTATTATTAATGGACACGACCACATATTTGAATCTCTATAACATAGTGAACCTTTAGGTAAACTACTTTAAAAAATAATTATGGTTGGAATAACATCTCTAATTAACACACTATAATTAACATTTCCTTATTCATGATTGAAAACATGGTCTATAGCACTACTACATATTTCTTTTAAAAAGATTCAATGTATGGTAAATGTATATTGTGAACTTTTAGGGAGAGTGAAGCATAATTATATAATAATTAAATTGTACCTCCAGACATGAATATCACTTCATTTTTTACCTTCAATCTTCAAATTAGTCATTGACATGATATTATATATATTTTATGAATACACATATAGATGTTTTACATCATTAAAGAAGTTGTATAATTGAAAATTGTCTTCTCTGGATAGTATGTAAGATATTGTAGGATGGCAAGTTCGTCATTAACAATTCATCAAGGACAACTATACCATTATATACATTTCAATCCTGTCCATAATTTCTTTAACTCCACATTTTGTCAATAGTAAATTTATTAACATGTTAATAACATTATCACATATTGTTTTTATATGTGTAGTAAATAAAGAACACATCTGATGTACAAGAAATTATAATACGATAACTCAAATAAAAATTACCCATTTTTTCATCCAAATATTATAAGGATTTTTGGAATTGTTTTCCAAAACATGTGCCAATATATTTTAATTTCATGAATTATTGATAAATCATTAATTCAAATGGTCATTTACATTAATATGCATTTCCATTGAATTATGTCACCCATGGTCGATATTTATTTATTCAGATTACATTTTCTAGATGAACTAAAACCAAAGTCTTCATGGAATGATTCACCCGAAATAACTGTCTACCAGCATTAAAAAATGGTACACCACTAAATTCCAATAATTATATTTCCTAAAAAGTTTAATGTTTTGGGAAATCTATTATCATCTTGTAAAACATGTCTCTCAATGTGAACTATTATATTTTTTTATCCTCATGCAAAGTAGAAATTGTAACGCAAATTTATTTCATATCATAAATAAACAGGGAAAAATAAGAATAAATATCATTATTTGGTTGTTTTGTTTTGTTTATAAGTATAGAATACATAATTTATTTTATGTTCATGTAAAACCACAATGGGATGTTATAAATTACCAACACTACTAGTGTCACGACCCAACCTCGGGACCCGTGTCATGACTACCACAAGCCTGCCACCCACAGGCTAGGGGCTGGAGACTAGCACCAAGGCGTAAATCCTGACAAAATGGGGAAGCCATTTCCTTTATAAAGTAAACAAACACCACAGAGTAAGCAAGAAGAAGTAAACACAAAGTAAAACTGGGTACAATAGTAGTTCAGAAAAGTAAGTGGGCCAAAATACAAACTCAAACTGAAAGTAAAGTACAACTAGAAAGAAAGTACAACAACTGAAAGTAAAGAAGAAATATCGAGCCATCCCCTGGAAGTCCCACCTGAAGGGTGGGTACAGATAGACTCCTCAGCTCCTCGGGTCCATCTGTCTTCTCGGTGTACGTCCCGCCTAGTGGTCCACCTCCAGGTACCGACCTGCTCCACAAGCCTAAAACACGATCAGCGCTGTCCATCGTCTGGATCCAACACAACGTAGTGCGGGCATAGCCCGTGCATGGGTGAGAATACACTACTCAGTAGGGACCTCGAGACACCTGAAGGTCTCCCAAGAACCACAAAGGATAATCCACAAAGGGAAGATACAATCATGATGTAAAAGACAACACTACTTTTGTATATTCCCATACATATACCTAAGTCATCAATCCAGTTCGCCTCCAACATCCGAGCCAAAGTTTCATCACGTCCACACAGGATAGTACAACCCAATTCACACAGGAAATCACAACACAATCCACATAGGAATGCAAGTCAATCATATGGAAGATTATGATTGAAAGTCAGGACTCAGCTCACACAGGTATACTCCTTCGTAAGGTGATATAGATGATCAGATGGAGCCACTGATTCATCTAAGTTGGGACCCACGTAGGATACTGAACCAGCTAAGCTGTCAGACCCACATAGGATATAGACCATCTACTCTGCCAGACCCACGTAGGATAGCAAGAACAAAGTCATCGTCGCCGAACCCATGAAATATTTCAGTACGGTCTTCATTACTGCCGAACCCATAGAGGATTTTAGTGTAGTATTTGTTGTCGTCAAACACACATAGGATTTCAGTATGATCTTCATAACTGCCAAACCCACAAAGGATTTCAGTGCATTCTTAATCACCGTCAAACCCATGGAGGATTTCAGTACAGTCTTCATCACTGCCGATCCCATGGAGGATATCAGTGCAGTCTTATTGCCATCGAACCCATGGAGGATTTAAGTACGGTCTTCATCACTGCCGAACCCACGGAGGATTTTAGTGCAGTCGTCATAACTGTTGAACCCACAGAGGATTTCAGTGCGGTTGTCATCGCTGCCGAACCCACATAGGATTTCAGTGCAGTCGTCACAGTCGCAGTCGCATCTTGCTCTAGGGTTCCCGCACAGGGCATGCTCGATTCCGGTAGGGTCTTCTCCACGAGCCAAGGGGTTGACACCCCAACTGACACGTAGTTCAGATTCGATGTATCTCAATGTTCTGTTTCGATAAGAGGAACTCAACGTGACAAATGGCGCGTCAATCAGACGCCCAGTCTGAGAGTTATTAGCTTTTTCGTTCCAGGGGCCCGATTACTTTTTAAGTCAAAACCAACCCGACCGCACTCCAACTGCATCCAAACCTCGAGCAGAGTAAGCCAAAAGGTCTGTCTCATTAAGAGGAATCCAATAAAGTCGACGACACGTCAATCAGATGTCCGAAGCTTTAGTAATAAGTGTTTCCGCTTCGAGGGCCCCGTTGGTTTTGGGTTTGAACCGACATGTCCACACCCAATATTCTTTGAAACCATGAGAGTAATATAAAGAAACTATCGTCTCGATCCAAGGATCTCTACGCAACTGACAGTGCATCGATCAGAGGTCTGTAGCCCATGTTATGGGAAAAACACCGAAAGTGGTCCGAAAGTGGCGGGTTTGGGCCCGGTCCGTCCAGCCCAACCCCCCCTCCACCCACCAAGTTCGGCCGAACCGGGTCGACCCGACCCGGTTCAGGGTCCGGCGCATTAGGGCGCGGCCCGACCAGGTGGCACACTGGCTCGGCCAGCAGCCGAACATGGGGGGACGCGGTCCCCCATTCCTTTGCCAGTGATGTGCCGCTGGTCGCCACATCTCTCCTGGATCCCGTACGGACGCGGAATCCGTTCATCCCGCTGCCTCCGCGGCGTCAGCCGTGGAGGATCATGATGCGGAGTGCCGGTAGCGCATTCCGCGGACCACCGGATGCGCTCTGGTGTTCTGTGTTTCCCGTCGTATGCTCCTGCGGTTCTCCCGGGACCCGTAGATTACTATGAAGGGTTCAAAATGCCTTTTCAGCCCAATTAGTCATCGCCCGTCGATCATCTCAACAAGAACAGATAATTGGTGGGTTCAGCCGTGTTCATTGGTCTGCACCCACCGCGTTAGTGGTTCAAACGTCTTTCAACAATTAAACACATGTCGAGGATTTAATCCACATCAAATAAATTAAACAAAACCACCTACCTCAAGGTGTTGTCAAACGAAGGTTCGTCGCGGGAAAATAATCGTCGCGGAAGACAGCATCGCAGAACAAGGATATGTAAGCATTTTCGAACTCTCAAAGAAGAGAATCGTTGGCATCGCGGTACACGGCATCCTGTCGTCGATCTTTGAGGATTCGACATTCTTCGTCGTCCTTCGTGAGAGGCTGGCATTCTTCATCCGCGACGGTGAGTTCTTCGCGTTATTCAACGAGGAAGGGCATTCTTCAAGACTGGATTATTTCCTCCCCAAATCATCTCTCACAACACAAAAACCATAAAAAATAAGGCTTTGCCTTACTTTATTAATCATGCCCTCTGTTTTTGAAAATCAAGAATTAAATCATGATTTAATTATCACGCGTTGACCAATTAATGAGGCGTTTATTAATCCAATTAATCGCGAGAGTTGACTTGGCATTTAAGAGGGGGTGCGGGTGAGTTACCAAATTAATTTCACTTGGGAGGTAAAATGGAAATAAAGGGGGTGGGGCTCCTGTGGGCCGCACCTCACTAATATCCTACCTAGTGGAGTTAGGATTTTAGTGGGTCCCACTCCAACCCCCAAGCATTGGTTTAAACTACCTTAAATAAAAATAAAATTGGTTGTAAAAATTTTATTTTATTCATTAAATAACCCACTAATTTTAATAACCACACCTGAGCAAATGCAACTCCAGAAAAAGGTTTTCCTAAAAAATTACCGGATCTGCGGTTTCATCGGGCCCCTCAGATTTTGATTCCGAGCACCGGTTCAAAAGTTAGAAAAACCCGCTCACTCGTTCACTAAACGCACTCGAGCTAAACTTAGGAAATTGATTCCGGGCACACCGGGCCTCAGAATCAGGTGTCGTCAGAAACTGCATTTTGGTAAAATCCCAGAAAAATAAAAAAAATTCCTTGAATTTTACGGGTCTTTACATTACTCCCTCATCCGATCATTACGTCCCCGTAAAGATATATCATAAACTAGGGAAACAAATGTGGGCACTGAGCACGCATGTGAGCCTCCTGCTCCCAAGTGCTCTCTTAGAGGTTCCCGTGCTGCCATCTGATGTGCACTAGAGGATTCAACAGCCCACGTAGGACCCACTCCTTTTGATCCTCGATATCCACCGGGACCTCCGCAAAAGTCTCCCCATCATCAATGTTCATCTCCCCATGGTCGATGATATGCATCGGGTCATACACGTATCTCCTCAGCTGAGATACGTGGAAAACGTCGTGCGCCCAGTGCAACTGAGGTGGTAGATCCAAGATGTAAGCCTCCTCGCCTATCCTACTAAGGACTTGGAATGGTCCGATAAAGAACAGAGATAGCTTGCCACCCCAGCCAAATCTTCGTAATCCACGTCGAGGTGAGACATGCAAGAAAATGTGGTCTTCATCCTCGAACTTGAGTGGCCTCCACCTCTTGTCAGCATAAGACTTCTGCCGGCCCTGAGCTGTCCTTATCCAAACATGGATGACCTGGACCTTCTCTGTCGTGGCATGGACCATCTCCGGTCCCACAAGTGATGACTCCCCAGGGTCTGCACAACACAGAGGTGATCTGCAAGGTCAGCCGTACAATGCCTCTTATGGTGTCATCCCGATGGTGGAGTGATAACTGTAGTTGTACGCAAACTCTACCAAGGGTAGATGGTCCTCCCAGCTACGAAACAAGTCGAGGACAGATGCACGGAGCATGTCCTTGAGAGTATGAATGGTCCACTCTGTCTGACCATTTGTCTGAGGGTGTAAGGTGGTGCTCAGATGTAGATGCGTCTCGAATGTCTCCAATAACCCCTTCCAAATCTCAAAAGTAATGTGAGAATCTTGATCAAGACGATAGATGATGGAACACCATGAAGCCGTACGATCTCTTGAACGTAGAGGCATCCCAAGATCTCCACTGATTCCTACTCTCTGATGGGTAAGAAGTGAGCCGACTTGGTGAGTCGGTCGACAATCACCCAAATGGAGTCGTGACCTATAGCAGTACATGGATGTCCAGTCACGAATTCCATAGATATCAAATCCCACATCCACTCCGGGACCTCCAAGGCTTGTACCAAGCCTGCTGCTACCTCATGCTCTGCCTTCACTTGCTGGCAGATGAGGCATCGAGAAACGAACTCTGCCACAACCTTCTCTATACCCGGCCACCAGTGATGTCGTCTGAAATCCAAGTACATCTTCGCCACTCCTGGATGTACCACTAAAGTGGAAGTGTGAAACTCTCTCTGTACATCCTCATGTAAAGCAACTTGTACCATGGTACGTCCTCTGAAAAGGACGATGTGCTCTCCTCCTACAGAGAATCCATCAGGTGCATGTCCTGAGGATATCTGTGCACGACGTGTCTCATAGTCAGCATCCCCAAGCTATGCCTCTCTAACCTGCTGTAGTAGTGGAGGAGTGACTGTGAATGACTGAAGAAAGGCTGCTCCATCTCTATCCACGAAGGATATCTTCAAAGCTGCTAGCTGATCTGTCGCCTCCCCAAGTAGCTGAATTCCCATCCTCTTGCTAAGAGCATCGGCTACTACGTTCCCATTTCCAAGATTATAGAATATCTCAAACTCATAGTCCTGGAGGAACTCGAGCCATAGTCGCTGTCTTAGATTCATGTCCTCCTGCGAGAAGATGTACCTGAGACTCTGGTGGTCAGAGTAGACTGTAAAGCGCTCACCCATCAGATAGTGTCTCCACATCTTCAGAGCGAAGACCACTACTGCTACATCCCGGTCATAGGTAGTGTAGATCTGCTCATGTTTCCTCAACTGACATGATCCATAGGCGATCACTACCTTCTCCTTCATCAGGACACATCTGAGTCCGGTCCCTAATGCATCGCAGTAGACTATGTACCCTACTCCCTCCTCTGGTAGCCTCAAGATATGTGCACTTTTCAATCTCTGTCTCAGCTCCTGGAATCTCTGCTGACATATGCCTGACCACACGATGGGTTTCACCTTCTTCTTAAAAGCAGAGAGTGGTACCGCAACTCTGTAAAAGTCTGGCACAAATCTCCGGTAGTACCCAGCTAGACCCAAGAAACTTCTCACCTTCGTCACGCTCCTGGGTGGCTCCCAAGCTAGCACTTCCTCGATCATTGCAGGATCCACCACAAATCCCGCCTCAGAGATGATGTCTTCCAAGAAGTAAACCTCACGTAACCAGAACTGACACTTTGAGAGCTTTCTATAATGCTGGTGCTATCGGAAAGTGTCTAGTACAACTCGCAAGTGGTAGGTGTGCTCCTCCTCAGTGGTCGTGTATATCAATATGTCATCGATGAATACCACGACAAATCGATAGAGCTATGGCTGAAAGATCCTGTCCATGAGACTCATGAACACTATTAGAGCGTTGGTTATTCCAAAAGTCATAACCAAGAACTCATAGTGGCCATACCGACATCTGAAGGCCATCTTCTTCATGTCCTCGTCTCAAACTCTGAGATAATGATAGCCTGACCTGAGGTCTATCTTCGAGAACCACCGTGCTCCCTTGAGCTGATCGAAGAGGTCTTCAATCCCCGATAGAGGATACTTGTTCCTCATAGTCACCTGGTTCAGGAGATGATAATCGACACACAGTCACAAGCTCATGCCCGCCTTCATGGCGAACAATATCGGGGAAGCCCAGGGTGAAACACTGGGTCGGATGAATCCCTTGCTCTACAAGTCCTCCAGTTGTACCCGTAGCTCTCGAAGCTCAGCGGGATCCATCTAATATGCTGCAGTGGATATCGGGGACATGAAGGGGTATAGGGAAATATATAAATCTACCTCTCTATGAGGAGGTAGTCTTGGGACTTCATCGGAGAAAACGTCTACATACTGATCCACAACTACAGGAAAACTCAGACTCCGCACATCAACTACTCCTAGGATGAGGCTAGCCAACTGATGAGTGATGGTTTGTCCTCTCCTCAGTGTGAGTCTATCCAGCACATAAAAGGCTCCCTTCTCGCCGGTGAAGGTAAACCTGCTCCCATCGGTGCAAACACATCGCACCTTGCACCTAATAAAGTTGATCTAAGCATAGACTTTAGATAACCAATCCATGGACAAGATGACGCCGTAAGGCCTCGACAACGCTACAAGAAGATCCCAACTGAAGCTCTCGCCTCCTAGAGTAAGCTCACACTATGGGAACCATTGCGCTATCATCGATTCTACTCCCGTAGGAGTCTCTAGACGTAAGGATTGGTCCAACAACTCTGTCAGAATCTCTGATCTCCAAACAAGGGCAGCGACAATTAGTGAATGACTCACTCCTATGTCTATAAGAACTGCAGCAAGGGTGGAGTAGACATAGATAGCACCTCGAATCATCTCTGGTGTGTCGTGGTCGTAGGCCTCCACTGCCTGAAGCTGAGCCTGTCTCTGCCCGCCAGCTCCCTGTGGTCGGGGTTGACCTCCTGGTGGTTGTGGCGGTAAAGCCTCAAAGCATCACCCACGACCTGCTGCCCGGCCAGCTCCCCTGCCTCATCCGCCTGCCCTCGGAGGAATGCCATGGCCAACCCTCTGACTCTACCTAGGTGGCCCCTCAACCGTCTGCTGCTCCTTGGCACAATGGGTCGGGCAGTCAGGATCCATTTGTCCCTGCCCGTCATATGCGTAGAACTATCTACTCCTCGGAAGGATGGCTCTACACTGGGTGCCCCGCACCATTGAGCCAGTGTCCTGAGGCCCTCTGCCTGATGTTCTGGTTCTCCTGGACGCTTGTGACGTCCGTCGACTGCCAGCTCCAGATGACTCTGCTACATGCCGCCCTACGGTAGGTCTCACTGCTGATGTAGGCTCATCAAGAAAGATGTCAATGAGAAGGGCTCGCTCCAGTACTCCTGCCTACCTCAGAATGTTGAGGGAGATCCCCAATGCCCTGATCTCATGCCTCAGTCCCTGCTCGAAGGACTGGGCCTAGAAGAATGGGTCTTGTACCATGTTCGTCGAATAACTCGAGAGATCAGTAAATCTCGCCGAGTACTGGGTGACCGTCATGCTGCCCTGCAGCAGTTGTAGAATCTCTTGGATACGCAACGCACAGAGAGTGGCTGGGATGAACACCGATAGGAAGAGGCCCTCAAAGTCCTTCCAGAGCAGTGATGCCTCGTCGTGCACCTAGAGCATCAAGCTCCACCATCTGCCTGCTGCCGCGTGCAGGAGACTTGCTGCTAGGATCACCATGAGGTCAGCTGGTGTCCCCACTAACCTGAAAACTCACACAAACGCCTCCACCCAATCCTTAGCTGCCTGAGGGTCTGTCTCCCCTTGGAACCTGGGCGGTCTCTGACGCTGAAACTCGAGCTGTGCACTAAGGCGACATGTACTATCAGCAGCTGGGGCTGGTAGAATCGGTGGCTCGACGGGTAGAGGTACCGCTGGTCCCTCCACTGTCAAAGTGCCCTGCACCGAGGCCTCATCACTTGGCAGGATGTCGTCTCACTCAAAGCTCAGAACCCTAGCTGGATTCTGTCGTGGGGCCATCCTGAAAAAAAAACAGGCACGCCACGGTCAAAACAGTATACCTGGTGAGCTGACACAATGTAATCATAAAGAAAACATTTGAAACACACATGCAATCAATGTTTGCATGCATTGAGTCGGAAATCAGAAGTCATGGTCCGGGTTTACTGATACGTCGGCCGCTGTACCAACACTGGACTCCCTAGACTAATATCCACAGTCAATACCCTAAACACTATTGCTTCAGATAGAAGAATGATCAGAGTCCTGAGTTCGGCGGTAGAACCGAATTCCTCTGATACCTATTTGTCACGACCCATCCTCGGGACCCGTGCCGTGACTACACCAAGCCCGCCTCCCACCTGAAGGGTGGGTACAGATATCCTCCTCAGTTCATCGGGTCCAGCCGTCCTCTCTGTGAACGTCTCGCCCAGTGGTCCACCTCCAGGTACCGACCTGCTCCACAAACCTCAACCACGATCAACGCTGTCTGTCGTCTGCATCCAACACGACATAGTGTGGGAATTTCCCATGTTGGGGTGAGTATAAACTAATTAGTATGGACCCCGAGACCCCCGAAGGTCTCCCAGAATCCACAATGGATAATCCACAAAGGTAAGATACAATCATGAAGTAACAACCAACACTACTTAGGTATATGCCCAAACATATACCTAAGTCATCAATTCGAGTTTCGGTCCAACATCTGAGCCAAAGTTCAATCACGTCCACATATGATAGTACAACCCAATCCACAAAGGAAAGAACAACACAATCCACATAGGAATGAAAGTCAATCATATTGAAGATAATGATTGAATGTCAAGACTCATCTCACACAGGTATACTCCTTCGTAAGGTGATAGAGATAATCAGATGTAGCCACTGATTCATATAAGCTGGGACCCACATAGGATACTAAACCAGCTAAGCCATCGGACCCACATAGGATACAGACCAGCTACTCTGCCAGACCCACGTAGGAATGAAAGAACAGAGTCATCATCATCGATCCCATAGAGGATTTTAGTACGGTCTTCATTGTTGCCGAACCCACGGAGGATTTCAGTGCAGTCTTTATCACCATCGAACCCACATAGGACTTAAGTATGATCTTCATCACTACTGAACCCATGGAGGTTTTTAGTGCAGTCTTCATCACCTTCGAACCCACGAAGGATTTCAGCACGGTCTTCATCACTGCCGAACCCATGGAAGATTTCAGTGCACTGTTCATCGCCGTCGAACCCACAGAGGATTTCAGTACGGTCTTCATCACTGCTGAACCCACAAAGGATTTCAGTGCAGTCTTCTTAGTCGTAGAACCCACATAGGATTTTAGTATGGTCTTCATCGCTGCCGAACCCACATAGGATTTCAGTGCAGCCGTCACAATCGCAGTCACAGCTTTCTCTAGGGTTCCCGCACATGGCATGGTCAATTCCGAGATGGTCCTCCCCACGATCCAAGGGGTTGATACATCAACTGACACGTAGTCTGGAGGTTATGTGTCTCAATGTTCCATTTCGACATGAGGAACTCCACGTGACAGACGGCGCGTCAATCGGATGCCCGGTCTGAGAGTTATTGGCGTTTTCGTTCCAGGGGCCCGATTGGTTTTTAAGTCAAAACCAACCCGACCCCACTTCAGTTGTATCTAAAACATGAGAGTAGTAATCCAAAAGGCCCGTCTCACTAATAGGAATACAACAATGTTGATGACATGTCAATCGGACGTCTGGAGATCATGTTATAAGCGTTTCCGCTCCAAGGGCCCAGTTGGTTTCGTGTTCGAACCAACGCGGATGTACCCAAAGTTCTCCAAAACCGTGAGTGTAATATACTGAAATTACTATCTCTATATAAGGGTCTCTATGCAACTGACTTTGCATCGATCGGGGGTCTATAGCCCATGTTATGGGAAAAAGACTTAAAGTGGTCCAAAAGTGGGGTGTCTGGGCCTGGTCCGACCTGGGCCACCCCCCTGGGTCGGCCCGAACTGGGTCGACCCAACCCGGGTCCGGGTCTGGCCCATTAGGGAGAGACCCAGCCCGGTCGGCCACGGCCGGGCATGGGGGGACGTGGTCCCCCCGTTCCCTTGCTAGCAACGTGGCACTAGTCTCCACGTCTCCCCCAGATCCCTCGTGGCCGTGGGATCCATTCATCCTGGTGTCGCCAAGACATCAGCCACAACGGATCCTACTGGAAGTGCGCCGGGGCGCTGCCCCCTCCAGGCAGCTGGTCGGGGCCGGCCGTTGCACCGGCGGGGTGCACCAGCAGCGCCTTCTGCGGACCACCGGATGCGCTCAGGTGGTCCGTTTTTCCTGTCATTTGGGCCTGTGGCTCTCCCGGGACCCGTAGATTACTAGGAATGGTTCAAAACACCTTTGTGGCCCCCTTCGTTATCTCCCATCGATCCTCTCACCATGAAAAGAAAATTGGTGGGTTCTGACTTGTCCATTGGTCCGCACCCACCGCGTTAGTGGTTCAAATGTCTTTCAAAAATTAAACACATGTCAAGGATTTAATCCACATAAAATAAATTAAACCAAACCCCCTACCTCAAGGTGTCGTCTAACAAAAGAATCATCACGGGAAAATAATCATAGCGGAAGACGGATTTGTGGAATAAGGTTCTGTAAGCGACATTGACGTCTCGGAGAAGAGAATCGTAGGCGTCGCGGTACACGACGTCTCGTCGTCGATCTCCAAGGATTCGAAGTTCTTCTTCATCCTTCATAGGAGGCTGGCGTTCTTTGTCGTCAATGGTGCGTTATTCGCGTTCTTCAATGAGGAAGGACGTTCTTCGAGATAGGAGTATTTCCTCGCCAAATATTCTTGCACAACACAACAGCCATAATAAAATAAGGTTTGCCTTATTTTATTACTCATGCCTTCTGTTTTTGAAAATCAATAATTAAATCACTATTTAATTATCGAGCGTTTACCAATTAACGATGCATTTAATAATCCAATTAAACGCGAGAGTTGACTATTCATTTAAGTGGGGGTGCTGGTGAGTTACCAAATTAATTGCACGTGGGAGGTAAAAAGGAAATAAAGGGGGTGGGGGCTCGTGTGGTCCCACCTCAATAATATCCTACCTAATGGAGTTAGGATATTAGTGGGTCCTACTACAACAACCATGAATAGGTCTAAACTACCTTAAATAAAAATAAAATTGTTTGCACAAATTATATTTTATTCATTACTTATCCCACTAATTTTAATAACCTCACCTGAGAAAATTCAACTCTAGAAAAGGTGTTCCTAAGCAACTACCATTGCTGCGGTTTCATCGGTGCCCTCAGATTTCGATTCCGAGCACCAGTACAAAAGTTATAAATACCCTCTTTCTCTTTCACTAAACATACCTGAGTTAAAATTCGGAAAACGATTCTGGGAACACCGGGACTCTAAATCTGGTGCCGTCAGAAACTGCGTTCTTGTAAAATCCCCAAAGAAAATTCCTTTAATTTTACTGTTCTTTAAAACTATACATGTACTGTGTGTACTAATTTGTGCTCCAAAAGTATTTATTACATCAATCTATAACACATGTTGAAGGTTTAATGGATTGTTTTAAAATTAAGGATACCCAGAATATGTTTCTTCCACCGAGGAGAGTTTGTTGGTTGTCTTAGTTTCTCATAAACGATTATTATATCTTCATTCCATGAATTTTTTTAACATTTTCAAAAAAATAATATATTCACTTATTAAATTTAATGATAGGAAAGTACAATACAAATGTTAAAGGAATTGATTCTTCTTTCTTTTATATATATTTTACAAACATAGGGAATTTTTTGAGTTATTCATTTCATGTGATCTATAAAATATAGTATCACACTTTTCAATATTAACATCCTATTTTTTCCATAATTTTGTAAAACAATTATTCAATTGATAAATTCGGTGAAATTAATTATTTTATTACAAAACTATTAGATAAATTCAACTTTAATAAAAAAAATTATTTAGAGAAAATGTATTGGATAATGGTCACATGCACGCTCTATTGAAAACTCAATAGAAATTTTAACGACATCATCATACTACACTATCATTTTATTAGAATCTATCAATTTTCATTTCATATCCATCTTATTAGGTTTATTTATTTTTATTTCTAAAATATATAAATAAGTGTCGATAAGGTGTTAATTTTGAAAGTAGAAACTTATAGATACTGTGAAATTTTTATATTACCCTCCTAATAAATAATTCATAACCACATTAGACACTCAAAGAAGAAGTAAAAAAATTATAATAACAAAAAGGATAGAATTTATTGAAATTGGAATATTATAATCATTATGAGGAGGTTTCATATTGATACCCTCCTCTCAGAAAAATAATTTTTAGAGGTTGAGATAATCTATTATGGTTTTTTTTAAAATTAAATTACACAATTGATTATGGATGAAATCAATTAATTTGAGTGATCATGGCTGAGTAAAAATTATTATAAAGGGAACCATCTTGGGACGATATCCTCTCTGATCCTATTTTCACCTTTAGTATATATTATTCTTAATTAAATAATAATCATCATATTAGAATAATATTGTTGAATAAATTTCTACATCATAATGTTATTGGTGACGATTCCTAAAAAATTATCATTTTACACAATGATAACATGAATAGATACAACTGATAAGTGTAAATGGTTTATATGCACCCCAATAGAGTAAATAAAAAATAGAAAATTTTAAACGAATAATTTATCCTATATAAATAAATTTTTCTATGATAATATGTTCTTAATGATGTGTATTGATATTTTTTTGATGTCATGAGAATCATTAAACGATTAGAATGTGTTATATATTTAATTCAATAATGAATCCAATAAAATTTAATCAATTTAAATACATAGAGAGAAATAATTATCACCCACTAAATAATTAATTGTTATTATTTAGGATGAAATTGTAATCAATAATGATGTTTCTAATGAGAATCCTTAAAACATTATAGGTGTTAAAAAGTAAATTAACATATATATAATAAATTGATGATGACAATAAAAATGAAAATCAAAATTTTTAGATTATAATAAATTAGAGTTTCCACTATACATTTAATGATGTCATCATAGTCAATATTACAGAACGTGTTGGATTTATGGATGTTTTATGAACATCATTGGAGATGAATTGTACTTTAAATATTTTTAGAAATTGGATTCAAAATTGTTGGATAACATAATGATTTCCCTTATTACCATAGTATTTGTTCCTCAACAATGAATTTGGAATAGTTTCTGGTTTGAAGGCGACTCATCCCTAATTATTCAAGTAGTCAAAATGGGGAAGATTCGTCTTATTTGGAGACCCACATCCAAACGGATTTACTGCCTTGACATCCTCACCTCAAAAACTACATCATAATTCATTTGTACCATGAGGAAAACTATGTTTCTGATGGACTTTCTGACATGGGGATCGTTGAATATTCTCGTACTCATATATCCAGCATCACAGGTGATCTGATTACTATTTTAAAAGAAGAAAATGCAAAGTTCTTAGCTTTCGACTATTGTAATATTATTCTTTCTCATTAATGATGATTTTTTC
Source organism: Viscum album (assembly GCA_963277665.1). NCBI lineage: Eukaryota > Viridiplantae > Streptophyta > Magnoliopsida > Santalales > Viscaceae > Viscum > Viscum album. Next base: position 367,587,761 of record OY728158.1, on the reverse strand, counting down.
CATGCTCTTAAAAAATATTATTTGGAGATGTTAACAATCAATAAATCATACAAGGAATTATATTATTATTATATTACATTGGTATACAAGGAGTATTAATTGATGGTTTGTTAGAAAACAAATAATGTACACTGATTGAAATAAGAAAATGAATAAAATTCGATCAATAATAAAATTTATTGCGGCAGTAGATGTATATATTTAAAAATGTTTTATTTAAATAAAGTACATTTATAGAAAAATTAATTTTGAATATAGAATGATATAATAGTATTTTTTTTGTATTTTGTTCAAACATATACTATAAAAAATATCAATATTTTTCACAAAATCCAAAAAATTTGTTAAAAAATTATTTTATTTAAAATAGGGATACTAAATTCATGTATGTGTTAAAATGTAATTATGTTAATAATTATTTAACATGGTATTTCTAGGGAATTTAAAATTTTATGTATTCTATTAGGTCACCAGTTTAATCATTCACTAATCATATCATATAACTATTATATATAACATACCCCTTATGAACAAGATTTATTATGTAAATATTTTTGACACTATCATGAATGTTATAGTTTTTTAATAAATGAGTGTATCTATTGAGACCTGATACATCAGGTCATTCTTTCCCTTTTCCATGTTCTTCCAATTATAATCATATATATGAATTATGCATTGGGTAAATTTTCATGGATGTTTTCAAAATACAGTGAGGTTGATTTCTTATAGTGGGTTTGATCACTATGACCTAGCTCAATTAGGGTTGTATCTTCATATATGTTTAGTGTTCCTTCACTTATATTGATTTTCTTATATTTTGGTTATTTTCATTTCCATAATAATGAATATAATAGGTAGGATTATAATCATTTTTGAAGGTACTAATCAGACTAAAGAACTTCAAATAATTTTGTTTTTCCATTTATTTTTCGGATGATTGTGAATCAAGATATTATAGTCAAATTTTTGTTATGTTTTTGTTATATAATATGATTTATCATTAAATTATACAATTGATGTCATATATTGGTGGCTCTTTTGAGCATACCCATGAAAGGTTATCCAAAACAAATAAAATGAAATCATTATTAATGTTTCTTTTTTCAAATTCTTGTTGGAATTGTTTTATGAATCAAATATATGAGAGAATGATCCAACAAAAAATTTTATTTAAATATAAAAAAATATTGACCTCTTGATTCATGTAGTATTGGTATATGGAATAGAAAACAAAAACAAACAAATTTATGAAAACTAATATAAAAATTTAAAAAGTGGTGGTGCTACGTGGAATAATGTTATGAGTGATAGCTTCCTATATAAGACACCACACCCACTGGGGTTTAGCAGCACACTCACCCACTCCCTAGTTGTGCCATTCCTTGATTAATTTCATGATGTACAATGGAAGAGTTTATATGGTCTTTATATTTATGATGTACATCCTCGCTAAAACACCCCATTCAGACCTATCTTTCTAAAGCATTCACCACTTCCTCTCTATTTGAGGATCCACAGTTTGCTATTTTACCGTAGAACTACAATTAAGGGATCCAAAATTGGAGATAATTTACAATTTCTATTTTCATTCACCCACAATAGTACTTGGACCATGAACTTCTAAAATTTCTAAAGTTTCTCATGCATCTCTTGGATAATCATCTGAATTTATAAGTACTATGTTTGTCGTCCAATGTTTTAAATGTATAAATTATTGTTATTTTTATTGTTTTACTACCACATCTCTATAGTTTATCCCCTCCCCAATAGTGAATGCTAAAATGTGGAATGAGTATTAACTATATTCTTTTTTTTTGTGATTAAAAATATTATTATTTCTCGAATCACTATAACATTTGAAGTCTTAAACACTACAAGAGATGTTATGTTTAATTGAAAGAAATTGTTAAAAATCTAATCGATGATAAAATAAGTTAATTTTTTTATCTCTATGAACAAAACTGATAAAGTCCCACTTTATAATATTAAAATTAATTTGATGATCATTTCCCCATTTATCAGTACTAAATTAATGTGTTGATAATGGGGTCATTTATCAATGTTTTATTTTAGTGCTAATAATGGGGGCATTTATCATTGAATTATTTTATAATTGAATATGGTCACTTTTCAGTGATTTTATTTCACTAATAAAGGTGACCATTATTAGCGATTCTGTATGTTCGTATTAAGATAATGAAGTTACTAAAAAGTTTAAATAGACTGGCATCAGCCCTATAATTACAAAACCCAATAAGTAACTAAATATAGAGAAGTATAAATATAGTAAAAAAAATATTGAAATAAAAAATATAACATTTAAATATCATTTGAATAATAAATGTAAATAGAAATATTTATATTGATGTGTTGTATCAAATTAATAAAAACAAAACTACAACCGTTATAAAAAATATTAACTCTTATAGAAGGATTTCACCAATGATCCAACATTATACAAAAGGGTTACCCATAAATAAAATAAATTATTATTTTACTAATAGTAAATAAAAAATAAAAAAATTTAATTTTTTTAATATACATATGATAAATTATATTGTCAATTACTATATATATATATATATTAAAACATTTATCATTTAATCATGAATCATATTGATGTGTAGTAAATTCCTACACATCTCAAATGAATTATGGATCATTTTACTATATTTTTACAATAATAAAATCTTGTTTTCATGGTTTTATCTATGTGATACTTTCTTCTAAAAAAAATCAACTTTAATATTGAAAACACACAAATTAATTCATAACAACCACATCTTGCATTTTATTGAAAATTGGTCAATTAATACAAATCATAGTGGAATAATTTATAATATTCCTAATGTTTGAAAATAGTATTATCTTCTATGATTTGTGTTGAATATATGACCCACTATTTAATAAAAAATCATATTTCTATTGAAAACATACAAATTGAGTCATACAAACCACTTCATGTGATGGATTTGTCTGTGATGTTTTACTAAATTTGAAAAATTATTTATGGATAATTTAATTAGTGCTTGAAAAAAATTGATCTAGTTTATTCATTCATCCCATTATGAACATTTCTAATTGAAATTATAGTTTTATTTTAAAAAAATGTACACCATGTTATGTTGAAAACATCATGAATCACATTGGAATGATCGAAATTCATATAAATTAAACAAAATTATTGATAATTTTCATAAAATTTGAAAAAACTATGAGCTAATTTTCATAGATTTTCTATTGTAATGTATGTTTTAAAATAAACTAAATAATATATATATAGACCATGAAACTTGTTTCATACAAAACAGATCATGTGTCATATTGATGTTTTGTAAAACCCTTCATGTACAACATGAATTATGATGCATTTGACTAAATTTTGAATACAATATGAGCTCATTTTTAATATTATGAATGTGAGGTGGAATTTAAACTAAAATGAAACTTTTATATAAAATAAAAAAACATCTTGTTATAGAATAAACATCAGGCATCATATTGATCAATGTTTAATTCGTACAAAGGAAAAGTGAATTATGGATGGTTTTCTTAAATTTGGTAGAAAATATGAACTTTTTTTCATGGCTGTTTCATTTTGATGATTGTTATAATCTAAAATGGAACATTTAAATTAATAAAACAATTCGATTCATAACAACCGCATCGTGTGTTTTATTGATGCATGGATTATTACGACATGTCGAAAATAAATTATGGATCATTTTCATAATCTTTGAATATAATCTGGGATTGTTTTTGTGGTTTTTTCTTTTGGATGTGCATATCAAACAATATCATCTACTTTATATTAAAAACATGCACATCATATCATACTAACTACATAGTGTTCTATAATGACACCTAATCAATTAAAATATGGAAAAATTGATTTATCATCCACTTTCTCAATGATTGATAATAATCACTTATATTTATCTTGGGTTTTACTAAGTGATTCTTATTTTATACTAAAATGGGACATCTATGCTGAAAAAATCAACTTAAATTAATACCAACCACATCATCTTTGAGATTGAAATATTGTCTGTTCCTACATGTTAGAAATTAATTATTTATCACTTTATTTTTTTTTAAAAATATCAGTTTTTTTTAATTTTGTCTATGTTACACATTTTAATCTGAAATGTCAATTTTATCTTGATAAAATGTTCTTCAAGACATATGGTAAACATCATGCGCCAGTTTCATTTGAGGATTATTCCTGTATATCAAAAAAAATATGGATGTTTTTCAAATGTTTGAAAATAATTCATGCCAGTTTTCATTATTTTGGATATTTGATTTATGTTTTAAACTAAAATAGTACATCTATATTTAATAAAATAAAATTATTTCACACAAGACACATCTTTTTCTGGAATAATGGGGGGAAAATTAATAAATCCTCAAAATGACTTATGGATTATTTTACTAATGTATCAAAACAATATTATTATATCTTCTTTGATTATTTGTATCTATTGTGTCTTTCTTCACTAAAATGTTAATTTTAAATTGAAAGACAACATTTAATGTTATATTGGTCAAACCATGTATCAAATTTATATACAATCAACTCGTACACCTCAAAAACTTGTATCAATTTTCAAATTTTTTAAAACAACATGAGATTATTTTCATGGTTTTGGAAATGTGAAATGTGTTTTAAATAGTGATAAAAATACCTCAAGATAGTATAAAGTAACAAAATGAAACAAATGACAGGGTATAAAACCATAACCATTGAGGGAACCAAAAAAAATTATGGCTCATAGAGAACTGATGAATCTAAACCAAAACATCCCAATCCCCATATGAAAGACTCTATATCAGGCCTAAATTGATTCTATTCTAATATATTTGGGAGAAAATATTTAGATTGATATGAACAAACCCACAGTAGTGATCCGCGATCATAGAGAGATAGAAATACCCTAATTAGATGGATAAAAAGAGAAAGGAAGAGTGTAGTGAAGGAAATCTGAAGAGGGAAATCCTAGAGAAATACAAGGTCCCTAAATCTTAGAAACACATATGAAAATTTGAATCAATAGATAAAGGTGAATCCATGAAACTAAAAAAATTGGTAGGGAACCAAATGGAGAAAAAGTCATCATTTTAAGCTAGATTAGGACATAACATCTCTAGGGGAAGAAACCATAATTTAAGGATATGTGTGGAAAACAAAAAAAATTTAAATGTAGGATGTAGTCATATATTATATAGCTGATTCCATGTATATTGTGGATTATAAGAATTCTAAAGAAGTGGTATTGATGTAAAACATTGTCCAAGATAATGATGTGGTACCTAGAAATAAATATCCCATCACACTCTATTGTGATAATAATTTAGTGGTGGATCCACTAAAAGAGCCAAGGACATATCCATAAATGAAACATATTATTTGGAAGTATCACATCTTGATTGTTTTTTCTAAGAAAGGTTATATTTCAGTGACATGTATTTCTATTCAATTCATTATGGTAGACCCCATGAATATTTTCTTAACACAGTAGAAATAAGATTATTATGTGACATATATTGAAAAAAAAAATTAAAGTAAGTTGGATCTAGTCGATGTGGGGTTTTTTTGTAGTTAGTATCCTATAAACAATGATTTGTACTTTGATTAAATGTATATTTTTATGTATTGATTATTAATTAACCATATTATTACTTTTGGGTTTATGTTCAACTTATATTAAATTTAATAATTCCAAAATTTATTTTTCACATTGATACCTTCATAGAAGTTACCTACTATGATGAAAAACATGGATCCCTATGAAAATATTCTTAATATTGTTATATGATTAGAGGTCATACTTTGATGAGAAATATAGTTTTTAGACTGTCATGTATGGGTACTCATAAGTGGATGAAGCTTCTTCACATGAGGTTCTCACATGGTAAACTCCATGTAAAGAGATTATGAAAACACAGCTACCACAAAGAATTCCCCTTGTTTTACTGTCCTCGGTTATTCCTATTAGTGATAATGTGTAATGGTACATATAATTTATTATTATAATTAATTCATTTCCTGACTCAAGAAGGTATATTTTCTAATGAAAACCATGATGACATATGTTCATAGTGATGTAAAGTACATTGGTTGAATCGTGATAGATATATAATTAATGGACCTATAATGGAAGGATTAGTAAATTCTGTCATCATAGAAGATGATATCTCAAATAATTTATTTCTATATAAAAATATCCCCATGTATCGTGGTTATAGTGTGATGACATTTTTATTCCAGATAGCCAATGAAAGGCATATCAAGAATATAGTCTAGAGACTTGGATGTGCAATATGCCTAAAAAGATGTTTTAATATTTTGATTATATTACATTGTTATATTTTTATATGGTAATAATCATTGTAAAATTAAATTCATTTTATATGGTGCCTTGACCAATTACTATATAAAAATCATGGACTTTAAGCAATCCGACCTAATTCCAATGAGCAATATTCCTACAGGGTCACAGAAAATGTTTTTTTCATTGATATCTATTATTTTTTATTTGATTTTAATTAATGGAATGAATATTATTTTCAAGACTAAAGAATTATTTTTACTCTTGTTTTATTGATGGAATAAATTAAATAAATATTTATTCACTAGATTATGAATAAAATATATTAATCTATTTTAATTATAATTTAACAAATATTTATTTTCTATTTTATGAATAAAATACATATTTATGTAAATAAAATATTTTAGTTGGGTATTTTATAAATTATAGTGTATTTTTAATGGACCAAGACTATGTATGGTAAAAAAATATTATCTAATAATTAAATTAAATAGTAATTGTTTTTCTCCAAGTTGGGAAGTGAAAAAAATATTATTATTATTTTATTATGTTTCATAGGGATTATTACTGGTTATTATGTTATTTAAAATCTGGCATGTTTTAAAAATTTATTTTATCACAAAACCTAGATCTATAAATTTACTATCATGTCCATTTTGTTGAGTATTGATTAGTACAATCAAAATGGATAATTTCTACACTTAAGAAATTTTCTCTAGACTCATTATCCCTCTATCTCAATAATGACTATACTAAAATTCAATTATTAATGAAAAATGAATGAGAGATCAGTAGTAAACAATGCAACACATTCTATTCCCTAGGATTACACCAGTAGATCAAGTGGCATTTATTGGAGATCAAAGGAGCACATTTAGATTACCACTAAAAGCATTTGATCATTGGATCCTCACAGTGTAATGAAGAATATATAGAAGTATATTTTTAGAAAATCATCACTAATCAATTAGGAAATTGAATAATTATTGGTATTAATTTTATAAATATTAAATAATTTTATATATGTTTGACATACAAGATCCTTGCTCATGGGTTTAGGAAACTTCAATTAAATGAATTTTTAATTTATCTCCCATTACCACATATATCCAGTGCACCCAGAACAAAAAAAATATGTGTCCATAACAGAGACTCCAACACAATAAAACATCATATATTAATTTATAATCACCATACCATCAACATTTGAAATAGAATCTATAAATATTTCTTCTTCATATTAAATGTAGTACATAATTTCACAATTAAATGATGTATAATAATGAACATGTAATTTCAATATATGTAGAAATTGATCCAGTGGGGTCAATGTATTATCAATTATTGTTTTGAATTATATGTTGATTTACAGGATTTTCTTGATCTGAACATCTGTTTCCCCTTATTATTTTCTATCATTAATATCAGAACTCATTTTAGACATTTTTCCATAATTTAAAAATGTTTAACCTTAACGAAAAAAGTAATTATAGAATAATACATTTTCATATATATAATTATTTATGAATAAGATATTAATTTTACGTAAAATAGTACACTTTTTCGATAGGGTAATCAATAACCAATTATGAGTTTCATTGAAATCTTATGTGTCACGAATCTTTGAGTTTTTCCGAAAAATAATATAATAAAAATAATATTTTAAACGGCAGGTAACACATAGTTATTATGATGCAAGGAATAAAAATAACTATCTGAATTAAGATTAAACAAGTTTTATAATGTCTTTAAATTTATCGAATAAAGTTTAGAGGCTTAAAATAAGAATGAATATGATTTTCTGCATGAAATATTCTAATATTATTTAAAAGGTCGATTTACCACATTTGAATGGTGAAATTTTTTTCATCTAGTTTTATGTCACATTTATATGTTCTATCGGAAAAAATAAAGATATTATTTAGAAAAGTTACATAATTATTTATCTTTGGTATGATTTTGGTATTTTTCAGATAAAGTTCATTTTTAATGAATAATGAAAAATTCTGCATTTTATGTCTAAACTATCATTTTAATTAAATTATTTATATGATTATATTGTTCTTATAAATTTTTTTATTTTTTAAATAAATTATATTTTTATCATATAATCTAATTTTGGTCATTGGAGGTAATTTCACTTTAAAATTTTACATAAACACATGGCAATCTCTTGATATTTTTATTTCTTATAAACGCGCTTTATGGTTTCGACAACTGAAATTAATTTTAAATTAATTTCTGAAAATTCTTTATTTTGAATTTAGAAAAATAGATTCCATATTTATAATTATGATTTCCAATTTTATTAAATAGTTACCATTTTTAGGAAGTATGAATAGTAATATCAGAAAATATTTTATTTTCCATTGCTAAAGGGTAAATATGGTAAATAAGGGTAAAATTAATATTATAATAATAATAAATTACCATAAAATATGTAAAAAGTAGATTATATGAGATATTTATGACTATGGTCATCTTTAGGTTGATTTTAGGACCCCATGTAGCCACTTGTGTGTGAAAATGACTTTTAATTACATTTAATTTAATGTTTAGGAATATATATCCAAAACATGTATGTTTTACTACACAATTGTTATATGTGGTAATATAAGTGTTCACTTCAACTATTAATAGTAATTATAATGTTAAAATGTTTTCCTACAATATTGTATTTTATCTATTATTTTTACACATCAAATAAATAAATTTATTAATGAAACAATGGTGATGTAGTGATTACCATCTTAATGAAAGATTTAAATAATTGAGAATATAAATATTAAAATAAATTACTTTTTAAACTTTTTATTCAATTTAGAAATTTATGGGATGATTATGACTTGTTATCTTTTAATTAAAGAAGAGTTTTTTGAAATAATCATGTTTTTTTGGATTTTTAACATGTCATGATATGAATAATATTAAAATTTTCATAAATGAGTTTTTAAATCAATTAATATTTTATTAAATGATATAAAATTCCAAAAATATAATATTCGACCAAATGACATATATTATGTTATAAATCAAAGAAATGATCCATTTTTTGGGTCTCTTTAAATTTTATATTAATAATTGTGACCAAATAATATGAATATACATTTATACATGGTAAAAGATAATGTAGTTTACTAAGGGTTAAAGCAAAACGATAAGGTTAATTTTAAAAAAATAAACTTGTCTATAATATATTTTATGAATGTTTTAGACCCATAATCACATTATATTATAAATATATCTCTTTTCATTTTTTAGAATTAGAAAATAAATTATTAATAATATAATATTTTCTAACATTCTGAAAGTGCCCACATCCTTCTTACAAAAGGACACCACCTATAACAACTACTCAAACATTTCAAGCCCCCCTAGATCATCTAAAAAATTTCAAAATAAGCTTTCAACATTTTTATATTACTCCTAGAAGCCTTACATTGTACTAATGTAAATTAAATAATCCTTTTTAACTTAAATCAAAAGGAGTTACCTGATTTGAGGTAATGTCTTATCTCAAGATTCTTTCATTTATATCCCTTCTCCGCCACCCTAAACTCTCATTACTAAATAATTTAATATAAAATTAATTAGTTTCAATATATTAGGTAGTTTTTAGGAGATTTATTTGTACTACACAAAAACACATATTTGTCTAATGGGCATATAACTTATAGTTTCTGTGGAAGGTAAACTACGGCTCACAAATTGATGATTGTTCAATCATCACCTACCACCTCTTATGAGGGACATTAAGAAGGAATTTTAATTATATATTATATTAATTATATTTATATTTTCTCAATGATTCTATAATTCTCATTTATAACATATCTTAATTCTTTTTCATGATTATAAATATAATAATATCATTTGAGAAAGTTCAGAATACCGCCCCCTCAAAAAGATACGGATCCTTCATGACATACATGAAATGTAGAAAAAGATGGAGTAGATGAAAATATATATGATATTATACTGTAATTATAATATACTTATGTATCATTTAGTTTTCATTTCATTAAATATGAAAAATAAATGAATGTAGTGTTCATGAGTACATACGACATACCATCTCCATAAACGGTGCATTTCATTTCTTATATCCAAATGATATAGACTATTTTAAATACATTTATATGAGATATATATGATATATATGCTATATAAATCATAAATTTCATTATTTACATAATTTAATTTATACCACTTGGATAATTTGTAATTATAACATGTTCATTTTTGACTCATGTTCCGAACATCGGCAAAATGTCTGATATAAAATCAAATATTAACTAATTGTAATAGAATGTTAATTAGTGATATTAAAGGAATAATAACTTTAAATGTTTTTGAATAATGTATAAATTAACTTATGTTTATTTTTCAGAAAGAACAAAGAACATACAGACAACTCAGACATGAGGTAAGGGACTTTGTCTCAATCTTCTTCCATTGAGGGATATTCTGATAATATACAACTAATTATATTATACGGTGTATAAAAAAACCCCTGATAATTTTAAATTCATTAAATTGATTCTATTTTCTGTTATAATTTTACAAAATGACCAATGGAATAGTTTTTAACATATGTGGTGGTAATTACCTCTCCATCACTGTAATCTTTATTTGACCTCCTCTATAAGAATTAATGTTGTTTAAAAAAATGAAATAACTTATTTTTTGTAGTGTTTTTATATTTATAATAGTTTTTCAATTAGATTTTTTATTTCAATGTCATGAAATTTTCTATTGTGATTGTGAATGAAATTTTATTAATGGAATGTTGATATTCGCAATATTTTGTTTGTTATAATTATATAATGGTACTCGGATGTTTGATGGGTGGTTACCTGATAAACCAATGATGGATGGTTACGTGATAAACCAAATAATGGTTCATTATCTAATAAACCAAGGGCGGCTGGTTACGTTATAACCTCCAAAGAATTGGGTATGGAATTCATATGTATGCCAATTCCATTTGGTGATATGTCTGGATGTTGACAATATGGTTATTCCATTTAAGTATGTTTATGTATTAAGTTATCATTATATGTTATATGTTGAATTTTAGGGGATTTTTTGAAATATCCTGGTTACAAAAATGGTATGAAATGATCTTATATTCATTGAAGTGTTTTTACTACTTCTTAATGTTGAAAAGTATTAAATTATAATGAAGTATTCATGGTTTTCTTGTTATTTGAGGAATAACAGTTTTCTTTCTGTCTGTATCCCTTATTATGATTTTTATACTCATCCCAAGTTTTGAAATGTTTTTCATATGAAATAAAGAATAATAGATTCAGTGATTGGATCAATGAAAAGTTATGTCGTTAAAACATGAAACAATGTCTTGTTTTGTAAAGAGTTTTTTATTAATGAAAAAATGGATAGAGAGTTGAAGTTTCTACATGTAATATTCAAGATGTTATGCATAAGTTATGAACAAATTCACTAAATCAATAAACATGAATATATTATCAATTTGAATTATTAACATTATTCAATATTATGTAATGTTTATGGAACATGCTTAATAGTTGGTATCATAGGTTGATTTAGATAACCTTAGAGGATATGGTGTTATTTAAAAATAAAAAACATAACCATAATGATTAGTAAATTAGAAATAATCACATTTATTTTAGGGAAATATAATGGTTTTAAGATACACGAATAAGTATATAATAGTGTTTACCCTCCTCATAAGAGATTATATAATAATTTCACTAATATACTCACATTAACCTTTTTTGTTTTAGTAAATGGATTTATCTAGAAAGAACCAAAGTAAAAATGGTTATGAAGTAAAAAATTATGGTTTTATGAATGTACAACTGAATGATAAGAAATATACAATGATAACTATTGTGGTTCTTCTTGAACAACTATCTAGAGTCATGATTGAACACCAAATCCTTTATGATTTTTCTAAAGCATCATATTTTCAAGAAACAAATCCTAATGGTGGTTCATGTAATAATCACAAAACTATGTATATTAAAAAAATTATGTGTCAAGGATGCGAAAGGAAATACCAATGAAAATTCTTGAAAAGGACCGGAATATGTTTTAGTTGTGGTAAGGAATTTCATAAACCAATAGCCTACCCAGGAATTAGGAACCATCTAGTTGACTCCCGGAAAGGGAAAGACGTTCTTTCCGAATGATCAAATGATTATTATAAATGTGGTGTTAATGGTCATTATATAAATAGATTTCCTTTGAATACAGTTTGGGAGTGGGATCAGTAGGATCATACAAATGTATTCTTAATATTTCTTAATGCCATTCAAATTGTAGTTGAGGAAACTAAAATTGCCCTTTGAAAGGTATGTATTAATTTTTTGCTCATGTTTTTACATTACTGAAATCATAGTACATTATGAATCAATAATTTTTTAGTAAAATAGTATAAATTAATAAGATAGGAAAACATGGTTAAAAGATTATGAAGAGTTTTAGATGATTAAGATGTCTGCATTTTAGGAATTGAAGAGTTATGTTGGATCAATGGATGATGATATGTTTAAATGTATTAATGATAGGATTAATTTGGAAGTATTTTTTTAGAATGTGTAACCCTGATGTTTGATATGTGAAAATATTATTCAAGGATGAATTATCTTCTCTATTTTGTATATGCTCATAAAGAACCATTTGGGTTTATATGATCCTTGATTTTGAAGCAATTACAGGTAATTTCATTTTGGACAGAAAATGCAAGGTATGAGATACCATTTTTTGTTAAAATATAAAATGGTTATTATTGTAGAATTCATATCATATTTTGGAATTCTATAAAATTATATTTTATTTGTAAAAGGACAACACGAACATCATGTGATAACCCATAATGTCAGACAAAGCCGCGAGAATCAAACCCACCACCCAATTGTGATTGGAAATTATTGAATATGACCAGATTATGTAATGTAACATTTTTTGTATGAATTATTATTTTTTTGTTAAATAATATTATGGATCTAGAATAAGTTGTTTTTGGGAAATAATGGTTTATCAAATATATATCCATATTATAGGAAAATTATTTGGTTATTAAGTGATAAAAGTTTTTTTCGAAGACATTCTCTCATTTGGGAACACAATATGCTTAATTAAAATAGAATACTATGAGAATTAATTTGAGGAGTACTGGTTGAAATTTAATTTTATAAGAATCTATGTTTTCATTGTGGAAATATTTTGTTTTTGGTTATTTATGGAAATTATTATCCTATCTTAGAGAATATGTGATTAGGTTAATTACACTTCCGTACGATACATTAAGAGTAGTTAATATTATTTGGAGATAAATGTTAACATCATATGTGGAATACTAAGTGATTAATTACTTATAAGTTATGGGTTTGAATCTTATTTATGATTAATTTGAATGATTTTAAGGACAATTTTATATTTAATGGTCTTTGTTGAACATTGGGTATCATTTTTTTAATTTTGGATATTAAGATTTTTATTTATTTTTATAAAATATTATCCTTTTTGGGGATTATCTCCTCTCATACTAACCAGTTTGGGTTTTGTTAATGTCTAATGACAATGGAAATAAATAGTTCAATTTTTGTATTATTGTATTCTCAAAAATATTATTCTATCCCTTTTGATGTGATTATGTTATCTTGAATACTCATCATTTAGAGAAATGATGAATTTGTGGTTGAAATGTGATTAATGAATGATATAGTACATTTCAAGTAAGTATATTTTTCTATGATGTAAGTATAGTTAGTATAATATTTCATAAACACTATGAAAATTATCTTGAAACAAAAATGTTATATGCTTTCATTTATCATCAGACTTTTTCCCAACCACAAATTTATTATATTGTGGTGGTTAACATTTTGTGATCAAGATCTCTATCACTTTCTATTAATCTATAAGAGTTAGTTTCTCCTCCATATACATGTTTTTTATACATATAATCCTAGTATGTGTTATCTTAGGTGACCCTTTAACTTCTATTTATTTCATTTAAAGTGATAGTTTTGTTGAATTTTTCTCTGATGTGGGTTATTCAATGAAATTTACATACCAAATTTTAAAATTGTGAGGATGCAATTTCTAAATGGTGGGAAGGATGTAACGAACCAGACATTTATTGAATAATTATTTTTCATATATATAAATATTTATGAATATGATATTAATTTTATGTTAAATACGCCACTTTATTCGATAGTGTACTCAACATGCAACAACTAGTTTCTTTGAAATCTGATGTTGCACACCTCATTGAGTTATACCGAAAACAATAAAATAAAATTATTACTTTAAATGGTAGTGAACGCATATATGTTGTGATTTGAGGAATGAACATGACTAACTAAATTATTATTAAACATGTTTTTTAAATTTCTTTGCATTTATCCAATAAATTTTAGTTGATTTAAATAATAATTAATTCGATTTGAAGCTTGAAATACTCTAATATTGTTTTATATGATGATTTATAAAAATTTAATGTAAAACCCTATTTAAATATAGTATTTTTCACTTTTATATATTCCATTTGATAAGATAAACCTCTTATTTAGAATTGGTACATCAATATATACTTTGGGTAAATTTTTGGTACTATTCTGATAAATATCCATTTTTAACGAATAGTGAAAATAATACAATTTATGTCAAAATGGTCTTTTCATAAAATATATTTAGAATATTATATTGTCTATTTAAATGGTTTTAATTTGAAATTAGATTATATTTTTATAATTTAATCCAAATTTAGAAATTGGAAATGATTTCACTTTAAAATTGGACATAAACACATGTGAGTATTATGTTGATTTTATATCTTAAAAACATGTATTTTTGGTTTTGACGACGGGGATTAATTTTAAATTTTTTTATAAAAATTTTTTTCTTTGAATTTGTAAAAATGGATTCCATTTTTTGATTTAGGAGGTCCAAATTGTGAAAATAGTTCCTTTTTATTAAAATATAATTTGAATAGTAACTTCAAAAAATATTTTATTTACCCAGGCTAACTGGTAAATATGTTAAATAAGGGTAAAAATTAATATTATATTAATATTGAATTACCCTAAATCAATGTAATAACAATATTTAATTAGATATTTCACCCTATGGGAATCCTTTGGTCGATTTTAGGACCCCATGTAGCCACTTGTGTGTGAAAATGACATTTAATTATTTTTAATTTAAATTTAACAAAAATATAACATAAACATGTACCTTTTATTAAAAAAATTTATATGAGGTTATATATTTGATATTTTCAACTATAAAAAGTTATTAGAAATCTAAAAATATTTCATAGATTATTTTATTTTATTTTTAATTTTTATACATTATATAAATAAATTTATTTATGACACAATGGTGGGGTAGTGATTACCTTATTATGGAATGATTTAAATAAATAAGATTATAAATATTAAAATAAATTTTTTAAAACATAATATACCATATACTAATTTTAGTGATGTTTATAACTTTTGTGATATATATTAATTATTGTTTTTTGAAATAATCTGGTTTTTATTGGTTTTGAAAAGCTCATTATATGAATAGTATACACATTGACATAAATGAGTTTTTAAATAAATTAATATTTTGTTAAATGAGATTATATTTTTAAAAATCATTTATTTTTCCAAATGAAATATATGATGTCATAAATTTTGTTAATGATACTCTTAAGGGTCTTCTATCATTTAATAGTATCTTTGGTAACCATATACTATGAATATACAAAAAGAAATGGTAAAAGTTATGTTCGTTTTATAAGGTTTAAAGATAAAAGATAAGGATAATTTTATGACGTAAACATTTCTAAAATATGTTTTATGAGAATATTTTGACCCATCCTCATAATATTATCTAAATATGTCACAATTTTGTCCCTATAATTCTAAAATCAATTAATAATAAAATAATATTTTAAAAGTTTCTAAAAGTCACCCTCCTCCCTCTTTAAAAGGACACCACCTCTAGCCCTTACTAAAACCTCTCAAGCCCCCTTAGATCATCCAAAATCTTCCAAAATAAGCTCCCAAAAACCATATATTGCTTTTATAATCCTTATTTCAGGTAGAAATAAATTAAATAATTCTTTTAGCTTAAATCATAAGATTTACCAGATTTGAGGTATTGTCTTCCCTCAACATTCATTCAATTATTTTCTTTATCCATCCCCTTAAACTAACTTTATTAAATGATTTTTAAAAAAAACATTGTCTTAAATATAATATTTTTGTGTTATGTTATGTATTCTAAGTACACTTATTCACACAACTGACTAGTGGCTATGTAATATACCGTTTCTGTGGATGGAGAAAAAATGCCTCATTAAACAATGATAGTTCAATATTCTATTACCACCTATTATGTTGGAAATTATAGTGGAACTGTAATTATATATTATATATATGATATTTATTTTATCTATATTCTTCTATAATTATTATTTGTAACACACCTTTAAGAGTTTCATGTTGTATGAATACGATAACTTCATTTGAGGAAATGGAGACTACCCCCCACTCAAAGTGATATGACTCGCTAATAAAAAACATGGACCATATAATGTATGGAGTTAATGAACATATATAAGATATTATATTGTAATTATAATATACCTATGTATCAATTTGTTTTCATTCCATTAAATATGAGAAATAGATGAAATTAGCATTAACGCATACGTACAGCTTACTATCTCTATCAACTGTGTATATCATTTCTTATCTAAAAATGGAATAGAATATTCAAAATATATATATAATAAATACGTATTCTATATATGATATCTAAACCATTAATATATTTTTGTAGATAATGTATTTTTTTCATATTGAGAAATTTGTAATTATAAAAAGACTATTTTTTACTCATGTTTCGATTATCAGAAAATTGTCTAATATAAACTAAAATAATTAGGTAATTGTTATAGAAAGGTAATATGTGATATTAGTGGAATAATAATATTGAAAAAATTTCTAATAATGTAGAAACTAACTTATTTTTATTTTTTAGGAAGAACAATGAACAGATGAGACAAGTCAGACACGAGGTAAGAGACTTCATCTCAATCTTCATTTATTGAGGCATACTATGAAAATATACACCTCCATATTTTATACAGTGTATAATAAAACCCTTTGACATTAAATTTCATTCAAATGGAATCTATTTTCTATGAGTTTTTTACTGAACAACAAAAGGAATGTTTTTAACATATGCTGCGATAATGACCTCTTCACTACCGTAGTCATTATTTGGATCCTCTATAAGAATTATTGTTTTCGAAAAGGAACAAAATCCCTTATTTCATATTGAGAATGTTTTTTGAAATATATTATTTATTTATATATCTTGAAATTATTTTCTATGATTTCAAATTTAATTATATTACTGAAATGTTGATATTTTCAATATTTTATGTGTTAGAATTAAATATTTTCACTTAGACATTTGACGGGTGGTTACATGATAAACAAATGATGTGTGATCCCATGGTAATCCAAATATGGTTGGTTACATTATAACCTCTAATGCATTTGGTATTGAAGTAAACCGTATATCTATTCCATTTA
The DNA here is from genome assembly GCA_963277665.1 of Viscum album. Classification (NCBI taxonomy): domain Eukaryota; kingdom Viridiplantae; phylum Streptophyta; class Magnoliopsida; order Santalales; family Viscaceae; genus Viscum; species Viscum album. The sequence goes on along the minus strand of OY728158.1, from coordinate 367,569,826 downwards.
TTAATATGTTTGGAAGTCAACCGTATAGTTATTCCATTTAAGTATTCTAATGTACCAAGTTAACTTTAAATGTTATATGTTGCATTTTAGAAGATTTTTTAAATTTTTTTCTTACCAAAAGGGTAGTAAATGAGCTTATATTTAGTGATGTGATTTTAGTGCTTCTTAAAGGTTAAAATTATTACACTATAATAAAGTTTTCGTGGTTTTCTGGTTATTTAAGGACTAACCGTTTAATTTCATTATGTGTCCCGTAATAAGATTTTTATGATCATGCCATGTTTATAAATTAATTTCATAGGACATAAAGATGAATATAGTCAAGGATAGGATCAAGGAAATGATATGATTTTAAAACATGAAATGATGTAATGTGTTGTTTTAATGAGTTTTTGTTTTTTGAAAATGTGGATAGCGAGTTGAAGTGCCTACCAATAATATTAAAGATCTTATGTATATGTTATGCCCTAATTATGTAAATTTATAAACCTACAAATATCCTCAATGTGAATTATTAACTTAAGTCAAGATTCAATATTATATAATTATTATTTTTGGGGCCTTGTATTAACATTTAATGAATATTATTTATGACATTAATCATGTATCGTTATAATATTTCATGTACATGCTATGGAAATCCCAACGATATTATCAAATATTTTATCATCTATATCCTCAAGTGGAAATGTAATCTCAATGCTCAGTTCATGTAATACTTAAATCCACACTTTCATGTGATTATTTGAGAGTTTTAATTCTATTTTATATATCATGGGATACATTAAACCATACACCAATAAAAAAGGTTATTTGTGGGTGTTAATAGATATAGATCTCTTAAATTTTTTCCGTATATAATTTTTGTAATATAATGTCATCACATGTTGTTTGACACACATTTAGGATAAATAGGAATGAAAAATAAATTATCTATTTTTGGGATTGAATTTGACGGGAATGGATACCTTTAATTATAGTGGGGTCATATAGTTATCCATGAAATGACCGTTGTAATACTATTTTTTTTTTATCTTTGACACTTTTTCATATACTAGTTTATAAAACAAAACTAAAATATAATATATTTTAAAGTATCAATATGTTCCTTCATTCCTTTAATCATATCATGTGTATCTCTTTAATGTTTTATATTCTCGAAATATATTAGAGGGGGCACTCAAAAAACAAAACTGTTTATGTGTCTATATTTATCTAGCTGATTTAATGATTTTGAAAGAGGTTTTTCATTAGGTATAATAAATTTCAACTGTTGTTTAAAAATCATATAAAAACCATATGATCATAAATGTATATTTTTATTTTGTACTATTATAAATCACAAAATTACTATTAATGCATACTGACACACGACTATCATTCTTCTTGTCTCTTTTAATCTTCAATTATTCCCTCAATTTATACAATCCCCCTTCCATTATAAAAAATGTGGGATATAAGTATTTTCATAGTAATATTCATCCATCATTATATAAATATGTAGACAATGATTTTTATATCACAGAATTGTTTTTATACAATTTAAAATAAATACCTTTTTATTTTAGATTATATTGTACCCCATGTTTATTTTATGGTACGATAATAATTGTTTTTATGATTATTAATTGTTTTCAGAAATACCGTGTTGTTTATTAAATTGTCATTTTTATTCAAAATAGTTAAAGTAAATATTTTCAAATTAAATAATATTGATTAAAATATGAAAAAAATGATTCCTCTTCAAGGTGACAAAGGATTGATTTCAATGTTTCATGGTTTATAATGGGTGCATACATATCTAGATGGTGAGGTTCACTTTCCCCTGAACAACTATATGATTATGTTTTGTTAGATATTTTAAAATGGCAATATAACATTTTTTAGTGAATATTATGAAAAATATCTTATCAAAATCATCTAAAATAAATGAAATTTATAAGGGATAATGAAAATTAAATCTCTTTTAATTATACAAATATTATTTTGTGAAATATATAAATTATATCATATAATTTCCATAATATTATCCCACATGGTTATCTTCAATGAAATCCTGTAATTGTTCCACATATTTATGAAAATAAAAAAATACATTCTTATTGTAACCCAAAATTAACTGAAAGAAATTTAATATTGGTTTCAAAATTATAGACATGTAGATTCCATCAAACCGAAAAATTTAAACCATTTATTCTTACACTGATAACTTTTTTTACTCATTGATTCTATGTTTCTCTTGTTTTTTTCGATCACCATATTTTTATCCGCTAATGATTCTATAGTTTTAGCATTGACGGAGTTTTATTACTAAGGATTTCTACCATTAACATGTATAGAATTCATTGTCTATGTGGTTAGGTCAAAATTTAATATATATTATTTTAATTGTTTATGGAAAACCTAATATTGTAAGGAAAATCATCATTTACTAAAAGAAAATTACCATATTCACTGTAATGTCTTTCCATTATTTAATGATTAATGGGATTTGGATCATTTATTGAGTATTCAAATACCATCATCATGGTCACATTTAATATATATGACACACTCTATATTTTTACCTTCGATGATTTGATTATTATATCCCTATAATTGGGTAATCATAAATAAAATTTTAATTGAACCCTGCAGTTGTTTTAGTCTCCATAAAAAAATAACAATTATCATTTACTAGATATGGTATATTTAATAGTTTCACTTCATGTGAAGTCATTATGAATGTGTCATATTTATAACCTTCAACATTAAATTTTACCTTCACAAAGCTAAATTTTTGGTCTTTAACTATAGCTCTGTTTTCAACCCATTTTTGATTAACTATATTCACTTGAAATGTTTTATTATCTAACTCATATATTTGTTCAATTATGTTGAAGTATGAAATATTCACATAAACTAGATTTCAATCCTTGTAACTGAATACATTCCTCGCTTCCTCCATAACACTAACTCAACCATTTCACTTAATACTATGTTCATCATGTTCTATCACATAGAATTTAAAACCATTAATTACAAAACAAGTGTATTATATAACATTTAAATTTAGTCCCCTTGATATCTAATGTGGTTGTTCGACAATAAAAATAGTATTTGAAAATAACACCATATAAAAATGTTCTTTGAACTGTCATATAAACTATTGATTACATGTAACTGAAAATTATATATCATCCCTTGATGGATTCAAATGTCTATGAATTACTCTGTGGGATTTGTCATATAGAGGAAACTACAAACAATTATTTAAAATTTAATGGCGAGTATTCTAATTCTCTATAATGGTAACAATAACAACACCTCATCCAAAAAATTATTTTCACATAATGATTCCACTATGATGAGATTTAGGGAGACCAATACTATAAACATATGGGGGGTAGTCATTACACAACTCAGTAGTTTCATTAAAAATAAATCATTTTTCAATAAAACCTCTTAATAGACTTCAATTCATGATATAACCATTCAGAATAATCATATATCATATAGTAGGGGTACATCCATCAACAATTTTTATGGCCACTTAGTTGAATCTATCTATCCTAGGGAACCATCAGGTAGAAAATAATAAAAATAAATTATGTTTTGAATAATTACTCCACTTATCATAATATGATAAAAATTTCGTGATTCATGAATGGAAACATTTTAGGGTCTATTAAATTAATGAATATATATTTTAAAAGGATGAAAATGCTGGTTAGTATATGTTATACATGATTATGAAGAATGAAATTCAATTCTATACGAATTAAATTTACATAAAAATGTGACTTTCATGTTATTTTAGTAACAGTAAAAAAAATTATTCTTTTAAAATATATTAATGATATTTTATAGATACACCTATGGAAATATTACACAATTATGGATGTTTCAAAATTTAAATTTTCATTTTTGAGATAGAGTGAAATCTTGTGGAAAAATATTAGTTTTCATTTTACCCTTCACTGGTGCAAAAAATAGCACTTATTTTCATGTTATTCATCTCAAACATTTCCTTAATTCCATATTTTTTTATATATAGTACATTTTGTAACATGATAATAAAAACATCACTTATATAATTTACTATATTCATATAAACCAAAAATTATTTTATGTAATACAATTTCAGTAGGATAATTCAAATAAAATTTCATATTTTTTCTAAACATATTTTGTATGGTTTTTAAAAAATAGAATTTAAAAATTTCTGAAATTATATTTTAAATTATTTATAAGCGGATCACTCGTTAATTAGGATTGTATTGTACATTTTTCTATACATTTTCATTAAGTGATGTCATCCAAGATCAGTATTTAAGTCTTTAGGGTAAAAGTTTACAATGTCATAAAATAAAGTCATCAAGGAATGTTTCAACATAACTGAGTGTGTTCCATACACACAAATGATACAATGAAACATTGCATTAATTCTGTAGACTAAAAAATTAACATAAGAAGGAAAGTAGTTTATCAACCTATAAAACATGGATCTCAATCTAAAATCTTTAATAATATGAGCTTAAAACAATGAAACACTTTTATCCCCCATCAATTTTAGACCATCCATAAATGAGTACGAATATATATCAATATCATTACCAAGACGTTTTTGTATATATATAAACAGTGACAACATAATGTATTTACGATGTATAAATGACCATAGTGGAATGTAATAAATTACCAACATATATATCACTATAATCTGAGTGCTAAATTGGAATCCAATATAACATATTCCATATTTAGATAATGCACGTTAATGGTTTCTTGGATGGTTTCCAAATCCTAGACAACCAAAATCAATTTTCTTTTAATAAGGAGAGTTCATTGGGTGTCATACTTTACCCTCTCCATTTCATATATCTGCATGCCATTAAAAACTCCTAATAGTTTCTTGACATCCATATACATGTTTGATCATTAGAATTATATGAAAGTACAATACACATTTTTAATATCATTATTTATTTTTCTTGTATCGATCCATGCAATAACTAGCATATGTTATGAGTTATACATGGTCCTTATAATAAAAATATACAATCATTAGGATATGAATGTATATTTTTAAATATTAGACCCATTGAAAATAGAATTTTTATATATCAATTGATTCTAAAAATGAAATAATTTTTTTCAAGTAACATGTCAATCAGAAGACCAAGTAAATTAGTAAAGTTTGTGTCACTCTTTATGCTTCCAAAATCCAAATTAAATAACATTAATACAACTAATAATGTTCTTTATTTAGTACAACTGGTCTAAAATGGTGGCTCTTCCTATAAATTGACCATCTGAAACATTATTTTATAATCATGAAGTTCAATTTAAATTGTCATTTTAATTTTTTCCTTACGATCGATGACATTATATACACTATCATTTATATCTACAAATCCACAAATCACAATATCATACCATTCAGTATGTACATTCTTTTTTATATTTTTTATAAAAATTTTATATATTAAATATTATTACTGAAAAATCAAATATTATTCATACTTTTCTCACTGAATTCATCTTGAATAACAACAACTTAAACATTGATAAATGATTTTAGAAGGGTTGAAGGCAAGCTCTGTTGGAATCTTGATAAAAAAAAATTCCATCCACATACTTATTTTTAGTCCGAATAGAATGCATCTTTTTTTGATTCATATATATCATATAATAAAAAATAATATTTATTTTAATAGAAAATAAATAAAATTACATATATTGTTAATAATAAAATAAAAAATTTATTGATACTTTTAAGAATGTTGATATTTTTTTAAAACAAATTATACTCACTTTGGATACTCAATGAAGAAATAAAACATTTTATAATTATAAAATGATATAATTCATTGAAATTGGAATATTAGACATTTTTTGAGAATATTTCACTTTGATAAACACAAATTAAAACATAAATTTTGATCGTTTGAAACAAATTTGTATGGTGTGTGTAGCATTAATATGAGAAGTTTATGATGGATGAAATTTTTTAAGCAATTCTGTGAATGGTAAAGATAAATTGTTTTATGGGGAACCCACATCAAATGATATCCACTATTATATGGTTCCACCCACTGGTAGATTGTAATCTACATTGTATAATAATTTTTATATTAGACTACTAATGTTTAATGAATCTCAACTTTCCAATGTTCTTGGTGATGATTCATAAAGATGTTAATTTTTCAAAAAATTGTAAAATAAAAAGACAGAAACAATGGTGATTGTATTGTATTATGTTACCTATTATAAGGAATACATATTATTACACTCTTAAAGAATCATTTATGCTACATGATGTAATTTTCCTTATATAATAAGAGACAAATTATGTGTTTAGATTGTTTGGTATTGTTGGAAATAATTTATGGAAGGTAATGTGTTATATTGATATTGTTATGAAGGGTAAAATTTTTCTTTAATATAATGAAGAAGGAAAAGATCAACAGTTTTCATAAAACAAATAATTAATGGTTGTTAGTTAGTGTGAAAATTTTTAACAATAATGGTGTTTGTTGTGAGAAACCATAAAACAATATATGTGTTAAAAAGTATTTTATATCTATATAATCAATTCAAGGTGACTATAATAATAAAAAACATTTTTGTTGTGTAAAATGAATTAAAATTACTTCTATAATCTAGATGGTGTCATCTTAATAAAGTATGAAAGACCTATGTTATCTACGAATCATTTATGCAATTCATTTGAGATGCATAATGCATGATAAAATTATAATTATTATCTATAATGTTTGTGGAGGACATCATCATTTTTAGATTGATCATATCATTATATTTAATGAATGTATGTGAAAATTATTTAGTGCTATAAAGCCACGATAAGTTATTTGTGGATTGTTTTAATTAATATACGATTATAAAAAACAAGATTAATTAAATGAATATTTGATTGAAAAAACAATATATACCTATTTGGAAAAAGAGAAGAAAAAAATCAAAAAATAATAAAATATATTTTGGTCGTATAAATACATATGTTATGGACACATTACTCACATAAAATCATTTTATAAAAAATATTCAATTATAGAATAACATGATCAGAAAATATTTTTTAGAATGTTTTTTCCTACAACTGTTGCACCACCATAAAGAATGTCTATATAGTCAAAAAAAGATTTTATGAAAGGATATTATTCGAAATTGAGAGACTAAAGTCATTTATGTAACAAATTGTGATTATGTTAATGAACTACTAATGTTGTATATGTTTGAATATCTCAAAATCATAGTAATTCCTTTATTTCACCTCATTAATATTTAGTTTACAGTATTTTCTAACAATTAACGATTTTTTCTCCTTTATGAATAATATTCATTATGCCAATAAATAAATCTGGATGTTGTGTCAATATAGTTGGTGTAGTTCCTAATCAGTCTAAAATAAATTATAAAATTAGTTCCTTCTTTTAGTTTTATCATGATTGTGAGTGGTGATATTTCAGTAGACCTTTAATTGTGTTTTTGTAATCATGTATGATTTAACATTATCAATTGTAACATTTTTTACATGGAGGTGGGTCCTTTTTTCACACCCATGTAAGGTTCTCCACAAGTAATTTTGTGTTTTATCATCCTAACATAAGACTATTTTTAGTTATATATTTTTTAATTTTTAATATTTTTATCCTTGGTTTTCATTTATATCAGTGTATATATATAAGTTAATAATATCACTAATATTATATATTATATATTATATATTATATATAATATATAATTAGTAATAATTCATATTTAATTATTAAAAATAATAAATAAATTAAAAATGAAATCAATAGTATTTCAGAATTAAAATTAATTCATTATAACATATTTAAAAAAATATTACTAATATATTTAATAATATCATTAATATGAATCCAATAATAATTGAGTTGGGTAACCTTTAAACAGGTACCCATTGTCAGTGTTATTTTTTATTGGTGAAGACATTTTTAGTTGATAGATTTATTTTTTGTTTATTTTGATTTTTAGGATACCTTACAATATTGATGGATTTTAAATTTCAATATGGGATATTTGAAATTTTATAATTCCTTATCTTTGACCACTAAAAAAACTTTATTTGGGAAATATTGGGATTTTTCTACATTAATAAATGTGAAACCTTTATCTGAAAAAACAACTCTTTTATGTTAGTGATGATAAATGTTTAGGCATATTTTCAAAGTCTCTCTAATAGTGATAGGGTGCTGATAGGGTTTATTAGGTTGAGGAACTCTTATTTTTTCCTAGTATAGGTTTTTTTGGAAATAGTACGACGTTTTGTCATCTTGTTCATCATCCACTATCAGTACTTCTTTTCCATGTTTCCACATCGGTTTCGATGAAAAAATCACTCTTTAACAACAAAATAGATGATGGTTATTTATTATTTCATAAGATATGAATTTAAATGGTGTGTATACCCATAGAAACCCGACCATTTGACCTGATTGTGCTAGAAATCAATCTAGCATCTGTTTCACACCTAGAAGAAGGTATGGACATAATGTAAATAGGATTGAACAACTTGATATTTGAATTATTCGATTATATATAAAGATAAGGAAAATATTCTACTTGAAAGACATTGGTTATTTTAAAATCGCCAAATTGTAATGGAGGACCTAAAAAATGAAGTCGACTTCAAGAGAATCACCTTAAAAAAACAGTCTTATGGGTCCTTATTAGAAACATCCCTATTAGTTGAAAATGTAAATAATCTTTTTAGAATACCAATATCCATGTAAAAAATTTAATTAATCGGAATAACTCATATCCAATACTATAGGGGCGATACATATGGTCCAAAGTAATCCTCTATGTCACAAAACCTCTTATGAGGGGTAAATTGTTTTTAATAGAGGATCATAGACTATGGATCACATTCCCATAGGAAAACATTATCTCATATTGTTTTTCTAGATAGATCAAACATATGAAAAATGACTGTGTCTTAATTGAATTAGTCACTGATAGTAACATTATCCTACAATGAATAACATGGATCCATTGTAATAAATAAATGATTCCATGTTTTAATGTAGTGTAAAGACAATTGGATATGGGAAATATTTTAAACGATGTCTGTTTGCAATCATTCTTGTTTCCATGGAATTACATGTTAAAGGTAACATCATCCTCTAGTATGTCCATTGTCCCTATGTTAGTAATTAATATATTTACATCATTCTAGAAGCATTTATAAAATCATATAGTGAGAATATTTCAAAGGCCATTAGTTTTTAATTAGCACAAAATAACCCCAAAATATTTCGTTTTGGGTACACTACTTGCTAATAAAGGTCAAAGCTACCATGATCACCCCAACATCCCTTTATCCAAATAGTAGACACTTTCCCAAAAATCCTAATGATACATCATAACAACATTGAAAAATCTCCATTAAGGACTAACACCCCTCTTACCTACTTCGCAAACAAAAAAATGTATCCACATGACCTCACCTAGATGAAAATCTATTCATCATGAACAATTAGACTCTGATAAAAATTTGCAATAATACTTACACATTTACAAGGATCTATACATAAAAATATTCCATTCAAATAGACAAAAAAATCTTTAACAATTGCTGGCCATGGAGGATGGAATTTATTGTTTAATATGAGATCAACCATCTGGCGCAAGAACCCAGATGATCCAATAGAACCCCTGAGACATTATTTTCAAATAAAAAAAATCCAATGAGATGGAAGATGATGGAGGAATTCTATTTTATCTAATACACATAATTAGATGTTTACTTGATCCAACGCCACCTATTATAATGAAGATATTGTTCTTGTGTTTTCATGGGCTCTTTAACTAAACGATATTTCTAATGCATCAGCACTGAAGTGGTAAAAGTGTCCCTAGAATGGGGTTTTTATCAAAATACTTGGTAATAAATAAGTACATGTATGTAATTTATTCCATGTACATTTTTCAAGGATATATATTAGTCTCATAGAAATACCACACTGAAATCAATTACCTCCTATAGAATGAGGTGAATATTAATATTACAAGCTTCACTCTGAAAAATATTGTTACCTCTATCCACTGGCCTAGCACAGCCACTGTGGATTTTTTTCCATTGGTGGCCCTAAAAAAGAAAATTTATATGTCCACTAATCCCTAATGGTAAATTGTGAGTGTTCTTTTGGCACATATTCTAACCTGTGGGGACTTCCATGAAATTATTCTTCACAATGAAAAGAGAGGGAGTTATTACAGATCCTATGCTTTTATGAGTTACTTATTAAAAGTGGTTTATGTCATTAGTCTATATGATATGGGACATGATGTTATCCATTTAACATGGGTCCATGGGTTCTCAATGAACACCCAAATATTATAGTGTTTGGTTATATTGTTTTATTAATATATTTTTATCACAATATACATTCTCTTCCATGTTTCTCATATTACCCAAGCAATGTGGACCACAGAACTATTATCCTCAACTATAATACTGACCATAGTGATATTAGAATAGGTAGGCCTTTTAGATTTGAAATCTACATGATTAGGTAAAGCAATTATGATGATATGATTAAATTAGGATGGAATATGGAGGGCCTTAGTGATTGAAATAAAATCCTCTAGGTATCTTTTAAACATAAGTAGTGGATTTGTAGTCAGTTTAACATACTTTATCATCAATTAATTACTAACGATAATAGGATAAATAATTTTTACTCACATCCTCACTCATGTGAAACCCTATCTAAAAAACCTAGCATGTAAAATTATTTTTATATTGAACTCAAATGGAATGAATGTTATTGTATAATGTGTTCATGTGACACCCACATTAAATAGGGTGATATAAATACACATTACATCCAAAAAAACAATATTGGAGAAAATTTAAGAACATCATTTATTGTATGACCTCTAAAAAAAGGAAATTTCATCTGCAAGGTGGACGATATATGTGGCCTTATCTTGGACATTTTCCCGAATCTCTACTGTAATGAATCGAAATTTTATAAATAATATTCCCCTTTCATTTTAATAAAATGTCATATTATATATTGTGGATATAGAAAAATTAAGATGTTAATTGGTTTTATTTTTTTCTATAAGATTTAATTGACTATTAATAATCTTTACAATTGATAATATATACGATAAATCGTGATCATATGATTAGTATAAATATAGGTATCTGATAAATCCCAATTAAAATAGACAAAGGATGTGATGTCCTTAACAAGTAAAATCATTTGATATGAAGAAACATTATTGGATATTTTAAGGGAGAAATAATCCATTTGATTTTTCTTGACCACACCCTTGATGGTATCCAATATATTATGTTGGAGAAAATTCATATATGAGAGATGTTCAATGTCATCGATATCATGACTGAAACCATGTATGCCAAACCACCCCATAAAATAATTATCATCATACACCTTAACCTTAGGGAGTTTTTGGCTATATTAAAGGGATATGTATGAAGACCATAATAATATGAATAGGTATACTTTACTTTTAATAGATTAATGTTCATATTTTATATTATTATTACATTATAAATGATTTTATTTTTAACAAATAAAACGAAAATTGTATTGTTATTTAGTATTACATATCAAATAATACCATATTTTTATTAATTAATGGATTTAAGATACAAGTAATTAAATATTTTATTAATTAATTTTTATTTAATATAAATAATCATATAATTTACATGATGTGAAAATAAAATTTTTATAAGGGATTTAAATATATTAATTTTAGAAAAACCAATATTTTTTCAGTAAATGTTATTTATATTTTAAAAGTGAAAATTCTCATATTTATATAATTATTTGTTATAAATAAATTTATTTTCAAGAATAAGAACTTTTGAATTATCCCATGGTGAATTTTTCAAAACTTTATGACACAATTGGATGTTCAGGAAAAAATAAAATACATTTCAAATATACGATGTCTATTATAAAATCATAAGGAACAAAAATTGAAGTAATAAATACAATGAAATGTATCTATGACCAAATATATTTTTAACCATTAAAATAATTTTATATTATTTTTATTTGATTAATATTATAAAGCCTTTATGAATCCTCCAAAACAATTAATTTATTTTATTGTTTTAAAATAATTTATTTAATAATATGACTCACTTCCACAAAACCAATGGTAATATTTTATTAATGTAAGACCTTTCCCTTATAATATAGTAAAACCAACTCTTATTCATCAAAAAACATAGTAACACCCCATGAGATGGTTTATTGTTTGATTTATTTTATTACAAGAACTTCAAAACTAATTTTTGACGAATAATAAAGAATTTCCCACTCATGTACAATATAGAACCATCCAAAATCATATTTATCATCACTAAAAAACATTGGAGCACATCCATATTCTTCCCTTCCCTCTATAGATTCCTACAAAGGTTCCTCAATCTCTCAAGAATCCCCTCCCAAGCATTTGGAGTCACACACTCAAGGGAATGGTTTTTTTCTCATCTTTATTCACCTATATTCAATATATAATTCCACTTATCTCCATTTTATAACATTTAGATATATTATTCCATATACCCATTACATACATTATGATTTATAAATAACGATAGACCCATTTCTCTATCATTAATCCCTCCCAGGAAAATTTTTACACGGCTATTATGATTCCAAAATTTCACAATGATTTTTCATGCTAAACAATTGTGTAGTGAATAAACATACCAATTTACAATTAAGAGTGTTCACATTTATTGTGCGGTGTTCTAATTTGATTCCACATTTCCCAAGTAGCCTTTATGATTATCATCATATATCATGTATCATTGTGCATGTTTATGGTTCATGATTATTTTATTTCCAAATTATATTCCTACAACCTATCATGTATTATTTACTTCATGTGAAGAAATTTTTATTCTCTTTAAGGGATTTATAGATCACCACTTTTTTTTGTATTTTCCAATAATATCCCATGTTGTTTTAGGTACGATCATGTTAAAAAAGTTATCATTAATAATAATGTTTTCCTTATTTTAAGTTGTGATATAATTTAACTAATTACAAAATAAATTATAATTCCCAATATTATTGGTTTTATTATTTTTAATTTATATTAATTAAGAATGTATCATTGTGAACTAAAGATATGGGTTTCCAAAGTTGTAATAAAACGAAATGTTTAGTTATTTTTGGGAATATGATAAGAAAACATTATCCAAAACATTATGGGTAAGACAATGTATGATAAAACATCAATAATTCATTCCCATCATATATTATGTGGTTTATTAAGAAAATGCATCTGTGTTTGGATACTAAAGGTGTATGTGTCTATAGAAGAGATTTATAAAGGTGTAAAACCCAAAAACACTGCACTAATCTAGACTACATAGATAACTGGTGCATAACAATATGACTTTTTCAGAACCTAGTTTGAAAACATAATTGTTATGAATTTATAAATTCATATGTCCATTAAAATCAAGTATTAAGTGTAAAATACCAATAAGAATATATATTATGAAATAGATCAGGGATAATATAGATGAAATCCTAGAAATTCCCAGTTTATGAAAATACTTATTATTTCAATGTTATCTCTTTATTATCATTGTATTCCCTTTTATATAATTAATAGTTTAAAAACCTCATAATTGTTTTTCCCTTTAATTTATTCAATTACCTAGTATAATAGTAATTAGGTATTCAATAAATGTGAATAGAAATGTGATCACTACCACATTATAAACTCAACGGGAGAGGGAATAACAGACTTTATGATGATACTTTATTAGATAAATAAATTTCTAAATAGAAACCTAGAATTGGAGGAGCACCCAAACACTCAAATTAATGAAGGAGAATCATTTGATGTATTTATGTTACAAAGGATGTTATCATTCAATGGATAATATAATCCATTAATCATGAAAAATAGTTCATCTCCATTGAGAATACTTTCTCCATCCATCAATGATTTGAGAAATATAATGTTTTAATTTATATTTTTCATTTGGGGGGATATATCGATTAGTGGTAGACAGAATTCAAGGAAAAAAATATTGGGGAAGAGATTGAAGCATTGGGGTTGAAGGAATTGTCAAAGATGTTTTTTGATAAATAATTTCTTCATAAAATCTGATTTAAAATGGAAATTTATTTTTTTTCCCTCAATAAAAAATATGATGAATATATCAGGTCATATTAGGAAAACATCATAATAATTTAATGATACACCTATGGATTTCTTGTTTCCCCAGAATGAATGTGTTATCAATTCTTATGTGGGTTATAACTTGGTCTACAGAAATACTTATTTATATGATATTTGATATGTATGATAAAATTGTACAATGTTTCTTTAGTTATTATATATATATATGTGAATCTCAAGGGTATCATGGTGGTATGAAGTAGAAATTTGTGTTTATATCTAGTCGTGTAATTGAAAAATATAATGGTTCCAATAAATTTCAACATCCCACATCAAAATTTTCTGAATGAAGAACCTAAAAAAATTTAAATAGGGGATGATGAAATGATTTAGGTGTGGAATGAGTGTGAAAATAGCTACTGATTTCTGATAAGTGGGATAAAATGTGATGGGGGAATGAAATCCTCTAGTAAACCATTAGTAAATTATTCATTACAGTAATTAAAAGGAACCATGAAACATTGAAAACCCATGCACTATGACTAGGGTCTTCTGATACACCAAAAAACCTCCACAGTAGAAAGTGATATATTTTACATCCCATCCAATAAGGTGGATATCAGTAGTGAAGTGGCAATAGGTACAGTAGTTATTTATTTAATTATAGTTAATGTAGTTTTTTATTCTTGTTCTATTAATTTCTTTATATGAAAAAAAATTATGATAACTATTCAAACACCACCTCAAAGCATTGAAGTATAGTTTATTATGAAAAAGAAAAATGGGGAAATTATTAAATACAATGTATATAACTCCTCCTCTGTCAATATTTTTGGGATATACCCCCCAAATAACCTCATCTTAATCAATTTGGTGGAATTTGATTATTTTCATGGTATGGATCAATTTTCATTACACATAACCATCATATATTACCCCAAGAAAGAAATCACACTCTATATCACAAATCGTTCAATGATTTTGTACAAGGTAAATGAGGAGGATAAATACTAATTAGAAATTACATCTCAAGAATAGATATAATTAATCTATGAAAAATCACATCTAGCTCAATTTTTTTTGTGTACAGAATGAATCTTCCTTTAATACATGACCATTGTTAGGAAATACACCGATGTGTTTTTTGAAGAATTTTTTAGTCTTCCTCTTAGTCGAGAGGTGTAATATTCAATTTTTTTATATTTGGGGTGTTACAATTATCGTTGACTCTATAATATTTATATTGATGAAAATGAAGATCTAAAAAAACTACTATAGAAGAATTTGGATAGAGGGTTCATACACCCATGTCCTTAACAATGGGGTGCACTGTCCCTATTCATTGAGAAGAAAAATGGGTTAGTGTGGCTTCACATAGATTATCATGATTTTAACAACATCACAATTAATAAAAAGTATCTCCAAACATAGATTTATTCCTTTTTTTATCATCAATGTGGAGAAAAATACTTTTCTTATTGTGGATATATGGTCGGGGTATTACCATGTTAGGGTGAAAAAGTTATAAATCCAAAGGACTGCATTTTGCACAAGGTATTGTCACTATAAGTTCATAATAATTACATTTGGACTCATTACCACTCCAAAAGTTGTCATGTAATGTATTATTAATGTATATAAAGATTACCTAAATAAATTTAGATATATTTACATATGATATTCTAGTATACATCAATATTTACGAATAGAATGATGAGTATTTGAGCACTATGCTAAAGGCCTTGAAAATAATTATGAAATTTAATGAAAATGGGATATTTATGTACCTTTCAAAGGTAATGCAATTTAAGGGTGGACATGTCCATCATTTTCATTATATATATGAGGATTCCACATATTATCTCGATAATATCATCAATTTTTAAGATGTTTATCATGATTATAAATCACTCTAATAAAGATAACATGGAAGGGATTCATGTTTTCATTAAATGTTTTATATTAATAGAGCTTAAAATAGTAAAAAAGGAGGCACAGCATTGAACCTATACTCAAAATACCCATAAGTGGAGTACATTTTCTAGTATTCAGTGATGCTTTGAGGAATGGATTAGGTTCTGGATTAATGAAATATTAAATGCTGGTAGCCTATGCTTCACGAGAGATATAATTTTCTGAACCTAACAACCCAATGCATGATCTTGAGTTGGTTATATAAATATTCACATTGAATATTTATGATATTATCTCATTGGAATGATGTGTGAAATAAAGATGGATCCAAAAAGGCTCAAGTATATATTCACATAGAAAGAGATTAAAATGAGCTAAAGAAGACGGTTTGAACTGATCAATGAATATGAATGCTAAATTAAATACCATTCAATGAAATTGAATGAAGTGGGGGATATTCTATGTTTAATGGATCCATAAATTGTATTATTTAAGATAATTGAGAAGGATATGATAATCTTAGGTTGGAAAAGGATGGTTATGGGGACCATAAAGGAAGTAACATCATCAATCCGTTTAAAAATGAATTATCAACAACCCCTTATAGAGAATAAAAAGGAGGCTCAAAGAGATTATATTGGAATTTTGAATATGCTGAAGTTTTAAAAAAATAGAAATACTTAGACTTAAATATTAATGACAATGGAATTATAAGATTTGGGTCATGGATACGTGAACCATCATATCACATGATAAAGAAAGATCAATTGGATGATGTTCTTAGTTTGACATTTTTCTATCCGCCCAGGAAGTAAAAAATAAGTATTGGGATATCTTTGATATCTAATAGTGGGATAACATCAGGATTGAGATCAAAAAATATACATCATGATTTATATATGTCTGATAGTGAAGGATGAAAGGAAAAATACATTAGGATGATACAAACATTACCCATAACTACATTGAATTTTAAAAAGATAAACATATATGTTGTCCCTAGTCTTTTGAAGACATTAAGAAGATATAATTATATATAGGTTATAGTGGTTCATCATTAAAATACTTCACACTAACATAAAATTCAAAAAGACATATAACTCGATCAACATGAATGGTTAAAAACTAGAGATGTAGTGATGATATATGGAACACCAATATTAATTATATCTGATCGAGACCCAAGAATTTCATCTTTGATCTGGAAGAGTATCCAAAATTTTCTAAATACAGAGTTGAACTAAATAAATGATTATCTCTCTCAAACTGATGGCCAATCTGAGAGGACTATTCAGTCACTTGTGGACATATTAAGTAGTTCCTCAATTGACTACACAAGAGTATGGGACCAACATCATCCTCTATTCATGTTCACAAACACTAATGGATTCCACTCAAGCATCCAAATGGATCCCTATGCATCCAATTATGGGAAGAGGTTCTTAACATCTCTATGTTAGGACAAAGTTGGGTAATGAAAAATGCATTGTACTAAAATGGTAAAGGAAATGGTGAAAAAGGAAATGACCATTTAGCAACACATCATGGATGCTTACGATATAAAAGAGATTTGTTGAAATTTATTAACGATATATATAGTTTGATGATAGAATAATGTTACTCCTTTCCATATCACCATGAATGAATTTCATGTGATTTTGAAGGAAGGGAATTTTTAGTTCAATATACCTCAGCCCCTTTGAGGTCCTTGAAAAAATTGGAGCAGTGGGATATCGACTAGAAATCCCACCTAACATATCTCAAGATCATTATATATTCCATGTATACATATTGAAGAATTATGTATCATACCCATAATATATAATCAATAAAAATGTTTTACAATTGGAGAATGATCTCTCATATGAGGAGAAAACTGTGATGATCTTAGATTATGGAGAAAAATTCTAGTAAACAAGACAATGTACTTTTTCAAAGTGTTATTGAGAGAACAATAATTTGAAGAAGTTTTGTGGGAACCAAATGAATTGATGAAACAAAATTAGCACAATCTAAATTATTGTGGGGAAAATAGAATTTCAAGCGGTGAATTTCTTAAGGGTGAGATTATAATGACCCTAAATTTTATAAATAAAATTCCTATAAAATTATAATAGAATTTCTTATTATATATTTTAGATATTAAAAATATAGGCACTTCTTTAGTTTTATTTATATTATATTAAAATAAAATTAATAATCATTAATGTTCATAATATATGTATTTAATATTGATATTATGATTAAAATAAATATATTGTTTTGATAAATCCAATATTCATAGAAAAATGATTTTGTGGAATCAACTAGTTGGGTCACACCTTATAAATCTCATTTATCATCGATTACAAGGGGGATAGATTCTATAGATTTTTCCCTTGACCGAGACAATGCTATTATATGGTAACAAAAGAATTAGAGAAATTGTTTATAGTAGAAGTTCAATCACATTGAGATCACAAACCAAACCATGTACATCGAACCACCACACAAATGTATCACTATTGTGAACCATACCCTTAGAAATTTTTTGGTGTATTAAATGGATACATATAAATACTATACTAATATTAATATGTATATTTTATTTTAAAAAGAATAATGTTATTATTTACTTCAACTCATTACATTATAAATGATTTTCATTTTTATATGTTCAAACACAAATTGTATTGCAAATAAGTATTCAATTTGAAATATGATGTTGATTTTGATGAAATATTTTAAAATAGAAATAAATAATCAAATATTATTTTTAATTTATTTTTGTTAAATATAACTTATCATATAATTTTTATGAAGTCAAATGTAAATTTTATAAGGTTTCAAAAACATTTTTATCAAAAAAACCTAATCATTTCTTAATAATTTTAAATATTATTTTAAAATATATAAATTAGATTATCAAAAAATTATTTTCAAAATACAGAATTTATTTTTGGAATATGAATGTCCAAACTATCCAATAGTGAATTTCTCTTAATTTTGTTATACAGTAAATTTTCAGGTAAAAATAAAATTTTGAATAAATATATGATGTGTATTATGACATCATAATGACCCAAATGATTTCAATCAATAAAAAATAGAATTAATAAACCCATTATATGTATTTTCTATAAAATATTGTGATCTTATTTTTATTTGATTAATTTTATAAATCCATTGCAAATTATCCAAACCCAACAATATATTTTATGTTTTTTAAATCAATTATTTAAGAATATGAATTTTTTACAAAAAATAATTATTATTATTTTGTTATGTTCAACACTAGAATAAAAAAAATTAAAACCACTCCACTTTGTTAGGATTCATGGAAAAAATTTTGGGATCGTTTGTGATTTTTTTACATAAATACATAGAGTCCAAAACCAATGTTGAATAAATAATAAATAATTCCCCACAAAATCCCAATATATACCCAACCATGATAAAACATTTCATCACTAAAAATATATGGGTGACATACTTAATCTACTTCCCCATCTCTAAAGTCCTCCCAAGCTATATCAAGCTCTCAATAATCCCATCCCAAGTGTTTGGATTCAATTTTGGACAATAATATTCCTTTTCATTCTCTTATTCATTCATGTATCTTCATTATCTTATGCATATTATATCCATTTACAACATTAAGATATGTTATTAAATATCCCCTTTACTTCCCTTATGATTTATAAATAATGATAAAACCATTTTTCTTTTAATTAATCCCTCCTATAAAAATTTATATGCCCCCACAATGATGCCAAAATTTAACCGTGATTTTCCCTTAGAAACAATTATGTAGTGAATACCCATATTCATTTGTTATAAAAGGTGTTCACCTTTATGAACATATAATTATTTAATGGGTACATAAATTTATTTATTAAAAACTCATTTATCATGGAATGAAATTTGATGATTAATTAATCTATGTTATGTGATTTATGTGAAACACTTTAGAAAGAGAATTAAATGAATGTAATGGGTACACCGAGAATTATATAGAAACCTAATAGATTGGGTGACGTTTAGTATCTTTAGACATCATGTTGGGAAAGGGATTAAACCATATTCCTTTATGGTAATTTTTGAATCATGATTTCTTTCCAGTTAGACATGACTTCTGTTTGTGATCATGTGTTTTAAGTTGTTCCAACATTTCATGTGTATCCATTATTATTTCCATGATATATCATGTCTAATTGTTCATGTTTATAATTCATACTCATTTTTCCACAATGAAATACCTATTTTCTAACATGTATTATTCTCCATTTTTTACATATTGTTTTTTCCTTAAGTGGGATTTATATCTCACACCATTTATATATATGTTCCTACGTTATCCCGTTTAGATTTAAGTATGATCATGTTATGGAATCATTAAATTAATATGTTTGATTCATTATTTTATGTATTTATGAAATGATAATTAATATAATATACACTATACATATTGGTCTCCCATGTTTTATTAAATTTAATGTTATGATTTAAATAATACATTAAGGTGAAATAAAGAGCGGGGTTTTCATATCTACTTGGATAGTGAATCTTGCATCCCCAGTAAGATTTCCTCATGTATCAATCCAGTAGTAATGAAAATTATGAAAATTAATATTCCCATTTGACATCATAGATTCCAAAATCATTAATATATTCTTGAGAATACATCTCACTAAATCCTCATCCCCTATTGGTTTCAAAACCACATTATTTGAAAATTTCAATCATATTGTAGGACCATATATTTCAGGCCTGATAAGATAAACATGTAATTGAAAACGTTAACTCCCTCAATCAATGAAATACTTATTAATATAATTACCAATGAATATAACCCCTATCTAGTATACAATTTTTGAAAAATAATATTTTTAATATAACCTAAAAAACATTCTCAAATATTCTAGTAAACCAGTGGTGCCAATGGATTCCTTCCATTATCTCAGAAAACCAATCATATTTTGTCCCCAATAAAAATAATTTAGAAATTATAATTATTTATAATGAAACCCTCATTCAAAAAAGACCTAAAATATAGTCAAAATGCTATCCTAGTCTATAAAGTAGATAAGAAAAAAAATCATCAACAAATTAGAATAGTTTTTCTTTGGGATTGTGCTGATCAAGAGGGAAATCTTCAAAACATGGTTTGACATGGAAATTCAATATTCCCCTTATATATGATTAAAAATTGACATCAATGGTGGAATAATGTGGAGCTTCTCCCCCGCTAGGGGCCTTCTCTATAGAGGCCCTTATTCCCCTTCTATAATTATTTTAATGAATGATGTTTTTTCAATAATAAGTTCAACAAAAAAAAAATAATACCATTCATGAAGTGAATTCCTATCTCTAGGGGCCTCCCATTTCTCCCTACACCTTCCATGATGATTGAATACTCTTCTCCAGATCCAAATTAAAATAATTTAAGGATATCAAACTTTAAATTCATCATCCTGATAAATCTTTTGGGTTAGTGGTCAATCACTCAACAAAAATAACCATCGTCACAAGAATTCTATCTTCTATGAAGAGAACTGTCAACATGATTTCGATATTCATATGGTCAAAAAATATGTTTCATATAATATGACCATTATATAATGAAAATTTAGGTATTATCTGGAATCAATGAATAATTGAAATAGAATCCAATTATCTAATTTCAATTGGGTTTCCAAAAAATGATATAAAATTATAATCAAGCTAGTCACATAGTCCGGCCCATATTATTTTATGACCATCTATATATTCCCCAAAATAATCATAAAAAAATACATCTATATCTCACCAAAAC
This sequence comes from Viscum album, assembly GCA_963277665.1. Taxonomy (NCBI): domain Eukaryota; kingdom Viridiplantae; phylum Streptophyta; class Magnoliopsida; order Santalales; family Viscaceae; genus Viscum; species Viscum album. The sequence continues at coordinate 367,547,952 of OY728158.1, read as the reverse complement.
AAGGAGGGGCTCAAAAATAGGGTAAAAAGTTTTCATTGGATGTAGTGGAAATTATATAGAAACCTTAACATTATGGGGGAATGGGGTTCAGGTTTTTGTGTCTCTTTAATGATGTAGCATATTAGGTTCTGTATCCCTTCTCACTATCTTAATGTTGTGCGGTACATGGGGTTATCATGAGGTCCCTATGATGAGGATTTAATGTATAACATGATACAATTTTTTTTATATTCTGGAAAAACTTGTAGCTAGTTGGTGATAACAGAAACAATGCAACATACCCTATTCCTAAAGACCTAGGAGATTCAATTTCACTATATTTACTCAATGTGTCCAATAAGAGTATAAAGACTATGAAAATAGTCTTCTATTATAAGAATATAGAAGGGAATATTTTCTATAGATTCACAACTGTGAGTGATATGGGTTCAGATCACCTTGTTGGAGATGGGAAATAATAAGAACTTATATTGTAAAATATGGTCATTATCTATAAATTAGTGAATCTATTTTGGAGGCCGGTGCTTTTTGGAAAAACATCTCTATCCTAATAATCCAACACAAATCATGGTATTTATGGTGGAATAATAAGTTCCAATGACACTCCCTTATATATATATATACATTTATTTCCCCATGAAATGGAGAACCCAATGTGTTCAATAAGCATGACCATGGATAAATTCTACATGCATGTCTTCATTCACTATCCCAGAACTAGAGACATCTGGTATTCTTAAAATCCTAACATTGATCACCTATTAGAAATAGATTATTGATTCACTTATCTTGTCACAAAATGGTCATAAATTTTTTCCATTTAGGACCTGAGGTCTATTATCACAACAGCAAGTATTATTTCAGTCTGGAGAAAAGAAGTTTTCATTAACTATGTTTTAAAATTGATAAATTGTTGGATCGATCATGCTACCCACTATCCATGTGGATCCAAAATTATCATCATCATGATGACACAATAGTACTGGTTAAACAATGAACCAAGAACCATTCCATAATAGGAATCCTGAAAATTAATGTTCACACGTCACAGTCAGGAAAAGGCATCACTGGTGTATATGCTGTTTCCTTGACTCTTGTGGAATGATCGTTGTGACAATCCAATATTTTTTAGGGTGTAATTAAATCTAGTGGAGAGGGAAGGATTAGAAATAATAATTGGTCTAGAATTCTATATTGATCGTGGGTGGGATTCTATCAACCTTGAGTCAGACTACCTCACAATTATTAATGTTATCTCTTTTTTGGAGGTTCAACTTTATCTAGTTGGTTTTTTATTCTTGAAGATATTTACCCAACATCAATACTTCTAATATTGCCCCATCATTTTACCAAAATTCATAGTAATAAAGAATATTATTTTTTTGGCTACATTGAAAAATTAATTTTCTATTAATATATCAATTGATGTGAAAATTTCCATTAAAATATTTTCGTTGATGTGATATTTACAATTAAATAAAAAATTACAATTCAATATACAAGACACTAATAACAATATATTTTTTCATCCATAATCATACATAAAAAATTGTGTCCCTATAATTAATCCAATATTCTTGTGAAAATACATAAAAATTAAAAAAATTATAATTTTTATATAATTTACATATGATAAATTATAGTTTTAATTACCAAAATACTAATGATTACCCACAATTACTTATGGTTGGTATTGGTTGGGGGTGAAGGGTGGGTGACGAAGTGATGTCATTGGGATTGCTTATTTAAAGTGATTTTCTACTGTTTATTGTGTTACAATTTGTGGAATGTAATCAATCTATTACTAAATATGTTAATTACATTATCTTTTAATCTATTAATCATATTATTAATGATTATGTTTTTAATTTTATATTAATTGTTAATTATTAATTATTCTATGAATTATAGATAATATTAATAATTTTTAAATATATTTTATGTTAATAATATATATAAATTATATAGTTTATAAATGATCATGATAATGGTATTATCAGTTATTAATTGTTTTTTGTACAAAAATATTTGTTAATAATTAGATAAATAAATTAAAATTACATTTTTATGTTGAAAACATGCGCTTTGAGTTATACCGAGCACAGTATTTGTTAGTTTGATGAGCGGTAGAATATACCCCATCACAATTGAATTATGGATCTTTTATAAAAAAAATTTAAGAAAATTATGATCTCATTTAATTTGTATTTATAATTTGAAATTTATTTTTGACTAAAATGACACTATAATATTGAAAAAACATAGTTGGACTCATACCAGAAAAACTGTTTATTGGATTGATGTGTGGTCAATTATTAAAATTCAAAAATTAACAATGGATAGTTATCCTAAATTTTTAAAACAACAGGAGATTGTTTACTATATCTTGATAATGTAATGATCATTTTAAACTGAAAAGACTCATTTATATTGAAATACACAACTTGAGGCCTAACAACCACATCATCTGTCAGATTGAAACGTGGTTGATTCTTATACATTAATTTTAATTATAGGTCATTGTCCTAATTTTTTAAAAAAAATTAAATTTTCTCATTTTTACTATGTGGCGAAAAATTTAAACAAAAAATATAATTGTTTATTGAATGATATCTATTTGTGTTAAACTGAAAACATTATGTGTTGAATAGGTGTGATGTGAATTCCTATAAATCACACATGAATAATAGAAAAGTTTCATGACGTTTATAAATATTCTAAGCTTGTCCTCTATGTTTTTTCAATGAGATGCATGTTTTAATCTAAAATGAAACATTAAAATTGAAAACACAGACTTAGAGTAATAATGACCACATTATTAGGTACATTGAAATGATGAAACATTATATATGTCACAAATGAATTAGGGGATATTGATAATATTTTTGAAAAAATTTGATGCTCAGTTACTTGGTTTTTACAATGTGACATCCATTTTAATCTATAATTCCCATTTTATATTGATAACACACACATGGAGTCATAATGAACCAATCATGCATCATCTTATTATTTGGTAGATTCATGTTCATTAAAAATGAATTAGAGATCATAAACCTAATGTTATATAAAAATTTGTGTCTTTTCTTAATCTTGGTTATGTGATCCCATTTAGAAACTAAACTTATACTATTATATTGAAAATACCCAATTTGTGTAATACCACACACATCATATTTCAGATTGAAATGTGGTCAATTCATATATATCAAAAATAAACTATGGATCATTTTATTAATGTTAAATATTAATATGAGATCATTTCATTTGTTTTATTGATGTGATATATGTTTTCCAACAAAATGATTCTTTTGAATAGAAAACACACACATGGTGTTATACCGACCACATCATTTGTCAGATTAACATCTAGTTAATTATTAGATGCCAAAAACAAGTTATTTAATGTTTCCTTGATGTTCTAAAAAATTAAACATCATTTTATATGTTTTTCCATGTTACAAACATTTTATTCTAAAATGAAAAATTTTTATTGAAAATACACACATCGAGACATAAAAGACGCATCATGGGTTAGGATGATGTGTTGTAAATTCATAAACAATGAAAATGGATTAGGGATTGTCTTCCATATGTTTTTAAAATAATATGGAATTTTTTTCTAGAATTTTCATATTTAGCAATGGTTTTAATCTAAAATGGAAATTTTATTTTGTAAACATTCACCTTGAGTCATATTTTCCACATTGTGAGTTGTATTTTCATGTTGTCATTTGTTTTTAAAACACAAATGAATTAGGGATCCATTTTCTAATGCTTTGAAACTGTATGTTCTTGGTTTCTTGTTTTTGGATACGTGACATGTGTTTTTAAAAAAATGAATCTTTTATATCAATAACACACACTTTCATTCATATTGGCCACATCATGTTTTTTTAACATATAGTTGATTCCAACATATCAAAAATGAATCTTGGATCATTTTAAAAATGTTTAAAAATAATTATATTTATTTTATTTTTTGGGATATGTGACATGTATTTTAAAGTAAAATGAAACATTATATTGAAAACGCCGCTTTGAATCTTATCATCCACATCATGTTTTAAATTAATTAGTGGTCCATTCTTACATATCACAAATGAAATTGTGATTGATTCCCTAATAGTTGAGAAATATATGATCTCATTTTTTGGTTTATAGTAGTGTGAATTATTCTTTCAACTATTATGAAACTTTAATATTGAAAACACAAACTTTGAGTCATACTGATCACATAATGTGTTAGATTTTCATGAATAAGATTTTTATATATCTCAAACTAATTAGAAACACTTTAATAATATTTTATGAAATTCTGAGAATTTTTATATTTCACTTCATGACATGAATTTTAATAAAAAATGACACTTTTATATTCAAAACATAATGTTTTAGTTATACTAAAAAAATATGTGTTATACTGATTTGTGGTCAATTCATACACATAAAAATTTGAATTACCAACCATCTTCGTAGTTTCTGGAAACATGGAAATATTGTTTACTGCATTTGGTTGTGTGACACATGTTTTCAACTAAAATGGAACTTTTATACCAAAAACACATAGTTAGAGCCAGATCGGACCCATCATGTGTTGGATTGACGTGTAGTTGATTATTATAGTCTAATAATGAATTTTGGATCATTTTACCAAATTTTATAGACATTCTAATTTAATTTAATTTGTTTTGGTCACATAACATTCTTTTCACACAAATTTGACAATTGTTAATACACAATTTAAGTCATCATGGAAACATAATTTTCCATATTTACATAAATTCTCTTTTTATATCTCAAAAATAATTTTTGAAAAATTTTCATGGGGATTTAATAAAATCAATTATATTATTATTTGTTTTTACTATGTGGTAGATGTTTTAAACTGAAATAACATTATTATAATTTAATAAATCACTTTTATTAATATTTTACAAATTTTATATAAGAATGATTGATTTGGAATCCTACATGTTACACATGAATTATGGATCGTTATCCTCTGTTTTGAAAATAATTCATGTTTTTTTGCTTTATTTGTCTATGTGATGTGAGTTAAAAACTAAAATGATACTTTTAAATTGAAAACATAAAATTTGCATTTTATAGACAACATCATCTGTCAAATTGACATGAGGTCAATTCCAAAATGACATAACTAAAATTTTGATAATTTTACAAAATTTCGAGAACATTATGATATCACATTCTTTTTTTGGGTTATGTGATGTGTTCTTTAAACTAAAAAACACATTCATAATTAAAACACTCAATTTGAGTCATACAATCCAAAGTCTGTTTCATATTGAAATGAGTTTGATTACCATATTTCCCAAATAAAATATGAATCATGTTAATAATGACTGAAAATAATATGATCTTTTTTCCCTATTTTGGGTATGTAACATGTGTTTGGAAATAAAATTAATCTTTAATAATGAAAACATCCACTTTGATTCATAATTATTACTTCTTATGGTAAATTTATGTGAGGTTAAGTATTAAACATCAAAAATGAATTATGGATAATTTTCTAAACATTTGAAAATATGATATGCACATTTCATATGTTTTTTGTACTGTGACACATGTTTTAAACTGAAATAAATCATTTATAATAAAACACACACATGGAGTCATACCAACCAGATGATGTATCAGAGTGATGTGAATTCATATATTACATTCCATAAATGATTAATGGATCGGTTTTATAAATATTCAATATAATATGAGCTAATTTACAAATTTTTGGTTACGTTGAATGTGTATTAAACTAATTGGACACTTGAAAACAATCACATTGAGTAATATCAAACACATTGTGTGTTAAATTTGTATTCCTTCAATTCATCAACAAAAAATATAATTTTTTTTTCATTTAACTAATGATTGAACACAATATGAAGTGATTTTCTTGGATTTGCCTATATGATACACATTTTAATCTAAAACGATGATTTTTTATTGATAACATGATCTTCTAATCATTTTTCCAAATCATGTGTCATATAAATGCCTATTTTATTCCTATAAGTCAAATATTAATGGTAAATCATTTTTATGGTTTAATAAATAGATCAATCCCATTTTATTGGTTTGGGTTATGTGACATGTTTTGTATAATCTAAAATGATTATTTTATATTGAAAATATATACATTGAGTAATTCCATCTACATCATGTGTTGGATTTACATGTGTTCAATTTCTACACAGAATAAGAAATTATAGATAATTTCCTAAATTAAGAACATAATTCGGCCATGTTTTGTTTGTTTTGTATATTTTATTCATTTATAATATAAGATTAAGCTTTAACAATAAAACACACACACATTGTGTCATACGATCCAAGTCATGTGTTAGATTGATTCCTGATCAATTCCTTTATGTCATTAATTAATTATAGTTCTTTGTGATAATGTTTGAAAACAATCTGAGCTTTTTTATATAGTTTTTAAAATATTACATGGTTTTTGAACTAAAATTTCATATTTATATTATGAACATGAACTTGGATTTATTCATCTCAAATTGTTATTCAAATTGACATGTATGTGATTTCTACACATGATAATAATGTATGGATTATTTTCTATATGTTTTAGAAAAATACATTGTAACACCCCGAGATTTTATGAAATATATTCTTTTAATTTCATTGATGTCTTCTATTATACACCACACCAATTTTATCTTGTACTATCCGCAACATTTTATTAGCCTACAGTATACGCAATACTATTCTTGGATCGTGTTACACATAATTTTGATAATAGTTATTCTACGCAACATTGAGTATATATATATATATATATTAAATTTATAAATGAAATATGGTTGGATTCTGTTATACGAAAGAACGAAGGATTCTTTCACAACACGCAACCCTGACTTGGCTTTCATTACATGCAATCGTGACTTTCCTCGATAGCGTGTGTTGTACGCAATATCGGGTTTTACTAAACAATGATATATTATTATAATATTATTATGAACTAGCCATTATGAATAGTATTAACTAAATTTTGAATCTTATAACATTATTATTCGTCTTACACATTTTCTAAAATATGGTATAAGAACAAAATAAATTTTTCAGGTAAAATAATTATTTTTCAAAAACTGCAGTTTTTCCGCCTTTTGATGGAAAACCCACATTAAATCTAGTTTTTGACATGTTTATAAGTTCAATTTGACAAAATAATATTCTTATTTGTAATCATGAAATAAAAAATTACATTGGACAAATTTTACATATTATTCTGGTAACATTCATATTTTGATGAATAGTAAAAACACGCTATATTTTAATTAAAAACAAATTTTTTCATCGCAATAATTTATATGGTTAAATTATAATATTGAATTGTTTTAAAATATAAATAGAATATATTTTTACCATTTAATATAATTTATGTCATTAGCATTGATTTTACCTTGAATTCATAGGTTAAATTAATTCAATCTTTTGCAATGTTTTAAAGAAAAAACCGTTTTCTTTCGACAATGGGATTAATTTTAATTTAATTTCTGCAACTTTTGTGTATTGAATTTAGAAAAATGGATTCCATATATGAAAGAAGTGGGTCCAAATAATGTTAATTAGCTACTTTTTATTTTTGGACATTGTGAATAGTAACTATGGTAAATTTTATTTACTATAGTTAAAGGTATGTCGGGTAATTAAGGGTAAATATAAGATTATAAAATTACCCTAACACTTGTAAAAATCTTATTGGATGACTACAAGTCGACCCATATCACCTAAGGGTCAGATTAGATGCATTTAATGGACTTTTGTCCATGGAAATAATTTAATTATTATTAAAACCAAAGAATGTGACAACATGTCACTTTCTTAAATCTTATAAGTATAATAATATTAATTTAGTGATAAACATCATGAAACTTAGAACATGAATAGTCTCCATAAATCTAATACAATTATCTACATCATAGAAATTTATTTAGAATTTTTAGGGTTTAAATATTTATCATTTATAATGACACAAATATGATGCAGTAATTGTCTAATTAATGAAATATTGACATAATTGATGTAATAAACACCCAAATAAATGTAATTTAAGACTTTTTATGAATTAAACTAATTTTATAGGTTAATATAACATATTATTATTTATTTATTTAACTTTTTTTGAACTAATCATTCTGTTTTGATTTTCATAAAAATCAATTACTAAATAGTGTCAAAATTGACATAAAATAGTTTTTAAAACAAATATTATATTATTAATTGTTATTTTATTCCTAAGGTTCGGCCAAATGACATATATAAGGTTATATATTTTAATAATAAACAACTTGGGGTTCGTTTGGCTTTTATAGTATGTTTATTAACCATATAGTATAAGAACACAAGAAGACATCGTAAAAGTAAAATTATTTAACATAATGTTAAATCTAAATGATAAGGTTAAAATAGGAACCTACACTTGCCTAAATTCTATTGGATGAGAGTATTTCGACCCATCCCCACCTTAGATTCTAAATAAATCAATTTGGAGCTATTTAAAACCGAACATGACATTATAATAAAATAATATTTTTAGTTTTTCCAATGGAGCCCCTCTCCTCCCTTATAAAAGGGCACCTCCTCCCTCTTCTCCTCACACCTATTTCAGCCTTCATGCTCAGAAAAAACCTGCCCATTTTACTTACCCACTTCCCTAGAATCATCCTAGAGGTTCTGGTCTTCTTAAAAGACCAACCCTTGTGCCCTATGAGGAGGTTAAGAAGAGGCGCTTCAAAGAAGAGGTAATGTCCGTTACCAATTCTTTCATCTTTATTTCTTCTTCCACTTCTTCTTCTTTAGTTGTTTCATTATGAAGTAATAACATTAGTATCACTAATATACTGATATGCTATTATAAATATTAAACAACTCTATTTCATCATCTATCCATCCTACGGAAAAAGAAATCACCACGCGTGCGTACGTACGGAATACCGTCTCCACGCCGTGGTGTAATCTATTTTCCACCACCGCCTTACTTGGATTGTATAATGGTGTAAATAATGACTTTATATGACTACTATAAAGTGATATTGATTCTGAAATAGTATACATACACTCCAATACAATTCCATGATCATAGGAACGATATCATCACTCGTGCGTACGTACGGAATACAGTCTCTACGATGTGATGCGACTCATTCTACCTGATCTTCATTGCATAATGATTATATAAATGAATTTAATGGATTAATATTATATATATTACACTAATAGAATTCTGTAAATGAGGTATCTATAACTTAAAGAGAAGAGTAAGAATTTATTCAGCAAACACGCATAAGAACAAAAAGTAATAAACACCGGAATAACAAGTAATAATGAAATATTACTAATAAGAAGATAAGAATATGACCATATATGATATCATAACCATATGTATGATTCTGGAATATTCAATAACATTATTTAAATCATTATACAGGAGGTTTGGACACATACGAAGCAAATCGGACATAAGGTAAGGGAAATATCACAATCTCATTTTTATTCGAGTTTGTCTATACTTTGGTATTTACTGGGGTGTATTTTATCATCCACATCCATGTTTCCTCAATATGTAATATTATCTCCATCCACATACAATTGTTTAAATCCATGTTTACCCTTCGGTGAGTTTTTAGCAAAAGATATGAAATGAATCTTTTGTCGTTTTTCATACGAGATACATTTTGACTTTTCCGACAAAAGTAAGAGAAGAATGTTTTTTAAATTATACGGCATGAATGGATTTTTAAAACATTACTTCAAAGATTCTTCCTTTACAAATTTTCATGTTTTTGTTTAATAAAATTATTTTAGATTATAATTGTACGACATGTTCAGAAAGGAAAGGTTTTTTTGAAGCAGAAAGGATATTTTACTCAAGAATGAAGTTCAAGTGTTTTATCAAAATTATTTTCCATATAAGATAATAAAGGGTTCTGTTTATATTCCTACTATTACATTTATTTGATTATGTTGTGATGGAATTATATTTTTATTAATTCCTTTATCTTATATGAATTTTTTTTATGATGTCACGATGTTTAAGATTCCAATTTTTATTACATGGGTTATGCTATGATGTATGGTTTCTGATTTTGTGGCACACATAAGAATGGTATCATTATGAGATGGGTGGGACCTATATCTCCCTCCAATTCATTGGGTAAAGATTTTATATCTAATGAGATAGACATGGCTAGAATGGTAGGTTATACCGGTTTAGTGAAACAGGACTGAAACGAGGAGTGAACTCGGTTTAGAAAGGGACTTTGTACACTAAGATATTCTTGGAAATGAGTCTTGACTAATAAGAAATGATTCTATATGATTATGTGTGTATGCCACAAAGTTTCATGTTTTAAGTTATGATTTTTGGGATTACATTTCACTACTACGATTTATCCCATGTTATGAAATAATGAGCTCTTTTGCAGGTTAAGATTTCCAAAGGATATGTTCTTATGAATATGACGTGATTGATATTTCTTTTGTTTACCCTTAATGAGCATTTGATCTCACCCTTTTTTGTTTTATTCTCCCTAGGACATAAAGAAAGGATTTAGGTTTAAAAAAAAGAAGATCTTTATGGGAGATTTTGAAGATCTTTCACCACGATTAGAAGTTTATATTCCAAGTTTCCAAAGACACTAAACTATTACGGTCCATGTGTGTGTGTTTTTGTTATGTACTAAGTATTCCACAAAAGTAATGTAATTTCTATGTACATCAAGCTTAGGGTCTCTATAGTTGGTATCAGAGGAAAGGTTTAGTCAACCATTGGAAACTAGGATGCGAGAACGTTAGTGAGATCCCTAGAGATATTTATAAGGTATGTCTAGGGATGTCCCTAAGGATAAGTACAGGTATAGGATATAGTCTTAGAACTCTGGTAACAATATTATATTAAACTAAATATGTTAAATATTGAAGTTACACCCCCTTTATTATTATTTTTGTCCTCTCACACTATTCTTCTTGGGTTTTAGAAAATGGCTGGAAACAATATGATTCACGATAATGGAGGATATGATGGACAATGGAATGATATTATTCATGAGAAACCAAATGAAATGGGATTTGGAAGTCCAAACATCAATATTATTCCGAATCATCAATCTCACAATATGATCAATAAAGTAAAATTTGGTAAGTTTCCTGACTCAGCTAATAAGAGAAAGATTGAGTTTCATGATGATCATAGAGGAAAGAAAGTTCAATTTCCCCTATGTAAATCATGTGGGAAGAGGCATCAAGAAGAATGTTCCAAAGGAACTGGAAGATGCTTTGGGTGTGGAAAAGAAGGACACAAAGCCAGTAAGTGCAAAGGAAAAGGTTCAGTTAACACCAGGGATAAAGATAATGGTATTGCTATGACATCAACAATGGTTAAATGTTTTAAATGTGGAATGTACTGGCATTATGCAAACCAATGCCCTTGGGGAAAGTCTCTTGAAGAGAATCAGTATGGTCGTATGGGTAGTATTTATGTTGATGATGATGAAGAGACTACAAATGATATGTGATATGAAATAATTGTTGAATCTCGGTCAATGGTTTAAGAATGTAGTGGAATGATTACATGTTTATCATGTGTAATGTTGTATAAGTAATCTCATTGTACTATGGAATAAAGAGAAATCTAAAGATTGTTACACTGTTATCTTTCCTTGAGTTTTGAATGTGTATGATTAATAGTACCAGTATCCATGAAAGGTTATTAAGATGTTTTTTTGAATATAGATGATATGCGCATAATGAAGGGATAAGGGGAAAATTAAATGTTTGATAGTATTAATGAGCTGATGACTGATACAAGGAGAAGGTTATATCATGGTTTGAGTATATATAATTTTTGGATTTTGGTATGTGGAAAGAGTTATCTTTTGACAACATTCATGTTTTCACTAAGGTTTAATGGGTATTCATTTTTCAAGAGAATGCATGATTAAGGTATTCACATGATTGGAATGTGACCAACAAGATATCTGGGGGATAAATGATGGTATTCACATGCTTGTTTGATGACATTTCCAGTAATCATTTTCTTTATAATATGAGCTTGGACCGAATCATTTTAGATAATCCAAAAGATTGGAATGGATTATGTTAACCAAAAGTTAGTATTGTTTAGGGATAGAAGTTTCTTTTGATATTATTTATGTAATGTAGTTTTAGAAAAAGGGCAACCTGCAGGATGGGCGATAGCCCATCGCGTCGGGCACGGCTGTGGGAATCGAACCCACAACTGAAGTGTGAGAGGCCTTTATCACCTACCACTGGCCTACAGAAAGACACTGGTTAGTAGAAAGTAGTTTTATTTTATTAATCAGTATGATATATGAAGTATAAGTTCATTTTTGGAACCATATACGATTAAACTAACCATACGATGGACTTATAATTTTTGCTAACCTTTTGTTTGAATCAGATGGAATGACCCATCATTCTATCACATGATCTGCTAACACATCATGGATAACAAACTCGACTTCATTTATGTAAGGGATGATGTGGAAATTTATCAATTCATGAACAATAGTGATATTGTACCAAAATCATGTAAGTATTTCGTTTAATTCATCAACTTTAGGGAAATGATCTTGAAAACCAAAAATGTTTTCCTAGTGCTCTTATATCTGATGAACCAGATGGTACCCTAGATCATCAAAAATTTATGGCTATGTGATTGTTGGCTATTTCATAGCCATGTTCTCTACCACTCTCCATCAGAACTTGATGGTTAGATTTTTCTTCCATATCCATATTTTCACCTATATTCTCTTATATGGAAACCCAGTGATGATTTACTTTGGGTAATCATTACATTCCATACTTTAGTTTTTAAAATTATGTTTTATTATTCCTTTTTACGATGTGGGTTTCTATGAATAGTAAACTATTTATAACCCTGATGAATTTCGAGGGAGAAATTCATTTTAATAGGGGTTGAATGTAACACCCCGAGATTTTATGAAAAATATTCTTTTAATTTCATTTATGTCTTCTATTATACACCACACCAATTGTAGCTTGTACTATTCGCAATAACATATTAGCCTGCAGTATACGCAACACTATTTTTGGATCATGTTACACACAATTTTGATAATAGTTATTCTACGCAACATTGAATATATATATATATATATTCAATGTATAAATGAAATATGGCTGGATTATGTTGTACGAAACAACGAAGGTTTTTTTCACAACACGCAACCCTGACTTGGCTTGCATTATATGCAATCGCGACTTTCCTCGATAGCTTGTGTTGTACGCAATACTGGGTTATTAAACAATGTTGTTTTATTATAATATTATTATGAACTAGCCTTTATGAATAGTGTTAACTAAATATTGAATCTTATAACATTATAATTCGTCTTACACATTTTCTTAAACATGGTATAAGAACAAAATAAAAATTTTGGGTAAAATACTTATTTTTCAAAAAATGCAATTTTGCCGACTTTTGATGGCACACCAACATAAAATCTAGTTTTTGACATGTTTATAAGATCAATTTTACCAAATATAATTCTTCTCTGGAATCATGAAATTAAAATTTACTTTGTATAAGATTTTCATATTATTCTGGTATCTTTCATATTTTGATGAATAGTAAAAACATGCTATATTTTAATTAAAAACAACTTTTTTCATCACAATAATTTATATGGTTAAATTATAATATTTTATGGTTTTAAAGTATAAATAGAATATATTTTTACCATTTAATATAATGTATGTCATTAGCAGTGATTTTACCTTGAATTCGTAGGTTAAATCAATTCAATCTTTTGTAATGTTTTAAAGAAAAACCCATTTTCTTTCGACAACGGGATTAATTTTAATTTAATTTCTGCAACTTTTGTGTATTGAATTTGAAAAAATGGATTCCATATTTGGAAGAAGTGGGTCCAAATTATGTTAATAAGCTACTTTTTATTTTTGGGCATTGTGAATAGTTACTACGGAAAATTTTATTTACTATCGTTAAAGGTAAATCGTGTAATTAAGGGTAAATATAAGATTATAAAATTACCCTAACACTTGTAAAAATCTTATTGGATGACTACAAGTCGACCCATATCACCTAAGGGTATGATTAGATGCATTTAATGGACTTTTGTCCGTGGAAATAATTTAATTATTATTAAAACCAAAGAATGTGACAACATGTCACTTTCTTAAATATTATAAGTATAATAATATTAATTTAGTGATAAACATCATGAAACTTAGAACATGAATAGTCTCCATAAATCTAATACAATTATCTACATCATAGAAATTTATTTAGAATTTTTAGGGATTAAATATTTATCATTTATAATGACACAAATATGATGCAGTAATTGTCTAATTAATGAAATATTGACATAATTGATGTTATAAACACCCAAATAAATGTAATTTAAGAATTTTTATGAATTAAACTAATTTTATAGGTTATTATAACATATTATTATTTATTTATTTAACTTTTTTTGAACTAATTATTCTGTTTTGATTTTCATAAAAATCAATTACTAAATAGTGTCAAAATTGACATAAAATAGTTTTTAAAACAAATATTATATTATTAATTGTTATTTTATTCCTAAGGTTCGGCCAAATGACATAGATAAGGTTATATATTTTAATAATAAAAAACTTGGGGTTCTTTTGGCTTCTTATAGTAAGTTTATTAACCTTATAGTATAAGAACACAAGAAGACACGGTAAAAGTAAAATTATTTAACTTAATGTTAAATCTAAATGATAAGGTTAAAATAGGAACCTAAACTTGTCTAAATTCTATTGGATGAGATGATTGCGACCCATACCCAATTTGTATTCGAAATAAATCAATTTGGAGATATTTAAAACCGAACTTGACTTTATAATAAAATAATATTTTTAGTTTTTCCAAAGGAGCCCCTCTCCTCCCTTATAAAAGGGCACCTCCTCCCTCTCCTCCTCACACCTAATTGAGCCTTCAATCTCGGACAAACCCTGCCCATTTCACTTCCCCACTTCCCTAGAATCATCCTAGAGGTTCTGGACTTCTTCAATGACCAACCCTAGTGCCCTAAGAGGAGGTTAAGAAGAGGCGCTTCAAAGAAGAGGTAATGTCCATTACCGATTCTTTCATCTTTATTTGTTCTTCCACTTCTTCTTCTTTATTTTTTTCATTATGAAGTAGTAACATCAGTATCAATCATATACTGTTATGTTATTATAAGTATGAAACAACCCTATTTCACCATCTATCCGTCCTACGAAAAAAGAAATCACCGCGCGTGCGTACGTACTGACTACCGTCTCCACACCGTGGTGTAATCTATTTTCAACTACCACCTTACTTGGATGGGTATAATGGTTTAAATAATGACTATATATGTCTATTATAAAGTGATATTGATTCTGAAATAGTATAAATACACTCCAATACAATTCCACGATCATAGGAACGATATCATCACTCGTGCATACGTACGGAATACCGTCTCCACGATGTGATGCGACTTGTTCTACATGATCTTCATTGAATAATGATTATATAAATTAATTGAATGAATGAATATGATATATCTTACACTAATACCATTCTGGAAACGAGGTATCTATAACTTAAAGAGAAGAGTAATAATTTATTCGACAAACACGCATAAGAACAAAAAGTAATAAACACCCGAATAACAAGTAGTAATGAAATATTACTAATAAGAAGATAAGAATATGACCATATATGATATCATAACAATAATTATGATTCTGGAATAGTAAATAACATTATTTAATTCATTATACAGGAGGTTTGGACACTTACTAAGAAAATCAGACCTAAGGCAAGGGAAATATCACAATCTCATTTTTATCCGATATTGTTTATACTTTGGTATTTACTAGGGTGTATTTTATCATCCACATCCATGTTTCCTCAATATTTAATATTATCTCCATCCACATACAATTGTTTAAATCCAATTTTACCATTCGGTGAGTTTTTAGTAAATGATATGAAATGAATCTGTTGTCGTTTTTCATACGAGGTACATTTTGACTTTTCCGACAAAAGTACGAGAAGAATTTTTTTTAACTTATATGGCATGAATGGATTTTTATAACATTATTTCAAAGATTCTTCCTTTACAAGTTTTCAAGTTTATTTTTAATCAACTTCTTTTAGTTTATAATTGTACGAAATGTTAAAAAATGAAAAGTGTATTTGAAGCAGAAAGGATATTTTCCTCAAGAATGGAGTTCAAGTGTTTAATCAAAATTATTTTCCATCTAAGATAATAAAGGGTTCTGTTTCTATTCCTATTATTATATTTATTTTATTATGTTATGATGGAATTATATTTTTAGGAATTCCTTTATCTTATATGAATTGTTTTATGATGTCACGATGTTTAAGATTCCCATTTTTATTACATGGGTTATGCTATGATGTATGGTTTCTGATTTTGTGGCACACATAAGAATGGTATCATTATGAGATGGGTGGTACATATATCTCCCTCCATTGCATTGGGTAACGATTTTATATCTCATGAGATAGACATGGATGGAATGGTAGGTTATACCAGTTCAGGGAAACAGGACTGAAACGAGGAGTGAACTCGGTTCAGAAATGGACTTTGTCCACTAAGATAGTTTTGGAAATGAGTCTTGACTACTAAGAAATGATTCTCTATGATTATGTGTGTATGCCACAATGTTTCATGTTTTATATTATGATTATTGGGATTAAATTTAACTACTATGATTTATCCCATGTTATGAAATTATGATCTCTTTTGCAGGTTATGATTTCCAAAATATATGTTCTTATGAATATGACATGATTGATATTTCTTTTGTTTACCCTTACTAAGCATTTGAGCTCGCCCTGTTATGTTTTCTTTTCCCCAGGACATAAAGAAAGGATTTAGGTTTAAAGAAAGAAGATCTTTATGAGAGATGTTGAAGATCTTTCAGCATAAATAGAAGATTATATTCTGAGTTTCCAAAGACACTAAACTATTACGGTCCTTGTGTGTGTGTTTTTGTTATGTACTAAGTATTCCGCAAAAGTAATGTAATTTCTATGTACGTCATGCTTAGGGTCTCTACATAAATGATATTTTTCTTATTTATGGCTACAAGATGTTTAATTTTGAGAAAATTATAAATTTAAGGTGAATACATGAACATTGAGTCATACTAACCACATCATGTTCTAGATTGACTTGAAAATGAGTTCTAATAAATCTAACTAGAAATATGGATTATTGTATTAATGTTTAAAAATAATATGAACTCATTTTCCTGATATCGATAATGTTATGCTCATTTTAAAAATAAAATTGAACATTTATATTGAATTTCTGAACATAGAATCATAATGACCACATCATGTGAATGATTTATGTAAAGACATTCCCAACACATTAAAAATGAATTATGATTTGTTTTCATGAATTTTGTAACAAGACTGAACTTCTTTTCTCATTTTTGACAATCTGAAGTACCTTTTAAACTAAAATGAATTTTTTATATTAAAAACATGTACATTGAGTCAGACTAGCCACATAATATATTTTATTTATGTTTGGACAATCCGTATATGTCACAACATAATTATGGATTATTATCATAAATTTTGAATAATATTCGATATTATTTGATGATTTTTTAAAAAGTGATACATTTTTTATTCTTAATTGGCATATAATGATCAACCATCCACTAAAAACATTCCATTTCCACCCCAGGTAAATCACCAATCACAAATAATTCCACACTAATACTTTTATCATTATATTAGTATATCAGTTATGAATCATGATTATTATTTATAGAACCAACCATTTTATGTACTTCGTATAATCAAACATGAATGTAAATAAATTAAAATTTCTTATTCATCATGGGGGTGGAAGTGATTATAATAATACAATGAAATTTTTCAAAAACTAATCAAAAGATAAAAATACAATAAATAATGATTCTGATGATTTGTGTACGGATGAACATTTTATGAATGTTCGTAAAATGTATTCAGATTTGTGGGTAGAAGGATCCTTGAACTATATGATGCTCACCATTATATCAGTTGTAGCCCCAAAGTAAAATATATAAAGAGATCAAACAGATTTAGACATGCTACTATCTCTACCAGAATCTATAGAATATAATAATCCACGAAACTTTTCCATGATAAATTTCTCAAATATTTATTTATTTATAGGCCATCATCAACAAATTTTTCAGTTTTTACCAACTCATAGTAACCCCTAATGGATGGAAATTTGTGAAAATATGAAAATAAATTATTGTTAAATAGGGAATGAGAATATAAACTTTAATCTAATTAAGATATTATAGTAAAAAATTAAATTTAATGTAATAAAAATTTTTGAGTTTTATTATATTTATATAAAATGTTGATTTAAAAATTAGTTACATCCATATACATTGGTGAATTGGAATTTATCTAAAATATTTACCCACCAAGATGGGGCATGTTATTGGGATGTTTTTTCTTTTTCTCCCATATATAACACCCTTAATCTAATATATCATACTCATGTCATCAAGTAGAGGATCCATAAGATTAGATGATCACTAAATTTGTATCCTTGTTTAAGAGGGGAAAAATCTACGGTGGAATTAAAATTTATATGAAATTATGGGTGGATGAAATATAAAAATTGTTTTAGATTGTTATGGAAATTTTAAGATTATATTACAAAAATAACAAAAATATTTTCAAAATTACATGAGTTTTATTATATGAAAAATTATATATATGCACTACAATGTAAATGATTCAAATATCAAAAGTATTTCAGAGTAAATTGCCTCTAATCGATAACAAACAAAATAGTTAATCACATAATTTTTTTTTCAAAAAACATTCTGACTTCTTATTTTGAGTACATAGGTATTTTCATGTTGTGGTTGTACATTGAATATATAGAAAAAAATAATATTAAAAATATCATTATTGAAATTGTAATGAACATTAATAATTATGTGTTTGGGGATTTTAATTTGTTGATGGTCTATAACATACTTCATAAATTTTTAAATGTAAAATTCATAGTCATTATAATTATTTTGTTTCAAATGCTGAAGAAACATTGACCAAAATAAGAGAATATTTTTGAAAAATGATTTTGTAGTTAAATAATACTATATATACCTTAATCTATTTCCTTTTGAATAAATACTTAGTATTATCATGTTTAGTCAATGACCCCAACTATAATTTAGATAATATTTATAGATCACCCTATCATAAAACAATTCTTATCCAAACAAAAATAAAATTTACTAATGTGAATTTTATAAACATTATATTGATTTTAGGGAAATATAAATTCCCAATGGAGATCATGTCTGGTAAATTTTATTGAAAAACATTCTTTGGATCCAAAAAACAAAACATCGATGTATCCATTATGTTTGTTATTATCATCCAGTTATTTCATTAAAACAAAAATGTAATGTAAAAAATATATATATTTTATGTAAATATTGTATATATTTACATACACATTGTATGCATCAAGAGAATTCATCCATCTATTATTTTATTTTCAAATTCTATGCACAATTCATATTTTAATATCATTATATTTTTTTGAATTCCAAACTTCCTTTTACTATTGAAATGATAGAGGTCTTAATTTGTTAAAATACTTCATCATAGGTTTTCCATTTATATATTAGAAATATATAAAACTGTATAAAATATTAATATTTATTAATTATAATGATCATAATATATAATTTTTTCTTAGACAAATAGATTTTCAAAATGTACCTCATGTATGTATTCATGACTGATACATCTATCCATTAAAACATGATAATTTAATTTAAACTCTTGACACAAACAATGTCTATACATTCCAATCAAACTATTTATTCTTTATATTCATTTTCGTATAAAATTTCATATTTAGATGTTGTATCTGTATGAATTTTTAATGTTAATACATGATATTTTGGAATTGGTGGGTTAAATGATCTATCCAATGTTCCTTTTGATTAGTTGGTCTATTAAATATATTTTCATGATTTAAGCATCCATTTATAATGAATTTTTCCTATCAATAATACACTATCACATTTCATACAATTTGATATCAATTTACTATATTTTTTATTAGAATTTGTTTATTATATACATTACGTATCATTATAAGGTTCAATGAACATTCAATGAAATATCATATACAAATATCAACCATGATAACATATAAGGCCAAAAGAGGAATAATTAACTAAATGGTCTTCTTGTGAGCTACATTAATAAATAATACAATTAGTATTTTTTGGTCTTTCTTATCATGCAACATTTATCCTTGGATATTATACATTAAAAACCTCACACCAAGGTGATATGTGTGTTGATTTATATAAATCACACGTAATTTTACCATATGAATGATTAAAAATATAATTCTATTTGAAGTTATTTGATTTACATTTTGAAGAATGAGTTGTGGCTAAATTTGTCACCTTAGGTAAGGTAGGATATTGAGGGGATTGGAAAGCCTCAAAGCTTTTGGGGTAATGTTTCTTATTATGTACTTTTCATTGATATAGTGTTGGTTCACATTGATCCATTAATATATATTGTCCCACTAAACAAGAGTGGATAATAATATCTTTTGAAGCACATATATTTTCTTATATGACTTTATTTATCTCATACATATCTCATATAGGTTTTATATTCTCAAAATATGTCTAAAGTGACACTATAAATCCTTTACCTCTAATGAGCCATATTAGTATGTCTAATTCAATGATATAGAAAATAGTTTCTATTTAGGAAAAAGAAATAATATGCATGTGTCAAAATAAAATAGAAAACATTGAATATATATATATATATTTATGAAATACTATAATAAATAATTAAATGTTATTATTATTCCATTCCTACACACGATTCATATACTAATATTCCGTTTTCATCTATTAGTGTCCCCTCTTAATTTATACGAGCCTCATAAATAATATATTTTATTGGTTATATATAAAATTCACAAATATATAAACAATTAGACTAAATTATGTTGTTACATATCAAATAAAACATTTAATATATATTTAAAATATGTACTATTTTTTCAAGTGGCGAATGCCCCATCTTTGTTTTACAGTAGGGGAAAATTGTTTTTGATGTCGACTGATTATTTTCAAAAATCCATTGTAATTTCATAAATTGATAATTTTAAATAATAGTTGATAAAATAAATATATTAAAATTAAATATTATCAATAAATTTTCACTAGATATAATTTCCTCATATGAAGAGTAATGATTGATTTAAAAGTGTACTGGTTTAAAATGTGTGAAAACATTGCTGGTTGGTGGGGGTGTTTACATTCCCCCATTATATCTATTATGTTTCTCGGTAATAATTGTTTGAAAATATCATTTATATTTTCTAGTGACCATTAAGAAAATGTTCTCATTGAAATAATATAAATTTAACCAAATCTATAAGGGAAAATGAAAATTATATTAATCTTTCATAATATAATTTTTTGTAAAAAAAATTTAATAGTTTGTAACATATTATATTATATTTCCATATGTTTTTCATTAATATAGGAATGATATTTTTCCATGTATCTATATTAATTTGTACAATAATTCACATTGTGACAAAAATGATACTTTTGATCATTAACATGATATTGTAGGTATTTTTTCCAAATTGATTATATCTAACCTCAAACATTATTCATTTTCTTATTTCTGTTAATACATTAGTTAACACAATGATTCTACACAACTATTATTTGATTCTACAATACTCATGATTTTATCCTCAACATGTTTTTGATCCCAAAATAATTCCATAGTTTCAAAATTGATCATGACTTATTCCTCAATATTGGTAACATCACTATATAAAGAAGTCATTATGTACATTATAAGTTGAAAATTATATTTTGATTTTGTAATGAAATAATAGAACACATAATATTTATGAAAAAAATTTACTATATTAATAAGAACTTTAATATATTCATTGAAATCCATTTATTTTACATAAAGGTTTGATGTATTTGGATCCTCCATTGATTAAAATAATTCCCTCATAATATTCATTTCTAATGTAGAAGTCGGTGTCTACAATGGAAGAAATACCAAATAATTGTGATCTGACATTGAATGAGACACCCTAATTTGAATTATATTAGTAACCAATAATTGTTTTAGTCTCCAACTGAATAATTGTCCAATTCATATTGTTGGGATATGAGACATAAAATATAGGAACTACTATTAATTCCATTTTGAATTGTTTTTCATTATACCCTTCCATACTAAAACTCACTTTCATGGAGACCAATTCATCAACTTTAACTGAAATTATATTATCAACCCATATGAAATTGAAAATAAAAACATGAAATTCTATATAATATAATCCATATTTTCTATGATAATGATGTTTTATATATATGGATATATTATATTTCAATACTTGGATCCTGATATGTGCATCGCTTATTTCATAATCATAACTCCACTATTTTCATAAAAAATTGTTCATTTTGTACCATCAAATATAATGTATTACCATTATTTATAGAACTAGTGTAGGAGAAAACATTTTTATTTGGTCCCCAAGAAATCCCTTGAAATCATTCAGTAATTGAATTAATCATTGTAGATAACTCATTATTAATATTATCTCAGAACCATCTTATAAACCATTGATTATGGTACTTGGTAACCTTCATTCATCCATTGATGGATTCAAATTCCTATGAATTACATTTTTTGACATAAAAATAAGGATCAACCATTATAATAATATGTAATATGTAAAGGGGATCTGGATCCTTCTTAGTAGTGGTAATTGTTATTACATCTCTTCTAAAATCCCTTCTCATATTTATATTCCACTATGATGATATTTTGGGATACAAATTCAATGAACATATAATAATAAATTGGTATAGAATTTAATATCTTCTTTAATAATATGACACTCTTGAATACACCTTTTTGGATGAATTAAATTATATATGTACCCTTTCAAAATATTTATACATGATTTTTGGGGAACATATATCACTAATGGACAAGAACACGTAGTTGAATCTCTATTATAGAGTAAACAATTAGGTGTGGTATATTGTAAAATAATTATGGTGGAAATAATATTCCTAATTAAAATAAAAAAATATAATTACCAAATATGACATAAAAAATCATCAATGTATTTTTAATGTATGTAATGAACTTTTAGTCATAGTAAATCATATTTCTCTTTTAATTATATCCTACCTCAAGATAGGAATATCATGTTATTTTATACCATGTAATTCCAATTAGTAATTGACATAATATTGTTAATATTTTATGAATACCACTATAAAATATTTACAACAAGAATTATGATGTATAATTAAAATATTTCTTGTATGGATATAGTGTAAGCTAGAAGAGAAATATATGTTCATAAACAACCATTTTCCAAGAAAACCTCTCTCTATATATACATGTTAATAATGCCCAACATTTATTTAATTCAATAATTTTCTTATCTTTTGTAAATTTATTAATCTTCTAATAATACTAACACATAATTTTTTACATTTTCATGACATTAATAAAATATATAAGGTAAAATAATTATACTATTATAATTAAAATTAATATTATCTCTTTTTACAACAACATTTTATATGTTTTTTCTATAATTTTTTTATAAAAATAGTGTTAATAACTTTTAATATATGAAACAGTTGATCAACCTTTTAATTGATGTGATACATTAAATTTTTCTATATTACGATCGAATGATTTTATCCACAGTTGATATTTATTTTGTTGGAGTAAAATTTTTAAATGAACAAAATAAATAGTCTTCAATGAATGTTTCAAATATAATGGGTGTTTACCATCATTACACATGGAAGAAAACAATATTCCACTTATGTTATTACATAAAAAAGTTTAATAGGTAGGAAAATAATTTATCCTCCAATTATTCATGGAATTCAATGTGAACTCTATCATTCTATGATCCTCAGACAACGAAACAATTGTAACCCCCACCAATTTCATATCTTAAATGAATAGGGAAAAATAGACATAAATATCATTATCACGTTGTTTTTTATAAATAATTAAATAAAAAAAATGTATTTTCACTTCATCTAAAACCAATATGGAATGTTATAAATTAAAACCGAATTGTCCACATATTTTGTGTATTACTTGTACACCATAAAGATTTCATCCATCAATTGATAAAAAAAGATGAATTTTTCTGGGAATGTCTTAAAATTAATAATTTCCAAAATAAATTTCATCAACTAAAGAGAGTCTATTGGATGATTCACGTCTCCATATTCGATTATTAAATATGTGTTCCATGATTTTTTTTATTTTTTCTTAAAATAAATAATGTCTTATATAAATTTTAATTATACGAAATTAGAATAGAGATTTTGAAGGAAAATATTCATCTATCTTGTATCAATCTATTCCAAACATAGGGAATTATTTATGTGATTTATATCACGTGATACATAAATCTAATATCATCCTAGTCAGTATGTAAGTCATATTATTAACCATAATTTACTCCCAAATAAATTGATTTCATCTATTATTTGAATAATTTAAATTTACTTACAACAATTTATTATTAATACAAATTTAATAACAACACTTTATATATAGAAAAAGGATTTGGGAAGGGTCATATGAATTATCTATTAGAAAATAGATTTAATTATTAACTACATCACCCTACAAAATTTTTATTTGATTAACATTCTTCCATATTTGATTCAAATCCATCCAATTAGGTTTAATAATGTTTATCTATCAAATAAAAAAATAAATACTTATATTGTATTAATTATTAATGTAGAATCTAATAGATACTTTGAATAAATTTTATTATTTTCCTATTAAAAACCCCATAACCACTTTTGAAATTCAAAGAAGCAATACAAACAAAATATATAAAAATAGACAGGATATACGTTATTGAAATTTAAATACCAGTCTCTTTATTATATCTTTTCTCATTGAAAATCTCCTCTTAGAAAAAAATTAGATCCTGAGATAAAGTAGTATAGTGTTCGGTAGCATTAAATTAAGCAATTAATTATGGATGAAGTTATTAATTTTGAGAGATCAATATTGAGGGTAAATTCTTATAAGGGTTACCCACATTAGATGATATCCACCAAGATTATTTTTTCACCTTTAGTATATTGTAATATTAATTGAATAATAATCATCATCTTGAAATAGTATAGTCGAATCACTGTCAACATCTGAATGTTATTGGTAACGATTTTTAAAAATATTACATTTTACATAAGCGTAACATGTACAGAAACTAATGATAGTGGTTTATGGAATATATGAACAAAACAAATGAAAATAAATATTATAACATACTAAATGATTAATTTAACCAAAATATATCAAATTTGTTAAGGTGATATGTTCTTAATGATGTGTATTGTTATTTTATTTATAGTGGTGGGAAAAATTGAAAGAATAGAATGTGTGCTATTTTGGTGGGAATTAGTAATTCTTATTAGTGGGGATGAAATTTTATAGGATAAATATGTTTTGGTGCGAAAAAATATAACATTTTATTTGTTAAAATGTTATTTTATTTATATATAATTATTTTTTGATGAAAATTAAAATGAAAATAATTTTTGTAGAGTATGTTGAATTAAAATTTCCACTATTCACTAAATGATGTAATATTAGTCAAGATTAAAAAACCTATTAGATCTGAGAAACTATTATGTAATTCATTTGAGATATATTCGAAATTAAAAATTTATACAAATTGGTTACAAAATTATTGAAAACAACATCATTTTAAGAATAATAATTCCAATATTTATAATGAAGGCAAGTGAAAATTATTTAGAGATGTTTAAAATCAATGTGTTGTATAAGATGTTTTTTTATTATTGGAGCACTCTAGGAAACATGGTGTAATCATTAATGTTTTCTTAGACCGAAAATAATGTACATTAAATAAAAGAAGGAAAAGATGAAAAGTCAAGAAAGAATATTTTTTTTGGGGAAGTAGAATTACATATTTAATATTATTATTATTCATATCTATCTATTTTAAAAAAAAATATTTTGAAAAGAACATGATCTGAAAATTGTTATTAATATTTTTGTCCTAAAAATAATGCACTAATATAAATACTATCTAGATACACCCAAATAATTTTTAGGAATGTAATTTATTTGAAATAGAGAGACTAAAGTCATGTATGAGATAAAAATTATTATGATAATAATATATTAACATGGGGTTTATTTGGGTATCATAAACCATTATCCATTCCATTATGTGAGAAATTTAATCATTCGTATACCATGTCTGATAACTATAAAATCTAATGTAGCTCCTATGAATAAGATTTGTTATTCTAATATTTTCCACACCCATATGTGTGCTGTATTATTTTTATAAATTACTATATGTATTGATAATTGATAATATAAGTGATTTTTTCCCTTTTCATAGTTATTTCTATTATAATATTATGTATAATTAATGTTGTTGGTGATTTTTTTGGTTCCTTCCCACAATACAAGGTGGTATATTTCATTTAGTGGGTATGACCACTGTGACCTAGCTCAATGAGGATTGTTTCATCAGATACAATATGGGTTTCTTTACTTCTATTTAGCTTCTTATATTCTAGTTATTTTTTAAATAATAAATAATATAAGAGGTTGTGTTGTTATCGTTAGTGCACATCCAAATCAGACTAATAGATGTTTTATAACACCAATACTACTTTTATTTTTTTGAGGCACCTGAATCCTGATATTCCTATAAACTTTTCATTATGTTTTTTATATAAAATATGATTTCTCTTTAAAAATTGTAATTATTTTTATAAGTCAGTGGATCATTTGAGCACACTCAATCAAGGTTATCTATAAAAAAAACAATATAACCATTATTCATGATTCTATTTTTCATGTTTTGTTGGAATTATATATAACATGAATATTTGAGAGAATTATCCCACACATCATGATATATTTAATAATTCATAAAAAATTTCTGTAACGCCCCGTCCCCAGTTACCCAGAGTCGGTGCCTTATTACATAACATTGGAATGATCTTAAGAAAGATAAAATCTCGAAAGATTGATTGGTTTAGTAGCCTTGGAAACACTAGATATATTCATAAAGATTTACATTACATCATAAAGTGAAAACTACTACAACAACATATTGTCTCCATAGACCACACTATTATCCCCTCATAATATCCCTGCAGGTCATTCATAATTTACTTCTTCACATCCTGGGAAAAATAAAACATAGAAATGGGGTGTGCTCAAATGCCCAGTAAGGATAACAATATAGCAGAAACTTTCATAAATAAGAATAAACATTTAAGGTAGTGTATAACTAAAAAAAAGCCTTTTAAACTAGAACTTCAACATAGAATGGCAAAAATAAAATTAAATAATGCCATTTACTTATTGACATGGATATTCTACTAATCGAATAATCACATGCAATATCAATAACCACTTTCATAATGATGGAATGCATAATGTCAGACTATCATAACCACATAGCCAAGGCCTCGTGCCAAGACTACAAATTATATTTTTCCAAGGCCTTGTGCCAAGACACTAGATTGTCTCATGAGACTTACCGATGCATCGAGGAGCTATAGCGGGCTCCAACTGTCACATATTTAGTTCAATGCATTCCCATATGAAAAGGTTTAAACATAACATAAACATTCGTATTAAAACTAGTATACGAAATGTATATACTTCATCCATAAACCATGAATGGTATAAAAATAACACATCACAGTCAAACACATCACTAAAACTTCAAAACAATATGGAAGTTTTGTATCATAATAAATCAACATCAAATAAACTTTAAATCCATCAAATGATGTTTACATAGATGAAATCAATACTATATGAGAGAAATTTCCCTTCTTTGATATCATTTAAAAGTCACAAATTTATTAAGTATGTAATTTAAAAGAGATTTTTGAATCAATGTGTCCCATAACACTTCAAATCTTTTGAAAAGAAATATTATTTCAAAAAATTCATGTCCATATAAATAAATCCATAAAATAATTTTGAAAAAATGGACTTAAATTAAAAAGATTTAGAAAAATAAATCATTAAAACATTTAAAATTCAGATTTTAATAAATAGAACCTTTTATAAAATCTTAAAATATTCATTTTGAAATCATTTAAAAGTCACATAATTATAAAATAAAACATTTACTCTGAAAATATCCTTATAATCTTTTAAGGGAATCTTTGAAAATTTTTTAACAGTGGAAAATAGCCACACCTGCCGTATGAGTTAAAAAAAACTATCATACCTTAATTATGTCGAAAAGGTTAAAAATGACCTTGTTTCGAAAACGACGGAAAGATTACATTATAAACATCTTATAAAAAGTCAAACAAGGGTATAAATGACATTATACCATATTCTGTAAAATAGTAAGAATGGTTTTAAATACACTTTCAAGAAACATGGATGTGGATGATAAAGAGGTCCTAGTAGATAATTACGTATAAAAAAAATCGGATAATGAAGAGATTGTGAAATAACCCTTACCTTGTACTTTTCCTTGGTTAGGGTAGGTTAACCTCCTGTATAATGGTGAAATAATTTTTATTAAATTATAAAAAAATCATATACATTAATATGATATCATATATGATCTTTTAACATTGATTTGTTAATAATATCTTAGTATTATTGTAGTTTCGGGTGTTAACTTACACGTTTTATTTTATATGTTTTGTTACGTAAGCTATGTTGGTCATGGATAGGATTTATCTTAATCATATCCAGATTGATTATGAAGTCCTTAGATACTATTATTAATCATAAAATGATAATTATACTTGAATGGATACGATGGAGAATGAATCTCATCGCGTTCGTGGAGACGGTAGTCCGTACGTATCCACGAGCGAAAATATCATTCTTTTGATATTAAAATAATTTATAATTGGATGGTATATCATATATACAGAATAATGATCATGTTATACGTATTATTTACATGAATTACACATCATTATTATACCCATCCAAATAATAATTTATTGAATAACAATTACACCACAACGTGGAGACGGTAAGCCGTACGTACGCACGTATAGTGACATGTTATTCAAAAGATGGATAGAATAATGAATATGATTGTACCATATTTATAATAACATCACAGTATATTTAAGATACTGTAGTTATTATTTTATAATGGTAATAAAAAAGAAAGAAGAAGTGGAAGAAGAAAGGAACTTGAAAAGGGGTGGTGAAATCATTACCTCTTCTTTGGGTTCTTCTTTGTGATTTGATCAAAACGGCTCCTTAAGATGGCTTTCTGACTAATAGAATGCCTCTAGGATGAATTTAGGGAAGTTGAGAGAGTATTTGGGCAGAGTTTGGCTGAACCAAAAGGCTTTTAAGGTTTGAGTTAATGAGAAGGGAGAGTTCCCTTTTATAAGAGGGGTGAGGGGCACCTTTGGAAAAACTAGAAATATTATTTTCTAATAAATTAATATTCGGTTTATAATGCCTCCAAAGTGGATTATTTAATGGCCAAGTTGGGTAGGGGTCAAAAACCACTCAAACAATATAATTTAAATAGGTTGGGTCATTATATTAACCTTATCTTTTAGTTTTAACTCTTAGGTAATTAGTTTCACTTTTACAATGTATCATTGTATTTTTATATTATATGGTCAATAAAATTACTATATACATCCAAGAGACCCATAAGTGATCCTTTAATGATACAACTATCATGATATAAGTCACTTGGAAGAACCTTAGATTTTTAGGAATTTAATATCAATTAATAATATAATATTTATTATAAAAACTCTTTTATGTCAATTTTGACACTATTCAATAATTGATTTTTGTAAAAATCATAATAGAATAATTCCTTCTACCAAAGTTAATTTAATAATTCCTAACATGTCATAATAACCTATAAAATTAGTTTAATTCACAAAAAGTTTCAAATTATATTTATTTGGGTATCTACAATATCAATTATTTTAATTTTACACTATTATGGTAATTACTGCATCACCATTGTGTCATAAATAAATTAAATTATTTAATGTCTGCAAATTATAAATAAAATACCATAATGTATGAAATATTTTTAACTTTCTAATTAATATTTTTAGTTGAAAATATAACATATATATCCCTATGTAAAAATTTTTGTGCTAAAAGATTTATGCTTGTGTCATTTTGGTATTCATTTTAACTTAATTAAAATAAAGTGTCCATATCACTTACAAGTGGCTCCATGGGGTCCAAAAATCGACCCAAAGATGCCCATGGTCTGAAATTATCAACAAATAATGTTAGGAGACGTTTTAGGGTAATTTTGTATTATTATAATATTTGTTTTAACCCTTATTTACTGAAGTTACCCTTAACCACAGTAAATAGAATATTTACAGAAGTAATTATTCAAAATGTCTAAAAATAAATATTACCTATTTACACAATACAAAAATCCTGATTTCAAATATGGAATCCATTTTTCCATATTCAAAACATAGAAGTGGCAGAAATTAATTTAAAATTATTTCCCGTTGTTAAAACAAAAAGCGTGTTTTTAAGAGATAATAACTATCAAAAGATTGACACTTGTTTATGTCCTGTTTAATTGTAAAATTATGTACAATGACCAACATGGTATTAAATGGTAAAAATATATTCTAAATATACATTAAAACCAATCAAATTCATAATTTATCAATATAAATTATTTCGATTGAAAAAGTTGATTTTAATTAAAATTTAGTAATTTTCACTATTCATCAAAATATAAATGTTATCCGAAAAGTTCCAAAATTTTACCCTAGGATAAATTCAATACTCCGAATCCAAAAATGAAGTCCATTTTGAGATGTAAAATTTATAAAATTTCAAAAAGTAGGTATTACTATTCAAAACGGCTAGTTTAATTGGTTTTGGTATGTTAGAACTCGATGTTGCGTACAACAAACACTATCTCATTATTCAAAGAGAAGCGTACCGTAGAAGCTTGGGGTGTTACATTCTCCCCTCCATCAAATAATTTCATCCTCAAAATTTATATAATACTACCGCATGAAAAGACTCAGGTGGTTCTTCATCATAAGTTCCTCGGGTTCCCACGTTGCCTCTTCCATGTTATGGTTTCTCTACAAGACTTTTACCAATTGAGTCATCCCGTTTCTTAGTACTTGTTCTCTCATAACATGAATCCTGACGGGCTCTTCGCAATAGGATAGATCGGGTTCCAGTTCTAGTTCCTCGTAGGTGAGTACATGAGTTGGGTCATGCATGTATTTCCACAATAGAGATATGTGGAACACATAGTGAAATTTGGAGAGACTTGGCGGCATTGTCAATCGGTAAGCTATAACCCCAATTCGTTCTAGAATTTCGAAAGGTACGATGTACCTGGGACTCAACCTACCTTTCCTACCAAAACGTAAGACTCCCTTCCATGGAGATACTTTCAGGAAAACATGATCACCGACTTGAAATTCCAAATCCTTCCTTCAATTATCGGCATAGCTCTTCTGCCTACTTTGAGCTGCTTTGATGTGATTTTGGATTGCCTTCACCTTTTCCATCATTTCCTCCACCAGTTCTGGACCTACAAGTTTTCTTTCACCAACGTCATCCCAACAGGTTGGTGTGCGACATCTCTTCCCGTATAACGCTTCATATGGTGCCATCTGAATACTCGAATGAAAGCTATTGTTATAGGAAAATTACACCAAAGGTAAATATTGATCCCACATACCCTGAAAGTCATGTAAGCAAGATCTCAACATGTCTTCCAAGGTTTGAATAGTCCATTCTGATTGTCCGTCTGTTTGAGGGTGGTAGGCAGTGCTCAAATGAAGTTCAGTATCCAAGGATTTCTGATTACTGTTCTAGAATGTTGAAGTAAAACAGGGATCATGATCAGAAACAATCGATATGGGTACTCCATGATGTCTCACAACTTCATCAATATATAGTCTTGCTAGATGTTCCAGTGGCAGATCTTCTCTTATAGCAAGAAAATGTGATAACTTGGTAACACGATCAACAATGACCCATATTGCATCGTTCCTTCTAGGAGTCTTTGGTAGCCCCATGACAAAGTCCATCATAATATTGTCCCATTTCCACTCCGGTATGGGAAGAGGTTGCATGACTCCTCCAGGCTGTTTCCTTCTAGCTTTCACTTATTGAGAAACCATACATCTTGATACAAAATCAGCAATCTCCCTCTTCATGTTGTCCCACAAAAAATGTTCCTTCAAATCTCTATACATTTTGGTGATCTCAAGGTGTATAGAGAATTTGGAACTATGATCATCATCCAGCAATTCCCTTTTTAGATCAGGTATATCGGTAATACAAAGTCTCTTCCCGAATTTCAAAATTCCATCTTCATACACAAAGTCTCTCAATCTCCCATCATTCACAGCATTAATCATCTATTGAAATTCTTCATCATCGGTTTGAGAACTCTTAATCTTTTCTAGTAAAGATGGTTTGGAAACCATTTTAAAATGAATTGATGTTTCACCTTCCATGTTTATTCCCATGTACATCTTCACTATATCCATGAAAATTGGATCCCTTTCAATTCTCATATTGTTTAAAACTCCATGATCTTTTCTGTTCAAATCATCTTCTACCTTGTTTTCTTTCCATGTGCTGTAGTTTATCGTACAATCATAGTCCGTGAGTAATTCAACCGATCTCCTTTGCCTCATGTTGATTCCTTTTTGTGAGAAAAAATACATCAAACTCTTGTGATCAATATAAATCTCACATTTTTCACCATAGAAGTAGTGCCTCCATATCATCAAAGAAAATATCACAGCTTCTAACTCGAGATCATGAGTAGGATAATTTTTTTCATGAGTTTTCAACTATCGTGATGCATAGGCAATAACCCTATCATTCTGCATAAGGACAAAACCAAGTCCTTTATTTTATGCATCGCTATAAATAACAAACCCATCATTCCCTGACAGTAGAATAAATATAGGATTATTGACTAATCTTCTCTTAAGTTCTTCGAAACATTATTCACACTCTTTTGTACAAAAAAATTTAACCCCTTTACGTGTGAGATTCGTTAATGGGTTAGCCAATCGGAAAAATTCTGGACGAAACGTCAATAATAACTTAGTAAACCAATATAACTACGTACCTCAGTTATACTCGTAGGTGCTGGCCGTTATTGGATTGCCTTGGTCTTAGAAGGATCAACAGAGATTCAATCTTTGGAGACAATATGGCCATGATAAGAAATATCCAGAAGCCATAATTCACACTTGCTAAACTTCCCATATAATTCATGTCCTCTCAGAGTCTTCAGGATAATGCGCATGTGATTTTCATGATTTTATTAGCTTTTGTAATATACCCATATATCATTAATAAATACCACTACAAATTCATCGAGATATTCCTGGAAATCTCTATTCATTAGATCCATGAATACAGAGGGTGCATTAGAAAATCCAAAAGGCATTACTGTAAACTCATAATGCTCGTACCTGGTTCGAAATTCTATCTTCGGAATGTCTTACTTTTTCACACACAACTGATGGTATCCAGATCGAAAGTCAATCTTTGAAAAGTATTGAGCTCCATACTGTTGGTCAAATAAATCATCAATGCAAGGTAGGGTATACTTGTTCTTTATTGTTATATCATTGATCTCCCTGTAGTCGATACATAACCGCATAGATCCATCATTCTTTTTAACAAAAAGAACAGGGGCTCCCCATGGAGAAACACTAGGGAGAATAAATCCCTTATTACTCAATTACTCTATTTGTTTCTTTAGTTAGACTAATTCCATAGTGGTCATTCTATAAGGGGTCTTCAATATAGGCCATGATGCTGGATTTAAATCAATGGAAAACTCAACTTCTCATTCTGGAGGATGTCAAGGTAAATCTTCCGGAAATAGATATACATATTCTTTCACAACAAGTTCATCCTCTATTTGAACATTCCTTTCCTCACCCACAATCATTTATTTCTTTTCCTCCCCAATAATTGAATTTATTTGAGCTACTAGGGTGGATCTAGATAAGAATTAGGTGGTGACGATTCTGCTCTAAAGATAAGGTGTTCCATATTATCATTATCAAAAATCGTAACCTCCTTCTTCTTACAATAAATCTTCGTATCATAGTCCGAAATCCAATCCATACTAAGGATATTATCAAACTCAATCATAGGTATGACGATGAGATTAACAGATAAAGAACTTTTATGTGCTCTAGTGGGGATTGATTCACAAAACTTTGTTGCAATGATACATCCCTTAGGAGTTTTAACTGACAACTCCCTTATTAAATGAAATTGGAAATATCTAATTTTCATAGGAAACTGGGATGAAATGAAACAATGTGATGATCCAAAATCAAATAATGCATTTGATAAACTTGAGGAAACCATTAAATTACCTGGAACCACGTCTTTCGGATCTTCTACCTCAGTAGTAGTGATAGAAAAAGGCTGGCCTTGATCCCTGGGCCTTTTTTGAGGTAAGTTCCCTGGACGATTAGGACATACATTTTCATAATTTCCCATCTCCCTGAAATTATAGCACTGAACAGTGGTAGCTTCCTTCTTCCCTTTTCAATCATGAGCTTGGTGGCCCTTTTTACCACATTTGTAGCAGACGCCCATTCCCTTCAAGAAAGTACTGGGGTGTTTCTTTCCACATTTACCACAGGAAGGATATTCAACCTTTCCCTTTATTCCCCTTTTTTCCATTCCCATATTGATCATCATATCTCTTCTTCTCTTGCTTTACTTTAATGTCATAAGACTTAGAGAATTCCATTTCTAGCTTGATAGCACATGAGATAATGTCTTCGTACAACGAGAAGGATTGTGAGACTAATGATCTACGGAGAAATGGTTTTAACCCATCAAAGAAATGATCAGTATTACTTATTGGGTTACATATATAATCTCTATCATACCATGCTAACCTTCTGAAGTTAGCCTCATACTTTGTGACATTATCATCCTCCTTTTGTCTCAGACTCAAAAATTTCCGTTCCGTATCTGCTCGATGGACGCGAGGAAATTATTTTTCTAAAAACAGATCTTTAAACTCCCTATATTCCATATTTGATATTTCATCATCTTCCTTCATGTTTTGAATCAATGACCACATTGATCAGCATCTCCAGTGAGGTGGTAAACTGCCATGATAGCTTTTTCCCTTTCACTACTCCCCATAGCCGGAAATATTTTCTCTAGGGAATTTATCCATTGCTCAGCTACTAAGGGATTTGTACTCCCATTGAACGTTGGTGGTTGTTGCCTCATGAATTGATCTAACATTGATCCTCCATGCTACAGATCAGGGTGCTCCATACGGGTATGGTTATTATTCATAACCTGAGTGAGTTGTCCGAGTATGGTGATTAGCTAATTGGCACCAGTTTCATCACCAGCTACACTATAATTATCTTGAGCAGAAGGGAAATCCCTATATGGAGTGCATGCATTGATACAGTTTCCATTAATTCTACTAGGCGCCATTTCTAAACAATAGAATAATCTAGATCAGTTTATGAATCAAAATACATAAGTCCAAACTTATAAAACACTTAACATAAATTGAACTATTTATGGATATAATCCATAATCATAAAAATGTTTTCTTTGAAGAAGTATATACTCATAAACCATTAATAATGATCTGTAAAGAAAATGAGATTCATCCTATGCATATCCCTCGGGAGTGTTGTAACCAAGTGTGTAGCAAGTCCTGTTGTCGTTCACTAGTTCCCGTTCGAGTCTAGCTCAATGCAGTGTTTTTGTGTTTCACCGTTATGTACATCTGTGCCAAAGACGCCTCTACCTTCTCGTATCCAGACAGAGATGTATTGCTCGGAAAACTCACAAAATCTCTACAATACCAAAATTCTATGATGTTCTTCTTTACTAATCCTCAATGTCCATCTTAGGTCTATGTGCTCTAATCAGAGTTTATCTAAATCTAGCATCCAAGGTTTGTACTAAACTTCCTCTGATACCAACTGTAACGGTCTGGAATTACTTCCAGTGGACTATTATTGATACCTATCAGGGAACCCCATGGGCGACTACACCCCCTTGGGCGGAGAGCCATGCTTCGTCGAACTCTCACATGTGAGAGTTCCCAAGGATCAGATTCATTCCTACCTTCTTTTCCTCTGATACCAACTGTAACGCCCTGACCCCAGTTACCCAGAGTCAGTGTATTATTACATAACATTGGCATGATCACTAGAACGATCAAATCTCGAAAGACCGATTGGTTTAGTATCCTTGGAAATGCTAGATATATTCATAAAAGTTTACATTACATCATAAAGTGAAAACTACTACAACAACATATTGTCTCCATAGTCCACATTATTATCCCCTCATAATATCCCTGCAGGTCATTCATAATTTACTTCTTCACATCCTGGGAAAAATAAAACATAGAAAAGGGGTGAGCTCAAATGCCCAGTAACGATAACAATATAGCGGAAACTTTCATAAATAAGAATAAACATTTAAGGCATTGAATAACTAAAAAAAGCCTTTTAAACTTGAACTTCAACATAGTATGGAAAAATAAAATGAAATAATTCCATTTACTTATTCACATGGATATTCTACTAATAAACTAATCACATGTAATATCAATAAAAACTTTTATAATGATGGAATGCATAATTCCAGACTTTCATTACCACATAGCCAAGGCCTTGTGCCAAGACTACAAATAAGATTTTGCCAAGGCCTTGTGCCAAGACACTAGTTTGTCTCATGAGACCTACCAATGCATCGAGGAGCTATAGAAGGCTCCACCCATCACATATTAAGTCCAATTCATTCCCATATGAAAAGGTTTAAATATATCATAAACATTCTTATTAAAAATAGAATACGAAATGTAAATACTTCATCCATAAACCATGAATGGTATAAAAATAACACATCCACGGTCAATCACATCACAAAAACATCAAAACCATATGGATGTTTTGTATCATAATAAATCAACTTCAAATAAACTTAAAATCCATCAAGGAGGTTGACATAGATGAAATAAAAAGTATTTGATAGAAATATCCCTTTTTTTAAATCATTTAAAAGTCACACATTTATTAAGGAAGTAATTTAAAAGGGATTTTTGAATCAAAGAGTACCATACCACTTTGAAAATTTTCAAAAAAATATTATTTCAAAACATTCATGTCCATATAAATAAATCCATAAAATAATTTTGAAAACATGGACATTATTTAAAATGATTTAAAAAATAAATCTTTATAACATTTAAAATTCTGATTTTGATAAAGAGTACCATTCATAAAATCATAAAATATTCATTTTGAAATCCTTTAAAAGTTGCATAATTATAAAATAGAACATTTACTATGAAAATATACTTATATGATTGTAAGGGAAGCTTTGAAAATTTTATAACTGCGGAAAATAGCCGCACCTCCTGTATAAGTTAAAAAGAACATTCTTACCTTAATTCTGTCGAAAATGTTAAAAATGACATTGTTAGGAAAACGATGAAAATATTGCTTTATAAATATATTATAAATAGTCAAACAAGGGTATAAATGACTTTATCCCATATTCTGTAAAATAGTAAGAATGTTTTGAAATACACTTTCAAGAAACAAGGATGTGGATGATAAAGAGGTCAAGTAGATAATTACGTATAAACGATCTCGGATTATTAGGAGATTGTGAAATAACCCTTACCTTGTACTTTTCCTTGGTTGGGGTAGGATAACCTCCTGTATAATGGTGAAATAATTGTTATTAAATTATACAATAATCATATACATTACTATGATATCATATATGATCTTTTAACATTGATTTGTTAATAATATCTTACTATTATCGTTGTTTCGGGTGTTAACTTACTCATTTTCTTTTATATGTTTTGTTATGTAAGATATGTTTTTCATGGATAGGTTATATATTAATCATATCTAGAATGATATCAAGTCCATAGATACTATTTTTAATCATCAACTGAGAATTATACTTGAATGGATACGATGAAGAATGAATCTCTTCGCGTTCGTGGAGACGGTAGTCCGTACGTACGCACGAGGGACAATATCATTCTTTTGATATTAAAATAATATATAATTTGATGGTATATCAAATATATAGAATCATTATCATGTTATATTTATTATTTACATGAATTACACATCATTATTATACCCATACAAATAATAATTTATTGAATAACAATTACACCACGACGTGGAGACGGTAAGCCGTACATACACACATATGGTGACACGTTATTCAAAGTATTGAAAGAATACTGAATATGATTGTACCATATTTATAATAACATCACATTATATATATGATACTGGATTTATTATTTTATAATGGTAATAACAATGAAATAAGAAGTGTAAGAAGAAAGGAACATGAAAAAGGGTGGTGAAATCATTACCCCTTCTTTGGATTCTTCCTTTTGATTAGATCAAAAGGCTCCTTAAGTTGGCTTTCTTACTAAAGGAAGGCCTCTAGGATGAAGTTAGGGATGTTGAGAGAGTATTTGGGCATAGTTTGGCCGAACCAAAAGGCTTTTAAGGTGTGGGTTAATTATAAGGGAGAGTTCCCTTTTATAAGAGGGGTGAGGGGCACCTTTGGGAAATTAGAAATATTATTTTATAATAAATTCATATTGGGTATCTAATGGCTCAAAAGTGGATTATTTAAAGTTTAAGGTGGGGATGTGTCTAAAACAACTCAACAATAGAATTTAGACAGGTTTGGGCCATTATATTAACCTTATCTTATAGTTTTACCTCTTAGTTAATTAGTTTCACTTTTACAATGTCTCTTTGGATTTTTATATTATATGGTCAATAAACATACTATATACATCCAAGAGACCCATAAGTGGTCCATTAATGATACACCTATAATGATATAAGTCTCTTGGATGAACCATATATTTTTAGGAATTTAATATCAATTAATAATATAATATTAGTTTTAAAAAATCTTTTATGTCAATTTTGACACTATTCAATAATTGATTTTTTTTTAAAACTCATAACAGAATGATTACATCGAAAAACGATAATTAAATACTTTCTAACATTTCATATTAACCTATAAAATTAGTTCAATTCATAAAAAGTCTCAAATTATATTTATTTGGGTATCTACAATATCAATCATTTTAATTTTTTACGATTATGGTAATTATTGCATCACCATTGTTCCATAAATAAATTATATTATTTAAAGTCTAAAAATTATAAATAAAATACAATTATGTAGGAAATATTTTTATATTTCTAATTAATATTTATAGTCTAAAATTTAACATATATAACCCTATGTAATAATTGTTTTCCTAAAAGATATATGCTTGTGTCATTTTTGTATTCATTTTAACATAATTAAAATAAAGTGTCCCTATCACTTACAAGTGGCTCCATGGGGTCCAAAAATCGACACAAAGATGCCCATGGTCGGAAAGTTTCAACCCATAAGGTTAGGAAACGGTTTAGGGTAATTTTTTAATATTATAATATTTTTTTAACTCTTATTTACCGGATTTACCCTTAACCATGGTAAATAAAATATTTACCAAAATAATTATTCAAAATGACTAAAAATAAAAGTTACCTATTTACACAATATGAACATCCTGATTCCAAATATGGAATCCATTTTTCCAAAATCAAAACAAATAAGTGGCAGAAATTAATTTAAAATTAATTCTTGTTGTTAAAACAAAAAGCGTGTTTTTAAGGGATAATAACTATCAAAAGATTGACACTTATTTATGTCCGGTTTAATTGTAAAATTATGTACAATGACCAAAATTTTATTAAATGGTAAAAATATAATCTAAATATACTTTAAAACCACTCATATTCATAATCTATCAATATAAATTATTTCGATTGAAAAAGATGTTTTTAAATAAAATTTTGTAATTTTCACTATTCATCAAAATATAAATGTTATCCGAAAAGTTCCAAAAATTTCACCATAGGGTAAATTCGATACTGAGAATCCAAAAAATAAGTCCATTTTGAAAGGTAAAATTTATAAAATTTCAAAAAATTAGGTATTACTATTCATAACGGCTAGTTTGATTGGTTGTGGTGTGTTAGAACTCGATGTTGCGTACAACACACGCTATCGCATTATTCAAAGAGAAGAGTACCGTAGAAGCTTTAGGGTGTTACATTTTGGATGATAGGAATCGTGTAGTCTTTGTATATATAACAAGATCAACAAAATATAGATTTCTGATATATTTTCTATGAGTACATGAAAAACAGTGGCACCACACGACATATGGCTAAATGATATAGCTTCCTATATAACCCACCATGCCCGGCTGGGGCTTAGCATCATAGTAACCAACTCCTTCATTGTTTCAGTCCTTGATTCACTTCATGATGTAATGTTTAAAATTCTATGTTGCCCTGCTTCTCATGATGGCCCTCCTTGTCTTGACCACCATCTAAACCTCTCTTGCTGAAGCATCCACCACTGCCTCTTTAGTTTATTCTCTATCATTATCTATGGATACATAGAACTAACCTGTAGGTTTTTTACAACTGGGGATGGCGTGTAATTATTATTTTTCCACCCCCACCCCTGTAATTGAACCATGAATTTATAAAGGATCTATAGTTTCCCATGAATACATTTTCTACTCTAATAATTTTCTATGTATTGTGTTGGTAGTTTTATGTCTAAAATGATTTAATTATTTTGGGTTCTATTGTTTTACTACCATGTATAATTGTTTTATCCCCTCCCAAACAATGAAAGCTTTAACATGGAATGATTTTTCTCTAGTTTCTTTTTTGTATCTATTTTTAGAAAAATTATTCAACTATAATACTACTACCTACCAAGTCATTAAATGTATTGTAAATGTAATTTTTTCATGAAAAAAATTGACAAATATATAATAGATGATCAATTCATGGACTCTTTTAAGTGCTAGGAATATAACTGATAAAGGACCACATTATAAGTTCAAAAATGAACGTGATGATCAAGCTCTAATTTATAAGAATAAATTAATGTTGGGATAAATGGTTCATTTATCAATGTTATATTTTAGTGATAATAATGGCAATGTTTATCATTGATTTATTTTAGAATTGATAAAGGGTTATTTTTTATTGCATTTTGTTGACTAAAAAACTATACCATTATCAGTGGTTTTGGTAGTGAAAAAAATGTCCATGCATCATATGTAAATATCTAATAGCCTTAAATCATCCCTTTAACAAAAAACCTAATCATAATTATAATAGATAGAAGTAAAAATATACTAAAAATATGATTGACTTAAAAATATAACATTTCACTACGATTTCTATTCAAAATATACATACATAATATTTATATTTATGTGTTGTATAAAATTAATCCAAAAAATTACCACCAATATACAACATTTCAACATTATAAATGGATTTACACAATGATCAAACTCTATGGAGAAGATCTCCCCTCAATAAAATAAATGTTTATTTTAGTAATTGTAAATACAATATAATATAAAATAATTTTTTAACAGCTTATAATCCACATGCGATAAATTATTTTTTTCAATTACTATATATTTATAAACCATATTACTAGTTAATCAAGAATGATATTGGTATGTAGTAAATTCCTAAACATCAAAAATGAATTATAGATCACTTTGATAAATTTTGACAATAATTCAAGAATGTTTTCTAGGATTAGTTGTGTAATATATGCTTGAAAATTAAATGAACGCTTTATAAGGAAAATAGGAACATTTAGTCATATCAACCACATCATGTCATGGATTAGAATGTGGTTAATTAATACACATAAAAAATATTGATTATAGTCATAATTTCTGAAAAAAATCTGTAATTTTTTTATTTGTTTTGAATATGTGATACAATGTTTAATATAAAATTGCGTTAATATTGAAAACATACACATTGAGACATACCAACCATATCATGTGTTGGATTTAGGTGTTTTAGATTCAAAAATTTCAAAAATAAATTATAGATAAATAATTAAGGTTTGAAAATTATCTGAGGTTGTTTTATCATTTTTGTCCCATGATTGTAATTTAATATTAATATGATACAATTACATTGAAAACATGTACATTGATTCATGATAACAACAAAATAAATCATATTAAAATGATCCCAATTCATATACATAACAAATGAATTATTGAAAAATTTCACAATGTTTGAAAACATTCTAAGCACATTTCCATAGTTTTGGATTTGTGATGAATGTCTCAAAATAAACTATAACATACATACATAAACAATTCACTTCATGACACACTGAACTCATCACACATCATATTAATGTTACATAAATTACTACATGTGAAAAATGAATTATGTATAATTTAATTGAAGATGAAAAACAATATTTTCTCAATATATAATTTTTTGCTAGTGAGGTGTGTTTACAACTAAATTAAAACATTTATTTTAAAGACATTCACTTTATGTTATAATAGAGATATCATGTATCATATTGATGTGAGTCTAATTCATACACATCAAAAATATATTATAGCTGATTTTCCTAAATTTTAAAATATTCTGAAATCATTTTCTTATTTTTGGCATTATGATAAGAGTTTTAGACTAAAATGAAACATTTATATAGAAAAAACACACATATAGTCACAAAACTACATCATGTGCTGTGTTGACATTTGGTTGATTCCTAAATTTGAAAATTATATTATGGATCATTTTCAAAATGTTTTAAAATACTCCATGTATTTTAATGGTTTTTTCTATGTGACATATATCTCAATAAATAATGTACCTTTTGTATTGAAATCATGCACATTGATTCATAACAACTACATCGTATTAAAAAATGATGTGTGATCAATTATAATATGTGAAAAAATAATTACTTACCACCTTTGAGATGTTTAATAACAATTCAATATGTTTTTCTTGGGTTTTCTTAAGTGATTCTTTTTTTTAAATAGATCATCTTTATTTAAAACAGGAACTTCAAGTTAGAGCTGCCGTATCATGTTTCAGTTTGAAATATGATCTGTTCTTACATTTAAAAAATGAATTAAGGAATAGTTTAGTAATGTTTATAAAAATAATAACCCTTTTATTCTCAGTTTCACCTAGGTGACACATTTTAAAATAAAATGATAATTATATATATAATACATGTACTTTATGTCATTCAGACCACATCATTTTTCGGTTTGATGTGCATATGATTCAT
This sequence comes from Viscum album, assembly GCA_963277665.1. Lineage (NCBI taxonomy): Eukaryota > Viridiplantae > Streptophyta > Magnoliopsida > Santalales > Viscaceae > Viscum > Viscum album. The sequence continues at coordinate 367,504,544 of OY728158.1, read as the reverse complement.
ATATAATAAAAATGAAATATGGAATTTTGTCCTAATTTTTAAAAATAATCCAAGATGCTTTCCTCTGTTTTGGCTATATGACATGTGTTTAAAATGAAATTTCACTCATAAATTGAAAATAAGAACATAATGTGATATTGTGGACATAATTTTTTGGATTGATGGGAGGAAAATTCAAACATGTCACAATTTACATACAAATTTTATTCTCTAAAGTATCAAATCAATATAAATGTGTCTTCATGGATTTGGGTATGTCTTGTGCGATTTATAGTAAAATATCAATTAAAAATTGAAAACCCCTTTTTCAAGTCATGTGGGACAAACCATATAACAAATTGATGTGCAATCAAATCTTACACATCAAAAATGAAATACATATCATTTTTGATATGTTTGAAAACATCATGAGATCATTTTCATCATTATAGATTTGTGTAATGTTTTTTAAACATAAATGAAACCTATATCAAGAAAACATTAACTTAAATTATATATCAGCCACATCATGGGCCAAATTTAGAAGCGAAGGCCACTACTCCTCAATGGAGGTTATATAAAGGTATGGTTTCTAAAAGAATGAGTCTCAATTTAAATAATTCTATGATTTCTTATGTAGTAATTTGATTTCATGTTCAAAAAACGAAATGTTTTTAACATTTTCCATAAATGTGCATTGAATAATAGAAAATTAATTTTCAGTAGGATGATAATTACTGTATAAAGAAAATAATAAAATATTAAATAAATCCTCATTGAAATTTGATAAAAAATAAAAAATTTATAAATTAATTAACATTATTAATGAAAGTAAAATACTAAATGCAGTAATGTAATAAATGACTGAAATTTAATAAAAATGAAATACATCAAACTTATTTAAAAAATGATTTAGTTTTCTTAATTATATAAATTAATAAAAAATGTATATATATTGAAATGAAATTAATACATATTCAACATGTACATTACAACTATATTAAAAACCTTAATTATAAAGAATAAATATGCATAAAGTCAAATTTAATATATATATTTCAATAATATTAAAAGAATAAATATTAAATTGAATAAATTATAATGAAATGTTAAAAATAAGTAACATTATTAGTGACTAAATAATAATAAATAATATTAATAGAATGAATGTTAAAAAGAAGAGAAAATAAATAATTACAAAATATGTAGATTGATAAAATATTAAAAATAATGAACAAGTATTATTAAATACATAAATTAATTTAAAAAGTTAAAATTGAATATATTATAAAAAGAAAATAAATTAATAGTAATTGTATAAATTACCACTATATATAAATAATTAAATATTAATGAATAAACATATATAAATAATTATTAAAATGGATACAATTTTAAAAAATTAATAATGTAACATTGATAATGTGTAAACAAACTTTAAGATTATTTTTGATTTCATAATACTTATAATGTATAAATTTGAAAAAAAATATTTGAAAGAAGTAAATAGTGTATTTTTAATATTATTATCAAAAATCAATAAAATTTACTAATATATATATATATACTATGTTAGTAAATAAAAATATTAAATAATATTAAAAATTGAATAAATTAATGAAATTTTATTTGGGATTACATTTTATATCACAATGAATTAATTACCTATATGTATGTTTTTTATTAATGTAACTCATGTTTAAAATATGTAAAATGGAATAAATAATCACATAGTATTAAATAACCATTACTTGATACAATTACTTTATATATATATATATAAAAATTTATATTAAATGACTAAATATATCAATTAATAATTTTTTTATAGAAAATAATGATTACTAAATTATTACAACATTAAAAATAAATAAAATAGAATAAATAAATTATAAAAAAACAAAAAAATATTTCTAAAATAGAATATAAGCTCTATTAATGACAACAAATATAGAAATCACATTCATCAGTTCTAAAAATGGTCATTTCATTTCTAAAAAAACATGAAACCTTTATCATCATAGAAAATGGACTCCTTTATCAATTCTAAACTGGACCTGTTTATTTGTTCTTTTGTTATCATTGATAAAGGCCATGGAATCTAGTGAAAAATGTAATGTCTTGCATCATCTATATATCATAACCAGATTGGAAACATAAAATAAAATTGCAATATAAATATTATAGATAACCAGAATGAAATATATAATTACATTCCACTGTCATTTCAATTAAAAAATTATAATTAAGATATTCTTATTGATGTGATATTTAAATTTAATTCAATAATATTCTAATCTAATATACAAAATCAAAATAGTTATCACATTATATTTAATACAATCAACCTCTATAAAATCCTATTTTGTGCAATAAAACCAATGTTTTTTTGGTATCATTACATACAATGATTAAAAAAGTATGAATCTAATATAATCCACATAAGATAAATAATAATCTTAATTTCTATATAAGTCAATTATATCATCCGTTATCCTATTAATTTTTTTATTATTACTTGTTTTTGTATGTATATATTAGTTAGTATTTATTAAATATATCATTAATTAATAATTATATAATGAATTATTAATTACATTGTTAACTAATAATATAAATAATTTATATTTTTAATTATATAATATATTAAAGATATTATCTGTTACTAAGTATTTTAATTACCTATATTTTTGTTAAAAAATATATCATTTAAGAATATAAAAATTTTAACTTAAAACATGTACATTTATAATACCAGGAACATTTTCTGTCAGATTGATGAATAATCAATTATTACAAGTCATTAATTATTATATAATCATTATCCCAATGCATGATAATAATATTATATCATTTACTATATTATGAAAATGCCACACTTTTTTTAAACTTATATGAATCTTTTATATAGAGAACACAAAGTTATAGTCATACCACCCACATCATATGTCGGATTAACGTGTGGTAGATTCCTACATGTCATAAATAAAATATGGATATCTGGAAGTTTTTTAAAAATAATTGGAGATCATTTACTAAATTGTGACAATTTGAAGCTCATTTTTAAATAAAATAAAACATTTATATTCAAAACACAAACTTTGAGTCCTTTTGAATACAACATGTGTCAGCTTAAAATTAGTTTTATTCTTTCAAATCAAGAAATAATTAGAGAACATATTCATAATTTTTGAAAAGAACATAATTTTTTCTTGTTTTTTGATATGTGATATATATTTTACATTAAAATTGAAGTTTTATAATGAAAACAAACACATTGAGTCATAAAGACCACATCTTGTGTCAGATTACCGTTTGATCATTTATTATAATCAGAAATGAATTATGGATAATTTTTCAAATTCTTAAAAAAAATATGTTATATTTTTTCTTTATTTTGGCTATGACGTTCTTTTTTTAAAAAAAAAATTCCATTTTATATTGAATTCACTAATTTTGATTCATGTTTTACACATCGTGTTTCAGATTTACATGCAGCTGATTCAAATATTTCTTATATGAATTCATGATTGTTTTCCTAATGTTTAAAAATAATAAAAGGTAATTTTTTAAATTTGGGCTCTATGACACATGTTTCACTCTAAAATGACACTTTTATATAGAAAAAATGTATGATGATTCATAATGACTATTTCATGCGTCCAATTAACACGCAATCCATTACTATACCTCTCAAATTTATTATGGTTTCTTTACTAATGTTTGAAACTAATCTGGGTTTTTTTCTTGGATTTGTCTATGTGGCATGTATTTTAAACAAATAATACACTTTTATTTTTAAAACACACAATTTTAATCATATTAATCACATCATGTATTTTATTAACATGTGGTCAATTTGAACTCATCAATTATGAATTATATATTTCTTTCATAAATTTTGAAAACAATCCAATCTCATTTCTTGGTTTTGACAATATAATACACATTTTAATCTAAAATGACCCTTCTGTATGAAATAAATTATCTTAGATTCATACTAGTAAAATATCTTTTCAGAATGATGTGTATTCAGTTTCTACAGATCAAAATAAAATTATAGATCATTTTAATAATTTTTTAAGGAAAACAAAATTAATTTCACTATTTTTTCTATGTGACAAGTGTCTGAAACTAAACTAATTTTTTTTATATTGAAAAATAATCTTTGGCTCATATCACTGACATAGTAAGTTGGATTAACAAGATATTTATTCATAAATTTTAGAAAAGAAATATAGATCTATTACATTATATTTGAAAACCTCCCAAGATAAGATTATCATTTTTTCTTAGTGACATGAGTTTTGAACAAAAAATACACTTTATATTGAAAACACACAGTATGAGTCATATCAACCACATCATGTTTCATGTTCATATGAATTAAATTTCTATACTTCTCAGTTGAATTATAGATTAGTTTTATAATGTTATAAAAAATAATATCTTTTTTCTCTATTTTGGATACGTGACACATGTTTTATTAACTAAAATGATAATTATTTATTGAAAACACACAATTTAACTCATACCGACTACATAATGTGTTGGATTTATGTGTAGTCAATTCATAAACATCAAAAAAGAATTATTTTCAATTTTCAAAATTTTTATATTCAATTTGACAATTTTTTCTCTTTTATCACAGTTTAATGATATTTTAAATCAAAAGTTACACATTTATATAAAAACACACACTTGTAGTCATTTGAGATACATCATGTATTATATTAATATGTGATTTGTTGTTATATGAAAAAAATTAATCATGGATCAATTTTCCTAAAAATTCAAGACAATATTATTGTTTTTATATAGTCTTGTCAATGTGATGTGTGTTTCACAATAATATGACACTTAAAAACACGAACTTTGTGTAATACCAGACACATCATGTGTTAGATTTATGTACAGTAAATTCCTATATATCAGAAATGAAATATGGATCATTTCATTTATCTTTTAAAATAGCAATAGATTGATTTATTTGTTTTGTCTATGAATCAAGCTGTCTATACTAAAATGGAACTATTATATTAAAGACACATAATTTCAGTCATACCCCTGATATTGTGTGTTATTATGGCATGTAGTAAATTTGTATATGTCACCCATAAAATATGTTTTATAGTCATAATATTTTAAAACAAATGGATATTTTTATCATGGTTTTTGATTATTGATGCACAATTTAAACACAAATGAGCCCTTTATATTGAAAACTCGCTCACTAAGTCATACTAGACACATCAGGCATTGGATTTAAATTAAGTTGATTTGTACACACCGAAAATGAGTTATAGATAATTTTCTAGAATTATCTAGAAAATATAAGATAATATTCTCATTTTTTTTCTATAATATGTTTTTAAACTAAATTGACACTTTTAATGAGAAAATGATACACATTGAGTCATACATTCTATAATGTGTTTCAAATTAATGTGAGAGAAATTCTTATAAGTGATAAATAAACTATGGATCATTTATCAAATTGTTAAAATGAATCTGAGATATTTTTCTCTATTTTTACAATAAGATGTGTGTTTTAATCTAAAAATAAATTTTATATTAAAAACAAGAACATGGAATCAAATGGGCCACATCATGTGTTTGATAGACCTTTGATTAATTCTTTTACATAAAAAAAAATAAGTTTTATTTACATATGTTTTCATATAGTTTGATATCATTTACATGGTTTTGTTTATGTGATGTTCTTTAGAGTGAAATGATATATTTAATTTGAATACATGCACTTTGATTCTTAATGGCTACGTCATACGTCAGGTTGACTATCAATTGAATCATATACATCCCACATAAATTATCTATCATTTTTCCATTGTTTGGAAACAATATAAGCTTGTCATCATGGAATTTACAATGTGATTTTCAATTTTACAGAAAACTAAAAATGTTATATTGATAACAGATACATTGATTCATAACAAAAAATCTTGTGTTTGATTGATGATCATTAAATTTCTAGTATTAAAAAATGAATTATGGAATGTTGTCTATAATTTGGAAAACAATATGATCTCATTTATTCATTTTTGACAATGTGAAAGTTGTTTTAAATTAAAAGAAACATTTTTTATTGAAAAAAATGATCTATAAATCATTGTAGTGAAATATTATATAAGATTTATGAGTGATTTTAATGAAAATTAAAACATTTTTTTTAATGAAAGTGAAAAATTCAACATACAATAAAAATTTCTCATGGGAGGATAGTGATGAAGCCCCTGGGTATCACATATAATATTCATAGAACAATCAATTATAAGAGAAATATCATAACAAAACAATATTAATGTGTTATCATTGTTACCTTTGGATGCAACAAGATCCACTAATATGTTACCCTCACACTATGTATGTTGAACAGATATATTGTAAAAAATAAAAACCATTCACCCATGTATGAGGTAAAAAAAATTACAAGGGTAATTTATATCACCTTTAAAGGAATTAATGAAAATATAATAATATAATTCAATATAAATATTTCTAATATCTAGTTATTTACATAATTTGAGTCCATGAAGAATCATTGATGCTTCTACCACCAGTGATGTATCGTGCCCATAGAAATATGAAAAATACATAATAACTGAGCATCAAAAATAATGAAAAAACCACTGTGGCGCATGATACCATTAAAGATATAACAATAAAAATTTAATTTTATCTCACGTCTAGCAGCCTTTCATCAGACCCAAACACCAAGATACCACCACCATAAAGCATAATCCTCTATCAAACTACGAGGTGACACAAATGAATGTCAAACCAAAGAGATGTTAGAATTTTTCTAGTGATCCACAAATGAGTAGATAGTATCTAGAAACATTAACCTAATATAATGAATATTAGGCTGGAAAACATGATGACATACAATGTTATGCATATCCCATAAAATCAAACACACAATGTTGATGAAAATGGATCATCACTAGTTTTTCGCACAATCCCTAGCCTACAAATCGAAAAATAGTTACAAAAAGTCATTAATATATGTAAGATATCTAGTGAATTCAACAAATATACCAACATTAACCAAATAATACATAGCACAAACACTTTTACAAAATAGATTAATAGAATATTCATATTTAGATCCCCCTAAACACTTGAATTTTAATGCAATAGTAATATTAGTTTGTTGTATATTATAAACATTAAGAATAGAATAATTTCAAATTCTCCAATGAAGAATAATGAATTTTGGAAAATAATATTTACACCATAGTCTACTGCTCATATTATATTAGTTATTACCCTGATGAATCATGGACCAAAATGTAGATAAATACAATTAAATATATATATGTGATCAGTTCTTACACCTCATAAATAAATATTGGATCATTTTCAAAAATATTGAAAACAATCCATGTTATTTATCTATGTTTTTAAAATGTAAATGATGTTTTAACCTAAAATTCCATGTAGTGATTAATATTCCACATAAATGTTTCTACATCCAACCATCATTCAACTCCCTTCAAGTATGATTCTATGATTCTTCTTGGATAATTGGATTAGAATATCAGAGAGAATCCATAGTTAATAATTATATTATCATTCATTAGCATGTATTTTGTTGAATAAAATTTGATGGTGAAGGAATTCATTTTTTAGTTTAATAATTGTTTTAGAGGTGATAATGAAATTGATGAAACACTTTTTACATTCTCAAAATAATACCACAAGACACAAAAAATGACAATTATATGGGTTTGGGAGTACGTTCCCTTGAATATTTAAGTGTGAAATAATATTTGTGGTAAAAGGATCCATTACACAAATTCTTATACCCATTATCATTACATTTCCCACATTGTACACTCTCTCATAATTAAAACTAGGTTCATGTATGTCACTAGATCAACCATATTTTATAGTGTAACCCTCCATGATACATCTCCTTGAGAAATTACTAAAATCATTATTTATTTAAATAATCATCACTAATGAATTTTTTTGTTTCATCCAACTCAAACTACCAACTAATGTAATGAAATTAGTGAAATGTATCATAATAATGTGTTTTTATTTGTGGAATGACAATTTACACTTTAGAATCATTTATAAATTAACGTAACAATGGTAGGATTTAATTTAGGATATGTTGGTTTAGTAAATATATCATACATGCTGAATTCAATTTTGAATGCATCTATAGATGCATGTGGATTTGAATATATCTGAAATCACTTCCCATCATGTTGGGACTTATTATAAAAATTCATTTTTCTATGAGATGAAACACCCTCAATAAAAAAATTCATTCTATTTTCGTTGGGTGGAGGAACCATATGTTGGATAATATCATCAACTCTATAAGACCACTCAACTGTAGTAAAATATCTATGGTGGGGTTTACATTTTTTTGGGATGATGGTAGGATCAAATCATATTAAAATGTTTTTATAGTAATTAAAGAAAATATATTTAGAATAAATCTATAACTAAATTTTTTTAATTTTATATGAATTTTATTTTTTGTAAATAAATTACTATCTATTTTTACAACGATTCATCAAATACCAAATTTAAATAAAAGGTAATTGCATATAAAGAAACACATACATATCGGTAATCACCTCAAATTAATGTCAAAAATAATTTTGAAAAAAAATGCACTATTCCCAATCACCTATAAAAAATATTTCATACTTTTAGTATGTAGACTTTTATATTATCACGGCAGTACTGAGAAAATATATCCAAAAACTAGTAAAAATTTATTTTATTTTTATTTTTAATTATATTTTTAATTTGTTTGGGGAAGTTAGTTTGTTGATAGTATATATACCATTAAGTTATTCACATTCACAAAGATCAATTTTTTGACATTAACTATAATTCTATTGTAAATTCATCTACAATTAAAAATATTCACATGAAATGTAGAATTACCTAAATCATTTATTTGTTCAATTATAATGAAGTAAGATATATTAACATAAATTGGATTTATATCATTGGAACTGAATATGTGCATCACTTTCTCCATAAGCCTGACTAAAATATTTTGCATCAAACTATGGTAAATGTGTTATATCATATATAATGAATAAAAATTAATTACAACACCAGTGTAAGAGATAACATATAAATTTTTTCCCCTAGGTAGCCAATGGAGTTGTTTGACAATGAAATTTGGATTTCCCAATAACTATGTATTAATATTATCTTATACCCTTCCTATAAACTATTGTTTATGGGTAACTGATATATATCATTCAACCGTTGATAGATTCATATATCTATTAATTTCCTTATCAGATCCATCATTTAGAGGAAACTCTAAACCATTAATTAAAATTTAATGGATAGTATACTCATGATCTGTAATGGGATTTCTAAAAAACCATTTCTAGAAATTTTTTATCCCATATGGCTTCCACTATGATGTGATTTTGGGAGGCCAATTCAATCATCATCTGGTAGGAAATCGATAGAGAAATCAACTACTTCATCAAAAATCAATTACTCTTTAATAAAACCAACTAAAAACTCCATTTCATTACTTTACCATTCAAAATATTCATATATCATTCTGTGTGGGGTACATCCATCATCAATGATCATGACCACATATTTGAATCTATCTAACATAGTGAACCATCAGGTGGAAAATTATAGTAATGATCTATGGTTTCAAAAATAAATCCACCTATAATAATATGATAAAAAAATCTTTATTTGTGAAAGGAATATTTATATTGTCTATAACATTACTATATATGTATTTGAATAGGAAGAAAAGTTTGCTTCATATATATTGTACATTTTTAGGAAGAATCCAATTTCATTCTATAAAAATTAAATTTTTCCAAAACATTGCTATCATGTTTTTGTTGTCCCACTAACATGAATATTTTTTTATATAGATGAAACCCATTGACAATATAATTATCAATGTTAAATATTTTCTACATGGAAGGTCATTTTATTCCGGTAACATATCAGTTAGGATACGAATTAAATCAACAAAGCTAGTGTCAGTCCTTCTACTACAAAAGTTAAAATTATATAAAATTAATAAAATTTATAATGTTTTATATTTATAAAAAATGACATAAAATTGTGTATTTTCCTAGAATCATAACTACTCCACAAAATCTATTGTCATGAATTTCAACATGAAGTGTCATTTTCATTTATTTCATGAAATATCTACAGCACACCCAGTTTGAGGTATGTGGCCTTTTTTATGCATATTTTTGTGTTTAAAGTGAATGGGATGATTTGGGATGAGGTTGGGAGAGTTTGGAATGGTTTTGTATAAGTTTGGAGGGCTTTAAAGGGTTGAAAGATTTGAGCACGGTTAGTGGAAACCATGCGGGCTCCCCTGGAAACTGTACGGACCCTTGTTGTTGATGTAGTAGGCCTCTCACAACCTGTTCACAGTTTTCCAAATCATGTGAGGAAACCGTGCGTACCCTGGCTCTCGAGGCAGTTGCGTGTGCACAGTTAGCGCCCGGTTTGCCAAACCGTGTGGGCTAACAGTGCGACCACTTAAATTTAGTTTTATGAGTTCCGGGATCACTTGGGATTGCCTAATTTCACTCCAAATCTTCTCTCACTCGATCCTCACTATGGATTTTCGGTTCTCAAGGGTTAGAGGGGCTCTCCAACACGTTTTTGAAGCTATTCGAAGGGGTCTCGAGGTGGATCCAAGGCGGTTTCTCCGAGGAAAGTCTCTCCTCTTTTTTCTCTTGTGGGTTCTTCTAGATCTACATCTACCTCTCTCTCGGTTTTCTAGATCTACACTTGTTTTGTGTAGGTCTAGGGTTGTGGTTGTCGTGGATGTTACAATTAAGTCATGTGGAAGTTAGGGAAAGGGATTTAGAGAGGTTTTAGTGGTTCGTTCACCGGATTTGAGGTGCGGTTGTTCGTGGGTCAATATCTCGGGAACCCTAAAGGTAGGTAGCTTCTCTCTCGAATCCACTTGGTTAGAGATAATGTGTGTGGTTACAAATAATTTGTTATGCTGGAAATTAATTGTGTTTTGATGTGTGAAATTTATTATAAATCCCTTGGTTGATGTTTTGGGGATTTTCAGGAAAAAGGGTGTTTATGGTGAAATTCTATTCATGTGGGGTTTAAAAAGGATATTTTAAAATGGGATGATATGGTTGATTGGTGAAAAAGATTGATAGAAAGGGTTTTCAATAAAAGGGTTGTTTTATTGAAATGTTGTTTGGAATGTAAAATGGTTTTCAATAAATGGGTGATTTTTTTAAGTGAATTGATATGCAATGGAATTGGTTGATTGCATGTGGTTGTGACGTTGGTGGGTTATATTCTTGTCTTGTCTTGTTTGGAATGTTGTGTGGAAGTGGTGGGAAGTACCACTATAAAAATGGGATGGATAATGGATGGAAGGGCCACCATCAATGGTAAGTGGACGGGAAGTGCCACTAAGTGTGAATGGGTGAACGGGTTGGACGGAATCTCTACCGTTTGGTTGTTTGGTTGTTTTGGTTGTGTTGTTGTGCATTGGTTTGCAAGATGGAATTGTGGTTCTAGTGTGTAAATGATGATTTGTCTTGTAGAATTTTATGTTGGCATTCATTTGGTTGCTTGGTTTTGGTGTGATGGCTTAGTAGGAGCATGGTTGGCTAATTTTAATGGTTTCACTTGTGATTGTTTTATATAAATGTTTTTATATAAATTTTCTAATGGTTTTATCCTAGTGGTGTGTGTATGTAAGTCATTTGAATTAATCCTACTGATTTTTAGTACTCACCCCCTTTTTTGGCACTATGGTGTCTTTGCAGATGTTGTGTACTGTGATGTGGGAAACGGTAAGGCATCACCATCATTTAGTGGAGTATTGTGATCCCTTGGTTGAGAATGGAGCTTGGAGCTAGGTGTGGAGTTGTGGTGGTGTCATGGCTGATGGTGATTGGTTTTTGTACTTTGATGTTGTGTGGACATGCCTAGTTGTTTTGGTTTTGAGTTGTGTTTTGGAATAACATGGTTGTCTTTTGGGAATGCATGGCTGGGTAACGGAATTGATGTGAATCATATAGTGGTTGTTAGTGGATGGTTTGGTTGGCTTTTTCTTAATGTAAAATCATTCCCCAACATGATCTTGAAGCCCTCAGCATTTTTCCCAACCTTTGGTGCTTTGGGAATGTCGCATAAGTCCATGTAGCCCTCACCGCCTCCTCAAGCCAATGAGGTATGGGCAGGGTGTTACCATTGGTATCATTTTCTTCGGTCCTTTGGAGTTTATTCTCGGATTTGGTGTTGACATTCGTTGTAGTACATTCCTTGATTTGGGATGGTAACAAGGCGTATGAATGTCAATACTTCGAATGTATAGCATAAAAGGATGTAGCTGACCGTTTTATGCTGCAATTCATGTTACCTAGGTGTTGGGTACATAAGTGTTTTGGATGCACTTATAGGCATTGGAAATCTCATTGTCATTGGTGTAGCGAATGAGATAAGCATGGCATGCATGGTAGAAATGACTTCCCACTAAGATGCATATTTCATTGAGGTATAATGATTTATGATGTGATATGAATGTGTAAAATTGTAATGTGAATAAATTGGTATTTTTAAAATGGTTAGGTTTTCAAAATGGTGAAACATGGAACATGTGGAAAATGTGAACTGGTGAAAATCCTTGTTGTAAATTGTGTTCTGTATAGATCATTACATCGAGATGGTGAAGAGATCCTTGGTGGATGAGAGGGATTTTTTGGGCGCTCCGGGTGGAGGAAGCATGGTGGTACCCATGGGGAATAGTGGGAACTCTAACGCTGGGGTCAAGAGAAGGAGGGACACTTATTCCTAGAGCGGGAATATGAACTATAATGAGATGACATGATCGGTAAATCTTCCTCTGAAGCCCCAAAGCAAGCAGTGATGTTATCATTGTGGGTCGACTGGACACATCAAGCAGGATTGTATGGAACAACCTCGATCATTTAATAATTTTAAGCAGATGGGTCATCTGTAGCATTATTGTCAGAATTCTCCAAGGTCTGGTGCACGTGAAACTCCTCAAGGATTGCAGACGTCGTATGCTTCGACGGGACATGGACAACTACTAACCCCTCGTCAGCAGAGTTAATTGGGTCTTGGTGTTTCTCGGAATACCACAACGCCTAAGCAGGCAAATAAAGAACAGAATGTGGTAAGAAAACATTAGTTCGGAGCTGAGAAGGTTGTGGTGGATGATCATTCAGGACCATCCACGGTGCGAGGTACTATTCTTTTAAATTCTACCTTAATGCATGTGTTGTTTGATACGGGTGCTTCAATCTCTTTTATTTTTGCACATGTGGTTGATTTTTTGGGTATAAAAGTCAAAATGATGCCCTTAGTTTTGAAACATCAAACTCCTCTAGGTTGAATAGAGTGTCGAGCATTCTTGTGTGGAGAATGTTGTATCGTTGTGGGGGAGGTTGAGATAGTGTGGAACTTCTCAATGCTTGAGATGGATGGTTTTGAGGTAATCCTGGGAATGGATTGGCTGGTGTATTTTAAGGCCCACATCGACTATGATGCGCGGACACAAGATTTTACGACACATGATGTTGTTAGAAATCTCTTTAGAGGAGAGAAGCATGAAAGGCAGGGTGGAATGGTTTTTTTGGCACCAACAGTGGGTACATTATCGTGTCATATGGTGGTGTTGTTGTTTGAATCAATAGAGGGTGTTGACCAAAGTGTTCCTCTACCAATGGTGGATCAGTTCATGAATGTCTTTCTTGATAAATTCTCTGGTTTACCTCCCATAAGAGAAGTGTAGTTTATGATTGATCTCCTTCTAGGGACCAGTCCTATCTCACATCTGTCTTATCAGATGGCACCAGCTGAATTTCAGGAATTGAAAATCCAATTGGAAGAGTTAGGAAAAAAAGGGTTTATCCAGCCTAGCACGTCTCCGTGGGCAGCGCCGGTGTTATTTGTTTAAAAGGTGGATGGAACCTTGAGACTATGTTTTGAATGTTGTAGACTTAACAATGTTATGATAAATAATAGATATCCTCTTCCACGAATTGATGATTTTTCGACCAATTGAGGGGAGCCTAGTGGTTCTTCAAGATTCTCCTGAGGATGGGGTGTCATCAATTGTGGGTGAGGAAGGATGATATTTCTAAAAAAGATTCCAAGAGTAGATATGGCCATTATGAATATGTGGTTATTCCCTTTTGGCCAAACGAATGCGCCATCAGTGTTAATGGCATTGATGAATAGATATTTCAGAGATATCTGGATTCATTTGTGGTGGTTTTTGTCAATGATAATCTGGTGTATTCAATGACAAGGGTGGAGCATGAGAAGCACTTGGAGACAGTGCTGGGGATCTTGAGGGATCATCAGTTGTATTCAAAATTTTTAAAGTGTCACTTTTTGATTCAGGATGTTTGTTTTCATGGCCATGTGATTTCTGAAAGGGGAGTTTTAGTAGATCTAGAAAAGATAGAGGTTGTTGTCTCATGGAAACAACCCAAGAATGTGTTTGAGATACATAGTTTTGTGGGTCTAGGTGGGTATTATCGGCGTTTGTTCATGATTTTTCATGTTGGGCTTCTCCAATGATAGATCTGACAAGAATGAACGTTCCATTGTAGTGGAATGAACAGTGTAAGCTGTGTTTCGAAGAGCTAAAGGGTCGTCTTAGATCAGCAGCAGTTTTGGTTTTGCCAAAATCAGGAAAAGGGTACGTTGTGTATTGTGATGCATCGGGATCAGGGTCAGGGTGCATTCTCATTCAAGGGAATCATGTTATTGCATATGGATCAGGACAGTTGATAGTTCATGAGAAGGACTACCCAACTCATTATTTGGATTTTACAGCAGTGGTCCATGCTTTGAAAATGTGGCCTCATTATCTCTTCGGTGGGAAATTCACTATATATACAGATCATAAGAGCTTGAAACACATTTTCTCACAAAGGTATTTGAACTTGAGGAAAATGATATGGATGGAATATCTCCAGATGTATTATTTTCACTTGATGTACACACTGGGTAAGTGAAATTTGGTGGCAAATGCATTATGTAGAAAATCATATGCTCGGGTGGTGAAATGGGCATCAGACCAGTGGTAGTTGATATCGATTATAGATGATATGCGGTTGGAATCTAAGAACCAAGGTTATAGAGTGGTCTTCTTTCTGGTTTTTTCGATTCCTAACTTGGTTAAGCTAGTTAGAGAGGCACAGATATTCGATTCTGAGTGTGTGACCGTGGGGTCGAGACTTAGTTGTGGGGAGATTATTGGGGGTTGGAAACTGAATGGAGATTCTGTTTTGTGTTTTTGGAATCGAATGGTTGTACCAGTTGCTTGTCAGTAGGATCTTCTCAGGGCGTATCATCATTCCAGGTGGACTGTTCATCCTGAAATTCAGAAAATGTATAAAGAGCTGAAGGCGCAGTTCTAGTGGGCTGGTATGAAAAGAAGTGTGGTTGTATTTTTTTTGAGTTTCTTGGCTTGTATGCAGGTCATGGTAGATTATTAGAGTCCAGAAGGAATGTTACAGCCTTTACCAATCCCTATCTATATGTGGGAGCAGATAGCTATGGATTTTGTCACAGGTCTCCCATGAACGGTCAAGAAGCATGATACCATTTTGCTGATAGTGGATCGGCTAATGAAGTCGGCCCATTTCATGCCAATTTATGAATCTCATATGGTAGAGGATTTGTCCAAAGTCTATATCTGGGAGGTGGTAAAAATGCATGGTGTTCGAGTTTCAATTTTATCAGGTAGAGATCTGAGGTTTACATCTCGTTTTTTGAAATCCTTGCAGCAAGCCCTTGAAATGCAGTTGACGATGAGTTCGTCGTATCACCCTCAGACGGATAGTCAATCCGAGAGGACCATACAAACTATGGAGGACATGTTGCGGGTTTCTGTCTTGGATTTTGGTGGCTCGTGGGAGGATCAATTATCGTTGGTTGATTTCTCATACAATAACAGTTATCAAGCATCCATACTGATGGATCCATTTGAAGCATTCTATGGGCGACCATGTCATTCTCCACTATATTTGGTGGAAACGGGTGAGTCCTCGATGGTTGGACCATTCCTTGTCTTGGAGACTATAGAGGAGATCAATTTGATCAGGAAGAGAATGGATATGGCTCAGATTCATCAGATATATTATTCGGATCATCGTCGACGACCTTTGTCGTTCGAGGTGAGTGATCATGTGTTCTTGAGGATCACTCCTAGGTTGGGACATCGTCGGTTTGGGAAGCATGGAAAGTTATCTCCGAGGTATATTGGGCCTTTTGATATTCTAGAGTGGGATGGTGAGGTGGATTATCATTTTTCATTGCCACCATGGTTTAGTGTGGTGCACAATGTGTTTCATGTCTCGCAGTTGAAAAAGTATCATCCCGATCATGACCATGTGATTCGATGGGATCAGGTTGAGCTAGAACTGGATGCATCGTTGGTGCATGTGCCAGTGAGGGTTGTGGATAGGAAAGATAAAGTACTGTGTGGTAAAAGCATCAGTTTATTTTTTGTTTTGTTGCAACATTGTTAGATTTATGAGGAGGCTTGGGAGCAGTAGAAAGAGATGGTCGAGCACTAGCCCAAACTTTTTCAGCAAAGGCGGTTTCACTAAATTCTGAGGACGGAAATTCCAATGGTGTGGAGAATGTGGCACCCATTTATTGAGGTATGTGTCTTTTTTTTATGCAACATATTGGGTTTCAAGTTCATGGGATGAGTTGGGAAGAGGTTGGGAGAGTTTGGAATGGTTTTGGATGAGTTTGGAGGGATTTAAACAGGTGAACAGTTTGAGAATGGTTAGTGGAAACCATTCGATTTCCCTAGGAAACTGTGCAGACCCTTGTTCTTGAGACATTAGGCCTCAAACGGCATGTGCACAGTTTTTGAAACCGTTCAAGGAAACTGTGTGAAACCTGGAATTCGAGGCAGTGGCATGCACCCTGTTAGCGCACGGTTTTCCAAACCGTGCGGCCACTTAATGTTAGGGTTATAAGGTCTGGGGTCACTCAGGGATTCCTCATTTCACTCCAAATCTTATCCCACTCGAGCCTCACTCTAGATTTTCGGTTCTTAAGAGATTTAGGGGATCTCCCACACGTTTTGGAAGCTATTTGAAGGGGTCTCAAGGTGGATCCATGCCGGTTTCTCCAGGGTAAGTGAGTCCTCTTGTTTCTCTTGTGGGTTCATCTAGATCTACATCTCCCTCACTCTCAGTTTTCTAGATCTAAACTTGTTTTGTGTATATATATAGGGGTGTATTTTCCTTGGATTTTAATATTAAGTCATGTGGATGTTAGAGAAAGGGATCTAGAGAGGTTTCAGTGGTGCGTTTTCCGGATTTGAGGCACGATTGTTTGTGGGTCGATTTCTCGGGAACTCTAAAGGTATTTGGCTTCTCTCTAGACTCCACTTGGTTAGAGATAATGGTTTTGGTTACAATTAATCTTTTTTGATGAAATTAATTGTGTTTTTATGTGAGAAATTGATTAGAAATCCATTGGGTGATGTTTTGGAGATTTTCGGGGAAAAATGTGTTTTATGGTGAAATAAAATTCTTGTGGATTTTAAAATAGAGATTTTAAATTGGGATGCTATCGTTTATTTGTGAAAAGGACTGACATAATGGGTTTCCAATAAAACATTTGTTTTATTGAAATGTTTTTTGGCATGGGAAACAGTTTTCAATAAATTGGTGATTTATTTAAGAGAGTTGATATGCAATGGAATTTGTTGATTGCAAGTAGTTGTGACCTTCGTGGGTTATATGATTCGCTTGGCTTATTTGTAATATTGTCTGGATGTGTAGGGAAGTACCATTATAAAAATAGTATGGATAGTAGATGGAAGGGCCACCATTAATGGTAAGTGGACGGGAAGTGCCACTAAGTGTGAATGGGTGAACGGGTTGGACAGAAGCTCCACCATTTGGTTGTTTGGTTGTTTTTGTTGTGTTGTTGTGTTGTTGTGAATTGATTTGTAAGATGTAATTGTGGTGCTAGTGTGTAAATGATGAGTTTCCTTGTGGCATGTTTGGTTGGCTTTCCTTAGGTTGCTTGGGTTGTGTGTGATGGCCTGGTAAGAGCATGGTTAGCTTATGGTAATGGTTGTAGTAGTGATTGTTTTATATAAATGGTTGTATATAAATGTGCTAATAGTTTTATCCTAGTGGCATGTGTAGTGAATTCATTTGGGGAAATACTACTGAGTTTTAGTACTCACCCCCTGATTTGGCACTGTTGTATCTTTGTAGATGTCGTGTACCGTGACGTGGGGAAAAGTAAGGCATCACCCTCTTTTAGTGGAGTATTGTGATCCTTTGGTGTATCTAGGATCTTGGAGCTAGGTGGGGAGATGTGGTGGTGTCATGGATGATGGTGTTTGGTTGTTTAGTTTCTGTAGTGTACTCTAATGTTTTGTGGACATGTCTAGTTGTATTGGTTTTGATTTGTGTTGTGGAACAACTTGGTTGTCTTTTGGGAATGCATGGATGGGTAATTGAATAGTTTTGCATCATATAGTGGCTGTTAGTGGATGTTTTGGTTGGTTTTTTCTTAAGGGAAAATCGTTCCCCAACTTGATCTTAAAGCCCTCAGCATTTATTGTCAGCCTTTGGCACTTTGGGAATGTCGCTTAAGGCTAAGTATCCCTCACTGCCTCCTCAAGGCAATGAGTTAGGGGTGGGGTGTTACAATATCCATCACCATTTACACTAGAATTCATACCAATTTATTCATAAATTACAGTATCAAACTATTTATTATTTACATTTTTTTCATGAAATATACATTTAAATGTATAGATTCGATCTATTACTTGACAAATCAAATATTCTAAAAAATATTTTTAGTGATTTCATCTTGAATAATAATAATGAAAAAATTGATAACTGATTTTAGAAGGGTCATATTAATTCTCTATTTAAATCTTGATGATCATTATGACATCAGCGTCATTCATTTTTTCAGATGATTTCCATCCATCTAATTTTGATCCATAACTATCCTATTTTGTTCAATAATTTTAATTTTATAAATAAATAAATAAATACACATAAGGTATTAATAATCAATGGATAATGTAATAGATACTTTGATGAAATTTGATAGTTTTCATAAGAAAAAATTTTTATTCCCACCTTGATAACTCAATGAAAAAATAAGAAAATTAGTAATGATAAGATGATAGAATTCATTGAAATTTTAATATCAGACTCCTTATGAGAATGTTTCACATTGATATCCTCTAATTAAAATATTAATTTTGATTGTATAAAAAAATGTAGGATTGTGTGCGTATAATTAATGTGGGAAATATATAATGGATGGAAGCAATAAAGAAAAGATGCCATAGTTAAAGCTAAATTCCAATGTGGGTAAAACACTTGGGATGATTTGCACCATTATTATATTTCCCTTTTTGTTGATTTTAATCTGGATTGTATAATAATGATCATATTAGACTACTAATGTTTAATGAATCTCAACATGCCAAAGTTTTTTGTGATGACTTCTAACAAGTTATATTTTTACAAAATGGTAATATGAAATATCCAATGGTGGTTAAAGGGTTATACATTCCCAAATAGATGTAATAATTATTATAAAAAACATAAATAATTATTTATGCTTCCTTATTTTATTTTTCTAGAATAATATGATTCAAATTATTAGTGGTTGAAATAATTTATGGAATGGAATATATTATATGTATAATGATACAAAGAGTATAATTAAATTTTCATCTATTTAAAAAGATAGATATAAATAATTCTCATTACAAAAATTATTAATGGTTTATATTTAGTATAAAATTAGGATAGATAATGATGTTTTTGGTGAGAAATGATAAGAAATTATATGGGATAAAATATATGTTGTTTCTATATAATCAATTGATGGTGACTATGACCAAATACTTTGGGAAAATAAAAAACACCAAAATAAGAACTAAAAATTTTAAAAAAAAATAACAATATTAAATGTAAGATCACAAGAAAAAAAGAAAGTGATATAAATGTGTTGATTTGGTTAAGGAGTTCAATGGAGAGAAGTGACAATGTTTTAGTTCCACAAGAGTTTGAAGGACATGAGGTATGGGGACCTTATTAATGTTTATTTATAAATATCATAATGGTTTTATCAATTTTATTTATAAAACATTGATAATGAACAATATTTATTTGATCTTGGATTTAAATTGATGATAAAACCAGTGTTTATTAGTTCTAACTCTTAGTGGTATAAAGATGGGATTTTATCAGCACTTTATAAAAAAAGTTTATAAAGATTATTATTTTATGTATATTAAATTTCATCACTAAAAACCTAAATTTATCAAAAATATTTGGAATGAGATGATAAGTTAATAAATTTCTTGACCTAGGAGGTGATGGTCACTAAGCATGTCCCTCCCCTTTATGAAGTGGGAGGGGCCTCTTTCATACTTCGAGATAACTCAACCACTCCCATTCCCTCACATTTCTATACTATATTTCATTCATTATATCCCTTATATATTTCTAATCCATAATGTTCGACATTTTTTTGATGGCCTCCTGAAACATTTTTGATCATCATTTGATATCATTGATGCGTTGTTTCTTTTGAACCTGATGATGATAGCTTGATTCCAACAACATCATCACTCGATGGATTCATTTGACACATTTTTTAAATAAATTTTGGGTTATATGAAAAATTAACTATGAGTCCTTTCAATAATAATAACATCATTATTTGGTTCTCTTTGGAGTGAAATATGTTCCCACCCTAGTCCAGTGCCCCCCTCTTACGCAATAGATCTTGTTTCTACTTATTCAAGTAGAATTATGATTTTATATGAAATGAGATAACCAAAAAATGGAAATTTTGGTTATTTTTATATTGAATCCTCTTACATTTTATAATACTTCCATTATTAAAATGAAAAATAATTTAGCTTTTAGATATTTATTTTTTAATAGTAGAACATGGACTATTTTCATCCTTTTTATTCGAAAATTATTGTTAAGTTCAATGTTTTAAGAATTAAATCAGAGAATGTTTGAATTGAAGTCATGTAAGATCTCTAATATATGAAACATGTTTTTATTGAGTCCTTAATCAATTTTTCTCTTCCTTCAAGAAAGTATGCCAACTTGGTTACAGTGTGTTGGCATGGTTACATAAATCCCATCCAATAAGAATGATGTAAGATTGGGATACATATGTAGGGGTATAATGTATATTTTTTCTACACATATAACGGAAAAAGTTCAACATACTATTTTTATTGACTATAATAGTAATTAAATGGTAGTTCATTTCGGACCACCTGAGGGCGGGGAGTCTAATAGGACAGACTTTCTAGATGGACTCACAGCCAAACAGTTGACTCCAAATGGAATAGAAAATGTTTTCACCATCCTAAAGTATGAATGAATTCTAAATCCTTATTTTAGAGTAGTAGATATATATGGTATATTGATATGTAATTTTTAGGAAATTTTTTCAATATGGAATGTGGAAATTAAAATAAATGTTGCTAAAGAGGTATCTAATGTGGAGGTAGTGAAAATTAGTGATGATCCTGACTGCAATGTGGTCTTAAAGGCATCTGGTGAGGAAGATGCAATGGTCTGTATAATTAGCATAGGTAAATGGGGCTTGGTGAATGAAACATGAAGAGTGAGGATGAGAGGTACTACCTCAACCATTAATATTTCCAATTACATTGATGATCTGGGGGATTAATGTTCTGTTAAGGGAGATGTGAATGAAATACAGGAATGAATGGGAATCTAAACCCCAATAATAGTAGATAATTTCTCTAATGACCAATGTTTTCATGGGACATATTAGGAGGATGAGATATCTTTCATTGTTTTGGAGGATCGTTCCTTTGGAGTGAATGAATGATGCATATACAACCCATGGAGGATGAAGGGGCACAATGGAAAAAGAGATTTGAGGAGATGTATTGAATTAAAGGGAATGAAGTTGAAATGATGGAATTTCTAATCTCAGTTATATAAGATGATGGAAACCTGGTTATAAAAAATAAATAATGAAATTGTTAGTGAACCCATATCTCATTTCCAAGATGTCTAAAAGATTTAGAATCTTCATAGTGAAAATTGGATAGTCGAGTGTGGTGAGTCCAATGAACAAGAATAGGTTGGAGGTATAATGGATGATTTGATATTAGTACAGAAGTCTTCTAATGGTATGGATAGGGTAGCAAATAAATAGTATTGTTAAAAATGGGGAGGTATGAGAGAATATTATTTGTTTCATTGATGAAATGTTAGAGGAGGCATGTGAGATCAACGCTACATTGGAGGAGATCCATAGGATGAATGAGAGGGTGATTCAAGTGGGCACTAAAAGGAATAGTGTGTATGGATCAATAACTATGATTTTATTTTGATATAGGGATTCAATAAATGAAATATTACTGTGGGAGAGTTTATACAATCTTTAGAAAAGACGAGATTTTATTTTCAAGAACTCATCAAGGATGACCATGACATGAAAGCCAATGCTCTTCGATGGAGGTTATACAGAGTTCAGGTTTCTGGTAGACGTAAACTTGATTTCAATGATTTGGTAATTTATTATGGTGTATGTTGATTGCGTGTTCCTAATATGAAAGGTTTCACACGTTTCCCATAAATGTGCTTTTCATAATGAGAAGATAATTTTCAATCAAATGCAAAAGACTATATAAAATAAATTATAGAATATGAAATGAATATATATTAAAAATTAGTAGATAATAAAACAGGTAAAATTAATTATAATTATTAATGAATAGATAATCTTAAATGCAGGAATGTAAGAAATGACTGAAAATAAATATATAAAAATTAATAGATTTCAAAATTATTTAAAAATGTCATGATTTTTTTAAATTATATAAAGTGCTAAAAAATGAAAATGAATCTATATGGAAATGAAGTTAATAAAAATTAAATAAATACATTAAAACCATTTTAGAAACACTAAATTCTTCATAATAAATATCTATAACTAAATAATAAAATTAAATAAATTAAAATAATATCTAAACCGGATTAATGATTAAGAAAATATGTAAATAAGTAACATTAGTACAGAATAAATACTACTAAATAATATTAATTGTATAAATTTTAAAAAGGAGTAAAATTAAATTATTAAAAATAGGTATATTTCATAAATATTAAAATATTAATAAGAATAATTATATATTTTAATTATTAAAATTAGTAAAAATGAATATATGATTTAATGAAAATAAATGAATATTAAATATATAGATTACATCGAAATTAAAATTAGTTAATATTATAAATAAACATATATAAATACGTATTAAAATGTAAAAAATTACAATTTTTTTAACAACAAACCATTAAAAATGAATAAATTAAAATAATTAAAAAATAACATTATTATTGAGTAGATAATATATAAAATGAATAAATTCAAAAAAAAATTAAAAATGATTTAACGCTTATTATTAATTATAATATTAAGAATGAATAATATTTACTAATTCAAAACAATATTAGTATATAATAAAGCATGTTAATAAATTTAACAATAAAATAAATATTAAAAATTGAATAAATTAAATAAATATTATGTGCATGTTTTCTATATAAAAATGAATTAATTACAAAAATGTATATTTCCAATTATTATAACACACTTTTGATATATATTAAATTGAAATAGATAATTTTTTACTAAATAACTTTTAAATGATAAAATTACTTTTTTTAATTATTATTAATAGTTAATAATAAACCACTTTTCACTATGTGTATGACTTATTTAATGTATATATAAATATTATGTATTATATAAATAAAATATAAGAAAATAATATATATATATATATATATATTGATATATGAATATATATTAATATATTTCAATATTAAATTTATTAAATTTATTGATGAATAATTATGCATAATGAAATTAATGATTTATAAATTAAAAAAGTAGTAAATAAAAAATATTTAAATTCAGTAAATTATAAAAAAGTAAAAAAATTGTTACAAAAAAACATGAATTCTTTATTTGTAAAAAATATATCGAATGCACATTCATTAGGGGTAAAATGCTATATTCATTTCAAAAAAAATCATACAACCTTTATCGTCAATAATAAAGGTCTCTTTTATGGGCACTAATAATGGACCCCTTTATTGGCACTTTTTTAAGAACTCATAAAGGCCATGATAGCTGGTGATAAATATGCAATCCTGCACCATCCCTATAATATAATTAAATTCTAATCATAAAATAAAATTCAAATAATATTATTATAGAAAACTCGAATGAACTATAAATATAATATTTCACTATCTTTTCAAATCAAAATTTACAAAAAAGTTATAATCATTGATGTGATATTTAAAATTTATTAATGAAAATTAAAATTATAAATTAAAAATGAAAACATTTATTTCTTCATTTTTCACAATCATCACCTCTAAAAACCCTTTCTCGGTAATAAATCCAAATTTTTTAATAACCGTACATAAATTATTGAACAAATTATTATTTTAATATATTCTAAATATGATAAATTAAAATATTAATTACCATGTATGTGAATGATATTATCTATTTTACTAACAATTTTATTAATTTTTATTTTATTGATCTATTTATATTAGATATTATTTATGAAATATGAAATCAATTAATAATTATATTATTAATTATTAATAAATTGTTTTTTTAAGGATCTAAATAAATTATATTGTTAATTACATATAATTATAATGATATTTGAAGTTATTAAATATTTAAATTACCAAAATTGTAGTTAAAAATGATATCATTAAACAAAATTAACAATTTTAAATTGGAAATAGTCATTTTAAAAGTATTTAACACACTATGTGTTAGATTAATGAATGGTCAATTCTTATAGGTCAATAATTATTTACATATTATTGTCATGATGTTTGAACATACTATGAGCCCATTTACTATACTTTGATAACGGGTCACATGTTATAAACATAAATGAATGTTTTATTTTGAAAATACTTAGTTGAAGTCATACCAACCACATCATATGTCAAATTTATATGCATTTTATTCCTACATGTCCTAAATGAATTATGGACCATCATGATAAATTTTAAAAATAATTGGAAGTCTTTTACTTGATTGTGATAATTTAATTCTCATTTTAAACTAAAATAAAAAATTTATATTTGAAAATGACACATTGAGTAATACTAACCAAAACATGAGTCAAATTGAAATGAGGTTGATTCATAAAATCAATAACGATTTATGGATTATCATCCTAAAATTTTAATACTATATGAATTTGTTTCCTCGATTTTGGCTATGTGATATATGATTTAAACTAAAACTGCACATTTATATTGAAAAAAATATCAATGAGTCAGATGGACAATATTGTTTACCAGATTAATGTTCGATCATTTAGTATAATCACAAATTAATTATGAATCGTTATACTATTGATAAATAATATTCAGTGATTTTATTTCATAATTTTATCTATGTGATGTTCATTTTAAACTAAACATCCACTTTTATACTGAAATCACTAAATTAGAGTCATAGTGTAAACATTATGTATCATATTGACTTGTGGTTGATTCCAACATGTCATGTATTTATTATGGATTGTTTTCTTAATGATTAAAAATAATTGAACATAATTTTCTCAATTTTGGATATACAACATGTGTTTTAAACTAAAATGAATCTTTTATATTGATAATATGCATGTTGAGTCACAAATACCATATCACGGGTCTAATTAACATGAATTATGTTACTATACATCTTAAAGTTTTATGGTTTTTTAAAAAAATTAAAAACAATCTGATTGTTTAATGGTTATTGTTATGTGAAAAATGCATAAAAAAATTACACTTTTATATTTAAAATACACAATTTGAATCATATCATACACATCATGTTTCAGATTGATGTGTGGACATTTCTAAATCATCAAAAACGAGTTATAGATTGTTTTAAAACATTTTTAAAATATTCATATGTAATTTTTATGGCTTTGACAATGTGAAATAATTTTTTAAGAATAATTACACTTTTTTTTGAAAACACACACATGGATTCATACAAGATATATCAGGTATTATATTAATATTTAATCTATTATTACATTAAAATAATGAATTAGGGATCATTTTCCAAATGTATAAAGACAATATGATCGTGGTTATATAGTTTTTTCTATGTATTTCCTGTGTTGTACTTATAAAATCTTAAAACATGATCTATGTGTAATAATAGACACATTAGGTTTCAGATTTATATGCAATTAATTCTCATGGGTCAAAAATGAGTTATGAATCATCTCTACAAGGTTTGAAAATAACGATACACTATTTTATCAGTTTCTTCTTTGTAATATTCTCTCTAAACTAAAAATAAAATTTTAAATTGAAAACATGTAGTTTTAGTCATACCGAACACATCATGTGTTATCCTGACATGTAGTCATTTCTATATGCCATTTCTAATAACCCCTCCCTCCAAATATTTTCATATGGATATAGAAATGAGTAAAAAGAGATAATGGACCCTGAGTCGCACCTCTAGTGGACCGCGAGGTGGAAACTAGCACCAAGGGTATACAAATCTCAAAAAAATTGAGGAATATCAATTTTCAAAGAAACAATATCGGGTGATTAGACAGTTCTTAAGAAAATATATTAGAGATATATATTAATGAAGTTCAAATCCATCCGACATTAATTTATAAAATAGAACTGTTAAGAATACTGTGAAAAATTCCATGTAAATACCGCAATAATGATAAGAGGCGATAAGATAACTATCCCAAAGATTATGCTACTAACACACATAATAGTTCAAATAACCCGCATGGAAATTTGTAAGAGGTTTATATATGTAGGGTGAGAATACAATTATTCTTAGTAGGAAATCCAATCTCCCTGGTGCACAAGTGATATAAGCATAACAATGCTCATGTAAGAAAACAGTGAAACCCAACAATACCTAACAAGTTATACTATCCATCCCAGCATCGACAATGAAAACTCACCTAGTAAAAAAATTACTGTAAAGTAATAGAGTAATAAGATCTATGGTTTGGGTACCTCTCACAACTTCCCGTTACTTTAGTCACTCTTTCCCAATGGTAAACATCCTCATACTACCACCTCTTCTGAAAGAACCACATCACAACAATCCCAGACACACTCGTGCCTTACAACTAGTCCCGTCAGTCAAGAAACTTAAGCACACCACATCCTACTCACACACACCTGGGGCTCACAACTAGTCCCATCACCTGGGAAAATGGTACCCATCACATCCCTCTTCCACACACCAAGGCTAGACAGATAGTCTTGTCCGTTGGACAATGTTAGTACATAATATCATGTCTAAATACACCGTGGCCTAAAACCACATCTCATCCTGAAGACAATTGCGAAAGCACAACATTGTCGTACACACATGGGCCTCTCAATTAACATTCTACCTAAAGATTATTTTTCTATCACTACCTAGATGAAATAGTATAGAAGATAATGGGGCCATTCATCAATCCTCCCAATGGAATGTTTTAGAATGAAACCCTCCCCCATGATAGTGGGGGAATTCGACACATAGTTCTCATCTAGGGTGGGGTTTTTATAGAAATCACAAATTAAAATACTTGTATATATAGATATAATACCATCCACTTCTACCCACCCTATGTGTTCTCAATCAATCAACCAACACCCAATACTTCCAACTATGCTACTACATTAAAATGCACAAACACACAACAAGGCAAAAACTCAAATCATCCCACATACATTTTGTTAAACCAATTCTCATTATTTATTAAAAAATTCATTTCTTCCATTGATGTGTAACAAGAAAACTACTAGACACAACTTAGAATAATACAAAAAAAAAATCACACATAGGAGGAATAACCATGGTAAATTAACCCACTTCATGTTCCTCTCTATTTAACTCCCACATCAACCACTACCATCATTAGTCTTCAAAGTCATTCCTCCTGATCCAGCCTTTCAATAGAGAAACCCCTCAACTTAAAGCATCAACTAGAAACACATCTCACGAAAACCATTATTAGCTACCATACTAGATAACAACACCACACCCATCACATCCAGCAACATAATCATTTTAAAAACCAATGACAGTCTTATTGTACTAACACTTCCCATCCATTCAACTGTGAATCAATCATTCAACCTGATACTCCATTATAAATTCCAAACCTCCACACAATAAATAATAGTGATTAATACTAGACCTCATCGAATACCGGAAAAAATATTCGGATTTAACAAGTCATCCATTCTATAATTTCCCTTGTTAACTTATGAGGTTATCATATAATGTAAGAAATTGAGGAATTCATTTATTAGCTGGGTATTTATGGTTACAAAATTTTATATTTAATTTTTCAATGAACAAAAATTCATTCTATAGATCATCCCATGTTCAGACAAAGACCCCCAATAGCTATGATTTCTAGCGGGGCATTTAGCCCATATATTTCACAAAAAGAACCAAAAACCAAAAACTAGAAGATAATATATCACTTTCTCACCCCTGTATATTGATCTTAACCAGATTCAATTAACTCTAAATAATTTGGATCTAACTATCTTCACATTGGAAACATTTATACCGTCAACCCACGTGATACATAATAAAGAGGGGTGAATGTAACATTCTTAGAAGAATATAAGATGATGACATCCTCGTTTCACCAATGTAGGGGGTGCACATGTAGTGGGTAATGATTCTACAGAGAATGCGATCAAATTGATAAAACACAAGTCATATCTCCTCAGGGAATAATGGTTCATGGTGTCTCACACCATGAAAATGTTATGCACTT
Organism: Viscum album; assembly: GCA_963277665.1. Taxonomy (NCBI): domain Eukaryota; kingdom Viridiplantae; phylum Streptophyta; class Magnoliopsida; order Santalales; family Viscaceae; genus Viscum; species Viscum album. Next base: position 367,475,665 of record OY728158.1, on the reverse strand, counting down.
AAAGAAGAGAATTCCTTAGATTTAGAAAGGATAGATCGTAAATATACCAAAGAAATAGGTTTTAAAGGCTATTCAAGGTGGATCATGAATGAAACCATGTTGTTTGGAAGTTAAAGGAACCTTCATGTTTTTTAAAAATAGTATGATATGAAACAGAGTTGAGAGATGTGAAGGAATTCATGAATCCTCTCCAATTGGGGGGTCAATGAAAACTATTATTCCACATCGCTAACTCACCCCAACACCTCGAAGGGTATAAAAAACCAATGATAATGCTTGGTCCATCTGCCAAATCTATACTTCCCATGTTTAAGGGAAACCTTCAAGAACATGTGGTCCCCAACCCCTATATCTCTGGGCCTTCTCATATGATCAATATAGGACTTCTTCTGGTTTTGCACTGCTTTCATCCTCTCGCAATCAAGATGAACATTTTTAGTCATTCCCTACACCACATCTGATCCAAGAATATATATCTCCCTGAACATCTCCCAGTAAATCCAATAACGACATAGTCTCTCATTCAATGACTCAAATGGATCCATTCCAATGGAAGAGTGGTATCTTTTATTGTAAAAAAACTCTTCCACAGGTAGGTGTGATTCCCAAGATCTTCTAAAGTCCAAGATTCTTGATCGCAACATTTCTTATAGTGTCTGGGTAGTCTATTCTACTGACCCATATTTACAAGGGTTTAAGGGAGTGTTGATGTGTAACTTTTTTCCAAACACATGTTGCAATATTCTCCAAAAACATGAGGTAATACATGTATCCCTATCCCAGACAATAATTCTCAGAAGTCCATGTAGTCGCACCACCCCATCCACATAGCATTTTTTTAAAGCATCCACTATGCCTAACTCAGTGATTTCTAGGAAGATGGATGATTTCATCATCCCATCTTCTAGTACCTAGATAGCATCATAGCCTCCTGGATCTCTGGGTAAACCTGTGATGAAATCCATTTGAATATCATCCCACTTCAACTCAAGGATATCTATGGGAAATAAAATAACATTGGGAACAAGGTTTCCAGCCTTCACCAGCGGGCACACTAAGCGTTTATCCAAAAACACCATCATGAACCAGTTCATCTTAATCCACCAAAACAATATCCTTAGGGAATGGTACAACTTGTAAACTCTTTGGGGTACCCTTAGGGGTGATCTATGAATCTCACACAAGAATCACTCTCTCATCACCACTACAACCAATAGCCTTCCATGAAATAGCATATTATTCTAAAAATCCTCCCACCATCTATCAAGACCATCACCATGGTAAACACAATCCCACATCACCTCTACTTTTGAGTCTCGCCACTATGACTCCTCCACCTACAACATCAGTGAAGATTACACCATCATATAAAACAAATATCCTCTACCGTTTTCCACCCTTTCATTAAATTAAATTTATTACAACTCCACCGATGTGTTACATGTGTCTGATGATTCTTGAACAATGTAAAGACCCGTAAAATTCAAGGGAATTTTTTTCTTAATTTTCTTTAGAATTTTACAAGAGCGCGGTTTCTGACGGCACCTGATTCCGAGGCCCGGAGTGCCCGAAATTAATTTCCGAAGTTTGGCTCGGGTACGTTCAGTGAACGAACGAGCGGGAATTCCTAACTTTTGATCCGGTGCTCGGAATTGAAATCCGAGGGCACCGATGAACTCGCAGCGCCGATATTCGCTTATAGAGACCTTTTCGGGAGTTGCGTTTGTTGCGGGTTGAAAGTTACGTTTTGGGGTTTTTAGTTTGAGTTAAATAAAATTGTGAAGAACAATTTTATTACAACAAGTTAAAACCTATCAAAGGAGGTTGGAAGTGGGACCCACACCCACTTAACCTCCCTTGGGAGGATTAAGTGTGGTGGGGCCCACACGAACCCCTAACCTTTTCAAATTCTCTCAACATACTTACCCCCTAATTAATTGGCTTAAGTTACTCTTAATTAATTGTGGGAGTTAAGTCTTTTTGAATTTCAAACTTTGAAAATCTTTTGTGTTATGTGTTAATAAAATAAGAAGTAGTCTTATTTTATTTTGGGTTCTTTGTTTGTCCTTTTGAGAGCTCCCTCTTCATCTTCAAGCTCTGATGAAGAACGAAGAACGCTCAAACTCCGACGAAGAACGACGCCCCTCTTCTTCGTCCTCGGTGTCAACAAGAGGGAACGCCGCACCCTCCTCGGACCTTCTTCGTCGGCAAACGAAGATCCGCCAACGTCGTGTCTCTTCCGGCATAACACTTCGTCAACGGATTTGACGAACGACGACCGCGACGCCCGACCTCCGCGACGCCGTCTTCCGCGGGACGTAGACGATTCTTCGAATCTTAAACCCGAGGTAGGGGTTGTTGGTTCTTTATTTCTTTTTTTCTTTCTTTTTCTTGAACGTGGATCTCGCATGTCTAACTTGATGCTTGAATGTTTATGTTGCGTTATTAATTTAACGTGAGGGGGGCCGGACCGCACGAACACGGCCGAATCCCCCCTCCATCGTTCATGTTTATTCATGCGGGCGGAAGCAAGTGGCGTGGTGCCGTCGCACCACGCGGATGATCATACTTATATTTTACGCGGCGCCGTCGCGCCACGCCGAGGAAAAATCTTCAAGAACGCGACGCCGTCGCGCCGCGTTGAAAAGAATCGAAGCACGGCGAAGGGGCGTGGTGCCGACACACCGCGCCGGATGACGAACGCCGCGGCCGGTTCCGGGCCGCGGCGAGACGAGAAGACCGCGGCTGGTTCCGGGCCGTGGCGGGACGAGGAGACCGCGGCCGGTTCCGGGCCGCGGCGGAAGGGAAGACCGGCGGCCGGGCCGCCGGTGTCGGAAGCTGAAGAGGGGACCGGAAATTCCGGTCCCGTTGGAGAAAACCGGCCGGCCGGCTGGCCGGCTGGATGCCGTTAAACCGGGGAATTAATTCCCCGGCCAGCTGGCAAAACCCCCCTCTTAAAGAGGGGGGCAGTTTTATTTTAAAGGGAGGGGGCCGGCTGCCCCCTCGGTTCCGCACCAACAGGCCCCCCCATGTGAGGGGGGGGGGGGGGCTTCTTTAAAAATTTGGGGCGCGGCCCCTTGTGCCGCGCCGCCCCTCAAGAAAACGCGGGGCTTAGCCCCGCGTGCCACCCACGTGTGGCGCCAAGCGCCGCCGCCGCGGCCCGCCGCCGCCGCCACCGCGGCCCGCCGCCGCCGCCGTCGCCGCACCGCCGCGCTGCCCCGGGGGGGGGGGGGGGGGGGGGGGGGGGGGGGGGGGTCGGGCCGGGTCGGCCCGGACCCGGACCCCCCCGTTTCGAACCAGATTTGGTTTTTGGCCCATAACATGAGCCTCGGACCTCCGAATGACGAACCGTCTGCTGCAACGCGATCCTTGGATCGAGACGGTCGTTTTGATATATCGCACTCAAGGTTTCGGTTAACTTTGAGTTCGGCCGGGTTGGTTCGTTCACGAAACCAACCGGGCCTTCGGAGCGGAAACGCTCATATCTTGAGCTACGGACGTCCGATTGACGCGCCGTCAGTCGCGTTGTGTTCCTCTTAGTGAGACGGATCTTTTGGCATACTCCGCCCGAGGTTTGGATGCAGGTGGAGTACGGTCGGGTTGGTTTTGACTTAAAAACCAACCGGGCCCCGGAGACGAAAATGCCAATAACTCTCAGACCGGGCGTCTGATCGACGCGCCGTCTGTTGCGTTGAGTTCCTGTTGGCGATACGGAACTTTTGGATACATCAACTCTGGACTTTGTGACAGTTGATGTATCAGCCTCTCGGCTCGTGGAGCGGACCCTCCGAACGAGCTAGCTGTGTGCGGGAACCCTAGTGCTGGCTGCGACTGTTCTAATGCTACGACTGCTACTGTGACTGCGACGACGACAGTACAGAGATCCTGTGTGGATTCGACGACGACAGTACAGAGATCCTATGTGGATTCCACGACGACGACTACAGCACTCAGCGATCCTACGTGGATCAGTGCTACAGGTCCTGTGTGGGCCCGATCCTGTGTGGGTCCTTGCGCTCAGCGGTTCTGTGTGAGCCAGCGCCTACAGGTTCTGTGTGAGCCCGATCCTGTGTGGGTCTTCTGCGGGGGTTAGTTACCTATCGATCCTTCGTGGGTCCGACGACTTAGATGGATCAGTGATCATCTTTATCGTCCTCTGAAGAAGTATACCTGTGTGAGCTGAATCCTGTTGCTTTCCTGTGTGGATTGTGTTGTGCAATCCTGTGTGGATTATGTTTTGTTTTCCTATGTGGAATACGTATACTTTCTTGCGTGGACTGAGTTGTACTTGGGCTCGGAGGTTGGAGCGTATTTTAATTGATGACTTAGGTATATGTATGGGCATATACCTAAGCAGTGTCGGTTGTTACTTCGTGATTGTACTTTTCTTCGTGGTTTATCCTTTGTGGATTTGAGAGACCTTCAGGGGTCTCGGGGTCCCTACTGAGTAGCTTATACTCACCCCTGCACGGGCTTTGCCCGCACTACGTTGTGTTGGTTGCAGACGACGGACAGCGTTGACTTAGCTGAGGCTTGTAGAGCGGGACGGTACCCGGAGGTGGACCACTGGGCGGGACGTGCACGGAGCGGATGACGGGACCCGTGGAGCAGAGGAACTATCTGTACCCACCCTTCAGGTGGGATTTCCAGTGGACAGCTCGGAGTAGCGGCTTTTACTTTTCAGTTGCTGTTTTTCCCTTTTCGAGTTGTACTTTACTTTCAGTTTGGGTTTGTATTCTGGCCCATTTACTTTTCCGCACTTTCAGTCGTACTCTTCTTGTTAGTGTTTACTTCCGCTTGTTTACTCTGTGGTGTGTGTTTACTTTTCAAAGGCAATGCCTTCCCTTTTTACCGGGATTTACGCCTTGGTGCTAGTCGCCAGCCCCTGGCCTATGGAAGGCGGGCTTGGGGTAGTCACGGCTCGGACCCTGAGGGCGGGTCGTGACAAATTGGTATCAGAGGAGTTCGGTTCTACCGCGAACTCTGATCTTTTCTATGTGAAGCAATAATGTTTAGCGTATTGAGTATGGATATCAGTCCAGGGAGTCCAGTGTTGGTGCGGCGGCCGACGTATCCGTACACCAGGACCCTGACATCTGATTTCCGACTTAATGCACGAAAACATTGATTGCGTGTGTGTTTCAAAGTTTTCTTTGTGATTACTTATATCAGCTCACCAGGTATATTGTTCTAACCGTGGCGCATCTGTTTCCTTTTCAGGATGGCCCCACGACGGCAGCCAGCTAGGGTTCCGAGAGTCGAGCGAGACGACAGCCCACCGAGCGACGAGGCCTCGGTGCAGGGCCCTTTTCCAGTAGTGGCATCGGCGGTAGCTTTACCCGCCGAGCCCCCGATGCTTCCAGCAGGAACCGCTGACGATGCACGTCGCCTCAGCGCACTGCATGAGTTTCAGCGCCAGCGACCGCCCAGGTTTCGCGGGGAGACGGATCCCCAGGCAGCAGAGGACTGGTTGGAGGCAGTAGTTCGAGTGTTTAGGCTAGTGAGGACACCAGCAGACCTCATGGTGATCCTCGCTGCGAGCCTACTACACGCAGTAGCAGGACGATGGTGGAGCTTGATGCTCCAGGTGCACGATGAGGCATCCCTTCTTTGGACGGACTTTGAGAGCCTCTTCCGCTCGGAGTTCGTCCCAGCCACCCTTCGTGCGGTGCGTATCCAGGAGCTTCTACAGCTGCGGCAGGGCAGCATGACGGTCGCCCAGTACTCGGCGAGATTTACCGATCACTCGCGCTACTCGACCGACATGGTACGGGACCCATTCTTCCGGGCCCGGACCTTCGAGCAGGGTTTGAGACACGAGATCAGGGCATCGCTGATCTCCCTCAGCATACCGACTCAGACAGGAGTACTGGAGCGGGCCCTTCTGATCGAGAGCTTCCTTGCTGAGTCTACACCAGCACAGCGACCCACCGCAGGGCGGCACGTGGCAGAGTCATCTGCAGCAGGCAGTCGACGGATGACTCAGGGGTCCAGACAGACCAGACCTTCGGGCCGACGACCTCAGGGCACTAGCTCAGCAGTGCGGGGCACACAGCGCGGAGCCAGTCTTCCGAGAGGCAGACAGTGCTACTCGTGCGGCGGGCAGGGCCACATGGCTCGTGACTGCCCGACCCGTCGTGCCGAGGAGCAGCAGACAGTTGATGGACCACCGAGGCAGAGGCAAAGGGTCGACCGTGGTGGTCCGCAGGGAGGAGGCGGACGAGGCAGAGGAGCTGGACGAGCAGCTGGTGGTGGCCGACGCTTTGAGGCTCTACCACCACCACCACCAGGAGGTCCACCCCGACCACAGGGAGCTGGCGGGCAACGACAGGCACAGCTCCAGGCAGCAGAGGCCTACGACCATGGCGCACCCGAAATGATTCGAGGTACTATCTGTGTCTATTCCACCCTTGCTGCAGTTCTTATAGACATAGGAGCGAGTCACTCTTTCATAGCCGCTGCCCTTGTTCGGAGCTCGGAGATTCCGACAGAGCCGTTGGCTCGATCCTTACGGCTAGAGACTCCTACGGGAGCAGACTCGACGATTACGCACTGGTGCCGGCAGTGTGAGCTTACTCTAGGAGGCGAGAGCTTCGGCCGGGATCTTCTTGTAGCAGCGTCGAGGCCTTACGACGTCATCTTGGGCATGGATTGGTTGTCTACGGTCCATGCACAGATTGACTGTTTTAGGCGCAAGGTGCGATGTGTACGCACCGACGGGAGCAGGTTCACCTTCACCGGCGAGAAGGGAGCCTTAGCAGCACAGGATGGACTTCCGCGGAGGAGAGGACAGCCCATCACTCATCAGTTGGCTAGCCTTATCCTTGGAGCAGTTGACGTGCGGAGTCCTGGTTTTCCTGCAGTGGTGGATCAGTTTGCGGACGTTTTTCCCGACGACGTTCCAGGGCTACCTCCTCGCAGAGAGGTAGACTTTTATATTGACTTGTACCCCGGGACAGCCCCGATATCCACTCCAGCATATCGGATGGCCCCCGCCGATCTTCGAGAGCTACGGGTACAGTTGGAGGACTTGCAGGGCAAGGGGTTCATCCGACCCAGTGTTTCACCCTGGGCTTCCCCGATATTGTTCTCCAAGAAGGCGGACGGGAGCTTGCGACTTTGTGTTGACTATCGTCGCCTGAACCAGGTGACAGTGAGGAACAAGTATCCGCTACTGAGGATTGATGACCTCTTTGATCAGCTCAAGGGAGCACGGTGGTTCTCGAAGATAGACCTCAGGTCAGGCTATCATCAGCTCAGAGTCAGAGACGAGGATGTGTAGAAGACGGCCTTCATATGTCGGTATGGCCACTATGAGTTCTTGGTTATTCCTTTCGGTGTAACCAATGCTCCAGCAGTGTTCATGGCTCTCATGAACAGGATCTTTCAGCCATACCTCGATCGGTTTGTCGTAGTCTTCATCGACGACATTCTGATTTACTCTACGACAGAGGAGGAGCACGCCTATCACTTGCGAGTTGTCCTTGACACACTCCGAGAGCACCAGCTTTATGGTAAGCTCTCGAAGTGCCAGTTCTGGATACGTGAGGTCCACTTTTTGGGACACGTTATCTCTGAGGCGGGAGTTGCAGTGGATCCCGCGAAGATTGAGGCTGTGTTAGCATGGGAGCCACCCAGGAGCGTGCCTGAGGTTCGGAGTTTCTTGGGACTAGCTGGATACTATCGGAGATTTGTGCCGAACTTCTCCAGAGTTGCGGCATCACTCACAGCTTTGACGAAGAAGGGGAAACCCTTCGTGTGGTCAGACAGTTGTCAGCAGAGCTTCCAGGAGCTGAGACAGAGATTGACTAGCGCACCTATCTTGAGGTTGCCTGAGGAGGGAGTAGGGTACGTAGTCTACTGCGATGCATCAGGGACAGGACTCGGATGTGTTCTGATGCAGGAGCGGGCTGTGATTGCTTATGGATCACGTCAGTTGAGGCCGCATGAGCAGAACTACGCTACCCATGACCTGGAGTTAGCAGCAGTGGTCTTCACTCTGAAGACATGGAGACACTATCTGATGGGCGAGCGCTTTACAGTCTTTTCCGATCATCAGAGTCTCAGGTATATCTTCTCGCAGAAAGACCTGAACCTGAGACAGCGACGATGGCTCGAGTTCCTCCAGGACTATGACTTTGAGATAGTCTATACTCCTGGGAAGGGGAACGTAGTAGCCGATGCCCTCAGCAGGAGGACGGGCATTCAGCTACTTGAGGAGGCGACGGAGCAGCTAGCCTCTTTGCAGATATCCTACGTGGATAGAGATGGAGCAGCCTTTCTTCAGTCTCTCACAGTCACTCCTCCACTACTGCAGCGAGTCAGGGAGGCACAATGCGGGGATGCTGACTGTGAGACACGGCGTGCAGAGATATCCTCGGGACAGGCACCTGATGGTTTCTCCCTTGGAGCAGTGCACGACATCCTTTTCAGAGGACGTACCATGGTACCAGTCGCTTTGCGAGAGGAAGTGCTGAGAGAGTTTCACACATCTCCTTTGGCGGTGCATCCTGGAGTGGCGAAGATGTACCAGGATCTCAGACGACAACACTGGTGGCCGGGCATGAAGAAAGCTGTAGCAGAGTTCGTTTCTCGATGCCTCACCTGTCAGCAGGTGAAGGCAGAGCATCAGGTACCAGCAGGCTTGGTACAACCCTTGGAGGTTCCGGAGTGGAAGTGGGACGGCATATCTATGGACTTCGTGACTGGAATTCCACGCACTTCCAGAGGTCACGACTCCATCTGGGTGATTGTTGACCGACTCACCAAGACGGCACACTTCTTACCCATTAGAGAGCAGGGCTCAGTGGAGAGCTTGGGACGTCTCTACGTTCAGGAGATTGTGCGGCTCCATGGCGTGCCATCATCTATCGTTTCCGATCGAGATGCCCGCTTTACTTCCCGGCTTTGGAAGGGGTTACAGGAGGCATTCGGGACGCAGCTACGTCTTAGCACAGCTTTTCACCCTCAGACGGATGGTCATACGGAGAGGACCATTCAGACTCTCGAGGACATGCTCCGCGCATGTGTCCTTGACTTTGGTCGAAGCTGGGAGGACCACCTACCCTTGGTGGAGTTCGCTTACAACAACAGCTACCACTCCACCATCGGGATGGCACCGTACGAGGCGTTGTACGGCCGACCATGTAGATCTCCTTTGTGCTGGATAGACCCCGGAGAGTCAGCACTGGTGGGACCGGAGATGGTCCAGGCCACGACAGAGAAGGTCCAGGTCATCCAGGAGCGGATGAGGACAGCTCAGAGCCGGCAGAAGTCATACGCTGACAGGAGGCGGAGGACACTAGAGTTCGAGGATGGCGACCACGTCTTCTTGCGGGTCTCACCTCGACGTGGTATTCGGAGATTTGGCCGAGGCGGCAAGTTATCTCCGCGCTTTATCGGACCCTTCCAGATTCTCAGCAGGATTGGCGAGGTGGCTTATCGCCTGGCTCTACCACCTCAGTTGCACCGGGTGCACGACGTCTTCCATGTATCCCAGCTGAGGAGATACGTGCACGACCCGACGCACATCATTGACCATGGGGAGCTTGACGTTGACGATGGGGCGACTTTTACGGAGGTCCCGGTGGAGATAGAGGATCGACAGGAGCGGGTCCTGCGTGGGCGATCAATTCCTCTTGTGCGCATCAGATGGCAGCACGGGAATCTCCAGGAGAGCACATGGGAGCGGGAGGCTCAGATGCGTGCTCAGTACCCTTTTGTTTCCCAAGTTTTTGTTGTATCTTTACGGGGATGTAAAGCCCTGAGGTGGGAGTAATGTAAAGACCCGTAAAATTCAAGGGAATTTTTTTCTTAATTTTCTTTAGAATTTTACAAGAGCGCGGTTTCTGACGGCACCTGATTCCGAGGCCCGGAGTGCCCGGAATTAATTTCCGAAGTTTGGCTCGGGTACGTTCAGTGAACGAACGAGCGGGAATTCCTAACTTTTGATCCGGTGCTCGGAATTGAAATCTGAGGGCACCGATGAACTCGCAGCGCCGATATTCGCTTATAGAGACCTTTTCGAGAGTTGCGTTTGTTGCGGGTTGAAAGTTACGTTTTGGGGTTTTTAGTTTGAGTTAAATAAAATTGTGAAGAACAATTTTATTACAACAAGTTAAAACCTATCAAAGGAGGTTGGAAGTGGGACCCACACCCACTTAACCTCCCTTGGGAGGATTAAGTGTGGTGGGGCCCACACGAACCCCTAACCTTTTCAAATTCTCTCAACATACTTAACCCCTAATTAATTGGCTTAAGTTACTCTTAATTAATTGTGGGAGTTAAGTCTTTTTGAATTTCAAACTTTGAAAATCTTTTGTGTTATGTGTTAATAAAATAAGAAGTAGTCTTATTTTATTTTGGGTTCTTTGTTTGTCCTTTTGAGAGCTCCCTCTTCATCTTCAAGCTCTGACGAAGAACGAAGAACGCTCAAACTCCGACGAAGAACGACGCCCCTCTTCTTCGTCCTCGGTGTCAACAAGAGGGAACACCGCACCCTCCTCGGACCTTCTTCGTCGGCAAACGAAGATCCGCCAACGTCGTGTCTCTTCGGGCATAACACTTCGTCAACGGATTTGACGAACGACGACCGCGACGCCCGACCTCCGCGACGTCGTCTTCCGCGGGACGTAGACGATTCTTCGAATCTTAAACCCGAGGTAGGGGTTGTTGGTTCTTTATTTCTTTTTTTCTTTCTTTTTCTTGAACGTGGATCTCGCATGTCTAACTGGATGCTTGAATATTTAAGTTGCGTTATTAATTTAACGTGAGGGGGGCCGGACCGCACGAACACGGCCGAATCCCCCCTCCATCATTCATGTTTATTCATGCGGGCGGAAGCAAGTGGCGTGGTGCCGTCGCACCACGCGGATGATCGTACTTATATTTTACGCGGCGCCGTCGCGCCACGCCGAGGAAAAATCTTCAAGAACGCGACGTCGTCGCGCCGCGTTGAAAAGAATCGAAGCACGGCGAAGGGGCGCGGTGCCGACGCACCGCGTCGGATGACGAACGCTGCGGCTGGTTCCGGGCCGCGGCGAGATGAGAAGACCGCGGCCGGTTCCGGGCCGTGGCGGGACGAGGAGACCGCGGCCGGTTCCGGGCCGCGGCGGAAGGGAAGACCGGCGGCCGGGCCGCCGGTGTCGGAAGCTGAAGAGGGGACCGGAAATTCCGGTCCCGTTGGAGAAAACCGGCCGGCCGGCTGGCCGGCCGGATGCCGTTAAACCGGGGAATTAATTCCCCGGCCAGCTGGCAAAACCCCCCTCTTAAAGAGGGGGGCGGTTTTATTTTAAATGGAGGGGGCCGGCTGCCCCCTCGGTTCCGCACCAACAGGCCCCCCCACGTGAGGGGGGGGCTTCTTTAAAAAATTGGGGCGCGGCCCCTTGTGCCGCGCCGCCCCTCAAGAAAATGCGGGGCTTAGCCCCGCGTGCCACCCACGTGCGGCGCCAAGCGCCGCCGCCGCCGCCGCACCGCCGCCCCGGGGGGGGGGGGGGGGGGGTCGGGCCGGGTCGGCCCGGACCCGGACCCCCCCCCCCCCCCGTTTCGAACCAGATTTGGTTTTTGGCCCATAACATGAGCCTCGGACCTCCGAATGACGAACCGTCTGCGGCAACGCGATCCTTGGATCGAGACGGTCGTTTTGATATATCGCACTCAAGGTTTCGGTTAACTTTGAGTTCGGCCGGGTTGGTTCGTTCACGAAACCAACCGGGCCTTCGGAGCGGAAACGCTCATATCTTGAGCTACGGACGTCCGATTGACGCGCCGTCAGTCGCGTTGTGTTCCTCTTAGTGAGACGGATCTTTTGGCATACTCCACCCGAGGTTTGGACGCAGGTGGAGTACGGTCGGGTTGGTTTTGACTTAAAAACCAACCGGGCCCCGGAGACGAAAATGCCAATAACTCTCAGACCGGGCGTCCGATCGACGTGCCGTCTGTTGCGTTGAGTTCCTGTTGGCGATACGGAACTTTTGGATACATCAACTCTGGTCTTTGTGACAGTTGATGTATCAGCCTTTCGGCTCGTGGAGCGGAACTTCCGAACGAGCTAGCAGTGTGCGGGAACCCTAGTGCTGGCTGCGACTGTTCTACTGCTACGACTGCTACTGTGACTGCGACGACGACAGTACAGAGATCCTGTGTGGATTCGACGACGACAGTACAGAGATCCTATGTGGATTCCACGACGACGACTACAACACTCAGCGATCCTACGTGGATCAGTGCTACAGGTCCTGTGTGGGCCCGATCCTGTGTGGGTCCTTGCGCTCAGCGGTTCTGTGTGATCCAGCGCCTACAGGTTCTGTGTGAGCCCGATCCTGTGTGGGTCTTCTGCGGGGGTTAGTTACCTATCGATCCTTCGTGGGTCCGACGACTTAGATGGATCAGTGATCAACTTTATCGTCCTCTGAAGAAGTATACCTGTGTGAGCTGAATCCTGTTGCTTTCCTGTGTGGATTGTGTTGTGCAATCCTGTGTGGATTATGTTTTGTTTTCCTATGTGGAATACGTATACTTTCCTGCGTGGACTGAGTTGTACTTGGGCTCGGAGGTTGGAGCGTATTTTAATTGATGACTTAGGTATATGTATGGGCATATACCTAAGCAGTGCCGGTTGTTACTTCGTGATTGTACTTTTCTTCGTGGTTTATCCTTTGTGGATTTGAGAGACCTTCAGGGGTCTCGGGGTCCCTACTGAGTAGCTTATACTCACCCCTGCACGGGCTTTGCCCGCACTACGTTGTGTTGGTTGCAGATGACGGACAGCGTTGACTTAGCTGAGGCTTGTAGAGCGGGACGGTACCCGGAGGTGGACCACTGGGCGGGACGTGCACAGAGCGGATGACGGGACCCGTGGAGCAGATGAGCTATCTGTACCCACCCTTCAGGTGGGATTTCCAGTGGACAGCTCGGATTAGCGGCTTTTACTTTTCAGTTGCTGTTTTTCCCTTTTCGAGTTGTACTTTACTTTCAGTTTGGGTTTGTATTCTGGCCCATTTACTTTTCCGCACTTTCAGTCGTACTCTTCTTGTTAGTGTTTACTTCCGCTTGTTTACTCTGTGGTGTGTGTTTACTTTTCAAAGGCAATGCCTTCCCTTTTTACCGGGATTTACGCCTTGGTGCTAGTCGCCAGCCCCTGGCCTATGGAAGGCGGGCTTGGGGTAGTCACGGCTCGGACCCCGAGGGCGGGTCGTGACAAACAACCTATGCATGAAACTTCCTACTAAATGCATCGGCAATGAAATTACCCTTTACTGGGGTATATAAGATATTTATATCATATTAATGAAGAAAATCTATCCACATTCCCTGTCTCAAGTTCATATCTCACTGGGAAAATATATACCACTAAATATTGTGATCTATGAAAACACTAATGTGCTCCCCAATGAGATTACATATTGTTGCTACATTAAGAAGAATCAAAATTTATATAAGAGTAATCAAAAAACACCTCAAACATCACCCCTTCCTATGGAATCATGAATAATAATGCACTAAAAAACATCCCCTTTAGATAATCAAAATCTTTCTACACTGGTTACACAACACAAAATCAATTTTATTTTTTGTCATAGATGTTAATGGAACTAAAAATAATAATAATAATTGTGTAAAAACCTCCAATAATATCCCACCAGACCAAGAAAACAATGAACATCTGCCAAATTATTTGGATCTCCCCATGAAACAACTACTTTAAAATTGATGGGTCCACTTTTACTCTTAAATATTTCACCACATTACAAAGGAAATGAACTTCATATGTCCATAACATTCACATGGGGAACTTTTTGATGAGATGGTGGCATCGAAGAACCTGTAAGATGATTTTTTTGAGGTGTACCATGTTTTCCCTATGACCTTGACTAGATCAATATATCATTGATGAATACAATAATGATCTTGTCCATGAAATCATAATAGACGGAGTTTATAAGCCCCATTATCATTGTTGGTTCATTCATAACACCGAATGACATGACAATAAAATAAAAGATGTCATAATGACATCTGAAAGTTGTCTTTGAAATATCTACCTCCTTCACCCTCAATTGATGATATCTAGACTATAGATCAATCTTCAAAAACCAACTCATCCCTATCAGATGGTAAAAAACATCACCTATCCTCGTAATGGTGGAACATTTCTTAAACATCACCGATCGCATCCTCTAGAAGACTACCCACTATCTCAAAGAATCATCCGCCTTTTTGGACAACAACAATAGATATCCCCATGATGATACACCACGTGGGATAAATATCTTATACATAGTGTCATAAACCCTAATCCATAACACCTGCAACATAGAATTTTTCATCCGATAAGGAGGCATCTAAAATAAAGAAGCACCATACTATAGGTCTATCCCATACTCAATATCATTTCATGAGGGTAGAGTCAAAACCGCATTAGGGGAAACATCCAGGGACTCCCTAATGACTCTAGGAACCTCAAACATCCTAATATCTATAGATTCCCCAAACAAAACATCCAAAATAGAATAAAGAGGCTCTATATGCCAACCACCCACCTAACAACTTCCCTCACCCACAAATAACACAAGATGTCTATCCATGTATTAAAAATGGACACATCAACAGAAGAATTTGATATCAACACACATGGAATAAAACCATTCGATAATGAGAATGTCAAAATATGGTTGCATCTGAAGAAATAATTGAACCCCAAGAGGATAATCAATCATGATCATCTGTCTACATCCCCAGAACCCATCAAACAAGATGGTCTGGCATCTAGCTTGTGTATTCAACACTAGGGCATGAGAAGACACACTTTGTATATTCCTAGATCATTGGCTAGACTGGTTGCAATAAAATAGTGTGAAGATCCTGAATCAAACAAAGTACATGAATTGGTGTTACACAAGGTGATCGTACCTATAACAATCACCAAACATACCAGAACTGCTACCTCTACTATGTGTGATTGACCATTCCCAACTCTTCAGCACCTTTTCTGAAGAACACCTCCATGAACATGCCCTGGTCAAGTTCCTTAAGGAGAACCCTATGGTTGGCCTCTACCTTCTTTATCTCCACTAAGTTTATCATGATCCTACACTCCCTTCTACTAAACCAGCGTAGCTATTATCTATTGATGAGGATGGCCTTGAACCTTCAAACCTCCACCGTACTGAGCTCGAATAGATATTGGTCACTACTTCTGAAGATGTTCATGGACTCCACATATGTAAAAACTCTATTTCAATCTCATGAGAAATTTAAGTGGACTAGATGATCAAAAAAACTGTTGAGGTTGACTCCACATCAGTCAAACCACGAAGGTCCATGTGCCTAAGACCTACTGCTGAAAACCCTTCCTCATAAAGAACCATGTAGGCTCCCCTATCATGGAAGGAATCCTCATGAGTGTATCAACTTGATCACTTATTCCTTATTCTGAACCATCATGTATGTTAGCAATGTAAAGGGAATAATTGCATACTAGATTAAAGGAAGAAGTGCTTCCTCTTGTCATCTCCCATGATAATATTGATTCGGAAAGGGATCCAGGAAAATATGAAGGTGATCATGGATCATAATCCACATCTCTTGTACCAATATACTCACATACATGAAGGAGAGTAACTCATACCTATTATCATCATCCATAGTCGATGAAAGAAAATATGATCAGAACCCCTTCGCAAATTCAGCCCACATAATATCACCTTATATCCTATCTCATATTTATAACATCTACCACTGAAAAGTAGCTCCCCACATATGGATCATTGGAAAAGTATCCCAACACTCATTCAGAGCCCAAATCAAAATGATGGTGATCTCAAGATCCTCGATCCATCCCTCTGTCCCCATGTCCAAAACAATTCCCTCATACATTCCCATTGATTGATGTTGGATATCACTTAACATTCTCTTCCACTAGTCATCCTTCTCTACTAGATCAATCCTCCATTGATCAATCTGATAAGCCTACTGAGCATCAACTTCTCGAACCTCACATGAATGATGACTAGGTTCTAGAGATGAAAATGTGAACAAGGAATTACAAAGCTAAGGGTAGTGTGAAATTATATTTAATATTAATTATAACTCATTTATCTCATTTCATTAACCTATTCAAATTCTCTAAAATAACCCAATTAAAACAGGAAAAACAAGTCATTATGATGAATGCAATATTACATGGGTCTTGACACTATGAATGATGTAGCATCACTTTGTCATTTGATAAGTTTAGAGTCCTTGCATCAGATCATGGGGGGGGGCTAAAATCACATATCCTGGTATGTCATCCTTAGACTATGTCACACACCATGATCAACTGACACTATTACCCTACCAACCCATGCAAACGTCATTGTTCATAACTCTATACTGCATCCTATCTCCCAACCATCAAATATTATACCATTATTTCATGACACACTCCCTCTAAATAAGGCCATCTTGAGATATAAATGAAGGAAGAAAGATAAGGACGCTCTGAGTCTCACCTCCAGTAGCCCATAAGGTGGAAAAAAACACCAAGGGTATACAAATCTCTTAAAATTATAGGCATTACCATTTTTAAAGAAACAGAATCAAGGAAAAAGATAGTTCATGAAAAAAAACTCCAATATATATATATATATATGAAATCAAAATTCATCCCACATGCATGTTTAAAATAGATTTATTTTAAATATGATGTAATCTAAAATGTAAATACCAAAATAAAGCAATGTAGTGACATAATAACTATCCCAATCTTTGATCATACATCACCAACCACTGTTTATATAATCCTCCAATAATCCTAAAAGTTGTTTATATATTTAGGGTGAGTATACAAGTATAATCAATAGGAAAACCATAGAATCTAATGCCCAAGTGAGAGAATCTTACTAATTCTCCCGTGAGAAAACAACGGAACCCGGCAATACCTAATATTGTATACTAGTCATCCCAACATTAGCAAGGCACACTCACCATGTAAAAAATGTAAATTACTGTTTATAGTAAGAACAAAGATTATTTGGGTACCAATTACCAATTTCCAATGGCTTATCTAATCCTGACCAACAAAAAACATCTTTGTACTCCCACCTCTTCTAAAAGAAGCACATTACAACATATCCACATGCACCAGGTCCTTAATGTTAGTCCCATCATCTGGGAAAACCAATCAAATCACATCTTGTCGACACACACCTTGGCATCATATTTGGACATATTACATGGGAAAATGAATAACATCACATTTCACCCTTAGACACCTCATCCTTATAGTTAGTCATGTCACCTAGCAAAATAAAGAAAATCACATCTTATCTACAGACACATGGGCCTCACACCACATCTCATCCTGAAGGCACATGGGAAAGAACAACCTGTATGCACATATATGGGCCTCAAAAACAAAAACCTACCTAAAGAGCATTGGGCTATCACCACCAGGAAGAAGGATCAGGGAAGAGTGAGTGGTTGGCCATCCATCATCCCACTAAGATGTTTTGGAAAGAAACCCTCCCCTATGATGATGGGGGTCAAGAAAATAGTAATCAACTAGGGTTGGATGAGTATAGAAGTCACAAATGAAAATAAAATCATGTATTGATATAATACCAAACACTCATTCCTAGGATATGGGTTCTCATGAGGACAACCATCTCACAACACATCCAACTACAATGCTACCTCTAAATTCATACCCACACAACATGACACAAACTCAAATCATACCCCCTGGTAATTGTTTAACCAATTCTCATACATAATTAAAAAATTAATTTATTCTATCCATATCTACCAAAGAAAATACTAGATATACCACAATACAATCCATATAGAAAAAAATCCATAGAGGAATAAGAACCATGCTATATTAACCCACTTCACAATCCACTCTGTTTAATGCCCATGCCAACCACTTCCACCATTATTATTTAAAGTCATTTTTTCTAATCTATCCACACAATAGAGAAAATACCCAACTTATAGCCACAACCAACAACACATCCCATAAAAACCATTCTTGGAAGCCCTGCTGCATAACCACACAACACCCATCACATCAAGAAACATAATCATAGCACAACCTGATCAGAAGCCTATTGTACAACACTTCCCATCCAACCCACAATCAATAAATATCTCATCATGGTATTCCATTATACCTAAAAAACCACCCCAAACCACATACATGTTCTCACAACCATACCACATAACAAACAAATAAAAAATCTAATTTTATAATTTATCCATTAATTAATTCGATTTTCTATCTTCTAGGGTTATCATAGAAGGAATGATCCAAAGAAATACATTTTTTATAAGGGTATATGTGATTATAAAAATTGTTATATAATTTTTCAATGATTAAAAAACAAAAAACATTAATTCCATACACCATCCCATGCACAGAAAAATACCCCCATTGACCATGATTTTTAGCAGGGTGTTTTCCTCGTATAAATCACAACAATAACCAAAAAAATAAGAAGGAGATCATACATCACATTTCCCCACCCCTATATACTATTTATAAAATAATTCAATTATCTATATTTAATTTAGATCCATCATTCATCCCATGGAAAAAATTCCTACACCCACCCCACATGATACACAATTAAGAGTGATGAAAGAAACCAACTTAGAATAATAGACGATTATTACTTCCGGGTTACACTGATGTAGGGGGAACCAATTTACCAAGAAAATACTCTATAGAAAATGTGATCCAGAATATATAGAAGAACACATGAATCCTCATGGAGGAATGCTTCATGTTGTCTCACACCATGAGAAATTTAAGCACAAAATGTAGATAATATATCTCTTTTAGGAACAAAATATACCAAATCAATGAAAGAAATTTTCTTTAAAGGAAATTAAATGTGGATCATGGCCAACACCCCAAGATTTGGAAGTCAAAAAAAGGTTAATTTTTTTAAAATATATAAATGATTTGAAATAGGTCCAAAAACAATCAAATATGGTACTAATATTATTTTAGGATAAAAATGTTAATAAAGAGAAATAGTAAGAAACTAGAATACTAGAAAAATAGAAAACAATTGGAAATGAATCACTATTAGATGATTCACCACTGGGAGTCACCAATTCGTGTCACTACTCGGCAAGATAATGGTGCAAGCCACCATTGTAAGATCTACCAATGGAAAACTCACTACTAGGATGCTCATTATTGAATAACCTACCATACGGTGAGCTATCGTATCGAGTCTATAATCAGACTCACTATCGCGATTCACCATTGTCACTTACTATCACGACTCACCGTCATGAGTCCTTATCACGACTCCCATTCACCAATCAACATTGAAAAAAAACCAGCATGAAAAACCATTGTGACTCACCATGACTCACCATTACGACTCACCGTTATAACTCACTGTAGTGAGTCACCATCGCAAGTCACCATTGTGACTCAGCATCACAAGTCACCACTATGATTCACTGTCACTACTCACTATGGTGACTCAATGTAATGACTAAAATCAATACCTATAGTTAGAGAACATGAAAACTATAAATTTTGAAAAATGCTGAAATAAGACAGTTTGACCTCTAAAAACACTTTAACTACCGAATTTTCTAAATGTAATTGACTAGAGGGGACTAGGACATTACATTCACACATGAAATATGTGTTGAAATGATAATTTTTTATAACAATTCATGATTTTCCAATGGTTTGGAGAATTGAAACATGTTTTAATGTAAATTGACATTTGTATAAGGAAGACACACACATTAATTCATACAAGACTCATCATGTGTTGGTTTAAAGTTAAATCAATCCAAACATACAAAAAATGACTTATAGATCACATTCCAAACTGATCAAGAAAACTTAAGATAATATTATCATTTTTGGATATGATATGTGTTTTTAAATGAAAATGAAACTTTTAATAAAACACAGATGCACATTAAGTCATACCATAAAAATAATGTGTCAGATTAATGCGTGATGAATTCCTTTATGTAAAAAATATATTATGGATAATTTTACTATGTTTTGAAAACAATCCATGATCATTTACTCAATTTTTACAATATTATCTATGTTATAATATAAAATGACACTTTTATATTTGAAACGCATACATGGAGTGATTTGGGTCACAACATGTTTTAGATTGACCTTATGTCAATTGAAATAATTAAAAAATTAAATATTTTTTATTTTCCTTATTCTTTTTATAGTATTTTATCATTTACTTGGTTTTGGATGTGTTTCATTTTCTTGATTAAAATGACAATTTCAATATGAAGATGTTCACACTGATTCATAATGGCCACATCATGTGCCAGGTTTTTTTCTAGTTAATCCCATCACATCTGACCTGAATTATTGACTTTTCCCATAATGATTGATTATAATATAAGATAATTTTCTTGGTACTGATAATGTGATTTTTATTTAAATCTAATATAAAAGATTTATATTGAAAACATGTTATATGAGTTATACCATCAACATTGTGTATAATATTTATGTGTAATAACTTACCACTTGAAAAAAATTAATTATGGATTGTTCATTAGAAATTTAAAAAAATATTAACTCATTTGTCATGTTTTGAAAAAGTGACTAGATTTTTACACCAAAATGACACTTTTATACTAAAATATTTACCTCTGAATAATTATATCCACATTATATATAATATTTTTATGTGATTGATTCCTACACATCATAAATAAATTATACATCATTTTATTAAATATTGAAAAAAAATCCGAGTTCGTTTTCTATGTCTTGACAATGTGACATGTGTTTTAAACTAAATTTCCTTATAGAGATCAATCGTCCATGAAAAATTTATAACATCTAACCCTGATTGAACAAACTTCTCATATAATTCTATAATTTTACATCGATCATCAAATCAGAATACTAGTGATGAATCACTATTAGTTTTTATAGTAACATTCATTGTCAGGTATTTAGTTGAATAAAATTTGAATGTGAATTAATTAATATAAAATTATATTCATGTGTATGGAATTGGTTATAATAGAGTGGAGACACAATTTAAATAGACATAAAAATATAGAAATACAAAAAAAGAAAAAGATATGTCTAGGGGCATGGAAGTACCATACCAAAAATTTTGTAATATAACTTAAGATTTGTGGGTAAAGGATCATTTACCCATTTCCCTTTATCCATTATGCATAAACCAAATGCAACATAAAATCTCTGATGAGAAATATTATCTTGGTGAATGTTAATAGTTCAACAATAATTTTTATAGTGTAACCCTCTATGATACATATCCTTTATAAAAAAACCCAACTAATTCATTAGTTCCAACTTCATAATTAAAGTATTTTTTTGTTCCAACCAACTAAAACTTACACCTAAAGAAATGAAATTTCAGAAATGTTGAAAATAAATGCATTT
This sequence comes from Viscum album, assembly GCA_963277665.1. Taxonomy (NCBI): domain Eukaryota; kingdom Viridiplantae; phylum Streptophyta; class Magnoliopsida; order Santalales; family Viscaceae; genus Viscum; species Viscum album. The sequence goes on along the minus strand of OY728158.1, from coordinate 367,454,247 downwards.
CCAATTGCGGAATGATTATATACCTTTTAGAATTATTTTGGAATAATAGTAAAAATGGAATTATTTAATTTATCACATGAAATAGTTGTTTAGAAAATATATCATAGTTGATGAGTTGATGTTGGACTGAATTTTTAAGAAGCATATGGATATGAATGTATCTGACATTATTTCTCATCATGTTGGGGCCAATTTTAAAGATTCCCTTTCAATTTCTCTCAGCTGCAACACCATCAATAAAAAAATGCATACTATTTCATCGGAAAATGGAACCATATTTGGGGAAGGATGATAAAAAAATATTTCCTCACTCAATAGTTGATGAATATCTATAATGGGGTTCAAATTTATCTAGAAATATGGTAGGATAAAATCCTTAAAAAATTGTGGTAATTTAAAATTTATGTTTTGAAGAAATATTAAAATAAAATATTTATAATATTATCGGAAACTTATATCGTGGAAATATATTTATATGAATTAAAATGATAATACTTTAATTCCAAAATGTTTATCTTAGGTCATATCATGTTTAAGATCACATACATAATAAGAATCACCTCAACATAATGTTGAAAATCATTACAACACCATGTACCCAGACAACATACCCATAAAAAATATTTATTCTTTTTAGAATGTATACATTATTTTTTCCAGGTATTACTATTAAAATACTGACGAAAAAACTGTTAAACAAATTAATGGAATTTTAATTACCTTATAAAATCAATTGTTTGGGGATTCTAGTTTGTTGATGGTATATAATATCCTTTATAAAATTTTAAAATTAATATCAAAAAACACTGTTGTTATTTTTTTGGACACTATATAAACAATAACCAAAATAATTAAATAGTATTAAAATATGTTTTGATAGATATAAATTACTATACAAACCATAATCTATTTCTAATTGAAGAAATATGTAGGCTTTTTATCATTACTTCATGATCTCATACACTGATTTAGATGATATTTACATATCACCCTATCATAAAAAATACTGCCGAAACAGAAATTAAAATGAGTAATTTTATGTTTATAAATAAAATATTTATTATAGTAGATTAAAAAATAAAAATTTACATCATGTGTGATTATTTTAATTGAAATCCAAATTTTGATTCAAAAATATATAAAGATATACTGTATCAAATTTGATTTTTATTTTCATCTAGATATTCTAAAAATAAATATATTTAATCAAATATATACATATATATATATTATATGATAAGAATAGAGTGTTTTAACCCTTCATTTAATACATAAATAGATGTTCATCGTCTATTATTTTCTTTTCAAAAAATGTGATTTGTTCATCATATTTCTTATTAGTTTCTTCTTATTACATAAATAATTTTCAAATAGAAATTATAGAGGGATTAATGATTTTAACTCTTAATTCCCATATTTTTTCCTTTATATGTTAGTAATATATACACCAGTTGAATATATGAATCGTTATTAACAATAATGATAAAAATATATCTTTTTTTTAAATAGTATGAAAATTTTGAACATATATATTGTATATGGTTCCCGAGGAAAAACTATTTGTACTTTTATTACATGTATATTAAAAATATTTCATATTAATTGAACATATTATTAAATATTGTTCAATAATTGCCCCATATTTAATGTAATAATGTCCAAGATTATTTTTTCATTGATAAAGTCTTACCAATTACCCACTATGATGAGAACCAAGAAGTGATATCAAAGAATTTATAATATTGTTATGTGGTTAAATAAAATACTATTATGGGACATGTTGTTTTTATAACATCATTTGTGATTACTAGTAATAAGAAGAAGAGTCTTCATATAAATTTCACACATGGTAATCTCCAAAATGGCAGACTAAGATAATATAATAAAAAATTGGAATTCAATATGTCTTTGTGTCATTTAATATTACTATTTCTCTAATTGTGTAATGGTCCATGTATTTTAATATTATAATTATTGCATATCATGACTAACGCAATTTGATTTGGTGATGAAAAACATGACAACATATGTTTGCAGTGAGTAGGGTATTATGTGTGAATAATGATTTACTTGTCATTAGTGGATATGTTAAGGAACTATTTTAACATTCCTTTATTATGGAAGTTGATATTTGGAACCATTGATTAGAATATAATCATTATCCTAAATTCCATGTAAATTGTGTAATGATGTTTTTATTCAATATGGAAAAAGCATATCCTATCGAGCATATTGTTTGGTGACATGGATGTGTAATGTACTGAGTTTTTTATAGTAGAAAATATGTTTGATATTATACATAATACACCACATCGAACATAAGAATTATTATGTTACCTTATAACCGAGCTGTTAAAATGGTTGTAATGAACATTATGAATCGTTTTAAAAAATAATTTTTACATGTGCATTTAATTAATTCTTTTGTGAAAAATTATTTATAAATTAAAAACTCCCATTTAATTAAAAGGAATTTTATTTCTGAAAAACTAATTAAATGAAAATATGTTAGTTTAGAAAATAAAAAAATATATTTATGGATTTAATTAATGAAATATAAATATGAAATATATTAAATTTATGTTTTAAAATTCATCTTATATGTTTTCTAGATATGATATAAGAATAATTTCAATTTTATGAATAAAATGGTGTTTTTTTCTAAAAATGTAGTTTTACAACATTTTGATAGAGAACCCAATATAAATCTATTTTCACGGCTTTATATGTTATACATGATAAAATATAATTATTTTTTGAATAATTACATTAACATTTTCATTGGTCGAAATATTGGTATTCTTTTAACTAAATTCATATTTTAATGAATAGTGATAATACTTCATTTTAATCCCTAACAACCATTTCATCTGATTTATTTATATAGTTATGTTATCATTTCAATCGGTTTTACGGTTTAATTGGATTATGTTTTTAAAATATAATCATTTTATGTTAATTAGAAGTAATTTAACTTTGAAATTTGACATAAACAAATGTCATTCTTTTGATGGTTTATACTTCTTAAAAACCCTCTTTCTTCTTTTGAGAATGGGAATTAATTTTAAATTAATTACTAAAACTTCTGTGTTTTTAATTTTTAAAAATGGGTGCTATATATTTAATAAAAATGACCAAATTATTTAAACGATACAGTTATTTATTTTTTGACATTATGTAAAGTAACATCAATAATTATTTTTATTTACCTTGGTTAAATTGTAAATCAGGAAAATAAAGGTAATAAATAATATTATGATGATATAAAACTACCCTAAGACATGTCCAAATACTATTGGATGATTCATGCGTGTTGAAAAAAACTCTAGCCTGAAATGTTTTCATATGGGAGAAACATGGGTGTGAACATGACATGACATAATAATCAATTTAATGTAAAGAGAAATATAACATAATTTTTTTCTTATTACTAAAACAATATTATCTTGGGTCTATATTATTTATATATTTTATGATAAATATTAATTATAAATATAGAATATTTTACTACATAATTTAATTTTATTTATAATTTTAATAATTTATATAAATAAATTTATTTATGACATAATGATGATGTAGTGATTACCTTATTTAGGAATGATTCAAATAAATGATATTATAAATATTAAAACAAATGTAATTTGAAAATTTTAATGATAAAAAAAATTAATGGATTATTATGACATGTTATATTTGAGTAAATTTAATTTTTTCTATTTAATAATGTTGTTATGACTTTATCGTAAGTCAATTACTAAGTATTGTCAAAATTGACATAAATGAGTTTTTTAAAACAAATATTATATTATTTCTTGAAATAATAGTAATAAAAATATAAAATTATTCCTACTCGCATAGTAAATTCTAAAAATGATATTAATGATTCACTATAGTTTCTATTAGAAATTAATATTAATTATATTAACCATATATTGAAAAAATATATGAAGACATCGTAATAGTTAATTTATTTATCTAATGGTTAAATCCAAAAGATAAGGTTAATTTTCTGAACAAAACATGTATAAAACATGTTAGTTAAAAATATATAAACCCATACTCCTATTATATTTTAAATATATCACATTAGAGATATTATAATTCAAAAATAAATTTATAATGAAATAATATTTTGATTCTTTTGTAAAGTTACTCTCCTCCCTCTTATAAAAGGCCATTATCCATACCCACATTCTCACACAGATAAAGCCCCTTGGATCACCCCAATTTCACCCATATGAGATCCCATTATCCTTCAATTCCTCCTATAATCCATAAAATGTTTAGAAGGAAATTCATGATAGCCTATTGGATCAGATCAAAAGGAGTTATCTTATTTAGAGGTAATGTATTCTCTCAAATTCCGTTCATTTATTTTCCTTCTCAATTCCCTATACACTATTTATTCAATTATTTTACAAAATCTCCAATATTTAGAATTTAATATGATTTTTAGGCTATGTCTTATTCCTATACATATTCAAACCTCCAGGTAATAGATATAAAACATATTGTTTCTGTCTACGACGGACTACTGCCTCATGAAATGATGATTGTTAAATTTTATCCTCTAACCTATCATGGTGGACATTAAGCTGGAACTATATTTATATATGATATATATTATATTTAATTTGTTTCTATTATTTTTTACTTTTTATTTACAACAGACCATTATACTTTTTATAATGTGTATATACGATAATTTCATTTGAAAAAGTGTGGATAACCTCTCCTTCCCTATATCCAATGTATAAAATTTTATCTTAATGAACCTATGTAACATATAGAACATATATATTATACTAAAATTATAAAATAAATATTTATCATTTAGCTTTAATTCTTTTAATATGACAAAGAAATGAATGTAACATTCATGGGTACGTACGACATAACGTTTCCATGAATGGTACATTTCATTTTCTATCCCCAAATATTATAGACTATCATAAATACATATATAATATATATATATATATATGATATTTAAATCATGAAAATAATTCTATAGATAATTTAAATATGATAACAAGGATAATTTTCATAAAAACAAATTCATTTTTCACTCAACTTCCAAATATCGATAAATGTTCTATATGATCTAACGTAATAAACTAATTGTTATTACATGGTAATAAGTAATATAAAATATAAAATAATAATTAAAAAATTAAATGAAATTTTAAATTAAACATTGATTATTATTTATGAAACTAAACATCAAATGAGACAAGTCGGACTCAAGGTGAAGGAAATCCTAACTCATTCTCATTTTGTTGAGTTAAATATCCATGTCATTGGTTTTGATTTTTAAAGAATACGTGTGATTGAAATGTGGATGTTTTCAACTATATATCAAAATATATTGAGAGTAATTATATTTTTCATGCAAAATTGTGTCATTGATTCATCCTTAATCTGATGATAAGATCTCTGTAAGGGACTTCATCTCAATCTTCTTTCAATAAGACATTTTTTGATGATATGAACCTTTATTTCACAATAATGTCTATCTACCGCCCCGTTTAAAATACTTATCCATATTATATCTATAATAAATTCATTTAATTTCTAGTAAAATGTTCTACTTTCATGTGGTATATAATTTAAAAGCTCTAAATTTTAATGTTTTCTTTATCTAAAACATCATTTTAACTGTTTTAAATATTTCATCTTTTAAATCCTTATCACTCATGTCCATGTTTTTAAAATAATTTTAAGGTCATATATATATAGAAATTAATGTTTTTATGTGTAATATCATTTCAAAAGTTTCAATGTGGTATGTGACACTTTGATTCCAAAATCATTTTTAAATTTTTTTAATTGTGTTTCAAATGGGGAATGATTATTTCAATAACATTGAATGTTTTTTCATATATAAATCAAGAATTTAATTGTATGGTTTTATGTCTATATTGTGTTTTGATTTTTACATTACATGTTTACAATTATATTTTAAAACAATGTGATTTAATTTATTTGTGTGCAGGTTGTAAAGATGAAATGTGATTTCAAAGTGGAAATGTTATTTTTTCCTTTATGCTTAGATTATGTGTTATGATTATGTTGTGTTTCTTGATAATTGATTAAGTATACATGTGGATCCGTGAAAAATATAGGTAACTTGATCTCGATATAGCTCTCTAATTCATTGGGTAACATGACAGATGTAAAAATTAAGGTTTCTTCTAATAGATTTAGGGAATATAATGTGATGGATATTCCAAACATAACCTTGATGGTTACTCCATATATCAATATGAAAACTGAAATGCTGGTATGATATGGATTCCACAAGTTACTATTATTTATTAATATTACAATGATGTTTTTTTGGAATATTATGATTATATAATTTATGCTAAGTAGTTTATGTTTTAAGGGTGAATACAATGATTTTGTGAGAATGTTATCATGGGTTTTAAATATTCATGGACTAATGATTTTATTCTATATTTAATACCCCTTACTGATCTTTTTATCCCCATCCCATGTTATTGAATTTTTTACATAAGGTATAATGATGGTTAAGAGAAAAAAATAATTGAAGAAGATTTTTATCAAGGAAAATGAATCGTGTTTTGTTTAAAGGGTTTACTTTATTTGAAAAAGTGGATACTGAGTGTAAATGTCAATATGTGGTGTATAGGCCAATTATTAAATTGTTATACAATAATTACCTAAATCCCAAAACCTTAAAAATTATTCATTGTAAATTGTTGACTGAACTCAATATTACGTAATGTTTTAGGATGGGGCCTTACAATAGGTATCAAAGGTTGGATTAAACAACTTGAGATATTATGATGTTTTTTAATGGTATTGGATATCATCATTGGTTTATAATTTTATGGTTGATAATGTATTTAATATCTTAGAAGCCCATTTTTTGTTTATGTTATGAAATTTCTAGGAAATTAATGTTATTTTTTGAGACAATTATTTTTGTGGTAGTTATGGGTTAGTACTTTTGGAGATAAAAAAGTAATGGTATAGAATAATCATTGAGGATGAAACAAGATATGGTTATTTTTATCTCTTTATTATATTTATGGAATATTTTAAGATTGATATCGTTTTTTAATAGAAAACACTCATATCATGTGACAACCAATCGCATCAGATATGGTTGTGGGAATCGAACCCACAACTGGTGTGCGACGAGCATTTATCGCATACAACTAGCCTAAATGAAGTATGTGGTTAGTATGATTTTATATTTTTAGATAACAATGGTTACGAAATATCAAGAATATGATTTTGGGAACAAAAGTTTTTTCAAATGGATATCCTTGGTTTTGTAAAATGATTTTGGGATTGGGTTATAAATTTTATTTTAGATGATATTCACTACATTGGGAACCCTCTATACCTAAGTAAAATATACTACTATGAGATATTATTTGATGAGTTATGGTTTAAAGATATTTCAAAAGAATCTATTTCTTTATTGAGAAATCATGGGTATTTTTGTAACTTATGGATATGAATATCATATTTTTGGATAACATGTAATTAGGTTAATTGATTTTTAGTATGATATTTTAAGTGCCATTGATTGTATTTGGAGATAAATGTTAAGATTTATAGTGAAATCTTGTGATCAAATACAAAGTAATTTTGGGTTTCATGATTAGTGGGGAATATATTTAGGAATTTGAAGGATTTTTTTCATGAATGTTCTATGTATAACTTGGGTATTGTTGTTGAATTTTGGAGATTAAAAGTAGTCCTTATCCTTATAAAAGGTTATTCTTTTTGGGTCATCATCTAATATTGTACTAAAAATTTCGAATTTGGTTAATTTTTAATGATGGTATAAATAGATTGTTAACATTTTGTGGATGATATTAGTCTTTTAAGTTTATTATAGTGCTTCAAGAATGAATAATTCACCATTAATAATCTTTGTTTGAAGACAAATATTGGTGTGTGGTGGACATTGAATAAAGGTTGATACTCTACCATTCATGTAATTATATTTCTTTGTTTTCTTATTCTATGTACTAAAATAATTCCTCAAATTTATTAAAAGGGGTGTTAAAAAATTGTTCTCCCATTTACATTTTTCTACTATGAAATCAAAGACCATTTAACCCATCACATGTTTGTGGTTTTCTAATTTCTAACATTGTACTGGTCATGTTTTCTATCACTATCCATCAGAATATGATGGTTAGTTTTTCATCCATATCCACGTTTTCTTACATGGAATTGTACTATTTGGTATCTCATATGACCTATGTACTTGTATTTATTTTTTAAGTGGTAGTTTTATTTATACTATTTATGATGTGGAAATTAAATAATTGTATTTATATGAGTCATACCTTATTTATTGAACCCAAATTCATATTCTGAGGACACAATTTCTACGGGGAGAGTGTAACATCCCTCTTTTTTAAAATGATACAATATATTCGATAGAGTACATAATACACCCAATTGAAAATAAAAATTCTTATGTTACCTTATAATATGGAAATTAAAATTTATGTAATTAATAGTATTAAATTATTTTTAAAAATATAGTTTTCACATGCCTTTAATTAATTCTCATGTGAACTGTTATTTATAAATGAATGTAAAAACATTTTTTTAAAGGAAATGTTTTTATGATGAACTAATTAAATGAAAATATGTGCATTTATAAATTAATAAAATCAATATTTATGTATATTATTAATTAAATATATATTTAATATTTTCAATTTAATGTTTAAAATTCGTCTTATATGTTTTCTATATATGAAATGAGAATAAAATTAATTTTACGGATAAAATGAGTGTTTCTCTAAAAATGCAGTATTACAGCACATTAATGAAGAACCCATTTTATATCTTGTTTTTTACTTGTATATATGTTCTATTTGAAAAAATAAAATTTTTAATAGGAGTTGATAAATAAAAATTTACCTTGGTTGAAATTTTGGTATTTTTTTAATGAAATTCATAATCTAATGAATACTGAAAAAAAAACATTTTAATTCAAAACTGTGTCTTTTTCAAATTTATTTTTATAGTTATGTCAAAAATTAAATTGTTTTTAAGATTTAATTGGATTAATTTATTATCATATAATCAAATTATTGTATTTTTGTGTAATTTTACAATGAAATTTGATAAAAACACATCTCAATCATGTAATTGTTTTTACATCATAAAAACATGTTTTCTATTTTTGGAAATAAAAATTAATTTTAAATTACTTACTACAACTTTTTTGTTTTGAATTAGTAATAATTTATTCCATATTTGGAATCATAAGGTCCAAATTATAAAAATATGTCCCTTTTTGGGAATTATGAATAGTAACATCAGTAATTGGTTTTATATACCATGGTTAAAGGGTAAATCATGTAAATAAGGGTAAAACATTATATTATAATAATATAAAACAACCAGAACGCATGTCCTAATCCTATTGGATATGAAATAGGTGACCAAAAAAATCATTAGGCCAAACTATTGGCATTTTTTTCCACATAGATATGAAAATGACACGTTACAATAATTAATTTGATGTAAAGTGAAATATAATATAAACATGTATCTTTTTACAAAAAAAAATTTTAAGAGGTGTTATATAATTTATCTCTTTGACTATAAATGATCATTATAAATATAAAAATATTTCCTACAACATGGTATTTTATTTATAATTTTTAGACATTAAAAAAATAAATTTATTTATGACACAATGATGATGTAGTGATTACCTTATGGATGAAATATTCAAATAGATGATATCAAAAATATTTAAATAAATGTAATTTTTTAATTTTTATTCCATATAATATTTCTTTTGGATTATTATGACATTTAATATTTTATTTAATTTTGTTTTCTCAAATGAATCATGTTATTTTGACTTTATCCAAAAAAATACTAAATTGTTGAAATTTGACAAAAGCATTTATTTCAAACAAATATTCTTTTTAAATGATACAAATAATAATAAAAATATTAGATTCCAAAAACCTAATTAGATAATGTAAAAAATGTTATTAATTATCCACTTGAGGTTATCTTGGCATTTTATAGAAATTTAATTAACCATATAGTGTAAAGATACAACAAAACATGGTAAGAGTTTATTTTATTAACTAAGGGTTAATAAAAAATGATAAGGTTAAATTTGTGACCTAAAAATGTCTAAACATATTGGTTTATATGATTTATTCCCATAATCATCTTATACTCTAAATATATCACTTTGGGGTATTAGAAATTTAAAATTATTTTATAATAAAATAATATTTCAAGACATTCGTAAAGTACCTCTCTCCCTCTTATAGAAGGCCACCAGCTCTACCAACCTACTCACACCTCCTAATCCACTAAAAGTGCCCAAAGTCTACTAAAATAATCTCTCAATAACCCTTAAATCCTTCTACAATCCATAACTTGGGATGATAAAAATACATGAAATTATTTTGGCTCAAATCAAAACAAGTTGCCCGATTTATAGGTAACATAGTCTTTCAAACTCATTTCATTTATTCCCCCCAAAATCCCTATCATGTCCTTATTATTTTAATTATTCACAAAACTAGTATCCTTAATATACTAGGTTGTAGTTATTCTATATTATCTACCTACAATATAAATACATCCATCTATTGGAAATAGAACATGGTGTTTCTGTGTACAATGAACTACTACATCATTAAAGTTTATTGTTCGGTTCTATTCTACCACCTATCATAGAGACCATTTTGATAGAACTTCATTTATATATGATATATATTGTATTTATATTTTAAATATTCTTATGTATTTTTTATTATCAACATATCTTTATGATTTCCATAATGTGTATATATGATAATTTTAATTTGAGGAAATGTGAACTACCGCCCCCTAAAAGTGATATGAATCATTCATCCCTTACATGGAATGTATAAAGGATAATGTTAATGAATATTTGAAACATATACAACATATATATTATAATTAAATTATAATATAGATATGTATCATTTATTTTACAATATTTTAATATGAAAATTAAATGAAACTAGCATTTAGGCATACGTACGACCTACCTCTCCATGAATGGTCCATTTCATTTATTATATGAAAATATTATGGACAATTATAAATAAATATATACTATAAATATATGATATTTAAATCATGAGTATAATTCAAGATATTATGGACTTATGGCAACATGGATAATTTTCATCAAAACAAGTTTATTTTTTTACATCATTACCAAACATTGTGAAAACATATGATACGAATATAAATTATTAACTAAATTTTATAACATAGTAATGATGGATATAAAATGAATTCTAAGAACTAAAAATTTCTAAATAAATTATAAATTAATAAAATATTATTATTCATGAAATTAAATAATGATCAAGACAAGTCAAACTCAAGGTAAGGGAAATGTTAACCCAATATCAATTCAATGAGTTAAATATCCATGTAATTGGTTTTGTTTTTCCAAGAATATGTGTGAATCTAATATGAACTTTTACACTTAATATCCACTTATATTGAGTGTATTTATATTTTCCATACATAATTATGTCATTGATTTATCCTTAATCTATGGATGTGATCTTTTTAAAGGACTTCATCACAATATCCTTTCATTGAGACGTTTCGTGATGGTATTGACGTATAATTCTTTATAAAGTATATATACACCCCCATTAACATTACATATCATTATAATATGTTTACTCATGTTATTTACTGTCTTCTAAAATGTTATCCTTTCATGTTGGGTATAATTTAAATGTTCAAAAATTTAAATTAATTTTTATCTAAAACATCATTTAAATTTTTTTAAAGATTTAATCTTCTAAATCCTTCTATTTCATTTCCAGGTTTTCAAAAGTATTGTAAGGAGTTATTTATATAGACCTGATTTTTTTTGTAATTTCCATTCAAATGTTTCAATTGTCTATGGGAAATATATATTCAAATATAATCATTTAAAATGTTTTAATTGTGTTTTAAAAGGGGTTTGATTATTTTAATAAATTTGAATGTTTTTATATATATTTCATGAGTGGAATTTATCACTTTTCTATTACTATTACGTATTTATGTCTACATTACGTGATTATAATTTTAATTTAAAATATTTTTTTATCATTATTGAGTGTGCGTCTTGTAAATATAGAATGTGATTTCAAAGAAGAAATGATATTTTTTTATGATTGTTTTATGTGTTATGATTATGTTATGGTTATTAGTCATTTCTTATGTATACGTGTGGTTACATGATAAAACAAAGGTGGGTGATCCCGTGATAGCTATCCAATTCATTGGGTAACATGATATAGGTACACGTAAGGTTTCTCTTAATAGATTTAGAGAATATACTATGATGGGTATTCCAAACGTAACCATGAAGTTTACTCTCTATATAGATGTGAATGATCCAATGGTAATATGATATGGATTCCATATTTTATATTTAGGATTTATGATTTCTATGAAGTTTTGATGGAATATTATTATTACAAAATGAATGCATTGTAGTTTATGTTTTAGGGGAGAAAATTATGGTTTTTTGTAAATGTTTACGTGTGTTTCAAATGTTCATGGACTAACTGTTTTATTATTTATTTCATATTCCTCACAGATATTTTTATGCTCATCCCATGTTTTTGTAAATGTTTTCCACAGGGTATATGGATGGGTAAGAGAAAGGATGGTAAGAGACAGGAATACATATAGAATATTTTAATCAATAAAAAGATACAATCTTTTATTTAAAGGGTTTCCTTGGGTGGAAAAAGTGGGTAATAAGTGTAATTGTCCACATTTGATTTCTGGGCCTATTATGCAATAGTAATGCCCTAATTCTCTCCAACAGTAATCCTAAAAATATCCACAATGTAGATTATTTAAATTACATAATATTATGTATTGTTTAATGCTAGGGACTTATATGGATTTGCAACATTATTGATGAGATATTGTGACAAGGGGGTTATATTACACTAGTATCATTACTGTCTGGTAGTCATCATTGTGAAATTATGATTTTTATCTTGGGTTCTTTGACCCTCTTATAGAAAATAACTTTATACATGTTGTAATTCCACCTAATTTCAATGGGATAAAATCTTATATGGTCACAAACTATCTTCTTTCATTGATTTCAATTAATATTTATTTACATTTATTTAAAATAATAAATATTATTCTCATGATTTTGGAATAATTATTATTCACATTGTATTGATCAAATAAATAATATAAATATTTTCCCTATATTTTGAAAAAACATATCTATTTATTTTATTTAATATGGAATAAAAATTTATATATCTGTTTTTTTTAAAAATAATTAATCTATGAAATTATTATATTTTATATTGGTATTCAATAATAGATATGGATCAAACTGGATGAAACCTTTCTCAAATAAAAATATTATTTGAAAAGTCTATTAAATAATAATTTTTATTGAACATGTTTTTGTTCACCAAAAAATAATATTATTATTATATTATTATCTGGATTTCTCATTATTAAATATTATCATATAATTTAATATCTTACAATAATTATATAAAATTTTTAACCTAAAACCTTGCATTATAAAAAGAAAATTATTCCAATGGTGTGTTGTATCGATTAGATTAATTGAAATAGATAATTGATTCACCTAAATAATTCTCTATGAAATCCTTTTTCTATATCCCAACCATGAATTAGAAATAAAATAGATATTTTCATCAATATAGTAAATGAATGGTACAAAATCAATAGCACACGAAATTTGATTTAGGGTACTAACATCCACTGATTGAGTGAACTTGTACGATGACAATAAGAGAAAACGTGGATCACTGTTAGAGTATCCTTAGATACTCATAGAAAAAAAACATAGAATTGTATTTTAATAAGATCAAAATTAATCCAAAAGGAAATAACATACACCTAGGTATTCATTTATTCAGATATTAAATAAATAAATTGTAAATTTTATGTGCAAGATCCTAACTCATGCTTTCAAGAAATGACAATTAAAATTAATTTCAATTTATCACCTTCTTCTTTCATCATCTGATTCATAAGGAGAAAAAAAATTTTTCATTGTGGTGACATTTTAATTTGTAAATAATTATTTTATTGACAGAATATTTATATTTTTAGTTATTTTTTATTTTCATATTATTCATTCTTTAATTCGATTTAAATCAACACTCTTAAACATATTTATATTTTTTATTTCAATGTTTCATTTTCATTAATGTTTTAGAATAGTTGTCGAATGAAAAATGTTTCCATCATGAAACAACTATTTATTTTTTGGTAAGATGGAGTAACAAGGCATGTACTCCAAAATACAAACCCTCTAACCTAAGGAGCTACATCACAATGATAAAAATGGATTCACAGTTTTCCATGCTGTAATTCCATGTTGTGCATGCTACATGTGGACAAGACAAAATAATACATAGTTTTCAGTGTCCACGACTTGTATTGATGTACAAACAGTGTTGTATACACTGGGTTGCAGTGTCAATAATAAATTTTGTATGGTCATTAGACAGGGTCAAAACCATGTGAGACCAAAAATTGAGTGCATTTATGAAATACATGAAATGTATGTGGTGTACACAGTTTTTATTTAATCAACTCACACATATGAAACAAACACCAAAGACAAAGGTGTTTCTCCCAAGCAAATGGAACGTAGAAAACACAATTTGTAGCTACTCGTACTGGTCGTGTTATTCAGCTGAGGTCCACACTATCGACCCAGGCATACACCCTAGATACACATCAACTAAGATACAAATCATGTGGATAGTCTATACATCCCATATAGTCTACCATTAAAGTAAATAGTTGAATATTACATTAAATTGATGATTACAACATTAGATCCTCAATTTATTGATTGGAAGCCCAATGTGTGTTTGAATGTTTATCGATGGATTAAATAATTATAAATGATAAATTTTGTTATTATACTTAATATGTCATTATTAGATATACCAATTATTTTTCATGAGATCCCCAAATTATTGGTTTCTATAATTATGTTGGGATGATCATTAAGATAAAATGGGACATATTAAGTTTTTCATTAATTAATTAATACAATTGTATTAATGTTAATAATATAGATAGAATAATATAATGAATTCTAGACAACTAATTTTGTGTATTCATTACATTTATTGTTTTTCATTAAATTGACCAACATTTGTGTACATGTTAGATGTTTAATTTAATTTATTTAATGGATTTGAAATTATATATTATTAAGTAAAATATGATGTCATAGGAGTCATGAATTCCTCCATTATTATGTATGACTTCTGTGACCAAGTATATTTATGTAATCTCCTATTAGCTTATCATTTTTTCTCCTCACATACATGTGATCCATAAAAACATGTAATTGATGGATTATCCAATGGCATTTTGAGGTTGTTCAAGATAGAACTATTAGGCTACTAACTCTTGTTATACATAGAGGGAAAGGTATAATGTTGTTACCCATTCCATGAATGGGAATAAAAGTTATTTCCCTTATCTTAATGGTTGATTTATTGTCTTCTCATCAAATAAAAAATTGAATAATGTACAGAATTGGTCATTAATGTTTTTATTTATTTCTATCTAATAATTAATTTTTTTGATGCAAGGTCATGATCACATAAATAAATGAATTAATGGATATAATGTAAATAAATTATGTATGTTTACAGATTTTATCCCTCACGGATAATTAATTATGTAACATCCACTTAACATTGAAAAGACATTTAAAGGATAATAAAAAATAAAAATATCTTAAAAATTAATTATAATCCATAAATTTGATATTGTGTAAAAATTTTCCTTCCATTACATGACTATGATTGACATCATGGAAACTATGAATTTTAACAACCCCCTTTGAGACACATACATTTATTAGGGAGTTTTTATGAAGGTCATGGGTTTACATAACAATCTTTCATTAAGAGAATTTGCCCTCACTAAATTTTATGTAACACGGATGAATGTTTTTAGGACATCCATGTCAATATATCATGATAGGGGAGTCCAATAAATGATCCTGAAAGCTACAAGCTCATAGTTATCAAATACACGGCTACCTAAAAATCCTTCCAGTCACCCGACCATCATGCATTAGGGTTATAATATAGAGAATATGCATCATTTACACTTTAATTTCATAGAAACTAAACATTCAATGGTCAATGGTTATGGATATTTTTCCCTAATAAAATATTTTTAGATATAGTTAAAATTAATTTAATTAATTTACTTTACATTTTCGGGCAAATATTTTTATAATGAAATGTACTAATAATATGTTCTTTAAATTGTAGAATAAAATGGTAAGCTCATCATCCACATTATCCCTACAATCAGTATTTTAGAAATACAACCACCTCACTTGTAGTAACATCTAGGACTGATTTGGAAACCATAATATTATGCTACCCCATGAACGAAAATCAAAAATCTATAATCATCAATGCATGATCTCTTACAAAAGAGTTGAGTGATGAAATGTTCCTGGTCATTAAACAAAATTGTGAGTTGTGGATGATAGTATATATTTTATGCTTTTGAATAGGTATAGTGAACTCATGAAGTATCATAAAAACATGAATGAATATAAAATTCTTTAGAACCTATATATTATTTACCATGAGTTGGATATAAAAGAAAAAATTTAATATATCCAAGTAATGCATTCCTAGAAACCTTTGAGTGGGTTCCCTTGATGGGCCTTGCTAGTCAATATCATTGGCTATATTGAGAACCTTGATCTTATAGGGTTTATAATATCAAATGTATTATGCTGCGATATAATTCCACAATCACGCTCTCATAGCTTATATATAGTTTTAAAATTTTAAATATGATCAAAACTGAGATGTCTCTTCTAGATCTATAAATATCATTCACCATGTTGATAAGGACATGAAGAACAAAAATCCACCCATCCTTATGATAAAAATAATAATTAATAAATGGGATATCTTTAATCCAAAATATTATTCATACCCATTCTAGAAGAATAATATTATGGAGAAAGAAAGTGAACATGATGTTTCATAATTATCAGGTAGTAAAAGGGCCATTGAATGAAAAATGGAACCTATCCAAAGAAGGTAAAACATTTGGTGTGTTTTTATCAAGATAAATTTTTATATTTATATGAATTTTGTATTAGATCGATCTTATGGTGACTGCATATGTATTAAAATATTGAACTATGTAGTTTCAAGAATATTTATTTTGTGTTGGACCATATATCAGCAACCAACAGAGCTAATCATGATGTTGTATCTATCGATGAATATGACGTCACACTACCTAATTGAATGATATTGGTATTAAAGATTTTTAATTATGATACTTCAGTTACAAAAAAAATTATATCAGTGTCAAGTATAAATTCATATGGTATTATTTTCTAATTATTATATAAATTTTTCTTCTATTATTAAATTAATATATTTATGGTATTTAAAATTTAAGTAATAGTATTTATTCGATGATATACAAAAAAAGTAATTGAAATGGATAAAAAAACTAACTCACATGACTCAATCCACACCCAATAGTGGAATCACCAATAAGGTCATGTGAATTAATATATTTTGACTAACCTATATCAATATGGATATTTATAATCCTTTAAAATAAAACCACTTTTTGTATATCACTCATGATTTTAAGGTAAAATGATTAATGACCTCTTTAGTTGGAAAGGTGAATGGGCTAAAGCGATTGATGAATTATTTCACATTGATGTGTCTGGATAATTTCATGTTGAAGAAAGGGGAATTTCTCATACATCATAAATTTTATAGATGATCTTAATAGATATGGATTAGTCTGTATAATGAGTTATAAGCCCCATTATATTAATAAGTAGATTAAATAAAAGAATGATTATGAGATCAATAAAGGTATGAATACTGAAATAACTCTACTCATTCCATGGTGGATAACATCTTAATCGAGGTTCATTGATCATTTATGGGAGTTCATGTTACCCTATGAAACAACTCCTTCTTAAAAGTCATAGTGGAATTGTCTATGATAAATGAGGAACTACAAATTGATGGAAATTGTGAGATTATGGAAGAGCCAGGGGAGTATTCAATTCTCATATTGGGGATACATATTGAAAACATCATCAAAAAAACAAAAAACAATTTCCAAATATAGAGGAATATGGTATATCATCAAAATTATGGAATGGAATGATACTTAATTCGTAATAAATTCATTTATAGGGCTTTGAAGAATTCATTATGGATTCTTTGGGTAACAAAATTGGACCATATAGAACAATTTATACATTATAGGATATTATAAAGACAAAAGAAAATATTATATATAAAAAACCTCATAAAAAGTATATAGTTATAAGACACACCTTATTCCAGAAGAAGAAGCACATCTCTAAGAGTTAATTTTGGAGTTAGATAGAATTAGTGGAATTTTTGGCTCATGGTACACAATTGTTCATACAAGAATTGATCCTAAAAATCCAAGTGTTAAAAGAAATTGTTCCAAATACACATGTAATATGTAGGAGTAGAATAGAGGTTATAGAACTAGAACGTTAAATATTAAAAATCATTAGGTATGGATAGTTATCCTCAGTTGATAATAATGATATTATAACCAATAATAAACCATTAAGAAACACAGACGTTTCCATGTCGAAATATGTCACCACCCGTCCCCCGGGGGCCCGTATAGTGACTACCCCACGCCTGCCTTCCATAGGATAGGGGCTGGCGACCTGCACCAAAGGCGTAAATCCATAAATTGGGTAGGAATTTGTTTTATAATTTTAAACAAATACATCAGAGTACACAATTGGAAGAAAAATACTATGTAAAACTGTATACAAAAAAAGTGTTGGAAAGTAAAAGGGTGACGGAAATACAAGACCAAAAATAAAGTACTAGTACAAATGAATGTAAGTACAACTGACAAAAAGTAATGTATCTTCTAGGTCATTCTTCAGGGTTCCTACCTGAAGGGTAGGTACAGATGGCCTCCTCAGCACTCTAGTCTGTCTGCCTCCTCTGTGAACCATCAAACCATGTTGTCCACCTCCGGGTACTATCTAGTCCTACTACTCTTTACCTCATCCAGCACTGTCCGTCGTCTACAACCATCACAAGGAGGTGTAGGCATTTCCCGAGTAGGGGTGGGAATAACGTTACTCAGTAGGGACACCAGGACCCTCAAGGTCTCACGAAATTCCACAAGGATAAACCACAATGTATTAAAAAAATATAACCATTACTTATGTATATGCCAATAGAAATACCTATGTTATATAGTAACCAATCTCAATCATGAGGAAAACACAAAATTCATTGACTCACCTCAAAGTAGGATTTTATTCTAGGGGTAGTATCAAGTAATACCCCAGTAACGTTGTTG
The DNA here is from genome assembly GCA_963277665.1 of Viscum album. Taxonomy (NCBI): domain Eukaryota; kingdom Viridiplantae; phylum Streptophyta; class Magnoliopsida; order Santalales; family Viscaceae; genus Viscum; species Viscum album. The sequence goes on along the minus strand of OY728158.1, from coordinate 367,434,810 downwards.
GGACCTCGGCCGATGGTGTACTGCTCCTTTATCGAGTACATTGGGTCTGTCGTGTTACATGGAGGCACTTACGACTATCCTGGACTACTGTGGTACTCTTACTAACGAGTACGGTGGGTATGATGCGCTCACACAGAGGTGTTCCCTGCTGTGGGTCTTCCACGCTCACATAGAGGCACTCCCCCTTATATCATTTTGAGGTACTCCTCCTATCAAGTACCGTGGATCAGCTGCATCACATAGAGGCACTCCCCACTATGGGTCTACCGAGTCACTTAGAGGCACTCTCCCTAGGGCTAGTCAAAACACTTCGAGTCGAAAGGTCAGCAGTCGTCGGGTCTCAGCTAGCTACTAGGTCTCTGTACTCCGCTCGATCTTCTCTGGGAAGATTAGATCAATGAGCTACATTTTGATCCTCCAACTTTCACGATGTCCCATGTATAATTGTCTTATAAGATATACCTAATCGTTGGGGTCTCAGCACAACAGACATCGCGTCAAAAAAATGCACAGCCTCTATGTTATTGGCATTTCTGTTCTGGGGGCCCGGATGGATTTTTAGGTTCAAAACAACATGACCGTACCCCAACTGTGTCCAAAACTCAAGTGGGGTATTCCAATTAAACCTCATAGCTCTAATATTTCTATCTCCATAGATGGTTCTTCGATCGGACCCCCGTAGCACATGTTATGGGCAAAAAGGTGAATTCGGGTCAAACGGGTCAGGACTGGTTGGTGGTCGGCGTGGCCTGGCTGGTGGTCTGCGCTGGCCTGGCTGGACAGTGGCTGACGGTGCCCTGTGGGGCCCTCCCCTGCAACGTCTAGGGAGGATTCCACGTGCTCACTCGAATCTCAAACAGAAAAGCCCTTCGGGTGGGTACCAAACTGGCGTCAGGTGGCTCCAGTCAATGACGCAGGACGTGCTGGGTCCCGCTCCTCCCGGCTGGCCAAGTGGCCATCCGCTTCCGCATCGCCGACGGCCGGCCCAAATCTGGCCGCCTATACTCCTCTGTCGTGGCCCGCCCTGTTCGTGGATTCTAACTCTGCGTGGTGCGACGGTGCAACGCCACTCCGCCACGACCCGCCCTGGGCTCGGCTCCTTTCATCCACACGACGCAACGGCGTTGCCCCCCTCCGGTGGCCTGGAAGCCACCTGTGTACACTGCCACAGCCTGTTCTTCTGCATGGCATGATGGTGTCGTGCCCTTCTGACGACCTGACCACCATCTGTCATCGGTTTCCTTCGCGACTGAATTTCTTCGAGGGTGGCTCGATGCCGGCCGTCGTTTCTCATCCACCGTCATCAACATATGAGGAAAATGAAGGGAGATGGTCGAGCTATGTTCGTGTGTCCCAATCACTCCAAGATATGATGATAACATTTTGACATTCATGAACCAGGATTTGTTCGATGAAGAATGGAAAAAAATAAATCTAAAATATCTATACCTCAGGTTCGTTGCTCGTTGACGATGTCGCGGAAAGGCGGATGTCATTTTCTTGACGTTAGGAAGAAGGTGAAGAAGTTGAGGATGACAACATTGGTTTTCTTCAAGGATGGGGCTTCCCCTTATTTCCCTGGTTGAAAATCGTTCTTTGTTGGAAGATGAAACATTTTTTGTTGGGAGAATTTGTTTCTCCAAGCTCTTTCAACCCCTCTCCAAATGTTCCACCAAAAAGAAAAATTCCAACCCAAAAATAATGGGTTAAGTTAACCCTTAATTTAATTGTGGGCCAAAATATTAAAAATATTTCAAATTGATAAATTAATGTCTTGAGTGGATTGGCACTTTAATGAGGTAAGTTCAATGGTTCTACCCACTTATGGGGAGTTTCAAAGAGGTTTAAATCTTGGGTGGTCCACACCCCTTAAATTGATAAGAGGTGTTTAGACCTCAGGCGGGATCCACCACCATAACCTCCCATGGGCAGTTATGTTGTGTTGGACCCCACCTCTAACATCTTTTTGAAGGTTTTAACTACCAAATAAAAATATGCTATAGAAATATTTTTATTTCATTTTATTCATAATAACTAAAAAAACTAATTTTCTTTATCTACCAACTATCGTTGAGGTGAAAGAATTCTTAAGTGAATATTGGCACTACGAATTCAACAGTGCACTCAGATTACAATTTCGAGAACAGGTTCGAAATTTATAAAATCTCGCTTGCACGTTTACTGAATATACCCAAACAAAACTTTAGAAATTTATTCCAGACACACCGGGCCTCAAAATTAAGTGCCATAAAGTTTCGTGGACTCGTAAAATTTCCATGTATTTATAAAAAGAAAAACATCCACATAATTTATGGGTCATTAAAAAATAATCCTTGAATTCTATAATAGAATCCATTTAGAAAAACATATATGGATTTTGGTAGATATTTTGGTGGATTTATGTCATGTTTGATCAAATGGTTATAAAAGATGAAACCTGGCATGGATGGAAAAGCGAGTACCTATAAGGAACGACATGCTACAATAGGGTTTAAATTGTGTCAAATCATTGAATGTGATGAAACCATTCCACTAGTTTCTATGTAATAATACATTATAATTAGAATGACATTATAGTTTACCATGACTATGGGATTTGGAAAATTAATGTTAAAATAGCCTTCCTCAAGGGGATCAATTTGGAAGATGTCTATATAAAAAAACAAAAACATTTTTTCAATCCAAAGTTGTCAGGTATGATATGAAAATTAATAAAACCCATTAATGGGTTAAAGGAAACATCTTGATCATGGAACTTTCATTTTGATGAATCCATAACAAAATTTTGTTTTATAATGAATGAGTGTGAGTCCTGTATCTACAACAGTTTAGTTGGAGTGCAATAAATTTTTTAATAGTATATGTTGTTAACATATTACTGATTGGAATCAAACTAATAGTTATATTGTCTACTAAATCATGGTTGAATAAATTTTTCACAATGATAGACATGGGAGAGGTGGAATATATATATCATATCAGGATCCATCATGATAGATTTAAGAGGATTTTCATCCTAATTAAAATTACACCCATTAACATGATACTGAAGAGATTCAAAATGGAATAGTCCAATATGGAATTTTTTCTATCATCAAATTCAATTCATCTTCCTCATAAATTATTCTTTAGAACCATGAAGAATGAAATTGAATGGAAAAAATTCATATGAATCAGTTATTGGGTCATTCATGTGTGCTATTTTTCTGTTATGCTAGATGTTTCCTATACATTAAGTATAGTGTGAAGATATCAAGTTAATATTGGTTACCACCATTGGATGCCCATAAAGACTATCATTAAGTTTCTCTAGAATATTAAGGATATGTTCCATTTTATAGATGTAATGGATAACTACTGATTATAGGTTATGAAGATTCTAGTTTCCAAATTGATCAGTAATGGCATGAGGTCAAAAACAAGATAACTCTAAATCCATTTTGTCAATTTTTGTATAAACCAATTATTGATAATTTAGAACCATGTAATAAAATATAACAAATGCCTAATTTTTTTAAAAATACATAAACATCATACAAAATTCAATATCCAAATAAAACATGAAAATTCATCTTTAGATTTCAAATTCAAACAAACATTAAAAAAACACATCTGCACCTCATACTGCGTCCTCCTTTTTCCACACTCCATGAATCATCACCCAGATTTTATATCTTCCCAGAATCTAAATCTAAATAACTTGAAAATATAATCCATAAAATAATACCACTATTTCTATTATGAGAACGTGATGACCGTTGAGATTAAAGGGGGACATATCCCTCAAACTAGAAAACATAACATTTGATAAAAATTTACAAAAAAATAGACACAACATGTCATTGAGACCGCATAGAACTGATTATAACATTCAAAATCACCTCCCATTAAACCATTATAACAATAAAATAAAATCCAATTGGGAAGGGAGTGGATGAATCATGGAGCATGAGAAACATATGGACAGACGTGGTCGAGCAGAAGTAGTAGAACCAAAAACTTTTATTTTCCGAGAGGGTGAAATCCATGAAAAAATAAAAATATTCATGACTATAAACATAAATCATGACAAAAAAACACATCCCTGCTCGAAATAACTCCAAATAATAGAAACTAAAAAAATAACACCAACATAAGAAACTGAATTAGTAAGGGGGGGAAAAAGAAACATAAATCACGGCTCCTATTTACTATATGAATCTCACTCATCACATCCCAATACCCACATGAATGACACTACATTAGAAAAAAATGTAGTTTTCTTAAATATATTTGGGATTTAAAGTTGTTATTGAGATAAACATGGACATGATAGTGATCCATGATCATGAAGAGAGAGATACACTCGAATTAGATGGATGGAATGAGAGTCGATGTGAGAAGAAAAAAAGGACAAAGAGAAAATCCCTAGAGAATAACAAGGTCCCTAATGTAGAAAAAACACATATGATAAATTGAATCCTAAAATAATGGAAATACCTGGAAATGAATGAAATAACAATAGAATGAGACAAAGGAAAAACGTTTCATATGAAGATAGAAGAGGACATACATTTGTGAAGGGAATAAAACCTTAATAATGGATAGGTGTGGTGTGTCTTGAAGATATCAATGTAGTTTTTAGTAATAGACTCTATACAAGAGTCTATGTATATTTTTGATTCTATGTTTTCTAAAAAAATAGTATTGATTTAAAACTTCATCCAAGAGCATGGTGTGGTACCTAGAGGAAAATAACCTATCAAATTCTATTTTGATAATAATGTAGTGGGGGATCTTGAAAAAGATCCAAGATCACATCATCTAATGATGAACGTAAATTTTATGTGTCAACTCATGATGGTATTTCTATGAGATGTCATGTTTTTTTAGAATTATTTACATTGAATAAAAATTTATAGACTCTTTGAATAAATAATTGACTTAACATGAACATAATGATCATGTGTGGTCTAGTGAACTAAAATGTATAGGTAGTTGGATCTATTCTATGTGGTGTTTATTTAGATTTGGTGTGTAATGGAAAAAAATTCATTAACTTGATACATTTATATTTTATGTATGAATATTAACTAAACATGTTATTACTTATTCATCTATGTTTGACATCCATTTAATGTAATAATGCCAAAGAGTATTTTTCACGTTGATATAGTAATAGATGATCCCTTATATGATGGTAATCATGAAGTTCCATGAAAATATTATTAATATATTTCAATGCTTGGATAACATAATTTAATAAAAAGTATATTACTAGACTATCATGCATGGGTACTCATCATTGAAAAATTATGTTCTTTCTCCAAGGTTCCTTGACCCATTTATAGAAAATAATCTTAGAAATTAACCAATCCTGTCAAATTCCAGGGGAATATAATCATAGATGGTGGCACACAATGTGTTTTCATTGATATGTATTATATTATAATAGAATCGAATTAATGGAATTAATATTATTCTCAAGACTATAGGAAAAGTTTCTTAATGTTTTACTGATCTAATAAATTAAATAAATATTTACTAACCCAATCGTAAATAAAATATATGCATTTATTTTAATGAATATTTAATATATATTTATTTACCTGTTTATTAATGAAATAATTTTTTATGTAAATAAAATATTTTATTTGGTTATTAAATATATTATACAAGAGTTTGAATTTACATAGACCGTGTCTAGTGAAAAATATTTATTAAGAAGTTGATTAAATAATAATTTTTATTTATCATGTTTGTGGGAACCAAAAATTAATATTATTATTATTTTATTATGTATAATTATGTTTGTTAAAGGATATTATATTATTTAATGTTCGTAATTCATTAAATAGTTATTTTATCCTAAAACATATATCTATATATAATAGGTTATATCTATTGTGTACAATATTGGTCAGTGCAATGAAAATAGATAATGTTTTAACAAAATGAATTCTATATCCACTCTTTATTCTATATCCCTCATAAGACTGAGAAATTTAAAAGGGAAATATTTATTACCATAGAATGAAAAATCAATAGAATATAAGGCAACACGTTTGATTCCACGTGCTAGCACCAGGAAACAAAGTGGCATTTCTCGAAGATCATAAGAGTATATGAAGATCACCACTAGTAGGATTTGATCCTTAAGTCATCACAGTGTTACAAATGAATAACTAAAGGGTCATTTTAGTTGATGAAGACTCATCAATAAATAAATATCATAAAGATATATATTAATTTTTTAAGATATTAAATCAATAAAATACAATTTTGATATTTAATATTCTCGCTTATGGTTTTAGGAAATAATAAAAGAATTAAAATTTAATTTATCACCCAACGCCGCATACATCCACTGCACCTAGAACCAACTATTTATGTATCATAATTGAGACTTGTTTCCATTCAAAAATCATAATTTCATTTATAATATTGAGACTAACCACATTTTTAATGGTCTCTCCAAATATTTCTTCTTCATATTAAATGAAATTACTTGTTTCACCATTAAATGTGGTGCATTCATGAACTTTTAATGATAATATATGTCAAAGTGGAATGGGTGGGGTGAATGACTCTCAATAGGTCTTTTTAATTTCTTGTTTTATTTACATGATTTTCATAATTTGAAATATTCTTTCCCCATCAGTTTGTCTGAATGTAATACCATAACTCATTTAATTCCTTTTTTCAATTTTAAAATGTTTTCCATTTAAAATAAATATTAAGGGAATTAATCATGTATCATTATAAGATTATATGACCAAGCTATGAAATTCGTAATAATATTATTGATAGTTGTTACATCTAGATCAACATGAGGAATAAGAAACTCAATGCATGGCTCATGTCAAACATAAATCCACTCTATTATGTGATATTTTGGAAGTTTTTATTATATTTTATTTTTACTGGTATACATTACACCATACAGCACACAATAATGTTATGTGTGGGTGTTGATAGATATAAATCACATAAAATTTTACCGTATGTAATTTTAGTAATATAATGTTATCATATTTTGTCTGAATCATATTTATGAAAAAGTGAAATGATAAAATTAATTATCTTGGTTATGGAATATATTTATGGGAATGGATATCATTAAAGATAGTGGGATGATGTGGATCTTTATGAACTGATACTTATCTACTATTAGTTCACATTGGTCCTTTTTCATATACTAATCTGCAAATCAACACTGAACTATAATATATTTTCTTGTATCTATATATTCTTATATTCCTTTCATAATCTCATACATACATCATTGTGTCTTTATATTCTAGAATCATGTAAAAGGTAAATATTCAAAACCCACACCACTAACATGGCCATATTGTTCTAGTTAATTTGAATCTACTAAATGTATATTCTCAACAAGTATAATCAATTTCAACTCTTGTGTATTAATCTTATAAAAAACATATGATTATACATGTATATTATTATGTAGTACTATTATAAAGCACAAAATAATTAGTATTAGGTCAAACATACACAGAATTATCATACTTCATATGGGTTCTCATTTACTATATTTCCCTCAATAAATAAGAGCCATGTTACATTATAAAAAATGTGGGATTTATGTTTCATTGATGTCATATTCATCAATCTTCATATAAAAAAGTATCCTATATTGTTTTATATCTCATAATTATTTTTTTTGAAGATTTAAAAAACATACATTTATATTTTGAGTAATGTGTAAACCTTCTTTATTTTATAATATGGGTGCATTCTTTTTTATGCATAAGAAATATTTTTATAACTCAAATTTCATTTAATAAATTTACATTTGTATTCAAAATAGATAATATAAATATTTTCAAATAAAATATTTTTCATTACAAAACATAAAAACTGATTCCTAATCTCTAGAACCAATGAATTATTTTAATGATTCGTGGTGTACAATGCATTCATAAATATATAGTGAATGGGATTCACTATACACTAAATATCCATAAGATAATGTTTTGTTTGATGTTTTAGAATGGATATATATTCATTTCTAGTTACCAATATGAAAAAACTTTTATCAAGTCATCTAAAACAAATTAAATATCAAAGGGATAAAGAAAATTAATTCAATTTTATTAGATATATATATATATATTTATATTTATATTTAAATAGATATAGTATATTTAACATTTCCATAATATTTTCTGACAAGGTTATCAGTAATTTAGGTATAAAATTATTCCACATATCTATGACAATTAGACTATACATTCTTGTTGTATCCCAAAATTAACCAGTAAAAGTTGAATTTTGAGGGAATAAAGATTTTCATGTTGGTTCCATCCAACCTAATATTCGAATACATTTATCCTTACCTTATTAAATTTAGTTAACACGGTGATTCTATGGTCATCTAGTTTTTTCATCCACATGTTGTTGATTTCGTAATATTTTTATAGTTTTAGCATCAATGGTGCGTTCTTACCAAGTATTGGATACATCATCAGGTGAAGGATTCATTTCCTATATGATTAGTTCATAATTTTATTCATATTATTTATATATACTAGATAAAACAAAATATTATAATGAAAATAACAGTATATTAAAATAATGCATTAACCTACAAATTGAAATCCATTTATTTTTTTAAATAATGATGGGATTTGGATCATTTAATTAGTATTAATATCCTATCCTTGAGGTCCAAATTGACGAATATTAATGTATCTACATTAGGACAAAAATGAATTTATTATGATGTCCCAATAAATGGGCCATCTTCAATTAAATTTTAGTTGGACCCAATGGTCTTTTTAGTTGCCAAAAAAATCACCAATTACCTTTTATTATATCGTGGAAATATATTACATGAACTGCTAGTGATGTAATTATGAATGGTTCTTCTAAATACCATTCCACACAAAAATTCACCATCACGAAGCTTAATTTGTTGACTTATACCATAGCTTTGTTTTCAACCCATTTTGAATTTAAAATATTCACATGAATTGTCATAAAATCTAACTCATATATCTGTTAAATTATGTTGAAGTATAGAATATTAACATAAATTGGATTTCAATCCATTGAATTTAATACGTTAATCACTTCCCCTGTATTACTGACTCTACTATTTTACATCATACTGTGTTCATTAGGTTCCTTCATATTGAATGTATAACCATTAATTACAAAACTATTGTAAAAGATAACATTTAGATTTGGTACCCTGGATATCTGATAATGTTGTTTGGAAATTTTATTTGGATATGTAGATATCTCCTTAATAATATAATCTTATAACTATTGTTTAAACTATTTATTATATGTAATTGATATTTATATTTGTTCCCATGATGGATTAGAGTGTCTAAGAATTACTCTGGGGTATTTATCATATAAAAAGAACCCTAAAATATTATTTTAAATTTAATTGTGAAAATAGATATATTTTTTATTGGGAATTTTAACAACACCACATCCAAATATCTCTTATCCCATATGTTTCCCACTATGATGAGACTTTGGGAGACCAATTCAATGAACATCTAGGAGGTAATCGATATAGAATCCAATAGAATCATAAAAAATATACCACTCTTCAATACAACCTCCTAAATTACTTCAATTCATGTTTTACCCCATAAAAGTTTTGATATATCATTTATTGGGGTACATCCATCAACAATGTTCAGGACCTCATAGTTTCGTCTATCTAACCAAGTAAACCATCAGGTGGACAATTATATCTATGAATTAAAGTTGAAAAAATTACTCTATTTATCATAATATGAAATCAATTGGATTCTTTATAATTGGGGACATAATAGGTTCTATTACTATATATGGATTTTAAAAGGAATAAATGATTGGTTAATAAATTTTTTCTACACTTTTTTATAGAATGAAACATAATTCTATAAGAATTAAATCATCATTCAAACATAAATATCATTTTATTGTAGTCCCAAAATTATTCAAATATTAATTTAAATAATATTATTTCTATTTCATGTATAATCCTATGATAATTTTACACAATTATGTATGTTTCATAATGGAAATTTTATTTTTCAAGATAGAGTGTAAAATGATGCTGGAATAGGATTTTTCATTTCACCCTTCAAAGGTTCCACCACATTCCTTATCCAAACATTATTTGTGTCACACTTTTCCTTAATTCCATATTTTATAATCTCAAGTACATTTTTTAACATTAAAATAAAAATAACACATATACATTTTTCAAAGTTCGTGACATTGAAAAAATATTTTTTGTATAAAAAATTTAGTTATTGTAATTCAATGAACATTAATCAATTTTTTCATCCATGTTTTGTAATGTTTTTCAAAAATGGATTTAAAATATTAGGTTCATTATCATATACTCATTTGAGAATTTGACCACTCATTAATTATGATGGTGTTTTTCATTGTTCTGTATACGCATTGGATTATGTCATCCAAGATTTTTTTAGGTCTACAGGGATAAAATATACATTTTCTTAAAAACATAGTCCTCACGAAACATTTCGGCCTAACTTATTATATAACATCTACACAAATGGGACACACAAACATTCCATTAAAATTATTTCCTAAAAAATTCACTGATATGGAATTTCAGTAATCGACCTAGAAAACCTATCTCTCTATAAAAAATCAAAAATTTTATTACCCTAATACAATGTAAAACTAGTGTCCAAAATGAATTCCAGGTCTTTGATCAATGATTCGAAATAGATATCAATATCCTTAACTTATTTTTTGTAAAGATATAAACAAATAAAACATAATTTATTTTTGTTTTATGCATGACATTAGTGGAAAGTTATTAATTGACAAAAATAATTATCCTTGTAATGTGAGTACTACTTTTCACAACAATATTACTTCATACATATGCATATAATTAAAGTAAGTTGTTTTTTGTCATATTTCTAAATTTAGGATACACATAATTTTTTTTTTTTAGGATTGTTCATTGGGTGTGACATTTTGACATCCTCAATTAATGTATCCTCATTCCATGAATATTTTCTAATGGTTTCATAACATCTACATGTATGTATCAACATTGAAATGACAGTAAAGTACGATAAACATTTTTGGTACATGATTTATTTTTCTCATATATATATGCGACTTACCCAGCATATGTTATGAGTGATTGATGGTCATTTTCAAAAATATACAATAATTTTTACTAGCATGTATTTTTTCATAGATCATTCCCATTTAACATAGAATTATCATAGAACCATTTTTATACGTAGAATATCATTTTCTAAGGGTAAAATATCATTCATGAGACCATGTATATTAATAAATCATCTATCACTCCTTCTATGGATAAATTTGAAATTATATAACATTAATACACTTAATAGGTTCGTGTATTCAGTAAAAATTGTATATAATGGTGTCTTTTCATAGATAATAAACTTCTCAAACCACATTGTATTATCATGTAGGTAATCTTGAATTGTCATTGTCATTTATTCTATACAATCGTCGTCATTATTTACACTAGATTTCATATCAACTGATCCATAAATCAAAATATCATACCATTGAGTATATACATTAGTTTTTCATGAAATTTAGTCCAAAATTTATTGATTAAATATATATCATGACAAATTAAATATTCTCTCAACTTTTATGAGTGAATTCATATTGAATAAAAACAAAGAAAACATGGATAAATAATTTGTGATGTGTCAAATTCATGCTCAATTTAATTCTTGATAATCTTTTTGATGCCATCCTCATACTCATTTTTCATATGATAAGCATCCATATAGTTTTTATTCGTATTAACCATATTATATTCAATAAAATTATTTTTTAGAAAAAATAAATAAATACTCGGAAAAAATATATAGATACTTTTAAAAAAATTGATAACATTCCTATGAAATATTTTATAGTCACATTAGACACAGAAAAAATAAAATTAAATTAATGTTGTAATTATAAAATGATAGAATACATTGAAATTATAATATTAGACTATTTATGTAGAATTATTGTTTTCAAATAATGATGGATAGAACCATTAAAGTAAACTAATCATGTTTGAACCTAATTCAAATAAGGGGAACCCTCATGGTATGATATCCACCATGATGCGGTTTCCCCCACTAGAATATTGTAACAATGATGGTATAAAAATGATCATATTGGACTACTAAAGTTGAATGAATCACAACATGCTAATGTAATTCGATAAGATTCCTAAAAAGTTATATTTTTGCATAATGGTAACATGAAAGGATACAACCAATGGTTGTTTAAGGTTTTTTCGTTCCCTAATAAATAGATTATTTCATAGATCCCTCCTGAAGAATAATTTAAGAAAAATGAAGTTATTATTATAAGATAAAAATAGTTGAATTATGTCTATTGATATTGTTTTGTAGTGGTTGAAATAATTTATGGTAGATAATGTTTCCTATATATAAAATTATGAAATCTATAATTTAGAATTAATCTATAAAAAATGATATAAATCAACAATGTTCACTCAGAAAAATATTAATGGTTCTTAGCATCTGTGAAATTTTGAAGGATAGTGATGTTTGGGGTAAGAAACCTTAATAAATTATATGGTCTGAAAAGTAATTTTATTTATATATACTTGATTCAAGGTGACTATATACATAATTATCATATTTTGAAGACTATAATCAATTAAAATTTCCACAACACACTACATGATGTCCTCTTAGTCAATTATTAAACAACTATTGGCTCTAAGAAACATTTATGTAATTCATATGAGATGCATTATGAATATATATTTACAAATATTGGTTACAAAATTGGTGGAGGATATACTTGTTATGTTGGATAAATACTATATATGTAATACGGAGAAGTGAAAATTATTCTGAGCTATAAAAAATAAATATGTTATTCGTGGATTGATTTAATTGTTAGTGGAATGTATGAAACACGAAGTATTCAGTGACGATTTTTAAGATAAAGAACAATGTACACCAATTAAAATATTTAAAATAAATAAGATTCGACCATTAATAATTTTTTTGGCGTTTTAGACTTCCATATGTGATAGCAACATTATTCAAATAAAATCATATTATGAACAATTATCATTTAGAAAATAACATGATCACAATATTGTTCGTAGTATTTTGATTACTATAATTACTGCACTAACATCAATAATATCTAGATAGGGCAGAGAGGCATTAGGAAAATATATTATATTAAATTGAGTGACTAATGTCATTTGGGTGTCATAATGTGATTGTGTTAATAACATATTAAAGTTTTATCAGTTTGAACATCTCAATCATTTAATCATTCAATTATGTTTCCACATTAAACTATCAGTTACCCTATCAGCTAACTATTAATATATTGTATCTTTTAGGAATATTATTATTTATTCTAAGGAATAACATAGGAGGTGGAGTTCTTATGGTTGGTGTGGGTCCAAATCGGGCTAAATGATGTCAAATACTTTAGTTCCATCAATTACTGTTCTGGAGATTGTGAATAATGACATTCTAATATACTTTTTGTTATGTTTTTTGTAATCAAATATGATTTATTATTACCAATATAAACGATGTATATAAGTATGTGCATCCATTGTACACACCCATAAAAATATTTCTATTATAAATCATTTAAAATTTTTATTTATCTTTACTCTAATTTGGTGGGATGTGTAGGTGAATGGGAAATTAGAGATAATGATCCAGCGGATAATGATTTATTTTATGAAAAATATTTATTGTCCTCGCAACACATTTAGTCATGGTATTTGGACTGGAATCCATGAAAAACACAAATTCACATTGACATGTCTATAACTATATAAAAAATGGTGTTCTATGTGGCATACTGTTGTATACGGAAACTTCATATATAATCCCACGGCTCCCTATTGGGTATTGGAAGCACACTCACCAACTCCCAAGTTGTCCTCATCCTAGATTCATTCCATGATGAAAACCTATGGAGTATCTCTTTTGGTTGATGATAAATGTAAACAGAGATGGAAAACCTCAGTATAAAAAATATTGAATTTGTAACTATGTTTTGATAATTAAAATGTAGAACCAAAAATAAAAATATCAATAATGGTAAATGGATATGAGGATTTAATTTTCATGGTAACCTTTGGGGTCATAATACATGAAAATAACACCACACATACACAACCATTTTATAATTCTCAAATTATATAAGAAAAGTTATCGTGTAATCAATTGGGAAGAAGTAAAACATGAAAATTTAGGATGATTTACAATTTTCTAACCACAAAATAGAAAAACAATTATAATCACAGTGCTGGAAAATAAGATCTTTGGCAGTTTTATTATATTCCAGATGGCATTGGGTACATTGCCGCTTGGGTTCAACAGATCAACCGAAGTCATCCATCTTTTTTCATTCTTGGATAATCAAACAAAGATAGAGTTGAACATCTTCTATCAAGGATGTACATAGTCTCAACTCGAATTGGGCATTGATTTGAGGGTGAGGGAGTCTTGAAAGGCAAGATTCTTGGGAAGGGAGATGACTAAATAACTATATCTGGGATTTCTCTAGTGAAACTGAGAGCACACATCAATACATGGGGGCAAAACAGATGAAGATTAATGATATCATTGGTATGCATCAGGCAGGGCTGATGAAATCCCCTGAAAATGAACGATTCCTAAAACTAGAACACTAATCCATCGGTTCCATGAATCTTGGGTTGAACGGTTTAGCCGATCATACATTAGTGGCTCAAAAATCTGTGAAACATGTAGATGGACAGATGCAGTGGGGCAGCATGATGATCAATGGTGCACAAAAATGGGTCAACAAAAAAAATATTTCCACCATTTTACATGATATACCAAGAAGGCCACACAAATAGGTATCACACTGAGTTACAAACCAAATAGATAACCAGGCCCAAAGGGAAAAATGTATAGCATGCATAAAATATTAAATGAAAACATGATGAAAAAATTAAATTGGATAAAATATAACTAAACAAATGTTTAATATGAACGTAGAATTATGAAACCATTATTCAAAAATCTCTACCATTTTCAATTAAAACAATCAATTTATCATTCACGTAGGGTCATAGAATTAGAGCCATGTTGAACATATATTAATAAAAATTAATCATAGAATGAGACACTACTTGATTCAAACTATAATTTATGGTTATTTTTGTGTTTATCTTATTGATAAACATTGTCCCAGATTCAATGAAAACTAGAATAAAATATAATTTAATTTCTATGTTCATAGAGTTACCATGAATAACTATGTTATTTTCATAAATGGATTGATGAGAGGATATCAAAATAAATATTGATATCAGAATTATACATACTAAATCATAAGACATACGATTTTTCTACAATTCTTCTTTAGCATCCTAATTTAAATCAATATATTCAGATTCAATAGTTGAAAGTGGAACAACAGATTTCATGTTTCACTTATTGTAAATAAAACCTCTGAAGTAGAAAGCACATAACCGGTTAATGATTTTGGAGTGTTTATATTTCCAAAATAGCCAGCATCAACAAATCCACATATAATTCTAGTAGAATCATCATTTCTACAATATAAGAATTAACACTAGAAGTACAAGGAATATATCTATGTATCCACTAAAGGGCATGCTAATATGGATTCTCTAGAGAGGTTATGATGCTACTAAGAATGCAGACAACAAAATAAATATCAGGGAGAGTGAAAATACTAGAATACATTATTCTACCAACTATGTTTGCCTAAATAATTATAGAGATAAATTCAACATCTTCAGCAGTTTTATGGTCTTGAGTCAATGATTGTTTATACTTTTTTCAAGGGATATGTTAATATTATTTATATTTTCACACACATACCTCTTTAAAACATTTAAAACATAATCATACCGAGAAAGATAAAGTAATTTTTTTCTACGTCCCTTTTGATTTCAATGCATATGATTTGGTCGGTTGCACTTAAATCCTTCATATCAAAATATATTTTAAGTTGGTTTTTACAAAGGATATAAAATTTATGTCTTTTCATATAATTATCATGTAATATACCTAAAATATCAGATAAATGGTGATGGTCTTAGTATAATTAAAATAAAAACCAGCATTTTACTAACTCCAAATGAACATGTTACCTAGAATGAATGAATAAAACATTATTAACCACTAACATGAGCCTTTATTATGAAAAATTTATATTTATTCAAATAGAAAAGTTGATTTGGTTTGAATTCAGTTGGGGAACAATTTGGAGGATTCACATAAATAGTTTCATAAGAATCACCATATAGAAAAGCTGTTTTAAAATATCACTTCACTTTAAAAAACCCATTATATACAGAATATGCTAACAAAAGATAAATAGTATATTAAACCCTAAGTAGGATAGACTGACACACGATACCCAGAAACCATGACCAAAATAAAACCAAGAAATACAATGCATAAGACCAAAAAATCAAAAGTAACAGTCTCAGAAAATTGAATCCTGTAACTTTTGAATGATAAGTGATATTGATAGCGTTGAAGATCATTGAAGCAGATGTGGTCCAGACAGAGCTCATGAGTACTGATCTATCCACTATAGACGATCATTAGAATAAATTTGGTATGATTATATTGAATAATAAAAACTCTTATCTCCTTAATGAAGTTGAATGAACCATGATGGACAACATGATAAAATTCAACATCTTGAAAAATAAAGCGATGAAGTGAAATAAAGGATTATAGGGGGTGAGGTGACATGAGGAAAAGTATAATAGTATAGGAAAACATGTTAATGGTGGAGATAACATGGAATGATATATAATATCTAGTTGATTCAACAAATCACATGGAACCCAGCCACATAGCCACATGGGAATGGACGGTGGCATTGACACAAATCATTATGGAATTAAACAAACACTAACTAGAGGATTCAGAGCCATGGAATCTACACTGATCAATGACTAAGAGATCACATTGTATTAATTCATCAACGTAGACCACACCCACATGCTCTAATGGAGAACATATACATAGAAGGAAATCCCAAACAACAGCCCATAGAGAATGACTCATAGAGGAAAATCATGAAAAAAAAATGCATAATAATAATATTTCATGGAAACATAAAATGTATTTTTTAATTTTAAAAATAAATTTACATCATAGAATGTAATGTAGGGATTTGAAAATTATTTGGAGCTATAAAAAATCCAATATGGTAGTCATAGAATTTTTTTATTAGTAGAAGACTCTCAAAAACAAGAATATGTCATCTTATTTTTCTTAGTAAAAAAACAATGTACACTGATTTAGAAATAAGGAATAATAAAATTCCTTCAACATTTTATTTTTTTGGGTAGTATAATTCTATATGTGATGGCCACATTTTTCAAATAAAATTCTTTTATAAATAATTATCTAACAGAAAATATCATTATCACTAAATTTTTATTTGTATTTTGTTCCCACAACTACATTACTGACATCAAGAATATCTACAAAGTGCAATAAAATAATTAAGAATGAATATTATTCTAAATTGAGTGAGTAAAGTAATTTATTTTCACAATGTGATTGTGTTAATAAGGTATAAACCGGTATCTATTTGAACATCTCAAAATATAATGCATTTCATTATATCATAGCTTTAAAAAATCAGTTACCCTATCAAATAA
Source organism: Viscum album (assembly GCA_963277665.1). Taxonomy (NCBI): domain Eukaryota; kingdom Viridiplantae; phylum Streptophyta; class Magnoliopsida; order Santalales; family Viscaceae; genus Viscum; species Viscum album. Next base: position 367,417,139 of record OY728158.1, on the reverse strand, counting down.
CTTTTATTGTGACATATCCATTATGAATAAGATTAATTATGTGAACAAAGAACATAGAAGGTTGTGTCATTATGGTCGGTTTAAATCTACATCAGGCTAAAGGACACTAAATACGTCGATGTCTGCCTTCTTTTTCTATATCATGTGAATTATGATATTCTAATTGACATTTTTGTGTTTTTTTAATCCTACATAATTTATCTTCACTAATTCTAACAATGGTGATATGTTAGAGGATCATTTTTTCACGTGCATGAAAATATGTCTACAAGATATGTTGTGAATTATTTATTTATTAATTATATAATTTTTCCATCTTTTTAGGATTTACTGGTCAATGGAAAATTGGAGGGAATGATCCCACAAATCAAGCATTATTTTATGAAAATTAATTATTCAGCACATGGCTCTTGTAGTCTTGGCCATTGGAATGGAAATAATGAAAAGGGAATATTCTTGAAGAATTTTCTTTACATATATAATAAATAGGGGTGCCACACGACATACTACTAATGGTGATAGATGCCTATATAAGCCCACTGCACACCATCAGGGATTCACATCACACTCTCCCACTCCATAGTTTTTCCCATCATGGATTCAATCCATTATGAAAACTTGAGGAGTTATCATGGATATACTGCTCATGGTTTCCCTCATTGGCACAAACCATATCTAGACCTATCTTCTAGGAGCACCCATTGATGTCATTCTACCTGTTTCCCCACCGATGAGCATACCACAATCCACATTGCTAGCAAGGGTGCCATTGGAGGCTGAATTACAATATTCCTAATGCTACCCTGGCACCAGGATCATTAACATCGGTAGGATCATGGGATCCACAATAATACCCTAGTTGAGAATCCGGATTTATATGTCTTGTGTTCATTATTCGATATTTTCCTAGTATTATTGTTTCTGGTACTTCATGGTATACTAATTCATCTATTTATTTTATCACCTAACCCAAAATAACAACATAAACATATAATTGAGTTTTATAAGGTTTTATTCATTAATATCTATTATAAAATTTGGTTCTTACTCTCTTTAATTTTAGTTGGAAATGAGTGTTTGGTTGCACCAACACATTTTTAACAATATCAAAATTTTATGTACCTAATATTTATATTTTCTCATCCATGTAGATGAATTTTTATTTTAGAATATTTTTTAACTCTTGTTATTTTTCATTCATTGTTTTTTATTTTATCAGTGTATATATATAAGAAAATAAATTCGTTAATATTATAAATATATTAAGTTTATTTAGTAAGAATGCATGTTATCCTATTAAAAATAATTAATAAAAAATTTAATGAAATAGGTAGTATTTAAAAATTTAAATTTATTAATTAATAAAAATTTTAAATAAAGATTAATAAAATATTTAAAAATATCATTAATATGAATCCATGATAATAGAGTCGCATACAATTTAAAAAGGATCAGGATGCATGATCATTTAATTCATCTCTAAAAATGTAATGAGAAAGGATATACACGAATGAAACTGATAATTCAACAATCACCCAATCTTGATAGAGGGTTTAAAAATGAAGATGATTTAAAATGTATCACCATCACAAAATAATACCTATGTGTCGTCATTAAAAACATACACTTTAAAGTTATATCAATAAAAAAGTTTCATAATATCGATAGCCACCTAAATATTTTTATTAATTTGGATTTCTCAAATTGAATCCTCTAGGGTCCACAAAAACCTCTTATAATGGGATCATTTCCTTTTTTGGAGGATTGTGGGCTATGGATCCTATTTGAATTGGAAAAACATTGATATTTTTATTTTTTTCGATGGATCAGACATGTGGAAAATGAGTTTGTATCCAAGGAAGAGATGTTGGAGGTAACATCATCCTTCAGTATAGCTCGTGGATCTGTGAGAATAAAGTAAGTATGCCTTTCTTTCAAGAAGCAGAAATAAAATTGGATAGATAAAATATTTCCAAGGACATTAGTTTTCAATCGGCCTCAAATCCATCAAATGATTTTATTCTAGGTACTCTACCTACTATCACAGATCAATGCTACCTTGTTCCCTAAAAAATACCTATGTACACAAAACCAACCCCATGCTTGAGATCCCAGATAAACCTCATAATCGCATTGAAAAAAAATTATAGATGACTAAGACCCATATTAACATCACCTCCCAACTGAAAAATTTAACTCCATGCCCCCACCCAGCACAAAACCAATTCATCATGAACCCTCAGACCCCACCCCGTGTGACTTCCCCAATTATACATTCAACTTTTACACCCACTTTTATTAACAAAATCTAATTGAAACGAACTCAACATGGACATAAAAATTGACGAATATATTGGAGTAAATTTAAAGGTGAATATGACATCATCCTCCCAACATTGGAACCTAGTGAATCAGAAAGAACCCCCAAGACATCACATGCAAGGTAATGACCACCAAAGAGATAGAGGATCACAAGAGATGGTTATTTTATCTAATACATATTTGTGGATTAGGTCTCGATCCATCCATGCATATATTAATGATAATTTTGTGATGGAATTTTTATGGGATATTCAACCTATAGAAAGTTTGAATGCTTTAGCACTAGAGAGGTCAATGTATCTACATTCCGGAATTTTCTATTTCAAACAATGCTAAAAAAATGTGTGTAATCAAATCCAATGAGGGTTTTCAAATATATTTCATAGTCGCTCACCAAGGCCATAATGATTTCCTATGCCTTTTATGGAAGGAGGTTATTATGTTTAGAATCTTCACTCCGAATAATATTTCTGCCTCTATCTACTAGCATGGCATGCCCTTCTGGTCTTTCGTGGGCTTCCATCGGTGGCCCTAAAGAGACAATCTAATGTCCTAGGATCTCCAATGATTGATTCAGAGTGTTTTATGTGGCCAAATCCCATAGGTGTGGACATTAAAGAATTTATTCCACATAAATAAAATATATAGTGTTCTTGAAGATCCCCTAATCATATTATTGACTTATTTTAGGTTATTTAAGTCACGGTTCTATCTAGAATGGGACATGATGGTTTTCATTTAACAAGGTTCTAGGGGTTCCCAATGAACACCCACATTGTAGAATAAAGGAATATATTATTTTCCTCTTCTAATTATCTTACCAACTTCATCCTTTCCCACTTTCTCATCATACCCCATTCATGTGGAACACTAACCTATCCTCATCAACCATAATACTATCCACACCACATTAATATAATAAAAGAGAATAATATTATATTTCAAATCTATTGGATGATGAAATGATATTGTTATGATGTGATTAAATAAAGATGGAATATGGAAAGATGTTATGTTCACAACAAAATACACAAAGTCTTGCCAAAACTTTAGTTACAGAGTTTTAGTCGGTTTCACTAACCGAATCATCAATACATTTCTATATATAGACGGATATATAATGATCACTCACTTCCTCCCTCATGTGGAACCCTATCTAGATTACTCAATCTCAAAAAATGTTCTTAATAATTATCACAAAAATAAAATTTAGTTATTGTTTAATGTGTGTGTGCAACATTCAAATTAAATATAATGACACAAATACACATTATTTCTCTCATAAATTATTTTGGAGGCGATGTAAGAACATCATTTCTAATATTACCTCTCCAAAAGAGAATATCTTCTGGGAGGTGGATTTTATCCACAGACTTATCTTTTTATTTATCTAAGATCACTACAGTAACTATTGAAAATTTTATAAATAACATTCCCCCAACATTTAATCAAATGTATTATTATATATTTTTTCTATAGAAAACACATGAGCCTCATAGGATTTGTCTTATATTGTATGATTTAAATGGTTGTTAATCGTATTTAATGTAGATAACATAATCGTTTAACAGTGATCATATGAGAATTATAAATATGGGGTTTTGATTAATACAATTGACACAAACATAGGATATGATGACCTCAACATGTAATATTGTTCCATATAAAGCCAAATTATCAGAGATTATGAGGGAGATAATGTCTCTTGGATTATCCCTAGACCACGCCCAAGATGAGATCCAACAACATAAGCATGAGTGAACACATTTATAGGATAATTTCATGCTCATTGACATCACAAACCAATCCATGTACACTAAACCACCCTATAAAAGTACCATCGATGTGCTCCTTACCCTTAGCGGGTTTCCAGGGGTATTAAAATGATAAGTATCAAGAACATAATAATATTAATATATATTGTATTTTTAAAATAATAATGTTAATATTTTTTTCTTATCATTACATTTTAAATTGTTTTAATTTTTACACAATTAAACACAGACTGTCTAGTTAATTAGTATTCAATTTCTAATAAAATATTTATATTGAATAATTAATGTATTATTTAAATAAATAATAAAATACTTTTTTAAAAATAATTATAAAATATAAATAATCACATATTTTTTATTAAGTCAGAATATATTTAAAGTGATGTTTAAAAAACTTTTTTTGTAAAAAAACCTATCATTTATAATTAAATGTTTATTTTATATTAAAAGTGAAAATTGAAATATTTATAAAATTATTTTTCCAAAATAATTTTTTTTTTTGGAATCCGATCAATGAAATTATCCAATATGGTATTTTTAAAATATTTTTTACATTGTAGAATTTTCGGGTAAATATTAAAAAACATATAAATATATGGTTTGTATTAAAATATCATAATGAACCAAAAGTGATATAATGAATAATATAAATTTCATCCATGGCGAAATATAATTTTTACATTTAAAATAATTTGATTTTATTTTTATTTTAATAATTTCATAAAGCCTTTATGATTCTTCCAAAACCATTAAAATATTTTAATGTTTTAAAATTATTTATTTAAGAGTATATCTCTCTTCCACATAAGAAAGAGAAATATTTTATATTTTTTGTCCCTTTTCCTTTTAATATAATAAAAACCACTCTTACATGGTAGTATACATGAAAGAACCTCAGATAAGGTTTCTGGTTTTGTTTTTTTATTAGATAAGGTCCAAAACCTATGTTTTATAAATAATAAATAATTCCCCACTCATAGATTATATGTTGGTACCTCTTTATGTATAAGGTTGTATTTATTATCTATAATTTTCAATGATGATCAAAATGATGAACTAGATGAAGAAGAAATCTAATGTCATTGAGAGTGGTAAATCAAATGATGCATTGCTGATTTGTATTTCTTGAATATCATAAATAAGTGGAACATGTTATGAAAGGATTTTGAAGGAAAGGGGGACAAAAGGTGATGCCAATCATATTCTACTCTGATTGGAAAGAATGATGATTCTGGATGACTTTGATGTTTTAATACTTATCATTGAAAATATGATGATTCAACATGAGATTGATCACAGACTATATATCATAAAAGATATGGTTCTTGATGAATGTAGATGATTGTGGAAGAATAAACATGAGAGTGAAAAATAACGGGTTTTCTTTCTATTGTAGATATTTAAGGTGGTGCCATTTTTCAGTGTTTTCCAAAACGTTTGACCTCTAAATCTGGATTTTTTTGGAAATGGATGGATTTTTTTTGAAATGGATGGATTTTTTCATTGAAGGTATTGAGTTGAAAAATGGAAGAGGTAACTAATAAAGGAAGTAAAACACATAAATCAAAATATGAATCACATAACATGTATGAGAATGGTTCACGTCTGTCTACCATGTAGTGGGAATGGTATGAGGTATGGTTCACAGAACAGGTCACAGTACTGAAAATGGTTGATGGTAAAATGAGTTGTCGTACGTGGGATGAATCTTCATTGGTGGAAGAGATTTTTTACATAGACTGATAGGCTTATGGTTTGAATAAGTTCTATAGTATGCCGAAAATGTTCACAATTCACAGGAGAATATATGTTTGTGGATGGAGTTTTTGTATACGGTGATGATTTTCCAACATTAAAAATTTTGTTAAATCGGATTACAAAATTTTGCAGAGTAATTATTATATATAAGGAGTTCTAAATTAAGATATCTTGAATTCAATAAGAAAATTTCATTGTTGTGTAAGAACACAGATAGGTCTTAATGTGTTCTATCAAGAAGAATTATGTTAATGGAAGTGGTACCCGAGAGATATTTTGTGTAGGACAAAGTGGTACGCTGAAGATTATATAGTTCATAGAATAAGAAGGATCAGTTCATGGAAGAGATTCTCTGTAGGAAATATTGGTACATGGGAGATGAAATGGTTCATTGAATATAAAGAAGAATCCCATAAAAGGAAGAAATTTTTTTCAGAATACGAAGAAATAGTCCATCGAAGAAGGAGTTCCACAGAAGTAGAAGATACAGGTAGAAACAGTATGATGAGGCTATATGAAAAGGTTGTACACTAAGGTGGTACACATAGGTGGTATAAGGAGGTAGTACGTGAAGGTGGTACACGAAGCCGGTATGTGGAGTAGTTGGAACATGGAGCAGGCACGGTACGCGGAGGGGGCGCAGTACATAGAGTTGGAATGGTACGTGGAGAATGTGATTTAAGTAGTGTAGGAGTGGTATGCTGAGCAAGAGTGGTATGCAGAGATGGTTTGGTACACAGATCAGAGATATTTTTAAGAATTAGTGATAATTCGCTGATGTTGAAACATCATAATGGACGTTTGTGATTCTAGTAAAAAGAAGATTATGATATAGTGCGTTATGTTTTTCCACTAAAAACAATATATAACATAAAGGAAGATCAATTCTAGAACATAATGGAAGCCAAGTATCATGATGGACAATGGACAAAGACATTTATGCCTATCTGTTAAAAAGACTTTCATGCCGATATACTAAATAACATCTCTTACATGGACATGAGCCATGGGGAGTCTACAAAAGTGATCTGAGGGATGTTGTGAGATATCCCTGAACATTTAGGTAGTGTTCTTGGGACACAATGTCTTTTACCAATCCTCTTTAATCAATAGCTAGTGAGGATTAGTGGAATTAGGTATGACCAACACCAAGTTGGCATATGCTACTTAGACATAGCCCTTGGTGGTGAACCATGTAAATATTTCATGTTTTCCTTATGAATATGAATGTTTTAATTATTAAAAATATAGAAAATATAGTTTTAAAAATTTTCCTACCAACATGAGAACACGATCCAGTAAATAAGAGAAAACATTGACACCATGATTCACCTCTCTTAGGGTGGTATAGGGTCTTTCAATATATAAAACCACCCAATACCAATTCTATATTTACTAAAAATTTATGAGGCCCATCATTAATATTACCTCTCCTCTCTAGAGTCCTCCCAATGTTCCCCAATCTTCTATGAGGCCCCATGCATTTGGAGTCACAATCTCAATGTAAGGGTTCATTTTCTTCTCATCTATATTTAGGTATCATCATTATCTTATTGCTTTTATCTCCACATTACTACATTGGGATATTCTCATCCATAATCTCTTACATCCCTTATGATATTTAAATAATGATAGAACCCTTTATCTCTCATTAATCCCCCCCATTAACATTTATAATTCCCTGTTATCCTGCTGAATTTTCGCCATTAATTTTTATGATAAACAATTATGTATTGAATAACCATACCAATTTTCATTTCAAGGGTGTTCACCTTTATGAAACTATACATATTTATTGGGGATATAGATGTATTTATTTTACACTTCTATATCATGGAATACATATATTTATGAATGAATTAATTTTTTATTATCTATGTAGAACACATAAGAATTTGAATGAAATGAAAGTGACACGTGTGTACGGAATTGTATAGATATCCAATGAAATGTTAATGTTTAGTATCATGAGACTTTGTGTTGGGATATGGAGTAAAATTGGTTACTTTACGGGTCTTTTCCATTATTATATCATGGTAGTTATCCTTGACCTATGTTAATGGTATAGTGTTTTAAGTTGTTTCCACATTTACCACGTTGCATTTATGATTATCATGCTATATCATTAATCATTATTCATTTTTATGATTCCTAGTCTTTTTATGCCCCATTCATAGTATATGGCACTACTGGAAAAACGGGCTATACCCACGGTTCAAAACCGTGGGTATAGCCCCCAAAACCGTGGGTATAGGCTCCACCCACGGTTTTGGGAACTGTGGGCTGGAGTGGCGTCGGTATAGGGGTATTGACCTATACCCACGGTTTGGGGAAACCGTGGGTATAGGTGTGCCACACACCAGCACCACGTTGTACAGCGTGGCAATCACATACCCCACGGTTTTCAAACCGTGGGGAGTTCAATTCTTTTCAAAAAATCGGGTCCAGCGGGATTTGAACTCGCGCCTCCCGCAATGCGCCGAAACCACGCCCCGCAACTAACCAACCAAGCTCTTAATTCAATCTGTTAATTATACATATATTTTTAGATATATATTAATATATATTAACGCCGCATATTCAAAAGTGGATGCCGCGGGGTTTCGAACCCGCGCCTCACGAAACGCATCCCAACCGCGCCTGAAGAATGACCAACTACGCTGGGTTATTTAACTATTATGTATTCATATATGTTTTTATATATATTAATACTATTTATTTAAATTCAAAAAAGGAATCTGCCGGAATTCGAAACTGCGCTTAACACTAGGACGGACAGAAGCGGCGCCTTGGGCAGACCACCCAACCTATATATTTTATCGGAAACATGTACATATATCCAGCTATATATATTAATATTCTCTATTAGTATTCAAAAAATAAATCTCGCGTGAATCGAACCCGTGCCTCTTATATGCCTTGAATATAACAGCAACCAACCGAACTAACAATTTTATTTGTTAATATATGTACATCTCTTTACATATATTTATATTATTCATATTAGTCACCAAAAAAAATTTCCCATCCCGCGGAATTTTTTGTTCCCGCCATAACGCGGGAACAATATACCAACGGTTTTTCAAAACCGTGGGTATAGGTCTATGAAAAAAATACCCCCTATACCCACGGTTTTCAAAAACCGTGGGTATAGGTCTGTAGAACGACACCTTTACCCACGGTTTTTCCAAAACCGTGGGTATAGGTCTTCAAAAAAAACCTATACCCACGGTTTTTCCAACAACCGTGGGTATAGGTCCTGATATTATACCTATACCCACGGTTTCCAGAACCGTGGGTATAGGGGGGGTCTATACCCACGGTTTTCTGCAGAACCGTGGGTATAGACCCATTTTCCAGTATTGTGATATAACATTTCTTATTATCTTCATGTTACACCATGTTTACACCTTTATGGTGCTTTATAGATCAATGATTTCTTATGTATGACCACAGGTTATCCCACACATATTTAAGTACAAGAATATTAAAGAAGTTTTCAATAAATATGATGTATTCTTTGTTTTATGTTTTTATATAATGTACCAATTACCAAAGACACTAGAATTGCCAATATTTGTGGATGTATTATGTTTAATTTTATATAATAAATCATGTATCAATGTAAAATAATGAACATACCTACCATAGTTTTCATCAAAGGAAAGGTTTTGTTATTTTGGGGATTAAGATAATAAAAGTGTATCCAAAGCCTTGGAGATAAGAATAAGGATGAGAAAACATCCGTAAATTTTTGTAAGAAAAAATTACATGTTTTATTAATAAAATACATCCTTATTTTGATAATACAAGTGGTTGTGACTCTAGATCAATTGAACATAGTGGTAAAACCCAAAAGCACAATGATGAGTTAGACTCAACTGGGAACTACAAGATGACATCAGGCCTTGTTACACAACTAGTTTGATACTCTCATTGGATACACATTTTATATTTCATATGTTCAATAGAAACTAATATTAATGGTGAAATACCCATAGAAATATATTATAGGAAATTGGTCATGGATAATGTAGATTGAAGTCTTGAAATTCCTAATTCAAGAGAATACATTTAATTTATAACATATATAATTATTTCCATTGGATTCACACTTATTTGCATAATAGTTTAAAAAAAATCATACGTAATTTTTCTTTTATTCTATCATGGAAAATAGTAGAAAGAATTCGGTAATCAAAAAATGTTATGACTTCCCCAATGAGATTCTCAACTCGATGGTAGTGGGAATCTTGAACATTGTAGTGATAATTTATTTGCTTACTATAATTTTGAATAGATACCTAGATTAAGAGGATAACCCAAAAACACCCCTGAAAATAAAATATGAAATTTAGATATTTCATAGACAATGTCCCCCATCATTCGATGGATCATTTGATCCATTAATCATGTATTAATTGATCATTTCTATTGATAATATAATCTATATATTTCAATTCTCATATAATGAGTAGGTTTTACATGATGTTTTTTATATGGGGAGAAGCAGATCGGTGGTGGAAATTTATTATGAATACAAATACTGAGGAATATAGAGAATCGGTGAGGTGTACATAAATTCCCAAAAAAAAATTGATTAATATTATCATTGCACTATTTGAATTAAAATTTAATGGGAATTTATTTCCCTCAAGAAAAAATATGATGAATATATCTGGGAGTACATGGAAATTATCTTAAACCAAGCATGATACACCTCTATATTTTTTTCACTTAATGAAATTTTTAACACTTCATAGGTGGGGTAAAACATATTCAATTAAAAGACATGGTGATCAAAGAAATTGTTATATATGAAAAAATTGTGCAATATTCCCTAAAAGTGAAAATAGAGATCAGCAATATCAAGGGTTTTAATGGGATAAGAAGCTAAAAAGGGAGTTTAATTATAGTGTTATGATGCGAAAATATAAATGTGAAAAAAAAATTAACATCCCACTTTCCAAATTTGTCGAAAGAAGCACCTTGAAAATTGACCAAGGTGTGAGGAAATTTTTTATGTAAAAGAATTAACAGAATATAAAGAGTGATTTCCAATAAGGGATAACCCAACAATGATATATTAAAAAAATAATCTGGTCAAACTAACATACACTATTCATTACTTCAACTTCAAGGAACCATGGAACATTTAAAACTAATTCACTAACCCAAGGTTATTCGATGATAACCAGCTACCTCTAAGGAATGAAGGGAGTGATTTTTTTTATCATAACAAAAGATGTGGATCATGAGAATGATTTTTTGAAATTTATATTAGATATTATTTCAATAATATTAAACATAATTTTATATTATATTTCTATGCATTTTTTTATATCAAGAAATTTTAGTAGAAAAATTCATACACCACGAAAAGCATAGATGTAGTGATATCAGTGAAAAACGAAAATGGGAAAATTATTGCATCCTTAGTGTATAACTCATTTACTATCAAAAATTTTAGGTTGAACATCCCAAAAAACATTTTCAAACTCCCTTTTCTGGAAATTGATTATATTATAGGTATATATTGGATTTCTCTATATATATCCAAGGAAATTAGATTCCATATCGTGAATTGTCCTCAATTTTTGTATAAGTGAAAGGGATCAGTTAAATCTAATTTAGAACCCACCTATCAAGAATTTATATTATTTCCCAACGAAAAATAATATTTAGTTCAATATATTGAGTCTAATGAATGAATCGCCTTTGAATACATCCAAATTGTGAGAGAATACACTATAGTGTATCCTGAAGAATTTTATGGACTTCCCCTTAACTGAGAGGTCGAATTTTCAAATTAACATTTATTTGTGGGGTTACCATTATCCATGACTCTATATAGAATTACATCTATGAAATTTGAATATCTGAAGAAGAAACTATAGAATAATTTGGAAAGAGGATTCATATTCCCATGTCCTTCACTGTGGGCTGCACCTGTCCTCTTCATCGAGAAGAATGATGGGTCAATGTGGATTCTCAGTGATTATCAATATCTTAGAAGATCTCAATAAAGTACAAGTATCATATTGTATAGATTTATTATTTCTGTGATCATCAATATAGAGATGAATTCATCCCCAAGGTGGAACTTTGGTCAGGGTATTATCACATTTGGGTGAAGAAGGGGGATATCCCCATGATTGCTTTTTTCAAAAGGTATTAGTTATATGAGTTCAGGGTAATTCCATTTGGACTCACTAATTCAACAAAAAACGTCATGAACTATATTAATAGTGTATTTTAGGATTACCAAAAATAATTAATTGTCATATCTATAGAATAAATATTAATATTCTTTATAACCCTATAAGAACATGAAGAGAATCTGAGAAATATGCTAAAGCCCTTATAAGATTCATACAATGTTAAAAAAAATTATTTCAAGTTAAATTAAGACTCATTCCAAGTGAATATTATCACATGAAATGGGATATATGTGAACTCCTCAAAGATAAAATCATTGAAGGATGGAAGATAACAACATAAGTTCCAGATATATATAGTTTCCTTACATTATATAGGTATTATTATAGATTTGTGAGAAATTTATCAGGATTATCAAACCCTATAACAAAGTTAACATAGAACGGAGTCAAGTATAAATGGAATGATAAATGTTAAGAGAGATTCAAGGAGATGAAAATGAGGATTCTTATGACACCATACTCACACTACCCAAAAGTGATGAATAATTCATGGTATTTAGTGATGCATTAAAGAAGATATTTGGATTTGTGTTAATGAAAAATGAAATGTGATAAAATATGCTTTAGATAAGATGAAATTTCAAAAAAAAAATACCCAACACATTATATTGAGTTAGATGTAGTGATATTCACATTGAAAATATGGTGGAATTATCTATTTGGAGAGAAGTCTGAAATATACATTGATCTCAAAATCCTCAAGTATATATTCACATATAATGATATAATTATATGCCAACAAAGATGGATAGATATGACCAATGACTATAAATTATCACTTCACTATCATCATGGGAAAGTGAATAAAGATGAAGATGTTCAAAGTGGAAAGGATCCACCAATTCTATCATTTGTGAAAATTGAGATTGATATGATATACTTAGCTATGAAAAGGATGAACATATGAATCATAGAATAAAGAATATCATCAATAAATTCACAAATGATTGCTCAACCACCCCTTCAAGATGAGAAAATGGAGGCTTAGAGAGATGATGTGGGAATTCAGAAAAAAGTTATAGATATTAAATATGGGAAATTCTAAAACATTTTTATTAATAAATAATAAGATTTAATATTTTGGATATGCCTCTATATACAAAAAAATCTTGAGTTAATGAATGAGCTATTGGATGATGTACATAGTTCAAATTTCTCTTTCCATCCACAAAGCACAAAGATGAATCAACATCTCCAAGAGAATTATTAGTGGGAAAATGAAGAAGGAGATCACATAATATACATCACTATGTATTGTATGTCAGAAAGTGAATAATGAAAGGAGAATATTCATCGGGATGATGAAACCATTATCATTCTTACATGTAGATGCGAAAAAATTCCAATAAAATTTTTCACTGGTCAACTAAAGACATAAAGAGAAAATAATTATATATTTTTTGTTGGGGAACATCTTACAGTTATGGTAAACATCATTAAAATTAATGTGGAATTATCACCCAATCAATATGGACGGATATACATTAGAGAAATGTGGAGTCATCATGGAACACCAATACCAACTATATTTTATTGATGCCCAATATTTACCTATATATTATATAGGTGTCTCCAATATTATATAAATATAGAGATGAACTTCATCACATATTATCACCCCTAAACTGATGGCCAGTCTGAGTTTACTTTTTGTACAAATATATACATATTGATTGGATGCTCCTTTGAATTTAATTGAGGATGGGACCAACGAGTTCTTCTAGTTAAGTAAACCAATAATAACAGTTTCCACTCAAGTATCCAAATATATTATTACAAATCCCTTTAAGGAAAGACTTGTAGAACACCTATATGTTGTGAGGTAGATGGTGTGTCACGACCTGACCCAACAAGGATCGAGCTGTGACTCCTCAAGCCCGCCTCCAATAGGCCAGGGGCTGGCGACCAGCGCCGAGTAGGCTATCACACACATGGGAGGAATTAGCCTAAGGTACCTGTACACACGCACCCACAAAAACATCCATGCAACAGTGCAGAGATATAGAAACTGAAAAGTAAATGAATACATACAAACTATCCCAAACTAGAGTACAGCAGAAGTACAAAAGGGAAAAACAGGGCCCACCAAAAGAAAACTACAAAAGCGCGTCCAACCTGCTCTGAAGAAGGGGAATGCTGCCACAAACACCCGTCGGAAAGCTCCCTCGGCACAACTCCGGTAAACACCCCAGTCAACACGCTCACTAAGCTCCGCCTGCTCCGGGTCCTCCAGAGACTCCGTCGAAAGGTTTGTGGTCTGCACAAGACACAAACACGTGCGGGCAAGCCCGTGTAGGGGTGAGTATAAACATACTCAGTAGGCGCCCCAAAAACCCAAAACCCAAGGGAGAAACTGAAAGGCAATCGTCCGCTCAACTCAGCCAGAGGAACCCAGATGAGAGAGAAACTCCATCTCATGACCATCCTCGGCTAAACACAACTAGTCAGCTCAGATCAGCTCAGGTGTATTCCCATTCATACTCCTTGAACAATCCAGTTATACTCAGCTCACGCCACAAGCCACAAGAGGTACCGACCTCATCACCAGAAACTATCCACAACCAGGTGAACACGCTCCACGATCACTGTCATCCCAGATGACACTCATCTGTGAGATACACTCCATTGGTTCACAACAAACATCTCAGATGCTCACCCGAGAGACCACGCTCGTCGGATAACATCACTCGCTGAAACAACATAACCACCAAACTCCTCGGATAGGGGATCACCACTAGGGTCCACTAGGGGATACCAAGACCCACTCCGGTATATGTAGCTCACAGATAGGGGATCACTCCCATGGTCTGCTAGGGGATACCACGACCCGATCTGGCATACGTAGTCCTCACAGATAGGGGATCACACCCAAGATCTGTTGGGGGATACCACAACCCGATCTGGCACTTGACAGAACCTCCACACTCAAATAGAGGATCATCGTCCATATAATGATGGTCACGACGATACCAGAACCCTATCTGGTATAACTCGCGATGTAGGGGATCGAACCGACGATGTCGTAACCCTACCGAAACCACGCGCTGAGTAGTGGGTCGCATAACCAACGATACCGTAACCCTACTATAAACCACATGCTGAGTAGGGGATCGTATACCCGACGATGCCACAGCCCTACTGAGCACGGCCCACCATGTAGGGGATCATATTTCTGATGATGCCACAAACCCTACGGGGTTAACCTGCTAGATAGGGGATCACCGCCCGTAAATAAGCGGTCACAGTGATACCAAGAACCCGATCAAGGGTAAAGATGCTAGGGGATCCACTCCGGGCCCACCGGAGGGATACCGCAACTCTAACAGTTTAAACATCCCATCGAGAGGATCACAAACTCATACGAAGGTTGTGATGCCACACGAACCCTCGTAGGAACAAACCAAGGGAGAACCCTCAACCACTTCTGTTCCAAACGTCGCTAACCCGAGAAACCCACCACAACGCCACACTTTGCACCTCTTAGGCCAAAACTGAGGCCACCATCGCGTTTCATGCGGAAAAACACGCAGGATAGGCTGTTTACTCACCCGAAACGGAGCTCCGGTGAAAAAGGCACTATTCACCGTAGCTGAATCATGCGGGGCCCACACAACGATCCCGAAACCCCTCGAGCGGATCACACCATGGCGATCCCCTCAGAAAAACAAGCGGAATCGACTACTCGCTCGTCCAAAACAGACACCCAGTGAAAAAGGCACTATTCACCGAAGGCCAGCTTGGGTGGGTCCCACGCCTAGATTACAAAAATAATCGAATGGATCACACCATTGCGATCCTCTCAGAAAAACACACAGGATCGACTATTCATCCACCAAAATTAGACTCTTGGTGAAAAAGCTGTGTTTCTCTCCAAACGCCAAAACCCGACCTCGTGGGGCCCGCACCCCATTCATATTCCCAACACCCGAAAACCATCTCAAAAAGTATGTCGTACCATCAGGGTCTCAACGCCGCTGACGTCACGTCAATCGGACGCTCCAGGTAGAAGTTACAACGGCGCGAAGTCATAAAATAATAAAATAATATTATTTTATACGACGTTTCTAACTCGTGGGCCACGATCCCGAACCCTTAAACCCTCAAATTGAGTTCAAAAGGTCTGTCTCGACGCAAGGAGCGCGTCACCGCGAACGGCTCACAAATCGGAGTTACGGTTTGCGTGTTACGGGGGTTTAAGGAACCCCTGGAAAATCCTGGCCGGACCACTGCCAACCTCGCCGGAAACTACCGCGCAGCCGCCGGATTCCGCCGCGCCACCACCGGAAACCGCCGCCGCACCGCCGCACCGTTGCCGGATTCCGCCATGGCCGCCGCCCCGTCGTCGCCGGAAAATCGGTTTTTCGCCGAAAAACATCCGGGAGCCACCGGGAGCACCCCGGTGCTCCAAATTCATATCTGAAATATGTTTTGGAAAGCTCGGGACCCGAACTATACAACCCTTATAGATATTTGAAGGAAAAAACACAAAAATGGGATCTAAGATTATAAAACTCAAACCTCTTACCTCGCGGGCGAAACGCCGACGCTCTGCCTCAGATCCGTGCTCCAGAGCTTCGGCTGCGTGCTCCTGGAACGTCTGCCGTCAAATTCTGAGCTCGTGGGCGCTTCGTTTGCTCGATTCGGTGGAGCGGCGATGAAGAACGGCGAATAACATTATCATTGAGAGGAACAATATGGGGAGGCATTGATATTTATATCAGCCGCCCGCCGGCGCCAAACCCACCTCGGACCCGACGCCCGATGCGAACAAAAGTAAGGTCACCCCTAGGGTAAACACGCCGTTCTGAATGCACCGACAGACTCAGATTTTCCATCCAAGACTCCGTTCAGAAGTTATTCGAGCCGACGCTCACACACTAACTTCGCTACTTATTTACTAAAACTTCCCTGGTGGCGTTTCTCACCGCACGCCCGCGCTCGCAATTTTTACACCTCGCCTAAGGTAAACGCCACGTTCCGGACGCAACCGTGCCCTCAGATTCCCATTCTGAGCTACCGTTTTGGAGATATCACACCCCCACCACGTGCATAGTATAAAAATACTTAATATTTTTATAAAATTAATTCCGAGCACACCGGACCTCAGAATCGCACGCCGTCTTCGCGCGTAGCTCTGGAATGATTCTCAGAAATATTCCAAAGTCTAACAGGACCAAAAACCCGAGTCGCTACATGGTGAATGAAAAAATTTAGGTCATAATGGTGAAGGAAATGGTGGCTATGGTAAACACCATTTTGCAACACTTCAATCATACTCGGAGTCAACAAAAGAGTTATGCAAAAAATCATTAAAGAGACATGGTGTTTGATTTTGGAGTCATGGTATTTTTTTTATATATACACATGGAATAATTTCTTTATATTTTTTTATGAAGGAACATATTATGTCAAGACACATCAGGCCCATTGAGATCCTTGATCACATTACAATGATGAATTATCGAATATCACTCACACCTAAACAATAACAAGTACATGATGTATTCTATATATCTATGATGACGAAGTATTCACTAGACCTATCACATGTACTCAATCCGGAGGTGGTACTATTGTAGAACGATCTTTCATATGATGAGTTGTCAGTGGGGATTTTAGATTATAGAGAAAAAGTTCTATGAAATAAGTAAATGATATTTGTAAATGTGTTGTGGAGAGGCAAAATGTTTGATGTAGCATTTGGGAACAAGATGAAGTGATGAAAAAAATTACCCTAGTATTTTTTTAGTGTGGGGAAAATAAAAATTTTAGGATGAATTTTCCAAAGGGGTAAGATTGTAATGACCGAAAATATTATAAACAATATTTCCCATGCATTTTAATATAATGTACTATTATATATTGTGGATATAAAAAACACATTAACATATTTAATTTTATTATATCATATCAAATATGAAATATTTTGAAGAATATTTACACTTGATAATATAGTCATTGAACAATGATCATATGATTTGTATAAATATAGTGGGTTAATAAATGTAATTGTCATAGAAAAAGGATGTGAATGAATAAATGTGTTGGATCATACCATTTGAATCCCATTTATTTAATATTTTAATGAAGAGAGAATCTCTGGGATTTTGCCTAGACTAAGGCCATGCTGATATCCAATGACATAATAATGAGAGAAACTGTTTTTGAGGGACATTGAATCTCATTGAGATCACCCCCAAAACATGTACTTTGAAACACACCATGAATGTATCGCCATCGTGCACCATACCCTTGGGTCATTTTATGGTGTATAAAAAGGATATGTATCAATTCCATAATAATATGAACATATATTTCATTTTCAATATAACAATACTCATATTTCATTCTTTTCATTGTTTTATAAATGCTTTTGATTTGTATACAATAAAAAAATTGTATTTTTAATTAGTATTTAATTTCAAATAATTTTTTTATTTTGATGAAATATTGATATTTAGAAATAAATAAATAAAATTTAAAATTTTTTATTATATATAAAAGAATATATTTTTTAGAACTAAAATGTAAATCTTATAGGGGTTCAAAAAACTGTTATTGTGAAAAAAACCCATCATTTCTCAAAAAATTTAGATTGTATTTTAAAAAAGAAAATTTAAATATTTATAAAATAAATTTTTTAAAATAAATATTATTGTTGAAAATTGACTATCGAAATTATCAAATTGTGATTTAATCATAATTTTTTCAGACAATCAAATTTTCAGGTAAAAATTAAATATCATCTAAATATATTGTGTGTATTATGAATTCATAAAGACCAAAAAGTGTTGTAATAAAAAAAATAAAGTATATATAAGAAGAAATATATTTTTTACATTAATATATTTCGATTTTATATTAATTTTAATATATTTATAATGCCTTTATGAATCGTTTAAAACCATTAATACATTTTTATGATTTAAAATCATTTTATTTAGAATATGACTCACCTCCACATCATAAATGACATTTTTTATTATGTTCATCCCTTTGCATTATAAAATAATGAAAAAATCCTCTTTGGTAGAAGCTATGAGTAGAATTCATGGGTTGGTTTGTGGTTTTGGTTACTTTAATATATAAATTCCAAAAAACCTATGTTATAGAAATAATAATTAATTCCCCACTCATTTCATATATATACCCACCAATTCATCCATTTATCTTCATTAAGAATCATTATAACTTGTCATGACTCAACTATATCCTCTATAGAGTCCTCCCAAGGATCCCCAATCTTTCAAGATTCCCTTCCCTGGAATTTGGTGTCAAACTCTCAAGGCAATAGTTCTTTTCCTTTTCCTTTATCATCTGGTATATTCATTATATTATGATTATTATCTATATTTTATAGCATTGCGACATGTTATTCAATATCCCCCTTACTAACCGTATGTTGTATAAATAATTAGAGACCCATTTCTATCTCATTAATCCCTTCCATGATCATTTATACACCCCTATTTTGCTGCCTAAATTTCACCATGATTATTCATGACAAACAATTGTTTGGTGAATACCCATACCCATATCTTATCTATTGTGTTCACTTTTATGAACATATACTTTTTGAATAGGAAATTACATTTATTTATTCCAAACACCATGATCATGTAATAATATATGACGATGAATGAATCTATGATGTATAAACTATGTGGCACACATAATCATGAGAATGAAATGAATGTGATGGGTGGACCAAAAATTTATAGCTTTCTAACAGATTAGTTAATGTTTATTATCCTATGATGTCATTTTGGGATAAAAGGCAAACCTAAATCCTTTATAATAATTTTCCCATCATGATGTTATGGAAATTATCCATGACAAATTTTTTTGAGGCAGCGTTTTAAGTTATTTCCACATTTCCCATGTTTCTTTTATAATTATCATGTTATACCAAGTCTCATTGTTCTGGTTTATAATTTATACCCCTATTCTGAAACTTTTATAAGACTATTTTAATAAATATATTATTCTATTTTTTACAACATGTCTATACCCTTACTCATCTTCATTGACATCCACATTCATATGTATGTTCCCAGGTTATCCCATGTAGTTTTTAGAATGAAGATGTTATGGATGTTTTCAATATTAATGATGTATTCATTATTTAATGTCTTATTTTAATGTAACTAATTCCAAAATACGATATTTTTATTGATCATATAACTTTATTTAAGTGTAATTTTACGTAATAAATCATTCATTAAAAATAAATAATGAAAAGGGTTGTCATATCTACTCCGCTTGTGAAACGTGTATCACT
Source organism: Viscum album (assembly GCA_963277665.1). Classification (NCBI taxonomy): domain Eukaryota; kingdom Viridiplantae; phylum Streptophyta; class Magnoliopsida; order Santalales; family Viscaceae; genus Viscum; species Viscum album. The sequence continues at coordinate 367,396,782 of OY728158.1, read as the reverse complement.
AATAATATTTTTAAATATAGGAATCTTATAGTAAATAACACTATGACCATAAATATCCCTTTCCACATATTAGATTCAAAAATATTTTTTACACTCTATAAAATATATTCCACCAAATCCTCAGCTCTTAATTTCTTCAACACCCACTTCTTTAAAAAAATTAGCCTATTGTATGACCATATATTTTGTTCCTAATAAGAGACATGTGGAATAGAAATTATAAACTATCCTACATCAATGAAATACTCATTACAATAATTCACATATACTAGAAAACCTCTCTAGTATCTGATTCTTTGAAAATAATTTGTTTAATGTAACCTACAAAATATTCTCAAATATTCAGTTGAGAAGCTTATGCCTTTGTATGACATCCATTATCTAAAAAAACTGATGCGCTTTCATCAACAACATGATTATTTCTAGAATTAAAATTATTTCCAATGAAACCTATCATTCAATTAAAACCTAAACTGTAGAAAAAAGGGTATCGTGTCCTACAATATATATAACAAATAATCCTTCTGTAGAGTGGAATATCCCTTCCTCACCTTCATGTTGATCCAGATGAGATTATTTTCTAGACGGTTTGATGTGGTCATTCAATATGTCTCATTTTTATCCTTCAAAATCCACCTCAATGGTGGAATCATGTAGATATTCATCATCAATAGGGGCCTTTCTTAGGGATAACCCCTTTCCCATTCCCTCTTCATTTTAATGGATGATGTGTTTTCTATAATAATTTCAACAACATCGAAGGAAAACATCATTCATGGGGTGAAGACCTATTTCATGGGGCCTTATATCTCTCACCTCTTCTTCATCGATGATTATCTACTATTATCCAGATCCACTTTAGAATAATTCATGTATATATATATATATTCTATTTCTTCATTATGAGATTCTATTATGGTAATTGGTCAATATTTATGTGGAAACAAAAATCAGCACGGGAATTCCCACTTATAGAAAGAGAGCCTCCAACATGCGATCGATATTCCGATGGTAAAAAAACACCAAAATATCTCAAAATTAAAATGATATTAAAATTTCAAAAAAGTGTTATTCTCTAGAATCAATGAAATATTGAAAGAAAGATTCCATGTAAGGAATTTAAAAATGGATTACATTGCAAGAAAATTTATAATTAATTAAACTGTATAGTCTATCCCCTCCATTTTTATGACCATCTTCTTATTACTGAATATAATTATTAAAAAAATACACACACATCTCACCAACATTTGGTGGGTGACGTAGGGGATTTGGAACATGGTAAAAAATATTCACTTGATAGTGGGGGAAAAGATCTAGAAACCCAATCATTATAGGGAAATAGGGTTCAGTTATCTTTTATACTTTAAGGACTCATCTTGTTTGATTTTCCCGGCACCCACCCTAGATTCTTCTATAGTGGCATGTGATGTTCTCACAAGATCCATCTGATAGAGATATACTGGATAATAGGATTTGGATCATTTGATATGTTTTTTAAAGACCAGTTCCTAGAGGATGACAATGAAAACAATGAATCATACCACATCACTGAAAGCCTAGAATATGTAATTGTCTACTACATACTCAATGTGGTCAATAAAAGTTGGTCCACTAAGAAAATATTCTCCTTGTTTAATGATATATAGGGAAATATTATAGAGAGATTACCGATTGTGAGATGTAACACCCCAAGCTTCCACGATTCTTTTCCCTTCGAATAATGCAATAGCGTGCATTGTACGCAACTTCGAGATTCTAACACACCACAACCAATCAAACTAGTCGTTATGAATAGTAATACATAAATTTTGAAATTTTATAAATTCTATCTCTCTAAATGGACCTCATTTTTGGATTCGGAATATCGAATTTATCCTAGGGTGAAATTTTGGAACTTTTCAGATAACACTTACAGTTTGATGAATAGTGAAAATTACTAAATTTTAATTAAAAACAACTTTTTAAATCAAAATAATTTATAGTGATAAATTATATTACTGAGTGGTTTTAATGTATAATTAGATTATATTTTTACCATTTTATCCAATTGTGTTAATTATAATTAATTTCACTTTGAAATTGGACCTAAATAATTGTCAATCTTTTGGTATATATTGTTTCTTAAAAACACGGTATTTGTTGTGACAGTAGTAATTAATTATAAAATTAATTAATGCAAATTATATGTTTGGAATATTGTAAAATAGACAACATTCTTCAATTCGGAATATCAATTATAGATTAGGGTGAAAGTTTGGAATTGTTCTAGAAAACTTCAATTTTTGATTAATAGTGAAACTACTAAGTGGTAGTTAAAAAACTGAATTTTTCATAAAACATAAATTTACCACTTCTATGGATGGAATTTTGAAAATCGGAGAGACACGGTTAATATCAAGAAGTAAAATGTGGTTCAATGAAATGAAAATATTTTTTGGTGAATAGTAACTTTTTTCTTTTATTTACCACGGTTAAAATTAAATAGGGTAATTAAGGGTAAAAGTGATATTAATGTTACCCTAACAAATGTCCTAATTCTATTGGACAAGTTTATCTCGACCAAAAACAACCTTAGGAATAAAATATTATCATTTAGGTCCACTTGGATTAGATTTGGACAATTATTATTATTTAATTCAAAGAAGAGTTAAAAGAGTTAAAATCAAAGTGTATTTACTAAGACATTTTTTGTATATGGTTATACATAAGATAAATTCGATTTTAAATATTCATTATAAAGATAAAAATATTTCCTACATAATGAAATTTTATTTATAAATTTTAAACATTAAATAATTTAATATATTTATAACACAATGATGATGAAGTAATTACCATAATAGTAAACAATTAATATAATTGATATTATAAATACCAAAATAAATAAAATATAAGACTTTTAATTAGTTAAACTAATTTTCTAGGATACTATGACATATTAGGATTTATTTACTGGACTTTTTTCGAAGTAATAATTATTTTATGAGTTTCACAAAAATAAACTATTGAATAGTGTCAAAATTGACATAAAAGAGTTTTTAAAACAAATATTATATTATTAATTGATATTAAATTCCTAAAAATCTGAGTATCATCCAAGAGACTTATATCATGATAGGTATATCATTAATGGACCACTTGGGGGTCTCGTGGATGTATATAGTATGTTTATTAACTATATAATATAAGAATACAAAGTGACATGGTAAATGTCAAACTAATTAACTAAGAGCTAAAACTAAAAGATATGGTTAATATAGTAACCCAAACCTGCCTAAATTCTATTGGATGAATGTTTTTCGACCTATCCCCACCTTAACCTTTGAATAATAAACTTTAGAGCCATTAAAAACTGAATATGAATTTATTATAAATTAATATTTCTAGCTTTTCCAAAGGTTCCCCTCACCCCTCTTATAAAAGGTCACTCCCCCTTCTCATTACTTCACACCTTCAAAGCCTTTTTGTTCGGACAAAATCTGCCCAAATACTCTCTAAACTTCCCCAACTACAACCTAGAGGCCTTAGTTTGATCATAAATCCAACCTACGGAGCCCTTTTGATCAAATCAAAATGAAGAACCCGAAGAAGAGGTAATGTTTTCACAACCCTTTTTTCAAATTCATTTTTCTTCCACTTCTTTTTCTTTGTTATTACCATTATAAAATAATAACTCCAGTATCTTATATATACTGTGATGTTATTATAAATATGGTACAACCATATACAGTATTCTATCCACCCTTTGAATAACATGTCACCATACGTCCGTACGTACGGCTTACCGTCTCCACGTCGTGGTGTAATTATTATTCAATATATTATTATTTGGATGGGTATAATAATGATGTGTGTTTTCGACGCTTTCCGCTGGGGTGCGCGCGTGCGTTCCGCTCCGTATTCACGGAGGAGGACGGACATCGCTTCTGTTGCCCCGCATTCCTGCTTTCCAAAGGCGGGCGGCATTCGGTCCTTATTTAGGGACGTCTACTCCTTGATCAAAACGGGATGATGGGATGTCGGTTCTTCCTCCTGTGGATTCTTCCTCAGAACTCGTCACCTAGTCCGGGTCTCCCTCATAGATTTAATACGTAGATCGTGAAACTCTTCCCAGTGCCATGTTTCCATGGACGCCGGTTAATTACACTACTTCTATCGAGACATTCCAAAGGGTCCAGTCAGGGCAGCAACCTTCAGTCAGGGGAGTAGTCACGTTTAGGCATCAGTAGCGTGTCTGGGTGCTGGGGTACCTGAAATGTCTGTCTGTTATCCTTGGAAACAAGGCTTCTCGAGGCTGGGGAGGCCTGAGGAATCCCACATCGAATGCGGGGAATTATATGTCATAGACACATATCTGAGGTTTTCCTCAGCTTCCTGTGCTTAACACAGGGTTCGCCGCGAGATTAACGTCTAGCGGAGACGGATCAACCCAACCAGAGCATTAGCTAAGGTAGATCGGATTGAGGGATCCTCCTTGAAGGGATGTCGATAACGGGGCCAGCCCATGGATGGCTGCGAAGAAGAGCGTATCGACATGGTCTCACCGGGACATGAGGTCCGGGCGAGAATCAGGATGGGCGATAGGTTGACGAATGTAGTGGAGGGAGAGTGAAATGGGACCATCACAAGGGCGAAAGTGAAGTTGGGCTTGAGCCTTGATGAGTCTTCCTACGTATCCCTGTGGCAGGGGATCAAAGTCCGTGTAGTTCGGGACGGTTCCGGTAAACCGACGTGAAGCTGGACCATGGCCCGATGAATGTCGTCAGTGAACCAACATGATGGTGGACCTTGGTCTGATAGGCATCATCAGCGTACCGACATGAAAGTTGACCCGTGGGTCCACTAATGGTAGGCTTGAACCTTGGGAAGGTTTCCTACGTACCATGCCTTGGCATGGATCAAAGTCCCCGTAGTTCAGGAAATATAGTTTAACGTCATATGGGACGATAGTGAACCCTGACGTGAATAAACGACAGGAGGTGGGTGTCGGCGAACCGACGTAAGTGAGGGACCTTGGTCCGATGGGAGTTGGGCTTGAACCTTTGGGAGGATTCCTACGTACCATGCCTTGACATAGATCAAAGACCTCATAGTTCAAATGGGGCTTCATCGGCGAACCGAAGTGAAAGTGGACCTTGGTCCAATGAGGGGTGGGCTTGAACCTCTGGGAGGCTTCCTACGTACCATGCCTTGACACAGATCAAAGACCTCGTAGTTCAAATGGGAATAGGTGGGCAGTTTAATGTCATGCAGGACAAGGGGGGGGGTACAATTTATCGTCATGCTGGACGAGGGAGAAACTCGACGTGAATGAACGACCGAGCAATGTGGCTTGAACCTCATGGAGGCTTCCTACGTACCATTCTTTGACATGGATCAAAGACCTCCTAGTTCATATGGGAATGGGTCGCAGCGGCTTACCACTGGACCAGAATGCAGTTTAAGGTCATGCTGGACCGGGGTGAGCCCCGATGTGAAATGACAGGTGGGCTTGAACCTCATGGAGGCTTCCTACGTACCATGCCTTGACATGGATCAAAGTCCCCGTAGTTCGCTAGGAATGCGCAGTTTAACGTCATGCTGGACGGGAATGAGACCCGACGTGGAAGAACGACGGGTGGGCTTGGACCTCATGGAGGCTTCCTACGTACCATGCTTTGACATGGATCAAAGACCTCGTAGTTCATAAGGGTGAGGGGTCAGGGTCGGTGCTCACTCTAAGCCCATGTGAGTCGTGCTCGGTGTGAGAAACAAGAGGTTGCAAGGACCTGACGATCACGTTGCGAGGGGTGCGTCCGTGAGAAGCGAAATGCTGATTACTCGTTGGGCGGCCCATGGTGTTTGGACTTACTCCAGGATGGAGGCCCAGAGGGGGGTGCCTCGTTCCCTATCACTCCCTCCACTGACCTTGGTAGTGGGGAAGTACGGAGATGCACGGGTTCAATCATCCGTACGAAAGGTTAGGGGCTTACGCTCTGAGGCACCCCTTCCCCTACAAACATACGCCACTCCGACAAGGAGGATCTCATTCCATGTGTGGAAGAGTTCCATTCCCGTGGAGACGAGTGGTGTAAAAAATGTTCGACCTGGGGGGACCCTTCGTGAGGGAGACGAGGTTGGGTCACAGTTTAACATCATGTGTTGAGGACGTGGTGCTTGGCAGTTTAACGTCCTGCAGCTCGGACGAGGTGGGTTCACTCCACACCCCTAGGGCTTACATAATCGGTACCCTCTGGTCCTTGCGGAAGGGAAGGTACCAGTAAGGCCATGGTTAAGGGGGGTTATGGAACGAACCATCGAGGGGTCCACGTTAGCGTGACTATGCGAAGAAGCAATAGTCGTTAGCGTGCCTATGCGAAGAAGCATTAGGCGAAGCAACGCTATGGGTGGTATTGTCCATGGGGCTTTGAAATCACATCTTGTAAACCTGGAGGGTCACACGGGAAGAGGAATCACTAAGAAGAGGAGTGTGCTTCGCGAAGTGGAGTTCCTTAGCCTTAGCATGGGGCATAGGTGTGAGTGGAAGGTGCTTCGTGAAGTGGAACAGTGTTCACGGAGCACTGCCTCGCGAAGAAAGGGTGCCTCGCAAAGGAGGGTCATGTGGAGCAGTGTGCTTCGCGATGTGTAGCGATCCTGCCTTAGCATAGGGATCACTATCATGGGATGGGTGTTTCACAAAGCAAAAACGCTCCGCGGATGCCCGGGTTCCCTTGGGAATCCCCTTCCTTCGCGAACGCCCTTGTTCTTCGCGAAGGGCATCCCTCTCAGAAGAGGGGCCCAAAACGAGACAAAGCAGAGGCGTCTCGCGAAGTAAAAATACCTCGCGGAGCTCATGATTCCCGGGGAAAAGAGTGCTTCACGATTCGGGATAGGAGAAGACGAAAGGTCGGATTGTCCGTCTTCGAGACTCAGGGGGAGTCCAATATTTATAGGGAAGGGGCACCGTGAAGCAGAATTCGTACGCCGCCTTCGGTGCATCGCGGCGGCTCGCAAACTTCAAATGGGTTCTCGGAGAATTACCGCCTCTGGAGCTTCGCGGTGGCTCACGGACGTCAAATGGGTTCGCGGAGCATTACCGCCTCGGGAGCTTCGCAGCGGCTCGCGAACGTCAAATGTGTTCGCGAAGCATTACCGCCTCCGGAGCTTCGCGGCGGCTCGCGAAAGTCAAATGCATTCGTGGAGCATTACCGCCTTCAGTGCCTCGTGACGCCTCCATGGTCGGGCGCTTCGTGGCGGGGCTTCACGTGGGCGCTTCGCGGCAGTGCTTCGCGAGGCAGCGTGCCAGCCTTTTTTTCGTTCCGTTCTTTCGGGCCATATTTTGGGCGCCAACAAATGCCCCCCTCAGACTTGGAGCCGCGGAGGGTGAAGGGTCGAAGTCTGAGGGAAATCGCCAAAATTGTTGGTGGTTCACGAAGCTGCTTTGCGAAGGGGGCCGCGGTGCTGACCGGGGCCGCAGATCCGGACGCGCCGCGATGCTCCGCGCGGGTGAGGTGCGCCGCGATGCTCCGGGGTCGCCACCTAAAAATAGGGGGTCCGACCTCTTTTGTATTCACGTGCCTTCCTTGTCTTTTTGTGCCCTCGACTTCGCGAAGATCTGCGTACTCCGCGACGGCCCTCCGCGAATCGAGCTTCGCGGCGAACCGCGGGTCTCGACTCCACATCCGCGCCAAGCGAACCTCTGTTTGTCGGCCTTGGCCAGACTTCACGGCTTAGTCTCGCGACCGATCTTCGCGATCCGGCTTTGCGATTCAGCTTCGCGGTCGAGCTTCGCGATCCAGTCAAGAGAACTCTTTTCGGAGTGTCAGAGTTAATATGGCCCATCAAGAGGCTGTATTGGGGGTCCTTGCAGATGCTGCTCGTCGGGATGAGATGGCCAACCGTCCAGGCCTGGGGGAGATGATCCGGAGCCACTCGGACCACACTTATTTGATAGATCAACTCTCGGAGGGCCAGAAATATTATCCACAGTGCAAGAAACTGCCGTTGTACGGCTTCGGGCTGAGGGATGATGTCTTCATCCCTGAGGCGAGTAGGGATGAACCAACTTGCTGGTTCAGGAGAACATCGTGCCAGCACCAATGGTTCAGGGTGGCCTATGGTCACGCGCGGGAGGACATCACACCCGTCACCGCTGATTGTCTCTACAACCATGTGAATGATATTGATGGGAGGCCATTACAACCGGAGACGTCCCCTCCTCTCTACCGTACAATGGTGAAGGCGGCCTTGCAGGATTCGAATAAGGGATTGTCCGATGAGTGGGACCTGCGCCAGTGCGGCAACTTTACTGATGACTGGGCCTGGGCCTACTGGGTAGGCGCCTCATGCGAGGATTTCGGGGACGAGCTGTGGAGAGTGGGGTTGTATGAGGCGGCGTGGGCCTCCCAATTCCACATTTACCAACCGAAGAAGCTAATGCCGGAATTGTTGAGTAGATGGTCATCTAGGACCAACACTTTTCACCTGCATCACAGGGAGGTGGGAATCAGCCTGTGGGATGTCCACCAGATTTTTGGGGTCCCCATCATGGGGGCCAAGTATGACGAATTACTCCTCGTTGCCAGCGCGTGGGGGGATGCGGAGAAAATGCCGCGACTGGCATCAGCGCTGATGGAACTTGTCCCCGGAGAGGACAAGGAGGCAGTGAGGGATGTCCGTTTTAGGAGATGGTTCAAATGCTTCTTGAATTTCCCAGAGAATCGAGAGTTCCCTCCGAGGCCTCGAACTTATCCAAGGGCGGCCCAACGTGGCAAGGGGCACTCGTATTGGTGGGTCCTGGAGGACAGCCAATGGAAGACTTGGGGTTTCATTGTCAGCATTGAATAACAGCCGATAGTCAGGATGGCGGCGTTCATCGCGGATCTCATCTGTGGCTGGATCATACCGGTGAGAGATACAAGCATGGGGGTATGGTCCAGCTCGTATATCATGGCATCGATGTTGGCCATGGGGCAGCGGATCAACCTGGGGATCCCGATGCTCACCAAATTGTACAGAAAGCTGCGGCATGTTAGCGAGGGAAAAAAGCCCCAAGGATATGCAGGCCCTTCCACCTCCTGTATGGGTGGATCTCAACGCATATCAGGGGGTTTTATGAGTATCCAAACCCCATTTCTCCACCGGGATCGAACTTCCGCCCCTCCATCCTGAACGCGGTTGGGAGCTTCCCGTTCAAACTGGTCATTCCGATGGTGCTCAATAGGGTGTGGAGGTCGGATGAGTTCAACTTCCATCCCTTCCCATTGCCGACAGGGATGCTTACTGATGACGGACGGGGAACGAAAGAACATCGGGCTTACGTCCTGGACTTTCGAGGTGGAGTTTTGGTGGCATGGATAGATCGTGAGCCGCTCTACGAACCGTACACCCCACATCGGTTTGCGAGGCAATTCTGGTGCCTCCAGCGGCTGACCCCGCAGGTCTACTGGGAGGTACATCACAAGGAGAACCCGTGTGTGATGAGGAAGCTATGTCTCATGTTCACACGGGAAGATGGAAAGATGTGGATTGCATTGCCTCCATCCACTGCCGCCTTCAGATTATTGAAGGAGTACGCCATCAGTTGGGAGGCCGCTTATCCAGGGGAGATGCTGAAGCAACCAACAATCCAGGTTGGTGACGATGGGCCTCCTCTATCTCGAGGTCGGGGTCGGAGGGATGCTAGGGCCGCTTGCGGTAGCAGGGCTGCCATAGCGGCGAGACCCGCACCGGCTGAGGGTGTGGTAGCAGCGGTGGATACGGTAATTCCTGGAGAGCAGGGTCATCCAGAGGGGCAACCACCGAGGGGATTTCGTAGAATATCCACTCAGGCTCCATGGAAGCGTCTGCGTCATATTGACATGGCAGAGGATGCCGTCTTCTCATAAACATGGGACATTTGGGATGTCAACCGGCAATTCCTCAGCCCATCTGAGATATGGGCCCACCTGAATCGCCTCGGGATGGAATTACCGGGTATAGGCCCAGTTTGGGCTGGATTCATGGCGTCTCCGGCAGAGGAAGAATAGTACCTGGAAGAGCTGGAGGATTACGTCCACTCTAGTGGTGTCCCTCGCCCAATGACAGACCGGGTGAGGGTGCTGTTGAATCAGACGGTCCCTCCACAGTTATCGGCTGCCGATCTGAGGGAGCGCTTCCCCTTTCCAGAGGAATCAGAGGACTCCTCTCGGGAGGATGAGGCTGGAGGAGGTAGCCTGCTTGAGGAGGCCGAGGTCGGAGATCGAGGCTCAGAATCCGACGATTTCGCGGAAGCTCTCAATGTAGCATTCTGAACTTCTCTCCTTACGATCTGTTCCTGGGTCCCTATGGACTTCTCACCACTGTTTGAGCCATACAGGAGGAACTTGTTCACAGGCCTTGTTCTCGCTCCTTAGTGGATGATGATGCAGGACCTTCAGAACCCGCACCTATGGCTACGTCCAGTTCCGCGTCTGGTGGGACCAGGGTGCCCGGGGTGGCTCCTCCGGAATCTTCAGACCTTCCAACAGTATACGGGGGGCCTCTTCTCGGGGCCCCGTCAGTACCGGCTTAGGAGTAGCGCTCGGAGGTCGATCTCCGTGAGTATCCTCCACCGGTCTCCTCGTTGTCACATGTAGACCATGCCAACTAACATTTATGTCCCTCTTTGTCGTGCAGTTCTTCGACTGGCGTGGGCTGCTGTGGAAAGGATGGTCGGGATGTCTGGTGGTGTCCCACCTAGGGGCATGTCGGTAATGGTGGTGATAGTCCCACAATCTCCTCAAGCCATGACGCACACCATCACTGGCGGGACCACCAGCAGGGCCGTACCCGAAATCATTGAGGTGGACTCCGAGGAAGAGGATCAACCGGTCGGTCCCAGTTCTGTCGCGCCCGCTTCGGCGCCAGGTGTCGCACCGGATTCAACACTGGATGTCGATCCTGCCGAGGATTTCCTGCGGGCGTATCATGCGTATGAGCCTGCCAATCACGCAGACTGGGACGAAACGGCCTTCGACGAGGAAGAGAACAGCATAGTCTGCCGCCAGTCGTGGAAGCTGATCGCACGTTTTATCAAGGATACTCCCCAAGCATAATCGCTGGCCGAAATGGATAGGCTTCTCTCGCGGTTGCGCGAACTGTGCGCTGGGGGAGTGGATGCCCAACTTCCTCATGCAATAATCTGAGATCTTATGGCTGAGAAGATCCAGGAGCATGATCGTGGGCTCTGCGTGGGCTGGCAGCGAAGGAAGGCGACCAGCATTAAGAAGCTCGAGGAGGCCGAAAGCGAGGTTCAACGGATGCAGACCCGGGCAGACGAGCTTTCAGCCTCTCTTGATGCGCAATCTGAGCTGGTCTCACAGTTGAAGGCCCAGCTGGCAGAGGCAGAAGAGCACATGAAGAAGACCTCTGAAAAGATGGCTACCGTTCAAGCTAATGTAGAGAGGGCCAAAGCCAGAACTGATGAACTGCACCCCGCTGCTGCTGAGGAGAAGTGAGAGCTGATTCAGCGGCAGCAAGCCTTGGATGCCACAAGTCAACGGGTGGTAGAGCTGCAACGCTCTTTTAACGGGGTCAACCCGTCCATGGGGGAAGTCAACCCCCGAGTATTGTAACAAACCCAAAACCCTTTTATCGGTACATTCGTGCTTTCAAATTTTACCTTTGTTTTGAATGCCGTAGCATACACGATTTCCACTGTTGAATTGCCTTGTTACATCCATACAATGTTTGCGGGATGTTTGACGACAATTCCCCAAGCCAGTCTAGATTCCCGGAAGATGGGGAAGGCTTGATCGGAGGAGGAACATCCAGGATAGCCGAATTACCGTTTCTTCAACGCGCTCTTATGCACGAACGGGGCAACGCCAGGGGCGCTGAAATCAGTCCAAAGAGATCAAAATGGGAAGTGTGAATCACGATACCCAAGATTCAGAACACTGTGGGGATGGCGTGACAATAAGGGACAATTGTTAACCTTGGAGGAGAAACGGTACCCTTACTGCGTTAGCCTGAAATGGGGACAACAAATGACATCGACCGCTGACCATATTTGCAACGCGGGATTTTATCAATTTGTTGTCGATAAATCTTTCGGGACGTTGGCCCAAGACAGTAGGCGGACCATAGGTCAAATATCCATACTGTTAGGGGGTCCTTCCAAACATGACCAGTCTTCCGGAACATTGGCCCAGGATGGTAGGTGAGCCGATGCGGCATGAGACCAGGCCGTTAGGGGGTTCCTTTAGAGATGAAAGAGGACGTGGGTCCAAATAAGGGGTACGCAAAGCGTGGAATACAGAGGGATGGTTTGTCCGAACAGAATCCAATGCTTAGGTAGTTACACCACCATGGTGGGAGTACACCATATGGGCGCATTGGTTTGATCATGGATCATTCCTTCTTTGGGACAGGGCCTCTCTGGCAAGGGGATCTGTCACTTCCTAGTGGGATCTTGGGGCATCCTGAACATGTTCAGGGCAGAACCGCAGTTTATTGTCATGCGTTGAGGACACATAGACTCCTGTAGTTTAACGTCATATGATAGGATGTGGAATAAAAGGGAAGGAATCATGTGGTACGGTAGATATAAAACTGACGTGAATGCGGACATGGAGTCCAAATCACACCACATACCCCCGGAGGAAACTCTTCAGGTCGAGGGACCAAGAGTGAGGATTGGGCTGGGCCCGAAGCAAAGTGGTCGGGCATTCCTACGTACCCCATGAAGATGGGAATTAATCCATACGTAGTTCTGGAAGCGCATTTTAACGTCATGCAGGACGATAGGCAGCCTGACCGTGTTGGTATACATCCTGCCAAAACTACTAAGTCCACGTGAGTCGTTCTCGGTGTGGGAAACAAGCAGTAGTGGTGGGAATTTCCCGACACAGAGAGGGGCAGGTTAGGGCAATGGGACGCTCGGTGAATCCTGGCCCAATGACACTAACACGATCTTGTGGAGCACCTAGATGCGCGAAGAGAAAGAGCCGAGTATGATGGAATTCCACTTGAAAATGGGGATGTGGAAATGTGTGAATCATGGTGCTCGAGATTCAGATCACAATGATGGCGGCGTGACGACGGAGGGAAACTGCTGAACGTATTCGCAACGTAGTATCCTGTCGCGTTAGCCTAGAATGGGTACAGACAAATGAGCATCGACCGCTAACCATATTCGCAACGCGAGATTTTATCGATTTGTTTTCCAATATCCGTAGGGATGTTGGCCCGAAACGATTTAAGGGCCCTTATGTCCAGCATTCATCGAGAGCCCTTAAGCTTAGTATCCACGTCGTCTGAGGGTCCTTTTGGATGTGGAAGAGGATGAGGATCCAAATAGCAGGCTCACGAAGCTTGGTCATGGGACGAGGGGAATGTCCCTGTGAAAATCCCACACTTCGGGCTCTTTGTCAAAACACATCTGAATACGGCAACGAAACGTATTAGAGAGAGGGATAAAATTCCTTTCCCTTGGGGGGGTCTTAGTTTAGGGTTGTAGAATTCGGACCATGGGTGAGAGGAAACATAAGAGGCACATGGTGGAGTAACTCAAACACCTGGCATGAATGGGAATAGGAGGTGTGTACGGCGCGGTGAACAACCCGACGTGAATGAGGGCACAACCCCATATCACATCGCGCATCCTCCTTGGGAGAGGTTCATTTTGGTCAAGGGACCAAAAGCAAATGTTGGGCTGGGCCCGTGGTGAAGTGCCCGGGTTCTCCTACGTATCTCATGAGGATGAAAATCAAGCCATACGTAGTTCTGAAGGGTTCCTTTGACCATAAATGGGTTAAGGGAGCAGGGGACGCATGGCGTCAAGACCTGACATGAAGGAGGACCTAATCCCTACTTACCACACGTTATCTGGGGAAATGTTCGAGTCGAGGGACCGAACACAAAGGATAGGCTGGGCCCGCGGGGAAGTGCCCGGGCACTCCTACGTATCTCATAAGGATGAGAATCAATCCATACGTAGTTCTGGAGGGTGACATGGTAAAATACCAGTGCCAGGGGAAAAGGGGAGTGCGGGCGTGGCCCTTTCACTAAAAGAAGCGGAATTTGATGTATCTTGTTTGTTCATTAAGGTGAATGGTTTTTTTTTTGTAAAGTGACAGGCCTAGAACAGTAGGTCGTGATGTCGCCACAAGAATCAAGTCGTGATGGGCATTGAAAAATGGCATGGCACGTGACCAATACCCAACGTGATGTCCTCTACAACGAGGTCACCACAATGCGGTGTAGTTTTTCGTCGTGCGGCCAGGACGATAATGTCACAGTTTAGGGTCGTATGATAGGACCAAGCATGCATTTTATCGTCATGTAGCACAGACGTAGCAGAGACAATGCTAGGAGGGAAATGTGTGCAGTGTTATAAAACACAATTGACAGAGACATGATCCCACATCAAATTGTACGCCATTTAGAGAGGGAAACCTTAGGCCGAGGGGCCTATACAGAGGTGAAACAGGGGGAGAGACTGGCTTCCTGAATGGGTTGACCCAGAGACAGGGCTTCTGGGCGGTCCTACGTATCCCATGAGGATGGGAATCAAGTTGAACGTAGTCTCGAATGGATCTTAGTTTATGGTCTTTGAGCTCGGACCATGGGAGCCCCAAAAGAAGCCAGATTGCAGCTTTGTCCCCCTGACATGCCAAGGTGCAGTGAGGGATAGCGCCAAAAGTGTCAAGATTACACCTGGACATGATGGGGTGGAAAATGATGTGAATCATGCAACCAACATTCAAGGACTGAAGGGGCTGGCATGACGATAGAGGATTACTTCTGACCATGTTCGCAACACAGCATCCTGTCGCGTTAGCCTGAAATGAGGACTAACAAATGAACATCGACCGCTGACCATATTCGCAACGCGGGATTTTATCGATTTGTTGTCTGAAACCCTCAGGGGCATTGGCCCGTAACGGTAGGAGAGCCCTTGGGCATTGTATCCAGGACGTTCTTGGGGGTCCCTCTGGGTGTGAAAGGTGATGGAAGCCCGAATGGAGGGGAACACGAAGCTTGACAAGTGGGAGGAACTTGATCAAGTTGAATCTGACACTCTTTGTCCTAGACTTGAGTGCTCTTAATACATGGGTGCACCACTGCAAGGATTCAAGGGACTCAACTTTGAGGGTGATCGAGAGATGGCAGGTTCCCGGGGGAAGGGGGCACGGTGCCCAAAACCTTGTATCATACCTACACATCCCCCTTATGGAGAGGGATAGACCAAGTGGCCTAGGTGACCGGGAGATCAGGAGATCACTAAGATGTGGGGCTGGACCTGAATCTTAGACATTCAGGTGGTCCTACGTATCCCATGTGGATGGGAATCAAGCCACACGTAGGTCTGAAGGGTGCCTTTTAATGTCATGCAGGACAAGGAATAGGAGGGCCAACTCTCAGAACGGGGTGCACGTGGTGCAGCTATTGCAAACCTGATGTGAATGAGGACGTAATCCTACACTACGCCACACGGTCCGGTGGTCGGGGTCCCAATGGTGGGACCCGAGAGTGGTGAACTTTCTGAACTCAAGCTGGACCCAAAGATAAGGGGTCTTGAATGTAGTTCCAGATGAGAGTCTTGGTTTATGGTCTTAGAGCTCAGACCGTGGAAGGTGACAACTCCCGAGTAAGCACAAATGTCAACCCAATCCCTAAGCCCACGTGAGATAAACTCGGTGAGGGAAACAAGGGGGGAAGATCCTTATCGCAATACTTGGGGCGTTCATCAAAGGGGAGTCAGAGGAGAGTTTCGAAGGACCCCTTTGATGCAGCTTGTTCTCCCAACGCGCAGACGTGCACGGAGGAAAAGTACCAAGAGTTCTGAGACTCTACTTGGACACGATGAAGTGATGAAGGGTGTGAATCGTGTACCCGGCATTTGGACTTAATGGGTTGGTGTGGTGATAGTGGAAAATTGTTAACCATGGTGGAAACACAGTGTCAATATCACGTTATCCTGAGGTGGGAACAACAAACGAGCATCGACCGCTGAGCATATTCGCAACGCGGGATTTTATCGGTTTGTTGTCTGAAACCCTCGGGGACGTTGGCCCGTAATGGTAGGTGAGCCCTTGGGCATAGTATCCAGGCCGTTATTGGGGGACCCTCCGGGTGTGAGAGATGATGACTGCCCTGATGCAGGGATATGCAAAGCCTGGAAAGCGGGTGCGGACGTGTCCGAGTAAAGCTTCGCATCCCAAGTAATAAACCAGAGTACTCTTAAGCACATTGGTGAACCACCGAAAAAGGGATCGACGAAACAACTCAGTAGGGGGGGACATGGCGTGGTAATTACGAGACCGCCGTGAATGATGAAATAATCCCACACCACACCATATGATCCTCTCATGGAGGAAGGATAGGCCAAGGGGCCAAGATGGGCTGAGGATTCCAGAGAGATGGGGCTGGACCCAAATCTTGGACATTCAGGTGGTCCTACATATCCCATTAGGATGGGAATCAAGCCACACGTAGTTCTCTATATGTAGTTTGATGTCATACTGGATGAGAAGGGGAGCAATATACCCCTAAACAAGGGAGGTGTGCGGTATGGCGAAGAAGCCGACATGAATGAGGATGTAGTCCCACACCACACCGTACACTCCTATAAGAGAGGATCTGGGTCGTGGCCTGGAAAGGCCATGGGGCCTGATGGTTAGGCATTGGTCAGGAAGGCCTGACCTGCTTGTAGTTTAACGTCTTACATGAGGACGAGGTTCGGGGACCCGAGGAGGCCAAGGGTCCTGAGGCTGGGCCTCGTAAGGGGAGTCGTACGGCATGGTACATGTTCCCGACGTGAATGAGGACATAGTACCACATCACACCGTACACTCCAGGTAAGAAAGGACCTAGGCTGTGGCCCTGAAAGGCCAAGGGGCCTAAGGTCATGCATCAGTTAAGAAGGGCTAACTGGTTTGCAGTTTAACGTCTTACATGAGGACGACGGTCGGGGACCCGAGAAGACCAAGGGGACTGAGGATGGGCCTCGTAAAGGGAGGGCGTACGACATGGTACATTATCCCAACATGAATGAGGACATAGTCCCACATCACACCGTACACCCCTATGAGGAATCCTGGGCCGTGGCCCGATTGCTAGCACCACCTGGGGGAAGTTTGTCACCTCGGGATGGGGCAGAATGAATCAATGCACTCGATGTCTGGGACATCTCGGGTTGGACCCGAAGATCCAGGACACTATTGACCATGTTCGAAACACAGCGTTCTTATGGTGACCCGTTGTGGGTGCAGCAAATGAGCATCGACCGCTGACCAAATTCGCAACGCGGGAGTTGTATCGATTTGTTTCTTGAAAAACCCTCATGGGCGTTGGCCCGTGTTGGTAGGAGAGACCTTGGGCATTGTATCCAGGCCGTTCTTGGGGGTCCCTCGGGGTGTGAACAAATGATGGAATCCCAGTCAAGGAGTTGGTGAATCATAGCTGTATCCATCCACGAAAGGGGCAAACACCTCCAGGGGGGATGTGCATCCGGGTCGAGGCTTGCTCGATGTGAGTTGGGGCACAAGTGTGTACCCTATCATGTCTTGACCCGAGGGGCAGATTTTGGCTCTTAGGCTGGGCCAACAGACGAAATGTCCGGGCGTTCCTACGTATCTCATGAGGATGATAATCAAGCCATACGTAGTTCTTGAAGGCCATGGATTTTAGCGTCATGCGGTGAGGACGTGGGAGGATAGAAGAATGGGAGTGGGCACGTGGTGCGACCCTTACAATCCTTGTGCGAGCGGGGTTGCATGAGCGAGACCAAGAAAGCCTACCCCCTGCTACACAATGATCCCCCAAGGAAACTATTCCCAGGGGGAATAGCGGAAGAGAAAAGCTTGGGGCTGGGCTCAAGACGAGGCGTCCGAGCGTTCCTACGTATCCCATGATGATGGGAATCAAGCCACACGTATTTCTAGAAATGCAGTTTAACGTCATGCGGGACGATGAGAAGCACCTCATTTGGGTATATGTACGGTACGACAAGTAATCCGACGTGAATGAGGACATAGTCCTACACCATACCGTACAATTCCGCAAGAGGGTAAGTCGTGGAAAAACCAAGGGGGGCCTGGGGCCAAACCGTGGTGAAGACGGAGGCCAGGGGCCCAAGGTGGCCAAGGGGCCTGAGGCTGAGCCTCGGTCAAGAAGGCCTAAACGGCTTGCAGTTTAACGTCTTGCGGGACAAAGATGCAGTTTATGGTCGTGCAGGACTTTACAGTTTAGAGTCATGTTGGACCATATTGTCCAGTTTAAGGTCATGCGGGACCGTTTCACAGTTTATCATCTTGCAGGACGAAGATGCAGTTTAAGGTCGTGCAGGACCATTTTGTAGTTTAGGGTCGTATAGGACCTTCTCGCAGTTTATGGTCATGCTGGACCTTTTTTTCCCTAAGCAAAGTATCTCTTGAAGAACTTGGCATTGGTGGGAGGGGTTATATGCTCTCCATCTGTGGTCACCATGGAGTATGCTCCATTGTGGTAAACCTTATGGATGATATAAGGCCCTTCACATTTGGGTTCTAACTTGGGTGGTTTCCTACTGGGAATCATTGGTGCTCGAAGGGCCAGTACCAGGTCACCCTGTAGAAAAGAGCGGAGAGGATCCTTCTTGTCAATGGCTCTCACTATCTTGTCCTGATGCCTTTCCAGATTATGCAGGGCACGAAGCCGGTTCTCATCCAGTGCTTCTAATTCAGCTAGACAGATCTCGGCTACCTCATCTGATGTCTGGTGTTCATAAACTATAGTGCGTAGCGACGGGAGCTGGATCTCAATGGGTAGGATGACCTCAGCTCCATACACCAGGGAATATGGGGTCACCCGGGTAGAGTTGCGAGTCATCGTCCAGTAAGCCTAGAGGGCGTTGGGGGGCTTTTCCGGCCAACTTTTCTTGTTCTGACCAACCATCTTATGCAGAATTATAGAGAGGGTCTTGTTGAATGCCTTGATCTGTCCATTTTCCTGCGCGTGGTAGCGGGAGGTATGGTTCGACCGGATGTCGTACTTCGCGTACAATTTCTTTTATTCAGCTTCTCGGAAGTTGTTGCCGTTATCGGTGAGGACGGCGTGCGGGACTTCAAACCGGTGGATAATATTGGAGCTCACAAAGTCAATGATGGAACATGCCTTGACCACATTGAGCGGAACTGCCTCTGCCCACTTGGAGAAGAAATCTGTAGCAGTCTGGATGAACCTACACTGGCGGGTTGTTGCCGGTGGATACGGTCCCACTACATCAAGTCTCCATACCGCAAATGGTCAGGAGTACTTGGTGGGGTGGGAGGGCTCCGGCGGCCGATTCAAGAAGTTGGCGTGTACATGGCACGCGTGGAATCTCTTGGCATATCCAATACAATCATGGATCATAGAGAGCCAAAAGTACCCTAACCTCCGAATTTGATGGGACAGCTTCGGCCCAGCTTGATGGGCGCCACAGGAACCTACATGAACCTCTTGCATAACTTGAGGTATCTCCCCTCCTTGGATGCAACAGATGAGGACACCATCGAAACTCCGCTTATAAAGGGTCTGTTCAAGACTGGGGCCACTCCAGAGGGTAAATTGCAGTGCGCGGCATCAGATTCGCTCATGTTTGGCCCGGTAGTCCGGGAGCTGACCATTTTGGAGATACTCGACAAAAGGTGCTCTCTAGTCGGGGGTGGTTTCAACCACTGCGTCTGACGAACCCAGGACTCCTGATATGGAGGGTCCGGCGGTGAGATGACTTACTGGCAGGCTATCACGGTCCTCTTGGGTGACGGGGGAAATGACTCTCCGGTGGGCCACGTGTATGACCAAATCATCTTGCTCGGGTTCTGCGAGCGATGCGGCGAAGCCAGCCAGGGCGTCTGCTTGGCCGTTCTACGACCGTGGGACATGGGTAACCTCTGGTCGAGAAGAGAACTGGGCCATTAGGAGGAGGGTTTACTCTAGCAATGGTGCAAGCTATGGCTTCCTGACGACGTAGTCGCCATTAACCTGTTTGATTACCAGCTCGGAATGTCTCTTCACATGTAGGTGGGGAACATGGATCTCAAGGGCCAACTCGAGGCCGGTGATGAGAGCCTAGTACTCTGCCTCGTTGTTCGTACAACCTTCTGACAACAGGAACAAGTATGGAAGGACGGCCTGCGCTGGGGAAATGAAGACAATACCCAGGCCCACTCTGTTGAGATTGGGATCGTTGAGCCTCCTACCGGTGGGGCTCCGGGAGGCACCGTAGAAATGCATTTTCCAACACGGGGTAGCATGATCGACTGAGAGGATCGTCTCATCATGGAAATCCAGTTCTAGGGATTGATCCGCGGAGGTTGGATGGGCAGCTAAAAAGTCTGCCAATGCCTGGCCCTTAATGGCCTTCTGAGGTACAAACCTGATATCAAACTGCTGGAGAATCACTGCCCACCGTCCTAGTCGGCCAATCAGCATGAGACGGTTCAGGATGTACATCAGTGGGTCCACCCGGGAGACCAATTGCACCTCGTGGTGCTGCAGGTAATGTCGCAACTTCTGCACGGTGAAAACGAGCGCAAGGCTGCTCTTTTCGATAGGGGAGTATCTGACCTCCGTATCGAGAAGCTTGCGGCTGAGATAGTAGAGACTATTCTCAGTACCCTCGTTGTTCTTATGGGCGAGCAGCGCACCGAGGGATCTCTCCAGGGAGGTCACGTAAAGGACCAGCGGCTTTCCGGAGACGGGTGGCATCAGGACCGGAGGGTGGAGCAGATACTGCTTGATTTCCTCAAAGGCGGTCCGACACTCCTCATCCCATTCGTAGGCATCACCCTTCTTCATGAACCGGGAAGAGGGCTTACACTTTCCGGCCATATTCGCAACGAATCGGCGTATATAGGCTAAATGGACTTGAAGGCCTCGGAGCTCCCGAATGTTTCTCGGGGGAGGCATTCGGCTGATGGCCTTGATCTTCTCCGGGTCGATCTCGATACCTCAGTATCTGACAACAAAGCCCAGAAACTTCCCGGAGGTGACCCCGAAGGTACACTTCATCGGGTTCATCTTCAGGTGACGGGAATGGAGGAAACTGAACACTTTCTCAAGGTCTTTGAGATGGTCCTTGCGCTGGAATGATTTGACTACGAGGTCATCCACGTAGCATTCCACCAATGTCCTGAGAATCGGTTTGAATATGCGATGCATGACCCTCTGATAAGTGGCACCTGCATTTTTCAAACCAAATGGCATAACCTGGTAGCAAAAGGTACCTTGGGGAGCCCTGAAGGCAGTGGACTCCTCGTCTTCGGGGGCCATCCGGATCTGGTTATACCCGGAATACCCATCCATGAAAGAGAGGGCTTGGAACCCGGCTGTGGTGTCAATCAACAGCTCTGTCACTGGGAGTGGGAAGTTATCCTTTGGGCAGTGGCGATTAAGATCACGAAAGTCGATGCAGACTCCGATCTGCCCATTCTTCTTCCTGACTGGCACAATGTTGGCAAGCCACTTGGGGTACTGGACCTCCTTAACGAAGTTGGATTTCATTAGTTTATCAACTTCGGCCTCAACCATGGAACCATGAGAAGGGTGCATCTTCCTGGGAGGCTCCTTAAACCCACAATGTATTGCTGGGAGGCCAAGACGGTTGACGACCACTTGGGGATCCAGCCCTGGCATCTCATCGTAACTCCTGGCAAACACATCACGGTGCTGTTTGAGGAAGTCTACGTACTGCTGCCGCTCCTCGAGGGACATGGCTGCACTGATCAATGTGGGTCTCGGATCTGCCTCGCTGCCAAGGTTCACCTGTACCAATTAATCAACAGTGGTAGAGACGCCTTCTTCAAAGGTAGTGGGAGCATCCTCCAGGGCTTCCTCCCCACCCGTGGGGGGACTTCCCACGATGGGAGGTTCTTCTGGGCTATCAAGATCCACGGGGCAGCTGGTGCTAGCTCGGGCAGCAGCGGTCATCACATCGGGAGACTCACATGCCATCGAGACCGTAGAAATGAAAGAAGTTGACCCTATCCCATATATCCTTCGGCCTAAGGGGCCCCGTTTGATGATATCGAAGCAGTGGTGACGTGTCAGCCTTAGTCGGTTAATTCCATCCCAGCGAAAGATACACGTGTGGTGCACCGCCGTTGTCATCAGCTTGACGTCCCGGTACCATATAGGGGTATGAGATTCCTGGATCACCTGAGCCTGGTTGATGTAGGAGTACGAGGTGATTTTCTACCGTCGTATGGACACGGGAACGTTCCTTCCTTGCATACCCGAAACAACAAAACATTGCCCTATGTCGGGGGTCGTGGCCTCCAACCGGTGGATCGGGAGGATGTAGGCGTCATCCATGCTTGCCCAGGGGTCACTTGTGACCGGGGTGGGTTCACCCTCGCTTACCAGGATTTTCTTATCCTTACTTTTGTAATAACCCGCATCCAGATAGCGGGCCTCACAAGAAGCGAAAGGGGATGCGTCTCCTTGGAGCACGCCTACTCGATAGTTGAGAGAGTACTTGAGGAACTTGTGATACGACGAAGGGACCGCTGCATGAAGATGGAGCCATGGCCTACCCATCAATGCGTTGTAGGCGGTGTCCTGAGAAACAACCATGAACTCATTTCTGGCAATTAAGCCACCGAACTGAGTCTTCAGGCGGATCTTACCGACTGGGGTTTTCTCTGTCCTGTCGTACCCCTGGATCCTGAGGTTAGAGGGGGTTAAATCACCTTCGGACAGACCCGTATTTCATAACGTCCGGGTCGGAATTAGATTGATTCCAGAACCTGTGTCAACGAGGCAGCGGCAGACTTCCACACCGTTGAAGTGGCCAGTTATATATAGCGGGAGAATGTTCCCCTGTAATGGAGGGTCCTCATCTTCACCGGAGAATGAGGTAACCGCCTGACATTCGGCGTTTTCAATCGTCTCGGTATGGAAGGATTCTGCAGCTGCTACCTCCGTCTCGAACTGGAGGGGGCTCCTTAGGGCCTCGGCAAGTGCTTCACGCATTTCAGATGACAGGCGAAGGTCCTCAAGGATGGAGAGCCTCACTGGAATGCCGACCAGGTTATTCAGAACATCGTACTTTTGTGCCAAACGCGAACCTCTACTTACAGGAGGTCGTTCGGCATTTGGAGGCACAGCGGGTCCGGCTGCCTGAACCGGCGATTGACTAGTACTGGGTACATCTTGCTGCCTACCAGTAGAATCCGGAAGAGTAGTCGCCAGACTAGGATCGGACAGCGGAGGTTGGCCTGTAGCCGGGCAAGACTGACTATGATACGAACGAGGCAGCTCCCCCCAATCCAGTAGCATGAACGACGGTGGAGGTAGAGCCAAGGGTGTTGAATGAGTTTGCGCGTGCTGATATCTGCGCTGAGCCTGCTGCCTGGTCTTGGTAGCATGCACAGCTTGGCCAAAAGTGCCTGCTGACGTGCCTCGATGACCGGTGCGATTGCGATTCCGCTGACATTGACGTCGGCTGGAAACGTTGGGGAGGTCTGCCTGGCATTCACCCTCGTCCGGGGTCATATAGGGCTTTACCAGCTCCACGGTGTTAACCGAAGTGTACCCTTGGCTATCACTCGAGGAGTCATCCACCGCTGGGCGGATTCTGGGGGGAATACCCATTTCTGGGGGCATGAAGTCTCCGAGAGTGCGGGATGAAGACGTCATCGGCAGTGTGCGTTGCTTTTTCTTGCATCACCGCTGCTTGCCATTTTGGGAAGGGGCCGACTATGAAGATAATGCGGAGGCACCAGCTACTTCTTCTGAAGGTTCCGACTGCTTCAGGCGCACCTGGATGATACCATGGGCACAGACGACGGTTTTTCGATCCATCCAATCATCGTATTTCTGGGATCCGCAGCTAGGGACCTGCTACCACTCACCTTCACCGTCGCTGCCGATTTCTGATCCTACAAAGACACCTGCCACTTGCGTTGGTGCTGGGCCCAACTTAACTATGTTGCTGTGGACCTGGTCTTGAAGCCAGTCTTTAAACACATAGCATTTCTTGAGGGTGTGCCCCAGGATCCGATGGTAAGGGAAGTAGTTTCGGTGATCGGTGAGATGCGCCTCTACCGGCCTTTTGCACTCAGGCAGGCGCACAATCCCTTTCTCTAGAGCACTTCGGAAGTAGCCAGGGACCTGACTTTCGTTGAACGAATAGGTATGGTACCTTCTTTCTAGATAGGGGGCCTTGGGGGCCTGGCCCTGACGAGGGGCCGGAGGGGCCTGCCGAAGAGGCGGCGCCTAATTGTCTCGCCTAGGTGGCAGTGGCGCGTTGCATGGGGGAACCTGTTGGTTCTGAGGCATACGCTGCTGGGCAGAAGTCTATGCTTGAGGTGGAGGACCTCTGTGGGGTTGCGGAGGTGGTGTCGCCGAAAGCAACTCCAGCTGCCTCGGGGCTTCTATTTGAGCCACCGCGGCGGGTTCAGCCCTGGCGGTCCTCTTGGCTGGGATCATAGGGGGCAACAAACGTGCCTGACTAGCCTGTTGCAGGACTTCCTCGAGGCGATGGGCCTTATCCGAGAAGTCAATGAACCCTCCAGGGTAGTTTTGGGTGATCAGGGAGGGTACCAGCTTTGTATTGGCATTCCCCACACACATTGTCAGTAATTGCTCCTGAGTTAGTGGCATATCGAGGCAATACGTAAGTCCCTTCCATCGGGCGATCAAATCTACGACTCGCTCATCGGGCCTCTGTTTGCACTTGAAGAGGTCTGCAATGCTGGTCTTCCACGTGGTGGAGCTGAACTAGTATAAGAACTGCCAGCGAAGGTCCTCCCAACCGGTCACCGATCCGATAGGGAGCTGGCTGTACTAGACAAATGTCGGACATTCCAATGTCTGTACAAAACATCGGAGTTTGGCGGCTTCTTGCTGAGCCGGGGTCCTCAGCATGGGGCCACACCTGGAAGAAAAATGAGCCAAGTGCTACGGCGGGTCCCCTGTCTCGTTAAAAGGAGAGAAAGTGGGGATCCCAAAACCCGGAGGCGCGGGCATATCATCCACCCACGCGGGATAAGGCTTGCCATCCGGTGGGACCGCCACCTGCCGCGTTTCCAACGCTTCGAGGAGGGCTGTGAGCGCCGCGATAATGTCCTCCGGGTGGGGGTCCTTGTCTTGACGTTGATCCCTAACCAAAAGTGCATTTCCAGGTTCTTCAACACGATAGACGGCTTTGGCCGCTCGTGGGTAGACTGGCTGAACGACCTGCGGGGCGACTGGGGGAACCCGGGTTGGATTCTTCAGATTGCCCCGTCGCTCGGGGGGGTTTGGCGAGACGTATCGCGCCCTCTTGCCGTATGTTCCGGCTTCCTCCCAGTATGCGAAAGTAGCATGATCAAGGTGGCCCAGAGGCATCTCACCGGGGGGAAATTGTTCCTGCCCCTGCTGGCCCAGCCTGAGATTACCATAGTCTGGTCGCCGCTCTGCGGCGCGCTCAGCCAAGAGTTCGTCGACCTGCCTCTTCTGCTCAGCAAGCTGCTGGCGTAACGCGGCCTTCTCGGGATCTTCTTTCGTCTTCTGTGCAGAGGCAGACGGGTCGGAGTGCTTGACAGCTCCGACGTGATCCTTACCCTTGCCGGTGTTTCTACCGAGTACCAGCGATTCGGTGGGTACTGGGAGGCCCAGCAGGTTCCTCTGCTGAAGGGTAACTCTCTCTGATGGGTCCAGCAGCGGCGGTATGCCCTCGGGTGGTAAGTCTCCATCAAGGAATTCAAGCTCATCTTCCTTATCTAAAACGTCATCCATGTGGACTGCGACCCCTCTTGAGGGCATGTCCTCGATGTCACATAGCGAATCGGGTTGCCGTCGGATAGGGTCGAAGAGGAGAGCGGCATAGTGTCCCCAACCACGGACTTGCACATGGGGGGTGGCTTCCCTGACGATTCTTCGGAGTGCTTTAAGACTCTGAATGCATTTCCGTTGAAGGGTGCTCTGGTGTCCTGGCAACTTAGGGTGCTGGGCCACAAGAAGTGTAGCTGCATCAATTAGGCGGCACTTCTCGCTAATTTCTTCGAAGTGCTCTCGACTTCTGGGGTACACCACTCGTTCGTAACGGAGGCAGAAGTGTGACGCCCATAGGGTTCGACAAAAACACCACACTTCTTCAGGGGTAAGAGACTCAGGTACGCGAAAATTCAGTGCTGCCGTCGGCCAGAACATCTCTAGGAAGTAATCCGCTGCAAGAATACTCCAGAAGCTCCTGGGCTCAGACTCAGGGTCTGGCCCTGTGTTTCCCCACTCGTTGACCGGGGGCGGCTGAAGAACCAGTAGTGGTACCCAGGCGGACCCCTGGGATAGTAAGCTCGGCGGTGGAGAATAACGCAAACGAGACGACTGGCTGCCGAATTCTGGGCCATCCTCCGAAGAGTGAGGTGACCTGGCCACGATGTCACGATACAATGGGCTGATAACCACAGCTTCTGGAACGGGAGCCGCGGCTACCGGCAACAGGTCGTGTCATCGCTCTACCGTCGTTGGCCCCCAAAATAACTCTGCGTGATCTCTGGTAGAGGTAGAGAGCTCTTCTGGTGACAGAGGCGGTGATTGCGTGGTCGAGACCTGCGGAATTCCCAGGATTTCTTCCTCCTGGATGTACCTGCGGAGAGAGACAGTGATCTGGTGGACCTCAAATTCTGGGAGAATGAGGCTAACGCATCTGGTTCCTGCCCCAGTCCTTGATACGGAGGAGCGGGGAGAAGGTTCCATCGCTGAATCACATTCCGCTTCCGAGTCAGAGAAGCGGGGAGGTTTGATCTCCACCTGGGCCTTCCCAGGATTCTTCTTGTGGCGGCGACGACCCGCTCTTCTGCCCCGGGGCGGCTCTTCGGGACAGGGTTGATCCCTATGAGGCAGCCTCGGGGCGGCGCTGGCGCCGTGGCGGAGAGGGACCCCACTCGAGATAGCTGGGGTGCGAGGGGCACTGGGGAAAATGTCGAAGGGTACATGGGTAGGACCTCCATGAACAACACCAATGTAGGCGGGGCCTCTGTTGGAATTGGCTGGAGCATGGGGAGGACCTCCATGGTCGCTGCGGGTGGAGCGGGGCTGACCTTCACTCCTCGAGTTGTTGGGGCAAGGAGGACCTTCGCCAGTTGTAGAGAGAATGTAGGGAGGGCCCCCACATTGGAGAGGGACCGGATGGACGGTGCCTTCAGGTTGGCGGCCAAGGGCAGGAGGATGGACTCCATACCATGTATAGTGGGCGTGGGAAATGTTTCTGTGCCGAGCGTCACTGCCGCGGGGCAGGTCTTCCTGCAGGATGGGGGTAGCATGAGGCATGCCTCCATGACGAACCTCGAAGCGTGGAAGGCCGACGCTCTGTGGAGTAGTGGTACGGGGAGGACCTCCGTACGGGGTGAAATTACCCCGGGTTAGCTCATGGCGATCACCACTTGGGCCTGCACCCTGGAGAGTCAACCCAGCCTGCCCGTGGGGCGGTTGGGGTCTCGATCCTGGTTTGGTGAATAAGTTCACATGCTCAGTGTATGCAGGGGCCTCCCGATGCACGTCAGCGGTGGCTCGGGCCACTGTAGCTGTCGACGTTGACGCGCCTAGGTGAGCGTCCTCAGCCCGTGCACGGCGCTGACGTCGGGTCAGGCGAGCTGGTGCAGGTGGTGCAGGGACGTAGTCTGCCTGCTCTTCCTGCGGGGCCGGACGGCGGCGCCGACGTGGTCGGGCGGGAGCTCTCGCCTGGGGCCCTCGGGTCAGGACCCTGAGGGGGCTGAGTCGTACGACGCCCACCTCTTCAGCGTAAGGCGAGGAGTCGTCAAGGCGTTCTGGAGACAAGCTCCCGAAATGGTTGAATGTTCGGGTGGGGAGCAGGGGCTCCCTGCACGGCCTGTTAGGGTGGCATTGATGGCGGGGCCTGGAGGCCTCCCGGTCCAGGCGGGACATATCCCGGGTTGGGATGACCCCTTCTTCCTCATACCTGCGCACGAGGTTGTTGATCACCCTTCGCTGGATGACCTCTGATGGGGAAAGGGGACGTGGGCGCCCCGTATTCCACGATGTGGCAGCCGTTGTGGCGGTAGAGGCGTCGTGTTGGGTGGTTGTGGCAACGTTGCCCCTGCCCCTGTGTAGGCTTGCGGACGGTGATCGCGTCTTTGTAACAACAACTTGGTTCCTGGCAAACGAAGGGATCGACTTGTCAGTACTGAGAGGAAAAGGATTGACAGCCAGTGCCCTAGCATCCTTCCATTCTCCACATCTGTAAGAAGGATCCATGCCAACACGCTGCAGAGCGGAGTGCCCCACGTTCTACTACCCCGACATCCGGTGAGTTTCATGACAGGCCCGCTATTTGCTTGGCGGGACCAGGCACTGGATATCTGGATCTGGTGACAAGTCAATCTTCTGGTGTCTCGAACGCTACTAATCTCCATACTGAGGAGAATAATTTCACGTCGGGTTCACCATTTCTGTTTCCGACGCTTTCCGCCGGGGCGCGAGCGCGCGTTCCACTCCGTATTCACGGAGGAGGATGAACGGTGCTTCTGTTGCCCCGCATTCCCGCTTTCCAAAGGCGGGTGGCATTCGCTCCTTATTCAGGGACGTCTACTCCTTGATCGAAACGGGATGATGGGATGTCGGTTCTTCCTCCTACGGATTCATCCTCAGAACTCGTCACCTAGTCCGGGTCTCCCTCATAGATTTAATACGTAGTTCGTGAAACTCTTCCCAGTGCCATGTTTCCATGGACGCCGGTTAATTACACTGCTTCTGTCGAGACATTCCAAAGGGTCCAGTCAGGGAAGCAACCTTCAGTCAGGGGAGTAGTCACCTTGAGGCATCAGTAGCGTGTCTGGATGCTGGGGTACCTGGCATGTCTGTCTGTTATCCTTGGCAACAAGGCTTCTTGAGGGAATGGAGGCCTGAGGCATCCCACAGCGAACGCGGGGAATTATATGTCATAGACACATATCTGAGGTTTTCCTCAGCTTCCTATGTTTAACACAGGGTACGCCGCGAGTTTAACGTCTTGCGGAGATGGATCAACCCAACCAGAGCACCAGTTATGGTAGATCGGATTGAGGGATCCTCCTTGAAGGGATGTCGATACCGGGGCCAACCCATGGATGTCTGCGAAGAAGAGCGTATCGACATTGTCTCACCGGGACATGAGGTCCGGGCGAGAATCAGGATGGGTGATAGGTTGACGAATGGAATGGAGGGAGAGTGAAATGGGACCATCGCAAGGGCAAAGGTGAAGTTGGGCTTGAGCCTTGACGAGGCTTCCTACGTATCCCTGTGGCAGGGGATCGAAGTCCATGTAGTTCGGGATGGTGCCGGTAAAATGACTTGAAGCTGGACCTTGTCCCGATGAATTTCGTCAGCGAACCAACGTGAAGGTGGACCGTAGTCTGATGGCAATCGTCAGCGTACCGACGTGAAAGTAGACCCGTGGGACCACTAATGGTGTGCTTGAACCTTGGAATGGTTTCCTACGTACCATGCCTTGACATGGATCAAATTCCTCGTAGTTCAGGGAATACAGTTTAACGTCATGAGGGACGATAGTGAACCCTGACGTGAATAAACAACAAGCGGTGGGTGTCGGCGAACCAACGTAAGTGAGGGACCTTGGTCTGATGGGAGTTGGGCTTGAACCTCTGGGAGGATTCCTACGTACCATGCCTTGACATGGATCAAAGACCTCGTAGTTCAAATGGGGCTTCATCGGCAAACCGACGTGAAAGTGGACCTTGGTCCAATGAGGGGTGGGCTTGAACCTCTGTGAGGCTTCCTACGTACCATGCCTTCACACAGATCAAAGACCTCATAGTTCAAATGGGAATAGGTGGGCAGTTTAATGTCATGCAGGACAATGGGGGGGGGGGGTTCCGTTTAACGTCATGCTGGACGAGGGCGAAACTCGACGTGAATGAACGACCGAGCAATGTGTCTTGAACCTCATGGAGGCTTCCTACGTACCATGCCTTTACATGGATCAAAGACCTCGTAGTTCATATGGGAATGGGTCGCAGCGGGTTACCACTGGACCAGAATGCAGTTTAACGTCATGCTAGACCGGGGTGAGACCTGACGTGAAATGACCGGTGGGCTTGAACCTCATGGAGGCTTCCTATGTACCATGCCATGACATGGATCAAAGTCTCTGTAGTTTTCTAGGAGTGCGCAGTTTAATGTCATGCTGGACGGGAATGAGACCCGACGTGGAAGAACGACGGTTGGGATTGAACCTCATGGAGGCTTCCTACGTACCATGCCTTGACATGGATCAAAGACCTCGTAGTTCATAAGGGTGAGGGGTCAGGGTCGGTGCTCACTCTAAGCCCATGTGATTCATGCTCGGTGTGAGAAACAAGAGGTTGCAAGGACCTGACGATCACGTCGCGAGGGGTGCGTCCGTGAGAAACGAAAAGGGGCTTACGCGTTGGGCAGCCCATGGTGTTGGGACTTACTCCAGGATGGAGGCCCATAGGGGGGTGCCTCGTTCCCTATCACGCCCTCCACTGACCTTGGTAGTGTGGAAGTACGGAGATGCACGAGTGCAATCATCCATACGAAAGGTTAGGGGCTTACGCTCTGAGGCAACCCTTCCCCTACAAACATACTCCACTCCGACAAGGAGGATCTCATTCCATGTGCGGAAGAGTTCCATTCCCGTGGAGACGAGTGGTGTAAAAAATGTTCGACCTGGGGGGACCCTTCGTGAGGGAGACGAGGTTGGGTCACAGTTTAACGTCATGTGTTCAGGACGTGGTGCTTGGCAGTTTAACGTCCTGCAGCTCGGACGAGGTGGGTTCACTCCACACCCCTAGGGCTTACATAACCGGTACCCTCTATTCCTTGGGGAAGGGAAGGTACCAGTAAGGCCATGGTTAAGGGGGGCCGTGGAAAGAACCATCCAGGGGTCCACGTTAGCGTGTCTTTGCGAAGAAGAAATAGCCGTTAGCGTGCCTATGAGAAGAAGCATTAGGCGAAGCAACGCTACGGGTGGTATTGTCCATGGGACTTTGAAATCACATCGTGTAAACCTGGAGGGTTGCATGGGAAGAGGAATCGCTAAGAAAAGGAGTGTGCTTCGCGAAGTGGAGTACCTTAGCCTTAGCATGGGGCATAGGTGTGAGTGGAAGGTGCTTCGTGAAGTGAAACAGTGTTCGCGGAGCACTGCCTCGCGAAGAAGGGGTGCCTCGCGAAGCAGGGTCCTGCGGAGCAGTGTGCTTCGCGAGGTGTAGCGATCCTGCCTTATCATAGGGATCACTAGCATGGTTTGGGTGTTTCGCGAAGCATAAACGCTCCGCGGCTGCCGGGGTTCCCTTGGGAAATCCCTTTCCTTCGCGAACTCCCATGAGCTTCGCGAAGGGCATCCCTCTCGGAAGAGGGGATCAAAATGAGACAAAGCAGAGGCGTCTCACGAAGTAGAAATACCTCGCGAAGCTCATGATTCTCGGGGCAAGGAGTGCTTCGTGATTCAGGAGAGGAGAAGCCGAAAGATCGGATTGTCCGTCTTCGGGACTCAGGGGGAGTCCAGTATTTATAAGGAAGGGGCTCAACGAAGCAGAACTCGTGCGCCGCCTTCGGTGCTTCGCGGAGGCTCGCGAATGTAAAATGGGTTCGTGGAGCGTTACCGCCTCTCGAGCATCGCGGTGGCTCGCGAACGTCAAATTGGTTCGCGGAGCATTACCGCCTCGGGAGCTTCACAGCGGCTCGCGAATGTCATATGCGTTCGCGGAGCGTTACCGCCTCCGGAGCTTCGCGGCGGCTCGCGAACGTCAAATGCGTTCGCGGAGAATTACCGCCTCCGGAGCTTCGCGTTTCCACCATGGTCGGGCGCTTCGCGGCGGGGCTTCGCGTGGGCGCTTTGCGGCGGTGCTTCCCGAGGCAGCGTGCCAGCCTTTTTTCGTTTCATTCTTTCGGGCCATATTTTGGGCACCAACAATGTGTAACTCATGTAAATAATAAATATAACATGATAATGATTTGTTATATATGATATAATATCCAATTATATATTATTTTAATATCAAAAGAATGATATTGTCGCTCGTGCGTATGTACGGACTACCGTCTCCACGAACGCGATGAGATTCATTCTCCATCATATCCATTCAATTATAATTATCATTTGATGATTTAAAAATAATGTTTAATAACTTTATATCATTCTGGATATGAATAAGATACAACCTATCCATGATAAACATGGCTTACGTAACAAAACATATAAAAGAAAATGAGTAAGTTAACACCCGAAACGATGATAATTCTAAGATATTATTAACAATGCCATGTTAAAATATCATATATGATATAATATTATTTAATATGATTCATGAATAATTTAATAACAATTATTTCAACATTATACGTGAGGTTAACCTACCCCCAACCAAGGAAAAGTACAAGGTAAGGGGTTTCTTATCTCACTTTTAAATCCGTGAGAATTCCATTGTTCACCACTTATTTATTTCATGTGGTGTCTGTACTGCCCATGATTGTATTCATTGTGTAATATACATTAATTTATGGTTATTTACAACATCATGGTATGATATTTCATTCATGGGTGTATGTTTCGTAAGTTACTTAATCGATAAGAGAATTTGAAATTTCTATTTCCACTCATTTGGCTTTACGCATATTTCATTGATTATATTACTCCAAGATTATGTGTGTAATCACTATTCATTTGATTATGTCATAATTTCTACTCCCCCTTTTTGTGGATATACTTTTGATACACATAATCACTCCATTGATAATTTCTCAAGTCATCGATATGAATTTGATAAGAGTAATTTTAACACATTCTCCATTTGTTGAGTTAAACATCCAATTCATTGGTGTTGTTTTTACAAGATTATGTGTGAATA
Organism: Viscum album; assembly: GCA_963277665.1. Taxonomy (NCBI): domain Eukaryota; kingdom Viridiplantae; phylum Streptophyta; class Magnoliopsida; order Santalales; family Viscaceae; genus Viscum; species Viscum album. Next base: position 367,363,999 of record OY728158.1, on the reverse strand, counting down.
TCCTTTGATTGTTTTACACTGAATATCCCACCATATTTAGTTTATTTATATTTTTCACACATAACTATGTCGTTGATTTATCCATAACATAAGGATACGGCCTTTATGAGATATTTCATCTCAATTTAAATTCAATTGAGACTTCTTTGTTGTTATACATCAAATCACTATTATGTGGTGTATATAATGTACTTTGACATAGTATATCATGAATAACTTTATTCTCATGATATTACAAATTTTTGATTACCTCAATTATTTGTATTCGAGTGTCTCTCTTTTGGTTAGAATCTCTAACAAAAATACTTTTTTAAAATGTTTTAAAGAGTTATTCATCTAAATCTTGCTCATTAATGTCCATGTTTTAAAAATTGTTTTAAGGATTTATTTATATGGACATTAATGTTTTAAAATTAAAACTCCTTTTAAAAGTTTCAAAGTGGCATGGGACACTTTGATTCAAAAATCTATTTTTAAATGGCTTCATGACAAATAGTGTGACTTTTAAATGATTTCAAGAAAAAGGAAGATATTTCTCTCAAATAGTTCTGATGATTATTTTCATCTATGAAAACATCCTTCATTATTCATGTAAAGACCCGTAAATTTAAAGGAAATTTTTTTTCTTAATTTTCTTTGGAATTTTACAAGAGCGCAGTTTCTGACGGCACCTGATTCCGAGGCCCGGTGTGCCAGGAATCGTTTTCCGAAGTTTGGCTCGGGTACGTTCAGTGAACGGACGAGCGGGTTTTTATAAATTTTGAACCGGTGCCCGGAATCGAATTTTGAGGGCACTGATAAAATCGCAGCACTGGTATTCGCTTAGAAACTCCTCTTCCGGAGTTGCGTTTGCTCAGGTGTGGTTTTTAATTTTTGGGCTTAAAGTTAAGAAATAAAATAATTTTATTACAACTTTAATTTATTTCACTTAAGCCGCTTGTAAGCAACTTGAAGCCACTTAAAAGCGGATTAAACTGAGTTGAACTGGATAGGATACTATCCAGAAATATCCTACCCTCTTGGTAGGATATTAGTGAGGTGGGGCCCGCACGAGCCCCTCCCTTTCTTTCCGCTAAGTAACGCACCCGCGAAAACCCGTCATTATGAAAGTCAACTGACGCATTTTCTTAAATTCTTAACAGACCATTTAATTAGGCGGTTTATTTCGCAAATTAAAAGAGCTATTTATTTCATTGAATTAATTCAATGAATTGATGGGTCATTACTTACCCGTTTTCGTTTGTTGGCATAATAATAAAATAATACCAACCTATCATTTGGAGGATTACTCGTTGAGAGAGGATCCTTGAACGTTCATCCTCCTTCGCGAAGAACGCGAAGAACGCGAAGAACGCGAAGAACTCCGAACCCGGAAATCAATGACGCGACACTGTGATCCGCGACGCCGACATTCCCTTCCTGAAACGTTCTTCTGCGACGTCTCTTCCTCCGCGATGGATCTTCGATTAGCTGCTTGAGGTAAGAGTCTCAGACATTCTTTTTAATCTTCTTTGTGGTTCTTTACAAAAAAACAGATTTAATTTATTAAATTAAATCTGTTGTTCTTGGTCCATTGAGTTCGCCGACTCAACGCCGGATTCCACGACGACGCGACGCCTTTCCGCGATGACGCGATGATCCCCTCCTTCCACGACGAGCAATTCCGCGAAGAACGTGCGTTCGACGACGACTTCGATGTAGGGATTTTATTTCTGGAATTGCCCTTTTTCCCGTGTTATTTCCGTTCAATAATGAAGAACCTAGACATAAGAACAATTTTATTCCATTAAAATTGTTGAATTCTTGTGTTGATATTATTCCTCCTATTGTTTATCACTAACGCGGAGGGTGCGGTCCAAACGAACACGGCCCGAAGACCCTTCGTCGTTCTTCGTTGTTATGCGGATTTGAAGGGCGACGACGGAACATGCTGCAATGGAAGTTTGATGATTCCGCAGTTATGAATGGATCCCAGGAGGGAAAATGGCGCAGACGGGAAGAAAAATGGGCCACCAGAGTGACTCCGGCGGCCCGCGGAAGCCGGCGGCGGCGCCCGGCACGCCGCCGGACGAGACCGTCGCGGCACAGGCCGCGGCGGTGGTGCTCACGGGACGCGGCTGAAGCCCCATCCGGACGCCAGGGAGGCACCCCGCGGGTGTTGCGGGGGTGTCACGCCGGGGCGGCGACTCCCCCTTGTGTCACTCAGGACGCGGCTTCAGCCGCGTCCGGCTGTCTGGCCGACACCCCGCGGGTGCTGCAGGGGTGTCACACGGGGCGGCGGCTCCCCCCACGTCGGCCGCTCAGCCGCTCAGCCAAGCCGAGCCGTACCGGCCCTGGCTGAGCCAGATCGGTCCGAACGGGTCGGACCGGGTTCGGCCAACCCAGGGGGGGTCGGGCCGGGTCAGCCCGGGCCAGGACCCCACATCTTCGGACGGTTTTCGTTCAAACGCCCGTAACTTGAGCTACGGGCCTCCAAACGACTCGCCATCAGCGGCAACCCGATATTTGGATCGAGACAGTCATTTTGGTATATTGCACTCAAGGTTTTAGAATACTTTGAGTTCGGCTGGGTTGGTTCGTACACGAAACCAACCGGGACTTCGGAGCGGAAATGCTCATATCTTGAGCTACGGATGTCCGATTGACGTGCCGTAAGTTTTGTTGTATTCCTCTATGTGAGATGAATATTTTGGCATACCCTTCCTGAGGTTTGGACGTAGGTGGAGTACGGTCGGGTTGGTTTTGCCTTAAAAACCAACCGGGCCCCTAGGACGAAAAAACCAATAACTCTCAGACTGGGCGTCCGATTGACGCGCCGTCTGTGACGTTGAGTTCTTGTTGATGATACGAACATCTGGATACATCAACTTCGGACTTTGTGTCAGTTGATTTATCATCCTCTAGGCTCGGGGAATGGACCCTCCTGAACTAGCTTGCTGTGTGCGGAACCCTAGAGCTGGCTGCGACTGCTTCTTCGATAGCGACGACTATGCAGAGATCCTCCGTGGACTCCAACGACGACCGTGCAGAGATCCTCAGTGGACTGCGGCGACGACTGTGCAGAGATCCTCAGTGGACTGTGACGACTACTGCACTCAGCGATCCTACGTGGATCAGTGCTATAGGTCATGTGTGGGCCCGGTCCTGTGTGGGCCCGATCCTGTGTGGGTCCGATCCTGTGTGGGTCAGCGCTCAGAGGTTCTGTGTGAGGCAGTGCCTACAGAACCTGTGTGGGTCATTGCAGGGGTTAGTTACCTATCGATCCTTCATGGGTCTGATGACTTAGATGGATCAGTGATCATCTTTATCGTCATCCGAAGAAGTATACCTGTGTGAGCTGAATCATGTGTTACTCTCCTTTGTGGATTGTGTTGACCTATCCAGTGTGGGTTTACTATTTACTCTCCTTTGTGGATTGTGTTGATCTATCCTGTGTGGATTTACTATTTACTCTCCATTGTGGATTGTGTTGTGCAATCTTGTGTGGGTATACGTTTTCTTTCTTGTGTGGAATGGGTTTTCCTTGGCCTCGGACGTTGGTGCCGAACGGGAATTGATGACTTAGGTATATGTATGGGAATATACCTAAGCTGTGTCAGATGTTACTTCGTGATTGTGTCTTTTCATTGTGGATTATCCTTTGTGGATTTCGGGAGACCTTCGGGGGTCTCGGGGTCCCTACTGAGTAGTTTATACTCACCCCTGCATGGGCTTTGACCGCACTACATTATGTTGGTTGCAGACGACGGACAGTGCTGATCGTGGTGGAGGCGTACGGAGCAGAACGGTACCTGGAGGTGGACCACTGGGCGGGACGTACTCGGAGCAGTCAGGTGGACCCGAGGAGCAGTGGAGGCTATCTGTACCCACCCTTCAGGTGGGACATCCATAGGACGACTCGACGCTGCGGATTTTACTTTTCAGTTGCTCTTTTTCTTTTCAGTTGTACTTTACAGTTGGGCTTGTATTTCCGGCCCCCTTTTACTTTCAGCACAGCTTGTACAGTTTTTACATAGTGTTTACTTTTCTGCTTGCTTACTTTGTGGTGCTTGTTTACTTTTCAAAGGCAATGCCTTCCCTTTTGTTGGTATTTACTCCTTGGTGCTAGTCGCCAGCCCCTGGCCTATGGAAGGTGGGCTTGGGGTAGTCACGCACGGGCCCCGAGAACGGGTCGTGACAAATTGGTATCAGAGTTGGTCGGTTCTACCGCAGACTCTGATCTTTCTTCTATGTGAAGCAATAGTGTTTAGCGTATTGAGTGTGGTTATCAGTCCAGGGAGTCCAGTGTTGGTGCGGCGACCGACGTATCTGTACACCAGGGCCCTGACTTCTGATTTCTGACTTAATGCACGAAAACATTGATTGCATGTGTGTTTCAAGTTTTCTTTGTGATTACTTGTGTCAGCTCACCAGGTATACTGTTCTGACCGTGGCGCACTTTTTTCCTTTTCAGGATGGCCCGACGACAGCAGCCAGTTAGGGTTCCGAGAGTAGAGCGCGACGACAGCTCGCCGAGCGACAAGGCCTCGGTATAGGGCCCGTTGACAGCAGAGGCACCGGCGGTACCTTTACCCGCCGAGCCCCCGATGCTTCCAGCGCTGACCGCTGACGATGCACGACACCTCGGAGATCTTCACGAGTACCAGGGCCAGTGACCACCCAGGTTCCGTGGGGAGACGGACCCCAGGCAGCCGAGGACTGGCTGGAGGCAGTCGTTCGAGTTTTCAGGATAGTGAGGACACCATCAGACCTCATGGTGATCCTCGCGGTGAGCCTACTGCACGCAGCAGCAGGACGATGGTGGAGATTGATGCTCCAGATACACGATGTGGCCTCCCCCATCTGGACGGACTTCGAGAGCCTCTTCTGCTCAGAGTTCGTCCCGGCCACCCTCCGCGCGGTGCGTATTCAGGAGCTTCTTCAACTGCGGTAGGGCAGCTTGATGGTCGCCCAGTACGCGGCGAGGTTCACCGATCTTTCTCGCTACTCGACCAACATGGTACGAGACCCCTTCTTCCGAGCCCGGAGCTTTGAGCAGGGATTGAGACACGAGATCAGGGCATCGCTGATCTCCCTTAGCATCCCGACCCAGGCAGGAGTGCTAGAGCGAGCCCTTCTGATCGAGAGCTTTCTGGTTGTGTCTACAGCGAGACCTACCGCAGGGTGGCTGGTGGCAGAGTCTTCGGCAGCAGGTAGCCGACGGATGACTCAGGGTTCCAGGAATACCAGACCTTCCGGAAGATGACCTCAGGACACTGGCTCAGCAGTGCGGGGTACACAGCGCGGATCCAGTCTTCCGAGAGGCAGGAAGTGCTACGAGTGCGGCGGGCAGGGCCACATGGCTCGTGACTGCCCGACCCGTCGTACTCAGGGGAAGCAAACGGTGGAGGGGCCACCCAGGCAGAGCCAGAGTGTTGACCGTGGTGGTCCTCAGGGAGGAGGCGGACGAGGCAGAGGAGATGGCCGAGCAGCAGGTGGTGGGCGGCGCTTTGAGGCTCTGCCACCACCACCACCAGGAGGCCCGCCCCGACCACATGGAGTTGGCGGGAAGAGACAGGCACAGCTCGAGGCAGTGGAGGCCTACGACCACGGCGTGCCAGAGATGATTTGTGGTACGATCTGTGTCTATTCCACCCTTGCTGCAGTTCTTATATACATAGGAGCGAGTCACTCTTTCATAGCCACTGCCCTTGTTTGGAGCTCGGAGATTCCGACAGAGCCGTTGGCTCGATCGTTACGGATAGAGACTCCTACGGGAGAAGACTCAATGATTACACATTGGTACTGGCAGTGTGAGCTTACTCTTGGAGGCGAGAGCTTCGGCTAGGATCTTCTAGTAGTGTCGTAGAGGCCTTACGATGTCATCTTGGTCATGGAATGGTTATCTATAGTCCATTCTCAGATTGACTGCATTAGGCGCAAGGTGCGATGTGTGTGCACCGATGGGAGCAGGTTCACCTTCACCGGCGAGAAGGGAGCCTTAGCAGCACAGGATGGACTCACACAGTGGAGAGGACATCCCATCATTCATCAGTTGGCTTGCCTCATCCTTGGAGCAGTTGACGTGCCGATTCCCAGTTTTCCTGCAGTGGTGGATCAGTATGCGGACGTCTTCCCCGACGATGTTCTAGGGCTACGTCCTCATAGAGAGGAAGACTTTTATATTGACCTGTACCCCGGGACAACCCCGATATCCACTCCAGCGTATCAGATGTCCCCCGCTGAGCTTCGAGTGCTACAACTACAGTTGGAGGACTTGCAGGGCAAGGGGTTCATCCGGCCCAGTGTTTCACCCTGGGCTTCCCCGATTCTGTTCGACAAGAAGGCGGACGGGAGATTGCGACTGTGTGTCGATTATAGTCGCCTGAACTAGGTGACAGTGAGGAACAAGTATCCGCTACCGAGGAATGATGACCTCTTCGATCAGCTCAAGGGAGCATGGTGGTTCTCGAAGATAGACCTCAGATCAGACTATCATCAGCTCAGAGTTCGAGACGAGGATGTGCAGAAGACGTCCTTCATGTGTCGGTATGGCCACTATGAGTTCTTGTTTATACCTTTTGGCGTAACCAACGCTCCAGCAGTGTTCATGAGCCTCATGAACAAGATCTTCCAGCCATACCTCGATCGATTTGTCGTGGTCTTCATCGAAGACATTTTGGTGTACTCGATGACGTAGGAGGAGCACGCCTACCACCTGCGGGTTGTACTAAAAACACTCTGAGAGCACCAGGTTTATGGAAAGCTCTCGAAGTGCCAGTTCTTGTTACATGAGGTCCACTTCTTGGGGAACGTCATTTCTAAGGCGGGAGTTGCAGTGGATCCCGTGAAGATCGAGGTAGTGCTAGCTTGGGAGCCACCTAGGAGTGTGATGGAGGTGCGGAGTTTCTTGGGCCTAGCCGGATACTATCAGAGATTTGTGCCTGACTTCTCCAGAGTTGTGGTTCCACTCTCAGCATTGACGAAGAAGGGTAAACCCTTCATGTGGTCAGACAGATGTCAGCAGAGCTTCTAGGAGCTCAGGCAGAGATTGACCAGCGCACCTATCTTGAGGTTGCCTGAGGAGGGAGTTGGATACATAGTCTACTGCGATGCATTAGGGACCGGACTTGGGTGTGTCCTGATGCAGGAGCGGGCCGTGATTGCCTATGGATCATGTCAGTTGTGGCTGCATAAGCAGAACTACGCTACCCATGACCTGGAGTTAGCAGCAGTGGTCTTCCCCCTAAAGTCATGGTGGCACTATCTGATGGGCGAGCGCTTTACAGTCTTTTATGACAACCAGAGTCTCAGGTAAATCTTCTCTCAGAAGGACCTGAACCTGAGACAACGACGATGGCTCGAGTTCCACCATGACTATGACTCTGAGATAGTCTATACTCCTGGGAAGGGGAACATGGTAGCCGATGCCCTCAGTAGGAGGACGAGCATCCAGCTACTTGAGGAGGCGACAGAGCAGCTAGCCGCTTTGCAGATATCCTTCATGGATAGAGACGGAGCAGCCTTCCTTCAGTCTCTCACCGTCTCTCCTCCACTTCTACAGCAGGTGAGAGAGGCTCAGCATGGGGACGCTGACTGTGAGACACAACGTGCACAAATATCCTCGGGATTGGAACCCGATGGTTTCTCCCTTGGAGCAGAGCACGACGTCCTTTTCAGAGGACGTACCTTGGTACTAGTCGCTTTACGAGAGTAGGTGCTGAGATAGTTTCACACTTCTCCTCTGGCAGTACATCATGGAGTGGCAAAGATGTACTAGGATCTCAGATGACAGCACTGGTTGCCGGGCATGAAGAAGGTTGTGGTAGAGTTCGTTTCACGGTGCCTCACCTGCCAGCAGGTGAAGGCAGAGCATCAGGTACCAGCAGGCTTGGTACATCCCTTGGAGGTCCCGGAGTGGAAGTGGGATGGGATATCTATGGACTTCGTGACTGGACTTCCACACACTTCTAGAGGTCACGACTCCATTTGGGTGATTGTTGACTGACTGACCAAGTCGGTACACATCTTACCCATCCGAGAGCAGGGCTCAGTGGAGAGCTTGGGGCGTCTCTACGTCCAGGAGATTGTACGGCTTCACGGTGTGCCATCGACTATCGTCTTCGATCGAGATGCTCGTTTTACTTCCCGGCTTTAGAAGGGGTTGCAGGAGGCGTTCGGGACGCGGCTACATCTGAGCACCGCCTTTCACCCTCAGACGGATGGTCAGACGGAGAGGACCATTCAGACTCTCGAGGACATGCTCTGCCCATGTGTCCTCGACTTTGGTCGCTGCTGGGAGGACCACCTACCCTTGGTGGAGTTTGCGTACAACAACAGCTACCACTCCACCATCGAGATGGCACCATACGAGGCATTGTACGGCAGGCCTTGCAGATCTTCTTTGTGCTGGACAGACCCTAGGGAGTCAACGCTTGTGGGGCCAGAGATGGTCCGGGCCACGACAAAGAAGGTCCAGGTCATCCAGGAGCAGATGAGGACAGCTCAGAGCCGGCAGAATTCATATGCTGACAGGAGGCGGAGGCCACTAGAGTTTGAGGATGGCGACCATGTCTTCTTGCGTGTCTCACCTTGACGTGGTTTGAGGGGATTTGGCCGAGGAGGAAAGTTGTCTCCATGCTTCATTGGACCATTCCAGGTCCTCATAAGGGTTGGCGAGGTGGCTTATCGCCTAGCTCTACCACCTCAATTGCATCGGGTGCACGACGTCTTCCATGTATCTCAGCTGAGGAGATACGTGCATGACCCGACCCACATCATCGACCATGTGGAGCTAGACATGGATGAGGGGGTGACTTTTGCGGAGGTCCTAGTAGAGATAGAGGATCGATAGTAGTGGGTCCTACGTGGGCGATTGATTTCTCTTGTGCGCATCAGATGGCAGCACAGGAACCTCCAGGAGAGCACATGGGAGCGGGAGGCTATGATGCGTGCTCAGTACCCACATTTGTTTCCCTAGTTTATGATGTATCTTTACGGGGACCTAAAGCCCTGAGGTGGGAGTAATGTAAAGAACCGTAAATTTTAAGGAATTTTTTTTTATTTTCTTTGAAATTTTACAAGAGCGTAGTTTCTGACGGCACTTGATTCCGAGGCCCGGTGTGCCCGGAATCATTTTCCAAAGTTTGGCTCGGGTACCTTCAGTGAACGAACGAGAGGGTTTTTCTAACTTTTGAACCGGTGCCCAGAATCAAATTCTGAGGGCACCGATGAAATCACAGCGCCGATATTCGCTTAGAAATCCCTCTTCCGGAGTTGCGTTTGCTCAGGTGTGGTTTTTAATTTTGAGGCATAAAGTTATGAAATAAAATAATTTTACGACAACTTTATTTTATTTCACATAAGCCACTTGGAAGCCACTTGAAGCCACTCAAAATAAGATTAAACTGAGTTGAACCGGATAGGATACTATCCAGAAATATCCTACTCTCTTGGTAGGATATTTGTGAGGTGGGGCCCGTATGAGCCCCGTCGTTTCTTTCCGCTAAGTAACGCACCCGCGAAAACCTGTCATTATGAAAGTCAACTGACGCATTTTCTTAAATTCTTAACAGACCATTTAATTGGGTGGTTTATTTCATAAATTAAATGAGCTATTTCTTTAGTTGAATTAATTCAACGAATTGATGGGTCGTTACTTACCCATTTGTGTTTGTTGGCATAATAATAAAATAAGACCATCCTATCTTTTGGAGGATTACTCGTTGAGAGAGGATCCTTGAACCTTAATCCTCATTCGCGAAGAACGCGAAAAACGCAAAGAACGCCGAACCCGGAAATCGACAACGTGACGCCGTGATCCGTGATGCCGACATTCCCTTCATGCAACATTCTTCTGCGATGTCTCTTCCTCTGTGATGGATCTTCGATCGGCTGTTTGAGATAAGAGTCTCGGACATTATTTTTAATCTCCTTTGTGGTTCTTTACCAAAACACGGATTTAATTAATTAAATTTAATCCGTTGTTCTTGGTCCGTCGATTTCGCCCACTCAACGTCGGATTCCGTGATGATGCGACGCCTTTCTGTGATGATGCGACGATCCCCTCCTTCCGCGACGAGCAATTCCGCGAAGAACGTGCGTTTGACGACGACTTCGAGGTAGGGATTTTATTTCTGGAATTTCCCTTTTTCCCGTGTTATTTACGTTCAAGAATGAAGAACCCGGACATAAGAATAATTGTATTCCCTTAAAATTGATGAATTCATGTGTTGATATTATTCCTCCCGTTGTTTATCACTAACGTGGAGGGTGCGGGCCAAACGAACACGGCCCGACGACCCTTCGTCGTTCTTCGTTGTTATGCGGATTTGACGGGCGATGACGAAACGTGCCGCAACGGAAGTTTGATGATTCCACAGTGAAGAACGGATCCCGGTAGGGACAACGGCGCAGACGGGAAGAAAAACGGGCCACCAGAGCGACTCCGGCGGCCCGCAGAAGCCAGCGGCGGCGCCCGGCACGCCGCCGGACGAGACCGCCGCGGCACCGGCCGCGGCGGCGGCGCTCGCGGGACGCGGCTGAAGCCATGTCCGGCCACCAGGGAGACACCCTGCGGGTGTTGCGGGGGTGTCATGCGGGGGCGGCGGCTCCCCCCCGCCTCACTCGGGACGCGTCTTCAGCCGCGTCCGACTGTCTGGCCGACACCCCGCTGGTGCCGCGGGGGTGTCACGCGGGGTGGAGGCTCCCCCCGCGTCGGCCGCTCGGCCGCTCGGCCAAGCCGAGCCGGACTGGCCCTGTCTGAGTCAGACCGGTCCGACCAGGTCGGACCGGGTCGGACCGGGTCGGACTGGGTTCGGCCGACCCAGGGGGGGTCGGGCTGGGTTGGCCCCGGCCCGGACCCCCTGTCTTCGGACGGTTTTCGTTCAAACGCACGTAACATGAGCTACGAGCCTCCAAACGACTCGCTGTTAGGGGAAACACGATCCTTGGATCGAGACGGTCATTTTGGTATATCACACTCAAGGTTTCGGAATACTTTGAGTTCGTCTGGGTTGGTTCGTACACGAAACCAACCGGGCCTTCGGAGCGGAAATGCTCATATCTTGAGCTACGGACGTCCGATTAACGTGCTGTCAGTTTTGTTGTATTCCTCTAAGTGAGATGGGTCTTTTGGCATACTTTGCCCGAGGTTTGGATGCAGGTGGAGTATGGTCGGGTTGGTTTTTCCATAAAAACCAACCGGGCCCCTAGGACGAAAAAGCCAATAACTCTCAGACCGGGCGTCCGATTGACGCATCGTCTGCGACGTTGAGTTCCTGTTGATGATACAGAACTTTTGGATACATCAACTTCAGACTTTGTGTCAGTTGATGTATCAGCCTCTCGGCTCGGGGAGCGGACCCTCCCGAACGAGCTTGCTGTGTACGGAACCCTAGAGCTGGCTACGACTACTTCTTCGACAGCGACGACTATGCAGATATCCTCCGTGGACTCCGACGATGACCGTGCAGAGATCCTCAGGGGACTGCAGCAACGACTGTGCAGAGATCCTCAGTGGATTGCGACGACTACTGCACTCAGTGATCCTACGTGGATCAGTGCTACAGGTCCTGTGTGGGCCCGATCCTGTGTGGGTCCGATCCAGTGTGGGTCAGCGCTCAGCGGTTCTGTGTGAGCCAGCGCCTATATGTCCTGTGTGGGCCCGATCCTGTGTGGGTCATTGCGGGGGTTAGTTACCTATTGATCCTTCATGGGTCCGACGAATTAGATGGATCAGTGATCATCTTTATCATCATCCGAAGAAGTATACCTATGTGAGCTGATTCATGTGTTACTCTTCTTTGTGGATTGTGTTGAGCTGTCATGTGTGGGTTTACTGTTTACTCTCCTTTGTGGATTGTGTTGAGCTATCCTGTGTTGATTTACTATTTACTCTTCTTTGTGGATTGTGTTGTGCTATCCTGTGTGGGTATACGTTTGCTTTCCTGTGTGGATTGGGTTGTGCTTGGGCTCGGACGTTGGTGCCGAATGGGAATTGATGACTTAGGTGTATGTATGGTCATATACGTAAGCCGTGTCGGATGTTACTTCGTGATTGTATCTTTCCTTTGTGGATTATCCTTTGTGGATTTCGGGAGACTATCGGGGGTCTCGGGGTACCTACTGAGTTGCTTATACTCACCCCTGCATGGGCTTTGCACGCACTACGTTGTGTTGGTTGCAGACGACGGACAACGCTGATCGTGGTGGAGGCGTGCGGAGCAGGACGGTACCTGGAGGTGGACCACTAGGCGGGACGTACTCGGAGCGGTCAGGTGGACCCGTGGAGCAATGGAGGCTATCTGTACCCACACTTCAGGTGGGACTTCCAGAGGACGGCTCGACGCTACGGCTTTTACTTTTTAGTTGTAGTTTTTCTTTTCAGTTGTACTTTACAGTGGGGCTTGTATTTCCTGCCCCCTTTTACTTTCAGCATAGCTTGTACAGTTTTTACTTAGTGTTTACTTTTCCGCTTGCTTACTCTGTGGTTCTTGTTTACTTTTCAAAGGCAATGCCTTCCCTTTTGTTGGGATTTACGCCTTGGTGCTAGTCGCCAGCCCCTGGCCTATGGATGGCGGGCTTGGGGTAGTCACGGCACGGTCCCCGAGGACGGGTCGTGACAATTCATGATTGAGGTTAATGTGATATAATACAATCTTCCATATTGTATCAAATGAGTTATGTTTGACTGTGGATGTGCTATTTTTATACCATTCATGGTTTGTGGTTAAAATATTGGCATTTCATTTTCTAGTTTTAATACGAATGTTTATGTTATGTTTAAACCTGTTCATATGAGGAATTAATTGGACTTAATAAGTGAAGGGTGGAGCCCGCTATAGCTCCTCGATGCATCGGTAGGTCTCATGAGACAAACTAGTGTCTTGGCAGAAGGCCTTGGAAAATCTTATTTCTAGTCCTGGCATGAGGCATTGGCTATGTGGTTATGATAGTCTAGCATTATGCATTCCATCATTTTGAAAGTGGTTATTGATATTTCATGTGATCATTCGACTAGTAGAATATCCATGTGAGTAAGTAAATGGCATTATTTTATTTTATCTTTTCCATTTTATGCTAAAGTTCAAGTTTAAAAGGATTTTGTTTTAGTTATAAATTGCCTTATGTTTTTATGATTATCTATAAAATCTTCTACTATAATGTTATCCTTACTGGGAATCTGAGCTCACCCCTTTCAATGTTTTATTTTTCCCAGGATTATGAAGAAGTAATTTCTGAATGACCTACATGGATATTATGAGGGGATATGAAGACAAGATGTTGTTGTAGTTTTTTACCTTATGATGTAATGTAAGACTTATGAATATATCTAGTGTTTCCAAGACTACTAATCTAATCGGCCTTTCGAGACTTGATCCTTTGTGATCATGCCAATGTTATGTAATAAGGCACCGACTCTGGGTATCTATGGTCGGGGCGTTACAGTTGGTATCAGAGGATGTTTAGTAAAAACCTTGGAAGCTAGATTTAGATAAACTCTGATTAGAGCACGTAGACCTAAGATGAACTTTGAGGATTTGTATAGAAGAACTGACTAGAATTTTGGTATTGTAGAGATTTTGTAAGTTTTCCGAGCAATACATCCATGTCTGGATACGAGCAGGTAGAGGCGGCTCTGGCACAGATGTACCTAGGGGTAAAACTCAAAAACATCGCTTTGAGCTAGACTCGAACAGGAACTGGTGCACGACAACGGGCCTTGCTGCACTCTTGGTTACGACACTCCCGGGGGATATGCTTAGGAAAATTTACATTTTCTTTAAAAACCGATTTAAAATATTATATATATAAGATGAGAGTAAATGACTTTGGTTAATCCTAATGTTTTTCAAGTTGATAATATGGTGACATGTCAATCTCTAATTGATTGTATGACTACTATTACTCACACAATGCTTTCTGGTATTAGTCAATGGATGGATTCCAAGGAATTCATAGTGACTTTGAGAATTTCGTACAAGGTGGGAACGGTGGTGGTAATGAGCAACAAAATGGAATGTTGATAGGCGTAAAAGATATTGTCTTTATGCCAACTCAATTTTCCAAAAATATGATCAAAAATATATATATTAACCAATTACCGGACTCAAAAAATAATAGAATGTTGATGAATGATAAGGGCTCCAGTAGTGGAGACCATGGAGAAAGAAATCCTCAATATCCATCATGCACAAAATGTGGAAGGAGACACCCAGGAAAGTGTCTCAATGGGACAAATAAATGTTTTACGTGCAAGAAGGTAGGACATAAAGTGAAGAATTGCCGAAGAAAAATGAAGAGTACTATGTAAGAAGATAAAAATGGTCCCAACAATCCATTTACAATAATTTTCTGTAAATGTAGGGGACCTTGCCATTACCAGAGTGAATGTACTATTATATAGCATATTTTCATGGTCAGAGAAGAAGCTATGTGGAAATAAATGGTTGGATAAATGTTTAAAAATTATTAGTGATCCTTGTTGAAGGGTTTACTTTCGAATAATTTTCTTTTGTATTTGTAACCCTATCATTTTCCATGTGAGAATGATATTAATGGATGAATTATCTTTTCTCTTTTGGATATAGTTATAAATAAACTTTTGGTTTTATATGATCATTGGGTTTGAGGCAATTACGAATTATTATAATTTGGGATGGAAATTCATGGTATGAGATAACATTTGTGGTTACATTATGTTATGGTTATTTTGATGAATTTATCTCATTTTGGTCATGTTATAAAATATTGTTTTTGAAAAATTACAACACGTAGACCGTGTGACAACACGTCACGTCGGACAAAGCTGTGGGAATCGAACCAAAAACCGAAGTGCGATTGGGATTTATCGCCTACCACTAGACTACGTGGAGTCCCTGGTTAGTGTTACTATTATTTTTAGGTAAATGATTTTATTGATCAATAATAATTTGATTTGGGATCTTATGTCTTATCAAATGAATACCCTTAGTATTGGAAAATGAATTGGTGATTAAGTGATAAATGTTATTTTGGAAGTTGTTTGCTTTGTTGAGAACACTATATGCCAAAGGAAAATTGAGTAGTATGGGATTTCTTTTGAGGAGTAACGGTGGATTTTTATCTATGTTTTTATTGTGTATTTATAATGATTTGGGTTATTTATGGAAGTGATTAGGTTAACTACTTTTTAAGTATGTGACTTTAAGAGTAATTAATGTCATTTGGAGATAAAATTTAACGTGGAAGACTACATTATTAATAAGTTTTGGTTTTCAATATTAGTTTTTATTATATTAAAGGATTTTAAAGACAATTGATTATTGAATGGTATTTATTTAACTTTGGGGTATTGTTGGTTTAATTTTGAAAATTAAGATTAGTGTTTATTTCACTCAAGGAATATTATTTTGGGGGATCATTAGATCTTGTTCTAACCATTTTGGTTTGCATTAATCTCTAAAGACAATGTAAATATATAGTTCATCCTGCATGGATCATGGGATTCTATAGAAGTTTATTCTAGCTCTTCCAGTGTGACCAAGTCTTCTTGAATACTAATCATTTTAAAAAAATGAGTTAGTGGTGGAAACTTATTAAAGAATGAAACTCTACATAAAATGTAAGTATATGTCTTAATATTCTTAGTAAATAACATAAATGAATTCCTCATCCTTATGTAATGTAACTTAAAACAAAATTTTTTGTCCATTTACTTTCCTACTAGGAGACTAATGGCCGTTTGTCCCGACAAATGTTTGTGGTTTTCTTATTGTTAACTTTCTCACAGTCAGGATTTCAATCCCTCTCCATCAGAACATGACACTTAGTTTATCATTCATATCCATGTTTTCCTACATGGAATCCGAGTATGGGTTATCTTGGTTGACCTTTATACCACTCTTTCTTTCTTTTAAAGTGATAGTTTTATTGACTCTTTTTCTGATGTGGGTCTTTCCATTATATTCCCAAGCAAAATTTTAAAAATTGCGAGGATGCAATTTATTGAATGAGGGGAGAATGTAACACCCCAAGATTCCACGGTATGTTTCCATTCTAATAATGCAATGCCGTGCATTGTACGCAACTTCGAGATTCTAACACACCACAACCAATCAAACTAGACATTATGAATAGTAATACCTACTTTTTGAAATTTTATAAATTCTATCTCTCAAAATGGAATTCATTTTTGGATTCAGAATATCGAATTTATCCTAGGGTAAAATTTTGGAACTTTTTAGATAACACTTATATTTTGATGAATAGTAAAAATTACTAAATTTTAATTAAAAACAACTTTTTAAATCAAAATAATTTATAGTGATAAATTATATTATTGAGTGGTTTTAAACTATAATTAGAATATATTTTTACCATTTTATCCAATGGTGTTCATTATAATTAATTTCAATTTGAAATTGGACCTAAACAATTGTCAATCATTCGGTATATATTGTTTCTTAAAAACACGCTATTTATTATGACAGTGGGAATTAATTATAAAATTAATTAATGAAAATTATATGTTTCGAATTTTGTAAAATAGACATCATTTATAAATTCAGAATATCAATTATAGCTTAGGGTGAAATTTTGGCATTGTTCTGAAAAACATCATTTTTTGATGAATAGTGAAACTACTAAGTGGTAGTTAAAAAACTGAATTTTTCATAAAACATAATTTTACCGCTTTTATTAATAGAATTTCGAAAATACGAGAGACATGGTTAATATTAAGAAGTAAAATGTGGTTCAATGAAATGAAAATAGTTTTTGATGAATATTAACTTTTTACTTTTATTTACCACGGTAAAAAGTAAATACGGTAATTAAGGGTAAAAATGATATTAATGTTAAACTAACACATGTCCTAATTCTATTGGACAAGTTTATCTCAACCAAAAAGAAACTTAGGAATAAAATATTATCATTTAGATCCACTTGGATTAGATAAGAACATTTATTATTATTTAATTCAAAGAAGAGTTAGAAGAGTTAAAATCAACGTTTATTTACTAAAACATTTTTAATATAGGGTTATACATAATATAAATTCTATTGTAAATATTAATTATAAATATAAATATATTTCCTAAATAATTTTATTTTATTTATAATTTTTAGACATTAAATAATTTGATATATTTATGACAAAATGATGATGCAGTAATTACCATAATAGTGAAAAATTATAATAATTGATATTATAAATACCCAAATAAATATAATTTAAGACTTTTAATGAGTTACACTAATTTTCTAGGATAATATGACATATTAGGATTGAATTAATTGACTTTTTTTAAAGTAATAATTCTATTATGTGTTTCACAAAAATCAACTATTGAATAGTGTCAAAATTGACATAAAAGAGTCTTTAAAAAAATATTATATTATTAATTGATATTAAATTCCTAAAAATCTAAGGTTCGGACAAGAGACTTATATCATGATAGTTATATCATGAATGGACCACTTGGGGTCGCTTGGATGTATATAGTATGTTTATTAACTATATAATATAAAAAATACAAAGTGACATGGTAAAAGTCAAACTAATTAACTATTAGTTAAAACTAAAAGATAAGGTTACTATAGTGACCCAAACCGGTATAAATTATATTGGTTGATTGTTTTTAGACCTATCCCCACATTAACCTTTTAATAATAAACTTTTGAGCCATTAGAAACCGAATATTAATTTATTATTAATTAATATTTCTAGCTTTTCCAAAGGTGCCCCTCACCCCTCTTATAAAAGGTCACTCCCCCTTCTCATTACTTCCCACATTCAAAGCCTTTTGGTTCAACCAAAATCTTTCCAAATACTCTCTCAACTTCCCTCACTACAACCTAGAGGCCATAGTTTGATCAGAAAGACAACCTAAGGAGCCCTTTTGATCAAATCAAAAGGAAGAACCCGAAGAAGATGTAATGTTTTCACCACCCTTTTTCAAATTCATTTCCTCTTCCACTTCTTCTTTCATTGTTGTTACCATTCTAAAATAGTAAATCCAGTATATTATATATACTGTGATGTTATTATAAATATGGTACAACCATATTCAGTGTTATATCCACCCTTTGAATAACATGTCACCATACGTGTGTACGTACGGCTTACCGTCTCCACGACATGGTGTAATAGTTATTCAATAAATTATTATTTGGATGCGTATAATAATGATGTGTAACTCATGTAAATATTAAATATAACATGATAATTATTATGTATATATGATATACTATCCAATTATATATTATCTTAATATCAAGATAATGATATTATCGCTCGTGCGTACGTACGGACTACCGTCTCCAAGAACGCGATGAGATTCATTCTCCATCATATACATTCAAGTATAATTATCATTTGATGATTTAAAATCAATGATTAAGAACTTTATATCATTCTGGATATGAATAAGATACAACCTATCCATTAAAAACATGGCTTACGTAACAAAACATATAAAAGAAAATGAGTAAGTTAACACCCGAAACGACAATAATTCTAAGATATTATTAACAAAGCAATGTTAAAATATCATATATGATATCATATTAATGTATATGATTCATGAATAATTTAATAACAATTATTTCAACATTATATAGGATGTTAACCTACCCCCAACCAAGGAAAAGTACAGGGTAAGGGGTTTCTTATCTCACTTTTAAATCCGTGAGAATTCCTTTATTCACCACTTATTTATTGCATGTGGTGTGTATATTGCCAATGATTGTATTAATTGTGTAATATAATTTAATTTATGGTTATTTACATCATCATGGTATGATATTTCATTCATGGGTGTATGTTTCGTAAGTTACCTAATCGATAAGGGAATTTGAAATTTCAATTTCCACTCATTTGGATTTACACATATTTCATTGATTATATTACTCCATGATTACGCGTGGAATCACTATTCATTTGATTATGTCATAATTTCCACTCCCCCTTTTTGTTGATATACTTTTGATACACATAATAACTCCATTGATAATTTCTCAAGTTATCAATATGAATTTGATAAGAGTAATTTTAACACATTCTCTATTAGTTGAGTTAAACATCCAATTCAGTGGTGTTGTTTTTACAAGATTATGTGTTAATATCCTATGATTGTTTTACACTGAATATCCAATCATATTTAGTGTATTTATATTTTTCAGACATAACTATGTCATTGATTTATCCTTAACATAAGGATACGGCCTTTCTGAGAGATTTCAACTCAATTTAAATTCCATTGAGATTTCTTTGTTGTTATTCATCAAATCACTTTTATGTGGTGTATATGATGTACTTTGACATAGTATATCACGAATCCCTTTATTCTCATGATACTACAAATTTTTGATTACATCAATTATTTGTATTCGAGTGTCTCTATTTTGGTTAGAATCTCTAACTAAAATACTTTTCTAAATGTTTTAAAGACTTATTCATCTAAATCTTTCTCATTAATGTCCATGTTTTAAAAATGGTTTTAAGGATTTATTTATATGGACATTAATGTTCTTAAATTAAAAATCCTTTTAAAAGTTTCAAAGTGGTATAGGACACTTTGATCCAAAAATCTATTTTTAAATGGCTTCTTGACAAACTGTGTGACTTTTAAATGATTTCAAGAAAAAGGGGGATATTTCTCTCAAATAGTTTTGATGATTATTTTCATTTATGTCAACATCCTTCAGTATTCATGATTGAGGTTAATGTGATACAATAAAATCTTCCATATTGTATCGAATGAGTTATGTTTGACTGTGGATGTGCTATTTTTATACCATTCTTGGTTTGTGGTTAAAATATTGACATTTTGTTTGCTAGTTTTAATACGTATATTTATGTTATGTTTAAACTTGTTCATATGAGGAACGCATTGGACATAATAAGTGACGGGTGGAGCCCGCTATAGCTCCTCGATGCATCGGTAGGTCTCATGAGACAAACTAGTGTCTTGGCAAAAGTCCTTGGTAAAATATTATTTGTAGTCTTGGCCCGAGGCCTTGGCTATGTGGTTATGATAGTCTGGAATTATGCATTCCATCATTATGAAAGTGGTTATTGATATTGCATATGATCATTCGACTAGTAGAATATCCATGTGAGTAAGTAAATGGCATTATTTTATTTTATCTTTCCATTTTATGCTGAAGTTCAAATTTACAAGGCATTTGTTTTAGTTATAAACTGCCTTAAGTGTTTATGCTTATCTATGAAATCTTCTGCTATAATGTTATCCTTACTGGGCATCAGAGCTCACCCCTTTCAATGTTTTATTTTTCCCAGGATTATGAAGAAGTAATTTATGAATGACCTGTAGGGATAGTATGAGGGGATATGAATACAAGATTTTTTTGTAGTTTTTTTACCTTATGATGTAATGTAAGACTTATGAATATATCTAGTGTTTCCATTACTACTAAACTAATCGGTCTTTGGAGACTTGATCCTTTGTGATCATGCCAATGTTATGTAATAATGCACCAACTCTGGGTATCTAGGGTCATGGCGTTACATGAGAGATATAGGTCGGGATCACCTATGATGGAATAGGGTGAAGAAATTCACTAATATTGTAAAATATAGTATTTATCTTGAAATTAGTTAATCTGTTTTAGAGGCCATTGTACTTTATAAAACCATCTAGATCCACACGATCCCACCCAAAGAAGAATATTTATGGTGGCAGTATTTCATTATTAGCCTCTCCCTTATATAGATATCCTATCATTTAACCATGTAAGGGAGAACCCAATATGTTATATATGGATGCCCATGGATTAATCCTACATTCCTGATATCTTTCACAGTCCACGAACTAGGGGCATATGGAACACCAAAAATCCTAATATTGATCTCCTCCAAGAAATACTCTAGATTCACCTCTCTTCTCACAAAATGGTCATAAATTCTCCCCATTAATGAACAAATATCTACATGGACAATGGAATGGATTATTTGGGTTATAAGGAATGATGTGATCATTAACTATGTTTTCAGACCATGAACCTCTTAGATCGATCATGATACCCACTGGTATTCCATGTGGATCCACATCAATCATATGCATGATGACTATATGGTCATTCTTAATCAGTGTTCCATGAACCCAACCATAATATAAATCCTAGAAATTAATGTTAACACATCACACATAGAAGAACGATTCACCATTTTTTATATAGTTTTCATTGAATCTTCCATAATGAGAACTTCTTCAATCCAACAGTTTCCATCGTGTACATCTCATCAACATTGATGGAAGAAAAATAAATCATAATTGGTATAGAATTATCTATTAATTTTTTGTAGTTTTTTATTAAAATTGAATCAGACAAAGCCATAATTATTATTTCTATATCATCATCGGAGGATGGACCCCAGCTGTTTGGTCTGTTAGTCTTGAAGATCCTTTCCCTTTAGTGTTTCTTCTCTTATTGCTTCATCTTTTTTTACTAAAAGGTAAGGTAAAAGAGAGGCTCATTATTTGGATAATGTGTTTCTTATAGAGGAGCCTCATGTATGGTGGGATTTTTTTGCCTAGTTGGATGGAATATCATGGGTTACATGGACTAAGTTCTCTTAACATATGATTACTCTTTTCTCCTAAAAAATAATGTTTATGGTGGCAATTGCCAAAATATGAAATCTTGAATTATCCCAAAAATATAATAATAATAAAAAAATAAAATTGGAATGAAAATATCATTAATAAGAAGAAAGAAATACTAATACCATACATGATATCATTTTCATTTATAATTTATATTAAAATTGATATCATGTATGTGATATTTACAATTAATTAAAAAAATTAAATCCAATATACAAAACACTTATAACATGCTTTTACAAAAATCAAGCAACACTAAAATTATAGTCCCTATTAAAAGAAAATTGTTTTTAGTAAGATTACTTTGAAAATAATATTTTCAATTAAAAAATATTTTAATGAATCCCCATATTTACCAGGGGTGGTATGGTTTGGGGGAGGCAGGGCAGGTCATGGGGAGAAGTCCTCAAGACATTCTATTTACAACGATTTTCTTTCTTATTTTGTGTTCTTTAGTTGTTAATGTAACAATATTATTACTTAATATATTAATGATATTATAAGTTATTATATTTATAATATTTTTATTTATTTTATTGTAAATTTTATATTAATTATTAATTAATTAATAAAATATTAAATATATTAAGAATTAATAAATACATTTTTAGTCAATGTTCTATATAACTTATACAATTTATAAATGATTATTTTATTGGTATTATTAGTTATTAATTGTATTATGCACTTAAATAGTTGTTAATAATTATATCTTTGAACAATAATGAAATTATTATATTGAGAACACACATTTTGAGATATACTGTAAACATTGCTAGTCAAATTGATGTGTGGTAGAGTCGGACCAATCACAAATGAATTATGGATCGTTAACCTAATGATTATAAACAATATGAGAAAATTTACTTGGTTTTGATAATTTGAAATAAATTTTAATCTAAAATGAAATTATAATATTGAAAACACACACTTGTAGTTATACCAGACACACCATTTATCAGATTTATGTTTGGAAGATTCATACAAATCATGAATGAATTATGGAGTGTCGTGATTTTTTTAAAAAAAACAGATCTTTTTTTTATAATTTAACAATGTGATGCTAATTTATAAATAAATCGGAACTTTTATATTGATAATATATGCTTTGGGTACTAGAAAAGACATTAGGTGTCAGATTGGATTGTTGTTGATTTTTATATATAAAAAATAAATTTTGGATCATTTTCCAACTATTTAAAAAAATTGGATATTTTTTTTAGATATTGACCATGTGATGCAAATTTTTTAAAAAATTAATCATTTCTATTGAAAGAAAACTCTTTATGAAAAAATGAAAACATCATGTGTTAATATTTTTTAATTTGATTCCATCCCATTATAAATGAATAATGGATCATTTTCATACTGTTTAAAAATATCCTGAGCTAATTCTCTAACTTTTGTATACCTGATGCATGTTGTAAATCAAATTGACACTTTCAAATTGAAAACACACACAAAGAGACATAACGATCACTTTTTGTTGCAGAATGAAATTTAATGATTCTTATATAACAGAAATAAATTAGGGATCATTATCTTAAATATTGAAAAAGGTTGTCTACGTTGTTCGGTTTTGAAAATGTGGCAAATATTTTAATCAAAAATGACAAATTTATATTGAAAACACACACATTGAGTCATATTGATAACATAATGAATCATATTGTCATGTCGTATATTCCAATACATTAAAATAAATTATGGATTATTATCCTAATTTTTTCAAACAAATAATGTTTTTCATTTATTTTGTCTATGTGATCCATGTTTTAAACTAAAATTACACTTTTTCTTTGAAAAAAAACATTAAGGCACACCAATCATATCATGTTTCGGATTGAATTGCTGTCAATTCCTATAAATTAGAAAATAAATTAGGATCATTTTTTAATGGTAAATATTAATTTTTTCTTGATATATTTTTTTGTCTATGTGATGTGTGTTTTAAAACAAAATGACACATTTAAATTTAATTCAAACACTAGGGGTCTTACCGACCACATCGTGTGTCAGATTAACTTGTGATCAATTCATTGATATTAGAAATAAAATATGGAATGTTTTCATAATATTTAAAAACAATCCTACTTCATTTTCTATGTTTTGGAAATGTTAGACACATTTATAAAATAATATGGAACTTTTATATTGAAAAAAACACATCAAGTCACAAAGGACACAAACCTGTACCAGATTGATGTGTGTTCAATTCCTCTACAAAAAAATAAATAATGGATTATTTTAATTATTTTTTTAAAGAATATGATATTGTTTTATAGAATTTTCATACGTAGATTTTTTCAACTAAAATGTCACCTGTATTTTGTAAACATGCGCCTTGAGTCATATTGACCACATTATGGGTTTTACTTTCATGAATTTAATTTTTTTAAACAAAAATGAATTATGGTTCCCAATCCTGAATTTCAAAACATATGATTTTTTTATTGTTTTTTTTCATGTGACACCTGTAACAAACTAAAATTAAATATTTATATTGAAGTCACACACCTTCATTCATATTGGACACATCATGTGTTTTATTAATGTTTGTTTGATTAGAAAAAAATACATAAATTGTGGATCAATTTACTATTTTTTTAAAAATAATTAATTTTTATTATTTGGGAATATGTGACATATGTTTTTAACTAAAATGGAACATTATGTTGAAAACAAACACTTTGAGTCTTACTAGAAACAACATGTTTAAGATTGTTCCATTGTGTATTCCTACTACTAGAAAATAATATTTGGATCATTTATCTAATTTTTTGAGGAAAATATGATCTAGTTTTGTAGATTTTGGTTGTGTGGTGTGTTCTTTAGACTAATACAATCGATTTACTTTGAAAACACACACATTGATTCATACTGACCACATTTTGTGTCAGATTGACATGGAGTCTATAATTATATATCTCTAATTATATAGAATTATTTTATCAATGTTTAAAGACAATATATGATTATTTATATATTTTCTTTTTGTGACATGTATTTTAAACCAAAATGGCACTTTCATAAAAAATGTGTAGTTTGAGTCATTTTGATAACTACATGTGTTTGATTAATATGAATTCAATTACAACACATAAAAATGAATTAACATTAATTTTCCAAACTTTTTAATGAAAGATCATATTTTTTCCAACATTTGGTTGTGTGCACAGGTTGTGAACAAAAATGATACTTTTATATTGAAAACTGACACTTAGAGACATATCGGCCACTTCATGTGTTTGATTGATGTGCAATTGATTATTTTATTCCAAAAATGAATTATGGATAATCTTCCTATTCATTCAAGACAAATGAGATCATTTACATAGTTTTGTCCTTGTGACAATTTTTTACACTAATTTGGCAATTCAAAATACAAACGTTTAGTCATAAAAACCACTTCATATATCATATTAACATGAATTCAGTTCCTAAATCTCAAAAATTATTTTTGGATAATTTTCATGAAGATTAGAAACAAAAAAATATGTTTTTATTAGTTTCTTCAATGTGATTTATCTTTTAACAATAATGAAACAATTTTATTTAAGAATTTAACTTTTATTAATATAAGCCATATCATGGGTATGAATGGCTTGATGTTGATTCCTACATGTTACAAAAGAAATATGCATCATTTTCCTATGTATTGAAAATAATACATGTATTTTCTTGGTTTTGGCTATTTGATGTGAGTTTTAAACTAAAATGACCATTTTATATTTAAAACATTCACTTTGTGAATTACTCACAATATCATTTGTGAAATTGACAAGTGGTCTATTTTATCATGTCAAAAATGAAATTTTTATAATTTTCATAGAATTTGAGAACATTATGATATTTTATTATTGGTTTTGGATATGATATGTTTTCTTTACACTAATATGACACTTTCATATTGAAAACCTACACATTGAGTCATACAGAGCATATTGGGTTTCAAATTAACATTACATTAATTACTGTATGTCTCAAATGAATTTTGAATCCATTTTGAACTGTTTGAAAAAATCTGATATCCCCCCTTTTGTCTATGTGACAGAAATTTTATATGAAAATGAATCTTTTTTAAATAAAAATGCACTATATGAGTTATACTGATCACGTCGTATGGTAGATTGATTTGTGTTAAATTCATATACATCAAAAATGAAATATGGATTATTTTACTTATTTTTTCAAAAACTATACGCTCATATTTTCTATTTTTTATTGTGGAAAATGTCTTAATATAAAATCAAACATTTATAATAAAATAGAAACTTTTATTCATAACATTCAGATCATGAGTTGGATTTCAATGAGGTTAATTATTACATTCCAAAAATTAATAAATGATTAGTTTAATAAATATTCAAGAAAATATTAGCTCGTTTTCTTAGTATTGGTTGTGCGACATGTGTCATACAATAATGTGACACCTCAAAACAACAACTTTGAGTAATATCAAACACATCTTGTGTCAAATTTACAAGAATTCAATTCATACACACAAAAATACTCTTTTTGGATAATTTAACTAATGATTGAATCAGTTTTGGGTTTTTGTTTATGTGATGAGTGTTTTAAACTTAAACAAAACTTTTATTTTGAAAACAAGAACTTTAAATAATATTTTAAAAATACTGTTTCAGGTTGATGTGTGGTTTATTCTTATAAGTACCATATTAATTATGTTTCACTTTTATTATTTGAAAATATTTGGAGTTAATTTCCTCAGTTTTGGCTATGAGACGCCTGTTCTATATTAAATTGATAATTTTTTATTTAAAACACACGCATTAAGTCTTATCTACTATATTATGTGTTCTATTGATGCGTGTTTAATTAAAACAAATCAATATTGAATTTTACATCATCTTAATTGATTAGGAATAAAATCTGATCATGTTTTCTTAGTTTTAGATATGTGAGGATTTCTTTTAAACTAAAGTGAAACTTTTACTATAAGAAACCCATAAATTATTTCATAAAAATTATTCCATGCGTCAGATTTATGAATGACCAAATACTATATGTCAAAAATGAAATATGTATCATTATGATAATGTTTGAAAAGAATCTAAGGGTTTTAAATAGTTTAAATATTATAACATGTGTTTTAAACTTAAATTACATGTTTATATTAAAATCATGAACATGGAGTCATTCTGGTCAAATTCATATTGACAGGTGGTTGATTCCTCCACGTAGAAAATGCATTATGGATTATTTTATAAAATTGATAGGATTATCCATGCTTGTTTTCTCAGTTATGGATATGTGATGTTTGTTTTTGAGTAAAGTGATTATTTTAATGTGAATATGTGAAATTTGAGTTATACTAACCAAATCATGTGAATGATTGATGTAAAATAAATTCCAATACATGAAAAATAATTAAGGATCATTTTATTATTGTTTAAAGTTAATATGTTCTCATTTTCTTACTATTGATATTTTGATGCACATATTTAACTAAAATGTCAGATTTATGTTGAAGACATGAACATTGAGTCATAACGACCACATCATGATCCATATTGATATAAAGACATTTCTTACACATACAAAATGAGTTAAGATCTTTTTTGTGAATTTTTGAAACAAACTGAACTCATTTTTTCATATTTTGAAATGTGAAGTCCATTTCTAACTTAAATTGTTGTTTATATTAAAAAAATAAACTTTGATTCAAACTGGACACATAATATGTTGTATTCATGTATGGAGGATTGGTACATGTCAAAAATTAATTAAGGATTATTTCCTTATATTTTAAAAACAATATGAGCTCATTTGATCGATTTTGAAAATGTGATTTATTTTTAAACAAAAAATACATATAAAGATCAATCGAAATCTCTGTATTTTCAAAAACCACCAATGGTAAAACATTATTCACAAATAATTCCTCACTTATTATATTTTCATTAAAATTTTATATATTTAATGAATCATTGTTAGTATTTATATTATCAATATTTGCATGACTTTTGTTGAATCAAACAAGAATGTAATGAAATCAAACATGCTTCTTCACTGTGGGGTCAGTATTACTTTTAAAAGGACCTAGACCATTTATAAGAATTCATTAAAAGATAGAATGAAACAAAATGAATAATATGAGGCTCTGTTTATGAAATTAAATTCCCCAATTTTTTTTAATATGTCATCATATTTTTGCGTAGAAGAATCCTTGATCAATTTACTTCTTTGAATTATCTCAATTTTAGCCTCAAAGTCATATATCTCATCAGCTCGAGTAGATTCAAACATGTTACAAGAAATAACAGAATAAATAATGAATAACCCTCTATGATACTTATTCTTGGTAAATTGATCAATTTTTTTATTTACATTCCATCACCAATAACTTTCCTAGTTTCTACCAACTCATTTGAACCCCTAATGGAAAGAAATTTGTGAAAAGTTGAAATGAAATGCATGGGTAATTGGGGAATTAGACTATATGATTGAAAATAAATTAAATATTATAGTAAAAATACTAAAATTATTTTCATCTCATAGGATAGAGATTTTGTAAATGTATTTGATATATTTAATTAATCATGGACTACATCCATACGTGTAGGTGGATTGGAATGTATTTGAAGTAATTTACCATTATGATGTGCCCTGTTATTGAAATTATTATTTTTGTTTCTCCAAGATACAACAACCTCAATCATACCATTTTTAGGAACATGTATCTTTTTTATCAGGTATTCCATTCTTTTCTCATTTTTTTGAGAAAAAGGTGAGTTTTTTGAAATTTCACGAGTACATGTCATGCACTTAAAGTACACTTCGTGTACTCAGTTTCCATGGGTGACCAAGTACTGGTCGGATTGGGGCTAAGTAAATGTCCATGTGTGGTGACCTAGAGACCACCTAAAGTAGAGTCCGAAAAAGGAATGTACACATCATTTACATTTAATGAACACTCTGTGTACATTATTTTTTCCATTAAATGGACTGGGGTCAGGTCTGACGGATAGAACAAACTTCTTCTCAACCTATCTCATCCAGGATTGTCTGTATGGTTGCGGATCATCTCCGAGTCCCTGAATCATTGTCCATAATCTTAATTTACCATAGTACTTTCTGTGGGAATCACATCAGTGAGTTCTCTTTTCATCTTGAACTTTATCTCCAGATTTGGCCTCTTCTACACGATATCCTCGTTTTAACATCTTAAGAATTTTTGTAAATCTGCAGCATTCTATTGAGATTCAAGGCCTGAGTGTTAGGTATAACTGTTTCACAACAATGAGGTTGGTGGTTTTTTCCTTTTTGTAGTTTTTCATTGAGTTATATGTGCTAAAGTGCCCAATACCCTCATTCGAGGTATTGAGTTTTTATGATTTTATCCCTCTTATTTTCCTTCTATTCCTTTTTGATTCAATATAGGTTAATTTTTTGATAATATCTTATTCTTTCCCAGTATATGGATGTTTTTCCAACATCTTCTTGTTTTGACCATTTGGTCTAGCATTTCCAGTTAGGCTGCTGCTTGTTTTCCATGCCTAGATTGTGGGGTGGAGTGATTATTATTTCTCATGCTATGATATGATATAGTTGTATATATAATTTGATCATGAGGTTTACATTGTACGATAATTATCATTTGTGCACGATTTCTTTAAACAGGGCATAGGGAACCTAGTGTAGTGAGACTATAAGAAAAATTGACGATGAGGGATTTCCAATAATGTATGTTTTAATTATCACGATGCGAGACCATATGGGGGTTGTCTTTATGTTCTATGTCAGAGTGTATATAGTTATGTTTTGAGGCCACAAGTCGAATTGACGTTGAGTGATTCATCATGGTTCCTGTAGTTTACAATTAAAAGTCTATAGGAGGGAATTGGCGGTGAGTGCTTCCTCAGAGTGTCTTCGATCACACAACATTACATGGGGAATTGGCTGTGAGTGCTTCCTCATATATTCACTGATATATCATAGCATGTATTTTAAACCCAATGGTTTTGGCTTCGAAAACTACATATAGGGTTACTTTTAATTTATTTGGGTTGATTAAATACATAAAAGCAAATGTTTGTAAATGAAACGACATGACTATTTTCTTTTGGGTAATTATGTGTTCACTACTCCTTTTCTATTATTGCATTCCCTATATATTTACTGAAATTTAGGCACAAATCAATGGGTGGTTGCCTACTGTGATTAGACTCATGCCCTGTTTGGGTCATTATTTTAGCCTCAAAGAAATTACAATGATGCATGTATAGATAATGTAAAGTGCCCTTATACATCAGGTACTAGATTATTGTGGAGTTGAAAGCATATGACCATGCTGAGGTTTTCGATTCTATGAATCTATTTAATTCCTTTTCTTTTCTACATTTTATTAGTATTGTATTCCATTAATTTTATTTGTTTGGATTTTTTCCGAGAAATATGTATCATGCATCATTTATATATATGTGCTCAAGTTTATTACTACCAGTCTTTGGCTATTTATTTGTGTATGGTATTATTACTACTTCCACTATTTTTTTCTGTTTTACATCTGCTGTGTTACTCTTCCAATGTGGGAATAGTTTCCCCACTATCACACCAAAGGCCCTCCCTACTAGATGGTAGCCTTTGGTATTTGGGTAAATTCTCTTGAGGGCATTTGACCAACAATATACGGGGCACCTCAGGGTTACACTCGGAACTGGGACATTTCAAAGAGGTATCCGTGGAATTATTTTCTTGTTTACCTATTGTTTGCTGCATATATCTAGTGTTATGAACGAATAAGAACCTGGTAATAAGATTTACCCGGGAGTAGCTAACTCGTGTACAGGGAAAAATCCAATATCACTCTTCATTGAGATTTTTCTCTTTTTATAATTTTTACATTTGATGGAATCTGACCATTGGGTTATTCATATGTTTTGAGCTATTATTGTTGATATTATTGAGCATCAATTTCTACTCCAACCAGATGAGATGATTTTATTTCATATCTTGCATTATATAGTACTTTCTTGAGATCACATGTCATGAATTCATTCCATGTCATTTAGGGGGATTTAGAAATTTCATGTTGTTGTGATAGAAGTTGTGTTCGATATTCATGATGTTTTGATATATTCCTTGATAATAATACCTGCTATTTTATAGGGTATTGAATTGTGTAAATCTCTAGTTTTAATGAACTCCAGACAAATGTTCTTGAGGTGTTATGGGCCCTCATGAATCAGAATTTAGATGATCATTACCTTTTTTTCTTGTTTATAACTTTTATAAGAGTCCAAGATTTGATTCATGGGGAGTATGGGCCCTGAAGAATCATAATTTGGCACCTTAATGTTTGTTTCAGTGTTTTTCTAGGTTCCGGGGTAGTTTATTGAGGCTTACTATCTGGAAGAACACAAAATATAGGGTGTGTAACCATAAATACATGCCTTGTGTCCATCTATTCGGGAAGGACCATTTTTTCTTAAGTACATGCCTTTACTTTATGTACAAGCCATTTAGTCTTTGACTGTGACACTAGATGTGTGGGGATAGAGATTGGGTTGGGAAATCATTAGTGAGACACTCCGTGTACCAGATGTACATGCCATGTTGTGTTGAACATGTGTCTACCCATGTGACTAACCACACGAATAGATAAAACATAGGTTATTCACATTGTTCTATGCTTGAATATGCAGTTTAGTGTAACCCTTGTATCCTACTATGTAACAAATAACATGGGGTGGTGGAAATCCTTCTTTGACACATCGTTTTGGGAATAAACATGTCGTGTAGTGTCAGCCATGTGTCAACTTGTTTGACTAACAACATAGGAAGTTGAAACCTAAGTTGTACAGGCTATGTCCATCTATAAAACCCAGTATATAATTGATCTATTTAACATGCCATGTGATTAACAACACGGGTCGATGAAGTTCATCTAGTACACACCATGTCTAGCACAAAATTATCGTGTAGTCTTTTTCTAGGGGAACCGTGTGGCTTATCCATGTAAGGGAACTCATGCAGGGGAAGAGAATTCAAGTACATGCCGTGTTTTAGGAAAACACCACATTTGTATTGGGTTTTACATAACCTTGGTTGAAAAATGTACATGCCCATGTGATGACTTACGAGAACATGCCATGTAGGAATTATACACATTGTGCATCCATGTTTTGAAAAACATGAAGGCTTTCTATATCTTGTTTCCTTATTACACTTATGTGTTTAAATCATTGAAGATATTGATCTAAGGTGTGCACTTGAATTTGAAGTGTCAATCCACCGAGATGTCCTCTGGATGTTTTCCAGTTACATGGCCATGATCAAACATCACACATGGCTGATCAGGGACAACCTACATTTCCTCCTGTAGTTCAAGACTTGGAACCGACCATCATTTCAGACACTGGTGCTAACAAACAGTTCTGAGAGTAATTTTTGAGGTTTATGCAGACCATCCAGGGAGTACCGCATCTTGCCCAACTTATGGAAGAGTTGATGCATGTCTTCTAGCCGTAGCATCCTCCCACCTTCTCAGGGTATGGAGGACCCCAGGCTACAGAATCATGGTTAGAATCCATGCTTTCAATCTTGAATCATCTGACGATTCCTCTAATGTGGAGGGTGAATGTCCCTACATATATGCTTTAGAATTCCACCGAGATATGGTGGGATGTGATCTCAAAGGTATGGCGCAACAGGTTATGGCGTGGGACGAGTTTCCATGTACCTTCTACGACTACTTATACCCAGAAACAATGAGGTCCAATTGAGCCCGAGAGTTCATGAGTTTAGATTAGGGTACTCTTCCAGTCATAAAGTATTCTTCTCACTTCGTAGTGCTACATCACATTACAACCTTTCTAGGGGGATATGAGTTATTATTTGCATGTATGTTTGAGTATGGTCTTATGCAGGATATTCATGACAAGGTTAACATATTCAGGTTGACTTTTATATCTTCAATATTCAACCATGTGATGATCATGGATTGCATCCTAAGGATTATGGTGTTGTGGGCATGGCGGCTTAACATCCAGAGTTCGCACATTTCTAGTTGATAGTAGGAAGCGCAGTAGAAAGTCTATATGTAGAGATCAGAGTAGGTGAGATGCACCTTTAGGTAGGTAGGCGGTATGCTACTAGTGTGTAACATTCGGGCATACCTGGCCACATTTCTTGGGAGACCCACTGGAGTATCAATCATGCGGAAAATAGGTCATCTTTAGTTCTACTGTAAGATCTTCTCACCAGCAATTGGTGACAAGAGAACTTCAATGACTCTGCCTTCAGGTGAAACACCACCATTATCTCATCAATCAGGGAACTGGAGTTCTTATAGCCGTTCAAGCCGAGGTGGAGGTTTGGACGTGGTAACCAATCACTAGGCTTTAAGTGACAATTGGGTGGATCAGCTCTAGTTGGTCAGGTAGGGTTGTAGGGCCGCAGTTCTAGATAGACTTTTCTAGTGGAGTGGACCTAGAGAGAAAAGGATCCCAGACCCTCTATAGTTTGAGATACGATCCTAGTTGCCTTAGTTTTAGCTTCTTCTCTCTTTGATAGATGGGATTCCCATAGTTTCATTATTTTTGTTGTTGTGGAGAGACTTGGGCTCTGTATCTTTTCTTTGGCTGATGTCTTGATGTTAGACACTCTATTTGGGAAAAGAACGGAATGTGTACGTCAATGCAAGAAGTTACCTCTTGAGGTTGGTGGGTTTCATTTCTTTTGGGACCTCTATGTCCTAGAGATGATAGACTATGATTTTATTCTTGGAATGTACTAGTTAGTTCCCTTCCAATAAGTTGTCTATTTCTATCATGGTATGGTTATTTTCACATCACCAGAGGGATATTTTTTTCATCATAAGGAAGAATGGGATGTCCAGGAAAGCAGATAAGGACATGAGAATCATGGTTTGGTAGGAGTTATTTCCTAGATTTCACATCTATATCTAGAAGACTATGAGACTTGATAGATGGAATTTTCTCTAGTGGTGGATTGTTTCAGGGATGTCTTTCCAGAATAATTTTCAGGTTTGCCTCCTGAGTGAGAGGTGGAATTTTTTATTGATCTTATGTCAGGAGTAGAAACATTGTCCATTCTCCCTTATCTGATGGCTACAACAGAGTTGTAGGATCTCAACAAGCTATTGGATGAGTTGCGGGTAAAGGGTTTCAACTAACTCAGCACTTATCCTTAGGGTTCTTCTGTCATGTTTCCAAAGAAGGCGGATGGTACCTTCAGTCATTGTGTGGATTATCAGAAGTTGAACCAGTTAACAGTCAAGGAATGATATCCCTTTCCAAGGATTTATGATCACTTTGATCGTACTCAAGGATCCTTGGTGTTCTTAATGATTGACTAGATTTCCGGTTACAATCAGATGGACATTAAACCATTAGATGATCCTCACACAGCCTATTGGAGAAGGTATGGTCAATACATGTTTGTGGTTATGTAGTTTGGTCTCACAAATGTGCCTATAGTTTTCATGGAACTAATGAACCGAGTGTTCAAATCGTACATGGATTATTTCATGGTATTTTTCATGGACCACATCTTAGTGTACTCTCACACTCGACATGACCATTCTGCACAACTTGAGATCATTTTGAGTACACTGAGAGAGCACCTGTTAGATTCTATGATCTCAAAATTAAACTTTTGGATGGACCATATTCACATCTTGGTTAATGTTATCTCATAGAAAGGAGTATCAATAGACCCAAAGAAGGTGAGAGCAGTATTTTTCTGGGAGCATCCAAATAATGGCTTTGAGGTATAATGTTTTCTAGGGTGACTGGTTACTACATGCATTTTATATAGAACTTTTCACACTATGTAGTTCCACTAACGGGCTTGACTAAGAATGGTGTAAAGTACATGTGGTCAGATTACTTTGTGTCATCCATTCTTGAGCTGAAAGGGATGATGACAAAAACACCTATACTACTATTTCCAGAGTCAGTCAAGAGATATAGTGTATACTCTGATGCATCAGGTATCAGGAAAGGATAAGTTCTTTTTCATGTAGATAGAGTCATTGAGTACGGGTCTCGGTAGTTGAGGAAACATGAGAGGAACTACCCGACACACGATCTCGATCTGGATGGAGTTGTTCATTCATTATATTGTTGGATACATTATATTCTGGGAGAGAATTTTTTAGTTTTCACCGACCACAAGAGTCTTAAGTATATCTTCAATAAGCACAATCTGAATTTGGGAAAGTGAAGGTTGGTTGAGTACCTTCAGTCCTTTGACATTGATCTTGCCTACATGCTTGGGAATGAAAATGTTGTGGCTGATGCATTGAGTAGTAGGACACAGATACAGGTAGTACAGTAGGCCAGTAGTGTGCAGAAGCTTGTGTATTTTTTCTCGGAGATGCATTTGGAGGTCCATGACATACATGGGAAGATGTTTCTTTTTTATGTGGTTGTTACCTCTACTCTAATTGACAGGGTCCAAACAAGGAAGATATCAGATTATGAATGCCTAGTCTTATGAGAGTCTGTTTCAGGAGATGAACCTATTCCTAGATGGATAGTAGGCGAGGATGAGATCTGGAATTTTCATGGGTGCATATGGGTGTCATTAGACATATGCACAAGCTGATGGATGACTTTCATTCCCCAGTTTGGGTAGTTCATCCCAGTGTCACCATGATGTATCGTGATATACATCATTAATATTGGTGGTCAGGTATGATGGAATATTTTTCATGTTTTTTCATGAGGTGTTCCATGTGTCAGTAGTTTAAGGCTGAGCATCAGCGACCACAAGGGCTTTTACAACAGTTATTGATTCCCGAGTGGAAGTGGAATGCTGTCACTGTGGATTTCGTGACAGGATTTATGAGTCTGACTTGAGGGAAAGATGCAGTGTTAGTTGTCATATATAGACTAAAAAAGTTTTCCCACTTATTTCCGATGAAGGGTACATTTGATAGAATTAAATGGGGTCTATATACCCAGAGGAGGGGGGGGGGGTGAATATGGGTGTGGATATTGTGTTCTAAATTATTTCTTCCCCACTAGATCATGACATCATTATTACAAGGGTCACTTTGTATGCACCTGTGTGTTTATTATCATCATGTATTTTTTTATTTATATGATGATGATGCTTTGAATGCAATGCAGGGAAGCAGGCAGGCTAACATATATATTTTTACATGGTTCACCTTCACACTTGCTATGTCCAAGGAGCATACACCGGCGATGTGCCGATGTACCAAATCCAATAAATCTCAATGCCAATAATGTTGGGGATAGATCAATTCTATGCCCAGGCTCACTACCTTTACAATGTTTAGGTTCATCTAACATCTTTCACAATGGTCACTTCTTGTTCCTCTCTCTCCGACTCACTGCCGGTTGAAAGGATAACCTCTTTCCTCTTCCTCTACTCACTGCACATGGATGGGATCGAATCACAGTTTATAGACCTGTAGGTCTCATCATTTTCATGAATACATACCTCATAAACTATTGATAGATAATATATTTATGTCAAAATTTCATCCACTGATGAATCCCCTTTTCCCCAGAACACTAGTAAATTCATGTGGAAATACATTCGAAAAGCACCCTACTGCATGATGCTCCCAATTTCGCGAAGCTCAGACAAGCTTTCACGATGCTTCTGACTCTTTGTGATGCTCACAATTTCATAGATCTCAGGCCATCATGGAGCCCAAGACATCACAGATTGACTTCCTTCATGAAGCACACTGAGCCAATACAGAGCACCCAACTTTTGTGGAGCTAAATTACCCATCGCGAAGCTCTTGACTTTTGCGAAGCACATTGCCTTCGTGAACCACCTTCATGATCCGAGAGAAAAACATTAAATCGAAAACTCTCACTACTGATCCCAAGGGATTGAGGCCTATTTATAGGTGGTTCCACCGACCCATGAACCTTCCACGTGAATTCAACACCACATCATCACAAATCGTGAAGCTCCGAAAATTCTGCCAAAATTCTCTCAATATCACGAAGATCCATGGAAGTTTTCCAATCGTTGAGCTTGTCGTAATCACGGAGCATCCCATAAATTCCTTGGCACCATCGCCATGAATCCCCACTCACAATTCTCTTCACCTCCATAATTCTCTTTGACTCTACCGTTCAAGAAACTCATTGTAATAGTGAAGCATCACCGTCAAAATTCTTCTGGTCTTCGCCAAATCCAATCCATGAAGCATATCTTTGGGAAACTCATTCCTCTGCCATATTTTCAACAAAATATCTAGAACATGAAAAATTACCATAGAAACCATCTTTTTCAACAAACACAATCAAACCAAAAAATGATGCAATGTTAACTTAAGGAATTTTTTCCCAACAATATCCCCCTTTGAGATTGTTGAAAACTCTACTCAAATGATTTTCTGCATGTTGATACCTCAATGAGTCTCCTTTCATCATCAACCACCCTTCTCCTCATGAGATTCAGATAACAATCAAATATTCACTCACCAAATACTCTATGCCCACATGAGAAATTCTCGGTGTGAGAAACAAGAGTGGTACGAAAAATTCATCAATGAATTATTTCATTTCAGACACAATCCATTGACAACAAAATAATACCAATTTCCAAATTGGTACCTATTTTTGATCTTTGGAACCCTTCTCAGACTATTCCAAGATCACAGTTTGGGTTTTTTTATGATTATCAGCTATTGTGATATCTATTCATTGATCTATCACTTCTAGCATCATCAGATTTTAAACTCACCCCCAATCTCATTGATCTACCCTTATCTACTCCACCTGTTAGCTTCTCCCGGTGTCTTTTACTAGGACATTTTCTCCCTTCCTTAACCACAGTTTTCCCCCTTGAGAAGTCACTATTTCTCCGCCTGTGTCAACGAACCCAAAGGTCACCCCTTTGCATTCTCCATTATTGGAAGGAACAAACGTTAGTGCATTAGTGAAAAACACGCAATTCCTTAGGGAGAGGGGCTCCCATATCCACACTTTTTAAGGTTCATAGAGTCAACTGGACTCCCAAAGCCAATCGATGCCTCTCTCTAGAATTTGTGGGTAAGGCCTTCATCATAATGTGTGCAACCTTTAGTTTTGTAGGCATATACTCCAACATCAAAACACTCTACTCAACCTTTTCCTTGATAAAATAATAATTTATCTCAATGTGCTTTGTCCTTTAACGATGGACTAGATTTTTTCTAAGATTGATAGCGCATTATTTATCGCACTAGATTCTGATCGGAGACATCACTTCAACACCTATATCATCAAGATTCTCCTTCATCCACAATAACTATGTGCATGTTTAAATGGATGCATTATACTCAGATTATGTGCCTCTTAATGAAATGAAATCTTTCTTCTTGCTTATCCAAGCAATACATAGTCGACCAATATATAATGCACCTCCTGAAGGTGATTTCTTATCATCAATTGAACTGACCCAATCCACATCATTATATCCAAATAACTCTATCTGAGAATTTTCATTATACACCAAGATGAACTCCATTTTACCCTTTATATAACAAAGTATTCTTTTCACTGCAAGAATGTGGCTTTACTGGGGATTTCATTGATATCGTGATGCTTGGCAGGTGGTGAAAACAATATCAGGTCTCGTCACTGTCTGGTACAGTAAACTACAAGTAATATTCCTGTATTCTGTGATATTAATTACATTTCCATCCTCATCTTTAGACAGTTTCACCCTGGTAGCAACCAGAGTCTTTATCTCCTTGGATGTTTCCATGCCAAATCTTCTAAAAACATCGTTGGAATTTTTGGATTGAATAATTAATTTTCCATTCCTTCCTTTTGTCACCTATATAAAATGGAAAACATTATCTCTCTAATCATTGACATTTCAAACTCACATTTCATGAATTCGAAAAACTATTTTCACTGAGCTTCATCTTCTCCCTCAAATATTATGTCATAAACATAAAACAACACCATTATCTTTTGATTAATATTGTTCGTAAAAACGAGATTTTTATCAACTCTACCAAACTAGAAACCATGTTTCTTAAAATATTGATCATGTATTGAGTACCATGCTCTCATTTCTTATTTCAGACCAAATAAAGACTTCTTCAGTTGACAAACCTTGTTCTAGTAAACATGAATGAGAAAACCATCTTGTTTCTAGAAATTCACTTCCTCCTTCATAATCCCATTCATGAATGCAGATTTGACGTCCATATGGAAAACATTGAAATTTTGTTTCACTATAATGGCTAGGGATAATCTCCCACGACTAATTACCAATTATACCATTCATGTCTAGTTGTAGCTTGAATCTACAACTTTCATGCTGATAAAGAATTCAATTCCTTAGGTTCATTATCATTTATATGATTCTGAATTATAATTTTCCACTCTTTATACCCTTGAGTCTCTTACTACATCATCACATTCAATAGACAACAAGTCATTGTGTCATTGTTCAATGGAATGATTTATTTCAACTACTTTTCTAAACTTCTTGTGAAACATTTTTGATACTCTATTTCTCAGATTCTTGGTATCCTGAAATTATTAATCCAATACGACATTTTTAGAAAAATATATATAAGCATGAGATGCATGATTATTGATGATTCTCCCGCAATATGTCTTCACCCAATAGACAACACCTGAGCAGGGTCATCCAATTAATTCATTGATGGATCTTGCATTTGATTATGATATTAAATTCTCTCCTTATGCTATGCAACACATACTATTGTTAGGTGCACTTTTAGACCCATAAACATTATTCTACAGCTACATCATTTATAACAATCTGGAACTCTAAATTGATCCATTAAAATAATATCTAAGCCTACAAAGTAGAAAAATTATGTAGGAAACATGAGACAAAGATAATAACACAAACACTACCTGTTGTGCTCTATGGCTCCCTTACATCTTCAACTCTGGTACCAGATTTGAGTTTACTGAAACTATAAAGCATATCACATTTTTATTGTGCATCTTCAGATGCCACTTCACCTTGGATTGTATCTCCCTATGACCTGAAACACGTGAATCAATATTTGATAGCATTTATATACATAGGGAGAGGTTTTTTTTCTGGAATCCCCAAGAAAAATATTGTGGTTGATCCTAATGTGTCAACCCATTGATTCTTTATTACAGATCATCGCACTCCTTCCTTGCTTCTTATTACTACCTAGCCAACATCAAGTACTATTGCCATATGACTAAGCATTCATTACCCATATACTAAGCCTTTTTATGATATGTAGATTCTACAGGCTTGGCATTTTTCAGAATTTGGGTTTTAATCCTACTTGTACACACATCCAAATTTGATATTCCACTAATATTCCACTTCCCATGATTTCTTCTCTGGGTAGGAATCTATCTAAATGTCGTCTTCCCTCTCTTCTTCCTCAATTTTAGGGGTATTTCTCTTTCATTCAATTCTTGTTGTGGAACTCGACATCTGGATTTTTCAATTCATTATTTGTTCATATTTATTTTATCATATATCTAAGTCACCATACTATTTTTCACTTGTGGTGAATTCTCTACTGAACATGAATTCTTTTTTCACATAGTTGGAGTACATCTTCGCTTAATATTCCAGGCATGTTCTCATTCTCTCCACAAGGGTTATTGTGAGTGTGACAGAGAATGTGATTTACACTCCTTTCATTTATCTATTTGTAATTCCACTAAGATAATAAACCTATTTTAAATCTACCTTATTCTCTACAGTGTAGGATTTCTCATTATACACCACTAGAGTCCTGAATCCCATCTCGAGTTCCTTTTCCTTTTATTCTTTCTTCCTACTGTAATGTCTTTCCAAGTGCCTATAATCAGAACATATAACACATTTTCCATTAATGCAGTATCTCTTTTAAACATTTATCTTTCAAGATGTTGATGCATCTTGAGTTCTTCCTCTGAAACTGAGCTCTAGAGCTTCTAGACACACACCTAGGGTGTGTCGCATTCTTCCACAATAATAGAATCTAATAAATGATTTCCTCTGAGAGACTCTTCAATATGATTTCTCATAACACATGTTTTTATCCTCATATTTAGTAATGTTTCAATTTTCATAGCCCTAAATGTGTTCACGAGCCTCTAAAAAAGGTTGATATGTGGACATTAATCTCGCAGAAACAGTACATGTCGTCACTAATTCTTATAACTGTCCACTTAGGACTATCTCTAGCATGTACAGGAGTTACTCCACTTGGAACTATTCACTTCTCTCTTTCATTCATGCATAAGAAGGAATTCATCAAACACAATACCAGTTTTCCCAAAACATATGGTATTTGAGCTGTGAAAATTTGTTCTTTTCTCTTTTTAGAAAATGAAAATTTTCTTTTCATTTCATTATCTGATGCCAAAGGAGAATAAAATAGTAAGTGCATGTAATCCTTCATTTTAGGCTTTCCCCTGTCATTGGATTTATCCACTTCCTTTTTCAATGATTCGGGTTCTTCTTCTATCTTTTTAATATTCGTACCCCTTGATTCAATTTGGGCATTGAGTTATCTTCTGAGATTCCATTCACAACTCATCTCATGGTCCAGTTCTCGTTTGATCATTTCTACAATGTCACGTTGATCCTTTAATTTCAATTTTCCAGAGAAATAGATTCAGAGACAGATACATTCTCCTGTTGTAGCATTTGATTCCTATTAAAATTTTCAGACAACTGTGTAGCGAGATCATCATTTTTGGCTTTCAAATTCTAAACATTAGCTGACTATTGATTCTGTTCATAATAATTAGTCTTTTTTCCATTCATTATAGCCATATTTTTTAGTTCTTCACCTTGAGAATCATTCTTCTCCCTTAGGTCAGTAGCCACATCAATAATCCTTTTATTTAAGCCTCTTATCTTTTTGACCTCAATTTCAAATACTTGTATCTGGATAACATTAGATTTAACTTAATCATCCAATTCATGATCCAATTTCATTGTCATGTTGACAACATCTACTTGTAGACACCTTCATGAAAATTCTTCATCGTCATTTGTTTCTGTATAACATTGATGTTCAAGTACATAACTCATTTCTATATCATGATTGAGTGATGAAATCTTCTCCCTATCAGGTTAATCTAGGCCTTCTTTTATTAATATGTTTGATTCATTTAGTTGAATCACACTTTTTCCCAAAACACATCAACATTGAGGAATATCACATGGCTTCTGATTATTCTATGAAGCATTTCCCTTTTCTAGGACTCACCATGATAAGAGTACACTGAATATTTAACCTAATAAATCTACTGAACCATGTCAGAGCAAAAAAATATGATAAAATAAACCTACCCTCTGATTTCAATTGTTAGAACCTAAAGGGGTCTATATTTCCCTAATAGGGGGGTGATTCATGGTATGTATATTCTTTTCTAAATTCTTTCTGTGCCACTAGATCATTACCTCTTTATTACAAGGGTCTCTTTGTTTGTACTTGTGTGTTTATTATGATCACTTCTTTTCTTCTTTATATGATGATGATGCTTGGAATGAAATCCCGGTTTTCATGCATGTAGACATATATATTTTTACTTGGTTCACCCTCACTAGTCTACGTCCAAGGAGTATACACTAGAGATGTGTCGATGTACCAAATACACTAATGCTCACTACTAATAATGTTCATGAGAGATCACTTCTTTGCTTAGGATCACTACCTTTACAATGTTTAGGGTCAGTTCATAGCTTTCACAAGGGTCACTCCTTGTTCCTCTCTATCGGAATCACTGCCGAATGAAAGGATAACTTTTTCCTCTTCCTATGCTCACTACACATGGAAGGGACTGAATTACAGTTTATAGACCTGTATGTATCATAATTTTCATGTATAAATACATCCTAAAATATTGATATATTCACCATTGATGTCAAAATTTCATCCGCTAATGAAAATCACTTTTCCCCTGAAAACTGGGCAATTCCTTCGGAAATACCTTCTCAAATCACACTACTTTGTGAGGCTCCCAATTTTGTAATGCTCAAACAAGATTTCGTGAATCTCCTATCTTTTTGCGAAGATAAAAATTTTGCAAAGGTCAGGCCGTCGTGGAGACCACGACATCATAGAGAGAATTCCTTTGCAATGCTCACTGAGCCAATGCGGAGAACCCAAATTTCACAGAGCTAAATTAGCCGCCGCGAAGCACCTGACTTTCTTGAAGCACACTGCCTTTTTGAACTCCCTTTTCGAGCCGAGATCAAATCATTTTCAACGAAAAAAATCACTTCTGATCCTGATGGGGTCAACGACTATTTATATGTGGTTCCACTAACCCCTGAACCATCCGCGTGAAGTCAATGCCACATCATCACAAATCGTGAAGCTCAAAAAATTCTGCTGAAATTATCTCAATATCTAAAACCTCCATGGAAGAATTTTGATCGCAGAAATCGTCGTAATTGTGGGGCATC
This sequence comes from Viscum album, assembly GCA_963277665.1. NCBI lineage: Eukaryota > Viridiplantae > Streptophyta > Magnoliopsida > Santalales > Viscaceae > Viscum > Viscum album. The sequence continues at coordinate 367,321,001 of OY728158.1, read as the reverse complement.
CCTTCAATTTCTTCATGCCTTCTCCATGATGCTCCACATGCAATGCCCTTCACCGCCACAATGATCTTCAACTCTATCGTTCGTGAAACTCGTCGTAATCATGAAGCATCACCATCAACATTCTTCTGGTCTTCGCAGAGTTTGATCCATGAATCATATCTTCGTGAAACTCATGCCTCTTCCATATTTTGATGATAACGTCATGGAAATCCATATTTTGTGATGCACACCAAAATCCAAATATTGGACCCCAAAAATTTCGCATAACCTATGAAACAGTGCCACCTTGTATCATTTATTTTATACAACCTCCATATCTTCCATTCATTTGTCAGGGTTCGTTGACAACATTAATTTTCAACAACATCTCTATAACATGACAATTCACCATGGAAACCTTCTTTGTCAACAAACACAAACAAACCAAAAATTGATACATGTTACCTTGGGAGATTTTTTCCAATCAACATTCATTTTTGTTGAGCTGGGAAACATGTAAGTATCAGAGATTATACATTTACATGGAGTTCCACTCTACATTGTTTTAGAAAGGGATTCTTGTTTTGCTTCTCGGGTATGGTAGGGTCATTAGAGTGCTTTTGGTACATATTTTCATCTGAGTAGATTCTACCATCCCCAGACAGATGGCCAGTCCGATCATACAATTCATGTGCTTGAGGACATGCATCAGGCATGAATCTTTGATTTTGGAGGTTCATGGGAGAAAAAAATACATCATGTGCAGTTGGAATACAACAGTAGTTCTCAAGTAACTATTCAGATGGCACATTATGAGGATTTGTACGGTAGGTCATGTCGGTCACCCTTATGTTGGATGGTGGTAGGAGATTCATCTATGCTGATTCCTCGACTTGTTCAGGCGACCTTATAGCAGATTGAGTTGATTAGGAAGAGGATGGATAAGGCCCCACCATGACAGAAGTCTTATGTTGATCGACGTAGATGACCTCGGGAGTTTGAGGTCAAAGATCAGGTTTTCCTGCATGTCACAACATGGTTGGGACACAAAAGAATAAGGAGACAAGTTAAGCTATCACTGAGATATGATGGGTCATTTGAGGTGTTGGGGAGCATTGGGCCAGTTTCGTAGTGGGTGTAGTTACCTAAAATTTATCAAGATTTGTATGACGTCTTCCAAGTTTCTCAGCTTTGACGTTACTTCTCAAACCCATCTCATGTTTTTGATCCTGAGGAGGTTTAACTCAAGGTGGGCTCAATATTCAATGAGCATTCTATCTAGATTGTTGATCAAGGTGCAAAGGTTCTCTATGGTCGGTCTATTCCTCTTGTGCGAGTGCAATAACAGCATAGTCAAGTATAGGAGGATACCTGAGAGAGGGGGCTGATGTACGATCGTAGTGGCCAGAGTTGTTCGAGGATTCCACTTCAAAACTGTCTTGCTAGGAAAATATTTGGATGAATTTCTTTATAGGGGGAAGTTTGAAAGAACCCGAATCTTCTTTTTTTGGTATTTCATTATTTTCTGGTTTTTTATGATAAAAAGTGGAGTTTCTAGAAATTTCAGGAGTACACGTTTTGTACTTAATGTACACGCCCTGTACTCAGTTGTCGGAGGTGACCATGTACTAGCCTGGTATTGTCCGAGTACAAGGTCGTGTGTGGTGACCTTGAGACCTCCTAATGTGGAGGCCGGAATAGGAAAGTACGCGATGTGTCCTTTTAATAAACATGGTGTATACTTTCTTTTTTCATTAAACTGACCAGGGTCACGTCTAACGGATAGAACACACTTCATCTAAACATATATCATCCAAGATAATCCTTACGAATGTAGATATTATCTGAGCCCCTGACTCGTCGTCCGTTCTCTAAATATATAGTCGTCAATTGCATTGGAATTGAATCGGTGAGTTCTATTTTAATCATTAACTTCATCTCCTAATTTCTCTTCTTTTGCATGATATCATTGGTTGAACATATTAAACATTTTTATAGAACTACGGTATATTAGGCTGATTCAAAGTCGGATGTTCACGTATATCGATCTCACGACACAGAGATAGGTGGTTTGTGTCTTTCTATAGTTAGTCTTGGAGTGTTATGTGAAAAAGTTCCCAATACCCTAATTTTAGTCATTGTGTGTTAATGGTTTTAGACCTATTATTTTTCTTATATAGCTTGATTGATTACATAGAGGTTAATATTTTGAGAATAGGGTTATCTTATCCATGGTATGGATTTTTTTCAATGTTTACATTTTTTGACCATTTGGTCTAGCCCTACCTGTTATCTATTTCATGGTTTTCATGTCTAGTATTATTGGGTGGAGTGATTATTATTTGGATTTCTATGAAATGATATAGTTTTTTAGCCATGTAGTTCTTGAGGTTTACATTGTCTTTGGATTATCATTTTTTCATGAATTCATTACAAAAAGTTGCGGGAACCTGGTGTAATGAGACCATATGGGAAATTAATTTTGAGGGCATTCCCATATTGGCTGTTTTAATTATCACACTGCGAGACCGTAGTGGGGATTGATATTGATTGCTACCTCAGAGTGTTTTTAGTAATGTTATGAGGACAGAGGAGGAATTGACAATGGGTGCTTCTCATAGTGCCTATTGATTTCCATTAAAATACTATACGGGGAATTGACGGTGAGTGCTTCCTCAGAGAGTCTTTTATGACACATTATTACAGGGGGAATTGACAGTCATTGATTCCTAATAGTGTCTTTTCTATATAATCACTTGTATTATGAACCAGAGGGTTTAGGCAGTGAGAACTACCTAGAGGGTTTCTTGTATATGTTTTTGGATGATTAGATACATAAAAGTAAATGTTTGTAAATAAATTGCAGGACTATTTACATTCTTGTACTTCTCTTTTCACTAATTATTTTTTCTTATTTCTTACCATATATATTTTAAACTACCAAACATTAATTAATAAAAATTCATATTGATCTAATTAAATTTATTATTATGATTATATGAAATGATAAATTCATTGATTTTATGTTTATGTATTTTAAAATACCTTTATGAATTGTGACCATTGCTAATATAGTCGTTGAATAGTGATAACATGATCAGTATAAATATAGGTCTTTATCAATTCCAATTTACTTAGACAAAGGAAGTGATGGCCTCATCTAGTAGACTTTCTCCATAAAAATCCCATTTTTGGAGCTTGGAAATGAGGTGGCTTCATTGGGATTCACTCTTGACCAATCCCAAGCCAAGATTTAACACGTTAAGCTTGAGCGGAACTGAATACGAGAGAAGTTGAAGTTAATAGAGATTACCACCCAATCGATGTTATCCGAGCCACCCCAAGATTCTTTCACCATCACACACATTACCCATCAGTCTTATGCAGGGGTTATAATCGGTTATGTATCAATACCCTATCACTATGACTATGTACATTATTATTTGTGTAAAGAATGTATATTCATTTTATTATTGTTACTTTGTAAATAGTTTTTTAAAGCACAAATAGTATTTCTAGTTAATATTCAACTAAGAAATCTATTTTTATGAATTAATTGATTTTTGAATTAAATAAAATTTTAATAAAATATTATTATAAATTAATTAATTTTTATTTAATATAAATGATCATATAATTTTATGAGTGCAATTGTAATTCTTATTAAGGATTTAAAACTGTTTTTGTCAGAACCAATGAATTTTAGGTAAATGTATGTTGTTATTTTAAAAGTCATAATTCTCATATTTATAAAATTATTTATATAAATTGAATATTATTTTTTTAATCCGGATGTCGAAATTATCCAATGGTGAATTTTTCATAATTTTCAAAGAAAGTCATTTTTTGGGAAAAAATTAAATTCCATTTAAAAATATAATGTGTTTTATGACATTATAATGACATAATAGTTATGTAATAAAATAATATGAACATCATGTTTGGAAAATATATGTTTTAGCATTAAAATAATGTGAAATTATATTTTTATTTATTTATTTTACCATGTTTTTGAGGACCCTCCAAGACGTATAATACATTTTTTCTTTTTAAATTGTTTTCTTTGAGAGTGTGACTCAACTCCAAAAAAGCAACCCTATTATTTTAAGATGTTAGCACACTGGCCTTATAAAATATTGTTTTCTACTTTTCCTTTGATAAAAACATGGTCAAAAACCATGGTCTGGTTTGTGTTATATATTAGTTTAATTTCTCGTGACCCAAACCTAAATAATAAAGAATTCACCCCCCTTTCCTATAAAAACCCACCCAAGCTCCAAATTTATCTTTACTAAAAGTATTTGGAGTTAGTCCATACCCTAACCTCATTTCACTATAATACTCCCAAATTTCCCCATGATCCCAAAAAGCCTCTCTCAATCCTCTCCCAAGCCGTTGGGATCACACTTCCAAGAAGAGATTTCTTCCTTTCTCATTTGTGTCCAATTTTATTTAAGTTTTTATGTCCTTTTGTCTTCAATTAAAAATTTTGGGGTATGATTTCTCACCACCCCCATACTTCCATATTTATTTTTGGATGATGGGAGTCCCATTTATCTCTTATTAATTCATACCATGTACACCAGTTACCATGCCGAAATTTCATGAGGATTTCTCTCTCATCTTTCACATCCAAGTAATTATTTTGTATTATGCTTCAAAATTCTATTATGTTTGTTGGGAAATGTATCTATATGACCCCCTTACCTTCAATTTTATTTAAATATTATGAGACAAACTTTTCTCTCATCAACCATTTTCATGAATTCTTATTTCACACCGTTATGTTGCCTGAATTGCACCACGTTTTTCCAAGCTAAGATCATTGTGTAGTGAATATCGTACCCATGTCTCTGTCAAGGGTATTCACCATTATAAACATATACATATTGAATTCTAAATTCCTATATTAAATCTAAATTACATAATCATATAGTAAATTCTGATTTTGATTTATTTCATGATCCATGTGGAACACTTATGCATGAAATGAAATATTTAAGAAGGGTGTGCCCTCATAGTGCCTTAATGCACGGGGTAAAGCATAGTATCATGATATATCATGGGAAATAGGTGTGGACTCATGCTAATTCAATTGAAATGAGGTTTTACTCATGACTCGTATGCAATGAGGTTTTACTCATGCTCCATGTGCAATGAGCCTTGGCTCACGCAAATTCTGTGTTAAGTGTTGTTTCCACATTTTCATATTATGATTATCATGATTTATCATTCCCTTATGTTCAAGATTCTCTTATTCTCCATTGATATGAATATTTTTTAACATTTATTGTATTACTCATGTTATTCCATGTTCATTACCTTGTTTGTATTTATAGATCACCCTTTTCTTATGCATGCCCTCAGGTTATCCCATGCCATGCTTAGTACGAGGGAATGTAGTGGTCATGTAAAGAAGTTTCAGGATAATGATGTTGTGTGTTTTATGTTCTAAGATGTTCATTAATGTTCTTAATTCCCAATGACAAAATATGTCTCTTTATTATATGTTTTATCAAGTGATTATTTTTTGTAATAAAGCAGGTTTAAGTGTGTAAAAACAAGCAAGGTTATTATTGTTGGTATTAGAGGATAGGATTAGTTACTTTTGGGGTTACGATTAGAAAACCCTAGTGATGACTTATAGACAAGAATATGTATAATGAATGCATCCATAACTATTGGTATGTTTTGAGTAAGTTGTTTAACAAGAAAATACATCCCTGTCTAGATACGAGCAGGTAGAGGCGGCTCTGGTACAGATGAATCCTATAGGTGAAACCTGAAAACACCGCTTTGAACTAGACTCGGACAAGAACTGGTGCACGACAATGGGCTTTACTGTACAATAGGTTACGAAACTTTGGGGGATATTCTTTGGTAAATTCATAAGAATAGTATAAACCCTTATTAATGGAATTACAAAAATTCCGCTAAGAATATATGTTAGAAAGTAGATCTTGGATACCATCGATTGAAGCCAATGGATTCATAAGTTAAGGAAATAAAAGTTACTTATAAGTCATTTTTTATCCTTGGATTACCGTGTATGTGTTAACCCTAACATTTCATTTATTTCATCCAATGGACAATAATAGGAGGACTTGGGCTAACAACCGATGTGTATATCAATGTGATGAATATTCTAATGAGATTACCAATCCGATGGGAGAAAGAATCATGAACATTGTCGTGCTTTTCTCTTAGTTAACTCAATATTTTAATATGAACATTGGTCAAGTGGATCATTCAACCCCCCCCCCCAAGAAATAACAAGTCACTATCGAGAACTTTACGAGACAAAGGCCTCCAACATTTAATGGATCATCTTCTCCCTTAATCGTCGAACAATGGATCAACTACATTGAAGAAATATTCTTCATCATTAAATGTTCTGAACAATAGAAGGTTCTTCTAGTTGCTTATCATATGGAAGGTGAAGCCAATCAGTGGTGGGAGTTAATCAAAAATATTAATCCAGAAGAATATATTGAGGCATTGGAATGGAATGATTTCTGAAATTTGTTATTCGATAAGTATTTTTCGCACACACTTCAAATTAAGATAGAATGAGGCTTCCTTCCCCTCAAGAAAAAAAGATGACGAATCTGTCGGAGTATACGCAGCAAAAATCAGAAGACTTGCACGATACGCCTCTGGCTTTGTCATTACCCCTGAATGCAAGGCTGACTGCTTCCTTTGTTGGCAAAAACCTAGTATACAGAATGTGTTGGTGATCCATGACTTTTACAGTAATGATTAAATTGTCTGATGGTTTGTCATGTTTGAAATGGATATCAAAGAATCTCAGGGGTATCGTGGGGATAAGAAGCGTAAGGTGGAATACAATGTTGGTGGTTCGATCGATAAATACAACAGTGCTAAAAAGAACCAGCACCCCACTTTACAAAGGTGTGGAAAGAAGCACCCCATAAATTGTCATAATGGGATTAGGAAATTGTTGAGGTGTGGAAGAGAAGGGCACCTAGATGTTAACTGCCGACAACAAAAACCTAGGACTGCAAAAAAGGAGAGAAACACTCCATTCAAACCTCAACGCGTTGTTAATTTCTACAACTGTAATGAACTAATGCATCTTGAAAATCAATGCTCTAAGCTAATGAATTTTGGAGGCAAAAAAAACCTCAAAGTAACCAAGGGAGAGCTTTTTCCATCACTACTGCCGAAGTGAACCCATATAATGAAGTGCTGATATATACTCTAGTTATTCATTCAAGAATAGGGAATGTAATTTTTTATTCTACTTCTAAAAATTCTTTTATATCCCAATTTTTTATTAGAAAAATCTCAACACCACCCCAAATCATAGAAGTAAGGATCTCAGTGAGTACGACAAATGGGGAAATCATTGCATCCCATGAATATAACTCCACCCCTGTCATAATCTATGGATTAGATTTCCCGGAAATATTATTCATACTCCTTATGGTAGAATTTGATGCAATTCTTAGCATGGATTGGATTTCCATATATAGAGCCATCATAAATTTCTATGAGAGGGAAATCACTCTCCTTGTGGAGAATCGACACCCGATTCTATACAAGTACAAACAGGAATATAAACCTTCATTAGCTCCGTAAACTCAAGAGTGGATATTATTGCCATATGAGCACGTGTATCTGGATAAGATTATTGGGTATATGGAAGAAACCATCCTTGATGACATGCCTATTATGAAGCAATTTTCTGAAGGGTTTCCCAATGAATTGCCTGATCTTCCTCCTAGAAGAGATGTTGAATTCTCAACAGATCTGATACCTGAGGTGTTGCCAATATCCAGCACTCTATATAGAATAGTTGTTGTGGAGCTTGATGAGATGAATAAATAACTACAGGATAATTTCAATAAAGGGTTTATACGCCCAAGTACTTCACCATGGGATAAACAAGTCCTCGTTGTCAAGAATATGGAAGGGTCAATGATCTTTTTCATCGATTATCGCGATCTTACCAAATTTACAATAAATAACATGTATCCTCTCCCACGAATTTATGACTTGTTTGATCATCTTCATGGAGCACAATATATCCCGAAGGTGGATTTGCATTTGGGATATTATCAAGTAATGGTGAAGAAGGAATATATCTCAATGACTACTTTTCGTACAAGATACAGGCACTATGAATTCATAGTAATGCCTTTCGAACTCACTAATGCTCTAGTAATCTTCATGGAATTGATGAATAGAGTCTTTAGGGATCACCTCAACAAATTTTTCGTACTATTTATATTTGAGAATCTGATATACACCAAAACCGAGGAGGATCATGCGGAGCATCTTAGAACTATACTAGTGACCTTGTAGAAGGATAATCTCTATGAAAAGTATAGAAAGTGTGAGTTATATTTGAATGAGGTCTCATTCATGGGAAATATCATCACAAGCAATGGGATATCTATAGATCCCTCCAAAATAGATGCAATTGAGCAATGGTCGAGGCCATCATCGGTAACAAATATTCATAGATTCATGGGGTTAGCTGGATATTATCAACCATTTGTGAGAAATTTCTTACTATTTCCCAACCATCTTACCAAGCTATCTTAGAAGGGAGTAATGTTTGAATGGAGTGATGAATTCAAAGAAAGCATCAAGGAGTTAAAAAGGATGCATATCATGGTTCAGGTGCTCACTTTACCCACAAGTGGAGAACTTTTTGTCATATTCAATGATGCTTCGAAGAAGGGCATGGACTGTGTGTTGATGCAAAATGGAAAATTCATTTCCTAGTATTCAATGCAATTGAATTTTCATGGGAAGAATTATAAAAAACATGTTTTGGGGTTTTTTGTGGTGATATTCAATTTAAATATATTGTGGTATTATCTCTTTGGGGAGAAGTGTGGAATATATACGGACCAGAAAAGCCTCAAGTATATATTCACACATAAAGAGTTGAACATGCACCAACGAAGATTGTTAGATCTGATCAAAGACTATGACTTCCCAATCCATTACCACCCTGAGAAAATGAATAAGGTAGAATATTCTCTATGTAAAAAATACCCAACAATTCTATCATTGATGAAAATTGACAGGGATAAAATATTCTTATATTTTTTGATGATGGACATGAGAATAAAAAATATGCGAACATCATAGATCCTTTCACAAATGATTGCTCAACCATATCTTTTAGAAAGGTTAAAGGATGCTAAAAAAATGATGTAGGAATTCAGAAGAGAGTGGAAGCTATCAAAAAAATAAAATCCTTGAAGTTCAATGTTAATGAAAAATAAATTCTAAGATTTTGGAAAATATGATCTGTTCCATCATGACCGGAGCTGAAGACGGAACTTTTGGTTGATGTGCATAGTTCAAATTTATCTACTCAACCAGGAACCACAATGATGTATCATTTTCTCCGAGAGAATTATTGTTGAGATAGTATGAAGAAGGGGATCATTGCGTATACATCAAAGTGTCTGGTGTGTCAGCATGTGATGTCATAGTGGCATAAGTCTAAGGGGATTATGCAACCATTGCCCATACCTTCATGTAAATGGGAGAACATCACCATGGAATTTGTCCCCAGACATCTGAAAATATCCAAAGGCAACAATGCAATCAGTGTAGTTATGGATTGTCTTACAAAGGCTGCACACATTATTTCAATTCGGGGGGATTTATCATGGATCAGCTACAAGGATACATATTATAGAACTGGTAAGGATGCGTGGAGTACCACTATCTATTGTATCCAATTGAGATCCATGATTCACTTATATGTTTTGGAAGAGTAATCAACAAGCTCTACATACAGAGATGAACTTTAGTATGACTTATCATCCTCAAACTGATGGCCATTATGGGCAGACAATCCAAACACATGAAGAAAATGTTTAGAGCGTGTTATATGGACTTCAAAAGTTGGTCGGACCAACATCTTCCACTGGTTGAATTCTCTTACAATAACAGTTTCCACTCGAGCATTCGAATGGCACCTTATGAATCCTTGTATGGGAATAGGTGTGTAACACTGGCTTACTGGGATGAAGTCGGTGAGTGTAAGCTTCCTAGACCAAAATTGGTCTATGAAATGGTGGAGAAGGTGAAAACCATTAAACATCATATCAAGGAAGGCCAGAGTTGACAGAAGTGTTATGCAGGTAAATGTTGATGAGACCTTGAGTTTAATGTTGGAGACATGATATTTCTATACATATACCTATTGAAAAAAGTTCATGAGGTTTGGAAAGAAATGGAAGATAAGTCAAAGGTACATTGGACCCTTTATGATTCTTGATTATATTGGGGTTGTGGCCTATCGGCTAGAACTTCCACATACAATGACCAATGTACATTATGCACTTCATGTATCCCTCTTAAGGAAGTACACACCAGGCCCTTTACATGTACTCTTTTTAGAGGAAGTATAGCTAGAGGATGATCATTCTTATGAGGACCAACCAGTGAAGGTCTTAGATCATAGAGAAAATGTTCGATGAAATAAGGCAATACACATAGTCATGGTGTTGTGGGAAAACCACATGTTTGAAGAAGCAACATGGGAATCAGAGCAAGTGATGATGCAAAGTCACCCATGTCAATTTTAGTGTGGGAAAAGGAAATTTCGAGGGTAAAATTTTTTTAGGTTGGATGATTGTAATGACCCAAACATTCATTAAAGAAAATTAATCTTGATCTAATTAAATGTATTATAATTGTTATAGAAAATGTGAACTTCACTGGTTTTATTTTTTTGGATTTTAGAATACCGTTATAAATTGTGACCGCTGCTAATATAGTCGTTGAACAGTGATCACATGATTTGTATAAATATAGGGCTTTAACAAATCCAATTTACTCACACAAAGTAAGTGATGGCCTCATCCTGTAGACATGCCCTGTAAGAATCCCATTTGACGGGTCATGGAAAGGATTTGGCATCATTTATCTTCTCTCATGACCAACCCCATGCCGAGATTGAACATGTTAAGCTTGAGCGGAACTGACTACGGGAAAAGTGGAAATTAATTATGATTTCTGCCTGAGCTATGTTATCTGATCCTCCCCAAGAGTCTGTCACCATCGCACACCATACCCTTCGGTCTTATGTGGGTTTTATAAGGGGTTATGTAACAAGACCCTAGCAATCTGACTATGTATATTTTTTTTAATAACGAATGTGCATTCATTTTATTATTGTTACTTTGTTAATAGTTTTTTAAAGAACAATTATTATTTTTACTTAATATTCAACTAGGAAATATATTTGATGAATTAATGGATTTTTTAATTAAATAAAATTTTAATAAAATATTATTATAAAAAAAATTAAATTTTATTAAATAATAATGATAATAAAATTTTATGAATGCAATTGAATTTTTTTTATGGTTTGAAAACTGTTTTTGTCAGAACCCATGAATATTCGGTAAATGTTGGTTTTTATTTTAAAAGTAAAAATTAAAATACTTATAAAATTATTTATATAAAATTAATATCATATTTGGAATCAGGACGCCTGAATTATCCAATGATGAATTTTTCATAATTTTCTGAGACAGTCGAATTTTTGGGTAAAAAATAAATACCATTTAAATATTTAATGTGTTTTATGACATCATAATGACCCAATAGTGATGTAATAAAATTAAATTAACATTATGTTCGGACAATATATTTTTTATTCTTTAAATTATGTGATTTTAGATTTGTTTGATTTATTTTACAAAGCTTTTGTGGACCCTCCAAGACATATAAAGCATTTCGTCTTTTTAAATTGTCTTTCTTGAGACTGTGACACACCTCTACATAAGAATCCATATTTTTTTAATCTTCTAAGAAATTGGACTCATAAAATATTTTTTTCCACTCCCCTTTTGAAAAACCAATTGGAAAAAATAATGGGATGGTTTATGGAATTGATTAGTTTATTGTGTGGTGACCCAAACCTAAGTAATAAAGAATTACTTTAACTTTCCAATATAAACCCATCAATGGTCCAAATTCCACATCAATAAAACCCCATAGAGTTAGTAAAAACCATGAAATCTCTATTATAGAATCCTCCCAAGGTTATCGAAGCTCTTAAAAGGTCCCTCTCAAGACTCTCCCAAGCCTTTGGGATTACACTTCCATGTAAGGGATTTCTTTCTTTCTCATTTTTTTTCCATTATCATTTGTTGTTATGCCCTTTGGTTTTCTATTAAAAAAGTTAGTTTATGATTTACAACCTCCCCCAATCGTCCCCCTTTATGTTAGGATGATGGGATATCGCTTTACCTCTCATTAATGCCTCCCATGTACACCTATTACCATGCAGAAATTCTATGAGGGATTTCTCTCTCCTCTTTTACATCCATGTAATGATTTTTAATTATCCATATAAATTACATTACATTTGACGGTAAATGTATCTATATCATACCCTTACTTTCCATTTCATGTACATATCATGATACACCCTTTTCTCTCCCATAATTGTTTTTCATGAATCTTATGTCACGTCGTTTTGCTGCCTGAATTGCAACATTTTTTTCAAGCTAAGATCATTGTGTAGTGAATACCATACCCATGTATATATAAAAGTTATTCACCTTTATAAACATATATATATTTAATGGAACAATAATTTATTTATTCCACATTACTTAATCATGGAATAACATATGATGTTGATTGATTTCATGATCCATGTGGCACACTTAGGCATGAAATGAAAAGTTTAAGAAGGGTGCGCCCTGATAGAGATCCTATTCATTGGGAAAAGTATATAATCATTATACATGTTGTAAAATGGGTGTTTAATCATTATAATTCATGTGAAATGAGGTTTTACTCATTCTTTATGTGCATTGAGGGTTTACACATGCTCTATATGCAATGAGCCTTAGATCATGTTGATTCCATGTTATGTGTTGTTTCCACATTTCCATGTTGTGATTATCATGCATTATCAAGCCTTCAAGTTAATGTTTATCTGGTATTCCATTGATATTCCTATTGTCTAAGATGTGTTGTATTCTTTAGGTTATTCCATGTTTATTCTCTTACTGCGCTTTATAGCTCACCCTTTCCTTATGCATGTCCTCAGGTTATCTCATGCAATGATAAGTATGAGGGAATGTAGTGGTCATGTAAAATAAATTTTCAATAAAGATGTTGTGTGTTTTATGTTCTAAGATGTTATGTAATGTTCTTAATCACCAATGAAACTTGACCACTCTAACTTCTATGTCGTATCATGTGAAGATTTTATGTAATACATCTGATTTAAGTGTGTAATTAAAAGTTGGGTTGTTATATATATTAAAAGACTGTTTGGCACAGATCATTAGGTGTTTTCCTACTGAGACTAGTCTGACACCCTGTTTGGGTCATTATTTTAGGCCAAAATATATTATATTGCTACAGGTATAGATAAGTTCAAGCGCCCTTCTACTACAGGTACATGATTGCTCTGATCTGGGGAGCACGAGACCATGTCTAGGCTTACAATGTTGTGGAACTGTTTACTTGATTTTCTTTTATACATTGGTTTAGTGATATATTACAGCATTGTGTTTTGTTTGGATGGTTTCCTTGACATATGTGTCATCCTTCATTTATAATTATATATTTTCTGTAGTTTACTACTACCAGTCGTCTACTATTTACTTGTGTATGGTATTATTACTGCTTCGGTTATTGTTATCTGTTTTAGTTCTATTGTGTTCCTCTACCAATGAGGGCATAGTTTCCCCACTATGACACCCATCCACCTCACTGCTAGTCAGAAGCCTCTAGCATTTGGGGATATTCACTTGAGGCCATGTGACCAACATGGTATGGGGAACCTCTGGGTGCCACCCGGAACCGGGATATTGCATCTTTCATACTATTGTTATTTGGTAGTTAATACAGAAGCTTGGAGAATCATCAGTTAATATACCAACATGAGAGGGAAAAAATATATAGTGGCATTCAAATTTTAATAGATTAATGGGTGGGTAAAAAATATATATACACGGTGATGTTAATGATTCACATATCAAATGTATCTCTAAGGAAATATTCTCTACAAGATCACAAACATAATAGCTAGTCACTTCAACGTGATCTTTAAAAACATTCTAACACCGTGTATTGATCCATCCATCTCTAAAAAAACTAATGTTTTCTTTTGAGTACATAGGCATTCAGACATCCAGGTATTACATGAAAAAATATAGAAAAACAAACTACTAAAAATATTATAATTGAAATTGTAATTAACTTCACGAATTACTATTTTGGATATGCTAAAATGTTGGTGGTATATAATATATTTCATTAATTTGGAATTCAAATATCTAAAATTATTTTTTTTTTTGAAATGTTGAAAAATCATTGTCCAATATAAGTTATTTTTTTGAAATATGTATTGACAGTTAAATCATAATATATATAAGTTAATTTATTTCATTTGTGAATAAATACTTAGGATTCATATGTTTATTCATCGACCCCAAACTATAATTTAGATAATATTTATCGATCACACTCACATTAAAATGTATTATGAAAACACAAACAATATAGAATTATATGATTTTTATTTGAAAAACACCGATTTAATGGAATAAAAAAATTCACAATGGACATCTTATGTGGTTACTTTTTTTGAAATAAATTTTTTGGATCCAAAAACTAAAAATTTGGTTTATCCAAGTATTTTTTTTATTAACATTCATTTATTTCTTAAAAAAATTAACAAATCTAAAAAACATATATTTTTATATAATTAGATTGTCAAAATTTACACCAGAATTGTATCCACCAAGATAACTCTTCCATTTATTATTTTATTTTGAAATTCCATACAGAGTTCATATTTTATCTTTTGATGTTTTTCTAATTCCAAACAATGTTTTTATATTGAAATGATAGAGGGATTAAGGAGTCAAAATATTTCATCATATGTTTTTCCATTTATATCTTAGTAATATATACACCTATAGAAAATATGAATATTTAAAAATTATATTGAAAAAGGTATATGATTTTTTTTAGAAAAATAAAAGTTTAAAATATAACTCATGTATGTTTTCACAATTAGGACACCTTGACATTAAAACATGATAATTTTATTTGTACTCTTGAGACCAACCATGTCTACGAGGGTGTGCCAAAATATTAATTCTTAATATTCCATGTATTACATAATTCCTTCTTTAAACTTTTTATCTGTATGATGTTGTGATGTTAATACATGAATTTTTTAATGTAGTGGGATAAATGTCCTCTCAGAAGTTCCTTCTGATTTCATGGCCGATTCACTACATTTTCTCTATAATGACATCCATTTTTCTTCAATTATTTTATTTGTAATACCATATATCATTACATTCATTTATATATCAATTTAATATGGTTTTTTATTTGTAATTTGTTAATTAAATACATAATGTATCTTTATATGATTGAATTAACATTCAATGAAAGATAAAATAGTATTATCATCCATTCTAAAATACATGACATCAAACGGAATAGGAAACTTGGATTCCAGCTTGGGAGCTACATAAATCCACAATATCATATTTTCATTTCGGATATTTTGTCGTGTAAAATTTCACATAATATATTATACACTATACACCTCACATCAAGGTGATGTGTGTGTGTTGATTGTTATAAATCAGATAAAATTAAATCATAGAGATTTTTAATAATTTATAAATATTAGAATTTGATAGATTCACATTTATGAGAAAGACTTATCATAAAATTTGTCATCTATGGTATGGTGTGTAATTGAAGGGATTGGAATGTCGAAAATCTTATAGGGTTATGTCTTAGTTCATGTACTGATCATTTTTTTGGTATTTGTTCATATTGTTCCTTTAAAATATACTATTTCAGAAAACTAGACTAAATAAAAATATATTTTAATCATATATATTTACCAAAATTTATTTTTTCCATCTCATATGTATCTCATAGAGACATTTTTTTCTCAAAATATGTTGGAGGTGACACTAAAAATAATTCACCTTTAATGAAACCATATTGTTCTATATGACTCAAAAAAATCGAAAGTAGTTTTTATATAATTAAAATCTATATTGATCAATATTGTAAATGAAATAAAAACACTAAAAAATTAATGTATATTTTTATGTAATTCAATTATAAAGGATTATAAATTATTATTATTCCATATATACACATGATTCATATACATCATGTGTGTTTTCATTACTTATTTCCCCAATAATTTATACATTTCTTCATCAATAATACATGATGTGGGATGGAAGATACATTGAAGAATGATTGATTGGTTTTTATATAAATAAATGACCCTTTGTTTTTACATATCACAAAAAACAAATACTATATATTTAAAATAAATACAATTTTTTTCAAGTGAAGAATACACCATCATTGCATTATAGTAATGGAACATTGGTTTTGATTCCCTTTTATTATTTTCAAATCACAGTTTTTTGTTCAATAAATTGATAAATTAAAATGAAAGTAGATGAAATAAATATTTTCAAATAAAATGTTATCAATAAAAATTCACTGGAAATGATTCTTCAATATGAAGTGTAATGAATGATTTTCTTGTGTCTAGGTTTATAATGAGTGAAAACATTTATAGTTTGTGGATGTTTACATTCCCCCCAAACATATCTACTATGATGATTTCTTATATGTGTTTTTTAATATTTATGAGATTTTCTATGACCATTAATAATTATTTCATATTGAAATAATCTAAAATTAACCAATAATGATAGTGAAAATAAAAAATTTAATCAATGATTCATTATAAATATTTTTTGGTATAATATGGAAAGTATATCATAATATTTCTATAATTTCATCCCACATGGTTTTATTCAATATAGGCATGACATGGTTCCATGTATCTATATCAATTTGAACAAGCATTATAATTCTGAAACTAATGTAACTAATGATCATTAACATGGTTGGGTAAATAGGTTAGCCTCATTGATTCAATCCAACTATAGACATTCTTCATTTTCTTCTTTCTTTTATAACTTTAGTTTACATAGTTATGCTACAAAAATCTTTTTTTTCATTCACATGTTGTTTATCCCCTAACAATTACGTAGTTTTAGAATTGATCATGTGTTATTATTTGATATTGGTAACATTAGCACGTGGAGAAGTCATTATCTGAGTGAGTAGATAAAAATTTGATTTAGATTATATAACAGATGTTGAGAATAAATATTATTATGAGATAAATATATTATATTAAAACACATTAACCTACCCAACTAACTTTATTTACATTTCATAAATGTTGAAGGGATTTAGCTCCTCAATTGAGAATGAAAATCCCCTCTTTATGTTCCACTCTAATATAAAAGCCTATGACTGCATTATCACCTCTATCAAATGATTATTATATGATAATTAAAGGCCCATCATAAATTGAATTTTATTCTTAAATTATAGTATTTCTTGTCTCCAACACAACAATTTACCAAATCCAATTTGTGGGATATGGGACATTAAATACATTCACAACTTTTAATTCCTTTATGAATAGTTTTTCATTATACCCTTCCAAAATAATATTTACCTACATGGAGATGATTTAGTTAAGTTTGAATGCACTTATATTAACATACAATATGTAATTGAAAATAAAAACATGAATTCATTCATTATGTAACCCTTATATTTTTTCTACTATGTAGATATTTTATATATTCGAATAAATTATTATTTATCCATGGAACTAGACACATGCATATCATCATTTTTAATCCTATCTCATATTTTTTATAATAATATGTTCATTTTATTCCTTATAATAGAATATAATACCTTTAGTAAAGAAACTATTGTAAAAGATAACCTTTATATTATGTCCCATTTATAGAAAATTAATTTCTTAGTTAATTGAAATAAAATTTATAGATAACTAATTATAAAAATGATCTAAAAATAAACATATGAACTAATTATTATAGTATTTGGGTTCTATAATTCATCCATTAATGTATTAAAGTGTCTCTAAATTACTTTGTGGACATAAATGTATAGAGAAACCATTATAGTAATATGTAAAATGTAATGGTGTTCCTATACCTACTAAATAATTCTTATTGTATCAACATAAATTCTAGAAACACCTTTTTCTATTTTCATTCCACTGTTATGAGATTTCAGGACAATAATTCCCTCAACATTTAATAGGTCATTAGTATAGATTTTAATATATTATTTTAGAATATGTCACTCTAAGAAAAACATTTGCATGAATTTTGTTCAAGATGTACCCTTTCAAATTATTCGTATATCATTAATTGGGGTATATCTATATTTAATGGATATGACAGAATATTTGAATCAATATAATAGATTGAACCATTATGTTGAGAATTTTATAAAATAACAATGGTGGTAAGAATATCTCTAGTGAATATAGTGTTACAAAAATTTCCATATTCATGATCATCAACCTTGTATGTCCTATAACATTACTATATAAGACCTTGAAATAGATTCAATGTATGGTTACTGTTTGTTGGGGAATTTTTGGCAGAGTGCAACATAATTTTATAAGAATTAATGCCTACCTATAGACATGAATATCATGTTATTTTATACCATCTATCTTTAAATTAATCATTGACATGATATTCCTCAATTTTTATGAATAACCCTATATATGTTTTATACCCTTAAAAAATAATTTAAATTTTTCTTGTTTGGATAGAGATTATGAAACTGAAGGAAGATAAGTTCATCTTTCACCATTCACTGAGGCCACTTATCCCTGAATCTACTTTTCAATCAGGCCCAAAATTTCATAAATTACATTTTTTTTATATCCAGTAAATTTATTAACCAGTTAATAATACTATCACATTTAATTTTTTCTATGGGAATGATATGAAGAAAACATAATCTATGGGCCAAAATAAAATATATAATGTCAAATAAATGATATCTATTTTCCATCCAAATTTCAAAATGTTTTTTATATTGTTTTTATAAAATCATTTTCAATGCCTTTTAATTTCTTGAATTTTTTCTCAACTGTAAATTGAGAGAGTACCTTAAATTATTCTATATATCCATTAAATGATGTCATCCATGGTTGATATTTATTTATTCAAAGTAAAAAAATTTCTATGACAAAAAAACAATGTATTTAATGAATAGTTCAACCAAAATTAGTTTTTAACATCTTCACAAAAACTATACTTCAACATTCAATTAATTATATATCATAAGAAGGTTTAGTACGAAAAAAACCATCCATAATCCTATAAAACATGTCTTTAAATGTGAACTCTTCATTTCTATTAGCCTTATACAATGTAACAATTTTAACTTAAATAGATTCCATTATTAAATGAATGGGTTAATATAAAAATAAATATAATTATTGGGGTTTTTGATCTAGATATAAGTAGAAAACATATTTTGTTTTCATTTCATGTAAAACCATGATGGAAATTAATATATTACCTACACAACTAGACATGTACTATATGTACAAATTTTTTTACTAAAATTATTTATTTCATCAACTGATAACACAAGATGATGGTTTCATATATTTTTTTTTTAAAATTTAAGATACCTAAAATAAATTTCTTCCACTGATGAGAGTCTATTTATTGACATAGTTTCCAATATTAGATTATTATATCTATGATACATGAAATTGGTTTAACGGTTTCTTGAAATAAATATATTCATCTATACATTTTAATGATAGGAATGTATCATAAATTTTTTTAACTACATGATTTAACATTCTTGTAATGATCTATTAATAAAATTGGGATTTTTTTAAGTGATTCATATCACGTGATAAATAAATCATAGTATAATCATAGTCATTTCTGAAATATTATTTTTTTCAACATTTAGTACAAAATTTATTGTTTTGATCTATTCTGTGAAAATTCAAAATTTTCGTACAACTTTTTTGGATGAATTCAACTTTTATAACAACAATTTATACCAATAAAAAAGAACCTAGGATGGCTAATATTCATGCTCTATTACAAACTCGATAAAATTTTTATATCCATCATCATATTCCTAATCCATAAGGATAACACCCATCGATTTTCGATTCATATCCATCTTATTTTCATAAATAATTTTCAATTTTAAAAATAATAAATAAATTCCAATAAGGTATTAATTATCAATGTATAATCTTATAGATACATTAAATAAATGAGATTATTTTTCTAAAAAAAAAGTCATACCATCATTGGAAACTCAATGATGCAAAAAGAAAGTTATAATAACAAAATGGAGATGATTTCTTGAAATTAAAATATTAGTCTCCAGAAGAAAAACATTCACATTGATGACCTCCTCTTAAAAACAAGAATTTTGAGTACTGAATAATGTAAGATGGTGTTTATTATTATTAAAATAAGTAATTGGTTATGTATGAAATCATTATTGTTTAGAGATCAATATTGAGGTTTAATTTATATAAGGGGAACCCACATGATATGATATCCACCATGATTCTTTTTTTACCAATGCTATAGTGAAATTTTAATTGGATAATAAACATCAGCTTGCAATAATATATTTCAATTAATATCAACATCAAAATTTTATTGAAAATGATTCATAAAAAGTAAAAGTTTACACAATTGTAACATGAAAAGAAACAACATCTAGTTGTTGAAGGTTGACATGAACCCACAAGAGAGAATAATTAATAGAACATTTTAAACGAATAATATAAATACATAAATAATTTTTTTCTAGGATAATTTGTTTTTAATGATGTGTATTGATATATTTATATAGTGGTGGGAATCATTGAAGGAAGGGAATGTGTGGAATATATAATGTAATAAAGATTTTAATTAAAATTAATCTATTTCAATACATAGAGAGAAATAATTCTCAGTCACCAAATTATTAATGGTTATCATTTAGGTTGAAATTTAAAAGGATAATGATTTTTAGTGATAATAATTTAGTAATTATATGTTTTAAAATGTTCTTTTATTTATATTTAATTTATTACTCATCACCATTAAAATTTAAATCAAATTTCGTAGAGTATACTAAATTAAAATTTCCACTTGGAACATTATTATTTAATTATAGTCAAGATTATAATGCCTATGGGATCTATGAAAATTTTATGCAATTCATTGGAGATTCACTATGCATTGAAAATTTTCTCAAATTTGATTCAAAATTGGTGGAGAAAATCATCATTTTTATAATAATCATTTTATTATATGTAATACAACATAATTACCATTATCTGGAGATGTTGAATCTTAATAATCTCTACAAGGATTTATATTATTATTTGAGGACTTTGGGAAATATTATGTAATCATTGATTATTTTTTGAAAAAACTTTTAACACCAATTAAATGAGGTAAAATAAAAAAAATAAACAAATTATAAAATTAATTGGGGTAGTATACTTACATATTGAATTATTTTTTTATTCATGTTTTACAATTTTATAAAAAAAATTATTTATAAAATAAAATGATATAAAAATACATTTTATGATTTGTTTTACTACAAATATTGCACCATTGCCAATATTATCTAGATAGTCCATAAAAGTTGGTAGGAATGTATTTATTTTAAATTGTTAGAGTAAAGACATGTAAGTGTTAAAATTTGAATATGTAAATAATTTATTAACTTTGTATTTTTGGGGCATCATAAAAATTTATTCATTCCATTATTTTACCAATTTAATCATTCCCTTACCTGATTTGATAACTATTAAATAAAATTTATCCCTTTATGAAAAATATTTCCCATTCCAATATTGTCTACACTATTATGTGTGTTGAATTGTTTCTATAAATGATTTTAGGTATTTTGAACTGATATTTTAGGTGAATTTTTTCCATTTTAATAGTTTATTATGTTATAATATTATGTACAATTTATGATATTGGTGAGTTGTTTGGTTTCCCCCAGAAGACATGGAATTCTATTTCTTATAGTGGGTTTGATCACCTTGACCTCACTTAAAAAGGACCACTTCGTTGGATTTTTTTATGTGTTCCTTTACTTATTTTGAGTGTCTTATATTATGGTTATCTTTTTTTCAATAATAAATAATATATGAGGTGGTGTTATTATCATTGGTGTAGGTTCAAATCAGACTACATGATTTTATGTACATTTGTTCCTTTGTTAATTTTTCTAAACAATTTGAATACTGATATTCTGATCAAATTTTTATTGTGTTTTCATTATTAGATATGATTTTTTTAAACTATAATGGTTTTTATAACTAAGATGCCCATTTGAGAACACCCATGCAAGGTTATCCCCAAAAAATAAAATGAAATCATTATTTATTTTTATTTAAATTTCGTTATAATTTTTGATAACTCGAATATTTGAGAGCATGATCCCACATCTAAGGATTTCATTACTTTTAAAATAATGTATTGACCTCATGAATCATGTATTCTTGTTATATGGAATAAAAACAACAAATGTTTTTGATAACTTCTCTATAACTATTAAACAATGATGTGTTCCATGTGACATACTACTATAGGTGATAGATACCTATATAATCCACTTCACCCCATTGGTGTTTAGAAACACAAAATACAAATCCCTAGTTTTGTCGGTCTATGAATTATTCCAGTATGTACCCTGGTAGAGTTTTCATGGACATAATACTCACAGTGTCTATCCTCACCACAACCATAATCTGAACTTATCCTGTTGAGGAATCTAATACTAATACTCTACGTGATGCTCCACCATTTTCTATGAAACCATTGAACTCAGCAGTAGGTGATTTGTTACCGGAAATAATGTTTAATTACTATTTTCCCATAGAAACCTAGTACATTTACAATGAACATATAATGGATCGATAGTTTCCCTTGAATCTATTTACTAATCTGGTGATTTTATAAGTATTTTTTTGGTTGTTCTATGTTTTCTTGTGTATTGATTATTTTTGGTTTTCATGTTTTACTACCTCATGTAATATTTTTCTCCCCTCCCCAAAAATTAAATCTTAAAAATAAAATGAGTTTTCTACAACTTCATGTATTTCTTTGTGATTTAGAATATTCATCTTTCATTAATCACAACCATAATTGAGTATTTAACAATAATAGAAAATGCTTTTTAATGAAAACATTTATGACTATCTAATGGATGATAAAATCATTGATCCTTTTTAACGCTAAAAACATGATTGATAATGGCCCACTTTATAATCACCAAAGTAATGTGATGATCAAGTCCCCATTTATAAGTACTAAAATAATGTTATGATGATGGGTTGCCTTATCAATGTTTTATTTTAGTGGTAATAATGGAGGTGTTTATAAATAATTTTTTTTTAGAATTGATAATGGGGTCATTTATCAGTTCTTTTCTATCACTAAAAATAGTGACCATTATAAGTTACTTTGGTTGCACCGAAAAATATAACGCAACTAATGTAAAGATGAAATAGAATTTTTCTATCCCTATGAAAATAAACCCTATCATAAACTAAATAGATAGAAGTAAAAATATACTAAAAAGATTATTGTCATAAAAATATATAATTTCACTATCATTCAATCCAAAATTTTCACAAAAATATTTATATTGAATTATTGTATAAAATTATTCAATAAAATTACATCCAATATACAAAATAGTAACATTTATATCAGGGTTACCACAATTATCAAACTCTATATAGAAGCTTTTTCTTTAAAAAAAAGTGTTTATTTTAGTAATAGTAAATAAAAAAATTAAAAAAAAAAATTGAAATGTTTATAATCCACATATGATAAGTTATATTATTAATTACAATATATACATATATATATATATACATTATTATAAATTAATCATCCATCAAATTGATGTGTAATAAATTCTTACACATCAAAAATGAAGTATGGATCATTTCACTAAATATATGAGACAATACATTAATTTTTTGGATTTTGAAACGTGACAGTTGTTTCAAAATAAAATCAATATTTTATCTTGAAAAAATAGCCTTTGATTTATAAAATCCACTTCATGTGTTGTATTGAAAAGTGGTCAATTAATACACATCACAAAGGAATTATCGATCATATTATTTACATTCGAGAATATTCTAAGCATTCTTTTTTACTATAAGAATCATGATTTAATATAATATGGGTTTTATATTGAAAATATACACTATGAGTAATACCGACCACATAACGTATTGTATTTATGTGTGTTTAATTCCTAACTTTAAAAAATGAATTATGGATAATTGTATTATTGTTTGAATAAAATCAGAGCATGTTTTCTCAATTTTTCCAATGATGCTAATTTTCAACTAAAATGATAATCTTATATTGGAAGCAGGTACATCAGTTCATGATGATCATATATTGAATCAAATTGGAATGAGCCGAATTCAAATACATCACAACCAAATTATTGATAATTTTCGCAATGTTTAAAAAAACTCTGAGATTATTTTATTGGTTTTGGATATTTGATTCATTTTTTAAAATGAATAGTAACTTATATTTATAATCCATTCACTTCATGTCATACTGACCAAATTTTTTGTAACATCGATGTTATGTAAATTCATATATATTACAAATGAATTAAAGATAATTTTACTAATGTTTTGAAATTCCTTGAGAGATCTTTCTAATAGTTGTCTACTAAGGTGTGTTTTAAACTAAAATAGAACTTTTATATTTTTTAAATTCACATCATGTTAGAGAAGTCACATGGGAATCATGCATCTTATTTATAGGGGTTAATTCATACAAATCAAAAATTAATTATGGACGGGTTTCCTTAATTTGGAAAATATTCTGATCTCGTTTTCTTGGTTTTGGCATTGTGATGGGTTTTTTAATCTAAAATTTCATTATAATATTGAATACACGCACTTTTAGTCATACCAACCACATTGTGTATTTCATTAAATTGTGATTCATTCCTTCATTTCACAATTAAATTATGGATTATTTTTTAATGTTTGTAAGATATACAATGTTTTTTCATGGTTTTGTCTATGTGATGTGATTCTCAATCAATAATGTCTCTTTTTTATTGAGAACATGTACTTTCATTCATATCAACTACATTGTGTTGCATAATTATGTGTGTTTAATTAAAATATTTCAAAAATAAATTATCAATCACTTTCTGAATGTCAGATAATAATCATGTATTTTTTACTTAGGTTTACCTATGTGATTTTAGATTTGAACTAAAATGGAACTTCTATATTGGAAATATACACTTCAAGTCTTACCTTCCCTATCATATATCATATTGAAATATAGTTGGTTAATATATTCCATAAATTTATTATGCATAATTTATAGAAATTTAGAAAAAAATATAACTCCTTCACTTAGCATCGATTATGTGACTCTTTTTAAACTAAAAAGGATATTTTATATTTAAAACATGTACATGAAGTCATATAGAACACATCATGTGCCAACTTGATGTGTGGATAATTTTTTTATATAAAAAAAGAGATATAGAGTGTTTTCATAAAGTTTGAAAAACAATACCAGTAGGTTTTCCATGTTTCGACTATGTGATGTGCATTTTCAACTAAAATGGTATTTAAATATATAAAAGAAGAACATCATGTCATACCAGAAATGACATTTTTTTGATTGATGGGAGAAAAA
The DNA here is from genome assembly GCA_963277665.1 of Viscum album. Classification (NCBI taxonomy): domain Eukaryota; kingdom Viridiplantae; phylum Streptophyta; class Magnoliopsida; order Santalales; family Viscaceae; genus Viscum; species Viscum album. Next base: position 367,295,397 of record OY728158.1, on the reverse strand, counting down.
TTTTACATATCTAAAATGACTTTTGGATTATTTGACTAACGTATATGAATAATATGAATGAGACTTTTTTAATTGAATATGTATTTTGTTTTTAACTAAAATTTCAATTTTATATTGAAAATTTACATTTACTATCAAAATTGTCAAAACATGAATCAAATTGATGTGTAACAAACTTTTACACATAAAAGTTGAAATATTTATCATTTTACTAATGTTTGAGAACATAATGAGCAAATTTTTAGGATTTTGGTGACGATACATGTATTTTAAACATAAATTGGACATCTATATTGAAAACATGAACATTTGTTTTATACCAACCACCTCATCTGCAAAATTGTCATGCGACCAATTCTTAGACATAAATGAATTAGAGATTATTATTATAATTGTTGGAAACAATTTGTGCAAGTAATCTCTAATTTCCTTTGACATTAATCCTAAACACAAGTGACTCTTATATATTGAAAAAACACATTTAGAGTCCTAACAACAACATCATTTGCTAGATTGAAATGTGGTCAACTCCTATACATTATAAATAAATTATGGATAATTAACATAAATATTGAAAATAATAGGAGTTCATTTACTCCATTTTTTCTAGTGACATAGTTTTTAAATTTAAATGAACCTTTTATATTGAGAATATTCACATGGATTAGTATCAGAAAAATCAATTGTTAGATCGATGTGAGGTCAATTATTACAAGATTAGACAAGAATCTTGGAAATATTTACTAATGTTTCCTAAAAATATGAGATTTATTACTTAGTTTGGGTTATATGAAATATTTTTTACCTAAATATGGCACCTAAAAAACATGAAATTTATGTAGTACAAGCAATTTCATGTGTTTTATTTTTTTATTCTCATTTCCTACAAATAAAAAATGAATTATAGAACATTTTAATAATTTATAATTAAAACCTATGATTTTTTTGAGTTTTTTTATGTTTTGTGTATTTCAATCTAAAAATAAAACCTTATATTGAAAATAAGAACATCTATAAATACTAGAAACATCATTTTTTAGTGTGACATGTGGTATATTCCTATATGTTATACATGTAATACAGATCATCATCATATGTTTTGAAATTAAGGGTATTTTTTTCTTATTCATGGCCATGTGGTGCATGATTTAAACTAAAATGACACTTTTATATTTAAAACATGCACATTAATTCATTTTGGCCACATCATGTGTCATATTATTGTTCAGTCGATTCATACACACCAAGAATTTATTATAGATAATTTTTTTAATATTTTTATGACAATATGTGCTCATTTTATTAGTTTTATCAACGAAATAAAATTATACTAAAAGGTCAATTTTAATGTGAAATACATAAAAATTTACACATACAAGATAAATATCAGTTCAGATTCATACATTGTTGATTCATAGATTTTAAAATGAATTATGGATCATGTTAATTAATTTTAAAAACAATATGATATTGTTTACAATGTTTTGAATTTTTTTTTGTTGTTTAATCCAAAATAATACATTTATATTTAAAAAAACACGGAATCATTATAGTGAAATCAATTGTAAGATTAATAGTCACTCATTTCCAAGAAAAATAATGAATTAAGACTTATGTTTCTAAATTTTTTGGATAACCTGACCCCGTATACTCAATTTTTTCTATGTGATTAATGCTTTAGACTAAAATGTTACTATTAATATGATGATATAAAAATTGATTAATACATTCCATGTCATGTTTTCTATTGATGTATAGTTGATTCCTACCCATCACATTGGAATTATAGATCATTTTTCAAATGTTTGACAACAATATGATCGTGATTTCTATGTATTAAAAATGTGATTGATGTTTTGAACTAAAAAAATATTTTTATTAAAAATATGTACATTAATTCATACTGAAATCAATATGTTGCATATTTATTTTCAGTCGATTTATTCATATCAAAAATAAATTTTGTATAATAGCCTATAATTATGAAAATAATATAAACATAATTGGTTAGTTTTGATAACGTTACAAAAGTTTTTAACTAAAATAGTTCATTAATATTCAAATCCAGATCATTGAGTTATACAAGAAACAATGTATATCATATTTATATCTGTTTGAATCAAACACATCACAAATAAGATCACTCACACCAGTCAAATCCATTGGAATAATTAAAAATACCCAAATAAGAAATAAAAATTTTAAAATAATGGAAGAGATTTAATGAAATATCCCATGTACAAAAATTGGGGTTTTAAGGTGTTGATTTCTCCAAGGAGTTTAATGGATAGTGGAGTAAAAGATTCAGTTCCACATGAGAATGACCAAAAAAGGGATGGTGTCATCAAATAATGTTTTATTTATATGATTGTATATGAATTATTAGTGGATTTTTAAAAAACTGACAAAGAACCATATTTATCAGCACTAAAACTGAAATTGATAATAAACGAACCCTTTCAGATTTTTAACTCTAAGTGCTGATGAAGATGTGATATTATCATCACATTAAGTAAAAAAGATTCTAAATACAGATTTAGTATGAACATTCTATTTATACATGAAAAAGCTATATTTGTCAGTAATATTTTCAAATAGCTGATAAAGTTCCATATTTTTTAACCTAGGAGATAATGTCCACTGATCCCCTCCATCCCCCTACAGAGTGGGAGGGACCTCTGTCATCCTTCAAGGGAACCCAGACTCTTTCATTATCTCATTATTTTATCCCTGAGTTTTTTATTTCGTTCTATCAGATATCACTTATTTGTAAAAGTTCATATTTGTTTGATGGCTTCCCAAAACATTCACTCTCATACTCAGAGTTCACTGATTCCTCATTCCTTCTGAACATGATGTTCATAGAACAATTAAAACAACTATATCCATTGCTGGATTCATTTAACTGGTTTTTTTCAGAAATTTGGGACTATTGGAATGGTTTACTATGGGTCTTCTCAACAATACACAGAATAGGATTTTGTTATTTTCAGATAATGACTTGGTCTAGCCCTGGTCCAGTGCCCCCTGCATCTGCAATTGACCTTGTTTGTAAGGTAAAAACATTACCCATAACATAATCATGAATTTTGATGATAATTCACACTAAGGATCTATTCATGATTAGAGATTCAGATAATTATGTCATAAATTATACATAACAGCATGAATGTTACAAGTAGACACTTCTACTCACTTCATTTTTATATAAAAAACAAACAATACAAAAAAGGAAATATGGTTAGTTTCTAGTTTTAGACATCATGAGTTTTTTGTGATCCCATTTTTGATCCTATTTATCTTTATGTCCCATGAAAAACATTTCAAAACATGGGATGAGCATAAATATCTCAATAAGGGATATATAAATAATTAAAACTGATAGTCTTTCCAAAAAACATTTAATCCACAAATACATTATTATAAACTAACACTTTTCACCTTAATGAGGTTTTAATAACAGATTATTGAAAATAACTTCACTGCATACCCTTTTTTATAACCAAAATATTACCAAAAATCCCATAGAAAGAAAGATATAGAACATAAGGGTTACTTGGGACATAAACATACATAAATAGAATATCCAAACAGTCAACATCCCCACATATCACTAAATTGAATAGACATAAAAATGTTCAATACCCAATGCATTGGAGGTCATAACGTAACCACCGGTCTTTAGTTTATCAAAGAACCACCCGTCATTTGGTTTATCACGTAACCGCCCATCATTGGTTTATCATGTAACCCCCCATAATATTTTTTTATACCATTATATAATCTTAAAACCTAAAATTTTTCAGATATCAATGTTTCACTAATCAAATTTCATTTTCAATCAAAATAAATGAATCCAAGATATAGAAATAGTAAATCCACTGTGAAAACAATTTTCAATACCCAATCAACCAAAAAGAGAAGAAAGTATATCTTTTACTTTTAAAAACATTAATGATTATCGAGAAATTTGAATATCAATTAAAAATTATGATGAGGAATAGTACATTATCACCACATACGTTAAAAAATTCATTTTTTCATTTAGTAAAATGCATTATATATAAAATATTCCCTTTGAATAAAGTAAAATTAAAAGGGGTTTATTATACATCATGTAAAATAATGAGGTTTATATTATACAAACATGTCTTAATGAAATAATATTGAGATGAAATCCCTTACCTCTCGTCCAACTGGACTCGTTCGATCTTTAATTTCATGAATAGTAAACTTATATTAATTTATACTTTATTGAGAACCCTTTTTTAGTTTATTATTCCATTTATATCACTTATTAAAATGTTTTTAATATTACAACATTATTTCAATTAATATAAGGTGTTTTGTCAATATTGAGTACTTGTGTCGAAAATGATATTGTTATAATTACAAATTTTCCATTCATGTTGGGTTATAAAGTCTATATCAAGGTTTTGGTTGACAAGAAGTCTATTACTATACATATTAAATGTATTAAGGTTTTTTATTAATTTTTAAAACAATATGTGATTTTTTCTAGGTCTTTTATTTTTTAACACTTGTTTTAAACATAAATGAAAATATTATATTTAAAACAGAGAATTTGAATCATATTGAGAACACCCTATTTTGGATTGACGTGTGGTAGATTCCAACAATAAAAAAAAGAATTATCGATCATTTTATAAAATTTTAAAATCAATCCAATCTCATTTTCCAGGATTTAACAATGTGACCATTTTTTTAATATACAATGAATCTTTAATATTGAATACATTCCCATGGAGTCATACTAGGTTAATAATATGTCATAATTATGAGTATTGAATTTCTACAAATAAAAATTGAATTATGGATCATTTTACTAATGTTGTAATATAATTAGAGCTGATTATTCTATTTTTTCTATGTGAGATGTGTTTTAAACTAAAATGAAACATGATAGTGAAAAAATTGACATGGATTCATTTTGGCCACATTTTTCATTAGATTAAAATGTCATGGATTCATAAATGTCGTAAATAAATTTGAATCTTTTCCCTAATGTTTGAAAACAACATGTGAACATTTTATCATTTTTTTCTATGTGACATATGTTTGAAACATAAATTACACTTTTATATTGAAAACACACAATACGAGTCCTATAACCGAATTGGGTGTTACGTTGACATGATGTCAATATCTATATATGTCCTATGAATTATGGTTCATTTTCAAATTGATATAAAACTTACATAGGTTGTTTTCTCTATTTTGGATATTTGGAACATGTTTTCTTATCTAAAATAACAATTTTATATTGAAAATCTGTCATTTGAGTCATACCAAATACATCATGTGATAGAATGATTTTCTCTCAATTTATACAAACAAATGAATTATTTTTTACTTTATTAACATTTGAAAATAATTTGAGCATGTTAACTCATTTTTTTATGTGTAATGAGTGTTCTAAACAAAAAAGTAACATTTTTATTTAAATCATGCACTTGGAGTCATACAAAACCCATTGTGTATTATATTAATATTTGATAAACTATTACATGACAAAAATGAATTATGGGTCATTTTCCTTAACTTTTTATAGAATATGAACATGATTATATAGTTTTTTATGTGAAGAGTGTGTTACACTAAAATAAAACATAAAAAGAAGCACTTTTTGTAATTCCAGACACATCATGTGTTATATTTATGTTCATTCATTTCTTACATATCATAAATGAATTATGAATCATTTCCATGTGTTTTGAAAATAATCAAATACCTCTTTCATTTTTTTCTATGTGATGTGTGATCTGAACTAAAACGACCCTTTTATATTTAAAACGTCTACTTTTAGTCATACCAACCACATCATGTGTTATCCTGACATGTAGTCAATTAATATATTTCATACATGAAATATGTATTATAATCATTATGTTTGAAAAAATATCAGTAATATTTCCGTGGTTTTGTATAAGTGATGCATGGTTTAAATTAAAATAACACTTTTATATTGAAAAATCGCACATTAAGTCATACTAGACACATCATGTTTTGGAAATATTTTCATTCCATTCATATAGAATAAAATGAATTATAGATCACATTCTTGCATTATCACGATAATATATGTTCATATTCTCATTTTTGGCTAGGGAAAGTTTTTTTAAACTAAAATGACAATTTTATTTGCAAAAAGACACACGTTGAATCATTTCAACCACATCTTGAGTCGAATTAATGTCCAGTCAATTCTGATATGTCATCAATGAATTACGAATCATTTTTTCGTACGTTGAATAAAATTTTATGACTTTAATTTTTTTCAATACATTGCCTATTTTAATATAGAAAGACACTTTTATATTGAAAACATGCCCATTGAGTAATTCAGGACACATCATTTTTCAAATGGACCTTCAATCATTTCCTATACATCAAAAATTAATTTTGAATTATTTTCCTAATATTCTTGGATAGTTTTATCTCATTTACTTCGTTTTTCCTATGTGATATTTTTAGAGTAAAATTATACATTTCGTGAGAATATTTCCACTTTCATTCATAATTTCCACACAGTGTGTCGGGTTGATTAGTCATTGATTCCCACACATCCCACATGAATAATTAACCATTTTCATAATGTTTGAAAACAATAATCTTCATTTCTTGGTATTGATAATGAGATTTTAATTTTAATGTAAAAAAATTATATTGAAAAATTACACATTGATTCATACAAATCACATCATGTGTCATATTGGATTGCATTAAAATCTCAAATTTAAAAACTAATTATGCAATTTTTTCAAGAATTTTGAAAACATTATGATCTCATTGGTTCAGTTTTACTGTGTGACTATAATTTTAAAATAAAATAACTTTTTAAAACATGATCTTTAAATTATTCTACCCACATTCTAAGTATGATTGATATGTGATTTGACAGAAAATTAATACCTTTTTAATAATTAATGTGAAAAAGACAACATATAACAAAATGTTCAAGAGGGAAAATGATGAAGCTCAATGGTATCCCCACAAAAAATCATTGAATTGTAAATTGGATGAAACAATAGAAGAAAAAACGCTAACCTAATATCCTGGTGACCTTTGGATGCATGAAGATTCACCAACATGTTACCCTCATTCCATGTATGTAGAATTTATATAATTGTAAAAATAATATCTATACAATAATGCATGAGGTAAATAATATTCTAAGGTAAATTAAACTGAACTATTAAGGCATTAACAACAATAACAAAATCTCATTCAATAAAATAAGGTGAAAATTTATTTCATTAAAAAAGTTGATTCAATGAAGCATCATTGATTCCTCTACAACCGCAAATGTACCCCTCCAATTTAAGGCCAGAAAATCCACAATAATTGGGCTTTTACAATCACTAAAAAAACCACCTCCACTCATAACCACTTTATGGAAAGTACTATCCAAGTTTAATTTAATCCTATATGTAGGAGGATGACATCTCACTGAAGCACCAAGAGACCTCTTCCCAAAAACATCATTCTCAATCATACTACCTGGTGACACAAATGAATGTCGATCTATGGAAATGTTGATTTTTTTTGTTATTTAAAAAATAAGAGAGAGTATGCAGAAACATGAACCTAATATATTGAATAATATTCCTAGAACTATGATAAAATGTTGTGTTATTGATGGTAGAAAATACCTCAAGGTAACAATGAAGAATTTTTGGGTTGGTTGTGTTTTTTGAAAAAGTGGGTTTCCATGAAAAATTCTCCAGATCTAGAGATAATTTTGACAACCCCTTTTGAAAAATAACCATAAAATGTAATGGATGATCTGGTGGCATTACAAAAAGAACACATAAAAGGTGGTGCCATTTTTTGTAGGCTAAAATTTTTGGGTCCAAAACATGGAAATTGGATTGCATTGAAAAATATGGATTTTCATGATGGTCTCATCAAAATATTTCAATGGATTGAGTTTTCCAGAGATGGGATTCTGGAATATTGTTTCACGAATGATAAAAAATGATGAATTTGATATATGTGTTTATGAGGGTGCTTCTCAGTAGCAATTGACCTTTGAGAAATAGGTGTGCTTTGTTAAGGCTTTCTTAAGAAATGAAAAAGTTGTGTAATTCAAAATCTAAAATTTTAGATTCTTGAAATAGTTAGCATTACAAAAATGAAAGAACATCAAAATCTCTAGTTTGAGATTCGTGAAATAGGAAGCTTTGCGGAGGCAATGTGCTTTGTGAATGTGTTTTTGAAGGAATTTCCTGGTGTGCAGTGGAAAAGTCTTATTCATTAATGGATGAAATTAAGATGTCAATATAGAATCTATATATAGTAAATGACGGATTAATTAGATATAATGAATGGATATATAAGTCTATAAATTTTTAGTGGATTTTCTGAAGAACCAATGTCTACACTTCATTTGAGATAGTAGAGAGATTTCATATTTTTATTTGTCGTAAACTAAGAGGGATAGTGAGTCTGCTTCAAACATTGTAAATAGCAGTGTTCTTATAGTGCATTTGAAACATCAGAACACTGTTGGTGTATGGTTCTTGGGCGTATCCCAATGATGGTGAACCAAGTAAAAATGTTGCGTATTAAAAAAACAACAAAACAACCTGAAAAGCTGTTGATGTTTTAATCTTTCATACCCATATTCACCCCACCCATTTAGGGTAATTGACCAAGGGGTCCTAACAGTTATGCATTTCCCAAAAAATACTATGTACATCACTGATGAAAAATTACCATCCCTTGGAAAGTGACCCATCTAATGCCTATGAATGATAAAATAGCTACCAAAAACCATCCACTGACATTACACATCCATTAAAATCTAGAAATAGAATAATATGAACACAAAAATACATAACTGAGTAACATTATTAAAATATATGAGCATGGGATTCCGATTTAGATTGAATACAACACTTGAAATTCAATACAAGAGAAATAATAATTCTGTATTGATTATCATTATTAGTAATATAAAAACAAAAAATTATCTAAAGAAGGAAGCATATATTTTGAAAAAATCATTACAACACAGTCTACTTTTCATAGCATCAATGTTAGAACCCAGATTAGTCATTGAAAAAAAATTCGAGATATACAAATATACACACACACACACACACACATATATATATATGATTAATTCCTATACATCAATAAAAAATTATGGATAATTTTTATATATTTTGAAAAAAAAATCCACAATATTTTTTTATGTTTTTACAATGTGCCATATTCTTTAAACTAAATTACCTTTTAGAGATCAATATTCCACACAACATATTCAACATCCATCACTCATTCAACTTCATTCTCATAAAATTCCATCATTATACTTTGAGCATTGTATTAGAATATGAGAGAGGAATCACTATTAATACTTACCATATCATTAATTATCATGTATATGGGAGAATAAAATGTGAATGTTAAGGAATTAATCTTGAAATTTCATCATGGTTTTGGAGGAGATTATAATATATCTGATACCCTTTTTACATACTCATAAAAGGACTACAAGATACAAGATGAAAATAATAATTCTTGGTGAATGGATGTAGATTCCATAGAATTTTTTAATATGACTTTATATCTGTGAGAAAAATTATCCTTTACAAATTTCCATCCCTCCATTGTCTTTAATATATGATCATTGTAAAATATATCATGATAGAAACTAAAATCATGCAAGATACTAGGCCAACCAAAAAATTTATTGTGTAACCCTCCATGAAATATATCCTTGAGAAATCACTCAAATAATTTTTCTTTGAAGATTAATCACTAATTTATTTTTTAGTTTCATATAACTCAATCAAACACCTAAAAGAAGTAAATTAGAGAAAAGTTCAAGAGAAATCCATGACCATTTGGGGAATGATAATATACCCCTTATAATCATTTATGAAATATAGTGACACTGGTATGGTATAATAAATGATATATAGGTTTATTAAATATACATACAAGCTTAATTGACGTTGGAATGTATATACAGGTACAAGTGGATTTTAATGTATATGAAATTATTTCCTATAAGGTTGGGATCTATTATAAAGATTCTTTTTTTATTTCTCTTATATGAAACAACCTAAATCAAAACAATTATGTGATATACATCAGGCATAAGAACCATATGTTTGAGAGGATCATCGTCTCTATTTCGTTACTCAAGATTGTAAAAATATATATAGTGGTGTTCAAATTTATTTAGAATTATTTGATAGTTAAATAATAAAAAATATTAGTATTGTAATGGAAAATGTATTTTTAGAATAAATATTTAACATTAATATTCCTTATAGTATATGTAATTTATTTTATGGAATGAAATTTCAATATATTATGATGCTAATGCTTTAAATACCAAATGTATCTCAATGGTCATGGCATGTACATGATCAAATATGTAATGTATTATATTTTTTCATATATTATTTTTAAATATTATAGTGACTAATTTTAACACCATGAACTGAGACTACATGTTATTTTGAGGCACGGTGTGCTCAGAATAAATGCATTAATAATAATAAAATATTAAAATACATTCATGCGTGGTTTTCCTAAAAAAATGAATAAATTATAAGAAGGTTCCTAGATAAAAAATATGAGGGAACCATTGCATCTAACACATCATCATTACACATGGTGCGACCTAACATTGTTAGGTTCAGGTTAGTTGTGGAATGTCAACACGAGTTTTTAAATGAATAAAATTAATTATTAAAATTTATTTAATTTTATTTAGGCTATGACACAAGAAGGTTCTCTTTAAAAGTATCCCAATTTTAGAGATGTTGGATTTACCTATTAACACTATAATCGTTTAGGAATGGGAATGAGTGATATCAAGAAATATGTCGAGAATGTGATAAAAAAGCCTTGGATCGGTGATCAATGAACATCGATCTTGACGGATCTTGCCGGACACAACAATGCGGGGACCATTCTTCATCAGCGAGTGATTAAAATCGATGAATTAGTTTTGATTTAATCTATGATTAGTGGTTCTTTTTTTTCTGTGATGTATGCAGAGTAATCAAAAAATATATTAGCCTACGGATTGATCATATTTATGAGATGTGATTATATTTTGTAGGTTTATCGTGATGATCAATGATTTATGATTAGATCTATTGATTAATTCATTTACCATTCTAATGGTGATGAATAGAGATTGACATGAAAATAAATTTAGGGTGGCCCCTCCTAATTTTATTGGTCTTTTATCCCACGATTAAGCATTCTTATAGTTCTCCTCTTTATTTCATGTGATTGGACACACATTTGGAACAATCAATTTTTTAACCTTCGATTCATGGTAGAATGATCTAAAACTAGTGATGTAGCATAGTGAAAAATGTTTGAGGTGTGACAATGTATATTTTAGTGGATCGAATGCAGGAGGGTTCTGAATTAGCATTCTTCGACGATAATGTAGAATTCCCAGGATTTCGTTTTCTGAGCCGATTGATAGTTGGAATCTAGTTGATTCAGTGTTTGTGTCAAAAAACAACCATGGATCTAGAGTATTGTGGTGAATCAAACACTAGAACAAAATATGGGAGATCGATGGTGTGGGAGGGAGGTAGAAGATGAGTTTTGGAAAAACAGACACAAACAGAATGTAGTCCCCCATGAAGCACTCAATGTGTACATGGAAAGTACATGCACCAGTGGTGTAGTACACTGGTTGACTGTACATTGTGTAATCCCCCATATGAAAATGTCTGGACCAAATAAACAAACTAACCCATGTACTAGTACATGGATAGGGATACATAGTTTGACACCGTGTACTAGGACATGACTAGAGTATAGTTACAGATTCTATATGGAAGGGCACGACGTGCAACCATTACTACACCGTTTGTACACCTATTCTAAAAGAATTGGTTTTAATGGCACAATCCATTGTGCATGGGCAGTACCAGGGGTCAAGGGAAACGGTTTCTGACCCTAACACATGATTTGTACCCTTTTCTACATGACATTATGTCTTTTTTCATCTATATCATGGACAAGATTATTTATGGTTCATTCTCTTTATGGTTTACCAAATGGGTTGTATGAATCATTTTGATCTCCTTGGACTATGATCCCTTCAGTAAGAATCCCTAGCTAAAGTTTCTAAAATACCTTTTAGATGTGCAGAGTGGGATCCTCTATACATTTGTGTCCCATATGTGGGGTTCGTGTTATCAATGTGACCAACACAGTGGAGGTGACAATCCTATACATAGTGGGTTAATCCATATTGATTTGTTGGTATCACCCCACGAACCTAGTTGTGATCCTCAATTGTGTATTATATTCACTTCAGATCTATCAAAAAATACCTCTCATGATGGGAGCTAATGGGAAATACCTCTCATAAGAACATCATTACTATTATTAGACTCAGCAGTTTGTTCTCCTAGATGAGTTTTTTGTGAAAACTATGAGCTAAATTTTCTATTGGTGGTATGTAGTGGTCTTGACTAAAATCTATACATTTTTATAGGATTGAGTATATCTGGATATTCTTGTTATATGTATGACAGTCATATAACTATGTTTTACTGACTGCACTTTCCTTTTTGTACTTATTGGATGTTTCGGGGTGTCAAACTCAGTATTTCAATATTCACCCCTATATGGGATTTTAACAAACATGTCATGTGTTTTGTAGAAGGTCAACCTATTGATGGGGTCCTAGGTGGACTAGGACTAGATGGTTCTTAGTGAGACTGAACACACTAAGGTGTGTACATGAAGCTTCAGACAACAGTCCCAGTACATTTTAATTACATGTTAAACTAATGTTACAAAATTATCATCATGGCATTATACACGACATTGTTTACTTTTCATTACTTCCCATTGTACTCTGGTTTTGAGATATAGTTTTATGAATTCATTGGTTACTTAGTGGTTTTTATATTTTAGCATTTTTTGGTCTTGAAAATGTGGTCCTATGTATAAGTACATATAAAAATCCTGCCATGTTAGTGAGATGTACAATCACTTCTAGTCACCAACCAACAGGATATTGGATGTGGGCTTGGGGAGTCGCAGAATGAGCCCCTCTAGGACAAGTCATGGTAGTGTATTATCAGAGGTAGGTAGTTGTTTCTACATTAGGTATGGGTGTATTTGACATTGGATTAGGGAAATAGTGTTAAGTTCTTTGATTTCATCTTTCTAGGTAGGGACTCCAATGTTTTTTTGACAACCAAAGTATCCTTACAATGGGACATTAATAATATTCTTTTCAATGTAGACCATGAGAACACTGGTTTCCTATAACAAAATTATAAAAGCTTCAGGTAGAAGTGGGTTTTGGTTCCATGGCCTTTTTGAGTCAAATCTCTATATATACTCATTGACTGTAGTACATCTTGATTGTTTCAGGAATATTCCACATCATATACCAACTTGGATTCAGTAGTGTGATCATGAGGTTGGCCATGTTATTGGAGAGGCTTCTATATAGGGACCAGTTCCCAATTTTCTCTTATTGGTATTACACCAGTCATACCACCAAATGTAGAGAATCACATTGTACCTGCAGTATCAATAGACCAGGATCATAGCAAAATCACACAACAGAAGTTTCAACGATAGAGACTCCCTGGGTTTTGAGGTGAGCCCAAACCACAAGCCATAGAGTACTGGCTTGAAGAAGTGAATATACATTTTTTCTAGTTCGGACACTAGTTGATTTGATTTTAGTCTTGGAGGTGATCCTTCTACATGACTCATCAGGATGATAAGGGAGTTCAGCAATCCAGACTCATGAGTGGGTGAATATTTCATGAACATTTTTTGATATCCTCTATAGAGAGGAGTTCTCACTAGTTACACTGAGGGTTATTGATATTTATTAGCTACTGTAGCTCTAGTAGAGTAGCATGATAGTATATGACAATTAATCAAGGTCTTTCAACCTTTCCAGGTACTCAGTGGACATGGTTTATGATTAACACTCCCAGGATCAGACCATTGAGCAAGGTTTGTATAGAGACGTCTGATCTAGTATTACCCTTAAATGAATTTTTAATTATAATGGGGAATATTGAGCATGATTTGGTAGTTCAAAGCTTCTTGGATGAGCATATATAGCTGGTGATAGTCAGCAGTGGGAAATCAAGAAAAGAGACCTAGAAATAATTAATCTCATATCAGTATCATAGACATAGATGTGGGGGATAATTTAGGATGAGGTCCCATGATAGAGGATCTATAGTTCAGGGCTCACTAGGTGGGTCCAGTTAGGCTTGAGAGATGAAATGTTACTCTTGTAGTGTCATGGGACATCTCACTTGATATTGTCGATCCTAGAGTACTGTTGATAGGGATAAAATGGATAGGCCACTGAGGCAGATACAACAACATGAAAAGGTAGATCTGAAGGGTGATGGACGTGGAAGAGGAGATGGGAGACCAGTATGAGGTTTCCATAATTTACAATTCTATATTCAACACCCCCACTTGCTACATTCCATGATCAAGGAGCTGCAGAATAGGGGTTGGGATAGCTGGATGTGATTGATAATTATGACCCAGTGGCTCTAGGATTGATTCAATGTACGATCTATATCTTTTATACTTTTAAACAGTACTGCTAAACATTAGTAATTGTAATTTCGTTCTAACCACATATCTTGTATGATACCAAGATATTCTTCTTAAATTATTAACTCAACCATTGTTCCTAGAGACACCAACTAGAGAATACTCAAGGATCCCACACTTGTGCTGACAGTGTGACCTAACCCTTAGAGGTAATAGTTTTAGCTGGAACATATTGGAAGTCACATCATGTCAAGAAAAGTCATTATTTGTATGGATTGGTTATCTATGGTGTATTCCAATATTGGTATGTTTTTTAGAAGGGTGTAGTGTTTCTATAGTGATGGAAAAAGTTTTTATTTTATCAAAGAAACATAATCCTAATGCCACACAAGATGAACTCATGCATAATAGGATGCAATTTATCACTTATTAGTTGTATAACATAACACTAGGTGCAGTGGATGTTATGAGTTTCCAATTTTCAACAGTGGTGATGTGGTATGTGGACTCCTTTCCTCAAGATGTTCTATCTTTACCTCCCAACTATGAGATTGACTTCTGCATTGATTTACACCCTGGAATATATTTGATATCTTCACTAGCATATCAAATTGCTCCAGAATAACATCTAAATATTATGGTGTAGTTAGAGGATGTGTAAAAGAAGGGCATCGTGATACATTGTTTTACAACCTAGAAATCCAATGTTTTATTTTCCAAAAATTAAGATAGGATCGTGAAAATTATGTTTTCTACCGATGCTTGAATCAAGTGATCATGAATAAAAACTATCCACAACCAAGGACCTATGACCTCGTTTATTAGTTTATAGGGGAAATATGTTTCTATATGTCGACCTTAGGTCATGTTATCACCAGTTGCGAGTATGGGAAAAGGATATAAAAAAGATGACATTCACTTTCTGTTATATTCATAATGTGTACAAGGTGATTCCCATTGGATAGAAAAACACCCCAATAGTTCTCATGGGACTCACGAACTAGATCATTCAGTATTATATAAACCAATTCATGGTAGTCTTTAATGAATATATATGTATATACTCAGTGTCCGAGGAGGAGAATTCAAGGTACAAAAGGATAGATTTGTACAAACTCCATGAGAAACTGCTTTACGGGAATCTCTATATATTGCAGTTCTAGATGTAGGTGGTCTAGATTCTGGGACTTGTTGTCTTACAATATGGAGTAGAAGTGGACCCAATTAATGTCAATGTAGTGTTAGCATGAGAACTAACTATTTGTGTGATAGAGGTGATGAGAATCCATGGGTTGGTAGGCGATTATTAGAGATTCAAACATAATTTCCATAGGATACAAGCACCAGTGATAACTTCGACAAGAAAGGGGTAGCCTTTTGTGTTGACAAGAATGTTCTATCATGCTTTTTAGCAGTTGAGGCAGAGTTTGATGTGTGCTCATGTCTTCAGATTTTTTGAGGAAGGTGTCAAGTATGTTTTTTTCCATGATATATCATGAATTGGATTTTTTGTGTACGAATACTGAGGAGAGAATTGATTGCTAATGGTTAATGATAATCTATTCCAGATGAGCATAACTGCTTTACCCATGATCATGCTTTTTCAGTGGTGGTACTCTTGTTTAAGATGTGATGACACTACCTAATGGGAATGCAACTTATCATCTATTCTGACTATATGAGTCTCATGTATATCTTCTCTCAGAAGGATCTCAACATGAGACATGGGTGATGGATAGATTTACTCTAGGTTTATGGCATCAATATTGTCTATACACTTAGGAATGGGAATGTGGTAGTATATCCTCTCACCAAGAGATCTAGTCTGCAGTTGTTGAACAAGGCATCAGAGTAGTTGGCCTTATTGCATTTATCGATTGAGGATGCAAGCATAATAGCTATCCTCCAGTCTATGTTTGTCACCCCTTCACTCTTGTAAAAAGTTAAGGAGTAGCATATTGGGGATGCTAACTATAATACCATACGTTTCTAGATATACATTGGGAATGTTCTTGATATATTTTCTAATGGAGGGGACCACATCATTCTTTTCATATGAAGCACGATGGTTCCAAGGATGTTACAAGAAGAGATTTTAATGGAGATTCAAAAGTCCCATTCTATAGTACATAAAATCATGAAAAACATGTATCTGAACCTCTAATATATATTTTGGTGGGTGGGGATAATGAACAGAGTTGCATTGTATGTCTCTCTATCCATTACATATCAGTAAGTGAAGGCAACACACTCTGTTCTAGCTGGATTTGACCAACCACATGGGGTCCCAGAGTGTTAGTGGGATGGGATATCTATTGAATTCATGAATGTATTTCCACATGATTCCAGGGTACAAAATTACATCTTGGTGGTTTTTCATAGACACACCAAGTCATCCCACTTCTTAGCAATTTGGGAGTAGTGTTCAATAGAGAGATTGAGACAGCTCTACATTTCAGAGATAGTTTGACTCCATGGAATTCTATCTATAATTTTTTATAGTCTAGATTCTCTTAGCACATCATAATAGTTTAGGTGATTATAGGAGGCTTTTGTGACCTAGTTATGCTTTTTCACAACATTACACCCACAAAATGTTGTCTAGATATGATGAACAATTTAGGTAATGGATGAAATGTTACGTTCTGTCTTGTTATACTATGGCCATATTTGGGAAGATCACCTATCATTGGTGGAGATCATGTAAACAAATATCTACAATTACAACATCAATATTTCACCATTCAAGGCTTTTTATAAGGGACCCTAAAAGTCCCCATTTTCTATATTTTCCCAAGAGTGTTGAATCACATGGTTTAGAATTGATGTGATCTAATTTAAAGAAGGCTCAGATTATCCAGAAGAAGATAAAGTCTGTAAAAGGCCAGTATATTTATTATGCTGATAGATGATAGACACATTTGAAGGTCGAGTAAAGAGATTACATATTTTTATGAGTTTCACCTCAATGTAGATTATGGAGATTTGGCTAAGGTGGAATGATATCTCCACGGTTCATGATCCCTTTCAAGATACTTAACATATTTGGTGAGGTGGAATAACACTTAGCTCTACCCCTATAGTTATACTAGGTACATTATGTCTTCCAAATTTCATAGCTGATTAGGTACTTACATGACCCATCGCATGTCATCGACTGGGGTGAACTGAACATTTAATATGGAGAAACTTTTTCTGAGTACCCATTGGAGATTTAGGATTGGAAATAGATGAACCCTAAAGGATGATCAATTTATTTTGAGAATTTCTGATGGTTTCATGGGAATCATCATCATAGCGATTGGAAGAGGAGGTTTAGATTTGTTCTCAGTACCCTCATCTCATTGAGTAGCCCTCATTTTGGTTTTTCAAGTTTGTAAAGACCTAACGTGGGGAGAATTTAATTTCACATATTTTATCATGTATTATTTTTATATAATATATGAATTAATTTCAATATCATTCACCAAGGCGATGTGCGATTATAAGTATGATTTTTCTCAAAATAAATTCATGAAAAATATTAAAATATTAAATTTCACACACATGTGGTATTCTCGAAGAAGTGTAATAACATATATCTAAGTGTCAAAATTAAAAATATAAGGGTATTGTTGTGTTAAAAACGTTGGATTTAACATAGTAATGACCTAACATCGGTAGGAATGGGTTGGATGTGGAATTTCATCATGGAATCATAAATAAATAAAATAAATTAAGAAAAAATATGTTATTTTGTTGACATAGTGATGCAAAAAAGTTTCTATTTCAATGTATTCCAATGTTAGAGATCCATGGGTAGCCTTATATCCCTAGAATCCTCTAGAGACATCATAGAATTATATATTGAGAATTATATTAATTATGCAATGAAAATACCTCCAATAAGCGAGCAACAAAAACCATTTTTCATGAATATTTCCAATGTCAATGACACAATGATCGTTCTTCATCATCTAGAAATCAGAATTGAGGTAATGCATTTTATATAATTTGTTTTCCTCATTATTTAATCGTATAATGAATGAGGACTAATCCACAAAAAGATTATCATGTGGATCGATTGTACTAACTGTATGAGTATATATTTTCATGGATTATGGGGATGATTAAATCATTGTGTTTATTACTATTTATTGATTTTTTACCATTTTAATGGTTCAAATTGAATATCGACACAAAAATAGATTGAGGTTGTTACATCAACATTTGATTGATATTTTCTCACATGATTCACCATTCATTTTGTGTTCTTATTTCTTTCCCACAGATGGAAACCATCTAGGAATAATCAGTATTTTCACATTAAGTCTTGGAACAATAATACAAAACTGGATATCCAGCATCGGGACGACTTGACTGAATTGAGATGGTGGGTACAGTGGAAAATCAAATGATGGTGGGTTTCAAATCCTTGTTATTTTATGATAATGATAAACTCTCATGATTATGTTTTCCATGTTTATTGAATTCATGAATCATGTAGATTCTCTAATAGAGTGGAAAAACAACCATGGATCTAATGTTTCGAGGGGAACTAAACACCATAATGGAATCTAGGAGATCGACAGAATTAACATGAGGAAGAATACATATTTTGGGAAAACCTGATACACATGGAATGTAATTCATGACTATACAATGTTTAGTCCCCCTTGAAAAACTCAATGTGTACATGGGAGGTACATAGACACCGGGTGGAGTACACGGGTTGACTACAAGTCATGTACTCCCCCACACAGCATGTCATGGACTAAGTACACGGGATACCCAATGTACTAGTACATGGGTTGGGATACATGGGTAGTTGATGTGTACAGAAATATACCAGCAATACATGGGAAGATCCAATATGAATGGACATGATGTGTAACCCTTACTACATGTCCTGAACCCCTGTTCTACATGAATATTCATTAATTACAAGGGACGGTGTACACGAGAAATACCAAGGGTCCAAGGATATAGTGTGTGACCCATATTTATGTTGTGTACCCCTTCTAATATGGATTTATTTCCTTGTACTATGTATCATGGACATGTATTCTGCGGTTTTTTCCATTTATTGTTTCCCCAAAGGTTGGTATGAATTGTTTCATACTTATAGGACTATGATCCCTTTAACATGACATCCTCGATAGAGTTGTAGGAATCCCCATGAGAGTCCTATAGTAGGATACTCTATTCATATTGATTCAATATGTGGAGTTATTGGTATTAACATGACGAACACTATGTTGGAGTCATTCATCTACTTTGCAGGATAATCTAGATTCATTTTTTGGAATCAACCCATGGACCTAGCTGTGATCATCATCATTGTATTGTATTATCTTTAAATTTTTCATCATATCCCTCTCATCATAGGACCCAAACTGTAGTACCAATCTGATATATTTAGGCAGTGTTGTCGGACTCAGGAGTGAGTTCTCCTGGATGAATTCATTATGGAATCTATGAGATATGTTTTCTAGTGCTGTAATATGGAGGTCATGACTTACCTCTAGATTTTTTTTCTTGGATTGAGTATATGTGAATAAATTTTTAATACATGATGAAGACATATAACTATATAGAGATGATAATACATTCCATTTTTATTGCTTTTTGTTTTTGGGGTGTACTACTGTGTATTGTTATACTCACCCCTACATGGTTTTCTACTGCATATGTCATGTCTTTTGAAAAAGATCATCCTTTTGGTGGAGACATAGGTGGTTAAGGACTAGATGATGCATAGTGAGACCAAAAAGATAGATGTGTATTCACACATCTTAAGACATGAGTCCCAATACCTTTTACTAAATTGTGGGAAACATGTTATAGACCCCATATTATGGGATTGTATTTTGACATATTTACTTTACATTATGGCCTTCTTTAATGGTGGTGTAGGATATAGTTTTATTCAAGCATTGGTTACTTAGTGATTTATACATTTTGGTATTTGGAGGGATTGAAAATGTATGAGTACATAAACAAAAAATGGAAATGCTTCCCATGTTTGTGATATCCCTACCCAGATCTAGTCACTAGCCCTTAGCCTATTAGAGGATGGCTTGGAGAGTTTATCAGTAGGCCCTACTAGGATGGGTCATGACAGAGTGGTATCAGAGGAAGGTTGTCGAGTACACTTTAGGATTAGGGGGATTTAATATTTGTTTGGGGAAATATTATTAAGTGTTTTGAATTGGTATTTCAATCCATGGACTCCAGTTTTGTTGAAACAACAAATATATCTATATACTAGGGCTCTGATAAAAAACTTTTTGACTTGGTCCATTAGAACACTATTTGTAGGGAAACCAATGTACATGAATCATATAGGAATGGGTTGTGTTTCAATGTCCTTATTTATTCATCTATCAAATATATTCATTGACCATGGTTGATATTTTTTTTTCAAGATTACTCCAAGACATATAATATCTAGGATTAAGTTGTTTTAATATGATGATGACCCCCTTGGTGATAAGGATTAGATATAAGGGCCAGTTCCCCAAAGGATACCTCCAAGTCGTGGAATAGAATTATATCCACCTATAGAGCACCACATGGTACCTATATTACCTGTAGATGAGGAGTGTAGGCAGAGTTCCCTTCATGAGAATCAGTGACAGTGACTCATTAGTTTCTAAGGCCATCCCAACCCATAGGCGGCTAAGAACTAGCTTGAGATAGTGACATATGTTTTTATCTAGTCAGGATACCAAAAGATCAGATGGATGGTCTTGATGGAGAACCTTCTACCCAACTCATTAGGATGATAGTGGAGTTTTTTACCCAGGCTCAAGATGCATTGAATATTTTATGGACATATTTTCTGCACCACATCACAGAAGAGTTATCAAAAGTTACACTAAGGGATATGTATATTCAAGAGATTCTCTTGATCATGTAGAGTAGGATGTTAGTATATGATTAGTTTTTGGGGGTTACCAACTATTACAGGAACATAATAAATGTGGTTCAAGATTAGTACATCAGGGATTAGTCCATTGAGTGAGGTATACATATAGACATCCCATATAGTGTTATCGCTATATATATTAAATATTATGGTGGGGTGATTGAGTAGTATTTGGTGGTTGAAAGATTCATGGATGAGTATATACAGCTGGTGATAATCAGTAGTGGGAAAGCCGGAGCATAGACCTCCGTAGCAGGGAGCCAAAAACAGTCTCAGGGACCTAGATGTGGGATACGTTTTCTGAGGAAGTCCCAGGATTGAATATCCATTGTTCATGGATCATAGGATGGGTCCAGTCATCTTAGAGAGAGTCCAGGAAATTCATGTGGTGATAGGGTACATCTCACTCAAGATTTCCCAACCCATCCTACCACAGATAGGGACACTATTGATGGGAAATTGTGGTAGAGTCAACAATATGATATATTAGGTCCATAAGGTGGTAGACGTGGTAAAGGAGTTCAAAGAGGTGCATGATTTACACAATATAATGGGTCCAACATCTGCACCAGCATATCATATGGATCTTATAGGGAATCACGAGTTGAGGGTGCAGTTAGAGGACACACAAAGGGATTCATGAGACCATGAATTCCACTAAAGTTAGGCCCAGTTTTGTCATCCAAATACATAGATTAGAGCTTGGGGTTTTGTGTGGACTATCAATGCATGAATTCGGTTATTATGAAGATCAATTATCCACTAATGAGGATCCATGATCAATTTGATTTGTTTTGATGGGAATGATGGTTCATGAAGGTGAAATATAGTCTGGCAATCACTGGGCTTTGAGTACATAACAAGGATATACTAAATAGTGAATTCTGAATTAGTTATAGTCATTATGAGTACATGGTGATTCCCTTTCGTGTAACATACATCCCAACAGTGTTCATGAGACTCATGAACCAGATCATTCACCCTTACGTAGGCCAGTTCGTGGTTTTCATCATCCATTATATCCTTGTGTCCTCAATGACTATGAAGGGGAACCCAAGACACACAAGTATAATTTTTAACAAACTCTAAGAGAACCATATTATGTGAATCATGAAATGTTCCAGTTTTGGATTCAGGTTGTCCACTTTTGTGTGAACGTTTTCATATGAGATGGAGAGGTAGTGGACCCTACCAATGTCGAGGAAATGTTTTCATGGGATCAACCTAAGAGTTTGATAGATGTGTGAGTCTTCATTTTGATGGATGCATATTATTGGAGATTAATACTTGATTTCTCCATAATATCGACACCCATAATAGATTTTAATTGAAATGGGAAGCGTTTTGTGTGGACAAATAGTTTCCAAAAGTGTTTTCAACATTTGAGGAAGAGTTTAACGATTCACCCCATCTTGAGATTGTATGAGGATGGTTTCGAGTACGTAGTGTTCATTGATGCATTAGGAATTGGTCTTTCATGTTTCCTAATGCCGAGGAAGTCAATTATTGACTATATTTCGCAATAGTTGAGACCACATGATGAAAAAATACAAAACCCATGATTTAAGTTAGCAGCAGTAGTCTTTTCATTGAAGACATGATGAAATTACCTGATAGTAGAGATATCTATCATATGATCCAACCATAATATTCTCAATTATATATACTATTAAGAAGGATCTCAACCATAGATAGAGGTGATGTCAAGATTTTTTCAAGGATTATGACTTTAATATTTTCTTCACTCCAAGGATGGGGCATGTGGTAGTATATTACCTCACTAGGAGATCTAGTTCAAATTTATTGAATGGTGTTTTAGAGCATTTGGCCACATTACAGTTATCCTTTGTAGATGGAGTAATAGAACCGTACCTTTAGTCAATTTATGTCACCCCTCCACTATTACTGTGAGTTAGGGAGGCATGTCTTGGGGATACTGACTCTGAGACCCTACCATCCATGATATCCATGGGGTACACTCCTGATGGTTTTTATATATGTGGGGAGAAGATAATTCCTTTCAAAGGATGCATGATAGTACCAGAGGCATTATAGGATAATGTTTTATGAGTGTTCATTAGTCCCCATTTAAGATGAATCTGTGAATGGAAAAGATGTACTAGGACCACCAATGTCATGTTTGGTGGGAAGTGTTGAATAAAGGAGTTACAGATGTTGTCACTTGATGAATTAATTGTTAGAAACCGAAGACTGACAACCAAGTTCATGTGGGTTTATATCAACCTTGTGTGGTTCCATAATGGATGTGGTATTTGATATCTATGGAATTTTTTTGGGTTTACCATGTACGTTCATAGAAAATGATTCCATATGGATGTTCATTGATAGACTCACAATGTCAGCTAACTTCCTCACAAACTGAGACAAATGTTTATTATAGAGGATGAGAGGACTCTATCTTATGGATATAGTTATAGTACATTTAGTTTCATCAATTATTGTTTTTGATAAATATTATATCTTTACATATCGGTTATGGGAGGGATTAAAGGAGGGATTTGGGACCCAGTTACATTTGATCACAATGTTTCACCCACAAAGTGATGGAAAGACAAAACATGCCATTCATTTTCTAGAGGACATGTTGTGAGTTTTCCTGTTATCATCTATTCATAGATTTTCAGATAACCTATAATTATTTAAATTTTATATACAACAATAGATACCATTCCACCATCATTATGCCACCATTCGAGTCTTGTTATGGGATATCCTACAAGTCACCGATTCGCTAGAATGAACTAGGAGAGTTGACAATCATTTAGTTTCACCTTGATGTGGATGATAGAGATTTAGATGGGGTGGAAATATTTCTACAAGGTCTATGAGATCTTTCTTGATACTATATAGAGTTTCAGATGTGGCATACTGCTTAGATCTACACCCAAAGTTAGTCATGTTACAATATATCATCCACATATTGCAGCTGAGGAGGTGGCTGCATGACCCATCACACATCATTAATAGGGGTGTGTTGGGCATCGTAGATTGGGGGACATTGGTTGAGTACCCAATGGATATATATGAATGACAGGAGATGATCCTTTGTGGTTGATCGATCCCTTGGTTGCTTGTCTAATGGTGGTATGAAAATATTTAGGAGACCACTTGAGATAGAGTGGGTTATATTATTTCTCACTAACATCTACATTTTGAGTAACCTTTTTTTGGATTATTGATGATGAAAATACTCAAGGCGGGGAGAATTTAATATCTCATATTTTTTCAGGTGATTTATTTAAATGTTATGCCAAGTAATTTTGATACTATACACTAATAGAATGTGTTATTTTGAGGCCCAGTGTTCCCAGAATAAATGATTTAAGAATATAAAAATATTAAATAGCACATTCATGAGGTTTTACGTAAAATCTGAAATGGCTTATATCTAAGTTCCCATATAATAAATATGAGGTTAACATTTCATTAATAATAGTGGTTTACATAGGAATTACCTTACATTGGTATGTGTTGGTTAGTTGTGGAAAGATTTAATTGGAGAATAAATGAATAAAATAATTTATGAAAATTTATTTTGGTTTTTTGACAGAATGATGCAGTGAGTTTCTCATTAAAAGTATAACTATTTATGAGATCCAGGTTTATCCTCATAACCATGTAATGATATAAAGAAATTATAAAGACATATCAATAGAATTATCCCAAGAAGTAATGGTTAACATTATTTATCACCAAGTGATTAGAATCATGGTTGTGATTTTGATTTTATTAATTTTCCTCGTTCTTGATCACTATGTTGAACATAGTCTAATCCAAAAATATATTATCCCATTGATCGATTTTATTGGTTGGATGTGAATATATTTTGGGGGTGTATTGAGATGATTAAATATTTTTTATCAGAGATTTTTATTGATTCATTTATGGTTATAATGATTTTGACCCATAATCAACATGAAGATAGATCAAGTATCATCCTTCTTAGTTTGATTGTGATTTTTCCCCTAATTTACAATTCTTTGTGTGTTCTATGTTCTTTCTCATTATAAGAAAACCTTTGTTTACAATATATTATTGCAATTTTTTCATTTTTTAATAGTCCAATAATAGATATCCAACATTAGGATGACTCCACGGAGGTGTGACATCGGGTATGGTGGTGGATTAAATGATGACAGGTTATAAATATATGCTCTTCAGTGAGATTGAAATACACCCACAGTTGGGTTTTAGGAGTCGATTAAACATCTAAATCCCATTTATTTTGGGTTAGAGTGGAAAAAATATATTGAATTTGTATTTTCATGGTGTTCTAAACCCTGGAATGGAATCCGGATGAATGATGACGTGAGCTGGAGGAAGAAGACGTGTTTCTAGAAAACCTGATACACACGATAGGTATCCCTAATTACACTGTGTTTACTCCCCCAAGAACTACTCAATATGTACATAGGCAGTTCAATGTCATTAAGTGGAGTAAATTCCATGAATACATGGACCTAACTTCCCCACATGGCATGTCCAGGACCAAGTACAATGGCTACCCCATGTACTGGTGCCTAGGGAGGGAAATAGGGGTTGACGTCATGTACTTGCAAATGACCAGAGTACACGAGAGGACCACAGATGGAAGGGAATGGCATGTCACACTTACTAAACGATGTGTACCCCACTTATACATAGAAAGGATTGAAAAATATAGGTCTTCGTACATGTGTAGTACCCAATGTCAGCAGATATGACGTGCGACCCTATTACCCACCGCACACCACTTCCTACCTGACTTGATTTCCTTGTCCACCATGTCATGGACATGTTTTGTTACCATTCATTCCTTTTATTATTTCCCAAATGGTATGTACTAATTGTTTCCTACTCCTATTACTTCAATCCCTTTATCATTACTTCCAAGATAGAATTTTTGGAATCCCCTTGAAAGACCCGGATTGGGATCCTCGATTCATCTTCGTACCCTAGGTGGAGTTCATGGTATCCACGGGACCAACACAACATTGGTAGTGATCCTCTACATAATTGGTTAATATTTATTTGGTTTCTATTATAACCCCTGTAAATGGTTATGATCCTCATCTTTGTATCATATTCTCTACATATATATCAGTATATTTCATACATGATGGGACCTGATTATCAGTTCGACTCGGACATACATCATCAGTGTTATAGGACTCAAGACTGTGTTCTTTTAGATGGGTGATTTTTGGAATCTGTGAGTGGGATTTTCTCATGCGGGTATATGGTGGTCATGACTTATCTCTATAATTTGTGTCTTAAATCTAGTATATATGTAAATTATTCTTATATTTTATTTAGACATATACATCTGTACATATTACTATACTTTCTATTGTGGTATTTTTTTAGGGGATTCATACTGAGTATTTTTATCCTCTCCCATGTATGGTATTTTCCCACACTTGTTATGTCTTATAAAGATGATCAAATATTTCATGGATTCCTAGGAAGATCAGGACTAGAAGGTTCTTAGTGAGACTAGAAAGACAGAGGTGTGTTCCTGTTGCATCAGATAGAAGTCCCACTACCTTTAACGTATTGGATAGACCCATGTTACATACTTCTTATGGTTGGATTTTATTTTTCCTTATTTACATTAATTTAATTCCTATCATACTTTGGTTGTGGGATGTAGTTCTTTGCATGCATTGGTTACATAGTTGTTTTAACATTCCAACATTTTGTGGGCATGGAAATGTGTGTGTGCAGACTAGTACATTGGATATACCACTAATGTTAGTGATATGCCTACTAGGTTCTAGTCACCATCCCCTAACTTATTGGAGGTGGGCTTGGGCAGACACGGTAGATACCCCACTAGGATAGTTTGTGACAACATACATAAATCGTAATCTACTCAAATTGATGTTTAAAATCATTTTAAAATAAATTTACTTCACCCACTCAACTGAAAAAACTTTTTCTTATTTTATGTATGTATACTCTTGTGATATCCTTGTAGTATAGAGAAAATATAGAAAACTAAACATGTGAAAAATATTTTCTTTGAAATTGTACTTACCTTGAAAAATTACATTTTTAGGGATGACTATTTGTTAAAAGTATATAGATCATCAAACTATTCCCCTTAAAAATATAAATTTTAAAAATTTAAACATATATCTGTTGTAAAACTAATTGAAATTAATAATATTCACTTGAAATATCTAATTATCTAACTCATATATTTCCAAAATTATGATATGGTATGGCATATTTACATAAATTTTATTCTATCCTTGGAATGAATACATGCATAAATAGATCCCAAAGCCTAACTGAACTACTTACAATGATACTATGTTTATCATATCCTTCATATGGAATGTATAGACATTAATAACACAACCATTGGAAGAGAAAACATTTAAATTTGGTCCCCTAGATAGCCAATGAAGTTGTTCCGCAATCGAACTAGTAATTTTAGATAACTCCATATAAATATGATCTTGGATTCATATAATATTCCATTAAGTATGGGAAACTGATATCCATAATTGAACCCATGATATATTAAAATACATAATAATTACTCTACGAGATTAATCCTAGGGAAGAAACTCTAATCCATTTTTAAAATGTAAAGGTGACTCTTCTAGTTCTCAGTAATGGTAATTCTGATAACACATCATTCTTTATTTTCTTATTCAATATTGATTACACTATATTGATATTTCTGGTGACCAATTATATCAAAATCATGGAGGTAATGAGTACAGAATTCAAAAGCTTCATCAACAATAAGTCACTCTTTTAAAAAACCTTCTAACAAGCTCCAATTCATGACATTCCCCTTCTAAAAATTTGTATATCATTCCGGGGGTACATCATAAATAATGTTAATTACCACATAGAAGAATCTATCAAAAATAGTGGACAATTATTAGGGAAATTATATCAATGAATTGTGGTCGGAAGAATAACACCACATATCATAATATGTGAAAATTTTCAAAATTCATAATTGGAAACTTCTTATGATCTGTTACCTTACTACACATTTATTTGAAAAGTAATTTCTGTTTTTTAATATATGTTCAACATTTTTAAGGTAGAGTGAAACCTAATCCTATAAGAATTAAATCTTCATCAAAATAATGGTGATGGATGTAGTAGGTTTGGGTATTAAACATAGAGTAATTTGATGTGGGTTAACTTACCATGGTTCTTCTTCCTCTGTGTAACTTTTTTTGTGGCTTATTGTGCATTGTGTCTATTATTTGTCATGGTGTTAATGGGATAAATAGTTGAATTTTTTAATAGATTATGGAACGGTTGGGTAGGTTTAGATAATGGAATTACTGTGTTAAATTTTTAAAAATAATTGGTGTAAACGAGGAGTAAGCATAAACCCACTTTAGTTTATCACACTTCTCAACTTCCAAAATATTTTGCGCGTTATTGTTAATTATAGAGGTAGAATTAGATTTAGATGTATCATTGGGAGTTTGATAGTTTTATTGATAACCCATAAGTTTGGAATGAGTTTTTCTAAATATAAATACACATTCCTAATTTTTTTTTATTTAAATATGCACACCAACCTATTTGTGAACTATGTGTCGAACACCCCCACTGTCATGGGAGAGGGTGTCATTCCCAAACATCCTGGTATGAGGATAGATGGAAAACCACCTTCACTTCCCTGATCCCACTACCAGTTTGTAGGATTCCAATATTCTTTAGGATGATAGAGGTTTTTTATTCCTAGGTGTGTGCATGAATGTTTTTTCCCATATGTCTTTGGGATGAGATGTGTCATGCTTTCTTGGGTTCTTTCCTGATGTGATTTGGTATGTGTACTAGGTTTGTTTTGTGGGACATGGTCATGTGTCCTCTGTGTGTGTGACTGGTTTGTGATGAGCATTATTTTCCCAGGTTGTGGGACTATTTGTGGGGCCCAGTTGTGTGCGGGCGGGTTTTGAGGTGATACATTTCGAATAATGTGTAGTGCATGGACATTTTCCATTTGGGTGTGAGATTGGACAATCAGTGGTAATGTGTTGTAGGGTACCCTATCATTTATGTTCTCTATATTACAACACATGGCTTGCATTATTTGGTAAGCATTTCATTGGTGTGGTTGGCATCGATAGTATTATTTATTAGGTTCATTTTGTTTATTCAGTTTCTCACTTGGGTATTATTTTTCATCTCCACTTGTGCATGAGAGACTTTGGTTTTTCCCTACTGAGTATACTTGAATGCTCACCCTATGTATATAAAACTATTTTAAAGTTTCAAATAGGATGAAAGGGACCATGATGGTCTTTACTATATCTAACGTTTGGATAATTGTTGTGTCGAAACATAAATTTTACTATTTGTACATACCTTTGATACATTTTTTTCTGTATATGATTTTTTAAACATACAAGTAGGTTCGATTTTCGGTTTCTTTTATATATATGATTGTGTGTGATTGTGTTTTTTTTGTGAGTGTGTCTTGGAGTTGTTTTGGGATGGACCACCTTATATCCCTGTAGATTTTTCAAATAAAATTGGAAATGCCTCCCATCATTATGATAATATAAATATTCCCTTTGGTTATAGTCTCCACAGAGGGGCCCACTGAAGGTGGGACTCAGGGGGTTCATTATCACTCTTCCATCATTTCTAGATCAAGAGTATTATCATTGAAGAGATGGGGTCATGAAAGAATGGTATCATGGGATGTTGAGAGATATGATTGAGTTTAGAGTTAGGTATTGTGATGATTTCATGGGTTGGTTGGGAAACAAGGTTATGTGATCATGGTACATTACATGGGCTTGAGAAGACCAGCAAGGACATGAGATTTTGGCGCCCCCACACGATCCAATGAAAGGGCAATGAGACTACCAAATGTCCAAGTAAGGCTACACCATTTTTATTTTAGAGACCATAAGAAAGGTACACACATAATAATAAACAGTTTTCTTCTTTGAATTGGTTCCTTTGGAAAATATGGAATGGATAATAATAAATTGAGTTAAGATAAACTTTAAATAATATTCCACAATAAACATGCTTAGGAATTCATTGATTTCCTTTCAACTATGGAAGCTGATTATCATTCACATGTAGTAAAGGAAGTGGAGGCTCAACATGATGACATAGTTGATCGACATATGATTGACGACCCATGGATGAAAATTTTTATGGTTTTTCAAGAGAAAGAATCTAGTGAAGTATGGGGGAAGTGTTTTTGACATTGATACAAAGAGGTGGATCAATTATCTTTTTATCACCTTCATCTTGATCTAGGAATTGATGGAGTACTATGATATCTTATTAGGGCTCTAGATATAGGGAGTTGCACATTAGTTGTGGAAACATTTCCTAGGAGATAGGAATGAGGCTGATGTTTTGTTGGCTGACAATGGGAAGGAGTATCATTTTGAATTCTTTTCTTCAACCATGACGGTAGATAAGTGTCAGAAGTTACTCTACCTTCAGTAGTATAGTGTTTAGGTACATGGGATATGGATCAAATTCAAAGATCTCATTATTTATTCTCTGGATCCCTTTCTATATGTGGTGTCTTGTGTGAGATTCCAAATGGATGCACTTCATCATTGTCCCCTGTATAAAGGTACCCCCGTAACCTTTCCAACATGCATGGATATCCAAAAATGGTGATTTTTTTGAGAGGATTTACTCATGATGAGGTATACGGAGATAGTGTAGTCATCCTAGTTCATTGAAGGGAAATGTTATCAAAATTAGGTCTAATGTGCCAGGGTCTCGAGGTTCCCACTGGTGGGAAGGCAACCACAATAATTTATGATTCTACATTCTGGTCCTCATGACTATATTATGGTTCTAGGGATATTGTGTTTTATCTATGGGGTACATTGAAATATTCGGAGTTAGTTACCAATAGTTGTTTGAGCTATGTATGGTGGAGTTTGGTAGGTCCAGATACCACCTCAGTAGTAGTTAACAGCAAGGCGGTTCCAGTAGTAGGGACAAAATCCTCATGCTCCCCTGAGGGGAGATGGATCAGGTAGAGACTGACCATAGGCTACTTTTTAGGGCTCTCATCCCAGGTGTGGTCAATGAGGTTTTCATTAGTAGAGGGGTAGAGGAGCTGGACCTTGTCAGTTGCACACCACAGAGGCAGTAATCATTTTAGGGTCTGAGATCGTTCAAGGTACGATCAATTTTTTTAGCAATCTTGCTTTCTCTTTGATTGATTTGGGAGACTCACACTCCATTTTTACACCCATATTATCTAATTATATAGAACTAAAAAATATAGTGTCTTCTCATTCCCCTGGTAATGGGAATGCAAGTTGGAGGTCATACTAGATTGTTTGATGTGTTCTGGGGATGTAGACTAATTATGGGACCACATCCAACCTGTGAGGACCTTTTCTTATTACAGATATAGTAGTAGGATTTCATCTTGGGAATTTATTGGTTATACTCTATTCATGATGTTATCAACTACCTCCATAGTATAGTCCTGTTATCAGATGTGGATAGCAAGTGTGTAGCTTTCGTTGGCGAGAAAAGTTGTCATATTTCTAGTCAGCTTATCGAGCCCCATATTAACTTTTTGCCCACTCATTCAATGCATTCAGTGGATAATATAATGTAGGAGGTTCCAAAAATTGTTAGAGAGTTCATTAATGGCTCTCTATGGAGGTTGTAACTCTACCCCCTCAACGTGATTTTGAGTTCGAGATAGTCATAAAACCCTGTGCTTTTCCGATATTGATGGCTTATTATCATATAAAACCTTTATATATACATGAGTTTAGGATTCAGATAATTGATATGATGTTGAATGTATTTATCAAGCCCACTGTTTCACCACAGGGTGATCTAGTCTTTTTTTGTGAAAAAAGGAGGAATGTGGTTTGAGGTTGGGCATAGACTTCCCTAGATTGAACCAGGTGATCGTCTTTAACCATTAACCTCTCCAAAGCATATAAATTTCTACACTAGATATGAGTAGAAATATGGTTCTCTTTGATTTATACTTGTTTTGGGTATCACCAACTGAGGGTGAAGTAATGTGATATCCCAAAGGCTACTTTTAGGTCCTAGTATGCGAACATCGAGTTCCTGGTTTTGTTATTCGATGTTATGAATTCACCGTCTGTGTTCATGGGGCTTGTGAACACCATTTTCCTTGAGTTATTGGACATGTTCCTAATTGTATTCATTGTTGAAATCTATATATATTCGATTTCATAATAGAAACAGGTTGAACATCTCAGGACCATCTTGCATGTTCGTTGACACCACCATCTCTACGGAAAGTTGTCCAAATTCAAGATATGGATATAAAAGGTACACTTACATGGGAATGTGGTGTCTCAAAAGGGTGTAGTTGTGGAACCGTAAAAGGTAATAGAATTTTATTCTTGATCAACACCCAAAAATGTGGATGATATTTTTATCTTTCTCGGACAACAAAGATATTAGTAGATATTTGAACCAAATTTCTCTTGATTTTCTACTCTTTTGACATCTTTGACCAAGAAGGACCAATCTTTTGTGTGAAGTTACCAGTTCCAGGAAGAATTCTACTAATTGAAATTGATGTCTGTCATTTCTCCAATTCTGTAGTTTCTAGAGGTAGGGGTATTGTTCAATGTGTTTTGTGATGCCTTTCATCTAGGAATAGGATGTGGTATGATGCAGTAGTGGGGAGTGATCTCTTATGGTTCTGGGAAGTCACATACCCAATAATGTAACTATGCCACCCATGATATGGATCTAGTGGCTATACTTTTCATGCTAAAGTTGTGGAACCATTACCTCATTTGAGTGTACTTTTTTGTCTTCACATATCAAAAGATCGTTAGGTATATATTTGCCTAGATAGATAATAAAATGAAACATCAGAGGTGGATAGTGTTTTTACATGACTATGATTTCATGATATCTTACACGTCAAGAAACGGGAACGTTGTGGCTGATTCTTTGATCCTGGTGTCACAGAAAGAGGATGTTCTGTAATTTGTGGATGTATGTAATGTTATATAGGAGTTCGCATCCTTCATCTTATATGTGTAAATGGATGGAGGTATAGGTATTTTATTTCAGATTACCGTACAATACAATATGATGTTGCAGGTAGATGAGTCTCATTGAGGATACTAGAATGTATAGCTGATTCATAACCATGTTGACTAGAATGATTCTCTGAAGGGAAAGTCAGAGGATTGTTGGAGTCAGATGTAGTTTCGTGGGAAGTTATTTTTTCTATTTTGGATGCACAATATAGTTCATCATGAGTTTCATTTCTCACCTTTATTGGTACACCTAAGAATTTCTATGATGTATTGAGGAATGGGGGAATTGTTTTATGGAGTTGGATGAAATGGATGGTAATGGAGTTTGTGGTGAAGAGCTTATTGTGATACCATGGTACGGTTTAACACGATGTAACCTATGGATTATTTAAGACCATATATGTCCCTATGTGTAAGTTGTATGAAATCGACATGGATTTCATCCCATTTTTACCCAGATCTTTAGGAAGCCAAGAGTATATCTTGGTAGTAGTTTATTATCTATCAAAATCGACTCACATCATAGCGATCAAGGAGTAGGGAAGAGTGGATGCATTATCCAATAGGTATGTAGATGAGGTGGTGCACCTGCATGGAGTTCCTATATCCATAATCCTCAATCGGGATGCAGGTGTTACCTCACATGTCAAGAAGGGATTACGACCTGATTTTGGAACTCAGTTACGCCTCACCATTGCCTTCCACCCTTATATAGATGAATGTATAGAGAAGTCCATCCAGATGATGGAGAACAAGGTTTGTTCATGTGTCTTTCATATTGGTGGATCTTGAGTACAGAACCTACCATTTTTAGAGTGTGATTAAAATAATATCTATCACTCTTTCATTGATATGGATTCATTTCAAACCTTGTGTGGGAAATTGTTTCGTTCTCCTTTATGATGCATAGAGGCTAGGGTGACAGTTATTCTTGTTTTGGACATTGTAAAAAGTTTGAATGAGACGATACATCTTTTCTGTGAGAGAATAAAGGTAGTTCACGACTGACATAAGTTGTACACCGATCACAGGAGGATCCCCTTGGAGTTATTGGATGGGGACCATGTGTTCTTCAATGTTACCCTTAAAATTGGATAATTGTCGTTTGGTAGGGGGATAAATCTTTCTCCGAGATTAATTGGACCCATTTAGGGGTTGGGGTGAGTTGGATAGGTTGTATACCAATTTTCATTTCTACCATAGTTGGAGGTGATCCATGAAATATTTCAAATATCTCAACCTCTCTAGTATTGTCACAATGACTCCCATTTCATTGATTTTGGTGATTTGGATATATAAGTTTACACGATGATCATGGAGCTACCAATAGAGATCTAGGATCATCGAGGGAAGGTGCAGCATGGACACACCATTCCTTTGGTTCATGTATTGTAAAGGCATGATGGCTAATTCTAGGGTTCTTGGCAGTGTATAGAACAGATGCATTCCAAGTAACTGCTTTTTTTGTCTTTTTCCTTATTATGTCTTATTATATGATGCGATGCTTGAATCTGGTTTGCTATGAGATGAGTTGTTTCCTTATTCTATAATGTGTGATGAACTCCAGATATATGAAAAGGGGAGGACTTGAATACTAATTGAGATTCATTATTTGATATTTGATTAAAACTTTATAGGCTATTTAGTGTCGTCCATTGAGGATAATATCTTGGCATTAAGGAAGGAATTCCTTGATTTGAGTGTTTAAGATAGTGTGGTGGTTGTGTTTTTCAAGTGTTTCATGTGGTTGGTTGAGGTAGTATATTTCAACGAAGTTTTTATTGAATGTTGAGGTTCTAGTACATCATTCAAACTATACTGGTTGGTTTATAGTTTGACTTTAATGTTGTAAGGGTGTTTCAAGTATAACAAAATCCTTGGGAGGTATCTCACATGGTGGTTCCTCAAACACTTCTTTTCCTAATGGGTTGGTTTTGGATTACTGATGATAAGAATAGTTACATAGGTATCATATGTAATATGCAGGGCCTCCCCGATCTATTACATTGCAACGATCTTCTGCTTAAGGTGTTCGAGGAGGGAATGATTACTCATTTTAGAGTTTGGCCAAAAAAATCTAGTTTTCCAAATGGTATGTGGCATCAGTAGGTGGAATCCAAAGGTGGAATCGGTAGGTGGATTCAATAGGAGGCAATAGTAAATGGAATTAGTATCTAGAGGTGGTGAGTCTCATTAGTGACTTTGCATCAGTAGCTCACATTAGGGACTCGAAAACAGTAGCTCGCATTGGTGACTCTCCATTGGTAGCTCCCATTAGTGACTCACCATAGGTAGTTCACCTTGGGGACTCACCATAGGTAGCTCTCATCGGTGACATTCCACCAATATCTCTCATAGGTAACTCTCCATTGGTTACCCGCATTGGTGACTCACCGAATGGTGATCCATTTATAGCAGTTTGTCAAAATTGTAATTTTCTCTAGTTTTTTCAAATTCACCCTTTAATATCGTATTTAACATTAAATGTGTTTAAACCATGTTTGATTGTTATTTATGCTTTTTAAAAAAATATAATGTATTTATTTAATTTCCTAATACCTCTGAGAATTGTAAAAATCAAAACTATGTGGTCTTGATTATGATATTTCCTTAATGGCCTTTGAAACAATTTTCCACATAGATTAAGGATCTGTCCTTTCTAAAGTGGAGACCATTTCTTCATTATGCAATTGAGATTATCTTGTTACTTAGGGTCCTAGAATCTTTCTTCGCTGAGTGATTGAGTGTTTGTGGTGAGCTCCTTGGATTGTGTCTCCATAAATGTTTGTCCTCCTACTTGTGAACCGCCTATTTTGGATCTAGGTAGAGTTACTAACTAGTTGTTCTATAATATTTGGATTTCTTCGTCTCTTTTATTGTTTTTTCATCTGGGGTGGGTGTACTCATTTATATTTAACAATATTTATGGATCCAAATTTAACTATGATAATAAGAAATAATAAATTTGTGTCTAGGAAGATTATGATGATGATTGTGTTGTTGTATGAATTATTTGATCTCTATTGTGTATTATATCCTATAAAAAAATCATGGCCATTGGTGGCCTTTATTTTCTCGTCGGTGAAGGCTCTTTGATTCTTTATGTAGTTTTACTTTGAATATATGTATTTTCATAAAACTAATGAACCACATAAATTTGGATAATTACATTTTTACCCCTGGATTATACACTGATTGTGATCACCCCCTATTTATGAAAGGGGATATAAAGAAAGATTTTTTTTTCTAAATCTAAATACACATTGCCTTGTTGGTGTGGATGTGTGTTGTGTGTGGCCTTGTTCTTTATTGTTTCCTTGTGTGTTTGTGAAGTGTTGTGGTTGATATTAAATGTATTTCCTGGGTGATACGAGTTGTGAAATGGTATATGTTGTTGAGATATTGGTTGAGTGTGGAATGGATGGGTATTGTTTGAGCAGCGGGGATGTAGGTTTGCATTTTGGTATGTTTTTGTTACTGGGTGTGATGGGTGTCGTGTTATTATACAATGGGGTTGTGATGTTGGTTATGAATATCTGTGTTTTTAGGATTCACTGTAATTGGGTGTTTTCTCATCATGAATAAGGATATTGTAGAATTATGTTGAAGAATGATGAGGGCACTGGTTGGTGTGGGTGTTAAACAATGAGGAAGGTGAAGTGGGTTAACGTACCACAATTCTTCTTCCTCTATGTGACTTGTCTTATGTGTCTCATAGTGCGATGTGCCTATTAGCTTCCCTTATGATAATGGGTTGAATAAAATGAATTTTTTAATCGATTGTGGAAATGTTGGGTGGGTTTGGGTAAAAATGATAGTAGAAATATGAAAACATGAATGGGTGTAAACATGGAGTAAGTATGAACCCACATTAATTTCTCATGCTCTTCGCCTTTTGGAAAATTTTGTTCATTATTGTGAATTTTAGAGGAAGCATAATTTTTGGATATATCATAGTGTGGTAGATAGTTTTATTGAAAACATGTAGGTTTGTCTTGAGTGTTTGATACTATATATATACATACCTATATTTTTCTGGTGATTCTTATTTGCACCCACCCTAGCTGATCACTATTTCCTGAACACCACCATTTTTATGGGGGAGGGTGTCTTTTAAAAACATCATGGTGGGAGGATGGATGGGTGGCCACCTGATCATCCATAGTACCTATTCCAGGAATAGATTTCACATGATTCTTTGGGAATAATGAGGTCTGTCAGGCCTAGGTGTGTACAAGTGGGATGTGTTTTCCCAAGTGTCTTCGGGATGAGGTGTATTGTGATTTCCTAGGGGTTTTTGGGTTGTTATGTTGTATGTGGACAAGAGTTCTATGGGCCGGACGTGGTCATGAGGCCCATGGTTGTGTGGGTGAAATGTGATGAGCTTTATTTTCCCATGATGCAGGACTAGATGTGTGGCCCAGGTGTGTGTGTGTAGGTTATGACTTCGTACATTCAGAAGAGGTGGGAGTTCCATGGCATTTACCATTAGGTTGTGAGATTAGATAATCAATGGGAAAGTTGTGTGGGGTACCCTATGATTGATTTGATCTATATTGCATTACTTGACTTTCATTATTTTATGATTATTCCATTTGTGAGGTTGGGGTTGATGGTATTTAATGTTAGGTGCTTTTGGATTCATCTATTTCTTTTGAGGGAATTAGTATGCTTCTATACATGAACATAATAGACTTTGGTTTTCCCTACTATGTATAATTGTGTGCTCACAATATGTAATTAAAACAATTTTCATATTTCCTGGAGAACTACGTGGACCATGATTAGAATTACTTGCTTGTATATTTGGGCATTTGTTGTGTCACTACATATCTTTTACTTTTTGTACATACCTATGATTCATTTGTGTTTCTATATATTTATTTAAACTTGAATATGGGATGGATTTTGGTTTATTATATATATATATATATATATATATGTCTTGTAGTTGTTTTGGGATTGATCATCTTATCTTCCGATCTTGTTTTCAAATAAAATGTGCAATGCCTCTCATCTTCATAAGAATATATAAATACCCCTGCTAGTAGTCGCCAACCAAGGGCCTACTGGAAGTGTGACTCAGGGGTCATTATGTCTCTTACTTCATTATGATCTCATGAGGGACATCATTAAAGGGATGGGTCATGACATCTAACTACCTAAATTTTTTTTAAAATTTATACAGTTAAAAAAAATTACATTTTAGATTGAAAACATGAACTTTGAAAATATCGGAAACATTTTCTACCAAAATGACACACAATCAATTTTAATAGGTCATTAATTAAATGAAGATCTGTGTCCTAATGTTTGAAAATAATCTAAGATCATTTATTCTATTTTTATAATGTGACACATGTTGTAAAAATAAATTAATCTTTCATATTTAAAACACCCAGTTGGAGTTATACATGCCACATCATATATCATATTTATGTGATATTTATTCCAACATGCAATAAATTAATTATGGACCATCTTTCTATATTTTTTAAATAATTGGAGATCATTTACTTGATTGTGATAATTTTATTCTCATTTTAAACTAAAATAATTCATTTATATTTAAAACACACACTTTGATTCATACCAATAACAACACATGTCATATTTACTAGGTGTTTCTTCATATACATCAAGAATGAATTATGGCTCATCGTCCTAATGTTTTAAAATATTATATGTTTGTTTTCTAATTTTTGGCTATGTGATTTATTTTTTAGACTAATCTTACACTATCTTATTAAAAACAAACTCATTGATTCATACAAAGAACACTTTTTCTTAGATTAATGTATAATCATATAATATAACCTAAAATGAATTATAGATCATTTTACTAATGTTAAAAAATATTCAATGATTTTTTTAAGGATTATCAATATGTGACACACATTTTAAACTAAAATTACACATTTATATTGAAATCACTAAATTAGAAACATGATGGTAACATCATGTGCCATATTGACCAATGATTAATTCCAACATGTCACATATGAATTATGTATAGTTTTCCTAATTTTTAAAAATAATCAAATGTCCTTTTCTAATTTTTGGATATGTGATGTGTGTTTCAATCTAAAATGACACTTTAATATTGATAACAAGAATGTTGAGTCATAAGGACCATATCATGATTCTGATTGACATATATCCCATTACTATACATCATAAATGAATTATTGTTTGTTTTTCTAATATTTTAATTTTTTTTTCTTGGTTTTGGATATGTGAAATTAGTTTTAAACTAAAATTATACATTTCTCTTGAAAACCTACATTTTCAATACTATAAAGAACATCATGTTTTGAATTAACATTCGGTGGATTCTGACTCATCAAAAATAAATTATAGAATATTTTCTAAAATTTTGAAAACAATAGAATCTCATTTTATTGGTTTTGACAGTGTGGCCAATATTTTAAGCTAACATGGAAATTATATATTAAATACATTCCATTGAAGTCATACTAGGAAAATCATGTGTCAAAATGATGTCTAGTCAATTTCTACACATCAAAAAAAATTATGGATCATTGAATAATTGTTTTAAGAAAATTATTGCTCATTATTATATTTTTACTGTGTCCCATGAGTTTTATAATAAAATAAATGTCTTATATTGGAAAAATTCACATTGAACCATATGAGCCAAATCATGTGTCTGATTATCATATGATTGATTAAAAAATTTAACAAATTGAATAGGGATATTTTCCTAATATTTTAAAATATCCTGATATCATTTTTTAATGTTTGGCTATGTGACGTTCATTTTATACTAAAATAAATCATTTATATTGAAAACACACACTATGAGTCATAAAAATAAAATCATGTGTCATATTGACATGAAGTTAATTTCTATATTTCATCAGTGAATTATTGATCAGTTTCGTAATGTTATTATATAATCATATCCTTTTTTCTCAATTTTTTATATGTAATTCATGTTTATAAATAAAATAACAATTTTGAATTGAAAACATGCACTTTGAGTCATACCAACTACATCATGTCTTGGATTGACGTGCAATCAATTCATACACAATAAAAATGAATAATTTTTCATTTTACTGATGTTTGAAAAAAAATTTCTATTTTTCTCAATTTTTATAGTTTGATACATGTTATAATAAAAAAAGACACATTTCTATTAAAAAGACACATTTGGAGTAATACTAGACACATCATGTTTTATATTAGTATATTCTCTATTATTAAATGAAGATAATGAATAATGGATTATTATTATAATGTTTCAATACAATATGAACCTTTTTATATTGTTTTCTATAAGTTATGTGTGTGTTACACTTGAAAACACTTAAAAACAAGAACTTACTGTAATACTAGACACATCACAATTCAGATTTAAATACAGTCAATTATTACATGCCACAATTAAATTATAGATCGTTACTATCTGGTTTGAATGTAATCCGAGAATTTTTTATTATAATTTTCTATGTGATGTGAAATCTAAACAAAATTGACACTATTATATTGAGAACACATACTTTCATTCATAGTGGCCGCATCAGGATTTGAAATTATATATAGTCAATTCCATTATTTCACACATGAAATATGTATTTCAATAATATTGTTCGAAAAAAATTCAAAATTTTTTCAGGTATTGGATTAGTGAAGCATGTTTTAAACTAAAATTATACTTTTATGATCAGAACTCACACATTATTTCATATTGGAAACATCATGTTTTGGATTGAAATTCATTCCATTCATACACACCAAAAATAAATTATAAATCATTTCCTAAATTACTAGGACAATCTAAGATCATATTCTCATTTTTTTCTATAACATGTGTTTTGGAACTAAAATAAATCTTCTAATGAGATAAATATTCACATTGAGTGATACCATCCACTTCATGTGTCATATTAATGCACGGTCAATTCATATGATTAAAAAACCAATTCTGGATCATTTTTATAAATTTTGAAAACCATGTGTATCTTATTTACTCATTTTTTAAAATATGATGTCAGTTTCAAT
Source organism: Viscum album (assembly GCA_963277665.1). Classification (NCBI taxonomy): domain Eukaryota; kingdom Viridiplantae; phylum Streptophyta; class Magnoliopsida; order Santalales; family Viscaceae; genus Viscum; species Viscum album. The sequence continues at coordinate 367,253,865 of OY728158.1, read as the reverse complement.
ATAAAATGGCACTTTTCATTTTAAAAAAAACACATTAAATCATTATGGTCACATCATGTTATAGATTGACCTTTGATAAATTCATATACATCAAAAATTAATTATGTATTATTTTATTAATATTTTTGGATAGTTTGGTCTCATTAAATTGGATTTAGATATGTGAAATTTTTTAGAGTAAAATGATTATTTTAATGTAGTGATGTGAACTTTCATTAATAATGGCCACATCTTGTGTTTGGTTGATTTACATTTTATTCCTACAAATCCCACCTGAATTTTTGATTGTTTTTATAAAGATTGAAAACAATAGATTTTCATACAATAGTAATTGATAATTATTTTTTCATTTTAAACTAAAATAAAAAATTAACATTTAAAACACACACTTGGAATCATACTAACAACATTGTGCATAAAATTAATTTTCATTTAATTCCTACTTGTCACAAATAAATTATGGTTTGTTTTCTAGAATTTTGAAAAAAATATGAACTCGTTTTTTAGTTTTGACAACGTTGCGTGGTTTTTTAACTAAAATGAAACTATTACAATAAAATAAGGATTTTGAATCATTCTAGACAAACCCTATGTATGATTGACATGTGATCAATTCCTATAATTTATTATATAAACTATGGATGATTTCCATATATTTTGAAAATAATAAAATTTATATTTTTTTTGACAATGATACATGTGTTTTAAACTAAATTACATTATAGAGATCAATCATCCATGCATAATTTTAAACATCCCACCCTTGTTCAAATTCATTTAAATAGAATTCCATGATTCAACATTGAACATCAGATTAGAATATCATAGAGGAATCCCTATTAGTATTAATAGTATCATTCATTGGCATTTTCTTGGTCTAATTAAATGAAAATGTGATGGAATTCTTCTTGAATTTTCATCAGGTACGTTAAATTAATAATAAAAGATCTGAGAACCTTTTTAAATATTCATAAAAATATAATAAGACACAAATTGAAAATGGTAATTCTGGGATAATTTATGCACCTTCTCTAAAATTATCTAACATGACTTAAATTTTTTTGGGTAAACTGATCCATTATCCATTTCCCATTCAACATTATCTTTACTAAATTTTCAATGTACAGTCTCTCATAGGTAAAATTATATCCATGCATGTTACTAGATCAACCATTACTTGTATATCATAACCCCCATGATATATATCCTTGAGAAATATCACATTTCATTATTTCTTTGTAGCTTCGTTACTAATGTATTTAGCTATGTCAACCAACTCAAACTAAAATCTAATGTAATGAAATTTTTTAAGAAATGAAAATAATGGAATATAAAATTAGGGAATGATAATATAAATTTTATAATCATTGAAAATTTAAATAATAATTGTATGATTGAATTTTTCACATGAGATGCAGATTTAGTAAATATATCATACATGATGAAATGAATTTGGACTACATCTAGAAATGCAAGTAGATTTGAATGTATATGAAATTATTTCCCACCACATTGAGGGCATTTATAAAGATTTCTTTTCTATTTCTCCAGGAATCAACACCCTCAACCAAAACATTCATAATATATTCATTCTAAAAATGACCCATATGGGAGGGATGATCATTAAATCTATTTCATCACAAATGTGTGAGAAAATATCTATGGTGGGGTAATTGTTTTTGGAATTATGGGAGGGACAAATCATAAAAAAAAATTTATGGTAACTAAAAATATATGTTTACAATAAATATATAACTAAAATATTTAAAACAGTATAGGAAATTTATTTTAGGGAATTTCATTTATATTTATTATGATGAGGATTCATAGAATCCCCAATCTATCTTTAAGGTCAAAGGATGTACAATATCACATACATAATCGATAATCACCAAATCCTAATGTTGAAAATCATTCAAACACCATGTACTCTACCCACTCACCTATAAAAAATAGTTATACATTTAAAAATGTAGATTTTTTGAAATATTAATATTACTAAGAAAATAAATAAAAAACTATTTAATATTTTTTTAACTGAAATTGTATTTAACTCAGAATATTACATGTTTTTGGATTCTAGTTTGTTTATGGAATATAATATCCTTTATAAATTTTTAAAAATAATATCAACAAACATTGTTGTTATTTTTATTTGGATGTTATTGAAACCATGGTCAAAATATGTAAATAGTTTTCAAATTTGTTTTGAAAGATAAATATTACTACATAAACCATAATTTATTTCTATTTGAATAAATACATAGATCATTATGTTTAATTCTTATTCTCATACCACGATTTAGATAATATTTATATATCACCCTATCATAAAAACATTCTTATTAATACAACAATTAAAAATAAAAATTATAATTTTATCTATAAAATATTGATTATAGTGCATTAAAATTACAAAATTGACATCATTTGTGGTTATATATTTGTAAATCGATGCTTTGAAAAAAAAAATTAACATTTCGTTTATCCAATTTGATTTAGATTATAATCAGGTTCTTCTATAAAAAGAAAATATTTATTGAGATATATGTATATATATATATTTTTAGATTATATTATAGAGTTTAACCATATTAATATAACAATCAAGAGAAGTTATTCATCTATAATTTTCATTTGAAATACGAAGATTATTTCGTCATATTTCATAATAGTTTCTTCTTATTTGAAAATAAATATTTTTCTATAGAAATGATGGAGGAATTAATGATATAACATTATACTTCATAGAGTTTTTCTTTTATATAAAAGTAATATATACACCAATTTTAAATAAGAATCATTTTTAACTATAATGAACATAGTGTATCATTTTATTTACAAATATAATAGTAAAATATACCATACTTTTATTGTAGTTGGTGTCCCGTGACCAATGATTTATACTTTTATTACATTTATATTGAATGTATTTAATACCAATTATACATATTATTACATATTGATCAATATTATGAAAACATTTAATTTAATAATATCCAAGTGTATTTATTTTCATTAATAAGGTCATATGAATTCCCTAGAATGATGATAACCTTGAAGTGATATGAATGTATTCTTAATATGGTTCTAAGGTTGGATACCAAACTATGATGGGACATATAGTATTTAGACCATAAAGTATGATTTCTATTAAGAAGATGAGGATTCTCCCTATATTGTTCACATATGGTAATATCCAAGATGGAATATAAAAAAAAGAACCACCAATGTGAATTACTCATGTTATGGTGTCTTCGAATATTCCTATTTTTTATAGTGGTCAATAGTCTATAAACATTAATATTATCATTATTCCATGTCATGGAAAGTGAAATTATATTTTCTAATGAAACCCGTGAAAATATATGTTTTTAATGGGTTAGTATGTGTCAGGTGCATCACATTTAACATTTTATTAATGGAAAATTCAAGGAAGTATTTTTACCTTCCAAATTTATGGAAGTTGATATATCAGATGTTTTATTAAAATATAACCATTGTCCTGAATTCCATGGAAATGGTGTAAGGAAATGTTTATTCCAAATGGACAATGAAATACATGTCAAGCATATAGTTTTGTGAAAAATATGTGATTCCTTATTGATGATATATTTTTACAAGGGGATTATATTACAAAATAGTTATTCTTATTTGGTTTTCATCATTGTGAAATTAAGATATTTCTCATGGGTTCCTTGACACATTTCTAGACAATAATTTCAGACTTTAGTAAATGCCACCTAATTCTAATTATAAACAATCCTATAGGGTCACACACTAAATTTTTTCATTAATCTTGATTAAATTATATTGGGAATTAATTAATAGAATAGATATTATTCTGAAAGCCAAGGAATAATTTTCAATCGGAATTTATTGATTACATAAATGAAATAAGTAATTATTCTTGGGTTGTGAAAAAATTATCTTTATTTATTTTATTTAAAATATACTAATAATTTATTTACTAGTTTAAGAAAAAATTATTTATCTATGTGGATAAAATATTTTATTTGGGTATTCAAAAAATGATAGAGGATTAAAAATTGATCGAGACCACATTTGGTAAAAAATATTAATTAACAATATGGTTAATGAATACTAGTTATTACACATATTGGAATGCACCACAAAATAATAATATTATTATTACATTATTATGTAAAATTAATTTTATTAAAGTTTTTTATTTTATTTTATTCTTCACATGAAATGTTTTCCAAAAACCATATACTCTAATAATAGTTTTAGTTTATATGGTTTATATTATCAATTAGTTTAATAAAAGTAGATAATTGTTGCATGAAAGTACTTCCCAAACAAATTTTCCTTCTATCTCTATATAAATAATAAAAAAATAATGAGAAACATTATTAAATACTATTGAATGGGTGGTAAATTATGTACATTAAAAGAAATTTTATTCATTGTACTAGCACCTAGATATTGAGTGGTGGTGCGTGGAGATCATAAGAGAATGTGTAGGTCACCGTTAGATTATCCATATATCATATGATAATAATGAAAGAAATATAGAAGGGTATTTTCAGAAGGTAAACATTAACAAAAGAAGAAAGAACATAATCCTAGGTGTTCATTTATTCATATATTAAATAAATGAATAATAAATTTGATGTGAAGGATCATTGATCATGGTTTCAGAAAATGGAAATTAAAAATAATTTTAATTTATATCCCACCACTACATGATTCAACTTCATCTGAAATAAAAAAGTTTTATTAGAGCGTTAACAATCTTCAACATATTTATCATGATTAATTATGTGTTTCTTTTTTATAAATGCTTTTTAATAGATGATGAATGAACGATATTTCAATTGGTAAACTGTTTAATTTTTTTAAGATAGGGTTACATGGAATGTACTCTAAATTACACTTTGTGTTCCCTATGGATTTGCATCTATAGGCACCGATGGATTCATATTGTTCCATGTAGTAACTATATGTGGTGTATGCCATTTTTTGACTGGAAAACATGGGATATGGTTGTTATATTACACGACGTGTATCTATGTACACATTGTGTAGTATATATAGGTTAGAAGTGTAAATCATGAAAATTATTTTGTCATTATCCATGTTAGAAATCATGGGAGACTAACAATAGATATCATTTATGATATACACAACATGTTTGTAGTGAACACGGTGTGTTATTCATCAATTAAAACATATGGAATACAAGTCAATGAACCATCTGTGCATCCCAGACACGGAATGTGGAATGAACAATGTGTAGCTAGTCCGAACTCATTGTTTTGTTTAGACAAAGTACAAACTACAGACACATGCATGTACCTTGGATACACATCAACCGATATACTCATTCTGTGGATAGTCTATAAATTTCACATAGTCTAAGAATACAATAATGAATTAAATAATACATTTAATGGATAATTAAAATATTAAATGATAATTTTATTAAATGTCACACCAATTTGTGTTTGAAATTTTAATAATGGTCTTAAAAAATATAAAATAATAAATTAATTCATTGTAATAACTATTTGATTACTAGTTCTGCCGTTTATTTTCAATGTGTTCAATAAAGTATGGTTCTCTCTAATTATGTTCGGATGATCATTAGGATGAAATGTAATTATTAATTAATTATTTATTTAATTAAGTCAGTTTTATTCACCTTGATAATAAAGACAGAATAATAAAATAGAATGTTATATAGATACGTTTGGGTATTCATTGCATATATGAATATTCATGAACTTCACTCAGAACATTATATTTGATGGACGTTTTAATTTAATATATTTTAATGGTGTGAAATTATTTATTATTAAATTAAATATGATGCATTATGAGTCGTCCCTTCCTCCATTATTATGTATGAAATGTGTGTCCATGGATATATATATTTAATCCCCTGTTAACATTTCCTTTTGATCCCCTCACCTACATGTGAGTCATAAATACATGTTAAATGATGGAGTATCCAAAGGCATGTGAATATTGTTCAAGAAAGAAACATCATGTTACTAACTCTAGTGAAACACAGGTGGATAGGTGGAATGGATTAAATCATGACATGACCAAAAATACCTTTTATTTCCCTGAGGTCAAATGTCGATTCAATGTTTTCTAATTAAATAAACAACTACATAAAACACATGAATGGGTCATTTAATTGTTATTTTTACTTCCTTCAATCTAATTATTAACTTTATGAATGCGAGGTCATCATCAATAAATAAAAAAATTAATTTTCACCGAATGAAATTAAATAATTGAATTATGAAAAAAAATTATGTGAAATGATTAATTAATTATGTAGCATCCACATAATATTAATAATCCATGTAAAGAAAAAAAATAAAAATTTATTTATAATTAATAAAAATACATCATTTAAATATTATTTCAGACATGGTCTTCTATTACAAAATTAGGAATCATATCATTGAAACTAAGTGTTTTAACATCCATAATTAGGACATTTACTTTTAATGAGGAATTATTTTAAAGGTTATGTGTTGACATAACCATCATACATCAAGATAATACTCCCTCACAAGACATTATGTGACATGGACGCATGTTTTGGGTAAATCAATGTAAATATTTCATTATAGGGGAGTCCACTCAATGGATTCGGGAGCATTATTCATGTAGTTGGAAAAGACCTAGATACCTAAAAACATTAATGAAGCTTGACCATCCTTTATTGGGATTATTAAAAGGGTGTGTGGATCATTTCCACCATAATTTCATAGAAACATGACATTCTAGTTTCAATGGTGATAACTATTGGGATTTGATAATATAGTAAGAGATTTTATAAAAATTAATAAATTTTTTATTTTAACACATAATTTGTAATCAAGGAATGTACTAAAAATATTCTATTTTAAATGTGGAAGAAAATTATTTTATAGTTAGACACATGATCCCTATAATTAATATTTGAGAAATACAAACACCTCACTTATAGTAACATCCCTAAGTGTATAGGTTTCATTCAGGTTATGCTTCACCATTATAAAAAATCATACATTCTAGAATCCCCAATGCCTAATCTTCCTACTAAATTGGTGAGTGATGATGAGTTCATGGTCTACAAAAATCATTTTAGAGTTGTATTTAATGTTCTATATTTGATGATTTAGTATATGTTCAGTGAAATAATGATGTCTCATGAAAATAGTTATGTATATAATGTTCTTGAGAACCTCTATAGTATTTACCAGGGTAGTGATAGAAAAGAACAATTTGATATATCAAAGCCACTCTTTCCATGAAATCCTGTAGAGGGTTCCCCAGTTGGGCCTCGCTAATTCAGTCTCATTAGCTACATTTAGTTTCTACAGTTTCAAATGTTTAAATGTTATGATGAAAAGGAAACTGATATCATTCATGAATCACTCCCTCAGAACATGTATATATTTTTTGTGTGTTTTAATATAAAAAACAAATAATAATTTCCTACCAGATCTACTAACTCTCATTTATAAATTTGATAAGTATACAAAGAAATAATATCCTTCTATATTTATAGTGATAACCCAGGATGGGAAATGGGATATCGTTAAATCCAAATTTTTTATACCCTTCCATGAAGAATAATATCAAGGGGAAAGAAATAAAATTGGATGTTTCCAATTTCACATGGGGCAAGAAGGTCCGCTAGATGAAAAATGAAAACCAAAAATGAAGCAAGAGGAAGATTCATGTGTGTTTTTTTATCGAGTAAATTTTTTAAATTTCTACAAATTGGGTATTGGATACATCTTATGGTTCTCACAAATGTATTCAAATAATATAAATATGTATATTAATAAGATTGATTTAGGGGAGGTTGAACTATGATAATCCAATAGAGCTTGATTTGATGTTGTAGATATGAGGGACTACCACCTCAAACATCCAAATGGGTTGATTTTGGAATTAATGATTACTATGTATATCATTGTAGTTACGAAAAACATCATATCAGTATCCAAACTATATGCAGATTTTATTATTTTAAAAATATGAATTATGTTTTTCTTATTTTATATAAATATGGGTTTTTATGGTAAAAACAATTAAATAATAGTCTTTGTGTTTTTTACTACATATTCCTTGTTATTTCATTATATAATGAAAGTAACTCTCATGACATAGACCACAAACAATATTGGAATCAGTGCATATGTCATGTAAATGAAAAGGGATTGAGTAAACTACATCAAGATGGATATTTACATTATTTTGATGTAAAACCACTTGTTGTATACCACTTTTGTTTATGAGGTAAAATGACCAAATCCCAATTTAGTGGGAATAGTGGTAGGGAAAAAGAGATTCATTAATTTGTTCACACCATTGTGTGGGAACAATTTCCTATTAATGAATGGGGTGCTTACTCATACATCATATATTTTACTAATGTCTTTAGAAGATATGTATATTTCTACGTAATGGGTTATAAGTCTCCTTCTATTGATAAATTGGTGAAATATAAGAGTGAACTTCAAAACAATCGTTGTAAGAAGATTATAAAATGTCACTCAAACCATGGTCATGATTATCTTAATGAATAATTCATTGATCACTTATGGGATTTTGAGATACTATATCAACTCAAACCTCCGTATATTTCAATGTGGAATTGTGTGAGATAAATGAGAAAATACACCATGTTAAAAATGGTAAGATCGATGAAGATCCATGAGAGTCTTCATTATCCTTTAAGGGATAATCTTTATAAATAGAAGTACTAATACTAAAAACTAGTTCCAACTAAAGTGGAAGATTTAATACCACACCAGCTGTGGAATAGGAAGAAACTCATGTTGTAATACTTTCATGTGTGGGGTTTGAATAATTATTTATGTACTCTTTAAGAAACCAAAATGGAAAGTATGGAACAAAGAATACCTTTATAGGATATACTGAATTCATAATGGGAAATTACCTATATTTCACCTTAGACAAAATGGTTATAGTGAAAAGCCACACCTTATTCCATGAGAGGGAGGATTTCTCAATAAAATATCGTAGGATTGAGATATACTTCAATGTAGTTGAGGATTGTGGTATAGAATAGGTGGTACAAGAATATATTCCATAAATCCCAGTGGAAGAAGAAACTATTCCAAATACACATGTACTATGTAGGTGTACAATACAGGATATATAACTAGAACGTTATGTATTTATAATCACTAATAATGGTGAATCTTTGTTAGTGGACAGTAATGATAATATAAACTATAATTAAGCATTAATTAGAAGAAATTTTTCCAAGTGGAATGAATCCATGAATTATATAATAGCTTACATGTACCAAAAAAATCTGGATTTTGGTATATCCTCCAGTGGTTGTAAGGATTGTTGGATGAAAATGGGTGTTTGGAAAGAAACATGATATTTAAAGACATGTTAGTACCTATATGTTATGACTTGTTGAAAAGTTATTTAAACAGTGTCAAATAATTGAATAAAATTTATCCTTCAAACAAGATTTAATGAAAAAATCCATCAGAATTCTACTTGACATTGTACCTTACCATGAGGATGATATTTTTAAAATTATATTTCAAACATTTTTTAGAGGATCTATAAAGAAGATGTATATATGAAAAAACACTAACGGTCCGTGACTCCAATGTATACATGAATGATATGAAAATTGAAAAAAAATATAGCTTTGGATTAATGAAGTCATCCTAGTAATGGAACATTCATTTTGATGAATATATAATGGAATTTATATTTATAATTAATAAGTGTAAGTCCTGTATCTACAAACGGTTTAGTCGTAGTGATGTCATTTTCATAATAGTACGTGTTGATAAAATATTACAAATTGGAATTAAAATACCAGACATGTAGTTTGTTAAATCATGGTTGAATAAATTCCTTTATATGATAGGGTAGGGAGAGGCATCATATATTCTTTGAATTAGTATCTATAATGATAGATAAAATTTGATTATGAAACAAATTCAAAGTATTCACATTAATATGATTCTAAATAGATTATGTATGGAAAAATCCAAGAGGGGACTGTTGATAGAATAAAATGGAATTTTTATTCCTATAAAATGTGTCTAAAGACACCTGGACAAAAAAATATAAAAGAAAGGATTCCATATGCATTATTGATTGGGTCATTCATGTATTTTATGTATTGTACTATGCTTGATATTTCATACTCATTAAGAGTGGTAGGGCTATATTAAGTAAATCTAGGTTACCTCTATTGGATGGAAGTCAACACTATCATTATGTGTCTGAGGAATGTTAAGGATCTGGTACTAATTTATAAATGATATAAGGAACTATTAATTATAGGATATGAAGATTCTATATTCTAAATAGATCAAGGTGATGTGATGTCACTAACAGGATAATTCCAAATCCTTTTTTCATTTTATTCTTAAACAATGTTAAGCATAACTGGGAACCTTGTAATAAAAGATACCAAATAAAATATTTTAAACACTGCATTCATTAATAGTGTACAAGATTCAAAATCTACTAAAACCCATCAAAGTTAAACTTCATATTCTAAATACACACACAAATTAAAAAAACATGTCAACAACTCAGACCACATCCTCCTTGATCCACACTCCCTGAATCATCACCCAAATTTTTAATCAAACAAATATTAAAATCATTATCACGAAAAATAAAAATTCATCATATTTTATCATAATATTACTTAAAAAAACTAATTTCCGTTGAGATATTCAAGGGGCATATCCCTCGAACCAGTAAACTGAACTTTTGAAAACCAGCATGAAACAAAATAAACATCACATGGCCCTATGACCTTGTGTAATTTCATCATTCACTAAAACAAACATCTAAATAAAACATGTAACCCAATAATAAAGACTAATTAGGATGATAATAGAGATATTTTTGAGAATGAGAAAAGTATGAATAGATATAGTTTAGTAGAAATACCCACATCGAAAATTTATTTTTTCACAGAGGATGGAATCCATGAACACATCCATTATATCATGAGTTTATAGATCATTAATGATCAAAAGACACAACCACAATCAAAATTCCTCAATATTACAAAAAGGAACAAAATGAAACATACGATGTGGACTGAAACCCTAAGGTCAGATATAACCAACATGAATTGCAGCTCCTAGAAAACAGATGAATCTCAACCAAAACATCCTAAACCCCACATGAGAGTGACTAAATCATACAAACGTGGAGTCGAGTGTATTATATAGGGAAATATGATCATATATTGAGAAAAAAATTCCCATATGGTGAGACAAAATAATATATAGATCGAACCACCTGAATGAGATGGATGGAAAGAGAGCGGAAGAGAGCAAAAATGGAAATCACAGAGGGAAAACCTGGAGAAAAACTAGGTACTTTATGGACTAAAACCCATCCAATAAATTTCATTAAGAAATAAAGGTGAAGCCTAGACACTAAAAACATTTTAAGGGAACTATATTGATGAGAAATTAGCATCTGAATCAATAGGAGGATAGACCATTCCATGGGATGAATCTCTCGATGAAGGAAATGTGTGGTGCACTCAGAAGAGCTCATTGAAAGATGTAGTCGTTGATTCTATAACAGAGTACAAGTATATTTTAGATTCTAAGTTCTCTAAATAATTAATATTAATGTTTAATTCATCTAAGAGAATGATGTAGTGCCTATAAGTAAAGATTCCATTACACTCTACTGTGATAATAATGTAGTGTTGGATGTAGAAAAATATCCAAGGTCACATCATTGAATAAAGAACGGACATTGGAAGTATCATATATTGATGTTTGTTTCTAAGTGAGGTCATGTTTCAGTGATAATGATTTCAATGGAAGAAAACATTAAAGACACCTTGAATGAATTCTGAACTCAATAGATAGATCATTTCCGTGGGAGATCTAGAAAACTAAAATTTAATGGTAGATGGCTCTAGCCTATGTAGGGATTTCTTGGATTTGGTTTCCTAGGACCAACTATTTGTACAATAATTACATGTATAGTTTATGTACTTAATATTTATTAAACATATTATTATTTATTGTACTATGTTTGACATTTATTTAAAGAAATAATCTCCAAGAGTATTTTTCACATTGATATGGTCATAGTAGTTCCCAGCAATAATTGAGAAACACTGAGTGCTGTGAAAATATTCTTAATATAGTTATATTATTGGATAACATAATTTGATGAGAACAATTGTTTTTAGACTGTCTGGTATGGGTAATCAAAATTATATTAGGATTATCCTAATGATGTTCTCATAAAGAAATATTCAATAAGGGAAATTATGAAAACATAACCTCTAGCAAGAATTCCTTATGGTTTGGTTTCATCGGGTATTCCTTTTAGAGAAAATGGGTAATGGTACTTAGAATTTATGATTATCATAAATTCATGCCATGAATCACACACTTTTATTTCATGGTGAAAAATGTGATGAAACATGTTCATGGTGAGGTAGGGTGTGTATGGTGAATCTTGATTGACATGTTAGTAATGGATATGTAGAGAAAGGATTTGCCACTTTTATCTTTATGAAAGATGATATGTTGAACCAATTTTTAGAATAGAAATATATCCCTAAATTTCATGGCCACGGGGTAACAACATGTTTGTTCCAAATAGTCAATGAAAGGTATATCAAAATATATGTTAGTGACATGGATGTTCAACCTGCTTGATGAGATGTTCTGAAAAAGTGATTATATTACATAGTGCTATTTTTATGTGGTTTTCATCATTGAAATTTTATTTCCATTTTATGGGGTGCCTTATAAAATTTCTAGATAGTAATTTTGCACATTATTCAATCATGGCTCAATCCAATGAAAAATAATCCTACATAGTCACACACATTTTTTTTCTTTTACAAATATTATTTTTTATTGAAATGTAATTAATGGAATAAATATTATACATGAGACTAATGATTAGTTTTTACTAATGTTTTATTGATTGAATAAATTAAATAAATATTTAATCATCAGATTGTGAATAAAATATATTCATTTATTTTAATAAATATTTTATATATATTCATCTACTTGTTTATGAATAAAATATTTATTTAAGTAATGAAATATTTTATATTTTTATTCCATAAATTCTAGACAATTTTAATTTTACCAACACAACATCCAGTGAAAAATATTAATTAACAAGTATATTAAATAATACTTTTTATTCCCCATGTTGGTGTGCATAGAAAATTAATAATATTATTATTTCATTGTGCAGCATGAGTTTTATTAATTTTTATTATATTATTTAATGGATGGAGTGAATTAAAGGGTAATTTTTTCTGAACCGTAAATATATAAATATGTGGTCATGTGTATTGTGTGGAGTATATTTAGTTGAAATGAAAATTGAGAATTTTTACACCTAATGAAATATCTCTCGAATCCTTATTCTCTCTCACTATCATGAACATGAAACTTATGATAAAATTCTTCAAGACCAATGAATGAGAGATCAATAGTAAATTATAAAACACATTTGATTCATTGTACTATATATAAGAGATTTAGTGGAATTGCACATAGATCATAAGAGAACATGTGGATCACCACTAGAATAATTTTTTCCTTCGATCCTTATAAATTAATGAAAAAAATATAGAAGGTCCTTTTCAAATGATCAGAATTAATAAATAAAGAAATATCCTATTGATATGAATTAATTAATTTAGAAATTAAATAAATAAAATATATGATTTATGGACAAGATCCTCACTCATGGTTGTAAGAAAAAATAATTAAAAGAAATTTTAATTTTTCTCCAACCATCACATGTATCCACCTCACCTGGAACCAAAAAATTATGTATCCATAACTAAGAATATTAGACATTCAAACATCATAACATCATTTATAATCTTCAGACTAACCACAATAGTAATTTCTTATCCAAATATTTCTACTTAATATTAAATGTAACACATAATCTCACCATAGAATGTTGTATCTTCATGAAATTGTAATGTTAATTTAATTCAAAGTGGTACCAGTGGGGTGAATGTACTCTTAAAATGTATTTTTGTTTTCTTTGATTAATTACATGATTTTCTTGATCTGAAATCCGGGTTCGCATCCATTTTTCATAAAAGTAATACCATAACTCATTTCAGTAATTTTTTATCAACTTTAAAATGATTTTCATTTAAAATAACTATTCATGACATTAATCATTTATCATTATAAGATTGAATTACAATGATATGGAATTTCCATCAATATTATCAACCATTTTAACGTCGTTATATTTATGAGGAATAAGAAACTCAATGCCCTGCTCATGTGATACTTAAATCCATACATTCCTGTGATATTTTTGAATTCTTTATTATATTTTATGTCTTATGGGATACATGACACCATTCACCATGAAATAAGGTGATGTGTGGGTGTTGATGGATATGAATCACATAAAATTTCACACTATATAGTTTTTGTAATACATTTTTATAACATGTTGTTTGATTCACATTTAATAGTAGGAGGTTGGATATAATTAATTATCTTGGTTAGGGAATGTATTTGATGGGAATGGATATCCTTAAATCTAGTGGGGTTATATTGATATTGATGAACTAATATTTGTTATACTATTAGTTATCTTTGATCCATTTTTGTTTACTCGTATGAAAAACCACACTAAAATATAATATATTTTAATCTATCTATTTGTGCCTACATTACTATTATCATCACAAGTGTATCTCCTTGTGTTATATTCACAAAATCTGTAATAGTTGATACTCAAAAACCCAATCAATTAACGTGGCTATATTGATCTAGGAGATTGAGATATACTGAATGTAGATTTACTTTAGGGGAAATCAATTTAAACTCTTTTGTATAAGTTTTATAAAAACTATATGATCATAAATTCTTATATTAATGTTTCACTATTATAAAAAAAAGTTTGATTATGTACTACTTTCAGGTGATTCAAATAATTCTTTTGTGTTTTCATCTAATTTTTATACATCTATTTACACAAGCCTCCTTCCATTATACACAATTTCGGATGGAAATGTCTTCAATGTCAGATTCATAAATATTCATATAAACAAAGAATCACATGTTCTTTATGTCACATAAATCTTTTTCAGATGATTTAAAATACAGAAAATTTTATTTTTGGGTAAAGTATACACCTTCATTAATTTATGAAAAGGGTATATTTGTTTTGAATAATATTAATTACTTTCAATACTCACTGTGGGTTTAAGAAATTATCATTTTTTATAAAAAATTGTTAAAATTAATATTTTCAAATAAAATATTCTCGATTACAATTCACAAAAAAAAATATTCCTCATCATTGTGAATAATGAATGATTTCAATGTATTATTGTTTATAATATGTTCATACATATCTAGTGCGGGGGTTTACTTTACCCTCGACATCCATATGGTTATGTTTTGTTAGATGTGTCTCGAAGGCTCTATAATCCATTCTAGTGTCCATTATGAAATATCTCTAATAGAAATAATCGAAAAAATGAAATTTAAAAGTAAAATAAAAATTAATTGAATGATTAATTATATGACTTTTTAGTTAAATAGAAAAATTATTTCATAAAATTTCAA
Organism: Viscum album; assembly: GCA_963277665.1. Lineage (NCBI taxonomy): Eukaryota > Viridiplantae > Streptophyta > Magnoliopsida > Santalales > Viscaceae > Viscum > Viscum album. Next base: position 367,238,260 of record OY728158.1, on the reverse strand, counting down.
TAATATGTTCCGTTATGGATTTCTTCAATGAAAAAATTACATTATTCCAAATATATGTCCAATCAGAATATACATTCTTGTTGTTACCCCAAATTAACTAATAAACATTGAATTATTGGGTTCAAAAGGATTCCCATGTTGATTACATCCATCCAAAATTATCAACCCTTTTTTTCATACCTTGATTAATTTAGTTAACATGGTAATTCCATGTTTCTCTGATTTTTTTTCATCCACATGCTCTTGATCTGCTAATAATTCCATTATTTCTACATCAACAGTGTGTTCTACTATAGGATTGGTAACATCACCATTTAGAGGGTTCCTTATCAATGTGGGTATCTAAAATATTATTTTTAATTATGTAAATGTTTTTATAGAATATATAATATTATATAGAAAAACACAATAACATAGCCATTTAACACCCTTTTTTTCTTTAATGATTTGAGAGATTTGGATAGTTTATCAGATATCCAAATCCTATAATCGTAGTCCCATTTAATTTACATACACTCCCTATATTGGGGAATTCATGAATTGATTATTATCTCTCAATAAATGGGCTATATTCAATTAAATTTTATTTAGACCATTCTGTTGTTTTAGTCGCCAATTTTTTGACCATTTTTTTTACTATATCTAGGCATATAATACATACAATTATAGTGATGTCATTAAATTTTTTTTCCCTTATACCCTTACACACTACAAATAACATTCATGATGCTCAATTATTTGAATTTACCTATATAATTTTATTCAACCCCTTTTTAATTAAAAATATTATCTTTAAATGTAATATCCCTTAACTAGTATATTTGTTATATTATACTGAAGTATGACGTACTCACATAAATTGATTTTTTGTCCATGTAATTGAATACATGCATCACTTTATCTATAAGACAACCTCAACTATTTTATATCATACATTTTTAATATTATTTCTATTATATAGAATGTATAATGATTTATTACAAAACCAGTGTAAGAGATATCTTTTACATTCGGTCCCCTTAGATAGTCAATGATGTTTCTCAATAATGGAATTAGGATTTTTGTATAACCCCTTATAAAAGTGATCTTAAAAACATCAAATAAAATATTTATTATGTGTAAATGATATCCCTATTTCAGCTCATCATGAATTATAATAACTATGAATTACTTTTTGGAATTCATCATAAGTAAGAAATTGCAAACTATTATATAAAATTTAATGGTGTGCTTGATCTTTCACTGTAATTGTAATTGTAATAACAAATCATCCATAAATTTATTTGCCCATAATTTTCCCACAATGATGAGATTTTTAATGACAAATGATAAAAAAATATGAAAGGTAAATGATAATGAATTCAAGATATTCATTAATAAAGAATCACCCATCAATACAACCTCTTTATGAACATCATTTCATGATATACTAACCGCATCACGATTTACTGCTTTTTTCTCCCTTATATCAATGTTTTAAAATTTAATTTTATTTAAAATTAAAAATATTATCTAAAATTGATCATACTATTTGATTCTTTTATTAAATTTTCACCATTGTTAAAAAGTTAAATTATTCTTGTTTTGGATATTTCATTGTAGAAGGAGGTGATTTGGAGGGTCAGAGATGATCCAGAAGGAAAATGGGTCAATCTATATGGAATCCCAAGGAAATATATCTCTATTTGGAACATTTATAAAAATATGTGCATCCAAATAGGATGAAATTTGGTATCACATTCTGTAACGTCGTGTTCTATATATAATATAAAGAAACCAAAAACCAATTTATCTATTAAAGGGACCATTAGAACCAATCTGTCAAGGGAAAATAATCGTCACTAGGTCAAAGAGTTTGTTCTTTATTTCATCCATATCTCAATATTAATTCCTCCATTGGCCTCCAAATATGACATGGAGGCATCCAAGATGATGGAATACAACTTTAATCTTTTTTAAAAGTAGTGATTAGTATATTTACAAACCTAAAATTGATAAAAAACATTTATCTTGAAATCTCGGTGCCCAAAACCACTTCCAAATTTTTCCATAAATTAGCACCTCAGACACCTCATTTGAAAGTTAGACCAAGGTGTGAAATGATTACATCTTGAAGTTCCATATAAGTCCTCTCATCAATTTTTACGTTCTATAACTTCCTATACTCATAAGTGGATCTCTTGAAGCAAGGATCCCTTCTTAGAAACCTTACTCACTTCCTCATATTCAAATGTTTGTGTTTTCATAATAAACATATTTATTTTCCTTTTATTTATTCTCTATTATAATATTTAGTTAAATTTTTTTATTTATTTTGAATGAATGATCTACTGTAGTTTACACAATAAAAATTATTAATTGAGTTAATTGAAATAATGAATGCAGTTGAATGATTCATGTAAAATCACAGGAGGTTGAGAATCGTGTGAATTGTGAGAGGGAGAAAATAATTGGTAATTCAAAACCAGGAGTGGATCAATTTATAGAGTTAAAACATAATTCATATATCAACTAGTTTTAATTTAAAGAATGGATATGTGCCTTAATTTACCATAGACCATAATCTTTTTTTAGAATGTAGATCAAATTAAGGTGATGCAATTGCATGTTCAGAATATTGACTATGGTTTAATTCAATTCATCTTTGTTTTAATGTTAATTCTTGTAGGGTTTGGGGGTTATCAAATTAGAGGATCAAAATTATTTGTAGATTAATTTAAATAATAATTATTTATAAGTAAGTGAAATGGTACAGTTAGATTGATTAATCCTTTTAAAATATTTTATAAAGAACATCTTCATGTTGTGTCTTTTTAATTGAACATCATTTCAAATAAAAAAAATCATGTTCCAGCAAACTCCTTTTAGTTTTATAAATTATAAAAAACCCCCACCAATCATTTAATGTAGTTTGTTTATTTTATTTTATTTTATTTTAAAAATACCATTAATATGTTGTTTTGAATTACTTCCTCCTTTGAGATATGACCTTGGTCAACCACTCTTCTGCATATAAACAACCTAAATTTGTACTTCTTTTGAAAGTGATGATGATAGCACCTTTCAAATTTGTTCTATTTCTAGGGAGGAAAATAATTATTTCAACCTTTTAAAGGTATTACTTATATTAATTTTTTATTATCTTCTTCTTTTCAATCTTCCTTCTTTACGCAATCTGAATTTTTATTCCTCTTTTGTTTTATTCTTCTTCATCAATTTTAACTATCAAGTCAAACATCTATTTATTATTTTATTATGGTCCAAATTTCATATTTTCATTTTTAACAGATTTATTACATGAACTAATCTAAATGATCTCATAGATCATGTCCCTAATATTAAACGCATCCTTAGGGATCAAATTATACATTCTTAGACGATGGTAAGTATTAGAATTCAACCAGTTGGAGAATTAACCCACTCCAACAACATTGAAATTTGAAATAATTTTAAATCCAACATAAATGAAGAACCAATGGATTAAAACAATAATAATGAACTTAATAGAACCATTCAAGAATTGGCCACACTAGATGTTATCTATCAACCAGATTTTATTAAATACCCAAATCTAAAATCGGACATTGAAGGGTTAATTCACATTCTTACAATGTTTCATGGCTTATCTGGGGAGGACCCAAAAAACACCTCAAATAATTTAAGGTTTTTTTCTCAAGCCTTAAACCATGAAATGTATTCGAAGATCCAATCAAACTAAGAGCATTCCCATTCTCAATATATGTTGTTGAGAAAGATTAGATTTATTATTTACGACCTGAAGATGTAACTGTTACAAAAATTTGAAATGTATTTTATTGCATATATTTTTTATAGCATCAAGGAACACATCCATTTAAAATGGGATCATTTGGACCAAAAAATCAAAATGGTAGTCAAATGTTGGAGTACTATAATAGATTCAAGAAGTTGTGTGCAAGATGTCCATAATGCCAAATCAGTGAGAACCCACCCATCCAGTACTTCTATAAAGGTCTCACACTTATGGGGAGAATCATGGTGGATGTCATTGCTATAAGGGAATTGGTTGCAAAAACACCAGCAGCTTCACGTGCATTGATCGACAAGATGACACAAAACACCGAACAATTTGGAGATCGAGGTACACCACATGTTAGAAGAGAACATCATGTATGTATTTAGTATCTTGAAAATAATTTTATTGATAATAGTTTTTGATAATTAAACATTATAGAGAGGAGGATTTATTGGGCTCAAAAGACATCACAACCCACTCTTATGAGACCATGTGGAATTTTCACTATAAAAGACCACCCAATTGACTTATTCCCCCAATTATAAGTCATAGGATTGTAAAGAGATATTTCCTAGGAGAACATATCTGAAACAAAAAGATACACATCTCCAAAATAATTATGATTCATTATCATTAACATACAACCAATGGGGGAAGGATCAATCTAACATGAGGTATGGCACTGGACAACAACAAAGGCCCCCTTTCAAACAAAATTTCTAGCAGCATCCACACTATCATCAGGTTTTCCAACAACCCCAAAGGAGATTTAAATCTCAAGTATCAAAAAATCAACAAAAATGGACTTTTCAACAAAATTTATATTCAAATTCTAAAGATATTTTGGAACAAATTGTTCGTAATCGATAGAAGAATATGAAGAGTCTTTGTTCGGAGGTGAGGGAGTCAAAGAATCAATTGATCTAGATAACCACTTCCATCCATGAACTGGTATATAAGAACTCTGGAAATTGGCCTTCTGAACCCACTCCAAATCCCAAGGGGAATTTTAGTGTCATCCCATTGAGAAGAAGGAAGGAAAAAATGACACATCTGTATTTTTTTCCACCAGGATTCCTCTCAACATAGGAGAGGCCCCATTCAATAACCACATATGAGAAGACCATGTTGAAAGACAATGCTATGAAAACTATTGATGATGTTACTCAAAAACCACTTAGATTTCCAAACATAGTTGTACATACCATAAAAATAGATGAGAAGGAGAGGGAAAAAGAGATTTTGGACACATTCAAGCATGTAGAGATCAACATCCCTCAAATTCAATCCATTAAACAAATCCCAAGGTACGCCAAATTATTAAATGAAAATTGTATCAATAAAAGAGATATCAAAATAAATGAGAGGATAAATCCTGGATGGAGTGTGTCGGTTGTGATTACAACAACTCTAGTAATTTCATTAAACTACAAGGATTTAAGGAAATTCACCATCCCATGCATGATACGAGAGTTTCACTTCTATGATTATCTTCATGATTTATGAGCTTCCATTAATTTAATTCCACAGTATTTGTTTCTTATTTAATAGTTGGTTAGTTGAAGCCAATGAGAGTAGTGGTGCATTTGAAAAATAGAGAAACAACATTTGTAGTGGGAGTCCTTAAGGATTTACATGTCTCTGTAAGATTCTTGATCATTCCATTTTATTTTTACATGCTTAAAATGGAGGATGACCATGTAAGTTCACATGATCACATTATCATAGGTTGACCATTCCTCAAAAATGATACACTATCATAAATGATCATAAGGGTACAATTTTCATGGATTTTGAATATGAATTTGTGATATTTAATGTTATGGACTCCATGAAGTTCCCCTCAGAGGACCATTCTGCTTTTGTCAAGGTATTGCTAATACAGGCACCCTCTATATGTTCAAAATAATGTGTAATACTCATTACCCTATGTTATTTTCGATTGCTGAACCAAAAATAAATTTCTCGTCCATGTTTCATCACTTATGTCAACATTGATACTCATTTACTGGTGAATCAAAAAACACTTCCTTGGTTGATTCCCTATGGATCATTTCACACTGTTCTATTTAGAATGTTTATATTTTTAACATCTGGGAGGAAGACACCACTTGTGATTTTGATTTGGAGGGCACTTATATTTTTTTTATCATTTCTTATGACAAGAATAGATACCTATATAGAAGGCCCCTCTAGGATGATCATACTTCGGTAGTTGATAACATTAACACTCCATGATTAGTAAGTGGATATTTTAATGCGATCTACTTTTCAAATTAAGAAATTTGGTCATTCACATGCTACAATATCCATGATAGAATTCAAATCCACTATTGAAGATAAAAATCTCTTTGAAATAAATATTACAGGTTCCAAATACACTTTTTATATGATGCATTACAATATGATGGTTTCCTCAAAACTGGATAGAGCCTTCATGAATTTTAATACTTTAGATTTTTGGAACTCCATCACCAGCACCACACCTCATACGCTCCACTCTATTCACCATCCTATTTTGGTCATTGTCTCCATAGACACTGTAAGACAACATCTTCCTTTTATATTTAGAAATTATTGGTTCAGTAACATTGAATTCACTAACATCATTAAAACCTATTTTCACTCTATGAATCATTGCAATGATGCCATTTATTTCTCTATCAATATAAAGTCTCTTAAATAGATGCTTAAATTTTTGTGTAGCATAGATTCCAAACAAATCCAAAAGGATATCCTCTTCATTGAGAATGAGGTCAACCAACTCTAAAACCACAACATTATCTCTTAATTTAGAGTTGATCCAAATCATGAAATTGACACTTTGATAAATCTAAATTCCCTTCTCACAGTTTAGAAGAACATGAGGAAACACGCCTTCAATGTTAAATGGATTTCTGATGGTAATAAAAATACTAAGTTCTATTATTCCCTACAAAGAGAATTGAGATGTTATAGGAATATTTACTCTATAAATGATGGGTACAACAACTTAGAAATTGAATATGACATTGCTAATCATATTATATCTTACTTTGAATGTATCTTTAATGGCCCTAATATCAAAAAGGACCTCTTAACTGAGAACATTATGATGGTTGTCAATAATGATGATAAAACCTTTCTTATTTACACTCCTCTAGATCATGAAAATAATGATACTATCTTTAGTTTAAATCTCTATAGAGCTCCTAGACCTGATGGTTTTAATAATGGTTTCTTCCATCAGTATGGGAATATTATTAAATCTGATGTTTGCATGCTTGTCAAATATTTTTTCTCCAATGGTGTAATTACTCATGGTCTAAATTCCCAATTCTTATCTCTAATACCCAAAGATCACAATGATTCTGAGATCTTTTAGTTTAGGCCCTTTTCACTAATTAACAACCTATAGTAGATCATCATAAAAATAATTTCCAATAGGCTCTCATCAATCACTGATAAAATAGCTTCCTAGAATCAATTTTGGTTTTATCATGTGTAGATCCATACAAAAGATCATTTTTCTTACTTTTGATATTTTTAACACATTAAACAATGTCAATAGAGGAGGTAATACTTCCATTAAGTGTGAAATTAGAAAAATATTTTGATAAATTGTACTGGAGTTTTATTTTTAATGTGCTTAAATATTTTGTTTTTTAAAATGATTTTATGAATTCTATTACAAATATATTCAATTTTCCTTCCATTTCAATTATGATCAATGGGTACCAAAGAGGATATTTCAATTTCACTACAGGTGTGTGATAGGGGACCCCCTCTCTACAATCCTTTTCTCCATTTCATAGGATTATCCTAGCAGTTTACTCACTTGTCTTGTTGATCAAAATAAACTCATTCTCATTCATGTGTCATGAAATTTAAATGCTCCCACTCACTTGATGTATGTTTATGATATCAATATTTTTCATCAAGGTGATAAACGAAAAAAATTTGAAACCTCAAAAGAGCACTTTCTCATTATGAGGATATTTATGGCCAAGTGAATAGCCGAAACAAATATTCTATCTTCATTGGGAAACAATTTCCACCATATAGAAAATTCATCATTATAAGTGACATAGGTATAAAGGTGGTATCTCATCCTTCTAAATACCTTGGTGTCCCCATATTCTAGGGAATACCCAAATCTCCTCATTTCTCTGAAATTTCAAATCATGTTATAAATCAATGTTCTTCTTGGAAGGGAAAATCTCTTTATATGGAAGGCATATTCTCTCTTGTTAAATCTGATATTTTCTCATATATAGAATACTCTATGATGGTATAAAAGTGGCCTGTCAGTCATATAAAAAAATCAAATACCACTATTAAATTTTGTTTTTGGACAAGTAGCACTGTGGAAAGAAAAAATGTCACCATACAATGGTTAACTTGTTATAAACCCATTTATAAAGGAGGCATTGGCATAAAAAATCTCAAACATATTAATGAAGAACTTCAAGCTAGGATCACATGGGATCTACTGCATATTAAATATAACTCAACTAGAATTTTTAAAAATATATTTCATAATAATATCAAGAAACACAACATTTCATGCCTCCTCTATCTGGCCTTCCATAAAAAAATTTCCCTCTATTATGAATAACTCTCATCAGATAGTCTCTTGAAAATCCTCTGTGAATTTTTGGTTGGATAATTGGACCGAAACTCCTTATATTTCTAAAATATCTCTTAACCAAAGTTTTTAGAACACCACACTCTCCATCAAATATTTCTTATGCTCCCAAATGATCACCTTTCTGAAAAAATCAGAATGTCATTGATACGTATACTTATTCCATCACCGAGAAATTCTTAGTGTGGTAACATACTCACAATGGAATTATTAATTCAAAAAACTATTACAACCAATATTTTTTGTAACTCTAAAATTGATTTTGGTTGTATAAATCTCTTTGACAAACCATGAATAAAACCTTCAAGATTTACCCTCATCCAACAAATTTCTCATAATATGATCCACACTAATGATTTCCTTAAATTGTATGGTATTCAACTATGTTGTAAATGTTTTCTATGAAACCTACATAGGTAATATGCCAATTATCTCTTTATTTATTGTGCTACAACTTCTGCTCTTTGGAATTATTTTTTTGACATTTTTAACTATAGGTGGCTGATACATGATTTTATCAACTCTCAATTAATGAGATGTGAGGATATGGACAATTCTCACCAGATTAAGAATATTTCCCTTATAGTTTTCTCAGAGCATTACCATGTGATCTAGTACGATAGAAATTCTCTTATTCATAATAAATGATCATTATGTCATGATGCTGGGATAATGCATATTCTAATTTCCATATATGAAGCAACTTCAATCTGAAAGGGACACTACAACAACATGGTGTATGGATTTGGAATTATATGATGAAATTGTATTGATGGAAGTTGAATCTAGATTCTTCCCACTTTCAATGTCTCTTGGGGAACCCCTCTCTTGATTTGGATTAATGTTAATGTGGATGGTGCTTCCAAAGGCAATCTAGGCCATGTGGGTTGTGTTGAAATCTTTATAAATCATACTGGTCAAATATTGGATTTCCTTTGTGGTAGTTATTTCATTGCCTCTTAACTAGAAGATAAAATTATGAGTCTGATTCATGCCGTTTATTTTTTGAAACAACATGGTTTGAGAAACCATAGGATTGAGAGTGGCTCGACCCCCATTGTACATGTTTTTTGGAATGGTGTGATAAATATTCTATGGCTAATCACCACTCTCTTGATGGGATGTATCCTCACTCTTATTGACATCAACTACCTAATCACTAATATTTATAGATAATCTAAGATGGTTGTTGATGGCCTTGTGAATAAGGGGTTTAATCGAGATATTACCAAGATTGATATGGCTATTGATTATGCTGATGGATTTGATGAATCATTATCTTATTTTAATGATGTTTATTCTGATACTGATGTTATCAGTTCACATATTTTAGTTCCTCCAATGTTTCCATCCATCCATCACCCCCTTAATTGGAGCTCAAACCACTCCCACCTAATCTCAAATACTCATACTTGTTAAGTGTTGAGATATTACTGGTTATTATTTTAAATAATATTCTTTTTGAACAAGAAGAAAAACATTTGAATCTTTTGAGGGAGAAAATTAAATCAATAATATGGACTTAGCTGACATATCTCATATTAGCCTTTCCATTTTCATGAATATGATAATTTTTGAGAATGGGGATAAATTGGTTAGCCAGCCATAAAGGATACTCAACCCAACCCTTCTAGATGTTTTAAAAAATGGGGTTGAAAATTGATCAAGGGGGGTATAATTTATCCCCTGTCAATTTCCTAGTGGGTGAGTCCTGTTCAGGTTGTTCCTAAGAAAAGTGGTGTTATATATTTAAAAATTGCAGAGAATAGTTAGTTCCTATGATAGTGTAAAATAGTTCGCATATGTTTATTGATTATACAAACCTGAATCAATCTTCTCATAAAGACCATTTCCCCCTCCCATTTATTAATCAAATTCTTGAGAGACTAGTGGGGAAGAAAAATTACTATTTCCTGGATGGATTTTATAGATACTTCCAGGTTCCCATAGCTTAGGAGAATAAAGAGAAGACGAAATTCACTTGTCCATTCAGCCCAATTACCTAACGAAGGATTCCATTTGAACATTGAAACTCCCCAGGTACCTTCCAGAGATTTATGGTGAATATATTTTGTCATATTTCATTAATAACTACATGGATGTATTTATGGATGATTTTACAGTGTTTGGGTATTCATTTGATAACTGTATCTCAAGTTAGGAAATGGTTTTGAATCGTTGTATTGAGATGAATTTGGTCATGAACATTGAATAGTTTCATTTCATTGTAGAGCAGTGCATTGTCTTAGGGAATGTAGTGTCGAAACATGGGACAGAGGTTTATGTATCTACAATTGATATTATTTCATCCCCACCCAACCATTCATGCGTTCGTGATGTTAGATCTTTCCTAGGGAATGCAAGATTTTATCGGTGCTTCATCAAATATTTTAGTAATATTGATTTTTCTATATCATGATTACTTCAAAAGGGTTCTGATTTTATGTTTGATGATTCTTGAAAAACTTCCATTGATGAGATAAAGAAGTGTTTAACCACTCCACCTATTATATAGCCTCGACGTTGGGAGAATCCATTTGAGAGTATGTGTGATGCCTTACACTTCTTGGTTGGAGCTATATTATCTCAAATGGTAGAGGAATGTTTTCATGTGAATTCATGTGCATCTGGGACATTGGATTAATCCCAATAAAACTACACAACCATGGAAAATGAGATTTTTCTCGTCATATTTTCTTTATATAAATTATATTTATAATTATTGGCTCTAAAGTAGTTGTTTTTTATGAACATGCATCTCTAAAGAACATCATAAATAATCCATATACAAAGTTGAGGCATATTCGATGGATGCTATTTCATAATTATTTAATATTCATAAAATGAAAAAGAAGGGGTCAGAGAACATCGTGGACGACCACATAATAATTCTTACTCACATAATAGAGGATGACACGTTGGACTAAGTACCCATTCGAGAATCATTCCCCATTGACCATAAATATTCAATCTCAGGTACACATCCTTTGTATAATGATTTAGTAAATAACCTTGTTGAATCTCAAATTACTTAAAACATGAAGAAACATCAAGTAAAAAATTTAAAGAGTGTGTTGAGATTTTATGTTTGTGGTGATCCATACCTCTGGCACCTGTGTAGTGACCAATTTATTAGGATAGTGTTTCTGATCATGTGATTGAGTCTATTTTACTTTTTAATCATACAATTTCATGTGGTGGACTCTTATGACACCAATGGGCAACTCAGAAATCCTTAGACTCAATATTATATTATACTAGATTATACCATGATGCTCATATATTTTTCATGTCATTCTCATTTTTTCAACACATTGAAATAATTTATAGGAGAAACAGGATTCCACAACATCCCATATTATTTTTTGAGATTTTTATTGTTTGGTGAATCAATTTTATGGGTAATTTTCAATGTTCATATGGTTTTTTGTACATTTCGGTTACCATTGATTTTATGAGAAAATGGGTGGTGGGCAAGGCCTCCAAGACTAATGATTCTCATGTTTTAGTGGTTTTTTAATTACTAAAATCTTATGTAGGTTTGGAGTTCTAGAGGCTATCATCAGTGATCCAGGGACACACATTTGAAATATTAATTTGTATTCCCTCCTTTACAAGAATGGGGTGACACAAAAAACATCAACACCGTACCACTCCCAAAAATATGACCAGGATGAGGTTTCAAATCAGATGTTGAAACAATGTTTTGAGAAAATTGGGCAACAAAATATAAAGGATTGGAACAAGGTATTTGATAAAGAATTGTGGGATTTTATGACTTCATATAAGACACCCATCGGTAGATCACCATTTTGAATTGTTTTTATGAAATCATTTCATCTCCTGGGGGAAGATTAGAATCTATAACATTGGTCTATAAAGAAATGCAACATGGATTTTCCCCAAGATGGAATTAAAATGAAGCTAAAAATTCAATTGCTTGAGGAGATTCGATTATCGCCATATAAGAACTCAATGCCCTACAAAGAATTTACAAAAGTATCTCTTAACAGAATGATCCATCAAAGGGAGTTTCATATTGGAGAGAAAGTCGTTCTTTATAGTTCATGACTAAAGTTGATGCCCAGAATGGTGTGTTCCAGACGGTTAGGTCTTTATATTATATCTAATGTTATTTTCTTATAGTTCAGTGAAGATCAAACAAAAGGGAACTATAAGAATATTTAAAGTCAATGGGTACCATATGAAGAAGTACACTCAAGTAATTTCATCTAATGTAGTGTATTTCATCACACTGCATGACCCCATCATCAATTCAGCATATTAGGCTATTTTTAAAACATTCACTTTTATATTCTATGTCCTATTTAAAATTATAAATTTCATGTGCACATATTATCTCATAGATTCAAATTGAGTAAAATTAAATATTTTAAGTGTGTGGGAGAGAACCTTTTATTTTAGTAATTTAAATTATTTTCTTATTTTTTAACGTTTAAAAAAAATCAACAGTTTTTTGTTTATATTTTATTTTTTATGTGTTTTTTGATACTTTTGATCTAAAATTATTCTCTTTTCCATATTTAAATACATACCAATGAGTGAAACAATTTTTCCCATGAAGCTGAGCATTAATGAATTATGATAATGACATTGTTTCAAGTTCAAATATTTAGTAATTTCATGAAATGTTCTCGGAATTTTGAATCCCATAACACATTTCACTATCTTTATATTTCAAATCACTTTCATGTGAGGCTTCTGAACCCTCATTTTCTTATACTTTACCATAACCTAACATCATGATAGAATCAAAGAATGCATGATTTAACAAGAATTTGGTTTATTTTTCTAAATACATGAGGGTTTTAGGAACTTTTGTTATAAATGATTAATCCATTTCTTTAGTATTATAACACCTATTTCATAATAATACTTATTAAAAAGTCTTTTCTTGAAAATATAATCCTTGTATCCATTTTAAGCCATGAATAGACTGTTAGGTTTGCCATATTGCAAGACAATTTTCTCTATACAACCAACTCTTGATGTGAAATTTCATAATATTGTTATGCTTAAGTGTGGGAGAAGTTGTATTGTGTTGTGATACCACATTTTGTGATACTCTGGAAGGAAAATTAAATTCTAAAGATATGTATTTTCTATTGAAGAAAATCATAATGTTTAAAGTTAGGCCTTTTCAAGAGCATTCATGATAATTGAATATGGACTGTTCTAGAGCTTCTAAAAGATGACAAAACTTGTTCCAATTTGGAGATTTCAAAAAAATCAAGTCTGAGAAGTTTGATATTTTTTCTGCTGAAATGTTGAAAGGTGTGAACATTCATTAATTTTTCATGAGGTTGAACCCAAATTGATTCTACGGGGATTGAGGATGAGACTATATTCAAGTGAAAATTATATTAAATATATTTTGATTACAAAAGTTTCATTCCATCCTCATTCAGCCTCAGAAATTTTAACATATCAATACTACCAACCAAAACCATGAAAGAAGCCTGAAAAGCCATCATGATAAACATATGTCCTTGAAACAAATTAGGTGGTGATGTAGGAAGTTATCAATCCTATGGTGACCCTTGTATTAGTTTGGATGAGAAAGACATTGCGGAAAAATGTTATTGGTCTGATAAGAGGAAATTAAAGTTAGGTAAGTGTTGTGTATGCATGGGATGATAAATGAGTTTGAAATATATTTAATGACATGAATTAAGAACATGAGATATTGGGTTTTTGAAGAGCCATGATATCTTTTGTTTCTTATTGTCAAATTGTTGGAACTCAAGGATATGTGTTACAAAAAAAATTTAATTTGATATTGGGGTTTAGGTGTCACAAATTTTTTGGAATACATGATATTAGATTTGGCCTAGGAGTGAAAACAGGACTATTTAAGGGGTGATCACATCATGATTCACTTGTTTATTTCACCCTTACATTACTATTTCAAACACGTTTTGTATTGAAAATTACAAATATTATCTCAAATTGAGCATCCAAGTTATATCAATTATTAAATTTTTATCACTTTTAAAATTGTAAATTATTCTATTTTCGTGATTTGGTTGTAGGGGGTGATTTAGAGGGTCGGAGATGGCCCAAAAGGAGAATGGGCCAAACTGCATGGAAGCCCAAGGAAATATATCCATTTTTACACAATTCGCTCAATTTGTGCCACCAAATGGGCTGAAATTTTGTAAGTTGATCTATAAAATCATGGGATACAACTCATATCAAAAAACTGAATCACAATTCTTCTATTAATGGGGCCATCCTATCAAATAATTCTAGGGGTATAATCTGCATGATTTTAAAGATTTGTTTATGATTTTTGGCCATATCTCGCACTTTCATAATCCATTGGACACGAAATATGACATTAAAATATTCAAGAGGATCCTCTAAGAACATATAACTATTTTAAATGTATATATATGTCATTTTAATAATGAAAAACTCATAAAAAAGTTGAATCTTGAAATCTGGGTTCCCAAAACCAATTCCCATTTTTTCTATATATTGACACATTGGGCCCCACATTTTTATGTTCGTCCAAGGAATGATGTTATAACATATAAAAGTTCTAGAGGATTCCTCTAATCACCTTTGATGTTATAAAACATTCTATACTCATAGGGGGTTCTGTAGAATCAAGGATTACTTCATCGAATTCATTATCTCTTTCTCATATTATAATGTTTGTTTTTTCACAATAATCATTTTTGTTATTAATTTATTTATACACTTTTATTCTATTTTTTAAAATTACTTTTTTTATTAATATTTTTCTTTTAGGTTGGAAATTAATATTAAAAATGATTTTTGATTCTACCATTACTAAACTGTTAAAAATGCAAAATGTTTCTACGATGAGTACACCACCCATGGAAAAGTAGTTCTTGTTAGTAATAGAACTACCTATTACCTTTTTCATTCATTTATTTTAAATCAATGAGATACTTTAATTTACAAAATATGATCTATGAATTGAGTTTTAAATATAATTGTAACTAATAAAGAAATTAAATAATTCATGAAAAAACACATGTGGTCAAGAATTGTGTGAATTGTGAGAGTGCAAACTTAATTAGTAATTAAATACCACAAGGGGATCAATTTTAGAGATAATAGATATTACCTAAACTAAATTAGTATTCATTTAAATAATGGATATTTTCCTTAATTTACCAAATACCAAAATCTATCCATAGAACATTAATCAAATCAGGGTGTTGTGATTTCATATTCTAATTATTGCATATGGCTTAATACACTTCATCATTTAGGTAATGTTATATCTCATTAAGTTAGGGGGTTATCAAAATAAGAGATCAAAATAATGTGGGGATTAATTTAAATGATATGATTAATATGTAACTGAAGAGGTAGAGTTATATTGATAATTACTTTCAAAATATTTTATAATGATCATATTCATCTTATTTAAATGTAATTGAAATTCATTTCAAAAACTGAAACAAAATTTTAAATCATCGTCTAGAAAAAATCTTCTAGTTTTAAAAACAATAAAAAAACCCCCATCCCTTCAAGAAGTGTATTTATTCTATTTTGTTTTTTTGTTTTCAAAATAATTTTAATATGTTTTTTTAAATTACTTCCTCTACTAAGAGATGAACTTGGTCAGCCACTCTACAACATCTAAATAACCAAAAATGGAACCTCATTTGAAATCTCCCATGGTTGCGCCTTTCAAATTGAAACTGTTTTCAGGGTGGAAAGTAATTATTTCATATATTTAAATGTATTCCTTATATTTTTTATTTTATTACCTTCTACTATTTTTTTCATCTTTCTTAACCCAATTTGAATTTTTCATCATATTTTTTTCCTATTATTCTCTTTTTGGGACCATTAACTCAAACTTCAAATTTTTATTTTATTATGGTAGACTTTTATTCTTTTCATTTATATTTTATTTATGAAACGTACTAGTCCCAATGATTTATTAGATCATGACCCAAGATTGAATGCAATCTTATGGCTCGAATAAGACATTCTTAGTCTAAAAGAACTTTCAGCATTCAACCAGTTAGAAAATTCCACCACTCCAAGTACACTAAAATTGGAATCAAATAAAAATCCAATATAAAAAAGGTACCAATTTATGAAAACCGTAATGATGAAGTTAGAAGAAAAATTTTCTAATTGGACCCATCATATATTAACTATCAACAAAATTTTATTACATACCAAAATCATGAATCGGATATTGAAGAGAAATCTGGATTAATTTACATTCTATCAATGCTTCATGGATTATTTAGTGGGGACCCAAAAAAACACCTGAAATAATTTAATGTGGTTTACTCAAACCTTAAACCAATAAATGTATATGAATATTATAAAACTAATGTAATTCCCATTTCACTTGATGGAGATGCAAAATATTGGATGTATTATTTACAACATGTATATGTTACTTATTGGAACAATTTCAAACAACTTTTCCTACATAAATTTCATCCATAATCAAGGACCACATCCATTCAAAATGATATCTCTAGTATCATACCAACAAAAGGGGGAGTCAATGTCTGAGTACTGGGAGAAATTCAAGTTGTTATTGAAAGCTGTCCACATAACCAAATTAGTGAGAAACTACTTATCTTGTACTTCTATGAAGGACTCAATCCTATGGAGATAATCATGGTGGATTTCTCAACTAGAGGGGAATTGGTTGACAAAACCCCAATAGCTTCAGGTGCATTTAATGACAAGATGGCATAATACTCCCAAAAATATGGTGATCGAGGTACACCACATGATAAATGAGGACATTATCTAATTCAATTCTCTCTTGAAAATAATTTTATTGAAAATAAATTAGATTAATTGAAAAATATGGTGAGATATAATTATTTGGCTCAAAAGGAATCCCAACCCACTCCAATAAGACCATGTGTGATTTGTGCTAATACAGACCACCAGACAGGCTATTACCCCCAATTACATGAGTCATAGGATTGTGAAGTGGTGTTCCCTAGGAGACCATATAAGCAACAACAACTACCACATCCCTAAAATAAGTATTATTCCATTGAACCAACATTAAACCAAGGTTGGAAGAATCAATAAAACATGAGGTATGGCTCTGGACAACATCCAAGGACCAAATTTCAAAAACAAATTTAATAGCCTTTGCCTTACCAATAATGATTTCAACAACCCCAAAGGATATTTGATGCTCAAGAATCAACATGTCAATAACATGGGACTTATCACCCAAAGGTAGATTCTAAAACTAATGATGTTTTGAAACAAATATTCTTAAACAATAGATTTTTTTTAAGATTCATGTTTTGGAGCTGAGGGAGTTGAAGAATCAAATGAACCAGATTGCCACTGCACTCTGTTAACTGTTATTTAAGAATTCTAGAAACATGCCTTCCCAACCAACTCCAAATCGCAAGAATAATTTTAGTTCCATAACATTGAGAAGTGGGAATCAAAAAATTGATACATCTGTTCCTGTCATTCCACCAAAATTCACCTCAACTCTGGAGAGGCCCCATTCAACGACCACTGATGATCAGCCAATGGAGAAAGATAAAGGTAAGAAAAATATTGATGATATTTCTCTTAAACCAATTCTATTTCCAAACAGTGGATCAGAAACCATGAAGATGGTTGATGAGGTGATGCAAAAATTGTTTTGGAAGCGTTAAAGCATGTGGAGATCAATATACATCTAAATGAGTCCATTAAGAAAATCCCAAGGTATACCAAATTATTAAAAGAACATTGTACCAATCGATGAGGGATAATGATAAATGAGACAATCAATATCATAAGTAATTTTTCTTCCCTAATTACACCATCTATAGTAATTCCAACAATGTTCAAGGATCGAGAGACATTCACCATCCCTTGCACTGTAAGGGAGTTTCAGTTTTTCATGCTCTTTATTATTTAAGTGAATCCATAAATGTAATGCCTCACTTTATTTTCTTCATTAATGGTTGGTGAGCTGATGATGAAGAGGGTAGTGGAGAAGTTTGAAAATAGAGCTACAACATATTATGTGGGAGTCCTTGAAGATTTACTTGTCTTGGAAAGACACATGATATTTCCAGTATATTTCTACATGTTTAAAACGAAGGAGGATCACATTTGTTCGTGTGATCCAATTATCATTGTTAATAAATTCCTCAAATCTATAATAACTATCATAGTTGTTCATGAGGATACACTTTCCATAGAGTTTAGAGTTGAATTTTTGACATTTAATGTTATGGAATCAGTGTTGTACCACATAGAGGACAATTCTACTTTTGTTATCTCTGATTTTGAACCAAAAAATAAAAACCCCATGTAATTTGATTGTCCTATGCTTATGTAGATTATGATAATTGGTTCTAGTTTTATGTCCAAGAACAATTACACACTAGTTTCTAATTCACAAACCTCTCTTAGATTTCGTTTCAAATGGATTCCTATTTTGATCGTGTTCAATCCGATTATAACATGGTTATTGAGTATTCTGAGGGATTTGAGGAAATATTCTCTAATTTTTTTGATTTTTATTCTGATATTGAGGTAATTTTTTCACATAATTCAGTAACATCATTGTTTCAATCCATACATCACCCCTCTTCATTTGAGTTAAATCCATTTCCAACTAATAAAAAATGAAAATACTCGTTAATTGGTGAGAGATTAGCTTTTATTATTTCTAATGATGTTCATTTTGTACATTATGAAAAACATTTAGATCATTTGGTGGATAACATTAAGGCAATTAGGTTGACCTTAGCTAAAATTTCTGGTATTATAACCTCCATTTGAATGCATATACTATTTTGTAGGATGAGGCTAAACTAGTTAAGCATGAAGAATGGAGAATAAATCCAACACTTCTGGAAGTTGTTAAAAAGGAGGTTTAAATATTCTTGAGGCAGGTTTAATTTATCCCATTTCATATGCTCATTGGATGAGTCCTATTAAGGTTATGCCTAAGAAAGGTGGTGTTCATGTTTTAAAAAATGGTAGAGAGGAGTTTGTTCGAATGACAGTGGAAAATAGTTTGCGTGTGATTATTGGTTATATGAAAATAAATTAATCTACTTGCAAGGAACATTTCCCCTCCCATTAACTGATCAAATTCCTGAGACACTAGCTGGGGAGAAACATTATTATTTCATGGATGGAATTTTTGGATAATTTCATTTTTATATATCTTTAGAGAATCGGTAGTAGACAAAATTTAGTTGTTTGTTAGGCATATTTCCCTACCGAAGTATGCCATTTGGAATTTACAATCCCTGGGTACCATCCAGAGATGCAAGGTGAGTATTTTTTCAGATTTTTTGGAGACCATCATGGAGGTATTTAGGGATGATTTTACACTGTATGGGTCTTCATTTGATGATTCTATATCTAGTTTTTCAAATGATTTGAATCATTTTAATGGGAATAATCTAGTATATAACTTTGAAAAGTTACATCTCATTGTATATCATGGAATTGAAATTGGTAATGTAGTGTCAAATCATGGGATATTGGCTGATAGATCTATAAAAGATAGTATTTCATCCCTACACCATGCTTCATGTGCGTATGATTTTAGATATTTCCTCAGGCATGCATGATTTTATTGGTTCTTCATCCATGATTTTTGTTAGATTTATTTTACTATGTCACAATTAATTTAAAAAGATTCTGATTTTTTGTTTGATGATTCTTGCAAGAGTTCCATTGATGATCTATAGAACTGTCTGACAACTCCACCTTTTATAAATCCTCCATGGTGGGAGCTTCCTTTTGAGATTTTGTGTTATGCATCGAACATCACTATGGGAAAATTCTTATATCAATAGGTAGAGGGAAGTTCGCATGTGATTAAATATTAATCGAGGACATTGGATTCAACCCAATCAAAATATGAAACCATAGAAACGGTTTTTATTGCTGCCATATTTTCTATATATAAAATCTATTCATATGTATTTGTCTATAAAGTTGTTGGGTTTTCTCACCATGCATCTCAGAGGTTCCTCACAAATAATCCAAATACAATTCCCAGGCTTATACAATGGATGCTCCATCTTTAAGAATTTGATATTCAAATAAAGGATAAGAAGGGTTCATAGAGCATGTTTGAAGACCACATGAGTAGGATTACTCACACACTAGAGGGTGAAACCTTGTAACAGGTTCCCCTTCGGGACACATACCCATATGAGCATCTTTATTCAATCTCAGGTATGCACCCTTGGTATGCTGATTTAGTAATCTACCTTGTTTCATCTAAAATCCCTAAAAATTTAAAGAAACATTCACTCTAAAAGATCAATATTGAGTCAAGATTTTATGTTTGGGCTGATCAATACCTTTTGAGCATCTGCAATGACCATGTTTTTAGGAGTTGTGTTCTTCATCATGAGTTTGAGTCTGTTCTAGTTTTTTGTCATACACATTCTTATGGTGGACACTTTGGACCCCAAAAGACAGCTCATAATTTCTTAGACTATGGATTATATTGACCTATCTTATTTCATGATTCTCATGTGTTTTAAATGTAATTCTTATGTTGAAGACACAATAGAAACCTTTCATGGAGACAAGAGATTCACCCACATCCCATATTTTTTTGTAAGATTTTTGATTTTTTTGGTAATTGATTTTATCTATACTTTTCAGTGTCTATATGGTTTCATGAAATATTTTTTGGCCATTGATTATGTGATAAAAATGTTGGATTCCATGGCCATCATGACTGATGATTATCATGTTTCAGTACAATTTTTTATGACTCAAATCTTTTTTAGAATTGGTGTTCCAAATTCTATCATCAGTGATAAGGGGACACACTTCTAAAATTGGAATATAGATTCCCTCCTTCTGAAGTATGAGGTCACACACAAAACATCACCACTATACAACCCCCAAAAATATGGCCCGGCTATGGATTCAAATTTGGATTATAAATCTTTTTTGTAGAAAACAATGATACATAATAGGAAGGACTTAACAAAAAGACTGGATGATGAAATGTCGTCTAATAGGAAAACATACAAGACAAGAACCTATATTTCTTCATTTAAAATTTATTTTGGGAATCTTGTCATATCTTTCTGGAGGTTCAGCATTGGGAATATTGGGATATAATGAAATGAAACATGGATTTGGACTAAGCTTGAATCCAAAGGAGGATTCAAATTTAGATTCGTGAGGAGATTTGATTGTTATAATATGAGTACTAGACACTCTATAAGAAATGATCAAATGTAGCTCATGATAGAATGATCCAACAAAAGGAGTTTTGTGTTAGAGAGAAAGTCCTTCTATACTGTTTACAAATAATGTTGATGCCCAGTAAGATGCATTCCAGATGGTTAGGTCCTTATATTTTTTCTAATATTTTTCCTTATGGTGAAGTGGAGATATCACAAGAGGAAACTAGATATTTATTTATAGTCAATGGGCATCCTTTGAAGAAATATGTTGAATGAATTTCTACTTATGTAGTGGATTTCATCACTATACATGACCAAATCATAACTTGAGGATATTACGATGTTCTTAACCCTTTCACTTTTATATTATTTTTTCTATTTAAAATTTTACATTTCATGTCCATATATCATCTCATGGATTCATATTTAGGATAATTAAATATTATATGTGTGGGGGAAGGAACAATTTTTCTTACTATTTTCAATTGTTTTCCTGTTTTTCAAAGGTTTTTAAAAATTTATGTTTTTAAAAAAATTAGTGTTTATCATTCAATTTTTTATGTGTTTGTAAAACATTTAAGCTAAAATAATTATCATCACTATTTTAAAATATATATCAATGAGTGTAACAATTTTTAACATGAATCTAAATATAAATGAATGCTGAAAAATACATTGTTTCAAGTTCAAATAATTAGTAATTTCATGGAAATTATTCAGTATATTAAATCACATGCCACATATCACTATCTTTTTTTAATCACATTCTAATTAGCCTTATTAACCATTATTTTTTTACTCTTCACATTTACCTAATATCTGGGGAGAGAAAATCCATGCATTAATAAACCATAATTTGATTTATTCTGGTAAAAAATTTAGGGTTTGAGGTACATGTGATTTAAATGATTGAGAAATTTATTTTCTATTAAAACAAATATTTTATAAGAATATTTTTATAATGGTCTACCTTTAAAATTTAATCATTTTATACCTTATAATCCATTAACATTTAGTTATGTTTTCTTCAATAAAAACAATTTCCCAATCCAATCATCTCTTCATGTGAAGTTGCATAATCTTGTTGAACATAACTATGGGGGAAGATATATTGTGTTGTGCTAATACATTTTTTGATACTCTGGGTGGAAAATTAAATTCTAATGAGATCTGTTTGCTGCTAAAAAAGTAATGTGGAAATATGTGTCTTATATGGAGAAATCGTGATAATTGAAGTTGTGCCTTTCAGGAGTTTCTAATATTTGAAGAAAGTTGTGTCTATATGGATAATTCAAGAAAATATTGTTTGAGATTATTGACATTTTTCTACTAAAATGTTGAGTGGTGTGCACATTCGTTTATTTTTAATGAAGATGAACATGAATGCTTGCTAAGGGGATTGAGGAGGAGAGCATATTTAAGTGAAAATTAGATTAATGCAAATTTTCCCCAAAAATAGTCATGCCATCATCACTCAGCCTCATAGTTATTCTCATCTAAATCCTACCAAATAAAATCCATAGAACAACCCTAAAAATTCATAATGATAAACATATGACATTGAATCAAATTTGGTGGTGATGTAGAAATTTATCAAGCCTATGATGAACCTTGTATGAGTTTGGATGTGAAAGACATTACTAAATAATTGAGATCTGTGTGATAAAAGAAAATTCAAGTCAGGTAAGTGTCTTGTGTGCATGGAAGAATAAATTAATTGTAAATATATTTAGTGATATAAATTAAGAACTTGAAATAATGGTTTTTTGATGGGGCATGAAATCTTTTGATTAATGTTCTAAAATTGTTGGATCTCAAGGATATGCGGTTAAAAATTTGTTTTAATTCGATATTGATGTTTACTGGTCAAATTTATTATAAATACATGCTATGAAGTTTTTCCTAGTAGTGAAAAATGGTAAGTGTGGGGGTGTGATCGCATCATGATTCACTAATTTATTTCACCTTACATAACTATTTTTAACTTGTTTTTTATTTAAAATTAAAAATATTATCTCAAATTGAATATCCCATTTGATTCAATTATTATATATTAATTACCTTTAAAAAGGGACATTATTCTTGTTTTGGTGATTTTGTTGAAGGAGGAGGTGATTTGGAGGGTCGAAGAGGATCCAGATAGAAAATGGGACAAACTACATGGAAGCCCAAGGTTATATGTCCACTTTTATTTGAAAATATTGAAAATTTTGTGCCTCTAAATGTGATTAATTTTTGTTGGCCTCTTTAAAATGTTCTATGTTAAAACTCAACTGAAAAACTGAATCCCAATTCATCAGTTAAGTGGACCATCAAAACTAATCTGTCTAGGGGACATAATATTCCTGAATTCAATAATTTTGGTCTGTATTTCTACCATATATGACACCTTCATCCTCCAGTGGCTGAAAAATATATCATGGAGACAGTCAAGATTTGGGAAAAAACATTTCCCTTTTTTCCAAGTATATATAAGTCCACTTACTAACCCCATACAGATAAAGTGTCCTCTTAAAATCTAGATTCCCAAACCACTTCCAATTTTGGCTATAAATTGAAACCATGAGAGCCACATTTGAATGTTTTACCAAGGATTTAATTGAATCTATTTCGATGTTCCAAGGAGTCGTATCATTACATTGGTCATTTTGTAACATTCTATACTCATAGCGGGAGCTCGTGAAGCAAGTATAATTTCATTGAAGCCTTCCTCTCTTTCTCATGATGCAATGTTTGGTTTCTCATAATAAACATATTATTTCTTATATTATTTCTTTAATTTTCTTCTGTTTTGTTAAAATATTTTTTCTCATTCTTCCTATTTGGCCTGGGAATCAAGAGTGGAAAAAATATTGTTTTCTACCCTTTATAAACATTGAACATAGAAAACATTTTTATGAAGACTTCACTGCTCATAGAAGAGTAATACTTTTTAGTAATCAATATACCCCTAAAATTATTCATTAATTTATTTTGAATCAATGGGTTACTGTAATTAACCTAATATGATAAATGAGTTAAATCTAAAATTTAATTGAAACTATGAATTCAATTAAATGATTCATGAAAAAACACGCGGGGTCGACATTTTTGTGAATTAAGAGAGCGCAATCATAGTGTGTGATTCAAACCCACCATGGGATCAATTTGTAGAGTTAAAAAATATTCTCTAAACACAATTAGTACTCATTTCCAGAATGGTTATGTTCCTTATTTTACCCGTGATGATGAGTTATCCTTATAACATCAATCAGATCATGGTGTGGTGATTGTATTTTTCAATGACAGCCTAGGTATTAATTAACATCATATTTGTGGTAAAGATAATAATCTTAGGATTTTGAGGTTAACAAAATAGTGGATCAAAATTTAGTGAATATTTATATAAATGATAATGATTAATAAGAATGTGAAAAGGTAGAGATATATCTATTACACCTTTTAAAATAATTTAAAAAAAGATTTATTATTGTGTTTTTTAAGGGAACTTCATTTCAAAATCAAAAACAAACTAATGAAATATTCTTCAAGAAAAATTATTCTAGTTTTATAATTGATAAAAACCCCATCCTTTCGTATAGTGTTTTTATTTTATTTTATTTTATTTTCATATATTTTTAATATGTTGTTTTAAATTACAACCTCATTTGATAGATGTCCTTGGTCAGCCTCTCTTCTGTATCAAAATAACCTAAATTAGAACATCATTTTAAATCACCTATGATAGTGCCTTTAAAATTGGATTCATTTCCATGGATGAAAGTAATTATTTCAACTATTTAGTGGCATTAAATTTTTTTTTCATTTTTTTCTCATCTTTTCTTCTTTCATCATTGTTTACCTAATCCAAATTTTTCTTCTTATTTTTTTATTCTTCTTATTATACCATCAACTCAAAAATCTCATTTTTATTTTATTATGGTCAACTTTTATTATTTTAATATTTATTTGATTCCCAAAATGAACTAATCTGGAAGATCTATTAGATCTTGACCCTGAGATTGAACACAACCTTAGGGCGCGATCAGAAATTCTCAGCCTACAAGAAGTTTCAACATTCAACTAGTTGGATGTTTCCTTCAATCCAAAGACATTAAAATTGAGAACAATAATAAATCCAACAGAAAAAAAGATAAAATTTCTGAAAACAATAACAATTAAATTAATAGAACCATTTGAGAATAGGCCTCCCCATATATTAACTATCATCCAAATTTATTTACATTCCCAAATCTTGAATCTGACTTCGAACTGAAATCAGGGTTAATTTACCTTCTTCCAAAGTTTCATGGATTAACTTTTGATGACCCAAACAAACACCTTAAAGAAATTAATGGTGGTTTTCTCAGCCCTTATACCATGAAATATATTTGAAGATCAAATCAAACTAATCTCAATACCATTTTTACTTGAAGGAGGCATGAGAGATTGGATGTATTTTTTACAACCTGAAGATGTAACTTTTTGGAATTATTTGATACATATTTTCATGAACATATTTTTTTCCAGCATCAAGGACAACATCAATTCAAAAAGATATCTTTGGGATCAATAAATCACAAGGGGAGTCAATGTATGAGTACTTGATGCAAATCAAGAAGTTGTGCTCAAGCTATCCACATCACCAAATTAGTGAGAATCTACTCATCTAGTACATCTATGATGGACTAACACTTGTGAAGAGAAGCATGGTGGATTTCTTAGCTAAAGATTTATTGGTCAAAAAAACACGAATAACAACATGTGTGTTGATCGATAAATAACACAAATCTCCCAACAATTTGGTGATAGACTTACACCACATGTTAGAGGAGTACGTCTGGAAATTCCTTCGTCTCTAGAAGATCATTTGATTTAAACTAAGATGGAATAATTGACCACAATGGTGTGCCATATTTATTTCTCTCAAAAGTAATCCAACCCACTTATATGAGTCCATGTAGAATTTTCACAAAAACAAATATCCCAACTAACTTTTTCCCCTAATTACAAGAGTAAGAGTATTATGTAGCGGTAATCTATGTGAGACCATATCCGCAACAACAACAACCACATACCCAAAATTAGTATGATTCTTTCAACCAACATACAACCAATGGTGTAAAGATCAATCATATGTGAGTTATGGTTGTTGATAACAATAAAGACCCAATTTTCAACAAAACATACAACATCTTCTTACATACCAACAGAGATTCCAAAATCCCAAAATGAGATTTGAATCTCAAGAATAAACATGTCAAATACAAGGTACTTCTCCACCAAAGATTATTTAAAATAGTGATCATCTTTTGAATAAATCTTTTTTTAATCAACAGAATGAGCTGAAGAGTCAGGGTGAAGAGTTGAGGGAGATGAAGACACGGATGATCCATATTTCCACCTCCCTCCATTAATTGGTAAGAATGAACTCCAGAAATCTTCCTTCCCAATCTACTCTATAACCCATGGGTAATGTTAGTGTCATCACATTGATATGTGGAAGTAAACAACAGATACATCTTCACATGTCGTTCCTGTCACGACCCGTCCTCGGGGCCCATGCCCTGACAACCCCAAACCCGCCTTCCATAGGCCAGGGGCTGGCGACTAGCACCAAAGGCATAAATCCTGACAAAAAGGAAAGGTATTGCCTTAATTAAGTAAACAAACACCTTAGAGTACGACAGATGCAGTAAACACGAAGTAAAATAAGTACAAAAGTAAGTGATGGAAAGTAAAAAGGCCATAATACAAACCCAACTGAAAGTAAAGTACAACTAAAAATATTGTATAGCAGCAGAAAAGTAAAATAGAAACTCTGAGCCATCTTCTAGAAATCCCACCTGAAGGGTGGGTACAGATAGTCTCCTCAGCTCCTCGGGTCCATCCGTCCGCTCTGAGTACGTCTCGTCCATTGATCCACCTCGTGGTACCGTCCAGCTCCACGAGCCACAACCTCGATCAGTGTTGTCCATCGTCTGCATCCAACACAATGTAGTGCAGGAATAACCCATGTAGGGGTGAGTATATGATACTGAGTAGGTACCCTGAGACCCCGGAAGGTCTCCCAGAATCCACAAAGGATAAACCACAAAAGGAAAGATACAATCACGAAGTATCAACCAACTCTACTTAGGTTTGTGCCCATACATATTTCCAAGTCATCAATTCATGTTCTGCTCCAACTCACGAGCCCATGTTCAACCCAGTCCACATAGGAAAGTACAACCCAACCCACACAGGAAAGCACATCCCAATCCACACAGGATAGCAAGTCAATCATATCAAAGATAATGATGGAATGTCAAGACTCTGCTCACACATGTATACTACTCACGGAGAGGGGTGGACATGATAGACGTAGTCTCTAAATCATCTCCCTACCAAACCCACATAGGATCCAAGTACAGAAGTTGTCGCTACCGAACACACATAGGATCCAAGTACAGTAACCATCACTGTCGAACCCACGTAGGATCCATGTATTGTCCTCATCGCTACCGAACCCGCAGAGGATCCATGTACCATCATCCTAACTACTGAACCCACGTATGATCCAAGTACAATCATCATCGTCGTCGAACCCACGGAGGATCCAAGCACGGTATTCATCGCAGTCACATCCAACACTAGGGTTCCCGCACATAGCACACTTGATTCTGGTAGGGTCTGCTCCTCGAGTCAAAGGGGTGGATACATCAACTGTCACGAAGACCAGAGATGATGTATCCCAATGTTCCATCCCCCGAAATAGGGGAAAACTAATAAAAATCTGCCCGAGTCACAGAGAACAAGACAACAAAGCCATTTTTCTAATGTACACGGCATGTAGGTAATTAATACACGCCATGTCATCAGACACCAGGTACTGACTGTGTGATATGGACCATCTCATGGTGTTGGTCGTGAAAAAGTAAGTACACGACATGTGGTAGGGTTACACCCCGTGTCTTCAGCCAACGGGTACTGTCCGTGTACCACAGCCCATGTTAAAGTGTTGTTCATGTAAAAAGTAAATATACAGCGTGTATTATGGTTACACTCCATGTCCAACCCTCTAGGGTCAGTTCTATGTGCGTTGGCCATGTCTGGCCGTGTGGTGGAGTATATGCCCATGTACTCCACCCCGTGTCCGTGTATTTCCAAAATACACGATGTGCCTCTTGGCATTATGGTTCTGCTCGTGTCCGTGTATCACCCAGATTGCACACCGAGCCTCGCGTAGCCACTTTTGCCATGGTGGTGGTAGTACACGCCGTTCCTCGTGGTCGTGTGGTTCCGCCCGTGCCCGTGTATCTTTTGGATTACACACCGATCCTCACGAAGCCGCTTCTTCCATTCAAGGAAGATAATACATGTCATGACTCAGGGCCATGTATTACTTTCTTTGTCCGTGTATTTCCCTTGAATACACGCCATGTCCATCGAAGTCCCCTCTGTCAAGCTCTGTGGACAGTACATGTCGTGTTACCGGTATCACACGTTGTGTGTCACTTCTTCTGATGTATGTAACTTCTACTGCTGAATGCTTGGACTACACTAAGTGTGCTTTTGTAGGACACGCCGTGTATTCTAGAATTTTCAAGAAATGACACCTTTGGATGACATTCCTCCTAAGGCATCCATCCTTTGTTCTGATGATCATTTTTCTACAAAACTCCAGTTCCTAGGTCGTCTTGATGTTCTGAGGCTGTTTTTGATGTTTTTGGGCCTCTGATCGGCTTCGAAAACTGGACTTCATTCACCGCTCAAGAATGGTTGGAGAACACCATGCAACAAGAACAGAAGAGGAATTAGATGGTGTTAGTTTGGTCTGGTTCGTTCCGCTTTAGTTTGATAGCATAATGTTTTAGAGAGAATCAACAACATGGAATGGAAAACAAGGTTGCACATTAATAAACACACCCCTACCTCAAATCAAGAAGGATGATCGCTTGATGAAGGATGAAGATTCTTTCGTTTTTTCGTTGATATTGTCATGGAAAGACAGTGTCGCTTCGTCAACGTCGAGAAACAAAAAGAAGAAGAGGTTGGCGCCAACGTTCTTTGCATTCTTCAACGAAGAAGATGATGTTCTACAAGAGTTTAGAGCTCTCTCTCCCAATTTCCTCACACCACAATCCATCCTAATAATATAAGGCCTCCCTTATTTTATTCATTTTCCATGCTTTTCAAAAACTCAAAAATGAAAAATTGAATCCACTTAATTAATTAATATTGAGTTGTAAAAATTAAATGGGGTGTTATGTTGACTATATTAATGTGGAAGAGGAGAAGCCACGTAATTAAAAACAAGGGAGGTTTTAAGGGAGTTTAAGGGGTTATGGGGAATGAGAAAAGATGGGGGCTTGTGTGGGCCCCACCTCTCCTTTATCCTCTCAAGAGAAGTTAGCAACCTAGTGTGTCTGACCCCATCTTCCACACATAGGTTATAATCACATAGAAAAGAAATAGAATTGTAACACATATTTTATTTCAATCTTCATTTAAACCATTTTTTTAAACAACTCCTCCTTAGCAAACACACCTTCTGAAAATGTCCTCTAAAGAAAATACCACTACTGCGGTTTCATCATTTCCCTCATATTTTGACTCCGAGCACCGGTTCAAAAGATAGAAAAATCCGCTCAATCGTTCACTGAATGTACCCGAGCTAAATTTCAGAAAATGATTCATGGCACACCGGGTCTTGGAATCAGGTTCCGTTAGAAACTGCGTACACATAAAATCCCAAAGTAATTACGAAATAAACATCCTTTAAATTTACGGGTCTTTACATTACTCCCACCTTAGGGCTTTACGTCCCCATAAAGATACATCACATAACTAGGGAAACAAATGAGGGTACTGAGCACGCATCTGAGCCTCCCGCTCCCATGTGCTCTTGTGGAGGTTCTTGTGCTGCCACTTGATGTGAACCAGAGGAATCGACCATCCTTGTAGAACTCACTCCTGACGATCCTCGATCTCCACTGGGACCTCCGCAAAAGTATCCTCATCATTGATATCCAGCTCCCCGTGATCAATGATATGAGTCGGGTCATGCACATATCTCATCAGCTGAGATACGTGGAAGACGTCATGCACCCGGTGCAACTGAGGTTGAAGATCCAGGTGATAAACCACCTCGCCTATCCTGTTGAGAACCTAGAATGGTCCCATGAAGGGTGGAGATAACTTGTTGCCCCGTCCAATTCTCCATAATCCATGTTGAGGTGAGACCCGTAAGAATACATGGTCGCCAACCTCGAACTCTAGTGGTCTCCGCCTCCTATCATCATAGGACTTCTGTCAGCTCTGTGCCGTCCTCATCTTCTCTTGGATGATCTGTACCTTCTCAGTCATGACATGGACCATCTCTGGTCCTATAAGTGCTGACTCTCCAGGGTATGTCCAACATAGTGGTGATCTACAGGGTCGGTCGTACAACACCTCGTGTGGTGTCATCCCGATGGTGGAGTGGTAAATGTTTTTGTATGAAAACTCCACCAAGGATCAGTGATCCTATCATATGTGACCAACGTAAAGGAAAAATGCACGGAACATGTCCTCGAGAGTGTGAATGGTCCTCTCTATCTGACCATCCGTCTGTGGGTTAATAGTGGTGCTCAGGCATAGTTGTGTCCCAAATGCCTCCTGCAACCCCTTCCAAAGCCGGGAAGTAAAGAGAGCATCTCGATCAGACATGATAGATGATGGAACACCATGAATCCATATGATCTTTTGAACATAGATGCGTCCCATGCTATTTACTGAGCCCTGCTATCTCATGGGGAAGAAGTGGGCCGACTTTGTGAGTCGGTTGACAATCACCCTGATGGAGTCGTGTCCTCTGGAAGTACGTGGATGTCCTTTCACAAAATACATAGATATCCCATCCCCCATCCACTATGGGACCTCTAAGGGATGTACAAATCCTACTGGTACCTGGTGATCTACCTTCACCTGCTGGAAGGTGAGGCATCGTGAAACGTACTCTGCCACATCCTTCTTCATACCCGGCCACGAGTGCTATCATATGAGATCTAAGTACATCTTCGCCACTTCTGGATGTAATACTAATAGAGAAGTGTGAAACTCTCTCATCACCTCCTCTTGTAATGCAGCTGGTACCATGGTACATCCCTTGAAGAGGATGGCGTGCTCTCTTCCCACATAAAATCCATCTGGTGCCTATCCTATGGTAATCTGTTCCTGTCACGTCTCACACTCAACATCCCCACATTGTGCCTCCCTGACCTGCTAAAGTAGTGGAGAAGTGACTGTGAGTGACTGTAGAAAGGTTGCTCTATATCTATCCATGAAGGATATCTACAATGAGGCTAGATGCTTTGTCGCCTCTCCATGTAGCTGAATGCCCGATCTCCTACTGAGTGCATCTGCTACAATGTTCCTCTTTCCAGGAGTATAGACTATCTCAAAGTCATAGTCCTGGAGGAACTCGAGCCATCGCAGTTGTCTCTGGTTCAGGTCCTTCTTCAAGAATATATACCTGAGACTCTGGTGGGCAGAGTAGTCTGTAAAGTGCTCACCCATCAGATTGTGCCGCCACATCGTCAGACCAAAGACCACTGCTGCTAACTCCAAGTCATGGGTAGCGTAGTTATGCTCATGTTGCCTCAACAGTCATGATCCAATGGCGATCAATGCCCGCTCTTGCATCAGGACACAACCGAGTCCGGTCCCTGCTGCATCGTAGTAAACTACGTACCCCACTCCCTCCTCCAGTAGCCTTAATATGGGTGCCCTGACCAATATCTATCCCAGCTATTGGAAGCTCTGCTGAATTCTATCTAACCACACAAAGGGTTTCCCCTTCTTCGTCAAAGCTGAAAGTGGTGTTGCATCTTTGGAGAATTATGGCACAAATCTCTGATAGTACCCAGCCATAACTATAAAACACCGCACCTCTGTCACACTCCTAGGTGGATCCCAAGCTAGCACTGCCTCGATCTTCACCAAGACCACCGCAACTACTAACTCTGAGATAATGTGTCCCATGAAGTTGAATTCTTGAATCCAGAACTGACACTTTGCGATCTTACCATAAAGATGGTGCTCTCGGAGTGTTTCCAATACAACCCTCAAGTGGTTGGCGTGCTCCTCCTCAGTAGTCAAGTAAATCAATATGTCGTCGAGGAAAACTACGAAAAATTTATCGAGGTAAGGTTGGAAGATCCTTTTTATGACACTCATGAACACTACTAGAGGATTGGTTATGCCGAAAGGCATAACCAATAACTCATAGTGGCCATACCGACACCTGAAGGCCGTCTTCTGCAAATCCTCATCTCAAACTCTGAGATGATGATAGCCTGACCTGAGGTCTATCTTTGAGAACCATCATGCTCCCTTGAGCTGATCGAAGAGGTCTTCAATCCTTGGAAGTGGATACTTGTTCCTCACAGTCACCTAGTTCAGGCGATGGTAGTCGACACATAGTCGCAAGCTCCCATCTACGTTCATGGTGAACAAAATCGGGGAAGCCCAGCTTGAATCAATGGGTCAGATAAATCCCTTACCCTACAAGTCCTCCAGCTGTACCCATAGCTCTCAAAGCTCAGTGGCAGCCATTCTATATGATGGAGTATATATAGGTGATGTCCCCATGAATAGGTCAATATATAAGTCTAACTCTCTGTGTGGGGTTAGTCCTGGAACGTCATCAGGAAAAACGTCCGCATACTAATCCACCACAATAGGAAAATTAGATTCCACACGTCAACTACTCCTAGGATGAGACTAGCCAACTCATGAGTAACCAACTGTCCTCTCATCTGTGGGAGTCCATCATGCGCTGCAAAGGCTCCCTTCTCGTCGGTGAAGGTTAACCTTCTCCATCGGTGTGGACACATTGCACCTTGCACCTAATACAATCGATCTGTGCATGGACTATAGATAACCAATAAATGCCCACGATGACGTCGTAAGGAATCGACGCTGATACAAACAGATCCCAACCGATGCTCTTGCCTCCTAGAATATGCTCACACTAACGACACCAGTGCGTAATTGTCGAGTATTCTCCCGTAGGAGTCTCTAGCCGTAAGAATTGAGCCAACGGCTCTATCAGAAACTCTGAGATCCGAACAAGGGAAGTGGAAATGAAAGAATGACTCACTTCTATGTCTATAAGAAATACATCAAGGATGGAGTAGAAAAATATAGTATCTCAAATCATCTAAGGTGCATCGTGGTCGTTGGCCTCTACAGCCTGAAACTGAGCCTATCTCTGTCTACCAACTCCCTGTGGTTGGGGTGGACCTCCTAGTGGTGGTTGTGGTAGAGCCTTAAAGCGTCAACCACCACCCACTGCCCTACCAGATCCTCTACCTCATCTGCCAACTCCTCGCGGACCGCCACGGTCAAACCTCTGCCTCTGCTTGGGTGGTCCCTCAACCGTCTATTGCTCCTCCATATGGCGGGTCGAGAAGTCACGAGCCATATTGCCGTGTTCACTGCATGCATAGCATTGTCTGCATCTCATATGACTGGATATACTTCGTGTGCCCCGCACATCTGAACCAGTGTCCTGAGGTAATCCACCTGATGGTCTGGTCCTCTTGGACCCTTGTGACATCCGTTGACTACCAGCTGCAGAAGACTCTGCTACGTGCAGCCCTACGGTAGGTCTCAATACTGGTGAAGACTCATCAAGAAAACTCTCCATGAGAAGGGCTCTCTCCAGCACTCCTGCCTACGTCGAAATATCGAGGGAGATCATTGATGCCCTGATCTCTTGCCTTAGTCCCTACTCGATGGTCCGAGTCCGGATGAATGGGTCTCATACCATGTCTGTGGAGTAGCATAAGAGATCAGTAAATCCCACCGAGTACTGGGATACTAACATGCTGCCCTACCGCATATGTAGTAACTCTTGGATGCGCACCGCACAGAGTTTGGTTGGAATGAACTCTGAGAGGAAAAGGCACTCAATGTCTGAAAAAAGTAGAGATGCCTCGTCATGCACCTGGAGCATCAGGCTCCACCATCTACCTACTGCCGCATGCAGGAGACTCGCTACATGGATCACCATGAGGTCTGGTGGTGTCCCTACCAATCTGAAGACTGGAGCAATAGCCTCCAGCCAATCCTCTACTGGCTGAGGGTCTGTATCCCCACGGAACCTAGGCGGTCTTTGATGTTGAAACTCATGCAGTGCACTAAGGTGATGTGAACTCTCAGCTGTTGGGGCTAGTGGGATCAGTGGCTCGGTGAGTAGAGGTACCACCGGTGCCTCCACTGTAATAGGGCCCTGCACCGAGGCATCGTCACTCGGTGGGCTTCCATCTCTCATAATGCTCGAAACCCTACCTGGCTTCCATTGTGGGGCCATCCTGAAAGAAATAGGTGTGCCACGGTTAATACAGTATACCTGGTGAGCTGACACAAAGTAATCACAAATAAAACTTTTGAAACACACATGCAATCCATGTTTTGGTGCATTGTGTCAGAAATCAGAAGTCAGGGTCCTGGTGTATGGATACATCGGCTGCCGCACCAACACTAGACTCCCTGGACTGATAACCACACTCAATATCCTAAACACTATTGCTTCACATAGAAGGAACTATCAGAGTCTTGAGTTCTGTGGTAGAACCGACTCCTCTGATACCAATTTGTCACGACCCATCCTCGGGGCCCATGCCATGACTACCCCAAGCCCGACATCCATAGGTCAGGGACTGGGGACTAGAACCAAAGGCGTAAATCCAAATAAAAAGGGAAGGAATTATGTTTATAAAGTAAACAAACACCTCAGAGTACGCCAGCTGAAGTAAACACTATGTAATCTAATTACAAAAGTAAGTGTTGGAATGTAAAAGGGCCAAAATACAAACCCAACTGAAAGTAAAGTACAATTGAAAAAAAAGTATAGCAGCGGAAAAGTAAAACAGCAACTCCGTGCCATCCTCTGGAAATCCCACCTGAAGGGTGGGTACATATAGTCTCCTCAGATCCTCGGGTCCAGCCGTCAACTCTGTGTACGTCCCGTCCAATTATCCACCTCTTAGTACTGTCCAGCTCCACGAGCCACCACCACGATCAGCGTTGTCTGTCGTCTGCATCCAACACAACATAGTGCGGGCATAGCCCATGTAGGGGTGAGTATACGATACTCAGTAGGGATCCTGAGACCCCCTACGGTATCCGAAAATCCACAAAGTATAAAACACAAAAGAAGTATACAATCACGAAGTATCAAATAACTCAAATTGGGTATATGCCCATACATATTCATAAGTCATCAATTCCAATTCTGCTCCAACTCACGAGCCCAGGTTCAACCAATTCCACATAGGAACGTACAACCCAACCCACACAGGAAAGCACAACTTAATCCACACTGGATAGTAAGTCAATCATATCGAAGATAATGACTGAAAGTTAAGACTCAGCTCACACAGGTATACTACTCATGAAGAGGGGTTGAGATGATAGGCATAGCCTCTGAATCATCTCCTCTTCCGAACCCACGTATGATCCAAGTACAAAAGTTGTTGATGTTGAACCCACATAGGATCCAAGTACATTATTCATCACTGCTGAACCCACGTTGGATCCACGTATAGACATCATCACTGCCGAACCCACGGAGGATCCATGTATAGTCGTCCTCACTACCGAACCAATGTTGGATTCAAGTACAGTCATCATCATTGTTGAACCTGCGGAGGATCCCAACATGGTAGTCATCGCAGTCGAAGCCAGCTCTAGGTTTCTCGCACATAGCACACTTGATTCTTGGAGGGTCCACTCCTCGAGTCAACGGGGTGGATACATCAACCATCACGAAGACCAGAGATAATGTATACCAATGTTCTGTCCCACGACATAGGGGAAAACAAGAAGAACATGCCTGAGTCACAGAGAACAAGACAACCACAAAATTTTTATAAAGTACACAGTGTGTAGGTAATTAATACACATCGTGTCATCAGAAACAGGGTACTACCCATGTGATATGGCCTATGTCATGGGGATGGTCATGTAAAAAGTAAGTACACGATGTGTGGTATGGTTACACGTCGTGTCTTCAGTCCAAGGGTACTTTTAGTGTAACACAGCCTGTGTTGAAGGGTTTTTCATGCAAAAAGTAAATACATGGAATTTACTATGGTTACACGCTGTGTCCAAACATTTAGGGTCAGTTCCATGTGCCCTGGCCAATTCTGGCCGTGTGGTGGAGTACATGCCCGTGTACTCCACCCCGTGTCCGTGTATTTCTGGAATATACATCCTGCCTCTTGGTTGTATGGTTCTTCCCGTGTCCGTGTATCACCTAGATTACACATCGACCCTCGCGAAGCCACTTATGCCATGGTGGTTGTAGTACACGTTGTGCCACGTGGCCATGTGGTTTCACCCGTGTCCATGTATCTTCTGGATTAAACGCCGAGCTTCGTGAAGCTGCTTCTTCCTTTCAAAGAAGATAACACACACCATGCCTCGTGGACTTGTATTTCTGTCAGTGTCCATTTATTTCCCTTGAATACACTCCATGTCCATCGATGTCCCCTCTGTCAAACTGTGTGTACAACACATGCCGCGTGACTGGTGTCACACACCGTGTGTCAATTCTTCTAATGTATGTTACTTCTGCTGCTAAATGCATGTACTACACAACATTTTCTTTGGATGTACACACAGTGTATTGTGTAATTTTCCAGAAATGACGCCTCTGGCCAGCACGACTCCCGAGGCATTCATATTTTGTTCTGATTATCTGTTTGCTACAAAACTACCGTTCCTAGGTTATCCCAATGTTCTAAGGACATTTCCAATTTTTTTGTGCCTCCAATCGACTCCGAAAACATGCCTTGATTCACCGCTCAAGAACTATTAGAGAACACCATACAACATGAATGGTAGAGGAATTAGACTGTGTTAGTTTGGTCCAGTTCCTTCAAAATTATTTTGATAGAAAAAAGGTTTAGAGAGAACTAACAACAAGGATGGGAAAACAACATTGCTAATTAATAAACACACCCCTACCTTAAATTAAGAAGGATGATCGCTGGATGAAATATGGAGATTCTTTCATTGTTTCATTGATGTTGTCACGGAAAGACGACATCACTTCTTCAAAGTCGAGAAACAAAAAGAAGCCGAGGTTGGCGTTGGCATTCTTCATGTTCTTCAATGAAGAAGATAATGTTCTTTAAAAGTTTAGAGCTCTCTCTCCCAATTTCCTCAGACCACAATCCAACCTAATAAAATAAGGCCTCCCCTTATTTTATTCTTTTTCCATGCTTTTCAAAAACTAAAAAAATCAAAATTGAATTTACTTAATTAATTAATCCTGAGTTGCCAAATTAAATGGGGTGTTATGTTGCAAATATTAATGTGGAAGTGGAAAACCCACATAATTAATTACAAGGGATGTTTTAACTGAGTTTAAGGGTTTATGGGGAATGTGAAAAGATGGGGGCTCGTGTGGGCCCCACCTCTCCTTTATCCTCTCAAGAGAATTTAGCAACCTAGTGGGTCCCATCCAAACTTACAAAGATAGGTTATAATCACTTAGAAAAGAAATAAAATTGAAAAACATATTTTATTTCACTCTTCAATTAAACCACTATTTTAAACAACTCCACCCGAGCAAACGCGCCTTCGAAAAAGGTCCTCTTAAGAAAACACTACCGATGCGGTTTCATCAGTTCCCTCAGATTTTGATTCCGAGCAACGGTTCAAAAGGTAGAAAACCCACTCATTCGTTCACTGAACGTACCCGAGCTAAATTTCTGAAAATAATTTCGGGCACACTGGGCCTCGGAATCAGGTGCCGTAAAAAACAGCATACTGGAAAAATCCATAAGAAATTAAGAAAAAAAATTCCTTGAAATTTACAAGTCTTTACAATTCCATTGGTATTAACCTCATCCTTGGAGAGTCTTTATTCATGAACTATTGATGGGAATCCCAATGAGAATGAAAAGGTAAAAAATATTGATGATGTTCCTCCTAAACCCCTTCTATTTCCAAAAAAAAGTTGTACAAACCAGGAAGATGAATGGGGACACAATGAAAAAAAGATGTTTTAGAAACACACATTATTGTGGAGAAGAATATCCCACTACTTGAATTTATTATAAAAATCCCATGGTATGAAAAATACTTACAATAACATTTTACCAATCAAATATCGATCAAGTAAAATGAGGTGATCTATATTGGAAGGAAGGTTTCATCCTTGATTACACTATCTCTAGCAATGCCATCAATGTTAACACATCCAGGGACATTCACCATCCCTTCCA
The DNA here is from genome assembly GCA_963277665.1 of Viscum album. Classification (NCBI taxonomy): domain Eukaryota; kingdom Viridiplantae; phylum Streptophyta; class Magnoliopsida; order Santalales; family Viscaceae; genus Viscum; species Viscum album. The sequence goes on along the minus strand of OY728158.1, from coordinate 367,199,437 downwards.
CCAAAGGGGAGTTTCACATTTCTAACTCTCTTAGAGATTTAGGATCTTCCATAAATTTAATGCCTCAATCTATATTTTCTTCATTACATGTTGGTGATTTGAAGCCAACGAGAGTAGTGGTGCAGTTGGAAAATTGAGATATACTATATCCAGCAAAATCCCTTGAGGATGTACTTGTCCAGGTTATAGAAATTATCATTCCAGCATATTTCTACAATGTTAAATTAGAGTATGATAAAGTAAGTTCATGTGCTCCCATTATCTTAGGTAGGACATTCATCCAAACTAAAAAATTATCATAAATGTTCATGAGGGTAAACATTTCATGGAGTTTGGGGATGGTGTTTTGATATTTAATGTTATGGACTCCATGAATTACCCCTCAGAGGACCATTCTACTTTTGTTATCTCTCATTTTGAACCCCCAAATAAAAATACCTAGGAATTTGATTGTACAATTAATAGGGATATTATGAGCATTGTTTCTATTTCGATGTCTAAGAGAACTTCCTAAATGTTTTCTAATGCAGAAAACTATCATTAATTTTATTTTGAAATGGATTCATATTTTGATCATGTTCAATATGATTAAGCCTTGGATGTTGAGTATGATGATGGATTTGATGAATTATTCTATGATTTTGATGATGTTTATTCTGATAATGATGTTATTTGTGCACATATTTCAGTTCCATAAATGGTTTCATCCATACATCACCCTCTTTATTTGATCTCAAGCCATTTCCATGTATTCTCAAATACTCATACTTGTTATGTGGCGAGAGATTATGTGTTATAATTTATAATATTATTATTTTTAACATGAAAAAAACATTTTAATCCTTTTAAGGAGAACATTATAAAAATTGGGTGGACTTTAGCGGACGTATCTGGTATTTCCCCCTCCAATTTCAGGAATAGGATTTGTTTGGGGGATAAGGCTAAATAGGTTAGGCAACCACAAAGGAGACTCAATCCAACCATTCTAGATGTTATTAAAAAATAGGTTGATTTTTTTTGAGGTAGGTATATTTTATCGCATTTCAGATTCCCAGTGGGTGAGTCCTATTCTTGTTGTTCCTAATAAAAGTGGTGTTATAGTTGTAAAAATGATATATAATAGCTAGTTCCACTGATAGTTGAAAATAATTGGCATGTTTGTATTGTTTATTAGAAACTAAATCAATCAACTCGAAAGGTCCATTTCCCCCTCGAATTTATTGATTGTGTTATTGAGAGAGGAGCTGGGAAGTCACATTATTATTTCTTGGGTTGATTTTATGGACACCTTCAGGTTTTTATAGATCTGGAGGATCACGAGAAGACAAAATTCACTTGTTCATTCAGCACATTTTCTTACCGAAGGAGGACATTTGGAATTTGCAGCGCCCTAGGTACCTTCAAGAGATGCATGGTGAGTATTTTTTTCATATTTCATTGAGACCTTCATTGAGGTATATATGGATGATTATTATGTGTATGGGTTTTCGTTTGATGAAAATCTCCCAATTTTGGGAAATGTTTTGAATCATTGAATTTAGAAGAACCTAGTCTTGAACATTGAAAAGCATCATTTCATTATAGATCATGTCATTGTCTTATTAATTGTAGTGTCTAAAAAATGGGGTAGTGGTTGATAGATCTATGGTAGATATTATTTCATCCATGTCCTATACATCAAGCGTGTGTGATGTTAAATCTTTATTAGGTAATGAATGATTTTATTAGTTCTTCATCAAATATTTTAGTAAGATTTCTCTTCCAATGTCATGAATACATCAAAAGGATTATGATTTTGAGTTTAATGATTCTTGGAGGACTTCCATTGATGATTTAAGAATTGTCTAACCATTATACCTATTATACTGCTTCCATGGTGGGAGCATCCTTTTGAGATTATATCTCATGGATCGAAATGTGTTGTTGGATCTATCTTGCCTCAGAGTGTGGAGGGACGTTCATATGTGATTGAATATGAATCGAGTACATTTTATTAATCCTACTAAATCTAAATAACAACAAAATTGATTTTGATTGGAATCATATTTTATTTAAATATATTTTGTTCATATTTATTGGGATCTAAAGTAGTTGTTTTTTCTGACCATGCAGCTCATAGGTACCTCTTAAAGAATCCAGATTGAAAGCCCAAGAGTACTTGATGTATTCTCCTTCATTAAGAATTTTATATTCCGATAAAGGATAATAAGGTGTTAGAAAACATGGTGAATGACCACAAGTGGTGGCTTACTCATACACTAGTTGTTGACACCAAGGACCAGGTAACCCATTAGGACACATTCCTTGATGATCATCTTTGTTCAATCTCTGGTACTCTTCCTGGGTATTATGATTTAGTGAACTAACTTGTTACTTCTGAAATCCCTGAAAATTTAATGAAACATCTAGTCCAAACATTAAATAGTGAGTCAAGATATTATTTTTGGGGTAATCCAAAACACTAGAACATGTGTAGTGACCATGTTATTAGGTGGTGTTTTTCTGATCATGAATTTATGCATGTATTACATTTTTTATACACCTCTTTCTGGTGGACACATAGGAACCCAAAAAATATCTCAAAAAGTCTTAGAGTGTGTATTATATTGGCCTATATTATTGAATTTTTCTCGTGTGTTTTTTAAGTCGTGCTTAATGTATAAACACACTAGAAACATTTCAAGGATACAAGAGATTCCCCAACATCCCATGTTATTTTTTGATATTTTTTTTGGGGGAATTTATTTTATTGGTCATTTTACATGATTATGTGGTTTCATGTACATTTTGGATATCATTGATTATCTAAGAAAATGGATGGAGGACAAGGCCATCTAAACTGATGATTCTCATGTTGAATTGTACATTGTCAAGACTGAAATATTCTATAGGTTTTCAGTTCCAATGTCTATCATCATTTATCAAGGGAAAACCTTATGCAATCAGAGTTTGTCTTCTCTTATTTAGAATTATGTGGTGAAATATATATAACATCAACCCCAAACCACCTGAAATAAATGGTTAGGATGAGGTTTTAAATCAGGAGTTGAAACATATTATTGAGAAAATCCTACAGATGAATAGAAAGGATTAGATCAAGATACTAGAAGATGAATTGTGGACTTATATGATTTCATAAAAAACACTCATTGGTATGTCCCCATTTCGAATTGTTTTTGGGAGGGCATGTCATCTCCTCGTGGAAGTTGTGCATCGGGCATATTGGGCTATAAATAAATGAAACATGGATTTCTCCCAATATGTAATCAAAATGAAGCTACAAATTCAAGAGCTTTAGGTGATTCGATTTTCATCATATGAGAAAATAGGGATCTATAAGGAACGATCAAAACTAGCTCATGACATAATGATCCAACAAAGGGAGTTTTGTGAGGTTGAGAAATTCCTTATCTACTGTTAATGACTGAAGTTGATGACCAGTATGTTTAATTATAGATGGTGAGGTCCTTATATTGTATCTAATTTTATTCTTTATGGTTTAGTGTAGATCACATAAGAGGAATCATGATGAATATTTAAAATCAATGGAAACTATTTGAAGCTATACATTGATGGAATTTCTACTAATACATTGTATTTCCTCCAACTTCATGACCCCAACATCACTTGAGCATATCATGTTGTTCTGAACCCTTTCACTTTTATACTCTTTGTTATATTTAAAATTATACATTTGTTGTTATCATATCATATAATAGACTCAGATTGAAGACAATTAAGTATTTTATATGCGGGGGAGGAAAACTTTCAGTTTTGGAATTTCAATTGTTGTCATGTTTTTCTATGTTTTTCAAAAAAATGTGTTTTTAAATTTTATGTGTTTATATTCAATTTTTCGTGGGTTTTTGAATCTATCTAGATAAAATGATTCTCATAACTATTTTTAAATTCATATCAATGAGTGAAATTATTTTCCCATGAAACTGAGCTTAAATGCATGGTGAAAATGACACTGTTTCTATTTCAATTCATTAGTAGTTTCATGAAAAATAATCTGAATTTTGAATCCCATGCCACATCTCACTACCTTTATATTTGAAATCAATTTACTATGAGGCTTCTGAACTATTATATTCACACTCTTTACATTTACATTCATTCATTGGAGAACCAAACCATATTCTATTTAATCATTACTTGATTAACTCCTATGAAAACATGAGGGTGTTAGGTACTTCCATTTTAAATTATTGAAGAATTATTTGGTTTTAAAATCCCAATTTCATATGAATATTTTTTATAATGTCATACCTTGAACATTTTATCCTCGTAGCCAATAGAATCCATGAATTTTCAAATAGGTTTCCCACATTACAAGACAATTTTACCTATCCAACTGACTATTGATGTGAAATTGCATAATCTATTTTAAATTAAGTGTGTGGGTTGCTCTCTTGTGTTGTGCTACCACATTTTTTCATAGTTTGGGTGGAAAATTAAAATATATAGAGATGAGTTTTCTCTTAAAAAAATCATTATGTTTAAATATATGACTTTTCTCTGCCATTCGTGATATATAAAGGAATGCCATTCTAGAGGCTCTAATAAGGAAACAATGTTGTACCTATTTAGAGATTTGTAGAAAATCATGTTTCAAAATATTGAATTTTTTACTACCAAAATATTAAATGGTGTGCACATTCCATTATTTTTCAGGATGATGAACAAAAATTGATGCTAAGGGGATTAATGAGGATACCAAATTTAATTGTAAATTATATTAATGCAATTTTTCTTGAAAAAGTGTCAATCCCTCTTAATTCAACCACCGATTTTTTCACATTTAAATCCTACCAACCGAAAAACATAGAACAACTCTAATAACATTTCCTGATGAAAATATCTCATTAACTCACATTGGGTGGTGATGTATGAATTTATCAATCCAATTATGACCATAGTATGAGTTTGGATATGGAAGACATCGCTAAAAATTTAAAATTTGTGTGACAATAGATGATTCACGTGAGGAAATTATTATTTTTTGCATGGTAGAATTAATTAATTGGAAATATATTTAATGATAAAAATAAATAACATGAAATATTGGTTTTTTATAAATAATGAAATATATGGTTTCTTTTTGTCAAATTGTTGTATCTCAAGAATTTGTGTTTTAAAATTTGTGATTATTTGATATTGATGTCTACTTATAAATTTTTTTGGAATATATGATATGAGGTTTTTTCCAGGAGTGCAAAAGGGTAACTGTGGGGGTGTGATCATATCACGATTCACTTATTTATTTCACCCTTACATCACTGTTAAACCATGATTCTTATTTAAAATTAAAAATAATATCTCAAATTAACCATCAAATTTGATTTAATTATTAAATTTTAAGCACATTAAAAAAGTGAAATTATTCTTGTTTTGGTGATTTCATTGTAGGAGGAGGTGATTTTGAGGTTGGAGATTATTCAGAAGGAAAAGGGTCCAAACTGCATGGAAGCCCAACGACATATGTCCACTATTTTAAAATAATTGAACAAATCATGCCTCCAAATGGGATAAATTTTTGTAGGCCCAGCCACACAGTTATGTGTTACAACTCTTCTCAAGAAATAGATGAACAATTCATCCCATTTGGGGGGAATCTGAACCAATCTAATTAGGGGACTGTATCTGCACAAATTCAAAGCTTGGGTTATGTATTTCAGGTATATCTCATGTTTTCATCCTCCATTGGCTGACAAATATGACATGTAGTTAGTCATAATATTGGAATACATATTTTAACATTTTTCCAAGAGGAGATATTTCTATTTAACAAACCAGAAAAAATAAACAAGTGGTATCTCAAAATCTAGTTGACCAAAACCACTTCACATTTTGGATATAAATTTATACCTTGGAAACCTCATTTGAAAGTTTGACAAGATAGTGAAGTTTAATCATTTTAAAGTCCCAGAGGAGTCCTCTCATCACTTTTTAGGTTCTGTAACATCCAATACTCATAGCGGGAGCTCTTGATTCATGGATCCCTTCATTAAATCCTTCTACTCTTTCTCATGTTGAAATATTTGTGTTTTCATAATAACCTTAATTTTTCTTCGTTAATTTCTTCTTGTTCCTTATATTTTGTTCAAATTTATTTTTCTATTAATCTTTCTATTTGTGATTCAAATCAATAGTATAAACGATATTAGGTTCTACCATTTCTAAACCTTTTCAAATGAAAAACATTTCTACGATAACTACACTGCCAATGGAAGAGTCATTTTTTTAGTAATCAGTCTACATATTACCTCCTTAATCCATTTATTTTGTATCAATAAGCTACTGTAATTCCCATAATATGATCTATGAATTGATTTTATAATTTTAATGAAACCATGAATTCAATTTAATGATTCATGGAAAAACACGTTGGGTCGAGAATTATGTGAATTCCTAGAGTGTGAAGATAATCGGTAATTCAAAACCACCAAGGTATCAATTTGTAGAGTTCAAATGTAATACCTAAACTCAATTAGTTTTCATTCCCAGAATATATATGTTACATAATTTACCACTGATCATTAGATATCCATTGAACATTAATCAAACAGGGTGCTATGATTGCATGTTATGAAGGTATCCTATGTTTTAATTCACTTCATCATTGTGGTAAAGTTAATTCTCGTAGGGTTCAGGGGTTAAAAAATTAGTGGATCATGATTAAGTAGAGATTAATTCAACTTATACTTATTAATAAGAATTTGAATATTTATATTTATATCGATTATGACTTTTAAAATATATTATAAAAAAACATCTTCTTGTTGTGTCTTTTTAATCGAACCTCATTTCAAAAATAAAAACAAAAAAATTAAATCTTATTCCAGATAACTTTTTCTAGTTTATAAATGATAACCCCCCCCCCACATATGATCATCTATTGTGTTTGTTTTATTTTATTTTATTTTAAAAATACATTTAGTATGTTGTTTTAAATTACTTCCTCTTTTAAAAGACGACCATGCTTCGCCACTCTGGTGGATCTAAATAACCAAAATCAGAACATCATTTGAAAGCTCCCATGATTGAGACTTTCATATACCCCCTTCAAAATAATCATATATCATTCATTAAATAATATCAATCAAAAAAAATCATAACCACATAGTTGAATCTATCTAACCTAGTGGACCCTCTGATGGAAAAATTTTTAAATGAATTTTGGTTGGAAGAATTACTCCACTAATTAAAATATGACAAATATTTATTTCATAGTTATTGGAATCTTCATGGGTCAGTTACATTACTGCATATGGATTTTAAAACGATGTAGTGTTTCGTTAATACATTCTGAACAATTTTATGAAAATTGAAACATAAATCTATATGTATTAAATCTTCCCAAAAACATGACGATCATTTAATTTTTGTCCATCAAGCATAATTTTTTCATTTAAATGTTATTATTGATTTTTTATTAATACCCCTCATGAATGTTTAGACCATTAAGGATGTTTTATAATTTAAATTGTTCTTCTAAAGATATAATGTAATATGGTAGAGAAATAATAGTTTTAATTTCACCCTTCACTTGTTCAAAATCATCTCTTATCCCTATGTTAGAAATGAAAATAACTTTCATAATTTCATATTTTATTATATCTATTTTCTTTTATAAATTCCCAATCACAGTGTCACTTATATATTTTTATATGTTCATTATATCAAAAACAATATATGAAATATATAATAATTTCAATATAGTAATTCAAATAAAATTCATCTATTTTTTCCAACCATATTTTTTAATGTTTTTAGAAATGGATTTCCAAAATGAATTTCATTATCATTTACTTTCTTTTGAAGTTGATGACTTGTTAATAGGGATGGGTTTGAACATTTTCCTATATTTCCATTGAATTATGTTATCTAAGATTAATATTTATTTATACAGGATAAAACATTACAATGTCTTAAAAACATAGTCTTTGAGGAATGTTTTGACCTAACTAAGTGTCCACCATCAAAAAAATGGTACACACAAACATTACGTTAATTTTATAGCCTAAATAATTTTCATGAGAATGAATGTCAATTATCAAAAAAAAACATGGCTCCCAATCTATAATCATCAATTCTATGATCCCTATATATTGTTACACTTTTATCCTACATTAATTTCATAACATCATAAAGTAAGCGAAATAGATATCAATATCATTTCCGAGTTGTTTTTTAATAGTTATAAACAGAGAAAACCTAATGTATTTATTATTCATTCATGAAGATAATAGAAAGCTATAAACTGTAAACATAACAAGCAATGAAATTTTACTACTAATAAGAAAACTAATAGGACTTATTTCATATATAGATAAAGAAAGTCAAAGGATTCATGGATTGTTTCCAAATTATGGTTACTCATAATCAATATCCATCCACTAAGGAGTGTTCATTGGTTGTCATATTTTTCCATATTCAATTCCTATATTTCGATGCCATGAAAAATTTCTAATGGTTTCCTGACATCCATAGACATTCATTAACATTTTAATGATATGAATGTACCATACACGTTATTATTTATTTGATTTATTTTTGTTGTATCAATCTATGCAAAAACCAGTAGATTTTTTGAGTGATTCATGGTCCTGATAAAAAAAATACCATCATTTGGACATGAAAGATTTTTTTACAGATTATTACCATTCAATATAGAATTTGATTACTACCAACTATTCAGCATGTATAAACATTTTCTTTTGTAACATATAATTTAGGAGACCTTGTAAATCAGTTATGTCGGTGTCACTTATTATGTTGTCAACTATCAAATTATATAACATTAATAGAGCTAACAATGTTGTATATTTAGTAATACTAGAATACAATGGTGTCTATTTATTGAAATTTAAATTATCAGACAACATTTTTCAATCATGAAGGTCATCTTGAATTTTTCATTTTCATTTCTTTCATACGATCCGTGACATCATTTACACTATCATCTATATCAATTGATCCATAAATCCCAATATCATAGCAGTCAGTATGTACATTATTTCTTTATATTTAATCCAAAATTTATATATTCAATCTATTTCATGAAAAATTATATATTCTTTCAACTTTTTTAAGCGAATCCATTTTAACAACAAGATCATCATAAATAAGGATAATTGATTTGAGTAGGGTGAAATTTGTTCTCTATTTTAATATATATAAAATTATTGAAGTCATCCTCATAATCCATTTTTAATTTGATTAGAATACATCGATTTTAGATTCATATCTATCCTATTATGTTTAATAATATTCATTTTCATAAAAAAAATAAATAAAAAATTATAATGTATTAAAAACTAAAGACGAATTTTAGATACATTGAGGAAATTTGATAAATTTATGGAGAAAAAATTTATACTCACTTAAGACACCCAATGAGGAAATAAAAAAATTTGTAATCATAATGTTATAGAATTAATTAAAATTGGAATACTATACTCTTTATGAGAGTTTTTCACATTGATAAACTATAATTTAATCAATCATTTGGATTGTTTGAAGAAAATTTGGATGGTTTGTGTAGCATTAAATTAGGAAACTATTGATGGATGAAATATTTGATGCATTAAAGTCAAGGTTGATGTTATATTTCAATAATGTGAAACCACATAAGATGATATCCACCATGATGAGGTTTCTCCATTTGGTAGTTTGTAATCTTCATTGTATAAAAATGATCATACTGTACAACTGATGTTGAATGAATCTCGATATTCCAATGGTATTGGTGATGATTTCTAATAAGATATGTTTTTACTAAATGGTAACATGTAAAGAAACAACCGACAGTGTTTGTAGGTTTATACATTCCCCTAAATAAGTAATAAGTATCTGAACACTACTAATGAATTACTAATGCTACATCAATTAAATGTTATAAGATAGTAAGAGTCTAATTATTTGTATTGATATTGTTTTGTAGTGATGGAAATAAATTATGGAAGGGAATTTTTTGTATATATAATTTTACCAAGAGTAATATTATGTTTTCATATATTTGAAAATATAGATATCAAAAAATTTCAGTCACCAAATTATTAATGGTCATTTGTTAGATTGAAATTTTGAAGGATAATGATTGTTTTGGTGAGAAACCATAATATAATATATGTGCTAAAAATAATTTTTTATATAATTTATTGGAGGTTACTATAACAATGAAAATAAATTTTTGATCAATATAATCAATTACAATTGTCACTATACACTACATGATGTCATATAAGTCAGGTATGAAACACCTACTGGCTCCAAGATACTTTTATATTATTAATTTGAGATGCATTATGTGTGGAAAATTTACAAATATTGGTTAAGAATTGTGGATGACATAATCTGTTTTAGTTGTATCATTTCCATATAAGTAATGTGGGATGTGAATTTTATTTGGAGCTATAAAAATTCAATTAAATATTTATGGACTATTTTAATTATTAAAAGTCTATAGAAAATATGAAGAATTCATTTATGATTTGTTAGAACAAAAAATATTACACTGTGTTAAATATGGATGAAAAAAATCATCCAATTATAATATTTATTTGGGTAGTAGACTTATATATATTATGGTTGTGTTATTTAATCAAATCCTTTTATAAAAAAATTTCAATTATAAAATATCGAGATCATGAAATAGTATTTAAGAGGTTTTTGTCTAAAACTACTACACCAATATCAAGAATATATAGATAGTACAAAAAATTTTATTATTAATTTATATTATTGGAAATTTAGAGAATAATGTCATTAATTTTTTAGAATTTAATTATATTAATAATATATTAAAGTGGAATATGATTTATTGTCTCAAACTTTTAATAATTCCTTTATGTCACTATTTTAATCTACGGATTACCCTATCCATGGACTATTAATGTGTTTTATCCTATATGGGTAAGAATCCTATGACAATAATTAAAACATGATGTGGTGTTATTAGGTTTGTTGAATGTCCAAATCATGAAAAAGGACATTAAATACTTCTATTACTTCAGTTTTCTATAGCTTCTGAATGGTGACATTCCATTATACTTTTCAACGTGGTTTTGTAATCAAATATGAATTATGGTTTCAAATTGTAATAAAATTATTATTAGGCGGATCCTTTGTGCCCAACCATGAAAGGTTGTATACAAGTAATTTTTTGTATTCTATACGTAACACAAGACTGTTTTTTATATATTTTTTAATTATTATTATTTTCTTTTCTTGTTTTTGTGGTTATGTTACAATATATATAAGTTAATCACATTGTTAATATTATATATTATATATTATATATTACATATATTATATATTATTTTAAATAATTCATATTTACTTATTAAAAATAATGCATAAACTACAAAACTAAATAAATAGTCTTTCAAATTTAAAATTAATTTATTAATAACATCTTCAAATATAGAATAATAATACATTTAATAATATAATTAATACAAATCTGATTTAATCGAGTAAAGTAATATTTAAACAGGAGGTTTTAGTTGTTTTTATGTTTGACTGATGAAGGCATCATTAATTGTTAGATATTTTTTTGTTTATTTTTTGTATTACAATATCTCATATTATGGATTTAATTTACATTTCAATAAGGGATATTTGAAATTTATAGATGATTTTACTATGAATATCACAATGAAAAAAATATTATTAGTGAAATAATGGGATTTTTGTACACTAAAAAATGAGCAACCATTTTCAAGAGAATAACATCCATTTGATGTTATCAATAATAAAGGTTATGGAATGTGTTCAGAGTCTCTCTTTTAGGGAGAGGGTGCTCTTAGGGTTTCCTTGGATTGGTCACTAATAGGATTTTATAGGTTGTGTGTTGTTTTAGAAGTGCTGTTGTGTTATATATTCAATGTCGATCCTCCACCATCATTTTGTTCATTCACAGTTTCCACCAATGTTTCGATGGAAAATTCTCCAATTAACGTTAACCTAGATGATGATCCCTTATTTTTTATAGGATATCGATTTTAATGGTAGGTAAAATCATATAAAATGGACCAATTGAACGAAATGAACTAAAAATATGTCTCCATCAATTTGGTGACTTGAAAAAGGTCAGGCCATAAGAGAAATATGATCAGGCCAATTGATATTCTTATTCATCTTAGAAAAAGATAAAAAAAAGTCTCTACTAAAAATAACATTGTCATTCAATAATCACATAATCATAATGGAGGATCTAAACAATTAAGTCTCCTTCAATAGTATCACCTTTCACAAAAGTATTTTTATTATTCCTCCTTAAAAACAAATCCTTACGTGGAAGATCAAAACAATCATTTTAGAATATTGATATTTGTGTCAAAGATTTTATTATTTTTTATCACTTTAATACAATGCTTTGGGGGCTAAACATGTGGTTGAAAGTAATCATAGATGTGATACAACCTCTTGTGATGTGGGAAATTCTTTCATTAGTAGATCATTGGTTATGGATCCCATTCGAATACAAAGTTTTTTATATATTCTGATTTTTTGGTAGATGGATCAGACAAGCAGAAAATGAGTACATCTCTAGGGAAATAGATTTTTAAGGTAGGATCATATACTAGTATGGATTGTTGATCCATGTTAATAATCCAAGGATTCCATTTTTTCATGATGAGAAAGTAAATTATATAGGGAACATATTTCCTAGGACTTTAGTTTGAATTCATTCCCATCTCTAGGGATGTAGATGCTGAAGGTACCATTATCCTTTAGGATGCCATGAGGCCCCATAAAAATAATACAAGGAATCCCTTTGTTATAGAAGTAGAATTAAAATATGATCTATATCATATATCTAAGGACATTAGTTTTAAATCACCAATGAATCCTTCAAAATATATGATTTTAGGTACTCGTCCTGCTATCATAGATCAAATCTACCCTAATAAACTAAAATTAATATATCCAATAAACCAAACTCATTCCTAAAATCTCAATGATACCTCATAGTCATAATAAAAAACATTCATAAAGGAATACCACTCCTCTTACCTTCTCCCCCAACTGGAAACTATTAGGTTATGCCCCCACCTAGCCCAAAACTCATTCATCATGAAAACATAGGACCCCTTCATCCCCACTAATACATCCAGCTTTTCCACACACAAGTAGTAATAAAATACCATTCAAAGAAACATAAGATTTACCTAAAAGTAACTAACCATGAAGGTGATATTTAATGTTAAATATGAAATCGACCTACCTACGTCGGAACCCAGTGAATCCAATAGTACCCATGAGACTTCATTTTCATGGCAACGATTTATGAAGAGATGGAAGATGGTGGAATATTGTTATATTAACTTATACACATAGGTGGATATTGTATCTATCCATACATTCAAATATTAATGAAAATATTGTGTAATAATTTTCATGGGTTTTTAACCTACAAACAGTTTTAATGCTTCAGTGTTAATTCGGTAAAACTCTCCCAAGCTTGGTTTTTCTATCAAAATTCATCTGAAAAACAATAAAATGTGTGGAGTCACATACAATGATGGTTTTAATGGATATTTCATAGTTAATAATCATGGTAACATTGATATATTCTAACATCTAGGGAAGGATGATGATATTAGGAATAAAAGCATAACTCTGAAAAATATTATTCCCTCTGTCTAGTGACATGAAGTGCCAACCAAATTTTTTTTGGGGTTCCATCAGTTGACCTAAAAATAATAATTTAATTTTTTATGATCTTCAATATTCTATTAAGAGTGTTATTTTGGGGACTATTCTCACAGTTGGAGACTTCCATGAAATTACTATTCATAGAGAAACGATAGGGGTTCTTGAATATCCTCCACTTATATGAGTGACTTCTTGTAATTGGTTCAAGTCATGAGTCACTCTGATGTTGGACATGATGGTATCCCTTTAAAATGGTTACATGTGTACTTAGATAACACCGGCATTTTATAGTGTTTTATACATTCATGGATTACTCCCATTGGATCAACATCTTCATCCTATTCCCTATTTTTCTTCCAATGCCATCCAGGTGAACCACTGACCTATTATTATCAACCATAACACAAAACATTGTAATATGAGAAAAGGCATTAATTTTAGATTTCAAATATATTGGTTGATAAAAATATACTATTTGGTATGCTCAAATCAAGATGGAATATGGAAGGCCCCAATGTTCATAATATAATCCATAAAGTCTCCTCCAAGGTTGTGTTATGGTGTTGTAGTTGGTTTCACTAACCCGATCATCAATGAATTACAATGGGTAAAATGATAGAGAATATAGCATCCCTTCTTTATATCACGTAAATATTCATTACATTATACAAAACTGTGGATATTTAAGGTTTAGTGTCTTCGAAACCAGGAACTTAATACATGATGACATAAAACATTATTCATAAACACTTGAAAGGATTATTAATTTTTTTATATTACGTTCATTTCAACATCTCATAACCTGGGATCATACATCAAAGGAAAGGGTGAGCAGAAGGCCCCGTAAGGAAAACAAGGGAAACATTTTGCATGTAAACTTGAGATACATCAATAAAGCCATGATAAATAACATTAAGGCATGTGAAAGAGATCATGAGGAATTCATAATAAAAATAATTTGTTTCATAACATGAAGATATGGCTACAAAATTTAACATATACAATCATTTCCGTATCACCATGGTCCGTCCCCAATGTGTCATTAAAAAAATTACCAAGGATATTCACCAAGGTTTCGTTAAAATGGTCATCTCTAGAGATAAACTATTTTCCCAATACATTAGAGCACTATCAGGGCACACCCTTAATTTTTATTTAATACCATGTGAGACACATATATAATCATCAATCATTTCGTAAAAACCCATATTTCATAAATGAAATGTGTCACGACCCGTCCTCGGGGCCCGTGTCGTGACTACCACAAGCCCGCCTTCCATAGGCCAGGGGCTGGCGACTAGCACCACGGCGTATATCCCAACAAAAAGGGAAGGCATTGCCTTTGAAAAGTAAACAAGCACCACAGAGTAAGCAAGCGGAAAAGTAAACACTATGTAAAAACTGTACAAGAAGTGCAGAAAGTAAAAGGGGCCGGAAATACAAGACCAACTGTAAAGTACAACTGAAGGTAAAAACAGCAACTAAAAGGAAAAACTGCAGCGTCGAGCCATCCTCTGGAAGTCCCACCTGAAGGGTGGGTACAGATAGCCTCCACTGCTCCTCGGGTCCACCTAACCGCTCCGAGTACGTCCCGCCCAGTGGTCCACCTCCAGGTACTGTCCTGCTCCGCACGCCTCCTCCACGATCAGCGCTGTCTGTCGTCTGCAACCAACACCACGAAGTGCGGGATAGCCCGTGCAGGGGAGAGTATAAGCTACTCAGTAGGGACCCCGAGACCCCCGAAGGTCTCCCAAAATCCACAAAGGATAAGCCACGAAGGAGAGATACAATCACAAAGTATCATCTGACACGGCTTAGGTATATGCCCATACATATACCTAAGTCATCAATTCCCTGATCAGCTCCAACATCCGATCCCTAGCACAACCCAGTCCACACAGGAAAGCAAAACGCATACCCATGCAGGATAGAACAACACAATCCTCCAAGGAGAGTAAATAGTAAATCCACACAGGATAGCTCAACACAATCCACAAAGGAGAGAAACACAAGATTCAGCTCACACAGGTATACTTCTTCGGATGACGAAAAGATGATCTCTGATCCATATAAGTCATCAGACCCACGAAGGATTGATAGGTAACTAATCTCTGCAGTGACCCACACATGATCGGACCCACACAGGATCGTGCCCACGCAGGACCTGTAGGAGCTGGCTCACACAGAACCGCTGAGTGTTGACCCACACAGGATCGGATCCGTACAGGATCGGGCCCACACAGGACCAGGCCCACACAGGACCTGTAGCACTGATCCACGTAGGATCGCTGAGTGCAGTAGTCGTCGCAGTCCGCTGAGGATCTCTTCACAGTCATCGCCGCAGTCCACTGAGGATCTCTGCACGGTCGTCGTCGGAGTCCACGGAGGATCTCTGCACAGTCGTCGCCGTCGAGGAAGCTGTCGCAGCCAGCACTAGGGTTCCCGTACACAGCAAACTCGTTCGGG
Organism: Viscum album; assembly: GCA_963277665.1. Taxonomy (NCBI): domain Eukaryota; kingdom Viridiplantae; phylum Streptophyta; class Magnoliopsida; order Santalales; family Viscaceae; genus Viscum; species Viscum album. The sequence continues at coordinate 367,183,303 of OY728158.1, read as the reverse complement.
AGGGTCTGATCCACGAGCCGAGAGGCTGATACATCAACTGTCACGAAGTCCAGAGTTGATGTATCCAAAAGTTCCGCATCGTCAACAGGAACTCAACGCAACAGACGGCGCGTCGATCGAACGCCCGGTCTGAGAGTTATTGGCTTTTTCGTCCCAGGGGCCCGGTTGGTTTTTAAGGACAAACCAACCCAACTGTACTCCACCTGCGTCCAAACCTCGGACGTCCATGGCTCAAGATATGTGTGTTTCCGCTCCGAGGGCCCGGTTGGTTTCGTGTACGAACCAACCCGGCCGAACTCAAAGTATTCCGAAACTTTGAGTGCGATATACCGAAACGACCGTCTCGATCCAAGGATCGTGTTGCCGCTGACGGCGGGTTTTTTGGAGGCCCGTAGTTCAAGATACGGTCATTTGAACGAAGCCTGTCCGAAGACGGGGGGTCCGGGCCCGGGCCGACCCGGCCCGACCCCCCCTGGTTGGCCCGAACCGGGTCGGGTCCGACCCGGTTGGCCCGGCCCGGCTTGGCCAGGGCCGGTCCGGCTCTAGTCGGCCGAGCGGCCGACGCGGGGGAAAGCCGCCGCCGCACCGGTGACCCGCGCCCCCACCGGCTTCCGCGGGCCGCCGGAGTCACTCCGGTGGCCCGTTTTCCTTCCCGTCTGCGCCGTTGTTCCACCCGGGTTCCGTTCTATACTACGGGATCATCAAACACCTGTTGCGGCACGTTCCGTCGTCGCCCGCCAAATCCGCAAAACACAAAGAACGACGGAGGTTTGCCGGGCCGTGTTCGTTTGACCCGCACCCTCCGCGTTAGATAAAAAAAAACAACGGGATAAATTGTTCAACACATGAACCAACAATTTTAATAAAATAAAATTGTTCATTTGAAACCGGCTATTTAATTTTCAAAGAACGTTCACGGGAATATAAGAGGGGTATTCCAAAATTATAAAATCCCTACCTCGTTGATCGTCGCGCGCGGGCGTTCTTCGCAGAAAAGCTCGTCACGGAAGAGAGGGATCATCTCGTCGTCGCGGGGAGGCGTCGCGTCATCGCGAAATCCGGCGTTGAGTCGGCGAGGTCAAAGGTCCATGAACAACAGATTTAAATTATAAATAATTAAATTTGTGTTTAAAACCAAAAAGGGAGGAACCTTGTGAGGAAATCCGAAATCACTCACCTCAAAGGTCAGTGATCTGAGATCGGGGCGGAGAAGGACGTCTCGGACGGAAGCGTCGTCGATTTGCAGTTTCGGCGTTCTTCGCGTTCTTCGCGTTCATCACGAGGGAGAAGAAGAAACAAGAATCCTCTCAAATATTCTCAAAAGATTTTGGGTTGGTCTTATTTTATTAATACGCCAACACACGAAAACAGGTTAAGAAATGATTGAATTAATTCGTTGAATTAATTCAATGAAAGAAACAGGCCATTTAATTCACGAAATAAACTGCACAATTAAATGGTCTGTTAAGAATTTAGAAAACGCGTCGGTTGACTTTCATTAAGACAGGTTTTCGCGGGTGCGTTTCTTAGTGGAAAGAAACTGCGGGGCTTGTGCGGGCCCCATCTCACAAATATCCTACCAAGGGGTTAGGATATTTCTGGATAGCATGCTACCCAGTTCAACTCAGTTCAAGCCTCCTTTAAGTGGCTTCAAGTGGCTTCCAAGTGGCTTAAGTGAAATAAAATAAAGTTGTCGCAATATTATTTTATTTCATAACTTTAAGCCCGCAAATTAAAAACCACACCCGAGAAAACGCAACTCCGGAAGAGGCGTTTCTAAGATAAAATCGGCGCTACTATTTCATTGGTGCCCTCAGAATTTGATTCCGGGCACCGGTTCAAATGTTAGAAAAACTCGCTCGCCCGTTCACTGAACGTAACCGAGCCAATCTTCGGAAAATGATTCCGGGCACACCGGGCCTCGGAATCAGGTGCTGTCAGAAACTGCGCTCTTGTAAAATTCAAAAGAAAATTAAGAAAAAAAATTTCCTTGAAATTTACGTTTCTTTACAATACTCCCACCTCAGGACTTTACGTCCCCATAAAGATACATCAAAAACTAGGGAAACAAATGTGGGTACTGAGCACACATCTGAGCCTCCCGCTCCCAAGTGCTCTCCTGGAGGTTCCCGTTATGCCATCTGATGCGCACAAGAGGAATCGATTGCCCATGTAGGACCCGCTCCTGTCGATCCTCTATCTCCACTGAGACCTCCGCAAAAGTCACTCCATCATCCACGTATAGCTCCCCATAGTTAATGATGTGTGTCGGGTCGTGCACGTATCTCCTCAGCTGGGATACGTGGAAGACGTTGTGCACCCGGTGCAATTGAGGTGGCAGAGGCAGACGATAAGCCACCTCGCCAACCCTGCTGAGGACCTGGAAGGGTCCGATGAAGCGTGGAGACAACTTTCCGCCTCAGCCAAATCTCCTCAAACCACGTCGAGGTGAGACCCGCAAGAAGACGTGGTCGCCATCCTCGAACTCAAGTGGCCTCCGCCTCTTGTCAGAATATGACTTCTGTCGGCTCTGTGCTGTCCTCATCCGCTCCTGGATGACCTGGACCTTCTCTGTCGTGGCCCGGACCATCTCTGGTCCCACAAGTGCTGACTCCCCAGGTTCTGTCCAGCACAAAGGGGATCTGCAAGGCCTGCCGTAAAACACCTCGTAGGGTGCCATCCCGATGGTGGAGTGGTAGCTGTTGTTGTATGCCAACTCTACCAAGGGTAGGTGGTCCTCCCAGCTTCGACCAAAGTCAAGGACACATGCGCGGAGCATGTCCTCGAGAGTCTGAATATTCCTCTTCGACTGACCATCCGTCTGAGGGTGAAAGGCGGTGCTCAGACGTAGTCGCGTCCCGAACGCCTCCTACAACCCCTTCCAAAGCCGGGAAGTAAAACGAGCGTCCCGATCGGAGACGATAGTCGATGGCACACCGTGAAGTCGTACAATCTCCGGAACGTAGAGATGCCCCAAGCTCTCCACTGAGCCCTGCTCTCGGATGGGTAAGAAGTGTGCCGACTTGGTGAGTCGGTCAACAATCACCCAAATGGAGTCGTGACCTCTGGAAGTGCGTGGAAGTCCAGCCACAAAGTCCATAGATATCCCATCCCACTCACACTCCAGGACCTCCAAGGGCTGTACCAAGCCTGCTGGTACCTGATGCTCTGCCTTCACCTGCTGGCAGGTGAGGCACCGTGAAACGAACTCTGCCATAGCCTTCTTCATGCCCGGCCACCAGTGTTGTCATCTGAGATCCTGGTACATCTTCGCCACTCCAGGATGTACCACCAAAGGAGATGTGTGATACGCTCTCAGCACCTCCTCTCGTAAAGTGACTGGTAAAAAGGTATGTCCTCTGAAATGGAAATCGTGCTCTGCTCCAAGGGAGAAACCATCATGTGCCTGTCCCGAGGATATCTGTGCACGCTGTGTCTCACAGTCAACGTCCCCACGATGTGCCTCTCTGACCCGCTGTAGAAGTGGAGGAGAGACTGTGAGAGACTGAAGGAAGGCTACTCTGTCTCTATCCACAAAGGATATCTGCAAAGCGGCTACCTGCTCTGTCGCCTCCTCAAGTAGCTGGATACCAGTCCTCCTGTTGACGGCATCGGCCACCACGTTCCCCTTCCCAGGAGTATAGACTATCTCAAAGTCATAGTCCTGGAGGAACTCGATCCATCGCCACTGTCTCAGGTTTAGGTCCTTCTGAGATAAGATGTACCTGAGACTCTAGTGGTCAGAAAAGACTGTGAAGCGCTCGCCCATCAGATAGTGTCGTCATGCCTTCAGGGCAAAGACCACTGCTGCCAACTCCAAGTCATGGGTAGCGTAGTTCTTCTCATGAGGCCTCATCTTTCGTGATCCGTAGGAAATCACGGCCCGCTCCTACATCAGGACACACCTGAGTCCGGTCCCTGATGCATCGCAGTAGACTACATATCAAACTCCCTCCTCAGGCAACCTCAAGATAGGTGCGCTGGTCAACCTCTGCCTCAGCTCCTGGAAGCTCTGCTGACTTCTGTCTGACCACACGAAGGGTTTCCACTTCTTCGTCAACGCTGAGAGTGGGGCCGCAACTCTGGAGAAGTCCGGCACAAATATCTGATAGTATCCGGCTAGGCCCAAGAAACTCCGCACCTCTGTCACGCTCTTGGGTGGCTCCCAAGCTAGCACTGCCTCGATCTTCGCGGGATCCACTGCAACTCCCACCTCAGAAATGACTTGCCCCAAGAAGTGGACCTCACGTAACCAGAACTGACACTTCGAGAGCTTGACATAAAGCTGGTGCTCTCGGAGTGTGTCTAGTACAACACGCAGGTGGTAGGCGTGCTCCTCCTCCGTCGTCGAGTACACCAAAATGTCGTCGATGAAGACCAAGACAAATCGATCGAAGTATGGCTGGAAGATCCTGCTCATGAGGCTCATGAACACTGTTGGAGCGTTGGTCATGCCGAAAAGCATAACCCAGAACTCATAGTGGTCATACCGACACCTGAAGGCCGTCTTCTGCACATCCTCGTCTCAAACTCTAAGCTGATGATAGACTGACCTTAGGTTTATCTTCGAGAACCACCGTGCTCCCTTGAGCTGGTCGAAGAGGTCATCAATCCTGGGTAGCGGATACTTGTTCCTCACTGTCACCTGATTCAAGCGATGATAATCGACACACAGTCGCAAGCTCCCGTCCGCCTTCTTGGCGAACAAAATCGGGGAAGCCCAGGGCGAAACACTGGGTCAGATGAACCCCTTGCCCTGCAAGTCCTCCAACTGTACCCGCAGCTCTCGAAACTCAGCAGGGGCCATCCGATATGCTGGAGTGGATATCGGGGTTGTCCCGGGGTACAGGTCAATATAAAAGTCTACCTCTCTATGAGGAGGTAGTCCTAGAACGTTGTCGGGAAAGATGTCCGCGTACTGATCCACCACTACAGGAAAACTGGGACTCCGCACGTCAACTGATCCCAGGATGAGGCTTGCCAACTGATGAGTGATGGGCTGACCTCTCCTCTGCGTGAGTCCATCCTATGCTACTAAGGCTCCCTTCTCGCCGGTGAAGGTGAACCTTCTCCCGTCGGTGTGCACACATCACACCTTGTGCCTAATGCAGTCAATCTGAGCATGGACCGTAGATAACCAATCCATGCCCAAGATGACGTCGTAAGGCCTCAACGCCGATACAAGAAGACCCCAGCCGAAGCTCTCGCCTCCTAGAGTAATCTCACACTGTAAGCACCCGTGTGTAATCGTCGAGTCTGCTCCCGTAGGAGTCTCTAGCCGTAAGGATCGAGCCAACGGCTCTGTTGAAATCTCCGAGCTCCGAACAAGGGTAGTGTCTATGAAAGAGTGACTCGCTCCTGTGTCTATCAGAATTGAAGTAATGGTGGAATAGACATAGATCGTACCTCGAATCATCTCTGGCGCACCGTGGTCATAGGCGTCCGCTTCCTGGAGCTGAGCCTGTCTCTGCCCGCCAGCTCCCTGTGGTCGGGGCGAGCCTCCTGGTGGTGGTGGTGGTAGAGCCTCATAGTGTCGCCCACCACCTGCTGCTCGGCCAGCTCCACTGCCTCGTCCGCCTCTTCCCTGCGGACCGCCACGGTCGACCCTCTGCCTCTGCCTGGGTGGTCCCTCCACCATCTGCTGACCCTCGGTACGACGGGTCGGGCAGTCACGAGCCATGTGGCCCCGCCCGCCGTACTCGTAGCACTGCCTGCCTCTCGGAAGACTGGCTCCAGGCTGGGTGCCCTGCACTGTTGAGCTAGTGTCCCGAGGTCACCTGCCGGAAGGTCTGGTCTACCTGGAACCCTGAGTCATCCGCCGACTACCAGCTGCCGAAGACTCCTCTATCTGCCGCCCTGCAGTAGGTCTCGCTGTGGACTCACCCAGGAAGCTCTCGATCAGGAGGGCTCGCTCCATTACTCCTGCCTGGGTCGGGATGCTGAGGGAGACCAGCAATGCCCTGATCTCGTGTCTCAAACCCTGCTCGAAGGTCCGAGCCCGGAAGAAGGGGTCCCGTACCATGTCTGTCGAGTACCGAGAAAGGTCGGTGAACCTTGCCGCGTACTGAGAGACCGTCAAGCTGCCCTGCCGTAGCTGAAGAAGCTCCTGGATGCGCACCGCACGGAGGGTGGCCGGGACGAACTCTGAGCGGAAGAGGCTCTCGAAGTCCGTCCAGATGAGGGTGGCTTCATCGTGTACCTAGAGCATCAGGCTCCACCATCGTCCGGCTGCTGCGTGCAGTAGGCCCGCCGCGAGGATCACCATGAGGTCTGCTGGTGTCCTCACTAGCCTGAAAACTCGGACGACCGCCTCCAACTAGTCCTCGGCTGCCTGGGGGCCCGACTCCCCATGGAATCTGTGTGGTCGCTGGCGCTGGAACTCGTGCAGAGCTCCGAGGAATCGTGCGTCATCAGCTGCCAGTGCTGGAAGCATCGGGGGCTCGGCGGGTAAAGGTACCTCCGGTGCCTCTACTGTCAACGGGCCCTGTACCGAGGCCTCGTCACTCGGCGGGCTGTCGTCGCGCACTACTCTAGGAACCCCAGCTGGCTGCTGTCGTCGTGCCATCCTGAAAAGGAAACAAGTGCACCATGGTAAGAACAGTATACCTGGTGAGCTGACACAAGTAATCACAAGGAAAACTTGAAACACACATGCAATCAATGTTTTCGTGCATTAGGTCGGAAACCAGAAGTCAGGGTCCTGGTGTATGGATACGTCGGCCGCCGCACCAACACTGGACTCCCTGGACTGATAACCACACAGAATACGCTAAACACTATTGCTTCACATAGAAGAAAGATCAGAGTCTGCGGTAGAACCAACCGCTCTGATACCAATTTGTCACGACCCTTCCTCGGGGCCCGTGCCGTGACTACCCCAAGCTCGCCTTCCATAGGCCAGGGGCTGGCGACTAGCACCAAGGCGTAAATCCCAACAAAAAGGGAAGGCATTGCCTTTGAAAAGTAAACAAGCACCACAGAGTAAGCAAGCGGAAAAGTAAACAGTAAGTAAAAACTGTACAAGCTGTGCTGAAAGTAAAAGGGGCCGGAAATACAAGCCCAACTGTAAAGTACAACTGAAGGGAAAAACAGCAACTGAAAGGAAAAACTGTAGCGTCAAGCCGTCCTCTGGAAGTCCCACCTGAAGGGTGGGTACAGATTGCCTCCACTGCTCCTCGGGTCCACCTAACTGCTCCGATTACGTCCCGCCCAGTGGTCCACCTCCAGGTACTGTCCTGCTCCGCACGCCTCCTCCACGATCAGCGCTTTCTGTCGTCTGCAACCAACACCACGAAGTGCGGGCATAGCCCGTGCAGGAGTGAGTATAAGCTACTCAATAGGGACCCCGAAACCCCCGAAGGTCTCCCGAAATCCACAAAGGATAAGCCACGAAGGGGAGATACAATCACGAAGTAACATCTGACACGGATTAGGTATATGACCATACATATACCTAAGTCATCAATTCCCCGATCGGCTCCAACGTCCGAGCCCTAGCACAACCCAGTCCACACAGGAAAGCAAAACGCATACCCACGCAGGATAGAACAACACAATCCACAAAGGAGAGTAAACAGTAAATCCACACAGGATAGCTCAACACAATCCACAAAGGAGAGAAACACAAGATTCAGCTCACACAGGTATACATCTTCGGATGACGAAAAGATGATCTCTGATCCATATAAGTCGTCGGACCCAAGAAGATCGATAGGTAACTAATCTCTGCAGTGACCCACACAGGATCGGACCCACACAGGATCGGGCCCACGCAGGACCGTAGGAGTTGGCTCACACAGAACCGCTGAGTGTTGACCCACACAGGATCGGATCCGTACATGATCGGGCCCACACATGACCGGGCCCACGCATGACCTGTAGCACTAATCCACGTAGGATCGATTAGTGCAGTAGTCGTCGCAGTCCACTGAGGATATCTGCACAGTCGTCACCGCAGTCCACTGAGGATCTCTGCACGGTCGTCGTCGGAGTCCACGGAGGATCTCTGCACAGTCGTCGCCGTCGAGGAAACAGTCACAGCCAGCATTAGGGTTCCCGCACACAGCAAGCTCGTTCGGGAGGGTCCACTCCACGAGCCGAAAGGCTGATAAATCCACTATCACGAAGTCCAGAGTTGATGTATCCAAATGTTCCGCATCGTCAACCGGAACTCAGCGCAACAGACGGCGCGTTGATCGGACGCCCGGTCTGAGAGTTATTGGCTTTTTCGTCCGAGGGTCCCGGTTGGTTTTTAAGGACAAACCAACCCAACCGTACTCCACCTGCATCCAAACCTCGGGCGGAGGGTTCCAAAAGATCCGTCTCACAAAGAGGAACTCAACAAAGCTGACGGCACGTCAATCGGACGTCCGTGGCTTAAGATATGAGCGTTTCCGCTCCGAGGGCCCGGTTGGATTCGTGTACGAACCAACCTGGCCGAACTCAAAGTATTCCGAAACATTGAGTGCGATATACTGAAATGACCGTCTCGATCCAAGGATCGTGTTTCAGCTGACGGTGGGTCTTTTGGAGGCCTGTAGTTCAAGATACGGTCATTTGAACGAAGTTTGTCCGAAGACGGGGGGTCCGGGCCCGGGCCGACCCGGCCCGACCGCCCCGGTTGGCCCGCACCGGGTCGGGTCCGACCCGGTTGGCCCGGCCCGGCCCGGCCAGGGCGGATCCGGCTCCGCTCGGCCAAGCGGCCGAGCGGCCGATGCGGGGGAAAGCCGCCGCCCCGCGGGACACTCCCGCGGCACCCGCGGGGTGTCGGCCAGACACCCGCAGGGTGTTGCGCTGGACACCCGCGGCACCCGCGGGGTGTCGCTCTGGACACCCGTGGCACCTGCGGGGTGTCGCGCTGGACACCCGTGGGGTGCCGCCGCCTCCGGCCGCCGGCGCCGCCGCGCCGGCGACCCGCGCCACCACCGGCTTTCGCGGGCCGCCGGAGTCGCTCCGGTGGCCCGTTTTCCTTCCCGTCTGCGCCGTTGTTCCTCCCGGGTTCCGTTCTTTACTGCGGGATCATCAAACACCCGTTGCGGCACGTTCCGTCGTCGCCCGCCAAATCCGCAAAACACGAAGAACGACGGAGGGTTGTCGGGCCGTGTTCGTTTGACCCGCACCCTCCGCGTTAGATAAAAAAACAACGGGATAAATTGTTCAACACATGAACCGACAATTTTAATAAAATAAAATTGTTCATTTGAAACCGGCTCATTAATTTTCAAAGAACGTTCACGGGAATATAATAGGGGTATTCCAAAATTATAAAATCCCTACCTCGTTGATCGTCGCGCACGGGCGTTCTTCACGGAAAAGCTCGTCGCAGAAGAGAGGGATCGTCGCGTCGTCGTGGGGAGGCGTCACATCGTCGCGGAATCCGGCGTTGAGTCGGCGAGCTCAACAGACCAAGAACAACAGATTTAAATTATAAATAATTAAATATGTGTTTAAAACCAAAAAAGGGAGGAACCTTATGAGGAAATCCGAAATCACTCACCCCAACGGTCGGTGATCGGAGATTGGGGCGGAGAAGGACGTCTCGGACGGAAGCGTCGTCGATTTCCGGGTTCGGCGTTATTCGCGTTCTTCGCGTTGTTCGCGTTCTTCGTGAGGGAGAAGAAGAAACAAGAATCCTCTCAAATCTTCTCAAAAGATTTTGGGTTGGTCTTATTTTATTAATATGCCAACACACGAAAACAGGTTAAGAAACAATTGAATTAATTCGTTGAATTAATTCAACGAAAGAAACAGGCCTTTTAATTCACGAAATAAACCGCCCAATTAAATGGTCTGTTAAGAATTTAGAAAACGCGTCGGTTGACTTTCATTAAGACGGGTTTTCGCGGGTGCGTTTCTTAGCGGAAAGAAACGGCGGGGCTCGTGCGGGCCCCACCTCACATATATCCTACCAAGGGGGTAGGATATTTCTAGATAGCATCCTATCCAGTTCAACTCAGTTCAAGCTGCCTTTAAGTGGCTTTAAGTGGATTCCAAGTGGCTTAAGAGAAATAAAATAAAGTTGTCGCAAAATTATTTTATTTCTTAACTTTAAGCCCGAAAATAAAAAACCACACCCGAGAAAACGCAACTCCAGAAGAGGCGTTTCTAAGCGAAAACCGGCGCTTCGATTTCATTGGTGCCCTCAGAATTCGATTCCGGGCACCGGTTCAAATGTTAGAAAAACTCGCTCTCCCGTTCACTGAACGTACCCGAGCAAATCTTCGGAAAATGATTCTGGGCACACCAGGCCTCGGAATCAGGTTCCATCAGAAACTGCGCTCTTGTAAAATTCCAAAGAAAATTAAAAAAAAAATTCCTTGAAATTTACAGGTCTTTACAAAATGGGTTTCATTTTATATTCATAAGATTTTAAAAACTGCTTTAATGTTGTGATCTTTATGTCACATTAATCCCACGGAAAAGGAAAGAGGGTCTTATGAATGTATATCATATAATTTAAAATATATAATTTTAATATATATGTGAATACCCCTGTATAATAATGAGTTTTTAGTATTCACTTAATAAAATAAAAGAATTTTAGAAAAGTAGGGATATATTTTGAGATGAAAATTCGGTAGCATAACGGCTATATTGTAGGGTTTTAGAAAACATTGAAAAGAGAGGGGACATAAGTCACCAACTAATAAATGATACATATAATAGTATAGTGTAATAATATAAAGTATATAAGAACATGGTTATGAAATTTTATGGACATACCATATTAAATGAAAAACCTGAAAGGAAGACAAAAATAAGATTTCTCTTATGAAAAATTCGATAGCCTAACAACGTCACTTCAAACATCAAAAAAATGAATTGATGAGATTAAATAGGGTCTATAACCATGTGAAAATAAAATAACAGTGTTATGGATATAGAGATCATACAAAAACATAATAAAAAGGATCTTGATCTCCTTGACATGAAAAATGAACTTGAAAATGAAAATGGTGAATGAATCCCTTACAAAAATTCGCCAGCCTAACGGTGCCACTTAACCATTCTTAAAATGAATTGATAAAAGATAGATAGGGTCTCCCATCATATTAACATGAATGTTATAGTAGTATTAATATTAAATAACATCCCCATCATAATAACATGGAGCTTAAAATAAATGACATAAAGGTGAATACATGAAAAAAATATAGAGGTTAGATCCCTTACCTTAAAACATCACTCTTAAAACTCTATGGTTAGGACCTTGAGGGCTTGGGGGAACCTTGGGAGGACTCCTTAGAAGATAATTATACCATAGATTTTTTGTGGGAGAGTTGGGAGTTAAATGAATGAGGTAATGGCTCGGTATTTATAAGAGAAGTGAGGGGACAAAGCATTAATTTCCAAGGGACACATCATCAGTGGTATTGGAAAAACGATGGGATTTCCCATGGTATTTTCCCATGGTATTTTCCAATTCATACACCTCATACCTTATCTTACCATTCATAAGTCGACCAGAGTTATTTCAGAATTTATACATCCTTAATTATGCCATTAAACACTCAAAACTCAAAACCTGTATTTTCACTATTCACCAAAAATTCATCTTCCTCAAAAAAATCCCAAATTTTCCCCTTAACCAAATATCGATGCTCTGATTTCAAAAATGAACTCCATTTTATGGAAATAATTTTCAAAATATTTTTAATTTAATTTTTAAATAAAAAACACTTTTCACCCAAAAAAACTAATACATAACAAATAATTTCTCAAATAGTTATTTACCTATTTTATTGAGTCACAGTACTTAATCAAGTTTCCTAAATTATATTAATACAATCTTAAGTGAAATTACTTAATCCATTTTGTCACATTACTAATAATAAGCATAAAATAACTATTCATAATTTACTATTCATCAAAAATTATGTTGATCTTATTATACTCTAAATATTTTACTGAACAAAACTGTAGAAGACCATTTTATTTATTCATTACACATTATTAATTATTTATTGATTACATAAATATTTTTAAAATATCTTTTCTAAAATTCGTCAATAATATGCATACTATATTTTTCTAGATAATTGAAAATTCACAAACATTACCATAAGAAGAAATCACAATTTTTATTTAAATCAAAGTATTACACAAGGAAGTTACGGTCTCGTTACATAACCCCTTATAACACCATCATACAACCTACGATTAAGTTATACTAGGGTGATAGAATCTTGGGGTGGCTCACCCAACATTACCTGAGTAGTGATATCTAACAACTTCAACTTCTCGCAAAGGTGATTTCGTTCCAACTACACACGATGATGTTCATCTTGTTTTTGTCCACAGCAAAGCCCAAAGGTCGTACCTCCTTCCTAAGTTCCATCATATGGGCTTCGATCAGCCCGAGACTGCTAGATGGGGCCACCAAATCTTCCTTCTATAATATTTAATCAAGATGACTTGTATTTATAGACAATAATTGTAACATTTAGTTTCCCACAGTCTTATTGATCAACGGTCCTATAAAAGTCGAAACCCAATGGTCTTATTTTAATTATACTCATTTTATTAAATGAAATAGTTTTGTTGAGTGTAAAATAAAATAACACACGAAGTTAGGAAACAAAATTTATTCAAAATTTTGGGTCGTAACATTCTTCCCCCCTTAAGAAATTGCATCCTCACAATTTTAAAATTGGGCTTCAAAATTTTGTTGAATGTACCACATCATAATGAGTTAGTAAAACTATTAGTTTAAAAGAAACAAAAGGAACTACAAAGGTCACCCTAGTTAACACATACTAGGATTCCATGTTGGAAAACATGGATATAGAAGAGAAAACTAAGGGTCAAGTTCTGGTGGAGAGTGATAGAAAACATTATTAGGAGAAAATTAACCACAAGAAGATCACAAACATAATATTTTTTAAAAGGTATTTGGTTACCTAGTAGGTAATGTAAACCAAAAACATTTTTATTTTACGTTACTTTTCATTATTTTGAGAAATTCATTTACTACATAGAATGAAAACATAAGGAAATATATTTACCTTCAAGTAGAGTTTCATCCCTTAATTAGTTTCCACCAAAAATAATATTTTCTCCAAACAATGAGAATTCAAAAAAGACATGGTCTCATCAAAAGCACAAGAATAATCTTCTAAAGAATCACTTAATCCATGAAAGAATAACTATATTTTTCCCATGACTTTAGTCATAAATTAAAACTGAAATGGTTAGTATGAGATCATATAATCCCCAAAAAGGATAATCCAATATAAAAAGAAATATGACTATTAATCTCCAAAACTCAAAAAAAGTACCCAAAGCTCCAGAAAGACCATTCAATACACAACCACCCTTAAATTTCTTCAGAATAATCCAAACGAAGACCAGATCCCAAAACTCAAAAGGATTTAATCACATAGTATTCCCCAATAAATCTCAATAATTATCTCCAAATAACATCGAATACAATTAAAGTCTCATACTAAAGTGTAATTAACGTATTCACATATTCTGTTTTCTAGGTTCATCATTTTCCAGAAATAACCCAAATCACTATATGTCCACAATAAATACATAAATTCTTACCCAAAAAAAATTCAACCATTCCTCCTCATTCAAAATCCTATAGTATTTTATTTCCCTTTGACATATAGTTCTCCAAGAGAAAAAACATCATCCAAAATAACCTTTATTATTTAATCACCAAATCATTTTCTTATACAAAGGATATCTATTTGATAAAACATAAGTTTTCAAAATAAACTTATTATTGATCCATAAAATATCAGATGCATTAGTCAATCCGAAGGGCATAACAAAAAACTCATAATACCCATATCTTGATTGGAATATAGTATTTAGAATATCATCATTATTCACCCACAATTGATGATAACCAGAACGAAGGTCAATCTTAGAGAAGATTTGAGCCCCACGAAGTTGGTCAAATAAGTCATCTATTCTTGGAAGAGAGTATTTGTTCTTCACTATGATCCCATTCAGTTCTCTATAATCAATTCATAGCAGCATAGATCTATCATTTTACTCACAAAGAGAACTGGTTCTCCCCAATGAGACATAATTAGTCTGATAAACCCCATCTTCAAAAGATCTTGGAATAGTTTCGTTAATTCCTCTAGCTATACATTTTCCATCCTATAGGGGGTCTTTGACATCGGATGCGATCCAGGTATGAGCTCAATGGAGAACTCTAACTCTCGTTCTGGGGAAGGTCTGGGTAACTCCTCAGGAAATACGTCAAAGTATTCCTAGACGATGGGGACATTCTCTAAACGAATAAATACTTTGTTAGAAACTTATTTCATTTACGAATCTTTTAACTAAAAATGATTTTATGTCTTAAAAATTCATGCTTATACAATTTCATTTTTTTTCTTTAATTCCTTCCTAATGATTCATAAAAAGCTTGTGATTAACCAAACTTATCCCCCGAGAGTTTCGTAACCAAGAGTGCAGCATGGCCCATTCTCATGTACCAGTTCTCGTTCCAGTCTAGCTCAAAGTGGTGTTTTCAATTTTTACCCCTTTGTACATCTGTGCTAGAGCCACCTCTACCTGCTCGTATCCTGATAGGGATGTATTTTCTTGATAATCCACTTACTCAATACTCACCAAAATACCAAGAATATTTCTTATATTTAAACATTTTTATAGGGTTCTTCCTAATATTTTAATATCCTAATTTCCATAAATAACTAAACCATCCTCAGATACCAACTATAGAATCCTTCCTTTTTATCACATAAACATTCATTACATTATACAAAACCAAGGATCTTTAAGGATTAGTGTCTTAGAAACCAGGAAATTAATACATGACGACATAAAACATTCTTCTTAAACACTTGAAAGGATTCTCCAATTGTTAATACTATGTTCATTACAGTATCTCACAACCTGGGAGAATACATCAAAGGAAATGGTGTGCAGAAGGCCCAGTAAGGGAAACAGGGGAAACATTTTTCATGTGAACTTGAGATACATCAATAATTACATGATAAATAACATTAAGGCATGAGAAAGAGATCATGAGGCATATCATAATAAAAGAAATGTGTTTCAAAACATAAAGATGTGGATACAACATTTAATAGAGAAAATCATTTCTGTATCACCAATGTTAATCCCCATGGTGTCATTAAAAAAGTTACCAAAGTTATTCACCAAGGTATCGTTAAAATAGTCATATCTATAGATTAAGTCTTTACCCAATGCATTGGAGCGATATCAGGGAGCATCTTTAATTTGTCATTATTATAATGTGAGACACATATATCATCATAAATAATTTCATAAATAACCCATATATCATAAATGAAATGGGTTTGATTTCATAGTCATAACATTTTAAAAACTTCTTTAAAGACGTGATCTTTATGTCACTTCAAACCCACAGAAAAGGAAAGCGGGTCTCATATATGTAATTTCCATAATTTAAAATATACAATTTTAATATATATGTGAATACCCCTATATAATAAATAGTTTTGAGTATTCACTTAATAAAATAAATGAATTTGTGAAAAATAGAGAGGCATTTTGATACGAAAATTCGGCAGCATCACGACTATGTTGTAGGGTTTCAGAAAACAATAAAAAGAGAGGGGACATAGGCCACCCACTCATAAATGATACATAAAATAGTATAGGTACATAATATAATGTATATAATAAAATATAAATGAAATTTTAAGGACATTCAAAATGAAATGAATAACTTGAAAGGAAGACAGAAAATAATATTTCTCTTATGAAAAATCCGTCAGCCTAACGGTGTCACATAAAACATCAAAAAATTGATTTGATGAGATTAAATAGGGTCTATAATCATGTTAACACAAAAGAAATTTATTATGGATATAGAGATAATACCCCAACATAATAAAATTTAACTTCAAAAACTTAACATGAAAATATAACTTGAAAATGAAAAGGGTGAAAGAATCTCTTTTAAAAATCGGCAGCCTAACGACACCACTTAACCATTCTTAAAATTAATTTATGAGAGAAAGAGGGGGTATCTCATTATAAGAACATGAAAAGGACATTATGATTAATATAAAATAACATCCCCAACATAAGAACATGGAACTTAAAATAAATGACATAAAGGAGAATACATGAAAAGAAAGAGAGAGGTTGGATCCCTTACCTTAAAATGTAACTCTTAAAACTCGAAGGTCGGGACCGTGAGGTCTTAGGGGCACCCAAAGAGGACTCCTTGGGAGGTTATGAGATAAGTGATACGTTGGGGAAGATTTTGGAGTGAAATTAATGATGGAATGTCTTGGTATTTATAGGAGAAGTGAGGGGACAAAGCATTAATTGCCAAGGGACACCTCATATGTGGTATTGGAAAAACCATGGGCTATCCCCTGGTATTTTTCCATGGTATTGTCCAATTGGTACACCAAATACCTTATCTTACTTTTCATAAGTCGACCAGATTTATTTCATAATTAATACATCCATAATGATGACATTAAATACCTGAAACTCAAAAACTGTATTCTCACTATTCACCGAAAATTCATCCTCCTCAGAAAAATCAAAAAATTTAACTTTAACCAAATATCGATGCTCTGATTTAAAAAATGAACTCCATTTTATAAAAATAAATTTATAAATATTTTTTATTTAATTTTTAAATAAAAAACACTATTCAACCAAAAAAACTAATACTTAACAAATAATTTCTGAAATAGTTATATACCATTTTTATTGAATGACAATACATAATCATGGTGCCTAAATTATATTATTACTATCTTAATGGAATTAACCTAATCTGTTTGGTCACATTACTAATCAGAAGCATAAAATCACTGTTCATAATTTACTATTCATCAAAAATTATGTTGATCTTATTAGACTCTATATTTCTTACTGAATATAACTGTACAAGACCATTTTTTGAAAATCATTACACATTATTAATTATTTAAGGTTTACATATATATTTTTAAAATATCATTTTACTAAAATTCGCCAATAATATGTATACATTATTTATCCGAACATTTGAAAATTCACAAAATTCACCATAAGAATAAATCACAATTTTTATTTAAATAAAAGGATTACACAAGGAAGTTACAGTATTGTTACATAACCCCTTATAACTCTAGCATAAGTCCTAATATTAAGGTGTGATAGGGTTATATAATCTTGGGGCGGCTCAACCAACATTTCCTGAGTAGTGATTTCTATCAGCTTGAACTTCTCCTGAAGGAGATTTCGTTACAGCTTTACATGATGATGTTCGACTTGGGTTTTGTCCATAGAAAATCCTAATGGTGCTACCTCCATCCCGAGTTCTGTCCGATGGGCTTCGATTGGCCCAATACTACTGGATGGGACCATCCAATATTCATTCTATATTAATTAATCAATATCACATGTATTTATAGACAATAATCATAACATTTAGTTTCCCACGGTCTTATTAACCAATGTCCATATAACAGTCGAAACCCAACAGTCTAATTTTAATTATACTCATTTTATTAAAGTAAATTTTTTTCTTGAGTATAAAATAAAATAACACACAAAGTTAGGAAACACAATTTATTCAAAATTTCGGGTCTTTACAGAGAACTTCACAGACTTTCTCTCTCATGTGAAACCCTATCTAGAATACCCACCCTACAAAGTGATCTTAATAATTCTCTCAAAAGATAATAAGGATACTTGATAGTGGGTGTGTGTGTGTGTGTGACATCCACATTAATTTGGGTGATACAAATACTCATTTTTTCCATCAAAAATATTTAAGATGAAGATGTATGAACCTTATTTCTTTTTTGAGCTATCCTACAGGGAATACTATCTCGAAGGAGGATGATACCCATGCACATATCTTGTTCTTTTTCTAGGATCTCTACTATAACGACCAGAATTGTTTTTAATATAATTTTCCTTTCTTTTTAATAAAATGTCTTTTTATATATTATGGATAATGAAAAATCACAATCTTATTTGGTTTTATTTTACCCTAAATGATTTAAATAACAATTTGGAATATTTAAAAATGATAATATAGTCATTTATGTGTGATCATATGATAATTATAAATATTGAATTTTTATAAATGAGAATAGACATAGAAAAAGGATCTAACAGACTCAATTAGTAGGATCATTACACATGAAGCCAAATTATCAAAACTTTTGAGGGAGATAACATCTCTAATATTTTCCCTTGACAACAACTAATTTTGAATCCAACAACTAAAACATGAGAAAATATATTTATGGGAGAACTTCACGTTCATCAAGATCACTCCTCTAACCATGTACATTGAAGGACTCGATGAATGTATAATCATTGCGAACCTTAACCTTTGAAAATTTTCATGTGTATTAAAGTTATATGTATCACGACCTTATATATGTAAATATATATATTTTATTTTTAATATAATGATGTTTATATTTTATTCTTATAATTACATTTTAAATGATTTTTATTTTTATACAATACAATGAAAATTATATTATTAACATGTATTCAATTCCAAATATGATTTCGTTTATTAAATAATTTAATTTTGAAATAAATAATAAAATAATATTTTCAAATAATTTTTATCAAATATAAATGATCATATAATTTTCAGGAAGTTAAAATATAATTTTTGGAAGAGTTCAGAAACTATTATCGTAAAAAATTTACAACATTTTTCAATGAAAGTCGATTTTATTTTAAAAGTTAAAATATAAATATTTAAAAAATTATTTTTCAGAAGTAAATATTATTTTTTAAATCAGAACATTAGAATTATCCCATAGTTAAGTTTTCATAATTTTATAATATAATCCAATTTTCATGTAAAAATTATATACAGTATATATACTCTTTGAAATATAATATCATAATAAACCAAATGTGATGTAAAAAATACTATAAAAGGTATCCATGACCAAATAATTTTTTACACTTAAAAATAATTTTCTATTATTTTTATGTCATGGATTTTATAAATCCTTTATGAATACTCCAAAACCATTCAAATATTTTAAGGTATTAAAATCTTTTCTTTAAGAGTATGACTCACTTCCACATAAAAAAGGGTATTATTTTACGATGTTAACTCATTTTACTTGTAATATAATGAAAACCAATTCTATTTGAATGAAACCATGGGAAAACCCCTAATATGGTTGGTGGTTTTGGTTATTTATTACATAGAGTATAAAACCTATGTTTGAGAAATAATGAAGAATTACCTACTCGTGTCCTATATAAACAGATTCAATACACCATTTATCTTCACTAAAAGTACATGTATCAGATACGTACTCTTCCATATCCTTTCTATAGTCCTCCAAAGGTTCCCTAACCTCTCATGAATCCCCTATGAAAATATAGGAGTCACGCACTCAAGGTAAAGGTTCTTTTCCTCAACTTTATTAAAGTATCTTCATTATATTATGACTCTTATATCCATTTTATAACATTGTTATATGTTATTATATATACCCCATAATTAAATTAAGATTTATAAATATTGGTATCTCATTAATCCCTCCCATGAATATTTATTTTTCCCTGTTATGCTGCCAAAAATTCGACATGCTTTTTCATGCCAAACAATTGTATATTGAATAACCATATCCCTTTCCTATCAAGGGTGTTCACCTTTGTGAACATGTTCATAATGATTGGGTAAATAAATGTACTTATTATAAATTCCATGGTAATGGAACAAAATAGTATGTTGAATGAATCAATGTCATGTGATATGTGTCTAATACATATTTATGAGAATGAAATGAATGTGATTAGTGCTCCCAGAAATATATAGTTATCCAATGAATTATGTAATGTTTATTCTCATGATACATCATGTAGAGATAATGGGTAAACCTAGATTCATTATGTTACTTTTCCATCTTTATTTCGTTGTAATTATCCATTACCTTTGTTTATGATGAAGTTTTTTATGTTGTTTCGACATTTCAAATGTATCCTTTATGATTATCATGCTATATCATGACCCATTATTAATGATTATTATTCCTAATACTTTTATTACCCATTGATATTCCTATGGTATAAAATGTATTATTATCTTCATGTAACTCTATTTTTATTCCTTTTTTGGGTTTCATAGATCACCCCATTTTTCTGTATGTCCCTATGATATCACATTATGGTTTTTAAGTATGATAATGTTTACAAAGTTATAAATAAAGACGATGTATTCACTATTTTAAGTTAATGTATCATGCACCTAATTTCCAAAGACACTACACATCCAAAAATTCTTGGTTTTATTATGTTCAATTTTATGAAATAAATAATGTATCAATGTGAAATAATTATATGGGTTTTAGAAGTTGGCATAATGGTAAAAGTTTAGTTATTTTTGGGTTTAAGATTAGAAAACTCTTGAAAATAACTTAAGGATAATAAATTGTATAAGAAAACATCCCTAACATTTAGAATTTATATATTTTGTTGTTTTTCAGGATAATACCTCAATTTTTGGATACTAAATGTGTGTGTGGATCTTCCACATATGCTTATAGGGATAAAACCAAAGAACGCCTCATTGAACTAGACTCGATTGAGAAACGATGCATAAAAATGGGCCTTGCTGGCCACCTAATTTGACATAATTAGTTGATATACTATTCTTAATTCATAAAATCATTACAAAACATTATTAATGGAAAAATAACAAAAATAATATATGTTAGGAAATAGATCATTTATAAATTATATTGAATCCTAGAAAATCATAAATCACAAAAAAATATGTGATTTATATGTTATTTATTTAATGTCATTGGATTCTAGTTTATATTCTAAATAGTTTAAAACACTCATCCCTAGTTTTCCCATTATTATATCTAATATCATAAAATTTGAGGAATTAGGTAAAAAATCAATGTGATGGGAAATATGATGACTACCCCAATGATATTCCCAAATTTTTGGAGAGGGAATCAAAAATATTATGATGGTAATTTCTCACCTGACATTGGTTCTGAAAAGAACCATGGATTATGAGGAGCACCCAAAAATTCATAAAAAATAACATGAAGTAATTGAGATATTTTTGGGAAAAAGGCCCCCATAATTCATTGGATAATATGTTCCATTAATCACGGAACAATTTATCAACTCCATTGAAAATATCAACTCGATCCTTCAATGATATAATTAATAGAATGGTTTACTAGATATTTTTCATATATAGGGAGAATATAATTAGTGGTGGAAATCAATCAAAAATAAAAATATTAAGGAATGTATCAAAACGGTGTGGTTGAAGGATTCCCAAATGTTTTTTTCTGATTAAAAGTTTCCTCACACACTCTTACTTAAAATTGAAATAGATTTCCTTTAACTAAAATAAAGATAAGTATACCAGGTTGTATGTGGAATACAACACAAGACCTGCATCATACGCCTCTAGATTTTTTGAGACCATAGAATGAATGTTTGGCCACATATTATGTGGGTTAAAACCTAGTCTATTTGAATCTCTATAGATCTATGTCATTGATAACTATGAGGAAATTGTAAAATGTTCCCTCAACATCGAAACATATATATGCGAATTTCAAGGTAATTGTTGTGATAAGAAGGGGAAAGTGGAGTTTGATTCTGGTAGTATTATGGGTAAACCTAATGGTTCCAATAAATTTCCACATACCACTTTTCAAATCAGCTTATAAAAGCACCCCATAAATTGACTCAGGGTAATTAGGAAAAGATGTCGGTGTAGGAAAGAATGGAACAAAGATAGTGATTTCCAATAGGAGAAACACACTAATGTGATGGTGGAAATAAATATTTTGGTCAACCCTCAATGAATTTTTCATTACATAAACTACAAGTAACAGCTGAACTTTTCAAACCAGTGCACTATGCCAATTATATTCAGAGACAACAAACAACCTCCCAGGGAGATAGGGTATTCTGTTTCCATTTCATCCATTAAGGATGATCCTGGTAATTATGTGGTGATATGAACACTTTTTTTTGGTTCAACAATAGTGAAAAAACTTTTTTATTCTAGTTCTACGCATTCCATAATATCAAAATTTTTTAGAAAAACTAATCCAACACCACCATAAATCTTGGAAGTAGAGTGATGGGAGGAGGATGGATCTTGATTAGAACCCACATATCATGAATGGATATTATTACCCACAATGAAAGAATATCTATTAATAATTATTCAGTACAAGGAAAGAATCATCCTTGAATACATTCCCACTATGTGAAAATACACTGATGTGTTTCCCAAGGAATTAAAAGGCATTCCCTCTATATGAGAGGTTTAATTTTCAATTGAGATTATACCTAGGGCATTACCATTATCGATGAATCTATATATAATTTCATTTGAGGAAAATAAAGAGTTGAAATAATAACTAGAAAATAATATTGTTAAAGGGTTCATACACCCAAGTGCTTCCCCATGGGATTCAGAAGTCCTTTTCATCAAGAAGAAGGATGGGTCAATGCAGCTTTGAATTAGTTATCATGATATCAACAAGATCATGATAAATAAAATGTATCATCTACCATTGATTAATGACTTTTTAAATAATTTATGTGGAGAACAATACTTCACTAAGGTTGATCTGCAGTCAGTGTATTACCAAGATTGTGTATAGAAGGAGGATATCCCCAATATTACTTTTTGTACTATGTATTGGCACTAAGAGTTCATAGTAATGTCATATGGAATCAATAATGCTCAAGAAAAATTCAGGAATCTCATTAATATAACATTTAGGGATTATATAAAAAATAATTTTATTTTTTTTAGATGATATTATAATATACTCCAAAATAATGGTGTATGATATTGAGTGTCTACGAAATGTGCTAAAGACAATGAGAAATGTTATGCAATGATAATAATATGTGATTTATTGTTTAAGAATGTATCATTATTGGTTTTTATCATCCCAAGAAATAGTATATATTTTTTCCATTAAATTATAAATCAATTTATGTATGGATGTGGAAAACATCTATGTAAGATATACGGTGTTTCCTTTTTTTATCTGGGTACTATCATTGATTTGTGATAAATTTCTCACCATTATCAAACCTTATTACCTAGATAACTATTAAAGGAGTTAGGTTTTCATGGAATGATTAATGTGAATAGTTCTCAAGGAGTTGAAAAGGAGGCTAATAACTACAACTGAAATCACACTACCCACAAGTAAAGAAATTTTCATGATATTCAATGTCTCTTTGATGAATGGATATGGATGTGTGTTAATGATAAATGAAAATGTGACATCCTATGCCTCATAGAGGCTAATATATCACAAACAGAACAACCCAAAGCATGATCTTGAGTACGATGGAGTTATATTCACCTTGAAAATAATGTAGAATTATCTCTTTGAATTGAAGTGTGAAATATAGGTGGATCTCAAAATCCTCAAATAAATATCTGCACAGAAATAGATGAATATGCACAAACCAATAAGGTTAGATATGTTCATGGAATATTCTTCTCAATTCACTACTATCCTAGGAAATTGAATAGAGTGGAAGATGTCCTATATAGAAATGATACAACAATTATATCATTGAAGAAAATTGAGAAGGATTTGATCTTTATGGAATTGAAAGAGACATGCATGGGAATTATAAATGGTAGAGAATAGCAAATCCTTTCAAAAATTATTTAATGTTGATATATATTTATTTATTACACACTACTTGATCATGGAATAAATTTTTTATGAATGAATCAACGTTGTATGATCTATGTGGCACACTTATGCATGAGAATGAAATGGATGTGATGGTGTGCCTAGAATAATATTATAACCTAATAGATTGGGTAATGTTTAGTCTCATGAGAAATCATGTTTGGATAGGGAACCAGATTCATTTCTAGAACTTTTTTATCAATATTTTTTTCTATTTATACATGTATTATGTTTATGATGAATAGTTTTAAATTATTAATATATTTCCTTGGTCGTCTTTATGATTATTAGGGTATATCATGTTTCATTGTTCAATTTTATGATTACTAATCCTTTTATTCCCCCATTAATATTCTTATTTTATAACATTTATATTTCTTTTCATTTTACTTAATGTTTTTTACTTTACATGGATGTATAAGTAACCCCTTTCTTATGTATGTTCACAGGTTATCCCCTATAGTTTTATGTATGAGAATGTTAAAGATGTTTTCAATAAATATGATGTATTCTTCATTTTCTGTTTTATATTTAATATAATTCATTCCCAAATACACTATAATTAATGATTCTATAGGTTTTATTAAGTGTAATATTATGTTATAAATCTTCTGTTAATGTAAAATAATTAGAAGGATTTTCATATCTGCACAGCCAGTGAATCTTGCATCCTCTGTATGATAACCCCATTTACAAAGAAAATAGTTACAAACTCTATGAATTTAATAATTACCCTTGACATAATATATTAAAAAATGCTTCTTACACTAACAAAAATCAATTCCACCAAATCCTTGGACCCTCTTTCATTCAACACCCTATTATTTATAAATTATAGCATAACGTATGACCAGATATTTCAGGACAAATATAAGACCCGCTAAATAGAAAAGATAACCTTTCCACCATCAATGGAACACTGTTAATATCATTACCATTACCCATAAACCCTCTTTAGTCCTTGATTTTTTGTAAATAATTCTTTTCAAAGCAACGTATAAAATCATCTCAATTATTTTGGTAAGCGTCTTGTTCCTCTAGATCCCTTCCATTATCTCCGAAAACCAAAGTACTTTTTACGCCACAAAATTATTTTTAGAATTAAAAATACTTACAATGAAACATTATTTTCATGGAAATAATTATCTACAAAAAATGGTATCATATTCTAGAAACTAAATATAAAAATTGTATTTGATAGAGTGGAATGGACCTTCCTCAGGTTCGTGATGATCATGATTGTCTTCTTTTATGGATGGGTTGTTATGATTATTCAATGTGTCTCTTATATCTCCTTAAAAATAAATATTAATTATGTAATAACATAGAGATTTTCTCTTATCTGGATCCTTCTCCAGGGAGAACCCCTTTCCCCTTCAGTAGTCATTTTAATGGATGTTGTGTTTTCTATTATATATTCTATATAAATTAAGGATAATATCATTCATGGGGTGAAGTCCTATCTCTGGGGCCTCCAATAACTCAAATATTCTTCTTATATGATTTTATACTCTTCTCTAGATCCACTTTCGAATTATTCAGGGTTATATGTTTTTTAATTCACCATTATGAGAAAGAATTTGGGTAATTAGTCATTTTTTCTATAAAAATAACACCCAACACTAGAATTCCCTCTTCTAGGAAGAGAACATTCAATAGGCTTTCAGTATTCAGTTGTTAAAGACACTCCAAAAATAACTCTAATATCATATGATTTCCAAATTCAAAAAAAAGGTATTATCTAGAATAACTGAAATACTTAAAAAAATCCAAATATGTAATTAATAAAGTGTTTCCAAATAAGAAAATAAATTTAATTAAGGTAGTGATATAGTTCATCCCTACTTATTTTATGATTATCTTCATATTAACTCAATGTGAAATGTAATGGTTGATGAACTATGAAAATATTCTAAATTGTTAAGGATATAAAGAATAATATTATAAAGAAATTATTAAATAGGAGAGATGTGGGTCTGGATCATCTTTGATAGATTATGTAAATAACATGAACATATATTGTTAAATCTTGTTATTCAATTTAAATTAGTGAATCACTTTTAGACGCCAGTGTTCTTTGGAAAACCATATGGAAACTCATAATCCCTCCCAATGCACGGTATTTATATTTTCAAGAAATCTTTGGAAGCATCTCCCTTATATAGAGTAGTTTTCACTTCACCAATCAAATGATAATCCACTGTGTTCAGTATGCATGACCATGGAAGAATCTTATATGCATTCCATCTTTTACAATCCCAGAATTGGGGAAATCTAGCATGCCTAAAAAAGTAACATTGATCGCCCATGGAAATTTCCCCTAGATTCAATTCTCATAATAAAAAATTAATAAATCTCTTTTTTGAGGAACTGAGTTCCATTTTCACAGTGGAATGAGTTATTTGGGTTAGGAAACATGACATTATCTTTACCTAGGTTTTAAAACCATGAACCTAATGGATCAATCAGGATACAGAAATCTTACGCATGTGGAGCCACAAAAATCATCATAGTAGAGACCCATTGGACATGGATGATTCATAAACCGGGTACCATACCATAATTGGGATCAGTGAAAATAATGTTGGCATGTCACCCACAAATAGAGGAATCACTTATTTCAGTGTTATCATTGATGAATCTTCTATAATGAACGTTGTTTCAAACCAAAATTCTTTCACGGAGTATTTATCATTAGTGGTGATGAGATCACAATAATTCATAATTTTTATCGAATTATCTATTGAGAGTGGAAAGATTACATCAAAATTGTGTCAAAAAGCCTCATAATTATTAACATTGTCATTTCATTGGAGGCTGAACTCCAGCAGTTTGGTCTATTACTCTTGCAGACCCTTTCCCTCTAGATGCTCTTCTCATCTTGCTTCATCTTTTTTTACAAAACGGGAGAGAAATACAAAGGCTCGTCATTTTGATATGATGATTCTTACTTACGATCCTCATGTTTGGTATGATCTTTTTCCATATATGGCTAATATACCATGGTTTACATGAACTATGATATAATAATATATGAGTCTTGTTTTCCTCGAAAAATTATAAATGATATGACAGTTGTTGTGATATATGAAATCCAACACCATCCCATGAACGAAACCAAATTATAAAAAAATAAAATTGGAATAAAAATATTATAGCAACGAAGAATGAAATATTAATAATATGGTGCATTATCATTTCAATTCACAGTTTCCATAAAAAATATTTTAATTGAAGTGATATTTAAAATTAATTAAATAATTTTACAAAAAATATACAAAGCACTTATAAAATGTTTTTTTCTTCAAAAATCAACATTCATACAAAAGTATGTCCCTTTAACAATACTGTTGATTTTTTAGTAACAATGCATAAAAATAATGAAATTATAATACTTATATAATTTAAATATATTAAATTATATTTTTAATTACCAAATATAGTAATGATCCCACACCATTACTAGTGTGTGGTAAGGGTTGGGGTGGCAGGTTAGGTCACTCGGTAAGTTTTACAGCTGCCTATTAATATAAATTTTCTTCCATACTATTTTTTATGTGGTGGGGAATGTAATCGACCTATTAGTAAATATATTAGTTATATTATTGATTATAATATTAATAATATTATGTTTTATTATATGGTTAATTTTATATTAATCGTTAATTAT
The DNA here is from genome assembly GCA_963277665.1 of Viscum album. NCBI lineage: Eukaryota > Viridiplantae > Streptophyta > Magnoliopsida > Santalales > Viscaceae > Viscum > Viscum album. Next base: position 367,155,952 of record OY728158.1, on the reverse strand, counting down.
TGATTATTCTATTAATTATTAATTATTAAATTCATTATTAAATTCATTTTTGGTTAATAATCTGTAAAATTTATATAGTTTATAAATTAATGTGATAATGATGTTATGAGTTATTAATTATTTCATGGACATTAGTAGTTGTTTCTAATTCTATCATTATACTAAAATGAAATTTTTATATTGATAACATGCAATTTCAATCATACTGGGCACAAAAGTAGTCATATTGAAGTGCAGTAGTTTACAACCCAACACAAATGACTTATTTTTTTGTTAAACTAATGTCTGGAAAAAAATACAATATTGTTTACTTGGATTTGTTAATGTGACATGCAATTTTAACTAAAATTACTCTTTGTTATTGAAAACTCATAGTGGGATTCATACTGGTAACATCGTTTATCATATTGATGTATGGTCAATTTATAAACATCAGAAATTAATTATGGACAATTTTCCTAAAGTTAAAAAACACTCTGATCTTGTCGTCTATATTTTAAAAATGTGATTTTCATTTTAAACTAAAATTACACTATTATATTGAAAACACAAAATTTGATTCCTACCAACCACATCATGTGTCAGATTGATGTGTGGTTGATTTATAAACATCAAAAACCTATGTTAGATCATTTACCTGATGTTTTAAAATATTTTGATCGTTTTCTCTCACTTTTTTCTATGTGATGCATGTTTTAAAATAATATGACTCTTTAAAATTTGAATCACGCACTTAGAGTCATAATGACCACTTCATATGATATATTGAAATAAGTACGATTATTATATGTCCAAAAATTAATTAGGTATTATTGTCTTAAATTATGAAGAAAATGAAGCTCAGTTACATGGTTTTGTTAATGTGACATTCGTTTTAAACTAGAATTCCACTTTTATAATGAAAAAACACACATTGAATCGTATTGACCACATCATGTGTCATATTATCATTTTCTTTTTCTGTATAAATAAAAAATTAATTAATGACCATCATCCTAATGTTTTCAAACAATTTGTGTTTTTCTTGACATTGGCTATGTGGTCAATGTTTTAACTAAAATTACACTTTTATATTGAAAATAAACACTTTGAGTTATACCGAACACATCATGTTTAATATTTATGTGTGGTCAATTCCTATACATAAAAAATTTAATATGGATAAATCTCGTAAATATAAATATTTTATTGAGCTCATTATATTAGTTATTCTATGTGAAATCTGGTTTAAAAAAAGTGAAGATTTTAAATTGAAAAAACACAAAATTAGTTATACCAACCATCTCATGTGTCATATTAACATTTGGATACATCCTAGATATCCAAAATAAGTTATTAAATGTTTACATGATGTTTAAAAATAATAAAATTTCATTTTATTTATTTGGTTTATATAACTTGAATTGTAGACAAAAATGATAATTTTACATTAAAAATACACACTTCGAGTATTTCAGGAACCAGTTTGTGTAAGTTTGAACTATGGTTGATTCCTATACAAAAAAATTGAATTACGTATTTTTTACAATGTTTCTAAAATAATATTAGATTTTTAATGATTTTGTTTATGTAAAAATTGTTTTAAAGTAAAATAACTCTTCTATATTTTAAACATGCACCTTGAGTCATATCAGTCACATCAGGAGTTAGATTTTCATGTAGTCAATTTTTATAAAAGACAAATTAATTATGGATCCATTTTCTAGTGTTAGAAATTAATATATTAATTTTTATTGGTTTTGTCTATGTGAGTAATTTTTTTTAAAAAAAGGAAACATTTATATTGAAAACATACACATTCATCATACTAGTCACATTTTGTGTTTGATTAATGTCAAGTGGATTGCAACACATTGAACTTGCATTATTGATCATTTTACTAATTTTAAAAAATAATTAGATTTATTTCCTAGTTTTGGATATGTGACACGTTTCTTAAACTAAAAATACACTTTATATTAAAATCTAGAACATTGAGTCCTACTAGTAACATCATGTTTTAAATTGATCCACAATATATTCCTATATCTCCCAAATGTAATTTTGATTATAACACTAATGTTTTTAAAAAAAAGTATCTTGTTTATTGTAGGGAATTGTTTCCTTCAAATTTAATCCACACTAATATTTTAAAAACACACACCTTGAGTCCTACAGACTACATGATGTGTCTGATAGACATTACGTTTAATCCTATATATATGAATTGAATTAGAACCATTTTCCAAATGATAGAATAAAATATAGTATTTTTTCTCTATTTTCCCTTTGTGACATGAATTTTAAACAAAAATGAAACATTTATATTGAAAAAATTTAGTTTGAGTCATGTTGATAATAACATTTTTTATATTGTTGTGATTTCAATTTCTAGACATAAAAAATGGATTTCCCATCATTTTATATTGTTCAAAAACATGATAATATTATTTTAATACTTTTAGTATTATTACACTTATTTTTCACTATAATGGACCTTTTATATTAAAAACACAAACATACTGTCTTATTGGCCACATCATGTGTTAGATTAATTAGTGGTTGATTAGTATATTAAAAAAATGAATTATGGATAATTTTAATAAACATTCAAGAAAGCGTGAGATTATTTAAATAGTTTTTACCATATCACATTATTTTTACACTAATATTACAATTAAAAAACACAGTTTGAGTCATAGATGCCATATAATGTTTCAGATTTACATGAATTCATTTCAAATGTATCAAAAATTATTTTCGATCATTTTCTTGAGAGTTCAAAACCATCAAATCTCATTTTAATAGTTTTGTCTATGTGACACATGTTTTAAAATTAATTGACACTTTTATTTAAAAATGAACTATTATTCATACTATTCGCATCATGTGTATGAATGAATTTAATTTAATTCTTAAATTTTTCAATATAATTATTGATCATTTTACTATATTTTGAAAATAATTCACGTTTGTTTTTCTTGGTTTTGGCATTGCGATGTGAGTTTTAAAATAAAATGAGACTTTAATATAAAAAAAACACTTTAAGTCTTACTAACAACATCATGTATCAAGTTGACAAGTGGTTGATTTTGACATGTCACAAATGATATTTGGATAATTTTCTTAAATTTTGATAAAATTTTGATATTGTATTATTTGTTTGGTCTATGTAAAGTCCTCATTAAACTAAGATGACAATTTAATATTAAATACACATAATTTGATTTAGACAAACCAAAATGTGTTTCAGAATGAAATGAATTTGATTACTATATGTATAAAATGAATTATAAATCATATTCCTATTTTTTGAAAGCAATCTGATATTTTGTTTCATACTCTAGCTATGTGACATGCATTTTAAACTAAATTTAAACTTTTATAATAAAAATGTGCACTTTGAGTCATACTGGTCAAATCATGTGGTAGATTGATGTGAGGTCAAATCATATACAAAAAATGAATTATTGAACACTTTCACATGGTTTTCAAAATAAAATAAGCTCGTTTGAAAAGTTATTGTAGTGTGACAATAGTTTTAAACTAAAATGAAACATTTATAACAAAACAGAAACGTGGATTCATACCATCCATATCATTTGTTGGATTGATCTGAAGTTAAGTTTTACATTCTAAAAATCAATTATTGACCGTTTTCATAACTATTCAAGATTATATGAGCTCGTTCTCTATATTTTGGCTATGTCACATATGTATTAAAATAATTTGAAACATGAAAACATGCATATTGAGTAATACCAGACACTTCGTGTGTCTAATTTATATGCATTGAAATATTACACATAAATTTGATTTTTTGATTATTTAACTAATTATACAAAATAATTCGAGTTCATTTTCATATTTTTTTCCATGTGATGTGGGTTTTAAACTAAAGGGACACTTTTATATTGAAAAAATTCAAATTAAATCATATTTTTCAAATTGTGTGTCATATTGTGTTTGGTCAATTACTACAGGTCACATATTAAATATGGATCTTTTTTTCTGTTTGAAAAACAATTTGAGTTCAGCTTATATGTTTTGTATAAATGACACGTGTTGTAAACTAAAATGATAATTTTACATTGACAACATGAAAATTGAGTCAAATTGTCTACATCATTTGTTGGATTGATGTTTTTTAATTCCTACACACCGGTAATAAATTATAGATAATTTTTATAAATTATAGATGTAATATGAGAATGTTTTTTTGATATATGAATAATTTTTATATCTAAAATCAATCTTTTACTATAAAAACACTCACTTTGTGTAATACTATCCATGTAATATGTAGGGTTGATACACGATCAATTCCTATATGAAATAATTGAAGTATGGATCATTGTGCTAATTTTTGAAAACAATATGGTATTTTTTACATCATTTCTAAATTTCAACATGTGTTTTAAATTAAATTACATATTTATATTAAAACCATTAAATTGGAGTTATTCTTGTAAAATTGTATTTTAAATTGACATGCGGATGATTCATGCACATCAAAAATAAATTATGGATTATTTTCTACAATTTTAGGACAATACATGTTGTTTTTCATGGTTATAGATTTGAGATGTTTGTTTTAGATTAAAGTAAAACTTTTAATGTGAAGACACGAACTTTTAGTCATACTAAAAAATTCATGGGATAGATTGATGTCAAATAAATTCAAATACATCCCCACAATAATTGTGGATTATTTTTTTAATGTTTGAGAATAATATGAACTCATTTACTTGATATTTATAATGTGATGCACATTTAAAACTAAAAATAAAAATTTATATTGAAAACATGCACATTGAGTCAAAATGACCACATCGTGTGGCGAAATTATGTGTAGACATTTCTTACAAATCAAAAATGAATTGAATATTGTTTTCCTTAAATTAATAAATAAACTAACCTCGTATTCTCAGTTTTGAAAAAGTGAAGTGTTTTTTAATCTAAATGGAAATTTTATATAAAAACAAGCACTTTGAGTCATACTAGCCTTATATTATATTTTATTAATGTTTCATTAATCCCTATATATCACAAATACATTAGAAATTGTAATCCAAAATTTTTGAATAATATAAGCTCATCTAATTTGTTTTAAAATGTTGATAAATTGTTTACACTAAATTCCCATGTAAAGATCAAACGACCTGTCAACATTTTCTACTACCACCCATAGTACAACTTCCTTCACGAATAATTCCTCACTTATATATTTATCATTGTATTAGGCTATAAATTGGGCATCTTTATTTGTATTTATAGTGTCAATAATTTAATGTATTTATTTGAATCAAACATGAATGTAATGCAATTTTACATTCTTCATCATCATGTGAGTAGAATTGATTATAAGAGAACCTAGATCATTTTTAAAAACTCATAAATTGTCTCAAAGAAACTGACTGAAATGATGACACTTTTTGTATGGAAGTACCTTACCCAAAAATTTGTTACATGTCTTCAGATATATTGGTGGAAGGATCCTTGAACTATTTTCCTCTCACCATTATCCCAGTTTTATCCTCAAAGCCCAATATCTCATGAGCTTGAGTAGCTTCAGAGTTGTTACTATCACTTTGAGAATCTGTAGAGAATAACTCTCCATGATAATTATCCTTGAGAAATAGATTATTTATTTATTTATTTACATGTCACCACCAATGAATTTGTAGTATCTTCAATCATATATAAACCTCTAAAGGAAGGAAATTAGTGAAAAGCTGAAAATAAATGTACGATCAGTTGGGGAATGAGAATAAAATCTTTCAAATAAATTAAATATTATAATAAAAAAGGAAACATTAATTTAATAACACATGGTGGAGTTTTATTAAATGTATCATACATGTTTAATTGAATGTGGACTACATCCATATATGTAGGTGGATTGAAATATATCTTATAAAATTTACCATCAATTTAGTCCCTATTCTTGATATGATGTTTTGGTTTCTCCCAAATACAAAAACCTCAATAAAATATTTCACACTGTTTTCATCAAGAATTGAAACCCCAGGATGGGAGTATCAACAACTCTATATCCATGCTATAAAGGGATTAAAATCTATTGTGTAATTACAAATTATTTGGATTGATGGGTGGATGAAATATCAAAAAATATTTCCATTTTAATTATAAATTTAAGATTAGTTTAAATATATAAAAAAATATTTTCAATAGTACATGAAATTTATTTTATGGAAAAAAATATATATGCATTGTCATGTTAATGCTTCACATCCCAAATGTATCTCTAAGGTCATAAACTCTACTATATCACAAACATAAAAGGAAATATCTTCAATTGATGTTAGAAAAAATTATGACACCATTTACTCTAGATATTAATCTCTAAAAATATCATTCTCTTTTTCACTATAGAGGTAGTAAAATGTCATGTTAGTACATAAAAAATAAAAAAACAAACTCATAAAAATATTATGATTGAAATTGTAATTACAATTGAGAATTACTTGTATGGGGATTTTAATTTGTTGATTGTATATAATATCTTAATAAATATGGAACTGTTAAATTCATAGTCATTATAGTTATTTTCTTTCATTGTTGAAGTGAAATTAAAAAAAATTAATATTTCCTTAAAGGTAAATATTACAATATATACATTAATCTATTTCCATTTGAATAAATCATTAGGATTTTTAGGATTAGCTACAAAACCCAAAATGTAGTTTAGATAATATTTATAAATTACTATATAATAAAAATTATCTTGTTAAAACATAAAAAATGTAAACATATGGATTTTATAAAAAAATAATGATTATAGGGCATTAAAAATTTACAATGGGAATCATGTATGGTCAGTTTTATTTAAATACATACATTGGATGAAAAAAATAAAAATATAGTGTATCCAGGATATTTTTTATCATGAAACTTGTCTCATAGGATATTATTCTCTATAAACCTCAGAATAAGGCGATGTGTTTGTGTTTTTAGACATAAATTACATACAATTTTACTATATGTGTTTTTAATAATATAACGCTATTAGAAGTTGTTAATTTCCCATTTAGAAGAAATTTTTATGAAAAACTTTATTACCTTAGGTAACGAATATAGTAGAGGTAATTGTAAATCCTCAAAGGTTCTATGGGTTATGTGGCTCTTCAAGTACTAGTCATTGTTACCATATTGGTTTATATAGATCATTTCATATATATTGTTCCACAAAACTAGACTGGTTAATAATATATTATGATGTATCAATCATTTCTTTTGTTACATTAATCATCTCATATGTATATCCTATATGAATCATATTCTCAAAATATGTTTTAGGTGACATTATGGAGCCATCACCTCTAATACAACCATATTGTTTTGTCTGCTTCAAATATATTAAAATTAGGTTTTATTCAGGTTAAAAAAATACAGATCAATTTTCTAAATCCCATATAAATATTTTAAAATTGATATATAGTTTTTAAAAACTATTATAAGTAATTAAAAAAATTATTATTCTATAATTACACATGATTCCTATACAACTTTTATGTTTTCATCTACTAGGTTTCCCTATTAATTTATTGAAGCCTAATTAAATAATATATGATGTTGGATGAAAGTGGCCTCAATGATTGATTCATAAACCTATATAAAAATAATGTAAAATATGTTGTTTTATATCACATAAAAATTTATTATATTTTCAAAATACAACCTATTTTATCAAGTGAACAATACTTCGTTCTTACTTTATAGTAGCGGAACATTAGTTTTGATGTACGTTGGTTATTTGAAACACACATCTGTAGTTTCATTAATAGAAAAATATAAATTAATGTAGATGAAATAAATACTTCCAAATAAAATATTATCGAAAAAAATTCAATGGAAATGATTATTCAACATGAATTTTAAGGAATGATTTACATGTTTGTTGGTTTACAATGTGTGAAGCCATTTCTTGTAGGGGGGTTTAAATTCCGAAAAAAATATCAATTACTATTATTTTTTATAATTCATCATAAATATAAATTAGATTTTCTAGTGACCATTAAGAATATTTTATTTTTGAAATAGTCTAAAAATAACATATTATTCTAGGGAAAATTAAAATTAAAATTGTGATAAAAGGGTCCCAGTGACAACACAACCACCCCTCCTTAACATGGTCGTCGGTTCCTGGACAACCAGGTACCACCAGTTGCCCCGCAGATAGTTGGGGCCCACCCTAGGGTCCCCCCACATGTCTGAATGGGTTATCTGACTAATGACAGTTCCCACAGGCCAGCACATGTCCTTTCCAGTGTTCTTTGTCCTCACTCACACACACCCTGAGAAACTTTCCAGGAGGTCACCCATCCTGATCACTACTCAAGGCCAAGCATGCTTAACTGTGGAGTTCTAATTAGGTAGGCTCCCGAAAAGGAAGGTGCACCTTGTTGACATGAGTCTTATCATTTAGTCATTTAACCCTTTATCATTTGTGGGCATTACAATCACCCCCCCTTTAGAGCACAACGTTCTCGTTGTGGGCCCTACATCTCAACCCAGGCAGTATGCCACACTTAAGGCTGGGTTCCTCCTCTGATACCAAATGTGACAACTGGGTCCCAATGACAACACAACCACCCCGCCTTAACATGGCCGTCGGGTCCTGGCCCACCAGGTACCCCCAGTTGCCCCGCAGACACATGGGGCCCACCCTAGGGTCCCTCCACATGTCTGAACGGGTTATCTGACTAATGGCAGTCCCCACAGGCTAACACATGTCCTTTCCAGTGTGCTTTGTCCTCACTCACAAACACCCTGAGAAACATCCCAGGAGGTCCCACATCTGGATCACTACTCCAGGCCAAGCACGCATAACTGTGGAGTTCTAATCAGGTAGGATCCCGAAAAGGAAGGTGAACCTTGGTGACATGAGTCTTATCATTTAGTCATTTAAACCTTTATCATTTGGGTGCGTTACAAAATCAATGTTTCATAAAATAATTTTTTTGTAATATAGAGAATGTTTATCATAAAATTTCTATAATTTATTCCCACATGGTTTTATTCAATATAGGCATGACATTATTTCATGTATCTATATCAATTTAAACAAGTATTATCATTTAGAAACTAATTAAAGTAATTATCATTAACATGATGGGGTAAATATCAAGTCCTTATTGATTCTATCCAACATCAAACATTATTCATTTTTATCTCTCACAGATAAATTTAGTTAACACATTGATTCTAAACTAATATAGATTTTTACAACCCCATGTTTGAACCTCTAATAATTCCAATGATTCAGCATTTATCATGTTTTATTCCATGAAATTGGTTACATCAGCATGTTGAGTATTCATTTTTTGAATTAGTAGTTAAAACTTTAATTTAGAGAATGTAATGATAGTACAGAACACATAATATTATAAGGAAAATCATCGAATATTAAAATCAAATTCACCTATGAACTGAAATTGATTAATTTTCTTTTAAATATTCAAGTGATTTGGATCCTCCATTGATTAAATAAATCCCTTCCTTGTGTTCAACTCTAATTTACAAGTAAAAGTATAAATTGACACCAAAGTCAAATGATTATGATTTGATAATTAAAGGGACATCAAAAATTGAATTTTATTCTAAACCAATATTCTTTTCACCTCCAATGGAATAAATGACGAATTATTTTTGGTGGGATATAGGACATCAAATACATGCACTACTTGTAATTTCATTATGAATGGTTTTTCATCATACCCTTCAACACTGAAATTTACTTTCATGGAGGCAAATTATTCAACTATAAATAAACTTTTATAATCAAACCATATGCAATTGAAAAAAAATTAAATGTTTTACAATATAACCCATATATAAGTTCGATGATGTTTAAGTATTATATGTTTGGATTTATTGGATTTTTATCCTTGGAACTTAATAGATGCATCAGTTATTTTGATAATCTTAACTCCACTATTTTCATCATAAAATGTCCATTGTGTTAATTATAATACAATATATTAACATTAATTACAAAAATAGTGTTATATATAACATTTATATTTGGTCTCCAAGATATACATTTAATTCATTTGGTAACGAAATTCTAATTTTGATACAACATGTTTTTAATATGTTCTCTGAACCATATTATAAAATATTGATTATGGTATTTGGTATGAATATTTTATCCATTGATGGATCCAAATGACTATGAAGTACATTGTACATTTATATATATATAGATTAACCTTTATACTATTTTGTAAAATGTAATGGTGATCCAGATCCTGCAAGGTAATGGTAATTGTAACAAAATCTCTTATAGAAATCCATTTTTTAATTTGGATCCCACTATGATGAGATTTTGGGATACCAATTCTATAAATATATAATATTTTAATATTATATAATATTATATGTTCTTCAAAAATATATCGCTATAAAATAAATCATTCTAGATTAATTAGATTCTAGATGTACCCTTTAAAAATATTCATAGATCATTCATGGGGTATCATAAATCATTAATAGACACGAACACATAGTTTAATCTCAATAAAATGTTGACATTTAGGTGGACTGTTTTATAAAATAATTACACTAGGAAGAATATCACCAATTACCATAATATAACAAAAATATCTTTATTCATGATTGAAATCATTTTTGACTTATAAAATATATATATATATAATTCAAAAAGATTTAGAATATGGTTAATATATGATGTTAATTTTTTGGGAATGATCAACATAATTCTATAAGAATTAAATCCTACCTTGAGAAATGAATACCATGTTGTTTTGGACACTATATCTTCAAATTAGGCATTGAAATGATATTTTTTATATTTTATGAATACCCCTATAGATTATTACATCATTAAAGATGTTTTTTAATTGATATTTTTCTTGTTTGGATAATGTGTAAGATACTGGAGGAAGATAAGTTCATCATTTTCCATTGACATGGGCCAAATCCCCCCATATCTACTTGTCATTCATTTCCAAAATATCCTTAATTCCATATTTTTCTATCTCTATAAAATTTAATAACCTATTAATAATACAATCATATTTTTTTTCTATGTTCAAGTCATTATGAAAATATCATATGTACAAATAATTAATGTCGAGATAATGTATTGGAGAATGTTCATAATAATTCTCTATTGAAAAAAAGATAAAATTTTTAACTCCATCATACTCAATTGTCATATTACTAGAAACCATCAAATTTTGTTCATATCAATCTAATTAGGTTTAATAATTTTAATTTTTTTTTAAAAAATAAATACTGATTTGGTATTCATTACCAATGTGGAAAAATATAGATACTTTGAATAAATTTTATTGATTCCCCAAAAAATAATTTCTACCCACTTTGGACATAAAAATAATCAATAAAAATAAATGTTATAACAATAAAATGGATAAAAGTTATTAAAATTGAAATATTAGACACCTTATGAGAAGGTTTCACATTGAAAACCTCATATTAGAAAAATAATTTTGAGTTTCATAGATAAAGTATGATAGTATTTGGTAGCATTAATATAAGAAATTTGTAAAATGTGATTTCTCTTTAAAAATTGTAATTTTTGTTACAAGTTAGTCTCTCCTTTGAGAACACGCAAGTAAGGATATCCAAAACAAATAACATGAAACTATTAGTCATGTTTTTATTTTTTATTTTTGGTTTCAATTTATTATTACTCAAATATTTGACATAATGACCCTACACAAAAAATATTAATTTACTTTTTGGAAAATAATTATTGACATAATTAATCATATAGTCATGGTATATTGAATAAAAAACAAGAAAAATATTAGTGATAGCATATCTACAACTATTTAAAAATGGTGGTTCCATGAAGAATGCTTTTATATGTGATATCTTCTTATATTGGACAGCTCACTCCACTTTGGTTTAGCATCACACTCACCAACACCACTGTGGTTCTAGTCCTTGATTATGTCCATGAGGTACACTGGTAGAGTTTCCAGGGCCCTACTACTAATGATGGCCCTCCTCACAACAACTCATTTCAAAAACTCTCTTATTGAAGAATCCTCCACTACTACTCTACTTAATGATTCACCATTAGATATGGATACATAGAACTCACTGATAGGTCATCCACAAATGAAGATGAGGTCAAATTATTATTTTCCCACGCTCACATCGATACCAAAAAATGAAAATTTAAAGGATCGATAAATTCCCAGGTATCTCCTGGCTAATCACACAATGTTTTAAGTACAAAGTTAGTTTCTATATGTATTACATATATTAATTATTTTGGATTTTCATGTTTTACTACCTTATCTCAGTATTTTCCCCCCACCCCAAAAAATAAAATCTCAAATGTGGAATGAGTTTTCTCTAGTTTTATATTTTTATTTGTGTCTAAAAGTATTCTTCTTTTTCTAATCACTAATATAGATAAAGTCCTTAATAGTAATATAATTGGCTTTTTTAATGAAGAAAAAGTATTAAATTCTAAAAAACAATAAAATCATGAACCCTTTCTAACACAAGGAACTGTACTAAAAAACTGCCACTATATAATCTCATAAAAAAACTGTTGATTAAGACCCACTTTATCAATAATAAATAAATTGATGATAAGGGGGACCTTTATCAAGTTTTACTTTTTTTTTATTTGTGGAGGCATTTAGACGTGATTTATTTTAAAATTGATAATGGATTCCTTTTTAAGTGCTTTTCTATCACTAATAATGGTGACTTTATCAATGGTTTTGGTATCACTGATAAATATCATGAATCTCCAATAATGATGCAGTAGCCTTGAAAAAGTCCTATAATGACAAACCCAATCAGAAACTAAATAGATATAAGTAATAATATAAAAAAAATATGATTGAAAAAAATATATATCATTTCACTGCCATTTAAATTCAAATTTTACATTAAAAAATTATATTGATTTGTTGTATACAATTAATCAGAAAAATTACTACTAATATACCATATAGTAACTATGTTGGTAGGATTTCTCCAATGATCAAACATAGGTAGAAGATTTACCCTTAAATGAAATCAATGCTGACATTAGTAAAAATAAATATATATTAAAAAAATAATGGTTTTTAAGACTCGTTTGTTAAATTATATTGTTAATTTCTATATATATATATATATATTTAAATTGTTATTAGTTAATCGTGAACAAAATTTATGTATATTAATTTATTACACAATAAAAATTAATTATGGATCATTTTACTAATATTTAACAACAATTCAATCTTGTTTTCATATACATGGCTATATGATACATATTAAAAAATAAAATGAATTTTTTATATTGAAAAAAAGATTCAGTCATACCAGCGACATCATGTTCTGGATTGAAAAGTAGTAAATTAAAAAATATCATAAAGGGATTATAGACCATAGTTATAACGTTTGAAAACAATCTGATCTTGTTTTATTTGATTTTACTATGGGACAGACACATTAATTTAAAATGGGTTTTTTATTGAAAACATACACTTTGATTCATACAGAACACATAATGTGTTGGATTTATCTGCGGTTGATTAATAAATTTCCATATTGAATTATGGATAATTATATTAATGTTTGAAAAAAATGGCACTGTTTTTTCATTTTTGTCCCACGATTCTCATTTTAATCTAAAATTATACTTATATATTAAAAACATATACATGGAGTCATTCCGGAAACATCATAAATTAGATTGGCATGAACCCAATTCAAATACCTCACAATCAAAATTATAATAATTTTTATAATGTTTGAAAACATTATGAGTTCATCTATTTATTTTTGGATAGGTGATGAATGTATTAAAATAAAATGTATCTTAATATATAAACAGTGCACATCAATTCATACAAAAAACACCATGTATCATACTGATGTCAAGTCAATTCCTACATGTAAAAAAGGAAAAATGGATAATTTTAATAAATTTTGAATATAATTTGAGCTCACATTCTAATTTTTTATAGTGATATGTGTTTTATACTAAAATGAATCTTTTATATTAAATACATGCACTTCATGTTGAAGTAGTGAAATACTGCATCATATTGATGTGTTGATAATTAGTACACATCAATAATGAATTATGAATGGTTATCCTAAATTTTAAAAACATTATAATTTTGTTTTATTGGTTTTCTCATTGTGGTGTGTTTTTTATTCTAAAATAGAACTTAAATATGGGAAAACGCACTTTGAGTCATATTGTCCACATCGTGTGTTGTATTGACGTGTGGGTGATTCCGACATGTCACAATTAAATTATGTATTTTTTTAATAATTTTTTATAATAATCCAAGTTGTTTTTCAAGTATTTGACTATGTGATGTTCATATCAATCAATAATTTCACTTTTATACTGAAAACATGAACTTTGATTCATAAAAACTACATCCAGATCCATAATGTTGTGTGGACAATAAATATATGGGAAAAATAAATTATCGATCAATTTCCTAATGTTTGATAATAATACATTATATTTTTCTTGGGGTATTCAATGTGATGCCTGTTTTAAACTAAAATGGAACATCAATATTGAAAATAGTAACATCAAGTCATACATTCAATATAATCTTTCCTATTAAAATATGTTTGGTTTCTACATGTTAAATATAAATTATGTATCATTTTCCAAGTGTTTGAGAAAAAAATAACTCATTTTCTCATCTTCTACTATGTGACACAATTTAAACTAAAATGATAATATTATATTGAAAACATGTACATTAATTCATATAGACCAATTCATATGTTGGTTTGATTTGTGGATGATTCCTATATATCACAAATGAAAAATATATTGTTTCTCTTATGTTCAAAAATAATGTATTATTGTTTATGTCATTTTGGCTATGTGTTGTGAGTTTTAAACAAAATGGGCACTTCTATATTGAAAACATGAACTTCATGTCATACCAAACACATCATTTTTGGGATTTATGGGAGGAATGTTTTTACATCACACAAATGGCTTATGGATTGTTTTATTAAAGTATTAAAAACAATATTAATGTGTGTTCTTATATTTGACTTTGGCTTGTTTGTACTTCACTAAAATGTCAATTTCAAATTGAAACAACACATTTACAGTCATATTGGACAAACCATGTATCAAATTGATAGGAAATCAACACTTACACATCAAAAATGAAATATATATGATTTTGTTAATGTTTGAAAACAACATTGGATCATTTTTTTTGGTGTTGTAACGTGTGTTTTAAACATAAATATAACCTCTATATTTAAAAAAAGAACCTTAATTTTATACTATCATCATCATGTAATAAATCAACATGTGATTAATTTATAAATATATAAAATAAATTTTGGATCATTTTTCTAATGTTTGAAAATAATTTGAACTTGTATTATTAGTTTTTTCTGATGATTCACATTTCAAACTAAAATAACACTTATAAAGTGAATACATGATCTTAGTGTCCTACTAACAAAATCTTGTGCTATATCGACATGTGGTCAATTCTAATGCATTATAAATAAATTAGGGATCATATAACAAGATACTAAAAATAATATTAGTTTTTTTTTATTTTTTTCAACTAACATGTGTTTTATAATTAATTGACACATTTATATTGGGAACACACAAATGGAGTTTCACCATCCACATCATGTTTCATATTTATGTGAGGTCACATATTACATGAGAAAAATGATTCCTAGATCGTTTTTCAATAATCTCAATACAATATGATATTTTTTACTCGGTTTTGGTTATAAGATGGATATTTTATTTGAAAATGGAACTTACAAACATTCACTTTGAGTAATACCATCTAGATCATGCGTCTGGTGAATGTGTGGTCATTTAATACACATCAAAAATGAATTATTGATAATTTTACTATGGGTTAAATAAAATCAGAGCTATTCTTCTTAGTTTTTTCTATGTGATGTGTGTTTTAATCTAAAATGGAAATTTTGTGTTGAAAATAATAACATTTAACAATACCATCCACATCATGTGTCAGAGTCAAATTTTGTAGATTCCTTCATGTCACACATGTAATATGGATCATTATCAATTTTTTTGGATACAATAGATATATATTTCTATGTCTAGGCTATGTGGTGCATATTTTAAAAAAAATTGGCGCATTTATATTGAAAACATGCTCTTTATGTATTGCCGGAAAAATCCTGTTTTAGATTATTATTTATTCTATTCATACATAACAAAAATTTATTATGGTTTATTTTCATAAATTTTCAAAACAATATGTGCTAGTTTTCTAAATTTTAACTATGTGACACATTTTTTGAACTAAAATGTTACTTTTAATGTGAATCACAAAAAATTTGAGTCATACTGGCCAAATAGTGTTTCAGATTCATTCACAGTTGATTCCAAGAAGTAAAAAAAGAATTATGGATCATTTGGAAAAAATTAATATAATTTGGTCTGGTTTACTAAATTTTGATAGTTTGTTGTCGATTTTAATCTCAAATAACAGTTTTGTATTGAAAATACACGTGGAGACATTATAGTCACATCATGTGTCGAATTGATGTTCAATCAATTCCTATGAATAAAAACGAATTAATGATTATTTTTCTATATTTTTCAGATAATTCGATCTCACATACTCAATTTTGTCGATTTGATGATTTGTTAGAGAAAAATAATACATTAAATTTGTAGACATGTATGTTGAGTCATACTGGTTAGATCATTTTTCATATTTATGTGTAGTTGATTCCTTCCCATCACATATGAATTATGGATCATTGTAAAAATGTTTGAAAACAATATTATCTTTCCTTTTAGTTATTTATAATTTAATTCATGTTTTGAACAAATATAAAACATTTATATTATAAACAAATACTTTAATTCATACCTAAAACATCATCTTTCATAATGATTTTTGGTCGATTCGTACACATCAAAAATCAAATGGATAAAATTACAAAATTTTTAAAATAATATAAAGTTATTTGAATATTTTTTACCATGTTACATAGGTTTTTAACTAAAAAGTCACTTTTATATTCAAAATATGAACATTAAGTTATACTAGTTACAACGTATGTCAGATTTATATGTTATTTGAATCATACACATCACAAATAAGATAACTCACATTTTCCAAATCCTTTGTTATGATTAAAAACCACAAAATAAGATAAAAAAATGTTGAAATAATGAAATATCTTTAATGGAAGATCAGAATTAAAAACTGTGGGTTTTTAAAGTGTGGATTTTTTAAAGAGATTAAAGTGACAGGGGATTAAATGTATCAATTTTTGGGGAACTTGAACAAAATGAGTTATAGAGTGTTATGCAAAGTTTATATTTAAAATATATTTAAGGTTTTATCAAATATTTTTTAAAACTTTTATAAAGACCCATATTTATCGACAATAAAGAGGTATTCATGATAAAACCACTCTTTATCATTCCAAACTCATAACAATAATAATAATGGTATTTTATTAGATGTTTCTGGAAAATTTTATTAAAGATAACTTTTTTAGGTATATATTAATTTATTGTTGAAAAGGATAATATTTATTAGCAATTTTCATAAATCACTGATAAAGATACAAATTTACTAACCAATGTAAGGATTTCTACTGATCCTATCTCCACCTCTATAGAGTGGGAGAGAACCTCTATCATCCATCGATGAAACTGATCCTCTCCATTTCGTTCCCTTTTATATCCCTATCTTTATTCTTTTATTCCCTCATATCTCACATATCGATTAAGTGGAATATTGGAATGATAAGTTCACAAAACATTCAAACTCATCATCAGAGTTTTTTGATGCCTCATTACTTCTAATCCTGGTGTTGATAGCATGTTTCAAACAATATCTTCCATTAATGGATTCATGAGATGTTTTTTTCCGATATTTGGGACTACATGAATAATTAAAAATGAGTATTTTCTGTAATAATCACATCATGATTAGGTTCTCTTTGGAGAATGACATGGTCTATGCATGGTCCAATGCCCCAACCCCACCCCTCCCACCCACACATCATCAAAAGATCTTTTTTCGCTTCATTTAGTGAGAATTATGATTTCAACATGAAACTAGATACCCATACAAGATCAATTTGGGTATGTTTTCTAGACCAACCTCTTACTTTTTATAATCCTTCCATTATTTGAATGCTAGGTAATTTTGTGGGTAGATATTTATGTTCTAAAAATATAAATTGAACTATTTTCTATAAAAGTTTTCTACAAATTTGTGTTGAAGTAAATGTTATCAGAACTCTAGTAGAGAATTATAGGATTGAAATTGAAGAGTACGACCTATTGAAGAATGTTGTTTCACTCGATTGGTGGATTTAGTTTTTCTCTTTATTCAATAAAATGTTTCACTTGATGGTAGTGTGTATGCATGTGTTTGTGAATCACTAGTAGAAGTTGTATGCAAGGTTGGAAAGCATTAGAAAGGGTATGGTGTCCATTTATGGTGAAGGTTTGATGAAACATGTTCAAATTTGTATTTCTTTTGATAGAATTAGTAATTCTGAGGTGGTTCACATTGGATCACTTGAGGGTCGGAAAGTGAATTGGAAAAACTATATGTTGGTCTGACAGACAAACAGTTGATTTTGAACAGAACATAAAAGTTTGTGACCATCAAGGAGGAGGCATGGATTTTAATCCCTGATTCAATTTTAGTAATCATATATGGTAGATTGTAATGTTATTTTGATGTGGTATGTGAAATAGGGCCCATGGAAATTAAAATAAATGCAGTAAGGATGCATCCAATGAGGATCCTGTGAGAATTTCTGTAGAAGCTAAACAAAATGTGGTGTTATAGGCGGAAGATGAGGAAGATGAAATGGTCTACATAACCAATGATAGAAATTGGGAAAGGATGAATACAACAATCATGGAGAGGGAGAGAAAGAGAATCTTGAATAACAGTATTAGTAATCACTTTGATGATATGGACTTTTAATTTTCAGTTCTAGGAGATGGAGATGAAATACAAGCTAGAATGGGCATCCAAACAATAATACTAGTAGATACCTTCTCTGATGAATTAAGCATTTATGGGACATATTGTAATAAAAAGTTATTTTTCAACGTTTATTTCTATAGTGATAATGAAGTACGTGAAAAAATCTTATACACACCAAGTAGGAGGAAGGGGAAGAAATGGAAAAGGGACGTGGAGAGACACACTGTGTTTAAGGGAAATAGGTATAAGGAACGTAAGTAATACTCTCAGTAACCTTTGATGATTGAAATAAGTTCATCCAAAAATAATAAAATGATGGATAGTGAACCCATGTTTCATTGCAAGGAAGGAAACAAGAGTTAGATTCTTCACAGTGAAAATATGGTAATGGAGTCTCTTGAGGCCAAGGAATAAGAACAAGGAGATGGTACAATAGAAGATCTAATTAAGGAATAGGATGTATCTAATCGTAAGGTAAAGGAAATTGATAAGGCGGATGAGGAAAATAGGAGTCTTGGGAGCTTATTATTAATATCAATGGAGAAATGTTCAAGGAGGAACCTAATATCAATGCTACATTAGAGGAGGTCCACAGGATGAACGAGAGAATGATTCAAGCGCACAATAAGAAGGAATAATGGGTATGGTTCAGTATTCATGATTGGATTTTTATATGTAGTTTCAATAGAAGTAATATTATTGAGGAAGAGTATATCCAAACTTTTTAAAGACAACCAACATTTTACAAAAACACATCGTGGATAACCCAGACATAAAGGCCACTACTCTCCAGTGGATGTTATACAGTGGTAAGGCTTCAAACCGACTTATCCTCAATTTCAATGATTTGGTGATTTCTTATGATGTATTTTGATTGCATGTTCACAACATGAAGGTTTTCATCATTTTCAATAAAATTTATTTTCATAATGAAAATTTTATTTTCAATTAGTTGATAAAGACTATATAAAAATATTATAAAATATATAATGAATATGTATTAAAAATTCATAAATAAATAAAATGTAAAAATTAATTAATGTTATTAATGAATAGATAATATTAAATTCATTAATGTAATAAATGAGTGGAATTTAATTAAAAAATTAATACACTTTAAAATTATTAAAAAATACATGAATTTTATTAATTATATGAATAATTAAAAAATAAAAATAATTATATATTAAAATGAAAAGAATACATATTATATATTTACATTACAACCATATTAGAAACCTATAATAAAAAATAATAAATATGTATCAATAAATATTAAAAATAAGGAAGTTACAATAATATTAAAAGAATAAATATTAAGATGAATGAAATATAAAAAAATTAAAATAAGTAACATTAGTAGTGAATAAATAATACGAGATAATATTAATTTATGGAATATTAAAAATTAGTGAAATTAAAAAATTAAAAAATCCATAGATTTTAAAATATTATAAAATGAACAAGTAATATAAAATATTTAATTTATTTAAAAATGTAAAAATGATTATATGATAAAATGAAAATGAATAAATATTAATTATATAAATTAAAACCATATTAAAATACATAAATATTAATTAATAATCATATATAAATAAATATTAAAATTGATAAAATTATTAAATATATTAATAATGAACAATTGAAAATGAATAAATCTAAAAAAAATTAAAAATTAATTTTTTTAATAATAATATAAAAATTAAATAATATTTATTAATATAAAATAAAATATATAATATAGTATGTTAGTAAATATAATTATGAAATTAATTTTAAAAATTGAATAATTTAAATAAATATTATGTGTGTGTACGTTCTATATAAAAATATATAAAATAAATATATTTATATTTCAAATTCATGTAACAAATGTTTGATATATTCTAAATTGAAAAAAATTAAATTTAAATAAATTTCCATTTTATGAAACAATTAGTTAATAATTTTAATTAATATTAATTGTTAATTATTAACTATTTTTCAATAATTATATGACTTATTTAATGGGAATATATATATTTTGTATTAAATAAATCAGATATAAGGAAAAATTATATATATATATATATATATATCAGTATTAAAAAGATTAAATATTTTAATGAAAAATTATTTGTAAAGAATGTAATGATTAATAAATTATCAAAATATTAAATAAAAAAATCTAAAATCAATAAATTATAAAAATGTAAAAAATATTATATCTAAAAAAGAAGGCAGCCTTCATTTATAAATACTAATATAGAAATCACATTCATTGGTGCTAAAATGGGATTTTTCATTTCTAAAAAAGCATGAAACCTTTATCATCATCGATAAAGGACCCATTTATCAATGCTGAAAATGATCCATTTATTATCACTTTTATTACTACTGCTAAAGGCCATGGTAGCTGATGAGAAATATGCAGTTCTGCACCAACCCTATTACGTAACCATATTAGAAACATAATATCAAGTATTAATATAAATATTATAGAAAACTAGAATGAAATATATATATTAAATTGTATTATCACTTCAATTCAAAATAAAATTTTTGATATTTTCATTGATGTGATATTTAAAATTAATTAAATAAAATTACATTATAATAAACAAAATCAAAAAATTATAGCATGATTTTTTTCAAAAATCAACCTCTATGAAAATTATTATTTTTTAATAAATCCAATGTTTTTTGGTAACCACGCATAAACAAGAAAAAATAATTATTCTAATATAATCAATATGTGATAAGTTATATTGTTAATTACTATGTATGTCCATGATATCATCCCATATAATATTTATTGTATGATTAATTCTTGTATTTTTAGTTTTATAACAGTTAATATTTATTAAATATAACATCATTTAATAATTATATTTTTAATTATTAATTATATTTTAAATTAATAAAATATATAAAATATATTGTTAATTACATAATATTTTTATGATATTATGTGTTAATAAATATATTAATTACCTAATATTTTGATAAAAATATATCATTAATCAAAATAAACATTTTAAATTGAAAACATCCACTTTGATAATAAGAATCTCATTGTGTGTCATACTGATGTGTGGTCAATTATTATGCATCATTATTTATTTATGGATCATTATCCCAAAAGTTGAATATAATGTGAGCTCATTTACTATATTTTGAAAATGTGACGCATGATTTCAACATAAATGAATCTTGTATATTGAAAACACCCAATTAGAGTCATACCAGCCACATCATATGTTGTATTGAGATGCATTTTACGCCTAATTTTCATAAATTTATTATTGACCATCTATAAAAACATTCAAAATAATTGGATCTCGTTTACTTCATTCTGATAATTGGATGCTAATTTTAAACTAAAATAAAACATTTATATTTCAAACACCATCATCTAGTCACACTAACAACAACATGTTTTGGATTGACCTAAGTTTGATTCATATACATAAAGAATGGATTATGAATTATTATCCAATTTTTTTTAATAAATATGTGTCTGTATGCTCAGTTTTTGTTATGTGATGTATTTTTTGAACAAAAATTACACTTTTATATTGAAAAAATTCACATTAACTAATATATACCAAATTGTTTGTCTGATTAATAACGATTATTTTGTAATAGAAATTTATTTTTATGAAAACACACAAAATTAGAGTCCTGATGGAAACATCAAGTGTCAGATTCACATTCAGTTGATTCTAACATGTTAGGTATGAATTATGGATTTTTTTCATAATGTATAAAAACAAACCTATGTCATTTTCTCAATTTTTCAATGTGATGTGTCTTTTAAACTAAAATAACTATTTTATTTTGAAAATATGGGTGTTGAGAAATAAATACCATATCACAAGTCTGGTTGACATGCATTAAATTACTATAAATCATTAATATATTTTGAATTATTACTAGTGTTTAAAAACAATATGATGTTTTTCTTGGTTTGGTCTACTAAATGATTTTTTAATGTGAAAGGACATTTTTCTATTTAAAACATACAATTTGAATATTATCAAGCACCTCAGGTTTCAGATTGACATATGGTTGATTCCAACTAATCAAAAGTGAATTATGGATTACTGTGTAAAATTTTAGAAACAATCCAATCTCATATTATGGGTTTTGACAATTTGATACATGTTATAAGCTAAAATGACGCTTTTATATTGAATAAATTCCATGGAGTAATACTGACCAAATCATATGTCAGAATGATGTGTAGTCAATTTCAACATATCAAAAATGAATTATGGATCTGAAGGTTTTGGGCACAGTGGAATCGTGGTTTGTCCGATAACCAACTTTAAATTTTACCATGATCAATGATTATTCCAGAAAAAATAAAAAAATTAAATATAGTCTCCACGGAATAGAATCAAAGATTTTGATAAAGAGGGAAGAGTCTTGAAACCATTAGAGAGGATCATTCACATCATGTTTATAATTAATTTATTTAATTTCAGAATGAAAATTATATCTGGATCATTGGTATTCTCTTTTTTATGATGTTGAAAAGCTATAGTGAATCTTCTGGATTATCTTGTTACACTTGCTAGGAACAAAACATGAATACCTCTAGTGGTGACATACACGTGCTCTGATGGCCTCTAATCGAAACTCCTTGTTCTTCCATTCCTAGCAGGGTTAAGCGAGTTTATTGTGTCTGCCATTCTTGATTGCTTGTACCTCAGCCTTTAAGAAATCCTCTTTTTCTTGAGAGGGTATGAAAGGGGATTCTAGGGATAAATTATTTATCTCAACAATTCTCAATTCACTGGGTGTACAGTTCAGTACCAGGAACAATAGACTTATGTGTCTATTTATGACATGGGGATTCAGTTACAATATTAAATTTCATAACTACAATTAAATATATTCATACCTTTAGATAAAACTGATGATATTAATAGTTTTTCTACGTCATTATTTATGGTCCACCAACTTTCGCAAAACATAATTATAAATAAAATTCCATGCAAGGAAATAATAACAATGTTTTTTTAATTTTTCACAACTTGTTAAATAATTAGTTATTGTCTTGAAAATAATTATTTTACTATCAGGATGGACTTGGTCCTCTTGAACTCCACATCTGTTTATTGAAAACCCGAATAAATAAATAAATAAATTATTCTCTTTAATAAATATTTTATATACAAACTAGTAAATATTTATTTAGTAAATGTTAAATAAAATAAATAAATATATTCTACCCACAATCTGGTGAATAAATATTTATTTAATTTTGAAAATCATTTTAACTTGAATAAAATTATTCAATTGTCTTGAGACTAATATTTATTAATTAAATTCAAAAAGAATCTAATTGGTACCAAAAGTAACATATAGAGTGTGACCCTGTTGGATTCTTTTTCATTAGTATTAAGAGGGATTTCCTATAGTCCAAGAGTACTATCTAGAAATCGGTCAAGGCCACATAGAGAATGATCTTAATTTAGGAACAACAACATCCACATAAAAATTCTCTTTTTGTAATATAATACCTTTGTCACAATATCTCATCAATAAGGATTCATGATACTTTCATCAACATTAATGCTTGATGCATCATTCTTCGATTACCTAAAATAGACTCGTCATTACACCATGTCTATGGAATTTCGCATGATGATTATATTTCAATCCAAGGGTGGATATATAAAATTTCCTAAATTTAATAGAAAAATCCTTTCTCGACTAATCCATTAATAACATACCACTCGTGACGCACCCAACATACACTACTTCCAGCCAATTGTATGCATGAATGTTTTTGTCAGCAAATCAAAGTGTGTGGGTCATGACACGTATTAATGATAATCTTAAAATATAATGATCATTACACATGCTCGAAGATAAAAATATCTAATGACACCAAAACATGTGGAATTCATACTGGCGGGTCTGTTCTCAAAATCATATCTCTTGGAGATTACCCAGTGCGAACTTCATTAGAGGAAATCTCATCTGCATGTGAGTATTAACAACTGACGGTATGCAATATATGTGCCCCATTATAGTATTTCATGTATTCGTAGAATTATATTTATGAATATTGATATATCATTTCAAGGTTCTCATCATAGTGGGGAACGTCCATGACATTATCAATGCAATAAATAATCATGAAATTATTACATCATAGTCATCAAGATCAACAAAAATATTTTAAAAAGATGTTTAATATTTAAATACATTAAATATCTATGTAATCAAATACATCCATCTGCTTGCCAACGAGCATGTACCGTAGTGGTTCAGGCCCCCTCTTGGAATCCAAAATACCTAAGATCAAATCCGGGCAGGGGATAATTCCCGAGTACTGTAGCAGGGTACTATAGCAATGTTGTAGCATGGCATTGTAGCAGTACTGTAGCAGTGGCGGACTGTAGCAGCGGTAGCACTGTAGCGGCGGAGGGACTGTAGGAGGGTACTATAACAGCGATGGTACTGTAGCAGGTACTGTAGTTGTACGGGTACTGTAGCAGTACTGTTCACCGAGGGGTCCTTTGAGCCAAAAATGGGCTTTCTAGCCCTATATACAGGCCACTTGGCCTTGGGCCTTTGGGCTATGTAATGGGTCACCCTCTACCCAGTCTAAAGAGGTCTTCTCTTTAATAATAAATTGAGGCTCAGGCCCCAACCTTTAAAAAAAAAGTACATCCAGCTGGTTCTAGGACACCAACTTTACAAATTCCCACATTGACAAGAGCCATCTACCTACTACTTTCAGACCACTAGACCTCACATGGTGATCACGTTTCTAGTGAGTCAAGTCTTTAGCCAAGATGTCCACCTCATTTTGTTCCAATGAGATACTGCTCACTGTATCATCAGCTCTATAAGAAAAATCTCTAAAGTGATGATACTTCTGAAGTATGTGATACATCTACTTATGTGACCTTGTCTATTTTTAAAGATCCACTGTTGAAGTATTATTATAGTATAGTGTGGTGGGATCTTTACTTGTATGTATCGCATCTAGCTTCTAGATGAGGTTTCATTTCCAAACTTCTTTTTAGCTTCCTCAGAAGTTATGATATAGTTGGAATATGTTGTAGAATCTACAATCACACTCTTCTTTGAGCTCTTCCAGCTTACTGCACCTCCATTTAAAGTGATGTTGTATCCTATTTTCCACTTCATGTCATCTTTATTAGTTTGGAAACTAGAATTTTCATATCCTCTGATGAGTAGTTCTTTATCTTTTCTGTACACCAAAAAAATATCCTTAGTATGCCTCAGATACTTTAAGATTGTCTTGACTACCATCCAATAGTGGTCACTTGGATCATAATGATATTTTCCTACCGAACTCAAAGAGTAGGTGAAATTTAGCCTAGTACAAAGCATGTCATACATTGCTGACCCAATCATTGATGTGTATGTAGTCATGGCCATTATATTTCATTCTGCATGTTTCTAAGGAATCATTATCATGGATAGATTAATTCCATGTGATGTTGGAAAAATCCCCTCTTGGATTGTTCCATACAGAATCTCTTCAGTATCATATCAATTTATATACATTGACTCAGGCCTAATAATATCATTTATCTATCACGATGGATCATTATACCATGAATATATGCCACCTCACCAAAGTACTTCATAGAGAATTGTATATTCAACCATGACTTAACAGTCTATAGGAATGGTATCTCATTTCAAATAAGTAATATGTCATCAATATATACTATTAGGAAAATGATTTCACTCCCACTAAACTATTATTAGACACAAGGCTAACATTTATTCTGGATAAAACCATATTTCATTATGGAATCATCAAAATGAATGTTCCATGACCTGGATGTTTTATTTAAACTGTAAATGGATTTACGAAACATTCATACATTATTGGAATCCTTTCGAGTCATAAACCATTTAGGTTGTTTAATGTAGACATATTCTTGAAGGGTACCATTAAGGAAAACTATTTTGAAATCTATTTTCCAAATCTGATAGTCATGGTAAGAAGTAATGGCTAATAAAATTCTGATGGATTTCAGTATACCATCTGGTGAAAAGGTTTTGCCATGGTCAATGCATTGACGATGATTGAAACCTTCTGCGATCTGTCTTGCCTTATAGGTGCTGACATGTCATTCCATGTCCAATTTCATCTTGAATACCCATTTTCAACAAATATACATTACATCAACTAGAGGATCTACCAAAATCCAAACTTTGTTTTGGTACATGGAATCCATTTCAGAATTCATGGATTCTTTCCGCATGGAAACATCTATGCCACTTACTGCTTCTTTGTAGGTTATAGGATAATTAGTATCAACTAACAATGAGTCACCATCATCATTATCAAGAAAATCATACTATTCTGGTTCTCTAATCTCTCTTGTACTCCATATAGATCTTGTGTCTCTGAAACAGTTCTTTCTTCCATTGGGCTTTATCAAATCTTTTCATGTACCCACTCTTGTGTACATTGAGTCTCAACTTCATCAAAGTCTATCTCGATCCCACTATCTCTTTTTGAGATTTTCACCCTCTCAAGGAATATAGTGTTTCTTGCCACTATAAACATTTTTTTGAGGGGTTGCCTAGATAAAATCCATATGTTTCCTTTGGTTATCCTATAATTTTACACTTTGTTCCTCGACATGCAAGTTTGTTACCTGAAGAGTCCTTAACAAACTCATCACTTACCCATACAAGTAAATTCGATAATATGGATTTCAATATACTCCATAAATCATATGGAATACCATATATTGAATTAATTAGTTCTTTGTTTAGTATGTGCCCTGAATTTTGTAATGTATATCTGAAAAATGATAATGGAAGACATTCATGACTAATCATTGATCTCATTATATCCAATAGAGTGTGGTTTCTCCTTTCTCTCACACAATTCCATTGGGGTGTGTATGGAGGAGTGAGTTTGGGTTGGATCTAAAACTCTTAAGTAATCAATGAAGTCTTGATTAAGAAATTCTCCACCACATTCAGAGTGGAGATTCTTAATATTATTACCAAGATGGTTCTCAACACCATTCTTGTATTATATGAACTTATCAAACGAATCCTAATTATGTCTCATTAAGTAGATATATCCATATCTACTAAAATAAATAGTAAAATTTATGAAGTATTAGTACCCTCCCCCTTATTCTACTAGAAATGGTACACACTCATCATTATAAACCAATTCAATAAGTTCTTTCACCCTTCCATCTTTACCATTAAATGAGGATTTGGTCATTTTTCTTTGTGAACATGAATGACATAAGCAAAGTTGTTTTACAGATAAAGAATCTAAACATCCATCTTAATGTAACTTTGTAAATAGTTTCTTGATTACATGACCTTGACAATGATGCCAATGTTGGGTGTGGTTTGAGTCATGTGATGTATCAATGTTATTTATTTCCATTACATGCTTTGTGTAATCCAACATCTAAAGTCCGTTGTACAAATATTCCCTACCCAAACAAGTGCAATATATGTAAAAGAAGGAACATTTATTTCCAAACATGAAAACAAATCCATCTATATATAATTTGGATACATAAATAATTTTTTTATTAATTTACATCACATTCTAACAACCCTTTAACACTACGATCTTCCATGTTGGAAACATGCGGTGGTAGTCCCCAACAGCTACAACAATATTTCTATCTCTGTTGGCTACTCGTAGATCTACCACCCCTCGGTCAATATTCTTGAATATACTTGGTTCATGTATTTATATACATATGTGAGTGAAAAAATCTATATCTAATACCAATTTTCTAGAAATAGTTTTATTAAATTCGATTAAAAATGAACTTGAAGCTTCCCCTTTATTCTTGGGATATGTGAAGTTCTTCTTCAAGTTTCCCTTTTTTCCAGAGAAGAAAAAAACATCCTCATGTACCCTTTCCTCCCCTTTGATCTTCCTTTTCATGAGAGTTTGGAAAAATATTTGGGCTTAAAGCTCTTTGTCTTCCATTTCCTCTTATTCAAAATATGTACAAAAGGCTTTTCGTGCTTCATATTTTTGCAACTATTAAATTGATGATAAGAAGTTCAGATAGAGTCTCGTCAATGTTGTTCTTATTGAAATTGACCACAATTTTAGAGAAGCTTTGATGGAGTGATGCAATAATGAGATCATTGCCGTGTAATTCGAAGAGTTTAAACCCTAGAAACTCCAAGCATTCTATGTAGCCAGTGAGCTTGTCTTTATGATGCCAATCTGGTTCACCTTATCCATGATTACTCTGAAAAAGTACCATAGAGATCATAAACCATTCTTATATTCCTCTCTCCTGTAAAGACCACAGAGGTACTTGAGCATTGTATAAGAATCCATTTTTTCATGAGTCTTCCTGAGATCACTAGTCATTGATGATAGCATCAAACAATGAATGTCGACTGTGTCATTTATTTTTTTTCTCGTAGACCATGAAATCATCATCAATCGACTCTTTGGAAGGTAGATCATCTAATGTCGACTCCATTATATAAGACATCTTTTCATGGTGTAGGATAACCCGAAAGTAGCTAAACCATTCCTGGAAGTTACTGTTGGTGTGGAAGTTTTCTTTTCCAAGAATTAATTGTTGGGATAGTGTGGTTGATGAGCTTTTAATTTTTATTCTACAATTAAAAGAGCATATCATTAATACTCTTTTATTACATTATATGATAAATAATACATTTTATAAAGTCTCCCACTAGTTTATCATGATTTAATGTCCCTCTCCATTGGACATAGAATACTTTCTTTCCAAGATATTCTAGTGGAAATGACCCATTTTCCCCTTTGCAGAACCCCAAGAACAGTCAGTAATGCTATTAAAAGGTATTTAGGTAGGCAATTATTTTCCAACTGCGGGCATGTGTCTCCTTTATCTGTTGAGTGGAATCCACAATCTTGAAATCATGACTTTTGATTTCCTCAAATCATGCCTCCAATATTATACCAAGACTATCATGGGATATTACTTTTCATGTAATATGGTTATCTCAACCCAAAACCATTCATAACGAATTCCTGTATAAATGTAAGTGTCCCAACAACGATTGGTCAAAAACATTTTTATGGTGTTTTTCCCTTAATCATGTTACTTAAGTCTTTGTCTGAGTATATATTTTATTTGATGGATTTTTATCTCTTATGCATGAATTTATAATTATAATTATCACATTATTGTTAATACTAATGGGAACATACTTAAGTGACTAAACATGTCTAAAAAATATTTACCCATAATTCTGGTGTATTTTAGGTCCATATTGCATGCTTGTTAAATTCATTAATTATGTGATTGTGACAACACATCCATATTGATAAACCAAGAAATTTATAGAATTACATTAATCTAATGTGCATGATCATGAGATTTTCTAATTATTAGATTATCTAGATGTTGTTAAATTATCCCTGACCGAGTGGATAAGCACCTTGATCCTTTTGCGATCGTGTTTATAGATTTCCACCCATCCACCTCTATATCTATTGGGATCAGTTTGGTCTCAGATCTAGCTTTAATTTCCACTAGTAGCTAGGGATTTCCATCCATTACATATGATTTTTATAATTCACATACTGGTGAGGGGAAAAATGAATTTTAGAAAAAATAATCCTTGGTCACGCAAGGCCTGCGTATTAATGAGGAGAAGTCTCGCAGTAAAAAAATTATTTAAAGAAATATATTAAAAGAAACTATCCCCAAAGAAAGGTATTCGTAAAGATCATGATCATCCTTATATGAAACTATATTTACACATAAATATAACGAGAATTCATTTCTTTAATCAGTCTTGTTTAAGATAAATCCGGATCAAATAAAGTAATTACCTTCTTTAATTAATTATTCCTTTTATCATAAAACCTTTTTTGAATTTCCTTGAGATTCCCATCTATCATAATTTTAAGCAAATAAATTCATTTAATATTATCATTGTAATTAACATGTTCCTTGGAGGAAATCCAGTGAATTCCTATTCACAACTGCCCTATGAGTAGAAATGAACAATACACAGATGTTAAATTAAACACACAAAAACATATAACAACTATCAAATGTTGTGCCTTAGCTTTACGCCCGCACGATGGTACATGTTTCAAGGGTTCATATAATATAATAATAAATTTTAATAAATCAATTTAATTTGGATGAGTACATGATGTGTAGTTCCAACTACACGGTGTGTACTATTTTTCACTATCAATCCTAAGTACAAACCTGTGGAAATGGCATGTGAGAGTACTTTAGAAATCATCGGAGTACATGGAATGTCTAGTGGGTAACACACCACGTAATTCCTCATTACATTGTATCCAACTAGGCAACCCATGTATGTGGTACATGGTCAATCCCTAACCCCAAGGGGCTACATGTCGTGTCTACTGGGCCACACATCGTGTAATCTAGAAACCGCTTGACACTAATTCCTCCTCATCACACGGATTCATTAAGACTTAGTCAAACTCCAATTACATGGATTGGTTTTCACACCATACCCAGTGTATTGAACCTTGGCTACATCATGTGTACTGCCGAATACACATCATATGATCTGGGGTTGAATGGCCAGGTACCTTTGGTAACACCATATGATATCATCTATTTTATTTTAATCAAAATTAAAAGAAAATATCATTTTTGTAAGGTGATTGGGAAACGAAAGAGGGGGAATATATATCAAGATTTATATTTATAGAATAATTAACTTTAATAGAAACAACTAAATTATAAAATGCATAAATTGTAAACAAAATATATAAATAATTATAAACTATGATGTAACCACTCTGATACCACTTGATGGTTCCTGTTAAACTATAAGATTGGTTGGTCTGACACCCAACGTTGATTTTTATCATGATCAATGATTACTATGGTATTAATATGACAATTAACACCAGTATATATGGAATAGAATAAAAAACATAGATAAAGAAAGAAGAGGACCAATAACCTTTATAGAGGATCTTTCATATCATGTTTATAATTAACATAATTAATTTCATAAATAAAATAATACCTAGATATTCAGTATTTACTTCATTGATGACGTTGATCATCCAGAATGACCCTTTTAGATTATATTTTTTCTCTTGTAAGGATACAAACTAGAATCCCTTTAACGTTAATCCTTATGTGCTCTGATGGCCTCTAATGGACACTTCATGTTCTTTGGGTTCTAGTGTGGCAAAGTGAGTGACTTGTGATGGTTGTTTTTGATTGCATGTTACTTTTCCTTGAAGAATGCATCTCATTACATATAAGTTAGGAACGATGAGTCGAGAGAGAAATTATTTAGGTTAAATATTCTCAATTCATCAGATGTGTGGTTCGGTACATGGCACAATAGACATATGTGTCTATTAATTGACATGGGGCTTGAATTACTATATTTAATTGTGTAATAGATAGTAAATAAATTCATAACCATAGAGAAAACACATTATATTAATAATGGTACAGTGTCATTATTTATGGTGCACCGTTATGAGAAAAACGGAATTATAAATAAAAAGATGCATCCCAAAATAATAGCAGTATTATATTAGTTTGTGTCTACTAGTTAAATAATTATTTATCATCTTGAAAATAATTATTTTAATATTGGACTATCTATGGTCCTCTTGAACTCCACATCAATTTATTTAACATTTTATTAAATAAATTTTTCTCTAAAATAATTATTTTATTTTCAAAATTGTAAATAAATATTTATTAAATGTTCAATAAAATAAATATATATATTTAACCCATAATCCGGTGAATAAATATTCATTTAATTTATGAAAACATTTTAACTTCAATAAAATTATTACATTATCTTGATAAAAAAAAATTTATTAATTAAATTCAAATGGAATTTAACCGAGAACACCAGAAACACTTTATGTGTGGCCCTCTAGGATTCTTTATCATTGGCATTGGGATGGCTTTTCTAAAGTCTTAAAGTATTGTCTACCAACAGGTCACGGAACCCAAGAAAATGAACTTATTATCACAAAAATGACATCCATATATGAACTCTCACTGTGTAATACAATCCCTTTGTGAAAATATCTCATCAAGTAGGTTTCATGATAGTGTCATCAACTTTTATGCTTGATACTCCATTCTTTGACTAGCTGAAATAAACGGGTCGTTACACCTTGACCATGGAATTTGACATGATGTTTGCATATTAATCAAAGGGAAGAGATATCAAATTCCATAAATGGATGGGATAAATACTTCGTCAAATTATCCATTAATAACATTCCACTAATGACGCACCCAACGTACCCTACTTCCTCACAACGGGCTGCGGGACGGTTTTTGTCAGAAAATCAAAGTGAGTGATTCAGGACACACATTAATGATAATATTAAAGAATAAGGATCATTACCCACATTCCCAGAGAGAAATATCCAATGAAACCAAAACATTCAAAATTCCTACTTGTATCTTGCTTCTTAGAGTCTCATATCTTGTAGATTACGAAGTATAAAATTCATGAGAGGAAGCTCATCTGCTTATGCATACTCACACCTGACAATCTGTATACATTATAACCCATCATAATATGTCACCCAACTATAATACAATATTTATGAATATTGTCATATCATTTCAAGGTTCTCATCATCATACAAAACATACATGACATTATCAATGCAACAAATACTATATGATGTTATTATATCATAGTCATGAAGAACAACGAAAAATATGTAATAAGATTATTAATATTTAAATACATTAAATTTCCATGAAATAAAAGTACAACCAGTTGGTTCTACAACACCAACTCTTACATGATCTTTGTACTAATGTTTTAAGAAAATCATATTTCATTTGTCTTTTTTTTTCTATGTGACATCTGTTTTAAACTGAATGAAACTTTTATATTGAAAAAATTATCTTTGGGTCATATCATCCACATTGTGCATTGGATTAAAATGAGATTGATTCATAAATTTCAGAAATAATATATACATATATATATGTATATCATAATATTTTAATACTACCCGAACTAATTTTCTCAATTTTGGCTAAGTGACATTAGTTTTAAACAAAAAATTACACTTTTATATTTAAACCACAAACTAGGAGTCATACCAACAACATTCTGTATCAGGTTGACAAGATGTCAATTGATAAATCTCTCAAATGAATTATGTATCCTTTTAATAATTTTATAATTCAATAATAGATTGTTTTTTCTATTTGGAATATGTGACACATGTTTTTTTAAATAAAATAATGATTTGATATTGAAAATGCACACATTGAGTCATACCAACTACATAATGTGTTGGATTCATATGTAGTGAATTCCTACAAATAATGAATTATTTTTCATTTTACTTTTTTTTGTAACTAGTTTATATATATATTTTTCCCATTTTTCATAGTGTGATGATAATTTTAAAAAAATTGACACATTTTTATTAAATCACACAATTTGAGCCACACAAGACACATCATGTCTTATATTAATATGTGATCCATTATTACATGGGAAAAAATGAATCATGAATCATTTTCGTAAACAATCAAGACTATATGAACGTGTTTATATAGTTTTTTCACTATGATTAATTTTTTACACTAAAATGACACATAAAAACAAGGAATTTTTGTAATACTTGAGACTTCATTTGCAAACTTTGTATGTAGACAATTATATAATAAATCAATTATGGATCATTTCTATAACATTTGAAAAGAAAATAAAATATTAAATTCTTAGTTTTCCCAATGTAACATGAGATATAAACTAAAAAAACTTTTATATTGAAAACATGAACATTCATTCATATGGACTACATCATGTGTTAGCTTGACATGTAGTCAATTTATATATGTCACACATGAAATATGTATTACAATCCTATGGATTGAAGATAATTTTGGATATTTCCTAGGTTTAGGTTATGTGACGTATGTTTTAAAGTAAAATGAAAATTTTATATTAAAAATTCACACATTAAGTCATATAGGAATCATCATGTTTTGGATTGAAATTTTGTGGATTCATACACACAAATAAAATGAATTATTGATCATTTTCTTGAATTATCAGGACAATATATGATCATATTATCATTTTTGGCTATGATATGTGTTTTTTTAAGTAAAATGACATATTTCATGATAAAAAAGAGGCACTTTGAGTCACACCATCAACGTCATGTCACAAATTGATGTGTAGTCAACTAGTATATGTATAAAATAAATGGTCGATCCATTTTCAAATGTTTGGAAATGATATGAGATATTTTATTCGATTTTTAATATATGATGTGTTTTTTATCTAAATGTACACTTTTATATTAAATCATTCACATGGAATCATTTGGGTCACATCATGTATTTGATAGACCATCAGTCAATTCTTATAAATCAAAAATTATTTATTGATTATTTTTCAAACGTTTTGGGATATTTTGATCTCATTTACATGGGTTTTTAAATGTTCCTCTATTTTGAGTAAAATTATAATTTTACTGTTACGTTGGAAAATTTCACTCATAATGGCCACATCGTGTGTCAAGTTGACTGGCAGTTGATTCTTACACATCCCATGTGAATTTCGATCGTGTAACTGAAGCTTGAAAAGAATATAATATTGTTTTCATTGAATCTATAATGTAATTTCCGTTTTAACCAAAATGAAAAGGTTATATTTAAAACACATACCTTGATTCATACCAACCAAATCAAGTGTCAGATTGATATTCATTAAATTCCTACACAGAGAAAATGAATTATGGATTGGTTTTTAGAATTCTGAAAATATTATGATCTAATTTGTTCAGTTTTGACTATGTGAAAATAATTATAAACTAATATTAAGCATTTATTTTGAAAACATGATCTTAGGATCATTATGGACATATCATACGTCATATTGATACATTATATGACTGAAAATTTAGCCTTTTTATCAATGAAGGTGACAAATATAACATTCCACAAAAAGGTCATGGGGGATGAATGTGATGAAGCTCAAGGAAATCCCCTAATAAATCATAGAACTATCAATTGGAAGAAAACCAGTTGAATAAAAAAAACATTAACCAGCTATCCTAGTTACCTTTAGATGCAAGAAGATCCACCAAAATGTTACCCAAAAACCATGTTTGTAGAACTGATTACTAAAAAAAATATAATCCATGCAATAACCTGTGAGGTAAATAATATTCGAAGGAAAATTCATTTGACATTTATTTTCCTTAATGACAATAGAAGAATCCGATTCAATAATTTTCATTTGAATATCTATGTTATTAGATAAATTGAGTCATTGAAGAATTAGTAATTTATATACCACCACTGAAGTAACCTACCCATATAAAGAGGAAAAATCCACAATAACCGAGCCTCAACCATCACAAACATCATATCCACTTTCTATGACCCTTTCGAAGAAATAACAATTCAAATTCATTCTTCCCCTATATGTTGGAGGCTTCCATCTCACCCAAACAAAAGGAAACCTCTACCCATAATCATATCTTCAATCAATCTACTAAGGTCAAAAATGAGTGTCGAACTAATGAGATGTTTTAATTTTTATAATGCTATACAATAGAAGAGTGATTATCTAGAAACCTACACCAAATATAAATAATATTATGCCGGAAACTATAACGATATATATTGTTATTCATATCCTATAAAATTCAACATGCATTAGTGATGAATAAATGCACAAAAATCAGACATTAGCAGTAGGTTTTTAACAGAGTTTTATGAAACTGCCACTAAAAGATTTTTTATACATAGTGATGGTTTATTAAAACACTCTGTTAAATGATTTAATGTTTCAAAAAACCTAAAACTTGTCTGAAGTCCCCTCTAGTGCTTCACCACCAACCACCGTAAGTCTTACCCGACACCTTGAAGTCTCATGGTTGATTCAGAATCCCGCCTCCGATTCGCGACCCTTGCTGCCCATCACCATTGGTCTGGCCCTCAGTGACACCTCTGACTCTTCATCCTCATCCTCACTCATGCTTCACTGCTGACCCCACCCCCTGACATCTCAATTCCCAACCAAACCCCTTAAAGCCTCTTCGCTGATCTCGACCTTCACCTCCCCATCATTCCACTCATCAAAAGGATGAGTCGTATGTGAAAGGTAGTTTTTGTCTAAATACTTTATAAAAATTCAATTTACCATGGGTGATTAGGAATTACAAATTAATTTATGTTTTTTCAGGGGTGTTTTGAAATTTTTTGATGTGATTTACAAC
Source organism: Viscum album (assembly GCA_963277665.1). Taxonomy (NCBI): domain Eukaryota; kingdom Viridiplantae; phylum Streptophyta; class Magnoliopsida; order Santalales; family Viscaceae; genus Viscum; species Viscum album. The sequence goes on along the minus strand of OY728158.1, from coordinate 367,118,758 downwards.
TATTATGAGTAATTGGGTTTCCTTTATTATGTTGTCCATATTAAATTATTTATTTATCAAATTATATGATTCATGTTTATAGATAATACCTACTAGAATTTTGAGTAGGGCTGTTATTCAAGGATGAACCATATCTATTGGTTTTTTGAGTTAGTTTTCATTCCCCTAAATCCCATCATGAATGATTATGGGAATTAATGTTTTACTTATTTGAAGATCTATAATTTTAATGGAACCACTGTAATTCATTTATTATAAATTGGATAATTTAATTAAATTACATGAAAATTTTTTATCAATTGAAAATGGTTTAATATTATCAATGAAATTTAGTTGTTTTATTTTTAAGCATTATTTTTTATGATAATATTATTTAATTTAATTGTTATATAAATTTTCAGTAGTTTTTCATAGTATTTTTATATTCTTTATAATGTTGTTTCTAAAACATATGAGAATATAATTATATAAAGATAATTTTTACTTTTATGTAATACATACAATGTTCTTGTTATTTTTATATAAATTTGTGGTACCCTTACAAAAATTATATTCTACCTTAACATATTTACTTTAATGTTCTGTTTATGCTTACATAACTATTTTTCTTACCCTAACATCGAATTTATTGTTTGTTTGTTACCTTTATATATATACCATTCTAACCTTATGCATGCTTTGTTTTCTTGGTTTTACCCTTATGTAATCTCTACATACATTTACAGATGTGTTTCTTACCTTTTCCCAAGTGATTTTTACCTTCACACAAGTTTTTTTCCTTTACAAAATATTTTCTTAGCTTTAAACATGTTTTATGATACCCTTAAGAAGCATTAAAAAATTATAAGTTACCATTGTGTAGATATGTTGATACATTTAAAATGTGTATGGAATTTATGCTTTTCCTTTAAACATGATTTAAAAAATTCATATTACCCTTATATAACTTTTGAGTGCCTTTATACATATTTTCTATATACTATTACATGGCCAGATTAAGTAAAATATTAAAATTACACAACATTTTCTATTTACACGTATGCAATGATTATAATTTTTTATTACCCTTACATAGAATTTTAATTTACCTGTACACAACATGTGTAAAACGGATCTTATCTTTATGATAGCTTTATATTTTAAAGTTTACCGTTATGAATATTATAAAAAATATTATGTACACTTATGAAGCCTGTGAAAAAATTATATTACCCTTACATGGGATATATAGGTATAAAAGTTTTCTATTATATTTAATTAGTATCATTTCTCATATATTTGAATGGTAGTAATACTTTTTCACACGAAAAAAATACAAGCAATGAAATTCATTGAGTGTTTTTTAATTTGATCATGATACTTTTAATAGAAATATTTTTCTGTTTTAATTTATAACTATTGGGTTTTAAATTTCTAATGAAGAATTAGGAAACTCTCATGTGTAAAAGGATAGATGTATTTTTAAATAATTTTATCCATTTATGTTTTGTCCATAGATAAAAGCTCATGAAAACAAGTGCATAAATAACAATAAATTCATTTATAAAATCATGGATTCATTATACTAATTTGTTGAGGCATTTCTAGTTTCCCTATATTTCCTTTTTCTGTATCAATTATTGATGGGTCAATGTTCACTACTCTATAGTAGTTTCTTCTTCCACATATTCTAATAGTCCTAATAGTTTTATTATTTTTCATATGTGTATGAAATTTTTATTTCAATGATGGTTATACAAAAATTTAAGATGTAGTTTGTTGTTAATTTTATCAGATCAAAATGTAATACCAAAGTGTTTTTACATATTTTAAAATATAAAAGGTTATGTATACATATTCAAAATATTTAATGATAGGTTAGAGATTCACATTTAAAATATAGGGTTTTCGTTTGAACCATAAAAATGGAAAGGTTGGTTATGTACAATAATAGACAAGGTTCAGCATAATACTATAAAAGACATATTCTATCTTTATTTGACGTCAATGTTAAACATGTTTTAAAAATATTCTTTTATGTTTTAAAAAAATTTACATATTATATTCAAAAGTTCTTAACCTAAAATAATTTATGTTACATGATTAATCCCTTCATAAATATAATTATTTATAATTTTAGTGATTGAACTCATGAATTCATTAAAATTGATTCTTGATCCCTTCTTGTATATTTATATAAGAAAATATTATTTAACAGATTTATATTTTTTCAACAAGTATATATGAATCTACTTTCTTATTTACTATTGGTTATCTGTTTTAATTGTTTTCTATTTTTTTAGGCACATTGTGATATATATGGATTAAAGCTATATCATATTACTGAGCAACACACCTCAGTATGGTAAGGGTTTGGAGGAGTTTTTATATTTTTTGATTTTCAATCGATACGTTGATGGGATAATAATATGTAAATGTACTAGATTTGAATTTAGAATATTTTTGAAGAGAGATGATGTATATAAACACTTGATATTGAATAAATTAACTACTCAATATATTTTTTGGATTTGGAAAGAAGTAAAGAATGTTACAGAAAGGTTAAGGATTGATGTAAATCCACAGAATGAGATCCCAACTTCATCAAAAATGGACAATGAACTGAAAAACCTTATAAATGATTCTTTAATCTTTTCAAGACAATAACATCGACATCAAAACATATCATAAAAACATATTTAGGGTTCCTCAAATAGAAACATGACAATTGATGTTTTTTGGAGTATAGGACATCCCGATCCAGATTATAACATATCATTATATAGTCCTAATGATTCTATGGAGTCTAATGTAAGAGAAAAATTCACTAAGTAGACATATGCATTCCATGGTTTTGTTGGCGATTTAAATTAATAGTTTTATTGTGGATGTTTTCAATATTCAAAAAACTATTTTCTTATGAAGTTGTACCATATAAAATTATTATGATGAATTAAAAATACGGTGATGTCTATGATATTGGAATTATTATGAGATGTGTTTCCTGAATCAAATATCCCTAATTCATTTTATGATATGAAAAAAAATTTAACAAGCATGGTCTGAATTTTACAAAAAATAATGCATGCCCCAATGACTCTATTATTTATTGGGAAGAGGATTCCAAAATATAGGATTGCAGAAAATTTTCTTCTTATAGATAGAAGTATATTGGTGATGTTGGATGTTTGAATTAACATACTACAATGAAGAATACTAATATGAACACACCTATAATGGATTTTTGTTACATTACATTAAATCTTCAATTGAAAAGATTATTCATGTAATCAAAAACCGTTGAACACATCAAGTTGCATTATGTAGATACTAAAAATGATGGGACAATGATACATCTTAGAGATTCAAAATCATGGACTAAATTTGATTCATTACATAAAAATTTCTAATTTGATCGTTGTATTGTTTTATTGGGATTGGATAATGATGGATCCAACCCATTTGTTACTTTGAGTACTAGATATAACATTTTTTCAGTTGTTTTAATCCTCTACGATCTCCCTCCATGGATGTTAATACAACAAACAACATTTATTATTTTTATTATTATTCCTAAAAACATATTATAGATATGATATTGATGTATACGTTCATTTTTAATTGAATAATTACCCGAGATATGGAGAAATGGTGTTAACAAATATGATTCATTTTCTTGAACAATGTTCAAAATTCAAGCTGGTCTAATGTGGACAATTACTGACTTCCCTAAACATGAGAATTTAGCTACTGAGAAAAAATATATGATTTTGGAATGTCTTATTTCTAACATTGATTTTGATCCCAAATGGGTACCTCGTAGTAAAATAAGTTCCTTCTGTCATCGAATATTTCTCGACGAATTTCATAGATTTCATATGAATAAGTAAATATTGATTGGTTTTATTGATTGTATAACAACTCCAAATTTTTTAATAGGTTCTAAAATATTGGAACACCTTGGATATAATGAAACAGAATTGGGGAAGGTGCATCATTTTAATGATAGTTGGAAACAAGTTTAAAGTGCATCGTCATGTGAAATCAGAACGTAAAAATTGAAGAAAAAAAATATTCTTCAAACTTCTGTATTGTGAATGTAATTTGATGCGGCATAATATTGATGTGATTCATATTGAGAGGATATTTTGTGAAAAGTATACATTCACATTACATAATGAGAATGTAATGTTGAAAAATAATCTTCATGATCATAAATACTTATAAAAAATGAACATAAATTATGATCTATATGCATTTGATAATTGAAGGTATGCTCCAACAATTTTTTCAATTAAAAATAAGGATAAAGATACATTATATAAAATATCAAAACATGTGAAGGTATATTATAGTTATTCAAGAAACATCTAATGTTGTGATGACATAATCCATCATAGGTTATGTGGATTTAAAATCCACGATTCCCATATTTTGTTACACCAGTTACATCCATTGGCATTGTGTACATTATTACCTAAAAAGGATACTACTATTGAAATCCATTTCTTAACATTTTTACAAGAAACTATGTGAGAAAAATCTACATCTATTTCATCATGATAACCTTCAGGGGATAATTTTATTAAGATTTTTTTCAATTGAGGTGATCTTTCTTTTTTCGTTTTTAATGTCATGATCTAGTTCACTATCCATTTGGTTGAGGAAGCTAAATTAAGAGGCCCCATATATTATCGATAGATGTTTACAATTGATATATAATTTATTTGTATGTTTTTCACTTCAGTAAAAATTCATGGCACATTATTAAATACATATTTATGTTTTTTTATTTTATTTCACAGATATCACGGGAATTTCAAATCATACTTGAAAAATATTTCTCAACCTGAGGGATCTATTTCTAAAGTCTATTAGGCAGAGGAGTGTCTTATGATTTTTATCGATCCATGGATGATATACAGTTATGATTCAATTGAGTTGGACATGGTGAAGACACATCAACTCAATCTAATATAGGTGGGGAATCAAAAATATTTCCTGATATTGGTCGGTCAGTTGGGAGGATCTCAAATGTTATGCTAGAAGAAACAAAATTATTACAGGAACATAGATATGTGATGCTGAATATTGAAATTATATATCCATTTATTAAAGATTTGAGGATACAAAAAATAGATTAATGATAGGAAGAACATGTAATGAGAATGTTATAACAAATTCTATTAATAAATATCTTGTAGAATGGTATAAATGGTGGGTAAGTTCATAAATATTTATATCAAAGCATATATTAGGTTTGTACATAAAAATTTGTCAATGTAAGAATATATATGACTTTTTACAGATCATGAATACTTATTATCAGGAATATTTGTCAAAATATTTGATGTTTCTTATTCGATGTCCTCTAAAACAAGATAAAATGATCAATGCTTACAATGTTAATGGATTTAGATTCCAAACAATTGATTTGGAATAGTGTTTGAAAACATAGAATAATAGAATTTTTATGGTTTTTTATGTGGAATACTATATAATCTTGACTTACAAAAAATAGTTAGTTATTTTATTCAAATTCAATTGGAGGAATATTATCATGGGTGTTAAAAGAGATACCTTGAAATTTAATTTTGTGAACTTCTCTTTCTTGATAGATGTTGGTGATCATAAACTACGTGATCTTTATATATTATCATCGCATGTGGAAATTTTATTTTCTGTGAAAGATTTTGGGGATAAAGGGTGGTGAGTAGTTTCTCATGTAAAACAAAGAGACTTGTATGTTATGGGTAATGAAGTAGCCGATTTTACCTCTAATATTTAATCTCATCAATAACATGAAGTTGAATTATTCTTATATCATGATATTGAAAATATTAGTCATGAAAAAGTGGATAAAGTAGATAGCGTAATGATGGATTCTAAAAATAACATGATTGAGGAGAAAATGATTTTATGTGTAGTTATCCATTTGTTTATCAACCACCTATGTCATTAGTGAAGTCATTCATTGTCATTGTTATGTATATATTTTTTGTTAGTATTGTGAATATTTTTTCATTTCTATGTTGTTCTACACGAATTTTTTGAAATACATGTTTGAAACATAATTTTATTTGATTAAATAATTGGAATTCCACATAGGATGCATTATACACATTCCAGTCGACTCTCAGGTGATGTTTCATCAACTATAGAGATATATGATGATCCATATGTGTCCCTCCATATAGAACCTGAGACACCATCCACTTTCCCCATTAACTATCTCTCACACCCTCCGACAGCGTCCTATCAGTAGCTTAGTCGATGACTTTTCGTTTAGTAGCCTCAGTGGTGAGGGAACAGGGACCGACTTCTAGTTCTTCATAGTGATATTGGAGGGATATTTTTATAGGTGAAAAATATTAATATGAATAAATTTATTTTACATTTTTTCAAATACTAACAGTGTTTTCATAAAAGATGGAAACAATGCCACTAAAGTTAAAAATATTAAAGGTTCATATGTATGTAATTTGACGATAAAAAAGATATTTGTTCCATTTTATTCTCTTGGGGTCCCTACAAATGATGTAATGGGATTAAATGGCCATATTCTAGGCTAGTTGGCAGCGGAGCCCATTTCCCATCCCATTATGTATGAGGATTGATGTCATATGCCTTCATATTTGAAAATTGATGTTTTTTATTAACAAATAATGGTAATTGTAATACATTATATAGTAATTGAATGTAATATTAATTAATGCTAATATTTTTAAAATAAATCTATGTGAACATATGTTTTTCACTTTACTGTTGTTGTTATACTATCAAGATAGTGGGAATTCAAAAACATAGGAATGAAATAGAAAGATTATAATTGGAGATTATGGACAGAATTCGACAATACATTGTTGAGTGCCCATCAAATGTATGATAAGGAACCAAATGGGATATCTATAGTGTAATAGAATGTTTTCATTGTTAGGAATCACGATGGGAATCACATGGTATTTGAATATATATTGTTATGTTAATATCATATTACATTTATACATGTATATAAATAGGAGAAATAATTGCATACATTACTATTAAATTACATTTTAAATATTTTATGATCTTTCAAAGAAGAATGAATTGAGTCGGGATAAGCATATCAGCTATCACACTATAGGGTCAAATAGTTTTTTAAGAATTTGATCGACTCTGGTAATATTTTCATTAGATTAAATAATTACTAGACAATTTTATCTATTTAATATATTAAATTTTTTATTTATCATTGTTTACTGTAGTCATAGAGTTAATCTCACCAAGAATCCGGAAAGGATGTTTGGGTGAATATTCATAAAAAACTGATGGTAGATTTATTAATGAGCCTACTAAAGAAGCTGGGGTGTGAAATCATTTTTCATTATAAAACTTATTATAAGTTTTCCATATGTTAATATATATTTCCTCCAATATGACTGCTATTTTATTTATAGGAAAAAATTAAAGATCTATATGATGTCAATCCAACACAGTCCTACTCAGTCACCCAGGATGACCATGTTGGTAATGTATTTTGGAAAGAGCTTCCTGGTCGAGTGTGCAGGATGGGTTTGAGACCATTACCATCTGAGGTCTTTAGATGAATAATGGTGATTGCAATTATATGTACTCCTAGTTGTTGCAACTCCATGCCCCAACATTATTATAGAAATATTGATTCTTTATAATACACATTAGAGGAACATTCGGTTGAGATATCAATTTCGACGAATGTGTTTCTTGATTTATATCATATGATGACCATATCTTCCCCAAACAATTTTTCATCAATGACTTTTGGGGAGAAGGTAAATCACACAACATCTAAAAAATTTATCTCACAAACTTTTATAGATTTCATGATTAAATATAAATATTCCACATTGTTTAATTTTCAATATAATTCCCTTATAGGTTCTGATAGTAGGAAGTAGAGATGGATATGGATAGGGTAATGAGAAGTGTTCATCAAAGGCCAATGATAAGGAGAGAGAGTTTTTTTTCATGTATCAGTACATCCAATGTTGGTATTTCTTTTATATTTTTCTTATATTTTAGATAGGATCATGATAATGGGTTCCCAATTATTGTGTTATATAACTATTTGTGTATATTTTCTGCTTCAACGGGATATAGAGAATGAAAGTTTTTTATAATCATATATGATGTTTAGTTTTTTGTCTCTCTTTTACATATAAATTGATCTGACTATTATATTAAACTATTTCCCATTATTATTCTGGGTTCCATACAAAGAATGATTATACTCACACCTACATAGTATTTCCATGAATGGTATGATTTGTTATACAGAAAACATGTAGATGGAGTCTTTAGGTGACCTATATCTAGGAAGCTTGAGTTGGGAACTCCTCTTCTTTTTCACTTTAATTTGCTTGTAGATTGGGACCTATATTACTTAATCTTTTTAGGCATGTATTTTACACATTTCATTGTCTATATATTTATCTACATCATTATAATGAATTTCTTAGAGGTTACTACATGAATTTTTTACAATAAGAATTTTTATTTTATTATAGCTATGTATTATTTCATAGAGTTGTGTGTCTTTGTGTGTTCATAAAAAATAGGACAAATCCTCCGACTTTAGTGATATTATTACTCTATGCATGTCCTTGGACCTTCAACTATTGGGGTTGAACATGTTTTGCCACTCTTGGATTACATGTGTCCCATGTTGGGTTCATATAGGTCAAGTCATGAAGCAAAACCCCATGGTTTTCTCCAAGACCATAATCTCTATATAACACAATCCATTATCGGTACATCTATACCCTTTTCCAAACCTCATGTCACAACCTAGTCCTACTGACCATGGATCGTTCTATGTTATATCTCACCAAACTAAGGACTTATATCACTTATCAAAACATTCATATCTCAAGACAATAACATATAGGGCCATCTCTATCTATCTGACCCTCTTTTCAATTTTTATCTTCTTGTTTTTACCTTCTTGGTTAGATCTATATCTTGATGGGTTTGGTGATCTCCCTTTTGGGGGATTTTCATGTTCCATTTGTGCATGGACCCAGTTTTTTGAGCTCTATCTTCTTGGTCTTGGATATGACATTGGGATTTAATCTATTAACTCATACTATGTGTATTTTTTTTAGACTAGGAACATAGAGGCTTGTATGTTGTTTTTTGTGATAACATCAAGGCGTTGAATAAGTTTTGGAAGTCCTAGGATTTCATAAAGTAATTACCGGTTGTATAAATCCAAGTTAATTTTAATCCTTATTTGTGGAATTTTTTATCATTTATTGATATTTAGGGATATTTATCTTTTTTCTAAGCATTTTTTATTGGATTTTAATAATTAATGTCCCTATTTATGAAAAAGGTATTCATGATTGATGGTTTTATATTGAAAATTATTTCTTTATTATTAAATTAATTTATCTTTTCTGTAATTTTTATGGATTTAGTTTAAACTTGTGAAGACTCATTTTAATGAAAGTATGTCAATAATTTGTATCTAGTTTTAAATGTGTTATATTTATGTTTTCCTTGGAAATTTGTTGTGTAATAGTTTAAATAATCAACATACATTTAGCGAGAAATATATTGAGAAATGTATTGATTCATTCAATTTATTGAGAAATGTATTGATCATTTCAATGTATTGAGAAATGTATTGTGGATTCAGTCAATGTGTTGATTATTTTAATGTGATTATGTATTATTTAATATTTTAATGTGTTATTTACTGTTTTATTCATTCAATGTATTGAGAAATGTATTATTTCATTTAATGTGTTGTTATCTTCATTCACTGTGTTGATTATTTTTGTTTTGGGTAGAATTAATGTACGTTGATTATTTATTTTTAACATGTGTTGTTTAACTTGTAGTTTTATTATATGTTAGATGATCCGGTAATATTTTCAATGTTATTGTTGTGTTGTTTTGGCTATAGGTTTTGAAGTTATACAACCTGTTGCTTGGTTTTTTTGTAATTCATGATTTAGTGGTGGTTTAAATTGTCGCTAGATATAGTTTTGTTCACAGTCATTTAAACTGATACTGTATTATTCAATTTTTATGGAGGTTGTTAAAATTGCTTCTAAATATGACAAAATATTACATAGCGGTGGTTTTATCGATTTTAGTGGTAGTTTTTTTCTGTAAAAAGTACATAATATAGCATCGGTTAAAAACTGTTGCTAGATCGCAGTTATATTTTAATGAAAAAATTTCCTATAAAACTAAAAAACAACTACAAATATGGTTTCTATGAAAATTTCTAGAAACCAACACTAAATAGGTGGAATTTTTGTTTGTGGAATGAGGACATCAATTTTAGGGACGGTTTTAACCGCCGCTAAATAGACATTTTATCATAGTGATAAGGGACTATCCCTTATCTTGTGCTACATTTCATTTTTGTGAATACCAATATAGATTCCAAAAATCATCCACATATATTATGAATCCACTAAATCTAGAAATCCAACAACATGAACCTAAAAATATGCATCCCAGTAACATTTACAAAATAGATGAATAATATATTCCTATTTAGAATAAACACAACACCTTCATGTCAACGCGAGCGGAATAATAATTTAGTGTATATTATGTTTATAAGGAATATAAAAATGTTGAATTATATAAATATGAAAAAAGTTATAGAAAAATATTTACAAATTTTTTTTCTACTCATATTATCCATGTTAGAAACAATATGAATCATAGCTCAAAAAATAATATCAGTATAATTAATTCAACATATATACATGATTGTTTGAAACTAAATATCAAATAATTAAGTATAATTTAACTAAATTTTGAAATACAAATACAAGATTATTTTTTATATTCTGATAATGTGACATGTGTTTAAAACTAAATTTCTTTGTAAAGATCAATCTTCCACACAAAAGTTTCTACTTCAAACTCATGTTCAACTTTCTTCACTTATATTTATATGATTTTACTATGATAATTGAATCATAATATCATAGAGGAATCACTATTATTATTTATTGTATCTTTTATTAGAATGACTTTTTGTGAATGAAATGTGAATGTGAAGGAATTCATGTTTCATATTCATCATTGATGTATAGGATATTGTAACAGATCTAAGACACTTTTTAAATACACATAAAAGGTAGAAATACAGAAAATGAATATGATAATTATAATAGCATTGATATACAATACCAAGTATTTTATAAAATGAATTTATATTTATGGGTCAATGGATCCTTTACCCATTTCCCTCTAACCATGATCTTTATTATACCCTCATTGTATAATCTCTCATGACAAAAACTAACTTCTTGTGTGCTACTAGCTCAACCAAAATTTGTAGTGTGACACATTTTGATAAATATACCTGAGAAATAAGACAAATCATTCCTTCTTTTCATCCTCATCACTAAAGAATTTTTCATCTTAAAAAAACTCAAAATAAAACCTAATGAATTGATATTTGAGAAAAATAGATAAGAAATGCATGGAAATTTGTGGAATGATAATATACGATTTAGAATCATTTATAAATTATAGTAACAATGGTATTTATGATATGTACCATCAGTAAATAAATAATACATGTTGAATTGATGTTGGAATGAATCTATAGAAGCAATTGGATTTGAATGTGTCTAAAATTTATTCCCATCATATTGGGGCCTATTATAATGTTTCTTTTTCTAATTCTCTCAGATGGAACACCCTAAATAAACATATTCAATCCTTTTTCATTGGGTGGAAGAACCATATGTTGGTGAGGATCATCAACCCTATAGACTAAATCATGAGTGTAAAAATATATATGGTGGGGTTCAAATTTGTTTGGATGATTGGAGGGTAAAATCATTATAAATTTATAGTAGTTAAAAATTTACAACTAGAATATATATATCTAAAATATTTCAAATAGTATAATAAATTTATTTCAGGTAAAGTAATTTCTATGTATTAAGATGTTGATGCTTCAAATTCCTAATGTATCTCAATGGTCATAACATGTACAATATCACATACATAATCGGTAATCACCTCAACTTGATGTAGAAAACCATTCTGACACTATGTACTCTGCCCACCCACCTCTAAAAAATATTTATTATTTTTAGTACATTGACATTTATGTTATCCTAGTAGTACATAGAAAATATTAGAAAATAAGTAAAATATAATTTTAATTGAAAGTGTCATTACTCTAGAAAATTACATGTTTGGGGATTCTACTTTGTTGATGGTATATAAACCATCAAATTATTCACCTTCACAAAACATAGTTTTTTTTACTATAACTATAGCTCTAAATTCAAAACATTTATAATTGAAAATATTTACTTGAAATGTAAAATTATCTAACACATATATTAATTTAATTATGAGGAAGTATTACATATTCACATAAATTGGATTTCTATCCATGGAACCGAATACGTGCATCAATGGCTCTGTATTCCTAACTCAACAATTTCACACCAAACTATGTCAATAATATACCTTTATATGGAATGTATATCCAGTAATTTAAAGACCAGTGTAAGATATAAAATTTAAATTTTGGTCCCCTGGTTATCCAATGATGTTGTTCAAAAATAAAATTGGGATTTTTATATAACACCATATAAATATGATTTTGAACCATCTTGTAATCATTTGATTATGGGTAATTGATATACATTTGTCTCCCTTGGTGGATTCAAATGTATAAGAATTGATATATGGGATCAATCATTTTAGGGAAACACTAATCCATTTTTTAAAATTTATTGTTGAGTCCTATTTTGCTCTATAATGGTAATTCGGACAACACCTCTTCCAAAAATTTCTAATCCTATAAGGCTTCCACTATGATGATATTTTAAGAGAACAATGATATCAATATCTGGGAGGTAATCAATATAGAATTCAACTGCATCATAAATAATAAATCACCCTTCAATAAAACCTTCTAAAAAACATCAATTCATGGAATTCCCCTTAAAAAATTTAATATATCATCTAGTGGGGTACATCTATCAACAATGTTTTTTAAACAGATTGAATCTATCAATAGTGTTCATTACCAGATTGCTGAAATTGTCTAACCTAGAGAACCATTAGGTAGAAAATTATATCAATGAATATTGGTTTGAATAATAACTCAAATTATAATAATATAATAGTAATATACTAATTCAATATTGGAAACACCATAGGGTATATTACTTTACTACATAAGGATTTGAAAATATAGAAATCTTGGGTTAATATATGTTTTACACTTCTAGGATAAACGATATGTAATGCTATAAGAATATAATCTTCATCAAAACATGACCATCTTGTTATTATAGTCATAGTAACATCGATTTATTCATTTAAAAGATATTAATGATATTTATTTGATACGCCTTCGTATATTTTACACCATTAAAGAAATTTCAAAAATGAAACTGTTCATATCAAGACAGATTGTAAGCTAGTGGAGGAATAATAGTATTCTTTTCACCCTTCACCAGTTCCAACACATCACATGTCTTCATATTAGACATGTACAATATTTCCTTTATTACATATTTTATTATCTCTAGTAAATTTTTTGATATGACAATAACAATATCACTTATATATTTTTTTATTCATGACATCAATAAAATATCTAACATTGAAACAATTCCGATATGGTAGGTCAAGGAAATTTCATCTATTTTTTCCAACCATTTTTTGAATGTTATTCAAAAATGGATTTCCCAAATTATATTAATTATATTTTACATTATTGAGAAGTTGATAGCACATTTATTATGATGATGTGGTACATTTTTTGGTATTTAAATTGAATGATATCATCCAATATCAGAATTTATTTCATTAGGGTAAAAATTTACAATGTCCTAAACACACAGTCGTAAAGGAATGTTTCATCCTAACTAAGTGTGTACCATATACAAAAATGGGACACCCAAACACTATATTAATGTTATATTCTAAAAATTCCATATTAAGGAATGTCAATTATCAACCTATAAAATTTTGTTCTCAATATCAATTATTCAATTATATGAGCCTCAATAAATGTAACTGTTTTTTCCCACATCATATTCATATTTTTATCAAAAAACCCTAATCTATATCAATATCATTTCAAGGTTGTTTTTATCTATATATAAATAGATGAAAAAATAATGTATTTGTGCTTCATGAATGACCATGGTGGAAAGATATAATTTTCCATCATATATTGCCATGAAATTTGAGTACTACTATGCACACTAATAGTACATATTCCGTATGTAGATAACACAAGTCAAAGGTTTCATGTCTTGTTTTCAAATTTTGGATACTCATAATCCATATTTATCCACTACGAAGAGTTCATTGGGTATTGTATTTTACCATCATCAATTTTTTTTATTTTGCTGATATGAAAAAATTATTAGTAGTTTCCTAACATAGATAGAGATGTATAAAAATTGGTATGATAGTAAAATGCCACTAAAATTTTGGTGTACTTGATTTATTTTTCATGCATAGATCTATGAAAAACCCAACAGATGTTATGAGTGATTCGTGGCCCTTGGAAAAAAAAAACAATCAGTTGGACTTGAATGTATTTTCTTAGAGATCATTCTCATTGAAAACATAATTTTCTAAATGAAATATGTTTAACAAGGAATATAATTTTCTATTAATAACATATAAATTAGGATACCAAGTAAATTAGAAAATTTTGGGTCACTCATTATGAAACCATCTTTAAATTTATATATCATTTATACAGCTAACAATGTTGTATATTTAGCAAAACTAGTATATTATGGTGTCATTTCATAGATATTAAACCCATTAAACATCATTGTACAATAATGATGGTCATGTTGAATTTTTATTTTCTAATCGTCCATATGATATCCATCATCATTTACAATAGCAATCATATCAAATGATCCAAAAATCACAGAATCATACCAGGTAGTATGTACATTATTTTATTCCTAATGTTTAGTCAAATACTTTTTTATTTGATCTATTTTGTGACAAATAAAATATTCTTACTACAATTATTGGTGAATTTATCTTGAATAAGAACAACTTAAACTTGTATAAATGATTTCATAAGGGTCATATGCATGCTTTATTGCAATCATGATATGAATTTTGACACCATCCTCATACACCATTTTCAAATGATTAGAAGTCGCCTATTTTTATTCATATCCATCCTATTATGATCAATAATATCAATATTATAGAAAAAAATATCAAATAAAGTATTATTAATAAAAGGATAATGTTATATATAATTCAAAGAAATTTGGTAATTTTCCTAACAAATAGAATTTATTCTCACATTAGATGCTCAATAAATAAATAAAAAATTGTTTTAATGTTATGATGATATAAATCATTATAATTGGAATACAAGTATCTTTATGAGAATGTTTCGAATTTATAACATTCAATTAAAAAAATAGTTTTGATTGTCTAAAAATGAGGGTGAATTGTTCTACATTAATGCAAGAATGCCATGATGGATGGATGCCTTGTAGAAAAGAGTTAAAGGAGGAATCTAAATTAAAATAATGTGAACCCACATGGGATGATTACAACCATGATTATATTTTTCCCTTTAGTAGATTGTAATATTGATCTTATAATAATGGACATACTAGACTACTAATGTTGAATGTATCTCAACATGAAAAATTGGGGGTAATGATTCTTAACATGTTATATTTGTAGAAACTGGTAACATAAAAAGAAATAACCAAATATTTTCGAAGGGTATTAAATTCAAAAATTGAGGGAATAATTATTAGAGAAATATTAAATAATCATTTAAGCAACATTATGTAATTTTACTATAATAATAAAAGTCTAACTATGTTTATTGAAATTGATTTGTAGTGGTAGAAATATTTTTTTGAAGGGAATGTGTTAGATTCACAAAGTTATGAAGAGTAAAAATAATATTTTCATATATTTAAAAAGACAATGATCAATAATTTTCACTCACCAAATTATTAATGGATTATAGTTTGTGTACAATTATTATGGATAATAAGGTTTTTGGTGATAGAACATAAACCATTATCTATGCTAAAAATAATTTTATTTATTTAAAATTGATTGAATGTGACTATAACCAAATCCATTAGGAATTTTAAAAACATCAAAAGAATAACTATACCATTTTAGGACCCCTATAATCCTTACATGGAACTCATCCTCTATCCTTTTCCCCATTTAATTTTCCTGATTTTCTTCTTTATTTCCCTCAAATGTTTCTTATCCGTAAAGATCAACATTTTTTGGTGGAATCCAGAAATGATCTATCTCATCCTCTGAGTTCATGGATGCCTCATTGCTTATGAACATAATGTTGATAGCAAATTTCACAAAACCTATTCCCTTAAAAGATTCATTTGACCGGTTTGTTTTCAGATATTTGAAACTACGTGAAAGATTAACTATGAGACTTCTCAACAAAAAGAATGACATTATTTAGATCTCTTCAGATAACCACTTGGTCTACCCCTACTCCAATGCCCCTGCATCTAAAATAGGTCTTCTTTATCATTATTTAGGAGGTCTTATGACTTTCACATAAAATGAGATACCCTAACTATGGTTATTTGGGTTAGTTTTTAGAGCATCCTCTTACTTTATATAATCCTTCCATTATTCTAATGTTAGATAACTGGTTCATAGATATTTGTGTTATCGTAGTAGAACTAGAACAATTTTCCATCATATTTCTCCACAAATTTCGGTAGAAGACGGTATTTTGAGGACACCAACAAAGAATTATTGGATTGAAGTTGGTGAAGATATCTACTACATGAATCCTAATTATTTTGATTAATTGGTCTATTTTTTCTCTTCATTGAAGAAAATGTGTCACTTGATATCAGTGTTTAGGCATGGGTGCATAAATCACATATAGAATATGGAATCATGAATATGATGCATTGGTGAGGGCATGGTGTCCATTTTTGGTGTGGTTATAAAGGAATAGGATCATGTTGCTTTTTTTTACTGAAGTAGTAATTCAGAGGTAGTTAGAATTGGATCACATGAGGGAAAGGAGTCTAATGGGGATGAACTTCCCCCATGACTCACAGACAAATAGATAACTTCAAATGGAATAGAAAAGGTTTTCACCATCTAGAAGGAGGAATAACTATTAATCTCTTATTTAAGAGTAGTTGACATAATTGGTAGATTGATGTTTTATTTTGGGGGGCTGGGTGAAACTAGGCCTCTGGTTATTAAAATAAATGCATTTAAGTTGGAAACCAAGGAGATGGAAATTAGAATTTGTAATGAATCTAAACCCAAGGAGGTTTTATCATAAGCTTGTGAGAAAGATGAAACTATCTGTATAACTAGTTATGTCCAATAAAGTTGTGTGAATGTAAAAAGTAGGGTAGGGTTAGGAGGGACTAGCTCAACTATTAATATTTTCAATCTCGTTGAAGATCGAGAGTTTGAATGTTCCATTTAGATACAAGTGGATGAATTAAATGAAGGAATCGGGATCCAATCCCCAATACTTGTGAAGAACTTTTCTGACAGCCAAATCCTTTTTGAGGTTGATTAGGAGGATGATATATCTAGCCTACTTGTGGTGGGAATTGTTGAGGGAGGGAATGTTGGACTCATGTACATCCAAATGAGAAGGGGAGGAAAGAAAAAAGGAATTTAGGGAGTTGTATGGTGTTTAAGAAATATATGTATAAATGGAATAAGGACCATTCTCGGTTACCTATGATGATGGAAACAAGGTTAGCCAAAAAAATTAGTGGTGGATAGTGAACCCATGTCTTATGGCTAGGAATAGAAGAAGAGTTCGAATCTTCATAGTGAAAATTAGATAGTGAAGTGTGGTAAGTAAAATGAATAAGAATATGTGTGTGGTATAATGGAATATCTAGTTTTGGAATATGAGGTAACTAATAATACTTTATGGGTAGTAGTTATGGAGGATGGGGAAAAGGATAGGAGTGGGAGATTATTATTCAATTAAATGAATAATTATTAGAGGATACATCTCAGATTAATTACACATAGGAGGAGGTCGATATGATGAGTGAGAGGATTAGTTAAGTGGAAACTAATAGGGAACAGTGTGTATCGGTTAATAATCATGATATTATTTTTATATGTGGGTTCAACAATAGGATTATTATTGTGGAAGATTATATTAAAACATAAAATGAGATGACCTACAGTTTTGATGAACTCATCGAGGATGAACTAGATAAGAAGGTAAATACTATTTAATGGAGGTTATAGAGAAAAAAGATTATAATAGACAGAAACCCAATTTCAATGATTCAATGATTTATTATTTGGTAGGTTTATTGAATCTTACACACATGAAATGTTACCCCCTTTTCCCACAAAATTTCTTTTTATAAAAAAAATTTAATTTTCAATCACCTACTAAAGACTATATAAAATAAATTATTAATATTAAATGAATATATATTAAAAATTAATAAAAAAATGTAAAAACATAATTTACATTATTGAAAAACAGATAATATCAAATGCATCAATGTAATAAATGAGTGAATTTTAATAAATAAAAATAAATATACTTCATAATTATTCAAAAAAAATTAATGATTTTTATTAATTATATAAATTATTAAAAAAATGAAATTGAATATATATTAAAATGTAATGAATACATAATAAATATATTGTTTACCATATTACATACCTTAAATTATAAAGAATAAATAAGTACAACTAAATATAAAAAATAAAGTAATTACAATAATATTTAAAGAGAATTAATTATAAAACAATTTAAAAAATTTATAACATATGTAGTGAATAAATAATAATAAATAATATTAATTGAATTAATATTAAAAAAAGAATGAATTTTGATAATTCAAAATCTATATATTGAAAAAAAAAGTGATCACGTATTATTAATTATTTAAACTATTCAAAATGTAAAAATGAATATATCATAAAATAAAAATGAAGAAATGATAATTATATAAATTAAAAACAAATTAAAATCATTTAATATTAATAAATAAACATATATATATATATGAAAAATTGGATGAAGTAAAAAAATTATTTAAGAATGAAACCTTTAATATTTATAAAAAAATATGATTATTATTGAAAAGATGATATATAAACTGATTAAATTAAAAAACTATTTAAAAGTATTAAATAGTATATTTTCATTGATAATATAAATAATGAATAATATTTACTCATTAATATATATATATAATTGTATGGAAATAAAAATAACACTAAAATAAATATAAACAATTGAATAAATTAAATAAATATTATGTGGGTGTAATTTCTTTATAAAAATAAATTAATTACATATATGTAAGTGTAAAATTATTGTAACACGAGTTTTATATATGATAAATTGAAAAAAATAACATTTTATTAAATGTCCATTACTTGTTACTATTACATTATACTTTTAATTAATATAATTATTGATTATAAACCATTTTTCACTAAGGGTATGACTTATTTAATGTAAAGATACATATTCTGTATTATATAAATCAAATGTAAGGAAATATTATATATATTGATATATATATATATATGACGAATGAAGTTGGTGACGCAGGCATGACGCATGTATGTGGTGATAATGGTATGATGCGGGCAGGTGGTGGCATAGACATGACACATGCAGTATGATGGAAGCATGACGTTGCCCTGGGCCTTCTGTCCAGTTTGTGGGAATTTTTGGTTATGTAATGGGCTTTATGCACACTAGTCATTTAGGCCATGTAATTAACAAATAAAGCTTAATGGGATGGCTATCTTTCAGGGGGGTATATGGTCAGCCTTTTGGGCATGTGTGTAGTGTGTGTTTGTGTTTAATATTATTGTACCCTCAAACACCTAATATATATATATATATATATATATATATATTTGTTTCTGTGAATATATTTAATTATTAAATGATTAAATATATTAATTAAAAATTATCAATAAATAAAATAAACATTAATAAATTACAGCAAATATAAAATATAAATATTTAGAATCAATTAAATGTGAGAAAGTTAAAAAAAATCATTATTTCCAAAAAACACACATCCATTATTTATGAACATTAATATTGAAAGAAAATTCATGAACACTAAATGAGATTTTCATTTATAAAAAATCAGGCAACCTTTATCATTATTAATAAAGGACCCTTTATTGGCACATTTGTTATTACTGGTAAAGGCCATGATAGTTAGTAGAAAATATTCAATCCCTCACCTTCCCTATAATATAACCAAATTAAAAACATATAATTAAATGAAATATAGTTATTAATGAAACCCAAAATGAAATATAGATATTATATTAAACTCTCATTCCAATTAAAAAATTTCAAACATGATATTTTCATTGATGTGATATTTACAATTGGTTAAATAATATAATAATCCAATATAACAAATCAAAAAATTTATAATATTCTCTTTTCAACAATCATCCCCTATAAAAATAGTGTCCTTGTAATAAAACCGATGTTTTTAGTAACCATACATAAAATAATAACAAAATGTGATTTTAATATAATTCATATATGACAAATTATATTTTTAATTATGATGTATGTTAATGATATTATTAGTTATACTATTAATTGTATAACTAATTCTTTTAATTTTAATTTTATATTAGTTAATATATATTAAATATACCAATAATTGATAATTATCTTGTGAATTATTAATTACATTTTAAATTAATAATCTAAATATATTATATTATTAATTACATAATATTTAAATGATATTACCAATTATTAAATATTCTAATTACCAAAAATTTTCTTAAAAATTATACCACTAAATAAAATCAACATTTTAAAATTTAAAACATGTGCTTTGATAATATCAGAATCATTGTGAGTCAGATTGATACGCGAACAATTCTTACATGTCATTAATTATTTACGGATCATTGTCAAAATGTGTGAAAACAATATGAGCTCATTTATTCAATTTTGTCAATGTGACACATGTTTTAAACAGAAATGAATCTTTTATATTTAAAACAATCAATTGGAGTCATACTGGCCACATCATATTCCAAATTCACATGTAGTTTATTCCTACATCTAAAAAAAATTATAGATAATCTTGAAACAATTTTAAAATAGTTGGAGTTCATTTTCATGATTGTGATAATGTAATGAACATTTTAAACTAAAATAAAACATTTATATTTAAAACACACTCATTGAGTCACACCAACTGTAACATATGTTCGATTGAATTGAGGTTTATTTTTATACCTCAAGAATAAATTATGGATCATCATCATATTTTTGGAAAACAATTTGAGTATGTTTTCTCAGTTTTAGATATGTGGTGTATGTTTTAATCTAAAATTTCACATTAATATTAAAAAAAACTCATTGAGTCATACAGACCATATTTTTTGTCCGATTGACGTGATATCATTTAATAAAATAAAAAATTTATTATGGATAAATTTACTAATGTTAAAAAATATTTAATGATTTCACTTCATGATTTTGGTTATGTGTCCTAAATTTTAAACCAAAATGACACTTTTATATTAATAGAACTAAATTATAGTCATGACAGACACATCATTGGTTAGATTGAAATGTGGTTGATTGCAATATGCAACGTATAAATTAAAAATCATTATCCTAATGTTTAAAAATAATAAACTGTAATTTTATCAATTTGTTCTATGTGACATATGTTTTAAACTGAAATGACACTTTAATATTGAAAACACACATGTTGAGTCATAAAGACTATATCATAAGTCTGATTTACATGTGATCCATTATTATGCATCCAAAATTTATTATGGTTTCTTTTACAAATTTTTAAAATCCATTTTATATTTTTTTTAATTTGGCTCTATGACATATGTTTTATACTAAAATGGAACTTTTATACTGATAAAACACAATTTGAATCATATCAAGAATATCATGTTTCAGATTGACATGTGGTCAATTCATACTTATCAAAAAATCATACTGAACCCTTTAAATTTTCTTGGGATTCAATTCAATCCTATTTTTTTTAGTTTTGACAATGTGACACATGTTTTTATCTAAAATGACTCTTTTATAATGAATATATTCCCTTGGAGTCATAATGGTAAAATCGTGTGTCATAATGATGTGTAGTCAATTTCTACACATCAAAAATAAAATTTGGGTCATTTTACTAATTGTTTTTAAAAAATATAGCTTATTTCTTTATTTTTTCAATGTCACATGTGTTTTAATCTAAAATGACAATTTTATATTAAAAACATCACTTGAGTCATATAGGTCACTTTGTTTGTTATATAAACATGTTGTTGACAAATACATTTCACAAATGAAATAAAGATATTTTTTAAAAAATTTTAAAACAATATGAGACCGTTTTCACATTTTTTTCTATATGACATGCATTTTAAAAATGAATTAAATATTATATTGAATACACACACTAGGATTCATTCAACCACATCACATGTTCGGGTGACCTGAAGTTATTTTTTATATTTTATAGATTAATTATGATTCATTTTTATAATTTTATAAGCCAATGATAGCTTGTTATCTCATTTTTGGATATGTGATGGATGTTTTTTTTACAAAAATACCAATTTTATTTTGAAAACACACACTTTGAATCATACAGAATACATCATGTTTGTATTGATGTGCAGTTAATTCCTATAAAAAGTGAATTATTTAACATTTTCCAAAATTTTAGAAACTATTTGAGCGTGTTATCTTAGTTTTCACATTATTATAGGTGATTTAAAAAAATGGAACATTTCTATTGAAAACACACACTTCCAGTCATATTGGGCACATAATGTGTTCTATTATATTGTATTCTATTATTACATGACAAAAATGATTCATAGATCATTTTATTACTTTTTAATGAAAATTTGTGCATTTTTATATTGTTTTTTCTATGTTATACATTTTTTACACTTAAAAGACACATAAAAACACTCACATTGGGTAAAACCATACACATCATGTGTAATAATTATGTGCAGTCCATTATTAGATTACATAGATCAATTATGGACCATTTTCATTTCTATTGAATATAATCAAAGGCAATTTTCTTCATTTTTTCTATGTAATGAGATATGTAATATAAGATTACAATTTTATATTGAAAACAGATACTTTAATTCATAAAAACCATCTCTTGTGTTAGATTGAAATGTAGTCAATTCTTATATGGAACATGAGAAATATATATTCTAATCATAATTTTTGAAAATAATTAATATTCTTTCCATTTTTTTGGATAAGTGTTACACATTTTAAACTAAAATGAAACTTTTATAATAAAAACAAGCACACTAAGTCATACAAGACACATCATGAGTTGTATTGAAATTTAGTTGATTTATACATAACAAAAATGAATTATATTTTTTTTCTTTAATTATCAAATAAATATAAGATCATATTCTCATTTTTTATATGATATTTGTTTTTATACGAAAATGACTCTATTTATGAGATAAATATGAACTTTGAGTCATACCATCTAAATAGTGTGTTCGATTGACTGCGGTTAATTCCTATATGCCCAAATTAAAGTATGGAACATTTTTATAAAGATTAAAAACAATCTAGGATTTTTTACTAA
Source organism: Viscum album (assembly GCA_963277665.1). NCBI lineage: Eukaryota > Viridiplantae > Streptophyta > Magnoliopsida > Santalales > Viscaceae > Viscum > Viscum album. The sequence goes on along the minus strand of OY728158.1, from coordinate 367,095,137 downwards.
TTGTTTATAATATGAAGTCTGTTTTAATATAGAGTACACTTTTATATTGAAAACACATATGTGGATTTATTTAAGCGGCATTATTTTTTATATTGACCTTATGTAAATTCCTATACATCAAAAATTAATTATAGCTTTTTTTTAACGTTTTTGGATAGTTTAATCCCATGTACATTTTTTTATATGTAATGTTTTTTATATTAAAATGTTAATTTTAGTGTGAATTTGTGAACACTTGGATTCACAATGGCCACATCATGTGTCGGGATGATTTATTTTTTATTCAAACAAATCTTCCATGAAATTTCAATCATTTTCCTAAAATTTAAAAATAATATAATCTCTTTTCCTTAGTATTTATAATGTGATTTTAATTTTAGACTAAAATCACAATGTTGTATTGAAAACATCACTTAGTGTCATACCAACAAGACTGTGTGTCAGAATTATGTGCATTAAATTCCTACTTTTCAAAATTTAATTATGGGTTGTTTTTAAGAATTTTGAAATAAAATATGAACTCATTTGTCCATCTTTGACACTGTGAAAATAATTTGAAATTAAATTGAAACTTGTATATTAGAAACATTATCTTTTAATCATTATCGACACATTATATGTAGTATTGATATGTGATTGACTCGCATATGTCATACATAAATTATTGTTAATATCCATAAATTTTGAAAATAATCCTTGTTTATTTTCTGTGTTTTGACGAAGTAAAAATCATTTTAAACTAAATTAACTTATAGAGATCAGTCATCCAATCGAAATTTTCAACTTCAAACCCTTATTAAACTTCCGTCACTAATAATTATGTTATTATACTTTTAATATTTGATCAGAATATTTAATAGGAATCAATATTAGTCATTATAATAACATTTATTGGAATGTATTTGGATGAATAAAATGTGAATGTTAATTAATTATTCTTTCCTTTACATCATCATAGTGGTAGTGATTATAACATATCTAGGACCCATTTTACATATCCATAATAATTCATCATGACACAAAATTTTATTATTGATTCTAGGATCTTGGATATACCTTCCCTAACATTTTTTAATCTGACATCTAATTGCTGGGTAAAAGGATCATTTTCCCATTTATCTCTCTCCATTATCATTACTACTACCTCAATGTACAATATATCCTAAGAAAAAGTATCTTAATGCATATTACTAGCTGAGGCATATTTTATATTGTAACCCTCAATGACTCATCTTCTTGTGAAATCACTCAAATAAGTCATTATTTATAGCGTTGTCACTAAAGAAATTTGTAGAGTTAACCAAATCAAACTAACAACGAATTGAAGGAAATTGTTGAAAATTTTAAAACAAATTCATAGTCAATTAGAAAATAATAATATTCATTTTATAATCTTTTATTAATTATCTTATTAATCATATGATTTAGTTTATCACATTATATGAAGGATTGGTAAATATATAATACATGATAATTTAATGTTCGACTGCATATATTGATACAAGTCGATATTGATGGATTTGAAATTATTTCTCATCATGTTAGGGCCTATTATAAATATAATTTTTCTTTTTCTCCTAGATGCAACACCCTCAATTAAAACATTCATACTATTTTCCATGATAATAGTACCCAAATGTTGTGGGGGATCACTAATTCTATATCCACAGTCTAAACTAGAAAAATATTTATTTTGGGTTCAATTTAATTTTGAATTATGGAAGGGTCAAGTCAAAAAAAATGTATGATAATTTAAAAAGTAAGTTTAAAATAAATATATACCCAAAATATTTCTCATCGTATATGAACTTTATTTTTAGGATTTTAATTTATATGTATTACATTGATGCTAATTCAAATCCGAAAGTTATCTCTAAATTCATTTCATATACAATATCAAATACATAATCATAATTCACCTCAACATGATGTCGAATTTCATTCTCACACCATGTACACTTCCCACTCACCACTTAAAAAATATTTCCTATTTTCAGTATATAGACATTAGGATATCCTCATAGTACTGATAAAATAAAGGTAAAAAATATTAAAAAATATTATAATTTTAATTTTAATTTCCTTGGAAAATTACATGTTTTGGGATGCTAGTTTGTTGATGGTATATAACATCCTTTATGAATTTTCAATAATAATATTAATAAAATTTATTGTTAATTTTTTTTGGACACTATAGAAAAACTGGGAAAAATTGATAAATATATTCAAAATATGTTTTGATATATAAATATTAACATATATATATATCACAATCAATTTACATTTTAAGAAATATACATGCTTCTTATGTTAACATCCCAATGTCAAACCATGATTTAGACTATATTTATAAATCAAAAAATCATAATAAAATGTTTTTAATTTTATAATTAAAAAAACTAATTTGAAATTTTTCTATAAAATATATCTTCAAGTGTATTTAAAATTCACATTTGACATCATTTATGGTTATTTTAAAGAAAATTCATGCGTTACATTAAAAAAAATAAACATTCGACTAATCCAATTTGATTTAGATTATCATCTAGTGATTCTTAAAAAAATATTGTTGAAATATTTACATATATTTTTTAAATGAATAGATTATAGAGTTTCACCCATGTATTTTAGCCATGAAGGGAAGATTTACATATATTATTTTATTTTCAAAAATCGTGATTAGTTCATCTTTTTTTTAGTTTTTTTTAAAAAATCAACAGAAATAATATAAGGATTATTGATTTCGATTGTTAATTCATATATTTTTTACATTATATAATATTAATATATTACCACATTTAAGTGGGATTTGGTTCCCTTGGACCAAATACTTGTAATCACATAACATGTATATTAAAATTATTTACTACTAATTAAACAATTTGTTACATATTTTTCAATACTGCGAACAAATTTAATGTATTAATGACCAAGAGTGTTTTTTCATTGAATATGTCATAGTAGTTCACCACTATGATGAGAATGCGGAAGTGATATGACAATAATCTTAATACGGTTCCATGTTTGTATACCATACTATTATGGGACACATATTATTTAGACCATCATGTGAAAATACTCATAACAAGATAATGATTTTCCCAGTAAAGGTCACACATGCTAATCTCAAAGATGGGAGATTATGGAAAAAAAAACCACCAACTGGAGTTCCAAATGTTTTGGTGTCATTGAATATTCATAATATTATAGTCTTTTTAATGGTCTATAGACATTAATATAATCATTATTTCATTTTCTGACTAGCGTACTTAGATTTTCAGATGAAGAATGTGGCAACATATGTTCTTAGTGAGGTAGGGTATGACGAGAACATCACGATTGACATATTGTAAATGAATAATTCAAGGACTTATTTTTACCTTATATCATTATGGATGTTGATATATGGACCCTTTTATTAGAATATAACCATTTTCCTAAATTCCATTGCAATGGTGTAATGATGTGTTTCTTCCAAATAGACAAATAATAATATATCAAGCATAACGTTTTTTGACCCGGACGTGAAACCATATTGATGTAATACTGTGAAAATGGGATTGTATTATATGTTGATCATTCCAATTTGATTTTCATTATTGAGAAATTACAATATTTCTCTTGTGTTCATTGACCCATTACTAGACAATGATTTTGGAATTTAGTAAGGCCCGCTTGATGACAATGAGAAAGAATTCCACAAGGTCACAAAATATGTTTTTTCATTGATCTTGATAATATTATTTCTGAATTTAATAAATGGAATAAATATTATTCTAAAGGCTGATGAATACTTTTTATTCACATTTTATTGATCTCATAAATTAAATAAATATTTATTCACCATATTTTGAATAAAAAATATTTTTCTTTATTTTACATAATAGTTAATAAAAATATATTTTCTAGTTTATGAATAAAATGTTTATCTAATAGAATAAAATATTTTATATGGGAATTCAATATATCTTTGAGGATTTGAAACTAGATTAGACCACATTTGATGACAAATATTAATTATATGTTCAGTTAAATTATTCATTTTATTGCATAAGTTGGCATGAAACAAAAAATAATTATATTATTATACTATTATGTTGAATGGTATTTATTTAAGGTTATTATATAATTATATGTATGAAAATCATTAAATTATTATTTAACTTAAACCCTTTCACTATGAATAGAACATTTTTCATATTGTGTATAGTATCAATTAGTGAAATAGAAATAGATAATTTTTTCATAGAAATAATTCTCTCACAAATCCTTCTTATATCTACCTCTAAAAAATGATTAATACAAGATATATTTTCTGTAATACTAAATAACGATTGGTCAATAATGAACAACACAAGACATTTGATTCTCTATACTAGCATGCAGATATTGAGTGGCATTCCATGGGGATCATAAGAGCATGTGTGGATCACGGTTAGAGTATCCTTATATACATACAAAACAATTAAGAAAATAGGGGAGGATATTTTCAAAATATCATCATTAATCAATAAAGAATGAACATAAATATAGGTATTCATTTATTATTATTTTAAATAAATAAATAATAAATTTGATGTAAATTATCCTTTTTCATGTTCTAAGGAAATGATAATTTAAAAAAAATTATTTTATCACCCACCATTTCACGCTTCTACTTCATCTGGAACCATCAATTGGTATCAGAGTTGTTAAATTTCAATTTATAATTATTTATTATATTTTTGATCTATTTATAATTGTGGTAATATTTTCCTTTAATATTATTTTTTCTTTATTTAGATTTAAATTAACACTCTTGAACATATTTAACACAATTAAACCAGAGTTTCACTTTCATAATGACTTTAAATAGATGACAGATGATAAAACATTCCATCAGTAAACTGGTAATGTTTTTCTGGTACCATTGGGTTACAAGGCATGTACACCAAATTACATATCATGTACCCTAGGGTGTTTCATCTGGATTCACAAAGAGATTAATAGTGTTATATGTAGTAATTACATGTGGTGTATGTCGCATGTTGAATTTCCAACCTAGTACATGGTTGTTTAATTACACAACATGTATCGGTCTACCCACCATGTTGTACACATAGGTTATTAGTGTAAATCATGAAATCTATGTGGTCATTATACCTGGTCAAAACCATGTGATATTGATAACTGAGATTATTTACAACATACGAGTCATGTATACGGTGTACATAGTGTGTAGTTCATCAATTACCATATCTGAAACACACACACAAGAACCAGGTGTCCTTCCTAAACAAATATAAAGTATAACACATAATGTGTACTGATTGGTGATCATCATGTTGTTAATCATAGGTACACACTATAGACCTGAGTGTGTACCCTAGATAAACAGAACCAATATACATATATAGTTGGTGGTTTATACATTCCTTGTAGTGTACCATTAATGGAAATAATTAAATATTACATTAAATTTATAATTACATCATTAAAACAATTTTTTATTGATTATCACACTGATGTGTGTTTTAATATTTAATATTTTTTAAAAAAATATATTAAATGGTCGATTAATTTCCTGTAATTAACATGTCTTTATTTGTTATTCCAATTATTTTAAAAAAAACTATATATTATGGGTATCTTAAATTATGTTCCGATGATCATTAATATTAAAGTGTAAATTTTATTTTTTTTCATTAATTATATAATTCAAGCGTATTCATCTTAATAATAACATGAAAATTATAAAATTAATGATAGCCAATTACTTATGTGTATTTTTTGCATGTGTGACCATTCAAGAGCATGACCAAGACTTGTATATGTGATGGATGTTTTAATTTTATTTATTTAATGGGTTTTATTTATTAATTATTAAATTAAATATGTTTTCCAATGAGTCATCCCACACTCCATTATTATGTTGGACCAGTTTGTCCAGGTATATTTATGTAGTCCCCTGTTAACTTATCCATGGGTCCTCCTCACATACATGTGAGTCATAAATACATGAAATTGATGGAGTATCCAAAGCATGTGGAGGATATTCAAGATAGAACCATTTTAGTACTTGCTGTAGAGATACATTGTTGGAAAGGTGAAATGTTTTAAATCATGCCATGACCGACAATCACTATTATCCCTCCTTGGTCAAACGATTATTTACAGTCTTCTAATGAAATCAACAACTAGATAAAGATCATGAATGGTTAATTAATTATTTTTAATTTATTCATATCTAATTATAATTTGTTTTATATAAGGTGAGGATCACATAAATAAATGAATTAATATAAAAATTATAAAATTAAATAAATGAATTATGTGTAAATGTTTTATCTAACATGGTTAATTAATTAATTAATATCCACATAATATTAACAATTAATGTAAAGGATAAATTAGATAAAAAACTTATTCATAATAATTTTTAATCCATAAATTAAATATTAGGTTAGACTTGACCTTCCATGCTTGATTAGGAATGAAATCATTGAAACTAAGGGGTTTTACAACCCTCTTTGGGACAATTACCTTTAATGTGCAGTTATTATGAAGGTTATGAGTTGACTTAGACATCGTACATCAATATCTGTATCCCTCGACATAACCGATTTCACTTGGATAAATTTTTTGAGGAAATTCATGTTAATATTTAATGATACGGGAGTACAATCCATGGATCAGGGATCTGTAAGCAGGTAGTTGGCATAGACTTGGCTGCCTAAGGTCTTTCGAGTTGCTTGACTGTCCCACAATTGGGGTATGTGAAGGAGCATATATATCTATTCCACTATAATGTCATGGAAACAAGACATTCCAAGTCCAATGGTGATGGCTATTGATACTTGATAAATAGATTGATATTTAATAAAAAGTAATGAAATCAAATTAATTGATATTTTTTGCATAATTTTTAATCATGAAAAGTACTAATAAGTTTATATTTTAATTGTTTAATAAAATTGTAATATCATTATACATATTATACCGATGATATATATTTGAAAAATACAGCAACCATAGTTATGGTAACATCCAGGTGTGGTTTTGACACCTTTAGGTTATTCTTAACCATGAATGAAAATCATATGTTCAATAATCCTCAATGCATGTTCATCCTGCTAATGATTTGAGTAATGAAGAGTTCTTGGTATATATATTTTTTGAGACGTAGTTGATGTTCTATGATTTATGATTTCATATATGTCTAATGAACTAATGGAGTCTCATCAAAACATATATTCATATAAAATTCTTGAAAATCTATGTAGTTTATATCATGAGAGATATATAAAAGAACATTTTGATATATTCAAGCAATTATTTCCAAAGAAATCATAAAGAGGGTGCCCAATATTTTCCGCGCATAGTCAATCTCAATGGATACATTGTGCACCTACAAATTATAGGGTTTAAACTGTCTAGAGAAATAGGAACCTATATCATTCTGGAATCACTCCCTCAAGGATTCAATATCATTTTTTTAAATATTAAAATTGATCAACAATGAGAAGCATCAACTAGATCTACTAAATTTCCTTCACCAAGTTGAAATGGATATGAAGATAAAAAATAAATCCATCCTTATGGAGAAAAAATGAATGGTAAATGGGATATCCTTAATCCCAAATCTTATTCATACCATTCCAAGAATAATCATATCAATGAGAAAGAAATTGAAAAGGACGAGGCCTATTTCTCTTGATGTAAGAAGGTCCAATTGAAGAATAAAAACACCCAAAAAAAGAAGTAAGGTGATTCTTTAGGTGTGTTATTTGTCAAGTAAAAATTTTAAATTACTACTAATTGGGTATTAGTTAAATATTGTGGTTCAAAAATATGTATTCAAATGTAATAAATAAGTATATTGGGAAGATTTATTGATGGGAGGTTGATCTATGGGCCACCAAAGAGATAAACATGATGTTATAGCTATTATTGACTACCACCTCACATTGACTAATGGGATTTTTTAGGGTATTAATGAGTTTTTATTATTTGATACCAATTACCAAAAATAGTATATTAGTATCGAAACTAGATTAAGAGTGTTTTATTTTCATGTTTCAAAATAATTGTTGCTTCTTTTGTAAAAACAAAATTTTTATACTAAGGAATAATTAAATACCGGTATTTATGTGTTGGACTACATAGACCAAGTAACATCAATAGATAATGAAACTAACTCACATGAATCAAACCACAAACAACATTGGAATCACTGACTATGTCATGTAAATAAAAATTACATGACTAAACTTTATCAATGTTGGTGGAAATAATGGCGTATCAATAAAATTCTAGGTAATATACCATTTATACTATTTTTCATAGATAATAAATACCCAGATCAAAATATATTAAATAGAAACTCTTTACATGTTACTAAGACTACAAATAGAGTCATTAAATTAGAAAATGAAGATTAATGATATAGAATTATAACTCAATGTCGTCCAAACATATCAAATTAATCTTATCTGAAAGAAAAAGTTCCCAAGAACATTCAACGTAGGCTCCATGATTTCATTGACTATAACACCATAAACATCTTTCAGAGACCTCCCAAACATGGCCCGGTAGAGTCCGTATTTTTTCATAACCAACTCATTGTCATTAGTTGGAGAAGCTTCATTTTAATTATTTCATTAACAAAATTTTAAATGAATAAAGACATTAGAAACGTAGTTATGCTATCCAGAAATGTAAATAGATAATATATTATGAAATAAAAAATAATAAATCAATTGAAATCTATGTCTTAGTATTTGAATTAAACATAAGATGTAGCTATTTTTGTTTCAGGACAAGCTCAGAGTGAAAGACTGAAAAGGATTTGATATTTTGTTTAATGAAATAAATGAAATGAAAGTTATTTATATGGATTTAAATATAAAAAATATAAATTATTACCTATTTATAGTGTTCAATGTCTTCCAAAAGAACCAGTTAATGACCAACTTGTATTTGGTATTGTGTTTATAAGATGAGGATTGTAAAAGGAAGTAATTCAATTTCACTTGAATCTCTTATTGTTGTATAAATAATTCTAAAATGTAAACATCCAAACTCATCAGAATACACCATAGAAAAAATATTGATTATATAGTGAATTTAGAAACATGTAATTATCTATAAGCTACTTAAAATTTGAAAACATATTTATTGACAAACAGGTCATTATCTATCTTCACTGTGTATCTAATAATAGGGAAATTAAAATTTTGAATTGCAAAACCAAAAAAATCATGTATTGAATACAAGACCACAATTTAAAGTCCTGGATGTACTATCCTACCGTGATGTCTTATTTCTCCTAACCTATGAAAGAAATGGACCTTTGTTTCATATAAATATTATCTATATGGGAAATATCTATACATAAATTATATGCATTTTTATTCTTATAATTTTCGGATATATAGTGATGGTTGGATCAAATATCCTATGTCAATATGAGTTGAACTTTTGTTTACTAGCTCATTTAAGGATTATTATACAAGTGTTACTTGATAAGTGATTTTTCATTAATATGTTCAGTTATTTTTTCCTCAAAAATCAGAAAACTCTAGCCAATGTTGTTTAACCATAAATATCAGCAACATTTTTCTAACATCATGAAAATAATATAGCACAATTTTTAAGTCATTGTACTCACAAAGCTAAAAATTCATATTGTAAAAACTGAGTTATATTTGAGTATCTACTCCCTATATTCAAACCTTGCATATATTTGTAGAAAATAATCATTGTAAATTTAAATGGGAAAATTATTAATAGTTTGGTAACCCAAAAAAGGGAATCCTAACATAAATTCATTTTCTTACCCACAATGTATCAACCATATAATTATATGGAAAATTTAATTAAATAAAATTAAATACATAATACTTGTGGGATATGTAATATGTTTTAAGAGAAAGGAATGAAATTCCCAATAGGACCATAATACTTTTAAAGAATTGGATAATTAAGTTGTATCATTTATCCTAGTACATCAATCATGAGGATCAACATGAAATGATTGATGATTTATCATTAGGGTATTGAATCCTTTGTTTTAATTTGAATCCACATCTTAAGATTCACCATATGATCTTCAACATGTTGAGTCAAATAATCTCGTTTGTGGGAATGAAATTTAATACCTATATATAGGGGAATAAGAAAGTGTGATATGTATTAACGATATAATTAGACTCTTTTAATTTCAAATGAATCCAATTCTAATAGAACTAATTATATTTTTCATCATGAATTATATACCACTAACAATGTCATAGAATCTATAAAATGGTCCATATTTACTAAAAAAAATTTGAGTTTGAGTCAAAACATATCTTACTTCTCAAAGGAGAAGAACATATGACTCTGTGAGCCCCACGACTACTCGCATATTATGGAATTTACATTCCACAAAGATGTTTCCCAATATAGTAATGTGTTTATGGACCCACTTGAATGTAGGCAATAGATTTCAACGAATTTTTTTAAAAAATAGTGGTGAAGGAAAACAAACCCATTTTAAGTCTTTTTAGGAGTATTGTTTAGTTGTAAAAGATTTGTCCGTGGACAATAATTGTAATAAAGGCTATCTAATGGGACTCAATTTGATGTGTTGGGTTTCCAAAATGAACTTATGGATCAAATGTTTTGAAAAATTACTAATAATGAAAATGTGACAAAGGAAAATTATATTTACATGTCCATGTGGACCTTCCCATGAACACCCCCTACCCACTACCCCCTCTGTTGCACCATAATTTGCCCCATCCCTTGCACACCCCATGCCCCCTCCCCCTCCCCCTACAAACCCCTATACCCCCATTCATCTTCCCTTGTATACCACATACACCCATCACATACCCTACCCCCTCCCCCCTTTCAAGCACACCTCTTGAACACCCCATGCCCCTCCCCCTCCACTTTACACCCCTTCCCCTACCCCATACATACACCATATTCCCCAGGCACACCCCCTATACCCCATAACCCCTACCCCTTCACACACCACCCCCAACACCCTCCCCTTTCCCTGTAAACCCCCTCCCCCTCCCCTACCTCTTGCACCCCATACTCCAAACACACCCCTTTCACCCCCTAAAGCCCAAATACCCTCCACCTGCCCCATGAACCCCCTTTTATCCCTTACACAATGCACCCCTAGCCCCTGCACCCCTACCCCCAGCACACCCCTTCCCCCCTGTAGCCCCCTACTCCCCTTGGACCCCCCATGAACACCCACCACTACACATTTATTTTTCTCCAAAAAAAATAATTAAAATACTAATAAAAATTATAAGGTAAGTAATTACAGAATAAATAGACAGAACGAGAATCCAAAAGCATAAAAATTAGAATCTAGTTTCACAAATTTATGGTCAATTATAAAAAATAAGAATATTCAGAAAATATTAACAAAGTACACAAATATTTCCTTTATGTTTGAAAGAAACACAATAAAATAAAGTAACCCTTATGTTTGTGAACATTCCTAGATAAAAATATTTTCCCCTTCGAAAACCTCAATTTGCTGAACCAGATTCCCATGCTTTTTCTAACTCTATATTTCTAGGATGTACTAGCTCATGGAAACCGAAGAATAATAACCTTATTTATGGCTTCTATGAAAAATCCTACTAATAGAATCTATATATTTTTTACATATAAATATAATCAACATAATATTCTAATATTTTACCCAGGAATGGATTGATGAAATGGTAAGTAACCCATGATATTATATTCAATTCATGTTCCAACTAGGTTCCCATAATCTATATCAATTGATACATTCTATACATAGTTAGTAGACAAGCACAAAAAATAGGCTATTCATAAAATAGAAGTTGTTTTCATACCATATAAAATTTTACCTTCATCTAAGGATTAGTTATAATGTTTTTGTTGAAGTGTTCAACTTGTTTAACATGAAAAAAATTAAATATTATTATTAAAAGTACAACATAAAAATATAAAACTAAACATATGTGGGAATTTTTTTTATAAAAATGCACTTCCGTATTAGAGGATTTATGGGGTCTATTATGGAGAACATCATATCTAATGTGGAATAAAAAAGGAAATTATTTTACAACAACAATAAAATTTACGAAATTATTTATTTTGTCATGGAAGGACCAATGCCGCTTGATATTTACAATGAAATTGGAATTTTTTCACAATACATATTCAATTTTTTATTATATATCCCCACCATGTTGTAGGAATAATGAAATCATAAAAAATACTATAATTAAAATAAAAAATTCTCAAGTAAATCATGTTATTATAAAAACAATTTCTAGTATATATATAAAAAATAGATATTATTATTTAAAATAAAATTATAGAATGTGTGACTAATTAGATAATTTTTTCTAATTAATTTTAGATATTTATTCCTTTTGATATATATTTTACTAAAAAGGGAATGTATAAATAGTTTCTTAATCTAAAGAAAAAAAGAATTGTCTCAATTTGGGGAAGTTTCCATGAAAGCATGTATGTGACGAAGACCATGCATTCATGTTACATGTTTTTACATACATATGTTTAGTGATAAAAATATGGTAAAAACATGATACATGAGTATTAATATTTATTAATTAAATATCCATCAATATCAATTTAGCTATAACTGGTGTTATTATAGCCTAAAATAAAATGATGTTATATTTTTTAAAGGTTTAAAACATGTATATTTTGAGTGTAAAAATAATTATGTTTATATGGGAGAGATATTATTTTTATGAAAAAATAATGCATCTAACAATTCTAATATATATATATATATATTAGTCATTTAACATTGATAAGGATCATGTGGAAATCTAGTCCAAATTAGTGATCTAACTAAAACATGCTACCTGGATTCCAATGAAGATAATAAAATATTGGATATTATATTTAGACACAATATATAAAAGAACATGGGTATAATATCAAAACATAAATAAGTAAGAAACTAGTCCCAACAAAATATATAAATAGAATATGTTCATGAAATATTCCAAAAGGTTGAAATTTTGTAAGCTAGCCAAAAAATTATAGAAATTCTATCTACTAGGACATATGATTTAATTTATTCTAAAATACATCATCCATTGGGAAAAACATTTCTAAGAGTGATTTTTATTACTTTATATTTTTTTTATTATTTCACCAATTTAATAATTCCATTATTAAAAAGCATAAATCAAAGAAAATTCATAGTTTGAAATCCCAATAAGATATATTATTATATAGTTTAGTGTAAACATAAAAAACTATGTGATTAGAAGATGTAAATGAAATTATAATAATTAATTTTAAAAATAATATTTAAAATAATAGATTCAGTCCAATTTAAATTGAACCATATGCACCATAACATACTATGATAGATGGATAAATGAATATAGGTCTTATATAGATGGGTAGATCAATGTTAACTGAAAATAATAATTCTAAATTATCTTGGAGGTAAAAAATTTATATTATTTTTTGCATTAAAAATTAATGTTTCATGAGACATGACACAAATTTAAATCCATTAAAAAGATGTATAAAAAATATATTAAATAAATTCCTAAATGTGTTCAACATTATGTGTTATATAATGATCCAAAACACAACTCCTGAAAAATTTGTTGAAAATATGAAGAAGGAATTTTTCGAGGCTTCCTTTCAAATGACGGATATAGTAAATATTGGAAAACCATGCTATATAAATTTCTTGAATATTTTAGTATGAACCATAATGAGAATAATAATAATCCAACGGTGTAAAATATATAAATTTTCTCTATTTCTAAATAAATTTCAGGTGGACATCTAAAAAATATAAAATAAAAAATGATTATAATAAGTAGAATTTGATTAATGTAAATTCTCAATTATCCACTAATGGGGATGAAAATATTGAGGAAGATAATTTGAAACCTCATTGAATGTAAAGTAAAATTTGATTAAATAACACAGATGGAAATCAATATGATCATCGTTAAATAAGAAAATGATTAATAATTTAAAACCAATATGCACTCATCTTGTAGGTGGGGCAAAAAAATTTATCTTATTTCATTGAGCATATAAAATATATTTTATATATAATTAAATAATATAATTATATTGAGAAAAAATAAACTTAATAGTTTGTAAAAATACTTGAAACTAATAATCTGATTGGAACTATGTTGGTTATTTTAAAAAAACGGAATGAAAATTGTGAGGGGAGTAGAAATTATTCTTTACTTTTTTAAAAAGGATATTAACTGATAAATTCCATTAACTTTTTAAGTCTTTTTTTCAGTGGAGAGGTTCAAAATATTTATAATATTTCATGGAGTGGATACTCATAGAAATTACTATGTATATAATATTAATGTGAATTTAGGATTCTTGAATATAGATAATGATGAAGATATTTTTATATAACAGTTTAATTATATCATTCTCAAAAAATATAGAAGAACAAATTATCAAGTAAACATTCATCTTCTAAAAATAAATTCAACCGGATTTCACACTTTTGTAACCAAAATCAAGTACACTTTCAATTTCCAATAATAATTTTCACTAATAATAATATATTAGTTAGAACCCAAAATAGATTTGGTCGGTAAGAAGGAGGTGTGACCTAATGATGAGGATAATGATCCCCATGAGGTGGGTTGGCCATGTCGGAGGTGCATCGGAGGAGGTGCGGGCAGCTGTCTCGAAGCTGCATCTGTGGAGTGGCTGTGTTGGGTGGCAATTTCGGTGGAGGATGGACATGGAGAGGATACCTCATGAGGGTAATGACTTCTTGCACCAAAGGCATGCCATGGGAGGAGGTGGTGAGGTCTTGATGAAATAGTGTCAACAGAAAAGGGTGGTGGAAGTGTTTTTTAGAAGTGTCAAGGAGGGTTGTGTAGAGAGAGATGTGTTAGGGGAGGATAAGGTGCTAGATGACTTATAAAAATACATTCTCATGGTTTACCTTAAAATGTGTCTATAAATCATCATATAGCCATGGTTTTAATTGAACTATTGCTATAAACAAGGTTATAGACACAGACCTATAAAACGTTCACTATAGGTCTGTGGCTAAAATTCAATTTTCTTGTAGTGAAATTTCGTACTACCTATTTCTTGTATTTTTCAACTATGCTGATGTATGGCATATTCATATAAATTTGATTTCTGTCCTTGGAACTGAATCTATGCATCACTTCCTCCATAATATTAACTCAACTATTATGCATCATACTATGTTCATTGTGTTCATTCATATAGAAAGTATAACCATTAATTAGAAAACTTGTTTAAGAGACAACTTTTTCATTTAGTCCCCTAGAAATCCAATGATGTTGTATAGAAATAGAATTGGAATTTGCAAATAACTCCTTATAAAAATGATCTTGGAACCATCATATAATATATTGATTATGTTTAATTGATATCCATATTTCATCCCTTGATGAATTTAAATGCCTAAAAATTACTCTATGGAATTCATCATATTGAAGAAACACTAAAATATTATTTAAAATGGAATGATAATACTTCTCATTCTCAATAATGGTAATTACAACAACACCTCGTCCAGAAATTTCTTCTCCCTTATGGTTTCCACAATGATGAGATTTTTGGAGACTAGTGTAATCATTATCTAAAGAGCTAATCAGTACAGAATTAAATATATTCATCAACAATAAATCTTTATTCAATATAACCTCCTAACTAACTTCAATTCATAATTCACCCCTTCAAAATATTCATATATCATTCAGTAGGGTAGATCTATCAAAAATGTTCATGACCACGTAGTTGAATCTTTCTATCATAGTGAACCATCAATTGAGAAACAATTACCCCACTTATTAAAATATGAAAACAATTTCTTCCTTCATGAATGTAAACTTCACTGGGTATATTACTTTACTACATATGGATTGGAAATGGATGAAAATTTTGTTTAATATGCGTTGTACATTTATACGTTGAATGCTATGAAATTCTATAAGAAGTAAATTTTGATCAAAACATGACAATCATATTATTGTAGTCCTAGTAAAAATAAAATTATTCATTTAAATGATATTTGTGATATTGTATGAATATGTCTATGAAAATATTTCACCATTAAGGTTGTTTCATAATAGATATTGTTTTTATAATGATAGAGTGAATGATGGTGGAGGAATAATTGTTTTCCTTTCACCCATCACTGGTTCCCTCACATCCCTTTTCCGCATGATAGTCATTTCTGACATTTTCTTAATTACATATTTGATAATCTCTAGAATATTTTGTAACACGAAAATGAAAATAACACTTATATATTTTTATATTTTCCTGACATAAATTAATATCTGACGTATAAACAATTCCAATACAGTTATTCAAAGAAAATTCAACTACTTTTTTCAACCATATTTCGTAAGTTTTTTCATAAATTGATTTCAAAAAATTAGTTTCATTAAATTTTAATTTGATGAGAAGTTTATTTCTAATTAATTAGGACAGTGTTTCACATTTTTCTATATTTCTATTTAAATATGTCATCCCATATCAGTATTTCTATCTTTATGGTAAAAAATTTCAATGTCTTAAAAACATATTCTTCGAGGAATATTACACCTAACATAGTGTTTACCATATACCAAAATGGGACACCCAAATGTTCCATTAATGTTATGTCCTAAAAAATTTCTACATGAGGTAATTTCAATTATTAGCAAATAAAACATGGCTCTAAATCTATAATCTTCAATTCTATGAGCCTCATACAATATAACATCAGTACCCTACATCAATTACAGATCATTAATCAATAAATCCAAATAGATATCAATATCATTACCTGGTTGTTTTAAATTGATATAAATAGACAAAACATAATGTATTTGTGCTTAATTCATGACCATATGGTCAAATGCCTTGTCTATTGTAATATTGATGGACTTTTTGACACCATCCTCATAATTGTTTTTCATCCAATTAGCTTCCATCTAGTTTTGATTCCTATTGATCCTATTATGTTCAATAATATTAATTGTTTGAAAAAAGAAATGATAACACATAATGTTTTATTAATCAAAGGAAAAAATTATAGATATTACGATGAAATTTTATAATTTTCATATAAAAAAATCATACTCACGTTAGACACCCAATGAAGCAATATAAAAATGATGTACTAATGAAATGATATAATTAATTGAAATTGTAATATTAGACTTTTTATGAGAATGTTTCACATTGATAAACACTAATTGAAAAAAGAATATAGATTGTCTAAAACAAAGTAGGATGATCAGTTTATCATTATATTTGCGAATTGATGATTGATAAAATCAGTGAAGCAATATGGTAAGGGTTGATGCTAAATTTCAATAAGGAGGTCCAAAATGGGATGATATCCACTATAGTGTGGTTTCCCCCTTCTGTAGATTGCAATCGTGATTGCATGATAATAATCATATGGGAATACTAATGTTGAATGAATCTTAACATGCCGATGTTATTGGTTTTCATTCCAAACAAGTTATATTTTTAAAAATGGTATCATGAAAAGAAATAACCTACAGTGGTTTAAGGATTACACATTCCCTAGTAGAAGGAATACATATTAGAACACTCATAATGAATCATTTAGTTTACATGAATTTATTTTTCTAAGATAATAAAAGATGAATTATTTGTAATGAGACTGTTTTCTAGTGGCAGAAAGCATTTATGTAAGGGAATGTGTTTTATCATTTAACTAATGAATAGTATAATTATGTTTTCATCTATTGAAAAAGAGAGAGAGCACCAATGGTCACTAAAAAAATTATTAATGGTCATTAGATAGTGTGAAATTGTGAATGATAATGATGTTTGTAGTGAGAAATCATAAAACATTATATGTGCTGAAAAGTAATTTTATTTCTATATAATATATTTATGTATACTATAACAATAAATTTTTTTTGAGGTTTATGAAGAAATAAAATTGTCGTTTGATACTACATGATTCCATCTTAGTCAGGTATGCAATACATTGGGATCTAATAAACTCTTATGTAATTCATTGGTGATGCATTATGTATGGGATATTTATAGATAATGGTTACAAAATCAAAAGAGGACATCAACATTTTTACTTGGATCATTGCATTATCAGAAATATTGGGAAGTGAAAATTATTTGGTGATATAAAAAATAAATAAATTATTAATGGACTGTTTTAATTATTGAAATACTGTAAGAAACAAGCAGAATTCATTGATGTATCGTTAGACCAAAAAACTTGTACATAGATTTAATGATGTAAAATAAAAAAATTCATCCGAAACCAAAAAAAATTGGGCTGAAGAAGTCCATATGTGATGGTTACGTTATTGAAATAAAATCCATTCATAAAAACTTATCAATAAGAAAATAAAATGATCACAAAATATTTTTTAGGATGATATTTCCCACAACTACTGCACATACATAAATAATATCTTGATAGGGAAAAAGATTCATTAATAATGGATATTATTGGAAATTGAGTGTCTAAAGTCATTTTTGTGTCACAATGTGATTTGTGTTAATAATGTATTGAAGTGGTATATCTTTGAACATCTTAAAAACATTTATGCATTCATTTATTTCACCAATTTAAACTATTGTTTACCACATAGGTTAACTATTAATGGGTTGTTGCCTTTATGAATAAAAATATTAATGCAAATAAATAATATAGAAGGTGGTGTTCTTATGTATATGTATAAATCTGGAAAAAGGACATTAAATACTTCAGTTCCTTATTTTTTTTAGAGCTTTTGAATCATGATATTCTAATATGACTATTTTCTTGTAATCAAATACAATATATATTTAATAATTGTAACAATTATTCTATGTAGAATAATCCATCATGCACAACCATGCAAAGTTGTCCACAAGAAATAAGATAAAATCTTTATTTTTTTATTTATTGTTTTCCCAATTTTGTTGGACATGTTGGTAAATGAGAAATTAGAGAGAATGATCCATCAAATCCTAATTTATCTTATGAAAAATAAAAAATAACCCTATCGCTAAAGTAACCTTGGTCTTTGGAATGGAAACAATAAAAAATAAAAATCATGATGACTTCAACTGTATAAAAAATTGAGTGGTGCAGTTGGTCATGATGCTCAATTAATATATTACCACTGCTTCCACAACACCAGGACCATGTACTTCTGAAGGATCTGGGGTTCCCCATACATCTCTTGGTGGAGCAGCCTAATTTTAATTATTAAGTATTTCCCTATGTTACAGCTTCTGGTTTTCAAATTTTACTAACTCATTAATTTGAAACAACCTATTCTGATGTGAGTGATTCTTTCTATGTTTGATTGTTGGCTATGGATCATGTTCGGATTAGAAAAACCTCGAATCTTCGGCTAATTTTTTGTATGTCCCAGTCATGTTGAAAATGAGTTTGTCACTAAAGTAGAGATGTTGATTTCAAAATAATCTTCTATTATGTCCCATGGATCCTTGTGAATAATGAAATATTTCCATTTATTCCTAGAAATAAAATTGAATAGATAAAACAATGACAAGTCCTTCAGTTTGAAATCAGCCCCGAATCGCTGAAAAGATTTCATTCTTTGTACACTTCTCACTATATCATATCAAAGCTACCTTGATCACCCAAAAATTCTAATATTCAATCAACCGTCCTCATTCCAGATATCCTATAGAGACATCAAAATCTCATTGAAAACCCTTCATCAAGGACTACCACACCTCTTACCTACTCCTCCCAACCGATAAATGTCACCATATGCCCCCCCCCCCACCAAGACCAAAACCCATTCCTCTTGAACCATCGGACCCCCGAGACTTCCCTACAAATACATACAACGTTTACACCCAATATTCATGAAAATAATACAATTAAAACCAACTAAAAATGGGCCTAAAAACACTGACCATGGTGGAAGAAATTTATAGGTGAATATGAAATCGACCTTCCTACGTTGGAACCCAATGAATCCAAAAGAACCCCTAATAATTCACTTGCATGGAAATGACTACCAAAGAGATGAAAGGTGATAGATGATGGTTATTTTATCTAATAATCCTAGGTGGATGTTTTCTCAATCAATCATTACTATGGATTATGGTTTTTTCTTAATTGGTTTTTTATATTAAATTTTATAAGAGTTTTCATGCCTTTTATATTTTTTCCACGCTGTTTTTTATCATGTTTTTCCTATTTTTTCGAGCCATTTTCCATTGTAGAGAACTTGGTGTCTTATTTATTTAACCGGTGGTTGTCAATTGAGTTGTCCTTTTTTTAATCATGGCCATCCATCAGTTTTTGATGTTGGGTGTTCGGTTCGGGTTTTGTTGGGTAGGCCATTCAGCATTGGTTTCGTGGCGCCTATAGATAAGAATAGTGATTATGGGGACTTGTTGTTTCCATGTGGTTTCATCACCCCTATTATGCCTCTTCCTGAAGCGTTGAATTGTTTCACCCTCTGGCTTCGCGTCTCTCTCACGACAGTGTGCTTTGGTCTTTCTCAGTGAACCCTAGCGCCCTCCTAGATTTGTTGTGCATAAACCTTCCTTTTGGAGTTCTCTCATCCAGGCATGTTCTTCTCCTACAGTGCCTACCCAATCGGTGGATCTAGGGTTTTGATATTGTCCCTTCCATGACATAATATATGAAACCTTTGGCAATGATTTTAAGAGTCGTGAGAGGGGTAATTCTTTGCATCTTCAAAAAGATCCATGAGGCTGCATTTTTGTCATCCACGTGAAGAGATCAAGACTGCTGGACCAGTTGTCCTCTAGAATTGTGAGAATTGTGTAGAATTTCTTTTCCATTTGATATTTGTATTTTTTTTCTCGTTTTCTATCTTTCTGGTTTGTCTGGTTAATGTAATGTAGTTCAATTTTTTGAGAAATTAATAATGGTGTGTGTGTATTTGGTGTTCTTTCTATCTGGTAAGTCCCCTAAGGGGCCGACAAACATTAAATCCTTGTGTCACTTTTGTTATTCTTCACTCTTCAATTTTATTTTAAATCTTTTATTATCGAAATCATAGCTCCAGGTCAGTCCTTGTTTACATTGTGGTTGTTTTCCTTGGTTGCACCACTGTATTCTTGTTCCACTGCCCCAACATACTGAAACTAGTGGTATTAGAGGCTTCTCGGCTACTGTGTTGTTTGATTTTAATAATATAGTTGCTTTCACATTGGATTTTAGTTTCTTTAGAACTGTTTTTCATAGTTGTGTTCAATTTACAGCCTTGTTACAATTGTTGTTTCCAATTATCTTCCCAGGATTATAGTTTTTTAATATGTCATTTTGTATCCTAGTTTGAGTTTATTTTAGTATGTGTACAGTTTATTAATTTTGTTTTTTCATTCATTTTATTTACATCTCCATCTCTTATTAATTTTTCCTATTTATATTGATTTATATTTGTTAAAAGAAACCATTTTATTCATTTAAATCCATTTATTTTCTTATCTCATGGTAAACATTTACCAAGTGAGATTGGTCAATTATTGAGGGTGTACACCTAACATTTTCTCCAAACTCTCGACAACCACACATCTGCTTAAATATGACTACAATGTAAAAAAAATTGAGAAATTTGATGGAGAAAACAATTACAATTTGTGGAGAATTAAAATGATAGATTCTCTCATATTTAATGGTTTATTTTATGCACTATGTGGGCCTAAGAATCCCATTAAGATTGTTAATCAAGCTGGGTAGACAATGGTATAATACCAAGATATACCCCTTGATGTTATTATTAAATCCCATCACACCCTTTTACTTGCTCTAAGAGATACGTTCCTTAGAGAATTTACCTTCAAGTCCACTACTACCAGAATTTATTTCAAATTAGAGAAATTGTATATGACTGCTTCATTAGTTGATAGACTGTATAAAAAACATTGCATGTTTACTTTTAAGAAGAAACCAGGTAGTTCTATAAAATCCTATCAGGACGATTTGGATAAAATCATGCTAGATCTTACCAATATAAATGCAGCAGTCAGTGATGAGTATCTGGCAATGATTCTCTTATTTTTTTCATGACAAAATCTATAGTTATTTGGTAGAGACTATGATGTATTGTGGGGACTCGATGAACCTAGGAGTGGTTAAGTACTCCATCTATTCAAAGGATTTGTAGGATATGAATTGGTTAGGATCAGTGGGGGAGGAACTTAATGCTATGGGTATAAGAAATGATAGGGGAAAAGGGAAGAGTAATGATAAGGGTGAAAAGAAAGGTGCAGGTAAGTTTAAGGTATTGAAGTTCTATCAGTGTGAGAAACGAGGACACCATAAATGGTATTGTCCTAAAAAGAATGGTTTAAGGGGTTATGGGGATCAATCTAATGTTGTTTAGCCAGGTTTCGATGATGTTGGCATTCTATAGTGTGTCTAGTGTGTTGTAGGGGAAGAGTTATGGGTCCAACTTTTGTTTGTTTTATTTTTTGTGTCCTATGTGTGTTAGGCCACTCGGGAGGTAACCTGGTGTGAGGACATTGAAGCGTTGGGTAGTGGTTAAGAGAAGAATATCATAGGAGGTGTTTGGTTGATCACAAGACTTCATGATAGGGGTGATGCTAGTATCTCTTTGTCAATATTGGATGGGTAACTGGGAATAAGGTTCTTGATGTCGCGGGTGGGCTAGACTAGGATGGTTTCTCCCTAGGTTGTTAGGGGGTTTCCCTTTCTTACTGTATGTGTTTCTTCATGGTTATGATTCAGCTCTTGGATTGAGGTTGTATGGGTTTTAAATCAATTGATGTTAGGAGGTGTCTTCCCCTGTTTCATGGTTCTAGGAAGTGTCTTCTCATGGAGTCATCTAGGAAAGTCATAGATCTATGCAGAGTCAGTGTTTTCCATTACTTTGAGTCATTTTGCAAGAGCTATTTTCTTTGCTCCTACTTATTACATATAAACTATTGAGATTATATTCAAACTTTTTATTGTTGTTATACTTTGAGGATTGGTATTTCTATGTTTCTTACTTGTGTGGAGGTACAAGTTTGCAGTACATGACTTCCTTGATGGCATGGTCTTAGAAATTGGCTCCTGTAAGTGTATTTATGAATTTTTTAGAGGGTTTGTTTCAAATCATGTTTTATTAATAACTTAGATTGAATTGATGAGGGACAATGTGTATCACATTGATACACATGTTGGACATAAGTTGTGAATAGTTTGACTAGCACTGGTAATGGTCTCCCCTACTTTTCTTCGGTTTTCTAGCTCTATTTCCATCTTCCATTCATAGGTTAAGTGAATGAAAATCACAAATTTAACTGAAAGGAGTAAATTTGTGAATTATTGTTTTTTTAATTAATTTTTCATAATAAATTTTTTTAATATTTTTTCCAGCCTTTTTAATTTTTCCACATTGTTTGTTTTTTTACTATGTATTTTTTTGGGCTAGTTTTGCTGAGTCATTGTCCAATGTGAAAATCCAAGAGTCTTATTGCATTCACACCAAGCCATCGATTGATTTGGCCACCCGATTGATCATGGACATCCATCTGTTTTTTTTGATGGGTGTTATGTTTGGATTTTGTTGGGCAGGACTTTCAGCCTTGGTTTTGTGGCCCCTACGGAATGGGCATGCAGTTAAGGGGCCAGGTTGTTCGCAAGGGTTTTAATCACCACTATTTCACCTCTTCACAATGCATTGAACCGTTTCACCGTCTGGCTTCTCATCTCTCTCATGACGATGTACTTTGGTCTTCCTCAGTGAACCCTAGCACCATGGTAGTTCTGTTGTGCATAAACCTCTCTTTTGTAGTTCTCTAATCCTAGCATATTTTTCTCCTTCAGCGCCTACCCCATGGCCGGATCTAGGTGGAGACAATGACCCTTCCCCTATGGAAGATGTGCAGCTTTTGGTGATGATTTTCAAAGCTATGAGAGTGAAAAGTCACTACTGCTTCAACAATATCTAGAAGGATGCATTTTCATCATCCGCATGAAGCGATCAGGACCACCAGACCTATTGTCATCCAGCTTTGTGAGTATCTTTTATTATTTCATTTCTATTTAAGATTAGTATTTTTTTTCTCTTTTTATATTTTTCTGGTTGGTCGAGTTCATGTAATCCCATTCTATTTTAGGAGAAATAAATAAACCTGTATGTGGGTGTCGTTTTTTTTGTCGTGAAGTAGTTCCCCTAAGGGTCTGAAGAACATTAAATCCATGCATCCCTTTTATAATTTTTCACTCTATGATTCTGTCTTGAATA
The DNA here is from genome assembly GCA_963277665.1 of Viscum album. Lineage (NCBI taxonomy): Eukaryota > Viridiplantae > Streptophyta > Magnoliopsida > Santalales > Viscaceae > Viscum > Viscum album. Next base: position 367,070,907 of record OY728158.1, on the reverse strand, counting down.
TTGCATTATCGAAATCACACCTCTAGGTCGGTACTTGTTTAAATTATGGTTGTTTGTCATGATTTCATCACTGTATTCTTTTTCTCTGGCTCAACATATTGTAACTCTCCAAAATTAATTAAAATGTTAGTATAGAATTTCCTTGGGCTTTTCAACCCATATACAGTTCACATGCTATAGCGCATGAGTGGTAAAAGAGTCCCTAGAATTGAATATCTATCTGAATACATGATAAAAAATAATTAAATTTGTGGAATCACTTCCCTGTAGGATTTTTGAGGATATTTCCCACTGGCTCCCTGATGTCTCACTGATAACCTCTTCCTCTTATGAAAGGAGGATGATATTAGGATTACAAGCCTCACATCCAACTATATTGTGGTCTCTACCCACTAGCCAGGCGCGACCTGTAGGGATTTTGTGAGTATCCATTGGTGGCCCTCCAAAAAAGAAAATTTATTGTCCTAGAATCTCCAATGGTTTATAAAGAGTGATATTTTGGGGCCTCTTCTCACAGGTGGTGGAATTCAATGAAATATTTCTTTATAGAGGAAATATAGGGGGTTCGTGTAGATCATCAACTCATATTAGTGACTTCATAATGTGGTTCTAGTCACAGGTCTCTATGACGTGGGATATGATGGTATCTCTTTCACATGGTTCCATGGATTTCTGGAGAACACCAACATTGTAGAGAGTTTGGATATATTATTGGATTCTTCCAATTTTCTCACCTACTTCATCCTCTTCTATGTTTCTTGTCTTACCCAAGCCATGTGGACAACTTGCCTTTTGTCCTCAACCATAATACTTACCACAATTATATGATATCAGAGAGGGATTTTATATTTGAAATCTACTGGATGACAGAAACAGATTGTGACGATGTGAATAACTCGGAATGGAATATAGAAGGCCCTAGTGTTCACAATAAAATCCAACAGGTGTCCTTTAACAATAAGTAGTGGAGTTGTATCTAGTTTCACAAACCATATCATCAATTCATTGGTGTCGATAAAATTCATGCGAATATTTACTCACTTCCTACCCCATGGGCAACACTCTGTAGAATAATCTCCCTAGAATATGGTCTAAAAAATTCTATCAAATGGAAGGAAACCATCTGGATAATCTATGCATGTGACATCTACATTAAATAAAGTGATAGAAATACATATTATTTCCATGAATAATAAGTTGAGAGGCCATGTATGGACTTCATTTTTGGTCTGACCACTCAATAAGAGAATAATATCTTAAAGAAGAAGATATTCATTTCCTTATAATAAAATTTATCGAAGATATCTATAGAAACAACCAGAACATTTTTAAATAAAATCCCCCATTAATTTTTATCAAATGTCTTATTTTATACTATAGATATATAAAACATATGCATTTTTTTATCCTATCATATTGAAATGACCATTTAGAATCTTTACTATTGATAATATAACCTTTTAATAGTGATAATATGATTAGTATAAATATAGTTTTTTGATAATTCCAATTGGCAGAGACAAAGTATGTCATGACCTCAAACAATATCATTTTTTCCATATGAAACCCAATTATAGGAGATTTTGAGGGATAATAATCTTTGGACATTTCCCTTCAGTAATCTTTTATCCAACAATATATGTATGATTAAAACCATTTACGAGGGAAGTTCGAGCTTATCCAGATCATGACTGAAACAATGTACGCTGAACCTATCTATGAATGTCTCGACATCATGTGCCTTAACCATGGAGTGTTTTTTGGTGTTTTAAAGTGATATGTCTCAAGAAAATAATAATATGTATATGTATATTGTATTTTGAATAAAACAATGTTCATATTTTCTTCTTCTAATTACATTATTAATGATTTTTATTTTTATACAATAAAACGCTAATTATATTGTTAATTGGTATTCAATTTAAAATAATAACTTATTTTGATTGATTAATGGGTTTTTAAATAAATAATAATATATTATTTTAAAGTGAATTTTATTAAATATTAATGGTCATATGATTTTTCTGAAGTCAAAATAAATTTTTGCATGGGTTGGAAAACTGTTATTGTCCAAAAAAACCCCAACATTTCTAAAAAATGTTGATTTTATTTTAAAAGTGAAAATTCACATATTTAAAAAATTATTTATCAAGAATAAATATTTTTTTGGAATCAGAACATTGAAATTATCCAAAATTTATTTCTTCTTAATTTTCTAAGACACTTAGATTTTTGGGTAAAAATTAATTACTATATAAATATATGGTGTGTATTATAACATCAAAATGATCCAAAAGTGAGGTAATATATACTATAAACGGTATCCATTAACAAATATATTTTTACCTATAAAATACTTTTTTTATTTTATTTGATTAATATTATAAAGACATTATGAATCCTTCGAAACAAGGAATATATTTCATGGTTTTAATATCATTTCATTAAGAGTATGAATCAGATAAACATAAGAAATGTATTATTATATTACAATAGTTTTTTCCCATATAAGATAATGAAAACCACTCCTATTTGTGAGAAACCAAGTGAAAACCCATGATAAGGATTGTGGTTTTGGTTATTTTAAAACATCGAATCCAACAGCTATGTTTGAGAAATAATAAATAATTCCCCATTAATATCCTATATAAAACTGCCCAATTTCTTATTTTTCATCAATCAAAATCCATAGAGCATATCCTTACACTTACATCCCTTCTCTAGAGTGCTCCAAAGGTTCCCTAATATATAAGAAGCCCCTACTAACCATTCATAGTCACACTCTCAATGTAAGGGTTCTTTTCTTTTTCCTTTTTATTCAAGTATCATCATTATCATATGCCTCTTATATCCCTTTTATAACATTAGGATATCTTATTTCATATCCCCCATACATTCTTTATGATTTATAAATATTTATAATACTTTTTTTCCTCATTAATTTATCCCATGAACATTTATAAGCCCCATTTACTTCCGAAGTTTCACCATGATTTGTCAATCCAAAAAACTGTGTAGTGAATAACCATACTCATTTCTAATCAAGCGTGTTCATATTTATACACTTATACATATTGATTGGGGACTTTCATGTATCAGGTATACAAAACTTGATCATGGAATAAAATATGACGATGAATGAATCCATGTGGTATGATCCATGTAATCGAGTTGGTTACCTAAAACTAACTAAATTGTACTTTATATTAAAAGGGTATTCATTGTTTTGAATATTAATAAAATAATTCACATAATGATTTTTCTTCCATGTGAAAAAATTAATTAACAATGTACTAAGTTTAATTGTCTAAAGAAAAGGTCATATTAGTTCCCAAAAATGATGTGAACCCGAAAGTGCTAAGAAATTATTCTTGAATATTTTTCCTATAACTGCATGATATCATATGAGGTACACAAATGTTATATGCCATCTGTGTTGGAGATCATAAGACTTTGAGGCACCTTCACTGGGTGTAAACCCCTGGTAATATCCAATAAGATATTATGAGAATGATACCGTCTTGTAGAAAAATACATATATATGTTTCATTGGATGTTTCTATCTACAAAAGTGTTTATTGGTACTTATACATTGGGATAATTATTGATTAATATTAAGATTCCTGCAAATATATTTATTGATGAAAACAGTGATGATAGATGATTGCGGTGAGATAGGATACCATGGGTGCATCACATGTATTATTTCATTAATGAATAATGTGAGAAATAATTTATCCCATCTGTTCTTTAATAGATGTTAATATTTTAGGAACATTGTTGGAAATGATATATCCTATGTAAATCCATGGCCATGGTGTTCAATACTAATGTTTCATTTCTGAAAAGGCAATAAAAGTGACATCAAGCACATTGGTTTATGGCACCGGCATACAACCTTGTTGATTTGAAATATCATGATAAAAGTATTATATTTCACAGTAAGCATCCATATGAGGTGACATGTTGTTGCGGCATTAATTTCATTATCTATGGGTTTCTTGGCATGTTGCAAGTTTCTAACCTTGGTCATTAGGCTAATTCACCTAATTCCATGGAGAAAGCAGCCTAGAGGGTCACACACTAAGTATATCCAAAATCTATGTTAAATAATATATTATTATTTACTATTTAACATGATGAATAAATATTATTCATGCATGTGGAATAATTATTATTCATGTATTCCTTATAACATGTTTTCTATCACTAGTTATTCGACAGAATGCATTGTGAGTGGAATATTTAAGAAATTTTTAATTACTATTTAGTGAATATTATATTTATTTATTTATTGGAGAATAATGTAGATATATTTCATTAATAAATAAAAAGACATTATTCAAGGCTTGATAAATATTGTGGAGGAATAACAGACCGAGTTTAATAGTCCTATGAGAAATAATAAATAATAAATAATATTTAGTTGAAAAATATATATTTATAAATCACTAGTTATGTGAATTTTGAGAAATAGTAATATAATTATTGTTGTTTGACATGGGGTTTTTTCTAGGATTAAATAATTAATTAAGGGAACTTGTGCAACTATTTTATTGCAACCTGAACAATATAAATACCCAATTATTTTATTTTTATAAGTCCCAATTTAGTTGTGGAAAAAAAATCATGGAGGAATCTCCCAAGCACTTAGATATCCCTTCTCCAAAAACACTCCTAAGAATAGTGCGCAATCCTCCTCTACCTGATCGAAGAGAATGATTTGGAAATGACTCTCAGGTCGATCAAGGAAGAAAACACAAGTGTAATGATCTTTCATGCTAGAACTAGGAGACTCCTTCGGTGAAATCTATATATTCTCATAACAAGTGTGGATGAATTCTAGAGGGAATAAACAGTTGGTTTCTACAATGCAATGATGGGACACCACAGATCATTCATTGGATTCAACAACAAAGAAATAATTTCTTTGAAGTAATTATTTATCTAATTAAATTAATCATAAAAAATATGTGTTGGTATCTTATCTCTTGTCTGAAATGATTAATTTTTGTATATTTGATTCAATATCATTGATCATGATGATTAAACATCATATAGATCCTATATTGATAATTGATCTTGAAAAAAACCAAAGTTTGCAACCACCCATCATATGCTTCAACCTCACCCAGACCCTTCAGGCCAACCTGGCCATTGGGTCAGTAAGGCTTTCAGGCCACCATTAAGGCCTTCGAGCCACCTCAAGGCCTTTGGGACACATGATCAGTGCAGTTAACCTAGATAGACTCTACAAAAAATAAGTAGACCTAAAGGAGAATTCAGATAAAGTGCACTTACCAAAGCAGAACCAAATGAAATTGGATGAATGAGAGGGTATTATTATTCCATTTGGACCAGCCTATGCTTGCATGGAACCTCTAGTGAGACATCCATCATAAGGAGGAGAGATTTCATCATGGTACGGATGCTGGAGAGGGGAAGTTCCTTGTAGTTATAGTCTACTTGAATTCCCTAAGACCTCCAAGTCATGTATTTTCATAAGCATATGGACCTTTTAATCATCAATCCTACAGGAATTGTAAGGGTTTCCCCTCATCCCTTGAAAGGGGGTTATCAAAAATCAATATCAATGAAGGACATCAGGCCATTCAGTCAATGAACCGTGTGTCGACTAGAATTAAATGTCACATGGTTTGCTGAACTAAATGTCGTGTAGCCCACATACACAGCATGTAGTCCCTTTGGGTCATACAAGAGTTGGGTATTCCATATACACAGCCTACCTGATTTTTGACCATGTAACACAGAGTCAACATGATATGTGGACCATTCGACATAATGTTTACACCAAATTTCTTGAGGTAAATTTTATTCACTGAGTCCCTAGCCATGTATTTTAGATAGACATTGAAGGGTTTACATGGCATTTCGATCAGATCTACATACCGTGTACTTATATTAAGTTATGTAGATTTAAAATTTATTTTGATTACTATTTAAACCTTGAGATATGTACTTTAATGTGGTCGTAAAAATAGGTCATGACATGTTTATGGTTTTAATATACATAAATATTAAATGTTTCATTAATATCTCGTTAATGTTCAGATGTTTCATATCATATATAAGTTGTATTACAATTTGTTACTCAATGAGCGTTTAATCCTAACACATGATAAAAAAATCATTTCATTCATGTAATCATCCATGATGTAAATGTTGTGAATGTATTTGATAATCCATGTAAGCCATATGTCACAACATTAAAATAGTGTTAAAAATAATATATGTTGGGAATAATCGGACAAGTATTCAGTGTGTTTACACCAACGTACATTTATGTACAAAGTTAATTTTAAATGAATTTGATTAAAATTATAATAGAATATAATATCAAGGGAAATTGGTTAATAAATACGATAAAAATGATTGATTTATTAGAGATAATAATTAATATATTCAATAACGATTAATTATAAATAAGAACAATTAATAATAAAATACTAGTTTTATTTAATGCTTAATTTGTTCCATGTGTGTGTATGATCATGACCTCAACCAAACCTTTTGTTTGTGATTGGTTTAATTTAAATTTTTATTTAATTAAATTTTTGGCATGCATGCCTTTTCCCCTCATTACAATGTAGGACATGCATTCCCATGGTTTCTATTATGTAAACACCTTTTTCCCTTACTTGTGTTTGAGTAAAATGAATATATAATGGATTGAGCTCCCAAGATGTCGAGCCAGTTCATGGTTAGGGTTGAGGTGGATCTAATCCAAGGAGATACAAATGCTGATAGGTAGAAAGTCGTAAACATGAACCACAATTTTTTATGGTATTTCTCCCCTTGGTAAATGGTTTGTTTATGAACAACTATATCAAATAATCATATGTACAATCTCATTATCATACCCTTTATTTTCTTTCCATCATGTTTCATTGTTATTACATTATGGATGTTTTATTGAAATAAAATTATTAAAGAATTAACATGCATTCCCATTGGAAGTAAAATAAACATGCTAATCTGTAAATATTATCTAATACATGTTTAATCACTTATGTAATCCCACGTAATATTAACAATCATGTGGTAAATAAAATAATTGTTAATTTATACATAAAAGGATAAAATCCCTCAAAATATTATATAACAGTATATCCTTCTATTACATAGGTTAAAATTGAACTATTGTTCAAATTTCATGACTTGAAAAAGTTAAGGAGCTTTCAGTTATCAGAGAATTCTAACATGAGTCTTTGGATTGAATTATATTGGTTCACATCGATGATTTATTGCCAAAGAAGGACATGGTGTATCTAAGAGGAAATGGTTCAGAAAACATAAAATTAATGATTTCATGATCAGGGAGTCTACTCAGTAGATCAAGGAACTATGATTTAATGGATTTGGCATTTCTAATTCCTACCTAAAACCATTCATGTGGCATGACCAACCAAACTTTTCATAATGATAATGGAAATATGGATCCTTTACACTAGAATACCGAAAAAACAAGATATTTCCAAGCTAATGGTGAGGGATATTGGGTTTTGATATAATAGTGGCATACTAATAAATATAATACTTATTTGTTTCACTAGATTTTATCAAATAAAGTACTAAAATTATTCTTATATTATTTTTTTGAAATAGTAATAAAATGAAATCAAACATATCCTTGTGACCCATACATGATAGGTAACCCCTTCTCATTAGTAGAAAATTCCAATAGTGGGAATGGTTGTTACGTGTCATTCGTCTCCATGAAATTAAAGTGTTTGTGTTGGAAGAACCATTCCCATTTTTTCCTAGAAACGAGGCAAGTGATGATGAACTATCACTTCATGAGAAACATATGAATAATTATACTAATGTTCAGTGATTAATGATACCATCCATGTCCAGTGTGATTTTGATGCAACATGAGGATATGGATTCCTATAGCATGATGTCCTACCTTCAAGGACTCTATCAAGATAAAGAGAGACAATAAAGAAAAGAGATCTATAATTATTTGTTCACAAATAATTTTGGAGATTTTGCGCCAACTAGGCCTTATTTAGTCAAGATTATTGGCAACATTGAATGTGGGTACATATTATGGATTAAATTCTCCTGATGAGTTTCCTATAGATCTAATACATTCATCATATAAAAATACCTTCTCTATCTTAATTTTGAAATATAATATGAGCAATATTGAGACGAGTCTATTGGAAAATCTAACCTTGATTCCCCAAGTTGATAAGAACATGGGGTATGATAAATCTATGGTTATTATTGTGAACAAGAAAAGGAAGAACTAGAAATAGGGTCCCAAGACTTCCAAACAGTCTATAGATCGTAATCAGATTACTTCCAGAAGTAAATGATCCAGTGAAAGAGCAAGGAAAAGGAAGCATTATGTTTTTCATGTGGAAATTTAGTGTACTAGAAGAGAAACTCTAACAAGTAGATAGGGGAATCTGAAGGTGTGTTTGTTATCAAGTGAAATCTTTCTATTTCTATACACTAGGTATTAGATAAAGCTTGTATTGCTCACATCTATATCCAAATGAATGAACCATGTAGATTCAAAAAGACTTCCAGAGGATAGGTGCATCTATGAGCTGCCAATGGTGTGAGGATGGATGCTCTATCCTTTGGTGACTAACACAATTCATTTACAACAGGTATGATTTTGGTATTAAGGTATTTCTATTATGTACTTATAGTTACCAAGAACTTCATTTCATTTTCATGTTTAGATACAAAAGTCTGTATTTTCATATTTACAAATAAAATTTGTTTCTTTAATAATGAAAACATATGTTATTATATGGAACTTTTAAATAATGTAAATTATGTATTAAATTACCAAAAACAAGTGTTGGTAATTAATAATGAATCATGTTCACACGTCTCATATAACACATTTTTCTGGCATCACCATCTTGGTAAAGTAAACGATTTTTTTTAGAAAGCACTATCAAGATATTTATTTATACTCTTCTGAGATAAACCCACTTGATAAATTTCATGAATTTTTTCAAGGAGAAATGAAAAAACCACCATTTGGTGGATAGGGAGAAAGAGACAAAAAACATATAAAATTGGTACACATATATGTTTATATACTATTTACATTAGAATCTATTGGTGTATATTATTACATAATTACTTTTTTTGATTACATTAGTAGATATTGAAATATCCACTTGATGAAGTATATTTTTGAGTCCTTTGAGAAATTTATGGGATTCAAGAGTGAAGTAGAAAATAAACTTCATATAAAGATAAATAATCTTAGATCAGATCGAGGTGGTAAATATATTAACCAAGAGTTCATTGAAATTCTGTGAGATTTTATAATTCTATCTCAATAGACTCCACCTTACACACTACAGTGTAATAGAGTTAGTGAAAGAAGAAAATGTACCTTATTAGACATGTTAAGGTCTATGAGGAGTCAAGTAGATATTTCATTATACATTTGGGGATATTCATGACAAAAAATGACACACACATTAAACCAACTTCAATATAAATTGGAAAAAGGAATTCCCTTTGAGATATGGAGTAGAAAGAAACTCATTTTATCTCATACATGTGTATGGGGTTTCGAGGAATTTGTGAAGGAATTCTTCGGAACAAAACTACCACCTCAGGGAAGGGAGATTTTCATTACAGGGTATCACAAGGAAAAAAGGGATACAACCTATACAACCCCTCATATAAGAAATTAAATGAGGCAAGATAGTGTATCTTTATTGAGAGAGAGAACATCCTCAAAAAGGATAGTGGGGTCCAAATTGACTTTTAAGATGTTGATGCTCGAGACACACAATAGTTGGTATAATAATAGATTTCACATGTCCGTATGGAATAATTAGTTCATGAAACACATGTATTACAAGGGATCATAAGAGGTGTAAGTAAACTAGAGAGATATAGTTTTCTAGTCACAGATGATGGTGACTCATTTTTTGTTGCAAATGATGATGATATATGTCAGGAGAGGACCCTATTTCAATGTTTTTTTATGTTGTATAGATTTATTTATGGATTGATTGAAGCATCAAGGTCATGTAACATTCGATTAAATGAATCTATTTGAGAATTTGGTTTCATTAAGAATGAATGTGTGCCTTGTGTTTAGAAGAGGTTTAGTGGAAATTCGGTCATTATACTTGTAGTATATTTTGATGACATATTACTTATCGAAAATGACATACCTATCTTACAATCTATTAAGGACTACTTAAAATAAATTTCCTCCATGAAGGATATAGGAAAATAAGTCAATATTCTAGGCATCAAGATTATTCATGATAGATCCCATAGGCTACATGGACTAATTCAATGTACATATGTAGACCAGATGTAAGTTTATTTAGAATGAAACAATTTAAGAGGCGGTTGGTACCAGTGTCCATGGGTTATATAAATTTCTATGAAATTTTGTCCTCAAAAAAAAAAAAAAAAAGAGAAATAGTATGATCCATTAATCTTAAGCAATAGAATCAATCAAGTATGTCATGTTATGTACTATACTTGATGTTTCCTATGCACTAATCATCGTAGGTAGATATCATGTAGATGTAAGAGAGAATCATTTGGTTGTTGTTAAGGATGTCCTTAAGTATTTGAGATGAAATAAGTATATTACCCGGTATAAGGAGGATATGATGAGGTGGTCATCAGATATTAAACTGATCCGGGTTTTTAGGTTGATAAGAATGATCTGAAGTCACAATCAGGTATTTTTTTCTCAACTATGGAGCTGTGATCTAGAAGAGTTCAATGTTTCCTGTTGTTGCTGAATCTACAATGGAGTCTGGGTAAATAACATCTTATGATGCTTCCAAATAATCCATTTGGAATCTGAAAATTTTCTAGGAGCTTGATATCGTACCTAGTAGTAAATAACCTATCACGTTGTATTACTATAATATAGTATTGCTGGCACTATCAAAAGAGACAAGGTCACACCAACCACCAATGTATATACTTCGGATGTATTGAGTATTAAAATATTTTTATCAGAGGAGTGATGTTGCACTATGTAAAGTACCCAGGGAAGAGAACCTGGGGGATCCTTTTTATAATGGAATATCTTAGTAGAAGCAGTAATATCATACAGGAGCTAGCATACTGGAGGTTCATAGTAGTTGCCTCTAGTGAAAGTAAGAGTCTCTGGGAGTTGGTTCCCTACAACCGACTTATTTATACATTATGACAAAAAATGTATTCATTGATTTGAATATTAATAAACTAATTATCACATAATGAGATTTATTCTGCATGATAAATTATGTGATAATATCCTAAGAGTATCTGTTTCACTAAAAGGTCATTCTAGTTCCCCGAAATGATGAGAACTTGGAAGTGATATGAAACTATTCTTGAATATATATTCTATAGATAGATGATATCATTTGAGTGACATAAATGATATAAGCTATTAGGGGTGGAGACTCATAGGTCATTGAGGCACATTCTCAAGGTGTACTCCCATGGTAATCTCAGGTAGAATATTATAAGAATGAGACTCGCCAGTAGGAAATCAATATTAATATGTGTCATTAAATGTTCCTATCTGCGGATTTGTGTATTGTTCCATAGAATTTTACATTATTATTAATGATTATTATGAGTCATGCAATTATATTTATTGAGAAAAACTAAAATAGTAGATGTTCGTGAGGAGGTATGAAACATTAGGTGTATCACAAGTAACATTGTATTAATGAATAATGCATGAAAGAATTTATCCCTTATTTTCTTTATTGGAAGTTAACTTCTTAATCTCTTTGATGGAAATGATATAGCCTAAATAAATCGATGGACATGGTGTTCTATAGATATGTTCTATTTTGGAAAATCCAATAAAAGATATATTGAACACATATGTTGATGGCACTAGCTTGCAACCTGCTTGATTTGGTATATCATGATAAAGAGAATATATTACATAGTACGCATCCAAATGAGGTTACATTTTGTTGCAACATTAACCTAGTTCTCTATAAAAGACATATCATATTGTTATATGTTGACCATGGACTTTAGGCTACTTCATCTAATGCCATTAAGAATGAGGCCTAAAGGGATACACCCTATGTGTATCTAGAATCCCAGCTAACTAATATAATATAATTTATTATATAATAGGTTGAATTAATATTTTTCTTGCATGTCGATTAATAATTATTCATGTATGCTTGATCACATGTATTCAATCGCTAGTTATTTGAGAGAACATATTGTGTACGGAAAATATAATAAATATTTATATTCTGTTTAGTGAATATAATAGTTATTTATTTATTAGAAAATAATGATGTTGTATTAATTTAATAAATAAATATACATTATTATAGGCCTGATAAATATTATGGACGAATGACTGGACAAGTTTAATGGTCTAGAGAGAAATAATAAATAATAAATATTATTTATTTAAATAATATTTAATTACAATTCTCAAGTTAATCCCATTTTGAGAAATACTAATATTACTATTATAATATGACATGAGGTTTTTCCAGTATTAAATAAATAATTAAATTCACTTGGGAAATTATTTTATTTTAACCCTATAAAATTAAATACCAAAATATGTTATTTTAATAAGAACCAATTCAGTTGTGCACAACAAATCGTGGAGGATCCTCTTAAGACTACGGATCTCCCTTCACCAACAATTCTCCAAAAAATGGTGAGAAAACATTCCTCAATGAGATCAAGGATAAGGCTTTGGAAGCAATTCTCTATGTGATCAAGGTATGTGAAATAAGCATGGGGATCTTCTATGCTATAACCTGAAGACTCCTTCAGCGATGTTTGAAGATTCCTGGTACATGTTTGGATCAATGTTAGAGGAATAATGCAATTGAATTATAGAAAAAAAATTTACGGTGCACCACAAATCTATTTCCATATTAATTAACATATAAAGAAATCCTTAAAGGTAATTATTTATCTAAATATAATAATTATAAATGGTATGTTTTTATCCCTTCTATCTCATCCAGGTGTGATTAATTTTTTCAGTCACTAATTGAATTCCATTGATCACAGAAATTAAAGATCATATTGATATTGTATTGATCATCAATATTGATAAAATCAATGTTGGGAACTACCCATCATACACTTCTGATCTACCTGAATCTTACACCATGTGGCACACTTATGTATGATAATGAAATGAATGTTATAGGTGCACTAGGAATTATGTAGGACTCTAATGAAATGAGTAATCTATAGTCTCATGAGACGTCATGTTGGGACATGGAGAAAACTTGATTCTTTTATGAGACCTTTCCATCATTATGTTTTGAATTTTTTCTTTGACCAATGTTTGTGATCGAGTATTTTAATGTTTTTCCAAATTTCCCAATCTTCATTTATTATTATAATTCAATATCATGTCACATTATACTTTTTTATTATTCCAACTAATTTTATTCCCCATTGATAGTGAATGTTCAAACATGTATTATTCTCTTCATGTTATGCAATTTTTATTCCATTAGTAGGCATTATAGATCACCCCTTACTTTTTAAGTCCCTAGGTTATCCCATGCAGTTTTAAGTACGAGACTTTTATGGATGTTTTAAAACAAATGATGTATTCTTTGTTTTATATTGGTATATAGTGTACCAAATTTTTAAATACACTAGACTTACCAATACAATAGGTTTTATTATGTTTAAATTTATATAATAACTCGTTTATCAATATAATATAAATTTCATGTTTTCTTTAGTTGGAATCAGAAAAAAAATAATCATATTCTTTGGATTAAGACTAGAAAACTATAGCCAAGGAATTGGGGATTAAAATTAGTAGGTGTAAAAATCCCAAAATTTTGTTAATCATATATTAATTTATTTATTATGAATATAAATCCATTTTGGATACTATAAGTGGACGTAGATATGTCATATATGTAAAAAGTAGTAAAACACCAAAGCACATCAATGATCTATACTCTAATGAGAACTGGTGCATGTCAATGGGCGTTGCTTCCCCCTTGGATTGACACTCCCAATGGATATTCATTTCATAAATCATAAGCTCATTAGAAACCATTATTAATGGGAAACATACCCATAATAATATATATTAGGAAGTAGATCATGGATAACATAGATTGAATACTATAAATCCATATGTTAAGAAGTTAATTATAATTTATAAGTTATATATTTAATGTGATTGGATTCCAATTTATATACATAATAGATTAAAAAACTCATCTCTGATTTTCCATTTATTATATCCAATGGATAGAAATAGGAGGAATTAGGTCAATAGACAATGTGATGGGAAATGTGATGACTACACCAATGTGATTCCCAACTAAAAGGGAGTGTAAATAGTGAAAATTGTGATGATATTGTATCAGCTAACTTAGGTCCTGACTATAAACCTAGTTTTGGAGGGGCACCCAAACACTCCTAAGAATGAAAAATATAAAATTTAGAGATTTATGTGACAAATCCCCTAACATTCAATAGATCATCAGATCTATTAATCATATAAAAATGGATCAACACCATTGATAATATATTCTATATACTTCAATAATCTAAACAACATAAGGTGTTTCTAGTTTTATATTATATGGAGAGAGTGGTTAATAGTGATGGGATTTGATTAAGAATAAAAATCTTGATGAGGAGATCATTGTGGTTGGGTGGATGGAATTCCAGAAGATGTTTTTTGATAAATAATTTCCCTTGGACTCTCTACCTTAAAATGGATTGGGATTTTCATTCTCCTGATAAATAATAAGATGAATCAATCGGTCTGTACATGGAAAACATCATAAGACTTTCATTATACTCCCCTAGTTTGTTGTTACCCCTGAATGAAAGGTTTAGAACATCTTTGGTGGGAAAAAACAAAGTCTATAAAAAGACCTAGTAATCTGATACTTTGACATTTATGAGGAAATTTTACGATGTGCCATCAAAGTTGACATAGTGATCTGAATATATCCAGGGGATTATAAGGACAAGAAGCAGAAGGTGGGGTTTAATTTTAGAGGTCTGATGGAGAAATATAATGGTTCCAATAAATTTCAACATACAACTTTCCAAATGTGTATAAAAAAGCACCTTGTAAATTGCCTAATGAGGATAAGGAAATGATTTTTTATTGGAGTGAAGGGTGACTAGATAGTTATTAGGGATATGAGAAACCCATTAATGTGATGGTCGAAAGAAATAATCTGGTAATGCCTTAGTGCATGGTTCATTACATCAACTAAAAGGAACCTTGGAACATTACAGACTAGTGAACTATGCCAATGGTATTCAGAGACAACCAACAACATCAAAGGTAGAAACGGAGAGCGTTTTTCCGCAGTATCATTGAGGTGGATCCCTATAATGAAGTTGTGATAGGTACAATAGTTATTAATTCACTAATAAATAATTTAATATTTTATTTTGGATCTACGTATTCCATTATATCATGACATATTAGTTGAAGTATTCAATCACCACCACCAAACATGTAAGTATATTTTTTGGTGAGAATATAAAATAAGTAAATTATTGTATCCTTAGTATATTTCTCCTCTCCTATAATAATATTTGGCATCAGAATCATAGTTCAACATCTCATAATTTTTTGGGTGGAATTGAATTCAATTATATATATGGATTGTATTTCACTATATAGAGACTTCATAATTTTTTATAAGAAGGAAATCAATCTCTGTTTTGCGAATCGTCCTCCAATTATGTACAAGTGTCTGGAAGAAGATGAGTATTTTTAGGACCCACAACTCAAGAATGGATATTATTTCCCTATGATAATGAATATCTATCTCGAATTAATAAATCAAATGACATAATAATCCTTGATTGCATTCCCATTGTGAGGGAATATTCTGATGTGTTTCCCGAGGAATTGTTTAGTCTTCCTCCTAACTTAGAGGTCGAATTTTTAATTGAGCTTATACTTCTGGAATTACAATTATCAAAGAATCTATATAAAATGATTGTTGTGGTATATTAATAGATAGAGAAACAACTACAAAAGAATCCGGATAAAGAGTTCCTACAAATAGGTGCTTCACTATGGGGTGCACTAGTCCCCTTCCTCAACAGGAATGCTGGGTCAATGCAGATTTTTGTTGATTATTGTGTTCTCAAAATGATCACAATAATGAACATGTATCATCTAACAAGTATTTATTATTTGTTTAATCATTTATGTAGAGAAAAATACTTCACCAATGTGGATCTATAGTATGGGTGTTACCATGTTAGGGTGAAGAAGGGGGGTGACTCAAAGAATTATTTTCACAAAAGGAACTACCATTAGGAGTTCATATTGATTCCATTTGGACTCACTAATGCTCCAGATATCATCATTAAATTGATTAAAAGAGTATTTAGGGACTGCATATTCAAATTTATGTTTGTATTTAAAGATGATATTCTAATATACACAAAACCCAAATTGGATCATGTTGAGTATCAGAACATTGTATTAAATTCCTTGAGAATATTTATTCAATGCAAAGAAGATGTGAGTTTTTATTGAAGAAATACTCATTCATGGTGAATATCATTATAAGAAATGGTATATATGTGAAACCTTCAATGAAAAAACAATTGCATGATCAAATATGACAGTATTTGTGTCAGATATATATTGTTTTCTGGATTACTTGGCTACTATCATTGTTTTGTGAGAAATATCTCATGACTATCAAACCATATAACCAATCTATCTCAGAAAAGAGTCAATTTTCTTGGATTGATGTATGTGAAGAGTGTTCATGGAGTTAAAATGGAGGCTTATCATGACACATGTACTCACACTACCCACAAGTGAAGAACATTTTGTGGTATTCAACAATGAATTAAAGAATATATTGTGTTGTGAGTGAATGAAAAATGAAAAATTGATAGCCTATGGTTCACATAATTTGAAATTCCACAACTAGAACTACCCAAATCATGATCTTGAGTTGGATATAGTGATTGTCACTTTGAAAATATCGTGGAATTATCTCTTTGGAGAAAAGGTTGAAATATATACAGATCTCAAAAGCCTCAAGTATATATTCCAACACAAAAAGATGAATATGTTCTAGAAAAGATAGTTAGAGCAGATCATGGACTATTATATCTAAATTAAATACCATCCTAGTAATGAAAATAAATTAAATGTTGTTCTAAGTTAAAAGGATCCATCAATTCTATCATTGATGAAAATTGAGAAGGCTCTGATCATCGTAGATTTGAAAAGGATAGGAATGGGAGTCATAATAGAAATATCATCATCAATCCTTTCAAAAATGATTTCTCAAACACCCCTTCTAGATTAGAAAATGAGACTCTAAGATATGATGTGGGAATTAAAAAAAGTGGCAGCTATAATAAAATGCAATTACATATAATTCAATATTAATGAAGAATTAGTTGTAAGATTTCAGTCATGGATATGTGTACCATAAAATCTCGAGTTAAATAAGGGGATATTGGATGATGTACATATTTTGACTTTATCCATCCATCTAGGAATCACAAAGATGAATTTAGTTTTCTATGAGCTCTATTGGTGGGATGACCTATAGAAAGAGATTTATGAATATACATCAAGATGTCTTGAATGTAAGAAAGTGAGTGATGAAAGGAAAAAATACATGGGAATGTTGAATCCATTACCCAAACCTACTCATAAATGAAAAAAAACATCACTATATACCTTTTTATTGGTATTCTTAAGACATAAAGTAGAAATAATTCTATATAGGTTATGGTGGATCTTTTTAAAAATAGAAAAAAATTTATTACAAGTCAATAGGACTTCTCACTCCATAATAATGAAATCATATACATTAGAGAAGTGGTGAGTCTTAATAGAACACCAATATCTATTGTATCATATAAATAGCCATTATTTACCTATATGTTCTAGAAACATATCCAGCATTCCCTTAATATAGAGTTGAACAACAGTGACTATTATCACCCTCAAACCGATGGGAAATATAAAAATACTATTTAAAAAAATGTTGACATGTTGAAACGATACTCATTTCACTTCAAAGAACGAGGGACCAACGTCTTCCTCTATTTGAGTTCTCCTATAATAACAGTTCCCACTCAAGCATAGAAAAGTCTTCCTACAAATCCCTTTATGGGAAGTGGTTCAGAACACATATATGGTGGGATGGAGTTGGGGAATGAAAATTTCTTGTGTAATGAACCAACATTGGTTACCCCTGAAACATTTTGTTACATACTTTAATGGAATTCTTCGTCCCCATAGGCAGGTGATAAGAACCCAAGAATCAAACAAGACACCAATGAGAATGATTTATCCAAAACTGACAAAACACATGAAATATATGTATAAATTTAACATAAAAGATAGAGAAATACTAATGGAATATATATTCAATTACATTAAAATGATAGAAAAAATAATAACATAAAATGTAGTCAAAAAACAAACAATCCAGTCCAACTATAAGGTCTAAAACCAAACAAATACTCCATGTGATGGTGCAAACAAACTCTTACTATACCAATATGAGCTACCCAGAACCATCTAACACAAACCTTACTGCCTCAATGTGATTCCTTGCCTTTCACTATATTATAATACATACAAAGGTATATGTTCCACCGAGGAGCTTCACAGAGTGTGAGATATCAGGATCAGTAGAATCCTACCCATGTGTTCCATATCACGTATCTTTATAAAAAATCATTTCTTATTATTTTAAATCAAACATGTCATGATTTTTTGTAATGTAGATTAATAAAAAACATGGTAAACATTTCCATTTTACTCAATTCTAAAAAAAGAATGTATAACATTCATACCAAGGCTAACTTAGAATGTTAAGTAGTACAAAACAGAATCAGTAGCATTGTAATTAGTACCATGGATCCCTATAAGTTATACTAGTAGATTACGCGTTCAACAATAAATCAAGTGCATAATCCAATCGCAAAAGCACATGCATATAAAGCAGAGGAATACCGCATGAGTAAACCCAGTGACAATTTCAATATGTATCCCCTAGAACAACGGGCCTAGAAAACAGAGTAAAGCCTCGTGAGTAGACCTCCAAATTATAAAAAACCATAGACGATGGCCTCAATATAATCGTTCAATAAATGTACATAAGGTAACCCATGTTCTCCTTTTCATAAATCAATTTCAATATTCTAAGAGGAACCATTTGTTTTTAATTTATCAAAAAAATGTAAAACTTATTTCTCTTTAAAACCCAATCTCAACCCACACAAACAATCATTAAAATTTGATAAATCTATTTATTAATAAATAGAAAATAATTATTATTATCATAGTCTAGAAAAAGAACCTCCTACCTCAAATCTTATATTGGACATGACGACAAGGGAATCCACCAACAATGATAACTGGCAAAACTAGAAGATACAATATAATCCAATGCACACCTCAATATTGATCCAACATAGAAAACAAGAATTCAGTGGAAATGCAAAACACCACATACCCCAAGAATGGATGTCTATCGCACCACAACTGACCTATGAATGGCCTCTAAAACCAGATCTACAAATGAATCTAGAAGAAGACACAATGTGTAACAAAATTAGGCCACCGGATCTGATAATGATACCGTAGGGAACAACTGTGATCAATAACAACAATTAAAAGGAAATGTAACCTAGCCAAAAAGACACACCTCAACCTCAAAAAATATACAACTTTGAACGGATTGATCTAGATGGATAATAGTGTCCCAAAATATCATTGGAAGGGAACTAGTTTGAGATTTAAAGGCCTAGAGAAAACAAATGAAACAAAGAAAATACACTCCCTAGTTTTGAGACTATATGCGGGCTCTTACATAATGTGTAATAAAGTTTTACATTGTGAAATTCATGGTGTTAAATACCCTAAAAATACATACCCTAAGATTAAAATTTTGTTATTTAATATATAAATGTAGGGGAACATTAATTCACAACATGTAACCTTTCAAAGTGGGAACCCTTTTCATGACTTGCACCAAAAAACCATTACACATCATGTATCCTAGTCAAACAGTGTGAAATTCTCCTTTATCATGTAGAAAAAGATGGTTAAATTAGAAAGTACAAAAAAATCAATGACTTTACCATTATAGGTATCCTACCAATTGATTCTCAGTCCTCTACAAACAACGGAAAAAATGAGAACCATGAAGAGTTCAAGAACATACCAGATATATAGGTAATATGATGATACAAACTTCACACCAAAAAATATTTTTATCCCCAGGAAGTCATGTGGACGATTTAATCCTCGTAATAAAGTGATTCCACTAATCCCTCATCAATGATTCATGGTCCCATGTATCAGGAGAATATGATACATTGGTTATTAAAGTCTTTCCAATATTATTGACTTTTCATGCAGAATATTCACATGATAGTCAATGATCTCAATTGGTTTCTCCAGAATAGAAACATCTAGGTGTAACATAATTTCATCCCAACATAGAATGTGAGTTGGGTTAGGGTGATATATCTTGAGGTGAGATATGTAGAATACATCATGAATTTATATAACAAGAAATAGAAATACTATTGGATAAAAAGAATTATTAAGCCTTTCAGTGACCTAAAATTTTCCAACATATCTTGGATCCAACTTTCCTTATTTTCCATGTTAACGGTGACCCAAAAGATAGGACAGTTTCAGGAAAATCATGTCTCCTATGAAAAAATACAATGGTCGACGTCTCTTTTCGAAATATGATTTATTCCAATACTACGTTATATACAGATACCTATTAACCTCTTGAATCATTGTAGAATTTTCCTAAACCAAACATGGCCCCACTAAAGATACTTCAACCACCTCATCTAATCGGTGTGGCGGTCTACACAGGTGACTATACAACAACTCAAAGGAATCCATTCTGATTGAAAATTAAAAACTGTTCTTATGAACACACTCAACCAGTCTTAGATGGCTTTCCCATGATCCTCTGAAATCCATGACATAGGCACTGGGAAAATATTATTGGGTCTGAATCACACACTCATTACGATTGAATTTATGTGGATGGTAAGATGTGATCATCTAGATATGAGTTCCAACTGCCTCTTGAAGAATCATCCAAAACCTCATGGTAAACAAAGGTTCCGTATTTGAAATAATGGAATAAGGGGTCCCATGTCACCTCAAAAAAACATTCAAATACAGATTACCCAAATCATCATCATCAGTGGTGTCCTTAATCAGAATGAAATGAGAAAAATTCGTAAACCAATCAACAACCACCCATATAGAATTCCTCACTCAGAGAGTTTATGATAACCCAAAAAATACATGGATACCTCATCCAATTGCAAAATTGGAAAAGGAGGTGGATAATGTAAAATAGAATGTTTCATGTGCTATACCATTATCCATTGGTCTGTGTAATAGTGAGACACAAACTCTTTTATGGCATGCTTTATACCGATCCATAATTATTGATACCAGGTGACATAATCCATATTAATAGTGCCTGGAAGAACATACGATGAAGATATGTGATAATCAAATAAGAATAAACTTCTTACAGATGTGGGGATGAAAAGTTGCTTCTCTAGGTGGAGTATACCATATGAAGAAAGTGACCATCTAGAAAATGTCTCCCCACTGTGAAGGCCTTCTCAGGTATTCAAAAACTCATCATATTACTTCTGAAAGTTATAAATGTACTCTAGGAGAGATGATGATAACTCAACATTGGTCAGAACCATACCTAAGGAATCTTCCAAATCATCTACGTGAAACTGAGTGAAAATCTTTATAAGGTTCCACTCCTCCTTTGTTTCCATAATAGCATGTGACAATAAATTCTTTCAAAGAGCATCTACAATGATATTTTCATTTCCTAGGGTGTAAGAAATATCGAAGTCAAATGTATGAAGGTATATTAAACAAAATCCCTATATTAGAATCAATTATTTCCCTGAAAAGATTTAACTTAGACGTTTATGACCAGAAAAGATTAGGAACCTATCAATGAAAATGTAGTTTTTCCATCATTTGAGAGCATGCTTGATTGCACGAAGCTCTAAATTGTGAGTGGGTTAATTCTATTCATGTCTTAAAATATTAATAGAGTCGTATGTTACAACATTCTCATCCTATATAAGTACACAACCCAAACTAGTTCCCCAAGAATCACAGAACACCATGTATCCCTTACCTGGATCAGGTAAGATCATAAAAGGATACAGTGTCTAAAGTTGTTTCAGATCATCAAAAAAAGACTAACACTTTTAATCCTATGTGAATTTCACCACTTTTTGGTTAAGAGCATATAAAGGTGATGCCAACTTAACTAAATCCATGATAAAAAATCGATAGTTCCCAATAAAACCATTAATTCTTTGTATCTCAATGATATTATGTGGTTACTTCTAAGGCCATACAACCATTACCTTCTTAGGATCAACATATTATCGGTGTTTATAAATAATTTTTCCTACTAACTTTTCTTCATATATCAAGAAACTAAATTTACAAATCATTCTATACAAACAATGATTTCACAAAATTTCAAGAACCAAACTCATATGGTACTCGTTCTCACACATAGATATCAAATAAAACAGAATACCATCCACAAATAGTATCAGAAAAGTGTTAATATATAGATGGAATATCGAATTCATCAATGACATATATAATTTAGGAGTGTTAGTCAGAAATAAAGGAATTATAATACATTCATAATGGTGATACCATCTCCTGAAATCTATTTTCAGTATATCAAACATCTGAACTCTACGATGATAATGAACTGATTGAAGATCAATCGTGGAAGACAACCTTACCCAATTTAACATATCATACATATAATACACACAAGGAATAATATATTTATTCTTTACCATCACCCAGTTAAACTTCTTATAGCCTACACAAAACTGATGTGAACCATCTACTTTATTCACAAAAATCATAGAGACTACCCAAGAAAAAACTCTAGGGTGAACAGTACCCTTTTCCAACATGTCATCCAATGGAATCCTAAGCTCTTTCAGCTTATATGGTTCCATACGATATGAAGGTATCGATATTGTCGGCATACCTTCCACTAGGTCAATCATAAATTCTTCCCCTCAGTCTAGAGGAAAACCAGAGAATTCATCTGGGAAAATGTCAGGAATGTCCCAAACGATGATGGGATGAAAAAAATAATAAGAAAAATAATCATTCCAAAATACAACAGTAGCTAGAAAAATCAAGAGCGCTGGATGGGAAGGTCCTGAACGACCAGACCTCGGGTACCACTCCCCCTGAAACAGATGACAGCTCCCATCGACTGTATGAAATGAAACAATGTGATGATAAAAATGACTCTCAACATGATGTGAGACCAGAAAATTCGTAATGATTTTGATGTCAAAAAAAAAAACAGGATTCATAAAATCATGGTCCAACTCTGTATCTTCAATCATTAATAAACAAGGAACCTAAAACCCTATCTTTTTTCTCTTATAGAGTGGGGTCTCTAACTCCACTATTAAGGAGATAAGTTTCATTGGATGTTTAAGAATTTAAAAAATATGCAGAAATAAAATAGTGGGAGGCACTATTATCTGATAAATAAATTTCTACAAAATATGAAAAAAGGATTTTACTCATCACTTTTGTCGGACCTACATCAACTTATACTGGACACCCATCTACTGTGTGAAACTTCTTCACTCCTAAGGCATGTGGCTAGTTCACGGTAGTCTCTGAAGCTTATAACTACACCACAATAGTCTTTGGATCTCATGAACCCTGATCATAACAATGAGTAGTCACAGCATGGTAGAAGCACTGTAATTTCCCATTTCTTACACAACTATTTCACATGTTCACAGGTATAGGACAAGAATGCCTTAGGTCACTACTAGAAAAATGGATATTTACAATGGTAATTTTCCAATGGGGTCACATTACCAATGGTCCATTGTGTAAATGTGAATCACAAATATTACCTTTTAAGATGATTCGTCGCAAAAAGTTATTATTTGTGGAGAGTAATGGTACCGTCACAAATAGGTTCGGTGAGTTTTTTAAAAAATATATTACTACGGTCAGGCGACCCGTCACAAATAGTCTTCCCAATTTTTTGAAAACCATTTGCGACAGCCCATTATAATTAGTATTTGCGATGAGCCCGTTGCAAAAATTGGGAATAAAATTAAATTATATTAATAATAATATAATATTAATATAAATGAAGTAATAATATTAATATTATTACAAAAAATTTATTTATAAAATAATAATAATATTATTATTATTATTAATGTAATATTAATATAAATTAAATAATAATATTATTATTATTAAAATAAAATTAATTATAAAATAATAAAATAATATTATATTATTATTATTTAAAATATTAATGAAATCATTATATTAATATTTGTAATATAATAAAAACCTCAGTATTTATAAAATAACAAAAATATATGAATTAATAAAGTAATAAATATAATAAAAACTAAATAAATAATAAAAACTGTAATATTTTCAACAATATAAAAATTGAACTATTTAAAACATTAAATTTTTTATATTACAAAAAAATTGCATTGAAATGGTTTATTACAAAATAATAATAAATAATTGAGGGGGAGGGTCATATGTATGAGTAGGAAGATATTGTTGAGAAAACTCCATCCCTAAACTACGAGTTAAATGTTTCATGTACTCTATCTACTCCAACTCTTGATGATATCGTCATCGACGCATCTCATCCTACCTCTCCTATTACTCCTGCTATAGATACAATCATAGGAACTCTTCCAACTGCTTCTTCTTCCATGGATACTTCTCCTCCTGCTCCCTACTTATAGTCTCTATAAGCTCACTCTAAGCTCATTGATGCTCTTGATACTGTGCATGATATGATGATGACTGTTCATGAGCTCCCCACAATCTAAACACCGACAACATAGAGGTTTCATAAAACCCCCAAGGGTTTAATTGAGAGTCAATACACACAAATCTTCTTTTCTCAAAGGCATACTAGGTCACCTACATCCATGTTGCCTCATCATATCGGGGGCACTGGTCTGACCATAAGTATTGGCCTATCTCTCACTATGTTTATGAGACATCGTGGCCACATATGACTCCTTCAATTGAAATTTTACATTAAAATAATTAAAATAATATTTGAAATAAAGATGAAAACTCAAAAATAAATTATACTGATCACAATCTGACACTGCGGTGAACCTTTAATCTCTCTAGAGGCTGGATCACTTTTCATCCTTCTATAAATGTTGTACTCCATAATATCGGGATGTGGGACTACCAATATGAATTAAAAATAAACTATTTACATTTAATGGTATATACAATATATATTAAAATGTATTTACTATATGATCCCTATGTGTACTGAATCTACAACTACCGGATCGATGTGCCACCTCCTGTCTCCCCCAATTTTTCTAAACTATTGATGATCTACACAGAAACCGCATACTCAACCAGTGTGTACATAATCTATCCCAAAAATGAGATGAAATATAATCATGTTGGTGGATGTTACATGTCTCATCAAACACGATCACTCGTACATAATCCATTTTTATTCTTTTCAAATTAAGAAAAACCTGAGGGAAATGCGGACACATAGCTCTCTACCATGTCGTCCAGATAGCCTCGCATATTTCCAATCAATAGTATACCGAAAACCCTACAAATAATTTATAATATCATGTTAATAATTAAATTAATTTCGAAATAAATATTATTTATTTATATACCATCCAAGGCTCGAACATGTAGTGTATAACAACCACTGGAGTCAAATCCCATGAAACCCATGATTTAGAAATGTAATAGTGAAATATATCACCCCCTATCAAATAAATATATATGTAAAGGTATGAAAAAAATAATTAATAAAACAATTACAATATATATAATTTTATGAAAACTAACTAAAATACACCTATAAAAATACCTATGAAGGTTTGTATTGAACCCAAGACATGGATGTCGCTCGAGGATAGGGTTGATAATCATCAGTCTAGAAAGACCTCACCCACCTTCATGGGATCCCTAGACCCCCAAAAGTATGAGGGTCAAATAATATGGCATCCTACTTCTCCAAAGGTAGATCAGCCCCTTGAAATAGAAGATACACTTTCTCATCCATCTGAAACACAAAATAGCACTTGTTAGAAAACATTTGAAAATAACAATTATATATAGATATGTGTTATTTTTTATTATAACCATCATTTAACTTTTTTATATGTACATATTTATCCTCATATTCATAGTTATCGATGTCATTATATTCATCTTCCTCCTTAGCATCATTAGTTTCTATATTATTTTCAAATTCATCAACACTTTTCATTTCAAATTTAGTTGCAACATCATTAAAATCATCATCACCATCAGACCTTAACTGTAGGGTGTTATCGGTGATATTCATGTCTCTAATAAAAAATATGGATTCAGAGTGGCCCCATGAAAATTATAAGTTCCTTTCACTTCAGCCAAACCACATTCACTATCAGTAAACTGATTCTCTTTGAATTTAATGTTTATAATGCTCCACCAATCACAAAAATCTCTTGATGTAGAACATAAATTTTCTAAAAAAATTTATCGGCCTAATGATAAAATATAAAAAATTATTTACTACATGAAAAGTTTTATATTTAACAACAACAATTCCATGGATCAGATGAACACAAAATCCTCTCTCAGTATCCAACTAATTGCATTTAAACATCATTTTTTTAATGTTTTTTCAAATAACACAATTCAATGATTTCTTCCTATATTGCATAAATGTCAACTTAAATTTATCTATTATGATATCCTCTCTAGAAAACACAAATATTAATTTTTTTATTCCCCATATTCAAATCATTGAAAAAAAAACCATTCTCCACATATTCATCACAATATTTAACCATTTTAGATGGTTGGTTACTGAATACAAACTATAGATTATCAATTTTATCAGCATGTTGTGATAATCGAAATTTTGTAAAACAATTATCGCTATAAAATGTATTAAATTGATTTTTATGTGAAATCAAAAAAAATTATATTACAAATATTTTAAAACAGTACGAATTTTTTAAACAATGTTCTTCAAAACAACCTTTTTTAATTTGTGGAAACTGTTTCTTGATATTATTATTATATAACCTAAAGATAATATATGATTAATATACTATTACAAAATATTATAGAATAAGTGATAAGAGAACTCGTAGTAAAAATGTTATAATTTCTTCATAGTTGAGAAAAAATATATGAATGAGCTCTATGATGTTCATTAATAGAAATCCATCATTCATGAACATGTACAAAGACCAATTAAGGATAATTGAAAAATAATAATTTATTTCACATTTAAACATCATCATTTACCTCATTAGAGACTATGTGGTTGTTTTCTGAGATATATTTTGATTGAATGTAATGAATGTTTGAAAAAAATTTCTCTTGCTAATAAGTTTTAGAAAATGAGCCTTATACTAATTCATTATTGTGTACTTTTTTCATCAATTTCTGCATGCATAAATCAAATGCAGATATCCAAATTAACTGTACCAAACCAATACATTTTGTTTCATGATTTAAATGTAATCTCAAATGTTCTATTGAGTCAAATGATAATTGTGGAAATATTTTTTGTAGTTTACAAAAAATTAAAATGAAATATTCTTGTTGTTTTATTGGGTCATAATATTCTATTTTCAGCAGAAAAATGTCACAAAAAAGATAGTATATGTCTATTAGAATATCCCAAATAATTGGGTTTAACAAAAATCTTAATCCAATCAGGGAAAGTGTTTCAATAAGAACATGAAAATCATTGCTTTTCAATATGGTAATATGACCATTTCTGATAAATCTGCCCAAAATGGAAGAATAACATTATAGACGCCTCAAATATTCAATCCACTGACATAATAAAAGAATAATTTCTTTATAAAATTTATAAGCTTCATTTTTGATCATTAACTGTTATGATTGGAAATTTTCAAACAGTTCAAGTTTTAGTAACATGAAAATTTGGGAAAGATCTAATCGTTCCTTTAAATTATCTTTGGTCTTATTTGGAATATCCAACAACATATGAAATAAATTATCAAGAAAATTCTTCTCAATATGCAACACATCCAATATGTGACAAACCAAAAAATTAGATCAATATGGAAAATCCCAAAAAATTCTCCTTGATATAAAATTGATCCCTTTTCCAAACCCATCATTTTTTGGTTGGTTTATTGTTGATACAAATGTGATTGGTGTTAATGAAGAGACAATTTATTTTAACTCCGTACTAAAAATTTTTATTGGAGGGCCATGATTTTCAACTATTCTTTTTCAGAAAAGATATTTGTTTCTTCGAAACAGATGATATGTTGGATGGAATCTGTGATGGAAACAAAAAACAGTGTTCTTACATTGATGAGCATTAAAACTTTTTAATCTCTCATACAGTACAGACATGATTCAATGCTATTTGTACTTTAGACAGATAACATGTCATGTGCTGGTAAATCAATAGTTGTTCACATCAATGTAGTTTTCGGCATGATGTTTTGTTTCCTAGAAACATCATCTGTACTGACACCATTACTCCCATGTGAATTTAACTCAACCATAAATGGATTCAAATAAAAATTAATGTTCCTTTCTGAATGAAAATAATTTAATAAGGTAAAAATATATATGGATCTTTCATCAACATCTATGGAGGTAAATTGTATGGAGTTATAAAGACAGGCTGACATGAATACTAACTTCCATAAGAACCAAATAGATAGAAACTATTAGTAGAAATACCCAATCACACGTTTTGGGATTCTAAAAAAAATATGGAATCACATGTTTTAAATTTTTCCATGAATCACTATTATATATATGATTTAAGATTTTACCAGTTGAGATATTTTATTTGTTCCATGAAATTAATACTAATGTGTTCTGAGACATAAATAAACGCTGCTATCTGGGTGTGAGCGGGAAATATCTCAATTTTTCTAAAAGAATAAACCCAATCTTCCCTACATGAGCTTCTTTATTCCTATATTTTCCAAATGTCGGACAACTATCGAATGACTCATTGTCACCATAATATAAGATGCATTCATTTTAACATGAATGAATCTTTTGACCACCAATACCCAGATTAACAACAAGCCACTTTCTCTAATAGAAATTTATAAGAAACACATTTTTTAAGACACTAGTGTTTGTTACAAAGGGAATATCTGATCAAAACAACTATTTGACATTCCATTAACTAATTTAATTCCCATAAAATTTTCACCTACTTCAAACATGATTATCTTGAAACTTGGATATAGGGAATCCACAACAGACCTCGACAACTCATATAAATGAGATGGATCCAATGCTAGAGTTAAATAAAAATTATCACGAGTTTTAGTTTGTTGAGATGATGGACCTACCACATCATGTACTATATTTTAAAACTTTACTAGACCCGGAACCAAATTATGAGTAATTTTCTGGAACTACATTGACAACAATGTTACCAAAATATATATTTCAATTGATAACCAAACTACAATAAATGATGTCAAATGTTCTCAAATGTGTCATATGTCCTCAGAGAACATTCTTAAAAGGAAACATAATTGTCCATGCTAAAATATATTTTCTTATCGATGACGCAAATTATAAGAAAGAATTAACACAATCAACATATTTAAGATTTAATTCAAAACCATTTGGATTCTGGCATGGGCTTATCTAGGAATGATCATCTAATAATGACTATTTTCAACATCCGTGATAAATATTTTTCTAAAAAATATGAAATGATTAGTTATTTTGTGGAACTAAATATAATATAAATAGTGTACAAAAAATCTAAGACAATTAAATTCTATATTCTATCAATTTATAATTATTTCAATTATTTTATAGTTATTTATACTATTATTAAGATTATATACTAATTTATAGTCATCTATCAACATTTATACTGATTACCACTAATTAATATTAATTACATGTATTTTTTTAATAATTATTGTTAATTATCGACGATACAATTTCCAATGGATTCATGGAAGCATGTTTTCCTGATAACTCATACCCTTACAAATTTCCTCGACTAAAATTCTTAGGAATAGTTTTTTCTGATGTACAAAAATCCATTTTTGTACTTGAGATAATACGTTTCATAGTGATTTTAGTGCTAAGGTCATTGGGCCAAAGATCCTCTTTTCTAACATGTCACCTCCTTGAAAATTTCTCTGACGTAAATATCTACGAATAATGTGCTCTAACGTATGTCAAATCAGAGTTATCATACTAATTTCAGTGGGAGAAATTTTTAAGGAGCTGAGGCGTCAATCAAAAGAAATGCTACCAATCCACAGAAATTGGGACAGTTTATCACAGAGTGCTTGAATTTATTCCAATTGATTACTAATTAATCTTAATTAATCCTAATTATTACCAATTAATCATAATCATAACAAGTTGATCCTAACATTTAATAATTATACTTAATTATTATTAATTAATCCAAATTAATACAAGTTATTATTAATTAATCCAAATTATTACTAATTATTCTTATTTATTCTTAATTGTTACTAATTATTCTAAATTATAACGAATTATTCCTAATTATCAGAAATTATTCTTAATTCTTCCTAATTTTTCCTAATTTCTCCAAATTATTATTTATTATTACTAATTTTTTCTAATTATTCATAATTAATCCTAATTATTACTAGTTAATAAAAATCAATCCTAATTATTTCTAATTTTTACTAATTAATCCTAATTAATTTTAATTAATTATTTTTATTATTAATTATTCTCAAATATTTCAATTTTTACCAATTATTACTAATTAATCATAATTAATCCCAATTAATAATAATCAATCCGAATTAATCCTAATTATTACTAATTATACTTAATTAAAACTATTTAATAGTAATTATTACTAATTAATCATAATTATTACTATTTAATTGATATTATTACTAATTAATCATAATTATTACTAATTAATCCAAATTATTACTAATTAATCCTAATTATTACTAATTAATCCAAATTATTACAATTTGTTAATAATTTTTCAAATTTATTTCTAATTATTACAATTTATTAAAAATTAATTATAATTAATCATAAATAATCATAATAATTACTAATTATTACTAATTAATCCAAATTATTTCTATTTAATCGTAATTATTACTAATTAGGCCTAATTATTAATAATTAATCAAATTATTACGATTTATTACTAATTATTAGAAATTAATACTAATTATTAAAAAAATTTAATAATTAATCCTAATTAATTAAAATTTATCTAAATTATTACAAATTATAACTTATTATTATTAAATAATTGTAATTATAAAAAATATAACCTAATTAGTACTAATTAATACTAAATATTACAATTTATTACCAATTGTTTCTATTTATTACTAATTATTACAGTTTACTACTAATTATGACAATTTATTACTTATTATTAAAATTTATTTCTAACTGTTTCTAATTATTACCAATTATTACTAATTCATAATAATTAATCCAAAGTATTGATAATTATTTGTAATTATTACTAATTAATACAATTTATTACTAATTATTTCAATTTGTTAATAATTATTATGACTTATTAATAATTATTCTAATTTATTACTAATTATTACAATTTATTACTAATTAATACAATTCGTTAATAATTATTAAAATTTATTTCTAATTATTACAAATAATTAATAATTACTAAACTTTATTACTAATTAAACCTATTTATTACTTATTATTCCTAATTAGTCCTAATTAATCCTAATTATAACTAATTATTATTAATTAATCCAAATTTTTACTAATTTTTACTAATTATTACAATTTATTAATAATTATTGCAATTTATTTCTAATTATTACAATATAATATTATTTATTACAATTTAATACTAATTATTATAATTTAATACTATTTTTTTCATTTAATTACTAATTATTACAATTTATTACTAATTATTACAATTTATTAAAAATTATTAAAAAAAATTTATAATTATTACTATTTATTACTATTTATTACAATTTATTAATAATTATTACAAATTATTACTAATTATTAAAATTTGTTACTAATTATTACTAATTAATACTAATAATTACGAATTAATACTAATTAATTTTAATTAAGACTAATTATTACTAATTATTACTAAATAATATTAATTAGTCCTAACTATTACTAATTAATTCTAATTATCTATAATTAATCATATTTATTAAAAATTATTTCTAATTATTACTAATTAATCCAAATTATTACTAATTAAATCCATTTATTACTAATTATTCCTAATTAAAACTAATTAATCCATATTATTAATAATTAAGTCTTATTATTACTAATTAATCGTATTTATTACTAATTAATCCTAATTAATCCTAATTAATCATAATTATTACTAATTATTACTAATTATTGATAATTATATAAATATATAAATAATTATTATAATTTATTTCAATTTGTTACTAATTATTACAATTTATTACTAATTAATACAATTAATTAGTAATTGTTTTTAATTAACACTTCTGCATAATTATTCCTAAAAATAAATACTGAAAATTTAAACATCCAATTCTACATTAATTTAACTGCAATTTATTAACAAAAGTTATAAATAATTTAAAATAAAATAAATTAACAAAACAATAAAAAACTAGATAAATAACTTAAAACTAATGCTTTTGGAGTATAAAACCTGCGAATAATGCTCCGCTGTAAATGTTTAAACTATGAATAATTTGTGATGAAATATTTTTAGAATAGAGAGGGGGAAGTTGAGAAAGTAGTTGAATGATAGAAACAACGAATGAGTGTATATATAAGATAGATTATTTGTGATGGGGTAACTCGTCGCAAATGTCCACTGCCCGCAATAATTACAGTCAATCGATAAAAAGTTTTTTGCAGTGAGCCCCATCCCAAATGGGTACCTACCGATATACTATTTGTGATGGGGCACATACCCCATCACAAATACTAAAAATCGTCATCGAGCGTTTGGGACAGGAATCAGAACCTGATGCTAAAAACCCTGCCCATGATTTGGAACACATTTCATGCCAAACATTTTGTAGCAGGTCCTTACCCCTTGTCACAAATAACTATTCTCAGAGGTAATTTTTTTCTGAATAAAATAATTATAAACAATATGGGTTGATCTCCTTTCTCTGGTTCCAGTGTGATTAATTTTTTCAATCTCTGTTTCAATTCCATTGATCACAGAAATTAAACATCTTACATATCATGGATTGATCGTCGATTTTGATAATAAATCAATGTTGGGTTCCACCCTTCGTAGACTTCCAATGCACCCATATCCTACACCATGTGGAACACATAAGTATGTGAATGACATTCATGTGATAGGTTCACCACAAATTATATAGCTGTCCAAATAAATAGGTAATCATTAGTCTCATGAGTCGTCATATTATGACAGGGAGTAAAATCGATTCCTTTATGGGACTTCGTCCATCATTATGTATTAGACGTTATACCTGACCTTTTTTTATGATGGAGTCTTTTAAGTTGTTTCCACATTTCCCACATTTCTTTTATTATTATCATAAAATATCATGTCTCACTATTCATGTTTATGATTCCAACTACTTTTATACCCCATTGATAGTGTATGGTCTAACATGTATTATTCTCATAATGTTATGTCATTTTTATTCCTTTATTGGGCTTTACAGATCACCCATTTCTTATGTATGCCCCTAGGTTATCCCTTGCATTCTATGTACGTGAATGTTAAGGATGTTTTCAATAAATATTATGTATTCCTTATATTATGTTTTTATATGATGTATAAAATTTCCAAAGACAATAGGCTTACAAATCATTTGGGTTGTATTGTGTTTAATTTTATTTAATAAATCTCCTATCAATGTTAAATAAAGATCATGGTTTCCAAAGATGGAATCAAGTATTCTTATTTTTGGGACAGGGAATAGAAAAATCTAGCCAAAATCATAGTGATGAGAACAAGTATGAGAAAACATCACTAAATTTTGGGAAACATACTTTATGTTATTTATTGAGAGAATAAATCCATATTTGGATACAACAAGTTGATGTGTCCCATCAAATATATATATATATAGCTGTAAAACCCAAAAACACAACGTTAATCTAGAATCGACTGAGAACTGGTGCATGACAATTGGCATTGCTGCACTACTGGATTGACACTCCCAATGGATATTCATTTCATAATTCATAATCTTATTAGAAACCATTATTTATAGGAAACATAACCATAATAATATATCTTAGGAAATAGATCAAAGATAACATAGATCGAAACCTATAAATTCTTATGTCAATTAATTAATTTTAATTTATAAGTTATATCTTTAATGTCATTTGATTCTCATTTATATACTTAATAGCAAAAAAACACTCATATGTAATTGTCCCTTTATACTTTCTAATGGATACAAATACGAGGAATAAGTTAAATAAAAAATGTGTTTAGCAATGTGATGACTACCCCAATGAGGCTCCCAACTCGATGGGAGCAGGAATCGAAAACATCGTGATGATATTATCTTAGCTGACTCAGGTTATGAATAGAAATCGTGATCAACATGGGAACTCAAACATTCCATATAAATAACAATATGCAATTGATATATTTATGGGACAAGTACCCCAAACATTCAATGGAGCATCTGATCCATTAATCATGGAACAATGTATCAACTCCATTGGGATGATTTCTCCATCCTTCAATGACCTAAACAGGAGAAGTTTTTACTGGTTCTTTTTCATATATAGAGAGAAGTTATTTTGTGGTGTACATTGATCAAGAATACAAATCATGAAGAAAAGATCAAAGCAGTGGGGTGGATGTAATTCCGGAATATGTTTTTTGATATATATTTTCCCCGCACTCTCTAACATAAAATGGAAAGGGATTTTCTTTCCACCAATAAAAAAGATGATGAATATATCTGTCGATATATAGAGAAAATCATATGACTTTCACGATTCTCCTCCAACTTTGTTCTTAACCCTAAATGAATGGTTTACCACTTATTTTTGGGGTGAAAACATAGTCAATGAAAAACCCTAGTCATTCAATACATTGACATCTATGAAGAAATAGAATGACGTTCCATCAGAGATGAAATATATATATGAATATCTCAGGGGTTTTCCTATGGATAAGAAGCAGAATGTGGAGCTTAATTTTGGAGGACTGATAGAGAAATATAATGGTGCTAAGAAATATCAACATCCAACATTCTTAATGTGTAGGAAGAAGAACCTTGGAACTTGCCTATTGGGGACGAGGAAATGATTTTGGTGCAAGAAGGAGGGAAACCTAATGTAAGGCCCCAACCTTAAGCCTTATATAATCTTGAGTTATTACATGATTACAAATTTGGGATCTTTTCAGGTTTAGAGTTTTATATAATTAGATCATAAAACATGTATTACATTCCACATTTAAACAAAGTGGTTACATAAAAGATAGTATGCATTTTTTCCATCAACGGAAACATATTTAAAATAAAACATAGATTCTTTCTTGACAATTACTTGAGACTATCATCATATCATGTACCTTACCCTTGACCTATGAAAAACATTTCAAAAACATGGGATGAGCATAAAAAGCTCAGTAAGGGATATAAAATAACTAAATGAAAACATTAGTCCATGTATGAAATCAAACATCACTCATAAAACATAACCATTTTATCATACCTCATCAAATCATTAATAAATCATAGAAATCATTAGACATAAAGGTAACTTGAGGCATTCATAACATTCTTATGTAGGGAGTAACCCTATTTGTTACATTTGGAATACCCATCACAGTATATTCCCTAAATCTTTTTGGAGATACCTTAATGTTTAACTCCTTCTCTTTACCCAATGCATTGGAGAGCTATATCGGGCTCACCTGCCCTTAGTTTATCACGGAACCACCCGTCTTCATAACAATTCCCAAGAACCATGTTATCAAGTGGAATATTTTTATAAATTCAAAATAAATTATTTATTATCATCCAAATGTTTTAAAATAACTATTTTTTTTCTTGATTTTTTCTTATGTGGTCCATGTTTAAAACTACAATTACACTTTTATATTGAAAATGCACACTTCGAGTCATACCTTTCATATTGTGTTTCAGATTGATGTGCTAGCTATTACTAAACATCAGAAATTAAATATGAATCATTTTATATAATTTAAATATTAATTTGACCACTTTTTTTCTATGTGGCGTACATTTAAAAAAATACCCCATTTAAATTAAAAACACAAACTCTGAGTCACTCTGACCAAATCATGTGTCAAATTAACCTGTTCTCAATTACTAGATGTCAAAATTATGTTATGGAATGTTTAAATGGTGTATAAAAATAATAAAACTTCATTTTGAATGTTTTGGCTATGTCTCAATAATTTTAATCTAAAATGACACTTTTATATTGAAAACACAGATTTCTGTCATACATGACACATTGTGTGTCAGATTGATGTGGGGTCAATTCTAATACTAAAAATATTAATTATGTATTGGTTTTATAATGTTTTTAAAATAATATGAGGTTTTTCTCTATAATTTTCCTATTCAACAAATATTTTAAACCAAAATTACACTTTTATTTTGTAAACATGCACCTTGATTCATATCGACCATATCATGAGTTGGATTTTAATGCAGTACATTTCTAAAAAACTAAAATTATTTATGCATCCCTTTAAAAATGTTGTAAAACAATATGATCTAGTTTTAATTGTTTTGGAAATGTGATGCATGTTTTAAACAATAATGAATCATTTATATTGACAACCCACACCTTCATTCATACTGGCTACATCATGTGTTTGATTGACATGCAGTTGATTCCAACACATCAAACATGAATTATAGATCACTTTTATAATGTTTTAAAATACTTAGTGTTTTTAACTAATTTGGGATATGTGAAACATGTTTTAAACTACTGTGAATATTTATATTCAAAACACACACTTTGAGCCTTACCGGCGCCATCATGATTTAAACTAATTTTCGGTCTGTTGCTACATGTCACAAATGAAATTTTGATCATTTCCATAATTTTTTAGAAAAATATGATCTCGTATTATTGGTTTTTGTAGTGTGACCTTCACATAAAACTAAAAAAAACTTTTATATAGTAAACATACACATCGAGTCATTCTGACAACATTGTGTGTCAGATTGACATAAAGTTTCTTCTTATATATCTCAAATGAATTAAAAACATATTCCAAATGATTGAAGAAAATTTAATCTTGTATTCTTTATTTTCACTTTATGATATGAATTTTAAACAAAATATGAACTTTTACATTGAATATTTGTAGTTTTAGACATACTATTCACAATGTGTTTTGGATTGTTGTGAGCTCAATTTCTATACATAAAAATGAATTACCATCCATTTCCATAATATTTGAAAACATGATAATGTTTTTTCCTAAATTTGTTATGTTGACACATGTTTTGAACTAAAACAAAACATTTAGATTAAAAACATAAACTAGATTCTTATTGGACACATCATGTGTTGTGTTGATTTGCAGTCAATTATCATATTTCAATAATGAATTATGGGTTGTTTTCATTATGATTCAAGACAATATGAGTTCATTTACATAGTTTTCGCTATCTGACACAATTTTTACACTAATTTGATAATTGAAAATACAAAAATTAAGTAATACTAACTGCATCATATGTCAGATTTATATTAATTCACTTCCTATTTCCAAAAAAAATATTTTTGGATTGTTTTACTAAGAATTAAAAATAATAAAAATAATTTTAATTAGTTTTGTCTATGTGATTCACATTTTAAACTAATATGAAACTATTATATTTAAAGCATGCACTTTTATTAATATTTTCCACATCATGTGTATGAATTCATTGTTGTTGATTCCTATATGATACAAATGAATTATGGATTACTTTACATCATTTTCTAAAATTATTCACATTTTTTCGCGGTTTTTGAAATGTGATGTGTGTTTTAAACTAAAATAACACTTTTATATTGAAAAATTATCTTTTTATATTAATAACAATATAATGGATCAAATTGATATGCATTAAATTCATACATTTCCTAAATAAAAGTTGCATAATTAACCTAAAATTTGATAACTTTATGATATCTTATTCTTAGTTTTGGCTATGTGAAGTGAGGTTTAAACTAATATGAAACATTCCTCTTGAATATTAACACACTAAGTGACACGTGTTTTAAACTAAAACATTAATTTTATATTAAAAAACCACAACATGACTCATATCTGGTACATCATATGTGGGATTGATTTGTGTTCAATTCCTACACACCAATAATTAATTATATATAATTTTCTTAAATTATAATGATAATTCAATATTGTTTTATTTTTTTTGGATGTGCGATGAATTTTTTAAACTATAATTAATCTTTTAATATAAAATCAAACACTTTGTTTCATATGATCTTTTAATGTGTCATGTTGATGCATGATAAAAACCTATATATCAAAATTGAAATATGGAACATTCTGATAATGTTTGAATCTATTCAAAGATTTTTTACATTGTTTTAACAATTTCATATGTGTTTTAATATAAAACTACAAATTTATATTAAAAACATTAACATGGAGTCATTCTAGCCAAATTATGATTCTTATTGACAAATGCTGATTCTTACACATCAAAAATAAATTTTGGATTATTTTATTAGGTTTTATAAAAATCTATACTGGATGTCTTGGTTAGCGCTATCTAATGTTTGTTTTAGAGTAAAGTGATACTTTTAATGTGAATACATGAACATTTGGTCATAATAATCACATCATACACCATATTTAAGTGAAATAAATTCCAATATATCAAACAATAATTACAGATCATTTTCTTAATGTTTTAAAATTAATTTGATCTCTATTTGTTGGTATTGATAATGTGGTACACATTTTAAACAAAAACAAGAAATTTATATTTAAATCATGAAATTTTAGTCATAATGACCACATAATTTTCCATATTGATATTTATACATTTCTAATAAATCCAAAATTAATTAATGATAATTTTCATGATTTTTTTAATCAAGATAAACTCTTTTCATAATTTTTGACAATCTAATGTGTGTTTTAAACTAAAATGAAAATTTTATATAAAAAACATGTACTTTGAGTCATAATAGCTAGATAATATGCCTTATTGATGTTTGGATTATCCTTACAAGTCACAAATTAATTAAATATTATTGTCCTATATTTTTAAAATACTATGATCACTTTGGATGGGTTTTGAAAATGTGATACATTTTTAAACTGAATTTCCATCTAATGATCTTCTGAACTCTCCACATATTCAACTTCCTCCCCTGGTAAAATTTCCATCTCGACTAATTACTTTATTATACATTGATCATTGTGTTAGGATATTTTTTATTAATAGTTATTAGTATTTATAGTATTGTAAATTTTAGGTAATTTCTTAAATCAAACATGAATGTAAATAAATTCAATTTTCTTCTCCATTGTGGGGGGGTGAAAGTTATTATAATAGGACCCAGACCATTTAAAAAAACAAAATATGGAAAGGAAAAAATTAAAATGATGAGGCATTTTTTATGGATGTACCTTCTCCAAAAGTTAGTAATGTGTAATCAGGATTGTCGGTAGAAGGATCCTTGAAATATTTCACTCTCCTCATTATCTCCCTTATATTCTCAATGTCCAATATATCATGAGCTCATGTAGCCTCAAACTTTTTACTAGATCTACTAGAATATATAGATCATAACCCCCCCCCCCCCATGATACTTTCCATGAGAAAATTATCAAATATTTCTTTATTTACAAGTCATCGCCAATAAATTTTTTAGCTTCTACAAACTCGTCTGAACCCCTAAAGAAAGGAAATTATTGAAAAGTTGAAAATAAATTCATGTTCAATTGGGTAATGAGAATATATGATTTAAAGGAATATAAATATTCTATTAAAAATAATAAATATAATTCTATCACACAGGATGGTGTTTCAGTTAATGAATCAAATATGTTGAATAAAGCATGGACTACATCAACACATGTAGGTAGATTAGAATGTATCTGAAATAATCTTCCTTGAATATGGGGCATCTTGTTAATATTATTTTTATGTTTCCCCCAGATACAACACCCTCAATAAAATATTTTGTATTATTGTAATCAGGTAGAGAAACCATGGGATCTGAGGATCACCAACTCTATATCCATACTTGAGAGTAGAAAAAAATCTAATGTGGAGTTCATATTTCTTTGGATTGACAGGTTGATAAAATCTAAAAAAAGTGATTGGACTGTAATTAAAAATTTATTATTAGATTACAAATATAACTACAATATAATCAATAGTACATGAATTGTATTATATTTTAAAAAATATCTTTTCACTTCAAAGTAAATACTTCTAATCCCAAATTTATCTTTAAGGACATAACCTCTACTGTATCACAAACTCAACAGGTAATCAGTTCAACTTGATGTTAGAGAACATTATGACACCATGTGCTCTTCCAATTCATCTCAAAAAAATTTACTTCTTCTTATGTGTACATACTAATTTTGACGTCCTGGTAGTATATATAATATATAAACAAACAAATAATTAAAAATATTATAATTTCAATAGTAATTAACTTTAGAAAATAGTGCTTGGGGATGCTAATTTGTTGATGGTATATAATATCCTTCACAAATTTGGAAATTTAATATCTATAATCATTATAATTTTTTTTGATTTAAATGATGAAGAAACATTGAGAAAAATAATTTTTTTTGAAATATGATTTGATTGTTTAATCATTCTATATATAAATTAATATATTTCCTTTTGAAGAAATCCAGAGAATTATTATGTTTATTCATCGACCACAAACAATAATTTAGATAGTATTTATAGATCGCCCTATCAAAAAAATTCTTGTTATAAGAAAAACAAAATTGAATAATATGAATTTTATTTGAAAAATATTGATTACAGGGCTTCAGAAATTTACAATGGACATTATTTGTGGTCAATTCTATTTAAATAATTTCATTATATCCAAAAATTAAAAAATTATTGTATCCAAGATGTCTGGGATTAGCATCCAAGGCTTTCATAAAAACAAATAAGTAGTGTACAAATAAGATATATATTTTATATGATTATATTGTAGATATTTACACCTGTATTGTATCCTCCCATATAAGCCTTCCATTTATTATATTCTTTTCAAATTTTAATCTTACATCATATTTTATATTTTTAGGTTTTTCAAATTCAAAAAAAATCACAATAGAAATTATAGGGAGATAAATGTTTCAAAAAACTTATTCTTAATCGTTTCCATTTATATAGTAGTAATATATGCACCTATAGTACATATGAATAGTTATTAATTATATAGAACACACAAGATCCATTTTTTTACATGATTATTTTGAAAATGTATCTCACGTATGTATTCATAACTAAGACTCCTAGACATTTAAATATGAAAATTTCATTTATAATCAAGAGAAAACCCATTTCTACTGAGTCCAATGAAAATATTTATTCTTTGCATTCAATATTGAACAAGATTTCATCGTTAAATGTGATATCTGTATAAAGTTGTAATGTTAAAAATGATGTAGTGGAGTTGGTGGGTTTTATGTTATCTCAGATGATCCGTTTAATTTCTTGGATGATTCACTATATTTTATTAATATAAACTTCTATTTCACATTCATTTATCCCATCAATAATACCATATATCGATTAATACATTATTATATCAATTTGTAAATGTTTTTTATTTTATTTTTTATGGAAACACATCATTTATTATTATATGATTGAATGAACATTCAATGAAAGTTACAATAGAATTATTGACTATGTTAGAAAACCTGACATCAAGAAGAATATAAAACTCAATGATCAGCACAAGAGCTACATGAATCTAAAATATCATGTGTTATTTTGGGATTTTTTTTATCGTGTAACACGTCTCCTATGATTTTATACATTATACACCTCAGACAAGGGCGATTTGTGTGTTGATATATACCAAAAACATTCAATTTCACCATATGGGGTTTTAATAATATAAAGCTATTAGAAGTTGTTAGACTCACAATAAGGAAAATAATTTGTAAAAATATTTGCTACCTTAGGTAAGGTAGGTTGTTGAGGGTACTGAAAATCCTCAATGATTTTGGGGTTTTCTGGATCTTCGCGTACTGATCATTGGTCTTCTAATGGTTCCTATTGATCCTCTCATATATAATATTCGACCACACTTTTCTAGTTAATAATATCTATTGAACAACTTATCCTTGATTACATACATTTTATATTCTCATATGTGTCTTCTAAAGGCATCATATTCTAAAAATATGGATGAGGTGACACTAAAAATATTTCACCTTCAATTCAACCAAATTGTTCTGTCTGATTCAAAGCTATTAAATGTAGTTTTTATTTTGGTAAAATTGATATTGATCATGTGTATAAATCACCTAAAACATATTAAAATTATTATATATTTTTATGTAATAATATTATAAATATTTAATTATTATTATTATTCTATACTTACACATGATTCATATTTTACTTATATATTTTCATCTACTTGTTTTAACTATTAATTTTGACAAGCATTTTTCAATAATATTTTATGTGGTATGAAAGTGACTTCGAATTATGATTCATCAATTTGTATATAATTAAAGTAACCTATGTTGTTTCATATCACATAAAAAATTTACAATATATTTAAAATACTTATTATTTTTTGAAGTGTATAATACCCCATCCTATCTATAATGTATGGGTACATAAGTTTTAATGAAAGCTGCTTATTTTCAAAACTCCATTGTTTTTTAATAAATTGAATATTTTAATGAAATTATACAAAATAAATATTTTAACGTAAATAATTACTGAAAGAAATTCACTATATATGATTCCTCAACATGAAGAGAAACAAATGGTTTACATAGTTCCATCATTATAATGTGTGGGTGGTGCTTTACAATCCCCTTAACATGTTTATTATGATTATTTAATATATATGTTTGAAAATAACTATGATATTTTCCAGAGAACATTAAGAAATATTTATTATTAATATAATAAAAAATTAACAAAATATGAAAAATAAATTAAAAATTAAATATGTGTTTCATTATATTTATAGTAAAATAGAGAATGTATATTGTAATATTACTATAATATCGTCTCAAATTGTTGTCTTCAATATCGGTATTAAATTGTGCCAAATATCTATATCAATTTGATCAATAATTCTCATTGTGAAACTAATGTAACTAATTATCATCAACATTATTGGGTGAATATGTTTTCCTCAATTATATTATCCAATCAAAAAAATTATTCATTTTCTTCTTTCCTTAATAACCTTAGTTAACACAATGATGCTACAATACTCTTTTTTTCATACAAATGTAGTCTATCCCTTAATAAATCCATTGTGTTTAAATTTATC
Source organism: Viscum album (assembly GCA_963277665.1). NCBI lineage: Eukaryota > Viridiplantae > Streptophyta > Magnoliopsida > Santalales > Viscaceae > Viscum > Viscum album. Next base: position 367,027,304 of record OY728158.1, on the reverse strand, counting down.
ATGTGTTTTTCCACGATATTTGTAACATCGTCATGTGGAGAAGTCATTATCTTCATGAGTAGTTAATATTTTAATTATGATTATGTAATAACAGTAGTGAACAGATAATATTTTGAAGAAAAATATAGTATTTTAAATACACTTTAACATATTCATTGAACTACTATTATTTTGATTAAATGATGATTGGATTTGGATCCTCCATTGATTATTCAAATCCCCTTTCTATGTTTCACTCTAATGTACATGTTAATGTATATAATGGAACCATTTTCAAATGATTGTGATCTCACAATGAAAGGAACATCCTAAATTTAATTATATCCTAAACCTGTAGTAGTTTTAGTCTCCAACAAAACATTTTTATAGTTCCATTTTATGGGATATAAGACATAAAATAATTTCACCACTTGTAATTACATTATGAACAGTTTCTCTTTATACCCTTCCACACTGAAATTCCCCATCATGGATACCAATTTGTAAAATTTAACTACACTTATATTATCAAACAATATGCAATTGAAAAAAGAAACATTGAATGTGTTATAATATAATACATATATTTTGTGATGATTCTGAAGTTTAATATATTTGGATAAATTGAACTTCCATACAGGGAAATAGATACATTCATATCTTATTTCATAATCCTAAGTCCACTATTTTCATCATGCAATGTTAATTATGTTACTTATAATAGAATTTATTAAAATTTATTACAAAAATAGTTCAATAGATGACATTTATATTTGGTCACCTAGATAGAAACTGAAGTCATTCGATAAATTAATTATAAATTAAGAACTCCTTATAAATATGATCTCAGAATTATATTATAAACAAATTATTATGGTATTTTTTATCCCCCGTTCATCCATTGATGGATTAAAATGTCAACTAATTACGTAGTGTAATGAAACATATGGAGATACAATTACAATATTGTGTAAAATTTAAAGTTGATCCAAATCCTACTCATTAATGGTAATTGTAACAATATATCTTCCAGAAACCCTCTTCCAATATGGATTCTACTATAATGATATTTTGGGATTCTAATTCTATCATTATCAAATATGTAATTGGTATAAAATTGAATATCTACTTCAATAATATATTACTCTAAAATAAAAACATAGAGATGAATTTTATTGTAGAAGTACCCTTTAAAAATAATTATATATCATTCATCGGGCCACTTCTATCATTAATTGAATAGTCAACATATTTTAATCTCTATAACAGAGTGAACTTTTATGTAGAATATTTTATAAAATAATAATGCTGGGAAGAATATCTATAATTAATATAATATAACTAAAATGTATATATTCATTGTTTAAAACACAGTGTGTCCTATAACATTACTACATAAAATTTTGATAGATTCAATGTATGGTTAATGTATGCCGTGCATTCTTAAGACGAGTGAAATAGAATTATATAAGAATTACATCATACCTAAGGATATGAATATCATTTTATTTTAGACCATGTTTTTTCAAATTAGTCATTGACAAGATATTGTTGATATTTTATTAATACCCCTCTAGAATTTTTACACCATTAAGTATGATATATAATTGAAAATTTTCTTATGTAGATAGAGATTAATCTACTGGTTGAAGATAAGTTCATCTTTCTCCACTCAACATGAAAAAACTATCCCCTTATCTATATGTCAATCAATTCCAAGATTTCCTTAATTTCATATTTTTTTATCATTGGTAAATTTATTAACCTATAAATAATGCTATCACATATATTGTTTTTCATTTGGATAACATGAAAAAAATATGTACAAACTATTCTAATATGGAAATTGAAACAAAAATACTCTATATTTTTAACTTAATTTAATAATGTTTTTTAATAATTTTATTCCAAAATAAGTTTCAACATATTTTAATTTATTTAATATTTGAACAAACTTTAATTGATATGTTAAAATATATTATTCTTTATTTCCATTGAATGGTCCCATCCATGGTCGATATTTACATCATCAGAGTATAAATTATAGATAACCTAAAAACAAAGACATAAAGGAATGTTTCGACCTAAATGATTGTGTACCATCTTCATAAATGTAACACCCCAACATTTCCTTAATTTTAATGTCTAAAAAAGTTCAAAAAGAAATAAATTATTTATCATCCTATAAAATAAGGCTCTCAATTTGGTCTCTTCAATTCTTTGTGCCTCATACCATGTAAAAAATGTAACCCTCATCAATATAATATCTTATATAAATTGCTCTAAATGGAAATCAATATCTTTATAAGGTTTTTTGGTTTATATATAACTAGAGAAAGAAAAATGTATTTTCAATCCTTTTAAAACCATTATGGAATGTTATAAATTAACACCAAAACTAGCCTTATAATATGTATACTAATATGCACACCAAACATATTTATTCCATCCATTTATAAAAGAAAATGAAGGTTTCATAGATTGTTCTAAAATTTATGATACCCAAAATAAATTTCTTTCAACGAGGAGAGTCTGTTGGATGATATTATTTCACATATTCGATTGTTATATATCTGTTCCATTAATTATTTTAACAGTTTCCTAAAATACGTATATTCATTTACACATTTTATAGATATATAATTACTATAAATTTAATAATTTAATTGATTAATCATTCTTGTATCAATATACTCTAAAAAATGAAATTTTCTGTGTTATTAATATCATATGATACATAAATCATAGTATCATCTTCGTTAGTATGTATATCTAGTGTTTTCCTAGAATTTAATCCAAAATTTATTGATTCGATCAATTCTGTGAATAATAAAAAATAAAACTCTTTTGGATGAATTAAACATCAATAGAAATAATTTATATAGATAAAAAGGATTTTAGAAGATTCATATGCATGATTTATTTCAAAATCGGCAAAATTTTAAACTCCATAATTATACTTCACTATCATATTATTAACATTCATCCATTTTGGATTCATATCCATCCTATTTGGTATATTAATTTTCATTTTTAAAATAAATAAATATTTACCCATACGGTTTAAGTTATCAATGTATAAACTTATATATACATTGAATAAATGTTATGGTTTTCTTAATAATAAGTTTATACCCACATTAGATACTCGAAGATGAAATATAAAAAAAAAATAATTACAAAAATGGTAAAATTTAAAGAAATTAAAATATTATAATCCTTATCTGAAGAATTTACAATGATAAATTCATACTAGGAAAGCAATTATCCATGAATGATATAAATAAGTATGGTTTTTGGTAGAAATAAAGTAGAAAATTGATATAGGTGAAATAGTTAATGTTGAGAGATCATGATTGTGGCTAAATTCTTATAATGGGGACCCATATGGAATGATATCCAGCATGATTCTTTTTTTAGTTTAGTAAATTATTATATTAATTGAATAATCATCATCATATTAAAATAATATAGTTGAATGACTATCAAAATACAAATAATATTGGTGATTATTCTTAAAAATTTAACATTTTACACAAGGGTAATAAGAAAAGAATCAATTGATAGTGTTTTACAGTTTATATGCACCTCAAAAGAGTGAATTAATATTAGACCATTCTAAAAGTATAATTTATCCTATATAAATAAATTTTTTTGTCAATAAGGTCTTAATGATGCGTATAAACATTTCTTTGTAGTTGTGGGAATCATTGGAGGATGGTAATGAAATATATATATAAATTAATAATAATTATAATAGTGATTAGTCTATTTTAAAACATAGAGAGAAATTATTAATGGTTATTAGATAGGATGAAATTGTGAATGATTGTGATGTTTTATTGTGAGAATCCATCAAATAATGAATGTGTTAAAATTCTATTTTATTTATATATAATTGATTGGTGATGACTATAAAAATGAAAATAAATTTTTGTGGAGTATAAAGGATTAAAAAATCCACTAAACACTAAATGATGTCATCTAATTCAATATTATAACACCTACTATATCTATGAAACATTTATGTACTTAATTTGAGATACATTATACATTGAAAATTTAAATAAAATTGGTTTTAGACTTGATGGAAAACAACATAGTTTTTAGAATTTTCATTCCATTATATGTAATGCAAGTAAGTTGAAATTATTTGGAAATTTTGAAACTCAATAAGATATACATTTATTTATATTATTATTTGTGGTATATGGGAACCATGAAGTAATCATTGATATTTCTAGACAAAAAATAATTTAAAATAATTAATAGATGGAAAAAATGAAAATTCAATCCTTAATAATATTTATTGTTGTAATACAAATGAGTTTTTAATGATCTTGTTATTTAAATCAAATTATTTTATAAAAAAAATATTTAGAAAATAATAGGATATAAAAATAGGTTTTAGGATTTTTTTTCCTACAAATACTGCACCAATATCAATATTATCTAGACAATCCAAAAAAAAGTTTTTGTCAATGTATTTTAATTGAAATTGGGAAACTAAAGTCATGTATGTGATAAAATTTAATTATGTTAATAAATTATTAACATGGGATATTTTGAGGCATCATAAACTTTTAGGAATTCCTTTAGGTCACCAATTTAATATTTCCCTTACCCTATCGTAAAACAATGAAATCAAACATACCCCTTATGAGTAATATTTATTATGTTAATATTGTTGACACAATTATGTGTGTTGTAGGTTTTCAATGAAAGACATTAGCTATTGGGACCCGATCCTATAAGTGAGGTTTTCCCTTTTAATATCTCTATCAATTATAGTATTATATATTATTTATTCTTTGGGTTCATTTTATTTGTTTTTCCCAGAAGTCAAGGAGGTCAATTTCATATAGTCGGTTGGATTACCATGACTAGTCTCAATGAGGATTGTTTCTTTGGATAGATTATGTTCTTATTGACTTCTATCTAGTTTCTTATATTTGGTTATTTTATTTTACATAATAAAGAATATAAGAGGTGGTGATTTTATCATAGGTGTATGTTCAAAGCAGAATAAAGGACATTAAATACACTCCTTCATTATTTTTTTGATGATTCAGAATTGTGATATTCTAGTCAACTTTTCATTATGTTTTTTTTATAAAATATTATTTATTTTTAGAAATTATAATGGTTTTTATATGTCATCGGATCCTCTGAGCACACCCATTAAATGATATCCACAAAAAATACTTTGAAAACATTATTTATATTTTTATTTTACAATTTTTTTAAGTTTTGATAATTAAAATATTGAATTTAATGATACCACAAATCATGATTTATTTATTTTAAAAATACTATTGACCTCATAAATGATGATATCATCCTATATGGAATAAAAAGAAAAAATATATATGATAACTTCACAATAACTATTTAAAAGGGGGGTTCCATGTAGTATACTGTTATAAGTGATAAGTAAATATATTAGATATCACGCCCCATTGGGGTTTAACAACACACTCACACCCTACATTTTTTTCTAGTCCTTGATTCCTTCCATGATGTACATTTGCAGAGTTTTTTTGTCCACGCTACTCACAATGGCCCTCCCCACCACAATAGCCATCCAAACATCTATTGTTGAGTAATACACTACTACTTATTTACTTATTACGAAACCATTATCTCTAGAACCATAGAACTCCCCAATAGTGGTACCACAACTTGAGACAAGGTACAATTACTATTTTACCACCCCAACCCCAGTACCTAGATATTGTTCTTATAAAGGATCGATAGCTTCCCATGATTATCCTACCTAATCAACCAAATTTCTATGTACTGGGTTGGTTGTTCTATGTTTTCCATGTTTTAATTATTTTGGGTTTTCTTATTTTACAACCTCATATATATGTTTCCTCCCCTCCCCATCAATGAAATCTTAAATGAGGAATGTGTTTTCTATAATTTATTATTTTTATTTGTTATTAAAATTATTCTTAATTCACTAATCACTAATACAGCTAAAGTATTTAATAGTATTTTATAAGGTATTATTCATTGAAAAAATGTTTTGAAAATATAATCGATGAAATAATCATCCATCATTTTCTGTGCTAGGAACAACACTGGTAATGTCCCACATTATAAGCACAAATGGAAAGTGATGATCAATGTACCCTTTATCAAAACAAAAATAATGCAATGATAAAGGGGTCTATTTTCAATGTTTTATTATAGTGAAGAATGGGGAAATTATAATTCATTTATTTTATAATTTATAAAGTGTTATTTTTTATTTTTCTCTATCACCAATAGGGGTAACCATTATCAATGATTTTGGTAGCACTAATAATGATCTTGCAACTACTATAATGATGAAATAGCCTTGCATCAGCCCTATAACAAAAAAACCAATCAGAAACTAAATAGATTGATGTAAAAATATATTAAAAATATGATTTAAATAAAAATATAACATTTCACTATAATTTAAACTCAAAATTTACATACACAATATTTATATTGATGTGTATGATAAAATTAATCAACATATATTTCAACAAATATATAAAATAGTAAATCTTGTATCAGGATTTACCCAAATAACATAACTATATACATAAGATTTCCCCTTAAGTGAAATCAATGTTGATTTTAGTAATAGTAAATAACAAATAAAATAGATTTAATTTTATTGTTCTATAATCTACATTGGATAAATTATATTATTAATTAATATATATAAATTAAAAATATTATCATTTAATTATGTTTCATATTGATTAGTAGTAGATTCCTACACTTCAAAAATGATATATAAATCATTTTAATAAATTTTGACAATAATACAAGCTGTTTTCTTGGATTTGGCTATGTGATTCTGGTTTCAAATGAAATGAAACATTTATACTAAAAACATGAAAATTGATTCATACCAACCACATCATGTGTTGGATTGAAATGTCGTCAAATCAAACACATCAGAACGGAATTATTGATCATAGTCCTAATGTTTTAAAATAGTATGACCTTATTTTCTTTATTTTGACTATATGAAAAACACATTAATCTAAAATGGTTATACTATTGAAAAAATACACTCTAATCAATACCAACCACATCATTTAATGGATTTATGTGTGGTTAATTCCTAAATTTCAAAAATATGTTATGGATTATTGTGTTAGTGTTTGAAAAAAAATATAATCTTGCATTCCCATTTTTGACTCATGATGCTAATTTTATACTAAAATGATACTTTTATATTGAGAACATGTACATCGAGTCATTCCTACCACATCATGAATTATAATAGCATGATCCCAATTCAAATTCATCGAAAATAAATAATTGATAATTTTAATAATGATTGATAATATTCTAGGCTCATTTTTATAATTGTGGCTTTGTGATTAATGTGTTAAAATAACTGTAACTTATATATATAAACCTTTCACATCAAGTCATACTAGAAAAATCACGTTTCATTGTGATTCTAGGTCAATTTCTACATGACACAATTGAATTAATGATAATTTTACTAAAACTTGAAAAAAAATGAACTCATATTCTAATATTTTTGTGCTGAGATACATATTAAACTAAAATTAATCTTTTATATTAAATAAGCGTACATCATGTTATAGCAGCAACATCATGAATCATATTGATGTGTGGCTAATTAATAGACATTGAAAATGAGTTATATATGGTTTTCCTGAATTATTCAAATATTCATGAGTATTATTTCATGGATTTGGTATTATGATGGCTGAATTAGTCTAAAATGGATCTTTTATATTAGAAACATACACATTGTGTCATACCAACCACATCATGTCTTGAATTGGGGTTTGCTTGATTACTACATGTCATAATTAAATTATGGAACATTTTTCTAATGTTTGACAATAATCCATGACTATTTTCATGGTCTTTTATATTTGATGTGAATCATAAACAATAAGGTACCTTTTATATTTAAAACATGCACTTTGATTCATACCAACTACATCATGTGCTATAATTATGTGTGGTCAATTAAAATATGTCAAAATGAATTATCAATCACTCTCCTAATGTTTGATAACTATACATGAAATTTTTCTTGGGTTTTCTTATGAATTTATTATATTAAACAAAAATGTAAAATCTATATTGAAAACAAGAACTTCAAGTCATACCTACCACATTATCTTTTAGAATGAAATACGGTCAGCTCCTTCATGCTGGAAATTAATTAGGATCATTTTCCTATTTTATTTAAAAAATATTATCTTGTTTTTCAATTTCATCTCTCTGGCACATGTTAAACAAGAATGATTTTTTTTTTGAAAATGCATACTTCATGTCATACGGATTACATCATGGGTTGGTTTGATGTGATGATGATTCTGAAATATCACAAATAACATATGGATTTTTCCTAAAGTTTGAATATATTCCTAGATGGTTTTCTCTATTTTGTCTATGTGACACAATTTTTAAACTAAAAGGGTTCTTTTATATTTAAAAGAAGAACATCATGTCATACTAGACACATCATTATTTAGATGGATTGGAGGAAAATTATTAAATATCACATATGAATTATGGATTTTGATAACTAATGTATCAAAACAATCTGAATGGGTTTTATAGGATTTGAGTATTTCATCTATGTTATTCTCTAAAATGACAATTTTAATTTGAAAACCCACATTTAAAGTCATATTTGTCTCAAAATGTATCAAATTGATATAAAATCAACTCTTATACATCAAAAATGAAATATGTATGATTTTCCTAATCCTTGAAAACAACATGAGATAATTTTCATTGTTTTGGGGATGTGACATTTTTTTCGAACATAAATGGATCCTCTATATTGGAACCACAAACACTAAATTCATTTCAGCCCCACCATGTTCCAAATTTACATGCGATCAATTCGTACACATATATGAATTATGGATCATTTTTCTACTGTTTGAAAACAATTTGTTTAACATCCCATGTAAATAAATAACAATTCATATTCATATTTATTAATATTTTTGAATTAAATATTATGTTTACATTAAAGGGGACTCTATGTTCAATAGAGTTCCTGACATGCAACAACGGGTTTCTCTGAAGTCTTATTTTGAACAAAATGCTGAGTCATATAAAAAAAATTAATAATATAATAATATTATTTTAAATTGTAGTTAAATTACTTTCTTTTTAAGAGAGGGAATGAACATGACTAACTATATTATGATTATACATGTTTTGAAACGTTTTTACATTTTTCAAAAAAAAATTAGTTTCTTAAAATGAGAATGAATTTTATTTTAAGCATATATACTCTAATATTCTTTAAAAAATCGATTTACCACTTTTGTATGGTGAACCCCCTATAAATCATGTTTTTCACTTTTATATATTTTAATTGACCAAATAATGTTCTTTTTAAGAATCGAGACATAAAAATTATCTTTGGATGAAATTTTGGTATTTTTCTGATAATGTTCATTTTTTAGTGAATAATGAAAAAAATTGTATTTTAATTCATAACCGCCTTTTAATCTAATTTGTTTATATGGATTGATTAACCTTTTTATTTTATTTTATTTATAATTAGATTTTTTACCATTTATTCATAATATGGTAATTAGAAGTAATTTCCCTTTGAAATTGGATATAATCAAGTGTCAATATTTTGATAGTTATTATTGCTTAAAAACACGTTTTTTTGACAGTGGCAATTAATTTCAAATTACTTTCTGCAACTTTTGTGCTTCAAGTTTGGAAATATAGATTACAAATTTGTAATCATGAGTTCTAAATTGTGTGAATAATTACCTTTTATTTTAATACATTATGAATATTTACTTCTGTAAATATTTTTTTACAATGGTTAAAGGGTAAATCTGTTAAATAAGGGTAAATGAATATTATTATTATAATATTAAATTTCCCTAACATGATTCATATTCAATTGGATGATATAGTTCTGACCATGGGAATCCATGGGTAAATTTTAGGACCCCTTGGAGCCATATGGGACTGAAAATGACACTTTATATTAATTGATTTAAAGTAAAGAAAAAAAATTCATAAATATATATCTTTTAGTAAATCAATTTTTACATGGGTTTATATAAGTTACTCTTAGAATATAAATATTCATTGTAAATATAAAACAACTTCCTACATCAGGGTTTTTGTTTTATTATTTTTAAACATCATTTAAATAAAATTATTTATCACACCATAATGATGCAGTGTTTACCTCATTTATGAATGTGTTAAAGAAATATAGTTATAAAAATTAAAACAATATCCAAAACCATTACAATTATTATTGGATGATTTTATTTAGAACACAATTAATCTTACCTTGGACCTTAATAAGTTTTTGACCTTTACAAACCTAATATATTTATGTAAAAATTAATATTTTCAAACATTCCTAAAGATCCCCTATACCCCTTATAAAAATCATTCACCTCTAACCCATTACTAACACCCCTCAAGACCCTTCTCTGGTCCAAAATATTCCCAAATAATCTAAAAATATTTATATCTTCAAGCTATAATCCTTACCTTATTCATAAGGTACTTCAAGAAATCCTTTTGGTTCAAATCAATGGGAATTATCCCATTTAAAGGTAACGTCTTCTCTTAAGTTCGTTTCTTTTATTTTACATCTCCAAACCTCTAAACTCATTTTATTACTTTATTTAATAAAAAAACTAGTATCCAAAATATAATTGGTTGTTTTTATTTTATTTTTTTCAACTACACATCCAAACACCTCCATCTAATGAGTAAAGAACGTATTGTTTCTGGGGACGTCAAACTACTACCTCACAAAATGATGATTGTTCAATCGTCTTCTACCACCTCTAATGGTGAAAATTATGATGCACAATATTTATATACGATATATTTTATGTTTATGTGTTTTTATATGATTCTATAATTTTTATTTACAAACATACTTTTATGCTTTCAAATATGTGTAAACATGATAATTTCATTTGAGGATGTGCGGACTGCCGCCCCCTCAATGTGATATGATTTTTTCATGACATATATGGAAGGTATAAAGTATGGAATTAAATAAATTATGTAACATATATATAATATGAAATTTTATTGTAATTACATTAGACTTATTTATCATTTAGTTTAAAATCCTTTTAAAAAAGGGAAAAAATGAATGTAGTGTTCTTGCATACATACAACATACCGTCTCCCTGAACGGTGCATTTCATTCCTTTTCTCCACCTGTTATTCACTATTATAAATACATATATATAAAGGATTTATATGATATATATATATGATATTTAAATCATGAATATAATTCTGGAGATAATAATCTTTTGACCACATGGAAAATGTTTAATTATAACAAGTTCATTTATGACTCGAGTTCCGAACATCAACAAAATGTCTGATATGAACACGAATAATTATATAATTGTAATAGAAAGGTAATAAGGGACATAAATAAAATGATAAATATTTTTTTTATTAAATTCTAAATTAATTTTATATTATTATTCAGGAAGAACAAGGAAGAAACGAGTCATTTCAAACACGAGGTAGGGGGTTTCTTATATCACTTTTTATTCTGTGAGATTTCCATTGCTCTCCACTTATTTCATGCATGTGGTGTATAGTTTAATGCTATTATATATATATATATATATATATTATCAGGATTATATATATTCATGTATTCACTGATTCACTTGGTGTTTATTAACTTCTGGTCATACAACTCGATTGATTACAATGTGATATGGGGTTTCAATCTCACGTTTTATTCTTATGAGATTCATGCTATATTTGCCACTATTTCATTTTTTGCAACGTATGTACTACCCATGATTGTATTATTTGTGTTATATATTTTAATTCATGGGTATTTACATCTAAATTTTATGATCCTTCCTTCATGGTATTTATGTTTTGTTATTTACCAAATTGGTAAGGGAACCTTTCACCGCACTCTTATAGTCAAAGACTTCTTTTATGTTTTGACTTTAAACTTAAGTTCTAGAATGTTAGATATGTTATTCTATATCAGTATTGCTTTAAATTTTATGTCCATGTGATGGGAGGATCTTTTATCTCCATCAACTCATTTTATTGATTTTTAATTGATGTCGTTAGGCTGTCGAATTTCTGTAAGGGAACTCCTTAACCCATTTTCAATTTTATGGGTTAAACTTCTACTTATTGATTATGTCATTCTATGAATATGTTTGAATAACTTATGATTGTTTTAAAATTAATATCCACTTATATATAGTGTATTTATATTTTTCAAACATAATTATATCATTGATATATCATTAATTGATAGATACTATCTTTATAAGGGATTTCGTCTCAATTTACATTCAATTTAGACTTCATGGTTGTTATGCACCCATTCACTTTTATATGGTTTATATACTATCCTTTGATATATTATATCATGAATACATTTATTCTCATGATATTATAATGTTTTGATTAATGTTATTATTCAATTATTTATATTCAAGCATCACTCATTTTGGTAAAAACTCCTTAACTAAAATATCATTTTAATTTTTTAATGATTTTATCTTCTAAATCATTATCGTTAATGTTCATGTTTCCCAATTGGCTTTTAGGATATAATAATATTGACATTAAAGTTTTAAAATTTTAGTTCCATTATATGTTTCAAAGTTGTATGGGACACTTTGATTAAAAAATCCTTATATTAATTGTTTAAAATGGTTCTGAAAATGGTTTTGACAAAGCATTGATTATATCAATATAAGGAAATGATATATTGGGATTGGAATGTGGAAATGTTATCTTTAAATTATACTTGTGTTATGTGTTATGATTATGTTATGGTTCATAGTCATCGATTACATATACTGGTGGTTCCATGATAAACCTAGGAGAGGTGATCCTGATATAGCTCTCTAATGCATTGGGTAACGTGATGGTGGTAAACATTAATGTTTATCCCAGGATATTTAGGGAATATATTTTGATGGGTACTCCAACATAACTCTCTATGCATCTGTGATATCTACAATGTATTTTTCATATAAATTCCATAATTTACCTTTATGATTTATGATATCTGTGTGTTATTAATAAATTTTATTATTTCATAAGGTATGTTATGATTAAAAATTATGGTTTCATTGATTTGTATTTATTGCTGGGATATTTTTTTCCTTTTTTATTTTATAACCCCTCCCATGTTTTTTATTCTCACCTCATGTTTTTTAAATGTTTTCCATTGGACTTAAATATGAAAAAGGTTCAAGGATGGTACAAGGAAAAGTAATGCTGCCTAAAAATGGAACTAGACATGTTTATTTTTACGAGTTTTTATTCTATTTAAAAAATTGATACTAAGTAGTAGTTTCTACATGTAATATTATGGTAGATATGTAATAGTTATGGAATAATTCTCTAAAACAGTAAACATGAAAAGATTCTTAATGTGAATTCTTGATTTAACTCAATATTATGTAATTTTTAAGGGTGGGTACTTATAATTTGAGACAATATTCTATGTTTTTTCAAGATGATCATTTTCAACAAAAATGTCACTAATATATTAAAAATATGCACTTAGTGTCCTACCAACAACATCATGTGATAGATCGACATGCTGTCAATTCCGATACATTATAAACAAATTTTGGATTATTTTTGAAAATATTATAAAATAATATGTGTTTGTTTTCAAAGTTTTTTCTTGTGGCATATGGTTTAATCCAAAATTAAACATTCACATTAAGATCATGTCTAACGAGTAGTACTGACCACATCTTATTTTGGATTGATGTGAGGTCAATTATTATATGATTAAATTGTATCATGGATAATTTTCTTAATTTTTAGGAAAATATGAGAATTTTTACTGATATTTTTATATGTGACAGTTTTTCCACCTCAAAATTACAATTAAAAACATGCACTTTGAGTCGTACCAGCCACATCATGTGTAATATTTGTGAATGGTCATTTCATTACCATAAAAAATATATTATGAATCATTTTACTACGTTTAAAAAAAAAACATATTGTGTTTTCATAGTTTTGACAATGTGATTTCTGTTTTAATCTAAAATGACAATTTTATATTGAAAATGAGAACCTTTAGTAATACCGGCCACATCAGGTTTTACAGTGACATGTGGTATATTTTTATCTGTTAAACATTTAATATGGATCGTTATCATATACTTTCAAAAAATGGGAGTTTTTTACATCGTCTTGGATATGTGGCATAAGTTTATAAATATAATGACACTTTCATATTGAAACGTGAACTTTAATTCATTTTATCCACATCGTGTTTAAGATTATTTTTCAGTTGATTCATATACACAAAAAATGAATTATAGATTATTTTTTGTAATTTTCAAGACAATGTAAGCTCATTCTCACAATTTTATCAATGTGGAACATTTATAAACTAAAATTACACTTTTAAGGTGAAAATATAAACATTGAGTCATACTGGAAAAATAGTTTCTCATATTCGTACATGGTTAATCCCAAGATGTCAAAAATGAATTATAGATCATTTTACTAAATTTTTAAAACAATATGATTTTGTTTAACCTGTTTTGAAAATCCATTGTGAATTATAATCTAAAATAACACTTTTATATTAAAAAACATGTGGTAATTATGGATACATCATGTGTAAGATTGACATTCGGTGAATTAGAACAAATAAAATTGAATTACAAATTGTTTTTCTAAATTAAAAGAACAATCCAATCTTGTATACTCTCTTTTGTCTATGTTATTTTTTTGCGTATAATGGTACTTTAAATTTTAAGACACACACATCAACTCATAATCTCCCGATCATGGTTTGAATTGATTTGTAATTGATTATTATCTTTCACCAATGTATAATGGATCATTTTCTTAATGTTTGAAAAAAAATGATTTTTTTATTTGTTTTTTATAATTTAAGTGATGTTTTAATTTAAAAAACAATTATATTGAAAACACATACATTAAGTCATACAAAAAACATCTTGTTCGAGATTTATTTTCAGTCAATTCTTACACATCGAAAATAAATAATGAATAGAAGTCTAGATTTTTTTAAATAACACTATCTTATTTTATTAATTTTGAAAATGTTAAATTTTTTTCTAATATGGAACATTTATATTTAAAAGATGAACCATGATTCATTCCAAGAAGCAACTTATGACAAATTTATATATGTTGGAATCATATACATCATATATAAGAAAACTCACACATTTGAAATCCTTTAGAAAAAATTAAAAACACCCAATTAAGAACAAAAAATGTTGAAATAATCGAAGATCATGAATGGAACGTCCCAAGTAAAAAATTGTGGGCTTTTTAAATGATGATTTTACGAAGGATTATAATGGATAAGAGTGGAAATGTTTCTGTTCCATGAGAGTATGAACAATATTATGTATGGGGTCCTCTACTGCAGTTCTATTTAAAAGATCATTATAGTTTAATTAGTGATTTTTTAAAAAAATTATGTTGAAGACCCATATTTATCAACGCTTAAATAAAAATTATTGATAGAACCACTCATTATGAGTTTTAACTCTTAGACCAATTAGATACGTGATTTTATTATCTATTTAATGAAAATTTATTGATAAAGATAGGTTTTGTAAGTACATTATATTTTAGAACTGAAAAGAATCAATATTTATCAGTAATTTTTTGAATGATCTGGTAATGTATTAGATTTCATGACATTGGTGGTGATGGTCATCAAGGACATCCCTCCCACTATTTATTCATAGGAACATCTATAATTATTCAAGGGAACTCAACCTCTCTTCTTATCTCCCATCTCTATCACTAATTTTCACCTTTCCATTCTTCAGATCTTGTGTATCCCAACAGTTTTATATTTTATTGATGGATTCCAAAAACAATCGCTCTCATACTCAAATTTTACTAATGCCTTGTTTCTTCTGAACTAAATATTGATAGAATGTTTCAAAAATCCTTTTCCATTGGTGTATTCATTTTAGGGGTTTGTTTTAAGATATCAAGGACTAAAAGAATGATTAAATTTTGGTCTTCTCAACAATACGCACATCATGATTCAGTTGCCTTCAGAGAATGACTTGGTATATTCCTATTCAGGTGCCCCCACGACATCTATAACAAATCTTATTTGTCCTTATATTTGTAGACTTATGATTTCAACATGATATAAGATACCCCAACAACAATAATTTTGGATAGTTTTCCAAATCACCCTATTCCTTTTAAGAATCCTTCTATTATTATAGTGCTACGTTATATGAATGGTAGATATTAATGTTTTGACGGTACAACTCAAAATATTTTCCATACAATTTATATATAAATTTTTGTTGAGGTTAATGATTTAAGAACTCCAGTATAGAATGATTGGATTTTAGTGGGGGAATATTTCCGCTATAAGAAACATGTTTCTCCAGAGTCATGGAATCCTTTTTTGTCTTAATTAAATAAAAATATTCACCTGATGTAAGAGTGTAGTCATGGGTAAATGATTCACTACAAGAATATGTATGTATGATTAGGGTGTAGTGGCGTGGGTATGGTGTCCATTTATAGTGCAGGTGAAAAGGAACATGTTCAATTTTTTTCTATTGACCATATTACTAATTAATAGGTAGTTAACTGTGGATTGTTTGATGATGGGGAGTTGAATGTGATAGTACATCATGTTGGTCTCATAGAAAAACAATTGATTCCAAATGGAATAGAAAAATTTTACACCAAACAGAAGGAGGCATTGTCATTAATCATTGATTCTAGAGTATTAGACATACATAGTAGATTGAGATATGATTTTGAGGTGGTGTGTGCAATAGAGCCCATGGAAATTAAAATCAATACAACTAATAAGGAATCCAATGAAGATGAAGTTGGAATTGGTGCTAAAGTAAAACATAGGGTGGGTTTATTGGAAGCAGGTGAGAAAGATTCAAAATTCTATAAAAATAGTGGAGGAAACTCGGGTAGATTGAATGCAACAAGTATGTATCAGCTGAGAGGAAGTAGGTAAACTATTAATATTAGTAATCGCATTAAAGATATGGAGGTGGAATTTTAAATTTAGGGAAAAGGGGATGCAATACGAGAACGAATGGGCATCCAAATACCAATACCAGTAGGAAATTTTCTAAGGACTTATGACTTTATGGGATAAATTAAGAGGATGTAATATCAAGCCCATTTTTGTTAGAAATTATCAATGGAGTGCATTTATAAAGCCTATACAACCTAGGGAGGAGGAAGGGGTGGAAAAGAAAATGGGATATAGGGAGATGAATTATGTTAAATAGAAAGAGGTGTAAAGGAAATAAGTACTACAATAATTTACATATACCAATGTAAATAAGGTCATCCCAAAAGAATAAGGTGATGGATAGTAAACCCATGTCTCATGGATATAAAGTAAATAAGAGTTCGAAGCATTGTTGTGAAAATCAGTTAATGGAGTGTGGTGAGGCCAAGGAAAAAAGAATAGGCAGTGGTATAATGTAATATCTGATTTAGGAACTATATATATCAAATAGTATAGTCAGAGAATTAGATAAGGAAGATGGGGAAAAATAGAGGCATGGGGGATTATTATTAATTTAAACGAATAAAAGCGAGTGGAGACTTCTGAGATCATGTCTACATAATAGGAGGTCCACATGTTTAATGAGAGGATGATTCATGGGGACACAAATAAGTAATAGTGCGTACAGATTAATAATCAACATTTTATTTTTATATGCCTCTTCAAGAAAAGGAATTTTAGTGTGGAAGTGTCTCTCCAATTTTTTAAAAAAATGGCCTATTGTTTTGAAGAATTAATTGAGGATGACCTGGAAATGATGGCCACTGGTCTTCAATGGATGTTATACAAAGGTATGATTTCTAATACACATAAACTTAATTTCAATGGTTCGGTGACATTTTATCGTGTCTTTTCATAGCATATTAATAAAATGAATGGTTTCCCACTTTTTTTATTAATGTGATTTGCATAATAATGAGAATATTTTTAGTATGATGATAAATACTATATAAAATAAATTATAAAATATTAAATGAATATATATTAAAAATGAATAAATAATAAACATTTTAAAATTAATTAACATTATTATGAAAAGATAATCTTAAATGTGTTAATTTAATGAATGAGTTTAATTTAAAAAAATTACTTAATAGACATCCAA
Source organism: Viscum album (assembly GCA_963277665.1). NCBI lineage: Eukaryota > Viridiplantae > Streptophyta > Magnoliopsida > Santalales > Viscaceae > Viscum > Viscum album. Next base: position 367,009,137 of record OY728158.1, on the reverse strand, counting down.
ATTATTTAAAAAGGGAATGTGTTTTGATAATTATATATACTAATAATAATGGAAATGACTATATATTAAAAATTAATGAATACATATTAAATATTTACATTACAACCATATTAGAAACCATAAATACTAATGAATAAATATGTATAAATAAATATTAAAAATAAATAAATTAAAATAATATTAAAAGATTAAATATTAAAACCAAAAAAATTAGAAACAAAAGTTAAAAATAAGTAACATTATTAGTGAATAAATAATAAATAAATAATAATCATTTAATGAATGTTAAAAAAGTGTGAAATTCATCAATAAAAAATCTATAGATCGAAAAAATATTAAAAAAAATTACAATTATTATTAATTATATAAATTTTTTAAGAAGGAAAAATGAATATATGATAAAATTAAAATGAATAAATATTAATTATATAAATTGAATCCATGTTAAAAACATTAAATATTATTGAATAAACATATATAATTAAATATTGAAATGGATAAAACCAAAAAAAATTATCAATGAAACATTGAAAACGAACAAATTTCTAAAAATTAAAAAACTTTAGAATAATTAAGATTATTATTGATTAGATAACATTTAAAATAAATGAATATGAAAAAAATATTTAAAATTAATAAATATTATATTTTTATAAATATTATAAAAATGAATAATATTTACTGATTAAAAACAATATATATATAATATATATTGTTAATAGATATAATACTAAAACAAATATTAAAATTTTAATTAATTAAAAAATATTATATGTGTGTATATCCTATATTAAAATGAATTAATTACATATTTGTATGTGTCAAAATCTTTTAGCCCAAGCTTGATATATGTTAAATTAAAAAATTCACATTTAATAACATGTCAATTACTTGATATAATAATTTTATATATTCAATTAATATTAATTGTTAATTATAAATCATATTTCAATAAGTATATGACGTATTTAAAGTAATTATACTAATTTTTGATTATATAAATAATTTCTAAATAAATAATATATATATATATACATATATATATATATATATATATTGATATATATACATATATATATCTGAATAGATTTCAATATAAAAAAATAATAATATATTAATGATCAATTATTTATAAAGAATGTAAATATTTATAAATTAAAAAAAATATTAAATAAATAGTATTTAAAATGAATAATTTATAAAAAATTAATAAAACATTATTTATAAAAAATCACCCAACCTTTCTACATGAATTCTAATACTAAATGAACATTAATTTCTGTTAAAATGGGATTTTTTATATCTAAAAAAATTATAAAACATTTATCATAATAGATAAAGGACCCCTTTATTAATAAAGGATCCTTTTATTGGTTCTTTTGTAAGCGCAAATAGAGGCCATGGATGCTAGTGAAAATTATACTGTCTTACACCATCCCTATAACCTAACAATTTTAGAAACATAAAATCAAATTGGAAAATAAATATTTCAGAAAACATGACTGAAAAATAAATATCACATTGCTATATCACTTCGATACAAGATTAATTCTAAATATATTTTTGTTGATGTTATATTTAAAATTAATTGAATAAAATTAAATTCCGATATAAATTATCAAAAATATGATAGCATGATTTTTTTCAACAATCAACCCTTATAAAAACTGTGTTCGTGCAATAAAAACAATGCTTTCTGGTAACAATATATCAAAAAATAAACAAATTAAGATTTTGAAATAATTAATATATGATAGATTATATTTTTAATTACTATATATTTCAATGATATCATCACTTATCTTATTAGTTGTATTATTAATTCTTGTATTGTTAATTTTATTTTAATTAATATATATTAAACATACCATTAAATAATAATTATATTTTGAATTTTTTATTTCATTGAAAATTAATTATATAAATAAATATTATTGTTAATTAAATAAAATTATAATTCTAATGAGTTTCTAAATGTTTTTATTAACTAATTTTTTCTTAAAAATTATATCATTAAAAAATTAACATTTTTAAATTGGAAACATGGACTTTTATAACACTTGGCACATTGTTTTTCAGATTAATGTGCGGTCAATTCTTAAATGTCATAAAATATTTATAGATAATTGTCCAAATGTTTGAATATAATATGTTATCATTAACTCTATTATGAAAATATGACACATTTTTTAGACATAAATACATAATTTATATTAAAAACACTCATTTGGAGTAATACCATCCACATCATATGTTGGGTTGAAATGCAGTTGATTCCTATATGTCCTAAATGATTATGGAAAAATAAGCTAGATTTTAAAAATAATTAGAGCTTATTTATTCAATTGTGATAATATGATTCTCATTTTCAAATAATGTAAAAGAATTATATTTAAAACAATCACTTTGATTCATACAAAAAACAACATTTCTTGGGTTAAAATGAGGTTTATTCTTATACATCAAAAGTCAATTATTGATCATTGTCCTAAAGTTTGAAAAAAATCTGAGTATGTATGCTCAGTTTTGGTTATTTGATGCATTTTTAATCTAAAATTACACTTTTATATTAAAAACAATAAAATTGTTTCATATATATCACATTTTGTGTCAGATTAAGGTAATATTGTTTACTATAATAAAAAATGAATTTTGGATTGGTTTGGTCATGTTTAAAATTATTTGGAGATTTTTTCATGATTTTGGCTATGTGACATGAAATTTAAACTAAAATCAAAACTTTTAAATTCAAAGTACTAAATTAGAATCATGTTGGACACATCGTGTGTAATATTGCCATTTATTTGATTCAATCATTTCATGAATGAGTTACAAATAATTTTCCTAATGATTAAAACTAATCAAAGGACATATGATCAATTTTGGATATGTGATGCATCTTTCAAACCAAATTGTCTCTTATATATATAAAACCATGTTGAACCATAAAGGTCATATCATGAGTTTGGTTGACAATTAGTCCATTACTATAAAACTTAAATGTATTATGGTTTGATTTATTAATGTTTGAAAACAATACAAGATGGTATCTTTGATTTGTTTATGTGACATGGGTTTTAAACTAAAATGTAACTAGTATATTAAAAACAAACAACTAGAATCATATCAAGAACATAATGTTTCATATTGATGAATGGTTGATTCCTACTAATCAAAAATAAAATATGGAATGTTTTAGAAATTTTAAAAAACAATAAAATCTCGTTTTCTAGGTTTTCACAATGTGGCACACGTTTTAATCTAAAATAACTCTCTTATATTGAATATACGCCCTTCACGTCATATGGTCAAAAGCGTGTTTCTAAATGAATGATTAGTCAATTTATACATATCAAAAATGAATAATGGATCATTATACAAATGTTTTACGAAAACTGGAGTTCATTTGTATATTTTCGTTATGTTACATCTGTTTTAAACTAAATTAATATTTTATATTGAAAATTGAACATTGGATCATAATTGCCACATTTTTTGTCAGATTAACATATGATTGATTCATAAATGTCACAAATATAGTAGGGATATTTTTTATAATGTTTAAAAATAAACCAATATTATTTTCTCATCTATGGATATGTGACATGATGTAATGACTTGAATTTTCTGTAGTTTTATTTTTATAAATTAACTGGGAAAAGTAGGAGACGAGGTTTTGAGACAATATTGGATTATGAGGCTCGGTGTGCCCGAAATAGATCATTGAAAAATTTTATGTCTTTTAATAGCACGAATGAGTGAGTTTCCTTAAAACGTGAAATAAATCCAATTTCGGTTCTCAAATAAGAAAACTAAGGGCTTAGTTGCGTTCAGAGCAGTGATGTTACCATGGGTAGGGCCAAACATCGACTGATGCCTATCAACTGGGAAAAATAGTTTTTGAGCATTAAAAGAATTAAAATAAATGAAAGATTATTATTTTAAACATAATGTGAAAATGCATCGGTGGTTTCTTTTTTTAGTAAGCCTTGTCTAATAAATTCATGGATATTTTCATACCCATATGATACCTTTATGTAAATGAGTAAAAATCATCTCTGATGAACAACAACGAATGTTGGTGGATTGATGATCGATGATACAGACCTCTATTATTCGTCAACAACAAATCTAATAATAAGGTAGTATGTTTATCTTTTTGTGATTTTACCTTACCCTCATTGATTCATGGAATATTGTGGGCTGAAAAATGAATTGTATAGTATACAGTATAACTGTTCTTCCGGGATGGATATTTTTTGTGGGGTATAAAGCGTTGGGATAGATCTTTGTGATAATATCTTTTGGTTCTTTGTTAGAACTTATAAAATGAATGGATCAAGGAAAAAATGAATAAGGACAATATCCCTTCTCTGGGAATTTGGGTTATTTATCTCTCCCCCTTAATGAATTGTATTCATTGTGCATTATTCACCCTTGAAACCCATCTGTGAATGATCGAAAGTTACACCCTGATCCATGGTGAAAAGATTTGAGATTGAAGGATTTGACCATGAGAAGCCATAAAGGACATGAAACAGAAGCATGGTATAGTTTAGCAGATGTATAAGCTTATGGTGGAAAAAGGATCTAGCACAAGGTAGGCCTCTGGTGGGCTAGCCAATAGAGCCTATACAGGGGGAGTGTGAGGCAGCGACAGGCCGCTGGCATGGTGACTGACAATAGTAGTAGGCTGCAGTCCAGTCCGGGTGGTGTCGGATCATGCAGTGGTGGCGGTCACATGTGGTGACCAAGGGCCATGACAAAATGTTGTGATGCGACTCAAATATGAGTCGGAGGAACATGTGATGAAGAGGTTGGGGGCATACAATGGAGGAGGACTAACCATGTGAAATGTGGCACATCGATGTGTTGATCAGGCGACACCAGGTGAGCCACACAGTCAGGGAGAACCACCTAGACCATGGGGATTTGGCCAGGGAAGGTAATGTCTAGTAGAAGAAATTGGACCACATGTAGAAATCTAGACTACTGTGGTTGGGATCTCCAACGACTAGGCATCCTGGACCCAGATACATAGTGGGTCAGGTTCGAGAGGTCCAGCGGGCTAGGAAGGTCTGGATTGGACCATCCTAGGTCTAGTCTGCAAGACCGTGTTCAATCGCCCGAACCAGTTTGGGTTAGTTGGATTGATTTAGATCGGCCTTAGTGGGTCGGGTCAGGTCTAATGGGTCTTTATAGACCCTAACCAGACCTGGGTGGAACCGTTATACAAAAAGGACCATATCTTTCAAACCATGTGTCTGTTTGATGAGATGTTTTCCTAATTCAGACCCGAGATAAGAGGTGATAATTTTTAAAAACACTAGGTGAGAATTTTTTAATGATGGACTCTGACCTTTTTTCATGCAAAGTAGGTTCTCCTCATAAAAGAACATTATGATCAGAATCATGTATCCTGTTGTCACTTAGTGACTACACGACTTGGTGGATTCATGGATTGTGGGATATTTTACATATCAACACTCTGTGTATTAGAGACACTAAATGTGTTATCAACACTCTATGTGTTACCAACAGCTTTCCTGTTATCGACACTCTAGTTATTATCGATAATGGGTGTTCTATGAAAAACATATGATAATCCTTCACTCCATTCTATAGTCTAGTACTTGTGTGAGATGACTATGCTTCATGTGTTACCGTTGTGGTATACTGTGTATTTATTATTGATATACTTAAAATATTTATTTGTGTTATACGATGTAATTTTTTATTTTTCACGACCCATCCCTTAGGGCCCATGTCGTGACTATGCCAAGCCCTCCTTCCATAGTCCAGGTGATGGTCACTAGCACAGAAAATGAATATCACATAATGGGAAGGAATTTCCCTTAAACTTGTACAAACACAAGATATCCAAGACCCCAACAAAAGGAAACCACGATGTAAACTGCTATAGAAAAAAGTGTGTTGAATTTAAAGGGGTCTAAATACAAGACCAACTAGAATGTAAGAGTACAAGTGAAAAGAGAAACAAAACAGCGCTTGGATCATCCACTGATGATCCTACCTAAAGGGTAGGTTCAACTCACGATCAGTGGTCCTGTGTCACACCACATCAAATGGTCCACCTCTTACCACTATCCAGTCTTGACTCCCTCATCCTGGAACAATGATATCTGTCATTTGTGCACGCCAAAACAAGGTGTGGTCGAATCCCATGCATGGGCTTGTATAAAAATAATCAGTAGGGACCCCAAGACCCCCAAATGTCTCCCAGAGTTCCACCATGACATAAACAACAATGCAAGACCTCAATCACAAATAATGAAGCAGCCCTCAACTCTACTTATGTATATTCCCATAAATATACCTAAGTTAACAAAATATACTCATCTCATACATTAGGGAAGAATATCACAATGGTAACACCATGAAGGTAACACCATGTAGGTAAAAGTACAACATAGGTACGACGGGAAGATAACACCATGAAGGTAAAAGTACCACACATGTAACACCATGAAGATATCACCATGAAGTAAAATGTACCAAACAAGTATCACCATGAAGATATCACCACGATGTTAAAATTAAAACACAGGTATCACCAAGATGATAACACCATGAAGGTAAAAGTACCACACAGGTATCACCAAGATGGTAAAAGACTCATCTCACACCAGGTCTTAGTGATGTATAGAAGTATAGAGGAACAATTATGAAGCTAGATCAACTGATTCTATCAACAAGAACTACTATTGGCCATACAAATTATGGCCCAAACATGATCGATAAGTACTAACCCCTACAATGATCCACATGGGATCCGACCTGCCCAGAGTCGATAGGTACTAACCCCTAAAATGACCCACACATGATCTGACCGACAAAGGAATGGTATGCACTGACCCACACAGCATCGCTGAGCACTAACCCACATAGTATATGACCCACACAGGATCAATGTTGACTCATACAAGATCACTCGATATGGTCCTCCGTATAATCTGTCACCAACCTCTGCCTCACTATCAGCCACTAGATTCCCACTCATATTACACTTGATCTTGGGAGGACCACTCCTCAATCCATCGTTCATACCACAACCACCATGTTTCTCCATGAAAAACTATTTCAAATGAACTCAATTTCATAAGGTCTCCAACATAGCATATGATGCGTCAATCAGACGCCTGATATTTGAGTTATAAGTGTTTTAGTTTTGAGGGCCTAGTTGGATTCAGGTTCGATCCAACTAGGTTGTACTCAGACTATTTCAATAACTCAATTGGAATATACCAAAATTATTATCTCAATCCAAGGGTCTCATTTCCATCTATAGTTTTTCAAATTGAAAATCTGTTCTCATGTTATGGCCCTTTAAGAAAAACTAAACCTAGATGGGTCCGGGTCCAGTCTGACCTGGCTGAGCTAGGCCATAGAGGGCTCGGTCCGCAGGGCTATAGTCTTTCCCATAAAGGGGAGCAGCCTGGACCAGAATGGCCAGGCCTTCTGGACTAGCGTGGCTCAGCCCGTAGAGGCACGGCCCAACCCACGTTAGAGTGCGACCCACTAGGCATGCACGGCCCGACCTGTAGTGGAGCACTGCCCGATGGGCACGTGCTGCCCACTGGAGTGGCGCCCAACATAGATGGCTTGGAGGGGGTTACCCTATTCTAAAGGTGGAGTAGAGGTGCTCTTTGGTGTTTCTAGGACACCTGCAGGACCTGCTACGGGTCCTGCCGACACGGTGTCGAAACCACTACCTCCTCCTACGATTGGTCAATGTTGGCCGCCCTATTCGACCCCACTGTAGGTGAGAATCCGCAGCCCATCTCCATCGGCAGTTCATGACGGCTCACTGCATCACTTCCATAGTTGTCCAGCATCGGCCACTCTACTGACCATTGTGGTATAGATCTGTGGACTCCTCCTACTGAGCATGGCGGTGCACCACCTCCATCGCGGTCAGATGCTGACGACCACCGCCATCAGTTGTCATCTCGGGTCTTTTCCATCCCAAAGATAATGCATACAATGAATGCACAAAAATTCAAACAAGGGAGGGGGTTCAGGCCTATTTCGTTTGGCCTGCTCCCTCTGTGTTAGTTTAATAGCAGGAAGGTAGCAAGAAAACTTCATCAAATCATGGAAAAAGAAACATTAAAACCCTAACTCCAGATCATTGGATAATGCCTAAGGTTGAAGATGAGTTAGTAATCATCACCCCCACAACAAGCTGCTAACAATTCTGCTGAATCGTCTTTCTTCGGTTCAGGGTTTGGTTTTTCTTTTCACTGCTCGCTAGAACAATCATAGTCTATCGAGTGTTGTGCGCCGTGGAACTTCAAAAAGGCTTCTTCTCAGGGTGAATTCATGCCAATACCTCCCCCCAATCACCCTATAAATAGGACAGGTGGAGGGTATGTAATGATCATGAAATATATAGGGGTTCATTTAATAGATCCTTTGAAAATTCCAACAGTGATGTTTCTTATGAATTGAAGAGACAAGCTATTTAATGGCTTGACACCTAAATGGTCCCACAATTCCACTTTTCTGTTGGTGGAAAAGAAATAAATAAATAAAATTACAATGTTATTTTATAATCCTTTTCCAGAGTCCCAAAATTTTACATTTTCTCCATACATTATACGGTCAAAGTGATGTATCCCATAAGAGAATACCTATGTTCTGGATTCAATGGTTCCCTCAGATATTTAATTTGAGCACCGGTTCAAAAGATAAAAAGTTTTTCTCACGCGTTTACTGAAGGTACCTTCAAAATTTTTGATATTCATTCCGGGCACACCGGGCCTCGAAATCTCACACCATCAATTTTCGCAAACTTCTAATAATTCCATATAATTAAAATAATTACATGTAATATCATGGTATTTATATTCTCCCCACCATAGAGGGTTTTGTCCCTAAAATACACTACAAAAACTAATAAAATAAATGGGGGTACTGAGCACAAATATGAGCCTCCCAATCGCATGTTCTCTCTTAGAGGTTCCCATGTTGCCAGTGAATGCGCACCAATGTTATAGATCATCCACAGAGGACTCACTATGTTCCTTCCCCAATAATTATTTAAACCTCTATAAATGTCACCCCATCATCAAATTCCATCTTAATAAGGTCGATTAAGTGAGATGCTTCGTGCATGTATCTCCTTAACAGGGTTACATGGAGGACGTCATGGAACCTCTCCAACTGCGGTTGTAGTTCTAAGATGTATGCCACCTTTCCTATTCTCTGAAGTATCCGAAATGGTCTGATAAACCACGGTGATATCATGCCGCCTCGGCCGAATCTCCACAAACCTCATCGACGAGAGACTCATAAGAAGACATTGTCTCCCTCTTCAAACTCCAAGGGTCTTCATATCTTATCAAAATAATACTTATGTCTATTATGTGGAATCTTAATCTTCTCCTGGATGATCTGCACCTTCTCAGTAGTATCCCATTCAATCTATGGACCCATTTGTGTGGACTCCCCTGGGTCTATCCCGCATAAGGATAATCTAAAATGTTGACCATATGAAGACTGAAGTTATGTAATTCCAATGGTGGAGTGATAGTTGTTGTTGTATGAGAACTCCTCCAAGGGATAGTGTCCCTCCCAATTGTGGCCAAAATCCAGGATGCAAGCATGTAGCATGTCCTACAGCATTTGTATGGTTCTCTCCATCTGACCATCCGTCTGTTGATGAAATGTGGTGCTCAAGCATATATGAGTCTCGAATGCCTCATGTATTCCATTCAAAAACCAGGATGTAAATTGTGCTTCATGGTTGGATATGATCGTCTATGGCACCGCATGAATCCATACAATCTCATATATATAACGGCATCCCAATCCATCTTCTAATCCCTACTCTCGGATAGGTAGGAAGTAGGATGAATTGTTGAGTCCGTCAACGACCACCCATATATAATCATGTACCATGGATGTACGTCGAAGCCATGTCACAAAGTCAACAGAGATACCATCCCACATCCACTCTTGCACCAATAGTGGCTATGATAATCCTGCTAGAACCTGATGCTCGACCATCACTAGCTGACAAGTAAAGCATGATGAAACAAACTATTCAACTACCATATTTATCCCCAGACACCAGGGTTGATGTCGTAGGTCCTGGTACATCTTCGCCACACTAGAGTTTACTACCATATAAGACATTTGGAAATCCCTCAACACCTCCTCCCGTAGAACCATAGGTACCATCGTGTATCCTATAAATAGGATGATGTTCTCCCCACCTTCAGAAAATATATCATGTGCATGTCATGTGTATATCTGAGCACATCGTGCCTCACAGTCAATGTCCCATAGTTGTGCCTCCCGAAGTTGCTGATGAAGTGGGGGAGTGATATTCATAGTCTAGAGGTATGCTACACCATCTCTATCCACAAAGTAGATCTACAACTCAGCTAAGTGCTCTGTCGACTCACTCATCAACTGTAGACTATACCTCTTGAAGTGTGGATCTTCCAATACATTCCCATTCCCAGGAGTAGATATTATCTCAAGGTTATATTCCAAGAGGAACTGTAACCATTGTCACTATCTCAAGTTCAGGTCCATCTTTGAAAAAATATACCTGAGACTCTTGTGATCAGCGTAGTCTGTAAAACATTCACGAATCAAGTAATTATGCGACATATTCATAGTGAAGACCACATTTGCTGACTCCATGTAAAGGGTAGTGTAGTTTTACTCATGGTTTCTTAACTACAGAGATCCATGCATGATCACTGCTATATCCTTCATTAGGACACATCCAAGTTTTCCCTTGATGCATCGCAGTAGACTACAAACCCAATGCCTTCATTGGGTAGCCTCATGATGGCGGAAGTTGTCAGTCTCTACATCTGCTTCTGAAAACATTGATGGCATCTCTCCATCCACATGAATGTCAGTAACTTATTCTACAACACTAAAATGTGTGTTGTACCACTATAAAAGTAGATTATGAATCTCTGATAGTACCTAACCAACCCAAGGAAACTCTACACCGTGGTCACAGTTCTAGGTGTCTCCCAAGTTAGCACAACCTCTATCTTCACCAGATCTATTGAAATTCTAGCCTTTGATATAACATGTCCCAGAAAGTGATCCTCTCATATCTAAAACTAGAACATAAAGAGCATAATATAAATTTGGTTCTATCAAAGTATATCCAAGACTATCTGCAAGTGATAGGCATGCTCCTCCTCCGTCTTTGAGTACACCAAGATGTCATCAATGAAGACTACAACAAATTGATAGAGGTATGGATAGGAGATCATTTTCATGAGTCCCATTAACAATACAAGGGCATTGGTCACAAGGAAAGGCATAACCACGAACTCCTAGTGGCCATATCGAAATCTTAATTATGTCTTCTACAAATCCTTATCTCATACCCTGAGCTGATGATATCATGATCTGAGGTCTATCTTTGAAAACCATCGATCTCCCTTCAACTGATCAAAGAGATCCTCAATCCATGGATGTGGATACTTGTTCTTCCAGGTCACCAGGTTTAGGAACCAATAGTCCATACAGTGTCTCATACTCCCATATACATTCTTGGTGAAACAAATTGGGATGGCCCATGGAGAAACACTGTGCCTTATGAACCCCTTTACTTATAAATCTTCTAATTATACCCAAAACTCACGAAGCTCCACTAGAGCCTTCTGATATGCTAGAGTAGATATCGGTATCGTCCCAATGGTATAAGTCAATGTAAAATTCTACCTCTCTGTGTCGAGGTAGTCCTGGAATATCATATGGAAATACATCGGCATATTGGTCCTCCACTACAGGATAACTCAGACTCTCAGCATCAACTGATCTGAGGGTAAGGCTAGCCAACTAATGTGTGATCAGCTACACCCTCCTCTGGGAAAGTCCATCCTCTGCAGAAAAGGTTCTGTTCACACCAGGTAAGTAAAACCTAGTCCCATCTTTGTGAATGCACAACACTTAGTCCCTAATACAATTAATCTGAGAAAGCAATGTGGATAACCGGTACATACTGAAGATGACGTCATAAGGCCTTGGCACTGCTACTAGAATATCCCAGATGATGCTCTCCCCTAATACGGTAATATAACACTGCCAAAACTTGTTTGTAACCATTTAATCACTTCCTGTAAGAGTCTCTTACCATAATGATCGAGCCAACGGCTCTGTCAGAATCTCCAATCTCCGAACGAGGGACATGACAATAAAATAGTGACAGGCACTTATGTATATAAGTAATGTATCTAGGGATATTAGACACATATCGTACCTCTAATCATATCTAGGGAACTATGGTCATAGGCCTCATCTTAATAGGGATGAGCTCATCCCTGTCCTCCTGCTCCCTATGGTCAGGCTAGACCACCTAGAGGTGGTGGCGGCAGAACATCGAATCACCATCCACCACATGCTGCATGGCCAACTCCTCTACCACAACCTTTTCCCTGCAAACCACCATGCTAAAACATCTGTATATTCTTTGGTGGTCACACTACCATATGTTGATCACATGTACGGTGGGTCAGGGTAGGATGATCCATGTGACCCTGCCTGTCGCACGAGTAGAACTGCCTAATCCTATACTGTCATCCTATTTCCCGTGAACCCCTCACCACCAAACCTATATCCTGAGGTCGCCCACCAGAATTTATGGACCTCTTGGGCACCTACATCATCTTTCAACTACCTGTTTCGGATGACTCTACAATCTTATTTCTGGTGGTGGCTCTCACTGTTGGTGTCTTCTCATCTATGAGGATATCCACCAAAAGTGCTCGCTCTAGCACCCCAACCTGTGTCAGAATGATGAGTGATACCATCACTACTTTTATCTCCCGTCGAAGACCCTACTCAATGGTATGGGCCCTAAAGAAAGAGTCTCGTACCATTTTAGTGGAGTAGTGAGGGAGATCAGTGAACCTCATGAAATATTGTTCCATGATCATGCTTCCCTAATGTAAGTGTATCAACTCTTATATATGCACTGAGCGTAGAGTATCTCAAATGAACTATTCCCTGAAATGTCCCTCGAAGTTCACCCATATGAATTCTTCCTCAGCATGTAACTAGAGAGTCAGACTCCACCATCTCCCATCTTCTCTCTAGAAGTGACTAGCATCTAGGATCACCATCAGATCAGCTGGTGTCACAACTAAGTGAAAAACCCTGACAACAGCCTATAGACAATCCTTAGACACATGCGGGACCATCTCCCTTAGGAACCTCAGAGCTCTCTGCTGTTGAAACATATGAAACACACTCAGTTGGTGTGCATTGTATGTGGGTGGGGCTGCTGGAAATGGATTCCCAACGGGTAGTGGTGCTGCTGGTACATCACCCGAAGGTGCTAACACTGTAAGAGGGCCCTGTACCGATGCCTCGTCACTAAGTGGTCCATCCTTGTTTACTCTCTTTGGAATACCGGTTGGTTGTCTACGTGGAGGAACTCTGAAAGAGAAAAATAGATATTCCATGGTCAATAAGTTATATCTGGTGAGATGACTCAAATAAATCATAAGAAAATCTTTTGAAAACACAAACAATCAGTTTTTAATACATTGATCCAGAAATCAGAATTCAGGGTCCTGGTGTATGGATACGTCAGCCACTACACCAACACTGGATTTCCCATACTGAAAACCACACTCATTAGACTTAACACTATAGACACATATAAAACATCAGAGTCCTAGTTCATCGGTAGAACAAACTCCTCTAAAACCACTTTGTCACGAACCATCCCTCGGGGCCTATTCCTTGATTACCCCATGTCCTCCATCTATAGGCCATGGGTTGGCGACTAGCACTAGAATGGCATATTATTTTATCAGAAGGAATTTCCTTTAAACCTGTACAAGAAAAATAAATACAAGAGTATATCAAAAGGAAACCATGAAGTAAATTTCTATAGTAAAAATTGTGTTGAATGTAAAGGGGCCAGAATACAAGCCCAACTAGAATGTACAAGTACAATAGAAAAGAAACAAATACACATCTCTTGGATCGTCCACCGAGGATTCTAACTGAAGGGTAGTTATAGCTCATGATCAGTAGTCATGTGTCATTCCACATAAAATGTTCCACCTTTGAGTGCTATCGAGTCTTGACTCTGTCAACTTCAATCAATGTTGTCCATCATCTTCACAAGAAACAACAAGGTCCAGGCAAAGCCCATGTAGGGGTGAGTTTAACACTACTCAGTTGGGGCCCTGAGACCCCCGACGGTCTCCTAGTGTTCCACCAAGGGGAAAACCCCAAAGAAAGTCCCCAATAATAAATCATGAGGTAGTCATCAACTCTACTTAGGTATATGCCCATACATATACCAAAGTTATCAAAATACACAAATCTCATACATGAGGGAAGAATATCACAAAGGTAACCCCATGAAGGTAACACCACGAAGGTAAATGTACCACATAGGTAATAACATGAAGATAACACCATGAATGTAAAAGTACCACACATGTAACACCAAGAATGTAAACGTGCCACACATGTATCACCACAAACATATCACCATGAAGGTAAAAGTTCCACACAGGTATCTCCATGAAGATATCACCACGAAGGTAAAATTACCAAATAGGTATCACCAAAGAGGTAAAAGACTCAGCTCACACCATGTATTAGTGATTTATAGAAGTAAAGACGATTAGTTCTGAAGCTAGATCATATTATTATATCAAGAGGCACCGTTGTTGACCATATAGATTCTAACCCACATAAGATCGATAGGTACTAACCCCCACAATGATACACACATGATCTGACCCACCCAGAGTCAATAGGTACTTACCCCTACAATGACCCACACAGCATCTGACCCATACAAGATCGATATGCGCTGACCCACATAGGATTTCTGAGTGCTGACCCAGAAAAGATCTGACCCACACAAGGTCTGTGCTAACCCACATAGGATCACTCAGTACTAACCTCCGTATGATCTGCCTCTAACCTCCACGTCACTGCCAGCCATTGGATTCCCACTCATAGTTCACTTGATTCTGGTAGAGCCACTCCTCAAGACATTGGTCATACCTTAACCTCCATTAATCCCAATGAACGAGTATTCCAAAGGACCTCCATGTCGAAAGACTTCCAACGTGACAAACGGTGCGTCTATCGAATGCTCGGTCTCTAAGTAATAAGTGTTCTAGTTCTGAGGGCTCGGTGGGAGTCACGTTTGATCCAGCCCGGTCATACTTCAACTATTTCCAAAACTCAATTGGAGTATACCAATAGAATCATCTTGAACTGAGGGTCTTAGTTCCATAGACAGTTAATCAAATGGACGCCTGGTTCTCGTGTTATGACCCTTTATGTTTGAAACTGTGTTTAGTTGGTTCTGGGTACGATCTAACCCGGATAGGTCTAACCGACCCTGTTCAGGTCCATCCTAACTAGGTAGGGCCCTGATAGACTTGGCCTGTTGGTCTGTAGTCCGGCTCGGCTTGCAAGGGGGCACGATCGGCCCACGGAGTTGCATCCCACTGTGTTCGTGCGACCCATGCTGTGGTGGAGCGCGACCTGCTAGACCCGTGCAGCTCGACCCTTGGTGGAGTGCGGCACCCTAGTCACGCATGGCCCACTAGAGAGGGTCCCACATAATCTGGCATAAGGGGGTTTCCTCTATTTGAAATGTATAGAGGCAGAACCCTTTCACACTGCAAGGTCCCACGCGGTGTGCACTAAAGGTCCCGCCATCGCGCCTCCTCTAGCGTTTTGCCTCTGCCTCCTCCTATAGTCGGATGATGTTGGACACCTTGTTCGACCCTACTGTGGCTATGAAGCTGCATCCCTTCATCGTTGGTGGCACGTGACGATGCGCCATATCAGCACCGGTGCTGGCCACTATGTTGACCGGCGCAGCATAGGGTCCCAACCTCCTCCTACATCATGCGATAGCATTCCACCTCCATCGTGGTCAGCCGGTGATGGTTGTCACCATCATCTGCCATCCCAGATCATTTTCAACTTAAATATAATGATTGCAAAGAACACACCATAAATTTAACACGGGTGGAGGCTACGAGGCTTGTTCGATTGGCTCGTGCCTCCGCGTTATATTGATAGAAATTTGGTGGCATGAAAGCATTATCAAATCATGGAAAGAAAACAAGATTAAAAACCTACCATAAGATCATTTGAGAACACCAATGATTGGGGAATAGTCGGAATTCGTCGCCCCTACAACAAGTAACCAACGATGTCGCCCAATCGTCATTCTTCAGTTTGGGGTTAGGTGTTGCTCATCACCTCTCATTAGAACCATTTATTTCCTTCAAGTGTTCGGGCATCATGACACATTACGATATCTTATCTTCATAGTGAAGTCATGCTAATACCTCCCCCAATTACCCTTACAAATAGGAGACGGTGAGGGAAAGTAACCATCATTGAATTTATGGGTGTTCATTTAATAAGAACTTTTTAAATTTCAACAACGTTCTTACTTGGGATTTTAAGGGAAATGCCATTTAATGGCATGACGTGTCCCTAGTCTCACACTATCACTTGTCCATTAGAGGAAAAGAAGGAAATAAATAATATAACAGTGGTATTTTATTATTCATTTAAAATTCCCAAAAAAACTGTTTCTCCTGACATACTACTGTCGAAGTGATGTGTCCCTTAAGCGAATCTTGACAATACAGATTTAATGGTTCCATTATTTTTTTAGTCCAATCATCGGTTCAAATGTTCTAAAATTCCAATCGCACTTTTACTGAATGTATATTAAAAACGTTAATAAATTCATTCCGAGAACACCGGGCCCCAGAATCACACGACTTTAATTTTCATAGACTCGTAATAATTCCATATAATTAAAATAATAACGTGGAAAATATGTGTATATACATTATTAGTATACTTCATGTTTTTATTTGTGTTGTACATCATGTTTTTTTAAAGACTCAAAATTTTGATGTATATTTCTTTTATTAAATGGGAATTTTGCGAGTATACAAAAATTGGCGGCACATGATTCTGAGACCCAGTGTGCCTAGAATCAATTTCTGAAAAAAAAAATCAGATACGTTCAGTAAATGTGTTAGTAAGTTTTTGTTACTTTTGAACTGGTGATCGGAATTGAAATTTGAGGACACAATTGAACTCACAGCGCTGATGTTGGCTTATGGAGACCTTCTCATCAACCGCAATAGGAAGAAGGTGGATGTTATTTTTTCAGTTATTCGTGAGAGAATAAAAATAAAATAAAATGGTGTAACATGTTATATTTTTTTATTTTCAAACTCCCATGTGGATGTTTCACAGTTGGGGACCATCTGAACAAAACCTCCCAAGATTGTTTATGGTGGTGGGGACCACCCGAGTATAAACCCCCTTGAACTCATATTTAATGGGAGAAAGCCTCAAACTTCCTATCAAATGTGGGGGAGCCACTTCAACTCCTCCAACATTTATTATTCCAACTCAGATAATTAACTATGCATTTTCAAATTTATTTCCAATGAACTAAATAGACATAATAATCTATAATTTTGGATACTTGGAATTTTTGGTGGAATTAGGAGGATGGAGCCTTGGGAGAAATCTCTCCAACGAATAATGCCAATCAAGAACACCAACTTCGACTTTAACTTATTCCATGGGACATTCATTGACAAGGAATTTCTTCAATGTCAATGAATCGATGATCGAGGAAACACTTACCTCACCAACATTCATCTATTATCAATGACATCATCTCCTTCCCCGTGGAAAATCTTCAACAAATCAATCGAATGAGGTTGGGGTTTAATTCTATATTATTATCACTTCCATGTTCACACCTTCTAATTATTTTGTGGGATTGGGGTAGTGGTTGACGAGGGTTGTAGGGAGGGTATTGGAATTATTTTCCTTTACCCATTCTTGATATCCTTGTTCATGTTGATCCGTTTTCTATCACTCTATCTAAGAGGGTGCGGTCCAACCAAACTTTGCCCGACCCCTCCATTATTCTTCCTGAAAGGAGTTTCCTTCTTGATGAAAGAAGGAAAAATTAGTGATGGAGACTGCTGCCGGTGATTGGCACCAGTGGAACTTGAGAACCACTGATGAAGGCAAGACGCCCCGCCCCCCCGCAGCCTCTGTGCCCCACAGTTCTCTGCCGTCTGTGGCCACCCCCACCCCATGGCCTCCACCCTCTAGGCGGGGCCGCCCCGGCCGAGCCCCGCGGTGGTCTCCCCCTCCCGGCCGAGCTGCCCCCGTGGACTCTGCCCTCCCGGATGAGTCCCCCACTGCCTCCGCCCTCTCGACCGAGCAGCCCTTGTGACCCCCAACTTCACATTCGAGCCTCCCGGCTGTGTCGCTCCACGACCTCTACCCTCTTCGTTGAACTACCAAGGCCGCGCTGCCCCCACACCCTCTTCCCTCCCGGTCGAGCTGCCCCGCGGCCTCCACCCTCCTGGCTAGGCCACTCTGGCCTGAGCACTTGGCTTAGCCGCCTGGCTGCTTCACGCCCATACGGCACCCCCTACGGGTGAGCCCCCACATGCCCATGAGGAACCCCCACGGCTGAGCCGGCCCGCGCCCTCGCGACACCGCTGCAGTCGAGCCACCCCACGCCCTCGCAGCACTCCCACGTTCTCACGACCCTCACGGCTTGCCAGGCCAGACCCAGTAGGCCGCGCCGAACCTAGCTGTCCAGACGCAGTGGGTTGGGTCGGGTCGGTCCGACCATGTCGGACTGGACACAGAAAAATACGACCCTATACTTTACATTGGTCATAACATTGGCATTGGACGTCTATTTGATGAACCATCATTGGTGATAGAAACCATGGAGTGAGACGGTCTCTTTGTTATACCCCACTAGTGTTTTGGATATGTTGGGAAATAGTCGGGTTTGATCGAGAACGAATCCAACCGGGCCCTCAGGACAAAAAAAGTTGATGACTCACAAACCGGGCGTGCGAATGACACGCAGTCTATTGCGTTGAGACCCATATGACATGGAGGAATTTGGGATACTTCCACATGGGACTTCATAGTAGATGGAGTATCAACCATTGACTAATGTATCAGATCATCCCAGAGAAGAGCGAGCTTAGTGTGGGAACCCAATAGCTGGCTGTGACGAGAAGAATGAAGAGCGATCCTATGTGGGTCAACATCTAAAGATATTATGTGGGTCATCTCATAGAGATCCTGTGTGGGTCAGTACCTATAGATATTGTATGGGTCATGTCCTAGAGATCCTCTGTGGGTCATCACCTAGCATTCATGTTACGGTAAGGTCCTAGCGAACGTGTGTGGGTCAGAAACTAGCGATCCTATGCGGGTCAGCACCGAGTGATCCTATGTGGGTCAGCACCAAACAATCATGTCTGGGTCTGCGTCCTTACAAAGTAATATGATTCACTAGTTACATCTAATCATCTCTACTATTGTACTTATGTTATACCTGGTATGAGCTGAGTTTGTACCTGTGTGGTACTTTCCATTGTGGTAATACCTTAGTGGTATTCCTCAATTTGAAATACCTATCTGGTACTTGCCTTCATGGTATTTACTTCTTCTATGGAATATTTGATCTTGGGGATTTGGAGTTGGACTCTATGTTTTTCTTATGATTGAGATGGGTTTACATGATAACTTTGGTATATGTGTGGACATATTCCTAAGTATGGTTATCTGATGACTCCTTCCATTGTGGTATATCATTTCTGGATTTTTTGAAACCTTGATGGTCTTGGGGTCCCTACTGAGTATCGTTATACTCACTCCAACACGGTCTATGCCCGCACTTCATTGTGTTTGGTGCGGTCGACATACAATGCTAACTGAGGATGAGGGTACCTGGACTAGACGGTGCCCCGTGGTGGACCTTATGACGTGACGGTATGTAGAGGAGACGGGTGGACGTAGAGTGATGAGGAGGTGATCTGTACCTACCCATCAGGTGGGAACCCTAGAGGATGACCAAGTAGCTATTTTTCTCTTTCTTTAGTTGTATTGTATTTCAGTTGTACTTGTACCTCTACTATTGAGATTTTATTTCCGGCACCTTTTTACTTTTAGAACACTTTTTTTATATAGTTTACTTGTGTTTGTATCATGTTGAGTGCTTTTTTGAGTGTGTTTATAGGACATAAAGGCAATTCCTTCCCAGTTATAGGGAATACGCCTTTCGGTGCTAGTCGCGAGCCCCGGGACAATGGAAGGTGGGTTTGGGGTAGTCACGACACGGGCCATGGGGGATGGGTCCTGACAAATTGGTATCAGAGTGGTCAGTTCTACCATAGATCATAGGAATCTAATCATTCTCTTTAATGAAAATAGTGTTATGTGTATTGAGTGTGGTTATCAGTTTAGGGAATCCAGTGTTGGTGTGGCAGCTGACGTATCCATACACCATGACCCTGACATCTGATTTCAGACTCATTGCAGGAAAACACTGATTGAGTGGGTTTTTTCAAGAGTATTCTTAGTAAAATACTTTAGTCATCTCACCAGGTATAACATATTTACTATGGGACACCTATTTCATTTCAGGATGCATCCACATAGAGAGCATGATAGGGTTCCGAGAGTAGCACACACTGATAGCCACCGAGCGACGAGGCCTCGGTGCAGGGCCCTCTTCAAGTAGAGGCACCAATGGAGGCCCTAGCGGTACCATTACCCATTGTGCCACCGACGCAACCAGCCCCATCAGCATATAGTGAACACCACCTGAGTGCATTGCATGAGCTCCGGTGCCAGAGGCCACCCATGATCAAGGGGGAGACGGGCCCACAGGCAGCTAAGGATTGGTTGGAGGTTATGGTGAGAGTATTTCGACTGATAGGATGACCAGCTGATCTCATGGTGATCCTTACCTCCATCCTTCTATAGGCAGCATCACTCAAATGGTGGAGCATGATGCTCCAAGTTCATGATGCAGTGATACTTCTCTGGGAAAAATTCGAGAGCCTATTTTAGGCAGAGTTTGTCCCAGTGACTCTTCACGCTGTGTGCATTCAGGAGCTTCTTCATCTATAACAGGGCATTATGACTATAGCTCAGTACTCAGTGTGGTTCACTAAACTATCATGGTGCACGACAGATATGGTGCGGGACCAATTATTCAGGGTTCATACCATCGACCAGGGGCTCAGGTGAGAGATCAGGGGTTCAACAATATCACTCATCATCCCGACGCAGGCAGGGGTATTAGAGAGAGCCCTCTTAGTGGAGCGTCTTCTTGCTGAGCAGTCACCAGCAGCGAGTCCTACCACTAGTCTTCATGTAGTGGAGTCATCTGCTGTTGGCAACAAATATATGTCGCAGAGGTCCAAGAGGCCAAGATCTATAGGTGAATGACCACATGATCTAGGGTTGGTTGTGCAAGACACACAAGGCAGATCCATTCATTCCAGGAGATGGCATTGTTACACATGCAGCAGGCAGAGTCGCATGGATCATGAATTTCTGAACTGTTTTACATATGATCAGTAGACGATCGAAGGACCACCCATGCAGAGATAGAGATTCGACCGAGGAGGTCCGCATGGAGTTGTCAGATGTGGCAGAGGAGCTGGTCATACAACTGGAGGTGGGAGATGATTCTAGATGTTACCACAACCATCACCAGGAAGTACACCCTAACGGCCGGGAGCTGGTGGACACAAGAGACCTCAACACTAGATAGTTTAGGCATACGATCACGGTGCTCCGGATATGATATGAAGAATGATCTGTGTCTACTCTACCTAAGTTGGATTACTTATAGTCATAGGTTCAAGTAATTATTTTATTGTCATTGCCCTCGTTCGGATCTCAGATTTTCTGACGGAGCCGTTGGCAAGATTCCTACAGCTAGAGGCACAAACGAAACCATATTCGATTATTAATAACCGGTGTCAGTATTATGAGCTTACTCTAGGAGGTGGAAGCTTCGGCTGCGATCTCCAAGTAGCAGCATCAAGACCATTCAACGTCATCTGGGTTATGGACTAGTTATCTACAGTTCATGCACAGATAGACTATATTAGGTACAATGTGTTGTGTGTCCACATGGATGGGACCAGGTTTACCTTCACTGGTGAGAAGGGAGCCTTTGGATCCCAAAATAGACTTACCCAGAGGATGGTTTAGTCTACTACTCATCAGTTGGATAGTCTTACCCTCAGAAAAGATGATGTGGAGATTCCAAGTTATCCTGTAGTGGTGGACCAATATGCGGATGTCTTCCCAAATGATGTTCCACGTCTACCTCCTTACAGAGAGGTGGACTTTTACATTTACATTTACCCTAAGAAGATATGGATATCTACACCAGGGTATTGTATGGCTCCCTTGGAGCTTTGTGAGCTATGGGTACAACTGGAGGACTTACAGGAGAAAGGGTTCCTTCGGCCCAGTGTTTCTCTTTGCGTAGCCACGATTTTGTTTTCTAAGAAGGCGGATGAGAGGTTGAGGATTTGTGTAGACTATAGGGGCCTGAACTAGGTGACTGTGAAGAACATGTACCCACATCGAATGTTTTGGGGACCTCTTTGATCATCTGAAAGGATCACAGTGGTTCTCAAAGGTAGAACTCAGATCTGACTATCACCATCTTAGAATATGAGATGAGGATTGTAGAATATGGTGTTCATATGTCGGTAAGACCATTATGAGTTCTTAGTTATGCCATTAGATGTAATAAATTCTCTTGATGTGTTCATGGGACTCATGAACATGATCTTTTAGCCATACCTTTTTTGATTTTTAGTATTCTTTATTGACAACTTTATGATCTACTCAGCTACTGAGGAAGAGAATGCTTATCATTTACAAGTAGTACTGGACACACTCCAAGAGCACCAGCTTTATGGTAAGCTCTCTAGGTGCCTATTTTGGATCTAATAGTTTCAATTTAGAGGACATTTCATATAGAAAGCTAGAGTTGTAATGGATCCAGTGATGATTGAACTGGTACTCGCTTCGGAGCCACCCATGAGTGTAATGGATGTATGATGTTTCTTGGGTTTGAATGGATACTACCAGAGATTTGTTCCATATTTCTCCATAGTTGCAGAACCGCTATCAGTTTTGAAAACGAAGGGGAAACCCTTCATGTCGTCAGAGAGATGACAACATATTTTTTAGGAGCTAAGGTAGAGGCTGACTAGAACCCCTCTCTTGAGGCTTCTAGAGGAGGGCGTAGGGTACGTATTCTACTACGACACATTAGGGATTGTGTATGGATGTGTCCGGATGTTGGAGTGAGCACTGATCACATATGGTTCCAGACATCTGAGACAACATGAGCAAAACTACACTACCCATGAACTGGAGTTAGCAGCAGTGGTGTTCTCCTTAAAGATGTGGAGGCATAATCTGAAGGGATAACATTTTGCAGTCTACTCAGATAACAAGAGTCTCAGATATTTATTCTCTTAGAAGGACATGAACATGAGGCAGTGATGTTGGTTTGAGTTCCTCCTGGACTATGACTTCGAGATAGACTATAGTCCTCGGGAATGGGAATGTTGTAGTATATTCACTCAGTAAGAGGTTTGGTATACAGCTTCTAGGCGAGGTGATGGAGTAGCTGGCCGCTTTTAAGATATCCTTTGTGGATGTAGATGGATCATATTTTTTTCATTCTCTTGCAGTCACTCCCCCACTTCTTCCGTGAGTCAGGGAGCCGCAGCTTGGGGATGCTGACTACGAGACATGACGTTCTTATTTATCCATAGGACATGCACCTGATTGATTTTATGAAGGTGGGGAGCATGTCATTTTCTTCAAAAGATGTACCATGGTACCAGTGTCGCTTTAGGAGGAAGTATTAAGGGAGTTCCACACATCCCTTCTAGCAGTACATCCAGGAGTAACGAAGATGTACCAAGACCTATAATGATATAATCGGTGGTAGTGAATGAAGAAAAAAGTAGCAGAGTTTGTTTTTTGATGCCTCACTTGTCAACAAGTGAAGGCAGAGCATCAAGTACCAACAGGATTGGTTCAATCATTAGAGGTCCCAAAGTGGATGTGGGATGGGATATCCATGTAATTTGTGACAGGAATTCCACATACATCCACGGGGCATGACTCAATTTGGGTGATCGTTGACCGACTTACCACGTCAGCCCAATTAATATCTATCAGAGAGAAGGGTTCAGTAGATATCTTGAGATGCCTCTTTATGCAAGATATTTTGCGGCTACCTAGAGTACCCCAGATGATTGTCTCCGATCATGATTTGAGTTTTACTTCATGGCTATGGAAGGGCATACATGAGGCTTTCGGGACATAGCTTTGTTTGAGCACCACCTTCCAACCTCAGACGGATGGACAGACTGAGCGGACCATTCAGACTCTTGAGGACATGCTCTCTGCTTGTTTCCTTGACTTCAGTAGTAGTTTTGAGGATCATTTTACATAGGTGGAGTTTGTGTACAAAAATAGAAATAACTCCACCATTTGGATGACACCTTTAAAGGTGTTGTACGGGCAACCATGTAGATAAAATTTGTGCTAGACTAACCCAGTGGAGTCAATACTCATGAGACTAGAGATGGAACGGGATACCACATAGAAGGTTTAGATCATCTTGGAGCAGCTGAAGACAGCATAGAGAAGGAGGAAAGCTTATGTCGATAGGAGACGTAGACCTCTAGAGTTCGGGGATGAAGACCATGTCTTCATACGGGTCTCACCCCGATGAGGTCAGCGTAGATTTTGTTGAGGTGGAAAGTTATCTTTGAGATTAATCAAACTTTTTCAGGACCTCCGCAGAGTTAGTGAGGTGGCTTACCGCTCAGATCTTCCCCCTCAGTTGCACCGGGTGCACGATGTTTTCCACCTATCCTAGATGAGGAGAAACGAGCATGACCCTTCCCACGTCATTGACCACTGCGAGCTGGACATCAATTATGGGGTGACATTAATGGAGGTTCCAGTTGAGATTGATGATTGGCAGGAGAAGGTCCTTTGTGGATGGTCGATACATCTTGTGTGCATTCACTGACAGAAAGGGAACCTCCCGGAAAGCACATTTGAGCGGGAGGCTATGATGCGTCCTCAGTACCCCCACTTGTTCACTTAGTTTGAGATGTGCCTTATGGGGAAGTAAATCCCTAAGGTGGGGAGAATTTATAGACTCAAAATTTACATGTAAATTATTTTTATTAAATGGGAGTTCTGTAATTCTTTAAAAATTGATAGTGCACAATTATGTGGCCCCGTGTGCCTGAAATTAATTTCTGAACATTTTTTCAGGTATGTTCTATAAATGTCTGAGCGGGTTTTTGTAACTTTTGAACTGGTGCATGGAATTTAAATCTAAGGGAATTGTTGAACTAGAAGATCTGGTATTCATTTAAGGATACATTCACCTCGACCGTATTAGAACGAATGTGGATGTTAGTTTTTCACATATTCTTGAAGGAATTAAAATAAAATAAAATGGTGTACCATTTTATTTTTATTTTATTTTTAAAATCCCCTGTGGATGTTTCATAGGTGGGAACCACCTGAACTAAACCTCCCTAGAAAGGTTATGGGGGTGGGGACCTCCTGAGTATATACCCCCTTGAACTCCCCTTTAATGGGAGAATCCCTAAAACATTTTATTAAATGTGGGGGAGCCTCTTCAGCTCCATCAATATTTATTATACCAACTAAGTTAATTAATTAAGTCTTTCTAAATTTATTCCAATGCACTAAATATACAACATAATTTATTATATTGGATACATTGAATTTTTGGTTGAATTGGGAGGAAAGAGCCTTGGGATAATGTTCTCCATTGAAGAATGCCAATGAAGAATGCCGACTTCGACTCCGAATTCTTCCACGAGACATTCGTTGATGAGGAACTTATTCAACATCATGAACCGACTACAAGGAAACACTAATTTCACCAATTTTTTCCTATTACCAATGAAATAGTCTTCTTCCCTGAGGAAAATCTTCAATGAATCAAACAAATGAGGTAGGGGTTTACTTCTATATGATTATCACTTCCCATGTTATCCCCTTTTAATTATTTTGCGGGATTGGGAGTAGTGATTGATGATGGTTTTAGGGGGTGTTTGAATTATTTTCCGTTACATGTTCTTGATATCCTTGTTCATGTTGATCCACTTACTACCTCTCTAATGTGGAGGTTGCAGGCTAAAAAAACATGGACCAACCCCTACCACGTCCTTCTTGAATGGTGTATCCTTCAGGATAAAATAAGGAATCTTTGGTGACGGTGACCAGGGCTGTCTGTTGGCACAGGTGGAACTCGAGAAACACCTATGAAGGCACGTTACCCCATAGCCCCACAGCCTCTATGTCCTGTTGTGCTTCATCGTCCATGGCCATCTCCACCCCACGACCATCACTACCCCGTAGCCTCTGCCCCGCAGCCTCCACCCTCCTGGCTGACCAGCCCAGTGGACTCCGCCCTCCCAGCCATCGCCACCACGCGACCTCTGCCCTCCCAGCCGGACTGCTCTGGTTGAGCCACCGTGCGGCCTCCACTCTCCTGGCCGAGCCTCCCCAGAGGCGTCCGCCCTCCCGACCGAGTCGCTCCGGTCGAGCCACCATGCAGCCTCCGCCCTCCCGGCCATGCCGAGCCCCCCCTTTGGGCCATTGCCCTCCCGGCCAAACGACTCCGGCTAAGCCGAGCTGCCCCGCGACCTCGTACCCACGTGGCACCCCCTACAAACGATCCGTCCTATCCCCTAACGGCTGAGCCGCCCTCTGCCCTCGCGACGCCCCCGTGGCCGAGCCGTATTGTACCCTCAAGGAACCCTCGCGACTGATCTGCCTAGCACAATCGTGGTACTCCCACGTCCTCACTACCCTCGAGGCCTACCGGGTCAGACCCAGCAGGTCGGGCTAAGCCAGACCCAGTGGGTCGGCCCGACAAACTCGGACCAGAGCCGGACCAGATACGACCCTATACATTACTTGGGCCATAACACTGGCATCAGACATCTGTTTGACTTACCTTCAGTGGTGTCGGAAACCTTAGAGCGATACATTCCCTTTGGTATACCCCACCATAGTTTTGTACAAGTTGGATAATGGTCATGTATGATCGAGCACAAATACAACCGGGCCCTCGAGATAAAATGGCTAATAACTCACTTAACGGGCATCCAAATGACTCGTCTTCTATTGCGTTGAGACCCCTATGACAAGGTGGTACTTTGGGATACTTCCTTGTGGGACTTCGTAGCATTTGGAGTATCGACCAGTGACTTATTGAATGGATCCTCCCAGAGATGGGAATTCTTTGTGCAGGAACCCAGTAGTTGGTTGTGATGAGGAGAATGAAGAGCGATCCTGTGTGGTTCATCATCTAGAGATCATGTGCGGGTCAACTCCTAACCGTCATATGTGTGTCAGCACCAAGCGATCTGGTGTGGGTCAACTCCTAGAGATCTTATGTGTGTCATCACCTAGAGATCCTGTTTGGGTCATCTCCTAGAGATCATGTGTGAGTCATCATCTAGCGATCTTTCATGGGTTAGAATTGAGTGATACTGTGTGGGTCAGCACCAAGAGAAAATATGTGGATCTACCTCTTTACAGAGTAAGATGATTCAATAGTTACATCTAATCATTTCTACTACTATACTTATGATTTACATGGTCTGAGTTGTGGTTGTACCTGTGTGGTTCTTTCTTTCGTGGCAATACCTTGGTGGTATTCCTCAGTGTGGTGTACATGTGTTGTACTTCACATCATGGAATTTACTTCCTTTATGGAACAGTTGAGCTTGGGGATTTGGGGTTGGAATTCATTTTTTTACTCGTGATTGAGATGGGTTTACTTGAATACATAGGTATATGTATGGGCATATACCTATGTAGGGTTATCAGATCTTTCCTTCATTTTTGGTTAAACTTTTGTAGATTTTATGAGACCTTGGGGGTGTTGGGGTCCCTACTGAGTATCGTTATACTAACTTTTTCATAGGCTATGCCTACACTTTATTGTGTTTGGTGCATACGATGAACAATTCTAACTGAGGATGAGGGTACCAGGACTAGATGGTGCCCGGTGGTGGACCTTACGACGTGACGGTACGCATAGGAAACATGAGGACGTAGAGTACTGAGGAGGTGATTTGTACCTACCCATCATGTGGGAAACCCAGAGGATGACCCCATAGCTATTTTTCTCATTCTTTAAATGTATTGTATTTCTATTTCACTTGTACCTCTATTGTTGGGGTTGTATTTCCGACCCCTTATTACTTTCAGCACCCTTTTGGTATATAGTTTACTTGTGTTTGTATCTTGTTGTGTGCTTGGTTGGGTGTGTTTACAGGATATAAAGGCAATGCCTTCCTTGTTATAGAAAATATGCAGTACCGTGCTAGCCACCAGCCCTTGGCCTATGGAAGGTGGGCTTTGGGTAGTGACGGCATGGGCCTCGAGGGATGGGTCGTGACAGTTTTTCTTAGTGATATTTCATTGTGGTTTTGGGGATTCCTACTGAGAATTGTCTTACATACCCCTATATTGGTTCTTCCTACACAATCATTTTCATAGAAGATGATCGACACTTTGATGCAGTTCTAGGTGAACAATGGCTTGGTGGTTCATAAAGTTCTCGAACAGGCGAGGTGTGCTCCTACTGCTTTATACAGTTGTGCTACACTAACCCCTGAGGTAGGGTTTTCTGTTGATGAGTGTTAGGAATGTGTTTATTATTTTTTGTAGACACTTTCTTTTGGTGGGATTTTATTCTATCCCTCTTTACTTTCTATATTCCTAGAATTGTACTCTATGATTGGTATCTTAGTGTATGCATGCGTTTTTTACATAGTGTTTTTATGTTTCAGTATTTTGGGATTAGATATTTGTTCATGTGTATAGGTACATAGATAGATTTCTCCCATTTGTGGGATATGCCTACTTTGTTCTAGTCACTAGCACCTAGCCTATCAAAGGCTAACACGGGGTATCCAAGGCATGGGCCCCTCTAGGGATGGTAATGAAAGAGTTGTATCAAATGTGGGATTGTTGGTTCTACATAAGGACCAGAATTCTGTGAGGTTGGTTTGGGGTAATAGTGTATAGTGTTTTGAGTTTTGATTTCAAGCTAGATAATATTTTGATGGTGCAGTGGTTGACATATCTATACCCCAAGACTCTGGATTTTTCTTTATGAACCGGTACATGGAAACACTAGTTGTAGGTAAATTAATAGTATATGCATCATATCGTATTTGGTTGTGTATTATCATGTCCTTCTTGAGTTTTCTCACAATGTAAACACTATTGACCCTAGTTCATCTTGATCTGCTCAAGGATACCTCTACATAGATAGTCATCTAGGATTATATTACACGATCACAAGGATGGTATAGTTAGTGATGAAGCATCTGTATATGGTCATGTGCCAGAGAAACTCCTTTTATTAGAGTTAGAACCTTCGGGTCTTGTACCACCCATACCACCAGTCGTCGAAAAGTATATACTACCAGCACTACCGGTTGAGTATTAATGTAGACCTACTGATTTACATGAGTTAAAGAGGTTGTGAACTCCCATTTTTAGGGGTGATAAAGATCCCAAGATAGTTGAGGATTGGATGGAGGTAGAAATTTGAGTCTTCCCTCTTATAAGGACACCTACTGACCATAAGGAAGTCCAAGTTGCGGGTCATCATCATGGATCAATAGGACGGTGGTGGAGTTTATTCACTGAGACACCTGACAGGGAAACTCACTCATGGGAAGAATTCAAGATATTATTTATAGAGGAGTTCTTCCCAGATACATTATTCTCAGTGCGTATACAAAAGCCCATGTATATGTAGTAGGGAATCTGGACTGTGGTGGAGCACTCAACGAGGTTTACTGATCTTTCTCACTACTCCAAAGATATGGGATGAGAACCGTTATTTAGAGTTTAGACCTTTAAGAATTTCTTATACTGAGAGAACATTGAATCCATTATAACTGTTTGGATCCCTAATTATGAGGGGGTACATGAGCAAGCTCAGTTAGTTGATAGTTTTCTGGTAGAGTTCCCACCAGTAATGGGAGCAACTAGTAGAAACCAAGAAGCTGAGTCTTCTGCAGTAGGTAGTTGATAAGAGATTTAGGGACCCAAGAGGGTCATGAAATTAAAGGAATGACCCCAGACCATTTGATCATTGATGTGGGGAACTAAAGGAAGGCTAAGTTAGCTGATGGATAGGTCATCTTACTCATGCGGCATTTGGGGGCTTCTTGCATGATATTGCCTGACCCATGATACGAAAGATCAAGAGATGGTCAAGGGACTGCCGATGTAGTTGATGATACAAGATTATGGTGGTATATAGGGTTGAATACATGGAATAGGAGTAGGTAGAGTATTAGGTGGTGTGTGTAGGTTTGACATATTACCACCAACCCTAGATACTCCACCATGGTCATAGGGATCTGGTTGACAGGGACGAGTATAGAATCAGGGGATGGAGGATTATTACCCTAAGGATCCGAATTTTATTTTAGGTATGATATATATCTTTTACACCTTATATATAGTTTTTAATTACCCATGTTCCAGTCATTCTTTTCATACCCCAACCTTTGTTGAAAACTCAGATATGCAGGTTAAACTGTTTACTTGACCCTTAAATTTAGAGTCTCATGTGGGAGAGGATTTGATGATCACATACTAGTGCTAGTAGTGTGACATTACTTTGGCAGTTGAGGGTTTTGGTTGGGAACTATTAATAATGGCATTGAGACCTTATGACATCATTCTCAATATGAACTGGTTATCTACAATCCTTGCTCAGATTGATTGTTTTAGGCATAGAGTGTGGTGTATCCACAGTGATGAGACCATGTTTTTTTTTTTCTGAATAGAAAAAACCTGCAGTGCACAACAGACTCACGCATAAGAGGGTGTAACTGGTTAATAATCAGTTGGATAGTGTCACCCTTTATATAGTAGATTATTTGTTTCTTTAGATTATTGTAGTGGTGGGACAGTATGAGGATATATTTCTTGATGATATCCCAATATTACCTCCCTATAATAAGGTTTCCTTATTTATTGTTCTGTATCTTAGGACATCACAGATTTTTACACCTACATATCTGATGGTTCCTATAGAGTTTCAACAGTTGAGGGTATAACTGGGGGACTTGTAGGGAAGGTCTTCGTGAGACCCAATGTTTCCCCTTTGGATGACCCAATTTTGTTTGAAAAGAAATATGATGGGATCTTGAGGTTATATGTCAGAATTTTGTGCTTGAATCATGTGACCATGATGAAAAAGTGTCCACTACCAAGGATTGAGGACCACTTTGATTAGTTGAAGGAAGAGCTGTGGTTCTTGAAGACTGACCTTAGGTCTGGATATCACCATCTTTGTGTACTGGATGAAGATGAACCAAAGACAACCATCATATTTTGGTACAACCACTATAAGTACTTGGTGTTTCCATTTTTCTTGACTAAAACCACATAAATGTTCATGGGACACATAAATAAGATCTTATAGGCTTACATAGGCCAGTTTGTGGTGGTCTTCACTGATGAAATCCTGTTGTACTCGACATCTGAGTAGGAGCATGTGATACACATGAGTATGGCCTTACAGACACTCCAAGAGCACCATCTTTATAGAAATCTCTCAATGTGTCAGTTCTAGATTCAGGAGGTCCACTTTATGGGACACTTCATTTAAAAATATTGAGTTGAAATAAATCCAGTGAAGATTGAAACGGGGCTTGCACTGGAGACACCCAAGAGTTTTACTGAGGAGTAGAGTTTCTTGGGTTTGGATGGGAAATATTTGAGGTTTTTACCTAGTTTTTTCATAGTATCAGTCCACTAAGGTATTTGACACAGAAAGTATATCCATTCTTGTGGATATATAAGTTCCATGAATTCTTCTATGTGCTGAGGAAAAGGTTTGAGAGCAATCCCATCTTGAGACTACCAGAGGATGGTGTCAAGTATGTATTATTATTCAATTCATTAGGGACCAACCTTGGTTGTTTCATGATGTTGGGGAAGGTAGTGATTTTCTATTTATCACACCAGTTGAGATAAAATGAATATAACTACACAACCCATCATTTTAGGATAGTGGTTGTAGACTTCACAATGAAGATGTGGTAAAAATACCTGATGGGTTAGCGTTTTATCATATACATTGAACAGAAAAGTCCCAAATATGTCTTATATCATATGGATTAGAACTTGAGGTATAGGTGATAGCTAGAGTTACTCTAGGAATATGACTCCATGATTTTATGTACTCATGGGACGAGGAATGTGGTGGTGGATGATCTTAGTAAGAGATCCAACTTTCAGTTGTTGAGTGAGATGTGGGAGTAGCTGGCCGCATAATAGATTTAATTTTTGGATGGAGATGGATAATCATACATCCAATTGATTGTTTTCACCCATCCACTCTTATAATTATTTGGGGAGTAATAGATTGCAGATATCAACTATGAGACCCTTGGTGCTCGGATATCTTCTAGACATGCTTCTAATGGGTTTTCTAAAGGTGGATAACACATCTTATTCATCAGTGGAAGAATAGTAGTACCAGTGATGTTGTGAGTGGAGGTCTTTAGGGAGTTCTATACATCCACTTTTTCAGTACATATGGGTCTTTTGAAGATGTACCAGGACATATGACATATGTTCTAGTGGTCAGGGTTGAGAAAGGAAACGACAGAGTTCATTTCTAGATGCCTCACATGATAGCAAGTGAAGGATGAGAACCAATTTCTATCGAGTTTCACTCAACCCCTAGTGGTGTGAGAGTGGAAGTGGAATGAGATATTGATGGACTTCATGGTGGTTTTACCCCATACATATATGGGGAATGATGCCATCTAGGTGATCATTGATCGACTCATCCCATCTTCCCACATCATAGTGATTCAGAAGAAGAGTTTAGTAGAGAGATTAAAAAGCCTCTACATGTAAGAGATATTTTGGCTCCATGGAGTCCCATCGATAGTAGTCTCATATTGTTTTCTCTCTTACATCATGTTTGTTTAAGGTATTTCACGAGGCATTTGGGACTCAGTTACATTTGAGCACAATGTTATATTCCTAGAAGGATGGATCGATGGATAGGACCATTCAGGTTCTTAACGAACATGTTATGTGCTTGAATCCTAGGCATTGCCCGCAGTAGTAATGATCACCTACCTATGGTGGAGTTTTCATAAAAACATCTACTACTCCACCATTAGTATGGAACCATTTGAATCCTTGTATGGATGACCATGCGGGCCACCTCTCTTCTAGAATAACCTAGGATAGTTAGCACTCATGGGCCTATAGTTGGTATTTTCTACCACTGAGAATGTTTAGATCATTTAGAAGTGTATGAGTACTAAATACAGAAGGATGAATTAATTTTCAAATTGGAGACTGAGGCCCTTGGAGATCAAGGAGTGGGACCTTGTTTTCATTAAGGTATAACCTCGATTTGTATTACAGATATTTGAATGGGGTGAAAAGTTTTTCCGTGATGCATTGACCCTTTTTAGAGTTTGTTTACAGTTGGAGATGTGGCATACCACCTAGCCCTACCCCCATAGTTGCACCGGGTGCATGGTGTCTTCAACATTTCCCAGCTAAGAAGGTATATGCATGATCCATTTCATGACATTGATTGGGGAGAGATGGATATCGTTAATGGGGAGACTTTTGTGGAGTACCTGGTGAAGATCAAGAGTTAAAGGGAGTGGATCCATCATGGGAAGTTGATTACTCTAGTTTGCATTTATTGGAATCATTTGAATCTCTAAGGTAGAACATGGGAGTGGGAGGCGCATATTAATGCTTAGTACCCTCACATTTTTGTTGAGTAGCCCTCGTTTTTCCTTTTGGGGACATGCATCCCTATGGTGGGGAGAATATAATGACTCATATTCTCTTCAGTTTTATTTTTAAAAATTAATTTTGAAAATTCCAAGACAAGGAACTAAGACAACATTCAATTTTGAGGCCCAGTGTGCCCAGAACTATTAGTTGAAAAATGTTATGTTTTTTAATATCACTTGTGAGCATGTTTCCTGAAAAAGTTGTATAACTCATATATGGGTTCCTAGATCATAAATATGATGGCACGATTATGTTCAGAGTAGTAACTTTTCATTATGTGGGGCCTAATATGGACTGGCGTGGGTCAATTGTGAAAAGTATTTTTTTAGACGTTAAATGATATAAGTAAAAAACAAAGTTTGTTTTATTTAACATTATTTGGAAATGAAGTGTAAGTTTCCATTTTTAATAATCCCTGTAAGAGAAGTTCTGGGTTATCTTCATAACCATAAAATTTGTTTGAGGCAAAGAGATGAAATCCACACTGAAGAATGATGAAGAATACTGGATGATCGAGGATTAATGGAAGCACATACATATGTTCTCTATAATCAACTAATCCATCCTAGATTTAAGCTGTTGACCTCTTTGTAATTTACTCTTCAACTCTTTGATTCAATGAAGACCACAGACCGGCCAATGAATAGTTTGATCTGTGGTTCCAATGTTCATACGGGATGGATAATTTTTGGGGGAATAATACAGGGAGATATATCTTTGTGATTATTTTTTTTCTTCATTAAACCTTTTAACATGAACAGATAAGGTACAAAAAAACAAGTACAAGAACTATTATTTGGCTAATCATGTGCTTTAACTCTCTCCGATTAATCTATTTTGTTCTTTTTGAGTTATTATCCCTTGAAACATCTTTGGGAACGATCAAATTTTGCACCCCGATTCATGGCTCAATGATCCAAGATAGAAGGATTTGACCTCGCAATTGAAGCATGGTACAATTACAGAGATGGGACATCTTATGATGTGATGAGGACATGGTGCAATTTTGGACACCTATGGGGTGGATGGAGGTGAGGGAAGGAAGTGGACGGTGGGGCTAGTGTAGGGGGGCACATGATGGTGATGGGCCATCGACGGTGGAAGCATGTCACATTCTAGGTGTGACTTCATGGGATCCCATTGTGGTAGGGGCTGTGGGATATGAATGGGGGCTATGATAGGAGGTCGGGGTGGCGAGTTGGGACTTTGTTCGAAGACACGTCAGATGAACTTGAGACGAAAAGTCCACATGGAATATAGAGGAGGTGGTCTAACTACGTCAAATATTTCATGCCACACAATTGAGCGTGAAACATGGAAGGATCCATGTGGTTTGGGTAGACTGGGTGGACAAGGGGGCACAACTAGGGTGGGTGGCATCTGGTGGAACAAACTGGCCCGCAAACAGCGGGCTAGATTAGGGTGGTTGGGCCTCTCTAGCGGCCATGCAGGCTAGATATAGTGGCCCAGTAGGGGAAATGTGTAACACCCTGAGATTTTATGAGAAATAATTTTTTATGTCTTATGTTATACACAACACCAAAGGAATCTTTCACAACACACAATACTGACTTGGCTTTCAATACACGCAATCGCGACCTTCCTTGATAGCGTGTATAGTACGCAATAACGGGTTTCACTAAACAACGATATATTATAATGGAATAGCCATTATGAATAGTATTAACTACATTTTTAATTTTAAAACCTTATTATTCATCTTACAAATTATCTAGAACATGGTAAGAGAACAAAATAATTTTTTTGGGTAAAATTGGTATTTTTCCAAAAATGCAGTTTTCCCCCTTTTGATGGTGCACCCACATTAAATCTAGTTTTTGACATGTTTATAAGTTAAATTTGACAAATTAAAATTCTCATTTGGAATCAGGATATAAAAATTTACATTGGATAAATTTTTGATATTTTTCTGATAACTTTCATATTTTGATGAATAGTAAAGATATGGTAATTTTTAATTAAAAACAACTTTTTTCATTGAGATAATTTATATGGATAAATTATAATACTTAATGGTTTTAAAATATAAATAAAATAAATTTTTTCCATTTAATATAATATATGTCATTAGCATTAATTTCACATTGAATTCATATGTTAAAACATTTGAATCTTTGGCAATGTTTTAACTTCTAAAACTTGTTTTCATAACAACGGGATTAATTTTAAATTAATTACTGGAACTTATGTGTTTTGAATTTTGAAAAATGGATTCCATATTTGGAATCAGTGGGTCCAATTTATGTCAATATGCTACTTTTTATTTTTGGGCATTATGAATTGTAACCCCGGTAAATTTTATTTACCGTAGTTTAAGATAAATCGGGTAATTAAGGGTAATTAGAAGATTATAAAATTACCCAAACACCTGCCAAAATTTTATTGGATGACTACAAGACGACCCATATCACATAATGGTCGGATTATATTCATTTAATATACTTTCTTCCATGAAAATAATTTAATTATTATTAAAACCAAAGAAAGTGACAACATGTCACTTTCTTAAATCTTATAAGTATAATAATTTTAATTTAGTGATAAACGTAATTAAACGTAGAAAATGAATAGTCTACTGAAATAAAATACAATTATCTCTATCTTATAAATTTATTTAGAATTTTTAGGGATTAAATAATTATCAATAATTATGACACAATAGTGATGTTGAAATTATTTTATTAATTATAATATCAAAAAAATGATTTTAAAAATATTAAAATAAATATTATATAAACTATTTAATGTGATATAAAAATTTTCTAGATACATATGCCATTTTATGAATCTATTAAAGCTTTTACATTGAACATATCTTCTGTATATATTTTATTTAAATTCAAATAAATGAATAGTGTCAAAAATGACACTATTGTTATTTTATAAAAATAACATAGTATAAAAGTGTTTAAAAATCAAAAAAAAATATTTAAAAATTATAAATTAAACTTTATATGGTCTAAAATGTCATAAAGTGTAAAATTATGGAAAATTAACAACACATATGTAATTATTTATAATAATTTGAAATTTTGAATATTATTACCACAAATAAAATTCAATTGATAAGTAATGATAGATAAAGGTTATAATGTTTAAAATAAATTCATAAAATGTATAAATTTTATTGGTTGAGGATATTACAACCCTATATCATCTAATATTCAGATATGAGTCATTTTAGAATCTTTTAAATGGGGTTGGTATTTAATATAAACTAATATTTCTTATATTTCCAAAGGTGCCCCTTTCCTCCCTTATAAAAGAGCACCTCCTTCCTCTCCTCCTCACACCAATTTGAGCCTTCCAACTCGGCCAACCCCTGTCCATTTCACTTCCCCACTTCCCTAGAAATATCCTAGAGGACCGGGTCTTCTTCAAACACAAATTTTAGTTCCCTGAAAGGAGGTCTCAAAGAGGCGCTTCAAAGAAGAGGTAATGTCCATTAGCGATTCTTTTAACTTTATTTCTTCTTCTACAAATTATTATTTATTTGTTTCATTATGAAGTAATAACATCAGAATCACTCATATACTTATATTTAATTATAAGTATGAAACCACCCTATTTCACCATCTATCCATCCTACGATAAATGAAATCACCGAGTGTGCGTACGTACGAAATACCTTCTCCACACCGTGGTGTAATCTATTTTCCACCACCACCTTAATTGCATGGGTATAATGGTGTAAATAATGACTATATATTATTATTGTAAAGTGATATTGATTCTGAAATAGTATACATACACTCCAATACAATTCCACAATCATGGGAACGATATCCTCGCTCGTGCGTACGTAAGGAATACTATCTCAACGATGTGTTGCGACTCATTCGACATGATCTTCATTGAATTATATTAATGAATTGAGTGAATAAATATTATATATATTACACTAATAACATTCTGGAAATGAGGTTTCTATAACCTAAAAATAGGAATAAGAATTTATTCGACAAAACACACATACGAACATAAAGCAATAAACACCCGAATAACAAGTAGAAAGGAAATATTACTAAAAAGAAGATAATAATATGACCATATATGATATCATAAAAATAATTATTATTCTAGAATAAGTCAATGATGTTATTTATATCATTATACCAGAGGTTCGGACACTTACGAAGCAAATCGGACCTAAGGTAAGGGAAAATCCCGCAATCTCAATTTTTATCTGAGATTTTTTATACTTCAGAATTTAATGGGGAATATTTATCATCCACATCCATGTTTTCCAAATATTTAATATTATTTATATCCTCCTACAATTATTTAAATCCAATTTTACCCTTTGGTGAGTGTTTCAGTAGAATATATGAAAGGAATCTTTTGTCGTTTTTCGTATAAGGTACTTTTTGACATTTCCGGCCAAAGTACGGGAATAATGTTTTTTTAAATTATACGAAATGAATGGATTTTTATGATTTCATAGAACATTATTTCAATGAATATTCCTTTACAAGTTTTCATGTTTATTTTTAATCAACTTCTTTTATTTTAAAATTTTATGACATGTTAAGAAAGGAAAAATGTTTTTGAAGTAGAAAGGATATTTTCCTCAAGAATGGAGTTCAAGCATTCTATCAAAATTATTTTCCATATAAGATAATATAGGGTTATGTTTCTATCACTATTTTTACATTTATTTGACTATGTTATGATGGAATCATTTTTATGATGTCTTTTTACCTTATATGGATTATGTTATGAGGGCATGACGTTTAAGAATCCCATTTTTATTACATGGGTTATGATATGATGTATGAATTATGATTTTGTGGTACACATAAGAATGGTTTCATTATGAGATGGTTGGTACCTATATCTCCCTCCAATTCACTGGGTAAAGATTCAAATTTCATGAGGTAGACATGGTTGGAATGGCAGGTTAAACTGGTTCAGTGAAACAGGACTGAAATGAGGAGTGAACTCGGTTCAGAAAAAGACTTTATCTACTAAGATAGTCTTGGCAATGAGTCTTGACTTCTAAGAAATGATTTTCTAAGATTATGTGTGTATGGAACAAAGCCTCATGTTTTACTTTATGATTATTGGAATTACATTTCACTTCTATGATTTATCCCATGTTATGATCTCTTTTGAAGGATAAGATTTTCAAAATGTTATGTTCTTATAAATATGATATCTTTGATATTTCTTTTGTTTACCCTTACTGAGCATTTGAACTCACCCTTTTGTCTGTTTTATTTTCCCCAGGTCAAGAAGAAGGATATTAAGTAGGATATTCTAAAAATTGACTCTAGATATGATGAAAAAAATGGGAGACAACGTAGATGATTTATGAACCATTTGTTTATGTTTCCCCGATTTCTAATGACACTGTACCTATACTGTCCTTTCATGGTTTTGTTATATGTTGAAATAATTATGATTAAATTTTTAATTAATTACCATGTATGTAAAGTATGGGTCTTTATAGTTGGTATCAGAGGAAAGGTATAGTCAACCGTTGGAAACTAGGATGTGAAAGCCTTAGTAAGAAACCTAAGGACATGTCTAAGCATAGAACACAATCTTAGTGTTTTAGAAATGGTCATGAAAAACCTATTATAAGACCTTAAGTGTGAAATTTTATTCTTGATTATGTGGTTTTCCTATTATAATTAGTGTTGCTCACACTATTCTTCTTGGTTTTAGTCAATGGCTGGAACCCGAAGGAACCATGTTAGGGTGGAATGCGACGGGCAATGCAATGATTGTCCCCCTGAGAAACCAAACGTTATGGGAGCTGGAGTGAAAAATCTTGTAGCCATGCTCACACAACTTTCTCATGCTATGAATGATGAAGGACATCCATACGAGCAAAAGAAGGAGAAATATTCTATTTAATCCTTCATGAGGGGGCGTCCACCTTCATTCAGTGGCTCTTCTGATCCATTAGTGGCTGAACAATGGATCAGTACCACTGAAAAGACATTTTCAGTTCTTCAATGTTCTGAACATGATAAAGTCATCTTAGCAGTGTATCGTTTGGAAGGTGATTCTGATCAATGGTGGAATATTATTAAGAATACGAAGAAAATGGATGAAATTGAGTCCATGGAATGGGATGAGTTCAAGAACTTATTTTACAATAAGTATTTCCCTCATATTCATCGAAAAAATATGGAGAGGGAGTTTCTGGAACTGAAGCAAAACGATGATGAATAAGTTGGTACATATGAAGAAAATTTTACAATACTTGCACGGTACACTTATGGAATTATTATCCAACCTGGGAGTAAGATCGATCTATTCTTTAGTGGCTTAAAACGAAGTCTTTGAAGGGTGTTAGCCATAAGGGACTTCAATATCTATGAGGAAATTGTTCGATGTGCTCTCAAGGTTGAGATGGAGATTGGTGTAACCCATCAGTCACATGGGTTTGATAAGAAGAGGAAAATGGAATTCAAAGGAATATCTAAAGACCACACTGCAAAGAAGATGAGTTTTCCCTTATGCTCAATGTGTGGAAATAAACATGGAGGAAATTGTCTTATGGGGACAAGAAAATGTTATATGTGTGGAAAAGATGGTCATCGAGAAATTGAATGTCGAAATAATGGGAATGAAGATTTATAATGATGAAAACAAAGGAAGGGATACACTTAATGAACATACTACACTTCAATATTTCAAGTGCAAAGAGATGGGGCATTATGCCAATCAATGCCAAAATCCAATTGTTGATTATGATGATCGACGTCACCAAACATTTAAGGACAAAGACAAAGGAAAGTCACATGCAATTACTATCGGTGATGTGGAGTATGAAAACGAAGTGGTGAGAGGTACACTTACCATCCACTCTAAAGTAGAAAATGTTTTATTTGATTATGGATCCACCCACTCTTTTATTTTTGAATATTTTTCCAAGGGTATCGTCATATTACCTCAACAATTAGGTGTTGAGTTGGCTATGACAACTCCTAATGGCACAACGGTTGCATCAAAAGTTTACAATTCTTCTCTGATTGAAGTTTGTGGGAAAGTGCTTCCTAGAAATCTTGTGATACTTCCTATAGTGGAATTTGATGTGATTATTGGCATGGATTGTCTTTCTTTATATGGAGCTCATATCAATTACCAAAGAAGGGAAGTCACATTTCATATTCCTGATCAATCTATGATCGGCTATCGATGAAAGGATAAACATAACCTTCCAGTGGAAATTTCTTCCATCTTATGGGTCTTGATTCTAATTAATGAAGGTTATTTATTTCAAATGGTTGGTAAGAAATGACAGATTAAGAATATTCCCATTTTACGGGAGATTGACGATTTCTTTCTAGAGGAATTGATGGGTCCTCCACCAAATCGTGAAGTTGATTTTTCAATAGAACTCGTACAGGGTTCTTTACCTATTTCAAAGACACATTATAGATTGTCCCTAATTGAGTTTGCAGGAATTGAAGAAGAAACTCCAAGAGAATCTTGATAAAGGATTCATACACCCCAGTGCGTCACCTTGGAGAGCACCTATTCTGTTTGTTACGAAGAAATATGGATCAATGAGACTCTGCATTGATTATCGATAACTTAACAAGATCAGTATCAAGAACAAATATCATCTCCCATGCATTGATTACATATTTGACCAACTACACAGAGCTCAATACTTTTCCAATATTGATCTTCATTCAGGGTATCATCAATTAAGGGTCAAAAGGGAGGATATACCAAAGACGACTTTCCATACAAGGTATGGACACTATGAATTTATAGTGATGCCATTTTGTCTTACTAATACCCCTGCTATCTTCATGGATCTTAGAATAGAGTCTTTAGAGACTATCTTGATCAGTTTGTGGTTGTCTTTATAGATGATATTTTTGTCTATTCAAAGAGTAATCAAGAAAATGAAGATCACTTGAGAATTGAATTGAAGACCGTGAGAAATGATAATCTTTATTCCAAATTTACGAAGTGTGAATTTTGGCTTCAAAAAGTTTCATTTTTGGGTCACATAATCTCAAAAGAGGGGATATCTGTGGATCCAGCAAAAACAGAGGTTATCGAAAGATGGTAGAGACCAACAACAGTAACTGAGATCCAAAGTTTTCTTGGTTTGGCTGGATATTACCGAGGTTTTGTGAATGATTTTTCAAGGTTATCTAACCCACTCACCAAGTTGACTCGGAAAGGAGTTAAGTTTGTTTGGACAGAGGAATTTGAAAAGAATTTAAAAGAGCTAAAAAGAAGGTTAGCCAATGTAACAGCCCGAGATTTTATGAAAAATATTCTTTCTAATTTTATTAATGTCTTGTGTTATACTCTACACCAAAAGGATCTTTCACAATACACTTCTCTGACCTGGCTTGAATTACACGCAATCACAACCTTCCTCGATAGCGTGTGTTGTACGCAACACCGAGTTTTGCTAAACAACGATATGCTATTAAGATATTATTAAAACTAGCCGTTATGAATAGTAATAACCACTTTTTGAAATTTAGTAAATTTTATTTTTCAAAATGGAATTCATTTTTGGATTCGTAATATCGAAATTAGCTTAGGGTGAAATTTTGGTACTTTTCGGATAACTTTCATATTCTGATGAATAGTGAAAATTACTAAATTTTAATTAAAAACAACTTTTTTAATCGAAATAATTAATAGTGATAAATTATTAATTTGAGTGGTTTTAAAGTATATTTAGAATATATTTTTACAATTCAATACAATGTTGGTCATTGTATGTAATTTGACATTTAAACCAGACATAAACAAGTGTCAATCTTTTGATAGATATTGTTTCTTAAAAACACGCTATTTGTTTTAACAGCGGGATTTAATTATAAAATTAATTAATGCAACATCTATGTTATGAATATGGTAAAATAGACTTCATTTTTGAATTCGGAATATGAAATATAGCTTAGGATGAAATTTTAGCATTGTTCTGAAAAACATCAATTTTTGATGAATAGTGAAACTACTAAGTGGTAGGTTAAAAACTGAATTTTGCATAAAACTTAATTTTACCACTTCTGTGAATGGAATTTCGAAAATCCGACAGACACGGTTAATATCAAGGACTAAAATGTGGTTGAATGAGATGAAAATAATTTTTGGTGAATAGTAACTTTTAACTTTTTTTTACCACGGTTAATAGTAAATAGGGTAACTAAGGGTAAATATGATATTACTATTACCCTAACACATGTCCTAATTCTATTGGATAAGTGTAATTCGGACAAAAACAACCTTATGAATATAATATGACCATTTAGGCCCACTTGGATTAGATTAGGACATTTATTATGATTTAATTCAAAGAAGAGTTAAAAGAGTTAAAATCAAAGTTTATTTACTAAAACATTTTTTATATGGGGTTATACATAAGATATATTCTACTATAAATATTCATTAGAAAGCTAAAACGATTTCCTACATAATGATATTTTATTTGTAATTTTTAGACGTTAAATAATTCAATTTATTTATGACAAAATGATGATGCAGTAATTATCTTATTAATGAAATATTGACATAATTGATGTTATAAACACCAAAATAAATGTAATTTGAGACTTTTTATGAATTCCACTAATTTTCTAGGTTACTATGATATATTAGTGTTGATTTAATCAACTTGGTTCGAACATATAATTCTGTTATGACTTTAACAAAAATCATATATCAAATAGTGTCAAAATTGACACAAAATAGTTTTTAAATCAAATATTATATTATTAATTGTTATTGTATTACTAAAAATCTAAGGTTCGGCCAAATGACTTAGACAAGGATATATATGTTAATAATAAACAATTTGGGGTTCGTTTGGCATGTTATAGTAAGTTTATTAACCATATAGTGAAAGAAAACAAAAAGACACGGTAAAAGTAAAATTATTAAACTTAGAGTTAAATCTAATTGATAAGGTTAAAATAATACCCTAAACTTGTCTAAATCTTATTGGTTGATAGGATTTCGACCCATCCCCACTTTAGCATCTA
Organism: Viscum album; assembly: GCA_963277665.1. Classification (NCBI taxonomy): domain Eukaryota; kingdom Viridiplantae; phylum Streptophyta; class Magnoliopsida; order Santalales; family Viscaceae; genus Viscum; species Viscum album. The sequence goes on along the minus strand of OY728158.1, from coordinate 366,965,359 downwards.
AATAAGACCATTTGGAACCATTATAAACCGATTTTGACTTTAATATAAAATAATATTTTGAGATATTCCTAAGGTGCCCCTCTCCTCCCCTATAAAAGGACACCTCCTCCCCCTCCTCCTCACACTAATTGGAGCACTCAAGCTCGGCCAACCCCTGCCAAAATCCCTTCTCCACTTCCCTGGCAACATCCTAGAGGTTCTGGTCTTCCTCAAAGACCAATTCTAGTGCCCTAAGTGTAGGTCTCAAAGAGGCACTTCAAAGAAGAGGTAATTACCGTTACCAATTCTTTCATCTTTATTTCTTCTTCCACTTCTTCTTATTAGGTTGTTTCATTATGAAGTAATAACATCAGTATCACTCATATACTGATATGTTATTATAAGTATGAAACAACCCTATTTCACCATCTATCCATCCTACGGAAAAAGAAATCACCGCGCGTGCGTACGTACGGAATACCGTCTCCACGCCGTGGTGTAATCTATTTTCCACCACCACCTTACATGGATGGGTATAATGGTGTAAAGAATAACTATACATAGTTATTACAAAATCATATTTATTCTGATATATTGTATAATCCACTCCAATTCAATTCAATATTTATAGAAATGATATCATCGCTCGTGCGTACGTACGGACTACCGTCTCCACGACGCGATGAGATTCATTCTCCATGTTAACCATTTAAGAATGATTATAAAGTATATATAAGAAATAATAATGAAATATATGACATTATAAAGCTACTGGTTTTATGTATATATATATACATATGTATGTCATATACTTACTTCCATTTCAAGACAATAAGGAAAGGAAAACAGCGTTCATGCGTACGTACGGACTACCGTCTCCATGAACGGTGTTTTTCATTTTATTTATCTACCTATTATATATATATATACTGAATATATATGATATATAAATCATATTTTATATTCTGGAAGTAAGTAAATCATGATATAAGTAATAATGATGTCCAGAACAACAAGTCAAAACACCTACGATAAATGAAACGATTTTACCCAAAACGCTTCTTTAACATGGAATTTACAAAAGAACGGGTAATATAATGTCATAAGTGAACCATATATGATATCATAACAATTAATATGATTCTGTAATAAGTCAATAACATGATTTAAATCATTATACAGGAGGTTCAGACACTTACAAAGCAAGTCGAACCTAAGGTAAGGGAAATATCACAATCTCATTTTTATCCGAGATTGTTTATTCGTAAGTATTTACTGGGGTGTATTTTATCATCCACATCCATGTTTCATCAATATGTAATATTATTTACATCCACTTAAATTAGTTTAAATCCAATTTTACCCTTCGGTGAGTTTTTAGTAAAGAATATGAAAGGAATCTTTTGTCGTTTTTTCGTACGAGGTACTTTTTGACTTTTCCGACAAAAGTGCGAAGAATATTTTTTTTAACTTATACGGCATGAATGGATTTTTAAAACATTATATCCAAGAAGATTCCTTTAAATGTTTTAAAGTTTATTTTTATTCAAATTCTTTTATTTTAAAGTTGTATGACATGTTATGAAAGGAAAAATGTTTTTGAAAAAGAAAGGATATTTTCCTCAAGAATGAAGTTCAAGTATTTTATCAAAATTATTTTTCATCTAAGATAATAAAAGGGTTCTGTTTTTATCCCTATTATTACATGGATTTGATTATGTTGTGATGGAAACATTTCTATGAATTCCTTTATCTTATATGAATTGTTTTATGATGTCATGTTGTTTAAGAATCCCATTTTTATTACATGGGTTATACGATGAATTATGATTTATGATTATGTGGCACACATAAGAAAGGATTCATTATAAGATGGGTGGGACCTGTATCTCCCTCCAATGCACTGGGTAAGGATTTTATATCTCATGAGATAGACATGGCTGAAATGGTAGGTTATACCAGTTCAGTGAAACAGGACTGAAACGAGGGTTACTCGATTCAGAAAGGGACTTTATCCACTAAGATAGTCTTGGAAATGAGTCATGACTAACAAGAAATGATTTTCCATGATTATGTGTGAATGCCACAAAGTTTCATGTTTTATGTTATGATTATTGGGATTACATTTTACTTCTATGATTTATCCCATGTTATGATATATGAACTCTTTTGCAGGTTATGATTTCCAAAAGCTATGTTCTTATATATATGATGTGATTGATATTTCTTTTGTTTACCCTTACTGAGCATTTGATCTCACCCTTTTATGTTTTCTTTTCCCCAGGATATAAAGAAAGGTTTTAGGTAAAAAAAAGGGGATGACCTTTATGGGAGATATTGAAGAACTTTCACCATGATTAGAAGATTACGTTCCGAGTTTCCAAAGACACTAAACTATTACGATCCTTTAGTGTGTGTTTTTGTTATGTACTAAGTATTCCGCAAAAGTAATGTAATGTCTATGTACGTCAAGCATCGGGTCTCTACAGTTGGTATCAGAGGAAAGGTTTAGTGAACCTTTGGACACTAGGATGCGAAAACGTTAGTGAGATCCCTAGAGATATTTCTAAGGTATGTCTAGGGATGTCCCTAGGGATAAGTATACGTATAGGTTATAGTAATTGAATTACGCTAACGATCATAGAATTAAACCTAAGATGTTGGATATTGAAGGTACTCCCCCTTTATTATGTTGTTTTACCTAGCATGATTTTTGCCTCTCACACTATTCTTTTTGGGTTTTAGACGATGGCTGGAACCCGAAGGAACCGTGTTGATCAATGAAATGGACAATGCAATGATTTCCCTCCTGAACAAACAAATGTTATGGGAGATGGAGTGCAAAATCTTATTGCTATACTTACACAAGCTATGAATCATTCTGGACTTCCAAATGAGCAGAGAAGGGAACAATATTCTATTGAGTCCTTCATGAGGCAACGTCCACCTTCTTTCAGTGGGTCTTCTGATCCACTTGTGGCTGAACAATGGATCAGTACTACTGAAAAGATATTTTCAGTTCTTCAGTGTTCTGAACATGATAAAGTCATCTTAGCAGTATATCGTTTGGAAGGTGAAGCTGATCAATGGTGGAATCTTATCAAGAATACGAGGCCAAGAGATGAAATTGATTCCATGGAATGGGACGAGTTCAAGAACTTGTTTTTCAGTAAGTACTTCCCTCGTATTCTTCGAACGAAGATGGAGAAGGAGTTTCTTGAACTAAAGCAAAAGGATGATGAATCTGTTGGTATATACGAAGCGAATTTTACAAGACTTGCAAGGTATGCATCTGGCATTATCATCCAACCTGAAAGTAAAGTTTATCGATTTTTCAGTGGCTTAAAACCAAGTCTTCAAAGGGAATTAGCTATAAGAGACTTCAGTAGATATGAAGAAATTGTGCGTTGTGCTATCAAGGTAGAAATGGAAGTTGGTGTTACATATCCATCTCAAGGTTTTGAAAAGAAACGAAAGATGGAGTTCAAGGAGAAATCTCAGAATAATGGTGAAAAGAAGATGAATGTTTCCTTATGCACAAAGTGTGGAAAGAAGCATGGTGGAGATTGTCTTAAAGGGACTAGAAAATGTTTTAAGTGTGGAAAAGAAGGTCATCGAGCAGCTGAGTGTCGAAGTAATGGAAAAAGGGATTCTAATGAAGTGAATAAAGCAAACACTGTAGAGAATTCACAACCAACACTTCAATGCTTCAAGTGCAAGGAGATGAGACATTATGCCAATAAATGCCCTAATCCAAGGGTTAGTGATGATCGACATGAGCAACCGCTTAAGGCAAAGGACAAAGGGAAGTCACATGCGATCACTATTGGCAATGTTGAATATGACAACGATGTGGTGGAATGATTAAGTTTTCATGTAATGGGATTCCAAAATAATGTTGTATCATGGAATATTGGAATATTTATGTATTGGTCTAATGTGGTATTCAAAGTGATTGAGATATTATGCGCATAATGAAGGGAAAACGAGAAAATGAAATGTTTAACAGTATTCATGAGCTCATGATTGATATAAGGACCAAGTGATATCATGGTTTGAGTATATAGAATTTTGAGGATTTTGGTATGTGGAAAGTGTTAACTTTTAACTGCATTCAAGTTTTCACTACGGTTCAATGGGTATTCAAGAGAGTACAAGATTAAGGCCTTTGAATGTTTGGAATGTGTCCAACAAGATATATCTTATGATATATGGGGATCAACGTCGGTATTAAATCTCTGGTAATCGTTTTCACTATGTTATGAGAATGGACTGCAGTATTATGGATAGGACTAAAGATTGGAATGGATTATGTTGGACATAAGTTAGTATTGTTTAAGGATAGAAGTTTTTCGATATTATGGGATGTTATAGTAATATAGTTTTAGAAAAAGGACAACCTGCAGGACGGGCGACAGCCCATCGCTTCGGACAAGGCTGTGGGAATCGAACCCACAACTGAAGTGCGACTGGCCTTTATCGCCTACCACTGACCTACAGGAAGTCCCTGTTTAGTAGAAACTAGTTTTATTTTATTAAGCGGTATGATATATGAAGTATAAGTTCATTTTTGGAACCATATACAATTAATCTAGCCATAAGATGAACTTAAAACTTTTCAAACCTTTTGTTTGAGAAAGATGGAATGACCCGTCATTCTATCACATGATCTGCTAACACTTCACGAATAACAAATTCAAATTCATTTATTTAAGAGATGAAGTGGAAATTGTTCAAGGCACGAACAATAGTGCGACTGTACCAAAATAATGTAAGTATTTATTCTAATTCAAATTTTCAACTTTAGGGAAATGATCTTGAAAACCAAAAATGTTGTCCTAGTGATCTTATACCTGATGAATCAGATGGTACCATAGATCGTCACAAATTTATGGATTTGTGATTACTGGATTTTTCATAGCCATGTTCTCTACCACTCTCCATCAGAACATGATGGTTAGATTTCTCTTCCATATCCATATTTTCACCTATGTGGAAACCCAGTGATTAGTTTATTTGGGTAATCATTACATTTCATACTTTAGTTTTTAAAGACAAGTTTTGGTATTCCTTTTTACGATGTGGGTTTCTATTAAAGAAACTTTAGAATAGTAAACCACTTATAACCCCGACGAATTTCGAGGGCGAAATTCATTTTAAGGGGGGTAGAATGTAACCGCCCGAGATTTTATGAAAAATATCCTTTTTAATTTTATTAATGTCTTGTGTAATACTCTACACCAAAAGGATCTTTCACAATACACTTCTCTGACCTGGCATGAATTACACGCAATCACAACCTTCCTCGATAGTGTGTGTTGTACGCAACACCGAGTTTCGCTAAACAACGATATGCTATTAAGATATTATTAAAACTAGCCGTTATGAATAGTAATAACCACTTTTTGAAGTTTAGTAAATTTTATTTTTCAAAATGGAATTCATTTTTGGATTCGTAATATCGAAATTAGCTTAGGGTGAAATTTTGGTACTTTTCGGATAACTTTCATATTCTGATGAATAGTGAAAATTACTATATTTTAATTAAAAACAACTTTTTTAATCGAAATAATTAATAGTGATAAATTATTAATTTGAGGGGTTTTACAGTATATTTAGAATATATTTTTACAATTCAATACAATGTTGGTCATTGTATGTAATTTTACATTTAAACCAGACATAAACAAGTGTCAATCTTTTGATAGATATTGTTTCTTAAAAACACGCTATTTGTTTTAACAGCGGGATTTAATTATAAAATTAATTAATGCAACATCTATGTTATGAATATGGTAAAATAGACTTCATTTTTGAATTCGGAATATGAAATATAGCTTAGGATGAAATTTTAGCATTGTTCTGAAAAACATCAATTTTTGATGAATAGTGAAACTACTAAGTGGTAGGTTAAAAACGGAATTTTGCATAAAACTAAATTTTACCACTTCTGTGAATGGAATTTCGAAAATCCGACAGACACGGTTAATATCAAGGAATAAAATGTGGTTCAATGAGATGAAAATAATTTTTGGTGAATAGTAACTTTTTTCTTTTTTTTACCACGGTTAATAGTAAATAGGGTAACTAAGGGTAAATATGATATTACTATTACCCTAACACATGTCCTAATTCTATTGGATAAGTTTAATTCGGCCAAAAACAACCTTATGAATATAATATGACCATTTAGGCCCACTTGGATTAGATTAGGACATTTATTATGATTTAATTCAAAGAAGAGTTAAAAGAGTTAAAATCAAAGTTTATTTACTAAAACATTTTTTATATGGGGTTATACATAAGATAAATTAGACTATAAATATTCATTAGAAAGCTAAAAAGCTTTCCTACATAATGATATTTTATTTGTAATTTTTAGACTTTAAATAATTCAATTTAATTATGACACAATGATGATGCAGTAATTATCTTATTATTGAAATATTGACATAATTGATGTTATAAACACCAAAATAAATGTAATTTGAGACTTTTTATGAATTACACTAATTTTCAAGTTTACTATGATATATTAGTGTTGATTTAATCAACTTGGTTCGACATATAATTCTGTTAGGACTTTCACAAAAATCATATATCAAATAGTGTCAAAATTGACACAAAATAGTTTTTAAATCAAATATTATATTATTAATTGTTATTGTATTCCTAAAAATCTAAGGTTCGGCCAAATGACTTAGATAAGGATATATATTTTAATAATAAACAATTTGGGGTTCTTTTGGCATGTTATAGTAAGTGTATTAACCATATAGTGAAACAAAACAAAAAGACACGGTAAAAGTAAAATTATTTAACTTAGAGTTAAATCTAATTGATAAGGTTACAATAATACCCTAAACTTGTCTAAATCCTATTGGTTGATAGGATTTCGACCCCTCCCCACTTTAGCTTCGAAATAAGACCATTTGGAACCATTATAAACCGATTTTGACTTTAATATAAAATAATATTTTGAGATATTCCTAAGGTGCCCCTCTCCTCCCCTATAAAAGGACACCTCCTCCCCCTCCTCCTCACACCAATTTGAGCACTCAAGCTCGGCCAACCCCTGCCAAAATCCCTTCTACACTTCCCTAGAAACATCCTAGAGGTTCTGGTCTTCCTCAAAGACCAATTCTAGTTCCCTAAGAGGAGGTCTCAAAGAGGCACTTCAAAGAAGAGGTAATTACCGTTACCAATTATTTCATCTTTATTTCTTCTTCCACTTCTTCTTCTTAGGTTGTTTCATTATGAAGTAATAACATCAGTATCACTCATATACTGATATGTTATTATAAGTATGAAACAACCCTATTTCACCATCTATCCATCCTACGGAAAAAGAAATCACCGCGCGTGCGAACGTACGGAATACCGTCTCCACGCCGTGGTGTAATCTATTTTCCACCACCACCTTACATGGATGGGTATAATGGTGTAAAGAATAACTATACATTGTTATTACAAAATCATATTGATTCTGATATATTTTATAATCCACTCCAATTCAATTCAATATTTATAGAAATGATATCATCGCTCGTGCGTACGTACGGACTACCGTCTCCACGACGCGATGAGATTCATTCTCCATGTTAACCATTTAAGAATGATTATAAAGTATATATAATAAATAATAATGAAATATATGACATTATAAAGCTACTGGATTTATGTATATATATACATATGTATGTCATATACTTACTTCCACTTCAAGACAATAAGGAAAGGAAAACAGCGTTCATGCGTACGTACGGACTACCGTCTCCATGAACGGTGTATTTCATTTTATTTATCTACCAATTATATATATATATATACTGAATATATATGATATATAAATCATATTTTATATTCTGGAAGTAAGTAAATCATGATATAAGTAATAATGATGTCAAGAACAACAAGTCAAAACACCTACGATAAATGAAACGATTTTACCCAAAACGCTTCTTTAACATGGAATTTACAAAAGAACGGGTAATATAATGTCATAAGTGAACCATATATGATATCATAACAATGAATATGATTCTGTAATAAGTCAATAACATGATTTAAATCATTATACAGGAGGTTCGGACACTTACAAAGCAAGTCGGACCTAAGGTAAGGGAAATATCACAATCTCATTTTTATCCGAGATTGTTTATTCGTAAGTATTTACTGGGGTGTATTTTATCATCCACATCCATGTTTCATCAATATGTAATATTATTTCCATCAACTTACATTAGTTTAAATCCAATTTTACCCTTCGGTGAGTTTTTAGTAAAGAATATGAAAGGAATCTTTTGTCGTTTTTTCGTACGAGGTACTTTTTGACTTTTCCGACAAAAGTACGAAGAATAATTTTTTTAACTTATACGGCATGAATGGATTTTTAAAACATTATTTCCAAGAAGCTTCCTTTAAAAGTTTTCAAGTTTATTTTTAATCAAATTCTTTTATTTTAAAGTTGTATGACTTGTTATGAAAGGAAAAATGTTTTTGAAGAAGAAAGGATATTTTCCTCAAGAATGAAGTTCAAGTATTTTATCAAAATTATTTTCCATCTAAGATAATAAAAGGGTTCTGTTTTTATCCATATTATTACATGGATTTGATTATGTTGTGATGGAAACATTTTTATGAATTCCTTTATCTTATATGAATTGTTTTATGATGTCATGTTGTTTAAGAATCCCATTTTTATTACATGGGTTATGCGATGAATTATGATTTATGATTATGTGGCACACATAAGAAAGGATTCATTATAAGATGGGTGGGACCTATATCTCCCTCCAATGCATTGGGTAAGGATTTTATATCTCATGAGATAGACATGGCTGAAATGGTAGATTATACCGGTTCAGTGAAACAGGACTGAAACGAGGGTTACTCGATTCAGAAAGGGACTTTGTCCACTAAGATAGTCTTGGCAATGAGTCATGACTAACAAGAAATGATTTTCCATGATTATGTGTGAATGCCACAAAGTTTCATGTTTTAAGTTATGATTATTGGGATTACATTTCACTTCTATGATTTATCCCATGTTATGATATATGAACTCTTTTGCAGGTTATGATTTCCAAAAGCTATGTTCTTATATATATGATGTGATTGATATTTCTTTTGTTTACCCTTATTGAGCATTTGAGCTCACCCTTTTATGTTTTCTTTTCCCCAGGATATAAAGAAAGGTTTTAGGTAAAAAAAAGGGGATGACCTTTATGGGAGATATTGAAGAACTTTCACCACGATTAGAAGATTACGTTCTGAGTTTCCAAAGACACTAAAGTATTACGATCTTTTAGTGTGTGTTTTTGTTATGTACTAAGTATTCCGCAAAAGTAATGTAATGTCTATGTACGTCAAGCTTCTGGTCTCTACAGCCAGGGAACCTATGCCCACACTACCTTATAGTGGAGAAAGGTTTGTGATCTACAGTGATTCATCCATGAATGGATTGGGGTGTGTTCTTATGCAAAATGATATGGTGATAGCTTATGCCTCACGATAGTTGAAAATCCATGAGCAAAATTACCCAACTCATGATTTGGAGTTAGCTGTGGTAATCTTCGCATTAAATATTTGGAAGCATTATCTTTATGGTGAAAGGTGTGATATTTATACTGATCATAAAAGTTTGAAGTATATTTTCAAACAAAAGAAGCTGAATATGCGTCAAATAAGATGGTTGGAGCTGATTACGGATTACGACTGGTCAATTCATTACCACCCTGGGAAAGAAAACAAGGTAGCAGATGCATTAAGTCGACAAGACCATGCAATCTTATCCATGATGGGGATCACAAAAAATCAAATATTTATAGATTTACAAACGATGGATCTTGGAATTATAATGTAAAGGGAAAATTTGTATATTTCACAAATGAATGTTCAACCATCAATACGTGTGAAGATTAAAGTGGAACAGAAAGAAGATGTAGAGTTACAAAAGAAGGTGAGAAATGTTCCTGAATTCAACCTTGATTGTGATGGGATAATAAGGTTCAGTAATCGGGTTTGTGTTCCTCCCATCCCAGAATTAAAGAAGGAGCTACTAGAAGAGGTTCATAGTTCTTCATCTTCTATCCATCCTTGAAGTACAATGATGTATAGGGACCTGAAAGGGTACTTCTGGTGGGATGGCATCAAAAGAGATGTTGCGGAATATGTCTCTCGTTGTTTGGTTTGTCAGCAAGTTAAAGCTGAGAGAGAATATTCTAAGGGGATGTTACAACAAATACCCATACCAAAATGGAAATGACAAAACATCCCTATGGACGTTGTTACTGGGCTTCCAAAAACATCCAAAGGCAATAATTCTATATGGGTTATAGTTGATTGTCTTACGAAGTCGGTACACTTCATTGCTATTAGAGAAGATTTTTCTCTTGACCAGTTTGTCAAGATATATGTAAAGGAAGTGGTATGATTTCATGGAGTACCACTTTCCATAATATCTTATCAGGATCCATGGTTTACCTCGAAATTCTGGGGAAGTCTTCAGCAAGCTCTAGATACAGAGTTGAGTTTCAGAACTGCTTACCATCCTTAGACAGACGGTCAGTCTGAGAGGACAATTCAAACTCTAGAAGACATGTTGAGAGCTTTCTCTATGGATTTAAAAGGTGGTTGGGATCAAAACATATCTTTGGTGGAATTTTCTTATAATAATAGCTTTCACTCCAGTATTCATATGGATCCTTATTAAGCTCTCTATGGAATGAAATGCAGAACTCCAACTTACTGGGATGATGTTTGGTAAAGAAAGCTATTAGGACCTGATCTTGTTGACGAGAAGGTAGAAAAGGTCAGATCTATTCAGCAACACATAAGCGCAGCTCAAATTCAACAAAAAAGATATGTCGACAACCAAAGAAATGACCTAGAGTTTGAAGTGGGTGATAAAGTGTTCTTACGAATATCTCCCTGGAAGAGGGTCATGAGATTTGGAAAGAAGGGAAAGTTTATTCCTAGATATATCGGTCCTCTTGAAATTCTGGATTATGTTGGGAAGGTATCTTACCGATTGGTACATCCATTGAATCTATCTCATGTTCATGATATGTTCCATTTATCTTTCCTGAGAAAGTACATACTCGATCCATCACATGTACTCAGCTCAGAAGTTGTACCGTTGGAGCAAGATCTTTCTTATGAAGAACAACTGATAGAGATTCTGGAATGTAGCAAAAAAGTCCTACAGAACAAGACCACTCACATGGTGAATGTTTTTGGCAGGAACCACCAATTAGAAGAAGCTACATGGGAACTTGAGGATATGATGAGGGAGAGGTATCCTCATCTTTTTGTAATGAAGTGACGAATTTTGAGGGAGAAATTCATTTTAAGGGAGGCAGAATGTAACAACCTAAGATTTTATGAGAAATATTTTTTTATGCCCTATGTTATATGCAACACCAATGGAATCTTTCACAACACACAATAATTACTTGGCTTACATTACATGCAATCGTGACCTTCCTGGATAGCGTGTGGAGTACGCAATACCGGGTTTCACTAAACAACGATATATTACTATGGACAAATTGTTATGAATAGTATTAACAAAATTTTGAATTTTATAACATTATTATTCATATTACACGTTTTCTAGAACATGGTAAGAGAACAAAATAAAATTTTCGGGTAAAATAAGTATTTTTCAAAAAATGCAGTTTTGTCGCCTTTTCCTGGCGCACCAACATTAAATCTATTTTTTGACATGTTTATAAGTTCAATTTGACAAAATAAATTTTTTATTTGGAATCAGGATATAATAATTTACTTTGTATAAAATTTTTATATTTTTTTGATAACTTTCATATATTGATGAATAGTAAAGATACGCTAATTTTTAATTAAAAACAACTTTTTTCATTGAGATAATTTATTTGGATAAATTATAATATTGAATGGTTTTAAAGTATAAATAGACTATATTTTTACCATTTAATATAATATATTTCCTTATAATTAATTTCACATTGAATTTATACGTAAAAACATTTCAATCTTTGGCAATGTTTTAACTTCTAAAACCTGTTTTTTCTTAACAATGTGATTAATTTTAAATTAATTACTGCAACTTCTGTGTTTTTAATTTTTAAAAATGGATTTGATATTTGGAATCAGTGGGTCCATATTATTTTAATAGGCTACTTTTTATTTTTGGGCATTATGAATAGTAACTACAGTAAATTTTATTTACCATAGATAAAGGTAAATCAGGTAATTAAGAGTAAATATAAGATTATAAAATTACCCTAACACCTGCCAAAATCCTATTGGATGACTAAAAGTCCACCCATATCAACTAAGGGTCAGATTAGATTCATTTAATGGACTATGTTCCATGAAAATAATTTAATTATTATTAAAACCAATTAAAGTTACAACATGTCAATTTATTTAATCTTATAAGTCTAATAATTTTAATTTAGTGATAAACAAAATGAAAGGTCAAAAATGAATATTCTCCATAAATATAATAGAAATATATACATCATATGAATTGTTTCAGAGTTTTTAGGGATTAAATAATTATAAATAATTATGACATAATAGTGATGTTGAAATTATTTTATTAATTAAAATAACAAATAAATGGTTTTAAAAATATTAAAATAAATATTATATGAACTATTTAATGTGCTCCACTAATTTTCTAGATACATATGACATTTTATGAATCTATTAAATCTTTTAGTTTGAACATATATTTTGTATATATTTTATTTAAATTCAAATAAATGAATAGTGTCAAAATTGATACTATTGTTATTTTATAAAAATAACATATTATAAAATTGTTTAAAAAACACAAAAAATATTTAAAAATTATAAATTAAAATTTATATGGTCTAAAATTTCATAATGTGTCAAATTATGGAAAATTCACTAAACATATGTAATTATTTATAATAATTTAAAATTTAGAATATTATTACCACAAATAAAATTAAATTGATAAGTAAGGATAAATCAAGTTGATAATGTTTAAAATAAATTACTAACAAGTCTAAATTTTATTGTTTAATGCGATTACAACCCTATCTCATCTAAGCATCGGATATGAGTCATTTTGGATGTTTTTAGGTGGGGTTGGGATTTAATATAAACTAATATTTCGTATATTTCCAAAGGTGCCCCTCTCCTCCCTTATAAAAGGGCACCTCATCCCTCTCATCCTCACACCAATTTGAGCCTTCAATCTCGGCCTAACCCTTAAAATTTCACTTCCCCACTTCCCTAGAAACATCTTAGAGGTCCTGGTCTTATTCAAAGATAAATTTCAGTGACCTAAGAGGAGGTCTCAAAGAGGCGTTTCAAAGAATAGGTAATGTCTATTACCGATTCTTTCAACTTTATTTCTTCTTATACTTATTCTTCTTTAGATTTTTCATTATGAAGTAATAACATAAGTATCACTCATATACTTATATGTTATTATAAGTATGAAACAACCCTATTTCACTATCTATCCATCCTACGGAAAATGAAATCACCGCGCGTGCATACGTACGGAATACCGTCTCCACGCCGTGGTGTAATCTATTTTGCACCACCACCTTACTTGTGTGGGTATAATGGTGTAAATAATGACTATATATTATTATGGTAAAGTGATATTGATTCTGAAATAGTATACATACACTCCAATACAATTCCACAATCATGGGAACGATATCATCGCTCGTCCGTACGTACGGAATACCGTCTCCACGTTGTGATGCTACTCGTTCTACATGATCTTCATTGCATAATGATTATATAAATTAATTGAATAAATTTAATGAATAAATATGATATATATTACACTGATACCATTCTGTAAATGAGGATTCTATAACCGAAAAAGAGGAATAAGAATTTATTCGACAAAACACACATACGAACATAAACCAATAAACACCTGAATAACAAGTATCAATGAAATATTACTAATAAGAAGCAAATAATATGACCATATATGATATAATAAAAATAAGTATGATTCTGGAATAATTCAATGAAATTATTTAAATCATTATACAGGAGGTTAGGACACTTACGAAGAAAACGGACCTAAGGTAAGGGAAAATCTGGCAATCTCAATTTTTATCTGAGATTGTTTATACTTCAGAATTTTCTGAGGAATATTTATCATCCACATCCATGTTTCCTCAATATGCAACATTATTTATGACCTCCAAAAAAAATTTAAATCCAATTTTACCATTCGGTGAGTGTTTCAGTAAAAGATATGAAAGGAATCTTTTGTCATTTTTCGTACAAGGTACTTTTTTACTTTTACTGCCAATGTACGGGAAGAATGTTTTTTTACTTATACAGAATGAATGGAATTTTAAGATTTCATAGAACATTATTTCCATGAAGCATAATTTACAAGGTTTCAAGTTTATTTTTAATCAAATTCTTTTATTTTAAAATTTTATGACATGTTAAGAATTGAAAACTGTTTTTGAAGTAGAAAGGATATTTTCCTCAAGAATGGAGTTCAATAATTCTATCAAAATTATTTTCCATATAAGATAATATAGGGTTATGTTTCCATCCCTATTTTTACATTTATTTGACTATGTTGTGATGGAATTATTTTTATGATGTTTTTTTACCTTATATGGATTATGTTATGATGTCATGACATTTAAGAATCCCATTTTTATTACATGGGTTATGCTATGATGTATGAATAATGATTTTGTGGCACAAATAATAATGGTTTCATTATGAAATGGGTGGGACCTATATATCCCTCCAATGCATTGGGTAAAGATTTATATCTCTTGAGATAGACATTGCTAGAATGGCAGCTTAAACCAGTTCAGTGAAACAGGACTGAAACGAGGAGTGAACTCAGTTTAGAAAAGGACTTTGTCTGCTAAGACAGTCTTGGAAATGAGTATTGACTACTAAGAAATGATTTTCTAAGATAATTTGTGTAGTCCACAAAGCCTCATGTTTTACGTTATGATTATTGGAATTACATTTCACTTCTATGATTTATCCCATGTGATAATCTCTTTTGCATGATAAGATTTTCAAAATGTTATGTTCATATAAATATGATATGTTTGATATTTCTTTTTATTACCCTTACTGAGAATTTGAGCTCACCATTTTGTATGTTTTATTTTCCCCAGGTCAGGATGAAGGATATTAAGTAGGACATTCCAAAACGGGACTCTACATATGATGAAATAAATGGGAGACAATGTAGATGATGTATGAACTAGTTGTTTCTGTTTCCTAGTTTCTAAAGATACTATACATATACAGTCCTTTCATGGTTTTGTTATATATTGTAATAATTATGCTTCAATTTCTAAGTAATAACCATGTATGTAATGTTTGGGTCGTTATAAAATGGGCTGAGCCCAAGGGGCCTGGATGGTGCAGAAAAGACCAGACCAGGTTGGGATAACCAGATTGGGCTGGGTTGCCCAGATTGGTTTGGTTTGGGATCGGCAGTTCGGGTCAGACTCAGACCAGACCTAGGTCAATCTATTTTACAAAAAAGGACCATATATTTCAAACCGTTTTTTTATCCATTTTCTGTTTTGGAACACCTATGAAATTAAATACCTTTTGAGATACTCTATGTTTGTCTTTATGAATGTTAAACAATTACCTTTTGGATTGAAGAGTAGGTTCTCTTAGTAGACAAGTGCTTTGAGATGAATCCTATGGTTAGCTGTGACTAGGTGACTACATGACTCAATGGATTCATTAAATTTGTGATGCATGACTTATTGACACTCCATTTGTTAGGGAAACTCCATGTTTTATCGATACTACATTTGTTACCAAAACTCCATGTGTTACTGACAATCTATTTAGTACCGACACTCTATGTATTATCGACACTGTACCTGTTACCAATGCTGTGTGTTCTGTTTACTACATATGATATTCCTTTTTTCTATTATATATACTATTACCTGTGAGATATTACTATAATTCGTGTGTTTCCATTATGGTATACCATGTATTTTTTAGTGGTATACGCCGTGTATTACTTTGTTTTAAAATATGTATTTCATTTTGTATACATTATGTATTTATTTTTGTTGTAATTAATGCATTTCTTAGTCATATTACTTTGTGTTTTGATGTGTCCAACTAAGTATTGTTTTACTCACTCATATACAGGTTCTGCTCACATGTGTCGTGTTTTGTAATAACGATTGATGCTTTGTTGGAGTTTTAGGTGGACTAGGACCAGTTGGTTCTTAGAGTTCTCAGATAGATGAGGTGTGCTCCTATGACGTTAGACAATTATTATACACTTACCCTTCAGGTAGTGTTTTCTATGAACAATTTTTAGGAAAATTTCTATTCACTTCTGCAAACTCCTTATTTTGGTGGGCATGTAATATGGTCATTTATACTTTCCAGCTACTTATTATCGTACTCTTTGGTTGGTATATTATGTATGCACGAATTATTTCTTAGTGTTTTTTACATTTTAGAATTTTGGTATTAGAGATGTGTTTGTTTATAGAGGTACATAGAAAAATCCCTCCCATTTTGGGGATATTCCAACTCAATGCTACTTGCCAACCTATTTCCTATCCGAGGCGAGTT
This sequence comes from Viscum album, assembly GCA_963277665.1. Taxonomy (NCBI): domain Eukaryota; kingdom Viridiplantae; phylum Streptophyta; class Magnoliopsida; order Santalales; family Viscaceae; genus Viscum; species Viscum album. Next base: position 366,948,787 of record OY728158.1, on the reverse strand, counting down.
TGGGGTAGTCATGGCATGGTCCCCTCTTGCTCGGGGTTTGAACACATGATTTTTAATCTACAATTGCACTTTTATTTTGAAATCACACACCATGAGTTATATAATGAAAATAGAGTGTTGGGTTTACATAAAGTCAATTTATATATTTCTTAGATGATTTTTTATCATTTTCATTATATTATAAAATAATCATAGCTTTTTTCTATTTTTTTGTGACACCTATTTTTTAACTAAAATAATAATTTTATATTGCAACTATTTACATTGAGTCATACCAACTATATCATGTGTTGGATTTATGTTTGGTAAATTCCTTAAAAAATGAATTATTTTTTATTTTTCAAATTTTTTATAATAATTTGATCTTGTTTTCTCAGTTTTCAATGTGTGATAAGCATTACGTAAGGATTTTTTTTTAAATGACACACTTGGAGTCATACTAGACAAATCGTGTATTATAATAATATTTGATCCACTATTACATGAAAAAATGAATCATGGATCATTTTACTTAGAATTGAAGACAACATAGCCCTGTTTATATAATTTTGTCTTTGTGGTGCATGTGTTGCATTAAAATAACACTTAAAACATTTAGTTTATGTAATACTAGACACATCGTTTGTCCAATTTATGTGTAGACAATTATTACATATCACAAATAAATTATGATCATTTCCATAAGGTTTGAAAATAATCACATTTTTCTTTCTTAGTATATTTTTTTGACCTCCGATCTAACATAAAATTTCACTTTTATATTGTAAACATGTACTTTGAGTCTTACTAATGACATCATGTGTTAGCTTGACATGTAGTCAATTCGTATATTCAACACATGAAATATTAATTTTATTAATAAGGTTTGATACAAATTCATGATTTTTCCATGGATTTTGGATAACTAACACACATTTTAAACAAAAATTACACTTTTATAATGAAAACTCTCACATTAACTCACACTGGACACAACATATATGGAATTCAAATTCACTCAATTCATACACACCAAAAATTAAATATTCATCATTTTCATGAATTATCAGAACAATATAAGATCACATTATCATTTTTTCAATGATAAGTATTTTCTTAAATAAAATTACATATTTAATGAGAAAAAGATTCACTTTGTGTCATACCATCCACATCGTGTGTTAGATTGATGTGCGGTCAATTCCTATATGTCAAAAATAAATTAAGAATAATTTCACTAAATTTTGAAAAAAATATATGATATTTTACTCCATTATTACGATGTTATGGGTGATTTAATCTAAATTTACACTTTTATATTGAGAACATGCAAATTGAATCATTTAGGTCACATCGTGTGTCCAATAGGTCCTTCAGTCAATTCCTATACATCAACAAATAATTATGTATTATTTTACTAATTTTTTTGGATTGATTGATTTAATTAAATTGGTTTTAGATATGAGAAATTTTTAGAGTAACATGATACTATTAATTTGAATATGTTCACATTGATTCATAATGGCCACATCATGTTTCTGGTTGATTTGTTGTTGATTTCTAGAGATCCAACATTAATTATCGATCATTTTACTAATATTTGAAAAAAAATATTTTTTTGTTGGTATTGCTAGTTTTATTTCATTTTTAACCAAAAAATAAATAGTCATATTGAAAACACACGCATTGAATAATAAGTACCACATCATGTGTCAAATTTATGTGCATTAAATTCCTAATTTTTAAAAATGAATTATGGATTTATTTCTAGAATTTTGAAGACAATATGATCTTATTTCTTCAGTTTAGAAAATGTAGAATTTGTTTTAAACTAAAATGAAACATTAATATTGAAAACATAATCTTTGAATCATTCTAAAAAAATTACGCATAATATTTATATGTGATCAACTACTACATATCATATATTAATTATGGATCATTACCCTATATTTTGAAAACAATCCAACATTGTTTTCTATTTTTTTACAAAGAGACATGTTTTAAACAAAATTACCTTATATATATCAATCATCTAGACAAAATTTTATTCCTCCAACCCTACTTCAACATCATTCACTTATTATTCTGTGATTCTACTTCTAAAATTAGATCAGGATATCAGAGAGGAATCATTATTATTATTTATAGTAACATTCATTGGATTTTATTTGGATGAATAAAATGGGAATGTGATAGAATTTATCATGAATTTTCAATAGGGTTGGGTAAGTGATTATAAAATATCCAAGACCCTTTTAACATACTCAAAAACATACATCACGAAACAAAATGAAAATGATATGTCTAAGAGAATAGAAGTACCTTCCCTAGATTTTGGTAAAATGACTTCATATTTCGGGCTAAAAGGATCCTTTACCCATTTCAATATTTCTATTTTCTTTACTAAAGCCTCAATGTATATAATCTCATGAGAAAAAGTAGCTTAATGTGTGATATTATCTCAACCAGAATTTGTATAGTGTGACCCTATATGATACATGATATCCCCTCTGTTCCTCCTTGGTTCCCTATAGTACTATTTAATAAAAATTATAATATCAATCATTCCTACTCGATTAATTTAGAATATATTAAAGTAAAAGTTTGAGGTCGAACCCATAGATATGGTGACTTAGTTTTATATATAATTTTAAAAGACTTATTTTATTAAGGTGAATATGGAGTGAATTAATTTTTTTTGATAAAAACAGAATAAGAAAACCAAGTAGATTAATTTGTGTGTTTGAAAATAGTTTTGGAAATCTAGAGATGAAATCAAAGTGTTGTATATTGATTGGGTTGTAAGCATATATAGAAAGAGTGTGGGGGTAATGTAATTTCTAGGATAATATTCAATTGGATTTATGAAAAAATGTTTCTTAATTCATGATTGGGGTCAGAGTCAATATGAGGAATATCCAATGGTCAGGGTATCCCCTCCCCAATTCAATAATACCATATTTCCCTTGTTCTGATAATATATTATTTCATCGAATCAAGTTTCCTTTATACCGTATTTGTACCTACATTCCCCTAATGTTGAAAATATTCATGATTACTTTTAGGGACACCAGTTGAATAATTTTTATGTTCTTTTTTCTTTTAATATCAATTCTCATGATAAAAAAAGAATTAAGGGATTGAAATTGATTGAAAAAATCATGAAAAACAAATAGATGAATAATAAAAGTGTTAAAATCCAATGCACCTTACCCCTATGGTTACATAACCACAAAACATGGTGGGATTATAACATCAATCTAGAGATGAGATGTTTAGAGGGAATGAGAAAATAGAGTTTAAATGAAAAACTCAAAAATGGAATAGTTGTTTCTCTCCAGGTGCTTATCTTCATCCGAATCCGAATTCCCCCAAATAAGTAACTTGTGGATCTATTTATAGGCTTCAATTGGGTTTTTATTGACCCCCAATCATGACATTTACCTGTGTTACAAGATGTGTAATGGAGTTACACTTATATTGAATCTCCATAATTATTTCTTGGATATCAGCTGAGATTTTAGAAATTTGAACACATACATGATGTGTACATAGGTTAGACATCATGCCCTCTTTATTAATTTTTCCTCTGGATTTGCGAGAATCTTTCTCAAATATTGTTAAATAATTTTTGTTATTTTCACAGTCGTTAATTCGTTTATTGGTCATTCACAACATCAATATTTTCCATTATTTGTTATAAGTGTTATAAGTGTTATGTAGACTGTCAAGAACTGAAACTAAATGAATTGTACTGAAGTTATACATCATGTAGGTGTTATACTCTTGAATTCCCTACATCAAACTTATTCAAAAATATGATGTCTCTCAAATTCACTTCACTCGTGGTGTGAAGATTTTTTAAGCTCTAAAAACTATCCCTTTTCAATCCTTTTTCAAATATTCATTTTTTATTACAATAAAATAATAACCAATTCAAATCTCTCACAAATTGGAAGGAATATTAAAATGAATACATAAATCCATAATTTAAAATACTCAAAATTGTATGCATGAAATTGACATATCAATAGATCTAATTTAGAAATCACTAAAATCATTAGTTACTTATAACTTTATCAAAAAATAATTTTTTAAGTGTCAACCAACTCAAAGTAACATCTAACTGAAGGAAATATCTGAAAATTTTGAAAGAGATGCATGAACAATTATGGAATGATAATATAACTTTTAGAATCGTTGAATAATTATACTATCAATGGTATAACTGAATTTATCACATGAGTTTCAGGTTTAGTAAATATATCATACATTATGAATTGAAGTTGGACTACATCTATATAGACAAGTGGATTTGAATGTATTTGAAATTATTTCCCATAAAGTTGGGGCATATTTTAAATATTTTGTTTTCTATTTCTCCCAAATGAAACACCATCAATCAAGAATTTATACTAATTTCATTGAGAAGACGAACCATATATGAGGCAGTATAATGAAATATATATCCTCATCCAAGAATGAAAAAATATCTATGCTGGGGTTCACATTTATTTGGAATTATGGGGGGGTAAAATAAAAAAAATGTGTATATTAATTAAAAAGGTTTATTTGGAATAAATATATAACCAAAATGTTTCTTATGGTATATGAAATTTATTTTAGAAGAAGTATGTTTTATATATTTATATAATGATGCTTCAAATCCAAAATGCATCTCTGAGGTTATGGCATGCACAAGATTTCATACATAATGGAAAATCACCTCAACATGATGTCGAAAATAATTCGGACGCCATGAAATCTGCCAACTCACATCTAAATAAATATTTATTAATTTCATTAAGAATACATTAGTTTATATTTGTAGAACTGGGAATATATTGAAAAAAAACTACTAAAAAATATTTAAAATTGAATTTGTAATTACCTTGGTAAATACGTGTTTGGGGATGCTAGTTTTTCAATGGTATCTAATTTCATTTATAATGTTTAAAAAATAATAACAAAAAAAATTACTGTTTTTTTTTGATTTTATAGAAACATTGAAAAAAATAATGATATATTTTTTAGATTTGTTTTTTAGATAAACAATAATATATAAACTATAATCTATTTCCATTTGAAGAAATCCTTAGGCTTCTTATTTATTACTCATGACCTCATACACTGATTTAAAAAATATTTCTACACCACCCTATCATTAAAATATTATTTTTAAAACAAAAATGAAAAAATAATATAAATTTTACATATAAAATATTTATTGTAGTGCATTCAAAAATCATAATTGACATCATGTGTGGTTATTTTGATGGAAATCCATGCTTTTGATCTGAAGAAAAAATTGGTCTATCCAATTTGATTTAGATTATCATCCAGTGTTTATTAATAAATATTAACGAAATATATATATATAAAAACATTTTGTATTATTATATTATACAATTTTACCCCTACATTTTAACCATCAACATATGTTTTTCATCTTTTATTTTCATATCAAACCGTGTGATTTTTAATCATTTTTCATTTTAGTATCTTTTTATGAGAAAATTGTTTTCGATAGATGTGATAAAGTGGTTAATGATTTCAACTCATAATTCACACAGATTTCATGTTATAAATTATAAATACATACACTATTTGAAAATATGAATCATTATTAACTATAATGAACATATTATATCATTTTTAGGAAAAAAAGAATATGAGAATGCACCTCATTTATTTAGCAGTTGGCATCATATGACCAGTAGTTTGTAATTTAATTACATGTATATTCTATATAATTAACATTAATTAATCATCTTATTGCATATTTTTCAATATTATGAATGAATTTAATGTATTAATTTCGAAGTGTATTTTTTACATTGATAATGTCATAGAAGTTCCCCTTGATGATTATAACCTTGAAGTGATATGAAAATATTCATAATATGGTTATGTAGTGGGATAACATAATATTATGGGACACATATTATTTATAATAACATTTATGATTACTCGTAAGAGGATAAGAATTCGTATTATAATGTTCACACATGGTAATCTCCAAAATGCAATATTATGAAAATAGAACGACCGATTTGAATTATTAATTTTTTAGTGTCATAAAATATTCCTATTTTTTAGTGTGTGTAATGGTCCTTAGACATTAATATTATCATTATTTTATGTCATGTCTAGAATAGTTAGATTTACTGATGAAAACCATGACTACATATTCTCACACTGAGGAAGGGTACATCGGGTGCATCAGGGTTGACATGCCATTAATGGATAAGTCAAGGAAGTATTATTACCATCCATATTTATGGAATTTATTATATAATACATTTTATTATAATATAACCATTTTCCAAATTCTATGGAAATTGTGTAATGACATATTTATTCCACACAGACCAAGAAAGACATCTCAAGCACACTGTTTGGTTACATGGATGTGAAACCTTATTCATGAGATATTGTAAAAAGAATATTTTATTTAAAAGTGATCAATCATGAGTGTTTTTCATAATTGTGATATTATAATATTTCTCTTTGGTTACATGGCCTATTTCTAGACAATAATTTTGGACTTTAGGCAAACCCACCTAATGTCATTGAGAAAAAATCATACAGGGTCACACACCGAGTTAATTTAACGATCTTAGTTATATTATATTTGAATATAATTAGTGGAATTAATATTTTTCTCAAGTCCTAGAAATAATTTTTATTCACATTTTATTTATTTCATAAATTAAATAAATATTTTTTCATTAGATTGTGAAAAAAATATCGTTATATATTTTATTTGATATATAATAAATATTTATTTACTTGTTTCAGAACAATAAATTTATCTAGGAGAATAAAATATTGTATCTGGGTATTCAATGAATACTTGAGGAGTTCAAACTGAATGAGATCATGTTCGATGATAAATATAAATTTACAAGGCAGTTAAATAATACTTATTATTGCAGAAGATGGAATTCACCAAAACAAAATAACATTGTTATTTAATTATGTGGCATGGTGTTTATTAATGGTTATTATATAATTTAATGTCTGAAAAGGATTAAATAATGATTGTAACCTAATCCCATTCACTATAAAAAACAATTATGAATATTTTCTATAATTTCATTTAGTCTAATCGAAATAGATAATTTTTTAACACAAATATTTCTCTCTCAACTCCTCCTTCTATATCCATATTTATAATAAAAAATACAGGAGATATTTTATTCAATACTAAATAATGAGTGTTCAAGAATGAATAACACAAGACATTTGATTCACCGTACTATAACCCAATGATCTAGTGGCATTGTGTAGAGATCAAAAAAGCACATGTGGATCACCATTAGAGTATACTTAGATACTCATATCATAATGATGGAAATACCGAACTATATTTTTATAATGTCAATAATAATCAATGATCAATGAAACTAAACCTAGGTATTCAATTATTTATATTTTAAATAAATAAATTATAATTTTTTTGTGGAGGTTCCTTTATTGTGGTTTTAAGAAATGATAATAAAAATAAAATTTAATTTATAGCCCACCACGACATGCTTCTACATCATCTAGAACAAAAAAGTGGTTTTAAAGTGGTCACATTTAAATTAATAATTATTTATTTGATTTTTTATCTATGTAGAATTGTGTTTAGATTATCATTTTATATTATTCATTGTTTAAATCAATTTATATTTTCACTATTAAAAATAATTATCATGATTAATTCAATGTTTAATTTTCATAATGGTTTTATAATAGATCATAAATTGAAAAATGTTTCTATTGGGAAGCTGCTAATATTTTTTTGGTAAGACTAGGTTACATGATGTATACTCTAAATTTAACATTGTGTACCCAAGGGAGATGAATATAGATACACCAAGGGACACACATTATTCCATGAAGTAATTACATGTGGTGTATGCCGCATGTAGACTGGACAACCTGGGACATGGTTGTTAGATTACATGGTGTGTATTAGCATATAGATAGTGTAGTATATATAGTTTAGCTGTGTAAATCATGAAATCCATGTGGTCATTATACATGGACAAAACTATGTGATACTGAAAAATGCGAGAATTTATTATATACAAGGCATGTATGCGGTGTACACTGTGTGTAGTTCATCAATTTCCACATCTGAAACACACATCCAAGATCTAGGTGTGCGTCCTAGACACAAGGAATGTGGATCACACAATGTTTGGATGTATTGTACACACCGTATTGTTTAACCTAGGTACATACTACAGATCTAGGTGTGTTCCCTAGATACACAGCAAACAAGATACATATCGTTTGAATAGTCTATACTTGCCATGTAGTCTACCCTTAAATGAATGGATTAAGAATCACATTAAATTTATAATTATATAAATAAAACCATATTTTATTCATTGTAATAGAAATGTGTGTTTAAAAACATAATAATGGTCTTAAAAAATATTAATTGATCAATTAATGTATTTTACATTATAATATATTGTTAGTTCTGCCGTTTATTTTCCAGGGGTTCAATAAATTATGGGTATCTGTAATTATTTATGGGTGATCATTAAAATGAAATGGGGAATTATAAATTATTTCATTAATTAATTTATTCTTGTTCATTTTCCTTATTAATAATGAGAGAATACTAAAATGAATTCTATTTATTTACTTCTTCATATCCATTGCATTTTTATCCATTCATGAGCTTGGACACCATATGTGTGTCTATTTGATGTTTTAGTTTAATTTCATTCAGGGGTTTGAAATTTTTTATTATTAAAATAAATATTATGGAAAATGTGTCATCCCATCCCTTGATTATTATGTAGGTCATGTGTATCAAGGGTTATTTATATAATCCCTTGTAAACATATCCATTGGTTCTCCTCACCTATATGTGATTCATAAATACATTTAATTGATGATGTATCTGATGATGTGTGGAGGTTGTTTAAGAAAAAAACATTATGATACTAACTCTAGTGATTCATAGGTGGAAAAGTGGAATGTAGTAACTCATTCCATGACCAGAAATATAAGTTATTTCTCTTATTTCAATGGATTATATAATGTATTATCATTAAATCAACAGCTGGATACAGCTCCTTAATTCACTATTTAAATATTTTTAAATTTTTCTATCTAATTATTTATTTTGTGGAAGCATGTTCATGATAATATTAATAAATGAATAAATGTGAAAAGAAGAAAATTAAATAAATTAATTATTAATAAACATTTTACCCATTAATATTAATTAATTATCATCCACATGATATTACCAATACATGTAATTTATAAATCTAGATAAAAATTTATTCAAATTTAATTAAAACTTATTGGTAAAATATTATTTCATACTTGGACTTCCATTAAATGATTAGGATGTAACATCACAAGTAAATAAAGAATATGAAATTTTCATATTTATTAATATTTTTGAATTAAATATTAATTTTACTTTAATGGAGATTCCATGTTCAGTGACGTACTTGATACGGAACAATGGGTTTCTCTGAAATCTTACGTTGCACACAATGTTGAGTTATACCATAAAATAATATAATATTATTTTTATTTTAAATGATACTTAATGCTTAGCTGTTGTATTGGAAAGTATGAACAGAACTAACTACAATATGATTATAAATGTTTTTTTAATGTTTTTACAATAATCCAAAAACAATTAGAATCAGAAAGTGTCAATGAATCTAATTTTAATCATAAACACTCAAATATTCATTAAAAGGTCGATTTACAACCTTTTTATGGAGAACCATTTTTAAATTTAGTTTATTTCACTTTAATAAGTTCAATTTTAAAAAATAATATTCTTCTCTCGAATATGGACATTAAATTTTAATTTGGATGAAATTTTGGTATTAATCTGAAAATGATCATTTTTAATCAATAGTTCAATATACAACATTTAAATTCAAAACTGATTTTTAATATAATTTGTTTATATAGATATATTATTATTTTAATTTAGTTTAAAGTGTAAGTGGATTATATTTTTACCATTTAATAAAATGTTGGTTATTTGAAGTAATTTCACAGTTAAATTGGACATAAAAAAATGCAAATCTTTTGATAGTTATTTCATAAAAACACTCTTTGTTTTGACAACAGAAATAATTTTAGTTTAATTTTTTCCAATTCTACGTTTTTTATCTGGAAAAATGGATTACATTTTTGGAATCTGGATTTCGAAACTGTTTTAATATGTAATTTTTATTTTTAGATATTATGAAAATTTATTTTAGTAAATATTTTATTTACCATGGTTAAAAGGTAAATATGGAAAATAAGGGTAAAAATATTATAATATTATTAAATTACCCTAAAATGTGTCTTAATACTATTGTATGATACATTTCTAACCAAGGGAATCATTGGGTCGATTTTGGGACCCCATAAAGCTACATGGGTGTAATAATGACACTTTATATTAATTAATTTAAAGTATGGAAAAAAATAAAATAAACATATATCTTTTAATAAAACAATTTAATATGGGGTTATATATGTTATCACTTCGACTATAAATATTTTTTTAATGATTAAAATATTTCCTACATCATGGTATTTTATTTTTAATTTTTAGACATTAAATAAATAAATTTAATTTGGAAACAATGGTGATGTAGTAATTGCTTCATTAAAAAAGGATTCAAATAAATTATATTTTAAATATTAAAATAAATTTATTTTGAACATTTAAATTTCATCCAAGATATTTATAGATTAGTATGACTTGTTATCTTTTAATTAATGATGTTTTTTTGAAATAATCATTTTGGTTTGTATTTTTGAAAAACTCATGATATAAATATTATTAAAATTGATATAAAATAGTTCTTAAATCAATCAGTATTTAATTAAATGATTAAATATTTATAAAAAACTAAGAGTTGGAAAAATGACACATATGATATTAAAACATTCATTAATGATCCATTTTTGGTCACTGGAACTTTTATATTCAATATATTAACAATATAGTATGAATTTATATGTGGACATGGTAAATGTTCAATAAGATAACAAAGGGATTAATAAAGGAATAAGGATTAAAATATATGCAAAACCTATCAAATTATTATTTCATGATTTTATTTCGACTTATATAAACCTTATTCTCGAATTAAATATATTTTTGACCTTTTGAAACTGAAAATCATTTTATAATAAAATAATATTTTCAAAAAATTTTAAAGAGCCCCTCATCTCCCTTATAAAAGGACATCACCTCTATCCCATTAAACACACCCCTCTAACCCATTTTATCGGCCAAACACATCCCAAATAATCACTCATGGTCCCTATTTTCCTTTTAGAAGCCTTACCTTAGGGAGAAGGCACTTCATGGAAGCGTTTTGGTTCAAACCAAATGGAGTCCCTCGATTTAAAGGTAACGTCTTCCCTCAATTTCTCTTCTTTTATTTTACTTCATCACTCCCTATGATATTTTTTTCCATGTATACATAAAAACACAAGTATCCTAAATATACAAGGTAGTTTTATGAGAATTATTCAAACTACACTTACACACACCACTATCTAAGGGATACAAACATATTGTTTCTATGTGTGGTGAAGTAATGCCTCACAAAACAATGATTGTTCAATTATCTTCTACAACCTCTCATGGAGGCCATTATGATGGATCTGAATTTATTTGTGATAAATATTATATTTAAATTTTCCTTATGCTTCCGCATTTTCATTTATAGAATAATTTTAAGGGTTTTCATAATGGATAAAAATGATAATTTAATTTGAGAAAGTGCGGACTACCGCCACCTCAAAGTGATATGACTCATTCATATCTTAATATGAACGTATAAATGATGGAGTTAATAAAATTATATATTATATTATAATCTAATTATAATATACATATGTATCATTAATTTTTCATTCCATTAAAATGCGAAATAGAAATGAAAGTAGTGTTCATGTGTACGTACGACTTACTGTCTCCATAAATGGTGCATTTCATTTATTATCTCCAAATGTTATGTAATGTTATAAATACATATATATAATAAATATATATGACATCTAAATAATGAATATAATTCTAGATATAATGGATTTTTTTACCACATGGACCACTTGTAATTATAAGATGTTCATTTTTGACTCAAGTTAAAAAAATAAACAAAACCACAATTATTAACTGAAATAATTATATAATGTTTATAAAGTTGTAATATGTTTTATAGAAAGAATAATAAAAATTAAAAAGGTCATAAATCAAGTAAAATTAACTTTATATTATTGTTTTATAGATTAATGATTGAACGATTCAAGTCGGACACGGGGTAAGGGACTTCATCTCAATCTCTTTTCATTGAAACATATTTTGATTTATAAACGACTTTCTTTTATAAAGTATATAAAAACCTTTGAATTTTATTTTCATTCGACGGGAAAAAATTTTATGTATCTTTTCAAAAAATGACAAAGAGAATGTTTTTTTATCATACATGGTGAGTACATCCTTTCTACCGCTGCGAGCGTTATTTAATATTTGGCTTCCATAACAAGCAGTAATAATTTTAAAAGAAAATAAATACCATATATCCTTTTTATGTATTTGGGTATTGAATATTTATTTGAGAAATTATTTATTGTTTCAATATCTTGAAAATTATATATTGTGACTGCATTATGGAAATTTTATCTTTTCTTTATGCTTCTTTTATGTGTTATGATTATGTTATGGTTCTTGGGCATTGTTTACATATATAGGTTGTTCAATGATAAACCTAGGGAGGGTGAGCCTAAGATAGATCTCCAATGCATTGGGTAATGTGACGGACGTAAACATTAATGTTTCTCCTAATATATTTAGTGAATATTTTGTGATGGGTATTCCAAATGTATGTCCCTATGTAGTTGTGAAAGCTACAATGTATGTCTCAAATGGATACGACAAGATAACTTTATGATTTATGATTTCTATGTGTTATTCATAAATCTTCGGATTTCTTGAGGTATGTAAAAGATATTATGTTTTTTATGTATAGATGGACTAATGATTTCATTCATTACTTTATAACCCATAGAAATATTTTTATTCTCATCCCGTGTTTTTTTGGAATTGTTTTTTTAAATGACCTAAAGATGAATAGGGTAATGGATGGGATCATGGAAAAGTCATGCTATTTAAAAATGGAACTAGAAATGAACCTTTTTTCAAGAATTTATATTTTATATAAAAAATGGATACTGATTAGAAGTGTCCACATTTTAATATTTGAGATATAATATAATAGTAATGGCCTAATTCATTAGAACTCTAAACCTGAAAAGATCCACTATTTGAATTATTAACTTAATTCAATATTGTATATTGTTTACGGCTGGGTCCATTTAGTAATGGTACATATACATTAATATCATCATTAATTCATTTCATTACTCATGCCCTTATATGTTCTCATAAAAACCATGATGAAATATATTTTGATGAGGTAGAATGCATTGGGTGAATCATGATTGACATGTCATTAATGGATCTATCAAGGAATTATTTTTCACTTCCATCTTTATAGAATATGCTATTATAAAACATTTATATAAATTTAATTATCTCCCTAAATTCCCTGGTAATGGTGTAATGACATGTTTAGTTGGGATTATCAAAGAAAGGTATATCAATAATGTAGGTTAGTGACATTGATGTGCAACCAACATGATGAGATATTATAAAAGAGTGATTATATTTCAGAGTGATAGTTTTTATTTAGTTTCCGTCATTGAAAAATTAAATTCATTATATGGGGTTCGTTGACCAATTTTCAAACAGTAATCTTGGACATTAAGCAAGCATTGCTAAGTCCAATGGTAAATAATCCTATAGGGTCACATACTATGTGTTTTCAATGAATCTATTATATTATATTAAATTTTATTTTATGGAATAAATATTATTCTCAATACATAGGAATACTTGTTATTCAGGATTTATTGATTGAATAAAATCAATAAATATTTATTCCTCGAATTGTGAATAAAATATATTCATTTATTTTGATGTATTTTTAATAAATAGTTATTTATAGGTTTATGAATAAAATTTATATTTAAGTAAATAAATTATTTTATTTGTTGATTCAATAAATTCTTGTAAATTATGAATGGAATAAGAAAATGTCCAGTGAAAAATATTAATTAACAAGTCTATTAAATAATAAATTATATCTCCCAAATTGGTTTTCAAGAAAACATTATATTATAATTTTTTTATTATTTGGATCGAGGTTTATTTAATCTTATTATATTATTTAATCTATGGAATTCATTAAATATTTATTGTATCTAAAATAAAAGATATATTAGTAGAAAAATATGTCTATTGTGTAATACATCAATCAGTGTAATCAAATAAGGTTTTTTATTGCACAATGAATTCTATCTCCACACTTTGTTATCTATCCCTATAATGAATGAGAAATGTAATAGATAATTCTTCATGGAAAAATAAAGGGAGTTAAATAGTAAACAATTCCACACATTCAATTCATCATGCTAGCACCGACAGATTGAGGGGAATCTCATAGTTATCATAGTAGCACATATGGGTCACCACTAGAAGGAATTGATCCATATATCCTTATATTATAACGAAGTAAAATCTAAAGGAATGTTTTCGAATGATAAATATTCTTGAATTTTTTAAAGATCATAATGATATGTATTTTTTAGATTTTAAATCAATAAAATATAAGATTAACATACAAGATCCTCTCTCATGGTTATAGGAAACAACAATTAAATAATCATTTACATTATCTCCCACCACATCATGAATCCAATACACTCTGAACCAATAAATAATGTATTTATTACGGAAACTCTTATCCATTCTATAAATAATAATTTTAGTTATAATCATGAGACTAACCAAATTTTTAATGGTATCTCAAAATATTTATTCATTATAATAAATGACAAAAAATCACCATTGAATGTTTAATCTTCATGATCATGTAATTTTAATATATATTGAACTGGATCTCATGTGGTGAATATACTATCAAGAAGGTATTGTTGATTTTGTGGTTTATTTACAAGATTATATTAATCTGAACTTATGTTTCCTCTTCATTTTTTCTATCTGTAATACCATAAATCATTTTATACATTTTCAATCAATTTTAAAAAAAAATCATTTAAAAAAATGGTTAACAACATTAATCATGTATCATTATAATATTACATTACCATTATATATAATTCCCAACAATATTACCGACCATTC
Source organism: Viscum album (assembly GCA_963277665.1). Classification (NCBI taxonomy): domain Eukaryota; kingdom Viridiplantae; phylum Streptophyta; class Magnoliopsida; order Santalales; family Viscaceae; genus Viscum; species Viscum album. The sequence continues at coordinate 366,933,552 of OY728158.1, read as the reverse complement.
TAACATTTAGATCTTCAAGAGGAATAGGAAACTCGACACTTTGTTCATGTGATACTTAAATCAACTCTTATGTATTATTCTAGGAGAATTTATTATATTTTATATCTCATGTAATACATTAGAGCATACACAAAGCAACAAGGTGATGTGAGGATATATATAGATATAAATCTCTTAAAATTTCACCCTATGGGTTTTTTATTATAATATTTTCACATGTTGTTTGATTCACATTTAATAGAAATATGTATGATAAAATTACTTATATCCGTTACGGAATGTAGTTCATTAGAATGGATATCTGTAAAGCTAGTGGGGTCATATGTCTCTTCATGAAATGATCATTGTTCGACTATTATTTAACTTTTACCCCATTTAATATAAAAGTATATAAAACCAAACAAGAATATAACATATTTTAATATATTTATCTATTCGAACATTCTAATTTTCATCCCACACGTATCACCTTGTGTATTTTTATTCTAGAAATATATAAGAGGTGACACTCCAAAACCCAAGCCATTAATGCTGCCATATTGTTCAAGCTAATTTAAAGATACTGAAAGTAGTTTTTCATTTGGTAAAATCAATTTTATCTCATCTGTGTAAATCTTATAAAACCATATTTTCATAAATTATTATGTATATATTTTACAATTATAAAGAAAAAAAATTAAAATTTTGTCATAATAACACATTATTCACATACATCTTGTGTGTTTTCATCTACTTGTTTTCCATATTATTATACGAGCCTCCTTACATTATACAAAATGTGGTATTGAATTTTATTTGAAGTCATATTCATCAACATTCATATAAACAAATCAGTCTATGTTGTTTTATATAACATAAATATATTTCAAAATATTTAAAATACATACCATTTTCTTTTTGATTAATGATTACCTGTTCATTATTTTAAATTAGGGGTTCATTTGTTTTCATGGTAAGTACTAATTTTTAGAACTCCATTATTGATTAATAAATTTTCATTCTTTATTGAAAATACATAAAATAAATATTTTCAAATAATATATTATCGAATACAATATACAAAAAATGATTCCTAGTCATGGTGACTAATGAATGATTTCTATGCTTAATGGTTTATAATACATGAAAACAAATCAAGTGGATAGGGTTCACTTTCCCCTCATCATCCCCATGATTATGTTTTTTTAGATCTTGCATTAAGTCTCTATAATCATTCGTAGTGATAATTATTTCAAAAAATGAATATAAATAATCTAAAATAAATGAAATCTTCAAGGGATAATGAAAATTAATTCAATGATTCAGTATATATATTTTTGGTAAAATAAATAAATTATATCGTAACATATCCCTATTATCATCCCACATGGTTAACCTCAATTAAATTATGACATTATTCCACATATCTATAAAAATTATGACATATATTTTTATTTTAAACCCAAATTAACTAATAAAAATTCAATAGTTGGGTTTAAAAGGTTTTCCATGTTGATTTCAACCAACCTAAAATTTTAAACCTTTTATTCTTAACCAAATAACATTAGTTAATAGTGTGGTTCTATACTGCTATTTTTTAATCCACATGTTATTGATCCCCTAATATTTCCACACTTTCAGCAATGAAGGTGTTTTCTTCCTAAGGACTGGTAACATCAACACGTGGATGATTCATTATCTTAATCAGAATCTCAAAATTTAATTTATATTATATAAAGGTTTTATAGAATAGAAAATATTATAAGTAAAATCATATTACATTAAAAAACATTAACCTATTCATTGAAATATTTTTATTTTATTTAAAAATTTACAGTTTTGGGATCATTTAATGAGTATTAAAATCATATCTGTGTGGTCCTTTTTAATATATAATATAATCTCTATATTGGGACCTCTATGAATTGATTATGATATCCCAATAAATTGTTCATCATTAATTAAATTTGAATAGGAATCTGTAGGTGTTATAGTTGAAAAAAAACTAACCAATTCTCTTTTATAAGAGCTGGTACGTATAATAATTTCAATACATGTGAGGTCATTATGAACTGTTCATCCTTATACCCCTCCAAACTAAAATTCATCATCATGAAGATCAATTTATTGACTTCATCTTAAGATCTATTTTCATACCATTTGAAATTAAATATATTCACTCGAAATTCCTTGTTATCTAACTTGTATATTATTTCAATTATAATGAAGTATGACATATTAAATTAAATTAGATTTATTTTCTTATAACTCAATACATGCATCACTTCCTCTATAATCCTAACTCAGCTATTTCTCATTATATGATATTAATTAGTTTCCTTCAAATAAAATGTATGATCAATATTTACAATAGCAGTGTAAGGGATAACATTTACATTTGGTCTCATGGATAACTAATGATGTTGTTTGGAAATAGAATTGGGATTTATAGATAAATACTTATAAAAATCTTCTTAGAACCACCATATAAACTACAGATTATGTGTAATAGATATCTATATATTATCCCTTGATGGATTTAAATTTCTATGAATTACTCTGTGGGATTCATCATATGGAGGAAACTCTAAACAATATTTAAAATGAATTTGGGATTATTATTATTCTCTATAATGGTAATTATAACAACCCCTAATACATAAACGTCGTCTCCCATAACGTTTTAACAATGATGAGATTTTAGGAGAACAATGTTATCATCATTTGAGAGGTATTAGTATAGAATTCAATAGCATCATCAAATGTGAATCACTAATCAATAAAACCTTTTAAATAACATAAATTCAAGATGTACCACTTAAAAATATTAATATATCATTATGTGGGGTACATAAATAAATAATTTTAATGACCCCATAGTTGAATCTATGTTACCTAGTGAACCATTATGAGGAAAATAATATCAATTAATTATGTTTGGATGAACTTATCCTCTTATCAAAATATAACTGAAATTTCATTTTTCTGATTGTAAAAATTTTAGTTTCTTTTACATCATTTGGATGGTAAAATAAAGAAATGTTTGGTTAATATATTTTGTACTTTTTTTGGCATAATGACATGTAATTCCATAAGAATTAAATCTTCATTAAAACATGAATATCGTGTTATTGTAGTTCCAGTAACATCAAATTTTTCATTTAAATGATATTATTTATATTTGATGGACACCCCTATATAAATTCTTTATCATTAAAGATATTAAATAACTTAAATTTTTCTTTCCAAGATATAGTGTAAGATAGTGTAGAAATAATAGTTTTTCTTTTCACACATCAATGGTTCCATCACGTCCCATATTCCCATATTATCATGTCAAAAAATTCCTTAATTCCATAATTTATTATATCTAGTACATTTTATAACATTAAAATAATATTATAACTTATATATTGATCTATTTTTGTGTCATTAAAAAAATAACTCATGTATAAATAATTCAAGTATGGTAATTCAAATAAATATCCTCTATTTTTTCCATCCATGTTATTTATAGTTTTTTAAAAATGAATTTCAAAAATTGGTTTCATTATCTTTTACATTCTTTATAAGTTGATCTATTGTTAATTTGGATGTTGTTGTAAATTTTTCTATATTTCCATGGATTTATGTTATCCAATATCAGTATTTATTTATTCATATAAAAAATTTAAAATTTCTGAAAAACAAAGTCATTAAATAATGTTTCAACATAATTTAGGGTTTACTATCTACACAAATGGTACTCCCAAACAATCCATTAATGATATAGAAAAAAAATCAATAAGAATGAATGTGAATAATCAAACTCTAATGAATTCATATCAATTTTAAATCATCAATTATATGATCCTCATTCAATTTAGCACTTGTATCCTATGTCAATTTTACATATTTATTAAATGAATCAAAGTTGATATCAATATCGATACTTATTTGTTTTTGTATAGATATAAATAGGGAAAACATAGTTTTTTTGTGCTTCATGAATGACAATGGTGTGAAGCTATAAATTACCAACATAACAATCCAGGTAATGTGAGTACTAATTTAAAAACCATTATGACTTCTTCATTCTATAGATAACACAAGTCAAGGTTTCATGTCTTGAATACAAATTTTGAATACTCATAATCAATTTTATACTTCTGAGGAGAGTTTATTAGATTTCATATTTTACCATCTTAAATTCTTCTATCTGCATGCCATGAGTATTTTCTAACAACTTCTTGATATCCATAGACAAGTCGAAAAATTGGAACGATGGGAATGTCCCATACCCATTTTAATGTAATTGATTTATTTTTATTATATCAATATGAACATAACCCGACAGATGTTCTAAGTAATTCGTGGTCCTTAAAAAAAATATACAAACACCTGGACATTAATTTTTTTTAGTTCATTCCCATTGAACATATAATTCTCATAGAACAATCTATTATACATTTAAGATCATTTTCTTCTAGTAATATATCCATCAGGAGACCATGTAACTATGTAAATCTTGTGTAACTTTTTATACTACTAACATTCAAATTATATATCCTTAATACAATTAGAAATGTTGTATATCAAGTAAATCTTTTATACAATGGTGTCAATTCATAGATATTTAACTTATCTAAAAACATTATAAAATCAAAAAGTTAATCTAAAATTTTCATTTCCAATTATTCCATATGATCACTATGATCATTTACACTAGAATTCACATCATCTAATTAATCAATCACAATATCTTATCTATCGGTATTTAAATTATCATTTTTCATGTTTAATACCACATTTTTATATTAGATCTATTTCATGAAAAATAAAATATTATTGAATGTTTTTTAAGTCAATTTATCTTTCATAACAACAATGAAAACGTAGTTAAATTAATTGATAAGGATCAAATGCATTATCTATATAAATCTCAATAAAAAATTTTACACCATCCTCATACTCCCTTTTTATCCTATTGGAACCTATCTGGTTTTGATTCATATTCATCCTATTTTGTTGAATAATATTCATTTTTTATCAAAATAATTAAATATACATAAGCCATTAATAATACATGTTGAAATTTATAGATACTTCGATGGAATTTGGAAATTTTCCTAAGAAAAAACGTATACCCACATTGGAAATCAAACGATGAAATAAAAAAATGTCGTAATGATCAAATGATAGAATTATTTGAAATAAGAATATTAGACTCCTTATGAGAATGTTTCAAATTGATAAACTCCAAGTAGAACCTGAGTTTTTATTGTCTAAAACAAATTAGGTTGGTGCATGTATTATTTATATAGTTAATTGATGATCGATGAAATATTTGAAGCCAAGTTGTCGAGGTTGATTCTAAATTACAATGAGGGTAACCCACATGGGATAAATTCCACATGGATGCATTTTCCCCTCAAGTATATTTTAATCTTAATTTTATAATAATGATCATACTAGACTACTAAAGTTGAATGAATCTCAACATGCCAGTGTTATTCTCGTTGAATCCTAACAAGTTAGGATCATATAAAATGGTACATTCAATAAAAAATCCTATGGTGTTTGTTGGATTATATGTTCCAAAATATAGTGAATAAGTATTATAACACTATTAAATAATCATTTAATCTTTATGAGTTAATTTATATTAGATAATAAGAGTAGAATTAAGAGTATTCTTATTTTTTTTGTAGAGGTGGAAATCATTTATTCAATGTAATGGTTTATATATATAATCTTGCGAAGAGAAAAATAATGTATTAATATATTAAAAAACACAGAGACAAAAAAAATTCACATGGAAAATTATTAATGGTTATTAGTTAGTGTAAAGTAATGAAGGATAAATATTCATTAGTTATAACCAATAATAAATTATAAGTGATAAAAAGTAATTTTATTTATTTAAAATAGATTATAGGTGACTATAACAATCAAAATCAATTTTCGGGGATTATATTGAATTAATATTGCCACTAGACAATACATGATGTCATATCATTCAACTATGAAACACCTATTGGCTCTAAGAAACATTTATGTAATTTATTAGAGATGTATTATTAACATAAAATTAACAAATATTGGTTACATCATCTGTTGAGTATATCATAATTCTTAGTTGGATCATTTAATTAGAATTAATTTAGGGAAGTGAAAATTATTTAGATCTATAGAAACTTAGGAAGTTATTCAGGGATTGTTTTAATTGGTTTCACTTTGTGGGTGTAATGATGTGCTTGTAATTGTGTTTATGGGGAAGGTTCTATTTATATAGTGATTAGGACCCCTCAAATATAGAAAGTACATCCATCCTTGTGGATGTTAAGTTATATTTCCCTTAGTTGGTGAGAATGGTTTTATGTGATGTGTGCAATAAGAATACTTTTCTTCCCTACGAATGTCAAGGAGTTATGGAATGAATTATAAGTGAGACTTATGGTCATCTCTTGGTAAGGATATAGTGTATGCATCAACCCATATACCAAAGATGATGAGTGTATTTGTGAAGTTATAGTGTTGTAAATTGAATCTCTCTTTGAGACAGTTCATAGTGGAGCCTATAATCAATTTAAGTTCATTTATTATTAAAACAAGCTTCATGGAGCAGCATCCATTCTTCATGCACTAGGGCCACAAAATATGAGGAGATCAGAGTAGTGCATACATGGAAAGGAGAATGGTATTCTTTGAAAAAGGACATTTGGTTTAGATAGTGGTATAATAATGTGAGCAATTGTATGTGGTTAATTCTTTTTAGGATTGTAGGATGTTTCGTGTCATCGATCAATGATAAATTCCACACATAATTCATTTATGTCAAGGATAATTTTATTGTCATTTCAACATAGTGAACCTCAATAACCAGTTTTTCCTAGGTGCTAGTCTAGAAGGATTTCTCTTGAAATTGGGAAGACACTATGCACTTCATTGGGTAGATAGTGATTCTTCCCAGATACCAATTATGGGTATCGGGATTGTTATTTTGAATGGAGACTACTCTGGTAAAGAACTACCCTTAGTGTGTTAGGACAAGTGATTTTGGTTAAGTACACCTACACTATGGATAACCCAATTATGTGATGGGGATGAATTTATTCTAAGCTGATTGTAAATGTATTTCACTTGGTTGGATTGTGTTTAATATCTTTTTATTAAATCCATTAATTTATGTCAACCAATTCATAGTCCAACCTCTAGAGGTTTGGGTAAATTCAACATGTAATACTAATCCTTGGAAGGCTATATTAGTGTTTTATGATTATGCCTATGCTTTGAGTTGATATTAGAATCTTTTAAGGTAGTGATTTTCTAGGATGTTGGTGTAGCAACACCCACCCACAGTAGGTGTGGGATGCAAGTCTCGTCTCATGAAGAACTTCCATTCATAGGTACCTAAAGTATAGTGAATTAATTCAAGAAATTTAATATTATTATGATGGGTATAGACATATCACATCGCATTTTTATAACATTCATGCTACAGTCAGAGAGGTAGTCGACGAATAGCCTAGGAAGATGAAGGAACTGGAGAAAGGAGGTTTGTACAACACTAATGTGATGGAGGAGATCGGGGAGAAGCATGAGGTGGATGGAACATTGATTTGGTTATAATAATACTACCCCTAAGTAGACCACTCATATATTGTGATGTTAGTGGTTAGAATCTCAGATAGTTGTAGTCCCTAGAGAGTTTTTACCAGGAGACTCTATGAGTGTTTAGAGGTGCGATCTATGTTCATTATACTTTTTTGTAGTATTATTAGTAAAAGGTATAAGAAAATATTTTCCCTAATTATTTCAATTATTTTATAAGTATATGGTAGGCTTTCGTAGAAACCCATTTTAGTCATGGAGAGTTATGGCATATTCCATAGATGTTCATGATAGAATTTCTGTTCACTAACCTTAATTTTCAAATTATTATGGTAATTTGGGTAACAAAACCTATGATTTTACATAGTAATTTAGGATAAACCTAGGTTATTTGTTTCCCCTACGGACCCCTTTGGGTTTGGAAATGTATCCACCACATTAGTTTTCTCATCGAAATTGTATCTTTTTTTATCATTTTATTTGAGTTTGGTCCCTAGTTTTGGTTTTTTTGATGTGATTATTTTATTATGAATGAGGTGGAAAGTAGGGATGGTTAAAAGGATGTTTAATGTTTTGATGTAATGGTGTTGGGTTCTAGAACTATTGGTAAGGGTGTTAGAAAGTGTGTTTATTTCGATGGGGGTCTATCCTGGTTCTGTTGATTTCCAAATCTTTATTAAAAATGTTTAGGCTTTATTAATATCAATTTTCATAATAAAGTGGTTCTATTCTACTATATTTTGAATTCTTGTTTTCTGTATTTGAATCATAAATACTAATATTTGAGATTCAAATAATATGGAGATGAATTGAGATTGGATGGATGCTAATCATTTGACAATAGAGTATAAGAACGAAATGAAAGAGTTCATCACGTTTTCCAAGGACCCCGCAAAAGATTCTTCTCAAATCCCTTGTCTGTGTTTATGTTGTTGTTGTTATATAATTACTACTCTAGATGAGTTGGAATAACATTTGATATGTCACAGAATAGATTAGATTTATAAATGTTAGAATAATCCCAGAGAAAAAAGGAATTTAGATACTATTTGGGATAAAATTGCAATTTAAAGATCATCAGATATGAATAAAAATATTGATAATGAAGAAAAAATTATGGATTATGTTATTAAAGATGTTAATAATGATAGATATCGTATTGAGGAAATGACAATGAAAATTAATGATGAACTACATGATTTCCCAAAAATTTTGAGAAGTTAAAGAGTTGTGAAATGACTCCATTGTTTGCTGGTTGCACTAAATATATAGTATTGTCAGTTGTACTAAATTTTTATAAATTGAAATCCGGCAACAGATGGAGTGATGCTAGTTTTATGGAACTACTTTCTCTCTTGAATGACATGCTCTTCAAAGATAATGAGCTCTTAAATTGGATATATGAAGCTAAAATAATGCTACGCTCGATGGGTATAATTTCTGAAAGAATACATGTCTGGACAAAAGTGGGGTTCTTCTAAATACAAGAATGATGAATAAAGTCCTACGAATGTTGTATGGTACTTTTCTATTATTCCAAAATTTAGGCATCTATCTGGAAGTGAAGAAACTACAAGAAAAATGTTGTGGCAAGCTATAAAATTAAATAAATATGGGAAATTACGCCACACAACTGACTCTCCTCAATGGAAGATAATTGATCATGAGTATCCTTAATTTTGAAAAGTGCCGAGAAACCATCATCTAGAGTTATGTACAGATGGAGTGAATCCTTTGGGTTTTCAAACCATCACTCACAGTACATGGCATGTTATGTTGGTAAATTATAACTTTCCACCCTGGTTATGCATGAAGTGGGGATTCATCATGTTATCTATTATATCAGGACCAAAACAACCAAGTAATGATATAAATGTTTATTTTTCTCATTTGATCAATTATTTGAAGTTATTGTGGGATTTACGTGTTATGTTTAATGATGCATATAATAGTTAATAATTTACATTGAGAGTGATGTTGTATAGGAAGATAAATGATTTCTCTACTTATGGAAAAATTTTAGGCTATATCATTAAAGGAACTCAAGGTCGTCTCGTGTATGAAGAAGATACAAAATAAATTAGGTTGTAATATTCATCGAAAACTGTGTTTCTAGAAAATCATAGATTTCTACCTCATCGGCATAAGTACTGATCTTGGATGACATCATTCAATTGATGTTCAGAACAACGCACAACACCATCTCCCCTAATAGGTGATCAGATGATTGAGAATGTAAAATATGTGAACATTGTTTTTGGTAATCCATTTTTGAAAAACCATACAAAAATAGATTTGAAAAAGAGATCAGTTTTTTTTAGTTACCATACTGGAATTGTTTGTACGTCGAACATTTTCTAGATGTGGTGCATGTGGAAAAAAAATGTATGTGATAGTATTATCGGAACATTTCTAAATGCCCCAAGAAAAATAGAGGATAGAATTATGACAAGGTTGGACATGGTTGGCATGGGAATACGAGAAGTATTGGCTCCTGTGAAGGGTGAAAATCGAATTTTTCTTCCTCTAGAGGTTTACACTCTTTCTTGGGATGATAGATATTAGTTTTTTAATTTCTTCACTGATATAATGGTTATAGAGTGGTATTCAACAAATTTCAAGAACATTTTCTCAATGAATGATCTCATGTTTGAAGGTTTGAAATAATATGACTTCCATGTTTTGATGAAAGATTTAATTCCTTTAGCTTTAAGTTTCATTTTACCTAGGAATGTTCAATATAGATTAGCCAAAATAAATTTCTTTTTCAATTATATATGTAGCAAAGTATTATACCTAGTGAAATTTCCAGCTATGGAAAGAGAAATTGGCATCATTTTATATGAATCATAAATTTTCTTCCCACCACCACTATTTGATATGATGGTTCATTTGATGCTTCACTTGGTAAGAGAGATTCAACTTGGTGGTCTGGTTCACTTTAGATGGATGTTCCCCATTGAACAATATATGAATATTTTGAAAGGGTATGTCAAAAATCGAAGTTGTCCAGAGGGTTTTATTGTGGAGCGATATATTGTTGAGTAAGCCATTTAATTATGTTCCAAATAACAATCTGATGTGGAAAGAATTTTCTTCCGAAGTCTCGTCACATTGGATGCATTGAGGGCGAGGGAATTAATGGAAGAGATGTTGAGACAATGAATATTACAGAACAAGAGCAGGCCCACCTTTATGATTTTCATTACTGTTTGGAGGTTTCTACATATATTGAAACCAACAAAAAATTTACTACGTAGTTAAATCCATCAAGGGCTGAAAATGGATATCAAATACACATAAGAACCAATTTATAGTATGGTTTCAAGACCATATTTTTTAAGAGTTAGATAAAAATCAGATTTCAATTTCAGAACAACTCTGATGGCTAGCTGTCGTACCACGTGTGTATGTATTATCTTACAATGGTTTTTTAATTAATCATTATAAATTATATACAAATGAACATGATAAAGATAGTACCATTAAAAATATTGTAGTTACACTTGTGGCTGAAGCGATGCATGTTTCTGGTAGTAAGGATAGAAATCAAATTTAGGAAAATATGTCATACATTGGCATTATCAAACAAATATGAGTGTTGGATTATATAATGTTCCAATTGATGATTTTTAATTTCAAAATGGGTTGATAACAATAGTGGTGTTAAAATAGATGAATTGGGATTTGTGAAAGTTGATTTTTATTAAAGAAGGCTACCAAGATGAACAATATATAATGGAATCACAAGCGGTACAAGTATTTTATATTTTATATCCCGCAAACCAAAAGTGGTCGATTGTTCTGTTATAGTCCAAAACTACTGATGGGTCCGTTGAAAATTCAGTTGAGGACAATCCATTCAGTGGTACGTCGTAATAATATCGCAGTGGTCCCAATGTAAATTATGTTTTATATGTTAGAGGAGACCACAATGAATAGATTTTTATAATCGATAGAAATTTCAAATATTTTCAGCCAATGAAAAAAAGAAATAGAGTTCAATGAACAATTTATATTTTGTATTTAATATAGATCATGTTGTCTCATGTTATTATATTATCATTCTTGTATTTATGTATTATAAATTAACTATTCAACCACTTTTGCAAATAATAAGTTCTGAACGCTCTGGTGCTCCTAACCTCGAGGCTGATCAAGTCTCTCAATCTATTGATGCTACTACTGCTCCTGCTACTGCTACGGCTGCTCACAGTGCAGAGAAACTACAAGTTTCTGAACCTGTTGTTGCTCCTAGTGTTGAGGTCCAACAACCATCAGCACATGGCATTTCTATCATTTCATATGATCATATTGAGGATGTTGATATCGATGAAATGGTCAGGGATGAGGGTCTGATGTCGAAGAAGAAGAGGTGCATTGTATTTTTATGGTGTTAGCCAACATTCTCAATGAAAAAAGCAAAGGCATCAAATTTGAGGTTGGATGGAATGCATGAGGCCAACATGTGAATCTCAACAAGTCTATGTTTAGTAGTTACATTGGAATTTTCACTCGGCAATGCGTGCTGATTGACATAGATTCATGGCACCATGTTGTGTCCAGGATGAAGGTTGTTATCAGGGAAGAAATTAAAGTAACATTATGAAATTATTTATTTAATTTACTAGAAAATAAAATAATGAAACATTGACTTACTCTTCTAAATCCCTTGCAGAGTACATTTACAGTAGATGATTCACACAAGAATTATGTACTAAGTCTTATAGGATGGTGTCATCGAGTTTTTCTTACTATTTTAACAAAATATTTCCTGAAATATTCCAAAGGTAATATAAACCTGCACCCACCCCTTGTATATGCTCACCTTATATCCCAAGAAGCATGGGATGCATTTATGGGTCGTCGTGGGGATGATAAGTTTCAAGTACATTGTGGATGATAATATATTTTTTGAGGATCTATGTATTCATCACATTGATTGTAAATATTTCATTTATGAAACAAAAACTTTGTACTGAAAATAAGGAACGTGAATCACAACTGAAATACTCTTATCATAAAGCAAGGATGAGGAATGATTGACTAGAAAAAAATGGTATGTATTTTAAATTTACAGTAATATTGTTAGGTAAAATGGAACAACAACATAATTATCATTCTATATTTATATGTATATTGATGAGTATAAAACCATAGTCACTTCCATCCCATTTCATGTTCTATGGATGGAGGTACGTTTGAATTTGGATGGGAAGTTAGTAAGTGAAGAAACACAAAAAGTGTGGGAAATATATGTAATTATGATATGATAAAAAGATTATTTTTAAATTTCTATTTCCTAAAAACAATTAGTTATTTTACAATATCTTATAGTCACAAGAATAAGCTACTCCTATAGCTGATGCAAACCTATAATTGATGGCTTTCATGCAGCTAGAACAATGAGGTCATGTCATAGTTGTGGGGATTTGGGTGACACACTGAGTATATTATGTGCCAAAAAAACAAATGGATTATAGAGATGAAAAATGATAAAAAGGAGAGAAAAAATAGAAACTCTTGAAGAACGATTTCAATGGTAGGGAGAGATGCTAGAAACTTTTATGTTTGGTAAGCAAGGAGAAGACACAACTCAGGTACAAACAGCACATGAAGATCTTGCCCCACCAACCCACCAGTATTGTGGAGAGCCATTCCCCTCAAAGAACTGTCTTAGATGTGGTATGAAGTATTCTATTAATTGTTCCCATGAAATTTGAATTAGACAATCCTTGATACCTTTCCTGTTTTGATCTTCTATAGGGTGATAATTACTATGATTTATATCTGCCAACACCCACCAATCACCTTTTAGTGAGGGCTATGGTGTTCAACATCCCAGAGGACAAGCTGCAATATAGACTACTTCTGAAAGATCATCTGAAAGTGATAATTACTATATATCACGAGCCAAATGCAGAGCTACCTATTCTACTTGATGAAGATGATATTCATACATTTGAAAAATCTATTGGGACATTAATTTCATGGACCTCACAACCAGTACGTGTACATGTGGACAAAGAAATATTTATTTCCATTTATTTCATGCTAAAATTTTATCAATTAATGAAAAAAGGATCTGAACCAATTAATGTTATTATAGACAGAGAAAGAGATGGGGTGATAATAAATGTCAGCTCAGAAGCATCTAAAGATCAAACAACAAGTCCCAAATATCTACTAAAAGCCCAATAACACCACTTTTTCTATATCCACATTTACTAGAAATAAAGAGTCATGTGGATACAAAGATAAGAGGTGGTAGTAGTCATATAGTGGTTTTTGAAAATAATATATACCGAGAGAAAATTCAATATTTTCTTGCTACTAAAATTGTAAATGAGATCCTTGAATATGGTTTGCTAGGTGTCACTGTTATAAATTTATATATGAGGCATGTTTTCTTGAATTGATTTTCTAAAAGCTGATATTATATGAAAAATATGACTAAATGAATTTTATATTATTTAAATACATATAAATGAAATATATTTGAAGGGATTTTTCCATGATCCAAAATTCAGACTCATTAGTCCTCATACCACATCAACACAACTAACGAAAATAGAGCCATCAAAAAAGGATTAAATAGTGAATGGTTTGCTGAAAACATTTGAAAGGAAGATTACGGATGACAGATTATTCCTAATACCAACCATGCAGGGGTAAAACTCTATGATTAAATCATTTTAGTTATAATTTCACTTCTTTTATTACTTATTCATTTTTGTGTATTTAGGAAACATTGGCTACTAATTGCAGTGAACATGGATACTCCAAAGATTTATTTTTTTGATTCAATGCATGGATATCCAAAATATCGACCACACATGATGTAGTTTTTGAGTCTATAAGACCCTTCATCCTATGTTTTAGGTCTAAACACCAAGTCATATAATTTATATTATCTTTTACTAAGGATTCTGTTATAATCGGGAGGTGTATCATTATTATCTAAAAAAGTAATGAGGATAGGGGATAAGCATAAGGAGGTGAGCAATTACTACATCTGGACAAATATCAAGGTATATATAATCAAATATCCCTATCAAAACACATATCAAAACAACTTACTTATTCTCCAAATCATCAATTTTTTTAGAGTGTCCAAAAAAACAATAATGATTGCAGTTATTATGTTTGTAAGTTTATGAAAGAGATCATTTTTCATCAAAAAACTAGCATACCTAAAAGGTTATTTTCATAAGAAACTACTATTTCATTTAAATTATTTTTTAATTATTTATTTATTTATATTGCAGTAATACTATGACTGTGAAAAATCATTATACTCACAAGATGATATAGATTTTTTCAGGAACGAGTGGGCTGCATACCTGATTGAAGATTGTACACAAATTGCATGAAAATAAGACTTGGGGATGTGTACAATTGGCAGTAATTTTTTAGAGGGGTTAAGGGGATAAAAAGAAGAATCATTGTTGAATGTAAATGTATGTAGGAAAATGTTAATTGTTATTAAATAATACATTGTTTCTCTAATGAGTCAATTTCCCATTTTAATAGATGAAATGCACCAACAAAATGCAAGAATGATGATCCACTTTTCCATGTGTTGATACTTTAGGAGAATTATCCATGGGTCATTTTTTACATTTATGAGTCATCCCCGCCTCAATCTAAGGCATGGTGTGGCCGGTATCTCTCAAAGTATCTATCTTTAGTTTAAAATCGACATAATTTTAAGTGAAAACGACAACTAACATATGAAAATCCATCCAAATGCATTAATATTGTGTTGATATATTAGGGTAATGATCCATGGATCATTTTTGATGTTTAAAATTCAACGCAGTATCAATCCGTGGCACGGTGTGGCCGATATCACTCAATGTGTCTCTCTTTTATTTAAAATGGACAGAATTTTAATTGAAAACAACCACTGACATATGTAAATCCATCCAAACGCATTCATATTGTGTTGATATAATAGGGGAATGGCCCATGGGTCATTTGAGACATGTAAGAGTGAACTCTACCTCAATTTGATGCACGATGTGGCTGGTATCACTAAAAGTGTCTCTCTTTTGTTTAAAATGGATATAATTTTAAGTGAAAACAACAAATGACGTACAGAAATCTGACCAAACACATTCAAATTGTGTTGAAAATTTAGGGGAACGATCCATGGGTCATTTTAGATGTGTAAAACTTAACCCTGCCTCAATCTGAGGCATGGTGTGGTCAGTATAACTCAATGTGCCTCTATTTTGTTTAAAATGGACAGAATTTTAAGTGAAAACAAAAACTGCCAAATGGAAATCCAACCAAATGCGTTTTATTCATGTTTATAATTTAGGGTAAAGATCGATGAGTCATTTGGGACGTGTAAAAGTCAACCCCGCTTGAATATGAGGCACGGTGTTGTCGGTATCACTCAATGTGTCTCTCTTTTGTTTAAAATGGACAAAATTTTAATTGAAAACAACAACTGACGTACGAAAATATGAAACAATGCATTTGGATTGTCTTCATACATTAGGGGAATGATCCATGGGTCGTTTGTGATGTTTAAGAGTCAACCTTTCCTCAATCCAATGCATAGTGTGGACAGTATCACTCAAAGTGTCTCTCTTTTGTTTAAAAAGGACATAATTTTAAGTGAAAACAACAACTGACGTACAGAAATATAACCAAATTAATTTTTATATTTTTGATAAATTAGTTGAATGATCCATGGGTCATTGTTATGTGTACGAGTCAAACCTACCTAAATTTGAGGCACGGTGTGACCGGTATCACTCAAAGTGTCTCTCTTTTGTTTAAAATGGACAGAATTTAAACTGAAAATAAAAACTGCCGTACAAAAATCTGACCAAATGAACAAGGGTTGTATTGATACATTTTGGGAATGATTCATAGGTCATTTTCGATGTGTATGAGTCATCTACGCATTAATTTGAGGCACAGTGTGGTCGGTATCACTCAAAGTGCCTCTCATTTGTTTAAAATGGACAGAATTTTAAGTGAAACAACAACTGACATATGAAAATCCGACCAAACGTAGTCATAATGTGTTTATACTTTTGTAGAGCGATCTGTAAATCATTTTTGACATGCAAGAGTCAACCTTTCCTCAATCTGAGGCACGGTGTTGCAGGTATTAGTCAAAGTGTCTCTCTTTTGTTTAAAATGGACAAAATTTTAAGTGAAAACAACAACTAACAAATGGAAATCTTACCAAAAAAATTTGGATTGTGTTGATAATGTAGTGGAATGATACATGGGTCATTTTTGACGTGCAAGAGTCAACCCTACCTCAATTTGATGCACGGTGTGACTGATATCACTCAAAGTGTCTCTCTTTTGATTAAAATGGACATAATTTTATATGAAAACTACAACTGACGAACCAAAATCTGACCAAACGCATTAGGATTGTGTTGATACTTTTGAGGAGTGATCCATGAGCCATTATTGAGGATTAAGAGTAAATATAGCCTAATTCTGAGGCATTTTGGGCCCAGTATCACTCAAAGTGTCTCTCATTTGATTAAAATGGACAAAATTTTAAGTGAAAACAAAAAATGACGTATGAAAATCTTACCAAACACATTTGTATTGTGTTGATACATTATGGGAAAGATCCATGGGTCATTTTTGACGTGTACAAGTCAACCTCGACTCAATCTGAGACATGATGTCACTGGTATCACTCAATGTGTCTCTCTTTTGTTTAAAATGTACAAAATTTTAAGTAAAAACAACAATTGGCATATAGAAAAATGACAAAACACATTAGGATTGTGTTGAAACATTATGGGAATGATCCATGGGTAATTTTTGATGTGTATGAGTCAACCCCACCTCAATATGAGGCACATTGTTGCTGGTATCACTAAAATTGTATCTCTTTTTTTTAAAACAGATGCACCCAACCCCCCGGACCCCCCCCCCCCCAAACCCCAGGACACCCCACCCCTCTAAACACCCCCACCCCCTGGAAAGCCTCCCCAACCCCGTGGAAATCACTCCACCCCCTAGAAACCCCCACCCCTAGACACCCACCAACCCCATGGATGGAACCACCACCCTCCTAGACACCACCCCAACACCCGAAAAACACCCCATCACCTTGGACATCCACCCTCACACCCTGGAAACCACCCCATCCCCTTGGACTACCCCACCAACCCCCTGGACCTCTCCCCACCACCTGGAAACCACCCACCCCTAGACACCCCCACCCCTCTAGACCCCCACCCCTGGAAAGCCCCCCACCCCCCTAGACACCACCCCACCACCACTAGACACGATTAGAGATAGCCCCCCTAGACACCCTCCAACCTGCCGAACAACCCTACCCCCTTGGACACCCACCAACCCCCTGGATGGCACCCCCACCCATCCTAGACACCACACCACCACATGGACACCCCCACCCCCTTGACACCCCACCCCCTTAGACAGCCACCCCCACCACCTGGACACCACCGTACCCCTCTTGGACAACCCAAGAAACTCCCTGGACCCCACCCCCCTGCACACCACCCCACCCCCTGGACACACCCCACCCCTCTGGACACCCCCACCCCTGAAAATCCACCATCTCCCTGGACACCTCCCCACCCCTGTACATCCCCATGGATACCCCCCTCCCTGGACAGCCCCCCTAGACCCCCCTCCCACCTCAGACACCAACCAACTCCACGGATGAAAACCCCACCCCTCTTAGACACCACCCCACCAATGGGACACCCCCACCCCCTAGACACCCCACCCCCCCTGGGAAGACACCCACACCCCCTAGACACCACCCCACCAACCCCCCCGGACACCCGCACCCCTAGGGACGCCCTCCCAACACCATGGACTCCAACCGACCCCCTGGACGCACCCACACATGGAAATCCCCCCCCCCAACACCCTGGAAACCACCACATCTGCTGGACACCCCCATGGACAACCCCCCCCCCCCACACACACACACACCCTGGACATCCCCCATAGACACCCCACCATCCCATTGGATAGCCCCCACCCCCTTGATTCCCCCAGCCCTCCTCGTCACCACCCCACCACCTAGACATCCCCACCCCCTAGATAACCCCACCCCCATGGACATCCCCCACCATCGCCCTGAACACCACCCCACCCCCATGGACAAACCTATTCCCCCAGACACCCCCACCCCCAGGACACCCCTACCCCCCATTCGCAACCACCCCAAACCCCTAAATTGCCCCCAACACCATTAATTCTGAATTTAATTCTTTATGCATTTAATTAACTGATGAATTATATGTTAAAGGTGTATTGGTATACTTGTTGATATGATTTTTTTTTCATGTCTTGTTTGGGTGTGCTGCTGCAAAATTTTATATTACAATAGACATGGAATTTACCAGTTCTTTCCCAGAACTGATAAAGGGTACCCCCTATCGGTGCTAACCATTACATCAATTTTTAAGCGCTGTTAAAGACCAGTTTGAGCGCTGATAATGACCAGTTTGTAGTAGTGATCCCTAGTGATATGAGCCTTTGATAGGTTTGTTAAAATTATATAATTTTCCCCCAGAGATGAAATACATATGTACAAATCACAAGGGTATGATGGTGATAATATTAGGAAAGTGGAGTTTAATTCTTATGGTCCAATGTAAAAGTCTAATGGTTCCAATAAATTTCAATATCACACTTTTCAAATGTTCCTAACGAAGCACACTATAAATTTACTAAGGGAGAGGAAGAAATGAATTAGGTGGGGGATGGAAGGGTGCATAACTAGGGATTTCCAATAGAAAAAACCCACAAATGTGTTGGTGGAAATAAATCCTCTTGTAAACTCTTAGTTCATTTTTCATTACATCATCCATAAGGAACCATGTATCTTTCTAAACAATTGTTCTAAGTGAAGGGTATTGAGAGACAACAAACAACCTCCACAGCTGAAAGGGAGAACATTTCCCATCACACCCATTGAGGGGGATCACCGTAATTATTTGGTTATAGGTAAACTAGTTATTTATTCAATAATAGTGAAAGAACATTTGGATTCTGGTTCTAATCATTCCTTAATATCACAAAATTTTATTTTAACTATTAAAACACCACAAAAAATCATGGATATATAGTTGTTGGTGAAAATGAAATATAGGGAAATTATTGAATCCTAAGTATATCACTCTCCCATATAAAATTTTTTGGGATGAACATACCATCTAACTTCATCAAAATCCCTTTGGTGCAATTTTTTGAATTTTTGAGTGTTGTTTTGATTTCCCTATATAGAGCCAACATAAATTAACTCAAGAAGGAAACATCTCTCCATAACACAAATCGTTTTCAGGTTCATTACAGGTAAATGTGGGAGGATGAATCTGATTTTGAACCCACATATCAATCATGGATAGTATTTACTTATGATAATACATGCTATCTCAAATTATTGAGTCTAAGGAGTGAATCTTCCTTGAATTCATTCCCATTTTGTGGAAATATGCTTATGTGTTTTCTAATAAATTACCCATACTTTCTCTTATCTAAAATGTTTAAAATTAAATAGAACATGTTACTGGGGTGTTACCATTATCAAGGACACTGTATTGAATGAATTTTGGGGAAAATTAAGAGCTAAAAACACCACTAGGAGAGAATCTAGACAAATGGATCATACAC
Organism: Viscum album; assembly: GCA_963277665.1. Classification (NCBI taxonomy): domain Eukaryota; kingdom Viridiplantae; phylum Streptophyta; class Magnoliopsida; order Santalales; family Viscaceae; genus Viscum; species Viscum album. Next base: position 366,913,335 of record OY728158.1, on the reverse strand, counting down.
CAATGTGATTCACCATTGGGTGATCCAGTTCTCTTCATAAAGAAGAAGGATAGGTCGGTGCATCTTTGCATTGATTATCATGATCTCAACAAGATCACAGTAAATATTATGTATCCTCTTCCAAGGATTTATGAATTGTTCAATAATCTAAGTAGAAAATAATAATTCACCAAGGTGGATCTATTGTTGGGGTATTTCCTTGTTTGGGTGGAGAATGAGGATATCCCCAAAACTTCTTTTCACACACGGTACTAGCACTATGAGTCAATAGTAATGCCATTCAGACTCACTAATTACCAATAAATCTTCATGGACTTGAATACTCGAGTTGTTATGGACTAACTAAAAAAATTTATGGTATTATATATAAATGATAATTTAATATACTTTAAAATAAATGAAGAACATGATGTCTTTTTCAGAACTATGATTAAAACCTTGAGAAGTTTTATGAAATATAATAGAAATTTTATTTATTATTGTATGGATTCCCATTCATGGTTCATATCATCACAAGAAATGGGATAAAATTGGACGCTTCAAAGAAAAATCAATTCAATTATTGATGATTCCAACATCTCTATTAGATATAAAGATTTTATTTGTACTAGGTGGGAACTATGAAGGATTTGTTAGAAATTTCACGCAATGATCAAACCCTCTAACAAAGATAAATCGAATGAGAGTTATGTTATATTGGAATGATTAATTTGAAGAGAGATTTGAGTTTTTTAAATGGAGGATTATCACAACACCTTTACTCACACTACCCACAAATGGTGAACTTTTTCGGGTATTTAGTGTTTCTTTAAAGAAGGGATTGGGATGTGTATTAATGAAAAAAGAAAAATTTATATATTATGAATTGCAAAAGTTGAAATTTCCTAAATATAACTACCCAATGATTGATATTGATTTGGATAGAGTGTCCTTACATTTTTAAAAATATGGTGGTATTGTCTCTTTGGAGAGAAGTGTGAAATAAATGTATATCTAAAAAACCTCAAGTATATATTCACATAAAACAAGATGAATATGTGCCAATGACGATGGTTAGTTATAATCTAGGAATATTACTTCCCAATTCACTAGACTCATAAGAATATTAATAATGTGGAATATGATATGTGTAGAAAGGATCCAATAATTCTATCATTCCTTAATATTAAGAAGGATCTGATATTCTGATATTTGAAAATGATTGGAATGTGAATCATAATGGAATCACATCATCAATCCCATCACAAATGATTGCTCAACTATACAGATATGGAAAATAAAAACGACACTCAATGAAATGATATTAGAATTTAGAAATAAGTAGAAGCTGTAAGAAATGGAAAATTATCGTAATTCAATATTAATGATGATAGAGTTGTATGATTTGGGTAATGGATATTTTTACCATCAATTCCAAAGTTAAAGAAGGATCTTTTGGATGATTTACATAGATTGAATTTCTCCATCAATCCAGGAAGCACAAATATATATCAAGATCTCATAGAGATCTATTGGTGGTACATAATTAAGAAGGAGATCATGGAATATACATTATGATGTTGTTTATTTTAGTAAGTGAAAGATTAAAAAAAATATGGGGATTTTGCAACCATTTCCCATACCTTCATTGAAATTGGAAGGCATCACTGTAGACATTTTCAATTGTCTTCCTGAGATATAATGAGAAAATAATGCTATCTAGGTTGTGGTGGATCATATTAAAAATAAGGCACAATTCATTAAAATTCAGGCATATTACTCACTCAATCAACATGAAATGATATACATTAGATAAGTTGTTATGCAGTCTGGAACACAAATATGGATTGTATCTTACCAAGAACAAAGATTTACCTCTAGGTTCTTGAAGATTATCCAACATTATGTAAATATAGATTTGAACTTCAACAATAATTATCACCCTAAAACTGATGGACAATTTGAGAAGACTTTTCAGACACTTTTTCATATAATGGTAGGATTCATGATAGAATTCAAAGAAGGATGGGACCAAAATATTCCGCTGGTCACGTTCTCCTAAAATAATAGTTTGGAATAAATCATAGAAATGGATACCTATGAATACTTTTATAATTATAGGTACATAAAAACAATATGTTTTTATTTCATTTGGGAATGAAAATTACTATGTCCTGAAATGGTCATGGAAATGGTGGAAAAGGATAAAACCCTTCAGTGGAAAATCTAGGATGCTCGAAGTCAAGAAAATATATCAATGCTCAAAATCTTTAATTAGACCTAGAATTTGATTTTTGAAACACAGTATTCCTCTACATAAACTCATGGATGAAATTCATGAGATTTTGGAAGAAGGAAGAGAATAGTTTAAGATACATCACCCCTTTGAGACCCTTGGTTGCATTAGAGCAGCGTATTGTCAACTATCATCCCCCAAATAACCTTTCTCTAGTACATGATTTATTCAATTTATCCCTATTTATGAACTAAGTATCATACCCCTCACATGTACTAAATCAAAAGTGGGTTTATTTGAAAATTATCTCACATATGAGGAGTAGTCGGTGAAGATCTAAATTGTAGAGATAAATTTCAATGAAATAAGCCAATGCACTTTATCAATGTATTGTGAAGAGACAAAAAGTTTGAATAAGTTGCATGGGAACTATAGGAATTGATGAATCAAAATTACACTATTCTATTTTAGTTTGAGAAAAAGAATATTTTAAGGAAGACATTTCTGAATGGGGAAGATTATAATGACCCAAAATTTTATAAATAAAATTCTTATTGCATTTCAATAGAATTTATTGTTATATATCATGGAAATAGATAGCCCATTAAATTAATTAGTTTTTATATGTTATATCATATTTATACTACTGTTATAAATATTTACAATTGATAATATAGCCTTTGAACAGTGATTATATTATTTGTATAAATATACGGTTTTGATAAATTCAATTTTCACAGAATAACGATGTGATGGCCTCAATAAATATGACCATACATTATGTAGCCCATTTATTATAGATTTAGAGGGATATATAATCTATATCCTTTTCCATTAACCTGTCCCATCTAAAGCATGAGGTGGATGGAACATTGATTTGGGTATACTAATAATACCCCTAAGTGGACCACTCATATATTGGGATGTTACTGGTTAGAACCTCGGATAATTGTAGTCCCTATAGAGTTTTTACTATGAGGCTCTCTGAGTGTTTAGAGGTATGATCTATGTTCATTATACTTTTTTGTAGTATTATTAGTAATAATTACAAGAAAATATTTTCCATAATTTTTTCAATTATTTTCTATGTATATGGTAGGCTTTGGTAGAGCCCCATGTTAGTCATAGAAAGTTATTACATATTTCTTAGATGTTCATGATAGAATTTATGTTCACTAACCTTAATTTTCTATTTATTATGGTAGTTTGGGTAACAAAACCTATGATTTTCCAAAGTAATTTTGGATAAACCTAGGTTATTTGTTTCCCCCAAGGACCCCTTTGGGTTTGGAAATGTATCCACTATATTAGGTTTCTCATTAAAATTGTATCTTTTTTTATCATTTTATTTGAGTTTGGTCCCTAGTTTTGGGTTGTTTAATGTGATTATTTTATTATGAATGAGGTGGAAAGTAGGGGTGGTTAAAAGTATGTATAATGATTTGATGTAAGGGTGGTGGGTGATAGAACTATTGGTAAGGGGTTTGGAAAGTGCGTTTATTTCGATGGGGGTCTATCCTGGTTCGGTTGATTTCGAAATCATTATTGGAAATGTTTAGGCTTTATTAATATCAATTTTTATAATGAAGTGGTTCTATTCTACTATATTTTGAATTCTTATTTTGTGTATTTGAATCATATATACTAATATTTGAGATTCAAATAAGACGGAGATGAATGAAGATTGGATGGTTGCTAATCATTTGACAATAGAGTATAAGAATCAAGTGAAAGAGTTCATCATGTTTTACAAGGACCCCGCAAAAGATTCTTCTCAAATCCTTTGTCCGTGTTTATGTTGTTGTTATTATAGAATTATTACTCCAGATGAGTTGGAATAACATCTGATATGTCACAGAATAGATCAGAGTTTTAAATGTTGGAATAATCACAGTGAAAAAGGGAATTTAGCTACTGTCTGGGATAAAACTGCAATTTAAAGATCATCAGATAAGAATAAAAATATGGATAATGAAGAAAACAGTATGGATGATGTGATTACAGATGTTAATGATGATAAATATCGTATTGAGGAAATGAAAATGACAATTGAAGATAAACTGCATGATTTCCCAAACTTTTTTGAGAAGTTAACGAGTTGTGCAATGACTCCATTGTTTGATGGTTGCACTAAATATATAGCATGTTCAGCTATACTAAATTTTTATGAATTGAAAGAAGGAAACAGATGGAGTGATGTTAGTTTTATAGAACTACTTTCTCTATTGAATGACATGCTCTTGGAAGAAAATGAGCTCTTAAATAGGATATATGAAGCTAAATGAATGCTACGCTCCATGGGTATAATTTCTGGAGGAATACATTCCTGGAAAAGAAGATTGTATCTTGTTTCACAAGGAGAAAAAATCACTTACAGAATGCCCCAAGTGTGGTGCTTCTCAATACAAGAATGATGAATCCAGTCCTACAAATGTTGTATGGTACTTTTTGATTATTCCAGAATTTAGGAATCTATATGGAAGTGAAGAAACTACATGAAAAATGTTGTGGCATGCTGTAAAATGAAATAAATATGGGAAATTATGTCACACAATCGACTCTCCTTAGTTGAAGATAATTGATCATGAGTATCCTAAATTTTGAAAAGAGCCAAGAAACCATCGTCTAGAGTTATGTATAGATGGAGTGAATCCTTTGGGTTTTTAAACCATCACTCACAGTACATGACCTGTTATGTTGGTAAATTATAACTTTCCACCCTGGTTATGCATGAAGTGGAGATTCATCATGTTATCTATAATATCAGGACCAAAAGAACCATGTAACTATATTGATGTTTATTTTTCTCCTTTGATCAATTTTTTGAAGTTATTGTGGGATTTATGTGTTATGTTTAATGATTCATATAAATGATAATAATTTACATTGAGAGTGATGTTGTATGGGAAGAGAAATGATTTCTCTACTTATAGAAATTTTTCCGGCTATATCATTAAAAGAACTCAAGGGTGTCTTATGTATGAAGAAGATACAAAATCAATTAGGTTGTAATATTCATCAAAAACTGTGTTTCTAGGACATCATAGATTTCTACCTCGTCGGCATAAGTACTGATCTTGGGCGACATCATTCAATGGATGTTCCGAACAACACAGAACACCATATCCACTAGCAGGTGATCAGATGTTTGAGAATGTAAAATATGAGAACATTGTTTTTGGTAAACCATTTTTGAAAAACCATACGAAAATCAATTTGAAAAAGAGATCATGTTTTTTTCGTTACCATACTAGAATTATTTGTACATTAGACATTACCATGATGTGGTACATGTGGAAAAAATGTATGTAATAGTGTTATCAGATCATTTCTAAATGCCCTAAGAAAAATAGATGATAGAATTATGCCAAGGTTGGCCATGGTTGTCATGGGAATACGAGAAGTGTTGGCTCCTGTGATGGGTGAAAATCGAATGTTTCTTCCTCCAGAGGTTTACACTCTTTCTGGGGATGATAGATATTAGTTTTTAAATTTCTTCACTGATATAATGGTTCTAGAGAGGTATTCAACAAATTTCAAGAACATTTTTTCAATAAATGATTTGAAGTTTGATGGTTTGAAATCATATGACTTCCATGTTTTTATGATGGATTTAATTCCATTAGCTTTAAGTTGCATTTTTACTAGGAATGTCCAATATAAATTAGCCAAAAAAATTTCTTTTTCAATTCTATATGTAGCAAATTATTATACCCAGCAAAATTTCCAGGTATGGAAAGTGAAATTGGGATCATATTATGTGAATCAGAAATATTCTTCCCACCATCACTATTTGATATGATGGTTCATATGATGCTTCAATTGGTAAGAGAGATTCGACTTGGTGGTCTGGTTCACTATAGATGGATGTACCCCGTTGAACAATATATGAATATTTTGAAAGGGTATGTCAAAAATCGAAGTTGTCCAGAGGGTTTTATTATGGAGCGATATATTGTTGAGTAAGAAATTAAATTCTGTACCGAATAACTATCTAATGCTGAAATAATTGTCTTCTGAAGTCTCGTCACATTGGACACATTGAGGGTGAGGGAATTAATGGAAGAGATGTTGTGACAATCAATATTACAGAACAAGATCAGGCCAACCTTTATGATTTTCATTACTGTTTGGAGGTTGCTACATATATTGAAACCAACAAAAAAATTATTACGTAGTTAAATCCGTCAAGGGCTGAAAATGGATATCAAATACACATAATAACCAGCTTATAGTATGGTTTCAAGACCATGTTTTTAAAAAGTTAGATAAAAAATCAGAATTCAATTTCATAATGACTTTGATGGCTAGCTACCGGACCATGTGTGTATGTATTATCTTACAATGGTTATTTAATTAATCATAATAAATTCTATAGAGATGAACATGAAGAAGATAGTACCAAGAAAAATAGTGTAGTTATACTTGTGGCTGAAGCGATGCATGTTTCTGGTAGTAAGGATAGAAATCCAATTTAGGAAATTATTTCATACATTGGCATTATCAAACAAATATGATTATTGGATTATATGACATTTCAATTGACGATTTTTCATTGAAAATGGGTTGAAAACAATAGCTGTGTTAAAATAGATGAATTGGGATTTTTGAAAGTTGATTTTATTAAAGAAGGGTACAAAGACGAACAATATATAATGGCATCACAAGTGGTATAAGTATTTTAGGTTTTTGATCCTGCAAACTGAAAGTGGTCGATTGTTCTCTTATAGTCTAAAAATACTGATGGGTCCGTTGAAAATTCAGTTGAGGGCGATCCATTCAGTGGTATATCGCAATAATTTCACAGTGGTCCAAATGTAAATGATGTTTTATATTTTAGAGGAGACCACAATGAAGGGATTTGGATAATCGATAGAAATTTCAAATATTTTCTGCCTCTGAGAAAAATAAATAGAGTTCAATGAACAAGTTATATTTTGTTTGAAATATAGATCATGTTATCTCATGTTATTATATTATCATTCATGTATTTATGTAATATAAATAAAATGTTCACCCAATTTTGCAAATAATAACTTATCAAAGCGTTGGTGCTCCTAACCTCGAGGCTGATCACGTCTCTCAAGCTGTTGATGCTACTACTACTCCTGCTGCTGCTATGGCTACTCACAGTGCATAGCAACAACATGTTTCTGAACCTGTTTTTTCTCCTTGTGTTGAGGTCCAACACCCATCAGCACATGGCATTGCTATAATTTCGTATAATCATATTGATGATGTTGATATCGATGAAATGGTAGGGGATAATGGTCCAACGTCGCAGAAGAAACATGTGCATCGTATTTTGATGGTGTTATCCAACATTCTCAATGAAAAAATCAAAGGCATCAAATTTGAGGTTAGTCGGAATGCATGAGCCCAACATGTGAATCTCAATAAGGCTATGTTTAGTAGTTACATTGGAATTTTCACTTGGAAACGCGTGATGATTGACATAGATTCATGGAACCATGTTATGTCCAGGATGAAGGTTGTTATCAGGGATGAAATTAAAGTAACATTATGATATTATTTATTTAATTTCCTAGAAAATAAAATGATGAAACGTTGACTTACTCTTCTAAATCTCTTGCAGAGTACATTTATAGTAGATGATTCACACAGGAATTATGTACTATGGCTTATAGGATGGTGTCATCGAGGTTTTCGCACTATTTTAACAAAATGTGTCCTAAATGATTCCAAAGGTAATATAAACCTGCACCCATCACTTTTATATTCTCTCCTTATATCCCAAAAAGCTTGGGATGCATTTATTGGATGTTGTGGGTATGAGAATTTTCAGGTACATTGTGGATTATTATATGTTTATAGAGGATCTGTGTATTCATCACATTGATTTTCAATATTACATTTATGAAACAAAAACTCTGTACTAAAAATAAGGAATGTGAATCAAAACCAACATACTCCTATCATAATGCATGTATGAGGAACGATTCACTAGAAAAAAATGGAACGTATTTTAAATTTACAGTAATATTGTTAGGTGACATGGAACAACAACATAATTATCATTCTATATTTATATGTATATTGATGAGTCTAAAACCATAGTCACTTCCATCCCATGTCATTTTCTATGGATGGAGGCACGTTTGAATAAGGAATGGAAGTTACTAAGTGAAAAAAGACAAAAAGTTTGGGAAATATGTGTAAGTATGATATGATAAAAAAAATTGGTTTAAATTTCCATTACCTAAAAATAATTAGTTATTTTAATATATCTTACAGTAACAAGAATAAGCTACTCCTGTAGTACATGCAAACTAATAATCGACGGTTTTCATGCATCTAGAAAAATATGGTCATGTCATTGGTGTGGGGATTGGGGTGGCACCATGAGTATATTATGAGTCAAATTACAATCGGATTATAGAGATGAAAAATGATAAAAAGGAGAGAAAAAATAGAAACTCTTGAAGAATGATTTCAATGGAAGGGAGAGATGCTAGAAACTTTTATGGTTGGGATGCAAGGAGGAGACACAACTCAGGTACAACCAGCGCGTGAAGATCATGCCCCACCCACCCACCAGCGTTGTGGCGAGCCATTCCCCTCAAAGAACTGTCTTAGATGTTGTAAGAAATATTATATTAATTGTTCCCATGAAATGTGAATTAGAAAATCACAGATACCTTTCTTGTAATGATATTCTATAGGGTGATAATTACTGTGATTTATATCTGTCAACACCCACCAATCACCTTGTAGTGAGGGCTATGGTGTTCAACATCCCAGAGGACAAGCTGCATAATAGACTACTTCCAAAATATCATCTAAAAGTGACTGTTACTATATATCATGATCCAAATGCAGAGCTACCTATTCTACTTTATTATGATGATATTCATACATTAAAAAATCTATTTGGACATTCATTTCATGGTCGTCACAACATGTAAGAGTACATGTGGACAAATAAATATTTATTTCCATTTATTTCATGCTAAAATTTTAATAATTAATGAAAAAAGGATCTGGACCAATTAATCTTATTATAGAAGGAGAAAGGGATGGGGTGATAAGAAATGTCAGCTCAGAAGCATCTAAAGGATCAACCAACCAGTCCCAAAGATCTACTAAAATCCCAATAACACCACTTGTTCTCTATCCACATTTACTATAAATGAAGACTCATGTGGATACAAAACTAAGAGGTGGTAGTAGTCATATTGTGGTTATGAAAATAATATATATCGAGAGAAAATTCAATATTTTTTTGCTACTAAAATTGTAAATGAGATCCTTGAATATGGTTTGCTAGGCTTCACAGTTATAAATTTATATATGAGGCATGTTTTCTTGAACTGATTTTCTGAAAGCTGATTTTATGTGAAAATTATGACTAAATGCATTTTATATTATTTAAATAGGTATAAATGAAAAATAGTTGAAGGAATTTTCACATGATCCAAAATTCAGACTCATTAGTCCTCATACCACATCAACACAACTAACGAAATTAGATCCATCAAAAAAGGATGAAATAGTGAATGGTTTGCTGAAAACATTTGGAAGAAAGATTAAGGATGAGAGATTATTCCTAATTCCAACCATGCAGGGTTAAACTCTATGATTAAATCATTTCAGTTATAATTTCACTTTTTTTATTACTTATTCATTTTTGTGTTTTTAGGCAACATTGGCTGCTAGTTACACTAAACATGGATACTCCAATGATTTATTTTTTGGATTCAATGCATGGATATCCAACATAACGACCACACATGTTATAGTTTGTGAATCTATAAGACACTTCATCCTATGTTTTAGGTCTAAAAATCAAGTAATATAATTTATATTATCTTTTGCTACAAATTCTGTTATAATTGGGTGGTGTATCATTAGGATCTAAAAAAAGTAATGAGGATAGGGGATAAGCATAAGGAGGCGAGCAAGTACTACATCTGGACAAATATCCGGGTATATATAGAATAATTTCCCTATCCAAACACATTTCAAAACAAGTTACTTATTCTCCTAATGATCAATTTTTTTAGAGTGTCCAAAAAACAAACAATAATGATTGCGGTTAGTATGTTTGTGAATTTATGAAAGAGATCGTTTTTCAGCAAAAAACTAGCATACCTAAAGAGGTATTTTCATAAGAAACTATTATTTCATTTAAATTATTTTTTAATAATTTATTTATATATATTACAGTAATACTATGACTTTTGAAAATCATTATACTCACAAGATAATAAAGATTTTTTCAGGAACGAGTGGGCTGCATACCTGATTGAGATTGTACACAAATTTCATGAAGATAGGACTTGGCGATGTGTACAATTGGTGTTAATTTTTGAGAGTGGTTAAGGGGATAAAAAGATGAATCATTGTTGTATGTAAATGTATGTAGGAAATTGTTAATTGTTATTAAATATAACATTGTTTCTCTAATGAGTCATTTTCCCATTTTTATAGATGAAATGCACCAACAAAATGCAAGAATGATGAACCACTTTTCCATGTGTTGATACATTATTTGAATAATCCATGGGTCATTTTTTACATTTATGAGTCATCCTCGCCTCAATCCAAGGCATAGTGAGGCCGGTATCTCCCAAAGTGTCTCTCTTTAGTTTAAAATTGACATAATTTTAAGTGAAAACAACAACTGACGTATGGAAATCCATCCAAATGCATTAATATTTTGTTGACATATTATGGTAATAACCCATGGATCTTTTTTGACATGTAAAAGTAAACTTTGTCTCAATTCGTGGCATGGTGTGGCCGATATCACTCAAAGTGTCTCTCTTTTGTTTAAAATGAACAAAATTTTAATTGAAAACAACCACTTACATATGTAAATCCATCCAAACACATTCATATTGTGTTGATACATTAGGGTAATGACTCATGGGTGATTTGATACATGTAAGAGTGAACTCTACCTCAATCTGAGGCACGATGTGGCTGATATCACTCAAATTGTCTCTCTTTTGTTTAAAATGGATAGAATTTTAAGTGAAAACAACAAATGACGTATAGAAATCTGACCAAACACATTCAGATTGAGTTGAAAATTTAGCGGAACGATCCATGGGTCATTTTAGATGTGTAAAAGTTAACCCCGCCTCAATCTGAGGCATGGTGTGGTCAGTATCACTCAATGTGCCTCTATTTTGTTTAAAATGGAAAAAAAATTTAGTGAAAACAACAACTGACATATGGAAATCCAACCAAACGCATTTTGATCATGTTTATAATTTATGGTAATGATCAATGAGTCATTTTTGACGTGTAAAAGTTAAAACCAGTTGAATATGAGGCATGGTGTTGCCGGTATCACTCAATGTGTCACTCTTTTGTTTAAAATAGACAAAATTTTAAGTGAAAACAACAATTGACGTACGAAAATATGAGAAAATGCATTCGGATTGTGTTTATACATTAGGGGAATCATCCATGGGTCGTTTTTGACATGTGAGATTCAAGATTGCCTCAATACAAAGCAATTTGTGTAAAATATTACTCAATGTGTCTCTCTTTTCATTAAAAAAGAAATAATTTTAGGTGAAAACAACAACTGACATACTGAAATATAACCAAATGCATTTTCAGATTGTTGATACTTTAGTTGAATGATCCATGGGTCATTGTTTTTTTTACGAGTCAAACCTTCCAAAATTTGAGGCACGGTGTGGCTGGTATCACACAAAGTGTCTCTCTTTTGTTTAAAATGGACAGATTTTTAAGTGAAAACAAAAAATGACATACAAAAATCTGACCATATGAACTTGGGTTCTATTGATACATTTTGGTAGTGATTCATAGGTAATTTGTGATGTATATGAGTCATCCTCTCCTTAATATGAGGCACGATGTGGTCGGTATCACTCAAAGTGTCTCTCATTTGTTTAAAATGGACAGAATTTTAAGTGAAACAACAACTAACATATGAAAATCCGACGAAACATAGTCATATTGTTTTTATACTTTAGTGGAATGATCTACGGATCATTTTTTATGTGTTCGAGGCAACCTCGCCTCAATCCGAGGCATGGTGTTGCCGGTATCACTCAAAGTGTCTCTCTTTTGTTTAAAATGGACAGAATTTTAAGTGAAAACAACAACTAACAAATGGAAATCTGACCAAACGAATTTGGATTGTGTTGATAAAGTAGGGGAACAATCCATGGGTCATTGTTGATGTGTAAGAGTCAACCATACCTCAATTTTATGCATGTTGTGACCAATATCACTCAAAGTGTCTCTCTTTTGTTTAAAATGGACATAATTTTAAGTGAACACAACAACTGACGTACAAAAATCTGACCAAATTTATTCAGATTGGGTTGATACTTTAGGGGACTGATACATGAGTCATTTTTGAGGTGTAAGAGTAATCCTAGCTTCAATCCAAGGCATCGTGTGGCCGGTATTACTAAAAGTGTCTCTCATTTGATTAAAATGGACAGAATTTTAAGTGAAAACAACAAATGGCATATGAAAGTATGACCAAACACATTCGGATTGTGTTGATACATTATGGGAAAGATCCATGGGTCATTTTTGACGTGTACGAGTAATACTCGACTCAATATGGGGAATTGTGTCACCGGTATCACTCATGTGTCTCTCTTTTGTTTAAAATGTACAAATTTTAAGTGAAAACAACAATTGGCATACTGAAATCTGACCAAACACAATTGGATTGTGTTGAAACTTTAAGAGAATGATCCATGGTTCATTTTTTGATGTGTATGAGTCAACCCCACCTCAATATGAGGCACAGTGTCACCGGTATAACTCAAAGTGTCTCTATTATGTTTAAAATGGACGCACCCAATCCCCCTGATGCCCCCCCAATCCCCAGGACACGCCCACCCCTCTGGACACCCCCACCGCCTGGAAAGCCTCCCCAACCCCATGAAAATCACCCCACCCCCTAGAAACCCCCACCCCTAGAAACCCACCAACCCCCTGCATGGCACCCCCACCATTCTAGACACCACCCTCACACCAAGGACACCACCCCACCCCCTTGGACATCCCCACCAACCCCCTGGACCTCCCCCCACCACCTAGACACCACCCACCCCTAGACAACCCCACCCGCTAGACCCCCACCCCTGGAAATCCCCCCACCCACATAGACACCACCCCACCACCACTAGACACGCTCAGGGATAGCCCCCCCCCAAACACCCCCAACCCGATGAACACTGTTACCCCCCTTGGACACCCACCAAACCCCTGGATGGCACCCCCACCCCTCTTAGGCACCACCCCACCACATGGACATCCCCACCCCCTAGACACCCCCACCCCCTTGGACAGCCACCCCCACCACCTAGACACCACCCCAACCCTCTTGGACAGCCCCAGAAACCCCCTAGACCCCACCCCCTGACACACCACCCCAACACCCTGGACAGACCCCACCCCTCCGGACACCCCCCACCCATGAAAATCCCCCAACTCCCTGGACACCTCCCCACCCCCTGAACATCCCCATGGACACCCCCTCCCTGGACAGCCCCCCTGGACCCCCCCCCCACCTAAGACACCATCCAACTCCCTGGATGACACCCCCACCCCTCCTAGACACCACCCCACCAACAGAACACCCCCACTCCCAAGACACCCCCACCCCCTTGTAAAGACACCCCACCTCCTAGACACCACCCCACCATTCCCTGGACACCCCACCCCTAGGAACGCCCTCCCAACACCATGGACTCCAACCGACCCCCTGGACACCCCCACACCTGGAAATCCACCCCCCCCCACACACACACCCTAGACATACCCCATAGACACCCCACCATCCCAGTGGATTGCCCCCACCCCTAGATTCCCCCACCCCTCCTCGTCACCACCCAACCACCTAGACACCCCCACCCCCTAGATAACCCCACCCCCATGGACAGCCCCCACCACCACCCTGAACACCACCCCACCCCCTTGGACAACCATATTCCCCCAGACACCCCCACCCCCTAGACACCCCTAGGCCCCATGGACAGCCACCCCAAACCCCTAAATATCCCACCAACACCATGAATTATGAATTGAATTCTTTATTCATTTAATTAACTAATGAATTATGTGGTAATGGTGTATTGGTATACTTGTTGATATAATGATTTTTTTTCATATCTTGATTGGGTGTGCTGCTGCAGAATTTTATATTATAACAGACATGGCATTTATCAGTGCTTTTTCAGCACTGATAAAGGGGACCCCCTATCAGTGCTCACCATTACATCACTTTTTAAGCGCTATTAAAGACCATTTTGAGCACTGATAATGACCGGTTTGTAGTAGTGATACCTGGTGATATGAGCCTTTGATAGCTTTGTGAAAATTATATAATGTTCCCCCAAAGATGAAATACAAATGTATAAATGACAAGGGTATGATGGTGATAATATTAGGAAAGTGGAGATTAATTTCCAGGTATGGAAAGTGAAATTGGGATCATATTATGTGAATCAGAAATATTCTTCCCACCATCACTATTTGATATGATGGTTCATATGATGCTTCAATTGGTAAGAGAGATTCGACTTGGTGGTCTGGTTCACTATAGATGGATGTACCCCGTTGAACAATATATGAATATTTTGAAAGGGTATGTCAAAAATCGAAGTTGTCCAGAGGGTTTTATTATGGAGAGATATATTGTTGAGTAAGAAATTAAATTCTGTACCGAATAACTATCTAATGCTGAAATAATTGTCTTTTGAAGTCTCGTCACATTGGACACATTGAGGGTGAGGGAATTAATGGAAGAGATGTTGTGACAATCAATATTACAGAACAAGATCAGGCCAACCTTTATGATTTTCATTACTGTTTGGAGGTTGCTACATATATTGAAACCAACAAAAAAATTATTACGTAGTTAAATCCGTCAAGGGATGAAAATGGATATCAAATACACATAATAACCAGCTTATAGTATGGTTTCAAGACCATGTTTTTAAAAAGTTAGATAAAAAATCAGAATTCAATTTCATAATGACTTTGATGGCTAGCTACCGGACCATGTGTGTATGTATTATCTTACAATGGTTATTTAATTAATCATAATAAATTCTATAGAGATGAACATGAAGAAGATAGTACCATGAAAAATAGTGTAGTTATACTTGTGGCTGAAGCGATGCATGTTTCTGGTAGTAAGGATAGAAATCCAATTTAGGAAATTATTTCATACATTGGCATTATCAAACAAATATGATTATTGGATTATATGACATTTCAATTGACGATTTTTCATTGAAAATGGGTTGAAAACAATAGCTGTGTTAAAATAGATGAATTGGGATTTGTGAAAGTTGATTTTATTAAAGAAGGGTACAAAGACGAACAATATATAATGGCATCACAAGTGGTATAAGTATTTTAGGTTTTTGATCCTGCAAACTGAAAGTGGTCGATTGTTCTCTTATAGTCTAAAAATACTGATGGGTCCGTTGAAAATTCAGTTGAGGGCGATCCATTCAGTGGTATATCGCAATAATTTCACAGTGGTCCAAATGTAAATGATGTTTTATATTTTAGAGGAGACCACAATGAAGGGATTTGGATAATCGATAGAAATTTCAAATATTTTCTGCCTCTGAGAAAAATAAATAGAGTTCAATGAACAAGTTATATTTTGTTTGAAATATAGATCATGTTATCTCATGTTATTATATTATCATTCATGTATTTATGTATTATAAATAAAATGTTCACCCAATTTTGCAAATAATAACTTATCAAAGCGTTGGTGCTCCTAACATCGAGGCTGATCACGTCTCTCAAGCTGTTGATGCTACTACTACTCCTGCTGCTGCTATGGCTACTCACAGTGCATAGCAACAACATGTTTCTGAACCTGTTTTTTCTCCTTGTGTTGAGGTCCAACACCCATCAGCACATGGCATTGCTATAATTTCGTATAATCATATTGATGATGTTGATATCGATGAAATGGTAGGGGATAATGGTCCAACGTCGCAGAAGAAACAGGTGCATCGTATTTTGATGGTGTTATCCAACATTCTCAATGAAAAAATCAAAGGCATCAAATTTGAGGTTAGTCGGAATGCATGAGCCCAACATGTGAATCTCAATAAGGCTATGTTTAGTAGTTACATTGGAATTTTCACTTGGAAACGCGTGATGATTGACATAGATTCATGGAACCATGTTATGTCCAGGATGAAGGTTGTTATCAGGGATGAAATTAAAGTAACATTATGATATTATTTATTTAATTTCCAAGAAAATAAAATGATGAAACATTGACTTACTCTTCTAAATCTCATGCAGAGTACATTTATAGTAGATGATTCACACAGGAATTATGTACTATGGCTTATAGGATGGTGTCATCGAGGTTTTCGCACTATTTTAACAAAATGTGTCCTAAATGATTCCAAAGGTAATATAAACCTGCACCCATCACTTTTATATTCTCTCCTTATATCCCAAAAAGCTTTGGATGCATTTATTGGATGTTGTGGGTATGAGAATTTTCAGGTACATTGTGGATTATTATATGTTTATAGAGGATCTGTGTATTCGTCACATTGATTTTCAATATTACATTTATGAAACAAAAACTCTGTACTAAAAATAAGGAATGTGAATCAAAACCAACATACTCCTATCATAATGCAAGTATGAGGAACGATTCACTAGAAAAAAATGGAACGTATTTTAAATTTACAGTAATATTGTTAGGTGACATGGAACAACAACATAATTATCATTCTATATTTATATGTATATTGATGAGTCTAAAACCATAGTCACTTCCATCCCATGTCATTTTCTATGGATGGAGGCACGTTTGAATAAGGAATGGAAGTTACTAAGTGAAAAAAGACAAAAAGTTTGGGAAATATGTGTAAGTATGATATGATAAAAAAAATTGGTTTAAATTTCCATTACCTAAAAATAATTAGTTATTTTAATATATCTTACAGTAACAAGAATAAGCTACTCCTGTAGTACATGCAAACTAATAATCGACGGTTTTCATGCATCTAGAAAAATATGGTCATGTCATTGGTGTGGGGATTGGGGTGGCACCATGAGTATATTATGAGTCAAATTACAATCGGATTATAGAGATGAAAAATGATAAAAAGGAGAGAAAAAATAGAAACTCTTGAAGAATGATTTCAATGGAAGGGAGAGATGCTAGAAACTTTTATGGTTGGGATGCAAGGAGGAGACACAACTCAGGTACAACCAGCGCGTGAAGATCATGCCCCACCCACCCACCAGCGTTGTGGCGAGCCATTCCCCTCAAAGAACTGTCTTAGATGTTGTAAGAAATGTTATATTAATTGTTCCCATGAAATGTGAATTAGAAAATCACAGATACCTTTCTTGTAATGATATTCTATAGGGTGATAATTACTGTGATTTATATCTGTCAACACCCACCAATCACCTTGTAGTGAGGGCTATGGTGTTCAACATCCCAGAGGACAAGCTGCATAATAGACTACTTCCAAAATATCATCTAAAAGTGACTGTTACTATATATCATGATCCAAATGCAGAGCTACCGATTCTACTTTATTATGATGATATTCATACATTAAAAAATCTATTTGGACATTCATTTCATGGTCGTCACAACATGTAAGAGTACATGTGGACAAATAAATATTTATTTCCATTTATTTCATGCTAAAATTTTAATAATTAATGAAAAAAGGATCTGGACCAATTAATCTTATTATAGAAGGAGAAAGGGATGGGGTGATAAGAAATGTCAGCTCAGAAGCATCTAAAGGATCAACCAACCAGTCCCAAAGATCTACTAAAATCCCAATAACACCACTTGTTCTCTATCCACATTTACTATAAATGAAGACTCATGTGGATACAAAACTAAGAGGTGGTAGTAGTCATATTGTGGTTATGAAAATAATATATATCGAGAGAAAATTCAATATTTTTTTGCTACTAAAATTGTAAATGAGATCCTTGAATATGGTTTGCTAGGCTTCACAGTTATAAATTTATATATGAGGCATGTTTTCTTGAACTGATTTTCTGAAAGCTGATTTTATGTGAAAATTATGACTAAATGCATTTTATATTATTTAAATAGGTATAAATGAAAAATAGTTGAAGGAATTTTCACATGATCCAAAATTCAGACTCATTAGTCCTCATACCACATCAACACAACTAACGAAATTAGAGCCATCAAAAAAGGATGAAATAGTGAATGGTTTGCTGAAAACATTTGGAAGAAAGATTAAGGATGAGAGATTATTCCTAATTCCAACCATGCAGGGTTAAACTCTATGATTAAATCATTTCAGTTATAATTTCACTTTTTTTATTACTTATTCATTTTTTTGTTTTTAGGCAACATTGGCTGCTAGTTACACTAAACATGGATACTCCAATGATTTATTTTATGGATTCAATGCATGGATATCCAACATAACGACCACACATGTTATAGTTTGTGAATCTATAAGACACTTCATCCTATGTTTTAGGTCTAAACATCAAGTAATATAATTTATATTATCTTTTGCTACAAATTCTGTTATAATTGGGTGGTGTATCATTAGGATCTAAAAAAAGTAATGAGGATAGGGGATAAGCATAAGGAGGCGAGCAAGTACTACATCTGGACAAATATCCGGGTATATATAGAATAATTTCCCTATCCAAACACATTTCAAAACAAGTTACTTATTCTCCTAATGATCAATTTTTTTAGAGTGTCCAAAAAACAAACAATAATGATTGCGGTTAGTATGTTTGTGAATTTATGAAAGAGATCGTTTTTCAGCAAAAAACTAGCATACCTAAAGAGGTATTTTCATAAGAAACTATTATTTCATTTCAATTATTTTTTAATAATTTATTTATATATATTACAGTAATACTATGACTTTTGAAAATCATTATACTCACAAGATAATAAAGATTTTTTCAGGAACGAGTGGGCTGCATACCTGATTGAAGATTGTACACAAATTTCATGAAGATAGGACTTGGGGATGTGTACAATTGGTGTTAATTTTTGAGAGTGGTTAAGGGGATAAAAAGATGAATCATTGTTGTATGTAAATGTATGTAGGAAATTGTTAATTGTTATTAAATAAAACATTGTTTCTCTAATGAGTCATTTTCCCATTTTTATAGATGAAATGCACCAACAAAATGCAAGAATGATGAACCACTTTTCCATGTGTTGATACATTATTTGAATAATCCATGGGTCATTTTTTACATTTATGAGTCATCCTCGCCTCAATCCAAGGCATAGTGAGGCCGGTATCTCCCAAAGTGTCTCTCTTTAGTTTAAAATTGACATAATTTTAAGTGAAAACAACAACTGACGTATGGAAATCCATCCAAATGCATTAATATTTTGTTGACATATTATGGTAATAACCCATGGATCTTTTTTGACATGTAAAAGTAAACTTTGTCTCAATTCGTGGCATGGTGTGGCCGATATCACTCAAAGTGTCTCTCTTTTGTTTAAAATGAACAAAATTTTAATTGAAAACAACCACTTACATATGTAAATCCATCCAAACACATTCATATTGTGTTGATACATTAGGGTAATGACTCATGGGTGATTTGATACATGTAAGAGTGAACTCTACCTCAATCTGAGGCACGATGTGGCTGATATCACTCAAATTGTCTCTCTTTTGTTTAAAATGGATAGAATTTTAAGTGAAAACAACAAATGACGTATAGAAATCTGACCAAACACATTCATATTGAGTTGAAAATTTAGCGGAACGATCCATGGGTCATTTTAGATGTGTAAAAGTTAACCCCGCCTCAATCTGAGGCATGGTGTGGTCAGTATCACTCAATGTGCCTCTATTTTGTTTAAAATGGTAAAAAAATTTAGTGAAAACAACAACTGACATATGGAAATCCAACCAAACGCATTTTGATCATGTTTATAATTTATGGTAATGATCAATGAGTCATTTTTGACGTGTAAAAGTTAAAACCAGTTGAATATGAGGCATGGTGTTGCCGGTATCACTCAATGTGTCACTCTTTTGTTTAAAATAGAAAAAATTTTAAGTGAAAACAACAATTGACGTACGAAAATATGAGAAAATGCATTCGGATTGTGTTTATACATTAGGGGAATGATCCATGGGTCGTTTTTGACATGTGAGATTCAAGATTGCCTCAATACAAAGCAATTTGTGTAAAATATTACTCAATGTGTCTCTCTTTTCATTAAAAAAGAAATAATTTTAGGTGAAAACAACAACTGACATACTGAAATATAACCAAATGCATTTTCAGATTGTTGATACTTTAGTTGAATGATCCATGGGTCATTGTTTTTTTTTACGAGTCAAACCTTCCAAAATTTGAGGCACGGTGTGGCTGGTATCACACAAAGTGTCTCTCTTTTGTTTAAAATGGACAGATTTTTAAGTGAAAACAAAAAATGACATACAAAAATCTGACCATATGAACTTGGGTTCTATTGATACATTTTGGTAGTGATTCATAGGTAATTTGTGATGTATATGAGTCATCCTCTCCTTAATATGAGGCACGATGTGGTCGGTATCACTCAAAGTGTCTCTCATTTGTTTAAAATGGACAGAATTTTAAGTGAAACAACAACTAACATATGAAAATCCGACGAAACATAGTCATATTGTTTTTATACTTTAGTGGAATGATCTACGGATCATTTTTTATGTGTTCGAGGCAACCTCGCCTCAATCCGAGGCATGGTGTTGCCGGTATCACTCAAAGTGCCTCTCTTTTGTTTAAAATGGACAGAATTTTAAGTGAAAACAACAACTAACAAATGGAAATCTGACCAAACGAATTTGGATTGTGTTGATAAAGTAGGGGAACAATCCATGGGTCATTGTTGATGTGTAAGAGTCAACCATACCTCAATTTTATGCATGTTGTGACCAATATCACTCAAAGTGTCTCTCTTTTGTTTAAAATAGACATAATTTTAAGTGAACACAACAACTGACGTACAAAAATCTGACCAAATTTATTCGGATTGTGTTGATACTTTAGGGGACTGATACATGAGTCATTTTTGAGGTGTAAGAGTAATCCTAGCTTCAATCCAAGGCATCGTGTGGCCGGTATTACTAAAAGTGTCTCTCATTTGATTAAAATGGACAGAATTTTAAGTGAAAACAACAAATGGCATATGAAAGTATGACCAAACACATTCGGATTGTGTTGATACAATATGGGAAAGATCCATGGGTCATTTTTGACGTGTACGAGTAATACTCGACTCAATATGGGGGATTGTGTCACCGGTATCACTCAATGTGTCTCTCTTTTGTTTAAAATGTACAAATTTTAAGTGAAAACAACAATTGGCATACCGAAATCTGACCAAACACAATTGGATTGTGTTGAAACTTTAAGAGAATGATCCATGGTTCATTTTTTGATGTGTATGAGTCAACCCCACCTCAATATGAGGCACAGTGTCACCGGTATCACTCAAAGTGTCTCTATTATGTTTAAAATGGACGCACCCAATCCCCCAGATGCCCCCCCAATCCCCAGGACACGCCCAGCCCTCTGGACACCCCCACCGCCTGGAAAGCCTCCCCAACCCCATGAAAATCACCCCACCCCCTAGAAACCCCCACCCCTAGAAACCCAAAAACCCCCTGCATGGCACCCCCACCATTCTAGACACCACCCTCACACCAAGGACACCACCCCACCCCCTTGGACATCCCCACCAACCCCCTGGACCTCCCCCCACCACCTAGACACCACCCACCCCTAGACAACCCCACCCCGCTAGACCCCCACCCCTGGAAATCCCCCCACCCACATAGACACCACCCCACCACCACTAGACACGCTCAGGGATAGCCCCCCCCCCCAAACACCCCCAACCCGATGAACACTGTTACCCCCTTGGACACCCACCAAACCCCTGGATGGCACCCCCACCCCTCTTAGGCACCACCCCACCACATGGACATCCCCACCCCCTAGACACCCCCACCCCCTTGGACAGCCACCCCCACCACCTAGACACCACCCCAACCCTCTTGGACAGCCCAGAAACCCCCTAGACCCCACCCCCTGACACACCACCCAACACCCTGGATAGACCCCACCCCTCCGGACACCCCCACCCATGAAAATCCCCCAACTCCCTGGACACCTCCCCACCCCCTGAACATCCCCATGGACACCCCCTCCCTGGACAGCCCCCCTGGACCCCCCCCCCACCTAAGACACCATCCAACTCCCTGGATGACACCCCCACCGCTCCTAGACACCACCCCACCAACAGAACACCCCCACTCCCAAGACACCCCCACCCCCTTGTAAAGACACCCCCACCTCCTAGACACCACCCCACCATTCCCCTGGACACCCCACCCCTAGGAACGCCCTCCCAACACCATGGACTCCAACCGACCCCCTGGACACCCCCACACCTGGAAATCCACCCCCCCCCCCCCCACACACACACCCTAGACATACCCCATAGACACCCCACCATCCCAGTGGATTGCCCCCACCCCTAGATTCCCCCACCCCTCCTCGTCACCACCCAACCACCTAGACACCCCCACCCCCTAGATAACCCCACCCCCATGGACAGCCCCCACCACCACCCTGAACACCACCCCACCCCCTTGGACAACCATATTCCCCCAGACACCCCCACCCCCTAGACACCCCTACCCCCCATGGACAGCCACCCCAAACCCCTAAATATCCCACCAACACCATGAATTATGAATTGAATTCTTTATTCATTTAATTAACTAATGAATTATGTGGTAATGGTGTATTGGTATACTTGTTGATATAATGATTTTTTTTCATATCTTGATTGGGTGTGCTGCTGCAGAATTTTATATTATAACAGACATGGCATTTATCAGTGCTTTTTCAGCACTGATAAAGGGGACCCCCTATCAGTGCTCACCATTACATCACTTTTTAAGCGCTATTAAAGACCATTTTGAGCACTGATAATGACCGGTTTGTAGTAGTGATACCTGGTGATATGAGCCTTTGATAGCTTTGTGAAAATTATATAATGTTCCCCCAAAGATGAAATACAGATGTATAAATGACAAGGGTATGATGGTGATAATATTAGGAAAGTGGATATTAATTTCCAGGTATGGAAAGTGAAATTGGGATCATATTATGTGAATCAGAAATATTCTTCC
This sequence comes from Viscum album, assembly GCA_963277665.1. NCBI lineage: Eukaryota > Viridiplantae > Streptophyta > Magnoliopsida > Santalales > Viscaceae > Viscum > Viscum album. The sequence goes on along the minus strand of OY728158.1, from coordinate 366,889,920 downwards.
CACCATCACTATTTGATATGATGGTTCATATGATGCTTCAATTGGTAAGAGAGATTCGACTTGGTGGTCTGGTTCACTATAGATGGATGTACCCCGTTGAACAATATATGAGTATTTTGAAAGGGTATGTCAAAAATCGAAGTTGTCCAGAGGGTTTTATTATGGAGCGATATATTGTTGAGTAAGAAATTAAATTCTGTACCGAATAACTATCTAATGCTGAAATAATTGTCTTCTGAAGTCTCGTCACATTGGACACATTGAGGGTGAGGGAATTAATGGAAGAGATGTTGTGACAATCAATATTACAGAACAAGATCTGGCCAACCTTTATGATTTTCATTACTGTTTGGAGGTTGCTACATATATTGAAACCAACAAAAAAATTATTACGTAGTTAAATCCGTCAAGGGCTGAAAATGGATATCAAATACACATAATAACCAGCTTATAGTATGGTTTCAAGACCATGTTTTTAAAAAGTTAGATAAAAAATCAGAATTCAATTTCATAATGACTTTGATGGCTAGCTACCGGACCATGTGTGTATGTATTATCTTACAATGGTTATTTAATTAATCATAATAAATTCTATAGAGATGAACATGAAGAAGATAGTACCATGAAAAATAGTGTAGTTATACTTGTGGCTGAAGCGATGCATGTTTCTGGTAGTAAGTATAGAAATCCAATTTAGGAAATTATTTCATACATTGGCATTATCAAACAAATATGATTATTGGATTATATGACATTTCAATTGACGATTTTTCATTGAAAATGGGTTGAAAACAATAGTTGTGTTAAAATAGATGAATTGGGATTTGTGAAAGTTGATTTTATTAAAGAAGGGTACAAAGACGAACAATATATAATGGCATCACAAGTGGTATAAGTATTTTAGGTTTTTGATCCTGCAAACTGAAAGTGGTCGATTGTTCTCTTATAGTCTAAAAATACTGATGGGTCCGTTGAAAATTCAGTTGAGGGTGATCCATTCAGTGGTATATCGCAATAATTTCACAGTGGTCCAAATGTAAATGATGTTTTATATTTTAGAGGAGACCACAATGAAGGGATTTGGATAATCGATAGAAATTTCAAATATTTTCTGCCTCTGAGAAAAATAAATAGAGTTCAATGAACAAGTTATATTTTGTTTGAAATATAGATCATGTTATCTCATGTTATTATATTATCATTCATGTATTTATGTAATATAAATAAAATGTTCACCCAATTTTGCAAATAATAACTTATCAAAGCGTTGGTGCTCCTAACCTCGAGGCTGATCACGTCTCTCAAGCTGTTGATGCTACTACTACTCCTGCTGCTGCTATGGCTACTCACAGTGCATAGCAACAACATGTTTCTGAACCTGTTTTTTCTCCTTGTGTTGAGGTCCAACACCCATCAGCACATGGCATTGCTATAATTTCGTATAATCATATTGATGATGTTGATATCGATGAAATGGTAGGGGATAATGGTCCAACGTCGCAGAAGAAACAGGTGCATCGTATTTTGATGGTGTTATCCAACATTCTCAATGAAAAAATCAAAGGCATCAAATTTGAGGTTAGTCGGAATGCATGAGCCCAACATGTGAATCTCAATAAGGCTATGTTTAGTAGTTACATTGGAATTTTCACTTGGAAACGCGTGATGATTGACATAGATTCATGGAACCATGTTATGTCCAGGATGAAGGTTGTTATCAGGGATGAAATTAAAGTAACATTATGATATTATTTATTTAATTTCCTAGAAAATAAAATGATGAAACATTGACTTACTCTTCTAAATCTCTTGCAGAGTACATTTATAGTAGATGATTCACACAGGAATTATGTACTATGGCTTATAGGATGGTGTCATCGAGGTTTTCGCACTATTTTAACAAAATGTGTCCTAAATGATTCCAAAGGTAATATAAACCTGCACCCATCACTTTTATATTCTCTCCTTATATCCCAAAAATCTTGGGATGCATTTATTGGATGTTGTGGGTATGAGAATTTTCAGGTACATTGTGGATTATTATATGTTTATAGAGGATCTGTGTATTCATCACATTGATTTTCAATATTACATTTATGAAACAAAAACTCTGTACTAAAAATAAGGAATGTGAATCAAAACCAACATACTCCTATCATAATGCAAGTATGAGGAACGATTCACTAGAAAAAAATGGAACGTATTTTAAATTTACAGTAATATTGTTAGGTGACATGGAACAACAACATAATTATCATTCTATATTTATATGTATATTGATGAGTCTAAAACCATAGTCACTTCCATCCCATGTCATTTTCTATGGATGGAGGCACGTTTGAATAAGGAATGGAAGTTACTAAGTGAAAAAAGACAAAAAGTTTGGGAAATATGTGTAAGTATGATATGATAAAAAAAATTGGTTTAAATTTCCATTACCTAAAAATAATTAGTTATTTTAATATATCTTACAGTAACAAGAATAAGCTACTCCTGTAGTACATGCAAACTAATAATCGACGGTTTTCATGCATCTAGAAAAATATGGTCATGTCATTGGTGTGGGGATTGGGGTGGCACCATGAGTATATTATGAGTCAAATTACAATCGGATTATAGAGATGAAAAATGATAAAAAGGAGAGAAAAAATAGAAACTCTTGAAGAATGATTTCAATGGAAGGGAGAGATGCTAGAAACTTTTATGGTTGGGATGCAAGGAGGAGACACAACTCAGGTACAACCAGCGCGTGAAGATCATGCCCCACCCACCCACCAGCGTTGTGGCGAGCCATTCCCCTCAAAGAACTGTCTTAGATGTTGTAAGAAATATTATATTAATTGTTCCCATGAAATGTGAATTAGAAAATCACAGATACCTTTCTTGTAATGATATTCTATAGGGTGATAATTACTGTGATTTATATCTGTCAACACCCACCAATCACCTTGTAGTGAGGGCTATGGTGTTCAACATCCCAGAGGACAAGCTGCATAATAGACTACTTCCAAAATATCATCTAAAAGTGACTGTTACTATATATCATGATCCAAATGCAGAGCTACCGATTCTACTTTATTATGATGATATTCATACATTAAAAAATCTATTTGGACATTCATTTCATGGTCGTCACAACATGTAAGAGTACATTTGGACAAATAAATATTTATTTCCATTTATTTCATGCTAAAATTTTAATAATTAATGAAAAAAGGATCTGGACCAATTAATCTTATTATAGAAGGAGAAAGGGATGGGGTGATAAGAAATGTCAGCTCAGAAGCATCTAAAGGATCAACCAACCAGTCCCAAAGATCTACTAAAATCCCAATTACACCACTTGTTCTCTATCCACATTTACTATAAATGAAGACTCATGTGGATACAAAACTAAGAGGTGGTAGTAGTCATATTGTGGTTATGAAAATAATATATATCGAGAGAAAATTCAATATTTTTTTGCTACTAAAATTGTAAATGAGATCCTTGAATATGGTTTGCTAGGCTTCACAGTTATAAATTTATATATGAGGCATGTTTTCTTGAACTGATTTTCTGAAAGCTGATTTTATGTGAAAATTATGACTAAATGCATTTTATATTATTTAAATAGGTATAAATGAAAAATAGTTGAAGGAATTTTCACATGATCCAAAATTCAGACTCATTAGTCCTCATACCACATCAACACAACTAACGAAATTAGAGCCATCAAAAAAGGATGAAATAGTGAATGGTTTGCTGAAAACATTTGGAAGAAAGATTAAGGATGAGAGATTATTCCTAATTCCAACCATGCAGGGTTAAACTCTATGATTAAATCATTTCAGTTATAATTTCACTTTTTTTATTACTTATTCATTTTTGTGTTTTTAGGCAACATTGGCTGCTAGTTACACTAAACATGGATACTCCAATGATTTATTTTTTGGATTCAATGCATGGATATCCAACATAACGACCACACATGTTATAGTTTGTGAATCTATAAGACACTTCATCCTATGTTTTAGGTCTAAACATCAAGTAATATAATTTATATTATCTTTTGCTACAAATTCTGTTATAATTGGGTGGTGTATCATTAGGATCTAAAAAAAGTAATGAGGATAGGGGATAAGCATAAGGAGGCGAGCAAGTACTACATCTGGACAAATATCCGGGTATATATAGAATAATTTCCCTATCCAAACACATTTCAAAACAAGTTACTTATTCTCCTAATGATCAATTTTTTTAGAGTGTCCAAAAAACAAACAATAATGATTGCGGTTAGTATGTTTGTGAATTTATGAAAGAGATCGTTTTTCAGCAAAAAACTAGCATACCTAAAGAGGTATTTTCATAAGAAACTATTATTTCATTTAAATTATTTTTTAATAATTTATTTATATATATTACAGTAATACTATGACTTTTGAAAATCATTATACTCACAAGATAATAAAGATTTTTTCAGGAACGAGTCGGCTGCATACCTGATTGAAGATTGTACACAAATTTCATGAAGATAGGACTTGGGGATGTGTACAATTGGTGTTAATTTTTGAGAGTGGTTAAGGGGATAAAAAGATGAATCATTGTTGTATGTAAATGTATGTAGGAAATTGTTAATTGTTATTAAATAAAACATTGTTTCTCTAATGAGTCATTTTCCCATTTTTATAGATGAAATGCACCAACAAAATGCAAGAATGATGAACCACTTTTCCATGTGTTGATACATTATTTGAATAATCCATGGGTCATTTTTTACATTTATGAGTCATCCTCGCCTCAATCCAAGGCATAGTGAGGCCAGTATCTCCCAAAGTGTCTCTCTTTAGTTTAAAATTGACATAATTTTAAGTGAAAACAACAACTGACGTATGGAAATCCATCCAAATGCATTAATATTTTGTTGACATATTATGGTAATAACCCATGGATCTTTTTTGACATGTAAAAGTAAACTTTGTCTCAATTCGTGGCATGGTGTGGCCGATATCACTCAAAGTGTCTCTCTTTTGTTTAAAATGAACAAAATTTTAATTGAAAACAACCACTTACATATGTAAATCCATCCAAACACATTCATATTGTGTTGATACATTAGGGTAATGACTCATGGGTGATTTGATACATGTAAGAGTGACCTCTACCTCAATCTGAGGCACGATGTGGCTGATATCACTCAAATTGTCTCTCTTTTGTTTAAAATGGATAGAATTTTAAGTGAAAACAACAAATGACGTATAGAAATCTGACCAAACACATTCAGATTGAGTTGAAAATTAAGCGGAACGATCCATGGGTCATTTTAGATGTGTAAAAGTTAACCCCGCCTCAATCTGAGGCATGGTGTGGTCAGTATCACTCAATGTGCCTCTATTTTGTTTAAAATGGAAAAAAAATTTAGTGAAAACAACAACTGACATATGGAAATCCAACCAAACGCATTTTGATCATGTTTATAATTTATGGTAATGATCAATGAGTCATTTTTGACGTGTAAAAGTTAAAACCAGTTGAATATGAGGCATGGTGTTGCCGGTATCACTCAATGTGTCACTCCTTTGTTTAAAATAGACAAAATTTTAAGTGAAAACAACAATTGACGTACGAAAATATGAGAAAATGCATTCGGATTGTGTTTATACATTAGGGGAATGATCCATGGGTCGTTTTTGACATGTGAGATTCATGATTGCCTCAATACAAAGCAATTTGTGTAAAATATTACTCAATGTGTCTCTCTTTTCATTAAAAAAGAAATAATTTTAGGTGAAAACAACAACTGACATACTGAAATATAACCAAATGCATTTTCAGATTGTTGATACTTTAGTTGAATGATCCATGGGTCATTGTTTTTTTTACGAGTCAAACCTTCCAAAATTTGAGGCACGGTGTGGCTGGTATCACACAAAGTGTCTCTCTTTTGTTTAAAATGGACAGATTTTTAAGTGAAAACAAAAAATGACATACAAAAATCTGACCATATGAACTTGGGTTCTATTGATACATTTTGGTAGTGATTCATAGGTAATTTGTGATGTATATGAGTCATCCTCTCCTTAATATGTGTCACGATGTGGTCGGTATCACTCAAAGTGTCTCTCATTTGTTTAAAATGGACAGAATTTTAAGTGAAACAACAACTAACATATGAAAATCCGACGAAACATAGTCATATTGTTTTTATACTTTAGTGGAATGATCTACGGATCATTTTTTATGTGTTCGAGGCAACCTCGCCTCAATCCGAGGCATGGTGTTGCCGGTATCACTCAAAGTGTCTCTCTTTTGTTTAAAATGGACAGAATTTTAAGTGAAAACAACAACTAACAAATGGAAATCTGACCAAACGAATTTGGATTGTGTTGATAAAGTAGGGGAACAATCCATGGGTCATTGTTGATGTGTAAGAGTCAACCATACCTCAATTTTATGCATGTTGTGACCAATATCACTCAAAGTGTCTCTCTTTTGTTTAAAATGGACATAATTTTAAGTGAACACAACAACTGACGTACAAAAATCTGACCAAATTTATTCGGATTGTGTTGATACTTTAGGGGACTGATACATGAGTCATTTTTGAGGTGTAAGAGTAATCCTAGCTTCAATCCAAGGCATCGTGTGGACGGTATTACTAAAAGTGTCTCTCATTTGATTAAAATGGACAGAATTTTAAGTGAAAACAACAAATGGCATATGAAAGTATGACCAAACACATTCGGATTGTGTTGATACATTATGGGAAAGATCCATGGGTCATTTTTGACGTGTACGAGTAATACTCGACTCAATATGGGGAATTGTGTCACCGGTATCACTCAATGTGTCTCTCTTTTGTTTAAAATGTACAAATTTTAAGTGAAAACAACAATTGGCATACCGAAATCTGACCAAACACAATTGGATTGTGTTGAAACTTTAAGAGAATGATCCATGGTTCATTTTTTGATGTGTATGAGTCAACCCCACCTCAATATGAGGCACAGTGTCACCGGTATCACTCAAAGTGTCTCTATTATGTTTAAAATGGACGCACCCAATCCCCCAGATGCCCCCCCAATCCCCAGGACACGCCCACCCCTCTGGACACCCCCACCGCCTGGAAAGCCTCCCCAACCCCATGAAAATCACCCCACCCCCTAGAAACCCCCACCCCTAGAAACCCACCAACCCCCTGCATGGCACCCCCCACCATTCTAGACACCACCCTCACACCAAGGACACCACCCCACCCCCTTGGACATCCCCACCAACCCCCTGGACCTCCCCCCACCACCTAGACACCACCCACCCCTAGACAACCCCACCCCGCTAGACCCCCACCCCTGGAAATCCCCCCACCCACATAGACACCACCCCACCACCACTAGACACGCTCAGGGATAGCCCCCCCCCCCCCCACAAACACCCCCAACCCGATGAACACTGTTACCCACTTGGACACCCACCAAACCCCTGGATGGCACCCCCACCCCTCCTAGGCACCACCCCACCACATGGACATCCCCACCCCCTAGACACCCCCACCCCCTTGGACAGCCACCCCCACCACCTAGACACCACCCCAACCCTCTTGGACAGCCCCAGAAACCCCCTAGACCCCACCCCCCGACACACCACCCAACACCCTGGACAGACCCCACCCCTCCGGACACCCCCACCCATGAAAATCCCCCAACTCCCTGGACACCTCCCCACCCCCTGAACATCCCCATGGACACCCCCTCCCTGGACAGCCCCCCTGGACCCCCCCCCCCACCTAAGACACCATCCAACTCCCTGGATGACACCCCCACCGCTCCTAGACACCACCCCACCAACAAAACACCCCCACTCCCAAGACACCCCCACCCCCTTGTAAAGACACCCCCACCTCCTAGACACCACCCCACCATTCCCCTGGACACCCCACCCCTAGGAACGCCCTCCCAACACCATGGACTCCAACCGACCCCCTGGACACCCCCACACCTGGAAATCCACCCCCCCCCCACACACACCCTAGACATACCCCATAGACACCCCACCATCCCAGTGGATTGCCCCCACCCCTAGATTCCCCCACCCCTCCTCGTCACCACCCAACCACCTAGACACCCCCACCCCCTAGATAACCCCACCCCCATGGACAGCCCCCACCACCACCCTGAACACCACCCCACCCCCTTGGACAACCATATTCCCCCAGACACCCCCACCCCCTAGACACCCCTACCCCCCATGGACAGCCACCCCAAACCCCTAAATATCCCACCAACACCATGAATTATGAATTGAATTCTTTATTCATTTAATTAACTAATGAATTATGTGGTAATGGTGTATTGGTATACTTGTTGATATAATGATTTTTTTTCATATCTTGATTGGGTGTGCTGCTGCAGAATTTTATATTATAACAGACATGGCATTTATCAGTGCTTTTTCAGCACTGATAAAGGGGACCCCCTATCAGTGCTCACCATTACATCACTTTTTAAGCGCTATTAAAGACCATTTTGAGCACTGATAATGACCGGTTTGTAGTAGTGATACCTGGTGATATGAGCCTTTGATAGCTTTGTGAAAATTATATAATGTTCCCCCAAAGATGAAATACAGATGTATAAATGACAAGGGTATGATGGTGATAATATTAGGAAAGTGGAAATTAATTTTTATGGTCCAATGTAAAAGTTTAATGGTTCTAATAAATTTCAATATCAAAATTTTCAAATGTTCCTAAATTTGAACACTAGAAATTTTCTAAGGGAGAAAAATAAATGATTTAGGCGTGGGTTGGAAGTGTGCATAACTTGGGATTTGCAATAGAAAAAACCCACTAATGTGATGGTGGAAATAAGTCATCTGGTAAACTCTTACTTCATTTTTCATTACATAATTCACAAGGAACCATGTATCTTTCTATACCATTGTTCTAAGTGATGGGTATTAAGAGACAAAAAACAAACTCCATTGCTGAAAGGGAGAACTTTTCCCATCACACCCATTGAGGGGGATCACCGCAATGATGTGGTGATAGGTAAACTAGATATTGATTCAATAATAGTGAAAAGGCATTTGGATTCTTGTTCTAATCATTCCTTAATATCACAAAATTTTATTTGAACTATTTAAACACCACCAAAAATCATGGATGTTTAGTTTTTGGTGAAAATGAAATATAGGGAAATTATTGAATCCTAAGTATATCACTCTCCCCGTATAAATTTTTTTTGGATGAACATCCCATATAACTTCATCAAAATCCCTTTGGTGCAATTTTATGAAATTTTGGGTGTTGATATGCTTTCCCTATATAGAGACAACAAAAATTAACTCAAGAAAGAAATAACTCTCTGTAACAAAAATCGTTTTCAGATTCATTGCAAGTAAATGTGGGGGAATGAATCTTATTTTGAACCCACATATCAATCATGGATAGTATTTCCTTATGATAAAACATGATATCTCAAATTATTGCATCTAAGGAATGAATCTTCCTTGAATTCATTCCCATTTTGTGGAAATACGCTTATGTATTTTCTAATAAATTACGTTGACTTTCTCGTATCTAAAAGGTTTAATATTAAAGAGAACATGTAACTGGGGTGTTACCATTATCAAGGACTCTGTATTGAATGAATTTTGGGGAAAATTAAGAGCTAAAAGCACCACTATGTGAGAATCTGGACAAATGGATGATACACCAAATTGATTCACCATTGGGTGATCCATTACTCTTCATAAAGAAGAAGGATAGAACGGTACATCTTTGCATTGATTATCATGATCTCAACAAGATCACTGTAAATATTATGTATCCTCTTACATGGATTTTTGAATTGTTCAATAATCTAAGTAGAAAATAATAATTCACCATGGTGGATCTATTGTTGGGGTATTACCTTGTTTGGGTGAAGAATTATGATATCCCAAAAACTTCTTTTCACAAAAGGTACTAGTACTATGAGTCAATATTAATGTCATTCAGACTCACTAATTCCCAATAAATCTTAATGGAAATGAATAATCTAGTTGTTATGGATTAACTAAACAAATTTATGGTATTATTTATAAATGATATTTTAATATACATCAAAAGAAATGAAGATCATGATGACTTTTTCAGCACTATGATAAAACCCTTGAGAAGTTTTATGAAATTTAATGAAAATTTGATTTATTATTGTATGAAGTCACATTCATGGTTCATATCATCACAAGAACTGGGATAAAATTGGATGATTTAAATAAAAATCAATTCAATTATTGATGAGTCCAACATATTTATTTGATATATAGATTTTATTTGTAATAGGTTGGAACTATTATGGTTTTGTGAGAAATTTATCGCAATGATCAAACCCTCTAACCAAGATAAATCGAATGAGAGTTATGTTATATTGGAATGATTAATTTGAAGAGAGATTTCAGGTTTTTAAATGGAGGATTATCACATCACCTTTACTCACACTACCCACAAATGGTGAAATTTTTGTGGTATTTAGTGTTTCTTTAAAGAAGGGATTGGGAAGGGTAGTAATGAAAAAAGAAAAATTGATATATTATGCATTACGAAAGTTGAAATTTCCTGAATATAAATACCCAATGATTGATATTGAGTTGGATAGAGTGGCCTTCAATTTTCCAAAATATGGTGGTATTGTCTCTTTGGAGAGAAGTGTGAAATATAGGCATATCTCAAAAACCTCAAGTATGTATTCCCATAAAATGATATAAATATGTGCCGATGAATCTGGTTAGTTCAAATCAGGGAATATTACTTCCCAATTCACTAGACTCATAAGAATATTAATAAAGTGGAATATTATATGTATAGAAAGGATCCAATAATTCTTTCATTCCTTAATATTAAGAATGATCTGATATTCTTATATTTGAAAAAGATTGGAATGTGAATCATAATGGAAGCACATCGTCAATCTATTCACAAATGATTTCTCAACCATACAGAAATGGAAAATAAAAAAGACACTAAATGAAATGATATTGGAATTTAGAAATTAGTAGAATCTGTATGAAATGGAAAATTATCATAATTCAATATTAATGATGAAGGATATGTATGATTTGGGTAATGGATATTTGTACCATCAAATCCTATGTTAAAGAAGGATCTGTTGGATGATGTACATAGTTTGAATTTCTCCATCAATCCAGGAAGAACAAATATATATCAAGATCTCCTAGAGATATATTGGTGGAACATAATGATGAAGGAGATCATGGAATATACATTAAGATGTTGTGTATTTTAATAAGTGAAGGATGAAAAAATATGGGGATGATGAAACCATCTCCCAGACCTTCATTGAAATTGGATGGAATCACTGTAGATATTTTCAATTCTCTTCCTGAGACATAATGAGAAAATAATGCTATCTAGGTTGTGGTGTATCATATTAAAAATAAGGCACAATTCATTAAAATTTAGGCATGTTTCTCACTCAATCAACATGAAATGATATACATTAGAGAAGTTTTGATGGGGTCTGGAACACCAATATAGATTTTATCTAAACAAGAACAAAGTTTTACCTCTAGGTTCTTGAAGATTCTACAACATTATGTAAATATAGATCTGAACTTCAACAGTAATTATCACCCTGAAACTGATAGACAATTTGAACGACTATTCAGATACTTGTGCATATAATGAGAGGATGCATCATTGAATTCAAAGGAGGATGGAACCAACAACTTCTGCTGGTCAAGTTCTCATAAAATAACAGTTTTGAATAAATCATAGAAATGGATACGTATGAATCCTTTTATAATTATAGTTACATAACTCCTATATGTTTTTATTTCATTTGGGAACGAAAATTACTAAGTCCTAAAATGGTCATGGAAATGGTTGGAAAGGTTAAAACCCTTAAGTAGCACATCAAGGATGCTCAGAATCAAAAAAATATATCAATGATCAAAATCATTAATTAGACCTATAATTTGATTTTTGAAACACAATATTCCTCTACATATCCTCATGGATGAAATTCATGAGATTTTGGAAGAGGGAAGATCATATTTCAAGATACATCATCCCCTTTGAGACCCTTGATTGCATTAGAGCAGCGTATTGTCAACTATCATCCATCAAATAACCTTTCTCTAGTACATGATTTATTCTATATATCCCTATTTATGAAGTAAGTATCATACCCCTCACATGTAATAAATCAAAAGTGGTTTTATTGGAAAATTACCTCACATATGAGGAGTAGCCGGCGAAGATATATATTTTAGAGACAAATTTCAATAAAATAAGCCAATGAACTTTATCAAAGTATTTTGAAGAGACAAAATGTTTGGATAAGTTTCTTGGTAACTATAGGAATTGATGAATCAAAATTACCCTATTCTATTTTAGTGTGAGGAAAATAATATTTTAAGGATGACATTTTTGAATGTGGAAGATTATAATGACCCTAAATTTTATAAATAAAATTCCTATTGCATTTCAATAGAATTTATTGTTTTATATTATTGACATAGATAACCCATTAAATTATTTAGTTTTAATATGTTATATCATATTTATACTACTATTATGAATATTTACCTTTGATTATATAGCCTTCGAACAATGATAATATGATTTGTATAAATATACGGTTTTGATAAATTCAATTTTCACAGAGTAACGATGTGATGGCCTCAACCAGTATGACCATACACTATGTTGCTAATTTATTATAGATTTACAAGGATATATAATCTATATCATTTTCCATTAACCAGTCCCATCTGAAGACCCAACAACTTAATAATGAGATAAACTATTTACGAGAGTAGTTCAATCTCATTGAGATCCCGACACAAATCATGTATGCCGAACCACACCATGAATATATCACCATCATTAACCACACCCTTATGAAATTTTCTAGTATATTAAATGTATATTTATCAAGACCATAATAATATGAATATGTATGTTGTTTTTTCCATAAAATAATATACATATTTTCTTTTTATCCTTACGTTGTAAATGATTTTCATTTTTATACAATAAAACACATATTGTATTTTTAATTTGTATTAAATTCCAAATAAGATGTTTATTTTGATTAAATATATGATTTTTGAAATAAATAAAAAAATAATAATTTTAAATAATAATTTTTGAAATGGGAATAATCATATAATTTTTATGAAGTAAAATGTAAATTTTATAAAGGTATTGAAAACATTAATTATAAAAAAACCCATAATTTCTCAATAAATGTCAATTTTATTTTAATTAAATGAAAAAATTAACATATTTAAAAAAATTGGTAAAATAAATACTTTTTTTGGAATTTTAACATCAGAATTATCTATTTCTGTATTTTTTATAATTTTGTGAGACAACAAATGTTTTGGGAAAAAATAAAATACCGTATAAATATAGGGTGTGTCTTATGACATCCTAAGGACCCAAAAAACAATAATAAAAAAATATATGGTTTCTTAGTCCAAAAATATGTTTTTACTTTGAAATATTGTGATTTTATTTTTATTTTATTAATTTAATAAATCCATTATGAATCCTTAAAAACCGTTAATATATTTCATGGTTTTAAAATAATTTATTTAATACTCTGACTCACATTCTCATTTAAAACAATATTATTTTATTATAATCAACCCTTTTTGTTTTAATATAATAACAAGAACTTCCCCATTGAAGGATCAATGGGAAAAAACCATGGGATGGGTTGTGGTTTTGTTTTCATTAATATATAGAGTCTAAAATATATGTTGGATAAATAATAAATAATTCCCCACTAATTTTATATATATACCCATCCATGCTCCCATTTTTCTTCTTTAAAAATACTTTTATCATGTCCTTACACTTCTCTTACATCCCTAGATTCCTCCCATGGTTTTTATGTCTCCCAAGATTCCCCTTGCATGAATTTTTATTCAAACTCTCAAGGTAAGGGTAGCTTTCCTTATCTTTATTAAAGTATCGTTGTTATCTTATGCCTCTTATATCCATTTTATAGCATTAGTTTTGTTATTCCATATCTCCCTTACTACCCTTATGAAGTATAAATGATTAGAGACCCATTTATCTATCATTAATCCCTCTCATTAACACTTCTATGCCCTCATTATGGCACTAAAAGCATACAATGATTTTCCATAACAAACAGTTGCGTAGTGAATACCCATACTCATTTCCTATCGAGGGTGTTCACATTTATGCACTTATAATTTTCTAAAGGGGGATTACATGTATTTATTACACACTCCATAAAAATTGAATAAATTTTATGATGAATGAAACCATGTTTTATAATCTAAGTGGCACACATAAGAATGAGAATGAAATGAGTGTGACGAGTTATCCTAGGAATATATAGCACCGTAATGGATAGGGTAATATTTTGTCTCATGAGACATCATGTTCAGAACAAGAGTAAACATGATTCCCTAAGACGTTTTCTATCATGATTTCTTTTAAGGTATACATGACCTATGTTTATGATGAAATGTTTAATGTTGTTTCCACATTTCCCATGTTGCCTTTAATATTAACATGTTATATCACATCTCATTGTTCATGTTTATGATTCATACTATCTTTATTACCCAATTAATATGCCTATTTTCTAACATGTTTTTTATGTTGTTTTTAAATAATGCTCTCCTAAACTAGGATTTATATCTCACACAATTCTTATGTATGTTCCCTAGTTATACCATGTAGTTTTATGTAATATCATGTTAAGGATGTTTTCAATAAATATGATATATTCTTTATTTTAAGTTGTAATGTAATGTAACTAATTCTTAGAGAAACTATAAATATCGATCATAAAGGTTCTATTATGTGTTTTTTTGTAAATCATTTATTAATGGGAAATGATTATCGGGGGTTTCATATCTACATGGCTAGGGAATCTTTAATCCTGAGTAAGATTCCATCAATTATCAAGTCAGTAGTGATGAATTATATGAACCGAAAGATGAAAATTGGCATCATATATTCATAAATCCTTATTACACTCATGAAAATCCTGTTGAAAATATCCTTGACCACAATCGGATTCAAAAACCTCTTATTTTAAAAATTGTAGCATACCAAAGGACTAGATATTTCGGACCTGATAAGAGAACAATGGAATAGAAAAAGCTAACATCTCCTCAATAAATTAAACACTCATTATTATCATTCCCAAAGTCCATAAACCCTCACTAGTATCCATATTTAGGCCAATAATTCTTTTTAATGTATCCTAAAAAATATTCTCAAATATTCATGTAAACTGCATGTTCCTATGGCTCCCATCTATTATCTCATAAAACCAAAGCACTTTTGTCACCATTAAGATTATTTTAGGAATTAAAATTATTTCTAATGAAATATTTTGTTCAATAAAATTATACACAACTGCCAAGAAGGTTATCATGTTATAGAAACCAGTTAAGAAAAAGTATTCCACAAAGTGAACTGGCCCTTCTGTGGGATCGTGCTGATCAAGATGGTCATCATTTTTAGATAGGTTGATGTGGTTATTCAATGTGTCGCTTATATTTTCATCAATTTCTTGATTAATTGTGGAATAAATTACAATATATCTCCCACTAGTGGCCTTACCCAAGGAAACCCCCTTTCTCCATACCTCATATCTTTAATGACTGATGTGTTTTATTTTATAATTTCATTAGAAATGAAGAATACTCTCACTCATAGGGAAAAGGATTGTCTTCGGGGGCCTCCCATATTTCACCTGTTTTTCTTCGATGATTTTATACTCTTATCAAGATACATTTTGGAATAATTCATGGATATAGGTCTCTTAATTTGACTTTATGATATCACTTTGGGGTAAGAGGTCAATCTATCATTTAAAATAACCTTCACCACTATAATTTCTTCTTGTAAGAAGAGAACATTCAATATGCATTCGTTTTTTATATGGTAAAAAAACACCAAAAATATCTTAGAATTCATATGATCATTGGATGCTCAAAAAAGATAAATTATCTAGAAACCATGAATTGTTGCAAAAATTAAGGGATGAAATTTCAAAAGGGTTCCCAAATTAGGGAAAAAATCAAAATTAAGACAGTTGCATAGTCCATCACCTCCTATTTAATAACCGTCAAATTCCCCGATATAATCAGTTAAAAATTCCATGCATGTCTCGCCAATTTCTAGAGGGTCGGGTATCAACCAATGTGTAAAAAATATTCACATCATATTGGGGGAAAATATCTTGAATCCCAAAAAATATGGGGGAATGGTGTTCAGGTATCTACACCTCTTCAATGACACAGAATTTTGGGTTCCTTAGTCCCATTTTGTAGCTTCTTCTAGTCCAACTTGTGGGGTCCTCAAAAGCTACCTATGAGGAGGATATACTAGAGAATAAGAAATGGCTAATTTTTCAGTTTTGGATGGATCAATGGATAGTCGATGATAATGGAAACAATGATACTCCCACTACACTTGAAGGCCTATAAGATTATGTTCTCTTTTATTTACTCAATGTGGCATGTAATAGTTGTTGCATTGGGAAAATTTTCTCCTAGTTTAAGGAAGAAAAGATAAATATTATCTAGATATTATTTATTGTGAGGGATATGGGTCTTGGATCACCATCATTGGATTAGGGAAATAACAAGATCCCATATTTTAAAATCTAGTTATTCTCTTGAAATTAGTGCATCGATTTTGTAGGCAAGTGTTGTTTGTAAAAACATGTCGAACCTCACATTCCCACAACAAAATTGGTATTTTTTATGGATGAAATAATTTGGATGCCCCTCCCTTATATATAGTTCATATAATTTCACCAGGAAAAGTAAAAATCATTATGTTCAATATTCAAAACCATGAGTGAATCATTCATGCATGACATCTTTCATTGCCCCAGAACTAGGGACATCTGGTGCGCCTAAATTCCTAACATTGATCACCTATTTGAAATTACCCGTAAATTCACTTACCTTCTCACAAATTGTAATAACATATAACTATTGAGGACATGAGTTACGTTTTTATAGTGGCATGAATTTTTTGAGTTTCTAAAAAAGAAATTATCGTTAACAAAGTTTTAAAACCATGAGCTTATTTGATCGATCATTATACACATTGGTTGTCTATGTGGATCCATAATGATAATCATCTTGATGACCCTATGGTCATGATTGATCCATGCAAATGGACCCCTACAACAATAGACTTCCGGGAAATTAATGATGACACGTCACACATGGAAAAATGCATCACCCGGTTCTGTGTGGTTTACTACGACTCTTCCGGAATGATCGCTACTCCAATCAAAAATCATTTCAGGGTGTACTTCTTACCACTGGTAATGGAAGAACAAGAAATTATAATTGGAATGGAATTAACTATTGATAATGGGTGGTATTATATCACCTTTGAGTCTGGGTATCTCACAATTATTAATGATTTGACTTCTTAGGAGGTCAAACTCCAACGGTTTTTTGTTAGTCATGATGATCATATTTTTTTAGCATTCCTTCTCACCTTGATCCATATTTTTTTTTACCAAAATTCAGTGTAATAAAGATTATAATAATTTGTATACTATGATTCTTGTAGGCTATCCTCGTGTTTGGTTAGATTTTTACCCTAGCTGGCTATCATTCCATATTTTACATGAAATATGATCTCTTAATATATATGAGTCCTCTTTTCTCCTTAAAAAATAAAGCTTAAGGTAACTATTTCAAAACATGAAATCTAGTATCATCTATAGAATAGAACTATATTATAAAAAAATATAGAATTGTAGTGGAAATATTATCGAAAAGAAGAATAAAATAATAATATTATATTAAAATTACTTTTTAATTAAAATTTTCCATAAAAAATAATTTCATTGAAATGGTATTTAAAATTAATTATAATAATTATAATCCAATATACAAAACACTTATGTCACTGTTTTTTCAATAATCGACCTATATAAAGAAGATTTCCCCTATAATTAAAACAATATAATTTTAGTAAAAATATATAATAAATAAAAAAAAATACAATTTTTAAATAATTTACAAGTGATAAATTGTATTGTTAATTACCAAATATAGTAATTACTCCCCACTATTACTCGGTGGTGGTATGTGTTTGGGGAAGGGAGGGTAGGTTGCAGAGTGATGTCCTTAGACATTTCTATTTGCAATGATTTTCATTATTACATTTTTTTCCGTAGTGGGGAATATAATCGACCTATTAGTAAATATATTAATGATATAATCAGTTATTCCACTAATCATATTATTCTTGATTATATTTTCAATATTATGTTAATTGTTAATTTTTAATTATTATGTTAATTATTACATGTATTACGAATTATTAAATACAATTGTAGTTACTAATCTAAATACATTATACATTTTATAAACTATTATGAAAATGATATTTTCATTTATTAATTATTTTATATATTTAAATAATTATTAATAATTATATCTCTAAATTAAAATGGAATTTTCATATTGAGAACATTCACATTTAGTCATACTTATCTCTTCATGTGTTGGATTGATGTGTGTTATATTCTGACCCATCACAAATGAATTATGGATCGTTAACATATTGTTTTAAACAATCTAAGCTCATTTACTTTGTTTTGATAACATGACATGTGTTTTATACTAAAATTAAAATAAAATTTTGAAAACACTCCATTGGATTCATACCATCCACATCGTTTATCAAATTAATGTATGGTCGATTCCAACACTTCACAAATAAATTATGGACAGTTGGCCTAGATTTTTAAAAAAACAGAGCTTGTTTACTATTTTTTGATAATGTGATGATCATTTTAAAATAAAATGAAAATTTTATTTTTAAATAACATGATTTGAGTCCTACCAACCATATAATGTGTTAGATTGACAACTGGTTGATTCTTATACAGAAATAAATAAATTACAAATAAGTATCCCAATGTTTGGAAAATTTGGAAAAAAGCTTGTTTTTTTACTATGTGAGGCACATTTTAAACTAAAATTAAAATTTTATATTGAAATAATACTCTTTTGGCCAAACTAAAAAAAATTGTCTTAAATTGGAATGATGTTGATTCCTACAAATCACACATGAATAATGGACCGATTTCCTAATTTTTAAAAATTATCTGAGCTAGTTCTCTCAGTTTTTTCTATGTGATGCATGTTTTAATCGAAAATAATTCTTTAAAATTGATAACACAAACATAGAGCCATAAAAACCAATTAATGTGCTAGATTAAAAATAATACGACTTCTATATATTACAAATTAATTATATATCATTATAAAAAATTTAAAAAAACAAAGCTAAGTTACTTTGTTTTGATAATATGACATATATTTTAAGCTAAAATGCCACTTTTATATTGATAACACACACTTTTAGTCATATTGACCACATAATGCGTCATATTATCATATGGTATATTATTATACATCAAAAATGATTTATGGATCATCTTTCTATTTTTTCCAAATAATAAGTTTTGTTTCTTGATTTTGGCCATGTGATCTACATTTGAAACAAAAATTACACTTTTAAATTGAAAATACACAGATTGAGTCAAACTGACAACATTCTTTTTCAGAATGACATGTGGTCGATTCCTATACATCAAAAATTAAATATTTATCATTTTCATGAATCTTGGTATAAACCTAGTCCTATATTATTTTTTTTCTATGTGACATATTTTTTAAAACAAAATGAATCTTTTAAATTGAAAAAACACATTATAAGTCATAAAAACCCAATCATGTGTCATATTAACATGTGTTCAACTCCTAGATGTCAAAAATATTTTGGGGGATTTTTTCCACCATTTATAACAATAATACAATAACATTTTTTGTTTTGTTTTTGGCTATTTCACACACATTTTGAACTAAAATGACACTTTTATATTGAAAACACATACTTTGAGATATACAGACCAAACTGTGTTTTATATTGATGTGTGGTCAATTATTATACAACAAAAATGAATTATATATTTTTTTCACTAATGTTTTTAAATGAATATGAGGTTGTTTTCAAAAAAATTATTATGTAAAATCTTTTTTAAACTAAACTGACACATTTATTATGAAAACATGTACCTAGAGTCTTATCGGCCAATTCATGTGTTGTATTTTCATGGAATCAAATTATATAAAGCAAAAATGAACTATATATCCCTATACTAATGTTTGAAAACATTAATATCTTGTTTTATTGGAATGGATATGTGATTGATTTTTGAAACAAAAACGCCACTTTTATTATGAAAAGATGAACTTTCATTCATACTGGCCACATCATGTGTTAGATTAATGTGTCGTTGATTCTAATACATCAAACATGAATTATGGATCAATATACTTATGTTTGAAAATAATTAGTGTTTTTAATTTTTTTGGGATATGTGAAAAGTTTGAAAACTAAAATGACGCTTTATATTCCAAACATGACCATTGAGTCTTACCAGTCGCGTCATGTTTTATATTGATAAGTGGTCTATTCCTACATGTCAGAAATGTAATTTTGATCATTAACCTAATTTTTTAGAAAATATAATCTTATATTATATGTTTTGGTAGTCTAACATGTGATTTAAACTAAAATGTCACTTTT
This sequence comes from Viscum album, assembly GCA_963277665.1. Classification (NCBI taxonomy): domain Eukaryota; kingdom Viridiplantae; phylum Streptophyta; class Magnoliopsida; order Santalales; family Viscaceae; genus Viscum; species Viscum album. The sequence continues at coordinate 366,869,309 of OY728158.1, read as the reverse complement.
AAATTGAAAACACACACTTTTAGTCATACCGACCACATTGTGTGTCAAATTGAAATTAAGTGGAGTAATATATATCTAAAATAAATTAGAACAACTTTTCTAAGGATAAGATAAAGTCAATGAGTATTTTATTTCTTTCTCTTTGTGAAATATTTTTTAAAAAAATGAGACTTTCATATTGAAAATGTGTAGTTTGAGTCGTACTGATCAAAACTTTTGATAGATTGATGTTAGGACAATTCGTAACATAGAAAAAAAATTACCAATCATTTTTCAAATGTTTGGAAAACAATCAAAGTTGTTTTCTTAAATTTGGTACTAAGACATATGTTTTGATCTAAAATGGAACTTTTATATTACCAATCCACAATTAGAATCATATTGGACACATCATGTGTTTCTCTGATGTATGAACAAATTTTATATTACAAAAATGAATTATGGATAATTTTCCTAAATAATAAAGACAACATGAGATCGTTTAGATTGTTTTGGACATGTGACGTTATTTTAACAGTAATTTGAATATTTAAAAAACATACTTTGAGTCGTAGTAGACAAATCACGTGTCAAATTTAAATGAATTCAGTTTCTATATCTCCGAAATGAATTCTGAATCATTTTCCAAAGGATTGAAAACAATGAAATATCTATTTATTACTTTTTTCTATGTGACACATTTTTTAATCTAAAATTACATTATTATATTTAAAACATGGACATTTATTCGTACTATCTCGATCATGTGTACAAATGAATTTCTTTTGATTCCAACCAGTTATACAAGAATTATGTATCATTTTCCTTTTTTTTGTAGAAAATAATTCATGTTTTTTTCTTAGCTTTGGCTACGTGACGTGAGTTTTAAACTAAAATGGCACTATTATATTGAAAAAATACATTTTGAATCTTTCCGAAAACATCATGTTTCAAATTGATGTGCAGACGATTCCTACATGTCACAAATGAAAATATGGATAATTTTCCAAAATATTAAGAACATTCTGATCTCACATTCTAGGTTTTGACTAGTTGAAGTTTTTTTTAAACTAATGTGACACTTTCACATTGAAAACACCCAATTTGAGTCTTATATACCACATTTTGTTTCATATTGAAATGACTCAAATTACTACATGTCTCAAATGAATTGTGAGTCATTTTCAAAACGTTTGAGAAAAATCTGATCTTTTTTACCCTATTTTGGGTATGTTACATGAATTCTAAAATATAATGATAGTTTAAAATGAAAACATTCAGATTTAGTCTTATTGATCACCTCATGTGGTAGATTGATGTGAGGTCAATTCCAATACATCACAAATGAATTATAGATCATGTTCCTTGTGTTTGAAAACATGATAAGCACATTTTATCTATTATTTACTCGGACGCAAGTTTTAAACTAAAATGAATCATTTATAATAAAACAAAAATTGGATTTATACCATCCATATCATCTTTTGGATTGATGTAATGTCAATTATTTCATTCCAAAAAATAATTATGGATCTGTTTCATAAATATTAAAGAAAATATGAGCTTGTTTTCTTCGTTTTGGCAGTGTGAGATGAGTCTTAACCTAATTTTACACTTGAAAACATATGAATTGAGTAATATCTGACACACACTATTTCAATTTACCTGAATTGATCTTCTACAAATAAAATATTGTTTTGGATCATTTAACAAGTTATTGAAAACCATCATAGGCCATTTTTGTGGTTTTGTCTATATAATTTGGGTTTAAAACTAAAACATCACTTTTATATTGTAAACATGGACATTCAATAATATTTTCTATAGTGTGTGTTATATTAATGTATGGTCTATTATTATAATTCACATATTAATTTTGGATAATTATTATGGTTTTAAAATAGTTGAGATAATTTTTACTATTTTGGATAACTGACCCATGTTGTAAACTAAAATGGTAATTTTGTATTGATAACATGCAAATTGATTCATATCAACTACATAATATGTTGGATTAATGTGTGTTCAACTAATATACTCTGATAATGAACTATATATCGTTTTTTTAAAAATTATTAAGGCATTAATGATTCAAAATTATTGTTCAAAAGGTTTTCCATTTATATATTCGTATTACATACACCTATTGAAAATAAGAATAGTTATTAATTATAATGAACACACTAGATAATTGTTATTTGAAAAAAAGAATTTTCCAAATGTACCTCATGTATGTATTCAAAACTAAGACTCCTACCATTCAAACATGATAATTTAATTTATACACTTGAGACAAACAATGTCTATAAATCCTTATAGAAATATTTGTTCTTCATGTTAAATGTATTAAATAATTTCATTATTAAATGTTGTATCTATATGAAGGTGTAATTTTAATACATGATGTAGTGGAATTGATGGGTCAAATGTTCTGTCATAAGTTCCTATTGATTTCTCATTTGATTCACTACATTTTCTTGATATAAACATCCATTTTCATTAATATTACCATCTATAATAACATATCTCATTTTAAATAAATTATATAAATTTATAATGTTTTTTATTTTATCTTCTTTTAAAGACATATGTCATTTATCTTTATAATATTGAAGTATCATTCAATTAATGTTACAATAGAAATATCGACCACGTTAACAAATAGTACATCATGATCCATAAGAAACTCTGTTCTCAGATCATTAGATACTTGAATCAACAATATCATGTGTTCTATTGGGTTTTTATGTCATTTAGCGTGTATCCTATGATATTATACACTATACAACCCAAAACAAGGAGATGTCTGTATATTGATAGATATAAATCACATACAAATTCACAATAATATTTTTTAATAATATAATACTATTAGAAGTTATTCCATTCATATTTAGGAGACCAAGTGATCATAATGTTGGTTATAGTTGGTATGATAGGTAGTTGAGGTGATTTTAAGTCCTTAATGATTCAGGGTTTTTATGTATCTTTATGTACAGATCATTATTCTGGTATTGGATCATATATATCATTTCATATATAACGTTCCACAATACTAGAAAAGATAATAATATCTTTAGAAGAATCTATCATTACGTACATGACTTTGATTATCTGATATATATCTCATATATTCATTATATTTGAAAACAATGCTTGAGGTTAAACTAAAATTCCATCCCTCTAATTTATCAATATTGTTATGTCTTATTAAAAGCTATTGAAATTGGTTTCTATTGAAGTAAAATCAATCCAGATCAGGATTCTAAATCAAATAACAGACATATGAAAATTAATATATATTTTTATGTAATACTATGATAAATAATTTATCATTATTATTATTCCGTACATTCAAATATTCTTATACCACCTGTGTGTTTTCATCTACTAGTTCTCCCTTTTAATTTATACAAGCCTATTTCAATAATACACGATGTGGGATTGAAGTGACTTTAGAGTCTGATTCATCAATATGTATATAAATAAATGAACATATGTTGTTTTATATCACATAAAACATTTTATTTATATTTTGAATACATAATATTTTTTCAGTAAAGAATACATTATCCTTGTTTTATAGTAGGGCCACATTAGCTCTGATGCACAACGGTTATTTTAAAACTCATTTATTGTTTCATAAATTCTATAAATTAAATGAACGTCGATAAATTAAATACTTTAAAAAAATATATTATAAGTAATAATTCACTTGAAATGTTTCCTCAATATGAAGAGTAATGAATGATTTACATGTGTCGTGGTTTTTAATGTCTTCAAACATTTCTTGTGGTGGGGGTTCACATTCCCCCCAACATATCTATTATGATACTTTTTTATTAGTGTTTGGTAATATCTATGAGCTTTTCCAGCGACCATTAAGAATGATTTTGTATTGATATAAACTAAAATAAACCAAACCTTTTATGTAAAATGAAAATTAATTCAATGTTTCATTATATAATTTTTTGGTAATAAAGAGAAGGTATATTAAAACATTAATACAGTATCACCCCCATGGCTGATTCAAAATATGCATTTTGTTGTGCCGTGTATATATATCATTTTGAACAAGCATTATCATTGTGACACTAATGTAACTAATGATCATTAACTTGATTCGGTAAATAGGTTGACATCATTGATTCTATCCAACCTCAAAATTTATTCCTTATCTTCATTCCCTAATAACATTTTTTAACACATTGATGTTATAGTACCATTTTTTTCATCAACATGTTGTTGATCCCATAATAATTCCATACTTTCATCATCGATCATGTATTAGTTATTTATATTGGTAACATTAGCAAGTTGAGAATTTATTGTCTTCATGAGTAATTAAATTTTAATTTATATTATGTAAAAATAGTAGAGAACACATAATATTATGAGGAAAACCATAATAAATTACAGAAACATTAACCTATTAATTAAAATCCCTTTATTTTCCATAATGTTTTATGGGATTCAGATACTCGATTGAGTATAAAAATATCCACCCTATGTTCCACTCTAATGTACAATTAAATTTCTATATTGAAACCACTGTCAAATGATTATGATTTCACAATGAAAGGGCCAACCTAAATTTAATTTTATTCTTTACACATAGTTGTTTTAGTATCCAAAAAAACAATTGAACAATTCATATTGGAGGGCTATTAGAAATAAAATACATTCAATACTTGTAATTCTATTAAGTATAGTTCGTCCTTATACCCTTCCACATATAAATTCTTCTTCACAGACACCAATTCATCAAATTTAACTACACATATATTATAAAAACAAATTCAATTAGAAATAAAAAACATAAAATATTTTATAATATAACACATATATTTTTTCAATTATAATGATGTTTTATATATATTTATAAATTGGATTTTTGTCCATGGAACCATATATAAGCATCACTTCTTTCATAATTTTAACTCCACTATTTTTGTTATAAAAAAATTAGTGTTATCCTTATAATAGAATATATTTCCATTTATTAGAAAACTATTGTATGAGATAACCTTTATATTTGGTCCCCTAGTTATCCATTGATGTCATTTAGTAACTAAAATCAAATTTATAGATAACACTTTATAAATATGATATCAAAACCATATTGTAACTACTGATTATGATATTTTGAATTCATAATTAAACCATTTATATATATAAATGTCTATGAATTACATTATCAATATAAACATATGGATAAACCTTTATACTATTATGTAAAATTTAAATGTGATTCAGATCGTGCTCAGTAATGATAATTGTAAAAATAACTCCTCTATAAACCAATTTTTTTATTTGGATTTCACTATAATGATATTTCGGGATACCAATTCGTAAACATCTAATATGTAATTGGTATAGAATTTAATAACTTCTTTAGTAATATATCACTATAAAATAAAAACTTCTGGATGAATTCAATTCTAAATGCACCCATTAAAACTATTCATATATCATTCATTAAGGAAAATCTATTTGTAATAGACATGACAACATAGTTAAATCACTATAATTGAGTAAGCAATTTGGTGGAATATTTTATAATATAATTATTGTGGAAAAAATATCTCTAATTAACATAATAAAACTCAAATTTTCTTATTAATTATTGAAAACATTATGTGGCCTATAATATTACTACATATGACATTGAAAAAGATTCAATGGTTTGTTAATATTTGTCATGCATTTTTAGGTAGAGTGCAACGTAATTATATAACAATTAAATCCTACCTCAAGATATATATATCATGTTATTTTATAAAATTTAGCATCAAATCAATCATTGACATGGTATTATTATTATCATATAAATTCCCAACTAAAAGATTTACACCATTATGGAAGTTGTACAATTGAAATTTTTCCTATCTGGATAGAGTGTAAGCTTCTAGAGGAAGATAAGTTTTTCTTTCACCATTCACTAGGGCCAACTCTCTCCTAATATACATGTCAATCATGTCCAACCATTCCTTAATTACATATTTTTCATCCCTGGTAAATTAAGTAACCTATTAATAATACTATCACATATTTTTTTTATGTTCATGACATAAAGAAATCATTTTATGTATATAAAATTATAATATGGTCATTCAAATAAAAATCATCTCTTTTTACTAGAGAAATTCATATGATTTTTTGTAATGTTTTTCCAAAATCACTGTCAATATATTTTAACTCAATGAATATTTGATCAACCATTAATAAAGATGGTATATACATTATTCAATATTTCAACTGAATTATGTCATCCATGGTTGATATTTATTTCTTCATAGTATGAATTTTAGATGAACTAAAAAGTGTATTCAAGGAATGTCTCAAACAAAATGACTGTGTACCATCTTATCAAATGGGACACCCCAACATTCCATTATTGATATTTATGAAAAATATCAATATGGTGGATAATCATTTATCATCCTTTAAAACAAGGATATAAATGTAAAATCTTCACTTATATGAGACACAAACAATGTAACAATTGTAACCCATATCAATTTAATATATTAAATGAATGGGGCCAAAGAGAAATCAATATCATTATTAGGTTATTTTGGTTTATGTTTAAGTAGAGAAAAAATAAATTATTTTTACTTCATGTGAAAGTGTGATAGAAGGTTTTAAATTACCACCACAATTGACTACGTACTATGTGTAGTACTTTTGAAACCAAAAGTATTTATTCTATCCATTGATAAAAAAAGATGAAGGTTTGTTGATTTTTTTTAAAATTTAGGTTAACAAAAATGAATTTATTCCACTAGGGATTGTCTATTGGATGACATAGATTCCCATATTTGATTATAATATTTGACTTCCATGAATGTTTTTTAACAAATTATTATAATATATATATATATATATATATATATTCATCTATAAATTTTAATGCAAATAAAGTACACTTAAAATTTTGAAGGACTTGATTTATATTTCTTCTATCGATTTATTCTAATCGTAAGAAATTTTGTGACTGATTCATATCGTGTGATAAATAAATCATACTATCATCTAAGTTAGTATGTAAATCTTGTTTTTTCATAAAATTTACTTCAATATTTATTGATTTGGTCTACTCCATGAAAAATAAAAAATTTCATACAACTACTTTGGATGAATTCATCTTGAATAACAATAATTTATATAGAGAAAAAGGATTTTATAATGGTCTTATGCATGCTCTATTGAAATCTAGATACACTTTAACTCCATAATCATACCCCACTATTATATAATTAAACATCCATCCAATTTCAATTAATATACATTCTATTAGTTTTAATGGTTATCATGTTTAAAATAATTAAATAAATATTGAAAAGGTATTAATTTTTAATGTTGAAACTTATAATTAATTTGAATAAAATTTATTGTGTTCCTAATAAAAATGCCATATTCACTTTGGACACTCAAATATGCAATAGAACATATATTATATTAACAAAAAGGATAGAATTTATTTAAATTACAATAACACACCCCTTATGGGAAGTTTTTACATTAATAAAATCCCTTTAGAATACAAATTTTGTGTGTTTGAGATAATGTAGGGTAGTGTTTGCTAGAATTAAAGTATGAAATTGATTTTGGATGAAATCATTAAATTTGGGAGATCAATATTGATGATAAATTCCTATAAGAAAAAGTCACATGGGAATATATCCACCGTGATTATTTTTTCAACATTAGTACATTGTAATATTAATTGAATAATAATTATGATCTTGAAATACTATAGTTGAATAAATGTCAACATCTGAATGTAATTGGAAATTATTCTTGAAAATTTAAAATTTTATATAAGGGTATAATGAAATGAAAAAAATTGTTGTTGTTGAAGGTTTATCTGCCCCCTGAAAGAGTGAATAATGATTAAGACATTTTAAAATAATAATTTAACTTACATAAATCAATATTTCTTCTGATTATATGTTCATAATAATGCATATATATATGGTTTTGTTGTGGTATAAATCAATTAATGGAGGGGGTGTGTGATACATATAAATTATGATAGATTATAATTAAGTTTCATCTATTTAAATAAATTGAGATAAATAATTACCACTCACAAAATTGTTAATATTTATAAGTTAATATGAAATTGTAAATGATAATGATGTTTTTAGTGAGAAACCATAAAAAATTATATGTGTTAATGTTTTTATCTGTTATCGATCTATGATGAATATAAAAACCAAAATGAATTTTTATTAGTATAGTGAATTAAAAATTCATCTAGACACAAAATGTTGTCATCTTAGTGACTATTAAAACAATTATTAGTTTTATAAAATTTTATATACATCATTTTTTATGCATTAAACATGAATAATTTACACAAAATGGTTTCAGAATTTTTGAAAATCATCATCATTTTTGAATAATCATTCTATTTTATGTAAATGAAGGAAGTGAACATTATTTACAAATGTTAAAACAAAAAATGTTATACAAAGATTTATATTAATATTGGACGACTATGGGAAACATGAAGTAATAATTTGTGTTTTATTAGAAAAAAACTAATGTTCACTAATTAAAATATGTAAAAGAATAAAATTCAGTCCATTATAAAAGAAATGAGGTATTAGACTTACATATTTAATTATAATTTTATTTAGATATATTCACTTTTTAAATTTTTTTTACTATGAACATAACATGTTCTAAAAATAGTTTTAGGTTGTTTTTTCCTAAAAATAATAAAATAATACCAATATTATCTAGATATCCAAAAGAGTTGTTAGGAATGTATTTTTTTAATATTAAGAATAAATTCACGTATGTGTTAAAATTTAATTATGTATATACTTTATTAACATGGTATTTGTTAGGGAATCTTAAACTAGTATGAATTTCATTATGTCACCAATTTAATCATTCCCTTAACTTTCCTAATAACTATTAAATCTTAGATATCCCTTATGAATAAGATTTATTATGAAAATATTTTCGAGACTCTTATTTTTGTTTTAGTTTTTTTATAAATGATTCTTGGTGTTGGGAACTGATACTATAAGTGAGTTTTTTTTACTTTTGATAGTTTTTTATATTATAATATTATTTATGCATTATGCTTTGGGTGCATTTTATTGGTTTGTCTTAGAAGACAAGGAGGCTCATTTCAGGTAGTGGGTATGACCTCCATGACCTGGCTTGATGAGGATTGTTTATTCGGATAGATTATGAGGTCTTTATATCTCTTGAGTTTCTCATTTTATGGCTATTTTATTTTTAATAATAATGAAAATAAAAGGTCATGTTATTATCATTGGTGTTTGTTCAAATTAGAATAAAGGATGTTAAATAATTTTGTTCCTTGTTTTATTTTTCTGAATCAAGTGAATAATTATATTCTAGTAATCATTTCATTACGATTTCTTATAAAATATGATTTATATTTAAAATACGAGACAATCATCCTAGAAATCTAAATATATTTAATTATTTAAAAAATATTTACCTCATAAATCATTTAGTATTTGTATATGGAATGAAAAAATAAAAAAACGTTTTTGATAACTTCTCTATAACTATTTCTAAAATTTTTGAACTACGAAGCATACTATAATAGGTGACATCTTCCAATATAAGCCACCCCACCCCGTAGGGGTACCGCAGCTCGCTCACCCACTCCATAGTTGTGTCAGTCCTTGATTCATTCCATGAAACACACTAGAAGAGTTTCCATGGCCCTATTTTTCATGACCCCCCCCCCCCCCCCCACCAAAACCCCTATCCAAACTTCTCTTGGTGAGGCATCCACCACTATAGCGATATTTTATGCTCTACAATTAGTTATATAACCTTATAACTCACTAGAAGTAGTTCCAAAACTGGCGAGGATGTGTAATTATTATTTTCCCACACCCAACCCAATACTCAAACAATGAACTTCTAAAGGATCTATATTTTTCAATACATTTTCTAGAAAATCAACCGAATTTCTATGTATTGAGATAGTAGTTCTACGATATCTATGTATTAATTATTTTGGGTTTTCTTTTTTTACAACCTCATATCTGGGTTTCTCCCCTCCTCAAAAAAGAAATCCTTAATGTGGAATGAGTTTTCTCTAGTTTCTTATTTTTCTTTTTCGTTAAAAATATTATTCTTTATCTAATCAATACTACAACAAATGTCTTTAACATTACTTGAAAATTTATTTTTCAATGAAATTCCTTTCTAACAATCTAATTAATGGTAAAATTGTGCAATGTTTTTACATTTAGGAACAATAATTATAAAGTCCCATGTTATAAGTAAAAAAATGTGATGATCAAGGCCCCCTTTATTACTACTGAAATAAATAGATGATAAAGTATTCCTTTATCAATGTTTTATTTTAGTGGTAATAATTGGGGGTTTATTAGTGATTTATTTTAGAATTGATAAAGGGACCCATTTTTATTGCTTTTATATCATTAATAATGGTAATATTTATAAGATCATTTGGTAGTGCTGATAAAGATCATGCAATTGTTGTAAAGATGAAATAACCTTTCATTTACCCTATAACAAAAAACCCAATTAGAAACTAAATAGATAGAAGTAAAAATATACTAAAAAGATGATTGAAATAAAATTATGAAAATTCAGTACTATTTCAATTCAAAATTTACATACAAATTATTTATATTGATGTGTTTCATATAATTAATAAAAAAACATCCAATATAAAAAATAGTAACTCTTATAGAAGGCATTACCCAAACATCAAACTCTATATAGACGCTTTCCACTATAGTAAAATCAACGTGGATTTTAGTAATAGTAAATAAGAAATAAAATTTTAATATTTTGTAATTCACATATGAAAAATTATATTATTAATTACGATATATATATTAAAAATGTTATCAGTTAATATTGAATAATATCGATGTGTAGTAAATTCCTACACATCATAAATGAATTATAGATCATTTTACAATTTTTTTTACAAAAATACAAGCTTGTATTCTTGTATTTGGATATGGGACACATGTTTTAAAGTAAAATTAAAAATTTATATTGAAAAAATTTACTTTTATTCATAAGGACAACATAATTTTTTGGATTGAAAAGTTGTCAATTCATACACATCACAACAGAATTAATGATCGTAGACATAAGGTTTGAACAAATCTGATATTTTCTCATTTGCTTTCAATATGTAAAACACAAATTAATCTAAAATGTCTTATATATTAAAAACCTACACTTAAATCCATACTAACCACATCATGTGTTTGATTTATGTGTGGTTGATTCCTAAATTTAAAAATGAATTTTGGCTTATTGTTTTAATTTTTAAAAAATATCTGACCTTGTTTTATCATTTTTTTTCTCCATGGTTCTCATTTTAAAGAAAAATGATTCTTTTATATTGGAAACTTGTACCCCAAGTCGTGAGGAAAACATCAAGAATCATATTCAAATGATCCCAAATTATAAACATTTCAAACAAATTATTTATAATTTTCATAATGTTTGAAAACTTTTTGAGTTTATTTGTTTAGTTTTGGCTTTGGGATGAATGTTTTAAAATAAACTATAACTTATATATATAAACCATGAAATTTAAGTCATATTGAACACATCATGTTTCATATTTATATTTAGTGAATTCCTAGATTTCCCAAATGAATTATGGAGTATTTCTATACTTTTTGAAAACAATCTTGGCTCATTTCATTATTCATGTCTAGTGAGGTTCATCTTAAACTAAAATGACACTTTTTTATTAATTAAACGCACTTCATGGTATAGAAATTACATTGTGAATAATATTGATATGTGGTTCATTCATATACATTAAAAATAAATTATGGATGTTTTTCCAAAATTTAGAAAATATTCTCTGTTCGTTTTTCTAGTTTTGGAATTTTGATTAGCATTTTAAGATAAAATTGTAGTTTTATATTGAATACACACACATTACGTCATACTGACCACAACATGTTTTGTATTTATATGTGATCGATTCCTATATGTCACACTCACATTATGGATCAGTTTCTTAATTTTATAAAATAATCAATGATTTCTTTCATTGTTTTATCTTTGTGATGTGCATCTCAAATGAAAATGTCCCTTTTTATATTGAAAACATGCACATAGATTCATACCAACTAAATCATGTTTAATAATGATGTGTGGTCAATTAAAATATGTCAAAATGAATTTTCAATCCATTTCTTAATGTTTGATAACAATCTATGATCTTTTTCATGGGTTTTCTTATGTAATGGTTATTCTAATCGAAAATGGAACATTAATATTGAAAACAGGAACTTCCATTCATACCTACCACATATTCCATTATATTTAAATAAATTCAGTTCCTCCATCACCAAAATAAATTATGGATCATTTTCATAATGTTTGAAAAAAATATTTTTTCATTTTTCAGTTTCAGTTATGTGACACGTTTTAATTAATAATGAAAATTTAATATAGAAAACATGTACTTCAGGTGATATACACCACATCACACGTCTGTTTGATGTGAATGTGATTCATATATATTCCAAATGAAATATATATTTTTCTCTAAAATTCTAAAAATAATCCAAAATGGTTTTCTTGATTTTTTCTATGTGGAATGCATATTAAACTAAAATGGTACATCATTATTGTATACTAGAAGATCATGTCATACTAAACACATTGCTTTTAGATTGATGGTATGGAAATTCTTACATTTCACAAATAAATTATAGATTATTTTAATAAAGTATTTAAATAATATGAATTTTCTTCATGAGTTTGAGTATATCTTCTGTTTTTTTAACTAAAATGTCAATTTTAAATTTAAAATTCCCATTTCAAGTCATATAGGTCAAACCATGTAACAAATTGATGTAAAATCAAATAGTACACATAAAAAATGAGATATGAATCATTTTTCTAATGTTTTAAAACATCATGAGATCATTTTCATGGTTTTGGGGATTTGACATGTTTTTAAACATAAATGAACCTTTGTATTGAAAACATGATATTTAATTTTATTCCAACAACATCATGTGAACAATTGATATGTTATAAATTCATACACATAAAGAATCAATAATGGATAATTTCTCTAATGATTAAAATCAATTTGAGATTAATATTTTTTTTCTGATGATGAAAACATTAAAATAAAATGATCCTCATATATTGAATACAATCAATTAGAGTCATATCTACAACATAATGTTCTAGATCTACATGTGGTAAATTCCTTTAAATTATAAATAAAATATTGATAATTTCTCTAAATATTGAAAATAATATGTGTTTGTTTCCTCAGGTTTTTCAAGTGACATTTGTTTTAAACTGGATTGACACGTTTATTTTGGAACATTCACAAGGATTAGTACCGTCCACAACATGGGTTTGATTTATGTGAGTTCAATTATTACAAGAAAAAAATGAATCGTGGATTATTTTTAGAATGTTTTAGGAGAATCTAAGATTTTTTAACCTAGTTTTGGATATATAAAACTTGTATTACATGAAAATGGCACTTACAAACATGCACAAAGAGTCATATCGTCCACATCATGTTTCAAATATAGTCAATGTCATTTCCTAAAACTCAAAAATAAATTATATGTCTTTTTACTAAGGGTTTAATAATATCTGGTATTGTTTTCACATATTTGTCTCTGTGACACGTGTTTTAAACTAAAATGATAGTTTTACATTGAAAAAAAGAAATTTCAGTAACACCAGACAAATCATGTATCAGAGTGACATGTGGTAGTTTCCTATATGTCATACAAGTAATTTAGATCATTAAAAAATCTTTTAAAAACAATTGGAGTAGTTTTCTTAATAGTGGATATGTGGGGCATGTTTTAAACTAAAATAACACTTTTATATTTCAAAAATTTACTTAAATTCATTCTGACCAAATCCTTTGTCATATTATTGTTCAATCATTCCAACATAACTAAAATTAAATATATATAATTTCTTAGAATTTTCACTACAATAAGTTATATTTTTTTCAGTTTTATCATGGTGAAACTTTTCTTAAAATAAAATGACACTTTTAATGTGAAGCACTTAAACATTAAGTCATATTAGACAAATATTATGTTAGATTCATACACTATTGATTCCAGGATGTCCAAAATAAATTATGGATCGGTTTCCAAAATTTTGAAAACAATTAGTTCTTGTTTAACAAATTTTAAAATTTATTTGTGTATTTTAATCTAAAACAACACATTCATATTGAAAAAAACAAGGAATAATTATGGTCACATCGTGTGTCATATTTATGTTTAGTCAATTCATTAACATAAAAAATGAATTATGGATTATTTTTATAAAATTTTAGCAAAATATAATCTCTTATACTCTCTTTTATCTATGTGATATTTTTATATTAAAATTATAATTTAAATTTAAAGGCATTCTTGGTGAGTCATACATGCCAGATCATGTGTCACATTTTTTGAGCAAAGTATTGTTTTCAACAATATATAATTTTTTTTAAAGGGTGAGATTATTGAATATAATACTATGTCATTTTATGATAATTTTTATTCTCAAAAATACCCTTAATTATTTTCTAATAATTTTATTTAGTATTCTGCAAGACATTATTAATTTATTTTACTCTTGAAATATCGATAATTTATTACTTATTCAGAATCTTCTTTAAGAACATTTTGAAAACATTGTTCATTCCTTATGTGGAAAATGTAGCGCGGAATCATATTTAGCGCATTCTCGAATCATTGTTCATATCCTACGTGGATAAAGGTAGCATAAGGATGAAAAGTGTGTACACTTTTTGATATAAGAGAAAAGCATGGTAAAACAACCATACGTTTTCAGCAAAGTATGGAAGAAGAACCTTAAATTAGGAAGGAGCCTTACGTTTTGGTTATCAGCAAAGTATGGATGGAGAACTGTACGTAAATATTAAACGTTACGTTTGTTTCTCAAAAGTATGGTTCATCAACCTTACTTTCGTAAACAACCATATGTTCATGGAGAAGTATGGATCAAGTAAAAGTATGGATATTTATCTGTACGTTTGAGAGTTGAATAAAAAGTATGGATGATCAACCCTACGTTTATGTTCAATCCTATGTTTGGAGGCCAAGTCATCAACCTTACGTTTGGCGTCGGAATGTTTTGAAAGACGATATTTTTATCCAACTGTCAGCAAGCGGATTATTGGGCGGATTTCAAGCTGGATTTAATGTCTTTTTTAAAATACGACTTTGACAGATTCAAATATTTTTTATCAATGGATTTAAGATCGAATTAAAAGGAGCATTTTATGATGATTATTAAGGGAAGTTATGACTTCTCTGTAATTTCAAATTTTTGAATATCGTGAGTCAGAAGGTGAATTTTATGGATTTAAATGTGCAGGAGATATGCTCTGCTTTATTATATATATTCTCTCTAAAACACCAGGTACATGTGTGTATGGTGATCGATAAATTATTAAAAAGGTTGAAAACAGAGACTGCAAAAATTCACGTTGATCTACTGATTCAAAAAGGAGTGTAAAAGCTATATTCAATTAAGAATAAGGAACTCGAAACAAGATTCACTTGTTCTGAATCGAATATCTAATGTGGATCTACTACTGCTGAATATGTGAACTATATCTTTATATCTATTGCAACTAGATTGACTCAGAACTGCTTCGACATGAAAATAAATATTTCAAGAGATGACAATCAATCTGCTTTCAATTGCATTCTGTTGAAATTGTGAAGATCAACTAGAAAACTTCTTTCTGTAATTCATTTTATTATTGTGTAACCAGCTTCTCATTCTAAGCTGTGTAGGTTCTTGTTTGAACCAGAAGGCTTTGTGAGCCTACATATTGTAAAGGTGTCAACTGCCTATACTCAGTTGTGAACTGGTCTGTAGAAAAGAGGACCAGATAGTGAAAATATCCAAGTTCGTGGAGTTGAACATTGGTGGAGTGGACTAGGGGCCTTCTGTTCCCCGAATCACGATACATCTTGGTGTTCTTGTTGTTACTTATTCCGCTGCACTATCAAATCTGATAAAGCATAGAGGACAAAACATGTTCAATCAAAGAGTTACAGAAAAATTTCAAAAGACACAATTCACCCCCCTCTTGTGTATAATCTGTAGATTCAGATCCAACAATTTGTATCAAAGTTGGAGCTTCTGGTAGAGCCTTATCAAGCTAGAAGCATTAAAATATTATACAAGAGAGAATTATGACGGATAAAAGAGAAGGGATGTCAATGGTCAGAGTACCATATTTTAATGGAGAAAACTAAGGTTGATGGAAATCGCGCATGATAATATATCTAAAAAACCTTGGATATAAAGTATATTCAAAGATTCTGACTCCTTATGAAATTCCTTAAAATCCTGAGACATAGAGTGTTGTTATAAAGGCAGATTACGATATGAACACGAGGGCTATGAATGTAATTATATACAGTCTAGGACCAGATGAATTTAATATAGTATCTCAGTGTCCCACAACATATGAGATGTGGAAAACAATAGTTGTGGAATATGAAGGAACACACAACGTGAGAAAAATGAGATATGAAACTGCAAAACTGAAATTTGATGCTTTCATAATGTTTGAAGGTGAAAGCATTACCCAAATTAATGGGAGATTGACAGAAAATGTCAATAATATAATAGCTCTAGGAGAACCTATCAAGAAGGTTGATCAAGCATTAAAATTTCTAACGGTACTTCCTACTCAATGGAATGGTATCTCCACTTCAATCAGACAATCAACTCATGTCAAAGATCTAACCATGAGAGAGCTGATTGGTACACTGATGATGTATGAACCTGAAATTCAAGATGAGGCCAATGAATATAAAGTTATTATCAAAAGAGAAGATAATTACATTAAAGTAACATCACTACAAATGAATATAAAGCTGAATAATGGAGAAGTCAATGCTAAATCATAGATCTCTGACTCATCCAATTCAGATGAAGAGCTGCCTCAGCTAGCCAGAAAATTTAGAAAGTTCTACAACAAGAAAAGGGTCCTCAAAAAATCTTTTATGAAAGATGATAAGTAAGATGATATAAATGCAAGAAGATTGGAAAAATAAGAACCGATTTCCCACAATTGAAGGATGAAAAGAAGAAGAAATTCTTTAAAAGAAATGACTATGAGCAGAAAGACAAGAAATCTATGAAAGACACTTGGAGTGTATCTGAAGACTCCAGTAGCTCTCCTGAATCAATATTATAGACAGGAGAAGTCAATCTGAAAGCAAACATGTGTTTTATGGAAGAAACTGATGAGGTACACTCATATTACTGCTCTGAATCAAATTCTGAATCAAGCTACACAAATGAAAAACATGCATCCCACTGCAATATGCATGAAGAGAGATATGACTCACTATTTAAGAAACATAAGCCACTAAAAAATAAACATAAATCTATTTTAGATGAAAGGGATACAATGTTGAAACAATATAAGTAATTAACTGATAAATACAATTTGATTAACATTAACTATATTAATTTTGAATCAAGAATAAAAACACTGCAGGACGAAGTAGAATCTTACAAATAGGATACATTGGTTTTACAAAAGGAGATAATTCATTAAATGAAAGTCTTATAAAAAATTTCATTAAAATGGAGAGATTTGGAATTTGCAGTAATGGAGAAAAACCTAAGCTATATAAAAATTATTTTATTCCTAACTCTAAAAAGGTTAATTGTAACTTTTGTGGGAAAAAGGGACATATAGCTAAAAACTGTTTCTTAAGACAACCTCAAATTTTTGGTATTAAGAAAGCCTATGTTTTAAAAAAATTATATGATTTAGATGATTTTAAAAGAACAAAGCAAATCTGGATACCCAGATCATTGCTAGCTAACACCCCTGGACCCAACATAAAATGGGTATCAAAGCAATTTTGTTTGAATGTCTTTGTAGGTAGCAGGTCACTAGAGAAGAAAAGATATATGGGTCATGGATAGTGGATACTCAAGACATATGAGTGGAAACACATTTAATTTTTCTTCACTCATTCAAATGGAAGGAGGAATTGTTACATTTGGTGACAATGCCAAAGGAAAAATCATTGGCATTGGAACTGTTGGAGATCCAAAAATAGTCTCAATCAACAAAGTACTTTATGTATAAGGATTAAAAAACAATCTGATAAGTATCTCTCAACATTGTGATGATGGATATACTGTTGATTTTACTAAAAAAATTTGTACTGTTTCTAAAGATAAACTATTTAAATTTAAAGCACCAAGGACTGAAAATGTCTATACTTTGGATTTAAATTCCTTGTGTAAACAACAAGTAAACTGCTTGACTGCAAAAGTAAGTGAATCCCGGATCTGGCATAGGAGAATTGGAAATTGAAAAGTATATTTTTTACATAAGTTATCTAAGAAACATTTAGTTTCTCATTTACCTTGTCTCAAATTTTAAAGTGACAGATTTTGTTATACATGTCCACATGGAAAGCAACACAAATTATCCTTCAAATATTTTAATAAGGTTTCTATATATAAACCTCTAGAACTTATTCATATGGATTTGTTTAGACCTTGAATAGTAGCAATATTAGCTGTTAAATTATATGTATATGTTTTATTTGATGACTATTCAAGATTTACATGGATTTTCTTTTTGAAATTTAAAAATGAAGCTTTTACTTTATTTGAATGTTTCTTCAAATCTGTTCAAAATGAAAAAGGTTTCAATATAATCTCATTGAGAAGTGATCATGGTAGAGATTTTGAGAATCTTGAATTTAATTCCTTTTGCTCAAAAAATGGGTATTAAACATACCTTTTCTGCACCCAGAACACCTCAACAGAATGGGATTGTAGAAAGGAGATATAGAATAATTCAAGAAATGGCTAGAACTATGTTAAATATATTTATCCAACTATATATTTCTGGTCAGAAGCTGTAAATAAATATTTCTATATAATTAATAGATTTTTAATTATAAATTTTATGAAAAAGACACCCTATGAACTATGGAATAACAGAAAACCTAAAGTTAACTACTTTAAAGTTTTTGGATGTAAGGTTTACATCTTAAACACCAAGGATAATCTTGGTAAATTCGATCCAAAATCTGATGAAGATAATTTCTTAGGATATTATGATACCTCCATAGCTTATAGAGTTTATAATAATAAGTAAAGGATTGTTGAAAAATTAGTTCATGTGAAATTTGATGAATATGATCCCTTTGATAAAAGGATAGATCAAATGGATGAACTTGACTCTAATGATAACATGAGACTTAGGAACTTAAAAATGATTTTGAAAATGATATAAAATAAATTCAGTCCAGTTCAGAAGAACATGATACCAAAGAACCTTTAAATATACTACCTATACAGTCTAGAACCCTGAAGAATCACCCTTTAGAAACTATAATAGGTGATCTAGAAATTGGTGTTCAAACTAGAAGAAACATAGGAAACCTAGTGGAATTCTCTTCCTTCCTATCTCAAAAAGAACCCAAGACTATAGAAGAAGCATTAGATGATGAAATTTGGGTTATAGAAATGCCATATGAATTAAACGAGTTTAAAAGAAATGAAGTTTGGGAATTAGTGGAAAGACCAAAGAATTATCCAGTAATAGGAACCAAATGGGTCTTTAGAAATAAACAAGATGAACAAGGCACAATAACTAGAAATAAACAAGATTAGTAGCTAAAGGATATAATCAAGAAGAATGAATAGATTATGATGAGACTTTTGCACCTATAGCTTGGTTAGAATCTATTAGAATCCTTTTAGCCTATTCATCTTATATGAATTTTAAATTATTTCATATGGATGTTAAATCTTCCCTTTTAAATGTTTATTTAATGGAGGATGTTTATGTTGAGCAACCTCTTGGTTTTGAAGACTCTCAAAAACCTGATTATCTTTTTAAACTATCTAAAGCACTTTATGGCCGTAAAAATGAACCTAGATCTTGGTATGAACTATTATGTTCTTTTCTTTTGAAAAATTATTTTACTGTTGGAAAGGTAGAACCAACACTCTTTAAGAAAACTGTGAAAAATAATGTTTTATTGGTTCAAATTTATGTTGATGATGTAATCTTTGGATCAACTAATTAAACTCATTGTCATGAATTTTAAAAATTAATGCAAGATGAATTATAAATTAGTATGATAGGATAATTATATTTCTTTTTGGGTCTTCAAATATTTAAAAAATATTTTGGATATGTTTTAAATCAATGAAAATACATTACTGGTTTACTTAAGAAATTTGGATTTGAAAACAGCAATCCATTCACAACACCTATGTGTTCTAATAGAAAACATGATTTGGATGAAACTGGGAAATCATTTGACAACATGTTATATAGAGGTATGATCGGTATTTTGTTATATCTTACTCCTAGCAGGCTAGATATAATGTATTTAGTATGTCTTTGTGCTATATTTCAATCAAATCTTAAAGAATCTCATCTAACTGATGTTAAAATATTTTTAGATATTTTAAAGGAACTATTTCTCAATCTCTTCTTTATCCATAAACTTATGATTTCAATATGATTTCATATTCTTATGTTTACTTTAGAAGTTTTAGATTATATAGAAAAAGTACATCAGGAACATGTCACATTTTAGGAAAGTTTTTAGTATCATGGTCTAGTAAGAAACAACATTCAGTTCCCCTATCAACAGCTGAGGTAGAATATATTTCTGCTTCCAGTTGTTGTGTACAAGTGTTGTTGATGAAAAACAATCTTATGGACTTTGGATTGAATTTTAATAATACACCTATTTTATGTGATAATACAAATGCAATTATTAATTCAAAAAATACTATTAGTCATTTTAGAACTAAGAACATTGATATAAGGCATCACTTTTTAAGAGATCATGTTATTAAAAAAAGATATATTTTAGAATTTATAAATACTAAAATTCAATTATCAGATATTTTTACTAAACCACTTCCCACTGTATGGTTTGATTTTATTAAGGGGGAGCTAGATTTATTTAATTTAAAATAATTTTTACTTTTATTTACTTTTATTTATTTTTTAAAATTTTATTTTGTTATTTTTTAAAACTGTTTAAGATTATTTTTTTCCATATAAAAATTTTATTTGTTTTAAATACATGTAATGATTAGTGATTACATGGGAATCAAGGATGTGAGAGCCTCTTCGACTTCTAAACCATTTCACTTCTATCGAAACCCTTTCGAAATCCAAAAATTGCACTTCTGCTCCTAAACCTGAATCTTCAAACCTATGAAACCCTAACATTCAAACCTTCAGAGATTCTCATATAGATGGATAGAACTAAAAGAACCAGTGATGCCGAGCCAAGCAATGCCAAGAGGCAACACGCTGAGGGAAGAAAAATCTTACAGGGAAAGGTAATCGATCTCGATTGATTATTTCAGTTAAATCAGTTGTTTAAGCAAGAACTGTTGTTTCAGAATCATGAACAGATGTTACACCGTGAAAATACATAATTTCAGTATGATGTAGAACATAGATACTTCTTCAAATCTATATAGTTTAGTCTGGGAGATATCGAGGACAGTATGATGGCTAAGATAGAGGATATGTATTTCTCAATCTCATCAGTAGAGATTGGTGAGATTCTCAACTAGCCTCATGAAGGAGTTTTTCATTTCAATTTGAAAAATATAGGAGATTTTGTGCATAAATCAGAGGAAATCATGTCTTTTCTTTTTGGTACTAAGACTATAATGAAAATGTTTATCATGGATTTGGAGCCTGACCAGAAAATTTTTGTCAAATTTATTTAGACTGGAATAGCTCCAAGAATGGCAGAAATGGAAAAGATTTTGTACCCTGATATGTACATAATATATCTTTTTTTAATTGATATCAAGTTAAACTTCCCAAGGTACATGATAAGGTATCTCAATTACTGCTATCAAAGCGATGCTTGGATGAACTTCTATCCTTTCGATCGATTTATTTTTAAACTGGTGCGTAAGAAATTCATGGTGAGATTAGTGGATGCCTGAGCTAACTGTCATCACAGTAATACGTTTAATTCTCAAACCTTAAGGAAGTATGGATATTTCTAGATCACCATTAAAGGAAAAAATTTCCTGTAAGAGCTGAGGAAGACTCAGAAAGTGTTCAGGCTCAACCTGCTAAGTCCAAGGAAGGATAAGCTGAATCAAGAGTCAGCAATGTATCAAGAAGGATTCTCTTTGAAGTGGAAGATGTTGAGGAAGACAGAAGTCAGGAGGGACTTAAATCAAAAACAAAGATACATGTTAATGAGGAAGTTTCTTCCCCTACTTTGGAAACAAAAACAGAGGCTTTATTTTCTTATACTTTTTTAAGAGAGGCTGTTGTTGATAAGATCATGGAAGATGTTAGTGAAAGGATAGCACCAGTATAGGGATCATGAGCTCAAGAAGATGCTCAAAGGGAGAATCTGGAACAGAATGTAGCTGATGTTGAAGTTGTAGTTCAACAGGAACAAGAGACAGAGGCAGTTCCTGGTGAAGAAGTGGCCAGACCTTAGGAAACGACTGAATATATTGTTATTGAAAACCTAGTGGAAGGACAAGATTATGATGTTTGTGGTGAGCGTGCTTCTGAAGCTCACACAGAGGTACTTCAAGAGGATTTTTCTGTGGAGGATTCTACAGATTCAAAAGAAAAATATGTGGACCAACCTACTCAGGACAGAGAATAAGAAAAATCTGATGCTGAATCATTACCTTTGGTACTGCTGCATCCACCAGAGCATGTGAATATGAATCAAGAACAGGGTGAATCTGATTCAAAGAAAGAATAATTTGAAGAACTGTACAAAAAAGTATCTCAGCTGGAATCGGAGAATGTTTCTCTGAGAAATGCCTTAGACTTAGACCATTTGAAATTTCCAAAGCTGAAGGAGTGTACAGTCTCAAGGAAAAAAGTTGAAATGATTAAAGACAATATGCTGACTACAGTTTCTCAATTGAAATATGAAATGGTTATGAAGATAGATTTATCAGATCTGATGACATTTATGTAGAACCAATTTGCATCAGTTGCAAATAATGCTGTTACTGGATCAGGTACTTCACCTGATTTAATCAGAAGGTTTCAAGCTATCACAGCTGCGATGAGCAACATGAATGGCATGTTACAAGATCTTCAATGTCACAATGCTCCTTTATTAGTGTTGTTGGACAATCAGATGTTTTTTTGTGGATAAACTGACATCTAGTGAGCCATCGGTCAGAATCCTGTTAAATCAGTAATCATAGAAGCTGTCAGTGTTTGTCGAAAAAGAGGAATGGATGCATGAGTTTTTCAGAGTCCATTTAATGGAGGATATTCATATGAATCAAGAGAAAAGAGAGCTCATTATCAAACATGGAGATGGGATGATGAAGAGACTCTGGGAATAGTTCACAGAAATCATGTTTGCAATCTAGAGGAGATAGAACCTGTTTCCTATCTTACCCAAACCTTGATTCCTGTGTATATCATTGTCATGTATATACTACTGTTTTGAATGGAAATTTCATTTATTGTTTATTTTCTTCATTCTCTATTTGTTTTACTAACTTTTTTATTGATATGCCAGTACTCCATATTTAATTATTGATAAACACTTAATAATAATCATTTACCTATAGTTCCGTGCAAAATTAAATGTGTTAAAATCCATGATTTTTAATTCTTTTTTATATCACAAAAAGTGGGAGAATTTGGATAAACATCAACATTTTATTTAGATGGAGAATTAAAGGATAAATTTGGATGACCAAAACATTTTATTTTAGAAAACATTATTTCAATAATTTTCTATATATTTATTGGTTATTATAAATGTTATTTAAAAGAATAAATTTATCTAAAATTAAATATTTTTTCATCCTCTAAAAATTCCATAACATTATGTAACTAATTTTGAAATTTAATTTTGTTTAAATAATTTTAATTATTTTATGGGTTTTGTGATCATTAAAAAGGGGGAGATTATTGAGAAGTGTATTGTTTTCAACAATACATAAAAATGTTATTTAAAGGGGGAGATTATTGAATATAATCCTCTATCTTTTTATGATAACTTTGATGCTCACAAATACCCTTAATTATTTTCTAAGGATTTTATTTAGTATTCTTGTAGGACTTTATTAATTTATTTTACTCTTGAAATATTGAGAATTTATTACTTATTCAGAATCTTTTTTAAGCGCATTCTAGAATTTCTGTTCATACCTTATGTGGATAAATTTAGCGCGGAATCTGCTTTAGCACATTCTGGAATCACTGTTCATACCCTACGTAGATAAACATAGCATAAGGATGAAAAGCATGTATACATTTTGAGATAAGAGAAAATTATGGTTAAACAACCATACGTTTTCAGCGAAGTATGGAAGAATAACCTTACGTTAGGAAGGAACCTTACGTTTTGGTTATCAGCAAAGTATGGAAGGAGAACCATACGTAAATATTAAACGTTACGTTTGTTTCTCAAAATTATGGTTCATCAACCTTACATTGGTACAAAACCATACGTTCTTAGAAAAGTATGGATCAAGTAAAAGTATGGATCTTTTTCTGTACATTTGAGAGTTGAAGAAAACGTATGGATGATCAACCCTACGTTTATGTTCAATCCTACATTTGTAGGATACATCATCAACCTTACATTTGGTGTCGGAATGTCCTGAAAGATGATATTTTTAAGCAACGGTCAGCATTATGATTATTTGGCGGATTTCAAGCCAGATTTAAAGTCATTTTTAAATACAACTTTGACTTATTCAGAGCTGTTTTATCAATGGATTTAAGATCGAATTAAAAGGAGGTTTTTATGCCAAGCCCTAAGGGAAGTTACGACTTCTCTGTAAATTCAAATTTTTGAATATCGCGAGTCAAATGGCGACTTTTATGGATCTAAATGTGAAAGAGATATGCTCAGCTTTATTATATATGTTCTCTCTGAAACACCAGGTACATGTGTGTATGGTGATCAGTCTATTATTAAAATGGTGGAAAACAGAGACTGCAAAAATTCATGTTGATATGCTGATTCAAAAATGAGTGTCAAAGCTCTGTTCAATTAAGAAGATGGAACTCGATATAGGATTCACCTCTTCTGCATCTAATATCTACTGTGGATCTACTACTGCTGAAGTTGTGAACTATATCTTTACATCTATTGCAACTGGATCGAATCAGAACTGATTCGACATGAAAATCAATATTTCTAGAGACGATGATCCATCTACTATCAATTGTGTTCTATTGCAATTGTGAAGATCAACAGGAAAACTTCTTTCTTTAATTATTTTTATTCTTTAGTAACCATATTCTTGTTCTAAGATGTGTAGGTTCGTGTTTGAACCAGAATGCTTTGTGAGCATGAATATTTTAAAGGTGTCAACAGCCTGTACTTAGTTATGAACCGGTCTGTGGAAAAGAGGACCAGATAGTGAAAATCACCATGCTCGTGGAGTTGAGTGTTGGTGGAGTGGTCTAGGGGCATTCTGTTCCCCTAACCACTATACATCTTTGTGTTCTTGTTTTTACTTTTTCTGTTGCATGGTCAAATCTGATAAAGCATAGAGGGAAGAACTCGTTCAATCAAAGAGTTACCGAACAATTGCAAAAGACACAATTCACCCCCTCTTGTGTATATTCTGTAGATTCAAATCCAATAATATTGAGGTACATTTGATTCCTACACATCACACATGAATTATAGATAATTTCCTTATTGTTTGAAAACAATATTATCTTTTTTCTTGTAATTTTTAATTTGATTAATTTTTTTTAATAAATGAAAACATTTATCTTGAAAACATATACATTGATTCATAACTAAAACACCGTGTTTCAAATGTATTTTTAGTCAATTCCTACACATCAAAAATCAAATATTAATTGAATTCCCAATATTTTGAAAATAATACAAATGTATTTGATTATTTTTGATAATGTTACATATTTTTTTATCTAGAGTGGAACTTTTATGTTGAAAACCAGAACTTTGATTCATACCAGTAGCAATGTATTTCATATTTATATCTATTTGTATCATATACATCATTAATATGATCACTAGCACCAATCAAATCCTTTACAAAAATTAAAAACATTCAAATAATGACTAAAAATGTGGGAATAATGAAATATCTTGAATGGATGATACCAATTTAAAAATTCCGTTTTATAAAGTGTTTATTTTTCTAATGCATTTAATGTATAGGTGCATTAATGTTTCAGTTCCACACGATCTTGAATGACACGGGGGATGGGGTCCTCCGTTGTTGGTCTATTTAAAATATTGTAATGGTTTTCTCCATGATTATGAAAAAACATTTATAAAGACCCATATTTATCAACACTAAAATAGAAATTGATGATAACCCCACTCTTTATGAGTTCCAACTGTTTTCAATAATAAATATATAATTTTATCAGCACTTTACAGAAATAGTTGATAGATATAGGATTTATATGTAAAAGATATTTTAGCACTGAATGAACCTATATTTATTAATAATTTTTGGAAAGATCTGATAATGTCCTAGATTTATTAACATAGTAGGCGATGAATTCTAAACCCATCCCTCCCCTATATGGAGTGTGATGGACCTATCTAATCTATCAAAGGAACTCTACCTCTATTTTTATCTCCCTTTGTATCCTCAATTTTCATCATTCATTCCATCTGATATCTGTTGTCAATAATGTTTCATTATTTTGAGATTGATTCTAAAAAGATTCACTCTCATCCATAGAGTTCATTGATTTATCATTGCATCTGAACCTAATGGTGATATCAAGTATCAGAAAATGTCATCCATGGGTGGATTCATTTGATTGGGTATTTTCATATATTGACGACTATAGAAATGAGTAAATGTCGGTCTTCTAAATAATAGGCACATCATGATTCAATTATATTATATGAATGACTTGTTCCAACCATAGTCCATCCCCCTACATCTAAATCAAATCATCTTTCTCTTTATTCTGGTTGACTTATGATTTCAACCAGAAATGAGATACCCCGACTAAGGATATTTGGGTTAGTTATCTTGGACACCATTTTTCTTTTCAAAATCCTTACATTATTCAAATGATTTGTAAATTTTTTGGTAGATATTTATGTTTTCATAGTATAAATAGAAATATTTTCCAACCCATTTCTCCACAAATTTTTCATCATGTTGATATTTTAAGAACTCCAGCAGTGAATGTTTGGA
Source organism: Viscum album (assembly GCA_963277665.1). Classification (NCBI taxonomy): domain Eukaryota; kingdom Viridiplantae; phylum Streptophyta; class Magnoliopsida; order Santalales; family Viscaceae; genus Viscum; species Viscum album. Next base: position 366,842,111 of record OY728158.1, on the reverse strand, counting down.
TTGGAGTTTGGGTATAGTTCTCCTACATAGAAACCAATTTCTCTAGAGTACTGGATTGATTTTTCATCTTCATTCAAAAAATAGTTTCACTTGATTGATGTTAATAAGCCTTGCTGTATGAATAACTACTAGAAGAAATATGTATGAATGGGATGTAGTGGAAAGTGTATGGTGTCCATTTAAGGTGTAGGATTGCAGGAACATGATATAATTGGTTTTTTATTGACTAAATCAGTATTTCAATGGTTTTTTAGTTTGGATGACATGAGGGTGGGGAGTCGAATGGGACATCACTATCTACTAGTCTCACGGAAAAAAAATTAATTCCTAATGGAACAGAAAAGGTTATCAGCATCCAGATGGAGGCACGACTATTAATCCATGATTCCAGAGTAGTAGACATAAATGGTAGAGTTATATGTGTTTTTGAGGCGGGGTGTACAACATGGACAATGGAAATTAAAACAAATGCAGCTAAGGAGGAATCCAATGAGGTGGTAGTGAGAATGGGTGCTGAAGCTAATCATAATTCAGAATTATTGGTGGCGTGTGAGGAGGATGCAATGGTATGTATAACCAATGGAGGTAGCTAGGGATGGGTGAATTCATCATGTAGTGATAGTCCAGGAGGGTGTAACTCATATACTAATATTTGTAACCACTATTATGATCTAGAGGATGAATATGATGTTCAGGGATAAGGGGATGAAATATAATGAATAAAGTGAATCAAAACCCTAATACAAGTAGATAATTTCTCAGATGGCCAAATCCTTTTTTGAAAATATTATTAGGATAAGATATCTAGCCAGGGTTTAGTGGGCAGTGTTGATGGAGTCCAGGTAAGAATCCTATTACAACCGCAGGAGGATGAATGAGGGAAAAATAAAAATAGATTTAGTTAGATGAATTATATTAAATGGAAAGAGGTATAAAAGAAGTAAGGACTAATCTTAGTTACCTAAGCCGATGGAAACATGGTCAAGAAAAATGAATAAGGAAATAGATATCTATCCCATGTATCATTGTTTAGAAGGAAAGAATATTTCAAATATTCATAGAGGAAATCAGATAATGGACTATGTTCAAGTCTAATTCACAAGAATAGGGTGGTGGTATAATAGGAGATATGATTTAGGAACATGAGGTATATAATAGTAAGGTGAGGGAAATAGTTAATGGGGATGTGGAAAATGATAGTCATGTGGATTATTATTCATTTTAATGAAGAACTATTAGAGGATGAATATGAGATCAATTTTATATAAGAGAAGTTCCACATGACGAATGATAGGATGATTCAAGTGCATACTAATAAAGAATAGTGTGTGTGGATAAATAATCGTGATTTTATTTTGATACATAAATTCATAAAAATGATGATTAGTGTGGAAGATTGTATCCAATCAATGGACAGAACGACCTATAGCATTCAAGACATCCTTGAAGATGACCCGTACACGAAGGCCACCGCACATTAGTGCATGTTATATAGAGGTATGGTTTCTAATAGACATAAACTCAATTTTGAATGATTCGGTAAATTATTATGGTGTATTCTGATTTCATTTACATAACATGAAACGATTCCCACTTTTTCCATAATGTTGGTTTGCAATAAAATGTTAATTTTCAGGTATCAGCTTTGATTATAGTAAGTAAATTATAAAATATGAAATGAATATATATTAAATATTAATAATATATTTAAAATTTAAAAATGAATTATTATTATTAATGAATATATAATCATAAAAGTATTAATGTAAAAAATTTGTTACATTAGATAAAAAATGAACAGACTTCAAAATTATTGAACAAATGCACATATTTTATTATTTATAAAATTTATTAAAAAACCAAAATGCATATATATTAAAATTAAATTAATAGGTATTAAAAATTTAAATTAAAACCATATTAGAAACCTTAAATTATAAATAATAAAAATGTGTAAATAAAAATTAAAAAATAAGAAATTACAATAATGATAAAAGAATAAATATTAAAACCGAATAAATTATAATGAAAAGATAAAAATGATTAACATTAGTATTGAATAAATAATATAAAATAATATTAATCGAATGAATATTAAAAAAGTGTAAAATTAAATAGTTAAAAAACAAGTAGGTTTCAAAAAATTTAAAAAATGTAAAAGAATTATTAATTGTTTAAATTATTTAAAAAATTACAAATGAATACACGATAAAATGAAAATGAATAAATATTAATTATATAAATTAAAATAATATTAAAATCATAAATATTACACAATAATCATAAATAAATAAATATTAAAATGGGTAAAATTAAAAAAATTAACAATGAAACATTTAAAATGATTAAATAAATTTTTTTAAAAAAATATTATTATTGATTAGTTAATTTTAAAAATGAAAAAATCATGAAAAAATTAAAAAAAAATAGAATATTTTTAATAATAACATTAAAAATGAATAATATTTATTTTTAAAAACAATATATATAATATATTATGTTAGTAAATATAATTTCAAGATTAAAATTTGAAATTGATTAAATTAATGAAATATTATGTTTTTGTACATTCTATAAAAATTGAACTTATTAAATATATGTATGTATGAGATTAATGTAACACCAATTTGATATATGATAAATTGAGGGAGAAATAACAATTAGATAAATTCCCATTACTTGATAATATTATTTTATATTTTTAATTAATATTAATTTTTAATTATAATCCATTTTGGGCTATGTATATGACTAATTTAATGTAAATATAAATATTTTGTGTTATATAAATCAAATATAATGAAATATTATATATGTATTGATATATGTATATATATATGTCAATATTAAAAAGATTAAATATATTATCAAACAATTATTGATACTGAATGTAATGATTAATAAACTATAAAAATATAACGTAAATACTATTTAAAATCAAAAATATTAAAAAATGTAAAAAATGTTTTGGTTTCCAAAAAAAGCACAAACCTATATTTATGAAAAATAATATACAAATCATGTTCATCATGTCAAAAATGGGCTATTCATTTCTATAAAATCATGAATCATTTATCATCATTTATAAAGGACCCATATATTGGTGCTTTTGTTAGCGCTGGTAAAGGAAATGGTAGTTGGTAAAAAACATACAATCTTGCACCATCCCAATAACATAACCATATTATAAACATTAAATACAATTGGAATATAAATTCTATAGAACACTAGAATGAAATATAAATAATACATTTCACTATCATTTTAATTAAAAAATTACATTTATAAAATTTTCAATGAAGTGATATTTACAATTAATTTAAAAATACAATCCAATATACAAAAATAAAAAATTTATAGCCTGATTTTTTCAAAATTCAACCACCATAAAAACCATGTATGCACAAATTTTTTTTTGTAACCATACAATTCATTATGAATTATATAATATATTTTTAAGGATGTTGTAAATTAATAACCAAAATAAATTATATTGTTAATTAAATAAAATATGTTAATGGTGTTATCAGTGAATAAATACTTTAATTACCTAATTTTTTTTAAAAATTATATCACTAAATAAAATTTACATTTTTAAATTAAAACATGCACTTAAACAATACAGGACACATTATGGGTCTGAATAACGAGTAGTCAATTCTGAAACATAAATAACTAATTATGAATAATTTTCATAATTTATAAAAATAATATGAGAATATTTAATCTATTTCAACAATGTGGAACATGTTTCAAACGTAAATGAATCTTTTATATTGAAAAAACCTTTTTGGAGTCCTACTATCCACATCATATGTCAGATTATTGTGATGTTGATTCATACATGTCATAAATGAATTAGGGATCATCTTGATAAATTTATAAAATAATTGGAACTCATTTACATGATTTTCATAATTTTATGCTCATTTAAAACCAAAATAAAACATTTATATTTAAAACACACACATTGAGTCATACCGACAATAACATGTGTCGGATTGGCATGAGGTTGATTCTTTTACAACAAGAATGAATTGTGGATCACCATCTTCATTTTTGATAACAATATGAGTTTTTTTTCAGTTTTGGATATGTGATGTATATTTTAAACTAAAATTACACTTTTATATTGAAAAACAAATGATTAAGACATATATACTACATTGTGTTTCAGATTAAAATGCAATCATTTATGAAAACCTTAAATGAATTATAGATCATTTTAATAAAGTTAAAAAATATTCTGTGATTTTTTATCAGGATTTTTGAAATGTGATGTTAATTTTAAACAAATATTCCACATTTATATTGAAATTACTAAATTATATTCATAATGGAAACATCATGTGTTATATTTACATAGGGTTTATTCCAACATGTCATGTAAGAATTTTGGACTGTTTTCCAAATGATTAAAAATAATCAATGATCATTTTCTTAGTTGCTCAATTTTGGATATGTGACAAGAGTTTCAAACTAAAATGATAGTTTTATATAGAAAACATACTATATTTTTCTTAAAAACTATAACACGAGACTGATTGAAATGCATTCCATTACTATACATCTTAATGTTTTTATGATTTTTTACTACTTTTTGAAAATAAATGAAGCTTTTTTCTTCGTTTTAGCTATGTGAAACATGTTTTAAACAAAAATAAAACTTTTATATTTAAAACATGATATATTAATCATATCAAGAACATCATTTTTCTAATTGAAGTGTAGTCGATTCCATCTCATCAGAAATGAATTATGGATCATTTTCAAAATAAAAAAAAAATAAAATCTTATTTTTTTGGTTTTGAAAATGTGACAAACTTTTTAATATAAGTTGAATATTTTATATTGAATATACTCCCAAGGATTAATACAAGAAAATAATTTGTCAGAACGATGTTTATTAAATTTCCAAACATCAAAAATGAATTTTGGATCATTGTATTAATATTTTAAAAAAATCAAAGCTCATTTATCTATTTTTTATATGTGACATGTTTTTTAAACGAAAATAAAAATTTTATATTAAAAAAATGAGCATTGATTCATATCTACCACATCAGTTGTTATATTGACAATTAATTGATTCATATTTTTTATAAAAGAAATATAGATATTTTCATGATGTTTGAAAGAAACCTGAGATCATTATATAATTTTTGGATGTGTGATGTGAGTATTAAAAAATTACACATTGATATTAGAAACACACACTATGATTCATACCAACCACATCATGTGTTAGGTTGATATGATGTAAATTTAATTATTTATCAAATGACTTATGGTTCATTTTAATAATTTTATCAGGAAAACATATATTGTTTTATCTATTTTAGATATGTGACACCTATCTTTTAACAAAATAACAATTTAAAATTGAAAACATACACATTGAGTTATACCAAATTCATCATGTGTTTGATTGATGTGCAGTCAATTCCTACACAACAAACATGAATTTTTTGTAATTTTTCTATTGTTTGGAAGTAATTTGTTCTAGCATTCTCAGTTTTCAAAGTGAGATCAGAATTTTGAAAAAATGAAAAAAATTTGTTGAAAACACACACTTGGAGTCTTACCTAACACATTGTGTATTATATTATTATTTGATCAATTATTTCATGAAAAAATAAATGATGTATCATTTTCCTAAAATTTCAACACAATATAGGCATTTTTTTATTGTTTTGTCTTTGTGATGTGTGTGATACACTTAAATGACACTTAAAAACATTCACTTTGTGTAATACCAGACACATTATGTGTCATATTTATGTGTAGTCAATAAATAAAAATAAAAAATTCATTATGGATCATTTACATAAGGTTTGAAATAATAAAATACTAATTTATTAGTTTTTCTATGTAACATGTGATCTAAACTAAAATGACACATTTATATTGAAAACATGTGATTTTAGTTATACCAACCACATCATGTGTTATCATGAAAAGTTGTCAATTTATATATTTCTCACATAAAATATGTATTTTAATAATAATTTTTGAAATCAAATCGAGATTTTTCCCATGGTTTTGGATAATAGATGCACTTTTTAAAGAAAAATGGCACATTAAAATTAGAAACCCACACATTAAGTCATTATGGACACAATATGTCTTCGATTGAAATTTATTCAATTCATACACACCAAAAATGAATTATAAATCATTTTTATTAATTATTAGGAAAATATAAGATATTATACTCATTTTTTATATTATATATGTTTTTAAACTAAAATGACAATTCTACTGAGAAAAATATACACATTGAGTCATGTTATCCATATCATGTGCCAAATTGAAGTGCGGTCAATTCTTATATTTTAAAACAAAATTATGGATCATTTTTATAAATTTTGAAACCAATTTGATATAATTTCAGTTTTTTACAATAAAATGTATCTTTTAATCTAAAATGACACTTTTATATCAAAACATACACATGGAATCATTCAGGTCACATAGTGTGTTAGATAGACCTTTTGTCCATTCCTATGCATCAAAATTTATTTTTGGATAATATTAATAATGATTTTGGATTGGTTGATGACATTTCACATGGTTTTTCATTGTGAAATTTGTTAGAGTGTTGTGATAATATTAACATGCATACATGAACTTTGTTTCATAATCGACACATGATGTGTTATCTTGATTAGTAGTTCATTCCTACACATCCCACATAAATCATATATCATTTTCCTAATGTTTGAAAACAATAAAATATTGTTTTCATGGTATTTATAATGTGGTTTCATCTTAAACTAAAATGAAAAGGTTATATAGAACACACACACATTGATTCATACAAACCACATTTAGTGTCATATTTTTGTTTGTTAAATTCATAATTTTAAAAACAGAATTATGGATTGTTTTCCAGAATATAGAAAATAATATTATCTCATTTGTTCATTTGGACAATTTGACAAGAATTTTAGACTAAAATAAAACTTTTAAATATACAACATGATTTTCAAATCATTATGGTGACATAGAATGTAATATTGATTTGTAATCAAATATGAAATTATAACCTTTTTGTTATTAATAGTGAAAAACACAACATACAACAAAAAGTTCACGTGGGAAAAAAGAAACGAAGCCTGATGGAATTTTCGTGAATAATCATAGAACATTAAATTGGAAGACAACTAGTATAATAAAACAACATTAAATGTTTATCATGATTACCTATTAATGCAAGACAACTAGCTAACATGTTACACTCACTATATGTTTTTATAACCCATATAATAAAATAATATAATTTAGTAACATTCAATTCAATATCTATTTCTTTACATTATTTGACTCCTTGAAGCATCACTGATATCTATAGCACCACTAAAGTAACCTACCAATAGAAATCCAAAAATACATAACAACCAAACCTTTTACATAAAAAGAAGCACCACCTTGTCTCCTGGTCCCATGCAAGAAATAACCATCAAAATTTAGTTTATTTCTATGTTTAATAGGATGTTATCTCACTCAAAAAACCAAGAGATCTCTACTCAATAACATCAGCCACGATTGAACTACTAAGTAACACAAATGAATGAAAACCTAGGAGATATTAATGTTTTTATATTGCTTCAAAAATTAAAAGAGTGTATCTATAAAAATTCACCTAATATTACAATGATTAGAGAATAACCCTTGATGGCATACAACGTTATTCATCTCTAATAAAATTCAACATACAGTGGTGATTACTAAGTACCATCCCTTTTCTAGTTCACCATATCATAAATATAAATCCCAATATAGTTATAAAAAATAATCCATAGATGTCAAAAATACAATGAAATATTGAAATACAATAACATGAACCCTGAAATACACACCACAGTCACTTTTAAAAAATATATTAGAAGAAGATTCATATTTACATGTAGTACAACACTTGCAATTCAATGGAAGAGGAATAATAAATTGTTGTAGATTATCATCAGTAGAAATATAAAAAATTTCGTTTCTTCAATGAATAAAAATGATTTTTGTAGAAAAATAATTACACCATATTCTACTTCTAATATTTTCTATGTTCGATACCAAATTAATTATGGAACCAAAATCATAGCAACATAAATATATATATATATATATATATATATATATATATCTAATTGATTCCTATAAATCATAAATAAATTATGTATCATTTTACAATATTTTCAAAAAAATCATTGTCCTTTTTCTATGTTTTTATAATGAAACTTTTGTTTTAAAATAAATTACCTTATAGAGATCAATATTTTAAACAACAGTTTCAACATCCTACCCTTCTTCAATTTCCCTCACATATAATTAAATGATTCTACTTTTAGTAGAGGATCAGAATATCATAGGGGAATCACTATTAGTATTTAAATTATCTTTCATTATCATGTCATTTTGTGAATAAAATGTGAATGTGAAGGAAATTATCTTGAATTTTCTTCATGGATGCTGAGGTGATTATAACAGAGACAATGCATTTTTTACATACTCATAAAAAGGCGGAATGAAAATTAATGGAAATGTTTATTCTCAGAGCTTGGATGTACCTTCCCTAGAATTGGTAATTTGAATTCGTATTTTTTTGGGTAAAAGGTTCCTTTACTATTTTACTCTCACCATTATCTTTACAATTGCCTCATTGTACAATCTCTCATGAGAAAAACCAGCTTCATGCATGTTACTAGATCCACCAGAATTTGTATAGTGTCACCCTTAATGATACATCTCCTTGAGAAATAACTCAAATATGTATTTATTTTAAACCTCATCACTAAAGAATTTTCCAGTTTCATCCAACTCAAACTAACACCTAGTGGAAGGAAATTTGTAAAATGCTGAAATGAAATGTATGACTATTGGTGAATGATAATATTCAATTTCTAATCTTTTAATAATTATAGTAAAAATGGAATAAATGATTTTATAATATATATGTTTAATAAAAATATCATACATGTTGAATTGAATTTGGAACCCATCTATAGATGAAAGTGGATTTGAATGTATCTAAAATTATTTCCCATCAAATTGGGGCCTATTATAATGATTTTATTTCTCTTTCTCTCATATGAATCACCATCAATCAAAACATTCATAATTTTTTCATCATGGGGAGGAACCATAGGTTGGGGAGGATCATCAACTATATAGCCTCACTCAAGAGTGAAAAAATATCTTTGGCGAGGTTCAAATTAATTTGTAATTATGGGAGGCTCAAATCATAAGAAAAAAATTATGGCTTTTAAAAATGTATATTTAGAATAAATATATAACTAAAATATTTCCAATATTATATGAAATATATTTTTAGGAAAGTAATATATATATATTATGATATTGATGCTTCAAATTCCAAATGTATCTTAAAGTTCATAGTATGTACATGACAACCTAAAAAATTGGTCATCACTTTGACATGTTGTCGAAAATAATTCTGACACCATGTACTCATCCCACTCACCTGTAAAAAATATTTCTTCTTATTTGTATTTAGAATATTATGTTATCCTAGTAGTAAGAATAAAACAAATACCAAATACCTAGAAATAAATATATTTATTTAAATTATTATTACTATTTAAAATTACATGTATGGGTATTCTAGTTTATTGATGTTATATAAACTATAAAATTATTCACCTTTACAAAGCTTATTTTTTTTACATTAACTACAACTCTAGTTTCAACCCATTTACAATTAAAAATCTTCACATGAAATGTCAAATTATCTAACTCATATATTGGATCAATTATTCTTAAGTATGAAATATTAATATAAATTATATTTCTATACATATAATAGAATACATGTATCTATGGATCCATAATAATAACTCAAATATTTCTCATCAAACTGTTTTCATCATGCTCTATCATATAGAATTTATAACCATTAATTAAAAAACTAGTCTAAGAGATAACATTTCCATTTGGTCCACTGGATAGCCATTGATGTTGTTTCTAATAGAATTCTGATTTTCATATATCTATTAATAAATATGATATTAGAAAAATCATATAAACTATTCATTATGAGTGATTGATATCCATATTTCATCCCTTGATGCATTCAAATGTCAATGAATTACTCTATGGGATCTGTCATATAGATGAAATTACAAAACATTATTTAAAATGTTAAGGTAGGTCTTCTCATTATCTTTAATATTAACTCGAACAACACGTATTCTATAAATTTATTATCCCACAAGGCTTCCACTATGATGATAGTTTGGGACACCAATTATATCACCATCTAGGAGGTAATCGGTACAGAATTCAACTTCTTCATCAACAATAAATCAAACTTCAATAAAACCTTCAAACTAACTTAAATTCATGATGTGACCCTTCAAAATATTCATATCATAAATTGGGGTACATAAATAAATAATGTTAATGGACACATAGATGAATATATCTAACATATTGATCTATCAGTTGAAAAAATATATCAATGAATATTAGTTTGAAGAATAACTCCAATTATCATATTATGGAAATGATTTACTTATTCATTATTGGAAACATCATATGGGTCTCTTACATGAGTACATATGGATTGGAAAATGAATCAATATTTAATTTATATATTTTGAACATTTTTATATATAATTCAATGTAATTATATATGAATTCAATCATCATTAAAACATTACTATCATATTATTATAGTCCCAGTAACATCAGATTATTTACTTCAATGATATTTTTTATATTTTATGGATACCCCTATTAAAAATTTACACCAATAAAGAAGATTAATAATTGAAATTATTCTTATCAATATAGAGTTTTATCTAGTGGTGGAATAATATTATTCCTTTCACCCTTCACTCCTGCCAACACATCCATTATCATCATGTTATTCAAGTCCAACATTTCCTTAATTCCATATTTTATTTATCTAGTACATTTCGTAATGTGAAAATAACAATATCAATTATATATTTTTCTATATTAAGGAAATCAATAAAATATCTGACTTATAAACCATTATAGTATAGTAATACGAAAAAATAATTTTTTTTCCAACCCTATTCTATATGGTTTTTCAAAAATGGATTTCCAAAATAAGTGATATTATATTTTACTTTATTGAAAAGTTTATCACTCATTAATCAGGATGGTCTTGTACATTTTTCTTTATATCTATTGAATGATATCATCGAATATCAGAATTTATGTCTTTAGATTAAAATTTTATTATGTCCTCAAAACTTAGACTTTATGGAGTGTTTCAACCTAACAGAGTGAGTACCATATAAATAAATGGGACACCCAAACAATCAATTAATTTTATTTCCAAAATAAATTATAATAAGGAAAGTAAATCATCCATCTATAAAACATGGTTATCAATCTAAAATATTAAATTATATGAGAAACATATGATTTAACACTTTTACCCCAAATAAACTCTATATCATCAATAAATGAATCTGAATGGATATCAATATCATTAGAAGGTTTTGTGTGTGTAAATATAAATAAAGAAAACATAATGTATTCGTGGTTCATACATGACCATGGTGGGAGTCTATAAATAAAAAAAATAACAACCATGTAATGTTAGTAATTCTTTTCACACCAATAGGACTTATTCTGTATTTAGAAAAAGAAATTAAACGGTTTTATGACTCGTTTATAAAATCAGGATACTCCTAATCAATTTTCATCCACAATAGAGAGTTCATTGAGTGTTGTATTTTACGATATTCAATTGTTTTATCTCCATTCCATGAAAATTTTAAAATGGTTTTCTTGAAATCTATAAATATGTATAAACATTTTAATGATAGGAAAATACAATACACATATTTATGTACATCAATTATTTTTCTTGTATTGATCTGTTCAAAACACATTGGCTATTATGTGTAATTCATGGCCCATTAAAAAAATATACAATCAGTAAGACATGAAATATTTTCACATAGAGCATACACTTTGAACATATAATTCTATAAGTATCATAATTTTAGAAGGAAGATAATTTTTTCAAGTAACATATCAATCAGTAGAAAACGTAAATCAGCAAATTTGGTGTCACTCCTTCTGTTGTAAGCTTTAAGAGTATATAATAATAATACAGCTAGCAGTGTTGTATATTTATCACAACATGTATAAAATGGTTTCTTTTAATTGATTTTTTTCTTATCAAAAATAATTGTATAGTCATGAAGGTCATCCTGAATTATCATATTCGTTTATTCCATATGATCTTTGACGTCATTTATTTTAATATTCATATAAAATAATCCATAAATCCAAATATCATACAAGTCAGCAGGTAGATTCTTTTTTTCCAAATGTTTAGTCCAAAATTTATAGATTCAACTTATTTCGTGACAAATCATATATTCTTGTGACTCCTATGAGTGAATTCATCTTGAATAAATACAATTTAAACATGGATAACTGATTTTCAAAGGAATATATAAATTCTCTATTGCAATACCACTAAATATTTGGACTCCATCCATATGCTAATTTTTCATAAAATTATGAAATATCTAGTTTTGATTCATATCCACCCAATTATATTAAATAATATACCTTTTTAAAAAATCATTAGAAATTAATAATCAAGTGAGAATGATATAGATACATTAAATAAATTTTTTAATTTTAACAATAAAAAAAATTATACTCACTTTGGACACTCAATGAAGAAATTTTAAAAAAAAAATTGTTATGATTAGATGATAGAATTCATTAAATTTGTAAATTATTCTTCTTATGATAATGTTTCACATTGATAAAATTCAATTAAAAAAATAATTTTGATTGTCTAAAACTATGTAGGATTGTGTTTGTATAATTAATGTGGAAAATTGATAATTGATGGATTGTTTGAAGAAAAGAGGTCAAGGTTGTAGAAAAATTAAAACAGTGGGAACCCATATTGGATGATTTCCACCATGATTATATTTCCCCCTTTTGTATATTGTAATCTTGATTGTATAATAATGTTAAAAATGGAGTACTAATGATGAATGAATCTCAACATGACAATTTTATTGGTTATGATTCATAACATGTAATATTTTTACAAAATGGTAACATTAAAAGAAAAAACCAATGGTGGTTAAAGGGTTAAAAATTCCCCAATGGATGGAATAAGTGTTACAACACTCTTAAAGAATCATTTAAGATAAATGAAGTTATTGTTCAAATATAATCATAATCAAATTATGTGTATTAACATTGTTTTTTAGTCATGAAAATAATTTATCGAATGAAATGTGTTATATCTATAAAGTGACTAAGGCTATAATTAAATTTTCATCTATCGACAAAGAGAGAGATTATCAATTTTCACCAACATACATATTAATAGAAAATATTTAGTAAAAAATAATAATGGATGATGATGTTTGTGGTGGTAAACATTTAAACTTTATATATTGTAAAAAATAATTTTATTTCTATATAATTGATTGATAGTGAATATAACCAAATCCTTTGGGAAAATTAAAACCCCCCAAACAAGAACCAAAAATATTTAAACAATTAAAGAGTTTTAATGGAATGTTATAAATAAAAAACTATGGGTTTTTAAAGTGTTTGTTTATTCATGAAGTTTAAGGGAGAGTGGTGACAATGATTCAGTTCTGGAAGAGTTCGAACAACATGAGGAATGGAGTCCTCTACTGGGGTAGTTTTTAAATATCATAATATTTTTGTTAGTTTTTTTAAAAAACATAGATAGTAACCCAAATTTATCAACACTAAAATAGAAATTGATGATAAAACCATTATTTTTTATTCCTAACTCATTGCACTAATAAATATTTGATTTTTTCATCACATTATAGAAAATTTTGGTAAAGATAGGTGTTTCATATACTTTCTATTTTAGTGCATAAAAATCTATATTTATCAGAATTATTTTGAAAAGAGCTGATAATGTTATAAAACTCTTGATCTAGGAGGTAATGAATGTAGAGCATGTCCACCCTCCCTTATTGAGTGGGCGAAAAATCTATCATTCTTATAGGGAACTCATCATATCTCCTTATCCACCTTTTATATCCATGATTGTATTACTTCTTTCCCTTAGATACTAATTATCCCTATTGTTCCACATTTGTTTGATGGATTTATGTAACATTCTATCTCATCCTTAGAGTTCATCGATGCCTCATTTCTTTTGAACCTAATGTTGATAGTAGGTTTCAAACAACGTCATCCATCACTAGATTCATTTGAAAAGTTTGTTTTTAGATATTGGGAACATGGGAATGATTAAGTATGTGTCTTCTCAATAACAAGAACATCGTTATTTGGTTCTCTTTATAGAAAGACTTGGTCTATCCTTGGTCCAGTGCCCCCACATCTGCAATGAAATTAGTTTCTCATTATTCTAGTGGACTTATGATTTTCACATGAAAAATAATACCCATACTATTGTGGTTTTAGATTGTTTTCTAGATCACCCTCTTCCTTTTCAGAGTCCTCACATTATTCAAATGTTATATAATTTGGTGGGTAAATATTTACATTTTTATAGTAGAGCTAGAATTATTTTCCACCCTATTTCTATGAATTTTTTTGTTGAAGTTGATGTCTTAAAATTATCTGTAGATAATTTTTGGATTGTATTTGGGGAAGAGTTAGACTATAAGAAACCGATTTCTTTTGAGTTCTTGATCTAGTTTTTCTCTTAATTCTAGAAAATATGTCACATGATCATAGTGCAGAGGCATGGGTGTATAAATCACAATAAAAAGACACATGCAATATTGGGATGCAGTGTTAAGGGTATGGTTTCCATTTTTGGTGCAGTTATGAAGGAATGGGTTCAAATTGGTGTTTTTATTGACTGAATTAGTAATTTGGAGGTAGTTTTCCTTGAATAATTTGAGGGCGGGGAGTCGAATAGGATATAACTATCTGCTAGCCTCCCACCCAAATAGTTAAATCCAAATGGAATATAAAAACATACCATTATCCATAAGGATTATTGATAGTTAAACATTGATTCTAGAGTAGTAGACATATATAATGCATATTGAGATGTGATTTTGAGAGGTTGTGTGCAATATGGCCTATGAAAATTAAAATATCAAATTAAGAAGGAATCTAATGAGGATGTAGTGATAATTGATGATGAATCTAAAAAAAGTGGTTTTATCGGTGGTAGGTGAGGAAGATTAAATGGATTCTATAACAAGGGAAGTCAATATGGGCTGGGTGAATGAAACAAGTACGGTGATACCGAGAAGGAGTGGCTCAATTATTAATATTAGTAATCTCTTGGAATATAATAAGGATGAATGTTATGTTCATGTAAAAGAGGATGAAATACAAGGAGGAATAAAAATCCAAACCCAAATACTAGAAAACAACATCTCTGAAGGACAAAGCCTTTATAGGATATATTAAGAGGATGAGATATCTAGCAATGTTTCAATAGACAGTGTCGATGAAGTTCATGTATGAAGCCTATACAACCCAAAGAGAGGGAAGGGGTGGAAACCAAAAATGGATTTTGGGAGATGTATTGTGTTAAATGGAATGAGGCTTAAATTATGTAATTAATAACCTTAGTTACCTAAGCTAATATAAACACGGTTAGCCAAAAACAGGTGATGGATGGTGACCCCATATCTCATGGCCAGGAAGGCAATAAGAGTATGAATCTTATAGTGAAAATCATATAGTGGACTGTGGTGAGGCCAATTAATAAGAATAGATTTTTATTATAATTTTAGATTCAATTTAGGAATAGAATGAATCTACCAGTACTGTTAGGGTAGCAGATATGTAGGATTTGGAAAAAGGGGAGGCATCGAAGATTGTGATTCATTTTAATAAAGAAATGATAGAGGAGGCATATGAGATCAATTCTACCTAGGAGGAGGTTTACATAATGAATGAGAGGATAATTCAAGTAGAAACTAATACGAAACAATGTCTATGGATCAATAATTAATATTTTATTTTGATATCTGGCTTCAATAAAACTAATATTAGTGAGGATTAGTATATCCAATCTTTGGACAAGATGGAATATTGTTTAGAGGAACTCGTCGAGGATGACATAGATATGAAGGTCACTAGTCTTAAATGATGGTTATACAAATGTAATATTTCAAATTGACATAATCTTGGTTTCAAGGATTTTGTGTTTTGTTACGGTGTTTGTTGATTTTGTGTTTTCCACATTTTCCATTAATGTTCTTCGAATACAAAAATTCAAATTTCAGTCAGATGATAAAGACTGTATAAAATATATTATTAAATATTAAATGAATATATAATCAAATTGAACAAATAATAAAAAGAAACAAAAAATTAATTAACATTATTAATGATCCGATGAACTTAAATTCACCAATGTAATAAGTTAGTATGATTTAAAAAATAAAAATGAATACACTTCAAAATTATTCAAAAAATGCATGATTTTTAACAATTATATAAATTATTTAAAAATGAAAATGAATATATATTAAAATGAAAGAAATGAATATAAAATATCTAAATTACCACCATATTAAAAACATTAAATTCTAAAAAATATTTATGAACAACTAAATAATAAAAAATAAGAAATTTCAATAATAAAAAATCGAATAAATTATAAAGAAAAGTTTAAAATAATTAACATTAGTTGTGAATAAATAATAATAAATAACGTTAATTGAATGAATATAAAAAAACAATAAACATAAATAACTAAAAATATGTATATTTCAAAAATATTTAAAAAATGAACAATTACTTTTAATTATTTAAATTATAAAAAAAAGTACAAATAAATATATGATAAAATGAAAATAAATAAATATAAATTATATAAATTAGAACCATATTAAAAAAATTAATATTAATGAATAAACATATATAAATAAATATTGAAAATTCAATAAAAATTAGAGATAAATTTAACAATGAAACTATGATATTGGATAATTAAAAAAAATTATTGATTAGAGAATATCGAAAGCTAATAAATTCAAGAAAAGGTATTTAAAGGTAATAAATATTTTATTTTTAATAATAATATAAGGAATGAGTAATATTTACTAATATAAATGTATATATATAAATATATATAATAATGTACGTTAATAAATATAAATCAAAAAAATATTCAAAATTTAATATATTAAATAAATATTTTGTGTCTGAATATTCTATATAAAAATTTATTAATTACATATATGTATGTTTCAAATTATTTTAAGAAACTTTTTATGTATGTTAAATTGAAAAACCCATATTTAATTAAATGTTTGTTTCACGATAAATTTATTTTTTATTTTTAATTAATATTAATTATTAATTATAAACCAATTTTTTCCAATTATATGACTTATTAATCTTTAATATACATATTAAATAATATATAAATCATATATAAAGAAAATATTATTTAGTTTTACATATATATATATATATATATATGAATATATTTCATTATTTAAAAGATTTAATGTATTAATGAATGATTATATAGAATGAAAGTAAAGATTTATAAATAAAAAATATACTAAATAAAGAAAATTTAAAAGCTATAAATTATATAAAAGATAAAAAATAAACAATATTTCTAAAAAACAGAATACATTTTATTAGGAACACTAATATAGAAATAAAATTCATTTGGGAAAAGTGGAATTTATATTTTTTAAGCATTAAACCTATATCATCAAAAATAAAGGACCCTTATATCAACCATCATAAAGGACCCCTTTATTAGTGATTAATTTAGCATTGAAAATGGCCATGAAAAATGATAAAAAAAATATTTAATCCTACCCTATCTGTATAACATAACCAAATTTAAAAAATTAAATTAAATTGGAATATATATATTAGATAAAATCATAATGAGATATTAATATTAAATTTCACTATCGTTTCAATTAAACATTTACAAACAATATATTTTCATTGATGTTATATTTATAATTAATTAAATAAAAATACAATCCAATATAAAAATCAAAACTTTTATAGCATTGTTTTTTCCTCAATCATACCATATTAACACATTATCCCTGTAGTAAAACCAATGTTTTTAGTAACCGTATATAAAATAATAAACAAAATATGATTTTAACGTAATCCATATATGATAAATTAAATTGTTAATTAATATGTAGTTAAATGATATTATCAGTTATACTTTTAATTGAATTATTATTTCATTTATTATTAATTAAATATTAGTTAATATTTATTAAATATACCATTAATTAACAATTATATTATTAAATATCCATTAAATTGTTAAATAAAAATCTTCAAAACTAAAGTTTTAATTAAATAACATATTAATTACATTATTAGTTATTTAATATTTTAATTACACACATTGTTGTTAAAAATTATATCAGTAAACAAAATTATCATTTTTAAATTGAAAACAAGAAGTTTGATAATAATGAAAACATGGTGTGTTAGATTGACACACGATCAATTATTACAGGTAATTAATTATTTAAGAATCGTTTTCCTATTTTTTAAAAATAATGTGAGCTCATTTACTCTATTTTGAAAATGTGATACATGTTTTGAACTTCAGTGAATTTTTTTTATTAGAAACAGTCTATGGGAGTCATATCGGACACATCATATGTCAAATTGATGTGCAATTGATTTCTACATGTCATAAATAAATTACGGACAATATTTCTAAATTTTTAAATCAATTGGAGTTCTATTACTCAATTTTTACAATATGATTCTCATTTTAAAAAATAAAACATAGTCATACAAACAACAACATGTGTTAAATTGACATGAGGTTGATTCATATTCATCAAGAATTAATTATGGATGATCAGTCTAATTTTTGGAAACAATTAGATTTTTTTCATAGTTTTGGCAATGTAATGTATGTTTTAACATAAAATTGCACATTTATATTGAAAAAAAACTCATTGAGTCATAAAAACAACATTCTGTTTCAGATTAATGGAAAATCATTTACTATAAGAAAAAAATTAATAATGGTTCATTAAACTAATGTAAAAAAATAATCAATTATTTTTTCTTGATTTTGGCTATGTGACACTAATTTTAATCTAAGATACCACTTTTATATTGAAAGCAATTAATTTTAGTCATGTTGGACACATAATGCATCAGATTAACCTATGGTCGACTCCAACATGTCATGTATGAATTATGGATCATTGTTCAAATTTTTAATAATAATCAATGGTCATTTTCTCAATTTTGGCTATGTGATGTGTGTTTTAAACAAAAATGGAAATTTTTTATTGAAATCATACATGTTGAGTCTTAAAGACCATTTCATGAGTATGGATGACCTGATGCCCTTTATTATGCATCTTAAATGTATTATGGTTTAGTTTACTAATGTTTGAGAACAATTCTATATTTTTTCATGGTTTGGGTTTTGTGACCAACATTTTACACTAAAAGTACAATTTTATATTGTAGACATGCAATTTGAATCTTATCGAGTAAATCATGTTTTTGGATTAACATGGGGTCAATTCCGAATTATAAAAAATTAATTATAGAGTGTTTTCTAAAATTTTGAAAACAATCCAATCACATTTTCTTAGTTTTAACAATGTGAAACACGTTTTAATAAAAAAATTAATTTATTTATATTGAATAAATGACTGTACAGTCATACTGGCCAAATCATGTTTTGGAATGATGTGTATTAAATTGCTACCAATCAAAAAAAATTATGGAACATTGTACAAATTTTCTATGAAAATTATGGATCATTTATCTATTTTTTCTATGTCAAATGGGTTTAAAAGTAAAATGAATGTTTTATATTGAACAAGTAAATGTTAAGTCATATCGGCCTCATCATGTGTCAGATAAACATGTGATTGATTCATAAATGTCGAAAATGGAATGTGTATATTTTTCTTAATGTATGAAAATAATCTAAGATCATTATCTCATTTTTTCCAGTGAGATGTGCATTTTAAAATAAAATTATTATTTTATAATAAAAACACACACTATGAGTCGTACCAACAACATCATGTGTTGGGATGATATGAATTCAATTTATATACTTTATAGATGAATTATGGATAATTTTCATAATTTTATAAAATACTCAGATATTGTTTTCTCTAGTTTGGATATTTGAAATGTGTTTTTGTTGAAAATATTGATTTTAAAAGGAAAAGATGCACATTAATTCATACCAACTACATCATGTAATGGATTGATGTGTTGTCAATTCCTACATAAATAAATGAATTATTTATTATTTTCCAAAGTTTTGAAAGCAATTTTGAGCTCTTTTTCATAGTTTTCACATTGTGATGAATGTTTTAAACATGAAGGACATATATATCTGGAAAAAACATACTCAGAGTTTTATTGGTCACATCATGTGTTATATAAATATGTGATCCATTATTACATGAATAAAAATCAATCAAAGAAACAATTTCCAAAATTTTTAAGAAAATATGATCATGATTATATAGATTTTTCTATGTGATGTGTGTGTTAGACATAAATTAAACTTATAAACAGGAAATTTTTGTAATATCAGACACATCGTGTGTCAGATTTATATACAGTCAATTATTACATATCATAAATGAATTATGTTTTATTTATTAATACTCTAAAAAACAACCATAGACTATTTTATTAGTTTTTCTATGTAATGTGTGATCTAAACTTAATTGACATGTATATATTAAAGACACATGCTTTCATTCATACCCACCAAATTGTGTGTCTACATAAAAATTAGTTAATTACTATATGTCACACATGAAACATGAATTGTAATAATACTGTTGGAAAAAAATTCATGATTTTTTCATGGTTTTGGATAAGTGATGAATTTTTTAAATGAAAATGACACTTTTAAAATTAAAACTCACACATTATGTCATACTGGACACATCATGTGTTAGATTGAAATTCAGTCAATTCATGCACACCAAAAATGAGTTATAGATCATTTCCATGAATTATCAAGATAATCTAATATCATATTCTCATTTTTTTGGATATGATATTTTTTATTCTAAAATGACACTTTTAATGAGATATATATGGACTTTGAGTTTTATCATAAATACCATGTGCAAATTGATGGGCGGTAAATTCTTATATGTCATAAATAAACAACGTATCATTTTCATAATGTTTGAAAACAATATGATAACGTTTAATAAATTTTTAAAATATAATGTGTGTTTTAATATAAAAGGATACATTTATATTGAAAACACACAAATAGAGTCATTTGAGTCACATAATGTGTTAGATTGAACTTCAGTCAATTTCTATAAATCAAAAAATAAATATGGATTATTTTCAGAATGTTTTGGATCGATTATGCTTGTTTACTTGGTTTTGGATATGTCATTTTTTTAGAGTAAAATGATAATTTTAATGTAAAAATGTACATCTTTATTCTTAATGTCCATATATTGTGTCAGTTTGATTTTTAGTTGATTCCTACACATCCCAAAAGAATTATCATTCATTTTTATAAATTTTTAAAAATAATAAAAGCTCATTTTCATATTATTGATAATACGATATTAATTATAAACTAATATGAAAAAAAATATATTAAAAAATATAAACATTAATTCATACCAACCACATTGTGTGTCAGATTGATGTTCATTATATTCCTACTTGTGTAAAATGAATTATATATTGTTTTCTAAAATTTTGAAAACAATATGAACACATTTGTTCCGTTATGATAATGTGACAAACATTTTAAACTATAACGACACTTTTATATTGAAAACATGGTCTTTGAATAATTATCACCACATTGTATGTATGATTGATATGTGATCAATTCCTACACATCATAAAAAAATTATTGATTATTTCCATAAATTTTCAAAACTATTCAAGGCTATTTTTGAAACACCCTGAGATTTTATGAAAAATATTCTTTTTAATTTCATTAATGTCTTGTGTTATATGCTACACCAAAAGGAGCTTTCACAACACACATCACTGACCTAGCTTGAATTACACACAATCACGACCTTCCACGATAGTGTGTGTTGTACGCAACACCAAGTTTCGCTAAACAACGATATGCTATTAAAATATTATTAAAACTAGACGTTATGAATAGTAATAACCACTTTTTAAAATTTTTTAATTTCTATTTTTCAAAATGGACTCCATTTTTGGATTCGGAGTATCAAAATTAGCTTAGGGTGAAATTTTGGTGATTTTCAGATAACTTTCATATTTTGATGAATAGTGAAAATTACTAAATTTTAATTAAAAACAACTTTTTCAATAGAAATAATTAATAGTGATAAATTATAAATTTGAGTGGTTTTAAAGTATATTTAGAATATATTTTTACAATTTAATACAATGTTGGTCATTGGATGTAATTTCACATTTGAACCAGTTATAAACAAGTGTCAATCTTTTGATTGTTATTATCTCTTAAAAGCTCGCCTTTTGTTTTGACGACAGGAATTAATTTTTAAATTAATTAATGAAACTGATATGTTTTGAATTTGGTAAAATAGAAATCATTTTTGAGTTCATAATATCAAATATAGCTTAGGCCTAATTTCTGGTACTTTTCTGAAAAGTTTGAATTTTTTATTAATAGTGAAACCACTAAGTGGTAGTTAAAAAAACTGAATTTTTCATAAAACATAATTTTACCGCTTCTGTGAGTGGAATTTCAAAAATCCGAGAGACACGGTTGATGTCAGTAAGTAAAATGTGGTTCAATGAGATGAAAATAATTTTTGGTGAATAGTAACTTTTTAATTTTATTTACCACGGTTAAAAGTAAATAGGGTAATTAAGGGTAAAAATGATATTATTATTACCCTAACACATGTCGAAACTCTATTGGATAAGTGTAATTCTACCAAAAACAAGCATAGGAATAAAATATGACCACTTAGGTTCACTTGGATTAGATTATGACATTTAATATTATTTTATTTAATGAATAGTTAAAATAGTTAAAATCAATGTTTAATAACTAAAACATTTTTAATATGGTGTTATTCATAAGATAAATTCGATTATAAATATTAATTTGAAATCTAAAAAGATTTACTACATAATTATGTTTTATTTATAATTTTTATACATTAAATAAATTTATTTATTTATGACACAATGATGATGCAGTAATTATCTTATTAATGAAATATTGACATAATTGATGTTATAAACACCGAAATAAATGTACTTTGAGACTTTTTATGAATCCCACTAATTTTCTAGGTTAATATGACATGTTAGTATTGATTTAATTTACTTGGTTAGAAATAATAATTCTGTTATGATTTTCAAAAAAATCAATTAATAAATAGTGTCAAAATTGACATAAAATAGTTTTTAAAACAAATATTATATTATTAATTGTTATTTTATTCCTAAAAATATAAGGTTCGGCCAAATGACTTAGATACGGTTATATATATTAATAATAAACAATTTGGTGTTCGTTTGGCTTCTTATAGTAAAATTATTAACCTTATAGTATAAGAACACAAGAAGACACGGTAACAGTAAAATTATTTAACTTAATTTTAAATCTAAATGATAAGGTTAAAATAGGAACCTAAACTTGTCTAAATTATATTGGATGAGAGAATTTCGACCCATCTCTACCTTATCCTCGAAATAAATCAATTTGGAGCTATTTAAAACCGAACTTGACTTTATAATAAAATAATATTTTTTGTTATTCCAAAGGTGCCCCTCTCCTCCCTTATAAAAGGACACATCCTCCCTCTCTTCCTCACACAACTTTGAAACTTCATTCTCGGCCAAACCCTGACAAAATCACTTCTACACTTCCCTAGAAACATCCTATAGGTTCTGGTCTTCCTCAAAGCCCAATTTTAGTGCCCTAAGAGGACGTCTCAAAGAGGCGCTTCAAAGAAGAGGTAATTTTCGTTACCAATTCTTTCACCTTTATTTCTTCTTCCACTTATTCTTCTTAGGTTGTTTCATTATGAATTAATAACATTAGTATCACTCATATACGGATATGTTATTATAATAATGAAACAATCCTAATTCACCATCTATCCATCCTACGGAAAACAAAATCACCGCGCGTGCGTACGTACAGAATACCGTCTCCACGCCGTGGTGTAATCTATTTTTCCACCTACACCTTACATGGATGGGTATTATGGTGTAAAGAATAACTATACATAGTTATTATAACATCATAATGATTCTGATATATTTTATCATCCACTCCAATTCAATTTAATAATTATGGAAATGATATCATCGCTCGTGCGTACGTACGGACTACCGTCGCAACGACGCGAGGAGATTTATTCTCCATGTTAACCATTTAAGAATGATTATAAAGTATATATAAGCAATAATAATGAAATATATGACATTATAAAGCTACTGGATTTATGTGTATGTCATCTACTTAATTCCACTCAATTCAATAATGAAACTAAAACAGCGTTCATGCGTACGTACGGCCGACCGTCTCCATGAACAGTGTATTTCTTTCCATTTATCGATCCATTATATATATGTATATTCTGAATATATATTATATATAAATCATGTTTTATATTCTATAATTAAGTAATAATGATCTAAGTAATCATATGAATAATTACAAGTTAAAACAGGAATGACAAATGAGACGATTTTACCCAAAACGCTACTTTAACATGAATTTACAAAATATCGGGTAATATGAAGTCATAAGTGAACCATATATGATATAATAACAATGAATATGATTCTGTAATAAGTAAATGTCTTTATTTAAATCATTATACAGGAGGTTCGGACACTTACGAAGCAAATCGGACCTAAGGTAAGAGAAATATGACAATCTCATTTTTATCCGAGATTGTTTATACTTTGGTATTTACTGGGGTGTATTTTATCATCCACATCCATGTTTCCTCAATATTTAATATTATTTCCATCCACCTACAATTGTTTAAATCCAATTTTACCTTTTGCTGAGATTTTAGTAAATGATATGAAATGAATCTTTTGTCGTTTTTCGTACGAGGTACTTTTTGACTTTTCCGACAAAAGTACGAAGAATGTTTTTTTAACTTGTACGGCATGAATGGATTCTTAAAAAATTATTTCCAAGAAGCTTCCATTACAAGTTTTCAAGTTTATTTTTAATCAAATTCTCTTAGTTTAGAATTTTATGACATGTTAAGAAATGAAAAGTGTTTTTGATGAAGAAAGGATATTTTCCTCAAGAATGGAGTTCAAGTGTTTTATCAAAATTATTTTCCATATAAGATAATATAGGGTTCTGTTTCTATCCTTATTATTACATGGATTTGATTATGTTGTGATGGAAATATTTTTATGAATTCCTTTATCTTATATGAATTGTTTTATGATGTCATGTTGTTTAAGAATCCCATTTTTACTACATGGGTTATGCAATGATATATGATTTATGATTTTGTGGCACACATAAGAATGGTATCATTATGATATGGGTGGGACCTATATCTCCCTCCAATGCATTGGGTAAAGATTTTATATCTCATGAGATTGACATGGCTGGAATGGTAGGTTATACCGGTTCGGTGAAACAGGACTGGAACGAGGGTGACTCGGTTCAGAAAGGGACTTTGTCCACTAAGATAGTCTTGGCAATGAGTCTTGACTAATAAGAAATGATTGTATATGATTATATGTGTATGACACAATGTTTAATGTTTTAAGTTATGATTATTGTGATTACATTTCACTACCATAATTTATCTTAGGTTATGAAATTATGATCTCTTTTACAGGTTAAGATTTCCAAAAGTTATGTGCTTATGTATATGATGTGATTGATATTTATTTTGTTTACCCTTACTGAGCATTTGAGCTCACCATTTTATGTTTTCTTTTCCCAAGGATATAAATAAAGGTTTTAGGTATAATAAAAAGGAAGATCTTTATGGTAGATGTTGAAGATATTTCACCAGGATTAGAGGATTATATTCCGAGTTTCCAAAGACACTATACTATTACGGTCCTTGTGTGTGTGTTTTTGTTATATACTAAGTATTCCGCAAATGTAATGTAATGTCAATGTATGTCATGATTCGGGTCTCTACAGTTGGTATCAATGGAAAGGATTAGTCAACCTATGGAAACTAGGATGCGAAAACATTAGTGAGATCCCTAGAGATATTTCTAAGGTATGTCTAGGGATGTCCCTAAGGATAAGTATATGTATAGGATATAATCCTAGAACTACGATAACAATCTTAGAATTTAACCTAAGATGTTAGATATTAAGGGTACTCCCCCTTTACTATGTTGTTTTCACTAGCATTATTTTTCATCTCAAACTATTCTTTTTGGGTTTTAGAAAATGGCTGGAAACAAGATGATTCACAATAATGGACGATATGCTGGACAATGGAATGATATTCTTTATGAGAAACCAAATGAAATGGGATTTGGAAGTCCAAACATCATTATTATGAAGAATCAGCAATCTCATAATATGATCAATAAAGTAAAATATGGTAAGTTTCCTGACTCGGCAAATAAAAGAAATATGGAGTTTCATGATGATCATAGAAGAAAGAAAGTTCAATTTCCCCTATGTAAATCATGTGGGAAGAGGCATCAAGGAGAATGTTTCAAGGGAACTGGAAGATGCTTTGGGTGTGGAAAAGAAGGACACAAAGCAAGTAAGTGCAAAGGAAAATGTTCAATTAACCCCATGGATGAGGATAATGGTATTGCTACGACATAAAAAATGGTTAAGAATTTTAAATGTGGAATGTATGGGCATTATGCAAACCAATTCCCTAAGGGAAAGACTCATGAAGAGAATCAGTATGGTCATATGGGTAGTATTTATGTGGATGATGATGAAGAGACTACAAATGATATGTGAGATGAAAGAATTGTTGAAGCTCGGTTAATGGTTTAAGAATGTAGTGGAATGATTACATGTTTATCAAGTGTAATGTTATATAAAGAATCTCATGGTACTGTGGAATAAAGAGACATCTAAGGATTGTTACACTGTTATCTTTCCTTGAGTTTTGAAAGTGTATGATGAATG
Organism: Viscum album; assembly: GCA_963277665.1. Lineage (NCBI taxonomy): Eukaryota > Viridiplantae > Streptophyta > Magnoliopsida > Santalales > Viscaceae > Viscum > Viscum album. Next base: position 366,815,065 of record OY728158.1, on the reverse strand, counting down.
GTACCAATAACCATGAAAGGTTATTCAGATACCTTTGGAAAGTAAATGATATGTGCAAAATGAAAGGATAAGAAGATAATGAGATGTTTGATTGTATTCATGAGCTCATGATTGATATAAGGACCAAGTGATATCATGGTTAGAGTATATACAATTTTGAGGATTTTGGTATGTGGAAAGTGTTAACTTTTAACTGCATTCATGTTTTCACTATGGTTCAATGGGTATTCAAGAGAATACATGATTAAGGCCTTTGAATGTTTGGAATGTGTCCAACAAGACATATCTTATGATATATGGGGATCAACGATAGTATTAAATCTCTGGTAAGCGTTTTCACTATATTATGAGAATGGATTGCAGTATTATGTATAAGCCTAAAGATTAGAATGGATTATGTTGGACATAAGTTAGTATTGTTTAAGGATAGAATATTTTCGATATTATTGATGGGATGTTATAGTAATGTAGTTTTAGAAAAAGGACAACCTGCAGGACGGGCGACAGCCCATCGCGTCGGACAGGGCTGTGGGAATCGAACCCACAACCGAAGTGCGACTAGCCTTTATCGCATACCACTGGACTACAGGAAGTCCTTGTTTAGTAGAAACTAGTTTTATTATATTAAGCAGTATGATATATGATGTATAAGTCCATTTTAGGAACCATATATGATTAATCTCACTATAGAATGACTTATGTATATTTAATAAATTTTGCTAACCTTTTGTTTGAGACAGATGGAATGACACGTCATTCTATCACATGATCTGCTAACAGTTCACGAATAACAAATTCAACTTCATTTATTTAAGATATGAAGTGGAAATTTCACAAGTCACGAACAATAGTGAGATTGTACCAAAATAAAGTAAGTATTTATTCTAATTCAAATTCTTCAACTTTAGGGAAACGATCTTGAAATCCAAAAATGTTTTCCTAGTGCTCTTATATCTGATTAATCATATGGTACCTTAGATCGTCACAAATTTATGGATTTGTGATTGTTGGCTTTTCCATAGCCATGTTCTCTACCACTCTCCATCAGAACATGATGGTTAGATTTTTATTCCATATCCATATTTTCACCTATGTGGAAACCCAGTGATTAGTTTATTTGGGTAACCGTTACGTTTCATAATTTTGTTTTTAAAGATTGGTTTTGGTATTACTTTTTACGATGTGGGTTTCTATTAAAGAAACTTTCAAGTAGTAAACCATTTATAACCCCGTCGAATTTTGAGGGCGAAATTCATTTTAAGGGGGGTAGAATGTAACACCCCGAATTTTATGAAAAATATTATTTTTAATTTTATTAATGTCTTGTGTTATACGCTACACCAAAAGGAGCTTTCATAACACACATCACTGACCTGGCTTGAATTACACGCAATCGCGACCTTCCACGATAGCATGTGTTGTACGCAACACCAAGTTTCGCTAAACAACGATATTCTATTAAAATATTATTAAAACTAGACGTTATGATTAGTAATAACCACTTTTGGAAATTTTTTAATTCCTATTTTTCAAAATGGACTCTATTTTTGGATTCGGAATATCGAAATTAGCTAAGGGTGAAATTTTGGTGATTTTGGGATAACTTTCATATTTTGATGAATAGTGAAAATTACTAAATTTTAATTAATAATGACTTTTTCAATTGAAATAATTAATAGTGATAAATTATCAATTTTAGTGGTTTTAAATTATATTTATAATATATTTATACAATTTAATAAAATTTTGGTCATTGGATGTAATTTCAAATTTGAACCAGTTATAAACATGTGTCAATCTTTTGATAGTTATTATCTCTTAAAAACACGCCTTTTGTTTTGACGACGGGAATTAATTTTTAAATTAATTAATGCAACTGATATGTTTTTTAATTTGGTAAAATATAAATCAATTTTGAGTTCATAATATCAAATATATCTTAGGACTAATTTTTTGTATTTTTCTGAAATCTTTCAATTTTTGATGAATAGTGAAACCACTAAGTGGTAGTTAAAAAAACTGAATTTTTCCTAAAACATAATTTTACCGCTTCTGTGAGTGGAATTTCAAAAATCCGAGAGACACAGTTGATGTCAGTAAGTAAAATGTGGTTCAATGAGATGAAAATAATTTTTGATGAATAGTAACTTTTTACTTTTATTTACCACGGTTAAAAGTAAATAGGGTAATTAAGGGTAAAAATGATATTATTATTACCCTAACACATGTCCAAATTCTATTGGATAAGTGTAATTCGTCCAAAAACAAGCTTAGGAATAATATATGACCATTTAGGTTCACATGGATTACATTATGACATTTAATATTATTTTATTTAATGAATAGTTAAAATAGTTAAAATCAATGTCTAATAACTAAAACATTTTTAATATGGTGTAATACAGAAGATAAATTCGATTATAAATATTCATTAGAAATCAAATAAGATTTCCTAAATAATGATATTTTATTTATAATTTTTCGACTTTAAATAAATTTATTTATTTATGACACAATGATGATGCAGTAATTATTTTATTAATGAAATATTGACATAATTGATGTTATAAACACCAAAATAAATGTAATTTGAGACTTTTTATAAATCCCACTAATTTTATAGGTTAATATGACATGTTAGTATTGTTTTAATTAACTTGGTTCGAACTAATAATTCAGTTATTATTTTCACAAAAATCAATTACTAAATAGTGTCAAAATTGACATAAAATAGTTTTTAAAACAAATATTATATTATTAATTGTTATTTTATTTATAAAAAATCTAAGGTTCGGAAAAATGACTTAGATAAGGATATATATATTAATAATAAACAATTCGGTGTTCGTGTGGCTTCTTATAGTAAGTTTATTAACCTTATAGTATAAGAACACAAGAAGAGACGGTAAAAGTAAAATTATTTAACATAATGTTAAATCTAAATGATAAGATTATAATAGGAACCTAAACATGTCTAAATTCTATTGGATGAGAGAATTTCGACCCATCCCCACCTTAGCGTCGAAATAAATCAATTTGGAGCTATTTAAAACCGAACTTGACTTTATAATAAAATAATATTTTTAGTTATTCCAAAGGTGCCCCTCTCCTCCCTTATAAAAGGACACATCCTCCCTATCTACCTCACACAACATTGAGCCTTCAAGCTCGGCCAACCCCTGCCAAAATATCTTCTCCACTTACCTAGAAACATCCTAGAGGTTCTGGTCTTCCTCAAAGAACGATTTTAGTGCCCTAAGAGGAGGTCTCAAAGAGGCACTTCAAAGAAGAGGTAATCTCCGTTACCAATTCTTTCACCTTTATTTCTTCTTCCACTTCTTCTTCTTAGGTTGTTTCATTATGAAGTAATAACATCAGTATCACTCATATACTGATATGTTATTATAAGTACGAAACAATCCTAATTCACCATCTATCCATCCTACGGAAAACGAAATCACCGCGCGTGCGTACGTACGAAATACCGTCTCCACGCCGTGGTGTAATCTGTTTTTCCACCAACACGTTACATGGATGGGTATTATGGTGTAAAGAATAACTATAAATAGTTATTATAACATCATTATGATTCTGATATATTGTATCATCTACTCCAGTTCAATTCAATAATTATGAAAATGATATCATTGCTCGTACGTACGTACGGACTTCAGTCTCCACGACGCGATTAGATTCATTCTCCATGTTAACCATTTAAGAATTATTATAAAGTATATATAAGCAATAATAATGATATATATGACATTATAAAGCTACTGTATTTATGTGTATGTCATCTACTTAATTCCACTCAATTCAATAAGGAAACGAAAACAGCATTCATGCGTACGTACGGCATACCGTCTCCATGAACGGTGTATTTCTTTCCATTTATCGATCCATTATATATATCTATATTCTGAATATATATTATATATAAATCATGTTTTATATTATATAATTAAGTAATAATGATCTACGTAATCATATGAATAATTACAAGTTAAAACACGAATGACAAATGAGACGACTTTACCCAAAACGCTACTTTAACATGAATTTACAAAAGAACGGGTAATATAAAGCCATATGTGAACCATATATGATATAATAACAATGAATATGATTCTGTAATAAGTCAATTACATTATTTAAATCATTATAGAGGAGGTTCAGACACATACGAATCAAATCGGACCTAAGGTAATGGAAATATCACAATCTCATTTTTATCCGAGATTGTTTATACTTTGGTATTTACTGGGGTGTATTTTATCATCCACATCCATTTTTCCACAATATGTAATATTATTTCAATCCACCTACAATTTTTTAAATCCAATTTTACCTTTCGGTGAGATTTTAGTAAAAGATATGAAAGGAATCTTTTGTCGTTTTTCGTCCGAGGTACTTTTTGACTTTTCTGACAAAAGTACGAAGAATGTTTTTTTTAACTTATACGGCATGAATGGATTTTTAAAAAATTATTTCCAAGAAGCTTCCTTTACACGTTTCCATGTTTATTTTTAATCAAATTCTCTTATTTTAGAATTTTATGACATGTTAAGAAATGAAAAGTGTTTTTGAAGTAGAAATGATATTTTCCTCAAGAATGGAGTTCAAGTGTTTTATCAAAATTATTTTCCATCTAAGATAATATAGTGTTCTTTTTATATCCCTATTATTACATGGATTTGATTATGTTGTGATGGAAATATTTTTATGAATTCCTTTATCTTATATGAATTGTTTTATGATGTCATGTTGTTTGAGAATCCCATTTTTACTACCTGGGTTATGCAATGATGTATGATTTATGATTTTGTGGGACACATAAGAATGGTATCATTATGAGATGGGTGGGACCTATATCTCCCTCCAATGCATTAGGTAAAGATTTTATATCTCATGAGATAGACATGGCTGTAATGGTAGGTTATACCGGTTCAGTGAAATAGGACTGGAACGAGGGTGACTTGGTTCAGAAAGGGACTTTGTACACTAAGATAGTCTTGGCAATGAGTCTTGACTAATAAGAAATGATTCTCTATGATTATGTGTGTATGCCACAAAGTTTAATGTTTTATGTTATGATTATTGTGATTACATTTCACTGCCATGAGTTATCCCAGGTTATGAAATTATGATCTCTTTTACAGGTTATGATTTTCAAAAGTTATGTGCTTATGTATATGATGTGATTTATATTTCTTTTGTTTACCCTTACTAAGCAATTGATCTCACCCTTTTATGTTTTCTTTTCCCCAGGATATAAAGAAAGGTTTTAGGTATAATAAAAAGGAAGATCTTTATGGGAGATGTTGAAGATATTTCACCAGGATTAGAGGATTATATTCTGAGTTTCCAAAGACACTAAACTATTACGGTCCTTGTGTGTGTGTTTTTGTTATGTACTAAGTATTATGAAAATGTAATGTAATGTCAATGTACGTCAAGCTTCAGGTCTCTACAATTTTATAGGTTTTGATAATGTGAAAAATAATTAAACTAATAACCCGATAGAGATAAATTATCCACATAAGATTTTCAACAATGAAGCCTTTTTTAAACATCCTTAACAAATAATTCCAAGATTATAATAAGAACTTTGGATGATAATATTATAGATGAATCACTATTAGTGTTCATAGTAACATTCATTGTCATGTCATTGGTTGAATAAATTGTGAATCTAGGGGAATTCATCTTTAATTTTCATCATGTATGTGGTGGTGATTATAAATGATCTAGGACCGTTTTACAGACTCATAAATATACTGAAAGACACAAAATGAAAATGATAATTATAGGATGATGGAAGTCCCTTAACAAGTATATTTTAATATGACTTTATATTTTTGGGTAAAATGATCCATGACCTATTATCCACTCTCCATTATCTTTATTACAACCATAGTGTATAATCTCAAATGAGAAAAGTAGCTTCATTCATGTTTCTAACACATCCATAATTTGAATATTGTAACCACCCTTGATTAATCTTCTTGAGAAATCAATCTACTCATTCTTTTTTTAGCTTCATCAGTAAATCATTTTGTAGTTTCAACCAACTAAAACTAACTCCTAAAGGAAAGAAATTAGTTTATAGTTGAAAAGAAATTCATGGATAATTCGAGAATGATAATATACCTTTCATAATCATTGAAAATTTATAGAAACAATGGTATGATTGAATTTATAACATGATATGTTGGTTTAGTAAATATATCATTCATGGTGAATTGACGTTGGACTTCATCTATAGAATAAATTGGATTTTATGGTATCTGAAATTATTTTCCATCAATTTAGGGCATATTATAAAGACTATTTTTATTTTTCTCCAAGATAAAACAACCTCAATCAAAACATTAATACTATTTTCATTGGGCGGAGTAATCAAATGTGGGGGTGATCATAAAATATATGACCTCACTCAAGAGTAGAAAAATATCTACTATGGGTTTCAAATTTATTTTTAATTATGGGAGGGACAGATCATAAAAAATGTTTTCAGGGTAATAAAAAATGTATGTCTAGAATAAAAAAAATAACTAAAATATTTCAAACATTATATTAAATATATTTTAAGTAAAGTAATTTATATTTATTACAATGATGATGCTTCAAGTCCTTAATATATCTCTAAAGTCATAGCCTGTACAATATAACATACCGAATCGAAAATCACCGCAACATGATGCTGAAAAACATTCTAACACCATGTACTCTTCTCACTAAGCTCTAAAACAATATTTATTCATTTTCAGTATGTATCATATATCTTGTCTTGGTATTTGTGAGAAAATATAGAAAATAAACTATTAAAAAATATTTTAATTGAAATTATAATTATCATGGAAAATTACATGTTTGTGTGTTAGTTTGTTGATGGTATATAAAATCCCTTATAATTATTCAAAAATAATATCAATTAATATTGTTGCTATTTTGTTTTGGATACTGTAGGAACATTGACAAAAATATATAAATAGTTTTCAAATATGTTTTGATAGATAAATATTACTATATAAACCGTAATTTATGTCCATTTTAATAAAGCATTAGGCTTACAGTGTTTACTTATTGTCCTTATACCCTGATTTAGCTGATATTAATAGACCGCCATATCATATGAAAGTTATAGTTAAAAAAAATTAATGAATAATATGAATTTTATCTATAAAATATTTATTGTTCTTCATTACAAATTCAAATTTGACGTCATGTATGGTTATTTTGATGGAAATACATGTTGTGTATGTTATAAATAAACATTATGTGAATCAAATTTCATTTAGATTTTCATCTAGTTATTTTAAGAGAAACAAAATATTTTTTAAATATATGTATATATATAGTTTATATGATTAGATTATATAGTTTTACCCCTGTATTTTGGCCATAAAAAGATGTTTTTCATCTAATATTATATTTTCAAACACCATGATTACTTTATAAGTTTTCTTTTTTTTCGTTTTATTACAAACAATATTTTTCAGTAGACATTATAGAGGGATTTATTTTTTCATCTCTTAATTAATATTTTTTTCCGTTATATGATTGTAATATATAAACTAGTTGAAATAATGAATCTTTATTAACTATAAAGAACATTGTATATCATTTTTTCAGAAAAAAAGAATATGAAAATGTACCGCATTTATGTTGGAGTTCGTGTCTTAAAACCAACTATTTTTCATTCTATTACATGTATATTCAATGTATTTAATAATAATTAAACATAATATTAAATATATTTTAATATTATACATGAATTTAATGTAATAATTTCTAGGAGTATATATTATATTAACAAGGTCATAGTAGTTCCCCATTTTTATTAGAACCTTAATGAGATATGATAGTATCTTTAATATGGTTTTGTGTTTGGATAACATATTATGATGGGACACAATGTATTTACACCATCATGTGGGATTTCACATAATAATATTAGGATTATTCTTTTGATTTTTGCACATGGTAATCTCCACGATGTGAGATTATGAAAACAGAACCACAAATTGTAATTCCACCTGTCTTTGTGTCATCGAATATTCCTACTTTTGAGCAGGTCTAATGGTCCTTAGACATTAATTTTTCATTATTCCATGTAATTACAAGTTAACCTATATTTTAGGATGATAATCAGGAGAAAATAAGTTCATATTGAGGTAAGGTATGGCAGCTGCGTCACGATTGATATGTTATTAATGGATAAGTCAAGGAATTTTTTTTCTTCTATGTTTATAGAAGTTTATACATTGTCCCTTTTATTAGAATATAATAGTTGTACTAAATTCCATGTCTATGTTGTAACAAAATGATTTTTAAAAATGGAAAAATAAATATATATCAGGCATATAGTTTGGTGACATGTATGGGAAACCTTATTAATCAGATAATATGAAAAGTGGATTATGAAACACCCCGGGTTTTAATGGGCCGTTTTTCGAATAAATTAAAATTTTCATCTTGAAATGCAATAAGATTAATATTACATTCAGACTCAACCAATATTTCATATGTTACACACAAAACTAAATTCCTACATGTTCATGAAACACTGATATGTCGTACAATACATGCAACACTGATATTGAGTATGATACACACAGCACTATGTCCGCATACGATACACGCAACAATGAGTTTCTAGAAAACATAATTGTATTGTTTAAATAAGATAATCAAAACCTAGACATTAAAATTAGCTATATGAATAGTAATAACTAATTTTCAAATATTTTCTAACATTTCATTATATAAATAAAACATATTGACAATTAAAGATATAATTTTTGGTAAAGTCTTTCTAATGTCTAAAAATATTATTTTTAATTTACTTATAATAAAATAATTTTAGACACAATTAGAATTTAATTATACAAAATTAAACTACTTTTTTTATAATATTGGAAAAATTAGATTCAGGTTAAATTTTGTGATTTTTCTAACAAACTTCATTATTTGATAAATAATGAAACATATGGTCTTAAATTAAAAACATCATTGTAATTTAATTTATTGATAATGTAAAAAAATATATAATTTTATTTCAATGTTAAAATATATAATATTTTTATCATTTAATAAAATTTTGGTCATTGGAACCATTTACACATTTAAATTTTACATAAATACTTAATAATATTTTGATACATTGTATAATAAAAACCCCTAGTGTCATCCCGACAGCAATATTATTATTTAAATTAATTACTTATACTTATGTTATTAGAATTTGGAAAAATTGATTCCATATTTTTATTCATAAAAATTTATGATTTATAATAAGTTCAACATTTTTTTAACAAAAACTTAGTGAAGGTGTTTAAAATTAATTACATCATTTAAGAGAAATATTTGGCTAATAAAGTACTAAAAATCAAATTAAGACACAAAAATACTAGAAACTTGTCCAAAACCCATTAAATGTCCATATTTACACTCTATAATCAATTTTATGGATCATGGTTTATTATTGGATCCATGTTAAACATAAAAAACATGTGTGTAATTCTCTCTTGAACTATTTACAAGAGTGCCACTCCTCCTCCACAATAAAAGGCCACCACCTATACCCATTCCTCACACCTATAAAACCTTTTAATACTTTCCAATATATGCCTATGTATCCTAAAAAACTACCTTATACCTTTATTCCTCCCTTAGGCTATAAATCCTCTCATGGGATCATTTTGGTACAAACCAAAAGGAGTTACCTGATTTTGAGGTAACATCTTCTCTCAATCTCCTTTTATTTATTATTTACCTCTTCCCCCACTACTCTATTTATTCCATTATTGTATGAGAAAACAATAATCGTTAATATAATAGGATTTCTTTCTAATGTTCCTACCAAAACATATACTCACATCAATCTAATGGATATCAAACATATGGTTTCTATGCATGGTGAATTACTTCCTATCAAAATTATGATTGTTCATTTTTCATTTACTACTAATCATAGTGGTCAATAAGATACAAACTCTATTTATATATTTAAGATATTTTATTTATTATGTATTTAATATTATTTATTCCTTTTAAAATACACATCTTCTAACTTTTTATTCGAAGATAAAATGATAATGTTGTTTGAGGAAGTTGGACTACCGCCCCCTCAAAGCGATGTGATTTGTTCACACACCACATGGAATGTATTAAGGATGGGTATAGTGAAATTATATGATATGTATGATATATTAATTATTATTTAAAAATAATAAATATATATACATACACATATATACATATTTCATTTACATGCATTATTTTAATAGGATAATAAAGATGGAAACAACGTTCATCCATACGTACGACTTAACGTCTCCATGAATGGTGTTTTCTATTTAGTACACCTACATTATTTAGATTATTATAATACCCATATAATTTATAAAAATTATATTTATATCATTTATTACATTATATAATCATGATTTAATTATAAGGACTAATGATATAACTAATTAAGACTCATGTGAAGAACAAGGCGAATTTTAACAGAAGTGAAATTTTAAGTCATTAACAAGTGGGTAATAGAAATTCATTATAATAAAATATATGTTATTATGTGTAAGAATAATGTTCTATAAAATATGTATAATAAACATTTATATATATATATATATATAATACAGAAATCTTGTATGAGTATGGAGAGATTCAAGTCACAAGGTAAGGGTATTTCATATATCTTTTATTTTTTATGAGATACAAGATATGTTTTCCACTCTTTCCTTTTGTGTGGTGAATTTACTTCCCATTATTTTATTCTAGGTATATTTTAAATAAATTTAGGGTTATTATAATTTCAATTTTATGATCCTTTTTCATTACTTTTAACATTCAAATGTTACAAAATCGGTAAAATAGTTTTGTCTCAATTTGTCTTCTTTGGGATTATTTTTCATTATTATGCACCTAAGCTCTTTTTTGAGGGGATTATAACCCAATTTTACATATTATATCATGAATATAATTCAATTAATGATATATTAAGCTTCATGTAATTTCCATTTATTATATGGAGTGTATGATCCCAAAATACTGAGTAATAAGAGTTTATTTAGATAATCTCATCACTTTCAGAGATTGTTTTTCTTTATCCTTAAATTGATTAGATATTATTATCCATCTTCCAAAAAATTTCATGATTTTTATTCTCCTATATTTATTCATGATATAACCTATTTTTAGTACAATTTTATCACTCTTTGGTACTTAATATAATTTTTTATGTAAAATAGGATTGTCTCTATCTTGAGTCAAAAATCAATTGTATTAAAAAAATGTGTTTTTTAAAATGTCATCAAAATGATTTCAAAATTTCCTTGAAGATAATTTTCAAGGAAAAATTATTTTAATAATGTTTCATTCAAATATTATTTTATATGTTTTCGAATACATTTTCAAAGAATACTGGTTTAAATGGTTTTATGTCATAAAAAACATTTTTTAAATAAGAAAGGATATCTTCTTCATGAAATGTTTATAAAGGATCACTGAAAATAATTTCCCATATAATATAACATCCATTAGTGTTACACATTCCACTATGGGGAAATTATTCTACGTTTACATTAATATTATTTCATTGAATGTATTTTTTTGATGTCATGATGTTTATGAATCATGTTTCTCTTTTATGGGATATATTCATTTGAAACCCACTTATTTTCACAGGTTGTTCTTATAATGAAATGATTTTGAAACTGGTATCCTTCTACAGGTTAAGATATTTTTACATTTTTAGGAAACTAATTTCATTTCATTGGTTATGTTATTATTATTTATATTCTTTTGGCACATGTATGTATGATTTCTATTTGTGACTGGTCAGACCTGTATCTTTTTAAAATGAATTGGGTAAAGATTTTTATCTCATGAAACAAAATAATATGTTATTGGGAATGATCCTTTACTTCTATGACTTCCATGAGAGTACGACAAGACTACTATGTTGGTATGAAAAGTGAACTCATGATACTATATTGTCCATGGGGATGAACCATGCCTACTACGATGGTATGGGGAGTAAACCCATACTACAACAATGGTCTTGGTAGTGACACATTGGAAACTATAGAGATCAGTATATTCTTATTTTTTGCCACACTTCCATGATTTATTCCTACATTATTCTATAATAAATTATTCTCTTTTTTTCATTATGATCCATGTCTTATAAACTATCAATATTTATGCCATGATCACTACTATGATGTTTGATATGCAGGGTATGATCTTCTATTTTCGTGGCCTCATTCTCATACCTTTATGTTTAGGTTTATTCCTACATGTCTCCCTTGTTTACCCTTACTGAGAATTTTTTCTCACCACTATTTATGTTTCCTTACCTAGGTTATGAATATATGTATTATGTTTGATGTGTCTAATAAGGGTTATATTAAAGAATAACCTAGTGATAGATAATATAATACATATATGTACTAGTGTTTATGTTTTCATGTTTCTAAAACGACTAGACTAGAACAGTCCTCACACGTCAGTTATTGTAATGTATTGTGTTTTCCTCAAAAGTTGTGTAATGTTAATGTTTTAAAATTATTGGTTTATATAGTGGTAACAGGGGAAAATAAAAGTTAACATTTAGAAATAGGGATAATAAAACCTTTATATAAACCCTAAGGACATGTCTAAGGATAAGTATAGGTATGAGACAAAGTGTAGTAAAATATCCTAGAATTTTGTAGAAGGGTAGGGTCAGTGGTTTACAAGAAATAAATCCATGTTTGGATAATACAAGTTGATGTGGCTATAGAACAGATGTAACTAATGGTAACCACTGTAACAAGATTTTCTAAGCATGAATTAGGGTAATCTGGTACATGAAAATGGGTTATGCTACACACCTGGTTTGACAGTCCAGGGGATATTCTATGGGAATTCACTAAATCTTTTTGAATTATTTTGAAGGTTTTAAATAGAATTTTTCCTTGAATAATCCCAAATAAACCTAATGTGTCATAGATTATGGATATTTTCATAAGTCTGACATCCAAAAAGTGATTTTTCATGATTATGTTATTCCTTAGTATGATAACTATTTTACTCTATGATTTTGGTTTTAGTCATTGTATATAACCTTAAGAAACCGTATTATAGGTTATTGTGACATACAATGTGATGATTGTCCTCAAGAACAACTGAATGTTATGTGACCTTGAATTAAAAATCACATTTCTATACTATGATATCTTTCTCAAGATATGAATCATGGTGAACTTACAAATTAGAAAAGAATGGAAAAATATTCTATTGAGTTTTTCATGCAGTAATGTCCACCTTCTTTTAGAGGTTCTCCTGATTCACTTGTTTTTTAATAATGTATTAGTACCACTGAAAAGATATTCTCTATTATTTAGTGTTTGGAGCATGAGAATGATGTTCTAGATTTTTATCAGTTAGAAGGAGAAGCAGATCAGCATGGTAATATAATCAAGAATATGAGGCATCACGATGAGATTAAATCCATGTTTTGGGTTGAGGTCAACAACTTATATTTCAATAAGTACTTTCCTCTAATTCTTTATATCAAGATGGAGAAAGATTTTCATTGAGTTTAATTAAATGGATAATGATTTTGTTGGTACATACGAGGCTAATTTCCTAAGACTTGCGAGGTATGCTTCATGAATTATAATCTAACCCAGAAGTAAAATTTATAGTTTCTTTGGTGGATTAAATCCATTTTTTATAATGGAGTTTGTCACAAGAGATTTTATTAGCTACACATATATTTTTCTTTGTGAAATCAAGGTTGAAATGGAGCTAGAATTCATGTATCAATCTCATTTCATTGGAAAGAATAGGAAGATAGATTTGAAAGGAAACTCTAAAAACCAAGGAAAAAATGGTAAACATTAATTTATGCTCTAATTCAAGGAAGATGCATGTAAGAAATTCCATTAAGGGGACTAATAAATGTTTAATGTGAGGAAAATAAGTCCATCGGGAAATTGATTGCTGAGCTGATGGGAAGAAGTCAACATAAAACTCTAATGGGGAAAAATCCACACATAATGAACCACCCAGGATTCAGTGCTACAAGTGTAAGGAGAATGTCAATTTTACTAACTACTTCGAAAATCCAATGGTTGGTGATGATGATCGAAATTAGAAACCTCGTAAGTCAAGGGAAAGGGGAAATATCATGCAGTCTCTATATATAAAGAGGGGTGTGACCATGACATGATGAAAGGTACAATTATTATCCACCCAATAACTACTAATGTCATATTTGAATCTAGATCTACCCACTCTTGAATATCTAAAAAATTTAGGTTGTTAAGATTCCACCAAAATAATTAGAGGTGGAATTAGTTGTGAACCCCCTAATGGAACAATTTTTCATCTCATGACTATTATTTTTCTCTGATTTATGTTTGTGGGAATGTACTTCCTAAAAATCTTATAGTTATTCCTTTGGTTGAATTTGATGTCATCATAAGAATTGAATGGATTTCTCTACATAAATCCCACATGAATTTTTAAGTAAGGGTGGTAATATTTGATATTTCAAAACCTCTTATAGTCATCCATAAATTTGATGATATGTATGAACTTCATGTGGAGATTACATCCAATTTTTTGGTCATTATTACTATTAAAACGTTTTTTTATCACAAATTTTTGGGGACAAAATCAACATAGATCATATTTATTTTTTTTGGGATTTTGTTTAAGTCATTATATAAGAGTTTTATAGTCTTCCACCAAAATAGGATATTGGGTTTTCAATATGACTTATTCCTGGTTCACACCAATTTTAGAGACTCCTTGTAGAATGGACCTGACTGAGTAATAGGAATTGAATAAGAAACACTATGAAAACATTGATAGGGGATGAATTCAACCATTTGTGTCACATTATTGCGAAATGGTTCAATTTGTGAAAAAGAAAGATGGATCAATGAGACTCTGCGTTGATTATCAAGATTTGAACAATATCATAATCAAGTAAACGTATAATCTTCCCCATATTAATGATTTAATTGATCAACTATGTGGAGATCAATACTTTTCCAAGATTTACCGTCATTATAGATATCATTAGTTGTGGTTCAAGAAGTAGGATCTACCCAAGATGGAATTTCATATAATGTATGGTCACTATGAATATATAGTTATGTTTTTTGGGCTTACTAATGACCCTACTATCTTCATAGATATAATGAATACCATCTTTTGAGATTACCGTGACCAGTTCGTTATAGTCTTTATTGATGATATTATTACCTATTCAAAAATAATGGAAGAGCATGAATATCACTTGATAATTTTACTGAAGACCCTAAGGAAGGATAATTTATATGAAAATTTTAAAAATTATGAATTTTTTCTGTAAAGGGTTCCATTTTTGGGTCACATAATATCAAGAGATGGTATAGGAGTAGATCCATCAAATATAGCGAATATTGAAAGATGTCTTAAACAAAGCACAATGACTAAGATCTATAGATTTCTTGATTTTGATGGATGTTGTTTATGAATTCTGGATAATTTCTCATTACGATCTAATCATATGACTATGTTAACATAGAAGGGATTTAAGTTTCATTGTAAAGATGAATGTGAGGAAAATTTCATGGAACTGAAAAGAAGGTTGGTCGCTGAACCTGTGCTTACATTATCCTGTAGTGGAGAAGGGTTTAAAATTTCTAGTGATTTATCCATGATGTGATTGGGATGTGATCAATTGAAAAATAACATGTTTATAGCCATTCCCTCATGGCATTTCACGATTCGTGAGAAAAATTACCCAACTCTTTATTTAGATTAAGAAGTGGTATTTTTTCCATTAATGATATGGAGCAATTATCATTACGTGGAAAAGTGTGATAAATATACCAATCATAAAATTCTGAAATATATGGTCATAAAGAAAAGTTGAACATGCACCAAAGAAGTAGTTTAGAGTTGATAAAGGATTACAACTGAATAATACATTTCAACCATGGGAATGTGTACAAGGTAGCTGATGCTTTGGGTCAAAATGATCATGCTATCTAATCAATGATGAGAATCCTAAAAGACCCAATATTTATAGATTTGAAAAGGATTTATCTATAAATCCAGATAGAATAGGGAAAATATTACCCTCCTAAAATGATTTTCCAGACCTCTATCCATGTAAAGATAATGGAGGCACATAATAAATATAAAAAAAAGGTTAGAAATTTTCCTAAGTTTAACCTTGATGAGGATGGAATGATAAGGTTCAAGAACCCTATATGTGTTCTTTCCATGCTGAATTTGATGAAGGATCTATTAGAAGATGCTCAGGGTTCTTAATTCTCTATTCATCCTGGAAATATGAAGATGTATTGGGACATAAATAAATTCTCTTGGATGGATGGTATGAAGACAGATATCATGGAGTTTGTATCTTTGTGTTTTGTATTCCAACAAGTTAAGGTTGATAGAAAAAAGTCTAGAGGGATGTTGCATCCATTACCCATACCAAAATGGAAATTGGAAAACATCACTATATATTTTAATCATTTTAATACCAAAAATTTCTAAAGGGTTTAATTATATATGGGTGTTAGTTGATCACTATATTAAGATAACCCACTTCATTGCAATCAGAGAAGATTTCTCTGTTAATTATCTTGCTAGAATATACATTAATAAATTGGTAATGTCTCATGGATTACCACATTATATTGTATAATATTAGGATATGTGGTTTACATAAATGTTCTGGCTATGCCTTTAAAAATAACTTGATACAGAATTAAGTTTCAACATGGTTTTTCATCATCAAATAAAAGGCTACCCTAAATGAACATTTAAAACCATAGATGAAATTTTGATATATTCTTCTGTAGATTTAAAAAGAGGTTGGGATCAACCAATTCCTCTAGTTTTGTTTTATTACAAAAATATATTTCCCTCAAGCATTCATATGGAACCTTATGAAGCTCTCTATGGTAAGAAATGTAGAGATCTAGGATGAAGTTATATATTTCAATCTAGTACAATCTCTGACCTCTGAAGAAATGTTTGATAAGGTTTGAACCATTCAGTATCATATTAAAGAAGCTCAAATTAAGTAAAAAATTTATTATAATAAACATGCCATGATATTGAATTTTAAGTTGGTGAAAATATGTTTCAATGAATCACACTCGAGAATAATGTTATGATATTTCGGAAGAAAGGGAAATTAATCACTAGGTATATCATCCCCTTTGACATTCTTGATCATTATCGGGATGGTATCCTATCGCTTGGAACTTCCTCAAAATAAATATCCATTCTATGATGAGATACATGTATCACTTCTAAGGAAGTACATACCTAACCCTTCATGTGTACTGAACTCAGTTGTCTTACCATTAGAGAATCATCATTCTAACGAATAACAACCTGTGGAAATTCTGAACCAATTAGAGAAAGCTCTATGAAACAAGACCACACACATGTTCATGGTTTTTTGGAGAAATCATAATTTAGAGGATACTAAGTGAGAACATGAGGATAGTATGAAGATTAATTATCCTCACATTTCTTACCCGAGTGAGGAATTTCAAGGGAAAAATTCATTTTAAGGGAGGTAGAATGTAACACCCTGAGTTTTTATGGCCTTACTTGTCTCGAATAAATTATATTTTCTTATTAAAATACACTAATTCATAGATTCCTTTCACACTAAATAAAAATTTTGTACGTTACATGCAACACAGAATTGTCGTACGTTACACACAACACTGATTTGGCATATGATACATGAAACATAGAGTTAGTATATAATGAAAGCTTCACTATTTGGCATATGATACATGCAAAATATAGTTTTTATGAAACATCATTTTATTATTTAAATAAGATGATAATATACTAGTTTTTAAACATAGAAATACAAACAGTAATAAATAATTTTTAAATATTCTCTTCATTTTTTTATATAAATATAACATATTGATAATGAAATATACAATTTTTTGTAAAGACCTTATATATGTAGAAATATTATTTTTAATGTCGTAATAAAATTAATTTGAAACAAATTTAGAGTATCAATTTGAAAAAATAAACCATATTTTATAATTTATAATGTCAAAATTATCTTAGGGTGAAAATGGGGATTTATCTCAAAAACATTAATTTCAGATGAATAGTGGAAAATTCTGGTTTTCAATTCAAAACTACTTTTTAATTTATTTTATTTTTAAGATTAAAATAAATTTTTTTTATTTAATTTAGATGTATAACATTACAATATTTTGAAAAATAAATCAAATATTGGTTATTTTAGTAATTTTCACAATTATATTTGACAAAAGGACTTAAAAACCCTTAGATCCCTTTTTCTATAAAACCCCATAGTGTCATCCTGACAGCGTGATTATTTTTTAAATTTAATTTTGAAAAATGAATTACTATAATTTGGTAATAATAGATTACATATTAGGATTTATAATAATTTATAATTTCTAATATGGTCAAAAATAATTTATCGAAAATTATTAGTGAATGTGATTAAAATTATTTACATCAGTTAACAGATAAAATTGGCTACAAAAGTACTAAACCTTACTTTAAGACTCAAAATGATCTATAAAATTTCCAAAACCCATTATATATCTATATTTCGACCCTATAATCAATTTCATTGACATTTTTATATTATTGGATCCACTTGTAACATGAAAAACGTGGGTGGAATTCTCACTTCAAATATTTACAATGGTGTCACTCATCCTCCATAATAAAAGGCCACCACATCTAACCATTCCTCACACCTATCAAAACATTTATGTTCATACAACATAATACCAAGTAGCCTCCAAAAGATACCCCCTTATACTTTTAAGCCTCTCATAGGGCATAAATCCTCACAAGGATGACTTTTGTAACAAACCAAAAGGAGTTACCCGATTTAACGGTAACATATTCTTCCATGTTTTTTCCATTAATTTTTTTCTCCACCCCTCAACTCTCTTTATTACATTATTTTGTGTCTAAATAAGTATCCTAAATATACTTTGATGTTATTATACTTAGTTTTATACCTTCACTTACACAATCCTCCATCTAATGGATATCGAACATATTGTTTCTATGAGTGGAGAATTACTACATCACGAAAGGATGATTGTTCATTTTATCATTTTCCACCAATAATGATAGAAATTATTAAATAAAGAAAATTATATATGTCATATATTGTATTTATTATGTATTTAGGCTTTTTTATTCTATTTAAAACACACATCTCTTTACATTACATTTTTTTTAATACGATAATCTCATTTGAGGATGTGTTGACTACCACCTACTCAAAGCGATGTGATTCGTTAAAACACCCCATGGAATGTATTATAGATGGCCTTGTAAACATATCAGAAACATTAATTATAATGTAATATATATATATATATATGAATAAATATAATTAATATTTCATTTACTAACATTATTTGAATACGATAAAAATAAGGAAACAACGTTCAAGCGTACATACGGTTTACCATCTCTATGAACGGTGTATTCCAGTTCATACTCTTATATTCTATAGAATATGATAATAAACATATGATATATATTCATGGTATTTATATATATATCATGTTTTATATTCTGAAATCATTATATATGTATAAATACTAATGATATAACAAATTAAGTCACATGCGATGAATAAACGGAATTTTACCCGATGTGAAACATTAAATCATAAACAATTTTGTAATATAAAGTCATAATAAAATCATATATAGTATTAAGAATAAAAATATTATTCTTTATAATATTTATAATAAACATTAATTTATTATATAGAAAGCTTTTATGAGTATAGAAATAGTCAAGATAGAAGGTAAGAAGATTTAATCTCACTTTTCATTTCTATGAGGTATAGGCTATGTTCGCCACTCATTCATTTTCAGTGATGTGTGAAGAATCCTTGATTGTATTATATGTATCCTTTACATATAATTTTAATTTCTCATGTGGCAATTTTATGATACTGATTTCATGGGGTTTAAAGTTGAAATGTTATCAAATTGGTAAAATAGTTTTATCTCAATTTGGCTTCTTTGAAATTCATGATGTGTTATATACCTAAACTCTTTTTTGAGTTTTATGTAATTCCATTTGACATGTTATATAATTAATGTACTTATTTTCAAGATATATTAAGATTCGTGTAATTTCCATTTCTTATAAGGAGAGTATGATCCCAAGTTACTGAGTTATAAGTGAATATTGAGAGAATCTCACTACTTTCTAAGATTGTTTATTTTATGCTTACCTTGATGAAATATTGTGATCTATCTCTCAATAATATTAATAAGTTATCTTATCCTTTATTTATTAATGATATCACCTATTTTTTTACCATTTTTTTACTCTTTAGAGCATAAGAAAATATTTTTTATGTAAAATAAGATCGTTATTATCTTCGGTCGGAAATCTATTTCATTGAAGAATCTAGGTTTTTTAAATTATCTTCAAAAATTATTTCAAAATATCATTGATGATAATTTTTGAGGAAAAATAATTTGACATTTTTTTACTCAATTATTCTTTTATAAGCTTCCAAATGTGTTCTCAATGAAAAATATTTTCAAAACATTTTATGTTATAAAAAGCATATTTCAAAGAATATAAGATATTTTCCTCAAGATATGTTTTCAAAAGATCATTCAAAATTATTTCCCATATAAGATAACATCCATTGGTGTATCTAATTGTTTAATGGTATGTTATTTAATGTTTACAATAATATTCTTTCTTTTAATGTATTTTTCTTTATTGTATGATACATACGAATCCCATATCTCATTCACATGTTATATGCTTTTGAAACCTACTTCTATTCACAAGGTGTTCTTATATTGAAATAATTATGAATCCTATATCTTTTTGATAGGTTATGATATTTTTACTTGTTTATGATACACATTTAATTTCATGGGATATGATATGATTATACCATGAGGTAAAAATTTGATTATACCATATCATAAAAATAGAAAAAATGATGAAATGAATTTGGACTATCACATATTGATTTAATTTCACAAACATGTAATTATAAAACATATATAATTAAATTATATGTATATTAAAGTAATTATACCAAAACCCTACCTATATCAAGTAAAAATAAAGATATATAATGTATCCTACAATGACGAAGCTCAATAAATCAAATAAGAGACCCCTCTAAATCCAAAACACCAAAAAAAACCCGAATTATAACCATACCTAAACACTATTCTCATTCACACAGCCACTATGATTTATATGGATATACATACCAAGAATTAATGGGTGTATAGAAGATTATAGATATTGAAATATAATAAATGGGTGATTGACCTATGAATCTACATGAGACTTGCATGTCGTGCAGATAGAGGCACTAGGAAAAACACGATGAATGAATAATTAAATACAATTTTGGAGGCCATGAGATTGAAGATTTGAAAATAGTTTTTACTCATGAGAAGTCATTTCAATGTCTCCCAAAATAAAAACAATGGAATAACACGAAACGTTATTCCATAATATTTTCAAAGGATTTATCACGTCGATTATTATATAACTGACCTAATAATGTTTTTTTTAGAATTATCACATTAGTTATTTTATAACTAATGTCATAAATTGGATTTATCACATCGGCTATTTTCTAAAAGACATGATAAATCAAGAAAATTAATTTTTTACATCAATTATAGTATAACCGACTTCATAAATTAATTGTTTCTTCTTTCCAAGTATTTTATTTATAACCAATGTAATAAATGTAGACATGGTATATACTTTTTTACTTGTGTTTATATCCCTATAATGCATTGGTAAATGATTTATAACTCATGAGAAAAACTAATATGTTCTTAGTAGTGATCCTTTACTACTATGATGTCCATGAGAGTGAACCATTACTATTAAGATGGAATGAAGAGTGAACCCATGCTACTATAATTTCAATCGGAGAGAACCATGAGTACTATGATGGTATGGGGAGTGAACCCATACTAAAATGATGGTCTTGGTAGCAATTCCTTGGCTACTATGGAAATCATTATATACTTATGTGTTTTCCACACATCCATGTTTTACTCCAACATTATTCATTCATGGTTTATGATCTTTATTTCATTATGATCCATGTATTATAAACTGACCATAATCATTCCATGATCTCTATTATGATATTTGATATGCATGGTATGATCTTCTATTTTCATGATTAGATTCTCATTTTTGTATGCTCATGTTTATGCTTACATATATCCCTTGTTTACCCTTACTGAGAATTTGAGATCACCACTTTTTATGATTCCTTCCCGTTGTTATGAAGATATTTATTATGTTTAATATAAGAACCCAGTTCTTATTCTTGAGATACATATCTCTTCTTTTCCTTTTTCCATAAGAGTTCTTTAGAAAAATAAAGAAAATGGGAAAATCAAAAATTTTGTGTGTACACACCATGTACTTTTCCACACGCCGTGTACTTTGGTCATGTAGGATGAGTACACAGGGCATGTAGACTTGTTGTTGATTATGGATGTAATAACTATCTACACGCAGTGTACTTAGTATATACACGATGTGGAATCAATCACCAGGTGAACAGTAAGGTGTTGGGAGTAGCTTCCAGTAGAGCGACAATACATGCCTTGTATTCAGAAATAATCATCTGGTAATCATGTCGACAGATGCACAGTCTGGCAGTGAAAATTAGCTGACAAAGGAACAGTTAAAAAATAAAATTTACAGGCCATGTATTTGAGATTACATGTCATGTAGTTTGTTTTTCCACTTAATATGGGTAGTAGCCTCCTCATTTGGCAGAGGAGTCAGTAGATGCGTTTGGAGCACCGAGAGAGAAGGCCAGAGCTTAGAGTAGCTCCCGACCACACACCGGAACTCAAATTCCATCGATGATAGTCTCGATTAAACCATTTTGTTGATTTCTTCCCTCACAGTTAGTATCTCATTCCAATTATTCCTCTAAAAGATGTTATTTGAGTTGAACAGAAAATATTTTATCCTAGATCTACACAGTTCTTAGTCGTTTCAGGTGGTGTCGTTTGCGTATATCGATCAGGGGAGATTGAGGTAGGTGGTATTGTGTTTTATTACAACTATCAAGTAGAATTTTTTTTTCGTTGTTCCACTCGCCCATGTTCCGGGTATTGTATAGATGAGGATTTGTCTGTTTAGATACCTAGATTTTCTTAGGTAGTCTGATGATTAAATATGAACTACTCTTTGGGATCATTGCTTGGATCCAGGGCCACCCAGTTGGTGTGTTCCCCCTGTTTAGCCGTTTGGCCAGGATACCTGACGGTATATCTATAAAATGTAATAAGTTTTCATGAGAGGAACTTATATGTATTGTTTGGTATGTGTTGGGCTTGGCCCAGTTTCTTTCTTAGCTCGAGTTAAGTGTTGTGTTTTCCTGTAGGAAGTGTTTTTTTATCCTGAAGGCAGCATTTCTCATCCCTATGGGTAGTATATTTTGTGCTTGTGGGCAACACCTCATACACCCGCGGGCAATATTCATTATGCATATGGCCATCACTTGTGGGTTTTGATTCTAATTACCTGAGGGTTCTGTTTTTCATGTCTGATGACTCCGTTTATTTTTCATATTTACTGTGGTGATTCACATGTTATACATGCCAAGATAAATTAAAATATTGGTGTTGTTCTACCTTGTATATGTTAGATAGGTTGTTGTGGTTTTATTTCGGCACTGTATAGGAGATTTTCAGTTGAGGATGAGTCTCGAGAACATATAATTCAGTTTTATTGAAATGTTAAATAATAAATAAATGGAAATGGAATTGATAGGAGTATCTGATTTTTAGTACATCCTAGTTTACTTCTTTTCCATTATTGTACACTACTGTTGCAAAAATTCACTGACAGTTGGGAACATGCCTTTGGTGGGTTCCTACTGGGATTTATTTCACACGCCCCATTTGGGCCACGTCTTGGCCCCAAATAGATTATATTACGGTAGGTATAGATAAGGGAAAGGGTTCATATATAGGTACCTGATGTTGTAGAGGAGTAGGAGAGCATGAGACTGAGCTTAGGCTTGCGATGCTGCTGAGTTCCTGCAGCACAATTTTATTTTGCTTTACTGTAATTTTTCCCTATACTGTATTGTTTTAGATTGCATTGTATCCTATTTTGACTGATTTATTTGATTTAGGGACATATTCCATCATCATATATGAATTTTGGTAATTTCATTACTTTAGTATTATTGTCCTTTTCAACTATTATTATGTACTGCTTCCACATTTGGTATGCTTTTATTTTTTTCCGTTGTGTTAGACATTGAAAAATGAGGGCATACTTTCTGCACTATTATACTTGGGCCCTCACTATTAGTCGACAACATCTGGTGTTTGGGAAATGCGCTTGAGGTCATGTGGCCAACCGGGTTCGAGGCACCCGTTGATTGGCACCCAGATCCGGGATGTTGCAAAGTGGTATCAAAGGATATTTCTTTTCTTTGACGTACTATTTAGAGAATATTCAGAGTTAGGATGGAATTGGTATTTGGTAATAAGTTGTGCCTGGGAGTAGCTATCCCATGTACAGGGTAAATCCAATTTACCTCTTTTAATTGCGATTTATCTGGTTTTTCAATTTTACAGTAGAACTAATTTCCACCATTGGGTGACGCACTTGTGGTGTGCTATTTATATTTTTTTTACTTGGGTAATATGTAGTTGCAACCTGATGATATTAGGGTATGCCATCTCATGTATCATATAGGCAGATGTTAGAATCACATGCTATGCATAGTTTATATGCCATGTAGGTGCATTAGAAATTTCATGTTGTTGTGATAGATGTTGTGATATGAAATGCATACTGTTGTGATAGGTACCTTGTTAAATATTCCTGATATTTTATAGGGTATTGGTAAATGTTATAGTTGAGTTTTTGGATGGTAATCTTCGGTTGTTGAAAAGTATGGGATCTATCAGACCAGAATTTAGCGGATCATGTTCCATCCTTTTGTTGTGTTTTGTACTATAAGGTGAATGTTCGGGTGTAAAACATTGATTTTCCGGGAGTATGGGCCCCCACAGATCATAATTTGGCATACTTATTCTTGAAGAAAAAAGGAATAATGGGTTCCATAATAGTTTCTGAGGTGTATTGTCTGGAATCCTAGACAACGTGATGTGTGGTTCTATGAATACACACCATGTACTCTCCTCTTTAGGATGAAATTAAAAAATATGTACATGTCGTGTACTATAAGTACATGATGTGCAGTCTCTAACCGTGTCATAGGCCATGTGGGTAGAGACTCGGGATAGGGAATGTCTTGTGGGAACACACCAAGCACACTTTGAACATGTCGTGTAGTGTCAGCCGAGTATCCGGGCGTGTCACTAACAACACGAGTCAGTTTGGTCATCTTAGTACATGTTGTGTCCATCTGAAACACATCGTGTAGTGTAACCTAGGTATACAGGCCTTTTCACTATCAAACACGGGCCGGTGAATCTTGACTAGTACAGGTCGTGTACCTGTGGGACACGCCGTGTTGTTTTGACCAGGGAGAGACCAAGTGGATTTGGCCATGTGGTCGAGGGAAACAAAGTGTATTACACGCTGTGTGCGAGTGTAACATTCCGTGTATGTAGGGTTTAGAAACTCCCAGACTAGCATCAGAACACAACCATGTAATGGCTTAATGGTACAAAACATGTGGACTTTATACATGTTGTGTAGTCTCTTTTTTATATTTATTGTGTTTTCTTTCCCATTTTGTGTGTGCACATTTAAGAGGAAAAACGAACCTCGACAATGAATTAAGTTATGGAGTGTGTTTGACCTTGTTGATTTATGCTTCCGAGATGACCATGATTTGTATTCCAAGAGAGCGACAATGATTATACTCTAGAGATGGTAGGCCATGATATACGAATAGATCCTCTAGTAGATCCAGATGCGGCATCATCCATTATAACAGATATAGGCGGGAATGTGCAGTTCAGTGATGGATTTATGCGGTTTATGCAGACCTTCTGCGGAGAAACACCGGCTACAACGTCTATGGAAGAGAAGACACGTATATTTCAGTAGTATCATCCACCTACGTTTTCAAGGGATGGCGGACCACAGGCTATGGATTCTTGGCTGGGTTCTATGCAGACTATCTTCGAGCATCAAGAGACGCTTCTAGGGAGGAGGGTCATGCTCTCTATATAAATGTTGCATGATTCCTCCAAGAGTTGGTAGGGAGTTACCACCCAGACCGAGCATCACAAAGACATGGTGTGGGAAGATTTTCAGGTGATCTTCTATGAACTTTTCATTCCAGAGATGCTGAGGGATGATAGAGCTCAAGAGTTCATGAATCTTCACCAGGGTTCCATATCAGTGATGGACTATTCAGCCCGCTCCACTGAACTACATCACTTTTCACCTATTCTAGAGGAATATGATGTGTAGAGGGCTTGAAACATTGAGGATGGTATTTGATATGACATCCGAGAACTGGCGAATGTTTTTAGGTTTCCTATAATGCATGCTATTGTGAACCAGGCACTGATTACAGAGCAGAACCTGTGGGAAGCTAGTGGTGCATGCCAGGGGGATTCGGAACCAGTTTCTAGTTCTATTTCTACCGGTAAGAGGAAGAGACAGATGGATTCCTCTCATAGTTGAAGTATTAGCCAGTTTAATTTTCGAGGTGGCCAGGTCATGTGCTACCAGTGTGGTAGAGAGGGGCACAAACGACCTTAGTGTCTAAGTGACCCAGTGGAGTGATGAGCTTGCGGCAGGATGGGTCATCTCCAGTGTTTTTGCTGGTTGTTTCCACTAGTGGCTATTGATAGGGGTTCTTTGTAGACTCCACGTACAGGAGCAGCACTAGATGCTTCTTACCAGTCAGGGAATCGGAATACGTTATAACATTTAGGTCGAGGTGGTGCTTGTGGCCATGGTAGTCTGACACCAGGATCTCAGAGATAGCAGGGCAAGTCATCTCTGGTTACCCAGGCTATGTCATACAGCCACAACACTGGGTAGGCATATATAGTGCGACAAACCCAACAGGAGTAGGATCACAGACATTCTGCTGTCATAGGTACTATTCCAGTTTCTTCATTCTATCATCAGTACTCTTTGATACTGGTGATACACATATATCTATATTTGTGCATGTTTTGGAGGGCCTTCTTCTCTGGGATTCTACATCTTCTGATTTTATGATGCTAGAGACTTCATTGGTGATTAGAACTGAATGTGTGAGTCATTGTAGTTAGTGCCACCTAAGGGTTGGTGTGTGTCACTTTAGATGGGACCTCTATGTCTTAGAGATGACGAGCTATAATGTCATTCTTGGGATGTAATGGTTGGTACCCTTTCAAGCCTTTGTAGATTTCTATCGTCGCTGGGTGAGTTTCACATCACCAGAGGGCGGGGAAATTCAATACAAGGGTGAATGGGATGTCTAGGTGAGCCGAGCTAGACCCAAGTATCATGGGTGAGGAGGAGTGATAGCACATACTACGAGTTTATATCTTGATGACCTGTGAACTTCTCAAAAGGATTTCCCTCAAGTCGTTTATCGTTTCGGGAATTTCTTCGCAGATTAATTTTCAGGTCTTCCTCTGATGAAATAGGTGGATTTCTCTATTGATAATGTGCCAGGAGTAGCACTGTTGTCCATTCCTCCTTATAGGATTGCTACACCAGAGATGCAGTAGCTTATGGGGTCGTTGGGGGAGTTGCAGGGAAAGGGTGTATCTGACCCAGTACTTCTCCTTGGGGTTTGCCTATCATGTTTTCTAAGAAGGCGGATGGTACCCTCAAAATTTGTGTTGATTATCAGAAGCTAAACCAACTGGAGATCAAGAAAGGATATCCCTTGACAAGTATTGATGATATTTTTGATCAACTTCAAGGAGCACGAGTGTTCGCAGAGATTGATTTCAGATCCTGATATCATAATTTTCACGTTAGACTATCAGACATACCCCTTACAAATTTTTAGAGAAGATATGTTCTATACGAGTACTTGTTCATGCTGTTCGGACTCATGAACATGCCAACAGTTTCCATGGCTCGGATGAATCGGGTGTTTCACCGATATCTAGATTCTTTTGTGGTAGTCATCGTGGGTGATTTCTTGGTGTACTCACACACTCAACATGACCATGCTACCCATCTTGAGATTGTTTTGAGTACACTGAGAGAGCATCAACTATATGATAATATCTCAATGTGCCACTTTTGGATGGACCAGAAACACTTCCTGGGACATGTCATCTCAGAGGAAGGAGTTGCAGTAGACCCAGAGAAATTGAGAGCAGTAGTTTCATGGGAGCATCCTATGAACTTATTTTAGATACAGAGTTTCTTGTGGTTGGACAGTTACTAAATGTGATTTATACAAGACTTCTCCCACTTCACAGCATCGTTGATGGGTTTTAATAAGAAGGGTGCAATGTTTGTTTGGTCAGAAGCATGTGAGACATCGTTTCAGGATCTGAAGCGAAGGTTGACATCAGCACTAGTCCCGATACTTACAGAGTAAAGGAAGATCTATATAGATTACTATGATGCATCAAGTATTGGGCTGGGAGCATTATTGATGCAAGATTATTGAGTAGTTGAATTAGGGTCTCAGCAGTTGAGGCCACATGATAAGAATTACCCGACGCATGATCTCGAGTTGGCCACAGTTGTTCATGCGTTAAACTGTTGGAGACATTATCTCTTGGGATAGCATTTTGTGGTGTTTATGAACCAAAAAAGTCTGAAATATATCTTTACCCAGCATGAAATGATTTTGACACAACGAAGGTGGGTTGAATACCTTCAGACCTTCAACTTAGAGCTTGCCTATACACCTGGTAAGGGTAACGCTATAGCTGATGCATTGAGTATGAGGACTCAGATAGGGGCAGTGTAAGAAGCTAGTGTTGAGTGGAATCTCATGGATTTTTTCTCTAAGAAGAATTTGGATGTGCACGATAGTTAGGGGCGAGCCTATATTTTTTTAGCTATAACTTCTACCCTCCTACATAGAGTAAGGATATGAAAGCTATCAGATTCAGAAGGCCTAGTTTTACGGGAGTTAGTGGTGAGTGAGGACCCTCCTCCTAGTTGGACGATAGGAGATGATGAGGTACTGTGTATCCATGGATGGGTGTGGGTTACATGGGATATATACGACCAGTTGATGCTGGAGTTTGATGATTCTACTTGGGTAGTGCATCTTGGGGTTACCAAAATGTACTGTGACTTGAGAGGATAGTATCGGTGGCCGTGTATGAAACGAGAGGTAGCTGGTTTTGTTACGATAGGTTCCACCAGTCAGCATCTGAAGGCGGAGCATCAGAGGCCAGCCAGACTGTTATAATAGTTACCCATTCTTTACTGGAAATGGGATGATGTCACGATGGACTTCGTGACTGGGTTACTAAGGTCACCTTGAGGTAGTGATGTCGTTTGGGTTGTTGTGGACAGACTTTCGAAGGTATCTCACTTTTTTATGATCATGGAGTCCTTAGGTGTTGATGTGCTCAAACATTTGTACATATGAGAGGTATTACCTCTACATGGGGTCCCTCATTCTATCATTTCATATAGGGATGACTTTTTTACATCTCATTTCAAGAAGAGCTTTCAGAGGGCATTGGGTACATATGTGCTTCTGAGCATAGCTTACCAACCTCAGACCGATGGCCAATCAGAGCGTACGATACAGGTTCTAGAGGACATTTTGCGTGAATGTATCCTGGTCTTTGGGGGATCTTGGGAGAGGCACATACCCCTGGTCGAGTTTTCATATAATAATAGTTTTCAGGAAATGATTGAGATGGCACCTTACAAGGATTTATATGGTAGGCCATGTTGATCACCTTTGTGCTGGTTGGAGGCACTTGAGGTAGCTTTACTGGGACCACGTCACATGAAGAAGACTTCAGAGTAGGTCCAGTTGATATTGAAGTGGATGGTTACTCCACAGTCTCGTCAGAAATTTTATGTTGATCGCCGCAAACGACCCTTGGAGTTCAGGGTCGGGGATCGGGTTTTCCTACATGTTTCTCCAAGGTTGCGACATAGGTGGATCAGGAGAGATGGTACACATTCACCATGTCATGTGGTGCCATTTGAGTTTTTGAAGAGAGTCAGGCCAGTTGCCTATCGGTTTCAATTACCATAGAGGTACCGAAATATGCATGACGTCTTCCACGTATCTCCGTTACGTCGTTATCACTCAGACTCATATCATGTTTCTCATCCCACAGAGGTTTAACTTCATATCGATTCAACCTTTGAGGATCATCTGATTCATATTTTTTATAGGAATATATGGAAGCATGGACGAGTGCAGGATGAACCCTGGGCGCGGGAGACTGACGTATGTGCTCAGTGGCCAAATGTTTTCTTAGCATTATCTTCACCCCCTTTGGGAGGGAAATTTAGGGACGAATTTCATTAAGGGGGATGTTTGTAAGAACTTGGTTATTATTCTTGAGGTATGGGTTTATTCTTTTCCACTTTCCTTAAGCATTTTTTGAGAAAAATAAGGAAAAGGGGGAAAATCAAAACAAATATGTTTGTACATGCCGTGACTTTGGCCGTATGGGATGAGTACAAAGGGCATGTAGACTTGATGGTGATTCTGGATGAAATAACAACCTACACACCATGAACATAGTATATACATGTTGTATAATTAGTTGGAAGGTTAACAGTAAGTCAGTTGGAGTAGCTTCCAGTAGAGTGACAATACACATTATTTATTCACAAATATATGTCGTGTAATTATGTCTATAGATGAACAGTGTGGTGGTGAAAAGTAACCTCCAGAGGAACACTTAAAAAATAAAAAGTACACGTCGTGTACTTGAGAGTACACGCTCTGTAGTTTGTTTTTTACTCTTAAAATAGGAAGTATCCTCTTCATTTGGTAGAGAAGTAAGTGGATGCATTTGGAGCACCAGGATATAATTTTGTAGCTTGGAGGAGCTTTCGACCACACACTGGAACTCAGATTCCTTCGATGACAGTCTCGATTGAACAGCGCGAGTGAGTTCATCCCTCTCTATGAGTCTCTATTTCCAATTCTTCCTCTAAAGGATGCCATTTGAGTTAAACGAGAAATCATTTATCCCAGATCAATGTTGTTCTTGGTCATTTCGGGAGGTTCCATTCGTGTGTATCAATCAGGGGAGATCTAGCTAGTTGGTCTTAGGTTTTATTTCAACTGTTGAGTAGAATTTGTGCACCATTGTGCCACTCTCCCATGTTTGGGGTGTTGTATTGATGAGGATTTGTCTGTTTATATACCTAGAATTTTATAGGTAGTCTAATTATTAAATATGAACATCTATTTGGGATCATTTCTTGGATCCAGGTCCACCCCGTGCGTGCATTCCCCCTATATTGTTGTTTAGCGAGGATACCCGGGGTATATCTATGACCTGTTTTATGTTTTCTTGAGAGTAACTTCTATGTATAGCTTTCTATGCATTGGGCTTGGCCCAGTTTCTTGCTTAGCCTGAGGGAAGTGTTGTGTTAGCCTGTGGGTAATGTTAGTTTAGCCTACGAGCAACTTTTCTCATTCCCGTGGGTAGTAGATTATGTGCATGTCGGTGACACCTCGGATGCCTGCAGGAAATATTCGTTATGCATGTGGGAAACCACCTGTGGTTTTTGATTATGATTACCTGAGGGTAATTTTTTTCATGTCTGAATACTCCGTTTACATTGCATATTCACTGTGGTGATTCACATATTATATATGAAAAGCTAAGGCCCAAGCATGGTATTGTTCTACCTTGTAATTGTTAGATAGCTTGTTGTGGTTTTTGGTGCGGCACTGTATAAGCGATTGTCGGTTGAGGCTGAGTCTCGAGAACATATAATTCAATTATACTGAATTGTTAAATAACAATTAAATGGAAATGGAATTGGTAGGAATTTCTTCTTTTGAGTATATCCTAGTTTATCGCTTTTCAATTAGTGTACATTGTTGTTGCACAAATTCGCTGACAGTTGGGCACAAGTTTTTGGTGGTTGCCTACTTGGATTTATTTCTCACAACCTATTTGGGTCATGTCTTGGGCCCAAATTGATTATATTGTTACTGGTGTAGATAAAGGAAAGGGTCCCTATACATGTACTTGATTTTGTAAAAGAATAGGAGAGAATGGGACCGAGCATATTCTTGCGATGTTGCTGAGTTCCTACTGTGCCGTTTTATTTTTCTATACTATATTTGTCGCATGTACTGTATTGTTTTAGATAACAGTGTATCTTGTTTTGGTTGATTTCTTATAGTTAGGGACATATTCCATCATCGTATATGATTGTTGGTAATTTCTTTACTTCATTACTATTTTCCTTTTCCACAGTTATTATTTACTACTTTTGCTTTTGGTATGCATGTATTATGTTATGCTACGTTACACATTGACAAATGAGGGCATAGTGTCCCCACTATCAGACATGGGCCCTCACTGCTAGTCAGCAGCCTCTAGCGTTTGGGAAAATACGCTTGTGGTCATGTGACCAACCAGGTTCGGGGCACCCGTTGAGTGGCACCAAATCCTAGATGTAACATTTAATGTGTCTAAGAAGGTTATTATTCAATAAGAATATAGTGGGAGATAATGTAGCTAGTTTATGTAATAGTGTTTATGATTCCATGTTTCAAAGTCACTAGACTTGTACGGTCTTCAAGTGTATGTTTGTGTAGTGTTTTTTGTTTTTCGCAGAAGTTATGTAATCTTAATCATTAAAAAGAGTGGTTACCTATAGATTATATTACACAGTGATCATTCTTATATGGTTTTCATCTTTGAAAAATTAAGATATTTATCATGGGTTCCTTGACCCGCTGTGAGAAAAGAATTTGGACTTTAGGAAATCCTACCTAATGCGAATGAGAATGAATCCTATAGGGTCACAAACTATGTTTTTTCATTGATCCTTATTAAATTATATTTGAATTTAATTAATGGAATTATTATTGTTCTCAAGTATGAGGAATAATTATTATTCACATGTTATTGATCGCATAAATTAAATAAATATTAATTTCACGGATTGTGAGGATTATATATTTACTTTTTTATTTAATATTTAATAAATATTTATTTACTGGTTTGGGAATAAATTTTTTTATAAGAGAATAAAAATTTTTATTTGGTTATTCAAAAATTTATCGAGTTCAAACTAGTTGAGACAATGTTCGATCATAAATATTAATTAAGAATCCAGTTAAATAATACTTATCATTATACAAGTTGTTGTCTTCCATAGAATAATAATATTATTATTTTATTAAGTTGTATGGTTATTATCAATGTTTATTATATAATTTAATGTCTGGAAAGCATTCAACAACTATTTTTCCTAAACCCCTACACTATAATAAGACTATTTTGCTTATAGTGTACAATTCCAATTAGTGTAATCGAAATACATAATTGTTGAACACAAATATTTTTTTCTCAACTAATCCTTATATAACCATCTCAAAAATGAGATATACATGTGATATTTTCTTCAATACTAAATAATGAGTGGTCAAAATGAATAACAAATGTCATTTGATTCATCATACTAGAACCCAAAGATTGAGTGGCATTGTCAGGAGATCATAATAGCATGTGCGGATCACTGTTAGAGTATAATTAGATCCTCAAAAAACAATGAATGAAATATGGAAGTTAATTTTTATAAGGTCAAAATTAATAAAATATAAATACCCTAAAACAAATTATTCATTTCTCGTGATATTAAATAAATAAATTATAAATTTGATGTGATGAGTCCTTACTCATGGTTTCAGGAAATGATAATTTAAATAAATTTTAATTTGTCACCCACCACTACATGCTTATACTACATCTGGAACAAACAAGTTAAATTTTTATTTATTTATTTGATTATTGATCTATGTAGAACTGTGGTTATATTTTCAATTTATATTATTAATTATTTAAATTGATATAATTTAACACTCTTAAACATATTTATCATGATTAATTAATTGATTCTTTTTCAAAATGGGTTTAGAATAGATGATGAATGAAAAAAGATTCCATCAAGAAATTTCTAAAAAAAATCTGGTAAGACTAGGTTACATGGTACGTACCCATAATTACTCATCTTGTACCCTAGGAAGTTGCATCTAGATGCACTGAGGGATTCATAGTATTCCATGTAGTAATTACATGTGTGGTATTTCTCATGTTTACTAGAAAACCTAGAACATGGTTTCTGGATTAGAAGGAGTGTATTGGTGTACACATCATGTAGTATACATAGGTTAGCTATGTAAATCACAAAATCTATGTAGTCTTTATATATGTTTAAAACCATGTGATACTGAAAACTAAGAGAATTTATGATATACATGTAAATTATGAATAGTACACAGCCTGTAGTTTATCAATTAGTAAATCGGAAACACAGGCCAATGACCCAGGTGTTCAGCCCATACACATGGAAAGTGGAACTCACAACGTGTGGCTAGTCTTTACTTGTCATTTTGTTTAGGTGAGGTACACACTATAGATTAGGGCGTGTACCCTTGATACACAAGAACTTAGATACATGTCATGGGGATGTTTTATACATTCCATGTTGTCAACCATTAAAGGAAATAATTAAATATTACATTAAATTGATAAATAAATCATTAAAACCATATTTTATTGATTGTCACACCAATGTGTTTGAAATTTAAATAATTGTTTTTGAAATAATAAAATGATCAATTAATTTTTTGTAATTAATAATTTATTATTAGTTCTACCAATTATTTTCCATGATTTATATTTTTATGGGTATCTCTAATTATATTATAATTATCATTAAGATGAGTGGGTAATTATTAATTATTTCATTAATTAATTAACACAATTTCATCACCATTAATAATAAAGTGAAAATAATAAAATGAATGGTATCTAGTTTCTTTTTAGTACTCACTATATATATGGATGTTCGTGATATTTACCAAGACATATGTAGATGTTGGATGTTTTAATTTAATTTATTTAATGGGTTTGAATTTATTAATATTTAAATTAAATATTATATCCTATGATTCATCCCTCCCTCCATTATTATGTAGGACCTACATGTCCAAGGATATTTATGTATCACCTTTTAACTTATAATTTTGTTCCCCTAACCTACATATGAGTCAAAATTCATGTAATTGATGGGTTACCCAAAGGCATGTGGAGGTTGTTCAATATTGAACCATTACGTTACTAACTCTGGTGATACATGTGCGGATAGGTAGAATGAATTAACTCATTCCATAACGTGAAATAGATGTTATTTCCCCTAATTTTGATGTTGATTTAATTTCTTCTCATTAAATCAACCACTAGAATATTCTCATGAATTAGTCATTCAATTATTATTTTAGTTTTATCTACCCAATTATTTATTTTATGGATGAAAGGACATGATCACATAGATCAATGAATTATTGTGAAAAAAAATAAAATTAAATAAATGAATTATGTGTAAACATTTTTTCCAACATGGATAATTAATTAATATCATCCACTTAATATTAACAAGGCATGTAAATAATAAAAAAAGATAAACATTTATTTTTAATTATTAACTATTCATCAATTAAATATTTTTTCACACTTATCCTTCCATTATTATATTAAGAATGAAATTATTGAATCTAACTATTTTAACATCTATCATCAGAGAACTTACTTGTAATGTGGAGTTATTATGAAGGTTATGGTTTGAAATAACCATCTTACTTCAAGAGAATTATCCCTCATTAGACTTTACGTAACTTGAAGGTATGTGCTGAGGAACTACATGTAAAAATTTCATGACAGGGGATTCCACTCAATGGATTAATGAGTTACAAGCTTGTGTAAAAACCATCAAGTTTCTTGACCATCCCGTATTGGGGTTATGTGAAGGGGAATATAAAACATTCCACGTAAATGTCATAGAAACTAGACATTCCATGTTTAATGGTGAGGGATATTGGGACTTGATAAAATAAATATAAATTTAATAAAATTTTAGAGAAATTAAATTAATTTATTTTATCACACATAGTTTATAATCATGAAATGTATTAAAAAAATGATCTTTTAATTGAGGAAAAAAAGTGTAATCTCATCATCCAAATTATCCCTACAATCAGTATTTATGAAATAAAACCACCTCAGATACAGTAACGTCTATGATTGGTTTAGATTCCTTCAAGTTATGGTACAAACAGAATAGAAATTATACATTCTAAAATTCTCAACACCTAATATTTTTTTATATTGAGGTGAGTGATAAAGATTTCTTGGTATAAAAAATCATTGAGATATGTGCTTGATTTTCTATGTTTTATGATTTCATATATGTCTAGTGAACTCATGAATTCTAATAAAAATATGTATGCATATAAGAATCTTTTGAACCTCTATTGTATTTTCCATGATAGGGATATAAATAAATGATTTGATATATCCAAATCACACTTACCTAGAAATATTATAGAAGGTTCCCAAACTTGGCCTCATATAGACAATATCATTATCTACATTGAGCTACTATAGTTTCTAGGGTTTAAAATCTCTAATGAACTGGTCATTGAAATCATTCTAGCATCACTAATTTTGAGATTCTATATGGTTTTCTAAATTTGTAAGTGAACAACAATTATAAGCCTCTTCTAAATATACAAACTCATATTATCCAAGACAATAAGGATACAATGAACTAAAATACTTTCATCATTCTGGTGAATAAACTTAATGAGAAATGGGAGATCATTAAACCCAAATATTTTTTAAACCCATCCATGAATAATAATATCGAGTAGAAAAATAGGGAATAAGATGTTTCCTATTTCACATGTGGTAAGATTGTCCACCGAAAGAAAAATAACACACAACCAAAGAAGAAATGGGAAGCATCATGTGTGTTTTTTATCAAGTGGAACTTTTATATTGCATCCAATTTGGTATTAGATATATCTTTTGGTGCTCAAATATGAATTCAAATAATGGAACTATGTAGATTCTAAAAGATTGATTGGGGGAGGATGATCTATGAGATGCCAATAGTGCTGAACTTGATAATGTAGCTATAAGTGACTACCATATCACATTTCTAAATGGTATGATCATGGTATTAGTGTGTTTTTATTTTGTGACATCAGTTACCAAAAAAATTATATCAGTATCCTAACTAGACGCAGATGGTTTTATTTTCAAATTACCAAATATTCATTTCTTATTTTATAAACATTAAAATTTTATTGTATAGAATAAATAAATAATAGTATTACTGTGTTGGACTACACAAACCATGTAATTTAAATTTATAAAGAAACTAACGCATATAAATCAGACCACGCCCAACATTGGAATCACCAACTAGGTCAGGTAAATGAAAATTTCTTAACTAATATACACCAACATGGATATTTAGATTCTTTTGAACTAAAACCACTTGTCGTATATCAAACATGTTTAAAAGGTAAAATTAACAAAGCCCAGATTTGTGGGAAAGGTGAAAGGCCTATAGAGATTCATCAATTTTTTCATTCCGATGTGTGTCTATAATTTTCTATTAAACCAAGTGGTGATTAGTCATACATTATAAATATTACTATTGATTTTAGTAAATATGGATATGTATATATAATGAGTTATAAGTTTCATTCTAATGATAAACTGACAGAATACAATAATTATGTTGATAACCATCTTGGTAAGAAGATTAAACATATCCACATAGACGATGGGGAAAAATATCTTAATCAAAACATCATTGATCATCTATGGGTTTTCTAGATACTATCTCAATTCACCCATCATTATATGCATTAGGGGAATGGGTTAATATAAATGAGGAACTACAACCTGTTGGAAATGGTGAGATCAAGCAAAAGCCATGTGAGTCTTACATTATCCTTTTGGGGATACACATTAAAAACAGTTGCAAAAATACTAAAACCAAGTTCAAATAATGTTTAAGTTGCTATAACCGACAAATTATTGAATGGAATGAAACTCATGTTATCATACATGCATGTGTGGGGTTGTGAATAATTATTTAAGGCCTATTTATGTAAGTAACTTGGACCATATGGCAGAAATTATACCTTTATAGGATATTTTAAGGATATAATGAGATATTACCTATACTAACCCTTATACAAAAAGATCATAGTAAGAAAAAACACCTTATTACTTGAGAGGGAGCACATCTCAATATGATATAGCAGGAGTGGTATGGAATTCGATGAATTTATGACTTAAGGTGTACAAGAGTAGGTACAAGAATATATTCCACAAAACCATTGGATGATGAAATTGTTCTAGGTACACATGTAATATCTAGGAGTACCATAGAGGTTATATAAATTGAATTTTATGTATTTCTAGTAACTAAGGATAATGACTCATTATTAGTTGATAATAATGATCCTTTATCCTGAAATGAGGCATTAAGTGGCACATATTTTTCTAAGTTGAAATAATCCATGAGTTCTATAATGGAATCCATTTACCAAAAAAATCTAGATTTTGGTAGATCCTCTACTTGAAGCGAGAAACCTTAGATGAAAATGAATATTTAAGATGTAACTAGACATAAAAGGAGTAGTTATTACTTATAAGGCACAACATGATGCAAAAGGGTTTAAATATTTTCAAATCATTCACTATGATGAATCCTTTTCACTAGTTTCAAAAAAATCCATCAAGATTCTACTCGACATTGCAGCTTCCATGACAATGAGATTCGGAAAATAGATGCTAAAACAACATTTTGTATGGTGATTGTTCATAATTATTTCTTTATGAAAAATGGAGAAGGGATTGTAACTCCAAATTTTTCTAGTATGATATGAAAATTGAAAAAACAATTTATGGTTTCAAGAAAGCATCTCGATCAAGGAATATTCAATTTGATGAATCCATTTATAATTAATGATTGGTAGTATGGTATTTAAACTATTGAGTTGGAGTGCATTGGTTTTCTTAATAGTTTACGTTGATAACATATTAATAATTTCAATTCAAATACTGATCATATATTATATTAAAGCATGGATGAATTAATTATTCTCTATGATGGACTTGGGAGAGTCGGCATATATACTTGGGATTAGGATCAATCTTGATCCATCCCAAAGCTTTCTCTACCTAATAAAAATTAATCACATTAACAAGATACTGATGATATTCAGTATAGAATTATCTAAGAGGGGATTGTTTCCAACATCCAATGGTGTTCATCTTTCTAGGAAATGTGTATTTAGACACATGGGTAAGAAATTGATGTAAAGACTTCATATGCATCAATGACTCGGACATTCACGAATTCAATTTTATTTAATATTCTAGATTTTTCCTACACATTAAGCCCAGTAATAAGAAATCATGTTAATATAGCTTACCACTATTGGATGGCAGTCAAGATATTCAATAAGTGTCTTAGTCATATTAAGGATATGTTCCAAGTTTATATATGAGACGAGGTTCAAGTCATTTGAGGATATAAAGGTTCTAGTTTCTAAAATGAACAAGGTGTCATGATTTTACAAAAAGCATATCTCCAAATCCCTTTTTCCATTTTCTACATAAACTAATTTAATGTTTATTGGGAAACTTAAAATACAAGATACCAAATATCAAATTTTTAAACACAAAAACATAAACAGAATAAGAGTTTCAAAATATATTGAAAACATCAAAATTCATCTTTATATTTAAAATTCTGACACACATTCAAAAAACACACAAATCAACACCTCAGGAAACATATTCCTTAAGCCATATTCCATTAATCATCACCCTGATTTGAAAACAAACCATCATTTAAATATATATTGTTGGATATTAGAATCCATAAAATAAGATAATCATCATGGAAAGTAAAAATAGAAGAGGTTTGAGATATGCAGGGGACATCTTTCCTAAAGCCAAAAAAAGGACGTCTAATAATTATATACAAACAAAATAACCATCACCAAGAAGTGTGACCTTTTGTAATTCCAAAAAACTTTAAATCTCACCTCACTAGACACCATAAAACCAACCACATAAATCTTACTATGAGGAGAGAAGAGGAATCTTAGAGCATGAGCATAGTATGAATGAACGGCATCATGTGGAATCTGCGACACAAAAATACTTTCTTGTCACTGATGATTAAAGCCCTAAAAAACTATAGAACATCATGATTCCAAAAAAAAAATCATAACCTAAAAAACCACCCTGATTGAAATACCTCTGAATAGTTGAAAGAACCAAAATGAAACCAATGAAGGGTACTAAAACCCTAATGCTGGAGAGATCCAACATGAATCAGAGCACATGGAAAAGTAATTTCTCTTAACCAATACATTCAAAACCACACACAAGAGAAACTGCTCCAGAGCACAGTAATTTATAGTGAAATATTTTGGTATTATGATAATATATTGATATGAATAATTCCTCAACAGTGAGCTATGATCATAGAGAGGTTGAAACACCCAAATGAGATGGATGGAAAGAGAGAAGAAGAGATTCGAGATGGATGGAAAGAGAGAAGAAGAGATTCGAGATGGAAAGCCAATGATTGATATCTTGGAGAAAAATAAGGTATTCAATCGATAGAAACACTTTAGATAAATTGAATAAAGAATGAAAAAAACATGGAAATGATATTAATAGGTAGGTAACCATATGATTGAAAAAGTAACATCTAAATCTGGAAGAGGTCAGACCGTCTCTAGCGGAACAAATCCTAGATTAAAGAGTGTCATGGAACACTTGGAAGAGATAAATGTAGGATTTAGTCATATATTACATATCATAGTCCAAATATATTGTGAATACTAATGCTTCTAATGAAGTAGTATTGATTTACAACTTCATCTAAGAGCATGATGTTTTACTTAGTAGTAAATATCATATCACGCACTTCTGTGATAATATTTTAGTGGTGGTTCACATAAAAGAGCCATGGTCACATCATCAAATGAAGAACATACTTTATAAGTATCATCTCTTGATGGATTTTTTTAAGAGAGTTCAGGTTTTAGTGAGAAATATTTACATGTAATCCAAAATGGTGTGTCCCTTGAATAAATTCTTAACTTAGTACAAACATGATTATCTTGTGAGGTCTAGTGAACTAATATTTATAGGAAGTTGGATCTAGTCCATGTGGGGTTTTCTTGGAGTTGTTGTATGAGGACCAAGTATTTATACGTTGATAACATTTATATTTAATTTATTGAAAATTAACTAAAGATCATATTACTTATTGTTAAATGTTCGTCAACTATTTATTGTAAAAACGACCAAATTGTATTTTTCACATTGATACGATCCTACTAGTTCCCCGCTATTATGATAAACAAGGAGTTCTATGACAATATTCTTAATATAGTACGATTTTTTGATAATGTTCGTTGATGAGAAATATAGTATTTATATTTTTAGGTATGGGTACTCATAATTAGATGAGGCCTCTTCTCATGAAGTTCTCACTAGGTAATCTTGAAGAAGGGAGATTACAATAACATAACATCCAACATGAATTCAGGATTTTTTTTTTGTCATTGGGTATTCCAATTATCGATCATGTGTAATGGTACATGGGATTTAAGATTATAATTAATTCATTTCATGACATTCAAACATATATTTGATGATGAAAATCGTGATGACATATGTTCCAATTGAGTAGGGGTGCACAAGGTGAATCATGATTGACATGTCATCAATGGATATGTTGAGGAATGATTTTTCACTAACATCTTTATGCAATCTGCTATATAGAACTGTTAATTGGAATTGAACAATCTCTCTAATATCATGGCCATGGCGTAAAAACATGTTTATTTGAGATAGTCAAAGAAAGGTGTATCAACAATATAAGTTCGTGACATGGATGTGCAACCTGCTTGATGAGATGTTGTAAAAAATAAATTATTTTACATAGCGACAATTTGAATGTGGGTTTTATTATTGTGATATTACATTCTTTATCTAGGGAGTCTTGACCCATTGCAACTTTTTAATTTTTGGAATTCAACCATGACTACCTAGTTCCAGTGGCAAATAATCCTACAGGGTCACACGTTATGTGTTTTCATTGTTCTTATTATATGCTATTTAAATTTAATTAATTGAATAAATATTATTATCATGACATAAAATAATTTTTACTAATGTTTTACTGATCGAATAAATTAAATAAATATTTATTCGCAAAATTTTGAAGAAAATATATTCATGTATTTTAATTAATATTTAATAAAAATTTATTTAATAGTTTATTAAAAAAATTATTTAAGTAAATAAAATATTT
This sequence comes from Viscum album, assembly GCA_963277665.1. Classification (NCBI taxonomy): domain Eukaryota; kingdom Viridiplantae; phylum Streptophyta; class Magnoliopsida; order Santalales; family Viscaceae; genus Viscum; species Viscum album. The sequence continues at coordinate 366,772,696 of OY728158.1, read as the reverse complement.
TATTTTGGTATTAAACAAATTATGTGGGAGTTTGAATGTACCAAGACTATGTCTAGTGACAAATATTAATTAACAAGTTGATTAAATAATACTTGTTATTTCCCAAGTTTGTCTGCACCAACAATTAAAATTATTATTATTTTATTATGTGGAATGGGGTTATTTAAATGTTATTATATTATTTAATGGATTTTATGCATCAAATTGTTATTTTATACTAAACCCTAGATCAATAAATAAATGGTTATGTATGTTTTGTTGACTATCGATATGGGAAACCAAAATAGAGATTTTTTATGCATAATGAATTATTTATCGAATCCTTCTTCTCTCTCCCTATTAATAATGAAAAATATAACAGATAATTCCTCAAGTCTAAAGAATTATAAGACAATAGAATACAACAAAACACAATTGATTCATTGTGCTAGAACCGGGTGATCGAGTGACATTTCTCAGAGATCATAGTAGCACATGTGGATCACAAGTAGAAGGATTTGATCCTTGGATCCACATAGTGTAATGAAGGAAATATGAAAGGGTATTTCTAGATGATCAGTATTCAACAGTTAAGAAATATCTTAATGATATGTAATCATTTTTTAGATATTAAATCAATAAAATATATGTTTGAGGTATATGATCCTCGCAATCAGTTTTAGGGAACAATAATTAAAATATATTTTAATTTATCACCCACCACTACATGCATCAAATACACCCAGAACCCATAATGTATATATCCATAACTGAGACACCTAGAAATTAAAATATCATAATTTCATTTATAATCTTGAGACCAACAAAATTTTTAATAGCCTCTATAATTATTTCTTATTTATAATAATTATAGGATATAATTTAACCGCTAAATGTTTCATCTTAATGAAATTGTAAGGATAACATATTTCGTAGTGGAACTAATGTGATGAATGTACACTGAGAAGGAATTTTTGATTTTAGGGTTGACTTAACCTATTATCTTGATCTGAACATTTTTCTCCCCTTCATTTTTTCTGTTAACAATACTATAACTCATTTCAGAAATTTTTCTTCAATTTTAAAATTCGTTTCATTATAAAACCGTTAAGGACATTAATAATTTAACATTATAAGATTACTTGACCATGCTATGGAAGTCCCAATAATATTATCGACTGTAGAAACATCTATTTCATTAAGATAAATAAGAATATCAATTCTCGGATCATGTGATAATCAAATATACACTCTCATGTTATATTTTTTGAGTTTTTATTATATTTTATGTCTCATGGGATACATTACACCATACACCATGCAACAATGTGATGTGTGGGTGTTGATAGATATAAATATCATAAAATTTCACCCTTTGGAATTTTAATAATATAAAATTATCACAAGTTGTTTTATTCAATTTTATGGGAAATTTGTTTGAGGAGATCAATTATCTCTATTAGAGAATATGGTTGATCAGAATAGATAGCTTTAAAACAAGTGGGGAAATGTGGTTCTTCATTAACTGATCGTTGTTCTACTATTAGTTCAAAATTTTCCCATTTAATATATTAGTCTCCAAAAAAATGATATATAATATCTATTAATCTATCTATCTATTCCCACATTCCATTCGTTATCTCATTCATTTCACTTTATGGCATTATATTCTCGAAATGTTTAAGTGGTGACACTCCAAAACCCAAACCATTTATGCGGCCATATTATTCTAACTGATTTGAAGCTATATAAAGTAGTTAATAATTATGTACAATCAGTTTTAAAAATTTATTAGAAATCTTATAAAAAAATGTGATCATAAATGTATATTTTTATGTAGTGCTATTTTAAAGCACTAAAAATTACTGTTATATCATACTTACACATGATTATGATACAACTTTTGTTTTTTCATCAGTTAGTTTTCCCTCTATTTATAAGTGACTCCTCTCATTATTAAACTGAGGAATATAAGTGTCTTTGATGTCATATTTGTCAATCTTCATATAAAAATAGTACCCTAGGTTGTTTTATATCACATAAATGATTATCAGTAAATTTAAAATACATACCATTTTATTATTGAGTAAAGTGCACCCCCTTCCTTTTTATGGTATGGGTATATTGGTTATGATTCCCATTACATATTTTCAAAACTCCCTTATTATTTAATAAATTATCAATATGATTCAAAATATATAATAAAAATATTTTCAAATAAAATATCATTGATTATAATAAAAAGAAAATGATTACTCATCATGATGATTAATGCATTATTAAAATGTTTACTATTTTACAATTTGTTCATACATATCTAGTGGGTGGGTTTTACTTTCCTACAAACATCAATATGAGTATTTTTTGTTATATGTGTCAAGAAGGCTCTATATTATTTTCTAGTGACCATTATGAAAAATATATAAGGGAAATAATCTAATATAAAGGAAATCTACAAGAGATAATAGAAATTAATACAGGGTTTAATGATAAATATTTATGGTAAAATAGATAAAGTATATAGTAAAATTTCCCTAATAACTTTTGACATGGTAATATTTACTAAATGCATGACATTATTTAACATATATGGTACAATTAGAACATACATTAATTTTGTTACCCTAAAATAACTAATAAAAATTGAATTGTTGGGTTTAAAATTTTGGCCATGTCGATTTCATCCAACCCAACCATTTAAAACATTAATTATTACTTGGATAGATATAGTTAACACATTGATTTTTTGTTGCTCCTATTTTTTAATTCCAAAAAATTATGATCCCCAATAGTTCCATAGTTTCAGGACATATGGAGTGTTCTTCATCAGGATTAGTGACTTCAGTATGTGGATTATTCGTTATAAGTGTGCGCAGTTAAGAATTTTATTTAGATTTTGTAAATGTAATATAGAACACATTATATTATACGAAAAGTAAAAGTATATTAAATAACACATTAATTTATTCATTGAACTACCATTATTTTCATTAATGATTAATTGGATTTTGAACATTTATTTAGTATCTGAATCCCATACATGGGGTCCTTTATAACTTATAAGGCACTCTCTACATGGGTACCATCATGAATTGATTATGATCGTCCAAAAAAATGGGTCATCTTCAATTAAATTTTAATTTGTCCATGCAGTTTTATAGTCGCAAAAAAATTGAATAATTCCCTTTTACTAGATCTAGGACATATAATACATGCATTGCATGTGATTTCATTATGAATGGTTCATCTTTATCTCCTTCCACACTGAAATTCACCTTCACATAGCTCAATTTGTTTACTTTATCTATAAAAATGCTATCAAACCATTTTCAATTAAAATTATTCACTAGAAATGGTGTACAATCTAACTCGTTTATTTTTTCAATTATGTAGAATATGATATATTAACATAAATTTTATTTCTATATTTGGAACTGAATAAGTGCATTACAACCTCCATAAGTCTACGACAACTATTTTGCATCATACTATGTTCATTTTGTTCCTTTATATCAAATTTATAACTATTAATTATAAAACTAGTGTAACAGATAGCATTTATATTTGTTCCCTGGGATATCTAGTGAATTTTTTCATCAATTGAATTGGGATTTGCAGATAAAACCTTATAAAAATGATCATAGAACAATCCTATAAACTTTTTATTATGTGTAATTTATATCCATATTTCCACCCATTATAGATTAAAATGTCTTGTAATTAATATGTGGGATTCATCATTTGAAGGAAACTCTAAACTATAATTTAAAATGTTTTTGTGAGATTGCATGTTCTATGAAATAGTAATTGTGAAAATACCTAATCACTATATTTATTCTCTTATAAGATTTCCACTGTGAATATATTTTGGGGGACCGATGTTATCAGCATTTGGCAGGTAAGTAGTAAAACATTTGATAGCTTCATCAAAAATAAATATATATTCAATAAATCCTCATATTTAACATCAATTCATGATGTACCCCTTCGAAATATTCATATATAATTCAGTGGGGTACATCTTTCAATACTATTCATAATAAAATAGTTTTAGCCTAGTGAACCATCAGATGTTCAATTATATCAATGAATTATGTTGGGAAGAATTACTCCACTTATCATACTATGATATAAATTTCATTCTTCGTGATTGGAAACATCATAGGGTCTATTACTTTACATCATATGGATTTTTAAAGGAAGAAAAGTTTGATTAATATACGTTGTACATTTTGAGGCAGAATGAAACATAATTCTACAATAATTATATCTTCATAAAAATATGACTATCATGTTGTTATAGTCTCGAAACAACATTATATGTAATGTAGGGAAGTGACAATTATTTAGAGCTATAAAAACTCAATAATTTTTTCTTAGATTGTTGTAGTTATTGGAAGATTGTGGGAAACAAGAATCATTCATTGATGTTTTGTTAGACAAAATAAAATCTACTCTAATTTAATGATGGAAATGAGAAAAACTATCCAATAAGAAAATAAAATTGGGTAGTAGACATCCATATATGATGGTCACATTATTCGAATAAAAATCCTTTTATAAACAATTTCTAATTATAATATAACATGATCAAAAACAATTTTTTAGGATGTGGTTGCGTACAAATAATGAACCAAAATCATAAATACGTAGATCGTTTAAAAAAGTCATTAGGAATGGATATTATTGTAAATTGAGTGACTAAAGACATTTATGTGTCACAATGTGATTGTGTTAATTTCATATTAAATTGTTTATATTTGAATATCTCAAACATTTAAGAATTATTTTAGATCACTATTTAAACTATAAGTTACCATGTTGTTTAACTATTAATATTTTTTAGATTTTATGAATAAGATTTCTTATTCAAATAAAGAACATAGAATGTGGTGTTCTTATGGGTGGTGTAGGTCCAAATCAGGCTAAAGGATGTTAAACACTGCAATTACTTCTCCTATTTATCTAGAGAATGTAAATTTTGATATCCAAATAAGATTTTTTTTGTTTTTGTAATGAAATATGATTTATCAATACTAATTTTAGTGATGGTTATAAGTTGGCTACTCTTTGTGAACACACATGAAAAGATATCTACCAGAAATACTCTATAATATTCATTTATTTATATTTCTATTTTCACAAATTGGTAGGACTTATCAATGAATAGAAAGTCTTATAGATTGATCCCACAAATAAATATTTATTTTATAAAAAATAATTATTGACCCCGTAGCTCATGTAGTCTTCATCTATGGAATAAAGATAGGAAAAAACACAAATTTGTGAGCAATTTTCTACAATAGTTAAAAAAATGGGGGTTCCATGATCCATACTTCTATAGGATATTGGAACCTATATAAGCCCACTACACCCCACCGAGGATTGAAGCACATTCCCCCACTCCCATGTTGTCCCCGTCCTCTATTCAAAATTAATTTATGTACATGACTTCCATGTTTTCTCGCCATAACATTTCAATATTTGTTTTTATATATTTATTAATTATTCTTATTTTTCATTGTTTTTTTACATTGGTGTATATATATATGTTATTAACATAATTAATTTTATATATTATATATTATATATTATATATCATATAATATATAATATATATAATTAGTAATAAATCATATTTAATTATTAAACATAATTACAATAATTACAAAATAAAATTAATTGTATTTTAAAATTAATAGTTATGTATTAATAATATATTTAAATAAATAATAATAGTATAATTCTTAATATCAACAATATTAATCTTATTTATTCATGTCTGATACCCTTTAATCATGTACCCATTTTTGGTGTTATGTTTTATTGATGAAAACATGTTTAGTAAATAGATGTGTTAATTGATTATTTTGAATATTAAAGTACCTCAAATTATTAATTGAATTTATATTTTAATTTTGAATATTTTGAATTTCTCAATTATTTATCTTTAAACACTATAAAAAAAGTACCTTTATTAGGTAAAGAATGGGCATTGTCAAGACTAAAAATATGTGCAGCCATTATCCAGTGAAAAACACCCCTTTATGTTAGCAGAGATGAAAGATAAGGTAGTTTTTTTCATTCTCTATTTATATAATGACAATAAAATTAAATGTAATTTTTTTTTCAAAATTATATGGAATTATTTCGAGACCAGACACTCTGATGACACCTGATTTGATGGCCTGGTCATCTCGAAAAAGAATTTTGAACTTTTTGTAGTTCATTTAAATAAATGTGCAAGTAGGATTTTCCAACTTTTAAAGAAGTTATCGAATCAAAAATCATAGGGAACTGACAAACATAGAAAATTTGGATTCACCTAGAATGGACCTAACTTCAACCAGCAAGGGTCGGACAAAAACATTCATTTTCAGAAATTTCGAGAATAAAATAAATTAACAATAAAAGTTATTTTATTTTTTTCCCAACTATTGTGTGGTGGCATGACGATGCTACGGTGTGACGAAAAAACAATGACAGTTCACATTAAATAAAGCATATTAATGGTTCATAAACGTGCAGTTCAATGAAACGTTAAATGAATCATAATGACATGACAATGTAGCATAACAGAAATGATGCGACGTGTTTTCTTTTAATGGTTTAACACTTTGGAGAAATCATGATCAAAGGGTGTAATTTATCTGAAGAACCTATGGTGAGAATTATTTCTAACAAAGAATGATGAACGCCAATGAATTTATGGGGACATCGAAGCACCTTGAATAATGTGACCAGAGAGCGAGGAATGCCCACCGAACTTGAATCCCAGTGGATAAATCACTTCAACAACGAACTCCAATGAGGTAGTGGTTTTTTATAAGTTTCCCCATTCTTTATTTGAAAATGACTAACGTGGATCAACCCACTAATAGGTTGATCTATAGATCACTCATTCTTGTAAGACAATACATTTCATGGATTTTATCACCAGGATTATTACTTATTTGATTGATTGAACATTAATACCAAACCTCTCCTACTTAAACTCTGATGTGAAGTCAATAGGCCAACTCGAACAAGTCTCGAGCCCCTCCGCCTTGTGCATTCTTTATGGAAAAATCTCAAAGTGATGGAAAAGTGACATTGAGGCCTTATCAGGAAGGTGGCGACCCACTGAGGCCAGAGGCCCAAATGATGTGATGAACGGACCACCAGAGCAGACCCAATGGTCCGTAAAAGAACTTGTTGGCATGCTAGTGTTGGCGGTGGCATGTGGCGGTAGTAACGGGTGGGTGGTGGTGCCCCAGGACTGTGCACCAAAGGTGGCAGTTGTGGCCAGCTCAGGCTAGCAGTTGGCGGTAGGGACACGGCCCCTTGACCACATCGGTGGACCATTCAGTATTCATGAGCTGCAGTACCTTATTGCACTCAGTCCACAGACTGTGTGCAGAAAACTCAAGTGGTTGGTTTTGACAGGCTGCATGATAGCATGCCTCATCTGTGTTATGCATCCGGGCTGAAAGAAACTATTCTAACTATGGTGGACAGGGTGTGGCATGGGTCGGACCCATGATAAGTGGGTCAAACCCATGTTGGGCCGGATTTGGGTCATGATAATAGTCCCAAGTCAGTTCTATAGACCCTAGTCCATGTCGGGTCACTCCGACCAGTTCGGGACAAACCTAAATCCATCCTTCCCCTTTTTGGAAAATGGGTATATCTTTCAAACCATACATCTAATTGATGATCCGTTCATGGATTTGGAACCCTTTATACCAGGAGGAACATTTAGAATACATGAAGGATGCTTTCATAGAATTCCAAATGTGATGAATGGATTGAGAGGCAGTTCTCCTGCAACCAGGGGCACTGCATGCGGAGATCATGCGGCTGAAAAAGACATGAAGATAACTAACAAGCAACCCTATGTGGATTAGCTACTATGGCCTAGTGGGAAGTGGCTCTGTGTGACCTGACATGCCCATGGTGGGGAGCAGCTCTGTATGAACCGGTAGACCCACAATACTCAATGGGTAGGTTTACCTTAGTATGATGGCCAAGGTGTGAAGTGGATCTTTGTCACTATGTATTCCCATGGTGGTGAGTGGTTCTGTGTGACCTAGCAAACCCACGACACTGATCATCGGTAAGTACCACAGTAGTTCATGGTTAAGGGGAAGCGACTCTGTGTGACTACCACAAAAACAGTTTTTCGTAGCGCTGATAAAGGGGTGGGGGCTTGATCAGTGCTTTTTTTAAAAGTGCTGATAAAGGGTCGGATTCAAAAAAAATAAAATATATTTATATATTAATTTATAAATATAGTTATATTGATATATAAATATAATATATAATTTTTAAATATATTTTAGATAACTATAAATGTACATTTACACTTATTATACAAAATATATAAGATATTTAGTGAAAATGGCTTCTTAAAAAAATATTTTTAATTAATAATTTGTTAATAATTATGGAGAAATAGTCATTTAATAACAATTTGAAGACTAAAAAAATTAAAAAATTTAAAAAAGATCCAAAATATGTGGAAAATGCAACTCAAACTTCAAACAGCCATAACTTGTGATCTGGGTGTCCGTTTAAGCACCACCATATATCAAATCTAAGCCTGCGACGAGCTCTACGTCCTTGAAACCGGGGGGACCTAGGTCAAGGGATTTTCGAGGCCAAAAGAGGCCCATAAGGCCTCCAAAACTGAGTTTTTAGTCGGGGTACCCCGAATTTTTAACATTTTGTGGATTTTCACCCTCGTTTAAGGGGGTATTATTGGATTTTTTTGGTGGGTTATGAATTTATTCCAAGTTATTACATTCATATTGATATTAGCCCTTTGAAATTGCATGATTTTTTATAATGCACTGCTATTTATAATCAAATATATAACAATATATTCATATTTTTTAAATATTCACACCTAAAATTTAATTATAAATAAAAATAAAAAAATATATTTAAATATAAAATATATTAGCTTTATCTAAATAATTACTAACATCCATTTTATTTAAAATACAATGAATATTTATATACCTATATATAAATCTAACGATATATATATATATTAATCTAACTGTATATATATATTAATCTAACTATATATATATTTATCTAATAACTATATATATATATTAATATAACTACATATATATATATTAGTATTACTATATATATATATATTAATATCACCATAAATATATATATTATCACTATATATATATATTAATATAACTATATAAATATATATTCATATAACTATATATATGTTAATATAACTATATATATGTTAATATAACTATATATATATATTAATATAAATATATATTATTATACGAATAAATATAACTAAATATATATATATATATAGATATATATTAATACCACTATATATATATATTAATATTACTATATATATTATAATATAACTATATATATATATATATTATAATATAACTATATATATATATATTAATATAAATATATATTACTATACGAATAAATATAACTAAATATATAAATATATATATATAGAGATATCATGAATTGGAAAGCAAATAAAAATAGAGTAGTGGTATGGGCTTAGGCGCGCAGGGGGGAGGTCTCGAGTTCAAATCCTGGTGGAGGCAGGGGTGCGCGCGCATGGGGAATATTGGAGCAAGAGCTATTAAAGGGTGGAGGGGGGTGCGTGGGGTGTGTGGGGTGCTGTATAGGGGCCGAAAAGCACTGTAAAAGGGGGGGTTCAAGCGCTATAAAATCCCCCCCAATTGGCAGTATTTTATATTTTTGTTTAAATTTGTTAATTTTTTTAACTTTCATCAGCGCTTTTTTAAAAGTGCTGACAAAAGGGTCCTTTATTAGCGCTAAAACGAAAGCGCTGATAAAGGAGTACTTTTATCAGTGAATTTTTTAGCACTGATAAAGGACCCCTTTTATCAGCACTTTTTTTTAGCACTGATAAAAGTGGTCTTTATCAGCGCTTTTCGGAGCGCTGATAAAGGCCGTATTTGTTGGATTACTCTAGCAGCCCAGGGTGTTCAATTATTTAATGATAATGTAACTTTCCATACTCTATATTATAACTGGTGTGAGCTATCTTGCTTCAGCATCATGCTTAGTGGTCATTATTAGTGGATTCTTGTTGATTACTATGTGGTGTTTCCTGGTTGTTTTGTGGTCCCTACTGAGTATTTTGTTAGTCACACCTGCACAGGCTTCCCCTGCATGTTTTTTATCTGGTGCAGATGATTGATTACTTGGTGGAGGACATGGTGGCCAAGGACCAGGTGGTTCCTAGTGATATCATGTAGGTAGGACGTTCTTCTGCAGCTTCTAATATCTACTCTATACTTACACAACCGGTGGGGTATTTAGCATATAGCATTCCATCGATATTGTTCAATATCTTGTTTAATTATTCTTTTATTGGGATTATATTTTGGCCAATTTACTTTTAATTGTGAATTTACACTCATTGGTTATTTAGTATCATGGATGTTCTCTCATCAAATTTTCTTGGTATTTGGTTGTATGTGAGTGTGTGTAAAGGTACTCAGGAAAATGCCTCCCACTTTCAGGCTGATGCCTTCGGCACTAGTCTCCAACCACTAGCCTTTCAGAAGCAGGCTTATGGGATTCACAGCATGTGCCCTAAGGGATGCATCATGAAAACGGGGTATCAATGGTGGTCGGTTCTACCTCAAAGACATAGATCCTATTGTTTTTTTTCAAGAAACCATGTTAAAAGAATCATGTTCAACTTTAGGATTTGGGGAGTTCAATGTTGCTGCAGTAGTCGATGTATCCATACATTAGGACCTTGATTTCTTCTTTTTGAATCCATACATAAAAACACTTGTTACAAGTATCATAGTGTAATTGAGTGTATCCTCACGTTCTTATTAAATTAGAGTCAGCACACTAAGTTTAATCAGTTGACAAAAGTACATCATGATCTTTATCAGGATTCCTCCATGAAAATAACCTTCTAGGATTCTGATGCATGACCATGAGGACAACCCGCATAGGGATGAGGTGTTAGTTTAGTGACTAGTGCTAGAGATGGTTCCATCGGGTGGTGTACCTGCGTTACCACCACCAGTTGATCGATATTTACTATTGGCATTACCATTAGAGGATGCATATAGTCTTATCACTTTTCATGAGTTCCAAGGGCAGTGACCTCCCAGGTTCGGGGAAAAGATAGATCTTCTAGTTTCTGAGAACTGGATGGAGGTGGTGATGCATGCCTTCCGCTTTTTGAGTATTCCACTTGATTAGATGGAAATATTAGTTGTGAATTTTCTTCATGGATCTCTAGGGATATGGTTGAGCATGACCATCTAAACTCATGATAATGTGACCCTCACCTGGACCTACATCAAGTGGCTTTTCTAATAGGAGTTCTTACTCACGACCTTGTGCTCAGTGCGTATACAAGAGCCGTTTCACCTAAAACAGTGAATCATATATGTGTTTGAGTACTCTATGTGGTTCAAATAACTATCCCAATACAATTTTTATATGGTGTGGGACCCTTTCATCAGGTATCATACCTTTTATCATGGACTCAAAAGTGATATCATAGCATCATTGATTTCTCTCAGCATCCCCACTCATGTAAGAGTCCTAGAACTAGATCTATTGGTTGACAGTATCATCATAAATAAGGCAATGACGGTGGAAGATACCAATGGGTGACCATCGGTAATGTCTTCAGTAGTGAGAAGCATGCATCAGAGGTGGGGGCCCAAATTGTTCATATCTTTTAAGGGATGACCCCAATACTCAACGATAGTAGTGCGGGGATCCTAGAGTTGAGGATGTCATCAAGGATCCTGGTTGTGCTTTATTTGCAGAAGGCAGGGAAACATCGATTTTTACTGCCTGACCCGTTACAAGGATGATCAATAGATATTTGAGGGACTACCAAGGAAGATGTAGAGTCTCGAGTGAGGAGGTCCATATGGTGGTGGACGTGGTAGGGGATCCGGCCAAGCAACAGGTGGTGCGTGATGATTTGAGGTACTACCACCACCACCCCTAGGTGGTCCACCATAACCTCATGGAGTAGGTGGACATGGGCGATATCAACAAAAGGTAGTGGAGGTCTATGACCATGTCACATAGGAGATGATTTGAGGTAAGATCAGTGTCTTATCCACCTTAGTTGCAGTTCTTATAGACATAGGTGTGATTCACTCATTTATTTTCATTGACCCTATTCGATGATTCAATATTCCAATGGAGCCTTTTAATCGATCCTCACATTTAGAGACTCCAACGGGAGGGGATTCGATGATTACACACTGGTGCCAATAGTGTGAGATTACTCTCAGAGGCGAGAGATTTAGTTGGGATCTCCATGTAATAGCATCGAGGCCTTACGATTTCATCTTTGGTATGTACGGGTTATCCATAGTTCATTCTCAGATCGACTGTTTTAGGATTAGGGTGTGGTGTGTCTACAAATATGGGACCAGTTATTCCTTCACTGGAAAGAAATGTACTCTTTTTGTAGAGTAGTGGAACCTTTATTAGCCTTGACATAGAAGGGAAAACCCTTCATGTTGATGGGGAAATGTCAATAGAGTTTCCAAGAGTTTATTCAGAGACTGAAGTGTGCCCCAATCATGAGAATGCCATAGGAGGGCGCTGGGTATGTAGTTTTCTATGATGCATCAGGGATTGGACTAGGTTGTGTCCTAATCTAGGAGCGAACATTGATCGCCCACAGATCATGGTAGTTGATGATGCATGAGAAGACCTATGTAACCCATGACATAGAGTTGGTAGTAGCCATCTTTTCCATAAATATGTGTTGGAACTACTTGATGGATGAGTGGTTTAACATTTACTTAGATGACAAGATTCTTAGATATATATTCTCCCAAAAGGACATGAACTTGAGGAAGAGGTGAGGGATAGAGTTCCTCCATGACTATAACTTCAAGATAGTTTTTACTCATTGTAAGTGTAACATGGTGGAAGATGTGTTTAGAAAGAGGTCAGTTTTATAGATGATGAGTGAGGCGATGGAGTAGTTATCCATGATAATGTTGTCCAACATCGATGATGATGGGGAAGATTACCTTTAGTTGATTATTGTCACTCATATACTCTTACAGTGAGTCTGGGGGGCACAAGTTGTTGATGTTTACAGTGAGGCCCAAAGTGCTCAGTTATCCTTAGGACATGAATTAGATGGATTTTTGATAGGTGTGGATCATGTCATCCTTTTTAGAGGAGACAACGTAGTACTATTGATTTTGTGGGATAAGGTGTTGATGGAGTTCCATACATCCCTTTTGGTGGTACATCCTGGTGTCGTGAAGATGTACCCGGACCTCTAACACCTGTACTGGTGGCTATGGATGAAGAAAGCGGTGGGAGAATTCGTTTCATGATGCCTCAATTTTCAGCAAGTTAAGGTTGAGTATCAAGTTCCTATAGACTTGGTCTAGCCACATGAGGATATGGAGTGGAAATGGGATGGTATCTCAATGGACTTTGTGAAAATGTTACCCCGCACATCTAGGGACCACGATTATATCTGGGTGATCATTGATTGACTCTCAAAGTCAGCTCACTTTCTACCCTTCTAGTTGAAGGGATCGGTGGTGTCCATGGGATCCCTCTACATCCAATATATAGTGTATATCCACGATTTTTCATCAAAGATTCTCTCAGACCATGATGGGTGTTTTGTATCCTAGTTGCATAAGAGATTGCGAGAGATTTTTTGGACTCAGCTACGCTTGAGCACAACCTTTCATCATATGGCAGATGATCAGAAGGGGCATACCATAAAAGCATTTAAGGACATGATTCATGCTTGTGACCTCGATTTTGGTCACGTTTGGGAGGACCAAATGTCACTAGTGGAGTTGGAAAACAAAAACACATACCACACCACCATTGGCATGGCACAATTTTTGGCCTTGTACGAGTGGCCAGGAAGATCACCTATATGCTAGACAGTATCAAGTGATTCATCCCTCATGGGTTGAGAGTTGGTACGGCCTACCATTGAGAATTTTTTGATCATCTAGGATTGGATTTGAACTACACATAGTAGGAATAAATCTTATTTTGAAAGGAGACAGAGGCCCTTGGAGATTGAGGAGAGAGACCATGTTTTTCTTTCAGGTCCCAAACCAATGAGGATTGCCAAGATTTGGCCAGAGAACTAGGATATCGCAATGGATTATCATACCCTTTTAGATTATTATTAGATTTGGCGAGGTGACATTCCTCCAATATATCCCCCCACACATGCATTTGATGCATGATATTTTCCATGTATCATAGAAATGAGGTATGTGCATGATCTATCACACATCATCAACTGGGAAAAGCTAGATATTGACAATGGGATGACTTTTACGGGGTTCCCATTGTAGATATAGGTTCAAAAATAGTGTGTCCTTCATGGATATTCTATTCCTATGGTTCACGTTTGGAAGCAGCATGTGAATCTTTAGGAGAGAAAATGGGAGTTGGAGGCTCAGATTCATGCTCGGTACCCCCATTTGTTTGTTTAGCCTTGTTTTGGAATAAAAAAATGCAGAGCCCAAATATATAACAGTAATATAATGCCCTAGAAATAAAATGTAGTTTTTTTAAATTGTATGGAATTATTTGAAGACCAGACACTCAAATGGTACCTGATTCCGAGGCTCGATGAGTCCATAATAGAATTTTGAACTTTTTTTATTACATTTAAATAAATGTGCTTGAGATTTTTTATAAAATTTAAATTGGTTCTCATATAAATAAATATGAGGGCACCATTGAACCCAAAATAGTGGGATTCACCTAGAATAGACCTAAATTTGACTGGAAGGGGTCAACAAGAAAAGTTAGTTTTTGGAATTTTCAGACAAAAAATAAAATAACATAAAAAGTTATTTTATTTTTTTTCTCTAATCATTGGGTTGTGGCACGGTGACACCACGGTGCAGTGAAAAATCGATGATGAGTCAGATTAAATGAATCTCATCAATAGATTGTCAATGTGATGTGTAACGATGCATTAAATAAAGCATCAAAGATACACTATTTTATACATGAAACTGCATAATTACATGATGAAAAAGCATAATAGAAATGCTGATATGTGTTTTCTTATAATGGGTTAACACATTAAAAAAATTTGATTCAAAGGTTGGAATTTATCTGAAACAACGAAGGTGATAATTTTATCCAATGATGAAAGACAAACTTCGGCAAATCTCCAGTGACATCAATGAACCTCGAAGAACGGGACTGTAGATCATCGAACACCAATGGAACTTGAATCCCATCTAATGGATCACATCAATGACTAAATCAAAAAAATAATGAGTTGTTTTTTAGGGTTACCTGTTATAAATTATAAAACAATGAACGCGGGTCAATCCACAAACATGTTGATCCATAGATCATTCATTCTCATGGGAGGGTAATCTTCATGGGGTTTTACGATGGGATTATTAATTATTTCTCTGATAGAAAATCAATCCCAAACCTACACCTATTTAAACTCTAATGTAGAGGGTGCATGCTAACCTAAACAAGCCTCGATACCCTCCATCATGTGTGTTCTTCGTGGCCAAACCTCTATGTGATGGAAAAGTGGACTTGAGGCCTTGGTAGGATTGGTGTCGACACAGGGAGGTCGGAGGCATAGACGATGCAAAGAACGAACTACCGGAATGGAACCGGTTATCTGTGGCGGAAGCCATATACAGGGGGTGTCTCCCCATGTTGGTGCACCAAAAGGTGGCAGCTGTAGCCGGATTGGGCTGGCGGCTAGCGGTAGGGACGTAGTCCCCTGACCATGTGTAGAAAACTCAGGCGGCCGAGTTCCACCACCCATGTGACAGTGCACTCTGGATACTCTACATGTCTAGGCTGGAAGAGAAAATTGGGTCACATATAGTAGAACAGGTAAGCCACTTCCCTTCCTAACGGGCTAGAACTGGCTGGACCCAGGCCTGACCTAATTCGAGTTGGATCATATCGGGCATGACTCAGGCCCAACCAGAAACTTTTAAGAAAAAGGCTATATCTTTCAAAGCAGCCATCTGATTTCAAGCCGTTTGGTGAATTCAAACCCTCAATATGAGGAGAATAATTTTGATTACTCTAAAGAGGATTTAATGGAAGATGAATTATGAAAAATTGCATGAGGAGTGTTTCTCCCTAAACCAAGCACACTACGTGTGGAGATCTTACGACTAACTAATACCTGAAGACTGCTAACAAGTGACCCTATGTGGATTAGCTACAGGGTCCTAGTGGAAAGAGGACCTGGGTGACCAGGTAGGCCCATGGTGGGGTGCAACATTGTGTGACCAGGAAGACCCACAATACTCGATGGGGAGGAGTACCTCAGTATGATTGCCAAGGTGGGAAGCGACATTATGTGACCTAGCATGCCCTAGATGGAGAGCTACATTGTGTGACCCAGCATACCCACAGTACTCATCAGTGGTAAGTAACACAACACTCCACGGTTTAGGGGAAGTGGTTATGTGTGACCCGGCAGGCCCATGGTGGGGAGCGACTCTGTATGACCTAACATACTCACAGTACTAATTGGGAAGGAGTACTATAGTATCCTAATTTGTTCTATGATATGATTGATATTCTTTCATTCCTTACTCAAGATTATACCTAGTGTGAGTTGTCTTGCTTCGTGATCATGCTTCATGAGCATGCTTCGTGGTTTGATTTTGGATTTCATGGTGGTATTTCCTTGTTGATTTGGGGTCACTAATGAGTATTATGTTACTAAACCATGCACAAATGTGTTGTGTCAAGTGTAGATGACCGACGACATATCAGAATAATTGTTGGCCAATGACCAAGTGGTGCCCAGTGAGATCAGGCAGGAAGGATGTTCTTCTACTGCTTCTGACAGCTACCCTATACTTACACATCAAGTGGGGTTTTTAGTAGATGAATTTCCATTTATCTTTTACTTTCCCTTGTGGTAGTTTCTTTTTTTGGGTTTTATTCTTACACATTTATTTTCAGTTGTACCTTTAAACTCAGTGGTCGTTTATATCATGCTTGTTCTCTTTTCCAATTTTCATGGGAGGTGGTTTTATGTGCGTGTGTATAGGTACTCTGGAAAATGACTCCCACTAGAAGGTTGATGCCTTTGGTGCTATTCACCAACCCCTGTACATTGGGACGCGTTCATGGGTGATTCACGACACAAGCCACAGGGATGGGTCAGGACACTTTAGGTGAGAAGGTGATTCTAGGATTTCTGGTGTTTGGAAACACCTGGGTATTCGTAGGATAAGTGTTTTTTATAAGTTATCTGATGAGTCATCATCCCTATATATCCTCCCCCGTTAATCTATTCAGTCTCTATTTCTACCTATGTTTCAATGGAAAAATCCCTAACTAACACCAACATAGACGACAACCCCTTATCAATTCAGAGGATATCTCTTTTAAGGGTGATTACACTCATTGATAACTGACTATTCGACCTTAATGATCCAAAAGTACCCTTCTATCTTTTTGGAAACTAGAAGAAGGTGTGGCTATAAGAAAAGTAAGAGCAGGCCACCTGTTTATCCAATTATTATATGAAAAAGATAAGAAAATGGTTCTACTCGAAAGACCATGGTCATTTAACAATAACAAAATCATAATGGAGGACTGAAAAACGATTTTTATTTCTAGAGTATCACCTTATCAACGTTGGCCTTATGTGTTTATAAAAACATCCTATTAATAGGAAGATCAAAAAAATTAATAATATTAAAAGCCACATCAAAAGTGTTATTAATTATGATCTCTTAGATTCAATCCTTTGGCTGTCATACTTGTAGATAAAAGTACTCATCAATGTTGCACAACCTCTTATGAGAAAATAATTTCATTCCATTGAGGATCTTCAACTATGGTTCACATTCATATAGGAAATACTTCATAACATCTTCTTATTTTTGAATGGATCATAAATTAGTAAAATGAGTGAATCTCTAGGAAAACTGATGTTGAAGATAACATCATCCTCTAGTATGGCCTAGGACGAGATTCTAATAAAAAAGAATGCATTTTTTTCCATAATAAAATATTAAAATTTGACAGGATAAATATTTCCAAAGCCTTTAGTTTTGAAATTTTAAAAATAAATTCATCTCTGAGAGAATTGGTGACACAATGGTTGGTCCAAGAAATATGGATGCATGGGTTTGGTGTCACCCGATGATGATTTATAGAGGGTTGAGCTATCAAATAAGACTCATATAAAGAGTTGAGAACCACATGAGGAAATTTTAAAGCATCAATTTTATTTTTCTCCTCCACTCTTTCTATAAATATATGGGTTACCATGTGTGGGGTATATTATAAATCTAGGGAATTTGTAATACATGTATTATCATTTGAATATGAGTATCTCTTTCCCTCTCTGTTTATGTAGGTCATTTGACCAAACCACATAAAAAAATTTATTCTATTCTTCCAGTTTTGTTTCCCTATTTCTATGTACGATTCCTGAGAGGGTGAGAATTTTTATAATAATTTTTTATTAGAGGGTGTTTGATTACCTGGGAAAGATCTACCTATGTCACTCCCTATGTGAACCTGACCACACTTTGGTTTTTGCTTCATGTTGGATGTTTTTCTCTGCCCATATGAAACATGGAATTCAGATATACCCCTATCCATGCATCTAATCCCACTACAGTTCATGTACCTCTGACTACTTGACCCAGTGTCTTCACCACTATATATTTTCTAGAACCTTTATCTGTATGTTTTAGTTCCATGGTTTGACCATTTCTCCTCTTCCCATCACCTCTATTTTTTTGTTCAATAATTTTTTGTTTTTAAATATAAAAATCCAAGTGGTTAACATGTAAAGGTATAGAGAAGAGGATTTTTTTGTGGATGGAAGATAAAAGCGATTTTTTTTTTGTTTTTTCCATGTTCATGTGAAGTGAACAAAATAAGAAAAAGGGATATGGGCATGTGTGGCTGGAATGAATAAAATGTGTTTTTTTATATTTTGTCTTAATTATCTATCCTTTTTTGGATTTATATGTATTTAAAAGTAAAAATGAGAAATCATATTTTAGAAGAAAAAAATTTGATTAGGGGTGGAATGAGAAAAAAAAAGGTTTTATTTTGGTTAAGACTATTATTTTGGTATTTATTTATTTATTTTTTTAAATGTTATGAAAGAAAATTCAATTTTTATTGGGAAACTATGATGAGTAATTAAATAGTCGATTTTATAATTTTATACTATTCTGGATTCATCTGTGCTAACTATTTTTGGAAATTATGATATGTTGTTGTGATGGAGAATCCCCAAGCCAAAATTAGTATGGTACTAAAATATGAGTCTACTTCACCTAGACATGTCAGTACTTTATGAACTTCTATATATTAAAGTATGGTGTCAAAAACCAGATTTCAGATAGAGAAATTTGATGGGATGAACAACCTCATCATGTGTAAATGGGATGTTTTTTGAAATTCTAACTCAATAATAGATAGATATAACCTTTAAAAAACTACAAAAAACTCTGATGGTGGATGGAAGATACTCAAATGTAAATCCTATAATATGATCTGGTTTTGTTTTGTTAAAGATCATAAATATAGTATGATGATAGAAAGCAGTACAAAAATAATAGGGAGTATTTTAGAGAAAAAATTTATTGTTAAAATCACTAAAAATGTTCTCTACCTAAAAATGAAAAAAATTCATATTTCAATACAAGAACTTTTTGACAAATTGAGCACCTTTACTCTTTTAATAAAATAATAGAATATTTTAAATGTTTGGAAGTAACAATTAGAGATGAATATAAGGATTAATTGTTGTTGAACTCTCTACCAGAGAGTTATGATCACTATACTACAATGTTGTTGTGTGGTAATGATGAGGTAAAAAAATTTATGTTTCAAATGCCTTTGTCAACAATGAGTGTAGACAGAATGAAGAGTATGACCATTGATATTTTGTACAAGAGGCACTTATGGAAACTAGTGGAAGATCATCTGGTTGAAAATATAGAAGATTCAGTATAGATTAATTACAATCTATGTTAAATGGTCAAGTCTATAATTAGAAGTACAAAAAAAGATTAGTAAGCCTAATGTCATCAAAAAGGGCACTGGAAGAAGGATTTTCCCAATATTGGGATTCCAAAGGGAAATGATATACTAAGAACTGACAATGTTGAAGATACTTTATCCACAACTTCAACGATCAACCATTTAGAAGGATGGATTCTTGATTATTGTTTTTCATTTTATAAGTGTAAAAATAGAGATATGTCTACAATCCTCATGAAGTTAAATAATGGTGTGGTGCTTTTGGGAAATAATCACTCTTTCCACAATAGAGCTATTGGAATGATACATTTGATGATACATGAATGTAAAATATGACTATATATAGATGTAAATTATGTAATGGAATTTGATAAGTATCTTATATCACTTCAATTTTTGGATAAACAAGGTTACTGCATAAACATTTTATATAGATTCATGAATGTTATATGCAGCACACTCCTTGCGATGAAAGGTATATGAAAAGGTGATTTGTATTATTTGAATGATGAGACGATTAAAGGTGAAACAGTTATATCATATATGAGTATCACCACTGGTTGAACATACAGTATCATAGATATGCCTTTTAGGTATGATAAATAAGATAGTTATGCACATTCTGTAATTGAATTTGGTGTCCTAAATTGCTATCAAGTTGTTTTGTATAGAAAAAAATGATCCAGTCAAAGTCTGTTATTGGGGAAGAAATGAATTCCGGAAATCAAAATATGAAATTGGATCTTGTTCTTGCTCTGATGGACATGAATCCAGCTACATGGATCATGTTACACCATTTTTTAGACTTGATCAATATGTCCATGGCTTGAAATTCTTACAGGAATTCGGAAGGCTGCATCAAAAAACATTCTTCAGCATGATGATTTCATTATTCTGTAACTTGGTGACATTTTTTTCAGTGTGGATATTGTTGAAAGTTATAAAATAAATTCAGCACCCACGTAATTTGTGATGCAGTGTTTTGCTAACAAAAAAATATTGTATTGGTTTGATGTTTCCTAGTGATGACCTAGAGATGGTGGGTCCACTGAAAAAGACTAATATAAAGAGTTGGTGACCTCCTGAATAAGTTTTGAAGTTTCTATTTTAATTTTATCCTATATTATAGATATAAATATATGGTTTCCATTGTGTGGGATATTTGAGAAATAAAGATAATTTTTAATATGTGTTTTCCAATTTGAATAAGATAATCTTTTGTCTTACCCATGGATGTAGGTCACCGACCTAACCACGCAAATATTTGTGTTCTCATTTTCTTTCTATATTGTTTCCCAGTTTTTATTTTGATTCTTGATAAGGTGATAATTTCTATATAAAATATAGTTTTCAATTATCTACATCTCTAGAGCAATAGATGTTGAAGGTAACATCATCCTACAATATATGTCTTGTGGCTCTGTGGAAGTAAATAAAGTATTCCCTTTGTTTATGAAGTAGAAAGAAAATTGGTTAGAGAAAATATTTCCAATGTCATTAGATTGAAATCAGACTCGAATCTCTCAAAAATATTTAATCTTGTTACTCATCATAAAATCTAATATCAAAGATACCATGATCACCCAAAATACCTATATCCAAACTACAAACTTTGTTCCTAAAATCCCAAGGAAAACTCATGGTTGCATCAAAAAACATTCATTAAGGACTAACACCCCTCTTACATGCTCCCCCAACTGAAAAATGTCACATCATTCCCCCTCCTATTTCAAATCCCATTAATCCTAAACCATTGGAGCCACACAAGACTTCCCCACTAGTAATTAAACATTTTCCACCAAATGTGTCTTAAAAATATACCATTCAATCTGACTAAAATTTCCTTAAAAATCACAGACCACTGAGGTTGAAACTGAAAGGAGAATATGACATTGACCTCCCTATGCTGGATCCCAGTGAATCCAAAAGAACAGTAAGACTTCAATTGCAGGAAAACGACTACCAATGAAATGGAATATGGTGGCGGTGGTTATTTTATCTAATACACATAGTTTGAAATTTCTCAATCCATAACCTATAATCTTAATAAAAATATTGTTATGGAATTTCTATGGTGTTTACAACCTATTAACAGTTTGAATGCTTCATCCCCAGAGCCGTAAAAGTATCCCTATCCTAATTTTCTCTTCGAAACAATGATAAAAAATAAGTAAAAGTGTTGAATAATTCCAAGGAGGATTTTAAAAGATATTTACCATCCAGTCAATAATTACACACTGACATCCTCTACCACCTATTGAAGGAGGAGGATATTTGGAATACGAGCTTTACTCTAAAAAATATTTCCACCTCTATCCACTACCCTGGTGCGCCCATCTCGGATTTTGTGGGTTTCCTTCAGTGGCCCAATAAAGGAAAATTTAGTGTGCCGGTATCTCTAATGGTGGATTAAAAGCATTATTTCGGGGCCTACTTTTACAGGTGGGGACATAAATGATATTATGATTCGTAGAGAAAATAGAGGGTGTTTATGTAAATCCTATTTTAATATGAGTGACTTATTATAGATGATTCAATTCATGGGTCTTTATATCATGGGACATGATGGAATCCCTTTCTCATTGTTCCATGGCTGCTCGGAGAACACATGCATTGTATATAATTTGGATATATTCTTAGCTTCATCTAGTTGGATCATCAACTTTGTCCACTTCCATGTTTCTCATCTTACCACATCCATATGGGACACTAATATATTCTCATCAACCATAACACCAAAGACAACAATATGAGGCAAGATAGGTCTTTTAGATTTAAAAGAAACCTGATGATGGAAAAAGACTTTGATGAGGTGATTAAATCAGTATAGAATATAGACGACATTAGTGTTCACAATAAAATCCACCAGGTATCCTCTAACATTAATTAGTGGAGTTCTAGTTGGTTTCACTAACTATATCATCAATGTATTGATATCGACAGGAGTATCGAGAATTTTAAATCCCTTACTATCTAATTTGCATCCCTCTCTAGAATACCCTACCTGAAAAATGATCTTAATAATTCTCTCAAAATGAAATTATGCTTCTGGATAATGTGTGTGTGTGATATACACATTAAAAATGGTGACATAAATATACATTATTTTAATAAAAAATAATCTGGGAGGTGATGTAAGAACATCATTTCTTGTTTGAACTCTCTAGAGGAGAATATATTCTGAATGTAAGATGATACTCATGACCTTATCTTTCCCTTTTTCTATGATCTATACTCTAATGATCAGAACAATTATAAATAATATTTCTCTTTAATTTTTATCAAATTTCTTATTATATACTATGAAAATAGAAAACAGAAGCACTTATTTTTTTATTTTATCCTATAAAATTTAAATTATTATTAAGCATCTTTATTGTTGATAATATAGTATTTGAACATTGTTCATATGATTATTATAAATATAGTGTTTTGATAATTCTTATAGACACAAAAAATGATGTGATGGAATCATCCAGTAGGATCATACCATATCAAGCCAAAATATCAATGATTTAGAAGGAGATTTCATCTCTATGATTTTACATTGACCACACCTAAGACACGATCCAGTAATATATTCGTGAACAACACCATTTGTGGGTGATGTTCAAGCTCACTGAGATCACGACCCAAACTATGTATATCGAACCGACCAATAAAAGTTTCTTCATCGTGCACCTTACCCGTAGAGAATGTTATTGGTGTATTAAAGGGATTTTTATCAAGTCTATAATAATATGTATAATTATATTGTATTTTTAATTGAATAATTTAAATATTTTCTTCTTATCATTACATTATAAATGAGTTTTATTTTTATACAATAAAGAACAAATAGAATAAATAATTAGTATTAAATTTTTAAATAAGATTATTGTTTTGATGAAATAATGGATATTTGAAATAAAAATTAAAAAATTATTTTTATATAGTTTTTATTAAATATAAATTATAATATAATTTATTTGAAGTCCAATGTAATTTTTGTAAGGGTTCAAAAACTATTATTATCCAAATAAACCCCTGTATTTTTCTATAAGATTAAATTTTATTTTAATCGTAAAATTCACATATTTAGAAAATTAATTTTTTATAATAAATATTGTTTTTGGAAATATAACCTTGAAGTTAACCACTAGTGAATTTTTGATAATGTCACGGGACAATCAATTTTTCTGGTAAAAATTAAATACCATATGTGCGTATTATAACATCATAATGACCCAAAAGTGATATAATACATACTAAAAACGGTATCAATGATCAATTATTGGTTTTAAATTTAAAATAATTTGATTTCATTTTTTTGATTATTTTTATAAATCCTTTATGAATCCTCTAAACCTTTAATATATTTTAAGGTTTTAAATTCATTTCTTTAAGTGTGTGACTCACTTCCACATAAACAAGGTTATTGTTTTATTAATTTAGGACCTTATAATTATAATATAATTAAAATCACACCTATTTTACAAAAAAAAAATGCAAAAAAGCATGATAAGGTTTGTGGTTTAGGTTAATTTGTTACATAGAGTCAAAAACTTATGTTTGAGAAATAATAATGAATTCGCCACTCATGTCCTATATAACACCACCATATATCCAATATATCATCACTCAATAACAATGGATCACATCCTTACTCTTCACACTAATCTTTAGAGTCCCCCTAAGTTTCCCCAATCTCTCAATAATCTCATCTCGGACATTTAGAGTCAAACTCTCAAGGTAATTGTTCTTTTCCTTCTCCTATTTATTCAAGTATATTCATTATCTTGTGCTTATTATATCCATTTTATGACATTGTAATGTTTTCATACATATCAATATTAATTCCCTTTTTATTTATATATAATTATAGTCCACATTCTCTCTCATTATGTCCTCCCATAAAAATTTATACACCCCTATTAGGCTTCCAAAATTTCATCACGATTTTTCATTCCAAAACAATTGTGTAGTGAATAACCATACCCATTTCCTATCGTGGGTGTTTATATTTATGAACATATACTTTTTTATTGGGGGATTAAATGTATTAATTATATAATCAATGATCAGGGAATAAAATGTGATGATTAGTGAATAATATTTGTATGATCTATGCGGCACACATAAGTATGATAATGACATGAAAGTGATGGGTGAACCCAAAATTATATATCTCTACAATGCATTGGTTAATGTTTAGTCTCATGAGACATATTTATAGAAGAGGTATTACATCTTGTTCTTTCATGGGACTTTTTCCATCATTATTTCTTTGAATTTATCCGTAACCTATTGTTATTATGAAGTTTTTTATGTTGTTTCCACATTTCACTTGTTTTTCCTTTTATGATTATCATGCTATATCAAGTATCATTGATCCTGTTTATGATTCATATTCATTTTATAACCCATTTATATGTTTATAGTCTAACATGAATTATTATATCGAAGTTATTCCATGCTTATTCCCTTACTATACTTTATAGCTCACAAATTTCTTTTGTATGTGCCTATGTTATCCCAT
Source organism: Viscum album (assembly GCA_963277665.1). Lineage (NCBI taxonomy): Eukaryota > Viridiplantae > Streptophyta > Magnoliopsida > Santalales > Viscaceae > Viscum > Viscum album. Next base: position 366,747,156 of record OY728158.1, on the reverse strand, counting down.
GCAGTTTTATGTATAACAATGTCAAAACAAATTTCAATAAATATGATTTGTTCGTTGTCTTATGTTGTTATATAATGTACATAATTCCCAAAGACATTATAAATACAAGTTATTTAGGTTGTATAGTGTTTAATTTTATGTAATAAATCATGTATAAATGTGAAATCAATATTAAGATTTCCATTGTTTTTATTAAAAGAAAAGTTTTGTTATTTCTTTAATTATAATTAGAAAAACTCTAGACAAGGCCTTGGGTATAAGACTAAGTATAGTTAATCCTCCCTAAATTTTTTTTAACCATATAGTAGGTGTTTTATAAATAAAATACAACCCTTTTTGGATACTAAAATTGGGTGTGGCTATGGAGAAGATGCACATTGTGGTAAATCCCAAAAACTCTATGTTGTGCTAGAATTGATCGAGAAAAAGTGAAAAAAAGCAGGCCTTACTCCACAACTAGTCTTAAACTCTCGGTGTATATGCTTTTAATAATTCATAAGTTCAATAGAAAACATTATTCAGAAATAAAAATACCCATAATAATATATTATAGTAAATAGATCATGGGTAAAATAGATTGAAATCGTAATATTCTTAAGTCAAGAAAATGCATGAAATTTATAAGTTATATCTTTAATATCATAGGATTCTCATTTATATGATTAATAGTTTTAAAACTCATCTATAATTTTCCCTTTATTCTATCCAATGATGAAAAATAAGAGGAATTAGGAAAAAAAATAAATATTACTAGAAATGTGATGATTTCTATAATTATAATACCAAATAGACTAGGGTGGTAATCATTAACTTTGTGATGATAATGTATCAACTGACTCGGGTTCTGAATATAAACCTGGATTAGGAGGATCACCCAAACACTCCTAAGAAATAATAATATTCAATTGAATGTTTTATATGAATATGTCCCTTAGTTTTCAATAGACTATCTGATCCATTAATTATGGAACAGTGGAATACTCCATAGAGAATACATTTTACATCATTCAATGATCGGAGAAAAAGAAGGTTTTATTGGCTGTTTACTGTATAGAGGGAGAAGCTAATCAGTGGTGGACATTGATCATGAATACAAATCAATATGAAGGGATCGAAGTAGTGTGGTGGAAGGAATTCCAAATGATGTTTTTTGATAAATAGTTTCTTAAAAATATATGAATCAAAATTGAATGTGTTATACATCCCCTTAAAAAACATATGAAGAATCTATCGGGGCATACGTGGAAAACATCACACGATTTTCATTATAAACCTCCAGCTTTGTGGTTTCTGTAGAATTAATGGTTTAAAACTTCTTTAGATCATTAAAACCTAGTCTATGAAAAAACCTATCAATATGAAACATTGATATCTATGAAGAAATTGTGTGACGTGACATCAGAGTGGAAATATAGATCTAAGAATATCAATGGTATCATGAGGATAAGAATAAAAAATTGATGTTTAATTTTGATGATTAGATGGATAAATCTAATGGTGCTATGAAATTTCTTAATCCCACTTTCAAAATGTGTAGAAAAACATGCCCCAAATGTTTTTAAGGGGGTGAAGAAATGATTTAGGTGCGGGAAATAAGGAAAACTAACTAGTGATTTCCAATAGGAGAAACCCACCAATGTGATGGATAAATGAAATACACTGGTCATCCCTATATGATTTTTTCATTACCTAAACTAAAAAGAACCATGGAACTTTTCAAACAAGTGCAGCAAGCCAAGGGTATTCGAAGACAACCAAAAACGTCTAAGGTAGAAAGGGGGTTCTTTTTTCATCATAAGCATTGAGGTGGATCCTGACCATAAAGTGGTGACATGTACACTAATTATTCTTTATATAATAGTTAACATACCTTTTGATTATAGTTCTATTAATTCCATCATATCATGAAATTTTAGTAGAACATTTCAAACACCCCCAAAAGGCGGGGAAGAAGAGATGTTGGTAAAAACGAAAAATGGGGATATTATTGCATCCTTTTTGTATAATTCCACTCCTGTCATAATGTTTTTAATGAACTTCCTATAGAACCATTTCATACTATATTTGGTGGAATTTTAATCATTTATGGGTAGGGATTTTCATTCCTATATAGAGCCAACATAAATTAATATAAGAAAGAAATCACTCTCAATATCACAAATCATCCTTCAATTATATATATTTTATTTTAGGAAGATGAAAATTTTTTAGTCACCCACACCTCAATAAAGTATATTATTTTCCATTGAGAAATCATAACTAGCTCTAATGAATGAGTATAAAGAAGGAATCATCATCATATCCATTCTCCCTGTGAGGGAATACACTGGTGTGTTTTCCAATGAATTGGTTGGTCTTCCTCCTAGCCGAGATGTTGAATTTTCAATCGATATTACACATAGTATAAAACCATAATATAAGACACTATATTTTATGAAAATTGTGAAAAATGAATATCTGAAGAAACAACTACATAAGAATTTGGATAAAGGGTTTATATGCCCAAGTACATTACCATGGGGGGCATCATCCCTCTTCATTAAGAAGAAAGATGGGTCAATGCAGTATTACATTGATTATAATGATCCCAACAATGTCAAAATAAAGAACATGTATTCTATTACATGGATATATGAATTATTTTATTATATATGTGGTGGATAATACATCACCAAGGTAGATTTGTGGTTGGGGTATTACCAAGTTTCAGTGAAGAATGAGGATATCCCCAATATTTCTCTTCGCACAAGTCACAATCAATTTGGGTTCATAGTAAATCCATTCAGAATCACTAATGATCGATAAATCTTCAATGACATGATTAAAATAGTATTTAATTATTAACTAAAAAAAATTTATGGTATTATTTATAGATGATATTCTAATATACGCTAAATGAAAGGAAAATCATGATGAGCTTCTCGGTACTTTGCTGAAGACCTTGAGAACCATTTTTTAATCTAAATAAAAAGTGATTTCTTATCAAAGGATGTCTCTTTATTGTTTCATATTTTCATAAGAAAGGGTATATCCATGGACCATTCAAATATAAAGGTAATTATAAGATGGATGATGCCATCTTCTATGTCATGTATACATAGTTTCCTAGGATTATATGCGTACTATCATTGATTTTTGAGAAATATATCTTATTTATCAAACACTATAACCACGATTACTCATAAGGGAATCAATTTTTCTGGGAATGATCGATGTGAATATAGATTCACAAAGATAAAAAAGAGGCTTATCAATAAACCTATACTCACATGACCCTCAAGTGGGGAACTTTTCATGGAGTTCAATGATGCATTGAAGAAGATATTTGAAAATGTGTTAAAGAAAAATGAAAATGTGATAGCCTATCCATCATGATTGTTGAAATTTCATGAATAGAACTACCCAACACATGATCTTGAGTTGTCTACAGTGATATTTACATTGAAAATATGGTGGCATAATCTATTGGGTGAGATGATTGAAATATATATGAATCTCAAAAGCTTAAATTATATATTCACATATTAATAGATTAATATGGGCCAAATGTAATGGTTAGAGATGATCAAGGACTTTTACTGGTCAATTCACTACCATTCTGGGAAAGAAAATAAAGTGGAAGATGTTCTATGTAGAATGGATCTACTAATTCTATAATTGATGAAAATTTAAAGGATCCAACATTATTAGATTTGAAAATTATGTACATGGGAATCAAAAATGAATGAACATCATCAACAATTTAACAAATGATTTCTCAAAAGCCACATCTGGATAAGAAAAAAGAGGATCAAAGAGATGATCTGGGAATTCAAAAAAATTTAAGATATAAGAAAAGAGAAATTATCATACATCAATATTATTGAATAAGGAGTTGTAAGATTTATGTCTGGAATATGTGTACCATAATATCCCATGGTAAATAAGGTTATATTTGATGATGCACATAGTTATCCATTCTCCATCCATCCAGGAAGTACAAAGATATATTGTGATCTCTAAGAGCTGTATTGGTGGGACAACATGAAGAAAGAGATCGCGAAATATACATGAATATGCCTTGTATGAAACAAAATGAGGGATAAAAGAAAAAAATTCACCGAGATGATAAAACATTAACCATACCTACAATGAAATGGGAAAATATAACCATACACTTTTTCATTGGTCTTATAAAGACATAATGGGGGAAATTTTCAATCTGGGTTGTGGTGGATCTTCTTACAAATACTGAAAATTTCTTTAAAATTCAAGTACAATTCTCACTTGATCAATATGAAACGTTATAGATCATAGAATTGTTGAGGATGAAAGGAACACAAATATATATTTTATTTAATCAAGAACCATGATTTACCTATATTTTTACAAGTGACTCCAAAATTCTATAAATAATGAGTTGAAATTCAGCATTGATTTTCACCCTCAAACTAATGTCCAATTTGATCAATCTATTCTAACACTTTTGTACATGTTTAAAAGATGATCAAATGATATCAAAAGTGGAATGGACCAACACTTTCCTATGTTCGAGTTCTCATACAATAATAGAATCCAATAAAGCATCCAAATTTCTCCCTAAAAATCTCTTTATGGGAAGAGGCACATATCATTTATATGATTGGATGAATTTGGGGAACGAAAACTACAAGGTTATCAAATGGTCAATGACCTGGTTGAAATGGTTAAGACCATTTAGAAACACATTAGGGATACTGAGAGTAATCAAAAGAGAAGTGATTAAAACCATTGATGTGACCTATATTTTGATGTTGGAAACACGGTATTCTTCTACATGCATCCATGGAATAAAATCATGATATATTGTAAGACGGTAAAACTTTGTTTTAAATACATCATCCCCTTTGAGATCCTTGATCGCATTAGAGCAGTGGCTTATCAACTAGAACTCCCACTAACCTATCTCATGTATATGATGTATTCCATGTATCCCTATTGAATAAGTTCATACCAGACCCCCCACATGTAATCAATCCATAGGTGGTACCATTGGAGAATGATATCTCATGTGGGGAGAAAGTAGTGAAGATCATAGATTATAGGGACAATGTTCTACAAAATAAGTAAATTCTATTTTTCAATGTGTTGTAGAGAAACAACATGTTTGAAGAAGTGAAGGGGAATCTAGAGGATGTGATGAAACAAATTGACCCTAATCTATTTTTTTGTGGGAAGATAAAAATTCATGGTTGAATTTTTTTAATGTGGGAGATTTTAATTAGCCGATATTTTATAAATAAAATTACCCTTTATTTTTAATCAAATGTATTATTATATATTATGGATATAGAAAACAAAGGTATTTATTTTGTTTTATTATATACCATAATATTAAAATTGCTGATAAGTATTTTTACCATTGATAATATAGCCATTTAACAATGATCATATGATTAGTATAAATATAGGGTTTTGATAAATCCAATTATCAAAGACAAAGGATACGAAGGACCCAACCAGTTGAATCATACCCTATGAAGGCCATTTATCAAAGATTCCAATGGAGATTGTATAAGGCTTTGGCCTAAAACATTAAATAATCTAGAAAGGAGTTAATAATTTACATTGAGGATCTTTTTTGCTTTATTGTTATAGAGAATTAGGACAAAACTATGAAATTTCATCTCATAGATAATGAAGTAGACACTTCTACTGTATCAAAATGTTTCACAAAAAATAATACTACTTAAATAAAACAAGAGTTATTTTCATGATATAAATATTTTCGGAATTATTTCTTTCTCTTACCCTTCCTTATACCCAGTGAAAATAATTTCAAAAACATGGGATGAGCATAAAAATCTTAGTAAGGGTTATAAAATAAGGAAATAAACCATTAATCCATCAATACATACAAATCAATGAAATCATACATTTTAATCTTTAACATACCACAAAAAATCATTAGATTTATGAATAACACATGGAAATCAAAAATCATAAAGGTAACTAGTGGAATTCATAACATACTTATGTTGTATCTTTCACATCTACATTGGGAGTTACATTTGGAATTCCCACCACTGTATATTCCCTTAATCTCATTGGAGAAACAATAACATTATCCTATGTCACATTACTCAATGCATTGGAGAGATATATCGGGCTCACCCACCATAGGTTTATCACGGAACCAAATGTATACACAAACAATGACCAAGAAACATAAAATAATCAAAACACATCAAAAAATCATTAAGGAAAGATAACATTTCCACATTACACCCAAAATATATCAGTTCAAGATATTCACATAATCAATCCAATTTAGAAGAAAAATTTAAAATATTTAAAAAGAATAACTTTGAATCAAAGTGTACCATACCACTTTGAAAATTTTAATGGAATTAAATTTTTAAATACACTAATGTCCATATAAATAAATCTTTAAAACCATATTAAAAACATGGAAATTTTTGAGAATAATTTGGAAAAACAACTCTTCATAACGTTTAAAACAATGTTTAAGTGAAAGAGTCTCGTAACACTTGAGAAATAGTTGAATAAAAATACTTACATAATAACATCAAATATAGATTATAATATCACGAGAATAAATTTATTAATTATATAATATGTTAATGGGTAGTAAATACACCTTATAGAATAATAATGGTGCACAATATCAAGATATTCCATAATGAAAGGATACTGAGACGTAGTCCCTTACAAAGATCATTTTGTAAATAAAATATATTAATTATGTGTATTCACTATAGATAAAAATAATTAATGTACAAATACAAGATTAGAAATTAAAATTTATTTATCACATAATCATATCATGACATAATCAAGAATTAGAATATCAACCCAAAGAATTTAAATTGGGTTAATAAGTTCTCTTACATCATGTATGACTTGACTTGTTTATTCTCTAATCTCTTAAATAATATAATTAATTTAATTTATTATTTATTAAGAACATTTTTAAAGATTATTGTACCTTTTATATTACATATTGGTATGTTATAAACATTACATATTCATTTAAGTTAATAATGGACATTTTGTTGATATTTGGTACTTGATTCAAATATGAACATCTACTAATTACAAGTTGTCCATGTTGTCAAAAGAAAATTATATAAATAATGATATTAATTATTAAGATATCATATATATCATATATATCTAGTATATATATGTATTTATAAATGTACACAACATTCAGAGATAAGAAATGAAATGCACCTTTCAAGATGACGGTAAGTCATACGTACGCATGAACGCTACATTCATTTCTATTTCATATTTAATGGAATTAAAACTTAATGATAAATAGGTATATAATAATTCTAGTAGAATATGATATATAATTTCAATAACTACATCCTCTATATGTTCCACATATGGTATCAATGAGTCATATCACGTTGAGCGGGATGTAGTACGCACTTCCTGAAATGATATTATCACATTTACCCATTATAGAAACCATAATGGTATTATATAAATGATAAAATATAGAAGCATAGAGACATTATAAATATAATATATATAACATATAAATAATTTTCCATATTAATGGCCACCATAAGAGGTGGTATTAGATAATTGAACAGCCCTCGTTTCGTGAGGCGGTAGTTCGCCGTCCACAGAAACAGTATGTTTGTATACATTAGCTAGATGTGTGTGGATGTGTAGTTAAAATAATCATAATAAAAACAACCTAGTACATTGAATATATTTATTTTTGTTTTAAATTAATGTAATAATGACTGTTTATGGGTTGGATAAAAAGATAAAAGAAATGAACTTGAGAGAATATGTTACCTTTAAATCAGGTAACACCCATTGGTTTGAACCAAAAGGATTTCTTGAGTTTTTTTTCTTAGGGGAAGGATATTAGGAGGAATATAGGGATGTTTGGAGCCTCGTGAAGAAGATTTTGGAAGAGATAATTGGCATTAGATGTTTGAGTAATTGGTTTGAGTTAGTGTATTTTTATAAGAGGGAGGAGGGTCTCTTTTGAAATGTTTGAAAGTATTATTTTATTATAAAATAATTTTCGGTTTCAAAAGGTCCTAAAATTATTTAATTCAAATATATGGAACATATAAGTTGAAATAAAATCATCTAATAACAATTTTATTGGTTTTGGATATCTTATTAATCCTTATCTTTTTTATTTCACCCTTTCTTATCTTATTTATCTTTTACCATGTCCTCTTATATATTCATACTATATGGTTTATATATATACCATACCAATCCAAGAGACCCAAAATAGATTCTTCATGACATATATAACATTATTTAATTCATTTAGATGCATCTAATATTTTTATGATTATTGTATCATTTAATTAAATATTAATTGTTTTAAAACCTCATTTATGTCATTTTATAAATTATTCATATCATGACTTCTAATAAATTTATAACCACTTGATTCTTTCAAAAAAATACATTAATTAAAATATAAAAAGTCATTATTACCCCTAATATTCGTGTATTTCCATAAAAGGTTCAAAATAAATTTATTTTAATATTTATAATATTATTTATTTGAATCCATTATTAAAGAAGCAAATACTTCATCACCATTGTGTCAAAATTAATTTTATTTATATAATATCTAAAAATTATAAATAAAATATCATGATATATGAAATATTATTAGATTTTAAATTAATATTTATAGTTGAAGTGATCACTTATATAACCCCATAAAAAATTGTTTTACTAAACAATAAATGTTTATGTTAATTTTGTCTTTACATTAAAATAATTTATAAAAAGTGTCATTATCACTCCCAAGTGCCTCCATGGGGTTTTAAAATTGATACAAGGTTTATCATGGTCTGAAATGTATCATCCAATAGGATTCATACAGGTGTAACTGTAATATAATATTATTATAATATTATTTTTCATATTCATTTATCAGATTTATAGTTTAACCATGCTAAATATAATATTTACTAAAGTAAATATTCATAATGTTTAAAAATAAAAGTTATATATATACAAAATTTTGACCTCTTTATTCCAAATATAAAATCTATTTTTCTTAAATTAAAAACATAGAAGTTGAAAATTTTAATTTAAAATTAAATCTAATTGTCAAAACAAAATATTGTGTTTTCAACAAATAATAACTATCAAAAGATTTACACTTGTTTGTATTCAATCTAAAAGTGATATTACTCCAAATGAAAAAAATTGGATTAATTGGTAAAAATACTCTAATTAAAATTTAAAATGAATTAAAATAACAATCTTACTATATGAATAAATTAGATTAAAAGGCAGTTTTGATTTAAATTGCAGTATTTTTCACTATTCATAACATATGAACTTTATAAGAAAAATAAAATCAATTTACCCAAAGTAAATTTTTCTATTATTATTATAAATAAAAAGATTATTTTCTAAAATGTATCATATAAAAGTAACAAAAACTAGATTTTATGGAGGGGGGGGGGGTTCTCCATCAAAATATGGTAAAACAAACTCTTAAAAATATTAGAGTATTGATGCTTAAAATTTGAAACATTCTCATTTTATGCCTCAAAATTATAATGGATAAATGTAAAACAAATTAAAAAACAAGTTTAATTATATTTTATTTAGATCTTTTCATTCCATCCAATAAAACTTCTAAGAATTAACTACCATTTATAATAATCTTATATTATTATTTTTCAGTATGAATCAGCCTTGTGTGCAACATGAGATTTCAGAGAAACACATTGTTGTGTTTCGGGTATTCCGTCAAACATAGCAGCCCCTGTAAAGTAAAATTAATATATAATTCGAAAATATTAAAAAATATTAAAATTTCATATACTTTTTTTACTTAGGATGTTACATCCTTCCCCTTGTTGGGGAATTGTGTCCTCGTAGTTTTAAAATTGGGCTCGGAAACATCATTGAATATCCCACATAAAAAAATAGTCAATAAAAATATTACTTTATAAGAAATAAAGTGGAGTAAAAAGGTCACTAGAGATAACCCATACTTGGATTCAATGAAAACATGTATATAGAAGAGAAACTAACCATCTTGTTTTGATAGAGAGTGATGGAAAACATGATTAGGAGGAAGCTAACCACCAGAAAATCACAAAGATGTGATGGGTTAAACCATCTTTCATTCCCCAGTAGGATAAGTTAACGGAAATGTTTTTTTAAAGTTAATTTTTATAATTTTTAGGAATATATTTATGATATTAACTAAAATAATAATAAAAAAAATTTACTTCTCATGTAGACTTTCATCCTTTACTAAATTTATTCCAAAAACAAAACTTTTCTCTAAATAATGAGTATTCAAACAGACTTGGTCACATAAAAAGTGATAGTATCATCTTCCAGAGTATTACATAATCAAAAAAATATGAACTATATATTTCTCTTTTCCTTATACATCAACCAAAACCAAAATGGATTGCATGAGATCATATTATCCCCCCCAAAAAAATCCCTTATAAAAAGAAATTCTACTCTTAATCTCCAAAATTCAACAAACATTACCCAAAGATCAAAAAATACTATTCAATACACAATTTTCCATAAAATTATTCAATATAATCCAAACTAATATTGTAACACAAGACTCATAATTATTCGATCACATAGTCTTCCCTGATAAATCTTAACATTTATGTCCAAATAACATCAACTACTCTTAAAATCTCATACTTAAGTGTAATTAACCTAATCACATGTTCTCTATGATAGGTTAATAATTTATATAAGTATCCTAAATATTTAAATGTCTACAATAAAAACAAATATTCTTCCATAATAAAATTTCATCCATTACTCCACAAACGAAATCCCATAATATTCTATTTTTTTATGCATATAATGTTCCCCAAAAGTGAGAACTTCTTCCAAAATCACCTTCCTCACTTAATCAAAAAATCATTCTCCTATATTAGGGATATCTATTAGAAGAAACATAGGTTCCAAAAATAAACTTATTCTTGATCAATAAAATCATTTAAATAAAAATAATACGTCATACTAATAATTGAATTTACATAGGCTAGTGGTAGGCAATGTGCCCTTTCCACCCATCAGTTGTGGGTTCAATTCTTACAGCCTTTCCAGACGTGACAGGATGTCATCCATCTTATAGGTTATCCTTTTTATAAAACACAAATATAAACCTATCATTTTTTAACTTTAAAGGGTTTCTTTACATGTCATTTTCATCCCAATAAATTAAGACCTAAATATCATATATATTTTCATTTCTTTAACCTTCATATGATAAAATAAAACTATTTTTTATAGAAAGAACATCTTACCTTGATCATAGTAAGCATATGGTTTCATCATCATCATGTTCACATTGGTAGAAGTTCCATGCATTGAAACAATGATTTAGAGATCGTTCAAAATCATTTGCTTCCTTCATCCAAATAGACCTTGTAGAACTTGGGTCATATGGGTGTTCATAGAAAAATAGTTTCATAAAATAATCATGTATGATATAAAATTTCAAAACATCTGATGAAACATGATTTTTATAAAATAGTCGAACCGAGTTTGATTTGAAACATTCAATCATTAGTAATTTTATAATACAATAATTATGTGTTGAGAAACTATATTGTAGAAGTAAATATAAATAGGTTTCATAAGGGTCTCCTTCTTTATCACCTTTTTCAAAATCATAATATGTTTCAAAATCTTGTGATAAGGTAAAATATTTGCAAATCCCTTGTTAATATTTCCCTTTCTTGAAAATATGATAATATTGTGAAAATAGGATCTGATTAAATACAACCCATGATCCACGATGATATGGAGGTATGGTGGATGAGTTTGATATCTCAAACAACTACATGAAAGTGAGTTGTATGCTAGAAAAATATTCAGAGTCATTAATACATGACTTTGTGATAATTATTGCAAGAAACTCATCAAGAAGAGATAGAAATGTCATTTGAGATTGTCCTCATTCCATTTGTAATATTCCTTACATGATCTGAAAAAGATACAAAATAAGAATTTAATTTAATGAGAGGACATAGAGACTAAATATGTGATTAATGAAAAATCATAATCACTAAAGATGTCTAAACTAACCTCCAATAACAACTATAAGTCCTGATCCTTAATCATTACATAACCTATAAATATTTTAATAATTCACAATGATAATTTTTATGTTTAGAGTGTTAGCGAATTAGGCTATAACTATTACATTACATATCAAAAATATCAAAGTAGACACTTCTACTATATCAAACTTTTTTGCAAAAAATAAAACTCCAAAAATAAAACAAGTTATTTTTCATGATATAAATCTTCATGAATTATACCTTTCTCTAAAACAGCGAAACAAAACACTATTCCATCAAATATATATAAATCAATTGAATCATTATTTTCAATCGTCAACATACCACACAAAATAATAAGATTTATGAATAACACATGTAAATCATAAATCATAGAGGTAAATTATGGCATCCATAAAATATGTACGTTGTAGTTTTCACATCCACATAGGGATTTAAATTTGGAATACCCATCATAGTATATTCCCTAAATCTATTAGGAGAAACATGAACATTTACCTCTATCATGTTACCCAATTCACTGGAGAGCTGTCTTGGGTTCACCCGCCCTATGTTTATCATGGAACCACACGAATATGTAAATAAGGCCGAAGAACCATAACATAATCATAACACCTAAACCTTCACAAAGGAAAGATAAAATTTCCATATTAAACTAAAAATATATCATTTCAAGATATTGACATAATCAATCCAATTAAAAAGACACATTTAAATCATTTAAAAATAATATTTTGTAATCTATGTGTCACATACCAATTTGAAAATTTTAAAGGAAATAACATTTTAAAACATTAATTTCCATATAAATAAATCCTTAAAACCAATTTAAAATCATTCAAATTAATGAGAATGTTTTAAAAAAATAAATCTTCAAACCCTTTAAAAAGATGTTTTAGTGAAAGAATCTCATAACACATGATAAACACTTGAATTAAAATAATTACACATTAACCTCAAAAAAGCTTAAAATATCATCAGAATAAGTATATTCATGATATAATATGTCAAAGGTTAGTATATACACCTTATAGTATAATAAATGTGGACAATATCATGACATACCTCAATGAAAGGAGAGTGAGACGTTGTCAATTACATAGAAAATTTTGTCAATAAAATAGATCGATTATGTGTATTAAATATAGGTACAAATAAATAATTTAAAATTAAATTATAGGAAATTAAAAATTATTTATCACATAATCATAGCACAAAATAATCAAGAAGTAGATGATCAATCCAAAGAATTGAAATCGGGTAAAGTAGTTCTCTTACGTCATGTTCAACATGACTCATTCAATATTTAATCTACTGAATAATAAAATGAAGTTAATTTATACATGAATAAGAACATATTTCTTGTTTATTATTACTTTTATATTACTTATTACCACATTATAATCATTACATAATCATTTCTTTTAATAACAATCATTTTATTGTTATTTGATACTTGAGTCCAAAATGAACTTCTTGTAATTACAGGTTGTGTATGAGGTCCAAAGCCCATTATATACATAATAATATTAATTATTTAGATATAATATATATCATATATTTCCAGTATATATATATATATATAATAGTATATTTCATTTGGAGATAAGAAATTAAATGCATCATTCATGGAGACGGCAAGTCGTACATACGCAAGAACGCTACTTTAATTTCTATTTATTATTTAATGGAATGAAAACTTAATTATACCTAAGGATATAATAATTACAATTTAATTTTATATATAATTTCGGTAACTTTATCTTTATAACATTCCATGTATGGTATGGACGAGTCAAATCACTTTGAGGGGGAGGTAGTCTGCACTTCCTGAAATTAAAATATCGCATTTACCCATTACAGAAACCATAAAGGTAAGATATAAATGAGAAAAAAATAATTATAGAGACAATATGAATACAATATATATCACATATAAATAAAGTGAAATCTTAATGTCCACTCTAAGAGGAGGTAGGATATAATTGAACAATCATCGTTTTGTGAGGCAGTAGTTCGTCGTCCACAGAAACAGTATGTTCGTATCTATTAGATGGAGGTGTGTAAATGTTTAGTTAGAATAAAAATCATAAAACACCCTAGAATATTTATTATACGTTTCTTATAAAATAATATAATAAATAGTTTTTAGGGGGTTAGAGACTGAATATAAAAGAAAAGAACAAGAGAGAATATGTTACCATTAAATCCGGTAACTCCTTTTGGTTTGAAACAAAAGGCTTTCTTAAATTTACATCTGTCTAGGGGAAGGATTATAAGAGGAATAAAATGATTTTTTGAGATTCTTGGAACATATTTTGGATGATCCATGGGGATTTAGAGGTTTGTGTAATGGGATAGAGGTGGTGACTTTTTATGAGAGGGATGATGGGCTCTTTAGGAATGTTTGAAAGTATTTTTTTATTATAAAATGATTTTAGGTATCAAAAGGCCCAAAACATATTTAATTAGAAGATAAGGTACATATAAGTCTAAATAAAGTCATCCAGTAATAATTTTATAGGATTTGGATATTTATTTAATCCTTATCTTTTTTATTTAACCCTTTGTTAACATATTTAACTTTTACCATTTCTTCTTATTTACTCACAATATATGGTTAATATATTTACTATAAAATTATATGAGTCCCAAAATCTATCTTTTATGACATATATTACATTATTTTAAGTCATTTGGCCAAATCATATATTTTTAGGATAATGTTTTCATTTTATAAAATATTAATTTTTTTTGAAAACTCATTTATGCCAATTTATAAATTATTCATATCAAGACATTTAAAAAAACTATAACAACTAGATTATTTCAAAGAAACATAATTAATTGAAATATTAGAAGTCATTATTACACAAAAAAAATTTAGATGGAATATAAAAGTTAAAAATACATTTATTTTAAAATTTATAATATCATTTATTTGAATCCTTTATTAAGGAATCAATTACGTCCTCAGCATTGTGTCTAATTAAGATTCATTATATAATATCTAAAATTTATAAATAAAATAGCATGATATAAGAAATAGTTTTATCTTTAAAATTAATGTTAATAGTTTAAAATATCACTTATATAACCCTATATAATTTTTTTACTAAAAGATATTAGTTTGTGTTTCTTTTATCTTTACTTTAAATTTATTAATATACAGTTTGATTATCACTCCAATGTGGCTCTATGGGTTCCCAAAATAGACCCACGGATGCCCATGTTCGGAAACGTATCATCCAATAGGGTTAGGATAAGTGTAAGGAAAATTTACTATTATTATAATATTATTTTTCATTCTTATTTAGCATATTTACCCTTTAACCATGGTAAATAAAATATTTACTAAAGTAAATATTCATAATCTCTAAAAATAAAAGTTACCTATTTACACAATTTGGACCTCCAGATTTCAAATATGGAATTCATTTTACCAAATTAAAAACATATAAGATTTATAAATTAATATAAAATGAATTTATGTTGTTAAAACAAAAAAGGGTGTTTATAAAAAATAAAAACTATCAAAAGATTGACACTTATTTATATACAATTTTAAAGTGAAATTACTTCCAATGATGAAAATTTGATTAAATGGAAAAAATATAATCCGATTAAAATTTAAAACCAAAAGAAATAACAATCTGTCTATATGAATGAATTATATTAAAAGGTTGTTTTAAATTAAAATGTAGAATTTTTCACTATTCATAAAAATGATCTTTGTCAGAAAAATACCAAAATGTCACTGAAATTAAATTTTGATGTCCCACTTATAAATATGAATTTTATTTCATTAAAGGTAACATATAAAAGTAAAAAAAAATATTTAATGTTTGTAAAATGACCTTTTAAAAATATTAGAAAATTTAGGCTTAAAATTGGAATCATTCTCATTTTAAACCTCTAAATTTTATTTGTAAAATGTAAAAACATTTAACAAACATGTGTAATAATATTGTAGTTTGTTCTATTCATTCCCACCAATACAAAGGAAAGGCATTAACTACCATTTAAAATATTATTATATTATTATATTTCTATATGACTCAATCTTGTGGGCAATAAGAGATTTCCGAAAAACCCGTTGTTGTGTGTCAGGTACAACATCAAACATAGAATACCCTTTAAAGTAAAATTATTATTTAATTCAAAAATATAAATAAATATAAAAATTTCGTATTTTTTGTTTACCTAGGATGTTACAAATAGAATCTCTATGATTTTCCCTTAACTAATCCAATTCTAAGATCCAACAACTGAAGAATGATAGATTCCTTTTATAGTATAAGTTAGATCTCATTGGATCCCAACCCAAACCATGTATGTCAAACCACCCCATGAAACTATCACCATTGCACTCCAAAACCATAGATATTTTTTTGGTGAATTAAATGAATATCTATCAATAACATAATAATATTAATATTTACATTTTATTTTCAAATGTAATAGTGGTCATATTTTCTTCCTGTCATTAATTTATAAATGATATTCATTTTTATAAAATAAAATAGAAATTGTATTGTTAATTAGTATTCATTTTCAAATATGAAATTTATTTTCATGAATTTTTGGTTTTCTAAATAATTAATAAAATAATATTCTTAAATAATGGTTATTAATTATAAATTTTCAAATATTTTCTATGAAGTCAAATGTAAATATTTTATGGTTTTGAAAACTGTTATTATCAAAAAAAATAATGCATTCCTTAAAAAATGTCGATTTTATTTTAAAATAAAAAATTATCATATTAATAAAATTATTTGGTTAAAATAAATATTATATCTAGAATAAAAATTTTCATGTTTAGTAATAGTGAATTTCTCATAATTTTCTTAAGATAGTAATTTTTTCAGGTAAAAATTAAATACCGTATAAATATACGGTGTGTGTTAGGACATCATAATAACAAAAATGTATTTTAATAAAAAAATAAATGGTAACCAAGCCCAAATATATGATTTTAATTTAAAATAATGTGATTTTATATTTATATGATTAATTTTATAATGCATTTATAAATCATTTAAAACCATTAATATATTTTAATGTTTTAAATTCATTTATTTAGAGTATGACTAACTTCTACATCAAAAACGATATTATTTTTTTATGTTATTCCCTTGGTCTTATGAAAAAATGAAAACCACTCCCCCTTGGAAAGAACAATGAGAAATAAGAAGGGATGGTTTGTGTTTTTGGTTACTTCAATATACAGAATCCAAAACCTATGTTGGAGAAATGTTAAAGAAATACCACGCATTTCTTATATACTTCCACCAATTCTCACATTTCTCTTAATAAGAAATCCTTGTGTAAATTTATTACTCATCTCTCACATTTCTAGAGTACTCCCAAGGTGTATGAGGCTCTCCAAGATCCCCTCCCATGCATCTGGATTCAAACTCTCAGGTAAGGTGTTTTTTCCGTATCATATTTATTCCAGTATATTCATTTTCTTTCAGCCTAATATATCCAATTAATTACATTAAGATATATTTTTCAATATAACCCGTACTACCCATATGATGTATAAATAATTATATAACTATTTCTATTTCATTAATCATTCCCATGAACATTTATACTTCCCCATTATGCTGCTGAAATTTCAAAGTGATTTTTCATGCCCAAAAATTGTCCAGTGAATACTTATACCCATTTACTCTCAAGGGTTTTAACATTTATATACATATACATATTTAATGGGGACTTGAATGTATTTATTTCACACTCCCCAGTCATGTAATATAATATTATGATGAATGAATCCATGTTTTATGACCTATGTGGCATACTTAAGCATGAGAACTAAATGAAAGTGATGGGTGGACCCTTAATTATATAGAGCTATAAATGTTTGCGTATCATTTAGTCTCATGAGATATAATGTTAGGATATAGAGTAAAACATATTCATTTATGGGAGTTTTTATAACATTATTTATTTGAATTTATCCATGACCTATGTGTAGGATGAAGCCTTTTAAGTTGTTTCCATATTTCACATGTTTTCTTTGTGGTTATCATGTTATATCATGTCTCATTGTTCATGTTTATTATTCCTAATCCTTTTACACTCCATTGATATTCCTATTTTATAAAATTTATTATTATATTCTTTTTACATTATGTTTATTCCCTTACTGGTCCTTATATGTTACCTCTTTTGTATATATGTACCTAGTTTATCCCATGTAGATTTAAGTAGGAACATTTTAATGCTTTTTTTAATAAATATGATGTATTTTTTATTTTAATTTTTATGTAGTGTAACTAATTCCCAAATACACTATACATCTATATCTTCTAGGTTTAATTCATTGAATTTTTGTGTAATAAATCATGTATTAATTTGAAATAAAGAGAAGGGTTGTCAAATTTACTCAGCTAGTGAATCTTGCATCCCCACTAAGTCTTCCACATGTAACAAGACACTAGTGATGAAATCTATGAGCCTAAATCTAACCCTATAAATCTTATAATTATAATTCCAAATTACACTCTTTGAAATCAATTACACCCAATCCTTTCTCTTTTATGTCATCGACACACTCTTCATCAAAAAATTGACTCATATCGTAGGACAATATATTTTAGGCCTAATAAGAGACATGTGACATAGAAAAGAAAACTTATCATCCATAATTGAAATAATCCTTACTATCGTTCCTAATGTCAATGAAATCATCTCTAGTGTCCGATTTTAGGCCAATAATATTTATCAATGTTACCTAAAAATATTCTCAAATAGTCTGGTAAACTGCTTGTTCCTCTGGCTCCCATCCATTATATAATAAAACCAAAGTTATTTTGTCCACAAAAATATTATATTAGAAATTAAAATTACTTCCAATGAGAACATTAATTCCATGAAAACCTACATTATAGCCAAAATGGGTATCATGGTCTAGAAACTAGATAAGAAGAAAAATCCTTTGACAATGTGGAATGGAATTTCCTTGCATTTGTGCTGATCAAGATACGAATATTCTTTAGATGGGTTGACGTGGTTATTAAATGTGTCTATTATGTCTCCTTCAAAATCCACATCAACAGTGGAATCACACGAATCTTCTCTATCACCAAAATCATTCCACTGGTATACCTCCTTTTCCCTTGCCTTATCAATTTAATGGATGATGCCTTTTCAATTATAATTTCAACAAAAGTGAAAGATGCTCTCATTCATAGGGTGAAGGCCTATCTCTATGGGACTCCCATATCTCACCCCTTATTCATTGATGATTGTATACTCTTTTACAGATCCAATTTGGAATAATTCAAGGATTATTATCTTATAATTCACATTTATGATTAAGCATTGGGGTAAGAGGTCAATCACTCTATGGAAATAACCATTAGCACCAGAATACCCTCTTGTAGGAAGAGAACCTCCAACATGTGTTTGGTATTCAGATGGCCTAAAAACATCAGAATTATCTCAGAATTCCTATGATCTTTGGATGCTCAATTATGAGGTATTCTATACAATCCATTAATGATTGAAAAACATTTAAAAATGGAATTTCAAAAAAATACAATTTCGGAGGAAAATTAAATTAAGGCAGTCACATAGTCTATCCCCTTCTATTTTATGACCATCTTCATATCCCCCAAAATATTCACCAAACAAATCCATGCATGTCAGATCATCTTCGAGGTGGTGGGATTGGGGGCTCAACAATTTTGTAATCAATATTCATTGGAAAGAGTGGGGAATATCTGGAAACCCAGACAGTATAGTGGAATGGGGTATAACAATCTATATCTCTTTAATGAACCATCTTGATGGGTTCCTTAGTCCCCCACCCTAACTTCCTCTAGTAATTCCTATGGGGTTAGAATTATCCCTTTCTAAGGGGGTTTACTAGAGAATACGAGATGAATCAATTTTAATGTTTTGGAAAGACCTGTTGCTTGTTGACGAAAATGGAAACAATGAAACATAACCAACACTTGAATTTCCCGAAGATGAAATAATCCTATAATTACTCAAAGTGGCCCATAACCATACTTGATGGCACCATTCCCTCCTGGCCTTCCCCCCTTTCGCTCTCGGCTCTGCCTAGGGATTCCTCCTTAAACCCTTCATCGCGGGGGTTGGCGGCTAATCTGAGAACCACTAATCTTCTTTCTTCCTTTTTTCCCCTCATTTCGTTCTTCCTACTCCAACATCAGAGCTTCTACCAGGGATCTTCCCCCTTTGTTTCTCTCACGGTTTGTCTTCCCTGTCACTTATCGTCTTCAGTGGCTACCTCAAACCTCAGTGGTGGTCATTTTGGTCCAGTGTGGCACCAGTATGTTTCATGGATCCAGTGGCCCCTCTGGGTGACCCGACACTCTCATGTCCCCCTATTGCCTTCTAGGGTTTCCTATGATTTTCCAGTGGCAAATGAGCCTTCTAATCATTCGACCCCATATTTTCTGCATCCTTCTCGGCCTCGCCTTTTCTTCCCCTTCTTGGTCTAGAGGCTTGTCATACCTGTCACTTGTCATCCTCAGCGGTGACCTCAAAAATCGGTGGTGGTCCTTCCAAACCAATGCAGCGCCTGTCTACATCTTAGATCCGGAGGCCCCTGTTGCTTCACCAACCCATTTTCCCAGTGCCCAAACACTCTCACGTCCCTCCCTTCTCGGCCTCAACTTTTCTTCCCCTTTATGGTCCCGCTCAATGTCGCCTCTGCTCTTTCGGTCGTTCCTAACTCGTCAGAACCCAATATTGGTCTTGCAAGTTGGTGCTCACGGTGGTTTGGGATGGATTCAGTTCCAGCTCTATTTTTTGGAAGTCGGTGGTCTTGTTCCGGTGGTGGATGGATTTAGTTGGACTCAAGACAACGTTTTTCGATGACGATGATTCTGGGCTTCAGGTTCTTCTTACTGTTTTCTGCTTCATTCGATGGTGTTCTACTTTGGTTCATTCTCGGAGGCCGTGGGACTCCGGCAGGAGGCTCTCGCTGGCTACTGGTGTGTACGCTATTGGGTGTTTTGTTGACAATAGCGATGATTCTTTAATGACGATGACAATGAACTCCAGGGAACTAGTGTAATGACAGGTGATCCTTGCAGCAGTTTGAATGATGAGGAATTTGGAAATTTGAATTTTTAATTTTGATCTGGTTTTTGTCATTTTTTGGGTGGTAGTGTGGTTTTGTATGGTTCCTGCTTATCCAAAAAGTGAGTTTTAAAAATAAAAAAATGGATTGTTTGTGTGGCCTATAACCATTAGATCACTGAGAAAATATAATCCTAGTTTAATGACAGAAATAGAAATATTATCTAGAGAATCCTGATTTTGAGATGTATGGGTCTGTATCGCCTTCTCTGTAGTAGGGAAATTACATGCACCTATATTGTAAATCTATTTATTCTCTAGAAATTAGTGTCTCTGTTTCAGAGTCCCAGGTTCTTTGGAAAACCATTAGTAACCTCGCAATCCCACCCGAAGCATGGAATTTCTAGTGGAAGGCCTTCTTCGAAATCCTCTCCCTTATATGGAGATCCTTTCATTTCACCATGAAAAGTATCACCAATTTTGTTTAATATGAATGACCATCGATGAATCCTAAATGGATTCCTACTTTTACTATCGTTGAACTAGGGACATCAGGCACACCTAAAATCCTAATGTTGATCACATCCTATAAATGGATCGAGATTCGCTTCTCTTTTCCAAAAAAAATTATAATGTCTTTTAATTGGGGACCCGGTTTCAATTTTCACAATGGAATGGATTATTTGGGTTGGGAAGATTGACATTATATTTAACTAGTTTTCATACCATAAACCTAATGGAGTGATCATCCTACCCATTGGTTATTCATGTAAATCCAGAATGATCATTATCTTGATGACCATGTGGTCATTCTTGATCCATACACCTAGAACCCTACCATAATATGTATCCAAGAAATTAATGTTGACACATCACCCACAAGCCAAGGCATCACCAGTTTTCATGTAGTTTTCCATGACATTTATGGAACAATTAATGCTACAAGCCAACATTATTTCAGGGATTACTTTCAATAAGAGATTATGGAATTACATTAAATCATAGTTGGTATGGAATTCACTATTTAGTGATGGAGGGATGATATCACCCTTGAGTCAGGCTACCTCGTAATTATTAATTATTTCAATTATCTAGAAGTCAGAAACTAGTCTTTTGTTCTGGTTGTCTTTAAAATCTTTCCCTTCATCATTTCTTCTCATATTACTCTATATTTTTACTAAATAAATATTAATACAATGGCTCATATTCTAGATAACATTATTCTTATATATGATCCTCATGTTTGGTTGGATTTTTTCCCTAGTTTGATAACATGCCATGGTTTACATGAACTATGATCTATTAATATATGAGTCCTCTTTTATAACAAAAAAATAAATGTTAATGTAGTTGTTGAAAAATATGAAATCATGTATTAGACCTAGAATAGAACCACATTGTAAACAAAAAATAATAATAGAATAAAAAAATTATAGAAAACAATAATAAAATACTGATATTATATGGAAATATAATATCAATTCATAATTTGCATAAAAAATATTTTCATTGAAGTGATATTATCAATTAATTAAAAAATTAAAAATTCAATATACAAAACACTTATAACATTCTTTTTTCAAAAATCATCCTACATTAAAAAGGTTGTCCCTTTAATAAAACCAATGGTTTTTTAGTAAAAATAAATAAAAAATAACTAAATTATAATTTTTTATTAATTTACATATCAGAAATTATATTTTTAATTACCAAATATAGTAATGATTACACCCAATTAGTAGTGGTATGGGGAGGCAGAGAAGATCGCGAGGTGAAGTCCTCGGGCTTTCTTTTTTCTAGTGATTTTCATCCATAAAATTTGTTCTGTATTGGGGAATGTAATCGAACTATTAATAAATATATTAATGATATTATATGTTATTATGTTAGTCATATTATTGTTGAGTATATTGTTAATTCTATATTAATTATTTTTTGTTAATTATTCTATTAATTATCAATTATATTATGAATTATTAAATACATTTTTAGTAAGTACTATTTATAAATTTTACATTTATAATTGACTATATTAATGATATTATCAATTAAAAATTATTATCAGTACTTAAATAGTTTTGAATAATTATATCATTAAACAAAAATGAATTTCTAATATTTATAATGCACACTTTAAGTCATACCAGGAACATCATGTGTCATAATGATGTGATATAGATTCTGACCCACCATAAATGAATAAAGGATTGTTAACATAATTATTAAAAACATTATGTTATCTATTACCTGGGGTTGGTCAGAGTAGATTTCTCAAGAGAGGGGGAATTAAGTTTCTATAAAATTTTATGTTAAAAATATTCTCAAAAAGGATCCCCAATAAAATTGAATACAGCCCAGATAATCAAGGTAATACAGTTATGAATCATTGAATGTTCAAATAACTTCTCAGAAGATTTATTAATTCCCATTAATTGCAATATGAGTTATTCATATTACTTTTGTTGATATTATAATAAGGCAAAACAATTATAATATCTATACAAGATTAACTATCAATGTAAATCTAGTGATTTCTAAATTATACAGTAAAACAGAGAAAGACTAAATTAAACCAAACAAGAGATAAAAATAGTTATTTATTCTTAATCATAGACCTAATCCACTCCACATTATGATCACCTTCACCCAAGTAGTTAATTTTAGTAAACATGATCCACACCCATGATTGGGGTAAGCAACAGTACACAAGACATTCCATGCCTCATGATATCTTTCGTAGTTCTTCATGGTTAAAAACTATCAAGTCACACAAGGACCTCTTCCACCCTTATCCATGAGAGTAAACATGTGTAAATAGATATTAGAGGAAGGA
Organism: Viscum album; assembly: GCA_963277665.1. Taxonomy (NCBI): domain Eukaryota; kingdom Viridiplantae; phylum Streptophyta; class Magnoliopsida; order Santalales; family Viscaceae; genus Viscum; species Viscum album. The sequence continues at coordinate 366,723,189 of OY728158.1, read as the reverse complement.
TATATTGTATCATTATGTTTTGTGCAAGATACAGTGTCTGTATTTAATATAAATACACACACACATAGCTCAAAATCTAAAAAAAACAGAATAGAGAAAAGATGGTGAGATAAGTATAGAAGTTCTCTAAGTGTTATTTTTTACAGCTCTGGACTTCTAAGATTAATCATATGAAAGTATTGAGCCCACTTGTGATAAAAATAGTATCACAAGTTTGGTGTTGTTGTTTCCAGTTATATCTAGCACGCATTCTTCATGGAGTTGTTATTACAATGTTGATTTGGTTCTGATATGTGTCATTCCAGCTGTTTGATTTGAGAATACTACTCGTGTTTTTCATATGTATATTGTTTCATGTATTCGTACAATTTTCAAGAATCCTTTCGCTTCTGCTACACATTACTACTTCACCCCAATTTTAGGGTGACACTTTTCTTTTTATTCTTGGAGTGCATGTGTTGGAGATGACAGGATGCATGTATCATGCACCACATAACTTGTACTATCTGTTATCATTTCTAAAAATAAATATTAATTATGTCAGTGCATTTAAAAAAATAAAATATGACAGTTAGAAATTAAATTGTAAACGATAAAACAGATTAAAGGACGACGTCACAGTATGTCTAGAAATGGTGTCACTTGGAAATGGTGTCACTTGGAAATGGTGTCACCAGGAAATAGTGTCTTTTTCTTTTTCATTGAGCAGTGAGACTGTCAAGATGGAATAATTGTATTGAGATCATGAACTAGTATCATAAATGAGGTTTTAGGATCATGGTGGCTAATCCTTTTCCAAACATTGGATGGTGTCTTAGCAAGGAACTGGTGTCACAGACTTCATGAGACCTGAAACTGGTTACGGTGTCTGGTTTCGGTGACTTGTTCATGGTGTCTAGGTCACGGTTTCTGGGTCACGGTGTAAGGGTCATTTTACAGAAAACTAGAACCAATGACAGACTCAAGGTTTCTCAGGCATTGCCAAAAATCTATATACAAAATTAAGCATTAATATTCACTAAATAAATTATATTTAATCATTCATAAAATAAATCATTATTTTCAAATGTTAAATATAGTTTAAACTAATCAGTCGTGATTTATAGGAAACAAAATATTGAGAAAATTTATTTGAAGAATAAATAATTCAATAATATCTACACATTATATGAGAAAGGTTAAACAAAAGTCACAAATTGTTTATCATTAAAACATGATTAAAACATGAGGAGTCGAAAAATATCCCCATTTTGATAATCACAAATCATATGACTGAAATATATGTTTTTATTGTGCTTTCTCTCCCATAGTTTATGTGTCTCTCCCCCTTTTGGGATTATCAAAAATAGTACAAAATTAAATAAGAGAATAGAAAATAAGAGTTCACAGTGCATTATTCGGAGAAAGATGTTTCATTACAAGTAGTAGGCATCCAAAATAAAAAATATCCCTATCAAATGGTAGTGTTAAATATTCTTCATTACAGGATGTCTTCACTTTTCCCTTGGTACCAACATCAGAAGAATCCACAAGAGCATAGGTAGAAGTTAAAGAATGGAGTGAACCAACTGTCATAGAAGGAAGAGGTAGCCCTTCAAAAATGTAGGGTTCTAATGTAGGTTTGGTGGAATATTGAAGTAATTGTTTGTCAAGTATATTTGTTCTGATCTAACTCAGATCTTGAGAGATAGACATATAGTCAGAGGAAAAGGTAGTGGATGAGGAAGGAGGAAAAATAGGCCACAAGGGTAAAGCTGAAGGATCCAAAATAAAAATTCTCTACACATGAAGATAGAGCCTCAATTACTTGATGGAGTCAATAATAATCTCCCCACCATACTACATCGCTTTCTAAAAATCATCTTTGTTCTCTATGAATTTTACAAAAAGGATGTGAAATCTTTCAGCTTTTAAACTTGAGTTTTGAAAGCATGAGTGACAGGAGAAATTTTCAAATTCTCTACAAGGTACATGAAATAGTTTGTCATATCATGCTTAGATAAAATCACATGGATGTAGAAATTGACCTTCTTAGATATTTATTCATGGGCATCAATTGAAATATTTGAGTGAATCCATTCAAAATCAAGGACTCTATCTCTATTTTTGACAACCATAGATAGAATATCCTTGTCAAATCCACTTAGCACTGATTGACATTCCCCCTTGACAATAGTTCTGAGCAGATCATTATCAAATGGATGAGCTGAATCTCGAGAGGCACTAGAGGCTATAAAAACTATATAGAGGGACTTGATATGATTTAGATATTTATATAGAAATCCAATATACTCACCAATAAATTTGTTGAGACCAATAACAAGCTAAAAAATTTCATGTATCTACTTGTTTTTATAAGCCACCATGTCATCTAATGAAGTTAGGTTTGGTTTAATCAGAGTGGAAACATTATGAGTAATCTAACCACTAATATCCCCAACAGGATGAGCAACATGTTCTAGTCTTTATTTTAATAGTTTCTTCATATGTTCATCTATATCACTGAGTGACTTCACTTCATCACTCATCAATTTGTTCTCAATTTTGACCTATTTAATTTCACGATGCATTTTTTTGGCTAAAGTAGGGGGTCATCTCATTCCGTTAGGTTTGTTACAAGATGAGGTTGAGAGTTCCTGAGCTTTTTAACTCCATCCAATAAAGTAGCTCCAAATGAATTCAGATCATTCTAAATCACTAAAGTAAGAGGTTCTTCTGATATTTCAGGAACAAGTGTTATTACGGGATCAGATTCTATTGTAGAAATTACATCAATGAAAGATATCTGTATCAATTGAAAGATAGTAGAAAGTATTATTCCTTTAATTAAGGCTTCCTGATTATCACTCCCATCAAAGTATCTAGGGAACATGTACCAGGTGTCCAATATGTTTTCATATATAGGGTTAGTAATTTCAACACATTCTAGACAAGGGTGATACTCCCCCTCAACAAGTGCATACCTCATAGGACTACGAGATTCAAGTCATTAATATATTTCTAGTGTTTCATCTCTAATACCCTCATCCATTTCTTTACTAGAAAACTGAATGGATTTCGATATTCTTTTCTTTGAAGAGAGGATAATCTCATGATCATCTTGTTCCTCTATGTGATCCTCAAAAGAAGATTCTTTCTTAAGAGAAATTTATTCTTCTAGATGATCATCCAGAACATTTTTTCCCTTACATTAACAACACTCCCTTATCAAAAATAAAGTTTTTAGTCCAGATAAATAGTTTCATAAGGAAAATGTGTTTCCATATCAACTATTTATTGAAGAATAGGTCTAATGTATTTCATTTCAAATACACTTTACCCAGTATGTGCAACAACCTCCTCCTCATCGTCTCCAATAGGATAGTCAACAATTCCATCTGGTTCCAAACCAGGATCAGATATGTCCTTAGGTCTTGAATAATTCTCAACCAGATTTCCAACTAATTTTGATGATTTTTTACTACAACCATTTACATACACAATTCATAGTCCGTCGAGACTTCATCATTTGATCCAACCATTGCTTTTGCATACAACAGAGAAGATATTAACCTTACGTAGAACAAAGATATTGAATTTGAGGTTTACTTAATCAACTCACACATATGATTTGTAACATACTTGCACAGGTTAATCTTGTGTCCATTTTTCATAAGATGTATCAAAAAGATATCTTGATATTTTTAGGGTGGAAAAATTCTAATTTCTTGGACTAATCATTTTCTGAAAAAACATAAACAACAATATGGATTGAACATTTAGCTCATTAGTACTAGCTCTTTTCTTTGTTTTGTTTCCAGTCAAGCTTCCCAAGGGTTCTTATAAAACAATGATATCACCAGGAGGAGGAGGACCTCTCCGGTATTCCTCAAAAAATCCTTCAGGAGGTATCCCTAGTCAAGAATCCTATAACCTCAAAGAAAAGGTACAAATTTTTCCATTGATCTAGCTTCTTACAACAAAACCATATTTTCTATTGAAAGTGAATTGAACAAACAGATAGAACTGAGAAACTAGAATTGGGAAAATCGACATGTTATCTATTGTGAACCAGGCCATCCATACATACTCTTCCAGTACATTCAACACCAAAGACTTACTTGAAAACAATATCTTATGACAAATTTCCTTTTCTGGAACAACTATTATGTTAATAAGATTCGGATTCAAAGGACTCTCGTGCGCTATCTTAAGTTCTCTTTTCATTTTATTCTTCGATATGTACATTTTCGGAGTTGATGAAGATGGGAATTTTATTCTGGGTATTAAACAAAGGTTCAAGAGAGAGAGAGATAGACCTAAATGGCTGAAGGAGGACTTATGGTTTCAGAGAAGATAAATCGAGTAACGAAAAGAGTGAAACCCATTTTATTTTTATCATTTAGGGATATCAAGCATCGCAAATTCAAAAACATGGTAAAAAAAGAACAAAATAATCAATCACAGTGATACGAGTTATAATATGTAATTAAAATGAAAAGGTGTTATTAGTGTGAGACTAGAACATACTTCCACAGTGAGACCGTAACAGGTTTTCAAGGTGAGACCATAATTGGTTTTCATAGTGTCAACTATACTGTGTGACTTTAAAATGGTGTGACCGTATTATTTGAAATAGTATGTACAAAATGGTAATAAAGAGACAATATCTATGAGAATGTAAACATGAGACAACAACATTAAGATAGTATCTTTCAGAACATTGAGAGTGGGACAGTACTTCTAAGACAATGACTCGTGAAACCGCAAGCTGTGAAATAGTTATATGTGGGACATTAGTTTTTGAAATCAGTACATTTTCTAATTAAGATTTATCATTCTTAATTCATGTTTGATGTAATCTATTATTTCATGATTTAATGGTTTGGTGAATATATCAGCAAGTTGATATTCATTTATAATTAATTTCAAAGTGATATCACCATTTTGATAATGGTCTCACTAAAAAGTGATGTATTACATCAATATGTTTTCTCTATGTGAGTGAAACATGATGTTTTCATATGTTAATAGCACTTGAGTTGTCACAATTTATAGGTATATTACTGAATTGGTATCCATAATCTATTAATGCGTGTTTTATATAAAAAATTTTGCACAACAACTTCTAGCTTCTATGTATTTTTCTTCAGAAGTAGATAATGAAACATAGTTTTGTTTCATACTACACCATGATATTAGATACATTATTAAAAATAGATGTGTTCTAAATGTTATTTTTCTATCTGATTTAAAATAATCAAAATCAACATCTGACTAACTAACTAAATCAAATGATTGTCCTCTGGGATAGAACAGTCCAAGATTGGTTGTATGATTGAGGTATTTGAAAAATCCTTTTAACAACATTTAAACAAGTTTCATTATTGTTTGATTGAAAATGAGCACACATACATACACTAAACATAATATTTGGATGGATAGCAATTAAGTTGAGTAAACTTAAAATCATTCCTCTACATGTTTTTTGATCAACATATTTTCGATCTTCATTAACATCCAACATTCAGGTAATACTCATTAGAGTGTCACTATTTTAGTTACATCCAAGTCAAAATGTTTTAGAAGATATTTAGTATATTTTATTTGATTTAAAATAACTCCATCATTATATTTAATGATTTTAAATCTGAGAAAGAATTTTCGTTCACCCATAAGACACATTTTAAATCACTTTTTCATCATTTCAAAAATTTTATACATAAAAAAAATTTAAGATCCAACGATAATATCAGCTACATAAATTTTAATTACTAAAACATCATTGGAAATTCATTTTATAAAAAGGGTAGGATCATTTTTTCGTTTTGTAAAACCTTTGGAAATAAGAAATTTAATTAATCTATCATACCAATCTCTGGGGGCTTTTTTTTAAAATATATAAAGCATTTGATAATTTAAAAACATGATTTGGAATGTAAGGGTTTGTAAAACTATGGGGTTTCATAACAATGAAATCCTCACTATATACCCATTTAGGTTTCCCCCCTTAATATCCATTTTATATAGTTTGAAATTTAGATTGGAAAAACAAAAAAGAATAATTCTAATGGCTTCAATTCATTCTACTTGTGGAAAGGTCTCTTCATGGTGAATTATTTCTTCTTGACTATAGCCATGTGCATCCAATATCGCCCGGTTTCCATCTATGCTACCAGCTTCGTCTTATTTATTTCCAAATACCCACTTAGTGCCAATGGTAAATATGTTTTTGGGTATGTCAAAATGTTTCAAAATTGTGTTCCTTTCAAATTGATTAAGTTCTACTTGCATAACCATTTCCCAAAATTCATCATTGATATCATCATTACTGTTTTTAGGATCATTTTGTGAAAATAAAACATGATGTTCAACCTAATTTCTAAGAGAATCTATATTTTTTGTTCATTTATACAAATATCCTACAATAGTAACTAAAGATTGTTCTTAAGGGTCCTAACCGCACTAAAAAAAGAGGGACCAGTGATTTCAGGTTCATCAGTATGGTTGGGTTCACTCTGACATGAATCTGGAGAATTTCTAGAACTAGATGTTTTCAAAGATTCTTTTATAAGATGGTCATATTATTTTCCATTATTTTCAAGATTTCATATATCCCCCTCTAGGTTCTCTAGAGTGTTCATTATCTTAGGTGGATCTATCTCATCAAACATGAAATTGAATAATTTTTCCACCATTTTAGTTCTTTTGTTAACCACTCTATAGTATTTACTAGAGATTGAATATCCAATAAAAACTCCTTCACCACTCTTGGAAAAAAACTTGTCAAGATTTTCCATAGTATTAAGTATAAAAACTTTTCAATAAAAAACATTGAAGAAGTTTACTTTTGGTTTTCTATTGTTCGACAATTCACATGGAGTCATTTTAGAAATAGGTCTAATCAACAATCTATTAACAATATAACATGTTGTATTTACTAATTTAGACCAGAAATAAATAGGTAGGTCATATTCACAAAGCATGGTTCTAGAAATATTTTGCAAGGTTCTATTTCTTTTTTCTATAGCTCCAATTTGTTGATGTGTTCCAGGGGAATAGAAATTATGACTATAGCCATTTTGTGAATAAAAAGAATTCACAATATTGATTTTCACACACACAATCATGATCACTTCTGAAAGATTTAATTCTATGTCAACTAATATTTTCTAATGTTATATCATATTTGGTGAAATGAGGGTTGGATTCACTTTTGTGAGCCAAAAATAAAGTCCATGTATATCTAGAGAATTCATCTACAAGAACGTAAGCATAGTGTTTCACATTTAAACTAGAAACCCTAGATGGTCCAATCAAATCCATGTGAACTAGTTCAAGAGGTTGTGAAGTTGGCACTTCTTTCTTTTTATTGAAGGAAATTTTGTCTTGCTTTCCCTTTCGACAAGGATTACACAATTTATCATTTGGAAACTCAAGTTTGGGTAGGGAATTGATTAAAAATTTTCTCGTTATCTTTCGAATATAGTGAAAATTACAGTGTCCTAGTCTCTTGTTCCAATTCCAAGACTCTTAGTGAAATACACTTAAACATGAATCATTTTGAGAAACTAATGAATCTATGTTAACAAAGTATAAATTTTCATTTCTCAATGTAGAAAACAACTATACATTTTTAGAATTAAAATCATTATAAGAATCATTCTCAAATTTAACATGAAATCCATCATCACAAATTTGTAAAATACTAAGAAGATTATATTTCAATCTCTCAATAAAAAGTACACTATAAATTAAAATATACTTATAGTTACCGATTTTTCCAAGGTCAATGATATTTCATTTGGCATTGTCACCAAAAGTGACATGTCCACCATCAATTTTTTTTGTTCTTGATGTATGAATAGTCACTTATCATGTGTCTCCAGCACCCACTATCCATGTACCATAAGATCTTATAAGAGATCATTAAATAATATTCCTAAAAAATATTAAAATAAAAATAGACTTTGGTACCCATAAATATTTGGGTCTAGTAATATTAGTGACTATGGCTTTAGGAACCTAGATCTTCCTCATTAGTTTCTTATAATCATTATGTACCGTGGTTAAAAAATAAACTCTAATTGGTTCTGAAAATCTTGAAACAGTAGAGACTGTATCATAATTTAAACCAGTAGAATGTTTTATTGGAATTGGAGTAAATCTGTTTGTCTTGGATTTAGAAACCGAATTGTTTTTCCAAAATTTCTTTTACCAGGATGATAGTGAATACAAGTAGTATATTTAGAATCAATCTGTTTACCTAGAATTTTTACCATATTATTTTTACCATTTGTAAAACATTCTATGTAATTTTTCAATTTCTCATTATATAGCATTATATCATTGTTTTCTTGGAGTAATTGAACCTTTTTCTCTCTTTCTACAATAATTTCACATTTAATTGTTGTGGTATGAAAAAATTGTTTCTTTAAAGACTTGTATTTATCTTTTACTTCATTATATGCCTCTTAAAGAATATTTCAATTCTCAAACGTTTATTCTTTATACATATTATTAGAATCACTTTCATCTCTAGAGTAATAGTAATTCTTTATAGGAGATTCCAGGGTTACTTCAGATGTGTATGTCCTAAAACACATATTGTCTTTGTTAGTCTATTCAACATGTTAAGACTCTAAGTAACATTAACTATTTTTATAAGCACTCCATGTTTCTTTAATTTTCTTTTTATACATTCTATCATTGTATTCATATTTACTTTTATATTTTATCATGGGATAGTCAACCTTTACATGTCCCTTTCTCTTGAATTCATAGAATACTCTCTCATCAGGCTTGTCACTTCTTTTCCAGTCTTTCTTACAGATTCCCTTTTGATCATACCTTCTTTTGAAGATAGGAATTCTAAAAATTTCTTCTTCATGTAAAATTTCTTAAACATTATGGATAATTTATCCATATTCTCATCACCATAAATTGATGATTTTTCACTGCTAGAACTTTCTTCAGATACTTCCAATTTTCCATTTTTTAGAGGTAGTGGTTGTGAATGAAAAAGATTTTTTTTGAGTGCATTCTCCTCTTCCTTGTTAAATTTCAGCTTCTCTTAATACATAATTAGTTTCCCAATTAGTTCTTTGAAAAGTAATTTCCTGATGTTAGATGAAATTCTAATAGAGATAGAGGTTCCTCTCTATCTATCAGGTAGTCATCTGAGAATTATCATGACTTGTTATTTGGAAGTAACTTCTCATCTAAGAGAAATTATTGTGTTAAAAAATTTAATTGAACATGAGATACATGTCAGAAATAGGTTCATCGTGTTTCATTTTAATGTTATCATATTTAATATTATAAGTATAAAGTCTCAATTTTTCACACTAAAAGTTCCTTCATGTGAAACAGAAAAGGTATCCAAAATTTCATGGGCAATTTTACATGCAGAAATTCTATTAAATTATTCATCTCTTAAAGAGACATGTGAAGCATTCATGGATTTGAAATTATTATTGTAGGAATTCTTGGTTTGTTCATCCTAAGTAATTATATCAGTAGCAGTAATCTTATACTCATCTATAATTGACTACCAAATTTAAAAACCCGCACATTCTAAATGAATTCTCATTTTAATTTTCCGTTGGTTATAATTTGTTCAATTAAATAATTGTGGTATTGTTGTTGCAACCCATTCCAGTCTATTATCCAAAAGAAAAAAAAATACATTTAAAGGTATATAAATTTATAATTAACATAAATTTACAGATCATTTAATTACAACAAAAATCACAGTTGAATAGTTTAAACAACATAGTTTTAATAAAATCTGTTGATACCAAATGTTGGTCAGAGTAGATTACTCAAGATGGGGGTAAATTGAGTATCTATAAAAATTTCTATTAAGAAGTTATATTAAAAAGTATCCTCAGTAAAATTGATTGCATCTCAGTTAAACTAGGTAATATGGTTATGAAATTTTGACTGTTCAAATAACTTCCCAGAATATTGATTAATTCTCAGTAATCGCAATATTAGTTATTTATATTAATTTTGAAGCTATTAAAATAAGGAAAAATTATTATAACTTCTATCCAAGATTAACTACCAATGTAAATCTAGATATTTCGGAATTATACTATAAAATAAAGAAAGACTAAATTAAACAACACAATGGATTAAACAAGTGTTTTGGTCTCAAGCTGAGATCGAATACACTCCACTTGTTGATAAACATCCACCATGCAGTTTATATTTATAAACTTGATCCACACCCTAGACAGAGAGAGACATCAGTGCACAAGACATTCCAGGTCACACGGCCTATTCTATAGTTCTTAGTGGGTAAAAACTATCAGGTCACTCAATGACCTCTTCCACCCATATCTGTGAGAGTAAACAACTGAAAAAACATATTAGAGTAATGATATCTTCTATCTGTTAGTTTAGTGTAGGATACATTGTGTGTATTTCATATAGACACACTCAAATTTCTTGAAAGATAAAAATAAAACAAAACATAGAAAAGATGATCAGATAAATTTAGAAGTGGTCTGAGTGTTACTATGTGCAGCTCTGGACTTTTATGATGAAGCAGATGCAAGTATCCAGTCCTCTTGAGAGAAACAGAGTATGGCAAGTCTGGTGCTCTGGTTTCCAGTTTCATCTTTCTCTTATTCTTCATGGTGTTAGTATTTCAAATATTATTTTTCTCTGATCTGTGGTATTCGTGATTTTTTATTCAAGAATGATTCGTGTTTTCTTCAGATATATCTTTTTGCATCTATCGGTCTACTTTTCAAGAATGATTGAGCTTAGGATACACACTACTACACCTCCCCAGTTTCAGGTCCACATTTTTTATATTCATGAAGTGAATGTGTTGGTTCCATCAAGATACATGTATCTTTCACTTCGTACATCGTACTGTCAGGTGACATGTATAAAATGAAATACTAATTATGTCAGTACCTTTAAAAAACTCAAATAGGGCCATTACAAATTAAATATAAAACAAAAAAATAGATTAATGAACAGTTTCATAGTCTATATATAAAATGTGTCACTAAAAAATGGTGTCTTATTAACTCCCATTGAGCAGTGAGATAGTCTTGATGGAATAATTGTATTGCTATTTGGAACTCGTATCACATATGCGGTGTTAGGATCACCGTGTCTGATCCTTTTCCAAACATCGAACGATGTCTTATCAAGCAACAAGTGTAACAGACATCATGAGATCTGAAACTAGTCAAGGTGTCTAGGTCACGATATCTATGTACATTTCCAGAAAACCAAAATTGATGGTAGAGTAATGGTTTCTCAGACATAGCCAGATATCTTTATATAGACTTAATTAGAAATATTCACCTAATGAATTAGACTTAATCATTAATAAATGAAATCATTATAGACCAATGGTAAATATAGTTTTCAATAATCAATCATGATTTACAAGCATCAAGATTTTGAGAAAATTTATTTGAATCATAAAGAAACAATGAATATCTACACATGAAATGATATAGATTAAACAGTTGTAACAATTTGTGATCATTAAAACTTGATTAAAACATGAAGAGTCCAAAACCTTGTTTTAACTGTGTGTCAAAAGTTTTTAACTAAATTGAAACTATAATATATAAAAACATGTACATGGAGTCATACTGGCCACATCTTTTATCAAATTGATGTGTGTTTGGTTCCTATTCATCACAAATGAATTATGGATAGTTGTCAAAATTTTTAGAAACAATAAGAGCTCATTTTCAATATTTTTATAATCTGATTATAGTTTTAAATTAAAATATATATTTTATACTAAAAATGCACACTTTGATTCCTAATGAACATATCATGTGTCAAATAAAAATTTGTTTCATTTTTATAAATTAAAAATTTAATATGGATCATTGTTCTAATGTTGGGAAAATTGGAATTTGTATTGTCATTTTTGACTATGTGATTCAAATTTTAAACTAAAATTACACTATTATTTTGAAATAACACTATTTTTGTCAAAATAAATACACTTTTTTGTTAAATTTCTTGTGATGTAGATTCCTACCTATCAATATTGAATAATGGATAGATTCCTAATGTTTAAAAAACTTCTCAGCTTGTTCTCTAGCTTTCGTCAATGTGAGGAAGGTTTTAGTCTAAAATAAAAAATTCAAATTGAAAACATGATCTTAGAGTCATAACTACCACTTACTATGCTATATTTATATTCGAATGATTTCTATATATCATAAATGAGTTAGGTATCAATTCTCTAAATTTTGAAAAAAAAATTGAAGCTTAGTTACTTGGTTTTGACAATGTAACATCTATTTTAAACTAAAATGACACTTTTATATTGAAAACACAATCATTGAGTAATATTTACTAAATCATGCATAATATTATTATGTGGTATATTACTATATATTAAAAATAAATTATGGATCATCAACCTAATTTTTTTTAAAAAAATTGTGATTTATCTTTTTGTTGACGATGTGATCCTTGTTTTAAATTAATAATTGTGATTTTTTATTGAAAATACATACTTTGAGTCATACCGACCACATCGTGTTTTAGATTGATTTGTGGACGATTCCTATAAATAAAAAATTAAATGTAGATAATTTTATTATAGTAAATTGTTAATCGGAGATATTTTTATTTACTTTTTGTCTCTCTGACATATGTGTTAAATATGATACTTTCAAATTGAAAATGCACATTGGTAGTCATTTTGAGCACATCATGTGTCAGAATAATATGTGGTCAATTAGTGGATGAAAAAAAAGTTATGGAATGTTTCAATGAAGTTTAAATATAATAAATCATTATTTTTTATGTTTTTTCTTCTAAAAAACGTGTTTTAAACTAAAATTACACTTTTATATTTAAAACACACACTTTGGGTCATACATGCCACATCGTGTGTCAGGTTGATGTGTGGTCAATTACTACAAAACAGAAATTAATTATGGATTGTTTTATTAATTTTTATAATTAAATATGATTATTTTATCGAAAATTTTTCAATGTAACAAATGTTTTAAAATAAAATGAAACTTTTTTTTGTAATCATGCGCCTTGTGTCATATCGACCACATCATGAGTGGGATTTTCATGCAGTCAATTTTTATAAACCCAAAAAGAATTATATATACCTTATTATTTTTGGAAAACAATATGATCTTGTTTTCATGGTTTTTTCTATGTGACAGATGTTTTAAACAAAAATGTCACTTTTATATTGAAAACACACACTTTCACTCATTCTTGTTGTATCATGTTTTTTATTACTGTGTGGTTGATTACAACACAAAACACATGAATTATGGATCATTTTACTAGTTATTGATAATAATTAGAGTTTATTGATGGTTTTGGATATGTGATCCGTAATTTAAACTGAAATTTCACTTTATATTGAAAACATACTCTTTGAGTCTTACCGTCCATATTGTGTTTCAGATTGATCTGTGGTCTATTATAATATGTCACAAATGAAAATTAGATAGTTATCCTAATATTTGAGATAAATATGATCACTTTTTATTGGTTTTGTCATTGTGATATGTTCTTTAAATGAAAACAACTCTTTTATATTGGAAACACGTACTTTGAGTCATACAAACCACATCGTGTTTCAAATTTACATGATGTTTATTACTATATATCTCAAAATAATTAGAACCATTTTACTAATTTTTTAGGACAATTGATTTTTTTCTATTTTTTCCTTGTAATGTCCATTTAAAACAAAATTGATAGTTTCATATTAAAACATGAAATTTGAATCATAATGATCACAATGTTTGATAGATTGATGTGGGGTCAATTCATTAACATAAAAAATGAATTCTTAGTCATTATCATTAACTTTTGAAACTATATAATCTCAATTTCCCAATTTTTTAATTGGGGAAAATGTTTTGAACTGAAATGGTACTTTTATAATAAAAACACAAGCATACAGCCATATCAACTACATCATGTGTTGAATTTACGTGCAGTCACTTATTATATTCCAAAAATAAATTATTGATATTATTTTAAAATATTCATTACAATATTATGATCATTTACATAGTTATGAACTTGTGACATACATTTTAAACTAATTTGAAAATAAAAAACACACAATTTTAGTCATACCAGCCACATAATGTGTCATATTTACATGAATTCTACTCTTATATATCAAAAATTATTTTTTGATCATTTTCATAGGGATTAAAAACAATAAAATCTCATTTTATTAGTTCTTTCTATGTTACAAAAGATGTAAACTAAAATGACACTATTATATTTAAAACCTGAACTTTTATTCATACTATTCACATCGTGTGTATAAATGACTTATTATTTATTCCTAAATTTTATATATGAATTATGGATCAATTTACTATGTTTTGAAAATAACTCATGCTTATTTTCTAGGTTTATTGAATGTGATGTGAGTTTAAAACTAAAATGACACTTTTATATTGGAAACATGAACATTTCATCTTCCCAATATCGTCTTGTGTCAAATTGATGAGCAGTTTATTCCTACATGTCACATTTGAAATTTGGATAATTTTTCATAATGATTAAAAATAGTATGATCTTGTATTATTTATTTTGTCTACATGATGTGTGCTTTAAAATATAACTATACTTTCATATTGAAAACACACATTGAGTTATATAGACAACAATTTGTTTCACATTGGTATAAATTCGATAACTATATGTATGAAATAAATTATGAATCATCTTACTATTGTTATAAAACTATATAATCTTGTTTTTCTTATTTTGTCTATGTAACATAATTGTTAAACTAAAATGACACTATTATAATGAAAACATGCACATTTATTTATATTGATCACATACTATGGTAGATTGATGTGAGGTCAATTTCTAAACATCACAAATGAATTATGGATCATTTTATTAATTTTTAAAAATATGATAAGCATGTTTTATCTATTTTTATGGTGTGACAAATGTTCTAAACTAAAATTAAACATTAAAAATAAAATGCACCAATGGACTCATATCATCCAATCATGTGAGGGATTGATGTGAAGTCAATTTTTAAATTCCAACAAATTAATTCTGGACCATTTTATTAAATATTCAAGTTAATTTGAGCTCATTTAACAAGTTTGGGATATGTGACATGTTTATTAAACTAATTTGACTATTTAAACTCACACTTTGAGTAATATCAGACACATAATTTGTAAAATTTGCATACACTAAATTCATATGTATATAAAAATTGATTTTTTGATCATTTCACTATTGATTGAAAATAATCAGAGGTCATTTTCATGGTTTTTTCTATGTGATGTGCATTTTAAACTAAACCGACTCTTTTAAATTGATAACATTAAAATTCAATAATTTATTCCAAATTCATTTGTTTGATTGATTTGTGGTCTATTACTTAAAGTATCTTATTTATTATGAAACATTTTTAAGGTTTTAACACAATTTGAGGTCATTTCCTCATTTTTGGCTTACTGACATGTGTTGTAAACTGAAATGATAATTATATATTGAAAATATGCACATTGATTCATATCAGCTACATTATGTGTTGGATTGATGTGTGTCTAATTATTACACATCAATAATAAATTATATATCATTTTATTAAAATATGAATACAATCAAATATTGTTTTCTTTATTTGGATATGTAATGCATTTTATAAACTGAAATGGAACTTTTGCGATAGAAATCCATAATTTATGTCTCTTGATTCATATCATGTGTCATATTTTTGTATGATCAATTCCTATATGTTAAAAACGAATTGTGGGTCATTTTGATAATGTTTGAAATCAATATTGTCTTTTTACAAGTTTTTTAAAATTTGATATTTTTTTTAACTAAAATTACACATTTATATTAAAAAATTGGAATTTGAGCCATTCTAGTAATATTTTGAGTGAGATTGACAATTGGTTGATTCATACCCATAAAAAATGAATTAAGGATTATTTTATAAGTGTTGTAGAAAAATAAATGTTCATTTTATCTCTTATGCATATGTTAGTTTTATTTTAGAGTAATGTGATACTTTTAATGTGAAGACATGAACATTGAGTCATAAAAACTACATCATCTTCCGGATTGATATACAATTTATTCCAATGCATCTCATAAGATATTTGGATCATTTTATTATTATTTCAAAATAATATGATCTCATTTTCTTGATATTGATAATATGATGAACATTTTATACTAAAATATCACATTTATATTAAAAATGTGAACATTGATTCATATAACCACATCGTGTTCCTGATTTATGTGAATCCATTTCTTACACATCCAAAATCAAATAAGGATCATGATCCTAAATTGTGTAAACAATATGAACTCATTTTCATAGTTTTGACAATGTGAAGTCCGTTTTTAACTAAAATGTTAGTTTTATATTAAAAATTTGAACTTTGAGTCATACTAGACACATAATATATTGTATTGATTATTGGAAAATTAAAATATTTCATTTAATATTTATGGATTATTCTCCATAAATTTAAAAAAAAATTGAGCTCATTTGATCAGTTTTGAAAATATGATAATTTTTTTAATCTAAATTTCTCTATAAAGATCATCCAACCACTCAACATTTTCAAATTCCACCATTGTTACTACTTCTTTCATAACTAATTCCTCATTTATTATTTCATCATTGTATATGTATTTCAATTAGAAATCATTATTAGTATTTATAGTATCAATAATTTCATGTTTTTTGTTTAATCAAACATGATTGTAATGAAATTTAACCTTCTTCTTTCCCATATGGGTTGAAGTTATTATCATAAGACCAATACCATTTTTGAAACCTTATCAAAAGATATAACGACACAAAATAAAAATTATAAGGCTTTTTTTTATGGATTCACCTTCCACAAAAGCTGGTAATATGTCTTTTTATTTGTGGGTAGAAGTATCCTTGAACCATTTACCTCTCCTTATTATCTTAGTAGCAGCCTTAATGCCTAATTTCTCATGATATCTAGTAGCTTTAGATATGTTAGTTTCTCTAACAAAAATATATAGAGCATAACACTCCATGATAATTATCCTTGAGAATGTTTTTCAAATATTTAATTATTTAAAAGTCATGAGTAATGAATTTTGTAGTTTCTACAAACTCATACGAACCCCTAAAAGAAGGAAATTACTGAAAAGATTAAAATAAATTCATGGAAAATTGTGGAATGATAAGATAGGATTAAAATGAATTTGAATATTATATTATCAATAGTAAAATTAATGTCATCACAAAAGATAATGTTTTTGTAAATGAATCAAACAAGTTGAATTGAACATGGACTGCATCAATATATATAGGTGGATTAGAATGTATCTATAATAATTTTCCATAATTTAGGGGATTTTATTGACATGATTATTCTATTTTTCCTAGATACAAACCATCAATAAAATAATTCATACTCTTATTATCATGCAGTGTAACCATGTGATGAGAATACACTAACTCTATATCCTTTCTTGAGATGGGAAAAATCATTTTTGGTGTTCTAACTTATTTTTTTATTTGGGTGGATCAAATATCAAAAATTGGACTATAAATACAAATTTAATATTGGATTAAAAGTATAGCTAAAATATTTTAAAAAATATATGAATTTTATTTTATGGAAAATAATATATATTCTCTATGATGTTAATTTTTCACATCCCAAATGTATCTTGAAGGACATATCCTTTAATAGATCACAAAACAATTGGTAATCACTTCAACTTGATATCAGTAAACATTATGAAATTGTTTTATCTTCTTGTCCATCCCAAAAAAATACATCTTTTTTTGGATATATAGTCATTTCGACGTCCTAGTTGTATATAGAAAATATAGACAAACAAACAATTAAAAATATTATAATTGAAATTTTAGTTACCTTTGGGACATAATTTTTTGGGTGTGAGAATTTGTTGATGTTACATAATATACATTATAAAATTGGGAATGTATTATCCAAAATAATTATAATTATTTTATCTAAAACAGTGAAGAAACATTTACCAAAATATGTAAATTGTGATGTCCTGACCTAGGAGCCACTGAATAGTGGCTCGAGCCGGTTGTCCAAAACCCCTCAAGTGTTTCTCCCCATATTCCAGAGGGGTTTGACTTGTAGTGAGGGTCTGGTAAGTCGTTATTGGGGAGACTATACCCTCTTTTAACAGAATAAGACACCAAGAGAAGAAAATAACAATAACCAATTGTGGAAGAAAAAAAATAACTACAAAAAACCCAGGTCATATGATAATCAAATCCTGAAAATACAATACTCTGCTAAAAGGGAAAACAAGCTATGTCAATAAAAATATGAATTGTATACAATGATACTATATGTAAATACATAATGACTCCCAAAAGGGTCCCAAACCACATTTGGTACCCTATCCAGTTATACAATCCCAAACTGAATCTTATCCCAAGGCATTTCCTTTAACAAGACCTGCAAAAACAATGTCTACTCAGGTGCTGATTTGGTGTCCCGAATAGTTTTTGTGTATAACTGAGTAGGCCAACACCAATGGTGTCTAAAAAGAGTCCAGTGAAAAGATAATGCATGCTGATTTATGAAGCAATAAATACAATGAATTATTTAAACAGTTATCACATTGTCATTAAACCATTATTCATAACATTAGGAATAGTTTCAATTCATTTTTACCAATTGAATCATCATTATATATCATTAAATATTTGTCATAGGTCATCATTCCTAGAACCCCAAATCTTAGTTGAATAGTCATTTATTATTATTTTTTATTTAGTGTAGGTCGTCAAGCCTAGCACCACAATCTCGTTGAGTACATGTAATCATGACTAGAAATGAATTCTCATCCGGTGTAGGTCATCATGCCTAGCACCCCATGTTCTCATGCTTGGATAATTATTCGGGTGGAACTCCACATCTAATTCCCAAATTCTAATCAGTCAACAATTCCATGTCTAGAACCGCAATAATCTAATCCATTTAATCATTAATTAATTCATAATAATTTTCCATATCATTCCATTAATAATCCAATGTTTAGTTAAATAGTTCAAAGTATATTATTTAACACACAATTAATTAATCACTTAATCCATTAATTAATTCCTCAATTAATTAATCAATCAACAGAATTCCCATTCCATAATTAATTATTCACAAATAATTCTCCACATCAAAAATCTACATTTCATAAATAATTCTAACAATTAATTATCCTTGACCAATATTTTGACTCATAATTAATTCTCATAATTAATTCTCTTTGGTCAACGTCATGGAGCATAATTTATTCTAAAAATTAATTATCTTACATGGCCTCCATCATTATTTCATAATTAATTCCCCCAATTAATTATCTTATCACATTCAAAGAAATATCTCAATTACAATATCTTAACCAATCACAAATATCCATAATATCTATTTGGCAACCCCCCTATTTCTTTCGGGATTCAATTCTAAATTAATCACCATGGAAAAATAAATTAAATTCAACATTTATAATTAATCCACTTTAAAAAATAAATAATAAATATAATTTAGAAAATAATAAACTCATACACATATCAAAATCAGGACTATAAAAGTTCTATTTAGACAACCTGCCTTGGTTTATTGAAAGAAGTTAGCCCAATGAAGATCTCCAAAATTTGAGCAGCACAACGTTGCCGATCAAGCCACGGATCTAAATCCCCAAATCCAATATAAAGATAAAAGGCATCTAAATCATGAAAATGTAGATCTAGATCCACAATACTTGATCTGTATCTCAACTCATAGTTTTATCTCAAATAAGATGTAGGATATCTTCCATGAAATGATCTAGAAATGATAAGAGAAATAATGAGAGAAGCTTCAGGATGAAATACACTTACCAAGAGAAGAGTGTATCATCAATATGGGGTTTTGAACTCAAATAATGGAGTTTGTATTATCTTGTAATCCCTATGGAAGGATTTAGAAACACATAGAAATTTTTCATCCTGATCCTAGGTTGAATTAGAAAGGTTTTGGGGGTTCATGTGTTTTTAAAAACAATTTTCAGAATAAACTAGGTCAAATGCACAGTTTGACCTAGAATTCCACACAGTTAGACTATATTATGAACCAACCATGTAGTCATCCACTACCCGCGTGGCTAGATGGAACATGGTTACGAAAACCGTGAACGAACTGTGTTGACTTCCACTGTCCACACAGTTTTCTTCTGAAAATTTTGGACAAACAGTTCACAAACTTTTCACAACCCCTTGTCTTTCTAATTCATTAGAGACTTCACCAAAAAACCCCCCAGGTCCTACCCCATTACAAAGATACATAATAAAAAAAAGTACCTAAAAACACACCTGAGATTGCTTCAGAAATGGTCAGGATCTTACAATCTCCCCACCTTATATTAGCTCACCCTTGAGCTGCACTCTTGAACTTCTCTATGATTCCGGGATCAAATAATTATTCAATTGAGCTTTCATGTCTACTTCTCATTCCCATTTTCCTCTTTTACACTTCCATGTGGCCATAACACATGAATTAATAGCATAGACATTCCCCATAACAGTTTCTCACTATGACCCATCACACGTATTTGATGCTTCTCAATATATGCATCTAACTTCAGGTCAACCTTCTCAACATCAGTCACATGACAAGGGTCCGGGTGATACTGTAATATTTGTGACAAATGGATACATCAATAATATCAATGAATTTTTGTAGATGTTCTAATTGGTATGCCACTAGACTTATTCTTTCCAGATCCTCAAATGGTCTCACAAACCTGGGGACCAACTTTCCCTACCTCTGTACCCTGTGGTGACCCAATATGTGTGACACCTAAAGGAATACATGATCACCCTTTATAAACTCTAGGGTTTATATTATTCAATAAAAATAAGCCTTCTATCTACTCTGATCTGTAGCTACATGTTTCTGAATCAACTACACCTGCTCAGATGTCTCCTGAACGAGACTCGGTCATAACTTCTCTGACTCACCCACCTCTACCCAACATAGTAGTGATCTACATGTACTAACATAAAGTGCCTCATAGGGTTCCATTTGTATATACTCCTAATAAATATTGTTATAAGATAACTCCACTAAAGCCAAGTGCTTCTCCCTAGAACCACCCATGTAAAGAACACAAGCTCGTAGCATATCCACTAACACATATATGGTACACTCTGACTACGCATCTCTATGTGGGTGGAAGGTCATACTTAAAATAACTTTTGTTCCAAGCGCCTTAGTTAATCCTTACAAGAAGCGTAATGTAAAGAAAAAATAGCGATCTAAAACCATACTTCATGGCACTCCATGAAAATGAACTATCTTTCTCACGTATACTTCTCCCAACTGATCTACTATAAAAGATTCCCTGATAGGAAAGAAATGTGCTACCTTTGTTAGTTGATCCACACCAAACCAAATATTATCATTCTTCCTATGATACAATGGAAGTCCTACCATGAAATCTATAGTCTCATCATCCCACTTTCATTCTAGAATATGTAATAGCTTCAATTGGCCTCCAGTTCATTAAATCTATGCCTTCACATGCTGATAGGTGAAACATCTTGTTAGGAACCTTGTTATCTCCTTTTTCTTTCCTGGTCACCAAAATTGTCATCATACGTCATGATACATTATTTTTACCCTATTAAGTACCACCCATGTTGAGGCATGAAATTCTCACATGAGTTATTCTCACATACTCGTAGGCACAAAAAACTGATGTTTCACATAGATGTGTTCATCCTCATATATTATCCAGTGTGAAGGTGTCTCCCCACCTTAAAGGATTTCCCTTCAGGATAAACACGGTGGATCCTCTTATTGCCAATCCAAGATCTATCTCAAGTATGTAGACTCCACTTCTATAGAAACCAGAATCATCCTTTCATGACTCTTTTGAACTACTACAAGATTTTCCCTTAGAAAAGTCAGCATCTTCCACTCTACACTCGACTCATGTACCAACCGAACCTAAGTTTTTTTCTCAAGGCATCAGCAACACTATTTACCTATCTAAGGGTATATGCCAATTCAAAACCAAAGGACTACATATATTCTACCCATATTCGCTATAGAAGATTAAGCTCGTGTTGTGAAAAAATATTCTTCAATCTTTGGTGATCCATAAAAATATAAACTTTTTACAAAAAAAAAAGATAGTGTCACCAACAATTAAGAGTGTAAATCACTACTACTAACTTGACGTCATGTGTAGTGTAATTCGTTTTGTGTGGCCTCAACTATCGAGACCCATAAGTAAAAACTCTATCCCCTTGCATCAACACGGCTCTGAGTCTGACTCTAGAAGCGACAAAATACACCATATAATCCTCACCTGACTCGCATAAGATCAAA
This sequence comes from Viscum album, assembly GCA_963277665.1. Lineage (NCBI taxonomy): Eukaryota > Viridiplantae > Streptophyta > Magnoliopsida > Santalales > Viscaceae > Viscum > Viscum album. The sequence goes on along the minus strand of OY728158.1, from coordinate 366,700,828 downwards.
ATGGATGCTGATGTCAAGTGTTTCTTCATCTCCCAGATAGTATTCTCGCATGTTCCTTCCCAATCAAATTTTACCCCTTTCTTTGTCAAAATAGTAAGCAGTGCTACCAATCATGAAAAGCACTCGATGAACTTCCTATAATAACCATCTAATCCAATGAAACTGTGGTTATCAAAAGAATTCTTGGGATGCTCCGAAGAAATCACTGCGTGTACTTTTTTTAGGTCTAATTCCACACCTTCTTTGGAGATGATTTGCCCCAAAGAGTGTTCCTTGTCATTAGGAAACTAACATTTAGATAACTTATCATATAGATTATTTTATCTCAGTGTACCAAAGATGATGTCATGATTTTGGGAGTGATCTTCATGAATCTTAACGTATACCAAGATTTCATCCACAAACACCACATGAAACTGTTCTAAATATGGGTTAAAGATCCTATTCATCAAGTCCATAAACAGTAATGAAGAAAATTTCAACCCAAAAGGCATTACAACAAACATATAAATGACATACCTTCTCTTGCAAGCAGTTCTTTGTTTATCAGAATCCTGAACTCTCACCTCATGATACCCTGATCTCTGGTTGATCATTTAGAACAGATAAGCCCCTACTACTGGTCAAACAAACCATCGATACGCAGAAGAGGATATCAGCTCTTCACAGTCATTTTATTCAACTTTTGGTAATCTTCACACCAGCACAATATTTTATCGGCCTTATTTTCCATCAAAATAGGTGATCCCCAAGGCGATGTACTTGGACGAACAAATCCTTTATCCACCAAAACCTCCAATTTCATTTTGAGCTCATGAGAGTTATTTGGTGCCATTATTTGGGGTGGAATAGATAATGGTTCATCCCCATGAAGGATGTCAATAGTGAAATCCATATCTTTATCAGGTGGAAACCCTGAAAAGTCTTCAGTAAAGACATTCGGAAACAGTTCTACGACTGATGGAATGATGTCTTTCCTATCTCTCCAACAATCAAACAAATGGCTACATATTGGGATGTAAGATATCCAAATTGCTTATTAATTAGATCATCTCTTCTTACATGGTTGTTACATTATCCCTAGTGAACATAGCGGTCACCCTTAGGAGATACAAAGGTCACTCTCCTTCGGTAACAATCTGTGTGGGCTTGGAATGCGACTAGGCAGTTCATACCCATAATTTGGTCGAATCCAATTATATCAAGGAGATAGATAACATAATGGAAACGATACTATCTGATCTCTAGAGAACATGCCTTGCATAAACAAATATCTATAGACCATGTTCCCCATGGGGTATCGATATTAATCACCCCGCTTACAGACTCCACCTTTAGGCTAAATCCATTACCATGATTTGAAGATATAAAGGATTAAGAGGCCCCAGTATCAAACAAGGTAGTAGATAAAGTATGAGAAACTATAATAGTAAGTCTCATTGGCGATAGACCATCCTCTATCTCCACATGTGTAGGCTTTACTATATGTAATTGTCCTATCCTCTTCCATGTGGTGTCATCTGACTCCCATGAGTGGCAGTACTCTATTGATACAAGTGCTCATACCCTGATGCACCCTGTCCACTACCTCTATCGCCTCTACCTGTAGAACACCAGCTTTTAGACATATATGGTGTAGAAGACTCCCTTCACAAACTCTATCTCAATGAAGCTTCTCTCTAAGCACTAACATTTTGTTACAACCTACAAAACTTTTGTATGTGACCCATATTGACACAAAACTGGAACTCCATGGGTGGTGAAGGACAATGTGTACGACAGTGTCCCTGCCCACCGCACTAGTGCAAATCACATAAAAATGTTCTAGCTCAATTGTTCCTCTTGACTGTCCACCTTTCCTTCCATTGTCCTAACTAAAATTCTTGTGACAGTGGTTTCTGCACTCCGAAGTTCCACTCCCTAATTGTCAAGCTACATGTCGAGTACTGGAATCCTCTTTTAGGTTCCCCTATGAAATGAGATCCTGATTAACCAAATTTGATAATTTCATTATTCTAATGATATTCACCTGGGACTTAATTTCACACCAATGTTTATCCTGAAATAATTTTGCTACAGAAGCCTCATCTACCACCAAATCTAGAGAAGAAGGTTGTAAATCCATGAAATGTTCGGAGTATTAAATTATGGTCAAGCTTCCATGGACTATATGAATAAACTCTGAAGCCTTATCTTGTCTCACCATCTCTAGATAGAAGTTCTCCAAATAAAAATCCAGAAATTCCTTCCATAACATCTCATCTAACTATCCAGATCATACCTGAATGTCCTACCAGTTGTTTTCTAAACCCCATATCATATAAGCATCCAACTTCACCCTCCTCTTATCCGAAGTCTCCAAACATTCATGTATCAGATATTTGGATTAAATCCAGAATTTAGCTCCCCCAGGTCCACCCTATCTAGTAAAATTATGAGGGTGACATAGTTGAAACTCCCTTCTCAACTTAGACATTTTTTTTCTGAACACGCCGTTGGTCACTCTCCATGAATTTCATGAAAAAATATAATTTCCCTCGAAATTGTTCCCCTTAATCCTCATCTTGCACCAATGGTGACTTGAGTTCCCTATCTGGAAGTTTGTTCCGGACCATACCCCTCAGTCTCTCCGTCAACTAGCATCATGGAGGCATCTTATTATAAATCCAAACACATGTCTTAGGTCTCATAATCCAACATTATTACATTTATGTAAGATGAGAAAATAACACAACAAGTTTCAACATGTCATTTACCCTTTATATCGCCACATGGTACAAAATGAGGTTCACTACCATTAATCGTCCTACTAATAGGTATTAGTTAACAAGGGTACATACATAATCATTAATTAATTCAGCCATTAATTAATCACATTATCTCAAATTAATTTATTCAAAAATTAATTAACTAATTATATCCATTTCATCAATCAAGGTTCCCATTAGACACCCATTTATTCTAGTATGTCATCATTATTTCAATCCCACAACAAGGAAAACAGTTCAAGTTCAACAACTTACCTATAACACTTTTTCCCATGAGTTCAAAGAATGATGCATGTTACAACATCCCAGAGTGCATAGAATGATGCATGCAACCTCATGTATCATACAACTTTTGGATGTGAATCAAAATTAAACAATTTTAAAAAAAAAATATCACATCATACAACAAGTGTGTAACCCATAGTGAAATAATATCCATCTGTAACAACAAACAACAATCACAACAATCCCTCCCCAAGTACTCAGATTTTCCCTCGTATATGGGTTTGCAACTCCTTGGAATGAGATCATTACCATGCCTTGACACTTCCTAGTCTTCTGTCTTCCTTTCCCAAAATAGTGTGACCAAAGAAAATTAATGAAAGGAAAACCTCTCTAATACCACTTTGTGATGTCTTGAACCGAGAGCCACTTAACGATGCCTCGACCTAGTAGGCCACATGCCCTCAATAAGACCTCCTCATATGATAGAAGGTGTTCACTAGTAACGAGGATCTGGTAAGTCCATCTTGGGGAGACTATACCCTTTTTACCATAATAATAAACCAATAGAAGAAAATAACAAAAAAAGTGCAGAAGCATAAAAATAACCTGAAAAATCCATGTCATTTGATAACCAAATCTTGAAGATATAATTCTAAACTAAAAGTTAAAACATACTATGAGAATTCAAATGTCAACTTTCAATAAGGCAACTGAAAGTAAATATAGAACAACTCCCAAACAAGTCCCGAACAATTTCATGTCCCTTATCCCATTTTACAATCCCAAACTACATCATATCCTAGTTCTTTTCCCGTATCATCTCCTACAAAAACAACTTCTACTCGTGTTCCGATCACGTGACCCGAATAGGGTCTGAGTTTAAATTAGTAGACCACCACCAATGGTGTCTAAAATGAGTCTAGTCAAAAGATAGTGCATTCATATTAATGATGTAATACATAAAATTCATAATTTAAATAGTTATGACATTATCATTTATTATTTAATCATTACATTAGATATATTTTCAATTCATGTTTCCCAATTGAATCATCATTCAATATCATTAATTATTTGGTTTAGGTTATTATGCATAGAACCCCAAATATCATATGAATTATCATTCATTATTATAATTCATTTGTTGTAGGTCATCATTCCTAGCTCCTTAATCTAGGTGACTGTAGGTCTTCATGCCTAGAACTTATTTTCTCATTCAGTGTAGGTTTTCATGCCCAGAACCCCATAATCTCAAGATTGGATAACTATTGGGGAGGAACTCCCTGTTCATTTCCCAACAACTATTCAGTCAAAAATTCCATGTCTAGAATAAAAAAATATCATCTATTTAATCATTTGTTAATTTACAATATTTCTCCATATCATTCAACAACTAATACAATGATTTATTAAATAGTTAAAATTCCATTAGATAACTCAACACTTTAATAATCACATAATCGATTAAATTATTCATCAATTAATTAATCAATCAACACAATTCTCAATCAATAATTAATTCTTCAAAAATAATTATCCATATCAAATATCATCATTTCATAAATAATTATTAGAATTTATTAACGTTGATTAACATTATGACACATAATTAATTCTCACAATTAATTATCTTTGGATCGACATCATGACACATAATTAATTCTCACAATTAATTATCTTACATGGCCTACATCATTATTTCATAAATAATTCCCCCAATTGATTTTCTTATAACATTCAAAACAATATCTAAATTACAATATCTCAACCCATGAAAAATAACCCAAAATATATATTTGGGCAATCCCCATTCATGTGTTTCGTGATTCAATTCTCAAATAATCACCAAGGAAAACTCAATTTAAGTCTACACTCCTAATTACTCCAATTTAAAAAATCATACAAATATTAGAATCACAACTGTGGGAGTATGATTTAGAGCACCTAACTCGGTTTACTGATGGAATCTTGCCCAATGTAAATCCCCAAAATCTGAGAGGCATAACGTCATTGATCATTCTCCAGATCTAAATCCCTAAATCCAAAATTATGTTCAATGGAATCAAGATATTGAAAATATGTTTTTAGTCAAAAAATCATTTATATAGATCTCAACTCATAGGTTTATATCAAAGAAAATGGTGGAGATATCATATGAAATTATCTAGAAAATATATGATAATGAATGGGAGAACCATAGGGATGAAATCCACTTTTCGGGAGGATAATGATCTTCAATATGGGCTTTCCATCTCGATGAACGGTGTTCAAATCACCTTGGTGTCCATACATAAGCCTTTGAGAACACCTATAAATTTTCAAGCCCGATCAAAGCTTGAAATAGAGAGGTTTTTGGGGTTCTGGTGTTTTTAAAACTATTTTTCAGAATAAACTAGGTCGTGCTCACAGTTTCACCTAGGAGTCTGCACGGTTAGGACAAACTGTGCACCAACCATGTGGTCTTCCACTGCCCACATAGGTAGATGGCACACATTTATGAAACATGTGTGTCAACTGTGCTGACATCCACCGTCCCCATGGTTATCTTGCGCAAGGTTTTCCCAAACTATGCGCAAACTGTTATATCCCATGTCTTTCCAATTCCTTCGAAACATCACCCAAAAACACCCCAGGTCAAACCCCATCCCAAAGGTACTTAATAAACAAAAGAAGTACCTGAAAATACACCCAATATTTCTCCCACCATGATCTTACATAAATTTTTTTCAAATATATTTTGATAGATAAATCTTACTATATATACCATAATCTATTTCCTTCTGAAATAGTCATTATAAATCTTATATTTATTCATAGAACTCAAACTATAATTTATATATTATTTATATATCACAATTTCATCGAAAAATTATTATTAAAACATAAAAAATATATGAATTTTTTCAGTAAAATATTTATTGAAGTGCATTAAAATTTCATAACAGACATCATGTGTGGTCAATTTTATTGAAAAACATTCATTGGATCCAAAAAAATAAAAACATGTGTATCCAAATTGTTTGTGATTAGCATCGATTTCATTCATAAAAACAAATTAGTACTATAAAAAATAAAAAAATGTATTTTTTATTATTAGATTGAATATATTTACCCCTATATTGTTTCCACTAAGAGATGTCTTCCATTTATTATTTTCTTTTAAAATTCTATTCATAGTTCTTATTTTATCTTTTTAGGTTTTCTAATTTTGATCAAACATCTACTATGGAAATGATAAAAGTGATGAATGAGTCAAAATTTTTCTTCCTAGGATATTACATTAATATATATTTAATATATACACCTATATAAAATATTAATTTTTATTAATTATAATGAACATATTAGATCAATGTACTTTGGAAAAACATATTTTTAAAATGTAACTCAAGTATGTGTGTAATGACCCAAAGTCTCATTAATGGAAAATCCCTCTTCATCCAGTTAAATGTCTCTTTATGAAAAAAGTTTTTATATGATGTCAACTTCTTTGGTTTTATTTTAAGAATTTTGACCATTGTTAATATAGCTGTTGAACAGTGATCACATGGTTAGTATAAATATAAGGCTTTAATGAACCCAATTTCACCCAGACAAAGGAAGCGATGGCCTCATCCAGTAGAATTTCCCCATACAAATCCATTTTTTCGGAGCTCAAAAAAGAGGTGGCGTCTTTGGGATTCGCCCTTGACCAATCCCAAGCTGAGCTTCATTATGTCAAGCTCAAACGTGACCGTCTACGGGAAAAGTGGAAGTTGATAGAGATTACCACTCGAGCGATGTTATCCGAGCCGCCCCAAGGGTCTGTCACCATCGCACACCTTACCCTTAGGTCTTATGTGGTTTTTTATGGGGTTATGTACCAAATAAGTAGTACTATGTTCATGTACATTTTTTTTGTATATAATAATGAATATAATTTCTAGTCATTTTTGATACATTGTAAATAGTTTTTAAAGTACAAACGGTGTTTTTAGTTATTATTTAATTAAGAAATCTATTTTATTAAATTAATGTATTTTGTCAATTAAATAATATTTTAATAAAATATTATGATGATTATTAAATTAATTTTTATTAAATATAAATGATCTTATAATTTTATGAATGCAATTAAAATATTTATTAAGGTTTCAAAGTCATTTCTGTCAAAACCCATGAATTTTAGATAAATGTCGGTGTTTATTTTAAAAGTGAAAATTCACATTTTTAAAAAATTATTTAGATAAAATAAATGTTATTTTTTGGAATAAGGACATCAAAATAATCCAACGGTGAATTTTTCATAATTTTCCGAGACAGTCAAATGTTTGGGTAAAAATTAAATACCATTTAAATATATAATGTGTTTTATGACATCATCATGACCCAATGGTGATGTAATAAAATACCATAATCCTTATGTTCGGCCAATATATGTTTTATCATTAAAATAATGAGGTTTTGGGATTGTTTGACTTACTTTTCAAAGCATTAATGAACCCCTCAAGACATATTCAACACATTGCCTTTTTAAATTAATTTCCTTGGGAGTGTGACTCACCTCCACATAAGAAACCCTAATATTTTAATAAGTTCGTACATGGGCCTTATAAAGTATGTTTTTCCTATTTACTTTTCCAGAAACCATTTTCAAAAACCATGGGATGGTTTGTGGTTTGGATTAGTTTAATATAAGGGGTCCCAAACCTAAATAATAAAGAATTCTCTCACCTTTCCTATATAAACCCACCCAAGATCCCACATACACCACACTAAAATCCTTTGGAGTTCGTCCAAACTCTGTCCTACTCTCTCTAGAATCCTCACAAGCTTCCCCAAGCTCTCAAGAAGCCTCTCACAAGCCTCTCTCTAGCCTTTAGAAGCACACTTCCAAGTAAGGGTTTTTTCTTCCTTTCTCATTTTTGTCAATTTTCATTAAGTTGTATTGCCCTTTTAATTTCAATTATGAATGTTGGGGTATGGTTTTGAACCTCCCCCACACTGCCATATTATTGTTTGAATGACGGGAGACACCTTTCTCTCTCATTAAATTCCTCCCATGTACACTCGTTACTATGCCAAAATTCCGAAAGGAACTTCTCTCTCCTCTTTTACATTCAAGCAATACATTTGTATCATGAATCTAAATTCCATTAAAATTGTTGGGACATGTATCTACTTTACCTCCTTACTGTCCATTACATGTAAATATGATGAGTAACCCCTTTCACTCTCATCAAACTTTTTTATGAATTCTTATGTCACGGTGTTATGCTGCCGAAATCGCACCGATTTTCTAAGCCAATGTCATTGTGTAGTGAATACCATACCCATTTATCCATCAATGGTATTAACATTTATGCACATTTACTTATTGATTGTAAAGTTTCATGTATGAATTCTACATTCATTTATCGTGGAATAAATGATTATGATTTATGAATCCATGTTTTATGATCCATGTGACACACTTATGAATAAAATGAAATGTTTAAGAAGGGTGCGCCCTTATAGCGCTCCAATGCATTGGGTAAAGTATATTATCCTGATACGTCATGTGCAATGAGTTTTGACTCATGCTAAATCAAGTGAAATGATGGTTTACTCGTGCATCATGTGCAATGAGGGTTTAGTCATGCTACATGTGCAATGAGCCTTGGCTCGTGCTAATTCAATGTTAAATGTTATTGCCACATTTCCATGTTATGATTATTATTCATTATCATGCCTTTATGTTCAAGTTTCTTTTATGATCTATTGATATGCCTATTGTCTAACATGTATTGTACTTTTCATGTTATTCCACGTGTACTCACATAATGGGCTTTATAGCTCACCCTTTTCTTATGCATGTCCTCAGGTTATCCCATGCAATGCTAAGTACGAGGGAATGTAGTGGTCATGTAAAGGAAGTTTGCAATAAAGATGTTGTATTTCATGTTTTATGTTTTTATGTAATGATCCTAAGCCCCAAAGACACTAAACCTCTTGATATTCTTTGTTGTATCAAGTGATGTTTTATGTAATAAATCATGTTTAGGTTGTAATAATAAAAACCAGGGTTGTCATAGTTGGTATCAGAGGAGGAACCCAGCCTTAAGTGCGGTGCACTGCCTGGGTTGAGATATAGATCCCACAATGAGGGCGTTGTTCCATAAAGGGGGGGAGAATGTAACATCCCCAAAGGATAAAGGGTTAAATGACTTGATGATATGACTCATGTCAACAATGTGCACCTTCCTTTTTGGGAGCCTACCTAATTAGAACTCCATAGTTATGTGTGCTTGGCCTGGAGTAGTGATCAGGATGGGTGACCTCCTGGGAAGTTTCTCAGGGTTTGTGTGAGTGAGGCAAAACCCACTGGAAAGGACATGTGTTGGTCTGTGGGGACTATCATTAGTCAGAAAACTTGTTCGGGCACGTGGGTGGGACCTTGGGTGGGGCCAACAAGTCTACGGGGCAACTGGTTGTACCTGGTGGGCCAGGACCCGACGACCATGTTAAGGCGGGGTGGTTGTGCTATCATCGGGACTCAATTTTCACAGTTGGTATCAAAGGATAGGTTTAGTTATTTTTGGGATTAGGAAACCCTAGTAAAGCCTTAGATACAAGACTATGTATAATAAAAACATCCCTATGTTTTGGTAAATACTAAGTAAGTGGTTTATCAAACAAATACATCCCTGTCTAGAAACGAGCAGGTAGAGGCGGCTCTGCCAGAGATGTATCTTAGGGGTAAAACCCGAAAACACCGCTTTGAGCGAGACTCGAACGGGAACTGGTGCACGACAATGGTCCTTGTTGCACTCTTGGTTACGACACTCCCGGGGGATGTGTTTTGATAAATTCACAATCTTAGTATGAACCCTTATTAAGGGAAAAAATCCCTTATGAATATATGTTAGAAAGTAGATCATGAAATGCATATATTGAATCCTATAGAATCATGAGTTAAAGAGATTAAAGTTTATTTATAAGTCATCAAATTTTGTATTTGGAATACCCTTTATGTGTTACCCCAATCTTTCCTTTTATTCCAGCCAATGGCCTGTAATAGGAGGACTCGGGCTAACAACCATTGTGAAGATCTGTGTGATGATTGTACTAATGAGATGCCAATCCAATGGGAGCAGGAATCAAGAACTTTGTCATGATTCTCTCTCATCTAAATCAAGTTTTGAATAGAAACACGGGTCAAGAGGAACGTTCAACCCCCCCCCCCTAATAAAGAACAAGTCACTATCGAGAGCTTCATGAGACAAATTACTTCTAATTTTAGTGGGTCATCTGATCCCATGATCGTTGAACAGTGGATCAACTCCATTGAAAAAATCTTCTCCATCCTCCATTGTTCTGAACAAGAGAAGGTTCTCATGGCGGCTTATCGTATGGAGGGTGAAGCTGATCAATGGTGGACATTGATAAAAAATACGAAGCCTGAGGAGGAGATAGAGGCTTTAGAATGGAAGGAATTCCGGAAGATGTTTTTTGATAAATATTTTCCGCGCACACTCCGTATTAAGACGGAAAGGGACATTATTTTCCTCAAGCAAAAAGATGAAGAATCTGTGGGAGCATACAAGGCAAACTTCACAAGGCTTGCACGATACGCTTCCGGCTTCGTCGTTACCCTCGAATGTAAGGTTGACTGCTTCTTTGGTGGGCTGAATCCTAGCTTGCGGAAATCATAAGAGATCCGTGACTTCGATAACTATGAGGAAATTGTCTAATGCTCCCTCAAGGTTGAAATGGAGATTGTAGAATCACAGGGGTATCACGGGGACAATAAGAATAAAGTGGACTTCAATGCTGGTGGTCTGATGGATAAATCCAACGGCGTGAAGAAGTTCCAGCACCCCACTTGACAAAAGTGCAGAAAGAAGCACCATGTAAATTGCCTTAAGGGGACGAGAAAATGCTTCAGGTGTGGAAGAGAAGGGAACATAGCTATTAACTGTTGGAAAGAAGGACCCACGGCTACAAAAGAGGAGAGGAACGCTCCGTTCGAACCTCAACGCGTTGTTCAATGAAACAAATGCAATGAACCGGGTCATTTTTCAAATCAGTGCCCTAATCCAAGGGTTATCGGAGGCAACCAACAACCTTCAAGACAGCAAGGAAGAGCTTTTTCCATCACTTCGGCCGAAGTGCACCCCGACAACGAAGTGGTGACAGGTACGCTAGTGATTCATTCAAGAATAGTGAACGTACTTTTTGGTTCAGGTTATACGCATTCTTTTATATCTCGAAAGTTTAGTAGAAAAATCACAGCACCCCCACAAATCATGGAAGTAAAGATGTCGATGAGTACGGAAAATGGGTAAATCATTGCATCCCATGAATATAAGTCCTTCCCTGTTATAATCTGTGGATTGAATTTCCCAGAGAACCTCATCATACTCCCTTTGGTGGAATTTGATGCAATTCTTGGCATGGATTGGCTTTCCTTATATAGAGCCAACATAAATTGTCGGGAGAGGGAAATCACACTCCATATGGAGAATCGACCCTCAATTATTTACAAGTGTCAGGAGGAATATGAATCTCCTTTAGCTCCATCATCTCATGCATGGATATTACTGCCCTATGAGCACACGTATCTGGCTCAGATGATTGAGTCCAAAGAAGAAACCATCCATGAAGAAATGCCTATTGAGAGGGAATTCGTGGAAGTGTTTCCCGAGGAACTGTCTGGTCTTCATCCAAGAAGAGATGTTGAGTTCTCAGTTGAACTTATACCTGGGGCGTTACCAATATCCACGACTCCATATAGAAAGGCTGTTTTTGAGCTTGAAGAGCTGAAGAAACAACTACAGGAGAATCTGGATAAAGGGTTTATATGCCCAAGTGTTTCACCATGGGGTGAACTAGTCCTCTTCGTCAAGAAGAAGGATGGGTCAATGTAGCTTTGCATCGATTATCGTGAACTTAACAAAATCACGATAAAGAAAAAGTATCCACTCCCATGAATTGATGACTTGTTCGATCAGTTGTGTGGAGCACAATACTTCTCCAAGGTGGACATGCGGTCAGGATATTATCAAGTAAGGGTGAAGAAGGAAGATATCACCAAGACTGCTTTTCGTACAAGATACGGGCACTGTGAATTCATAGTAATTCCTTTCGGACTCACCAATGCTCCAGAAATATTCATGGACTTGATGAATAGAGTCTTTAGAGATTACCTCGAAAAAATTTTGGTAGTCTTTATAGATGATATTCTAATATACTCCAAAACCAAGGAGGACCATGAGGAGCATTTTAGAACTGTACTAGAGAGTTTGTGCAAGGAGAAGCTCTATAAAAAGTATAGCAAGTGTGAGTTCTGTTTGAAGGAAGTCTCATTATTGGTCCATATCATCACAAGTAATAGGATATATGTGGATCCCTCCAAAACAGATGCAATTGAGGGATGGTCGAGGACAAAATCGGTAACGGATATTCATAGCTTCTTGGGGTTAGCTGGATATTATCGACGATTTGTGATAAATTTCTCACAATTGTCCAACCCTCTTATCAAGCTAACTCTAAAGGGAGTAATGTTTTCTTGGAGTGATGAATGCGAAGAAAGATTCAAGGAGTTGAAAGGAGGCTTATCACTGCGCCCGTGCTCACTTTACCCACAAGTGGGGAACTTTTTGTGGTATTCAGTGATGCCTCAAAGAAGGGATTAGGCTGTGTGCTGATGCAGAATGATAATGTGACATCCTATGCCTCAAGGCAGTTGAAAATCCATGAGTGAAACTATCCAATGCATGATCTGGAGTTGGCAGTGGTGATCTTTGCCTTGAAAATCTGGCGGCATTATCTCTATGGAGAGAACTGTGAGATGTATAGTGACAACAAGAGTCTTAAATATATATTCACACAGAAAGAGCTTAATATGCGCCAGAGAAGATGGATAGTTCTCATCAAGGATTATGATTGTTCAATACATTACCACTCAGGGAAAGCGAACAAGGTGGCAGAAGCCCTAAGTAGAAAGGATCCAGTGATTCTATCAATGATGAGAATTGAGAAGGATCCAATATTGTTAGACTTGATGAAAATGGACGTGGGAATCACAAAGAAGGGAACATCATCAATCCTTTCACAAATTATTGCTCAACCATCTATTTTGGAAAGATTAAAGGATGCTCAAAAGGATGATGTGGGAATTCAAGAAAAAGTTTAAAGTATCAAAAAGGGGAAATCCTTAGAGTCTAATGTTAATGAAGAATGAGTTCTGCGGTTTGGAAATGACTATGTGTTCCATAATGTCCGGAGCTGAAGAAGGAACTTTTGGATGATGCACATAGTTGAAATTTCTCTATTCAACTAGGGAGCACAAAGATGTTTTGAGATCTTGAAGGAAACTTTTGGTGGGATAATATGAAGAAGGAGATCACCGAATATACATCAAAGTTCCTGGTGTGTCAGCAAGTGAAGGCAGAGAGGCAGAAGTCTACGGGGATGAAGCAAACATTGCCCATACCATAATAGAAATGGGAGAGCATCACCATGGAATTTTTCACTGAACTTCCGAGGACATCCAAAGGCAACAATGCAATCTGGGTTGTTGTGGATCATCTTACAAAGACTGCACACATCATTTCTATTCGAGAGTATTTCTCATTGGATCAACTGGCACGGATATATATTAGGGAGGTGGTAAGGTTGCATGGAGTACCACTATTTATTGTGTCTGACCGTGATCCAAGATTCACCTCTAAGTTTGTGAAGAGTCTTCAACATGCTCTGAATACTGAACCGAACTTCAGTACGGCCTATCATCCTCAAACTGATGGCCAGTCTGAGCGGACTATCCAAACACTTGAGGATATGTTGAGAGCGTGCTCAATGGATTTTAAAGGAGGATGGGACCAACATCTTCCTCTGGTTGAGTTATCTTATAATAATAGTTTCCACTCGAGCATCCAAATGGCACTATATGAAGCCCTGTATGGGAAAAGGTGCAGAACACCGGCATGTTGGGATGAAGTCGGTGAACGTAAGCTTCTTGGACCCGAAAAGGTCGAGGAAATGGTGGAGAAGGTAAAAACCATTCAGCGGCATATCAAGGCAGCCCAGAGTCGACAGAAGAGTTATGAAGATAATCATCGACGAGACCTTGAGTTTAAAGTTAGAGACATGGTGTTTTTACGCATATCTCCATGGAAGAAGGTCATGAGGTTTGGAAAGAAAGGGAAGTTAAGTCCAAGGTACATCGGCCCCTTTGAGATTCTTGATCATGTTGGGGCTGTGGCCTATCGACTAGCACTTCCAACTACTATGGCCAAGGTGCATGATGTCTTTCATGTATCCCTCTTAAGGAAGTACATACCAGAACCTTCACATGTACTCTCTTCCAAGGTGGTAAAATTGAAAGATGATCTTTCTTATGAGGAGCAACCAGTGAAGATCATAGATCGTAGAGAAAAAGTTCTATGAAATAAGACAATGCCCCTCGTTAAGGTGTTATAGAGAAACCACAAGTTTGAAGAAGCGACTTGGGAGTCAGAGGATATGATGAAGTTAAGTTACCCACATTTGTTTTACTATGGGAAAAGGAAAATTTCAGGGGCAAAATTTCTTAAAGGGGGAATATTGTAATGAACCAAAGTTTCATTATTGGAAAATCCCTCTTGATCTAGTTAAATGTCACTTTATGAAAAATGTTTTTATAAGATGTCAACTTTTTTGGTTTTATTTTAAGAATTGTGACCATTGTTAATATAGACGTTGAATAGTGATCAAATTATTAGTATAAATATAAGGCTTTAACGAACCCAATTTTACTCAGACAAAGGAATCGATGGCCTCATCCAGTAGAATTGCCCCATATGAAGCCCATTTTTTGTGGCATGGAAAAGTGGTGGAGTCTTTGGGCTTCACCCATGACCAAACCCAAGCTGAGAATCATTATGTCAAGATCGAACATTACCATATACGGGAAAAGTAGAAGTTGATAGAGATTACCACACGAGCGATGTTATCTGAGCCGCCCCAAGAGTCTGTCACCATCGCACACCTTACCCTGAAGTCTTATGCGGCTATTTTAAGGGGTTGTGTATCAAATAAGTAGTACTATGTTCATGTTCATTTTTTTCTATATAATAATGAATATAATTTCTAGTCATTTTTGAAACATTGTAAATAGATTTTAAAGTACAAATGGTGTTTTTAGTTATTATTTACTTAAGAAATATATTTTGTTAAATTAAGGTATTTTTGAATTAAATAATATTTTAATAAAGTAATAATATTATTATTAAATTAATTTTTATTATATATAAATGATCTTATAATTTTATGAATGCAATTAAAAATTTTATTAAGGTTTGAAAGCCATTTCTGTCAAAACCCATGAATTTTCGATAAATGTCAGTTTTTATTTTAAAAGTGAAAATTCACATTTTTAGAAAATTATTTAGATAAAATAAATTTTATTTTTGGAATCAGAATGTCAAAATAATCCACCGGTGAATTTTTCATAATTTTCTGAGAGAGTCAAATTTTTGGGTAAAAATTAAATAGCATTTAAATATATAATGTGTTTGATGACATCATAATGACCCAATGGTGATGTAATAAAATAGCATAATCCTTATGTTTAGCCAATATATGTTTTATCATTAAAATAATGAGTTTTTGGGTCTGTTTAGCTTACTTTTCAAATCATTAATGAACCCCTCAATACATATTCAACACTTTGCCTTTTTAAATTAATTTCCATGGGAGTGTGACTCACCTCCACATAAGAAACCCTTATATTTTTATAAGGTCGGACATGGGCCTTATAAAATATTGTTTTCTTCTTTAATTTTCCATAAACCATGGGCAAAAACCATGGGATGGTTTGTGGTTTGGATTAGTTTAATATAAGGGGTCCCAAACCTAAATAATAAAGAATTCTCTCACCTTTCCTATATAATCACACCCAAGCTCCCTCTTCCTCCTCAGTAAAATCCTTTGGAGTTCGTCCAACCTCTGCCATACTATCTCTATAATACTTTAATGGTGCCCCAATCTCCCACTAAGCCTCTCAAAATCCTCTCTCTAGCCTTTGGAAGCACACTTCCAAGTAAGGGTTTTTTCTTCATTTCTCATTTTTGTAAATTTTCTTTAAGTCGTATTGCCCTTTTAATTTAAATTATGAATGTTGGGTTATGGTTTCTCACCTCCCCCATACTTCCCTCTTATTGTTTGAATTATGGGATACCCCTTTCTCTCTCATTAAATTCCTCCCATATACACCCGTTACTATGCTGAAATTCCGAAAGGAACTTCTCTCTCCTCTTTTACATTCAAGAAATAAATTTGTATCATGAATCTAAATTCCATTAAAATTGTTGGGACATGTATCTACTTTACCTAATTAATATCCATTACATGTAAATATGATGAGGAACCCCTTTCTCTCTCATCATCCTTTTTTATGAATTCTTATGTCACGCCGTTACGCTACCAAAATCGCACCGATTTTCTAAGCCAATGTCATTGTGTAATGAATACCATGCCCATTTCTACATCAAGGGTATTAACCTTTATGCACATTTACTTATTGATTTTAAAGTTTCATGTTTTAATTACACATTCCATTATTGTGTAATAAATGATTATTTTTTATGAATCCATGTTTTATGATCCATGTGGCACACTTTTGCATGAAATGAAATGTTTATGAAGGGTGCGCCCTTATAGCGCTCCAATGCATTGGGTAAAGTATAGTATCATGATATGTCATGTGCAATGAGTGTTGACTCATGCTAATTCAATGGAAACTAGGTTTTACTCGTGCTTCATGTGAAATGAGGGTTTACTCATGCTCCATGTGCAATGAGCCTTGGCACATACTAATTCAATGGTAAGTGTTGTTTCCACATTTCCATGTTATGATTATTATGCTTTATCATGCCTTTATGTTCATGTTTCTTTTATGCTCTATTGATATGCCTATTATCTAACATGTATTGTACTCCTCATGTTATTCCATGTGTAATCACTTACTGGGCTTTATAGCTCACCCTTTTCTTATACATGCCCTTAGGTTATCCCATGCAATGCTAAGTACGAGGGAATGAAGTGGTAATGTAATGGAAGTTTGCAATAAAGATGTTGTATTTCATGTTTTAAGTTTTTATGTAATGATCCTGAGCCTCAAATACAATAAACCTCTTGATCTTCTTTGTTGCATCAAGTGATGTTTTATGTAATAAGTCATGTTTAAGTTGTAATAAAAAAAGCAGGGTTGTCATAATGTGTTCACAACTAATATTTCTATTTATTCAAACATTATAATTTCAATTATACTCTTGAAATAATCCTTTTCTACAAAGTCCTATCCAATTATTTATTGTACATATTGAATGTGGTAAAAAATTCATCTTTAAATGTTGTATATGAATGAATTGTTAATGTTAATACATGATATAGTGGAACTGGTGGGTTGAATGTTATCTCAGATGTTCCTTTTGTTTTCGTGGTCAATTCACTAAATTTTTCTTATTTGAACATCCATTTCTCGTTCATTTTTCCCATATGTAATTCCTTATCTCATTTTATAAATTTTTATATCAATTTATAAAGGTTCTTTATTAGAATTTTTTTAAGAGATACATCATGTATATTTATAATATTGAGTGAACATTCACTGAAAGTTACTTTACCATTATCAACCATGTTATCCTCCAAAACATTTTTTATTATTTCATAAAACCACATATAGGGAGAAGTTGAAACCCGAAAATTTTCAAAATAATCAGAGGTCATGAAATTCAAAACTCAAAAACATAACACAGTGATCATGAAAGTCAATATTCAAAATCAAATGTAAAAGACATCGTTACCTGGAATACATCCCGCGGATCCCGTGATCAACATCACCATCATTCATGGCACATTAACTTTGAACACTCCAATAGTCATCATCGTCATCTCTAATCATGAAAGATGACACATACTCACACCAGACATCTTTTCCCTTCGTCTACCTCATCACCAACAAAATAGGCCACATAACTCTATCATCATCACTGCTAAAGCACCATTGTTTTCAATGAAAAAATCACCCCAGTAAACACCATAAGATGAGTATCACCTCCCAAACTGCTGTAAAAAATTCATCATCATTGACCAACACCGACCCCCAAAATTAAACAATCACCCAAAAACCAACCAAACATAAAAGGATCATTAAAGAAATCACAAGAAAATCAAAAATATCTCAAAGCAAGGTGAACAAAAGGAACAAGGGAAACCCCATGAAAAATAAAAATCCATGAAAGAAGGAGAGGCCGGTGGCTGGATCCTTAAAGAGAATGGATGAAGTCAGTATGAATATCCATGACCACTGATCTGCTATGCCCAAAACCACATGAACCCAAGTCTCTTAATCCAGCATAGAGAGGAGTGGAGGAACCTAGAGTAAGAGCGAGGAGCGGCATCCGGGGAAATGGCATAGCGCCATCATCAGAGCAGAAGAACCGCGATGAGGATACAAAGTGATGAGAATAAAGAGTAGAGAGGGTATTCAAGAGAAAATCTATAAAGGAGAAGAAAGATGAAAAATAACAAACCTGGTGGGAGATTATTCTCAACATAGTCAAAGATGGGGAAAACCCCTAAAGGGAATCCATTGATAAGAGATTGGGATGAAAAATAGAGAACAGAAAGACTAAAGAAGTTGGAGCAGGATAGAAGAATAATCGTCCCTAGAAGACTCTTGAAACCCTAGAGGAGGGATAGAGTGGAATGTGAGAGTGGAGAAACTAGATAGTGAGTGGTCATCCCCATCAACCATGTTAACATACATGACATCAAGTATAATAAGAAACCCTGTTCATAGCTCATCAGCTACACGATTCCACAATATCAGGTGTTATTTGGGATTTTTTTATCATGTAACATGTCTTCTAGGATATTTTACACTACACACCTCACAATAGGGAAATTTTTGTGTTGACAGATATAAATCACCCAAAATTTCACCATATTGATTTTTAGAAATATAAATCTATTAGAAGTTGTTAGATTAACATTTAGGATAAATAGTTATGATAAAATTTATTACCATAGGTAGAGAATATAGTTGAGGGATTGGAAAGCCTCTATGATTTTGGGGTTATGTGGATCATCATGTATTGATCGTTGTTCTGGTATTGGTTCATATATATCCTTTCATATATATTGTTTTACAAAACAAAACCAGATAATATTATATTTTGAAGCCTCTACCTTTCCCCATATTCCTTTCATCATATCATATGTATCTCTTAGTGGCATTATATTCTCAAAATATGTTTGAGGTGAGACTAAAAAACCTATACCTCTAATGCATCTATATTGTTCTTTATGATTCAAACCTATTGAAAGTATTTTTTTATTCTGGTAAAATCAATACTTATCATGTGTCTATATGACATAAAAATTTGAAAATTAATATGTATGTTTATGTAATACTATTCATAATAATTAGAAATTATTATTATTCAATAAATACACAAGATTCTTATACTACATGTGTGTTTTCATATATTAGTTTTCCCTATTGATTTATACGAGCCTCCTCCAAATATACATTATATGGGATGTAAGTGAATTATATTTTTGATTCAAAAATCTATATATAAATAAAGAAAAATATTTGGTCTCATATTAGATAAGACACTTACAATATATTTAAAATACATGCTATTTTTTCAAGTGAATAATACCCCATCCTTTCTTTAAAGTAGGGGTACATTGGTTTTGATGTTATCTACTTATTTTAAGCACAATTTTGTTATTTTATAAATTGACAATCATAAATCAATGTAGATAAAATAAAAGTTTTAACAGAAAATATTATCAATAAAAATTAATTAGATATGATCCCTCAACATGAATATTAATGAATAAATTACATGTATCCTAGTTTATAATGTGTGATATCATATATGGATAGTGGAGGTTTACATTACCCCCAACATATCGATTATGATGCTTTGTTATAAGTTTTTAGAAATCTCAATGATCATTTTTAGTTAACATTAAGAAATATTTATGATTAAAATAATCTAAAATATACCGAAAATATAAGGAAAAATGAAAATTAAATCAATAATTCATAATATAATTTTTTTGTAAAATAGAGAATGTGTATCATAACATTACTATTATATCTTCCCACATTGTTATGATCAATAAAGTCATGACATTATGCTACATATCTCTATCAATTTGAAAAGTAATTCTAATTATGACACTAATGTAACTAATTATAATTCATATGATGGGGTAAATAGGTTGGCCTCATTTATTCTATACAACTTCAAACATTATATCATTTCTTCTTTCCTTGATAAATTTATCTAACATTCTGATAATACACTACTCTTTTTTTATCCACATATTTTTTATCCCTTAATAATTTCATACTTTTAGCATTGACCATGTGTTAATCCTCGATATTTGTAACATCATCATGTGGGGATGTCATTGTCTGTATGAGTAATTAAAAATTTAATGATGATTATGTAACGGTATTAAGGAACACATATTATTATGAGAAAAAAATTATTATATTTAAAACTCATTAACCTATTCATTGAACTCCCATTATTTTCATTAAAGGATAAAGGGATTTGGTTCCTCCATTGAGTATCAAATTCCTCTTGTTATGTTCCACTTTAATATACAAGTCATTGTCTATGATATCACCAATATCAACTAATTATGATGTTACAATGAAAGGTATACCCTCAATTGAGTTTTTTTATGAACCTATAATTGTTTTAGTATTCAATAGAACAATTGACCAATTCTAGTTTTCAGGATATGGGATATAGAATACTTGCACTAATTTTAATCCATTATGATTAGTTTGTACTTATACCCTTCCACACTGAAATTAACTTTCATAGATACTAGTTCATTAACATTAACTACACTTATGTTATCAAAACATTTGAAATTGAAAATCAAAACATGATTTGTTTTATAATATAACCGATACATTTTTTCTATAACGATAATGTTTTATATGTTTTGATATATTTTATTTCATTCCATGGAACCAAATACATGCATCACATCATTTATTAAACTAACCCCAATGTTTTCATCATTAAATTTTCATTTTATTGCTTATAATAGAATGCAATACCCTTAATTTCAAAACATTAATTAGAGGTAAAATTTATATTAGGTCCAATAGATAGCCTTCATAGTCATAAAGTAAATGAAATAATATTTGGTCCTTATAGAACATATATTAGAACCATTTTATAAAATATTGATTATGGTATTTAGTACCCATCCATTATCCAGTAATGGATTCAAAGATATATTAATTTCATTTTATAAATAGACTTATGGAAAAAACTTTTTAATATTATTTAAAATGTAAATTTGGACTGGATCCTGCTCCGTAATGATAATTGTAAAAATGTATCTTTTAGAAATTCCTTTTCTAATTTGGATTCTACTGTGAAGAGATTTTGGGATACCAACCATCTCAACATCTAATAGTTTATTATTATAGAATTTAATATATTCATCAATAATATATCTCTATAAAATACATACTTTTTGATGAATTTGATTCTAGATGTTCCATTTCAAAATATTTATACATTATTAATTGGGGAACATTTATCTTTAATGGAATTGACCACATAGTTGATTCTCTATAACAGAGTGAACCTTTATGTGGACAATTTTAAAAAATAATTATGGGGTTAATAATATCTCTAATTAAAATGATATAACTAAAATTTCCTTATCCATGATTGAAAACATTGTGTGTCCTATAACATTACTATATAAGACATTAAAAATGATTCAAACTAGGGTTAATGTATGTCGCAGATTTTTAGCAAGAGTGAAACATAATTATTAATGAATTAAATCCTACCAGAAGACATGAATATCATGTTATTTTAGACCCTTTAACTTAAAAATATCCATTGACATAATATTATTTATATTATATGAATACACCTATATATGTTTTACATCATTAATGATGTTATATAATTGAAATTTATTTTTCTCTGGATATAATTATGATACTAGAGTAAAATAAGTCCATATTTCACCATTCACTGAGTTTAATTATCTCATTATATAAATGTCAATCTTTTCCAATATTTCCTTAATTTCATATTTTTTTTCTATGGAAAATTTGTTAACCAGGTAACAATATTATCACATATATTGTTTTTTATGTACCTGATAAGAAGAAAACATCTGATTTACAAACAATTCAAATATGGTAATTCAAATAAAAATTATCTCTTTTTCAAAAAAAACTTCATAAGGTTGTTTTATAATGTTTCTCCCAAATTAGTGTCAATATTGTTTAATTTCATGAATAGTTGATCAAATTTTAATTGATATGGTAATTTACATTATTTGGTTTTTCTATCAAATAATATCATCCCTTGTCAATATTTTTTGTTCATAGTATAAAATATGGATAACCTAAGAAAAGTAATCAATGAATTTTTCAATCTAAATGAGTGTGTAATATCTTAAAAAAAGGGACACCCAATTATTAAATTAATTTTTTTACTGAAAAAGAACAATAGGAAGGAAAACGGTTTATCATCATATAAAACATGGCTCTCGATATGAACTCATCAATTCAATGAGAATCATAATATGTAACCTTTATAACCCAAAAAAATTTAATATCTTAAATTAATGTTGGAAAATATAAATCTATATCATTATGAGGTTGTTTTGGTTAAGATATTAGTAGATAAAACATGATTTATTTTCACTTCATGTAAAAAAATGATGGAATGTAATAAATTAACATGAAAACTTGACAGGTACTGGGTGTTCTAATTTTTACACCAAAATGATTTATTCGATCTATTGATAACACAAGATGATAGTTACTTTGATTGTATTAAAATTAAGGATACTCAAAATAAAAATTTTCTATTGAGGAGAGTTTATTGATTGACGTAGTTTCACATATTTGATTATTATATATGTGTTCAATGAAATTTTTTTAATAGTTTCTAGAAATAAATTTAGCCATCTATACATTTTAATGATAGGATACCATACAAATTTTGAAGGACTTGATTCTTCTTTATTGTATCGAACTATTCCAAAAATTGGGATTTTTTAGTGATTCAATTTACATGATTCATAAATAATTGTATCATCATAGTCAGTATGTACATCAAATTTTTCCAATAATTCAGTCCATCATTTTTTTATTGAATATATTGTGTGAAAAAATAAAAAAAACTCTTTTAGATGAATTCAACATGAAAAGAATCAATTTATACCGAGAAAAAGGATTTAAGAAGGGTCATATGCATGGTCTATTGCATAACCGATAATATCTTTAACTCTATCATCCTAATCAATTGTCATATGATTATTATCCATCTATTTTTTATTATAATCCATACTATTAGGTTTAATAATTTTCATTTTTAATATAAAAAAATAAATACCCATATTTTGTTAATTATCCATGTAGAAACATATAAATATGTTGAAAAAAGTTATTTATTTTCATAGTAATAAAGTAATACTCACTTTGGACACCCAAAGAAGCAATAAAAATAAAAAATGTAAAAGAAAAAAGGTATAAGTTATTGAAATTTCAATATTAGACTCATTATGAGATTGATTCACGTTTATAACCACCTCTAAAAAAATAATATTGTGTATGTGAGAAAAATTAGGATGGTGTTTGGTAGAATTAATGTAGGAAATTGTTTATGAATGAAATCATTAATGTTGAGATATCAATATTGATGATAAATTTATATAATTAGAACCCACATGGGATGATATCCATCATGTTTATTTTTTCACATTTGGTATATTCTAATATCAATTGAATAATAATGATCATCTTGGAATACTATAGTTGAATGAATGTCGACATCAAATTTTTATTGCTCATGACTCATAAAAATTTATCATCTTACATAGGGGTAACATGATAAGAAACAAATAATAGTGTTCGAAGGGTTATATTCACCCCATAATAGTGAATAAGTATTTGACCATTTTAAATGAATAATTTAAAAAACATTAATAAATTGTTTCTAAGAGAAAAAATTCTTCATAATGAATATTTGTATTTTTTAGTGGAGGTAACAATTATAGGAAGGAAATATGGGATATATATAATGTTATAATTATTATAATTAAATTTCATCAATTTCAAAACAAAGAGAGAAATAATGATCACTCACCAAATTATTAATGATAATTTGTTAGGATGAAATTATAATGAATAATAATGTTTTTGGTGAGAAATCTTCAAAAAATATATATGTTAAAATGTTAATTTATTTATATAATATAAATTTATGATGACTATAAAAATGAAAATAAATTTTTGTTGAGTGTAGTGAATTTAAATTACCACTAGACACTAAATGTTGTCATCTTAGTCCAGATTACAACACCTATTTAATCAATGAATCTTTTAAGTAATTCATGTGAGATGAATTACAATTTGAAAAATTACAAAAAATAGTTTCAAAATTTGTATAGAACATCATCATTTATAGAAAAATCATTCCATTTTAAGTAATTCAAGGCTGTGACAATTATTTGTAGATGTTAAAACTCAATAATTTATACATGGATTTATATTATTTTTGGAAGACTCTCGGAAACATGAAGTAATCATTTATTTTTTGTTGACAAAAAATAATGAACACTGATTAAAATAATGAAAAAAAAGAAAAATCAATCAATAATAAAATTTATTTGTATTGTAGACTTATATTTCTCATGAATTATTTATTCAAATAAAATACCATCCTAAAATATATTTATAAAATAAAATCATCTAAAAATATTTTGTAGATTTTTTTCCTTTTAAATACCGCACCAATATAAATATTATCTTGATGGTACGAAAAATTGTTAGGAATGTATTTTATTTGAAATAGGGATACTAAATTCATGCTTGTTTTAGAATGTGATTAATTTATTAATTAATTAACATGGTATTTTTTGGAGATTCTTCAACTTTTATGCATTCCTTTAGGTCACTAATTTAATCCTCCCCTTACAGTATCTGATTTATATTAAATCAAATATAGCCCTTATGAATATGATTTATTATGCCAATATTGTCGGCACTCTTTTGTGTGTTGTAGTTTTTCCTAAATGAGTGTTTCTATTGAGATACGATATTGTAAGTGAGTATTTCTCTATTCCTAGTTCTATCTATTGTAATATTATGTATGATTTATTCGTTCAGTTCATTTTGGTTGTTTGTCCAAAAGACATGGAGTTTAATGTTTTATAGTGGGTTTTCTCACCATGATCTAGCTAAATAAATAATGTTTCTTTAAATATCTTATAGAGTAATTTACTTCATTTTATATTATTGTGTTCTAATTATTTTCCTTTCCATAAAAAATAATATAATATTTGGTTTTATTATTATTGGTGTCGGCCCTTCTGAAAAAAAACATTAAATACTATCATTCTTTCTTTTTTTGTCCAAATCTTGTGAATCATGATATTATAGCAAACATTCCAATATGTATTTGTTATAAAATATGATTTTTCATTAAAAAAATTAATGGTTTTTATAAGTTAGTGGATCTTATGTGTGCACCCATGAAAGGATTCCATATTTAATACAATGAAATCATTATTCATGTTTCTTTTCTCCAAATTTTGAGGGAGTTTTATATGACTAGAATATTTGAGAGACTAATCTCACAAATAAAAATTTATTTTATTTCTTAAAAAAATGATATTACCTCATGAATTGTGTAGTATTGGTATATGGAATAGAAACAACAAAAAAATTTATAACTTCACTCTAACTATTTAAAATGGGAGTTCCACACACCATATTACTATAGGTGATAGCTTCCTATATAAGACATTACACCCCACTAGGGTTTAGTAATGCACCCATCCACTGCCTAGTTGTTCCAATACTAGATTAATTCCATAATATACATCGGCAGAGTTTCCATGCCTTAGCTAATCATGACAGACCTCCTCACCACAACCCTTATTCAAGCCTATCTTGTTGAAGCATCCACTACTAACGACCTACTTGATGCTCCACCATTTTCTATGAATCCTTAAAACTCACCAGTAGGGGTTCCACAAGTAGAGATGAGGTGAAAAAATCTAAGGCCCTCGTAACATTGGATAGATAATATTAGATAGTTTCCCATGAATCTACTAGTTAATCATAAAAATTTATGGGTCCCTTTTCGGTAGTTCTACATTTTCAATGTATTAATTATTTTGGTTTTTCTTATTTCCTCACCTCACATCTAGGTTTTATCCCCCCCCCCCCAAATGAACGATTAAATGTTGAATGATTGTTCTCCAGTTTCTCATTTTTGTTTGTATTTAAAAATAGTCTTCCTTCTCTAATCACTACTACAATTGATGTATTTAACAAAACTAGAAAAAATATTTTTTTAATTATAAAATGTGTTCAAATTCTAATTGATGATAAAATCATGTAGACTTTTTAGCACAACGAACATCATTGATAAAGTCCCATTTTATAAGCACAAAAATAAAGTGTTGATAAAGGACCCCATTATAAGTACTAAAATAAAGTGATGATAAAGGCTTCATTTATCAATGTTTTATTTTTGTGCTCATAATGGGGGTTTTATAAATGATATATTTTGGAATTTATAAAGGGTTCATTTTTTAGTTAATTTCTATCACTGATAAAGGTGACTGTTATCAGTGTTTTTGGTAGCACTGATAACTATCATGCAACTATAATGAAGTTTTAATATACTTGTGTCATCCCTATAAGAACAAACACAATCAGACAATTAATAAGATGATGTAAAAATATACTAAAAAGATGATTGAAATAAAAATATAACATTTTACTATCATTTAAATTAAAGAATTACATAAAAATATTTATATAGATGTGTTGTATAAATTTAATCAATAAAAATAAAAACAATATACAAAATTGTAACCCATAAAGATGGATTTCCCCAAAGATCAAACTCTATACAAAATCTGACCCTCTAATAAATTCAATATTAATTTTAGTAATAGTAAATAAATAAAATTAATGGTTTATAATAAAAATATGATAAATTATATTATTAGTTAATGTGTATATATTAAAAATATTATTATTTAATAATGCATCAAATTTATGTGTAGAAAATTTCTATACATCACAAATGAATTATGAATCATTTTTATAATTTTTGACAACAACATGGGATTGTTTTCTTATATTTGTCTACATGATACATATTTCAAAAAAATGAAACTTGTATATTGAAAACAATCCCTTTGATTTATACCAACCACATCATGTGTCAGATTGAAACATGGTTAAATCATACACATCACAACGGAATTATTGATCATGGACTTATTGTTTCAATACAATCCTATCTTGTTTGAATTTTTTACTATGTGACACGAGATTCAATATAAAATGAGTTTCTGATTGAAAACAAGCATATTTAATCATACCAACCACATTGTGTGTTGGATCAATGTGAGGTCGATTCCTAAATTTCCAAAATGAATTATAGAAAATTTTATTATTGTTTGAAATGTAATTAATCATTTTTTCCAATATTTTTCCCATGATGCTCATTTTAAACAAAAATGATACTTTAATATTGAAATCATGTACATTATGTCATTCCAACCAAATAATGAATTATATTTTCATGATCCCAATCCATATACATTGAAAATTTATTATTTATAATTTTTATAATGTTTGAAAAAACTGATCCATTTTCTTATTTTTTCCATTGAGATGCATGTTTTAAAAAAACTATAAATTATATATATAAACCATGAACTTCAAGTCATAATAAACACATCATGTGTCATCTTTATGTTAAGACAATTCATACACAACATAAATGATTAATGGATAATTTTACTGCTGTTTGAATACAATCTGGTCTCATTTTCTAATTTTTTGGTGAGTATGGTGCGTTTTAAACTCAAATGACTATTTTATATTAAATACACACATTTCATGTTAAATAAAATAAATCATGAATCATATTTATGTATAGTTAATTCCTAAAAATCGAAAATGAATTAAGGATTGGTTTCCTATATTTTTGAATTATTCTTAGATCATTTTTTTGGTTTTCCCATTATGAGGTGCATTTTAATCTAAAATAGAACTTTTATATTAAAATTAACCACTTTGATTCATACCAACCACATCTTTTTTTGTATTGATGTTTGGATAATTCCTATATGTCACAATTAAATTACGTATAATTTTCCTAATGTTTTAAAATAATCCAACATCATTTTCATGGTTTTTTCAATGTGATGTGATTCTTAAACAAAAATGTCCCTTTTATATTGAAAACATGCACTTTCATTCATAGACACCATAATGTGTGCCATAATAATGATTTTTCAATTAAAATATGTCCAAAATTAATTATTGGTCACATTCCTAATGTTTGATAACAATCCAGTATCTTTTCTTAGGGTTTCCTATTTAATGCGTGTTTGAAACTAAAATGTAACATCTATATTGAAAAAAGTCCCATCAAGTCACACTATCCACATCATATTTCAGATTAAAATATGGTCAGTTCCTATATGTTATAAATGAATTATGAACCATTTTACTAATGTTTTAATATTATATTATCTTGATTGCTCAATTTTTTCTATGTGATAGATTTTCAACTAAAATTAAATTATTATATTGAAAACAAGTACTGAAAGCTATAATAACAACATAGTGTGTTCGTTTGATTTGTGGACGATTCTTATATATCACAAATGAAATATGAATTGTTTTCATAAATATTGAAAATATTCCAATAATGTTTTCTTGGTTTTGGCTATATGAATTACGTTTTAAACAAAAATAGTACTTCTATATTGAAAATAGGAACTTCATTTCATACCCAACACATAATTTTTGGGGCTGTTGGGAGGTCAATTTTAACATATCACAATTGAATTGTGGGTTTTTCTACTAATGTATCAACACAATATGAACGTGTCTTATACGATATGAGTATGTATTGTGTGTATTTCACAAAAATGTCAATTATAAATTGAAAATATACATTTCAAGTTATATTGGTCATACCATCGGTAAAATTGATGTGTAATCAACTCCTACATGTCAAAAAAAAATATGTAACATTTTCCTATGGTTTGAAAACAACAACGGATCATTTTCTAGTTTTGGGTATGTGACATGCATTTTAAACTTAAATGAAGCCTCTATATTGAAAACACATACTACAATTGTATACTAGCCACGTCATGTGCCAAAATAAAATTTTATTAATTTATACACATAAAAAATGTATTGTGGAACATTTTTCTAATTTTTGAAAACTATTTGAGAATATATTAAATTTTTTTCCAATTATGATCATTTTAAACTAAAATGAAACTTATATACTCAAAACATGGACATTGAGTCCTAAAAAAAACATTACATTCTAGATCAATATGAGGTCAATTCCTATACATTATAAATTATTTATTTATTTTAACACCCCAATATTTCATTGTATTTTATCTCTATAAAGTAATTCAATAATTCGTGATACACTCAACAATGAGTTCGAGCGCACCATGACTTACCTAACTAGCCGTTCAAAAATCGGTTATGAATAGTGTTAACTAAAATTTTAATTTAATATATATTCTATATAATTTTAACTTACATATTATGTGTTTATTAGATATAATATAAGAACAATTCAATTTTTCAGATAAAAGAAGTATTTTTCTATAAATGAAATTTTACCGCCTTTTAATAGAGAAACCATTTTAGAAAAAATATTTAAAACATTTATATATTCAATTAAATGAAATAAAATTCTTCTTTAGATGTTGGACATAAAAAATTTAGTCTGCATAATTTTTTTGTACTTTTATGATAACTTTTTTATTTTGATGAATAGTGAAAATACTATGTTTTAATTGAAAACAACGTTTTTAATCAGAATAATTTATAGTTTTAAATTATGTATTTGAATGTTTTGATGTATAATTAGATGATATTTTCATCATTTATTACAATTTAAGCCATTATAAATAATTTCAAATTTAAATTTGATATAAATACATGTCAATCTTTTGATAGTCTTCAGTTTTTGAAAACCCGCTTTTTGGTTTTAACAAAAGAAATTATTTTCAAATTAATAAATTCAACTCCTATGATTTTAATTTAGTAAAATAGACTTCATTTTTTAATTCAGAATATCATAATTTTCTTTGTGTCAATGTTTGGTATTTTTCTGAAAACATTCAATTTTTTATGAATTGTGAAAAAACAATGTGTTATTGTTTAAAACCAACATTTTATCTAATGAATTATTTATATTATTTAAATTTTACTTTATGTAAATATATATATATATATATAATACCTATATAATTTCAATTTAATTAGTTTTATTCAATTTATAATAAAATTAGATGTATAAAAGTTTATTCATTTTTTTAACCTCTTTTACCAACCATGTAGGAGCATTTACAAATTTGCATCAAACATAATTTTTCCGCATATGTGAGCTGAATTTAAAAAAATTGATTGAAAAAGTTGACATAAATAAGTAATATTTGGTTCAATAAGATGAAAATAATTTTTTGTGAATAGTAACTTTATACTTTTATTTACCACAGTTATAATTAAATAGGGTAATTAAGGGTAAAAATGATATTATAATTACCCTAACCCATTTAATAATTCTATTGGATAAGTGTAATTATACCAAAAACATCCTTAGGAATAAAATATTATCATTTTGGTCCACTTGTATTAGATTAGGATATTTATTATTATTTAATTTAAAGAAGAGTTAAAAGAGTTAAATTCAAAGTTTAATAACTAAATCATTTTTAAGGTAGGGTTACACACAATATAAATTAAAGTATAAATATTCAATATAAATATTAAAAAATTTCCTAAATAATTGTATTTTATTTATAAGTTTATACATTAAATAATTTAATTTATTTATGACACAATGAGGATGCAGTAATTATATTATTAATAAAAGCATCAAATATATGGTATTATAAATATTAAAATAAATATAATTTCAAAGTTTTCATGAAATTCACGAATTTTATAGGTGAATATGACATGTTAGAGTTGACTAAATGTATCTTGTTCTAATTATTCAATTTGGAATGACTTTCACAATAACAAATACCAAATAATGTCAAAATTGACATAATTTAATTTCTAAAAGAAATAATATATTATTGGTTTATTAAATATTCCTAAAAATATAAGGTTCTTAAAAAAAGAATAAATAATATTATACATGTCATTAATGAACCACTTCAGGTTCTCTTGGAAGTTCAGAGTAATTTTGTTTACCATATAGTGTTAGAATACAAGAAGAAACGGTAAAAGTATAAATATTTAACGAAGAGTTAAATCTAAAAGATAAGTTTAATATGGCTTCCTAAACCTGTTTAAAACCTATTGGTTGAGTGGTTTTCAACCAATACCCACCATATAATAGAAATAAATTATTTTAAATCCATTATAAACTGAATATTATTTTATTATAAAATAATATTTCAAGCTTTTCCTAAAGAGACCCTCACCTCTCGAATAAAGGGGTACTTCCCCTTCTCTTAATTTCACACCTCCATAGCCATTTGTCTTGGCCAAAACCTGCCCAAATATCGATAAAGCATTCCTCCATTCATCCTAGAGTCCTTCCTTTGGTCCTAAAAACAACTTATGGATCCCTTTTGATCAATACCAAAGGAAAAACCCGAAGAAGTGGTTAATATTTCATCACCTCTTTCATGTTATTTTCTTCTTCCACTTCCTCTTTCTTTTTTTTCCATTCAAAAATAATAACTCTAGAATATTTTATATAAAATGATGTTATTATAAAAATGTACAACCATATTCATTATTCTATCATTCATATGAATGAAAAAGTCACCATACGTGTGTACGTACAGCTTACCGTCTCCACGTCGCGGTGTAGTTTGTTATTCAACCACTTCATTATATGTATGGGTATAATAATGAGTATTAATGATATAAATAATAAATATAACGTGTTAATTATTACTTATATATGATATACCATACAATTACATATTATTTCACAATCAATATAATGATATTGTCGCTCGTGCTTACGTACGGATTACCGTCTCCACGACGAGATGAGATTTATTCCCACATTCACCATTCAACAAGGATTATAAAAATTTATATTATTTATAAGAATGTAACATATGATATAATAATGATACTACATATATATATATAGGTACATATATATATCTTTTTCACTTACATCTATTCAATACTACATGAAAACAGAAACAACGTTTATGCGTACCTACGGCCTACCGTCTCCATAAACGGTGCCTTCCATTTCATATATATATATCTATTATAAATATTTATATTATAAATATATATGATATATAAATAAATTATTATTTTCTGTATGTATTTAAATAATGATCTAAATGATATGATTATGAAAAACAAGTTCAAACATTTACGATAAAGAAAGAAATTATTACCAAAAATGTTAATTTAACATGGAAATCATTATTAAATGGGTAGTATAAAGTCATACATGAATCATGTATGATATGATAAATATGAATATGGTTCTGGTATAATTTAATAACATACTATGGTTATTATACAGAAGGTAAAACGTACCCTTGGAAAAAGGAAAGTGCAAGGTAAAAGTTAATTCCATAATCTCTTTATTATCTGAGGATATTTTTACGTAAGTATGTACTGAGACATATTTATTATCCATTTACATTTTTCATAAAAGATATTTCAAAGGGATTATTTTAAGGAAATTTTTACTAAAACATCATGTTAAATTTTTTAAATATTTATTCTTCTAATCCTTTTTCATTAATGTCCATGTTTTCAAAAGGGTTTTAAGGATTTATTTATATGGACATGAATGATTTAAAATGTTAATTCCATTCAAATGTCACCAAGTGGTTTGGGACACTTTGATTCAAAACTATATTTTAAACTAATTCCTTTCTATATTTTGTGATTTTAATATGTTTTCATGAAAAAGTGATATTTCTATTAAAGAGTTTTACAAATCATTTTTATCTATGTCAACATCCTTTGATGTATTTTAAACTTGTTTGAAGTCGATTTATTATGATACAAATCTCCCATATTGTATTGAATGTTTTGAGATATGTTTGACTATGGATGTGTTATTTTTATACCATTCATGGTTTATATATAAAATATTTTCATTTCGTATGCTAGTTTTAATATCAATGTTTATGTTATGTTTAAACCTTATCATATGAGGAATTCATTGGACTTAGTAAGTGACGGGTGGAGCCCTCTATTGTTCCTCAACGCATCAGTAGATCTCAAGAGACACACTAGTGTATTGGACCAAGGACTTGAAAAAATCTTATTTTTATTCTTGTTATAAGGCTTTGACTATGTGGTTTTGAAGTCTCACATTATGCATTCCATCATTATGAAAGTGTCTATTGATATTGGATGTGATTATTTGACGAGTAGAATACACATGTGAATATGTAAATGGAATTATTTGATTTTATCTTTTCAATATTATGTTGAAGTTTAATTTTAAAAGGCTTTTGTATTAGTCTATAACATTTCCTTAAATGTTTATGATTATTTATGAAAGTTTTCGCAATATTTTTATCCTTAATGTGCTTCTGAGCTCACACCTTTCTATGTTTTATTTTTTCTTATGATGTGAAGAAGTATTTTATGGTTGACCTATAGCGATAGGCTAAGGGAAATAAATGTGATCAATGAAGACAATGTTTTTGTTCTTTTTAATTTTATAATGCAATGTAATGTTCATGAAGGTAATATATTTTCCATGAATGCTAAATGGATCGGTCGATTGGGACTTGATCCCTTGTAATCATGAAAATGTATTAAAATAATGCATCGAATCTGTTTAACTGGGGTCAGAGCATTAAATTGATCAGTTCCAAAAATAATAAATATAATATGAATTTTTGTTTTTGTTTTTTCTAGTGAAATATGTTTTAAAATGAAATAGAACTTTTATATTGGGAACACATACATGGAGTAGTACCAACCACATCATGTGTTGGATTTATGTGAGGTCAATTATTACATGCAGAAAATGAATCATGGATAGTTTTCATAATGGTTCAGGACAATATGATATTTTTTAATTATTTTTTGATATATTACATATGTTTTATATGAAAATGACACTCAAAAACATGAACTTTGAGTCATACTAGAAACATCATGTTTCAAATTTATGTGTGGTCATTTCCTACAGGTCAAAAAATGAATTATAGATCATTTTATGAAGGGGTGAATCAAATCAGAGATCATTTTATCAGTTTTTTCTATGTGATTCATTTTTTAATCTATAATGATAATTTAATATTAAAGGGAAGAACATTTATAAATATTGGGCACATCATCGGTTATAGTGGTATCTGGTAGATTCATACATGCCACACATATAATATGAACCATTATCATAAATTTTGAAAACAGTGGGAGTTTTGTTCTAAGTGATTGATGTGTGGAATGTGTTTCTAACAAGAATGTAACTTTTACATAGAGAAAAAGAACATTAGGAAATTTTGTCCACCTCATTTGTCTGATTTTTGTTTAGTCGATTCATACTCACCAAAAATGAATTATAGATCATCTTATAGAATTTTGAAGACAATATGATATATTTTTTAGTTTTAACTATGTGATGTGTTTTTTAACGAAAATGATATTTTTCATGCGAAAAACATGAAATTTGGGTCATATATGACAAAACATGTTTCATATTCATTCGCAGATGATTCGAAGATGTCAAAAATGGATTACGGATCATTTTCTTAAATTTTGAAAAAAAAGTGTTGGTCTACTTAGTTTTGACAATGTGTGGTGCATTTTAATCTAAAATGATTCTTTTATTTGGAAAAAAACACTTGGATTCATTATAGTCATATCATATCATAGATTCATGTTCAGTCAATACCTACACATAAAAAATGAATTATGTATTATTTTTCTAAATTTTGAGGTTAATATGATCTCATATACTCACTTTTGGATATGTGATGTTTTTTATATTAAAATTATGCTTGTAATTTGAATATATGCATTTTGAGTCATACTGGATAGATCTGGTGTCATATTGATGTGTAATGGACTTAGACACGTCACATGTAAATTATGGATCATTATCCTAAAGATTGAAAAAATGATATTTTTTTCTATAAATTTATAATTTCATTCATGTTTTAAACTTAAATAAAACACTTGTATTGAAAACATGTACATTAATTCATACCAAAATCATCACGTTTCAGATAGATTATTAGTTAATTTCTACACATTATAATTCAATTATGGATGAAATTCCCAAATTTTGATTACAATCTGAACTTATTTGATTATTTTTTACAATGTTATGCATGTTTATAACAAAAATAGAACTTTTATATTGAAAACAAGAAATTTTAGGCATACCAGAAACAACGTATGTAATATTTATATATGTTTTAATTATACACATCAAAAATAATATCCCTCAAAACATTCAAATCCTTCGGAAAAATTAAAAACACCCATATAATAACTAAATTTTTTTAAATAATTAAAGAGATTAAATAGAAGAAAACAATTTTAAAATGTGGGTTTCTTAAAGTGATTATTTTTCCATGGAGTTTAAGGGATAATTGTGAGACAAATTCTATTCCATGAGAGCTTGAACGACATAATGAATGGGTTCTTCTGCTTGGGTTCTATTTAGAATATCGCAATGTTTTTATCTGTGAAATTTAAAAAACGTTTATAAAGATGAATATTCATTAGAACTAAAATATAAATTGATGATAAAACAACTATTTATGATTTATAACTCTTAGCACTAGTAAATATGTGATTTTATCAGTACATTCAAAAAAACATTTATAAAGATAGGTTTTGTATGTAAATTATATTTTAGTGCTGAAAAAACAATATTTATCATAATTTTACACATTTCCTGACCTAGGAGGTGATGGTCTTTAAGCCTGTCCATCCATAGATGGAGTGATATGGGCCTCTATAATCCTTCGAGGGAACCTGGCATCTATCCTTCTCGCCTTTTTCTATCAACAATCTTCTACCTTCTTTCCCTCAGATCATGCTTATCCATAAAGATTCATTTTTTTTAGGGATTCACAAACATTCTCTCTCATCCTCAGAGTTCATTGATTCCTATTTTCTTCTAAACCTAATGTTAATATATTGTTTCAATCAATATCATCCATTTGTGGATTTATTTTGTTGTTTTTTATTCATATAATGTTGACCACCAGAATGATTAACTATGGGTCCACTCAGCAAGAAGCACATCATGATTCGATTTTCTTCAAAGACCAACTTGATACATACCTGGTACAATGCCCCCCACATTAGTAATAGATCATTTTCTCCTTATTCAGGTGGAACAATGATTTCCACATGAAACAAGATACCCCAAATATGGTGATTTTGGTTAGTTTTCTTGACAAACATTTCCTTTTTATAATCCTTCAATTATTTGAATGGTAGGTAATTTTGTTGGTAGATATTTATGTTCTGATAGTAGAACTAGAACTATTTTTATCCTATTTCTCCAAAAAATTTCCTGGAATTCGACGTTTTAAGAACACTAATAGAGAATATTTGGGTTGTAGTTGGGGAATAGTTCCACTACCAAAAACACGTTTCTTTTGATTCATGTATTTATTTTTTTATCTTCATTGAATAAAATGTGTCACTTGATGGAAGTGGGTATGCATGGGTTCCTGAAGTAGTAAAAAAAGAAGGATGCAATCTTAGAATGTAGTGGTAAGGGAATAATGTCCATTTATGGAGAAGCACAAATAGAACATGATCAAATTGGTGTTTCTATTGACCAATGTAGTATTTCAGTTGTATTTCACTTTGGATCACACAAGGGTGGGAGTTGAATTTTACAGAACTGCCTGCTTGTCTCATGGAAACATGGTCTACTACAAATGGAACAAAAAAGTATGACATCATCTAGAAGGATGAATGGTTATTAATACCTAAATCTAGAGTAGTATACATATATGGTAGATTTATATGTGATTTTGAGGCGGTGTATACAACAGGGCCTATGGAAATTAAAACAAATATAGCTAAGGATACATCCTATGGGGGGAATGTGAAAAATGGAGATTAATCTAAATATAAGGTGGTGTTATGGATGGTAGGTGAGGAAGACGAAATGGTCTATACAACTAGTGTAGGTAGCTAGGGATGGGGGACACATAAAGTAGGAAGATGCTGAGAGGGAGTAGCTTGACTATTAATGTTAATAATCACATTGAAGACCTGGAGGTTAAATGTTCGGTTAAGGGACAAGAGGATGAAATTAAAGAAATATTGGGAATCCAACCCCCAATATGAGCACAAAAATTCTATGACGGAAAAATAAATTATGGGATAGATTAGGAGGATGAGATATTGTTATGTTTAAATGGACAATGTTGATGGAGCCTTTGTAGCAAGACTGTAAAACCCAAGGAAGAGGAAGGGAGGAAGGGAGGAATGGAAAAAGGGTTTTTGGGAGATGTACTGTGTTCAAGAGAAAATGATTTAAAGGATGTAAGAACTAATCTCAATTACCTAAGCCGATGGAAAAAAAGAAAAACCAAAAAGAACTAGCTGATGGATAGTGAAACCATGCCTTGTGGCTAGGAAGGCAATAAGAGGTCAAATTTTCAATGTGAAAATCAGATAATGCAGTGTGGTGAGGCCAATGAACAAAAATAGGGTGTTGGTATAATGGAAGATCTGATTTAGGTTTTGGTGGTATTTAAAAGTTAGGTCATAGTTGTATATATGTAGGATAGGGAAAATGATAGGAATGGGAGCTTATTATTCCTTTGAATGAATAAATATTATAGGTGACATCTGAGGTCAATGCAAAATAGGATGAATGAGAGGTTGATTCAAGTGGAAAATAATAAAGAACGGTCTGTATGGATCAATAATAAAGGATGTATTATTATATGTGTGTTCAAAAAAAGGACGATGAGTGTCAAAATGTATATCCAAACTTTGGACAAGACGACATATAGTTTTGAAGACCTCATCGAGGATGTTGCAAACACAAAGGCCACTACTCTTCAATAGAGGCTAGACAAAGGTAATGTTTCTAAAAAACTTAAACTCAATTTTGTTGATTCAGTGATTTTTTATGGTGACTTCTTATTGCATGTTCAGAACATGAATGGTGTCCCACTTTTTCCATAAATGTTATTTGCATAAGAAAAAGTTATTTTTCTGCCAGCTGATAAAGGATTTATTAAATAATTTATGAAACATTAAATGAATATATACTAAAAAGGAATAAATTATAAAAAAAATTTAAAATTAATTTACATTATTATTGAACATATATTTTTAAATTAATGAATACAATAACTGAGTTGAATTTAATATATAAACCTGAATAGACTTGAATATTATTAAAAAAAATGCATGAGTTTTATTTATTTTATAAATTATTAAAAAATAAATATTAATAAATATTAAATTGAAATGAATACATACTAATTATGTATATTACAATAATATTATAAACATTATTTTTTAATGAATAAATATGTATAACTTAATATGAAAAATAAGGAAATCTCAATAATATTAAAAGAATAAAT
Organism: Viscum album; assembly: GCA_963277665.1. Taxonomy (NCBI): domain Eukaryota; kingdom Viridiplantae; phylum Streptophyta; class Magnoliopsida; order Santalales; family Viscaceae; genus Viscum; species Viscum album. Next base: position 366,662,204 of record OY728158.1, on the reverse strand, counting down.
ATTAAAATTGAAGAAATTATAAAGTTTAAAATAAGTAACATTAGTTATGAATAAATAAATCTAAATTCTATTAAATGAATGAATGTTAAAAAATAGTAAAACTCAATAATTAAAAAATTAGTAGATTGTCAAAATATAAATAAATGAATAATTAATTATGTGTGTGTATATTCTATATTAAAATGAATTAATTACATATGTGTTTGTTTCAATTTATTGTAACCCACATTTGATATATGTTAAATTAAAAATTCACATTAAATTGATTATTAAATAATTGATATAAGTTGTTTATATTTTTAAATAATATTAATTGTTAATTTTAAACCATTTTCAATGTGTATATAACTTATTTTATGTAAGTATAAATATTTTTTATTGTAAAAATTATATATATGTAAATATTATATATATATATTGATATATATATATATATATTTAAATTTTTAAAATACTAAATATATTAATGAAAAATAATTTATAAAGAAAGTAAATATTAATAAATTACAAAAATACTAAATAAAAATATTTAAAATCAATAAATAATTAATAATTAATAAATTATTACTAAAAAATAATGAAAACATTATTTATGAATACTAATATATGAATGAAATTCATTAGTTCTAAAATGATTTTTTACATTTCTAAAAAACCATTCAACCTTTACCATCACAGATAAAGGACCCCATTATTAGCATTGATAAAGGACCCCCATTACGGGTGATTTTGTTAGCACTAGAAAAGGACATGGTAGATGGTGAAAAATATACAAGTTTTCACCATCCCTATAACATAACTATATTAGAAACATAAAATCAAATTCAAATATAAATATTTTATAAAACTATAATAATTTATAAATATTACATTACACTATCATTTCAATTCAAAATTTAAAAAAAATGATATTTTTATTGATTGGATTTTTAAAATAATCTATATAAAATTTAAATCTAATATAAAAAATCAAAAATCTTATAGCATGATTTTTTTCAACAATCAACCTCCCTAAAATGACATTTTCATGTAATAAAACCAATGTTTTTTGGAAACTTTACATAAAATAAATAAAATAATAATGATATTAATATAATATATATGATGAATTATATAATTGGTTACTACGTATGTCAATGATATCATCAGTTATCCTATTAACTATATTATTAATTATTTTATTGTTACTTTTATATTAGTAAACATTTAATAAACATTCCAGAAATTAATAATTATTTTATGAATTACTAATTACATTATTAACAAATAATCTAAATAAATGATACTATTAATTACCTAATATGTTAATGAAATTATCAATTACTAATTATTTAAATTACCTTAATTTTGGTTAAAAATTATACCATTATATAAAATTAACATTTTTAAATTGCAAACATGCACTTTGATAATATCAGGCACATTGTGCGTCATATAAATGTATAGTATATTATTATACTTTATTAATTATTTACGGATCATTGTATTAATGTTTGAAAATAATACGATCTCATTTAAACTATTTTGATAATGTGAACATGTTTTAAATATAAATGAATATTTTATATTGAAAACACTCAGTTGGAGTTATACCAGCCACAACATATCTCAGATTGATGTGTAGTTGATTCATACATGTCATAAATGAATTATAGACCATATAACTAAATTTATAAAATAATTGGAGCTCATTTACTAGAATTTGATAATCTGATTGGAATTTTAAACTAAAATTAAGCCTTTATATTTAAAACACACATTTTGAGTCATACTGATAGCAACATGTATTTGATTGACTTGAGGATGATTAATATATAAAAAAATGAATTATGGATCATATTCATAATGTTTGAAAACAATTTGAGTTTATTTTCTCAGTTTTGTCTATGCGATGTAGGTTTTTAACAAAAATAACAGTTTTATATTGAAAACAGACACATTGAGTCATACAGACCGTATTGTGTGTCGGATTAATAGACAATCGTTCACTACAATCACAAATGAAATATGGATCATTTTAGAAATGTTAAAAAATATTTAGGGATTTGTTTCATGATTTTGGCTATGTGATGCACATTTTATTCTATAATTGAACTTTCACACTGAAATAACTAAATTAGGGTCATGTTCTACACATCGTTTGTAAAATTGACATGTGTTTGATTCCAATATGTCATGTATGAATTATGGATTGTTTTTTATATTGTTTAAAAATAATCCAATGTCATTTTATATTTTTGGCTATGTGAGGTCTGTTTTAAACAATAAAGACATTTTTATATTGAAAACATGCATGGTGAGTCATAAAGACCATATCACGGGTCTAATTGACATGCAACCCATTATTATGCATCTTAAATGTATTATGGTTTTTTACTAATGGCCAAAACAATCCAATATTTTTCCATGTTTTAGGATTTTTTCGGATTTTTTGAAACTAAAATGGAATTTTTGTATTGAAAACACAAAATTTGAATCATGTCGTTCACATCATTGTTTGAATTAATGTGTGGTCAATTCCAACTAATCAAAAAAATTGGATATTTTCTAAAATTTTAAAAACAATCCAATCTCATTTTCATTGGTTTGATAATGTGAAACATGTTTTAAGCCAAAACAACTCTTTTATATTTCATTCATGCAATTAGAGTAATATTTTCCAAATAATATGTTAAAATGATGTGTATTAATTATCTACACATTGAAAATAAATTATTTATCATTGTACTAATTTGGTAATAAAATTAGAGTTTATTTGTCTATTTTTTTAATGTTACATGTGTTTTAAACAAAAATGAAACTTTTATATTGAAAAAAAGAATATTGAGTCATATCTACCACATATCATGTTGGATTAACATGGTATTTATTCATAAATTTATGAAATGAAATATTGATGTTTTTTCAATTGTCTGAAAACATCCTAAGATCATTTTCTAATTTATTACTATGTTACGTGAGTTTTAATCTAAAATTACACTTTTATATTGATAACAAAAACAATGATTCATAATAACCACAATTTTTGTTCGGTTTGAATATGTAAATTTTTATATTTATTATATGAATTATTGTTCTTTTTCATAATGTTATAAAAAAACATTGCATTTTTTCCCCATTTTTTATATGTGACTAATTTTTGTAACCAAAATAACAATTTTATATTGATAACACACACATTGAGTCATACCAACTACACCATGTGTTGGATTTATGTGCATTCAATTAATACAAAAAATTGAATTATTTATCATATTACTAAATTTTGAAAACAATTTAAGCATTTTCCTTAGTTTTCATAGTGTGATGAGTGTTTTAAAAAATTGACACAGTTCTATTGAAATCGCACACCTGGAGTCTTACCCAACACATCATGTATTTTATTAATATGAGATCTATTATTAAATGACAAAAATAATCATGGATCAATTACATAGAGTTCCAATACAATATGATCTTGTTTATATAGTTGTGTTTATGTGATGCATCTGTTACACTAAAATAACACTTAAAAACAGGCACATTGTGTAATACTAGAGACATCATGTGTAAGAGTTATGTGCAGTTAATTTTTCATTTCACGGATATATTATGGATCATTTACATAAGGTTTGAAAATAATTAGAGAATATTTTTTATTTTTTTCTATGTGATGTGTGATCAAAACTAAAATGACACTTTTATATTGAAAACACATACTTTATTCCATACCGACCACATTCTGTGTTGGATTGTCATATATTCAATTTGTATATATCACATGTGAAATATGTATCAAAATATTAAAATTTTAGAACAATTGGATATTTTTTCAATGGTTTTGGATAATTTACGCACAATTTAATCTATAATGACACTTATATATTGAAAACTCTATAATTAATTCACACAAGAAAATCAACTATTTTGATTGAAATTTAGTAGATTCATACACACAAAAATTGAATTATATATCATTTTCCTGATTTAACATAAAACTATAGGATCATATTATCCTTTTTTCTATTATATGTGTTTTTTAAACCAAAATGACACTTTAAATGAGATAAAGATTCACTTTTAGTCATACCATCCTCATCATGTGTCAAATTTATGAGTGTAAAATTCTTATATGTCAAAAATAAATTAGGGATTATTTTTTTAATGTTTGAAAACAATATGATATCTTTTACACTATTTTTAGAATATGATCTGTGATTCAATCTAAAATGACACTTATATTGAAGACACACATACGGATTCATTTCGATCACATCTTACATTATATAGACCTTAGATCTTTTCCTATACATCAAAAATTAATTATGGATTGTTTTCATAATTTTTTTGATAATATGATCTCATTTAATTGGTTTTGATTACATGATGTTTTTAGAGTAAAATGATAGTTTTAATATAAAGATGTGCACTTTGATTCATAATGTTCTCATCATGTGTCAGGTGGATTGGAAGTTGATTACTACACATCCAACCTTAATTATATATGATTTTCCTAATGTATAAAAACAATATAAGGGTTTTTCTTGGTATTGATACTATAATTTTCATCTTAAAAAATTAAAAAATTATATTGAAAACATGATCTTTGATTCATACCAACCACATCAAGTGTCAGATTGATGTGAATTAAATTCCTAATATTAAAAAGGAATTATTGATTGTTTTCCAGAATTTTCTAAAGAATATGATCTCATTGGATCAATTTTAAAAATGTGACAAAAATTTTAAAATAAAATGACACTTTTATATTTAAAACAATATATTTCAATCATTCTAGGGACATTGTATGTAAGATTGATATGTGGTCAGTTCCTACACATCATAAATAAATTATGGATCATTTCCATAAATTTTGAAATCAATCTGAGTTTGTTTTGTTTTTTTTGACAAAGTGACTTGTGTTTTAAAATAATTACATTTTAGTGTTGAATCTTACACACATAAAATAATTTCATATGACCATCATTCAATTTCCTTCACATATAATTCAATGATTCTACATTGAGAATTGGATTAGAATATTAGAGAGGTATCACTGTTAGTATTGACAATATCTTTCATTGGCATGTATTTGGGTGAATAAAATGTGAACTTTGAAAGAACTCATCTTGAATTTTCATCATGGCTATAATGATTAATATAATATAGTTGAGACCCTTTTTACATACTCATGAAAATAAATCAATACACAAAATGAAATTCATAATTCTAGAAGCATGGAATTAAATTCTATAATTATTTGTAATATGACATCCAATTTGGGGGATAAAAGGATCATATAACCATTTCCCTATCACCATGATCATTAATACAACCTCATTGTACAATCACTCTTGAGACAAACAAGATTCATGCATGTCACTATCTCAGCCAAAATTTGTATATTGCAACCCTCAATGATACATCTCATTGAGAAATCACTCAAATCATTATTTTATTATATCTTTATAAATTAATAATTTCATAGTTTTAACCAACTCAAACTAATACTTAAAAGAAATAAATTATGAAAATATGAAAATAAATTCATGGCCAATTTGGAAATGATAATATATCCGTTAAAATCATTTAGTAGTTATAGTAACAATTATGTGATTAAATTTTTCACATGGGATGCATGTTTAATAAATATATTATACTTTTTGAATTGAATTTAAAATTAATTTATAGATATAAGTGGATTTTTATGTATCAAAAATTATTTCCATCTAAGTTAGGGTCAATTATAAATATTCTTTTTCTATTTATCCTGGATAAAACACCATAAATCAAAAAAATAATACTATTTTTATTAGGAATAGGTCCCATATGTTTGGGAGGATATCAACTCTATAGCCTCACATAAGAGTGGAAATATATATTTGGCGGGGTTGCAATTTTTTTGAAATTATTGGAGGGTCAAATTTTAATTAAATGGTTGTATGGTAATTACAAATGTATATTTTGAACAAATATATAACTAAATCATGTTTGGAGATGCTAGTTTATTTATGGTAAATAAACCATAAAATTATACACCTTCTAGAAGCACACTTTTTTACTTTAAATATAGTTTTTTTGTAATCTCATTTGCAATTAAATATATTCACTTGAAATGTCGAACTGTCTAACTCGTATATTTTTCAATTATAATGAAGTATGAAATATTAACTTAATTTTTATTGATAGACAAGGAAATGAATATGTGTATCACATCCTCCATAATCCTAACTCAACTATTTTCCATCATAATATTTTCATTGTCTTCTTTCATATATAATGTATAACAATTAATTACAAAAAATGTGAAAGAGATTACATTTACATTTGGGCCCCTGGATAGCCAATGAAGTTGTTCATAAATAGAATTTAGATTTGCATATAACTCCTTATGAATATAATATTTTAACCATATTATATAATATTTATTATAGGTAATTGATATCCATATTTCATTCCCTAATGGATTCTTTTTTCTGAGAATTACTCTATGGGATTCATCATATGGAGGAAATTATAAACTATTATTTAAAACGTAAATGTATGTTTGCTGATGCTCTGTAACTATAATTCAAACAACACCTCTTCTAGAAAATTATTGTCATGTAATGCTTCCACTATGATAATATTTTGGGAGACCAATTCTATTAACATATGGGAGGTAATTGGTATATAATTCAAAATATTCATTAATAACAAATCACTATTCAATACAACTTTCTAACTAACATTAATTCATGATATGAACCTTCAAAATTATTATATATCATTCAGTGGGGTATATCCATCAATAATTATCATGACCACAAAGATGAATTTTTCTAACCCATTGAACCACTTGGAGTAAAATTATATCAATGAAGTATAGTTGGAATAATAACTCCACTTATCATAATATGTTAATAATTTTATTATTTATGATTGGAAACATTATATGGTCTATTTCATTACTCCATATTGAATTGAAAAGGAAGATAATTTTGTTTAGTATATGTTTTACATTTTTATGAAGAATTTAATGTAATACTATAAGAATTAAATATTCATCAAACCATGAATATCATGATATTGTAGCCCTGGTAAAATTAAATTATTAATTTAAATTATATTATTGATATTTGATATATAACTATCTATAAATATTACTCCATTAAATATTATTCATAATTTAAATTACTCTTTTCAAGATGGAGTGAAATATGGTGGAAGAATAATTGTTTTCTTTTCACCCTTTACTGGTGCCAAAAAATCCTTTATCCCCCATGTTAGACATGTCCCACATTTCCATAATTCCATATTTTGTTATCTATAGTATATTTTATAACATGAAAATAAAAATATCACTTATATATTTTTCTAGGTTAATGAAATAAAAAATATCTAACATAAAAAAAATTTAGTATGGTAATTAACAGAAAATTCGTCTATTTCTTCCAACCATATTTTTTTAGGTTTTTCAAAAATGGTTTCCAAAAATTAGTTTCATTATATTTTAATTTTTTTAGAGTTTAATTACTCATTAATTGAGATAATTTTGTAAATTGTTATGTATTTCCATTGAATTATGTCGTCAAAGATTGGAATTTATGTTTTCAGTGTAAAAATTTACAATGACGTAAAAACATAGCCTTCAAGGAATGTTTCAACCAAACCAAGCATGTACCAGAAACCAAAATGGGACACTCAAACATTCCATTAATGTTAAAGATAAAAAAATCCATAATGAGGAAATTAAATTATCATATTATAAAATATTGTTCTCAATCTGAAATCATTAATTCTTTGAGGCATATAAAATATAACCCTTTTATCCTGAATTAATATCATATATTCAATAAATGAAGTCAAAAAAATATCAATATTATTACCAGGTTGTTTTTGTTGAGATATAAATAGATAAAACATAATGTATGTGTGCTTTATTCAGGAATATGGTGGAGAACTATAAATTACCATCATACTTATCCATGTAATGTGAGTACTAATTTGAACACCAATAATACATATTCGATCTGTATATAAATCAAACTAAAGGATTCTTTGATTATTTCAAAATTCTGAATACTCATAATCAATTACAAATATTAAGGATAGTTTTTCAGGTGTCATATTTCACCATATTCAATTACACTATCTACATTCCCTGAAAAATTTGTAACAGTTTCTTTACATTCATAAAGATGTCTAAATATCATAATGATTGTAAAATACCACACACGTTTTGATATATTTGATTTATTTTTCTTGTATCGATCAATGGTAAACCCTACAGATGGTAAGAGTGATTCATGGTCCTTGAATAAAATATACAATCATTTAGACATGCAATTATTTTCTCAGATATCATACCCATTAAAAAAATGTATTATGTTCTATCTTTTCTACAAGGAAGATCATTTTATTCTGGTAACATATCTATTAAGAGATGTATCACTCCTTCTGTTGTGAACATAAAAATTATATATCATTAATACAACTAAAAATTTTGTATATATAGTACAACCTATATAAAATGGAATATTTTCATAGATATTTAGCTTCCCATACAATACTTTACAATCATGAAGGTCATATTAAATTTTCATTTTCATTTCTTCCGTATGATCTCTGTCACCATTTACACTTTCATTCAAATCATCTAATCCATAAATCGAAATATTATACCAGTCAGTATATAAATTATTTTTCTCTTGATGTTTATTCCATGATTTATATATTAGATCTATTATGTGACAAATACAATAGTCTTGCAACTCTTCTATGTGAAGTCATATTGAATTACATCAATTTAAACATGGATAAATTAATTTATAAGGGTCATATGCATGATTTATTGCAATCTGGATGAACATTTTGACACCATCTGCATACTCATTTCACATAATATTATCATCCATCCAGTTTTGACTCATACCCATCCTATTATTATCAATAATATTATATTTTTTCAAGAATAAATAAACATGTGCAAGGTATTTCTAATCAACGTAAAATTTTATCGATAAATTGAAATCTTTTGATAATTTCATATGAAAAAATTCTATACACACATTGGATACTCAATGATGAAGTAAAAATTGATATAATGATAAGGTAATATAATTCATTGAAATTGGAATATTATACTTCTTATGAGAATTTTTTACATTGATAACCAACAATTAAAGTAAGATATGTGATTGTATGAAATAATGTATGATGGTGTCTATAAAATTAATATGGGAAATTGATGATAGATGAACTGATTGAAGCAAAAAAGGTATATTTTGAAGCTAAATCACAATAAGGGGACCCCACATGGGATGAATTACACCATGATATTTTTTCCCCTTTGGTATATTATAACCTATATTGTATAATAATGATCATGCTAGACTACTATAGTTGAATGAATCTCAAAATGTACATGTTATTGGTGATGATTCGTAAAAATTATTATTTTTAAAAAATGGTAACATTCAAAAAAACAACCTATGGTGTTTGAAGGGTTATCTGTTTTCTGATAGTGGGAATAAGTATAAGAATAGTCCTAAAGAATCATTTATGCTACATGAAGTTATTGTTCAAATATAATAAGAGTAGAAATATGTGTATTGAGATTATTTTATAGTGGAAATCATTAATGGAATGAGATATGTTTTATATATAAATTTACAAAGCGTATAATTAAATTTTAATCAATTGAAAAAGACAAAGATTAAAAATTTTAACTCAAAATATTATCAATGGTAATTAGTTAGTGTAATATTATTAAGGATATTGATGATTGTGGTGATAAACATTAATGATTTATGTGTGATAAAAATTAATTTTATTTCTATATAATAAATTTATGGTTACTACAACCAAATATTTTTGGAAAATTAAAAACACCCATAGTAGAACGAAAAATGATAAAATAATGAATGAGATGGAATGGATGATCAAAAGTAAAAAATTTGGGTTTTTTAGATGTTGATTTTTTGAAATATTTCAAGGTTTATAGAATAAAAAATTTCAATTCCATTAGAGTTTGAATGACATGAGGGATGAGGTACTCTATTAGGGTTCTATTTAAAATATCGTAATGTTTTTATCAGTTCTTTTTAAAAAAACATTAATTGATATCCATATTTATCACCACTAAAATATAAATTGATGGTAAACCCACTCTTTATGATTTCTAACTATTATCACAAATAATGATGAGATTTTATCAGTACTTTCCAAAAAAATTGATAATGATGGGTTTTGTATGTAATTTCTATTTTAATGTTGAGAAAACTATATTTATTAGTAATATTTGGAAATATTAGATAAAATTATATATTTTATGACCTAGTAGATAATGGTAACTGAGCTCATCCCTCCATATATGGATTGGGAGGGACCTCTATCATCCTTTGATAGAACTCAGCCTATCTACTTCTCTCCCTTCTCTATCCTTGATTTTAATCCTTCTTTCCCTAAAATATTGCTTATCCCAAAGTTCTATATTTTTTTATGTCTTATTAAAACATTTTTTCTCATACGTGGAGATTTATGATGCCTCATTACTTCTAAAACTATGGTTTATAGTATGTTTAAAACAACTTCATCCATCCATTGATTCATTTCATCAGTTTTTTAAGATATTGGGGACTATAGGAATGATTGACTCTAAGTCTTATCAACAATAGGAACATCATGATTTAGTTGTCTTCGGTGAATGACTCAGTCCAACCATGGTCTATTTCCCCCTATATATGCGATAGATCTTTTTCTTCTTATTTAGGGAGACTTATAACTTTAACCTGAAACAAGATACCCCAACTATGATGATTTTGGTTAGTTTTCCAAAGAACCCTCTTCCTTTTTATAATCATTCCATTATTTGAATGTTATATAATTTGGTTGGTAGATATTTATGTTCTAATAGTAGAACTAGAAATATTTTCTTACATATTTCTCTCCAAATTTGAGTGGAAGCCGATGTTTTAGGAACTCTGGGAGAGAATGTTTGGATTGCAGTTGGGGAAGAATTCTAATACATGATACCAATTTCTTTTTTGTCGTGGGTAGATTTTTTCTCATCATTAAAGAAAAAATTTCACTTGATAAAAGGTCATAGGAAAGGGTTCATATATCACCTCTGGAAGATGAATATAATATTAGGATCCAATGGTAATGTCGTGGTTTCCATTTTTGGTCAATGTTAGAAGGAACATGATCCAATTAATGTTTTTACTGACTGATGAAATAATTCGTAGGTACAACAATTTGGTTCACTTGAGGGTCATGAGTTGAATGGGACATAACTACCTGTTGGTCTCACATACAAAAAATAGACATTGAATATAATAGAAAAGGTTTCCACTGTCCAAAAGGAGGAACAACTGTTAATCCATGATTTGAGTGTATTAGACATTTATGGTAGATAAAGATGTGATTTTGATGGGGTGTGTGAATGGGGGACGATGGAAATTAAAATAAATGCTACCTCAAAGTATGTGTTATAGGCGGAAGGTAAGGAAGATGAAACGATTTGTATAACTTGTAGAGGAAGTTAGGGATGGGTGAATAAAACAAGTTGGGTGAGGCCCAGAATGACTAGCTTGACTATTTACATTAGTAATCTCTTTGATGATCAAGAGGATGAATGTTTGGATTAGGGACAAGGAAAATAAATACAAGAATGAATGGGAATCCAAACACCAATACCTGTAGAGAACTTCCCTGATATCCAACTAAATTATGTCAAAGATTAGGAGGATGAGATTTCCATCCATGTTTTGGTTCGAAATGTTGATGGAGTGCATGTAAAAAACCCATATAGACCATGGAGGAGGAAGTGAAAGAAAGGTAAAAGGGATTTGGGAAGATTCATTATTTTGAAGGGAAATATGTCTAAAGAACATAAGGACTAATATCATTTATGTAATCTGATCAAAGTATGGTCATCTAATAAGAATAGTCGATAGATAGTGAACCCTTGTGTCCTACCCCGGAATGCAAGAAGGGTATGAATCATCACAGTGAAAATTCGATAGTTGAGTGTGATGAGGACAATGAACAAGAATATACTTGTGGTATAATGGGAGATCTAATTCAGGAACATGGTGTAAGTAATAGTAAGGTTGGGGTATCATATAAAGATGATATAAAAAATATGGAAGCATGAGAGCTTATTATTCATTTCATTAATGAAATTATAGTTGATGAATTTGAGATCAATGCTACATTAGAGGAGGTCCACAGGTTGAATGAGAGGATGATTCAAGTGCACACTAATAAAGAATAGTGTGTATGGGTCAATAATCAAGATTTTATTTGTATGTGTCACTTAATCAAAAGTAAGATTAGTGTGGAAGAGTATATCAAAATATTGGACAAGACCGCCTAATGTTTTGAAGACCTCTTCAAGGATGTCTGGGACATGAAGGTCACTACTCTTCAGGGGATGTTATACAGAGGTAATGTTTTCAATAAACATAAACATGATTTCAATTATTTAGTGATTTCATATGGTGTTTGTTGATTTGATGTTCTGAACATGAATGATTTTTCACATTTTCTATAGCAGTGCTTTTCATAATAAAATGTTCATTTTCAATCAGCTACAAAAGACTATATAAAATAATTTATTAAATAATAAATGAATATAAATTAATATTGAATAAATAATAAATAAATGTATAAATTAATTAAAATTATTATTTAATAGATAATCTTAATTTCCTAAATGTTATAAATGAGTAAAATTTAATAAAGAAAAATAAATAGACATCAAAATTATTCGAAATAGCATGAGTTTTATTAATTATATAAACTATTAAAAATAAGAATTGATATATATTAAAATTAAATGAATACATATTCAATATATACATTACAACCATAATAGTAACCTTAAATGACAAAGAATAAATATGTATAAATAAATATTAAAAATAAATAAATTACAATACTATTAAAAGTGAATAAATATCAATGAGAAGATAAAAATTAGTAACATTAGTTGTGAATAAAAAATCGTAAATAATATTAATTGAATGAATATTAAAAAAGAGTGAAATTCAATAATTAAAAATCTGTTGATTGAAAAAGTATTTATAGATTACCAAGTATTATTTATTATTTAAATTATTAAAAAAATTAAAAATTAATGTTTGATAAAAGAAGATGAATAAATATTAATTATACGAATTACAACCACATTAAAATAATTTAATATTAATGAATAAATAAATAAATAAATAAATAAATATATATATATATATTATAAATTGATAAAATTAAATAAAAATTAACAATGATATTTTCATAAAGAACAAATTAAGATAAATTTAAAAATTAATATTATTATATATTAGATAGTATATAAAATAATTAATTTAGAAAAATACTATTTAAATGTAATAAATAGAATATTTGTAGTATTAATATAAGAATGAATAATATTTGTTGATTAAAAATAATATATATATATATATATATAATATGTTAACAAAAATAATTTTAAAATAAATATTAAATTTAAATAAATTAAATAAATATTATGTATCTTTATTTTTTATATAAAAATGAATTAATTAAATATATTTATGTGCCAAATTAATGTAAGCCATGTTTGATATATATTAAATTTAAAAAATAAAATTTAATTAAATTTATATAAATTGGTAAAATTATTTTATATTTTTTATTAATATTAATTGAAAATTATAAACAATTCTTCAGTAATTATATGAAAGATTTAATGTAAATATATATATTCTATATTATGTTAATAATTTATAATAAAATATTATGTATATATATATATATGAATATATTTCAATATTAAAATGATTAAATATATTAATGAACAATTATGCATTATAAAATTAAATATTTATATATCATAAAAATATAAAATGAAAAATATTTAAAATCAATAAATCTTAAAAAAGAAAAAAAATTAACAATTATTTCTAAAAACCACACAACCTTTATTATTGAATAGTTATATAGAAATCACATTCGTTATGGAAGAAATTTACTATTCGTTTCTAGAAAATCATGCAACCTTTATCATTACTAAAAAATGACCCTTTTATCATTGCTGATAAAGGACCCCTTTAGGGGCACTTTTGTTAGCACTAGTAAAGGCTATGACAAATATTGAAAAATATGCAGTCCTACACCATCTCAATCACATAACTATATTAGAAACAGAAAATCATATTTGAATATAAATATTATAGAATCAAAAATGAAATATAAATATTACAGTGCACTATCATTTCAATTCAAAATTTACATATAAGATATTTTCATTGACGTGATAATTATAATTAATTTAATAAAATTCCAATCCAATATAAAAAATCAGAACATTTATAGCATTCTTTTTTCAAAAATCGTCCCCTATATATATGTTATCCCTAGAATAAAACCAATGTTTTTTTAGTAAAAGTACATGAAAAATAAATAGAAAATACGATTTTAATATAATCCATATATGATAAATTATATTTCTAATTACTGTGTATGTCAATGATATTGTGAGTTATACAATTAATTGTATTATTAGTTCTTTTATAGTTAAATCTATTTTAGTTAATATTTATTAAGTTTATAATTAATTAATAATTATATTATGAATTATTAATTAAATTGTTAATTAATAATATAAATATATTATACTAGTAATTAAATAATATTTTAATGATATTATCAGTTATGAAATATTTTAATTACCTAAAATTTTGTTAAAATATATCATTAAAGAAAATTAACATTTTCAAATTGAAAACATACACTTTGATAATACCAAGAACATTGTGTGTTAGATTGATGTGCAGTCAATTCTTATAGATCATTTATTATTTAGGGATCATTTTCTTAATGATTGAAAAATAATAAGAGATCATTTACTCTATTTTGATAATGTGACACCTATTTTAAACTTAAATGAATGTTGTTAGTTGGATTATACCAGCAACATAAAATTTCATATTGACATGAAATTGATACATAAAAGTCATAAATGAATTAAGGAACATCGTTCTAAATATTTAAAATAATTGGACTCATCTACTCAATTGTGATAATATGATTCCCATTTAAAACTAAAAGAAAACTTGTATATTTAAAACACACACTTTGAGTCATACTGACTAAAACATGTTTCAGATTGACATGAGTATTATTTATATACATCAAGAATAGATTCTGGATCATCATCCTATTGTTTGAAAACAATCCGAGTTTGTTTTCTCATATTTGGCTATGTGATATATGTTTTTAACTAAAATTGACCTTTTAAATTGAAAATAAAAACAATAGGTCTTATAATCCACATTTTTTATTAGATTAACATGATATCCTTTACTATTATAACAACTAAATTATGGATCATTTTACTAATGTTAAAAAAATATTCAATTTTTTTTTCTGATTTTGGAAATCTGATCCCCATTTTAAATTAAAATGCCACTTTTATATTTAAAGAACTAAATTAGAGTTATTATGGAAACATTGTGTGAAAAATTGATATGCATATTATTTTAACATTTCACCTAGGAATTATGAATCATTTTCATAATGTTTAAAAATAATAAAAGGACATTTTATTAATTTTGGTAATGTGGTGTGTGTTTTAAACTAAAATGACACATTAATATTAAAAACATTCTTGTTGAGTCATAAAGACTACTTCCTGACCCCGATTGAAATGAAATCCATTACTATAAATCTTAAATGTATTATGGTTTCTTTTTCTAATCTTTGAAGAAAATTAGAGATTTTTTATTTGTTGTTTCTATGTAAAATATTTTTTAAACTTAAATGATAATTTTTCCTTAAAAATGCACAATTTGAATCATATAAATAAAATGATATTTCATATTGATGTGTGGTAAATTCCAATTGATAAAAATGAATTATGGAAAATTTCTAATGTCTTAAAAATAACACAGTATCATTTTCTTGGTCTTCAAATTTGACACACGTTTTAAGCTTAAAGTGAATTTTTTATATTGAATACTTGCCATTGGAATCATACTATTGAAATAGTTTTTCATAATGATGTGTATTAAATTTATACCCAATAAAAATGAATTATGGCTCATTGCACTAATGTTTTTAGGAAAAATATATCTTTTTTTCTATTTTTGATATGTGACATGTGTTTTAAACTATCATGAAACTTTTATATTGAAAAAATGATCATTGAGTCATATCAGACACAAACAATGTTATATTAACATGTTATTGATTCACAAATATCGCAAATGAAATACGGATCTTTTAACTAATATTTAAAAACAATCCGATATCATTTTCACTTTTTTGTATACTTGACCTACGTATTAAACTAAAATTACAAATTTATATGGAAAACACAGACTATGACTCATACCAACAACATCATATGTTGGGTTGACATGAAGTCAACTTTTATATTTCCTAGATAAAATATGTATCATTTTCTTAATGTTATAAATCAGTCATAGCTTGTTTTCTCTATTTTTGATATGTGATGTAGGATCTTAAATAAAATAACAATTTTATATTGAATATTCACAATTTGAGTCATACTAACTACATCATCTGTTATATTGATGTTGATTAAATTCCTACACAACAAAAAATAATTAATTATCATTTTTCTAATGTTTCAAAAAAATTCGAGCTCATTTTCTCTATCTTCACAGTGTCTGGCACATTTTAAACAAAAATGACACATTTCTATTGAAAACATTCACTTGTAGTTATAAGGAACACATCATGTTTATACTAATATTTGATATATTATTACATTATGAAAGTTAATCATGTATCATTTTCATAATTTATCATGAAAATATGATCTTTTTTATATAGTTTTTTCTATGTGATGTGTGTCTTACACATAAATGACACTTAAAAACACACAAGTTCTGTAATAACAGAAAAAACATGCATCAAATTAATATGAAATCAATTTTTAAATGTCAAAAATAAATTATGGGTCTTTTATACATGGTTTCAATATAATAAGTGACTATTTATTAGTTTTTTCTAGTTTATGTTTGATCTAATATAAAATTACACGTTTATATTGAAAATGTTTACTTTCAGTCATACCGAACAAATCATTTATTAGCATGAAATGTAGTCAATTATTATTTTTAATACACGAAATATGTATTGGAATCATAAGGTTTAAAAAAATTAAATCTTTTTTCTATATTTTCGGTTAAGAGACACAAGTTTGGAACTAAAATGACTCTATAATATTGAAAACTTGCCCATTAAGTCATAATAGACACCCCATGTGTTGCATTGTAATTCAGTTGATTCATACAAAGAAAAAAATATTTTTATATTTTTTTCTTAAATTATTATGAAATATAAGTTCATATTCAAATTTTTATTTATGATATGCTTTTTTTAAACTAAAATGACAATTTTAATGGTTCAAAAATGCACTTTGAGTCATATCTTAACAATATGTGTCTAATTGATGCGCAGTCAATTATTATACGCCAAATATTAATTATGGATTATTTTACATATGTTTCTACATAATATGATATAGTTTATTCAATTTTTACTATATGATACATGTTTTAATATTAAATGATACTTTTAATTTGAAAACACGAAGATGGATTCATTAATGTCACATCATATTTCAAATTGACCTTCAGTCAATTCTTTTCTATCAAAAATTAATTGTAGATTATTTTCATAATTTTTTGGATAGATTAATCTCATTTTCTTGTTTTTGGATATGTAATGTTTGAGAGTAAAATAATACTTTTATGTAATGATGTGCACTTAGATTCATAATGGACACATAGTTGGTCAGATTTATTTACAGGTGATTCTAACACATCCAACAAAAATTAACAATTTTTTTCCTAAATTTTGAAAACAGTATAAGCTAATTTTCTTGGTATTGATAATATTATTTTATCTTTATACTTAAATGACAAAGTTATATTGAAATAATGTAATTTTTTTCATACCAACGACATTTTGTGTCAGATTGAAATCAACTAAATTCATACATATAAAAAATGAATGATGGATTAGTTTGAAAAAAAAATAAAACATTATGATCTTATATGTTCGGTTTTAACAATGTGACAATCATTTTAAACTAAAATGACACTTTTATATTGAATACATCATCTTTGAATCATTCAATCAGAATTGTATATAATATTGATATGTGATCAACTCATAAACATCATAAATAAATTATGGATCCTTTTCTTTAAATTTTGATAATAATCCAAGTTCATTTTCTATGTTTTGACAATGTAACATGTGTTTTATAGTAAATTTACTTGTATAGATCAATCATCCATGAAAAATTTTCACTTATAACCCTCATTAAATTTCATCACATATAATTCCACTATTCCACATAGAGCATGGGATCAGAATATCATAGAGGAATCACAATTAGTATTTATAGTAACTTTCATTGGAACGTATTTTGTTGAATAAAATTTTAATGTGAAGGAATTAAATTTTCATTTTCATCTTGGTTGTGAAAGTGATTATAATATAGTGTTGAACCTTTTTACATACTCATAAAAGGAAAAGAAGATACAAAATTAAAATGATAAGTCTATGAGCATAGAAGTACATTCCCTAGCTTTTGGTAATAATACTTCATATTTGTGGGTAGAGGTATCGTTTATCCATTTTTCTCAAATCATTATCTTTACAACATCCTCAATATATAATCTATAATTAGTAAAATTATCTTCATGCATGTTTCTAGATCAACCAATAAATTTATAGTGTAACCTTACATGGAACATATCCTTGAGAATTCACTCAAATAATTCTTTCTTTGCAGCTTCATCACTAAATCATTTTTAGTGTCAACCAAATAAAACTAATACCTAAAGTAATGAAATTGGTGAAATGTTGAAAATAAATTAATATCCAATTGGGTAATGATAATATAACTTTTAGAATCATTATATAATTATAGTAATGATGGTATGATTGAATTTATCACATGATATGCAGGTTTAGTAAAGATATCATACATGATTAATTAATGTTGGACTGAAACTATAAATTCAAATGGATTTGAATGTATCTAAAATTATTTCCTATCAAGTTGTGGAATATTGTAAATTTAGTTTTTCTATTTCTCCAATATGTCACCCCCTCTATCAAAACATTCATACTATTTTTATCAAGCAGAAGAACGATATATTGGGACGGATCATCAAATCTATATCCTCACTCATGATTGTAAAAATATCTATAGTGGGCTTCAAATTTAATTGGAATTATGGGAGGTTCAAATCATAAAAAAATATGGTACTTATAAATTTATATTTATAATAAATATATAACTAAAATATATGCAATATTATAAAAATAATTTTAGGGAAAATAATTTAAACGTATTAAGATGATGATGCTTCAAATCCCAAATGTATCTCTATGGTCAAGGAATGTACAAGATAACTTAAATAATCAGAAATAACCTCAAAATTGATGTTGAAAATAATTCAAACACCATGTACTCTATCCACTCACTTCTAAAAATATATTTCTTATTTTCAGTATCTATACATTAGGTTGTCTTAATAGTACTAAGAAAATATAGATAAAAAACTATTAAAAAATATCATTATTGATATTCTAATTACCTTGGAAAATTAAATGTTTGGGGATTCTATTTTTTATGGTATATAAAATCTTTTATAAAGTTTAAAAAATAATATCATTAAAAATTGTTGTTAGTTTTTATTTGATGCTATAAAAACCTTGAAAAATAATAATTAAATATCTTTAAAAAATGTTTTGATAGATAAAAATTACTACATAAACCCTGATATACCTCCATTTGAATAAATATATTGGAATATTATTTTTACTTGATGAACTCATACCTTGATTTTTCTAATAATTATAGATCACCCTATCAAAAAAACATCTTGTAAAAACAAAAAATAACATGAATAATTTTAATTTTATCAATAAAATATTGATTATAGTTTATTACAAATTCATAATTGACATCACGTGTCATTATTTTTATGGAAATCATGTTTTAGATCTAAATAATAAATAATAAATGTGTCAAATATTATTTAGTTTACCATCCATTTCTTATTCAAAAAACAAATTATTAATGAAATATATTTGTATATATATTTTATATGATTACATTGTAATGTTTTACCCCTGTATTTTTTCCATCAAGAGAAGTTTATCATCTGTTATTTTCTTATCAAACACCATGATTAGTTGATCATTTTTTTGTTAGTTTATTATAATGATGAACACACGTTTTCTATAGAAATGATAGAATGATTAATTAATTGATCTCTTACTTCGCATTGCTTTCCCTTTATATAATTGAAATATATTCATCAATTGAAAATATAATTATTTATTAACTATGATGAACATAATCTATCATTTTTACACAGAAATAATATGAAAATACCTCATTTATGTCGGATTCGGAGACCTAGGACTAACTATTTGTACTTTTATAACATGTATATTCAAAGTATTTAATTCTAATTAAACATCTTATTACATGTTGTTTAATATTATTCATGGATTTAATGTAATAATGTGCAAGAAACATTTTCGCATTAATAAGCTCGTAACAGTTCCCTGCTATGATGAGAACCATGAATTGATATGACAATATTCTTAATATAGTTATGTGGTTGGATAACATACAATGTTGGGACACATTGTATTTATAACATTAAGTGCGATTACTCATAAGAAGAGGAGGATTATTCTGGTAAATTTTGCACATGGTGATCTCTAAGATGGGAGATTATGAAAATATATCCACCAATTGGAATTCCATATGTTTGTGTACAAGAATGAACCCATATCATTGATAAAATATCAGTAAGTTAAGATGTTGATAATGGGTGGAAATGAAAGTTATCTTGGTCATATTTTTGAAGATAAGGGAACCATGTAGATTAATGATGTACTAGTGGTAAATGAATACCTGGATGTTTTTTCTGATGAATTTTGATGTGTTATTCCAAATCGGGAGGCTGAGTTTACTATTAACTTAGTTCCTGATGCTAATCCCATTTTAAACCACCTTATCAAATGTACCAAATGGAACATCTTGAATTAAAAAATCAATTGTATGGGTTATTAGATAAATGCTTCATCCAACCTAGCACATTAACATGGGGTGATCCTATATTTCTTGTTAAGAACAGAGATGGTTCAATGATACTTTTCATCAATTATATATCCTTGAATAACATTACAATTAAAAAAGATTCATTTTTCTTTATATCAATGATTTTTTTGATCAGATCGAGGGATCCTATAATTTTTATAAGGTTGACCTGAGGTCAGGGTACCATCAGTTGAATCTAAAGGATGTAGACATCTCAATGACTGTGTTCCATACTAGATATGGTCAATATGAATTTTTGTTATTCCTTTTGGGTTAACTAATTCACCTGCAATATTCATGGATCCTAGGAATATAATACATCATGAGTTATTGGATAATTTTGTGGATGTGTTTATTAATAACATTATGGTATAAGCTAGAAGTAAATATGAGTAATAAAAACATATAAGGGATGTTTTACAAACCATAAAAGAAAATAAAATGTATAAAAATTTAAAAAGTGTAATTTATTGTTTCAACAAATTTCTTTTCTTGGAAACATTTTAAATAAAGAAGGAATATTTGTTGTTCCTAGAGAAAAAGTGGTTTATGAATGGACAAGACCTACAATTCTAACAGAGATCCATAATTTTCATGGCATAATAGGTCATTATCAACGGTTCATTAAAAAAAATTGTACGATTATATAGCCATATAACTATGTTAACACAAAAAGGGGTTAAATTTGTTTATATATAAGAATGTGTTATTTTCCTGAAATGAATAAGTGATTGGTTAATTCTCTAATTTTTACCGTGCCTTCCTGAAATGGTGATTTTTTCATCTACATTGTTACTTCAATGAAGGTAATTGGTTGTGTTCTGATGTAGAATGATCAGATAATTTTTTATAATTCAATAGAGATAAAAACTCAGGAGGTAAATTATCCCACACATGATTTGGAATGGGCAGCTATAGTCTATTGCATTGAAAATTTGGAGGCACGATTTATACAGAGCCAAATGTCAAATATATATTGACCATAAAAGTATGAAGTATATATTTACTCAGAAATAATTAAACATGAGGCATAGAAGATAGATTGAACTGATAAAGGATTATGATTTCATGATCAATTTCCATCTAGGAAAACTAAACAAAGTGGCAGATTCCATGAGCCTAAAACATCATTCATCTTTAACCATGTTACATTTTGAACATGATCCCTTGGTTAATGATTTGATGACTTTTGGATTAGAAGTTGTTGGGGAAGGAAATGCATATGGTTTGTTTCAAGATTCAGTGTATTCATCGTTATCAGATAGAATTATGAAACTGTAGAAGTAAGTCTATGATCTATAAAAAAAGGTAGAATTAGTTAAAAAGTATATGTTTCTATAATTTAACATTTATAAATATTTTGTTTTTAGATTTATAAAAAGGTTGTGTGTTCCTTGTGTATCCCAGTTGAAGAACAATTTTTTTATGCTCATAGTTCTCCAATTTTAGTTCATCATAGAAGTACAACGTTGTAAAATGAACTTTGTATTTATTACTAGTGGGATGGAATGAATAGGTATATTGTATAATTTAATATGAAATGTTTGAAATGTTAACAGGTTAAATCAAAGTAGAAGTTACCGAAAGGGATGCTTCAGCCTTTTCCAGTGCTAGACTGAAAATAAGAGAATATATTCTTGGAATTCTTGGTGGGACTACCAATGATTTCTCAATGTAACAATATGATTTGGGTTGTTATTGACCGACTGACAAAATCTGAAAATTTTCTTTCTATTAGAGATACAATATCATTAGATCAGATTTCTTGAATTTACCTCAAATAAATTTTCTGGTTACAAGGAGTTCCCCTTTCCATTGTATCTGATTAGGATCACAGGTTCCCTACTAACTTTTGGAAGGTCCTTTAGAAGTTGTTGGGCGCATAATTAAATTTCAGTAGAGCTTTTCATCCTCAATTTGATGGGCAACCTGAATGAATGATTCATACATTGGAATATATTCGTCGAGCTTGTCCAAAGGACTACTAGGAATGTTGGGATCAACAACTTTATATAGTTTAGTTTTCATATAATAACAGTTTCCACTCCAATTATAGCACCCCATGTTTTACTAAAAATAAAAATTATTCATGGAACTTTTTTTATGTAGATATTTTTAACTACCCTATAAAACATAACTTTTCCACTTCTATGTTTTGAATTTCAAGAAACTGTCATCTACAATTGTGTTCAATATGTTATTTGGAGTCTATTGGAACCAACTTGTTTTGTTGATGAATAGTAACATACCCTTATGAATAGTCATATGAATAGTAATATGACCATAATGAATAGTAAATTTTATTATTATTTTATTTTCATAAGGCTTTAAGATAATAATATCTTGGTAAATTTTTCATCATGATATAAAAGTAGTTATAGAATTAGATTTGTTAATTTTTGAATTAAGTATGATTTTATTTAAAAAATAAATTAATAATATTTAGAAAATTATTTTTAAAAAATGAAATT
This sequence comes from Viscum album, assembly GCA_963277665.1. Taxonomy (NCBI): domain Eukaryota; kingdom Viridiplantae; phylum Streptophyta; class Magnoliopsida; order Santalales; family Viscaceae; genus Viscum; species Viscum album. Next base: position 366,638,621 of record OY728158.1, on the reverse strand, counting down.
CATTTTTTATTTCTACACATTGAAAAATGGTTAGGTTAAATTTTTGGGTTTTTTCAGAAATTCCTGATTTTTCAGTGAATAGTGAAATACGATAAAATATCTTATAATCAAATTATCTGTAAAATATACTATTTATGACATCATAAGTGATGCAAGGCCACTTGGTTCGAACTAAAATTCCATTATTACTATTTGAGGTCACATTAACTACGACTATTCAAAATCATGGGCAAAAATATTATAATAATGATTAAAATAATGAAAAACACCCCCTCTCCTCCACTATAAATACTACCCTCACTCCCCTCTTCTTCCCACACCTCTCAATCCTTGAGATATGTATATGTTTTACCCAATACTCCTCTCAAGGATCTTACTCACGTCCTAGAGCTGTTGGTCTCACAAAAAGACCAAAACCAAAGACCTTAAGAATGATCTCAAGGAGAAGAGATCAAAACGTAAACATCCTCTTTTATTTTCTATCATTTCATTCATTTTATATTATTCGATTCCTTTCCATTTTGAATTATGTTGGGATATTTCATTCCATATCCCCCCTTACTGTCCATATTATGTATGAGTGATGATATATTCCTTTTCTCTCATCATACTATTTTTTATGAAATTTTATGAGACGTCGTTGGGATGCCGAATTTTCGTGAGATATTTATCAAGTTTTATTTTATTTCATGATTCCTTTTTTTATTTCCTCACCCTCTCTTATACAAGAGGAATTAAATCTCCAAAATCATGTATATTTTAAATTTTATCATGTTTTTGTAAAATCCCTCATCATTATTCTTCTCATCTCCCACTTATTTATGGAATAAAATCATTGTTCGTGATGTGTCGAATTACCGACATCGTTGATGATGTGATTTTAATTTCCACTAATTAGTTCAAGTATGTTCATGAAACTAGTTATATGGATGAACCAGGTTAATATATATGTGTTATGTCTCACCCATGGTTCTAAAATTCTTTTTTACTCATGTTTCTAATTTATAAGGGAAAATAAGGTTGTTATTATCGAAGAACCACTAAAATGATCTAAACGAACATCACTGATGTTTTACCTTACGAATCATCCTCATATTAATCATCAAAATGATAAGAGGTATAAATTATAGTACTAGAAATATGTAAATACCTTTCCATTCCAATTCTGGAGTTTCAATTCCAATAAACAATAACATCCATCATGAACGAATCTTGGAAATCATATGAAGAACTCACCCAAAAACAGTGCAAGGGGAAATATACTAACAATTAAAGGGTGAAATGATGTTATGAAATGATCATATAAGATGTTATAAAAATAAAAAAATTTCAGTAAAATATTAATAAATCTATTTTAACCATTATATAGGAGGTTTAAACTAGTTGTATGTAAGACAAACCCGAGGTAAGGGAATTCTTTACCCGATTTCCATTCATTGGGTTAACCTTCTACTTCATTATTAATGTGCTATTTAAATTGTTTGTCTGATGAGTACTATTTATATTATGTTTTATTTTGTGTAATTATAGTATATAAACATACTCCATCTACTCTAATAAGTCTCTTTTCAATTGTATGATATTTATAAGGGGATTTTCATTAAAAATCTTCTTTTTAAATTCGGTTTTACAAAATTCCAAGGTAATGTTTTTATGGAATTATCCATGTTGTATGATTATGTTTTGGTTCCTGGGAGTTATTTATGATGAAGAGTGTGACCTATATCTCCCTCCAATACATTGGGTATGAGTAAGTTGGAGTTATTCTATATGGTTACTCCACGTGTAACTACGATGGTTACACAAAGTAAGGGAGCCGTGGGGGTTACAAATTATAATGTAGCCAATAATGGATACAATATTATGTAATTAATTCCCCAAGATACCTTTATGATTATATTTATGTTCCCTTGTTTTGTGTGGATCTCGTGTAAATCTCATGTTACCCGATGTTATTATATATGGGTGACAAGAATGTCTTTTAAAAATGCTTTCATACATTACGAGTAATCATAGACTAATATGATCTTTTCTACTTTTCCATTCCTTACTGAGATTTTGTTCTCATCCCAAGTATTTGAATGATTTTCTCAGGTTAATGGATGTATAATAAAAATATGTAATTCATGTTAAATGTTGATAAATTGTAAAGGATTCTTGTTTTAAGTTTTAATGTTTTATATTTTGAAAAAAATGGAAATTTTTTGTATGGTATCCACTATGTAATAATGTGTAATGTTATGAACGTATTGTCCTAATTCTCTAAATTTCTAAACATGAAATGATATTCAATATAAAAGTAAGTGTTTTCTTGACTAAATTCAATATTATGTATATAATAAGGCTGGGTCCTTATAGTTGGTATCAAAGGATATTTTAGATAACTATAGGGGTTGGGGTGATATTAATAGAATACCATAAAAGATTTTCACTAAATGTTTAATTTGAAATGTTTTATCATTTAAGTATTATCATGTTTCTTCATTTAAGACATGTTTGTTCAAAATGGTTGTGCACGGAAGGAACAAGGATTCTGAATTGGCGTGGCATCGACAGAATGACATCCTTTCGGAACTACAACTCGGAATGGCTGGGATTGGAACTGAGTAGTTTGTGACAGTAATGGCTCAGCTAACATAGGAAATAAATATTGGTGGAATCCATGCAAGAGAACCAATAGAGGTACCACAACGTAATATGATAGTAGTGGAACATTTTACGAGACAACATCCTCCGGAATTCAATGGATCTTCTGACCCAATACAAGTTGAAGGATAAATCAAATCCCTTGAAAAGATATTCGATGTTATGTGATGTTTAGAAAATCAAAAGGTAAGAATTTACATTTATCATTTTGAAGTGGAATCTGATCATTAGTGGCCTATGGTAAGGAATACCTGGGGTAGATAGGATTTTGATGCCTTAGAGTGGGATGAATTTAAAAGACTTTTCCTTGAAAAATATTTTCCTTAGGTTCTCTGACTTATAATAGAGAATATATTCATCGAATTGAAATTAAAGAAGAAAGATTCAGGGGCTGTTTAAGAAACAAACATCCCCTGACTGGTGAGGAAATATCCAAATCTTATTCTAGATCTTGATAGCAAAATCAACCGCTTTTAGTCAGGACTGAAGCAAAGGTATCGATGGGTGTTGGCCTCCCGTGAATTCAAAAGTTATGAGAAACTTGTTCAATGTGCTGGGAGGGTAGAGATGGAGTTTGCTTATGATCATGTGCATTTTGGAAACAAAGAGAAAAAGTGGTCCAGTAGGGAAACAATGGGTAAGAATCAACCAATGAAATACGATGGTATGTAAATCCAATTTTCGGTTGTTTAAATGTGTGGAATGAACCACCATGAGGAATGTCTTAGAAAAAATGGGAAGTGTTTTAAATGTGGTAGGTTTGGACATATTGCCTGATATTTTAATGAAAATGATATGGAGACTAATCATGAAAAGAAGACTATAATGTGTTTAAAATGTGGCGAGATGGGTCATTATGTAAATTCATGACCAAAGAAAGATCTGAATGATGCAAAACAGCCAGAATACAAATAGAATGGTGTAGTGAGATCCTTTGAGACTACGTCAATAGATGTCAGGCCATCCAAGGAAGTTGAATTCGGTATATTGTTTTTTCACTCAGATTTTGCTAAATTTTTGTTGGATATGGGGTCTACACATTCTTTCTTCTCTGAGAAATTTTTTGGTGAATCTGAAATAACACCTCATCAAACGAGACACAAAATTCTTTTTAAAACACTGGGGGGAATGTTATTGCAAAGAGGAATTATAAGAATCTTCTATTATGGTCTGTTGAATGACTTTACCTGCATATATTTTTTTTTACCCTTAGTCGAGTTTGATGTTATTTTGGGGATGGATTGGCTTTCTAATTATCATCCTATGATTCACTGAAGAGATAAAGAAGTTTTTTTCAGAAAGAGTTTCAGTTTGTATACATGAATAAACATTTACAATTGGTAACATATTAGGAAGATGAGAAACTATTGAAAGATGGAAATTAAATTAATCTTGTACATATTTTTGAAAACAAGGGAACAATTAAAATTAATGATGTGCCATTGGTAAATGAATACATTTATGTTTTTCCTGATGAGTTACCCGTAGTCATACCTGATAGAAAAGTCAAATTCACAATTGACTTAGTTCTTGATGCTAAGATAATTTCAAAACCCTTATATCGTATTTCTCCAATATAACTTATTGAATTGAAAAATTAGTTCCAGGATTTTCTTGACAAAGGCTTCATTCGTCCTATCACTTCACCATGGGGAGCCCTTATTTTGTTTATTCACAAAATATGGTTCCATGAGACTTTGCATTGATTATATAAATTTGGAAAACATGATTGTTATATACAAGTATCCTTTTCCTCATATAGAAGACTTGTTTGATCATATCAAGGGGGCTTAGTACTTTTCCAAGATTGACGTGAGATCTGGATACCATCAGCTAAAGGTGAAGAAGGATGACATCCCGAAAACCGCGATTCGTACTAGATATGGGCATTATGAATATGTTTTTATGTCGTTTGGATTAACAAATTCACCTACTATATTCATATATCTTATGATTAGATTATTTCATGAGTTCTTGGATGAGTTTGTGGTTGTATTTATTGATTTCATTATGGTATTTTCTAAAAATTAAGAGGAGCATGAAAAAAATCTAAGTGTTGTTTTGAAAACATTAAAAGAATAGAAGCTGTATGTAAAATTCAGCAAGTGTGATTTCTGGTTGCAACATATTTCTTTTCTTGGGAACATAGTAAATAAGGATGGAATAATAGTTGATCCTACCAAAGTAAAACTAGTTGATGAATGGCCAAGACCCAAAAATGTTATAGTGATTTGTAGTTTTCTTTTGTGAGAATGTTATTACAGATTGTTTGTTAAGAACATTGCACAGTTATCTAGCATGATAACTATGTTAACATGGAAAGGTGTTAAATTTTTTTGGTTAGAGGAATGTGATGTTTGTTTTCAAGAACTGAAGAAGAGATTGAGGAATTCTCCATTTTTGGCCTTACCTTCCCCAAATGGTGAGTTTGTCATATATAGTGATTCTTCATTGAAGAGACTTGGGTGTGTTTTGATGCAGAAGGATCAGGTAATTGCCTATGCTTTGAGACAACTTAAACCTCATGATCTAAATTATCCCACACATGATTTGGAATTAGCAGCAGTGGTTTTTGATTTTAAAATTTGTAGGAATCGTCTATATGGAACTAAATGCCAAATATATACTGACCATAAAATCCTAAAGTATATATTCACTCAGAAATAATTAAGCATGAGGCAGAGAAGATGGAATGAAATGATAAAGGATTATGACTGCATGATCAATTACCATCCTGGAAAAGCAAACAAAGTAGTGGATGCCTTAAGTTGGAAACATCATCCATCATTAACCATGTTACGTTTGGAACATTATCCCTTGATTAATGATTTGATGATTTTGGCATAGAAGTTGTTGGTGCGGGGAATTCCTCTATATTGTTTCAGGTTTCAGTGCAGTCTTCGTTGTTAGACCGAATTAAGAAAGCGCCAATGGAAGACCGTGAGCTATAGAAAAAGGTATAATTGGTTAAAATGAGTATGTTTCAAAAATTTATCCTCAACAAAGATTGTGTTTTAATATTTAGAAAAAGGTTTTGTACGCCTAGTGATTCTCATTTGAAAAAAGATTTGTTGTGCAAAGCTCATAGTTCTCTATTTTCTGTTCATCCTGGTAGTACTAAGATGTCCATAGACCTTCGAGAGTATTATTGGTGGGATGGAATGAAAAAAGAGACTGCTGATTTTTCCATGAAATATTCATCGTGTCAAAATGTTAAAGCAGAGCGGCTGTTATCAAAGGGGATGCTTCAGACTTTTCCAGTGTAAAATTGGAAATGGAAAAATGTATCCATAAACATTGTTGTGGGACTACCAACGACTTCTCGAGGTAACAATGCGATTAGGGTTTTTTTTTATCAGCTAAAAAAGTTTGCACATTTTATTTCACTTCGAAATATAATGACTTTGGATTAGATTTCTCGATTGTAACTCATGGTGATTTTCATGTAACATGGAGTTCCTTTTTCCATTGTATCTGATCGAGATCCCAGGATCACTTCTATATTTGAGAAGGTACTTCAGAAGTCGTTGGGCACATAGTTAAATATCAGTATAGCTTTTCATCCTCAATCAGAAGGGCTTTCAGAACGAACAATTCAAACTTTAGAGGATATGCTTCGATCTTATTCAATGGACTAGTAGGGAAGTTGGGATCAACATCTTTCTTTAGTTTAGTTTTCTTATTATAATAGTTTTCATTATGGTATTAAGATGGGGCCTTTGAGTCCTTGTACGGGAAATGGTGTTGTACTCCAACGTTTTGGGATGAAGTCGGTGAAAGAATGTTGATGGGACCAAAATTAGTAGATGAAGTTGTTGAGAAAGTGAGGATGATCAAGCAGTACATGAGGACAGCTCAGAGCATGAAGAAATGTTATGCATATAATAGAAGGGAAGACTTCTCTTATGAGTTAGGTGACCATGTTTTCCTTAAAATCACACCATGTAAAAATTAGATGCATTTCAGTAAGAAAGGTAAGTTATGTCCATAGGTCATCAGTCCTTAAGAAATCTTGGATAATGTTAGATTAGTTTCATAACATGTAGATTTTCCTCTGAGTTTGTTTCAGGTACACAATGTCTTTCATGTTTCTATATTGAGAAAGTATGTACCAGATTCATCACATGTCTTGAGCTCAGAAGCAGTTCAGCTTGAAGAGAACCTTTCTTATGAAGAGAAAATAGTTCAGATTCTTGATCGAAGTGAACAGGTATTACAGAATAACGTGACCCACTAGTTAAAGGTTTTTTGGAGAAACCACATGGTTTAAGAAGCAACATGGGAGTCTAAAAATTCTATGAGGGAAAAGTTCCCTCATTTGTTAAATAAGAAAATAAAATTTTGAGGACGCAATTTCTAGAAGGTTGGGATAACGTAGCACCCCATGTTTTTCTAAAAATAAATTTAAATGCATGGATCTTTGTGTTAATTAGATATTTTTAACATGACTTTAAAACATAACTTTTACACTTCTTTGATTTAAATTTCAAGAAACATTCATCTACAATTGTGTTCAATATGTTATTTAGAGTCTATTGAAACCATCTTATTTTTTAGATGAATAGTATCACAACCATATGAATAGTAATATGAATAGTAATATGACCCTAATGAATAGTAAATTTTATTATTATTTTATTTTCATAAGGCTTTAAGATAATAACATCTTGGTTAATTTTTCATCGTGATATTGAAGTAGTTATAGAATTAAAATTGTTAATTTTTGAATTAAGTATGATTTTTTTAAAAAATTAAATTAAAAATATTTAAAAAAAATCAAAAAATGGACTTCTTTTTTGAATTCTACTTGTCAAAAAATGGTTAGGGTAAATTTTTTGGGTTTTTTCTGAAATTCTTGATTTTTCGCTGAATAGTGAAAGATGATAAAATACCATATAATCAAATAATCAGTAAAATACACTATTTATGACATCATAATTGATGAAAGGGCACTTGTTTCGATATCACATGCCATTATTACTATTTTAGGTCATATAAACTAAAACTATTCATAATCTTGGGACAAAATATTATAATTGTGATGATAATAATGAAAAATACCACCTCTCATCCACTATAAATACCACCCTCACTCCCCTATTCTTCCCAAGCCTCTAAAGACTTGAGCCATGACTATGGTCTTACCAATACTCCTCCCATGGCTCTTTCCCACGTCCTAGAGTAGATGGTCTCTTCAAAAGACCAAAACCAAATCCCTTAAAAAGGATCTCAAGGAGAAGAGTTCAAGAGGTAAACTGCCTCTTTTATTTTATTTCTTTTCATTCATTTTATGTTATTATCTTTATTTACCTTTTGAATAATTTTAGGATATTTCATTAGATATCCACCATTACTATCCATATTATGTATGAGTGACAATATATTCCCTTTCTGTCATTAATCAATTTTTTATGAAATTTTAAGAGACGACGTTAGGTTGCCAACTTTTCGTGATAAATTTCTCATGTTTTCTTTTATTTCATGATTCCTTTTTCTTCTTTCCTCACCCCCTCTTATCCAAGTGGCATGAAATCTCAAGAATAATTTATATTTTTGATTTTATCATGTTTAGGGAATATTTCTCATCATTGTTATTCTCCTCTCCCACTTATTTAAGGAATAAAAACATTGTCCGTGATGTGTCGAATTACCGACATCGTAGACGATGTGATTTCAATTCTCATTAATTATTTCAAGTCCTATCATGATACCATATATAGGTTGAAATAGGTTATTAAATATATGTTATAACTCACCCATGGTTCTAGAATTCGTTTTTACTCATGGTTCTAATTTATAAGACAAAATGAAGTTGTTATTATCAAAGAACCACTAAAATGATCTAAACGAACATCATTGATGTTTTAAATTATGAATAATCCACATATTAAAAATCAAATTGATAAATGGTATAAATTATTTTATTGTAAATATGAAAATAACTGTCCATTCCAATTATGGAGTTTCACTTCCAATCAACCAGAACATCCATCATGAACCAATCCTAGAAATCATGTAAAGAACTCACCAAAAACAGTGCAAGAGGAAAAATACTAACAATTAAAGGGTGAAATGATGTTATAAAATGATCATATAAGATGTTATAAACATGAAAATGTTTCTGTAAAATATTAATAACACTCTTTTAACAATAATAAAATAGGTTTAAACAAGATAGAAGTAAGACAAACCCAATGTAAGGGAATTCTTAACCTGATTTCATTCTTTGGGTTAACCTTCTACTTCATTATTCATGAGCTATTTAAATTGTTTATGTGATGGGTTCTATTTATATAATGTTTTATTATGTGTATATATAGTATATATACATACTCAATCTACTCTATTAAGTCCCTCTTTAATTTCATGATGTTTATTTGGGGCTTTTTTTTTAAAATTCTTTTTTTAAATTTGGTTTTACGAAATTTTTAAGTAATTTTTTTATAGAATTATTCATTTTGTATGATTATGTTTTCTTTCCTGGGAATTATTTATGATGAATTTTGGGACCTATATCTCCATCCAATGCATTGGGTATGAGTAATTTGTAGTTTGGTTGTATGGTTACTCCATGTGTAACTCTGATGGTTACACAATGTTAGGTAGTCGTGAGGGTTACAAATTATAAGGTAGCCAAGAATAGTTACATGATTTTGTAAGTAACACCAAAAGATACCATTATGATTATATTTAAGATCTCATGTTTTTTTGTATCCTGTGTAAATTTCATGTTACACAGAGTATGTATATATGGTTGACAAGAATGTATTTTGAAAATTATTTCATACGTTTAGAGTAATCATTGGCTAATGTGATCTTTTACTCTTTTGCATCCCTTACTAATATTTTGTGCTCATAACAAATTTTTAAATGCTTTTCACAGGTTAATGGATGTGTAAGACAAGGAAGGAAGCCATGTTAAATTTTCTAGAATTGTTGAAAAAGTATTGTTTTATGTTTTAATGTTTTATATTTTGAAAAAAAATGGAAACTGATTTTATGGTATCTGCTCTGTAATAATGTGTAATTTTATGAATGTATTGTCCTAATTCTATAGAACTGTAAACATGAAAATATCATCATTGTAAAAGGAATTGTTTTCTTGACTAAATTCAAGATTATGTATGTAATAAGGCTGGGTCCTTATACCAATAAACAGATGTCACCTTTTGAGGCATTGTATGGGAAGCAGTGTAAAACACCATATTTTTGGGATGATGTTTTGTAAGGGATGCCGATGGGACCATTGTTAGTATAGAAAGTGTTTTAGAAAGTGAATATTATACAGAAACACATGAGGATAGATAAAAGAAGAATGAAAAGCTATGCAGATAATAAAAGGAAAGACTTCTCATTATAGGTAGGTGACCATGTTATCATTAAAATATCTCCTTGGAAAAATGTGATGTGTTTTCATAAAAAAAGGAAATATAAGTCTGAAATTCATCAGTCCTTTTGAAATCATAGTGAAAATCGGACCAGTTGCATACCGAGTAACTTTTCCCTCAAGTTTCTCTCAGGTAAACAATGTTTTTCATGTTTTGATATTGGTAATGTAAGTGACAGATTCAACTCATGTCTTGAGCCCGGAAGTAGTTCGGGTGGATGAGAAATTTTCTTATGAAGAAAAACTAGTTCAGATTCTTGATCGAAGGGAACTGTAATTGAAGAATAATGTAAACCATTAGGTAAAGGTTTTGTAGAGAAACGACATGGTTGAAGAAGCAACATGCGAGTCTAAAAATGAAATGATAGAAATGTACCCTCTCTTGTTTAATGAATAAATAAAATTGAAAGGACGTAATTTACAGAAGTTGGTGATAATGTAATACCAAAATTTTGAAAAAATTAAATTAAATTCATGAAACTTGGTTTTATATAGATATTTATAACTAGCCTTCAAACATAATTTTGTAGCCTCCTTGTTTTGAATTTCAAAAAACATTCATATATAAATATGATCATTATGTTATATGGAGTATAATAGAACCAACTTGATTATTTAGTGAATAGTAACATCGCCTTATGAATAGTAATATTAATAGTAACATGACCATTATGAATAGTGAATAACATTATTATTTTGTTTTCTAAAGGATATAATATAATGAAATGTCAATTAATTTTTCATAGTGTTAAAATAAGAGTTATATATTTAAAACTGTTATTTTTTGAATAAATTATGATTTTAGTTAAAAATAAATTAATAATATTTAAAAAATTATTTTAAAAATATGGAGTTAAATTTTAAATTCTACACATTGAAAAATGTTTCAGATGAATTTTTTGGATGTTTTTTGAAATAGTTGAATTTTCATTGAATAGTAAAAATACAGGTTTGAGTTTCTATGTGTTTAATGACATCATTAATGATATAATAATAATGTAACCATTCTGGTCAAATTTTGTACATTAAAATATATTAAGAGGTGTCATAGGTGGACAATACCATGGAAAAAAACCATGGCCAAGCCCATGGTTTTTCAAATACCACTAATGAGTTTTCCCTTGAAAATTAATAAAATATTCCCCCACTTTTTCTATAAAAACCAACACATTCCTTCATTCCATTTATTAAAAATTGCAAATCAAAGAAGATCTGGCATTATGAACTCTCTATTAGTCCTTACAAGGTGTCCTCATTCCCTCAAGGTCCCAACCTTCATGTCTTAGTTGTTACCCTATAAGGTAAGAGTATCTCCACTTCTTCTTTTTTTCCATTCAAGTTCTCTTTTATGTTGTATAACATTCAATAGTGCATACTAGGTTCTTCTTTCAATTTATTTTATATATTTTTATGATTCATTTATATATGGGTGACACCTACCCCCTCTCTTTTTAATGTTTTCTAATACCATGTTGCATAGCCATCATGCTGCCGAATTTTCCTAAGGGATTTCCCAACTATTATTTTATTTCAAGTTCATTTATTTTCATATTTGTTACCCATATACAAATATCCAGGAAGAATTAATGATCTAGTATCTTACATATTTTATATTTAATTTTGTTTTCTTATGATTAATTGTTATACTTATTCTCTCCACCCACTTATTCAATAAATTAAAACATCGTCCATGATGTCTGGATTTACCGAAATCGTGGATGATGTGATTTCAATTTCTTTTAATTCCTTCAATAATGGTCATGAAACCATTTTTATTATTTAAAGAGGTTATAATTTATTTATTATACCTTATATAAGTATTTATAATCATTTTTTATTCATGATAATAATTTATAAAACAAAATTAGTTCATAGCAATCAAAGAATCACCAAAATGACGTAAACAAATATCAATAATGTTTTTACTTATAAATAATCATCATGTCATAATTCAAAATGATAAAATATTTAATTTATGGTTACGAAAACATTTATATACTAATATATTCCAATTCATGAGTTTCACTTCCAATTTATAATAATATCCATCATGAACCGATCATAAAAACTATTTAAAGAACGCACATAAAGCAATATAAATAACAAAATATTACAAAAAATGTGTCGAATGATGTTGTAAAATGATCATATAAGGTGTTATAAATATTTATATGTTTCATTAAGATATTAATATCACTCTATTAACTATTATAAAATATGTTTAAACACATTTTATGTAATAATAACGAGAGGTGAGGGAATTCATATCCCAATTTCCATTATTTGGATTAACTTTCTACATCATTATTTATATGGTATTAGAATTGATTGTGAGATTAATTTTTATTAAATTATGTTTAATGATGATTATTTACGCTGTGTAAAAACATATCAATTCCATTCTATTAATTCTCACTCTATTTATATTTTAATGGAATTTTCATAAAAATCATTATAAAACCCTCTTTAATAAATTTTCAAAGGATTGTTTTTTATGTGTATAGCATGAAATGTTTCTCCAAATTTTAAGATAATATTTTATCATTATAAGTTACATGGACATTATTTGTGATGGGTTGAGCCCATTATAGCTCAGGATATGTTGTTTTGATCCCATTATATATCAAGATATGATGGGTGAGCCCCATTATAGCTCTCCAATGCATTGGGTACTCTGGAGATAGAAGTTGGCCAAAATATTCTTCCATGTATAATGGTGAATATAAGAGTGATATGATAAATATGTCCCAAGGAAACTATATGATGTTTCAATGTATATGAGTTTTTATATTATGAGTTTTATTGGGTTTTATGTAATCAAATGACTAAAGATTTCTTTCATTATACCCCTTACTGATTTTTATAATCATCCCATGTTTTTAAAAAACAAATTCACAGGACATAAGGATGGATAAGTGAAATATGAGAGTCATGATTTTTGATTTGTAGTTTTGTTAAAGAAATCACATTTTATGTTTTAATGTTTTATATTTTGAAAAAAATAGATATTGTTTCTAGTGGTATATTCATAGTGTGAATGTGGTATGTTATGTATATAAGATATCCTAGTTCTTTAAAACATTAAACACAAAAGTATCCTCAATGTATAATAATATATTTTCTTATCTAAAATAAAATATTGAGTAATCTTTTAAGGTCGAGTCAATATAGTTGGTATCAAAGGATTGTTTAAATAACATTAGAGGGTTAGGATATTGTTAAAAGAATACCATAAATTATTTTTACACTAAGTTAATTTGAAATGTTTTAGAATTTAAGGATTACCATGTTGCTTCTTCAAATTTATATATGTTCAAAATGGTTTTCAGCAAAGTAAACAGACTAGCTGATGTAGGAAGACACCAAGAGGTTGATGTCTGTCTGCAGCCCAGAATGGTGAGAATCGGAATGAAGTAGACTGTGACAGCAATGGATTACTTGACTCAATTAATAAATGTTGATGGAATCAATTCTATAGATTAACATGATCTACCATGAAAAAACCTATCTTTTGTGAAGCACTTTGTGAGGAATCTTCTTCTATCATTTAGTGGAACCATAGATCCAATGATAGCTAAAAAATGGAATAATACTCTAGAAAATAGATATGATGTCATGAGATGTTCGAAAAGTCAAAAGGTAATACTATACATTATCATTTTTAAGGTGAATCCAATCAATGGTGGTCTTTGGATAAGAATACTTGAGAAAGATATGATCTTGATAGTCTGAAATTGGATGATTTTAAGTTTCTTTTTCTTGACAAATATTTTTTCAAAACTATTCAACTAAAAATGGAGAAGCTATTAATGGAACTAAAAAAGAATGATTATGAATTCTTGGTAGAATATAATGCTAATTTTATAATAATGGCCGCATAAGTACTGAATTTTACACGATATTTTCATTGTAAAATTAATAGATTTTACTCATGTTTGGAACATTTTTTGCGAGTATCTTTGGCCTCACGAGAGTTTAAAATCTATGAGAAACATTCAAGTGGTGATGAAAAAGTGGATATTTATTTTTTTGATATGTATGTTCCTCTTGATGACAAGAATAAGAAGGGGTTAGGTTGGTAGGATTAGGGTAATAATTCTTCAAAGAAATATGGAGGTAAGAAAATCAATTTCCCTTCTTGTGAAATGTGTGGTAAAAGTCTTCCTGTTCAATGTCTTGTAAATTTTTGGAAATTGTAACGATGTAGAATATTGGAAACATGTATCTTATGTTCATAGAAAATGATCCCAAAATTAATGATAAGTTGATGGTGAGACACCTTAACTATAAATAATTGGTTCATTTTTCTAATGTTTGTCTGAATCTATTCACTCAACCAGGGAATCAACAAAATTGGAAGCAACAGGGTTTGGTAAAATTATTTTCAACCAATTCAGTAGTTGTTGTGACATAAAATGAGGTGGAATCAGATAAATTTCATGTTTTTACAAATTTCAAAAATGTGTGGTTTGACTCAGGGTCTACACATTCTATCATTTCTGAGAAATTTTCAGAATATTTTTTAATTCAAAATCATGAAATGAAACAAGATCTCATGGTAAAAACAACAGGAGGAAACATTGTGGAAAAATATATAATAATCTTCCTATCATTTCTTGTGAAATGATTTTACCTAAAAACCTTGTTGTTTTTCCTCTATTGTAGTTTGATGTTATTCTGGGTATGGACCGGTTTTATTTGTATCTTGCTAAGAAAGATTGCAGAGAAATAGAAGTTGTTTTTCATTAAGAAATTCATTTTGTGTACAAGAATGAACCCATACCATTGATAACATATCAGTAAGATAAGAAGTTTATAGATGATGGAAAAGAAAGTTATCTTGACAATATTTTTTAAGATAAGGTAACCATAAAGATTAATGATGTACTAGTGGTAAATGAATACCTAGATGTTTTCCATGATGAATTTCTTGGTGTTATTCAAAATCGAGTGGTTGACTTTACTATTGACTTAGTTCCTGATTCTTATACTATTTCTAAACCCCTTATTGAATGTCCCAAATAGAACATCTTGAATTAACAAAGAAATAGTAGTAATTGTTAGATAAATTCCCCATCTGACCTAGCAATTTATCATGGCGTGATACTATATTTTTTGTTCAGAACAAAGATGGTTCAATGATACATTGCATCAATTATATATCATTGAATAAAATTACTATTAAAAACATATACTTATCTTATATCAATGATTTGTTTGACTAGATCTAGGGATCCTAGTATTTTTCAAAGGTTGACCGGAGGTTGGAGTACCATCAGTTGAATGTAAATTATGAAGACATCTCGAAGAATGTGGTTTGTACTAGATATGGCCATTATGAATTTTTAGTTTTTCCTTTTGGGTTAACTAATACACCTGCAATATTCATGGATCTTATGAATAGAATATTTCATGATTTATTTGATAAGAATATTGTTGTGTTTATTGAAAACATTATGTTATATTCTAAAAGTAAAGATGAGTAGAAAAAATATATAAAGGTTATTTTCCAAACCATAAAAGAAAATAAAGTGTATGAAAAAATTAGAAAGTTTAATTTCTAGTTTCAACAGATTTCTTTTCTTAGAAACAGTGTATATAAGGAAGGAATAATTTTTGATACTACCAAAAAAGTGGTTCATGAATGGACAAGACCAAAAAATGTTAAAGAGATTCATAGCTTTCATGGAATAGTAGGTTATTATCGATGGTTTATTAAAAACATTGTACTATTATCTAGAGAGCTAACTAAGTTCACACAAAAGGGGTTAAATTTGTTTAGATAGAATAATGTGTTGTTATTTTCATGAAATGAAGAATAGATTGGTGAATTCTCCAATTTTTACCTTTCCTTCTTGAAATGGTGATTTTTTCATCTATAATATTGCTTCAAGAAATGGACATGGTTGTGTTCTGATACTTTATGATCAGATAATTTTTTATGCCTCAAGATAGCTAAAACATCATGAGTTAAATTATCCCACACATGTTTTGGAATGGGGAGCTATGGTCTATTACTTTGAAAATTTAGAGGCACGATTTATACAGAGCAAAATGTCAAATATATACTCATCATAAAAGTCTGATGTATATATTCACTCAGAAGAAAATAAACATGAGCCAAAGAAGATGGATTGAACTGATAGAGGATTATGATTTCATGGTTAATTTCTATCTAGGAAAACAAAACAAAGAAGCATATTCCATGATCTGAAAACATCATTCATATTTAACAATTTTTCATTGGGAACATGATCCCTTGGTTAATGATTTGATGAATTTTGTCTTAAAAGTTGTTGGGGTAGGAAATACATCTGTTTTGTTTCAGGTTTCAGTGTAGTCATCAATTTCAGACAGAATTAAGAAACTATAAAATAAATATTGTGATCTATTGAAAAATGTAGAATTAGTTAAAATGTCTATGTTTCTAGAATTTAACATTTATAAAGATTGTGTTTTTAGATTTATAAAATGGTTGAGTGTGCCTTGTGTATCTCAGTTGAATAAAAAAAATTTATGCTCATAGTTCCCTAATTTTATTTCATTCTAGAAGTACTAAGATGTACAAAGTCCATTGGAATTATTACTGGTGGGATGAAATGAAAATGGAAATTGGATAATGTAATATGAATTGTTTGACTTGTTAACAGGTTAAAGCAAAGTGGATATTACCAAAACGAATGCTTCATCCTTTTCTAGTGCTTGACTAGAAATATGAAAATATATTCTTGGACTTCATGGTGGGACTACCTATGATTTCTAGAGGTAACAATGTGATTTGGGTTATTGTTGACCGACTGACAAAATCTGAAAATTTTCATTCAATTAGAGATACAATATCATTGGATCAGATTTCTTTAATGTACCACAATGAGATTGTTAAATTACAAGAAGTTCCTTTTTCCATTGTATCTGATCAGGATCCCAGGATCACTACTAACTTTTGGAAAGGCCTTCAGAAGTCATTGGGCACATAATTAAATTTTAGTAGATCTTTTCATCCTCAATCATATGGGCAATCAGAACGAATAGTTCATACATTAGAATATATTCTTCAAGCTTGTCCAAAGGACTACCAGGAAAGTTGGGATCAACATCTTTCTATAGTGGAGTTTTTATATAATAATAGTTTCCACTCCAATTTTAACACCCCATGTTTTCTAAAAATAAATACCAGTGCATGTAACTTTGTTTTTATAGATATTTTTAACTAACCATTAAAACAAAACTTCTCCACTTCTATGTTTGGAATTTCAAGAAATTGTCATCTACAATTGTGCTCAATATGTTATTTGGAGTCTATTGGAACCAAAAAAATTTGGTGAATAGTAACATACCCTTATTAATAGTAATATGACCCTAATGAATAGTAAATTTAATAATTATTTTACTTTCTTAATGATTTAATATGATAACATCTTGGTTAATTTTTCATCGTGGTATAGATGTTGTTATAAAATTAGAATTGTTAATTTATGAATTATGTATGCTTTTATTTAAAAATTAAATTAATAATATCTATAAAATTATTTTCCAAAAATGGACTTCATTTTTTAATTCTATATTTAGATAAATGGTTAGGGTAAATTTTTAGTTTTTTTCTGAAAATCTTGATTTTTCGGTGAATAATGAAATATGATAAAATATCGTATAATCAAATTATCAATAAAATACACTATTTATTACATCATAAGTACTGAAAGGACACATGGTTAAAACTCACATTCCATTATTATTATTTTAGGTCACATTAACTATGACTATTCATAATATTGGGGAAAAATATTATAATAATGATTAAAATAATAAAAAATACCCCCTCTCCTCCACTATAAATACCACCCTCACTCCCCTCTTCTTACTACACCTCTCAAGCCTTGATCCATTCTTATGTTCTGCCTAATACTCTATCAAAGGCTCATCCCCACATCCTAGAGCTATTGGACTCACCAAAATAAGAAAACTAAAGCCCTTAAGAAGGGTCTCAAAGATAAGAGACCAAGAGGTAAACATCCTCTTTTATTTTCTTTCTTTTCATTAATGTTTTT
Source organism: Viscum album (assembly GCA_963277665.1). Lineage (NCBI taxonomy): Eukaryota > Viridiplantae > Streptophyta > Magnoliopsida > Santalales > Viscaceae > Viscum > Viscum album. Next base: position 366,620,540 of record OY728158.1, on the reverse strand, counting down.
TTATTATCTTTCATTACCTTTTTAATTATGTTGGGATATTTCATTAAATATCTCCCATTACTGTCCATATTATTTATGACTGATTATATATTTCCTTTCTCTCATCAAACTATTTTTTTATGAAATTTTACGAGACGGTGTTTGGCTGCCGAGTTTTCGTGAGAAATTTCTCAAGATTTCTTTTATTTCATGATTCCTTTTTCTTCTTTCCTAACCCCCTTTTATCCAAGAGGCATGAAATATCTATAATCATGTATATTCTTGATGTTATCATGATTATGTAAAACTCTTCATCATTATTCTTTTCCTCTCCCACTTATTTAAATAATAAAAACATTGTACGTGGTGCGTCGAATTACCTACATCGTGGATGATGTAATTTCAATTTCCATTAATTGTTTCAATTATGGTCATGAAACCATTTATATTGTTGAAAAAGGTTATTATATATGTTTTATGACTCACACATGGTTCTATAATTCTTTTTTACTCATGGTTCTAATTTATAAAACAAACTGATGTTGTTATTATCAAAAATGACTAAAATGATCTAAACAAACATCATTGATGTTTTAACTTATGAATAATCCCCATATTAAACATCAAAATGATAAATGGTATAAATTATTGTTTTGGAAATATTTAAATACCATTCCATTCCAATTCTGGAGTTTCACTTCCAATCAACAAGAACATTTATCATGAACCAATCTTGGAAATCATGGAAAGAACTCACCCAAAAACAGTGCAAGGGGAAAATACTAAAAATTAAAGGCTTAAATGATTTTATGAATTGATAATATAATATTTTATAAACATAAAAAAGTTTCTTTAAAATATTAATAACACTCTTTTAAAAATTATACAGTAGTTTTAAAAATGTTGGAAGTAAGACAAACCCGAGGTAAGGGAATTCTTAACCAGATTTCCATTCTTTGGGTTAACCTTCTACTTCATTATTTATGTGCTATTTAAATAGTTTGTGTGATGGTTTCTATTTATATTATGTTTTATTATGTTTAATTATAGTATATATACATGCTCCATCCACTCTATTAAGTCTCACATCAATTGTATGATATTTATAAGGGGATTTTCTCTAAAAATCGTCTTTTTTAATTCAGTTTTACGAAAATACAAATTAATGTTTTTATAGAATTTATCATGTTGTATGATTATGTTTTGGTTCTTTGGAACGATTTTTAATGAAGGGTGTTTCCTATATCTCCATATAATGCATTGGGTGTGAGTATGTTGGAGGTCGGTCGTATGGTTACTCCAAGTGTAACTATGATGGTTACACAAAGTAAGGTAGTCGTGAGGGTTACAATTTATAAGGTATCCAAGAATGGTTACAAGATTATGTAAGTAATCCACCAAGGTACCTTTATTATTATATTTATGTTCTCATGTTTCTTGTGTATATTTTTTAAATCTCATGTTACACAAAGTAAGTATATATAAGTGACATGAATGTCTATTGAAAATGGTTTCATACTTTATGAGTAATCATGGAATAATGTGATCTTTCCTTATTTTCCATCCATTACTGAGCTTTTGTTCTCATCTCAAGTTTTTAAATGATTTTCACAAGTTAATGGATGTGTATGAAAAGTAATGAATCCATTATAAATGTTGAATAATAGTTAAGGAGTCTTGTTTTATGTTTTAATATTTTATATTTTGAAAAAAATGGAAAATGTTTTTATGGCATCCAGTCTGTAATAAAGTGTAATGTTATGAATGTATTGTCCTAATTCTCTATAGCTCTAAACTTGAAAAGATACTCAATTTAAAAGGAATTGTTTTCTTGAATAAATTCAAGATTATCTATGTAATAAGGCTGGGTACTTATACCAATACACAGATGGCACCTTTTGAGGCATTGCATGGGAGGAGTGTAAAACTCCATCTTTTTGGGATGATGTTGTGGAAAAGAAGTTAATGGGACCATATTTAGTAGAGGAAGTGGTTGAGAAAGTTAATATGATTCATAAACACATGAGTATTGCTCAAAAAATAAAGAAAATCTATGCAGATAACCAAAGGAAAGACTTCTCATTCGAGGTAGGTGACCATATTTTCCTTAAAATATCTCTTTGGAAAAGAGTGATGAGTTTTGGTAAGAAAGGAAAGATAAGTCTGAAGTTCTACAAACCTTTTGAAATCCTGGTGAAAATTGGACCAGTTTCATACCGAGTAACTTTGTCTCCATGTTTCTCTTAGGTGAATTTTTTTTCATGTATTGATGTTGATAATGTAATTGAAAGATTTAACAAATGTCTTGAGCTTAGAAGCAGTTCAGCTGGATGATAACATTTCTTATGAAGAAAAAATAGTTCAAATTCTTGATCGAAGGGAACAATTATTGAAAAATAAGGTACACAGTTAGGTAAAAGATTTGTGGAGAAACCACATGGTTGAAGAAGGAAAATGGGAGTCTGAAAATGCTATGATGGAAAGGTACGCTCAGTTGTTTAATGAGTAAATAAAATTGGAGGGAAGTAATTTATAGAAGGTGTTGATAATCTACTTACCCATGTATTTAAAAAAAATATATGAAATTAATGAAACTTTGTTTAATATAGATATTTATAACTAGCCTTCAATAATATTTTTTCAGCCTCTATGTTTTTAATTTCAAAAAACATTCATCTACAATTATGATCGGTAAGTTATAAAGAGTCTAATGGAACAAACTTGATTATTTTGTGAATAGTAAAATCCCCTTATGAATAGTAATATTAACAGTAATATGACTCTTATGCATAGTAAACATACATTATTATTTTTTTTAAAGAATATATTATAATGAGATGTCAATTAATTTTTCCGGGTGATAAAAAACGAGTTATAGATTTAAAAAGATTATTTTTTAATAAATTATGATTTTATTTAAAAATAAATTAATAATATTTAAAAAATTATTTTCAAAAAAATGAGTTCATTTTTAAATTTTAAACATCGAAAAATGATTCAGGTGAATTTTTTGGATTCTTTTTGAAATAGTTGAATTTTCCGTGAATAGTAAAAATACAGTTTTGAGTTTATGAGTGTTTGATCACATCATTAATGATATAATAATAATGTAATAATTCTGGTCGACATTTGTACAATAAAATATATTAATAGGTGTCCTAGGTGGATAATACCATGGTATACTACCATGACCAATCCCATGGTTTTTCAAATACCACAAATGAGTTGTCCCTTGGAAATTAATAAAATATTCCTTCACATTTTCTATAAATACCAACACATTCCTTCATTACATTCATTAAAAATTATTACTCAAAGAAGATCTAGAAATATATCCTCTATATTATTCCTCACAAGGTGTCCTCATTTCCTCAAGGACCCAACCATCAAGTCTTAGTTGTTACATTATAAGATATGAGAAATCTCAACTTCTTTCTTTTTTTCCATTACAGTTCTTTTTTATGTTGTATAACATTCAATAGTCCATACTAGGTCTTCTTTAAATTTATTCTATAATATTATGATTTATTTATATTTTGGTTACCAATATCCCCACTCTTTTTAATGTTTTCTAATACCATGATGCAGAGTCATTTTGCTTCCGAATTTTCGTAAGGGATTTCTCAACTATTCCATTATTTTTTAGTTCTTTTATTTTCTTATTCATTCCCCTTATACACTTATCCAAGAGTAATGAATGTTCTAGTATATTACATATTCTATATTTAATTATGTGTATTTATGAATCATTGTTATACTTCTTCATTTCCCCCACTTATTCAATAAATTAAAACATTGTCCATGATGTGTGGATTTACCGACATCGTGGACAACGTGATTTCAATTTCTTTTAATTCCTTCAGGACTGGTCATGAAAGCATTTTTATGGTTTGAACAGATTATAATTTATTTATTATATATTACTTAAGGTTTTAGAATCATTTTTTACAGAGGATATTGATTTATAAAACAAAATGGATTCATTGCGTTCGAAGAATCACCCAAACAAATTAAACAAATATCAATAATGTGTTAACTTATAAATCAGCTTCATGTCATAATTCAACATGATAAAAGATGTAATTTATGGTTATGTAATAATATATATACAACTATATTCTAATTCTTTAGTTTCACTTCCAATTGATAAGAATATCCATCATGAACCAATCATGGAAACAATGAAAAGAACGCAGCTGAAGCAATGTAAATACCAAAATATTACTAAAAAATGTGTCGAATACTATTGTAAAATGATCATATAAGGTGATATCAACATTTATATGTTTCATTAAGATATTAATATAACTCTTTTACCTATTATAAAATATTTTTAAACACATTTTAAGTAACAAGAACTAGAGGTAAGGGAATTTATAACCCAATTTTCATTCTTTGGGTTAACATTCTACATCATTATTCAGGTTGTATTAAAAATGTTTGTGAGATGAATTTTTATTATATTGTGTTTAATTATGTGTATTTATAGTGTGTAAAATCAAATCCATTATATTCTATTAATTCTCACTTCATTTATATTTTAAGGTCATTATCTTAATAAAATTTTTAAAACTATATTTAATAAATTTTCAAAGGATTTTTTTATGTGTATGGAATGAAAGATTTCTCCTAATTTTAAGATAATTTATTAACATTATAGGTTCCTTGGACATTATTATTTGTGGGTTCAGTCCATTATAGCTCAAGATATGTTGTTTTTATCCCATTATAGATCAAGATATGAAGGGTGGGCCCCATTACAGCTCTCCAATGTATTAGGTACTCCAGAGATGGATGTTGGCCAAAATATTATTCCATGTATAAGGGTGAATCTAAGAGTGATGTGATAAATATGTCCCAAGGAAACTATATGAAGTTTCAATGCATATGATTATTTATTATTATCGTTTTTATTGCTTTTTATGTTATTAGTTGACTAACGATTTATTTCATTATACCCCCTACTGAGATTTATAATCATCCCATGTTTTTAAACATTTTTTCATAGGATATTATGATGGTTATGAGAAATAAGGTAGTCATGATGTTTTATATTGATTATTGTCAAACAAATAATTTTTTATGGTTTAATGATTTATATATTGAAAGAAATGGATTCTTATTTTAGTGGTATATTCTTTCAATGTATGTGGTATGTTATGTATGCAAGATATCGAAATTATATAAAACTCTAAACACAAAAAGTTCCTCAATGTGTAATAATGTATGTTCTAGTCTAAAATATAATATTAAGTAACGTTTTAGGAATAGGTCCTTATATCCATATTTTTTGAATATGTTAAATGGGACCTTGGATTAAAATATAAACATTATCCTAAATTCCATGGAAATGGTGTAACGAAATGTTTAGTCCAAATAGAAATATAAAGACATATCGAGCATATAGTTTGGTGACATGGATGTGAAGCCTCTATGATGAGCTATATTTACAAGGGTACTATATTACATAGTGATAATTCATATTTTGTTTTCCTCATTGAGAGTTTGAAATATTTCTACTCGGTTCCTTGACCTATTGTTAGAAAATAATTTTTGACTTTTGGAAATCCCACCTAATACCAAAATGTAATAATCCTATAGGGTCACACACTATGTTTTTTCATTGTTCATGATTAAATTATATTTTAATTGAATGAATGTAATAAATATTATTCTCATGACCGATGAATATTTTTTATTCAAATTTTATTGATTACACAAATAAAATAAATATTTATTCACCGAATTACGAAAAAAATAACTTTATTTATTTTATTTAATATTATTTTACAAGATTGTGAATAAAATATTTATCTAATAGAATAAAATTTTTAATTGGGTATTCAAAAACTTTAATAGGAGTTCAAATTGAACAAGACCACATTCGGTGAAAAATATTAATTAACAAACCGGTTAAATAATACTTGTAATTCTCGCAAGTTGAAGTACACCACAAAATATTAATATTATTATTTTATTATGTTTAATGGTTTTTATTAAAGGTTTTTATATAACATAATGTTTGAAATAAATTAAATAATTATTTTGACTTAATCCCTTGCACTATAAATAATCTATTATGCCTATTGTTTATAGTATCGATTAGTGTAATTGAAATAGATAATTTTTGCACACAACTAATTCTCACTCCACTCATACTACTATGTCCATCTTAGTAAGTAAAAATTCAATATATGCTTCATTCAATACTAAATATTGTGCTGTCAAGAACCAACAGAACAAGATATTTGTTTCAATGTATAAGCACCAATTATCAAGTGTCATTTTGTGGATATCATAAGAGAATGTGTGGATCACTATTAGAGTATCCTTACATCCTCAAAGTAAAATTAATTAAATATAAAATTGTATTTTCATAAGTTCAAAATTAATATCTAAAGGAAAAAAACCTAGGTAATCATTTATTTAGATGTTAAATAAATAAATTATCAATTTATGTGAAATATAATCTCCCATTGTTTCAAGAAATGATAAGTAAAATAAATTATAATTGTTCTCTCAATATTGCATTCTTCTACTACATTCAAACCAACAATTGGTATTAGAGTGGTCACATTTGAATTTATAATTATCTATTTTTTTATTGATTAATGCTAAGTTTTTCTTAGATTTTCATTTCATATTATCAATTATTTAATTCGGTTTAAATTAATAATATTCAACATATATATCATGATTAAAATAGTATTTCATTTTAATATTGTTTTTTGAATAGATAACAAAATAAAAAGGTTTCCATTCAGAAACTAATGAATTTTTTTGGTAATATAGGGTTACATGGCGTATACTTCTAATTACACATCATGTTCCCTAGGGAGTTGCATCTGGATTCATTAAGGGATTCATAATGTTTCATGTAGTAATTACATGTGGTGTATTCTAAATGTATATTGGCCAACATGGGACATGGTTGTTGGATTACATGGTATTTATTAGTGTACACACCATGTATTACACATGGGTTAACAGTGTAAATCATGCACTCTTTATGGTCATTATACACAGTCCAAACTATGTGAGACTGAAAATGGAAAGAATTTATGATATACACATCATCTATGTGGTGTACAAAGTGTGTAGTTCATCAATTCCCACATTTGAAACACAATCCAATAACCCAGGCATGCCTTCTAGACCCATGGAAAGTGGAACACACAATGTGTAGCTTGTATGAAATCGTTGTGTTGTTCATATGAGGCACACACTACAGACCCAGGCGTGTACCTTGGATACACAACAACCAAGATACACATTGTGTGGATGGATTGTACATTCCATGTACTCAATAGTTAAATGAAAGAACTAAATATTACATTAAATTGATAATTATATCATTAAATCCTTATTTTATGGATTTTATCATCAATTTTCATTTGAAATTTTAATAATCATTTAAAAATTTAAATGAATAAATAATTTATTGAAATTAATATCTCATTATTTCTTTTCTCTTTTATTTTCAATGAGTTACATATATTTTTGGTATGACTAATTATGTTAGGATGATCATTAAGATAAAAGGGGAAATATTAGATATTTAATTTTTTTTATTATTTCTAGTTTAAAAACCTTAATAATAAAGAGAGAATAATAAAATGAATTCTATCCAGTTACTATTGTGTATTAATTACATGTTTGACCATTCGTGAGATTTACTGAGACATTTGTGAGTTGGATGTATTAATTTAATTTAATTCATGGATTATAAATTATTTATTATTAAAATAAATATGATGGCCTATGATTCATCCATCCCCCCATTATTATATAGGAACAGTGTGTCCAATGATATTTATGTAATTCAATTTTAACTTATCCTCTAGTTCCCCTCATCAACATGTGAGACATAAATACATATAGATGATGATTTATATAAAGGCGTTTGGATGTTGTTCAAGGAAGAACTATTATGTTACCAACTCTTGGGATACACATGTGTAAAGGTTGAATGAAATAACTCATTCCCGGACCAAATATAGATGTTATATCCTCTTGATAAAAGGCTGGTTTAATGTATTCTCTTTAAATCAACTGCTGGATCAATCTCATGAAAAATTCATTTAATTATTATTTATTTATTTATATCTAATTATTTATTTTATGGATTCAAGGTCATTATCACGTAAATAAATTAATTAATGTTCAAAGATGGAAATTAAATAAATAATTTATGTGTAAATGTTTTATCCATCGTGGTTAACTAATTAACTATCATCCACATAATATTAATGAGTAATGTAAAGGATACTAGGATATTTAAAATTATTCATAATTGATTGAAATCAATAAATTAAATATTATTTCATACTTGGACTTCAATTAATTGATCAAGAATGAAATCGTTGAAACAGAGAGTTTTAACAACCATCACCAAGATGCTTAATTTTAACGTGGATTTATCATGAAGGTTATGGGTTTACACAAACATCTCACATCAAGAGAATTATCCCTCACTATAATTGATGTAACATAGAAGGAAGTGGTGAAAAAAATCCAAGTCAAGATTTCACTATAGGGGAGTACACTAAATGCATTAGGGAGTGATAAGCCTATAGTTTGAAAAGACCATTCTACCTAAAAACCATCAAGTATCTTGACCATCCCATGTTGGGGTTATGTGAATGGTCATATTGATCTTCTCCAACATAATTTTATAGAAACTAGACATTCATGTTAAATTGTGTTGGATATAGGGTGTTGATAAAATAGTTGAAGATTTAATAAAAATTAATAAAGTTAAATTAGACTATTTGTTATCAGATAATATGTAATCAAGTAAGGTACTAGTAATCATCAAGTTTAATTTTAGAATCAAATGGTAATCTCATCATCATAATCTTCCCCATCATAAATATTTGAGAAATAAAACCAACTCACTTATAGTAACATCCAAGAGTGGTATAGATACATTCGGGTTATGCTACACCATGAATGGAATTCATACATTATTGAATCCTCAATTCTTGATACACCTTCTAAAGAGGTGAGTGATTAAGAGTTATTGGTCTATAAAAAACATTTGAGATACATGGTCAATGTTCTATGTTTTATGCTTTCATATATGTCTAGTATACTCATGATGTCTCATGAAAACATGTATTCATATAAAATTTTTAAGAACCTATATAGTTTTTATAGTTAAGGAGATAGAATGGAATGGTTTGAGATATACAAGGCACTATTTCCTAGATATCTTGGAGATTGTTCCACATCCTGGCCTCGTATTGTGAATCACATTTGCAACATTGACCTCTTAGAGGTTATTTAGTTTAAACACTCTAAAGAACTGGGCACTGATATCATTATTTCATCACTCCATTATAGCTTCTATATCTTTTACATAAATCATAATATGGAAAATATTGATAAATCTCTATTAGATATACTAAATATTTTTCACCAAGTCGACAAGGAAATGATTAACTACAATCCTTCTATCCTTGTAGTGAAAAACATAATAGGAAATGGATGATCATTAAACCCAACTCTTTTTTATACTCTTTCAAGAATAATAATATCAATGGAAAACAAAGTAAACATGATGTTACCTATTTTGCATGTGGTAAGAAGGATAATTTTAAGAAGAATATAACCCAACCAAAAAATCAAGGGGAATTTTCAGGATTTTTTGTTTTCAAGTAAAGTTTATATTTATAAAAATTGGGTATTATATACATCTTATGGTGATCACATATGGATTAAAATATAGGAACTCATTATATTCAGGAAGATTTATTAAAGGTAGGCTCATCCATGAGCCACCAACAGAGCTAAAGATGATGGTGTACCTATCAGTGACTACCACCCCACATTTCTAAATGGGATGATCATCGTGTTAATTATTTTTTTTTTAATATACATCAGTTACCAACAAAAATTATATCACTATGCATAATAGATGCATAATGTTTTTTTAAAATTAGGTAATAATTTTTTATTCTTTTATAAAAATAAAAAATTTGTGGTAAGGAACAATTAAATAACAGGCTTTATGTGTTAGAATACAAAAAAGATGTAATTTCAATAGATAATGAAACCATATCACAAGACATGGACCGCACCCAACATTGGAATCATTGTCTATGTCATGTAAATGAAAATATATTGACTAAACTACATCAAGATGGATATTTAGACTCTTAATGTGTAACATCACTTGTTGTATATCAATCATGTTTATAAGATAAAATGACATAAATCTTCGTTTAGTGGAAAATGTGAAATGTCTAAATATATTCATGAATTAAATCATACAGATGTGTGTGGACCATTTCCTATTGAATCAATAGGTGGTTACTCAAACATCGTGAATTTTACAAATGATTTGATTAGATATGGATATGTCTATATAAGGATTTATATGTCCCATTCAATTGATAAATTAAAGGAATACAAGAATTATGTTGATAAGCATCTTGTTAAGAAGATTAAAAAACTCCACTCAAACCATGGGAGAAAATATTTAAATCAAGACTTCATTGATTTTTGTGGGAGTTTGAGATACTATCTCAACTCACTCCTCTTTATATGACTCAGTACAATGGTATAAGATAATGGAGTAACTAAACCATATTGGAATTGGTAATATCATGGAATATCTATGCAATTATTCCATTATACTTTTGGAGATACACATTTAAAACAATAGTACAAATACTAAAACTGTGTTCCAACTAAATCAAAAGATGGTATACCATTCCAATTATGGATGGAATGAATCATGTATTGTCATAGATGCATGTGCGGGGCTTTTCAATAACAATTTGTAGCCAATTTTGGTTACAATCATGGAACGTACATCACAATGTATAACATTATAGGATATCCTATATACATAAGGGGTTATTACCTATATGACCCCTCAGACAAAAAGGTTATACTGATAAGAAAGACCTTCAACCTTGAGAGGGACCACATCTATAGAATATATGAAAGGAATGAAATAGACTTAGATAAAGATGGGATCATGGTATAAATACTAGGTAGAATAATAGATTTTATAAAGTCTAGTGGAAGAAGAAATTATTCATGAAACACAAGTATTTTTTAAGAGTATAATATAGGTTAAGGAACTAGAACATTAGGTATTTCTAGTAACTTAGGACAATGACTCATTATTAGTTAATAATAATGATCCTACAAACAAAAATGAAGAATTATGTGGAAGAGATGATTCCATGTGGAAAGAATACATGAATTCTAAAATAGATTCCATGTATCATAACCAAATCATGATTTTAGTAGATCCTCTGATGGATTTAAGGAATGTTGAAAAAAATGAATATTCAAGAAGAAATTGGACACAGATGGAAAATTAAGTACCTATAAAGCATGAATAGTTCCAAAAGGGTTTAAATAGTGTCAAATAAATGACTATTATGAAACCTTTTAACTATTTTCAATTAAAAAAGGAATCATAATTCTACTTGAAATTGTGTCTTACCATGAAAATGTGATTTAGAAAATAGATATTAAAACATCCTTCCTTAAGGGGATGCTTTTATAATATGTTTGTATGAAAGAACATGAAGAATGATTAAATCCAAAATGTGTATGTAAGATATGAAAATTGAAAAAAAAACATTTATGGATTAAAGAGAGCATCTCATTTGTAGAACATTCATTTTCATGAATCCATAAAAAAATATTTTTTTCTAATGAATGAGTTTGAGTATTTAATCTAAAATCTATTTTATTGTAGAAAAATAGATTTCATAATAGTATATGTTGATATCATATTACTAATTGGAATCAAAATAAAATTCATACAATCTGTTAAAGAAAGGTTGAATAAATTCATTTATATAATGGACTTGGGAGAGGCAGCACATATACTTGGGATCAGGATTCTTCCTGATAGATCCCTGAGGATTCTTAACATAATTAAAAGTATACACATTGAAAATATAATGAAGATATTTAGTATAGAATAGTCCAATAGGGGATTGTCTCCAGCATCAAATGGCATTGATATTTCTATGAAATAGGTCATTACATACATGGGGAAATAAATAGAATGTAAAGGATCCCATATTTATTAGTGATTGGGTTATTCATGTATGAAATGTTATGAAATATTCTAGATGTTTCCAACACGTTAAATGTGGTATGAAAATACTAATTTAATATTGGTAACATCCATTGGATGTCATTCTTGAATATCATTGAGAGTCTCTGGAATATTAAGGATATGTTCCTGGTATATATATGAGATGAGGAACTAGTCATTAGAGGATATGAACATTCTAGTTTCCAAAATGATCAATGAGAAATGATTTCACAAACAAAACAACTCCAAATCCAGTTTTTTTAATTTTTTGTATAAACAACTTTATGGTTGAGTGGGAACCTTACAATAAAAGATACCAAATACAAAATTTCAAAAACCAAAAAGATAAATGGTATATTGGCTTCAAAATTCACCAAAAAAAATACAAAATCAAATTTAGTTTTCAAATTCTAAACACACATACAAAAAACACACACATCAACACCTTATCCCACATCTTAATTGAGCTACTGTCCCTGAATCATCACCTATATTCACAATCAAAACATCATTGAAATCAATGTCACTGGAAATTAGAATCCATCAAAGCATATCATCATTGGAATTATAAAAAAATGAAGACCTTTGAGATATGTAGGGGAAATATCTCCCAAACCAGCAAACATAACATTTGATAACCCAAAACAAACAAAATCATCATCACCTGGCATTCCGACATCATGGAATTTTGTCAACCATTCCAAACCACCTCCCAATACATCTTGAAAAACACCATGAAAATTCGACTAGGATGATAGTGGGGGAATCCTAAAACATGAAAGAGTATTAACATTCATAGTTGATTAGAAACAACAACACCAAAATATTCAATTATCACCGAGGATAAAAGACATTAACCAATCCTAAACATCAAGAGTCTAACCATAAATCATCATAAAAAACCCCACCTGATCGAAATACTTCCAAATAATAGAAAAAAGAAAAATAAAAACAATGAAGGGTACTGAAAACTTAAGGTGGGAGAGAATCGACATGAATTTTGGCTCTTATAAAACTAATGAATCTCAACCTACATGTCCCATACCCCCCCCCCCCAACAGAGTCACTACATAAAACCATAACAGAGTCTTGTAAAACAGATCTGAAAGTAAGAGAACATATTGAGATGAACATTATCTCGATAGTGATCCAGGATCACGGGGGGCAAGAAACACCTGAACTAGATGAATGGAAAGAGAGAAAAAGGGAGCATTGGAATAATTTTGATGAGGGAAAACCTAGAGAAAAATCATGTTTCTAAAGGAGAGAATTATGTCTAGGAAATTAAATCATCAACGAAAGGATAAATATGGATGAAAATAATAGAAGTAAGGAACCAGATGAAAAAAATTAAACATCTGAAGCTAGACGAGGATGGAACATTTCTAGGGGAAGAAACCCTAGATGATGTAGTGGTGTGGTGTGTATAGAAGAGCATAAATAAGGACGTAGTCATAGAGTCTATATTAGAGTCCAAGTATATTGTGGCATATAAGTTTTCTAAAAAACTCATATTGATGTACATATTCATCCAATATCATGATATGGTACCGATATGTAAATACCCTATCACACTCTACTGTGATAATAATTTAGTATTGGATATTGAAAAAGAACCGAGGTAACATCTTCAGATGAAGGACATACATTGCAAGTATCATATAATGATGGATTTTTCTATTAGAGTTCAGGTTTCTTGAGAAGTATATCTTGGGAAGACAAAATAAAAGACCCCTTGAATAAATAATTGACTCATTAGAAACATAATTATTATGTGAGGTATAGGGAATTGAAATTTATAGGTAGTTGGCTCTAGTCCATGTGGGGTTTTATTGGACTTTTTGTCCTAGGAAAAACTATGTGTACATAGATTACATTTATATTTGATTAATTGAATATTATTTAAAAGTATTATTAATTGTTTTTATATGTTTGAAATATATTTAATGTAATAATTTCCATTATTTTTTTAATTGATACAGTCATAGCAGTTCCCCATTGTGATGAGAAATATGATGTTCTATGAAAATATTCTTAATATAGTTCTATGGTTGGATAATGTACTATGATGAGAAATATTGTATTTATATTTTCATTTACAAGAACTCAAAAAGAATATGTGTCTTCTTATCAATAAGTTCTCAATTGGTAATCTCCATGATGGTAGATTATGAGAACATAACCGCCAAAAGAAATTCTGAATGTTTTGGTGTCATTGGGTATCCCTATTAGCGAGCATGTGTAATGGTACATAGATGTTAAGAATATCATAAATTCATGTCATGACTTGCATAATTATATTTTCTGTTGAATAATGTGATGAAATATGTTCTCGATGAGGTAGGGTGTGTTGGGTGAATCATGAATGATATGTCATTAATGGATATTTCAATAAAGGATTTGTCACTTCAATATTTACAGAAGCTGATATCTCAATACTTTAATGGAATAGAACTATCATCTTAAATTCAATGTCCATGGTGTAACGACATGTTTCTTCTAGATATTCAATGAATAGATTATCATGAATATAGGTTTTTTGATATGGATGTGCAACCGTCTTCATGGGATACTGTGAAAATGTGATTATATTTCACAGTGAGAATTTGTATGTGGTTTTCATCATTGAAAAATAATGTCCCTTCTCTAGGGTGTCTTTAACTATTTCTGGACAGTAATCATGGAATTTAAGAATGCCTTCTTAATTCCAAAAGGATGTAATCCTAGAGGGTCACACACTATGTGTTTTCATTGATCTCTATTATATTTTATTACAAATTAATTACTGGAAAAAATATTATTGTCAAGACTAAGGTAAAATTTTTAATCATGTTTTATTGATTGAATAAATTAAATAATAAATATTTATTAACTTGATTGTGAATAAAATATATTCTTTAATTTTAATGATTATTTAATAAATATTTATTTAGTAATTTATGAGTAAAATATTTATTTAAGTCAATAAAATATTTAATTTTCTTATTAATTAAATTATAGAGGAGTTTTAATGGACTAAGACAGCGTCCAGTGAAAAATATTAATTAATAAGTCGATTAAATAATATTTTGTATTTCCCAAGTTGGCATGCACCAAAAATTAATAATATTATTATTTTATTTTGTGTAATGGGTTTTATTAATGTTTATTATATTATCTAATATATGGTTTGAATTAAATAGTTATTTTATCATAAACATTATATCTATAAATAGATGGTTTTGTCTATTGTGTAGAGTATCAATTGGGGAAATCGAAATAGGGAATTTTTGTGCATAATGAATTCTATATAGACTCCTTATACATCCCTATCATGAACCAAAAATGTAAGAGAGAATTATTCAAGACCAATAAATGAGATATCAAAAGAAAAAAATGCAACCCACTTTATTTACCATGATTCAACCAAGAGATCAAGGGACATTTATCGGAGATAATAGGAGCACGTGTGGATCACCACTAGAAGGATTTGATCCTTAGATCCTCACAAGATAACAAATGAAATCTGGAAGGGTCATTTCAGATGATCAATATTCATCAATGAAGAAATATCATAAATCTAGGTATTCAATTTTTTAGATACTAAATCAATAATATATAATTTTTACATACAATATCATCTCTCATGGTTTCAGGAAATAATTATTAAAGGATATTTTAATTTATCTCCCACCACCCCATGCATCTACTTCACCTGAAACAAAAAATATATGTATCAATAACTGAGACTCCATGCCATAAAAAATAATAATTTAAATTATAATATTGAAACAAGCCACGTTCGTAATGGAATCTCCAAATATTTATCTTTCATATTAAATGTAGAAAATAATTTCACCATTAAATGTTGAATCCTCATGAAATTGTAATATTAATATATGATTAAGTGGAATTAGTGGGTTTAATGTACTCACATAAGGCCCTTTTCACTTCTTGGTTGATTTACAGGATTATATTGACCTAAACTTCTATTTCCCCTTCATTTATCCCGTCTGTAATTAGACAACTCATTTTTGGCCTTTTTAGTCAATTTTAAAATGTTATTCATTTGAAAAAAAATTATTAAGGAAATTAATCATGTATAATCAGAATATTACAATACCATTCTTGGGAAGTCCCAAAAATATTATCGACCATTGTGACATCTATATCTTCAAGAGGAACATGACACTTAACGCTCATCTCATGTGATATTTAAATGAAATATATCATGTTTTATTTTGAGATTTTTTAAAAAAATGCATATCTCATGGGATAATTTTCACCATACACCCCAAAACAAGGTGATGTGTGGGTGTTGAAATATATAAATCTCATAAAATTTCACACTATATAATTTTATAAATATAAAGTTATCACAAGTTTTTTTATTAAAATTTAGGAGAAAGAGGTATAATAAAATTAATTATCTTAGTTACTTAATGTATTTAATGGGAATGGATCCCCAAA
Organism: Viscum album; assembly: GCA_963277665.1. Taxonomy (NCBI): domain Eukaryota; kingdom Viridiplantae; phylum Streptophyta; class Magnoliopsida; order Santalales; family Viscaceae; genus Viscum; species Viscum album. Next base: position 366,604,042 of record OY728158.1, on the reverse strand, counting down.
AATATATTGGGGTGATGTGGCTCTTCATGAACTGATCATTGCTATTCTATTAGTTCACTTTTATCCATTTTCATATACTAGTCTCCAAAACCAAACTAAAAGATATTATCTTTTAATGTATCTATCTATGCTTGCATTCCATTCATCATCTCATTAGTATCATCTTGTGGCTTTATATTCTTCAAATATGTAAGAGGTGACACTCGAATCTCACACAATTAATGCATTTATATTTCCCTAGCTAATTTGAGGCTACTAGATGTATTTTTTATTTATGAACAATCAATTTTGACTCTACTGTATAAATATTATAAAAACCATATGATCATAAATTGATATTTTAATATAATTTAACTATAAAAAAAATATTAATTTTATGTCATACTTACACATGATTATCATAATTCTTATGTGTTTTTAACTAATAATTTTTCCTCTATTTATATGATCCTCCTTCTATTATAAACAATGTGGTATGGGAGTGTCTTCGATGTTAGATTCATCAATATTCATATTAACATAGCATCATATGTTTTTTTATATCACATAAATATTTTTCTAATGATTTAAAATAAATTCCATTTTCTTTTTGAGTGAAGTGTACTCATTCCTTATTTTATAGTAGGGTTAAATTGCTTTTCATTAACAATAATTTTATTCAGATCTATGATATTGTTTCATAAATTACCCTTTTTTCTCAAAATGGATAAAATAAATATTTTCAAATAAAATATTCTCTATAACAATACATAAAACATGATTCCTCCTCAAGGTAAATAATGAATTATTTAAATGTTCCATGTTTTATAACGTGTACATATATTTCTAGTGGGTTGTGTTCTCTTTCCCCTTAACATATATAATATTATGTGATGTTAGATGTGTTAGGAAGGCTCTATAGTCTTTTCTAGTGAAAATAATGAAAAATAACTTATGGAACTCATCTAAAATAAATGAATTCTACAAGGAATAATGAAAATTAATTCAATGCTTCTATATCTAAATATTTGGTAAAATAGATAATGTATATCGTAACATTTCTATAATATCTTCCATGTGGTTATCTTGAATTAAATCATGTCATTACTCCACATATGTATGATAATTATAACATACATTTTTGTTGTAATCGCAAATTAACTAACACACATTTAATTTTTTTGGTCAAAAGGTTGTCCATGTTGATTCCATATAACCTAAAATTTTAAACATTTTATTCATTCCATGATACCATCAGTTAACATGGTGATTCTTTCCTTATCTTGTATTTTTATCCACATGCTATTGATCACCTAATAATTCTATAGTTTCATCATCAACAGTGTGTTCCTCCGAAGGATTGGTAACATCAGTATGTGTAGAATAAATTATATGTGTGGGTAATTAAAATTTTAATTTAGATTATCTAAATGTATGAGATAAAACTTAATATTAGATAGAAAATAATAGTATATTAAAATACAAATTAACTTATTCATTGAATAATCAATCTTTTCATCAAAGATTGAAGCGACTTGGATCATCAATTGAGTATCCTAATACCATCCTTGTGGTCTCCTTTAATGTATACGAAATTCTATACATTCATACCTTCAGGAATTTATTACAATCTGCCAAAAATTGTCCCATCTTCAATTAAATTTTAAACATTCCCTATAGTTATTTTAGTTACAAAAAATTACCAATTTTCTTTTACTAGATCTGGGATATACAATATTTGAACTATTTTTATGTAATTATGAATGGTTCAACCTTATTACCATTGACACTAAAATTCACCTTAATGAAACTCAATTCATTTACTTTAACTATAGTGTTGTTGTCAACCCATTTTCAATTAAAAATATTCCCTCTAATTATTATATTATCTAACTCGTATATTTTTTCAATTATGCTGAAATATGATATATTTTCATAAATTTGATTTCAATCCTCAGAACTAAATACGTGTTTCACTTCCTTCAAAAGCCTAACTCAACAAAATTTCATCACAATAAATTCATTTTATTCCCTCATATATAATTTATTACTATTAATTATAAAACAATATATAAGAGATAACATTTACATTGGGTACCCTTGATAGCCTATGAAGTTGTTCAGCAATAGAATTGGGATATAAAGATAACTCCTTATAAAAATGATCTCATAAAAATCATATAAACTATTGATTATATATTTTAGTCCTTGATGAATTCATGTGTCTAATAACTACTCAATAAGATTCATCATATAGAGGAAACTGTAAACTATTATTTAAAATGTAACGGTGTGTCTACTCATTCTATATAATGTTCATTCTAAAAACACCTCTTCCAAAAATTTCTTCTCGCATAACGTTTCCACTATGATGAGATTTTGGGAGACCAATGCTATCAACATCTGAGAGGTAATCTATACAGAATTCAATATCTTCATCAGCATTAAATAACTCTTCTAAACAACCTTCTATCTAACTCTGATTCATGAAGTACCACTTCAAAAAATTCATATAGCATTCGGTGGGGTACATCCATCAACAATGTTCATTACCACATATTTGAATCTATATAACCTAGTGAACCATCAGGTGGACAATTATATCAATTAATTATGATAGAATAATTACTCCACTTATCATAATATAACATCCATTTCCTTATATAGGATTCGAAACATCATATGGTCTATTACATTACTTCATATGGATTTAAAAAGAAAGAAAATCTTGGTTAATATATTTTGAACATTTTTATATTGAATTAAATGTAGTGTTATAAGTCTTAAATCATTATCAAAACATGACTATCATGTTTTTATATTCATAGTAACATAAATTTATTCCATTAATCGATATTATTTATATTTTATGGATACCCCTCTATATATTTTACACCATTAAGGAAGTTTAATAATTGAAATTATTCTTTCTAGGATATAGTTTAAGTTGGAGGAAGAATAATAACATTCATTTCACCCTTCACTGATGCTAACACATCCCTTATCCACATGTTAGCTATGTAAAAAATTGCTTAATTTAATATTTTATTATCACTTGAACATTTTGTAATGTGACAATAACAATATCACTTATATATTTTTCTATGTTCACGACATCAAATAAATATTTGACATATAAACAAATTTTGTATGGTAATTCAATGGAAATTCATAGATTTTTTTCCAAATATATATTGTATTGTTTTTCAAAAATGGTTTTCCATAATTAGTGTCATTATCTCTTATTTTCTTTAGAAAATTATCACTCATTAATTGGGAAGGAGTTGTACATTTTTCTGTATTTCCATTAAATGGTGTCTTCTAAGATCAGTATTTTTGTCTTCATGGTAAAAAATTACAATGGCCTAAAAACACAGTCATTAAGGAATGTTTCAACCTAACTATGTGTGTACCATCTAGAGAAATGGGGAACCCAAAACATTGCATTAATGTTATAGCCTAAAACAATTCTATAAAAGTTAATCTAAGTTATCAACCTATAATACATGGATCTCAATATGAAATATTCAATTCAATGAGCCTCATAAAATGTTACACACTTATCCCATGTTAATTTCAGATCATCAATAAATGAATCTAAGTAGATATCCATCTCATTAACTCGTTCTTTTTGTACAAATATAAACAGAGGAATGATAATGTACTTCTGCATCATGCATGATGACAATGAAAAGCTATAAATTACTAACATAACTTTCCATGTATATGGGTACTAATTTGGAAAAAAATTGTACTTATTCTATCTGTGGATAACACATGTCCATTTTTTCTTCGATAGTTTCTAAATTTAGGATACTCATATTCAATTTTCATCCACTGAGAAGAGTACATTGTGTGTCATATTTTAACATCTTCAATTCCAATATTTGAAAGCCCTAAAAATTTTCTAGTGGTTTTGTAACGTCCATAGAGATGTATGGAAATTGCGATGATAAGAAATTACCTACACATTTTGAATTACTTTATTTTTTTTCTGGTATCGATCTGTAAAAAATCATCAGATGTTATGAGTGATTCCTAGACCTTATAAAAGAAATAAAATCAATTAGACATACATGTATTACTTCAGAGATCATAACCACGGAACATAGAATTTTCTTAGTGCCACATATTCTATATGTATGATCATTTTTTCCTAGTTACCTATAAATCAATAAATCTGGTGTCCCTCATTTTTCGGCCATTTTTCAAATTATAAAACATTAATACAGCTAATAAGGTTGTATATTTAGTAAATTTGGTATAAAATGGTGTATATTCATAGATATTTAATTTCTTAAAAAAAATTGTATAATCATCGAGGTTATCGTTATTTTTCATTTTTATTTCTTCCATGTGATCCCCATCATCATTTACAATATCATTCATATCAATTGATCCATAGAATACAATATCATAATTGTCGTTATGTACATTCTTTTTCCCCTAATTTTTCATCTAATATTTATAGATTGAACCTATTTAATGAAAAAAAATATTATTCCACATAAACTAAATAATTTATCTTGAATAAGAACAATGTAAAAATGGATTATTGATTTGATAAGGGTCAAATGAATGCTCTATTGAAATTTTGATTAAATGTTTAATGCTATTGTCACATACAAACTCAGGTCGACCCTGAACCGGTCACCCGATCCATTCTGCAACATTGCCTGAAGGGAGTTCTCGATCCCCACGGACTGGAAACTAGTGACGGGCATCAAAATTTAATCATTGGGAACAATTTTTCCCATGATAAAAACACAAAAAGATAAATAAAAACTGTCAATAAAAAAAATAGCACACAAATAATGTAAAACCAAACATACCTCCATGTGACCTTCCAGGTCACCACCCAACCAAAGACCGATCATTCTCTAATAATGAGAATCCCTGCTAAGAGAACCAGAGAAAAGAAAACTACAATAGAAAAGATAGAATAGGCGTGAACATAAAATGCTCAGTAGGGATTGCAAAATAAAAAATAGAATCCAACGTATCCTTTACTGAAACAATCCATTAACAAAAGTTTAAAATACAATTATAAAAGTAGGTTTTCCATATTTTAATAAAACAATTACATTTTATCCTTTTAATAAACCAACGCACACCACGATCCACTTCTAAAACAAATTTAAATTTTTTAAACAAAATCCAAACAAGGAAACAACGAAATGTTAAAAGAAATATGTGATAGTAGAATCTAAAAGAACAAGTATAACTAAAAGTAAACGAGCATATCAAAAGAAACCCTTGGGTGATCCTAAACATTCCTAGAATAACCCTAGACGTACTCAGTTTCGAAGCCACATGCCGGCATATGGTGATGTTCCAAGGTCTATAACCAACTGGTCTCCCTAACTGACCAATCCAGTGGCAAAGCCAGCTTGTCCTAACAACAAATCCAGGGGGTACTGAACTGTATATTCGGGGTTAATCATCATCTTTTACTCCATCATCTACAAGACACCCAGGAACCCATGGTGGTTGCAATAGTAATTTTTATTTTGGAAGGCCCTCGCATGAATGACTCATCTCACCGCACATGCCTTCCCCAAACACGGACACATCCTATGCATTCACCCATAAAGGGTTACCCTAGACAGGAGTACCCCCAGATACACATTCAATCATTTCGTATTAACAAAGTTCCATCCAGGCCGTCACACCATCTAACATTTAAACCGCTTCATAAAATGTTCAAATTTGTCGATCGGGCATACACTTTTTAAAAAACATAGTATCCTTTATAAATTATTTCCAACATTAATCTTCGTTTAAAAGTGCCAAATGGGCCTTCATATCACATCACGTCGAAACCATTTTTTTTCTAAAAACATTTTAAAACTCCGACCAAAGACACTCAATTTTTCAAACCACATAATTTATTAAAATTTTGGTCAATATCACCTTCTATGTTCAATGTTCCAAATGGGCCCTTTATCCTTTCGAGACACACATCAAATCATTTTCCAAGGCCAAATTGGACAAATCATTGAGTAATAGATTTTAAATCGTTAAATGGTATCCACACCAAATACCAACCATCATTTAGAAAAACTATAATTATTTGGAAAACCAAAAAATCAAAGAATCACCTTTTCAAATGTTCCATTATCATTTGTGTGTGCATCCATGTGTGCACCTATGGATGTGACAACGTTTTATGGCATAGTAAAAAACCAAGGAGATATTTTAGATCCATTTCTACCAAACACAAAATACTTTAAAACCAATACCAACCATTCACCTCATTTACGAAAAACATGAATTCCCCCTTTTTAAAATCATCATGCCCTTCCCAAAACATTTTTCACACATGCCATGATATGGCCTTTCCAATCCAAACACACTAAACCAATTTTTCAACAAAAAAATTCCATTGTAATTAAATATCAGTTATACCTTTCATAAAAATCCCATTATTTTATCTTACATGTGCAAAGACATTTTATCTAATATTTTGGGTTCATAGACTCATAAAAATTTTTATAGAAACCGGCATAATCAAAGTTGAAATCCACACACATGAATTTTATTAAAACAATAATTGGAACTAATCATACTCTATTTTCATTATTTCAGATAATCTTACCTAATGAAATGCGTTAAAACATTTATTTTAAAATCTTCTAACAATAAAAAAACATTATTTCCGACCATCAAAAAAATAAAGTTGCGACTCAGATAAATTAAATAATTAGAACGATGAAAATGTCAAAAAAATCATCGAAAATGAATAATCAAGGATTTTTCTACCTCAATGTCAAGCATGAATACAATGACGCATTCGCAGAAAGACGCACAACACTCAACGGACCATTTGAACTCCCTACACAATGACTATAATGTGGAAAACACAAATCGTGGAATTAAGATTCATCCAGAACCAATGAATGGTCCGATGAACTAGATTCCATAACAACTGCAGGCGACTCTTTAGAAACAGGACCCTCTGGCACACCCTAGTCGCCAGATGGGGAACCGTCATCAGTAACTATATTCGATGGAGTTCCAACCATCTACGCTCCCGAGACCAACAAAGCAAAATAATCCTCATCCAAAAACTTCTCAAATGATGGTCCCTAGAAGAGAGGACCCGCTCCATGATCTTTGGATGAAGACCTCCGATGAAATGGGAAGTCTTTATCGATTCATGTAATGTTATTTCTAGTGAAAAGGAGAAAAGATCCTTGAAATGGTAAACATAAGTCTCCACCATCTATTTTCATTATTGAAGACACACGAGTTCTTCCCTTTTCATCGTCTTCACCTCTGTAGGTATGAACCATTAGATGAAGATAGATTTTAAGACATCCCACATCATCCCAACATGTAGTGATGGTGGGGTGAACAACTCCCATTCAACTAGAGATGGACCTACAAAAAGGCCCAAAACGGAACACACTCTGATAGCTTCAGGTGTTCCCAGTACCCTAAAAACACGATTGACCTCTTCAGGCCATACTACTACCTCTAATGGACCCCGATCCTTGTGAAGTATAGGCAATGTCTGAGAAGGACCAAAAATAGGACATCACTTATCTAGAACCTTGGTGACTTTTCTGGGAGGCATTTTCTGAACAACATATAAAACATAGAACCAAAACATATATTAAGACAAAACAACATCATTGAAAGTGATTTCATCTAAAACGGCCAGTTCAAAAACCAAACAAATACAAACACAACCCAAAATTCCCTTTTTTGAAAACCTGTTTTCATTTTAAATTTTCAAATAGACTTCTTTCAAGGGAACCTTCCAAACTGTGCTCAATTTCCAAAATCATTTCCTATTTTTTTAAAAACAAATTTAGAAAAACAAGGTCAAGCCTTTAATTCCAAGTGCACACCTCAGTAATCCCATCAACCGTTTCATATTCCATCATTTTCATTCATCCATACGCACTAACACACACTTCCCATGCATTCCCTCACATGTGAAAATGTTCATAGAGAGTACCCGAGATTGCACCAAAACCATATCTCTACCATTTCCAAGCAAACACCATATTTTTAGACCAAAAGAATTCCTATTTAAAAATCCACTTCCAAAATTTAAATACATTTAAAATAAATCATTCTCATTTCAAAATCACTTTTTCATTTTCAAAAGAACACTTACACCAAACAGAACCAAGATGACACTCAACTTGAATCAATCTACCAGACTGAAGGACTAGTAGTTACACTAAGCCCTGTGACATGGTAGTGGGCCAGGGACCAAGTAATCATAAACAACATAGTAGAACCTAAACCGTGTACTCAGACTCCACATGGGTCACTACTCCATGTGAAATCACATTGTAACATCAGATTTTTTTCGTTGTCATCCATCAATCAAAAAGGAACTAGAATGAAATAATGAATCAATTCTCGGACTACCCCTGGCCACTCGAGGTTCGGAACGGGTGAGGGTTAATGATGTACTTCCCATGCCAACCTATTGAGTCCCGAAAGTCCTAATCTCTATCTATCGGACACCCCAAATAACAAGGGCTACCTTTCATACCATTTTGTCATGAACCAACTCGGTTCGACCATGAATCGGTCACCCGATCTAGTCCACGACATGGCTCGAAGGTCATTCCTAATCCCCATGGGCTTGCAACTAGTGTTGAGCATCAAAATTTTATCATTGGGAATTATTTGGACCCTAAAAAAAATAAAGACCGATAAATAAAAATAGACGATAAAAAACTAGAAGCATAAGGAAAGTAAAACCAAACATACCTCCATGTGACCTTCTAGGTCACCACCCAACCAAAGTCGGTCTTGCTCTAATAATGGTCTATCCCTCCAAGAGAACCTGAGCAAAGGGAACCTACAACTGAATAGATATAATAGTCGTGAGAATAAATATTCTCAGTAGGGATCCCAAAATAGACCATAGCATCCAACATCTCCTCTCACGAAAAAATCTATTAACACAAGTTTTAAATACAATTATATAAGTAGGTCTTCCATATTTTAATAAAAAAATTACATTTTACCCTTTAAAAAACCCAATGCACGCCACATGCCACTTCTAAAACAAATTATAATTTTAGAATCAAAATCCAAACAGGGAAACAAGGCAATGCTAAATGAAACAGGTGATAGTAGAATCTAAAAGAACATGTATAACTGAATGTAATTGAGCAAATCAAATGAAAACCACGGGTGATCCTAAACATACAAAGAAGAACCCACTACATACTCGGTTTCAAAACTACCTCCGGCATATGGTGATGCTCCTATGTCTATAAATAACTGGCTACCCAAACTGACCAATCTAGTGGAAAAGCCTGTCTGGGCTAACAAAAAATCCAGGTGTGACCAACCTATCTAATTGGGGTTGATCATCAATCACCACTCAATCATCTAAAAGACTCCCATGAACCCATGGTGGTTGTAACATGACTTTGTAAGTTGGAATGACCTAACATGCGTGACTCATCTCACCGCACATTCCTTCCCCAAACATGGACACATCATGTGCATTCTCCCATAAAGGGTTACCCTAGAAAAGAGCGCCCCCAGATACACATTCAATCATTTCGCATTAACAATGTTCCAATCGAGCCATCACATCATTTAACATTTAAACCATTTCATAAAATGTTCATATTTTCCAATCAGGCATAAAATTTTCCCAAAACACAGTCTCCTTTAAATGTTAGTAGCAACATTACCATTCAGTTAAAATTGCAAAACGGGCCTTCATATCACATCATGTTGAAACCATTTTTTAAACATTTAACATCTCCAACAAAACACACTCGATTTTCCAAACCACATCCATTAATAAAATCATATTTTTTATTACATTTTATGTTCATAGTGCCAAACAGTCCGTATATCCTTTCGAGATACACAACAATGAATTTTCCAATCCCAAAGGGGACAAATTGTTGAGTAGTACATTTGAAGGCGTTAAAGGGGAACCACACAATAGACCAACCCCCATTTAGGAAAACTATATTTATTTGGAAAACCAGGGATTTAAAGAAACACCATTTCAAAGGTACCATTATAATTTTTGTGGGAATCCATGTGTGCACCTTGTATACCCATAGATGTGACAATATCATATGGAATAGTAAATAACCAAGGAGATATTTCAGATCCATTTCTAGCAAACACCAACTACTTTAAAACCAAAACCAACCATTCACCTCATTTATGAAAAACATGAAATCCCCCCTTTTAAAATCATCAAGCCCTTCCCAAAACATTTTAAACCCATGCCAAGATTTGGTCTTACCAATCCATACACACCAAACCAATTTTTCCACAAAAAAAATTACATTTCAACATAATAACATCTATATATTTCCTAAAAATTCACAAATTCCACCTTACAAATGCAAAGAAAATTTATCCAACATTTTCGGTTCATAACCATATAAAAAGAATTATAGAAACTCACTTCATCAAAGATGCAATCCAAACACAATAATTTTACTAAAAAACAATAGTAATTAATCATACTCCTTTCGTATTATTGTGGATAATCATAGTTAAATAAATTCATCAAAACCTTTATTTTAACAACTTCTTACAATAAAAGAAAATTATTACAGACTATTAAAAAAATAAAAAAAATAATCAGAACAATGAAAATGTAAATGGAAATAATCAGAAAGGAACAAACTAGGATTCTCCTACCTCAATGTTGAGCATGTATACAAAGACGCATCCATGGAAAGATGCAAAACACTCAACAAATGATATGCACACCCTATACAACGATCAGAATGTGAAAAACATAAATTGTAGGATTAAGATTCATCCAAAACAAATAAAAACATCATGGAAAGAAAAAATATTAATAAATAAATAGATAAATAATTGAATAAAATTAATAAATGATTAAATATTTGGAATGATAAAATAGTTTTTGGTAAGGAGGGGTACGACCACACTGGAGAAAGGGAGAGAAATAGCACGGGAGGCCGGAGGCTGAACTGCTGGGCAAGGGCATGGCCGGTGTGAGGTTGGGATGCTGGGTGAGGGGCAAAGGTGGCCATGGTGTGGAGGGCCAGACAAAATCCCATGGGTGAGGAGGGTTGTCGGCTAGAGAAATCTCAGTCACGACTGCTTGGTGTGAGACTGGGTGAGTGCATCAGGAACTGGAAAGGGAGGTGGTGTGGGGGATACCAGAGCAGTAGGAGGGCAGTGCTCGCGTGCCTGGAGGCAGCCTGGATAGCACGCTGGAGCCTTGATGTGGAGAACCGAAGGTGGACTGGCTAGGTCGGTGGCCGGAGTGCAGGATGGTCAGCAGGTGGAGGGAGAGGGATGAGGGTGGCGGAGCGTGCGCAGTGGAGTGAGGGTGGTGTGGTCGATGGAGGAGGCAATGGATTAGGGTGTAAGAGCACGTGTGGGAGAGTGATGACCTGGGTGAGCCAATCTACGGGAGTGTGGGAGAGATGTGAGGGTTTGTGAAGCACAGAAAACCAAGGAGAAACGATCTACTGTGCGGTGGATTTTTTTTAAAATGCATTTTAAAAAAAATTTAAAAACTGATTAGAAGAAATTATTTTAAACAAAATGCTACAAATGTGGCATTGTAGATTTTTCTTTTCTGTTAGTGCACAAAGGCGGAATCGGCATTGACGCCTTTGCTCCCCCGCACCGCCTTTGGCCCGGATCGATGACATGGCAAGGGCGGCCGGGGGAAGACCTCCTTTGGCCTCTGGGTAAGGCAAAATGTGGCTTATGTGATGCCTCCTTTGGCCTTATGCAGAGGCCAAAGGCGGATTCCACGATGTCACCTTTTTATAAACTCCCTATATAAGGGCGGCCTCCCCCCCTCTCCTCACTAGATTTTTACCTTATTCCCTCTAAAATTCTCTCTATCTATCTCTAAAAAATCATTTATTATGTGTGTTTTTACAAAGCTTCATTTAGAGGTATGTTTATTTATATAATTTAATGTTTTTATTTAAGTAATTTTATTCTTTTTAGATTTTAATATTTCAATTTTTATGTAGTTTAGGTAGCTCTTAATATTTGCTTATTTATTTATGTAATTAGATATAAATAGTTTGAAATAATTATTATTAGGTAGTATAGATTAATTATAGATTATCTTAGGATTATGTATATTGGAATTTTGTTAGCTTAAATATTATGTGGTTATCTATGAAATTAAATTACTATTTGGATACAAACAAGTGGATGTGGCTTGGGCACAGATGTACATAGGTGTAAAACCTAAAAACACCACATTGTGCTAGACTCGAATGGGAACTGGTGCATGATAACGGGCCTTGCTGCATCCTAGTTTTACACTCCTAGGGAATATGCTTAAGATGAATCATATTTTCAGTATAAACTACTACAATTTCTAGGAAAACAGAAATCAAATCAGTATGTTTATCAATGATAAAATGATAAATATAATGTTATAGAATAAAATAAAGGCATAAGAATTAATGAATTAAAGTTAGTTAGTTACAATTAACTAATGAATATAATATCATTAACGATTAAAGAATAAATAATTAAAGAATAACTTAGTAATTATTAAATACTGATTAAATAATTATTGATTAGTTAAAATCTGTTTAAATAAATTTAGTTTAAAATGAAAATTATAATGATTTAAAATGAAATAGAGGAGAAAATGTTTTAAAATAGAAATATTATATAGTTTATAAATAATATGTACTATTAGAAATAATTAATTATAGAGTTATTAATGAATAACATAGGATTAAAACATGTATCCATATAATGATTAGCGAACGATACTGATGAAAATATAAATTGAAATGAAGAACAACAAACACATCAAAAAATGTTCCCTAAAATTACATTCTATGAAATATAATATGGTCAAACATTAGTAGCTTATTTTAGGGTATAGGAAGGCACCCTAAAATTACATTCTAATAAACATCATATGGTCAAACATCATTTTTAATATTTGTTACACTATCATAATTTTGATGAAAGAAATATTTTTTTCATAGAGCGTCATGTTTTCCAGTGTGTACTACTATGGGGTGATTATTAAAACTGAGCAAGGGGATTCTTATAGTACTCAACCAATTACGGTGGTTAGTACATCTGATTGTGTAACCATAAGTGAACTTCAAAAGGGAATTCCGAGTTCCTTAAATCCGGTACTCAATTAAGAGATCATGTCTATGAGCTATAGACATTTGCAATTTTCAACAACATTGTGGCTTCTGGATTGTCCATTGTTTGCTGATGCGCATTGGGTCCAAGAAATTAATTTATTTTCTCAACGGCCAGATTGTACCAAGATGGAATTATACGTCGATGTTTCTACTTTAGAATAACAACCTCTAATTATACGAAGACGTAGAATTTCAAGAGTGGTTGAAGACAGTCCACCCCATGAAATTGAGCATATTCCAAATGATGCAGCTGAAGAGGACAAACTAGATGATCTCCTGGATATACTTGTCAATATGACATATGATGAGGAGTTTCGCAATGATGGATTAGATGGTAAAAACAATGCTGATGAGGAGGGACCAACGGAAGATAGAGAGGAGGTTTTGATAAATGCATTAGTTGTACATCAGTCTCGATCTACAATAAATCATCCACCACTCTATTCATCTTGGTCAAAAGTAATGACATGCATTCCTGCATTCGAAAATATTGTTCTCACACTGGCAACAGAGTTCCCTGGTGTAGTACCAGATTGGTTTAGTGAGGTAGACAAAACCTTATATATTGGAACGAATTTTCCTAGTAAAGATTCCGTTAAAATAATGATAAAGAGATTTCATATTTAGAGACACTTCAGCTATGTAGTGCATGAATCATGTCATAGTAAATATGTTATATGGTGTGAGATGTATTTGGATGATTTTAGATTTTTCATGAGGGAGATTTTGGACATTATATTTGGAGGTCGGAGAATCTTGAGGATTTAGGCGGCTCATACTAGATTTCATCCAAGACTCGCACAAGATCATACCTCATTGGATGCATAATTTGTGTCATCTATTGTTGTTGAGATGATTCGGACATTTCATGATGTTCCAATACCCCTTGTGAAAGATAGGATTCAACAGACATTCGGTTATAAGATTACCTATAAAAAGGAATGGATGGAGAAACAGAAGGCAATTGTGATGGTCTATGGTGATTGGGATGACTCATATCGGGTGTTACCGCAATTTATAGCAATAATGAGGCATTAGAACCAAGTTTTCTTCCATATGGATACAAAAAAACATGTGTCTCACAATAACCTACTTGATCCATCTCGTGTTCAATTTCATCAGTTATTCTGGGAATTCCTTCACTTTATCTCTGTGTTTCATTTCTGCAAACATTTTATTTAGATTGATAGAACATTTGTGTATGGAAAATACAAGGGAGTATTGTTGATTACAGAAACCCAATATAGAAACCATTCACCTCTTCATCTTTCCTTTTCTATTGTAGAGAAAGAAAACTATGAATCATTGAGTTGGTTTCTGGCATGTATCAGCAACCATTTCACCAACATTCAGGGAGTTTGTTTGATATCTGATCATTATCGAGCAATTAATGAGGCAATCAATGCAGATCCTGATACATGGAGATACCCAAATTCACATTATCGGTTCTGTATTAGACACATTTATAGAATTTTGCATTAATGTTTTAACAAATAACTGATGAAGAAGGCAATTACAAGTCTTGGTACGCATTCTATTTGTTCTATTTTACTATTTCAATATAAAGATATAATCAATTTATGTGAAATATCATCTATGCTTTGTAGAATATGAGTCGTACCAATGGTGGTTTGAAGAATGTTTTGAACAAATTCTTCAGGATAATCAAGAAGGTTATGATTATATGATGCGGATTCCAAAATAGAAATGGACATTGGTATACGACGGGGGGAAGAGGTACGGACACATGACAACAAATATTGTAAAGTTCATTAATGGTATCTTCAAAGGGCTTTGTAATCTACCTATAACCACCTTAGTTCAAGAGGCATTATATTGATGCATGAAGTACTTTGTGGATAAACAAAAATTAGCATCAGATAAAAAACAACAAGGGCTAAGATACGGAAGACAATTTCAACGAGATATTGAAAAGAATATTGAAGAATATTTTGGTTATCATGTCTATCTATTTTTAAGATAAGGCCCTCGATTTGATGTTCAAGAGTATTCAGACCCCATCACAAATCGCATTAGTGAGAAAATGGTAGTATTAATGTAAATAAGGAAATGCCAATGTGGAAGCTTTCAGGCCTTACAGTTTCCATGTACACAGGCCATCGCAGCATGTGCCTCTGTGAACATCTTATGGGAAGCATATGTTGATCCAGTGTACCAGATAGATACCATTGCTAACTGTTATGCTTCACCATGGACACCTATTGGGGAGTATCATTATTTCCCAATGCCCGAAAACCAACTGATAGTGATACCTGACATGAATCAATTACATCCTCATGGGATACTAAAGGCAAGTAGAATGTGTAATGATATGGACTGGCCTCAAGAACAAGGACAGAGTTTGCGATGCATGATATGTCATAAAAAGTTCATAATCAGAAACAATTCCCGAACATTGTTGGTTCGAGTTCAAAGTCTCATCCATAATAATGTATTGTCTTCATTGTGACATTCTCATACTCTAAATTAAATGTTGTTATCTATTTTTTTCCTCAGTTTTCTAAACTCCAAAAATCTAAGATTACATTTCATAATAATATTCTTGCTTGAAGAAATAACTTTAAATCTGAGATAATAGAATTTATTTCATAAATCCAAAAGCAGAACACATGACACACATTGTAAAGTAAAAGTCATTAACCTAGAAACATGTTTCCTAAACATTAATATTAATAATTTTAAACCTAAACCATCAAACCTAACCCCAAACCTAAACATGTAGGATATTTTATTAAACAATTCTATGGTGAAATTTTAGTATCATAATGATTGGAACAACTTATTGAATACATACAGTTAGATAAATTCCAAAAACATCATTACTATTTGACATGATTTATCTTAATCCAATCCATAAGTAGTTAATCATAAATCTCCCCCATAATATGTTTAACCCAATACAAGACTCAATATTTTTGATAATAAAACTTATTTCTTAATAATATTCCTGCTTACAAGAAAAATAAATTTAAATATGAGGTAATAGAATTTATTTCATAAATCTGAAAGCATAACACTTGACCCACATTGTAAAGTAAAAGTTATTAACCCAAAAACATGTTTTATAAACGTTAATATTAAAAAATTTAACCCTAAACACTCAAACCTAAACCCCAACCTAAACATGTTGGATATTTTATTAAACAATTCTATAACGAAATTATAGTATCATAATGATTAGAATAAGTTAATGAATATATACAGTTAGATAAAATACAAAAACATCATTACTAATTGACATGGTTCATCTTAATCTAATACAGAAGTAGTTAATCATAAAGCTCCCCCAAAATATGTGTTACTGAATCCAAGACTCAATATTTTAGATAATATAACTTATCATAGATTCTTAATTCATTATTACACTAGTAAAAATTTAGTCAAATAAACCCTCATCCCCTTATTTCTATGATTCCCTCTTCATTAAAAACATATAGCATATCGTTAGACCCAATATATCCAGCATGATAAGAGACCCATATAATAGAAAAGATACGCTATGCACCATCAATGAAACACTCATTACTATCATTCCCAATGTCCGAAAACCCATTATAGTGTCTTATTTTTGGCCAATAAGTCTTCTAAATGAATCCTACAAAATCTTCTCAAATATTCTAGTAAACCACATAAGACTCTGGATCCCTTTCATTGTCTCATAAAATCAAATCTCTTTTCCCCCAATATAATTATTTCAAATATTAAAATTATTTTCAATGAAACATTTCATTCCATGAAAACATACACTACATTACAAAGGGGTATCGTGGTCTAGAAACTAGACAATCAAAAATCTTTTGATAGAGTAGAATGGCACTTCATCAGGTTTGTGCCGATCAAGATTGGAATCTTCTCTAGATGGCTTGATGGGGTTATTCAAATTTTCTCTTATATCTACATAAAAATCCACATAAATTGTGTAATAAAGTGGATATTCTCTCCCACCAAGGGTCGTACCCATGGAAACCCCCTTTCCCTTCCCTATTCATTTTAATAGTTGATGTGTTTTCTATTATAATTACTATAGCAGTGGAGGAACATCTCATTCATGGGGTGAAGCCATGTCTTCAGGGGCCTCTTATTTGTCACCTATTCATTGTCAATGATTTACTAATCTTCTCAAGATCTACTATGGTAGAATTAAAGGATATCATTCCTCTAATTTTCTTTTATGGGAAAGTGTTAGGGTAAGCAGTCAATATCCTTATGGAAATAACCTTCACAACTGGAATCCCCTCTTTTCGAAAGAGCACCTTCAACATGCATTTTGTATTAAAAATTTTAAAAAATACAAAATACCTTAGTATTCTTATGATATTTGGATTCTCAAAATTTAGGTATTCTTTAGAATATAGGAAATATTGAAAAAAAATCCAAGGATAGAATTTCAAAAGTGATTCCTAAGTAAGAAAAAAATAATTAAGTTAGTCAAATATTTCATCCCCTCAAATTTTTTACCATATTCATGTTCCCAAAATTAATCATAAAAAATAATATACGTCTCACCAATATCTAAGGGGTGGGGGTCATCAATTAGTTAAAAATGTTCACTAGATAGTGGGAGACAATATCTGGAAACCAAACCATTATGGGGGAGTGTGGTTAAAGTATCTTTATCTCTTCAATGTTGTGGCATGTTGGGGTCCTTAGTCCCCCTACCTAGATGCTTATATCATAGCCTGTGGGGTTTTAATGAGCTCGTTCAAAGGGGGATTTACTGGAGAATAAGTGATGGATAATTTTTAATGTTTTAGAAATACCTTTGGATAGTTGACGATAATGGAAATAATGCAACTTTCCATACCCCTAAAGGCCATGAAGAAGAAATTGTCCTATATTTAATCAATGTTTCTTGTAACAATTGGTGTACAAAGAAAATATTCTCGTAGTTAAGGATATAGAGATAAATATTATCTAGGTATTCTTTATTGTGATATATATGGGTCTGGATCACTTGTTTTGGAGTAGGTAAAGACCATGCACCTATATGGTAAAATCTAGTTGTACTCTAAAAATTAGTTCATCAATTTTGGAAGCTAGTGTTATTTGAAAAATCATCTATAACCTCATGATCCCACCCAAAGCATGGTATTTATAGAGGAATAACTACTTTAAGAGCACCACTATTATATAGAGTTCCTTTCATTTATAGATGAAAAGGAGAACCCATTGTGATCAATATGAATGACCATGGTTGAATTATTCATGGAATGCATTTTTCATTGTCCTATTACTGGCGCAATATGGTGGGCCTATAAACCTAATATTTTTCACCTCCTAGAAATGAAACCAAGATTCACTACCCTTCTCAAATAATGGTAATAAATTTTCCCGGTTGATGACCTAAGTTCCAAATTCATAGTGCCCTAGATTATTCTGGTAAAGAAAACTGCATTATATTGAATTAGGTCTTAAAACCACGATCTTGCAGGATCGATCGTGCTACCCACTAGATATTATTGTGGAGCCACAATGATCATCATCTTGATGACCATGTGGTCATGATTTCTCTATGCACCTAGAACCCTGCCATATTAGGCTTCCTGGAAATTGTTTTTGACATGTTATCCTCAAACAATGGCAAAACCAGTTTCAGTGTTTTTTTCTAGGAATATTCTGAAATTATCACTGCAAAAATCCAACATTATTTCCTGGAATAATTCTCATCAGCGGTGATGGAAGCCCATGAAATAATAATTTTCATGAAATATTTTATTGTGTGTTGCTGTTATTCTATCACCCTTAAGTCGGAATGCCTCACAATTATTAATGTTATCTCTTCTTTAGAGTTTGTTCTCGAGCCTTATGGAATTTTAGTCTTTTAGATCCTTTACTAGAAGAAATACTTCTTATCTTGCATCATCTTTTTTACCAAAAGTCAGTTTAATATAGTGGCTCATCATTTGGATATCCTGAGTCTTTCAAATTATCCTCATGTACGGTTAAATTTTTTCCCTATTTGGCTGACATAACATGGTTTACAAGAACTATGAACTCTTAATATAGAAATAATTTTTTCTCCTTCAAAAAATAAAGGCTAAGGTAGCTGTTGGAAAATATAAAATCATGAATAAGACTTAGAATAAAACTAGATTATAAACAAAAATTAAAATTGGAATACCAATATTATAGAAAAGAATAATGATATATTAATATTATATTACAATATCATTTCAATTTAAATTTTCAAAACAAAATATTTTCATTGAAGTGATATTTATATTAATTAAAAAAATTACAATCCATTACAAAAAATAGGTATAACATGGTTTATTCAACAATCATCATACGTTCAAAATACTTTCCTTATTATAAAACTAATTGTTTTTTAGTAAAAATACATAAAAAATAAACAAATTATAATCTTTTTATATTTTATGTATGATTAATTCTATTGTTAATTACCAAATATAGAAAAGATTCCCCACTATTAGTAGTGGGTGGTAAGGGTTTGGATGGAGGAAGAGTAGGTCACGGGGTGAATTATCTAGGCTTTCCATTTTATAGTGATTTTATTCTTTTATTGTGTTTCACATTGGGGAATATAATCAACCTATTAAAAAATATGTTAAGGAAATTATCAATTATTCTAATAATCACACTATTATATATGATATTTTTAATTTATATTATTTATTAATTATTCATTATTCCAATAAATATTAATTATATTATTAATTATTAAATACAATTTCAGTATATAATCTATATAAATTATAAAGTGTGAAAATTCCTATGTTAATGATATTATCTTTTATTAATTATTTATAATACTTAAATAGTTTTAATAATTATATCATTAAACTGAAGTGAATTTTTTTTATCGATAACATGAAATTTTAGTCATACCAAGCACATCGTGTGTCAGATTGATGTTTGGTATATTTTGAGCCATCAAAAATGAATTATGGATCCTTAACCTAACATTTAAAAACAATCTGAGCTGTTTAATTGGTTTTGACAATGTGAAATGTGTTTTAAACTAAAATGAAACTATATTATTGAAAACACATTGTTGGATTCATACCATCCACAACATTTATCATATTGACTTGTGGTCGATTCCTACACTTTACAAATTAATTAGGGACAGTTTTCCGAAATTTTAAAAACAATCGGAGCACACTTACTAAATTATGACAGTGTGATGATCATTCTAAACTAATATTACAATTTTATATTGAAAACACATGCTTCAAATACTACTAACCACATCCTGTATCATATTAACATGTGGATGATTCCTATAAATCAAAATGAATTATGGATTATTGTCCTAATGTTTGAAAAAATGGATTTTTCTCTCATTTTCACTATATGATTCACAATTAAAACTAAAATTTCAATTTTATATTTAATGAACATTATTTTTGTAAAAATGAAAAAATCATTTGATAAATCTGTCTAAATTCAATTCCTACATATCAGAAATGAATAATGGATCATTTTCTAAAATTTTAAAAATAGTCTGAGCTCAGTCACACACATTCATCTAAGTGACACATGTTTTAATCTAAAATAACACTTTCAAATTGAAAACATGCACATAGAGTCATAAACACCATTTTATATGCTATATTGAAATTTGGATGAATAATATATGTCCCAAATAAATTATGAATCATTATCTTAATTTTTTTAAAAAACAAAGCTCTGTTACTTTTTTTTGACAATGTGAAATCCGTTATAAACTAAAAATGTCACTTTTATATTGAAAACACGCACTTTGAGTCATATTCACCACATAATGCATCATATTATCCTATGGTAGATTCTTATAAATCAAAAAAAAATATTGACTATCGTCCTAATGTTTTAAAAAAAATTGTGTTGTTTTCCTGATATTGGCTTTATGATCTATGTTTTAAACTTAAATTAAACTTTTATATTAAAAATACAAACATTGATCCATATTGACCTTATCGTGTTTTAGATTGACATGCGGTTGATTCCAATATATCAAAAATTAAATATGGATAATTTTATTAAAGATCAATTTTAATATGGGATCATTTTATTTATTTTGTCTCTATGATGTATGTTTTAAAACAAAATGACACTTTTAATCGAAAGAACGCACTGGGAGTCATAACGACCACATTTTGTATCATATTAACATCTGGTTAATTCCAAGATGTCACAAATTGGTTATTCAATTTTTCTATTATGTTTAAAAATAATCTAACTTCATTTTATATTATTGGCTATGTGACATTCTTTTTTACTAAAATGACACTTTAATATTGAAAACACACACTTCGAGACATACAAGCCACATCATGTGTCAAATTAATGTGTGGTCAATTTCTATACAATAAAAATGATTTAGGTATTATTTTCATAATTTTTTAAAAGAATATGAGGTTGTTTCATATAATTTTCCAATGACACAAGTGTTTTAAACTAAAATGACACTTTTATTTTGTAAACACGTACCTTGAGTCATAGCAACCACATCGTGGGATGGAATTTTCTTGATGTTGATTTCCATAAAACTAATAAGGGATTATAGATCCCTTTAATAATATTTTAAAACAATAAGATATTATTTTCCTATTTTGGGATATATAAAACATGTTTTAAATAAAAAACACTTTTCTATTAAAAAAACACAATTTCATCTATATTGGCCACATCATGAGTCTAATTAATGTGATCTGGATTACAACACATCACATTTTACGTATGGATAATATTAATAATATTTCAACATAATTCATGTTTTTTATTGGTTTTGGATATATGAAAAATGGTTTAAACTAAAATGACACATTATATTGAAAACACACACTTTGAGTCTTACCAACCACATACTGTTTTAGATTGTTCTATGTTTTATTACTGTATTTCAAAAATTATATTTGGATAATTTTTATAATTCTTGAAAAAAAATTGAACACATTTTAGTGATTTTTAAATTTTGATGTGGTATTTAAACTAAAATGAAACATTTATATTGAAAACACATACTTTCAGTTATACCGACCACATATTGTGTCATATTTAAATGATGTAAATTATTATACTCCTCAAATTAATTACTTCCATTTTTGTAATTTTTTAAGACAATATAATATATTTTTTTCTTTTTTTCTCTTTTTGACAATCATTTTAAAAATAAAGGACACATACTTTTTGAAAATATGAATTTCATATCATACTGATCACAACACGTGTTATATTGATGTGAGGTCAATTCCTACATGTAAAAAATTAATTACCAATCATTTTACTAATTTAGGAAAACAATATAAGACTTTTTCCTTACTTTTCGTAGTCTGACGCATGTTTTGAACTATACTGAAAATTTTATATTAAAAAGCACACTTAAATTCGTATTGTTAACATCATGTGTTGAATTTAAGTGAAGTTAACTATTATATTCAAAAAATTAATTATGGATCATTTTTATAATTATTCAAGACAATATTATCTCATTTACTTAGTTTTGGCCATGTGACATGCATTTCACACTAATTTGTCTACTGAAAATACACACATTGAGTCATACCAACCCCTTTATTCGTCATATTTACCTGAATTAACTTCTTATATCTAAAAAATTGTTTTTGGATCATTTTATGGAGGATTGAAAATAATCAAATCATATTTTATTATTTTTTATATGTGAAACACATTTAAACTAAAATGAAACTGCTATATTTAAAACATTCACTTTTATTCATAATTTCAGTATCAGGTGTATGACTGACTGGTTTTTGATTCCTACATATTGGACAAGAATTATCAGTCATTTTCTTATGTTTTAAACATAATTTCTATTTTATATTATTTTTTGGTTTTGGATATGTGATGTGAGTTTTATACTAAAATAACACTTTCATATTTAAAACAGTCACATTGAGTCTTACCGACAACATCATGAGTCAGATTGATGTGTGGTAGATTCCTTCATGTCACAAATAAAACATGGATAAATTTTCAAAATTTTGAAAAAATTATGATCTTTCATTCTTGGTTTTGGCTATGTGACATGTACTTTAAAATAAAACGACAATTTCATATAGAAAAAATGTACTTTTATTTATACAAACCATATTGTATTTTAGATTGAAAAGAAGTTAATTATTATATGTCTCAAATGAAATATGAATGATTTTCCAAATGTTTTAAAACAAAATAATTTTTCCCTATTTTGGTTATGTCGCATTTTTTTAAACTAAAATGATACTTTTATAATGAAAATGTTAACTTTGAGTCATAATGAGGACATCGTGCGGTAGATTGATGTGTGTTTAAATACATAAAAAATGAATTATGGATCATTTTGTTAAAGTTTAAAACATGATAATACTGTTTTATTTTTTTCTATAGTGTGACATATTTTTTAATCTAAAATGAAACTTTTATAATAAAACACACACATTGAGTCATACTATCCAGATCATTTTCAGATTGATGTAAAGCCAAAACATCTATTCCAAAAATGAATTGTGGACCATTTTTCTAAATATTAAATATAATATGTTCTTGATTACTTAGTTTTGGTTATTTGAAATGTGTCTTAAACTAATATGACACTTTAAAACACACACAATTAGTAATATCAGACACATCATGTGTCAAATTTATATTAATTCATTTCCTACCCATAAAAATAATTTTTGGAAATTCTAAAAATTATTTAAAACAATCATATTTAATTTTATGGGTTTTGTCAATGTGATGGGAGTTTTAATCTAAAACAACACTTTTATATTTAAAACATGCACTTTTAATCATATTTTCACAAACAAGTGGTTGATTTATGTTTGTTCATTTCCTATCAGTAATATATTAATTTTGGAAATTTTTATGGTTTGGAAACAATTCGACCACAATTTCTTGGTTTTGGATACATGACACATGTTTTAAACCAAAATGAAAACTTTATTTTGACAACAAACACATTGAGACCTATCGGAAAAATCATGTGTTGGATTGATGTGTTCTCAATTCCTACACACCAATAATGAATTATAGATATTTTTTAATTTTGATGAAAATATGATCCTATTTTTTTGTTTTGGATATGTGATGTATTTTTTGAACTAAAATGAATCATTTACTATAAAAGAATAAATTTGTGTCATATGATCCATGTCATGTATTAGACTGATACATGATCAATTCCTATTTGTGAACAATGAATTATAGATCATTGCCTTATTAGTTGGAAACAATCTGATCTTTTTTATATAGTTTTTAAAATGTGACCTTTTTTTAACTAAAATGAAACAATTATATTAAAAACATTCACTTTGACTCATTATGGTCAATTTGTGAGTTAGTTTTATTTTTAGATGATTCCTACACATCAAAAATTAATTATGAATTATTTTCTAAAAGTTTTAGTACAATTCATGATGGTTTAATCGGTTATGGCAATGTGATGTTTATTTTAGAGTAATGTGATAATTTCAATTTGAAGACAAGAACATTGACTCATACTAAACACATCATGTTTCTTAATGATGTGAAATCAATTCCAATACATTTCACAAGCATTATAGATCATTGTATTATTGTTTGAAAATAATATGATCTTATTTTCTTGGTATTGATAATGTGATAAACTTTTTAACCTAAAAAGACACATTAATATTTGAAACATGCATATTGAGTAACAATGACCACATCATATTCCAAATTGATGTGAGCTCATTTCATACACATCCATATATAATTAAGGTCCATTTTCATGAATTATTTAATCAAATTGAACTCATTTTCTCAGTTTTGACAATGTGAAGTGTGTTTTAAACTAAAATGATTGTTTTATATTAATAACATGCACATTGATTCATACTAGACACATCATATGCTTTATTTATATCTATTAAAAACCTGTATTTCAAAAATAAATTATGGATCATTGTCCAAAATTTTGAGAACAATCTGATCTCAATTAATCGGTTTTGAAAATTTGATATATTTTTTAAAATAATTTCCTTGTAGAGATCAACTGACCTCTCAAAATTTTCAACTTCCAAACCCTGGAAAAACATCTGTCACAACTATTCCCTCACCTATACCTTGATCATTGTATTAGGATATCAGTTAGGAATATTTATTACTATTTATTCTATCAATCAGTTCATGTATTTTGGTGAATCAAACATGAATGTAAAGGATTTTAACTTGTTTCTTCATCATGGGAGTAGAAGTGATTATAAAAAGACCCATTTCATTTTTCAAACCTCATCCGAAGATATAAAGACAAAAATTGAAAATGAAAAGGCTTTGTGTAAGGAAGTACCATCTCCAAAAGTAAGTAATATGTCTTCAGATTTGTTGGTAGAAGGATCCTTGACCAATTTCCATCTCATTGTTGTCTCATTTGTTACCTCAAAGTCCAATATCTCATGATCTTGAACAGCTTTCGACATGTTACTAGCTCTAATAGAATTCATCGATCATAATCCTCCATGATACTTCTTCATCAAAAATATCACAAATATTTATTTGTTTACATCTCATTACCAACAAATTTTACAGTTTATCCTAAGTCATTTAACCCCCTAAATGAAGAAAATTTGTGAACAGTGGAAAATAGATCCATGGTCAATTAGGAGATGAGAATATACACTTTGAAAGAATGCTAATATTATTGTTACAATAGTAAAATTAATGACATCACACAAAATAGATCTTTAGTAAATGTATCTGAATTTTTGAATTAATCATGGACTACAACAATATATAAAGGTGAATTGGAATGTATTTAAATTTCTTTCCCATTAGGTTTGGTCTTTTTATTAAGATCCTTTTTCTGTTTCATCCAGATACACCACCATCAATCAAATATTTCATACTATTGTCATATGTTAGAGGAACCATGGGTGGGGAGGATCACCAATTCTATATCTATTCTTGATAGGGGAAAACATCTGTGGCAGTGTTCAAATTTATTTTGATTGATTGGTGGATCAAATCTCAAAATAATTTCATATTATAATGAAAAATTTATGATTATATTAAAAATATAACTAAAATATTTTTAATTTTACATGAACATTTTTTTGAAAAATTATATATATGCACTTGAATGTTAATTATTCACATCAAAAATGCATCTCTCAGGACAATGCCTCTACCTGATCATAAACGTATTAGGTAATCACTTCAACTTGACATCAGCAAACACTATTACACCGTGTAATCTGCCGATTCATTTCTAAAAAAATACTTCTTCATTTGATTACATTAGAATTTAGACATCCTAGTAGTAAATAAAAAATATAGTTAAACAAACTATTAAAAATATTCTAACTCTAATTCTAATTACCTTAAAGAATTAATTTTTTTTTAATTCCATGTTTTTGATGTTATGTAATATTCTTCAAAAATATTGATATGTAATATCCAAAATCATTATAATTAGTTTTTTAAAACCCTGATGAAACATTAAAACAAATAATTAAATTGTTCTGAAATATGTTTTTATAGTTAAATATCACTATATGTAACATAATAAATATCTTTTTGAATAAATCCTTAGTCTTCCTATGTTTACTCATTCACCCCAAACTATAATTTTGCTAATATTTATAGACCACCCTTTCATAAAAAAATTCTAGTTAAAACACAAAATAAATTCAATAATGCGACGTTTATCAAAATAATATTGACTATAAGGCTTTGAAAATATACAATGGATATTTTGTGTGATCAATTTTATTGAAATAAATTATTTTAATCCCTAAAAATGAAAAATTGTTCTATCCAAATTGATTGTGATTAGCATCCTATGCTTTCATAAAAAAATAAGTAATGGAAAAATAAATTATATATTTTGTTATGATTAGATTGTTTTTATTTACACCTTAATTATATCCACAAAATTATTATTTCATCTATCATTTACTTTTCAAATTCCACAATTAGTTCATATTTTATCTTTTTAGGTTTTTCGAATTCCAAAGAAACAATCTACTATATAAATGATAGAGGGATTAATGGGTGAATATATTTCCTCACAGGGTTTTCCAATTATATATTAGTAATATATACACCCAAATAAAATATGGATAGTTATTAATTATAATGAAAATACTATATCAATTTTTTTGAACAAATAGATTATTAAAATGAACCTCATGTATTTATTAACAACAAAGTCTCCTAGCCATTGAAACATGATAATTTCATTTATACTCATGAGATCTACTATGTATACAAAGTCCTATCCAAATATTTATTCTTCATAATCAATATAGGACATAATTTCATCTTTAAATGTTGTATAGGTATTAGTTTGTAATGTCAGTACATGATGTAGTGGAAACTGTGGGTTGAGTTTCCACTTAGACGTTTCTTTTGACTTCTTAGCCAATCCACTACATTTTCGTGATCTGAACTTCCATTTAACATTCATTTTGTACATAAATAACACCATATATCATTTTAGATATTTTTACATTTATTGATGAGGGTTTTTTTTGGATTATATTAATTACATATATCGTGTATCTTGATAATATTGAATGAACATTCAATAAAAGTTTCAATAGTGTTGTAAACCATGTTAAAATAAATGACATCAAGCAGAATAAGAAATTTAGTGATCAGATTGTGATCTACATGAATCCACAATATCATGTGTACTTTTGAGATTTTTGATCATGTAATGTGTTTCAAAGGATATTATACACTAAACACATCACAACAAGGTGATGTCTATTTGTTGATATATATAAATCACATTAAATTTTACCATATGGATTTTTAGATATATAATGCTATTAAAAGTTTTTTGATTCACATTTAAGAGAATTATTATGATAAAATTTGTTACCTAAGGTAGGGCAGGCAGTTTGGGGATTGTCAAACCTCAAAGCATGTAGGGTTATGTGTCTCTTCGTGTACTGATCTTTTTTCTAATATTGGTTTATATTTATCATTTCATATATACTGATCCACAAAACTAGACTAGATAATAATTTATTTTGAAGAATATATCTCTATCTAAATTCCATTCTTCATATCATATGTATCTTATTGTGTCATTATATTCTTAAAATATGTATGAGGTGATAGTATAAATCTTGTACCTCTAATGCAGCCATATTTTTCTATCTGTTTCAATGTTATTGAATTTAGTTTTTATTTAGGTAAAATGGATACTAATTATGTGTACAAATCACATAAAAACATACAAAATTATTGTATATTTTAATGTAATACTATTATAATGAATTAAAATTTATTATTATTCCATACATACACATGATTCAGGTACCACATGTGTGTTTTCATCTACTAATTCTCCTTTTTAATTTATACGAGCCTCCTTTAATAATAGATGATGTGTAATTTAAGTGACGTCAAAGTATGAATCATCAATCTATATATATATATATATTGGAATCTATATTGTCTCATGTCACAAAAAATATTTTCTAACTATTTAAAATATATACTATTTTTTTAGGAGAATATTACCCCATATTTTATTTTCTTTAGGGGTACATTGTTTTTTATGAATGATTCTTTTTTTCAACACCACTTTTTTGTTTCATAAATTGAAAAATTAAAATTAAGTTAGATAAAATAAATATTATTGATAAAAATTAACTTGAAATTATTTCTCAACATGAAGTGTAATGAATAATTTACATGTGTCCCGATTTTTAATGTGAGTAAACATTGCTGGTGGGTGGTGGTTTACATTCCCCCCCCCAAATATATTATGATTCTTTTTATAATTTTTTGTAATTCAATATGAGATTTTCTAATGAACATTAAGAAAAAAATATTTAATTAATCTAAAATAAACAAAATCTATAAGGGAAAATAAATTTTAAATCATTATTTAATTATATAAATTTATGGTAAAATAAAGAAATTATATTGTAAAATTACAATAATATCTTCTCTCATGGTTTTCTTCAATATAGGAATGACCTTGTTCCATGTATCTATATCAATTTTTAAAAATCATTCTCATTTTGAATGTAATTTAACTAATTGTCATTAATGTGATGGCATAAATAGGTTGGCCTCTTCAATTCCATCCCACCTCAAACATTATACATTTTCTTATTTCATTGATAACTTTAGTTAACACAATGATGCTACAGTACACTTGTGTTTTTTATCCACATGTTATTGATCTCATAATAATTCCATAGTTTTAGAATTGATCATATGTTACTCTTTGATATTGGTAACATTATTATGTATAGAAATCATTATCTTCATGAGTAGTAATAAATTTAATTTATGTTATATAAAATCAATAGAGAACACATAATATTATGAGGCAAAATGTAGTATATTAAAGAAATTTGACATATTCATTGAACTCCCTTAATTTCATTTAGGGGTTAAAGGGATTTGAATCCCCTATTTAATATCTAAATACCCTCCTTATGTTCTACTTTAACATACAACTCACTATCTACATTTGCACCATTATTAAATGATTGTAATCTACCAATGAAAGGACCACCATCAACTAAATTTTATTCTGAAATTATATTGTTTTGTCTCCAAAATAAAAATGGATCAATTCATTTTTTTGGGATATGGGACATAATATACTTTCACAACTAGAAATTCCATTATCAATAGTTTTTTCTTATACCATTCAACTATAAAATTCACCTTCATGGATACCAATTCATCAAATTTAACTACACTTATATTATCAAACCATATAAAATTGAAAATATCATATATATTTGTTCAATGATTATGATGATTTATATATTTTGATAAATTGATTAGTTCTTTCCATAGAATGGCGCCCCACTCTCCTGGAGTTCTCTCTTGGCTCTGTTATCGGCTCCGCCACTCTTTGGGTTCCCCGACGGCGATGGCCCTTTCTCCTCCTTCCTCTCCAGGTTTTCTTCCTTCTTTTTGCCTTTCCTCTCAAATGTTATCCCCTTCCGGGTTGTCGTCCTCCTCGCGCCAGGAGTTTTCCTGTTTTCTCCTCTCCCTCCCCTGCTCTTCTGGTCTAGTCCGGCACATAAGACCCCACTTTGGTCGGTTGTGGTTGTTTTTAGATGGGTTTGGAACTATGGTGGTTGGAGTAGGGGAAACATCAGATCCTCTATTCAGTGGCTTCCGTTCATTATGCTTTTTGTTCTCTTAGGGTTTCAGTCCCGGTTTACCTTTACTTGCCTCATGGTGGTTCTCTTAGGGTATTAACCCATGATTTCCCCTTTGTTCTAGTTTTTTTTAGGGTTTCATCCCTGATTTATCCTTTCGCATTCCCGGATGTTCTTGCCATTGGTTTTTTATCACTTTTTTCGGGTTTTCGGTATTGAGCGTGTTTGTATCTCATGACGGCGAGGAGGGTGTTCTCACCGGCACCGTCAATGGTTTATGTTGATACTCTACTATGACAGTGATAGCAACAAAGCTCAAGGTGGTGATGGGGGTTTACGGTGGATGGATCTTATTAGCCATCTAACGGCCGACTCTTCTATGTCACCGTTTGTATATCATGGCAGCTCAGCGACCGAGGTAGTAATGACGGTCTCGCTGTTTTTTTTGAATTTCAAAATTTCAAATGGATATTTTGGTTTCATTGGTGGAAATTTGGAGTGGATTATTGAAATACGTGGATGTCGCGGAAGGTGATTTGAAATTATTTTTTTTGTGGAATTTGAATGTTGGATTTTGAACTTTGAATGTGGGTATTTGTGGTCTGTTTTATGGGGGACTTGGGCTATGGATCTTTCTGTACGGTTCCCACTTTTCGAAAAAGTGGCTTCTATAAAATACAAAAAATGGATTGTGGTATATATTTTGATAAATTGGATTTTTATCCTTTGAACCAGATGCATGCATCTCGTCCTTAATAATATTAACTCCACACTTTTCAACATACAATTTTCATTGTGTTCTTTATAACATAATGTATTAACATTAATTACAAAACTAATGTAAGAGATAACATTTATATTTGGTCCCATAGATAGACATAAAATTCATTTGATAATTGAAATCAAATTTTCAAATGACCCTTTATAAATATGATCTCAGATCCATCTTATCAAATACTGATTATGGTATTTGGTATCTATCATTCATCCATCAATGGATTAAAGTTTCTATGAATTAAATTGTGCGATTAAATGTATGGAGAAACCATTATACTATTATATAAAATGTAAAGGTTATTTTGATACTTCTTAGTAATGGTAATTTTATCAACATCTCTTCTATAAATCATGTTTCCTCTTTGGATTTCATTTTAATGATATTTTAGGATTCCAATTCTATGAACATCTAATAGGTAATTTTTATAGAATTTAACCTATACTTAAATAATATCTCTCTCTAAAATAAAACCTTCTGGATAAATTTGATTCAATATGTACCATTTCAAAATAATCATATATCATTCATTAAGAAAAATCTATCTTCAATGGATATGACCACATTGTTTAATCTCTAAAACATAGTGAACATTTTGGAAGTCTATTTTATAAAATAATTAGGGTGGTAAGAATATCTCTAATTAACATAATATAACTAAAATTTTCTTATTCATGATTGAGACCATTGTGTGGATAATAATAGTTTGCATATAAATTTAAAAAACAGTCGAAGTATAGTTAATGTATATTGTGCATTTTAATGTGGAGTGAAATATAATTCAATAAGAATTAAATCCTACCTCCATACATGTATATCATGTTATTTTATACCATCTATCTTGAAATTAGACATTGATATTGTATTATTTATTTTTTTAAATACCCCTCCAACGGGTTTTCACCATTAAAGAAGTTGAATAATTGAAATTTTTCTTATATGGATACAGTTTAAGCTACTAGAGGATGATAAGTTCATATTTCACCATTCACTAAGGAAAACTATCCCCTTATCTACAAGTCAATCATGTCTAAAATTTCCTTAATTCCACTTTTTCCTTTGTTAAATTTATTAACCAGATAATAATACTATGACATATTTTTTTTCTATGTGCAGGACATGAAGAAAAAATTTTATTTATAAAAAATTCTAATATGGTAATTCAAATATAAATTATCTATTTTCTCAACCAAAATTAAAAATGTTTTTTTGATATTTCTTCCAAAATAACTATCCATATCTTTTAATTTCTTGAATAGTTGATCAACCATTAATTGAGATGGAATTTTACATTATTTTGTATTTACATCGAAAAATGTCTTCCATGGTCGATATTTATATCATCAGAGAAAAAAATTTAAATTACAAAAAATCAACGTCTTAAAGGAATGTTTCAATCTAAATATGTTTTCACCATATTATCAAATGGAACACCCCAACATTCTATTAATTGTATTTCCTAAAAAATGTCCACTGGCATGAAAATCATTTATTATCCTATAAAAAATTGATCTTAATGTGAACTCTTCACATAATATGAGCCTCATATAATGGAACAATTGTAACCCACATCAATTTCATATCATAAATTAATGTCGAAAAATTAAAATTAATGTCATTATTAGGTTGTTTCGGATTATATATATGTAGAGAAGACATAATGTATTTTCACTTCAGGTAAAACCATGGTGGAGATTTATAAATCCCCATCAAAACACACCATTTAATATGATTACTAATTTTTATACCAAAAGGATTTCTCTCATCTATTGATAACATAAGATGAAGGTTTCTTATATTTTTTTAAAATTCATGATAGCCAAAATAAATTAATTCTACTGAGGAGAGTCTATTGGTTGATTTATTTTCCCATATTCAATTATTATATCTGTATACCATGAAACATTTGTTATGGTTTACAATAATAAATATAGTCATTTATAAATTTTAATGATAGTAATGTACCATAAAATTTTTAAAATAATGGATTAATCTTTCTGGTATAGATCTCTTCCAAACATGTGGAATTTTGTGAGTGATTCATAATATGTGAAACATAAATCATTGTATCCTTATTTTCTGTATGTGCATCCTGCTTTTTCATAGTGTTCAGTCCAATATTTATTGATTCAATCTATTCTATGAAAAATAAAATTTTTCTTACAACACTTTTGTATGAATTCTACTTGAATAACAACAATTTTGATAGAGAAAAAGGATTTCAGAAGGTTGTATTCCAGCTCTATTACAAACTCGATAAACTCTTCAACTCTATCATCATACTCTATTATTATATTATTAACATACTTAAATTTCAAATTCATATACTTCATATTAGGATTAATAATTATAATTTCTTAAACAACTAAATAAATATTCATAAGGTATTAATTATAAATGGAGAAACATATAGATACATTGAATAAATTTAATTATTTTTTTAATAAAAAATTTCATGCCCATCTTTGTCACTCAAAGAAGAAATAAAATCAAAAGTTGTGATAAAAAAGGATATATGTTTTTTAAATTAAATTTTTATACTCTTTATGAGAAGGTTTCATATTGATATCCTCCTCTTAAAAATGAATTTTGAGTGTATGAAACAAATTAAAATAGTGTTTGGAAGAATTAAAGTAGAAGATTGATAATGGATGGAGGAAGTAATTTTGAGAGATCAAGATTGAGGAAAAATTATTATATGGGGAACCCATATGGGATGATATCCACCATGATTATTTTTTCACCTTTGCTAGATTTTATTCCTAATTGACTAATAATGGCCATCTTGGAATAATATAGCTGAATGAATGCCAACATCTGAATGTTAATGGTGATGATTCTAAAAAAGATAACATTCTACACAAGGGTAACATGAAAAGATCAATTGATACTGGTTGAAGGGTTGCATTCACCCAAAAAAACTGAACAAGTACTAGAACATTAATAAAGAAAAATTTAACCTACATCAATCATTTTTTTAAGATAATAAGTTCTTAATGATGTGTATTGATATCGTTTTTTAGTATTGGGAATCATTAAAGGAAGATAATGTGTGATATATATAAAGTTATAAAGATTATAATTAAATTTCATCTATTTTAATACATATATATCAATAGTGCTCATTTTAAAAATTATTAATGGTTATAAATTAGGATGAAATTGTATGGTATAATGATGTATTTTTATGAAACCTTAAAACATTGTATATGTTAAAATGTTATTATAGTTATATATAATCTAATGATGATTAATAAATCCATTATAAGTAGTACAAGGATGTGACAATTATTTAGAGATGTTTAAACTCAATAATATTTAAATGGATTAATATTATTATTGTAGGACTCTGTGAAATATAAAGTAATCATTGATTTTTTTACGACAAATTAATCTATACAGATTTAAAAAATGAATAGATAAAAATTAAATAAGTTATA
Organism: Viscum album; assembly: GCA_963277665.1. Lineage (NCBI taxonomy): Eukaryota > Viridiplantae > Streptophyta > Magnoliopsida > Santalales > Viscaceae > Viscum > Viscum album. Next base: position 366,569,640 of record OY728158.1, on the reverse strand, counting down.
AAATTTATTTAGGGAGAATAATTAAATATTTCATGATCTTGTAATTCAAATAAAATCATTTTATAAAAAATGATTATTTTGAAAATAACTTGATCTATAGAAATTTGTGATTTTTTCCTAAAAATATTGTAACAATATCAATAATATCTAAGATGTCCTAAAAAGTTTTTAGGAATGTATTTTATTTGAAATAGGGAGACTATCTTCATGTATGTGTTAATGATATTATGTTAATAATTTATTGATCTGGGATTTTTTGTGGCATCATAAACATATACGCATTCCTTTAGGTCGCAAATTTAATATTTTTCTTACCCTATCTGATAACTATTAAATCTAATGTAGCCCTTATGAATAATATTTATTATTCCAATATTGTCTAAACTATTATGTGAGTTTTAGTTTTTTATAAACGAGTGTAGGTCTTGAGACTTGATAATTTAAGTGAGTTTTTTCCCTTTTCCTATTTCGTTCAATTGTAATCATTTGTATGATTTATGCTTTGGGTGAATTTTGATGGTTTGTCCTAGAAGACATGGAGGTTAATATCTTATAATCGGTTTGATCACTATGAACTGGTTCAATAATGGTTGCTTCTTCGGAGAGTATATGTGGTCCTTTACTTCTTTTCAGTTTCTTATATTTTGGTTATTTTCTTTTCTATAATAATGAATATATGAGGTGTTGTTATTATCATTGGTGTATGTACAAATAGAACAATAGGATGTTAAATACATACATTTATTATTTTATTTTTCTGAATAATTTGAATCATGATATTCTAGTCAACTTTTACAATCGTTTTTGTTATAAAATATTATTTATCTTTAAAAATTATAATGGTTTTTATAATTCGATTTTTCCTCTGTGCACACCCATGTAAGTATTTCCACATAAAATGAAATGAAATTATTATTTATGTTTCTATATTTCCAAATTTGGTTGGTATTCTTGATTTCTCTAATATTTTATTAAATGATCCCACAAATAAATATTTAATTAATTTTTCAAAAGAAATTAAACTCATGAAATGTGTAGTCATGGTATATCAAATAAAGACAACAAAAAAAATTTCTAATGCCTTCTCTATGATTATTTAAAAAATGGTGGATCCACGTAGCATACTTTAGTAGGTGATGGCTTCTTATATAAGCCAATTCACCCCAGTGGGATTTAATAGAACACCCACCCACTCTGTCGTTGTGTTAGTCCTTGACTTATTCCATGATATACACTGGAAGAGTTTCTGTGGCCCTGCTACTCACGACGGCCCTCCTCACCACAACCACCATCCAATCCTTACTTGCTAAATAATCCACCAAAACTAATTTTCATGATTCTACATTGGTAGCTATGGATCCATAAAACACAATAGTAGGGATTCCACAACTAGCGATGAAGTTCAATTAATATTTTCCCAGCAACACCTCGGTACCCCGACCAGGAACATCTAATGGATCAATAGTTCCCCATGCATATTTTGGCTATTCAGATGAATTTATAATTTCTGTTTTGGTTGTTCTATGTTCTCCAAGTATTAATTATTTTTGGTTTACTTCATTTACTACCTCATCTCTATATTTTCTCCCCTTCCCAACAATGAAAGTTTAAATACGGAATGATTTTCCTCTAGTTATTTTCTTTTTGTTTAAAAATATTCTTCTTTCTCTGATCAGTACTATAGCTAAGGTTTTAATAGTACTTGAAAATGTATTTTTCAATGAATCAAACTGATCACAATATTATTAATGATAATGTCATGAAACCTTTTTAGTAGTAGGAACAATGATGATAAAGGCCCATTTTATTAGAACCAAAATAATGTGATGATAAAGGTCCCCTTTATCATCACTAAAAAAAGATGATAAATGGGTCCTTTATCAATTTTTTGTCTTAGTGGTACTATTAGAGGCGTTTATGAGTGATTTATTTTAGAATTGATAAATGTTTTTTTTGTGATTTTCTGAATTGATAAAGTTAACCATTATTATTACATTTGGTAGTGCTAATAAAGATCATGGAATAGCTGTAAAGATGCAGTATCATTTCATCATCCCTATAACAAGAAAACCAAATTTAAAACAATATATATAGAAATAAAAATATACTGAAAAAATAATTGAAATAAAAATATAATATTTTACTATCATTTCAATTCAAAATTTATATACATAATATTTATATTTATGTGTTCTATACAATAAATCCAAAAAATTACCAACAATATACAATATAGTAACTCATATACTATTCTTTCTCCAAATATCAAAATCTATACAAAAGCTTCTCCCATCATTAAAAAAAATGTGGATTTTAGTAATAGTAAATAAAAAAAATGAAAAAATGATAATTTATTTATTTTATAATATAGATATGATAATTTATATTGTTAATTAATATATATATATTTACAATATTATTAATTAATCATGCATCGTATTGATGTGTAGTAAATTCATACACATCAAAAATGAACAATGGATAATTTTACTAAGGTTTGACAACAATACGATCTTGATTTCTTTGATTTGGCTCTGTAATATTTGTTTCAAACTAAAATGAAACTTTTATACTAAAAACACAAACTTTAAGTCATAACAACTACATCATGTGTTGTATTGAAAATTGGTTAATTCATACACATCACAAAGGAATTATTTATCATAGTCATAAACTTTGAAAACAATCTCATCTTATTTTTTTTTGTTTCGACTACGTGCACATGATTTAATCTAAAATTGTTTTTCTATTGAAAAAATTCACTTCAAGTCATACCAAACACATACTGATATGGATTTATGTGTGGTAGATTCCTAATATTCAAAAAAGAATTATGGATAAATTTATTACTGTTTTAATTAAATCCGAGATTGTAATCTGATTTTTTCTCATGATGATTATTTTAAACTAAAATGATACTTTTATATTGAAAACATGTACATCGAGTCATGATGATCACATCGTGAATCATATAGGAATGAACCCAATTCATATAAAACATAAATGAATTATAGATCATTTTCATAATGTTTGAAAACAATCTAATCTCATTTTCATACTTTTGGATATGTGATTCATGGTTTAAAATAAACTATAACATATATATATAAACCATGAAATTCAATTCATAATGAACACATCATGGTTCATATTGATGTTATGTCAATTCCTACTTGTCACAAATGAATTATAAATCATTTTACTAAAGTTTGATAACAATCTAAGCTCATATTCTAATTTTTTGGAAACTGAGGTGTGATTTAAATTAAAATTTAACTTTTATATTAAATACATCAACTTCTTATTATAGTAGAGACATAATGAGTAATATTGATCTGAGGTAAATTCCTACACATCAAAGATGAATTGTGGATAGTTATCTAATATTTTGAAAATAATCTAAGCTCATTCTATTGGTTTTGTCATTGTAATGAGCGTTTTTTTTTCTAAAATAGAACTTTTATATTGCAAACACACACTTTGAGTCATACCAACCACAAATTTCTTTTATTTACATGTGGTTGACTCCTACATGTCACAATTAAATTATCGAAGAGTTTACTAATGATTAAATATAATCCAAATTGTTTTCATGGTTTTTTCAATGTGATGTTCATTTTAAAAAACAATGTCACTTTTATATTGAAAATATGCACTTTGATTCATAACAACTCCATTGTGTTCCATAATGATGTGTGACCAATTAAAATATACCAAAAATAAATTATCGATAACTTTACTAATATTAGATAATTGGCCAGGATATTTTTCATGGGATTTCTCATGTGTTTCTTGTTTAAAACTAAAATCAATAATCTATATTTAAAACATGTACTTCAAGTAATACCTACCATATCATCTAACATTTTGACATATAGATGATTTCTACATATTAAAAATGAATTCTGGATCATTTTATAATTTTTTAAAACATTATTATCATATTTTGTAAATTTCGGCTATGTGTCACATTTTAAAATAGGATGGAGATTTTATATTGAAAACATGTAGTTCAAGTTATATAAACCACATAGTGTGTGAGTCTGATGTGAGGATGATTCCTATATATAACAAATGAAATATGGTTTTTTTCCTAATGTTTGAAAATAATCTATGTTTTTTTCCCTGTTTTAGAAATAAGATGGGTGTTTTAAACTAAAATGGTACTTCTATATTGAAAACATGAACATTATGTCATATTAAACACATCGTTTTTCTGATTTATGGGAGGTTAATTCTTACATCAAATTACTTATGGATTTTTTAACTAATGTATCAAAATAATATATATGTTTCTTCTTGTATTTTATTATGCCTTGTGTGTGTTTCAATAAAGCGTCAATTTAAAATTTAATACCCACATTTAAATTTATACTAGTCATACCATGTGTCAAATTGTTGAATAATTAACACCTACACATCAAAATTGAAATTTGTATCATTTTTATGATGTTTTAAAAAAATATGAGCTTATTTTCATGGTTTTTGTGGTGTGATACGTGATTTAAACATGAATGTAAACTCAATATTGAAAAAAATACTTAAATTTATATCATCCACATCATGTTCCAAACTAACATGTGATTAATTCATACACATAAAAATTAATTGTGGATCATTTTTTTAAAATTTGAAAACAATTTGAGATTGTATTCTCATTTTTTTCCAATGATTCTCATTTTAAACTTAAATGAAAATTATATATTGAAAACATGGACTTAGTTTCCTACTAAAAACATCTTGTGTTGGATCAGCAAGAAGTCAATTGTTATACATTATAAGTAAATTATGGATCATTTCCCAAATTACTGAACATAATTTTAGTTTTTTTGCTATATAATTTCTACGGACATGTGTTTTAAACTAAAATGTCGCTTTTATATTGGGAACATTCATAGAGAGTAGTCTTGGCCACATAATTTTTTAGATTGATCTGAGGTTAATAATTACATGAAAAAAATGATTCATGGATCATTTTTCAAATGTTTCTAGAAAATCTGATATTTTTACTCAGTTTTAAATATATGATGCATGTGTTACATGAAAATGAAACATAAAAACATTAACGTTGACACATATCAGCTACATAATGTGTAATATTTATGTGTAGTCATTTCGAATACATTTAAAATGACTTATGGGTCATTTAACAAAGGGTTAAATAAAATCTGATCTCATTTTCTAAGGTTTCTCTATGTGGCATGTGTTTTAATCTAAAATGACAATTTTATTTTTAAAATAAATGATTTTAGTAATATGGCAAGCATCTTGTGTCAGAGTGAATTATGGTAGATTCCTACAAATCCCACATGTAATATGGATCATTATCTTACGTTTTGAAGATAATAGGAGTTTTTTAGTCTATGATATGTGGAGGGTGTTTTAAACAAAAATGACACTTTTATATTGAAAACATGCACTTTAATCCATTCTCACCACATCATGCGTCATATTTTTGTTTAGTCGATTCATACACAACAAAAATGAATTAGATATTTTCAAGGATTTTTATGAAAATTTTGTCTTGTTTTCACAATTTTCCCTATGTGAAATGTTTTTTAAACTAAAATGACACTTTTAATGTAATGAACCTGAACATTGAGTCATACCTGCCAAATAGTGTGTATGATTGATACATGGTTTAAACATAGTTGTCAAAAACGAATTATGGATCATTTTCCTAAATTTTGAATATAAAACAATCATGGTTTCTTAGTTTTGACATTGTTTTTTGAATTTCACTATAAAATAACACTTTTATATTGAAAAACACATAGAGTCGTTATTGTCACATCGTGTGTCAGACTGATGTCTAGTCGATTCCTACACATAAAAAATGATTTATGTATATTTTTTTCTAAATTTTTAAAATGAAATGATATTGTATACTCTATTTTTGAAATGTTTTGTTTGTTTAATGTTATAATGATACTTTTAATTTCTAGACATGCACATTGAGTCACACTGGCCAGATCATGTGTTGTATTGATGTGTAGTTGATTCCAACCCACCACACATGAATTATGAATCATTTTTCTAATTTTTTAAAACAATATAATCTTTTTTTATTATTTATGATTTTATTCATGTTTAAAAAAATAAAACATTTTTGTTGAAAACATGCAATTTAGGTCATACCTAAAACATCATGATTCAGATTGATTTTAAGTCAATTCATACACATAAATTTTGAATAATGGATAGAAGTCTAGAATTTTGAAAACAATATGACCTTATTTAATTATCTTTAAAAATGTTACAAAATTTTTAATAAAAATAGAACTATTAATTTGAAAATATGAACTTTGATTCATAATATAAACAATGTATGTCATATTTATGTCTATTTGAATCATACACATCACAAATATGATCACTCACATTGTTCAAATACTTTGGGAAAATTAAAAACAAGAAAATATAAAATAAAAATGATAAAATAATGAATGATATGGAATTGAATATCACAACTAAAAAATTTGGTTTTTTAGTGTGTTTATTTTTTCAAGGAGTTAAATGGGTAGTGGCATCAAAGATTCAATTACATGAGAACATGAGAGACATGAGTAATGGTGTCCTCTGTTTGTGTTTTATTTAAAAGAACATAATGGTTCTATCAGTGCTCTTTAAAAACATTAATAAAGACCAATATTTATCATCACTAAAATAGAAATTGATGATAAAACCACTATTCATTATTTCTAACTCTTAGCATTGATAAAGATCAAATTTTATCTGCAATATCCAGAAAAAAGCTGATAAATATTGGTTTCCTATGTATAAGGACTTAGCCTCATTACATTAAATATTCATTAATTCAGTCAAGAAATCAATTCCTTTCACATTTATGATATTTTAATGTTTATAGGTTAATAGAATTATAACATAATACATTCATAATATTACACATTAATACATATTGGATATCATAAAAACAGTATTCATTTCTTCCATAATATAAAACATTAAAAATAAAACATTATTTCTTTGATGGTTCTTCAAAGAATTTATCAAGTATTATTTAATTATCTTACATATCATTATAACCAATGTAAATAATTAAAAAACGTGATATGAACACAAAAATCTCATTATGAGATATAAAAAGAAGCAAAGAACACATTATTCCATGAATACTTTTAAATTATGAAATCATTTTCAAAAGACACATTTTTCACAGATATAAACATATTTTGTGAACATATAGATTCTCATGATATTCCCACAAAATATAAGAACATTAATAGAACCATAAAATATCATGGGGAATTGCATAAATAATCTTTTAACCATTTTGTTTACCTTATAATTTGTAACCCTCGCTGCTACCTTACAATTTGTGCAACCATCACAATTACACATAGAGTAACCATATGGCTGACCTCCAACATACACATAAAAAATGCATTGGAGGGAGATATATTCCCAACCATTCATCATAAACAATTCCCAATAACCATAATATAATCATAAAACACAAATAATTTCATAAAAACATTTATTTTTAATTTTTGTAAAATAGAATTTTAAAAGACGATTTTAAAAGAAATGACACTTATAAATATCATAAAATTGAAGAGATAATTAATAGTGTGAATTGAATATGTATATAAAATGTAATTACACAAAAATTAACATAATATAAACAAAACCCAGCACACAAACAATTTTAATACCACATAAATAACGAACTATAAGGTTAACCCAAAGAATGGAAATCCGGTTATGAATTCCATTACATCAAGTTTTTCTTACATAGAACTCATTTAAACCTATTGTACAAGGGTTTAAAGAGTTTTATTAATATCTTCTAGAAAAATATTCATGTTTATGACACCTTATTTGATCATTTCAAAATATCATTTCACCCTTTAATTATTAGTATTTTGTTCATTCCATTGTTTTGGGTGCCTTCTTTACATGAATTCTATGATCAGTTCATGATGGATGTTCTTGTCGACTAGAAGTGAAACTCAATAATTTTAATGTAGTGGTATTTTTTATTTTTCTAGAACAATAAATTACACAATTTATCATTTTTAATTTTTACATGAGGATGTTTCATAAGTCAAAACATTATTAATTTTTGTTTTGGTCATTTTGGAAATTCTTTGATCATAATGAACTCTTTTATTATATTAATTAATAAAATTTGTATAAAACTATTCCATAAAATTATATAAATATAATAATGAAATTTTAATCTTTTATGACCATAAAAATGGTTTCATGACCAGTCTTGATGAAATTAAATGAAATTAAAATCACATCGTCCACGATATCGGTAAATCGACACATCACGGACGATGTTTTAATTTCATGAATAAATGGGATAGGAGATGAAGCATAAAGATTAGTCTTCCAAAAATTTTTTTAAATACATAATATTTAAGATACTGGATCATTCATGCCTCTTTTATAATGGTAGGTGAGGATATAATATGAATAGAAATAAAAATGAAAAGAAAATAACAAAAACAAAAGAGGATGTTTACCTCTTGATCGCTTTTCATGGAGACCCTTCTTAAGGCCTCTGGTTTTAGAATTTTGGTGAGACTAGAATCACTAGGACGTGGGGAAGAGCCTTGAAAAGAGTATTGGGTATAACTTAGGTAATTATCAAGGCATGAGAGTTGTTTTAGGGATAATGAAATGATAGTGGTATTTATAGTGGAGGAGATGAGGTATTTTACATTATTTTATTCATTATTAGAATATTTTTTCTCAAGACTGTCAATAGTACTAATTCATGTGTCTCAAAAATAGTAATATTTTCATATGAGTCTAAAACAAGTGGGATTACATCACTATTGATGTCATAAAGTATTTTTCCGTATTTTACTATTCATCTAAAATTCAAGAATTTCAGAAAACTCCCAAAAATTCACACTAACCATTTTTGGACGTGTGGAATTCAAAAATAAACTCTATTTTTTGAAAATAAATTTTTAAATATTATTAATTTATTTTTTAAATAACATCATAATTTATTCAAAAATAATAATTATAAAACAATAACTACTTTTATATCACATTGAAAAATTAACCAAGATGTAATTATATTAATGCCTTAATAAAATAAAATAATAATACAATTTACAATTCATTACGATCATATTACTATTCATAAGGGTATGTTACTATTCACCAAAAAATTATGTTGGTTCTATTAGACTCCAAATAACTTACCAATCACAATTGTAGATGACAATTTTTTTAAATTCAAAACATAAAAGTGGTAAAAATATGATTAAATGATAGCTATAAATATCTACTTAAAACTAAGTTTCATGAATCTAAATTTATTTTTTATGAAAAAACTAGGATGTTACATTATCCCCACCTTTTGGAAATTTCATCCTTGTAATTTTATTTACTTATTAAACATGTGAGGGTACCTTGATCATGTTGTGCACCTAGTTTCATCATCATCTTTCCACATAAATAGAAGATCCATTCAATGTAGAAATGATTTAGATATCCTTAAAAATATTTTTGTTCCTTTATTCAAATACACCTTGTACAACTTGATTAATATTAGTGTTCCCAAAAAATATTTCAAAATATAATCATGTATGACATATAATTTCAAAATATATAATAAAACATGATTTTGTTAAAACAGTCAGACTGGGTTTAAATAGAAACAATCAATAAATTATCCTTTTATTGTACCATAAATAAGTTTTGAAAGAATATAATGTAAAATAAAACATAAATAAGATGTCCAAGGGTCTCCTTCTTCAGAACGTTTTGTAAAGTGATAATATGCTTCAAAATCGTGGGATAAGGTAAAATATTTCAAAATTCCATGATAATAATTACTGTTTCTGAATATATGATATTATTGATAAAATATGGTTTGATTAAATAAAACCCATGATCCATGATGTTATTGAGGTATAATAGATGTTTTTGATATCTTAAACAATTGCTTGCATGTGATTTGTATGTTATAAAATATTTCATAATCATCTAGACATGGTTTTGAAATAATTATTGCAAGAAAGTCATCTAGAAGAGATAGGAATGTCATTTTAGATTCTCCTCTTTCCATTTTAACTGACATTCCTTGATCTAAAAAGTTATAAAACAATTAATTAACTTAAATAATAGATATAAAGACTAACCATATTTTTAAATAAAACTTGTAATCCCAAAAGTTCTCTAAACCTTTCCTCTGATGCCAACTATAAGGACTGAACCTTATTACATTACATAATCATGAATTTAGATGAGAAGTTACTTCCTGTAAAATTTAGGATCATTTCATTTTTAGATCATTATAGTATTGGGACACAATACATTCATAAAATTACATATTAATACAAAATGCATACAATAAAAAAAATTCATTTCTTCCAAAATATAAATCTTTTCAAATAAAACATGATTTCTTTGACAATTCTTCAAAAATTTAACATGGATTCTTTATTTGACTTACAAATCCTTATAACATATGGAAATTTATTTAAAAACTTGTAATTAGCAAAAAATTCATTGTAAGGGACATACAAAGAAGGAAAGAGCACATTAGGACATTAATACATGTTACGTATGAAATAATTTTTAAAATACAGACTTTTAACCCACATAAACATAATATTTAAAACATTAGATTTCCATGATATTCCCACAAAACATAAGAACATAAATAGAACCATAATGTTATATTGGGGAATTACATACATAATCTTGTAACCATCTTGGATACATTATAATTTGTAACCCTCACAACTACCTTACAATTTGTGCAACCATCGTAGTTACCCTAGGAGTAACCACACGACCGACCTCCTACAAACAGATACCCATTGCATTAGTGGGAGGCATAGGTCCCACAATAAATTAAAAAAAATCAGAAAAACCAAATCATAATCATAAAAACTGAATAATTTCATAAAACATTACTTTTTTATTTTGTAAAACCTAATTTTAAAATAGGATTTTAAAAGAAAATCCACTTATAAATATAAAAAAATTGAAGAGAGACTTAATAGAGTGGATGAAATATGTATAAAAACTATAATTAAACATAAATTAATATAATATAAACAAAACTCACCACACAATCAATTTTAATACCACTTAAATAATGAGCTAGAATGTTAACACAAAGGATTGAAATCAGGTTAAGAATTCCCTTACCTTGGGTTTTTCATACTTAAAACTCATTTAAAACTTATGTATAATGGTTAAAAGAGTGTTTTTAATACCTTAGAGAAACATATTCATGTTTATAACACCCTAAATGATCATTTCATAACATCATTTTACCCAGTAATTATTAGTATTGTTTTCCTTCCACTGTTTTGGGTTCTTTCAATACATGTTTTCCATGATCGGTTCATGATGGATGTTCTTGTCGATTAGAATTGAAAATCTTGAATTTTAATGGATTATTATTTAAATATTTCCACAATCATAAATAATAACATTTATTATTTGGAATTATGAAATGAGTATGATTAATAAGTTAAAACAATACTGATATTTATTTAGGTCATTTTGGTGATTCTTCGATCGTAATGAGATAATTTATTTTATAAATTAATAACATGTTCATAAAATGATTAAATATCCTTATATAAGATATAATACATAAATTATAATATGGTTCAATCATGAAAATATTTTCATGACTAGTTTTGAAGAGATTAAATGAAATTGAAATCACATCATCCACGATGTCGGTAGGTCAACACATCACGAATGGTGTTTTGAATTCTTGAATAAGTGAGAGAGGAGAAGAATTATAATGGTGAGTCTTCCAAAAATATGTTGCAATATAGAATATGTAATATACCATATCATTCATTTCTCATCGATATGGGGAGGTGGGGAAATAAGAAGAATAAAAAATAAAATGAACAGAAAAGAATGAAAACAAAAGAGGATGTTTGCCTCTTTATCTCTTCTCCTTGAGATCCTTTTTAAGGCCTTTGGTTTTGGACATTTATTGAGACCAGTAGCACTAGGACGTGTGGATGATACTTGGGAGGAGTTCTGGGAAAAACATAGGTAAGGATCAAGGATTGAGATGTGTCAGAGGAAGAGGGAAATGAGGGTGGTATTTATAGTGGAGGAGAGGAGGTATTTTACATTATTTTAATCATTATTGTAATATTTTTTTCTCAAGACTATGGATATTTTTAATTAATGTGAACCCAAATAGTAATAATGGAATGAGAGTTCGAACGAGTGGGCTTACATAACTTCTGATATAACATCCTTACTCTTTATTACACACTTAAACATGATTTATTACATAAAATCTTCACTTGATACAACATATAAAATAGAGAGGTATAGTGTCTTTGGGGATTAAGATCATTACATAATGACCTAAAACATGAAACACAACATCTTTATTGAAAACTTCTTTTACATGACCACTACATTCCCTTATACTTAGCATTGCATGGGATGACCTGAAGACATAAATAAGAATAGTGTGATCTATAAAGCCTAGTAAGGGAGTAAAAAAGAATAACATGAAGAATATAATACATACAAGAAAAAATGTATATTAACAGATCATAAAAACAAGAATATAAAGTCATGATATAACATGATTATCATAACATTGAAAGGTGGAAGCAACACTTAACATGGTATTATCATGAGCCAAGTCTCATTGCACATGGATCATCAGTGAAACCTAATTTCTCTTGAATTATAATGATTAAAATCTCATTGAACTTGAAATATCATGATACTACTCTTTACCCAAAGCATTGGAGCGCAATCAAGTCACGCCTTTCTTAATCATTTCTTCTCATGCATAAGTGTGACACATGGATCATAAAACCTGGATTCATTAAACATCATCATTTATTACATGATAAAGGGATGTGGAATTCATAAATGAAACTCTATTATCAATAATTAAATGTTCATAAAGGTGGATTCCCTTGATAGATAAATGGACATAGTATTCACTACACAACAACTTTGGCTTAGAAAATCGCAGTGCAATTTCAGCAGCATAACGGTGTGACAAAAGAATTCATAAAGATGGCCAAATAGATAGAAAGGTGTGTGTCATCATATGTACATTAAATGTATAGTAAGGGGTTAATATAGATATATGTCTCAACATAATGAATGGAATTTGGATTCATAATACAAAATAATTCCTTGAATGTAAATGAGGATAGAGAAATTCCATAAGGAATTTCTGCGTGGGAATTGCTATACATTAGAGGCATTAATTAGAGACAAAATTGGTTTGTCATCATTCAAACATAAAATGGAATTTATTTGGGAGGTATGAAATCATACCCCAACATTTTCAATTTAAAATAAAACGGTATAACAACACAATGAAATTTGGACAAAAATGACAAAGGAAAAAATACCTTATAATATTTCGGCATAGTAATGAGTGTACATGGGGGGAATTAATGATATATAAAGGGGAATATCATCATTAAAAACGTAAGAGTGAAGTATGGGGGATGTTTTAAATCATACCCCATCATTTTTAATTGATAATAAAAGGGAATAAAACCATAAGGGAAAATTGACAAAAATGGGAAAGGTTGAAATCCCTTACAAGGATGTGTGATCCCAAAGGCCTGGGAGGGGCTTAAGAGGGGATCATTGGGAGAATAGAGATCCTTTTTAGGATTCTATATAGTGGATGTAAGTGTTTGGTCGAGCACTAAGGTCTATTATTGAAGAAGACATGGGGGCATGAGTGGGTTTATATTGTAAAAGAGAAGGAATTCTTTATTATTTAGGTTTTGGGACCTACACATTAAACTAATCAAAACCACAAATCATCCCATGGTTTTTTCCAATGGATTTTTTCAAAGGGTAGTTTAAAGAAATTTATAAGGCCAATGGCCAAATATCATAAAATATTGGGCTTGCTTATGTGGAGGTGAGTCACACTCACAAGGAAATCAATTTAAAAAGTTAAAATGTTATATAAGTCTCAAAGGGTCCACCAATGCTTTTTAAATTAAATAAAAAAACCTAAAATCACATTATTTAAATGGAAAAACATATATAAAACAAAATTCACTTTTATAGCATTTTGTTACATCACTATCAAATCATTATGATGTCATAAGACACATTATATAATTAAATTTATTTAATTTTTACCCAAAAAATTCATGTCTCTGAAAATAATGAAAAATTCACTATTGGATAATTTCTCTATCTTGATTCAAAAAATAATATTAATTTTATCTAAATGATTTTTAATATTTGTGTATTTTTACTTTTAAAATAAAAATTGACATTGATTAAAAATTTAGGGGTATTGAAAAAAAACATCTTTCAATCCATAATAAAAATATCAATTGAATTCATAAATATTATACGATCATATATATTTAAAAAAAGCAATTCAGTAATATTATTTCATGAAATTATTATTTATTTTAAAAATCCATTAATTCATCAATATAGATTTCTTACTTGAATATTAACTAAAAAAACTATTTCTTCTTTAAAAACTATTTAGAAAGTAACAATAATAAAATGAATTTATACACATTATTCTATATAAAAATAATGTACATATTTATAGTTATATTTGCTTATTACATAACCCCTTATAACACCCGTATAAGACTGAAGGGTAAGGTGTGCGATGATGATAGACTCTTGGGGTGGCTTGGATAACATCACTTGGGTGGTAATCTCTATCTACATGCACTTCTCCCATATGAAGTTCTATTCGAGCTTAACATGTTGAAGCTGAGCATGGGTTTGGTCAGGAAAGAATCACAGTGATGCCACCTCATTTTTGAGCTCTGACAAATGGGCTTCATATAGATAAATTCTATTAGATGGGTCCATTATTTCATTTGTATAAGTAAATTGGATTTGTTAAATCCCTATATTTATACTTGTCATGTTATCACTGTTTAACAACTATATTAGAAATGGTCACAATTTTAAATGGTATTTTAAAATCCAAAAACATAGAGCCAAATAAGTGAATACGTTATATAACCATTTTACATAACAATGCATTTAATTAGATCATGAAGAATTTCTATTAATATAAGTTTAAGTAATTACAATCTTCACCCCTTAAGAAATCTCACCTTCGAAATTTCACTTTCCCACACTAAAAGAGATGCGGGTAACTCTTCTTTTTTAGTTCCTCTGATTCCCACATTGCTTCTTCAAACATGTGGTTTCTTCACAACACCTTGACGAGGGGAATTGTCTTATTTCAGAGAACCTTTTCCCTTTGATCTAAGATCTTCACCAGCTTCTCTTCATAGGAGAGGTAATTCTCCAGTGGTACCACCTATGGATAGATTACATGTGATGGGTCAGGAATGTACTTAATTATGATTTATACATGGAATAAATCATGTACTTAAGATAGGTTCTAAGGGAGTTCTAATCGATATGCCACAGCTCCAATGCGATTAAGGTTCTCAAAAGGGCCAACGTACCTTGGGCTAAGCTTTCCTTTATTCCCAAATCTCATAACTCTCTTCCACGGTGATATGTGGTGGAATACCATGTCTCCAACATCAAACTCTAGGTCTCATCAATAATAATCACCATAGCTCTTTTTGTGACTTTGAGCAGCTTTAATGTGTTGTTGGATGGTCCTAACCTTCTCCACCATTTCTTCGTCCATTTCTAGACCTAGGAGTTTTCTCTCCCCAGCTTCATCCCAACATACCAATGTTCTTTACCTCTTCCCATACAGGGATTCATAATGAGCCATTTGGATGCTTGTGTACAAATTTTTGTTATAAGAGAACTCAAAAACAAGAAGATTCAGATCCAATCCTCATTTAAAGTCCATTGAGCACGCACTCAACATATCCTCTAGTATATGGCTAGTTCTCTCTTATTGGCCATCAGTTTGATGATGATAAGTTGTACTGAAGGTCATCTTAGTATTCAGAGCATGTTGGAGACTATTCTATAAGTTATAGGTGAATCTTTGATCTCGATCAGATATAATCAATAATGGTAATCCATTCAGCCATCCAACATCTTTGATTTATATTCCTGAGAGCTGATCCAATGAAAAATCCTCTCAAATCACAATAAAGTGTACAGTCTTCATAGAATTATCCACAACAACCATGATATTTTTCATTATTTTGAATGTATTTGGATGTTAGATAACCAAGTTCATGGTGATGTTCTCTATTTTCTATGCTGGTATGGGTAATGTTTTCATCATCCCCTTAGACTTTTATCTCTCGGCATTCACTTGCTGACACACAAGGCACATGGATGTATTTTCAGTGACCTCCTTCTTCATGTTATCCCACCAATAATTCTCTCGTAGATATGGATTCATATTTATGATTCCTAGGCCGATGGAGAAATTTGAACTATGTGCTTCATCCAAAAGTTTCTTCTTCAGCTTTGTACTTGATGGGACACATAGTCTTTTACCATATATCATAATTTCTTCTTCATTGGCATTCAACTCTGGGGATTTTCCTTTTCTGATAGTTTCCACCTTATTTTGAATTCCCGTAATATCCTTTTGAGATTTCATTAAATATTCCAAAAGAGATGGTTGATCAATAATTTGTGAAAGTATTTATGATGTTCCCTTATTTATGATTCCCATGTCCATCTTCATCAAATCTAAAAAGATTGGATCCTTTTCAATTTTCATCAATGATAGAATAATGGGGTATTTTCAACTTAGATAATTCACCACCTTATTCAATTTCCTAGGGTGTTAATGGATTCAGTAGTCATAGAATTTTATCAGCTCTATCAATCTTCATTGGTGCATTTTCAACACTTTTTGAGTGAAAATTTACATGAGGACTTTGTGTTCCGTATATATTTTACACTTCTCCCTGAAGAGTTAATGTCACCATATTTTTAAAGCCAAGACCACTTCCTCCATCTCCAGATCATGCGTGGGACATCCTTGAGGCATAAGCAATGAATTTTCCCTTTATTCCCTCAAATTCCATCAAATGGAGACGTATAAAATTTTCAAAAAGAACCTTTCCAAAAACATCAACATGTGATACAACACTTATAGAAGTTCTTTTCTTAATGATTAAATATCATTTCTGATGGGGAATCAATGTTATTAGAAATCATAAAAAATATACTAATATGAAATGAATTTAAATACATTAATATATAAACTACTTTAAAGTAGTGGTTACATGTAATTCATTAATCATTATTTATCTTATCATAGTAATTCTCATGCTCCATTGATCATGGAGATTGTTGATGCTCATCATTCTTCTCTGTACTTGCAATAGTGTGTTTTCATGGATAATGTATGACTTCTCCACATTTATGACATAGAACTATGTAAGATGCCGTAAATGAATCTTTGTTTCCATCCATCACATTATTTTTTATTTCAAGGAAATTGGATACTTTGTGCCCTTAATTTCCACACTTAAATCGTCTTCTAGTCCCTTTCTAAAATTTCTCATGGTGCCTCTTTCCAAATTTGATGCATGAAAGAAATTGAGTCTTCTTTCCCTTATCATATTTATCTGATGTACTTTCATGAGATGTCATCTTCCTCTTCCTTGATTTCCAAGGGCATTCTAAAAAGGTTCCATTTTTAAATCATGATTTTTGATAGCTGGTTTGGCATAATCACGATATATCCTACTTGATCTCTCATTTATTCGGAATCTCATTGGGACATTCATCAGGTTTTCCTACGCATCAGTTGTTATCCATATTCTTTATATCACTGGCCATTGGCTAGAATAAAAGGAAATTTAGGGGTAACACATAAAGGGTAATCCAATAAAAAATGGATGAATTAAAAATAAATTTTATTTCCTTAACTAATGAATATATTGGTTTCAATCTATGTTATCCATTATCTACTTCGCAAAAATTATTCTAAGGGGAATTTTTTTAAATTCCTTAATAATGGTTCATACTAAGCCTATGAATATAACAAAGCATATCCCCATGAAGTGTCATAACCAAGAGTTAATCAAGACCCATTGTCGTCTACCAAGATACCCTGGCTCAAGCCCAAAACCCCTATTCGGTGTTTTCACTCTTTGGTACATAAGTTCTAGAGCCAGCTCTACTTGCTTATATCCATACAGTGATGTATTAGCTTAATAAACCATTTAATAAATACTCACCAAGATTTGGGGATGATTTTATGATACAAATATTTATCCCTAATTCTTTTACTAGGTTTTTCAAATATTGATCCCAAAAATAACAAAACATGTCCTCTGATACCAACTTTAACAACCCTTCTCCTTATTACACACTTAAACATGATTAATTACCTAAAATATTCATATGATACAACATATAAGATTGAGTGGTATGGTTACTTTGGCGATTAGGAATATTACATAATTATTTAAAACATGAAACAAAACATCTTTATTGAAAACTTCATTTAAATGAGCACTACATTCTCTCGTGCATAGCATTGCATGGGATAACCTGAAGACTTGCATAAGAAAAGAGTGACCTATAAAGCCCAGTAAGGTAGTAAATGAGACATAACATGAAAATACAATACATTTTTGGTAATAGTCATATCAACATATCTTAAAAGAAACATGAACATAAAGGCATGATATATTAGAATTATCCTATCATGGAAAGGTGGCAACAACACTTGATAGGGTATTAGCATGAGCCAAGGCTCATTATACATGAAGTATGAGTAAAACCTAATTTTACATCAATTATCATGAGTAAAACATTATTTACCTTGACTAATCATGATAATACTTTTTACCCAATGCATTGGAGTGCTATCAAGGCGCACCCTTCTTAATCATTTCATTATAGGCATAAATGTGCCACATGGACCATAAAACATAATTTATTAAACATCATCATTTATTCCACGATAAAGGAATTTGGAATTAATACATGAAACTATAAAATCAATAATTAAATGTACATAAAGTTGAATGCCCTTGATAGAGAAATGGGCATGGTTTTCACCACACAATGACTTTGGCTTGGAAAATCACGGTGCAATTTCAGTAGCATAATGGTGTGACATAAGAATTCATAAAAATGGTTGACGAGATAAAAATGGATGTCTCATTATATAAATATGAAATGGACATTAATGGGTCATATATATATATATATATGTTTCAACATAATTAATGGAATTTGGATTCATAATACTAATAATTTCTTGAATGAAAATGAGGAGAGAGAAATTCCTTACAGAATTTCGGCATGGAAACGGGTGTACATGGGAGGCACTAATGAGAGATAAAAGGGTTATATCGTCAATAAAACATAAAGAGAGAAGTATAGGGTTGGTTTGAAATAACACCCCAACATTTTTAATTTAAAATAAAAGGGCATAACAATATAATAAAATTTGGACAAAATAATAATGGAATAAATCCCTTACGGAATTTCGACAGAGTAAATGGGGTACATGGAAGGAATTAATGAGATATAAATGGGTATATAATCATTAAAAAATAATGAGGTAATTATGGTGGAGGTGAGAAATCATACCCCATAATTTTTAATTGAGAATAAAAGGTAATAACAACATAATAAAACCAAGATATAAATAAGAAAGGACGGAATCCCATACACGGAAGTGTGATCCCAAAGGCTTTGGAGGGGCTTGAGAGAGGATTATTGGGAGCCTGGGGTGCCTTGAGAGGATTATAGAGAGACAAGTTTAGAGTATGTTCTATCTCCAAGGGCATTGAGTGAAGAGGATGTGGCTTCATGGGTGGGTTTATAATGGAAAATAGAGGGAATTCATTATTATTTAGGTTTTAGACCCTACACATTAAACTAATCAAAACAACAAACCATCCCATGGTTTTTGTCGATGGTTTTTTTTCAAAAGAGATTGAAAAACAATATTTTATTTTTTAAATGGATAATATTGTTGAAATATTATGTTTCCTTATGTTGAGGTGAGTCACACTCTCAAGGAAATCAATTTTAAAAGTAAAATTGTTTTATAAGTCTTGGAGGGTCTACTAATGCTTTGTAAAATAAATCAATCAAAACTAAAATAAAATTATTTTAATGATAAACCATATATTTTCCAAATATATCATTTATAGTATTTTATTACATCACTATTGGGTCATTATGATGTCATTAATCACCTTAAATAATATAATTATACTTATTTTTTACCCAAAAATTTAATTATCTCAGAAAATTATGAAAAATTCACTATTAAATAATTTTGATGTCCTGATTCCAAAAATAATTTTTTTTATGTAAATAATTTTTAAAATATTTAAATTTTTATTCTAAAAATAAAAACTGACATTTATTTAAAAGCCATGTGTTTTGAAAAAAACAGCTTTCAAGCCTTAATAAAAATTACAATTTTATTCATAAATTTTACACATTAATTTATATTTAATATAAATTAATTACTAAATAATATTTTATTAAAATATTATTTAATTAAAAAATTCATTAATTTATCAAAGTAGATTTATTAATTGGAAATTAACAAAAACTATTATTTGTGCTTTAAAATCTATTTACAAAGTGACAATAATAAAATTAGTTTATACTATTTATTCTATACAAAAATAATGCACATAATCATAGTTCTATGGTCTTGTTACATAACCCCTTATAACACCTGTATAAGACAAAAGGGTAAGGTGTGTGATGATGACATACTATTGGGGTGGCTCAGAAAACATCGTTCGGGTGGTAATCTCTATCAACTTCTACTTCTACCGTATGTAGTTCTGTTCAAGCTTAACATGTTAAAGCTCAGCTTGGGCTGGTCAAGAGCGAAGCCCAGTGAAGCAACCTTCTTTTTTGAGCTCTGAAAAATGGACTTTGTATGGATAAATTCTATTAGATCAGACCATCGCTACCTTTTTCAGATTAATTTGGATTTTTTAAATCCCTATATTTATACAAATAATGTGATCACTATTTACAGACAATATTATTAATGCTCACAATTCTTAATGGTCACAATTCTTAATGGTATTTTAAAATCCAAAAACATAAAACCCAGGAAGTGCATAAATTATACAACCATATTATGTAATAATATATTTAATTATATCCTAAGGAATTTTTATTAATAAATGTTTTGGTCATTATATATGATGTCATAAATAGTGTACTTACCTGATAATTTGAATATACAGTATTTTAACATATTTCACTATTCATTGAAAATCCAAGAATTTCAGAAAAAACCCAAAAATTCACGTTAACCATTTTTCAACGTTTAGAATTCAAAAATGATCTCCATTTTTTTTAAAAAATCTAAATATTATTAATTTTTTTTAAGAAAATCATAATTTATTCAAAAATAACAATTTTAAAATTATAACTACTTTTATAAGTCATTAAAAAATTATCTAAGATGTAATTATCTTAATGTCATAAAAAAATATACAAAATACAATGTACTATTCATTAGCGTCATATTATTATTCACATAACTTTTCGTAAGGGCATGTTACTATTCACCAACAAATAAGTTGGTTCCATTAGACTCCAAATAACATACTAATCACAATTGTAGAGAAATTTTTTTTTTGAAATTCAAAACATAGATGCGGAAAAATTATGATGAAAAGATAGTTATAAATACATACTTAAAACAAATATTCATGCATTTCAATTAATTTTTTTTAAATTGGGATGTTACAGTAAGTACTTTATATTTTTCCATTGAAAAAATGAATATTTATCATCATTATTTGGAAAGATATGATAAAATTCTAGGTTTAATTACCTCTGAGGAGATGTCTTCTAAGTCCATCCCTCCTCCAATGTAATTGGAGGGACCACTATCATCATTAAATATAATGTTGACTCTCTCCTCCTATCCCATTTCCTTCTAATATTTTCTTTCTTCTTTCCCTCAGACATCATTTATCCCGAAAGTTCCATATTTGTTTTATGGATTCCCAAAAAATCCACTCTAATAATTGCAGTTAAATGTTGCCTCGTCACTTATAAACCTAATGTTGCTAGCTTGTTTCAAACAATTTCATTAATTGGTGGATTCATTTAACTAGTTTTTTTTTATATTGGGGACTATAAGAATGGTTAACTATGGCTCTTCTAAAAAACATGCACATAATGATTTGGTTCTCTTAAAAGAATGACTTGGTCTAGCCCTAGTCTAGTGCCCCTGCATCTACAACAGATATTGGTTCTCCTTATTCAGGTGGACTTATGATTTCAACATGAAATTAGATACCTCGACTAAGATGATTTCGGAATGTTTTCTTGATCACCCTATTCCTTTTTATAATCCTTTCATTATACAAATATTAGGTAATTTGGTTGGTATATATTTATGTATTTACAATAGAACTATAACTATTTTAGGATAGATTATATAATGAGGGTGTAGCCCTAGTCTAGTGCCCCCCAGATTTATTTTTTCTCTTCATTCATGACAATGTGTTAGATGATGTAAGTGTTTAGGAATGGGTGCAGTAATCAGTACCAAAATATGGATGAAAGATTTTTAAGTAGTGTTAAGGTTATGGATTCTATTTATGGTGATGTTATGAAGGAGCATGTTCAATTTGGTATTATATTGACCAAAGATGTTATTCAAAGGTAGTTAAATTTGGATCATAAGGGGGTGGGTATTTTAATGGGAAATAACAGCCAACTGGTTTCACAACAATATAGATAGCTCCGAATGAAACAGAAAGGTTTTCACCATCCATGAAGAGGCATGGATGTTAATCACTAGCTTGAGAGTAGTAGACATATATGGAATATTGAAATGTTATTTTGAGGGGGTTTGTGATACAGGCCCTGTGGAAATTAAAATAAATGCAGTTAAGGAGGAATCTGAGGAAGAGGCAATGATAATTGAAGATGAAGCTAAATGCAATGAGGTTTTATAGCTGGTAGGTAAGGGTGTTGAAATGTTTTTCATAACCAGTGGAGGTAGCTGGGGCTGGGTGAATGTAACAAGTTGGGTGAGGTCGAGAGGTAGTAGCTCGAATATTAATATTAGTAATCTCTTTAAAGGTATAGATATTGAATGGTCTGTTTAGGGACAAAGAGATTAAATACAAGAAATAATGGGAATTGAAACACCAATACTAGCATCGAACATCTCTGACGATAAAATACTATATGGTATAGATTAGTATGAATATATATTTATCCATGATTTAGTTGAGAGTGTCTATGTAGTGAATGTAATAAGCCTACAAATCCCAAGGATAATAAAGGTGTGGAATGAAAAAAAGGGATTTTTGAAGATACACTATGTCAAAGGGAAAGAGGTCTAAAGGACGTAAGGGATTCTATTAGTTACCTATGCTGGGGGAAACAAGTTCATCTAAAAAGAATAATTCAAACGATAGTGAACCCATGTCTCATGGCTAAAAAGGTAAGAAGAGTTCAAATCATCATACTGAAAATTATATAACTGAGTGTGTTGAGTAAAAGGAACAACAATAAGGTGTTGGTATAATGAAATATCATATTTAAGAATAGAAGGTATCTAATATTATGTTCGAGGTGAAGATAATGGGGATGGGTAAAAGGGGGAGGAATGGGAACTTATTGTTCACTTGAATGAATAAATGTTAAAGGAGGAATCTGAGATCAATGCAATGTGGAGTTAGGGGCCTAGAACCAACTACATTGTACATTATTCATTAATAAATACCTTTTCACATCTTGATTGTTAATCTGCATGACAATGCATGTGATAATGTCCTATGAACAGTTGTTGCATTAAAGGGTTATAGCGGATCCTTGCTATGATGAGAACTTGGAAGTGCCATAACACTATTCTTGAATATATGATCTATGGATGGATGATGTTATTTGAGGGACTAAAATAATAAAACCCATTAGGGGTGAGGACTCATAAAACATTGAGGCACATTATCATGGTGTTTTCCTTGGTATCATCTAGGAGTATATTATAAGAAATAGAGCCACCAGTAGGAAATCCACATTTCATTGTGTCATTGGTTGTTTCTATCTACAGACTTGTGTATTGGTCCTTTGAATTTATGATTATTATTAATGGGTATTTCAACTCGTGCACTTAGATATTTTGATGAAAAATATGATGACACACTATTCGTGGTGATGTAGGATACGTTGGGTGTGTCACGAGTAATGCTGCATTAATAGATAATGTGAGAAAGGATTTGTCTCTTCTATTCCATAATGGAAGTAGATTTCTCAAGCCCTTTAATAGAATTGATATAGTCTAAATAAATACATGGCCATGGTATGGAATGGGCGAGTTCAATTCTATAAATTTAGAGAAAACAAATAATCGAGCACATGGGTTGATGGCACTAGAATGCAACATGCTTGATTGGAGATATTGTGGAAAAGGGATTATATTTCACAGTAAGCATTCGTATGATGTGACACATCATTTCGGTGTTAACTTCATTCTCTAGGTGTTCCTTGGTGTGTTACTAGACTCTAACCTTGGACTTTAGGTAGGCTCCACCTAATGCCACTAAGAATGAGGCCTAGAGGGTCACACACAATCTGTGTCCATGTATCTCTGTTAAATATTAATTAATGACGTTATATAATGATTATTCCCAAATGTGGTTTAATAATAATTTAAATAAGCCTGATCATGTTTATTTTGATACTAGTTATTCAGGAGTATATATTGTGGGAGAAATAATATGTATTTATTAGCAAGTAATGTAATTTCATTTATTTAATAAATAAATATCCCTTACTCAACGTCTAATTAATATGTTATAGGAAATAAGGAAAAATGAAAACAAGATAAAAACATTTGTTTACATTGAATGTACACGCCGTGTAGTTTTCATGGAAAATGAGTACACGATGTGTATTAATGATTACACTCTATTTATTTCTTCCAGTCAGGATATTGATGAAATAATATCATTTTATTGAATTATATTTATTATAATCAGTGTGGGATCATTTCAAGGAATTAATCAGTCGACATGAGGGTTTTCAATAAAAGTAAATGAAATAAATAAAATGTGTAATTCATTTATTTATTATCATAACTCTATAACCTCAAACCTGATTATAAATATACTCACAACCCCAACACTTTTCATGTGAGAATTGTTGTGCACAACAATTCTGGAGTATTTTTTCAATGCTGAAAGAACTCATTCCTCCAAGAACACTCTCAAGACTGAGAGAGATCCACCACCACCAGATTAAGGCGATCAAATTCAGACATCGGAAGCAAAGGTTCTTCCGCACTAGCACCAGAATTTCCTTTAGACGACGTCCAGAGATACGTGGAGCACGTGTTGATCACCTCTAGAGAAATCCAGCACTTAGATTCTACGAAGCACCAACGGATCACATCAGATCGTGACTATAGACATCAACGAATAAATAATTCCATCAATGTAATTCATGTCAATTAATTAAATTAATTATAACTAAAATATGATGATCTTTTCAATGGTTCTGGGACCCTTCTATTTATTTTCATTCTTTGTTTTATTCTGATGATTGGGAATTTTATTATCGTGACAGATCTCAGATTGAACATTGTTTAACGCTAAAATTAATGTTGGTAAAACCCACAAATGCACTTCCATACTGCCTAAAACCTACTAGTGGTATCATATTGGTCATATCGTTGATTCAAATTATTTAGTTTTTCATTGTTTATTTACGCTTTTAATAATTTAGTTATTTCAATTCAAGTTAATCATCCTTTAAATATAAATCTCGAGATCTGTTCCTTCCCTCTCGTTTCTCGTTCACCTTACAGAAACTATTTTTTTCTTTTAATTTTGGTTAAAATAAAATAGAAGAACTCCTCCATAGGTTCCAAACTCTCTTGGATGTGCAACACCAGAATACACGGCGTGTATTCGGAAGTACACGTCGTGTAGTCTAAGTTCAATGCATAGACTGATCCACCAAATCAGGCCATGTATTGGATCCTATATAAGTAATTTATGACACCATGTGTTGACCAAGAACAGGTGGAACACGGTTTCTAGATTACATGTTGTGTGGTCAAACTAAGCATGGAATGTAGTCCCTTCATGTTAGGGTTATACTGTTCCCCCCGTACACGGATTTCCCGGTGGGAAACCGTGTAACGTGGATATTACACAACATTTTTCCAAAAGAACATGTCATGTACTCCTAAAATTTCTGATGTTCATCCACACACCATGTCCCCCGAGCATGTACATCGGATGGATAGTGAAAAAAAAGTACACGTCGTGTAGTCAAAACTACACACCGTGTACTCATCCAAATTATGCAAATTTGTTAAAATTTACTATTATATTATACAAACCCTTGACACATGTACCATAGTGCAGGCGTAAAGCTGAGTCAAAAAACGTGATAGGTTTTATATATATGTGTGTTTAATTTAAAATCTCCATAATGAATGGGAATTCTCCGGGTTTCTTCCAAGGTACATGTTATGTACAAAGATAATTATAAATGAATTTATTTGTTTAAAATTATGATGGATGAGAATCTATAAAAAATTTAAAAAAAGGTTTAAGATAAAATTATTGATTAATAAAATATAATTAATTGATTCGAGCGTGATTTATCTTAAAAATAACGATTAAAGAATTTAATTCTAGTTTTATTAATGCGTAATATCATTGCATGTATGGATGATCCTGAGCTAGACCAAGACCTTTGTATGTGATTGGTTTCTTTAAATTTATTTATTTAAATTAAATTTGTTGGCATGTGAGCCTTCTCCTTATTAATATGTAGGGCCTACATACCCATGGTTTCTTTTATGTAAAACCCCTTTTAACCCTCACAAGCATGTGAGATGAATACATATGTAATGGATGGATCTCCCAAGCTAGTGGAGGCGGCTCAAGTCTGCAGCCAAGGTGAAACCAATCCAAGGTGTTACAAAGGTGGATAAGTGGAAAACTGTAAACATGAACCCGAAAGGTTCATGGTGTTTATCCCCTAGGTCTTTAGTTACATTATCAACCACTAGATAAACTAACCAATAAAACAAGATCATGATCATACCATTTATTTTATTTATATCAGTGGCATGGATTATTTATTTTGGGTTTGCTGTCACGGTCAAACAATTAATGAATTAAACAAGCATGAATTATAGAACTAAAATAAGACTGGCTTATGCATAAATATTATCTTATACATTGTTAATCACTTAAGTTTATCCCACATAATATTAAAAATCATGTAATCAATAATAATAAAATGGAAATTTACGTATAAGGATAAAATCCCTCAAAGAAATATTAAGTCGATATAGCCTTCCATAATCTTGGTTAGAATTGAACCATAGTTCAAAGTGCTTGACCAACCCTAGTTGGGGTGATTTCAATTATCGAGGAATTATAATTATTTTTTTGGGTTGACATGACATGGTTCGCATCAAGGGTTGACTACCATAGTAGGAATTGGTGTGACCAAGAGGCAAAGGTTGAGGAAATCCAAAATAAAAGGATTTACGGATTGGGGAGTCTGCTTAGCGGATCAAGGAGCTGCGTGTTAATGCAGTTGGAATTGGGAATGCCTACCTATAACCCTTTATATTGGTTGTAAAAATCTAGTTGGGGTAATGCAAAGGGAAATATGGATCCTTGCCATTAGAATTTTTAGGCAACATAATATTCTGAAGTCAATGATGAGGGTTATTGTATTTCAATAAAATACTGGGAGACTAAAAAGTATTAATTTATTTATTTGTATCAGTTTTTATAATAATGTACTAAACCTTTGAGCATTTTAATTTTTAGAGAAATCAAGAAAAATGACTTCAAACATATCATTGTGAACTATACTCGATAAAGAAAACCTTCTCACAAGAACCAATTTCCAAGAGTGGTAGAGGTGTTTACGCGTCTCCTTCACCACGAGAGGAAATTGTATGTGTTGGAAGAGCCTATTCTAGATGCACCTAGTCACGAGGATAGTTATGAGGAACTATCTCTTTATATGAAACATATGGATGATTCCACATATTTCCAATGTTTCATGATATATATCTTGTTTAATGAGCTCTTGAAGCAACATGAAAACATGGACGCGTATAACATGATGTCTCACGTTAAGGATCTTTACCAAGAGAAGGCGAGATATGAGAGATATGAGATCTAAAATGCTTTGTTTACAACTATGATTGGATATTCTGTTCCAGCTGGGCCTCATGTAGTCATGCTTATTAGCTACATCGATTTCCGGGACATCTTAAGGATTAATTTCTTGGATGAGTTGCATACAGATCTCATACTATCATCACTGCCAAAGACCTTCTCACGATTTATTGTAAAATAAAACATGAGCAACAATGAGAAGAGTCTATCGGAACATATGACCTTAATTTTCCAAGTAGATAAGGACATGAGGCATGAAAAACCCATAGTCCTTATGGTGAATAAAAAAACGAAATAAAAGGCAAAGGGACCAAAGACTTATAAACGGTCAGAAGCCCCTAAACGTCGTCCTTCCTTGAAGGGGAAGATCCAGAGGAAGGGCAATGAACGGGAGGCAGTATGTTTTTCATGTGGCAAGCAAGGCCACTATATGAGAAACTACACCCAGAATCATGGGGATGCAAAAGGTGTGTAGGTTATCAAGTGTAATATTTCCATTTCTACACACTGGGTATTAGATACAGCTTGTGGGGATCACATCTGTATTCAAATGCAAGAACCAAGTAGATTTAGAATGACTGTCAGAGGAGAGGCGGGTCATTGAGCTACCAATGGTGCGAGGCTGGCTGCATTGGCCATTGGCAATTACCACCTCTCATTGCTGACTGGGATGATTTTGGTTTTACATAACTGTTATTATGTGACTAGTGTTACCAAGAACATAATTTATGTATCTCGTTTGGATATAGATAGATTTATTTTCATGTTTGGAAATAAGGTTTGTCTCTTTTATAAGAACAACATATATTATGGTATGACACATTTAAATAATGGTTTGTATGTATTAAATTAAGAAAACCATGTGTTGGAAATCGATAATGAAACAAACTCACATGACTCATACATCACCCAGTTGTGGCATCACCGTCTAAGTCATGTAAACGAGAAATGCTTGACAAAGCACTTCCATGATGTCTATTTAGACTCTACTGAGCTAAAGCCACTTGATAGATGTCATTCTTGTTTACTAGGTAAAATGACCAAGCCGCCTTTTGGTGGACAAGGTGAATGGGCCACGTAGCTTCTAGGATTGGTGCACACAGATGAGTGTGAACAATTTCTAATAGAATCTAGATGTGTATATTCTTACTTCATTACTTTTACAGATGATTTGAGTAGTTATGGATATTTCTACATAATGAGGTATAAGTCAGAAACCTTAGAGAAATTTAAGGAATTCATGAATGAGGTAGAGAATCTTATTGGTAAGATGATAAAAAAACTTTGATTGGATTGAGGTGGAGAATATCTAAACCAAGAGTTCATCGATCTTCTATGGGAGTCTGGGATTCTAACTCAGCTCACCCCTCCTTATATACCACAGTGGAATGGTGTTAGTTAAAGGAGGAACAACACCTTTTTGGACATAGTGAGGTCGATGAAGAGTCATGTAGATCTTCTATTATCCTTTTGGGGATATGCATTAAAAACTGCAGCATATACAATAAACCGAGTACCAAATTTGGTGGAAAATAGAATTCCCTCCGAGTTATGGAATTGAAAATACCCATTTTGTCACACAAAAGTGTATAAGGATGCGAGGAATTTGATAAGGCCTTCTCAGGAAAAAACTAGCACCCTGGGGCACGAGGTGTATCTTTATAGGATATCCAAAGGAAATGAAAGGATATTACCTATATAACCCTTTAAAAAATAATGTGACTATCTCCAGGAAATATATCTTTCATGAGAGGTATAACATCCTCAAATTGGATAGTTGGAGAATGAATGACTTCAACAAAGTTGATGCTCAAGATACACAGGAGTTAGTACAAGAACGAGTTCCACAGGTCCCCGTGGTAGTGGTTCCAGAAAAACAAGAACTGATTAAATCCCAAGAGAGGTAAGGGAACCAGGGAGATTTGGTTTCTTAGTCACTGAGGATTGTGTATCATTATTTTTGGAAAATGATAAACCTCTCTCCTACAAGGATGAAGTAGAAAGCACAGAAGATTCAAGATGTTTAAAAGATATGAATTTTGAGATGGATTCCATGTATCAGAACGAAGTCTGGGTCCGGGTCTATGATCCAGTTGATGTAAAGCCTGTTGGATGAAAATGGGTATTCAAGAGAAAACTGGACATGGAAGGTCAATTTATAACTAATAAATCATGACTAGTGGAAAAAGGATTAAGACAATGTCAAGGAGTTGACTATCATGAAACCTTCTAGCCATTTTCCATGTTTAAATACATAAGAATCATACTTTCCATAGCATTTTACCATGACTACGAGATTTGAAAAATAGATGTCAAAACAGAATTCCTTAATGGGAACATTCAGGATGATGTCTATATGACACAACCAAAAGGTTTTGTGTCCCCAGGTGAAGCCAAATGGGTTTGCAAGTTACAAAAATCCATTTATGGATTAAAAAAGCATCCTGGTGATGGAACATTAGATTTGATTAAGCCATAATGGAATTTGATTTCATTAAGAATGAATATGAGCCATGTGTTTATAAGTGGCTTCATGGGAATTCAGTCATTATCTTAGTGGTATATGTTGATGAAATATTTCTTATTGGAAATGATGTACTAGTATTGTAGTCAGTTAAGAACTGGTTGAACAGGTGTTTCTCCATGAAGGACTTGGGTGAAGCAGCCTACATTCTAGGGATCAAGATCATTCGTGATAGATCCAAGAAGCGTCTTTGACTAAGTCAGGGTAAATATATTGAACAAATACTAAATTTATTTAGTATGGAACAATACAAGAGGGGATTAGTTCCAATGTAACTTGGCCTGCATTATTCTAAGAAGATGTGTCCACAGACATAACAAGAGAAAGATAGAATGAGTAAGATCACATATGCTTCGGCTACAGG
Source organism: Viscum album (assembly GCA_963277665.1). Taxonomy (NCBI): domain Eukaryota; kingdom Viridiplantae; phylum Streptophyta; class Magnoliopsida; order Santalales; family Viscaceae; genus Viscum; species Viscum album. The sequence goes on along the minus strand of OY728158.1, from coordinate 366,538,718 downwards.
ATCCATTATGTATGCCATGTTATGCACCAGGCTTGATGTTTCCTATGCATTGATCATGGTAGTATGATATCAAGAAGATCCAGGAGAACAACATTGGACTGTTGTTAAGACTATCCTTAAGTATCTGAGAAGAACTATGGACATGTTCATGGTGTATGGAGGAGACAAGGTTCTTATCATCAGAGGGTATGTTGATGTTGGTTTTTATACAGATCAGAATGACCTAAAGTCACAATCTAGATATGTTTTCTATCAAAATGGAGGAGCTGTGAGATGGATGAGTTCAAAGCAGCTAGTTTTCACCGATTCTATAATAGTTTCTGAATATATAGCAGCTTCTGATGCAGCCAAAGAAGCTATCTTGATTCGTAACTTTTTCCAATAGCTTGATGTGTTTCCTAGCAGTAAAGATTCTATCATGTTGTATTGTGATAATATTGCAGTGGTAGATCTTGCAAAAGAACAAAGGTCACATCAACAGACAAAGCACATACTCCAGAAGTATCAACTCTTGAGGGATTTCTATCAAAGGGGTGAATTTTGTGTTCACATAGTTTCCACGAAAGAGAACGTGGAGGACCCCAGGACTAAAGGAATATCTCAGCAAAAGCATGAATATCATGTGAGAGCAAGCGGGTTAAAGGTTGTTAGCTGTTGTCTCTAGTCCATGTGGGAGTCTTTTGGAGTTGGTGGCCTCGAACCAAATACTTTATACTTGTTTAATTAATAAATACCTTATCACAACTTTATTGTTGTTCGGCATGAAAATGCATGTGATAATGTCACAGGGACAATTGTTGCATTAACGAGTCATAGTGGATCCCTTCTATGATGAAACCTAAATGTGCCATAAAACTATTCTTGAATATATGTTCTATGGCCGGATGATGTTATTTTAGGGACACAAATAATACAGTCCCTTAGGGGTGAGGACTCATAAAACATTGAGGCACATTCTCATAGTGTGCGCCCTAGTTAATATCTGGGAGGATATTATGAGAACGAGACCCGCGAGTAGAAAATCACCATTTCATAGTGTCATTGGATGTTCCTATCTGTGGATGTGTGTATTGGTCCTTAGACTTTAATATTATTAGTAATGGGTATTACAACTCCCGCACTTAGATGTATTGATTAAAACCATGATGACGCATTGTTCGCAGCGAGGTAAGATACATTGGGTGCATCACGAGTAATATTGTATCAATAGATAATGTGAGAATGGATTTTTCTCTTATGTTGCATAATGGGAGTAGATATATCAGGCCCCTTTATGGAATTGATATAAACTAAATAAATCCATGGTCATTGTAAGGAGTGGGCGAGTTCAATTTCTTAAAGTCAAGGAAAAAATAACTGAGAACATGGGTTGATGTCACTGGCATGCAGCTCACTTGATTCGAGATGTCGTGAAAAAGGGATTATATTACACAGTAATCGTTCGTTTGATGTGACACGTCATTGCGGCATTATCATCTTTCTCTACGGTTGCCTTGGCATGTTTCTAGATTCTAATCTTGGACTTTAGGCAGGTTCCACCTAATTCCACTGAGAAAGAGGCATAGAGGGTCACACACTATGTGTTTCCATGTCTCTCTGTTAAATATTAATTTAACAAGTAAAATAAATATTATTCTCAACTGTGGATTAATAATTATTTAAGGATGCCTGATGGCATTTATTTCGACACTAGTTATTCGAGAGAATATATTGTGGGAGAAATAATATATATTTATTAGTGAGTAATACAGTTACATTTATTTAATAAATAAATAGCAATTACTCAGGGTCTAATGAGTTTGGTGGAGGAAATAAAGAAAAATTAAAACAAGATAAACATGACATGTACATTGAATATACACGCCATATAGTTTTCTTGGAAAACGATTACACGAGGTGTATTAATGATTACACGTAGTGTAGTTTTTTCCTGACATTATTTTGAGGAAATAATATCAGTTTATTGAATGATATTTTTTATAATCCTCATGGGTGCATGTCAAGGAATTAATCATTCGATATGGGGGTTTTCAATAAGAGTTAATGAAATAAATAAATCATGTAACATGTATAGTTATTATCATAATGTTAAAACCTCAAACCCGATTATAAATATCCTCAAAACCCCAACAATTTTCAATGGAGAATTGTTGTGCACAAAAATTCTTGCAGATTTATCTCTAGTCTGAAATAACTCATTCCTCCAAGAATGATCTCAAGACTGAGAGAGATCCACCACCACTAGATCAAGCCGATCGAAGGCGGACATCACAAGTGATGTTTCTTTCATGCTAGCACCCAGAGATCCCTTCGTTGACATCCAGAGATACTTGGTGCATGTGTGGATCACCGATAGAGGAATCCTACCCTTGGATTTTATGAAAAAAGATGGATCACATCGGATCATGACCGAAGACATCAAAGAAGAAAGAATTCCATCATGGTAATTCTTGTCAATTAATTAAATTATTTATAACCCACGTATGATGATCCTCTCAATGTTTCCAGGACCCTCCTCTTTCATTTTGCTCATCATTCTATACCGAAGATCTGACATTTTATTATCAGAACATATCTCAGATTGAACGTTGTTTAACGCTAAAATTAAAGTTGAGAAAACCCCCCAATGTGCTTCCGCTGTGCTCGGAACATACATGCTACATATGAGGAGATACATATGATGAATTATAGGATGATTCAAATGTATAATTATAAGGAACAATGTGTATGAATCAATAATCAATATTATATTTTGATTCAGGGCATCAAAAAATGATGATTAGTGTGGAAGAGTTTCACAAATCTTTGAAAAAGAAGGCCTATATCTTTGAACACGTTATCGAGGATAACCCGGACACGAAGGCAACTACTCTTCAATAGAGGTTATACATAGGTAAGATTTATATTATACTTACACTCGATTTTAATGATTCAGCGATTTATTATGGTGTATGATTATTACATCTTTTGAAAATGGAAGGTTTCCTTACATTAAATAGATTTTCATAATAAAAAGGTAATTCTCAATTAGCTGATAATGACTATATAAAATAAATTATAAGATGTTAATTCAATATATATAAATAATGAATACATAATAAAAAATGTAAATATTAATTTTCATCATTAATGAATATAAAATATTAAATGCATGAATGTAATAAATGAGTCAAATTTAATAAATAAAAATTAATAAACTTCAAAATTATAAAAAAATGCATGAGTTTTAATAATTATATAAATTTTTAAAAAATGAAAATGAATATGTGTTAAAATGAAATAAATACATATTAAATATTTAAATTATAACAATATTAGAAACCATAAATTCTAAAGAATAAATATTTATAAAAAAATATTAAAAAATAAAAAATTACAATTTTATTAAAAGAATAAATATTAAAACCAAATAAATTATAAAGAAAAGTTAAAAATAAGTAACATTTTTAGTGAATAAACAATACTAAATAATATTATTTGAATGAATGTAAAAAAAGTTAAATTCTAAAATTAAAAAATCTGATGATTACAATAATATTAAAAAATGAACAAGTATTATTAATTATATAAATTTTTAAAAAAGGTAAAAATGAATATATGATAAAATGAAAATGAATAAATATTAATTTTATAGATTACAACCATATTAAAATAATTTAATATTAATGAATAAATAAATATAATTAAATATTAATACTGGATAAAATTAAAAAAAATAACAATAAAATTTTGAAAACGAATAAATTCAAAATATTTTTTAAAAATTAGGATTATTATTTATTAGATAATATTTAAAATAAAAAAATTCAAAGAAAATATTTAAATGTAATAAATTCTATATTTTGAATAATAATATAAAAATTAATAATATTTACTAATTAAAATCAATATATATATATAATATGTTTTTAAATCTAATTATAAATTAAATTTTAAAAATTGAATAAATTAATTAAATATAATGTTTGTTTATGTTATATAAAAAAATGAATTAATTAAATATATGTATGTTTCAAATTTTTGTACAAAACATTTGATATATGTTAAATTGAAAAAAATCACAATTAAATAAATATCCATTTCTTGATACAATTTGATTATATTTTTAATTAATAACAATTTTTAATTATAAACCATTTTTCAATAAGTATATGACTTATTTGATCTAAATATACATACTTTTTATTATATAAAGCATACATAAGAAACTATTATATATATATATATATTGATATATATATATCAATACTAAAAATATTAAATAAATTAATGAGAAATTATTTATAAAGAAAGTATTGATTAATATATTACAAATAAAAATTAAATTCAATAAGTTATAAAAAAATAAACAAAATAAACATTATTGATAAAAAAGAATGCAACATTTATTTATGAATACTCATATAGAAATCACATTCATTAGGGATAAAATGATATTTTTAATTTCTAAAAAATCATGCAACCTTTATCATCACACAAAAAGGACCCCTTTATCAGAACTAATAAAGGAACACTTTATCAGCGCTTTTGTTTGCGATGGTAAAGGCCTTGGAAGTAGGTGAAGAATATATAGTCCTACACCATCCTTATAACATAACCAAATTAAAAACATAAAATAAAATCGGAATATAAATATTATAGAAAACTTTAATGAAATAAAAATATTACACTGCACTATAATTTTAATTCAAAATTTACATACAAGAGATTTTCATGAATGTGATATATAAAATTAATTAAATGAAATTGAAATCCAATATACAGAATCAAAACTTTTATTGCATGTTTTTTTTCAACAATCAACCTCCATAAAAACCTTGTCCCTTAAATAAAACAAATGTTTATTTGGTAATCTTACATAAAAAAATAAACAAATTATGATTTTAATATAATCCATAAATTATAAATTATATAATTAATTACTATGTATGTCAATGGTGTTATCAGTTATCATATTGATTGTATTATTAATTTTTGTATTTTTAGTTTTCTATTAGTTATTAATATTAAATATACTATTATTTAATTATTATATTATAAATGATTGATTACATTGATAATTAATAGTCTAAATAAATTATATTGTTAATTACATAATATGTTAATGATATTATCAGTTACTAGATATTTTAAATACATAAATTGTTGTAAAAAATTATATCATTAAATAAAATTAACATTTTAAATTGAAAACTTGTACTTTTATAATATCAAGCACATTGTATATCATATTAATTCACTGTCAATTATTACACATGATTAATTATTTACAGATCATTGTTCTATTGTTTGAAAATAATATGATCTAATTTACTCTAGTTTGACAATGTGACACATGTTTTAATCATAAATTAATATTTTATATTCAAACCACTCAGTTGGAGTCATACCAGCCACATAATATGTCGGATTGATGTGGACATTATTCTTACATGTAACAAAAAATTATGGACCATCTTTCTAAATTTTTAAAATAATTGGATCCCATTTACTAGATTGTGATAATTTGATTCTTATTTTAAACTAAAATAAAAAATTTATATTTAAAACACAATATTTGAGTCATACTAGCAACAACATGCATCAGATTGAGGTGAGGTTGATTCTTATACAACATTAATTAATTATTGATCATAATCCAAAAGTTTGTTAAAAATATGAGTTTTTTGCTTGGTTTTGACTATGTGATGTTTTTATAAACTAAAATTACACTTCTATATTGAAAACATTAACATTGAGTCATACATACCACATTGTGTGTCAAAATAATGAGATATTGTTTACTATAATCACAAATAAATTATAGATCATTTTAATAATGTCAAAAAATATTGAGTGATTTTTTTTAATGTCTTTGTCTATGTAATGTGCATTTTAAACTAAAATACCATTTTTATATTGAAATCCTCAAATTATAGTCATGCTAGACACATCATGTGTCATATTTACAGGTGGTTGATATCAACATTTCATGTATGTATATTGGATTTTTATTTCAAATGTTTAAAAATAATAAATGGACATTTTATCAATTTTGGCTATGTTATACGTGTTTTAAACTAGAATAAAACTTCAATATTTAAAAAAAGAATGTTGAGTTATAAAGACCTTATCACGGGTCTAATTTTAAATCATTTCATTAGTACAAATCATAAATGTATTGTGGTTTTTTTAATAATTTTCTAAAAAAACCATGATTTTTCCTTCGTTTTGGCCATGTGACTCGCGTTTTAAACTAAAATGGCTCTTTTATATTGAAAAAATAATAATTTAAATTCTATCAAAAACATAATGTTTTATATTGATGGGTTTTGAATTCCAACTCATTAAAAATTCATTATGGATTGTTTTCTAAAATTTTGAAAACAATCCAACATCATTTTCTTGGTTTTGAAAAAGTCACATATATTTTAAGCTAAAATGAAACATTAATAATGAATACATGTTCTTTAAGTCATAGTGGATAAATCATCTATCATAAGGATGTTTAGTCAATTTCTACACATCAAAAATTAATTATGGATCATTGTAATAATTTTTAAGTATATAATAGCTCATTTATCTATTTTCTTCTATGTGACATGTGTTCTAAACTAAAATTATACTTTTATAGTGAAAAAATGAACATTGAGTCATATCTGCCACACCGTGTGTTGAATTAATATGTTATTGATTTATAAGTGTCACAAATGAAATATGAATCTTTTTCTTAATATTAAAAAACAATCTGAGTTAAGTTTCTCAATTTTTGGCTATGTGGTGTGAATTTTAAACTAAAATAACACTTTTATATAGAAAACACACACTACAAGTCATACCAACCAAATTGTGTGTTGGGATGATATGAAGTCAATTTATATATTTCTCATTTGAATTATGGATAATTTTCATAATGTTATAAAATAAACATATCATTTTCTATATTTTAGATATCTGAAGCATGTTTTTAAATAAAATAACTATTTTATTTTGATAATGCGCACTATGAGACATAGAAACTACTTTATGCGTTGGTTTTTTTGTGGTATTTTACCAAAAAAATGAATATTTTATCATTTTATTAATGTTTGAATGTTATTTGATCTCATTTTCCTAGTTTTCATAGTGTGATGTACATTTTAATCAAAATGACCATTTCTGTTGAAACATGCACATGGAGAGATACCATAAATATCATGTATTTTATTAGAATTTTGTCCATTATTACAAGACAACAATGAATCCTGGATCATTTTTCTAAAGTTCCAAGATAATATGATCTTTTTATAATGTTTTCTCTATGTGATTCATGTGTTACACTAAAATAACAATTAAAAACACATGCTTTGTGAAATACCAAACACGTCATTTGTCATATTTAGGTGCATTCAAATCTTACATATGTCACAAATGAATTATGGATAATTTCTACAAGGATTGAAAATAATCTAAGTCTATTTTCTTAATGTTTCCTATGTGACGTGTGATCTAAACTAAAATGACACTTTTATATTCAAAATGCATAATTTCAGTCATTAGGGCCACATCATGTGTTAATAAGAAATATCGTTAATTTAATACATCAAATTTGTATTTTAATCATATGGTTTGAAATAAAATTGAATTTTTTTTCAATGGCTTTGGATAAGTGAATGATGTTTTAAAATAAAATGAAGCTTTTATTTTAAAAACATGCATATTGAGTTATATTGGACACAACATTTATTGTATTTAAATTAAGTCGATTCATACACACACAAAATGAAATATAGATCATTTTTTTGAATTATCAAGACAATATAAGATCATATTCTCATTTTTTGTTAGGATTTGTGTTATTTAAACTAAAATAACATTTAACGAAAAAAAATATGTACTTTTAGTCATACTATCCACATTTTGTGTCTGAATGATGTGTGATCAATTCCTATGTGTCAAAAATAAATTATGTATCATTTTCCTAAGGTTTGAAGACAATATGAGATATTTTACAATATTTTTTATATATTATGCGTGTTTTAATCTAAAGTGAAACTTTTATATTGAAAACACACACATGAAGCCATTCTAGTCACATCATGTGTCAAATGGACCTTTGGTAAATTCCTTTATATAAAAAATTAATTATAGATTATTTTCCTAATAATTTTCAATAGATTGTTCTCGTTTACTTGGTTTTGGATATGTGATGTTTTTTAGAGTAAAATTATACTTTTAATGCAATGATGTGTATAGTGATTCATAATGGCCACATCATGTGTCACGTTGATTGGTTGTTAATTCCTACACATACCATAAAAATTATCGATCATTTTACAAATTTTTGAAAAAAATATAATCTTGTTTTCTTAATATTGATAATTTTATTTTCATTTTAAACTAAAATGAAAAAGTTATATTAAGAACATGTACATTGATTCATACCCACCACATCTTGTGTCATATTTATCTGCATTAAATTCCTAAATTTCAAAAATGAATTATGGATTGTTATTTATAATTTTTTTTAAAAATATGAACTCATTTTTTAATTTTTTAAAATGTGATAACTGTTTTAAAATAAAAACAAACTTTTATAATGAAAACATGGTCTTTGAATAATTCATTCAAAATAATGTGTTAGATTGTTATGTGATCTATTCCTACAAATTATAAATAAATTATGAAATCATTCCCTTTAATTTAGAAAAAAATATTAGCTTTTATTATATGTTTTCACAATGTGAAATTTTCTTGAAACTAAAATACCTTTTAGTAATCAATTGTCCACACAAAATATTAATCTTTAAACCCTTATCTAGCTTTATTCACATATAATTCCATGATTCTAATTTGAGAATTGGATTAGAATATCTGATAGGAATCACTATTAGTATTTAAAGTATCATTCATTGGTATGTCATCAGTTGAATAAAATGTGAATGTGAAGGAATTCATCTTTCATTTTCATCATGGCTGTGGAAGTGATTATAATAGATTCGAGACACTTTTTACATACTCATAAAATGTCCTCAAGACACAAAATGAAAAGGATAATTCTCGGATCATGGAGTTACCATTCCAAGAATTTGGTAATATGACTTCATATTTTGGAAAAAATGATCCTTTACACATTTCCTCTATCCATTATCTTTACTACAACCTCATTATATAATATCTCATGGGAAAAAGTATCTCAACGCATGTTACTAGCTCAACTAAAATGTGCAGGGTGTAACTATCCCTAATACATCTCTTTTAAAAACCACTCAAATCATTATTTCTTTATAGCTTCATCAAAAATGCATTTTTTAGTTTCAACCAACTCATACTAAAACCTAAAAAAATTAAATTAGTGAAATGTTGAAACGAAATTCATGGATATTTAAGGAATTATAATATACGATTTAGAATTATTGAAAAATTACAATAACAATGAAATGATTGAATTTATTTCATGAGATACAAGTTTAGTAAATATATCATACATGTTGAATTGAAGATGGACTCCATCTATAGATTCATGTGGATTTGAATGTATCTGAAATTATTTACCATAAAGATGGGGCCTATTATAAAGATTATTTTTATATTTATACAGGATTAAACACCCTCAATAAAAATATTCATACAATTTTCATCGAGTAGAGGAACCATATGTGGGGGGGTCATCCACTCTATAACCTCACTCAAGTGTGTAGACGTATTTATGGTGGGGTTCAAATTTTATTATATTGATGGTAGATTCACATCATAAAATAAATTTGTATGGTAATTAAAAATGTATATTTAGAATAACAAAATAACTAAGATATTTATAATAGTATATGAAATTTATCTTAGGGAAAGTATATTCTATGTATCATGATCCTAATTGTTCAAATCCCAAAAGTATCTCAAAGTTCATATCATGTCCCAGATTACATACATAATAGATAATCACCTCAACATGATGTTAAAAATCATTCCCACATAGAGTGTTATACCCTTACACCTATAAAAAATATTTCTTATTTTTAATTTGTATATTTTATGTTATCCTAGTAGTAAATTGAAAATATGTAAAAAAAATATTAAAAATATTTTAATTGATATTATAATTACCATGGAAAATTAAATGTTTGGTAATTATATATTGTTGATGGTATATAAACCATCGAATTACTCACATTCATGAAGCTAAATTTGATTAATTTAACTATATCTCTATTATCATCCCATTTGTAATTAAAAATATTCACATGAAATGTCATATTATCTTACTCATATAATTTTTCAATTATGACAATGTATGAAATATTTACATAAATTGGATTTCTATCCTTGGAACTAAATAAATCCATCACTTCCTTTATAATCCTAACTCAAATATTTCGCATCATACTATGTTCATCGTGTTCCTTCATATATAAAATATAACCATTAATTATAAAACCACTGTAAGAGATAACATTTACATTTTTTCCCTTGGATACCCAATGAAGTTTTTCACCAATTGAATTTGGATTTTCATGTAACTTCTTATAAATATGATTTTAGAATCATCTTGTAATCTATTGATTATGGTTAATTGATATCCATCATTCATCCCTATATGGATTTAAATGCCTAAGAATCACTCTGTGGTATTCATCATTTTGGGGAAACTATAAAATATTATTTAAAATGTAAAGGTGAGTCTACTCAAGCTCTATAATGTTAATTATCACAACACCACTTCTAGAAATTTCTTCTTTCATTAGGCTTCCACTATGAAGAGATTTTGGGAAACCAATTCTATCAACATCTGGGAGGTGATTGGTACAGAATTTGACAGCTTCATCAAAAATAAATCATTCCTCAATAAAACCTAATTAATAAAATAAATTCATGATTTACCCCATCAAAATATTCATATATTAATCAATGGGGTATATCCATAAACAATGTTCTTGACCACATAGTTGAATCTATCTAACCTAGTGAACCATTATGTGGACAATCATATCAATGAATTATAGTTGGAATAATATATCCACATATAATAATATGATAAAAATTACCTTATTTTTTATTAGAAACATCATAGGGTCTATTACTTCACTACTTATGGAATTGAAAAGGAAGAAAAGTTTGGTTAATATATATTGAACATTTTTATGTAGAATTTAACATAATTCTATAAGAATTAAATCTTCATCAAAACATGATTATCATGTTAATATAGCCGTAATAACATCAAATTTTTCATTATATGATATTATTGATATTTTATGGATACTTAATTGAGGATTATTTTCACCAATTGATCGTTCAAGGGTCTGGTGATCTGCTAATGTGCATAGTGGCTCTCGGGTCGAATCCTCGGCGATGGTACAAATTTTAGAGTCTATTGTTTTTAATTGATTATCTTTTTATTGAGGTTTTTTGTTGATAATAGATGAAATTATTAATTAATGAATATTGCTTTAATTAATCAATTATGATTTGGGTGAGTTCATAATTAGTGATTTAATCTTTTGATATCTTTTAGATTTGCTTTATATTATATTAAATTAACACCCACTTCATAAGATGTCATTGATAAAAATTTCCAAGTGTTAAGGCATTAATCAGAGCCTTAAATTAACTATAAATTTTAATATCAATTAGTAATATTTATTATAGTGTATTTATGGTTCCAAAAAAAAATTAATCCATACGTTAAACAAAACATGTCATTCATTAATGATATTTTAAGTTTAACGTACACAATGTAAACCTAAAGAATACTCAACAAGTAAAATATATAATTCACTCAATATACCAAAATTATTAATCACCCCAATGGAAGATTTACTCATATATTGATATAAGAAATAATATGGTTATATATTCATTATAGTGATGAATTATAAAGTGAAAAAAATGGGATAAGAAAAGAGTTGTACGCCAAACACACACACGAATGGTTAGGAAACATAAATTGTACTTTTGATTGAATGAGAAAAAATTGTAAATTGACTTTAACTTAATTTAAAATATTTTAAGACCATTAATATAACAAAATAGAGGATAGATGTGAATAATAGTTGTTGAATAAGAAACATGCATTAAAATAAAACAAAAACAAAAACACTTATGATATTACAAGTGAAGACGAACAAAAAAGTAAATCAAAATAATCCTGGATGAGTGGTATCTCAAATTGGAACATTATTATGGAAGATTCTATCAAGAATTTGGAAAATACTTGTTCCTTCCATACTATCCCTTTTTTCTCTGAAATTCGAATCCCTTTTAAAGAGAGGAGGGGTGTATTTATAGACAAAGGAGTTTGACTGTTTACATTCATAATGTTACCCTCTACATGGCTCAACTGTTACACCATTAATAAATCTGAATCCTAAGATATATTATTTTTACAACTTGTAGATATTGGTGGGTTCTTTCTACTATTAAAATTTGGTGGCTGTTAGACATAAGGAGCCAATGTTAGGGTGGATTGAATAAACAATTTTAATCTATCCAGTTCTATACAGGATTTCTCAAAGGAAAAAATGTAAATAGGTTTTTGAATAGTAAGATACCCTAAAATATGATCCATTTATTCTAAAAATTATGTTGACTATATATTGGATTTTAAAATACAATACCTTAGCTCTAATTGATGTCTACATCTGGATAAAAGTTAATAATTGTGTTCTTATTTAAAATTCTGGACAAAATGATGGGTTTTAATTAAATTAACATGTTAGGACAATTTTTTTTGGATTTGGACATTAAAATTTTAAACCATATTTATTTTGGATAAATAAAATCTTATTATAGAGTTTTATAAAATTTGGGATTCTGGATTCAACCCGGAAAATCAATAATTATGGATGGTCAGGTATCTTCACAATCTCTTTGGTCCTTCTTTTGTAGACCATTTGACCCTTTAACTATCATAATTGGCCAAAAACTATAGTATAATAATATTTACAAAATTTAATAAGGAACCCTAAAAACAAGAATCATACAATTTGGATTATTAGGGAGATAGTTATAATTAAAATAGTAAACTAACTTGATTAGATTAATTAAACTAATTCTAAAAAATTATATTTAGTATTAAAGAATAGGTATTTCACACCAATTATGAACTTTTACAAGAAAATTAATAATGGGATTAGAAAAAATGTTGTGAATAAATGAATAACATAAACTCCCCCACAATTAGTCTTGTGTATATACTCATGTGAAATAAATATAAGAACAATTCAAAATCATTCTCACCCACTAACAAATATTAAAATTTTGTTCTCACCAATTAGGGGATGTTTTTACCATTTCACTCATCCATATTTAAGTCCATTCCAAATTTTTATAGAAACAGTATTTCAAAAACAATTCATTTATCATGCTCAAATTAGAAATGGGAAATGTTGGAACTCACAACATACTCCTCTTAAGATGATAAAATAATATTTATAGAGGTTGATTCTTTCATCAAAAAAATTTGAATATCATATATCTTGACAGATCTCTCATATTCCATTAACTATTCTAAAGTGAAAAATAATCAATAGGTAATTTTAGGGGGTTTCCTGGGCTATGGGATTGCAGGAATTTAACTTCCAAGAGAGGGGAAAATATGGGTAAAACACTAACATGGAAAAAAGAAATTTTCAATTTGAAATAATACATGGATGGAAATGGAAACACATATTTACAAGGAAAGGATTATTTGAATAATGAAATTAAAGAGAAAGAAAATTTTAATGGGTGAAATGATAAAATATTTATAAAACACAAAACGTCTTTTAATGACATAAGTGTTGTTCTATTTATCTTTTTATCTTTTTTTCATTTATTTGAATTTATAACTTGAAATAGTTCTCAAAATCATCTCATAACCTATGTTTGATCTCCTCATAAAATTAATAGTAATAGTTATAACATGATTAATGGTTGAGTAAGAGTGATTTTTGACCAACCCAAGACACAGACATTTATTTTTTTTCTTTTTATTAATTTTTTTAACACTTTTCAACAAGATTTTTACATGATGTCATAAACATGTATAAATTTCAAAAACTCACAGAATGAAAACCTCTCCCCTACACTAAAATAGATGAATTACCTCAAGAATATGATAACATGATCAAAATAAAGAAATGGATACACAAAATTAAATCTATTCCCCCTCCCACTCATTAATTTCAATAAAGTATGCAATGTAATTCCTTAAAAATGTAGGGTGGGAAAAGTATTGGTCCTGTAATGTGGCTATCAAGGAAAAGTATTTCATATTCTCTAAGGGGATTTCAATAGAATAATTAATACAAGGTTAATGGAAGGATATTTGACTATTGTGATTGTCATGTGGTTCAAAAAACAAAACTATGATATTAATGAACACAAAAATAGTAAATTCAAATAGAAGGTTCATAAACTCAACACTCACTATTGGGGGTGAAAATACACCAAATTAAAATATTTTCATATGTGACCATACCATGAAATATAATTTTTTTCACATGGTTGGGGAAGAATTATTTTCCAAATAAAAAATTGATCATTAATTTTTTTTGGTTTTGAAAGAAGTTTCCTTATTAAAATATATGATGAAAATACAAATTTATTGTGATAAAATCTTGTCTTTTGACTCACCAAAAAGGCTGTACGAAATTTAAAAATTTGATGGTGAGTGATTAAGAAACTTTTTTCGTATTTTTTAAGTATTTTTTTAGTTTTTTATACGGAAATTCCCACAAAAAAGATAAAGAGTAAATAGAAACTATGATATGGAATGTGTGAAAAAATGATAATAAAAGAGTAATAATGAGAGTGAAAAGAGATAGGGGTAGTTAAAGGGAATTTGGTGCTACCATGTTTGGATTTGGTGGGTTACCATCTACATATAGTGGTGGGACAACTATAGATGTTGGGTATCTGATAAATGTATATTTTTATCCCATGATGTGTTTCTTCTTTGGTGATGCTTTGGAAAATATACATTAACTGAAATTGGAAAAAACAATATTCATTTAAGGAAAATCTAACAAGAAACTAAAATTGAATAAAATAAAAAAGAACGATAGGGATGCCTCCTAAGAAGCACTGCATCTATATGCCTACAGCTGCATAGTTGTAGTGGACTACCCATAATCGGATTGTGGCCACCATATTTTCTCAACTACAGTGGGATTTAAGAAAATAACTCCTTTTGGAGGATTGTTTGTTCATTGGATAATTTATTCCCATCCTTGATGATGTGATTTTAATTCAATGGGTGTGGAAAGGGAATGTGGGGACCTCTATTTGGTCTTCAAATTGAGGAATGATTTTATCCACAACATGATAGTTTTCTATTCATTCAAATTTAGGAAGATGTTTCAATTCTGATGGTTCATTTATATATGGTTCACATAGCACAAAACTAGAGTATGAGATCCCAATTTTCATAACTCATTTATTCTATCACTTATTGATGTATAGTAATGACTATTAGTGGAGTTGTAAGAATAAATAAATTTTTTAATATCATTTATAATAATTTTGTTTTCTAAATAATTGTCAATTTAGACCTCACTAGTGATAAATTTATTAATTAGGGAAAAAATCTCAAAACCATCACTCCCATTGACACAAGATAAGCAAATTTGTTCAAGTTTCATCTCACAAACAATACAATTTTAATATTATTTGAAGGAAAATGTTGAAATTTGGATAATATGATTTTAATCAACAAATGAACATGATTATTAATTTCTCTCATTATAATCCACGTTAAATTACTGGATATAAGATGTGATATGGGATTCCAAAGAGTTTTTAAGATCCTTTAGATCAATGGAGTTTACATTTCTATGGTTAAAATCAACTTCTAAATTTATGACTTGGTTAATGATGATGAAAAATTAACAATATCCTAAATCATTAAAACATGAAGGACATGATGGATCGGGGTTCAACATACTCTCAATGAGACTTTTATAAGAATGGATAAAGAATAAAAATTGATTCTCTGATGGGTATCACACTGAATAAAAATTATTTAACTTAACCATTTGGACACCAAATTCCATGGATAAGATGCCCGCGTGGACATCAATCATTTTTTAGATGTCATGAGGGATGGTCTTCCTAAAATAAAAGGTGGTTGGAAGGAATTTGTATCAAGTTCCATGTCAAAGACATAAAAATCATATAGAATGATAAGAATATTGACTCAAATAAGGACATTGTCAATTATTCCCTCTATACTAGTTGTGCTTCGATTTGCTGACTGGATGATAACACTTGTTGGCTAAAAGGGACCTAGACTAAGTTTGGATAAGATGGATCTGGGCATGAAATTTATCGAGGCTTCTAGGTCAAGGATTGAATCATCAAAATTGGAACTCCCTATTTGTAATGGAATCATAATGGTACCTTGATCCACGGCACGAAAATCAGATTTAGTGGTAATTTTTTAGTGGCAGGTCAATAAACCGATGCTAATTCTTTTTCAAATAATATAATAGATGTTTCTTAAAACCCACTTCTAAAAATTTTAATTTGGTCCTGACCTAGCCTCTTGTCGCCCCGCTCTTCCAGTTCCACCCTAGAACCTTGTTGTCCCTCACTATCGGTCCTAAACTAGCACCTCACCTCTTATCCCTATACAAGCCACTGATACCCCCTATTTCCAAGGTACTATTTGGATTTGTTATACATTAATTTATACATAATATGTTCATGGATTTTGTTTTGGTTTTTATCTATAAATAGGTATCAAACACTCTTTTGTTTAACTTTCCTTACATTATATTGAACTATAACTATCTCTAATCCATTATTTGGTGCTTTCTAGTTGTCTCTAGAAGATCTAAACACCCTTGATCATGTGGGGATTTCTTCTTCAATCCAAGGTTCATCTTTCCCCCATCTCTCTTAGTATTTTGGTTCTTCTTCTTCATGTGGGGTTTTTACAGTGGGCTATTTCTGTCATGGATAGTTTTCGATGATTTTTAATGATTGGACCCTATGGTTTGGTTATATGGATGTTTTTTAGGTTTTATAGTGATTGATCCTTATTTTTTCCTTATTCTTTCACTCCATTCTTCAATGCTTCAATCGAGGTAAAGGATTTCATACTTATCTTTCTTATTTGTATATAATTGTGGGATTATCAAAATATTATTCTTTATGGGTGGATGTTTTGAATTAACCTACGGAATATAATGAAATAATATTAGAAATTGAAGTGGAAATGGGTCATTCTGATGTGATTTAATAGATTCCATGTAATTATTCATATATTTTTGCTTCTTGATTGATGGTTCTACAATGAAAAACAATACTTACAATTATTTTTATGTTATGTTCACATCTCATAATTGGTTAATCACTTAAAGAGGGTAATAAAATGGTTGATTAGTAATCTAGAATTACATAAATAAATTACTATATAGGGATGATTGGAAAGAGACTAATGAGGTATTATGAAAAATGATCCTTGTTAAGTATATAAATGGAATAAATTCAACACTATAGTGATTAAAACACTATATAGGAACAACAAACTTAAGACCAATTCATTGAATCCCATGGATTAGCTTCCTAATAAATAGTTACACACCTCCCTCTAACTGAATATACCCCCCAGTATGCTCCCCATTACCTTTTAATAAATGTCTTTCCCACCCAATATAATCTCATATGGCCTAACAACCTTCTCATCTAAATGGAAAACATTACCCTTTTGTAGTAAACCTTCAATTCATCAAGGAGGTCTCATGTTATATTATTGAACTCCTCTTGATAGGAAGCATTTTTTATAAGAATAAAAGTAGTATATTATGTTTCGTGTACAAACGCATCCTCCTAGATTAAATAATCATTTATTTGGACTTTCCATTGAATTAAAAACTGGGTTTGATGACCACCATCCTGGATCAGGAAGCAGTGAGACGACACTATGTGAGGTTCTGATTATGGGAAGCCATCGTTATCTAGATCTGTATGTAGAAAGGTAGGGGATTCATGGTGTCTCAACTCCTTTTTGAGTTTTGAATAACAAAATATTGAATGGAAATGGGTTGTTAAAATTAGAGGTAGTTGGTATGTAACTATGCCATTTTTTTGGATGATAAGAAATAGTCCATTATAACGAGGAGATACCTTTTGATTTATGTTCTGAGAAATGTATTACTTCTTGTGGGGGTGGATATTCCCATAGTCCAGGGATCTAGCTGTAAAATTGATCGAGAATATGTGGGTGTCTTCCTTTTTGTGAATGATAGCTTGGGTATAGGATATGTAGAGGTTTAACTATTTCAAAGCCTCATCCAAGTCTTTTAAGGAAGAAGCCACCATGAAAACCCAGATTTTAGGTGGTAGGTAGCTAAGAACTAAAATAATTCTTTTATCATATACTACCTCAATGGGGGTAATTTTTATTGATGAATTTAAGTAGGGTTTTAAGATAATTCTTCCCATGATAACTAGTAAACCCAACGTTTTTGTTGTTCTCCCAAAAATTAATAAAGATATGTATCAAGAGAGTGTTTAAAAACATCAATTTTTCCATCTATATGTGGGTGGTAGGAAGATCTGAATTAGATTTTAGTTCCGTGTATGAAAAATATTTCATTCATGAAGTGACTGAGAAAAATTAGACATTAGTCACTAACAATGAATGAAGGTATCATGTGTAGATAAATAATCTCTCAAAATAAAAAATCAACCATTTTGGAAGCCATAGAGGGGTGTTTCAATAGTATGAAATGAGAATACCTGGAGAGGAAATCTACTATAACATAGATAACATCAAACCCCCTTGAAGTGGGTAAACTATAAAATAAGTCCATTGATAAATCAGACTATATGACATCTAGAATATCCAAAGGTTGTAGTACCCCATTATATTATTAAATCATAATATATTCGAAATGAATCTTTATGTATAGATGTTTTACAATATTACCATTGCTGGTATGCTAGTACAAATGTGAACATTGGAAAATTTTGGTAAGAAATGGAAATATTTTAAAGGGAGGTTAGGGAATAAAGTCAACGACACTTCATTGAACTCCCAGAAAAAGTATGATAAGGTACCCAATGGAGTACCATGATGGAAATGGAATGTTTTTATTGATAGGAATAGTGAGGGGAAGAACATGTTATTTAAGTATATATTATTATATTAATCTCATTTTACGGTTATACATGTATATGAAATGGAGATGGCATTGGATACATTACTATTAAATTACATTTTATTTATTTTAGCATATTTCAAGGATGAATGTGTCAAGTCGGGCTAAGAAAATCATTTTTCACACTGCGGGGTCATAGTGTTTTTCTAGAATTCAATTGAATATGGTAATATTTTCATTGGTTTAAATATTTATAATACAATATTATCTGGTTAATATATTTAATTTTAGATTGATAATTGTTGAATGCAGTCATAGATTTTTGGAAAACCATGCATCTCGAACAGAGGTATGGTTGGACATTCATAAAAAATATGATTGTAGTTATGTTAATGAGCCTTCCAAATAAGTTGGGGTATGAATTCATTTTTCATTATTATATTTATTTTTCATTGTTCACTATGTTAATATATATTTCCTCTAACATGACTGATATTTTATTTATAGGTAAAAATTAATGAACTATGGGATGCCAATCCTACATAATGTTACTTAGTCCCCCAGGATGACACTGTTGGTAAATTCCACAGGAAGGAGCATCATGTTTGAGTGTGTGGGATAGGTTTGGGACCATTACCATCTAAGCTCTTTTTCAAGAAAACATGGGATTGTGGCTGCATCTACAACTAGTTATAATCACACCCTACCATGCGATGACGAGAGAGAGTTTCTTTTATTGTAAAACTCAATTCACGAAAAGGGGGCTCATATATCAACATTGTAGAATGTGTTGATTTATTTATTTCAGAAGATGACCAGATCTGTTCCTAGTGGTATTATAATGATGACTGGTGGTGAGCATGTAAATCACTCAATTTCAAAATCATTTAGTTCACACACATTTATTTTTATAAATTTTAAAAATAAATATAAAACATTATTTAATTTTTAATGTAATTGTCATATAGGTTCCAGTAGCAGGAAATAGAGATGGAGATGGAGAGGGTGATGGGCAATGTTCATCATCAGACAATGATTAGTGGAGTTTTTGATGTCTTGAACAAATATGGAAAGAGAGGTTTTGTTCATGTATCATGTGGGTCACAAATTACTCAACCAACATTTTCATAACCTAACATATTCATTATGTCCCATGTTTGAAGAGGCTGAAAACTTTTTAGTGTGGTAGTGGTAGTCATCCATTCATAGAAATATTGGATTGAATATTATTAAAATAACTATCTTGCAATGGTCTTTATGTTATTTTGGGAAATCCATATTATCTTTTATTTTAACATCATAAAACAACTATTCCCTAATCTAGTATACTAATAAGCTGGTGGAATTTCTTTCTTCTTGGAATCCCACATGGTAAAGTTCAGTCATTATGGTTATACATTTTCTCCCCATTTTTAAATTTTCATGCATTATTTTTTTTAACTTTAAGCCTATACATATGCATGTTTCTCATTCACATTTTTGTTCCTTATATAATGTAGGCCCCAAAACCCTATCATAATTTATGTTCCATCTTCCCCTTAAGCAGCATCAAATCACTATTTATCATCAATCACATTACATCATCAGTCATGCTGCATATCCTTATTCATTTTTTCTCTCAAATTCTTCTATGGCCAACCAAAATCCCAAAGAATTTTATGAATTCACCCATCTAATCTCTTCCCATGAAACCACCCTAATATTTCTACACTAACAAGTATCATTCCAGAAGTTACCCTTCAGCCCAACCATTGACTCTCCCTTCAAACATCCAAATTTTAAACCCGACTCCCACCATATCTCTTCAATATTAGATCAAATGGATATAATTATTTATATGTTTAACAAATATAAAATCTATCTCTATTTTTTGGGATTTAATTAGTGTTTTATTATTCACATATAATATTTTGTTATTATTCATGGTTTTTAAATGTAATTTTCTCGATAATGGGTGTTATTTTGGATTCTAATTAGGGTTTGTTTGTTTTTTTAATATGAATAATTACCTTCACAAGTCTATACACCATATTTAATATAAATTTATTTTTTTTTATTAATATAGTGTTCTATTTATACTTTCATGGATAATTTTTGATACATATAAATACATCGATGAATTGTATAATCTATTTTATTATTCTTATATAATTTTTATGTAAATTTTTTATCCCATGTTCTCTAATGAAGATTGTTGAGTCCATGGAGGAATGAGTGAGGATAAGTTACAGTGGATATGATTAGTGTGTTTAATTTTTTTCAATATATAAATCATGTGTAAAATTATGTTTTTCATGGTTATTTCTTTTATGTGATTTTTGTTCCATGGTTTTGGGAATAAATAGAATAACATGACGGAATCTAAAGATTTGAAATTTAATATTAACTTATTTAATTTTTATTATTTTTTAACATATAGAAAAAACACTAAAGAGAAGAGAAGATTGAGACAATATATACATTGAATAGAAAATACTTATAGATTATTCATATAGGAGAAAATTTAAAAAATAAGAGAGGAGAGTAAGTGATTTTGTGCATGTTTTTTTCATATAAAGTGGATAAATGATTTTCTTTTGTTCAAGAAAAAAATAAAAATAATAATGAACCGCAATCAATAACTTTATAGTTGTCCAATTAGGGATATGTTCAACACTCAAAGGGGTGAATCAATTTTGATGACTTTTTATCAAATTGAAAACAATTTAAACCCTATCTATTTATCTCTTCACTTATTAAGGTGAACTATTCTATCATTCCATCCTTATAACAACATTTTATCTTACAAAAAATTGAAATACACACTAACATAAGTGTCATAATAGATTTAAAAGGATATCCTCTCAAATTGAAAAGGATAATCCTTTGTGTTATGTGGATTTCTCCCATATTACAAAACCAACTATTATCAACCTATAGGTACAGGTGTGCACGTTTTATACTTGAAAATATATTACACACTTCCCAAATATGTTTTAGTGCATCCTGTACTCTTTTAACATCTCACTAGGTATTTATACTAGCATCCTAATAGTTTAAAATATATTTTTATAACAATAATAAATCATTCACAAGTATAAACTATGCCTTTACAATGATGATCCAATTTTTTTTCCTAAAATACATTCACAATATAAAGAAACAGATTCACTTATTATGTACAACACATGAACAATAATTCTTTTACTTCTTATTATTTACAAAAAAGTTGGAAGGGATTCTATAATCACTTATTCTACTTGTGTTCTTTTAAAAATTAAAGATTCTACTTTTTGTGAAAATATAATTATAAATCTTATTTCTTCATCTTCTTTCTATAAAACAAAAAATTTCTTCAAATCGCCCCATAATAATAACATTTTCCTTCCCTCTATAGATACTACATCAATGAAAATTTAAAATGATATTTCTTATTCTTATTAATCTTACACAGTAGTACCAAAACCTTCTTCTCAATTGAATTTGAATTTTAATTTCAAATTCATGATTCTAAATTCATTCAATCATTTCTCTATTTATGTTGATTCTTTTCAAACCATTAGATCATATTAGACCATATAGTCACCATTGACGATGTTAAATGACTTAATATATTTATTATGGGAGGATCTAGAGTCAAAAATAGATAAATGTTATTAGATCCACTCGAAATTGGAATTATTCTTTTGAACATTATTGTAACCATGATATATTGAAATCTGGTTTGTATATTCTATCTAAACCATGATTTGATTTTTCCCTTATAAATTTTGGTAAACATCCTAGATAAATGTAATTTGGTTGTTTATAAATGTGTTTGTATGAATTTTCCATGTTTTCTAAAATTAAAAGGGTGGTTTTCATTGAGAAAAAATACTATTCATTTGGATTTTATCCAAATATGGTTCTAATAGAGGTTTTAAAATGTTGTGTGTTTTTTTGTTTTAGAGGTGTGGTGTGGCTTTATAATGTGAAATATAGTTTTCCTTGAAAAATTTAGTTATGATTAGATTTGATGTGTTCACACCATTAGTTATATGTTCTCTACATATGTTTTTTTTTGGTTACTGGAGATACATAATATGTAGCCAATTTTTATTTATAAATCAACATATAATGGTGGTTTAAAAAACTGGTAAATATGGTAATTTATTAGTTGTGTTTTAATCACTATTTTTGATATTTTTTAGTGATTGTGGTTAAAACTACTGTTGAAAACGACTCTAGTTAAGTTATCAGTTTTTTATTGGTTTTTGCAGCGGTTCCCATGCAAAAAAATATTTTGTGGTGGTTTTAACCTCCCCTAAATACTTACTATATTTTCCCACTAAAAAACACAACTAAAACCGATAAAATTTATTCTAAATATGGTGTGTACAATAGATCCCAAAAACCTCTACTAAATAGAAGAAACATCCACACATTGGATTCCAAAACTAGTTTTAGCGGCCGTTCTTTGAAACTATCCCATAACCATATCACGACGGTTTAAACCACCACTATGTAAAAAAATTCTGGTTATGTGGTACTTTTCTTGTAGTGACCTTTACACTTCATGGGTATGTAATGTTGGGTTGAAACATTCTCAACTGTCCTATGTTACCTCTTATAGGTCATAACTCTTTATGAAACCTAGGGTAAATAAGAATTTATTTGATGGCATCTAAGAGTTAAATGTTCACATCAACACATCTAAACAAGTCGATCATTTCATGATAGGGTTCACATGATTTATTTTTCATAAAGACATCTTGAGGAATGGAAATTAGGTTCCTTTGAGGGATGGAATGAGGTGAGGTAGGGGATTTAAGTTTCATTTCTAGTTTCTTTTTCTTTTCATTTTTTATTTCACCATTTAAATTGGAGTTGTAGGACTCTTCATGAATCATAAAGACCTACTTTCCTAATCTAAGTAAAATTATAATTTCATTACCATTGGGGTTGGGTAATGGTTGAACTGGTAATTGGGAAGAATTTGATTGTTATTGTTGGATTAAGTGGGATACAAGGTGACCAATTTCTATTTTAAAGTTTATTTGGATAGAATGAGTAAAGGAGGAAAGATCTTCCAGTACACATTATCACAGTTGCTTGTATGAAGAGGCCTTTCCCGATTTGGGATTGCCTTGATTTGTGTTAATGGGAAAGTGCTTGTATTGGGTTGGGAATTGACAAGGATCATTAGGATATTGGAATTTAGGATGAGAAAGTGAAGGATTGATCCTTTGAGGTTGATGAAAAAAAGGATAAGATTTTTGGATGTTACCACCACGTTTACCATATTGTAATTAATTTGGATTTTGAGGTGGAAACAAAGGGGGATGATAAATGGTATTACCATACTACAATCATGGTTAATGGTTTAAGAGAATGGTTCAGAGTGGGGTTGGTTGAAGATTCTAATGAACTGATCTAATTTTTGAGGGTTGTTGTTTCTCTTAGCATAAGCTACATTGAGCTCCCATGGATAGGATGAATCAGATATATCCTCTTGAAATTTTTGACATGTCTCATTTTGATGAGATTGTGATATATTTATTCCAAAGTTTTTTATAGGTCAAAAGAACATAGATTGTGGAGAGGATGAGGTTGGAGCTTTGGAGTCCATAACTAGTTTACACGCAAGACCTGTAAGTTCACTCATCCACTCAGTTATCTTGTTGGGCACTATGGATTGATTCTCTTATAATTTTTTGAATTGATTTTGTGCTTGTGTATGGAATTTTTGTGTGTTTTGTTTTCATGTTTTTAACGAGATCTCTTGTATATGTAGGGATTTTATCAATAAGGGAACTACTACTTGCAGCCTAAATGAGAGTCCCCTCTATTCCAAATAACCACTCATATAAGTAATGGATCAAGAGTTGGTCATGGATTTATGATATGGGAATGTTCCCATAATATTTTTGAATCTCTCCCAGTATTCATGGAGTGATTCATTATGGAATTTACGGATAACACTTATTTCTTTTCAGATAGAATAAGAATGATAACTAGGAATGAATTTATCTAAGAATAGTTGCTTCATGTAAATCCATGAATTTATGTATCAGAGGGGGAGTTAGTAGATCCATGACATGGAATATTTATTATGGTAGAATGAAAATGTTTGGTTTTTTATTTTTTCTTTAGATACCCCTTCAGGTTTCATGGTAGAGCACACAACATAGAACTCATGGAGATAAAGATGTGGATCCTCACCATCTATCCCATGGAAATTAGGTAAAAGATGAATCAAATATCATTAGAGTTTGAAATCAACCATAATATTTGGATATTTAATAATGGGGGGTAAGTAATTAATATATGGGGTTGCGAGTTCCTTAATATTTTTTTCACAAGGATTGTCTCTATCTAGTTTAATTGGTTGGATAATGATTGGATCATGAGTGATTTTATTATCCATAGTGTTCCTCCTATGTTAGAGAAGATTTCACTCTATTTTATCGTTAATCTGATCTAAGGGATTTTGTGGGAGCATAGAGGGAATTCATATAGAATTTGGAAGGATGGAAAGGTGGTTTTTTCTTTGTATCTTTTTTTGTTTATGATTGTAATGGGGAAAATGGGTTTTCATTTTTATTTTTTCATATTTTTTTGGTAAAATTTTTGTACTTTTGTTTTGTTTTTTATAAATATCTTAAACATACAACTAATTAATGAACCATTCCTAGAAAAATTACATTTTAATCATGGACGATTGTTTCATATTGACCATTCACGGTTCTGGTTTTCTGATAATGTTTTTAGCTATACTCGGATTGAATCCCTAACAATGGTAAAATATTAGCGTCCATTGTATTTAATTGATTGTTTTTGATTGGAGTGTTTTTTAGAAAATATTAGATGAAATTATTGATTAATTAATATTTATATAACAATTTAAAAATTTTTGGGGGAGTTCATAATTCGGGTGTTAATATTTTGATATCCTTGAGCTTTTCATTATATTACGTTAAATAAACACCCACTTCACAAGATGAATTTGATCAGAAATTCCAAGTGTTGAGAATTTAATCCAAGTCTTAAATTACTTAAGTATATTAATCTCAATTAGTATTGTTTATAGTAGTGTATTTATGGTTCCAATAATCCATGGAATACATACATTAAAAAAACATGTCATTAATCCATGACATTTTATGTTTAACATACACAATGTTAACCTAAAGACTACTCAACGAGAAAAAGATCTCAATAACATAACATTGCCAAATTATTACTCACAATAATGGTATATTTACTCATCCATTGATATTGATAGTAATCTTGTTATATATTTTTTATGGTGATTAATTACAACTAGAACAAAAATAATGGGATAATAAATGAGTTTTGTACCAAACACACACATGAATGATGGGGAATATTAAAATACACTTTTGATTGAATGATAAAGAAAAAAAGGGATATATATTTTTACTTGATTTTACCTATTTTTAGTCCATTAATGTTACAAAAACGTTTTTGGATGAGAAGAATATTTTATTAATAAGAAACGTGCATTAAAATAAAATTATTACAAAAACACTTACAAGATTATAAATGAAGAAGAATGCAAAAGTAAATCAAACGAAGCATGATGTAATGGTATCACAATTAGAAAATTGAATATTAATTAATCTACAATGACATTCAAAACTCTTTGGTTATTCCAACCTATCCTCTTTTTCCCTAAAATTTCAACTCCATGCATGGAGAGAAGGAGGATGTATTTATATCATATAGAGTTGGACTGTTTCCATTCCAAATATGCCTCTCCACTTCGTCCAACTATTGGACCATCTATATAGAATAATGTTGAGAAATATTTTCCTTAAAAAAATAGATATGGATGTTTTATTTCTACATTTAAAATTTTGAAGCCATTTTACTTAAGGAGCCAATGTTATGCTGGATTGAATAAACAATTTTAATCTCCACATTTCTATCTAGGCTTTTTCAAAGGCCGAAATGTGAATGCGATTTTGAATAGTAAGATTCCCTAAAATCAGAACCATTTATTCTAAAAATTATATCAAATGTATCATGGATTTCACACTACAAAATATCATCTCTAATTAATGTCTATAATAGTAAAAAAGTCAATAATCATGTGGTAGTTTTAAATCTGGGATGGAATGATGGTTTGTAATTAAAATAATATGTTAGGACCATTTTTTGGATTTGGTCTTTAACATTTTTATCCATGATTCTTTTGGACAATTAAGATCGTATTATGGAGTTTCATATAATTTGGGCTTCTATATTGATCCCAACAAAATCAAGCATCATAGATGGTTCAGTTTTTTCACAGATTCATTGTACCTTCTAGTGTAGACCATATGACCCATCAAATTACAGAATTGGCCCAAAATCCAGTCTAATGACTTGTAGAAAATTGAATAAGAACCCCTAAAACAATAATCATACACTTTGGTTAATAGGGTGAGATTTGTAATTAAAATTATTAATTGACTCAATTGAATTAATTCAAATAATTATAAAAAATTATATTTAGTATTAAATAATAGATATTTCACACAAATTATGAACATTTAGATGAAAATTACTAAAGGTAGTAGAAAACAATTATGAATAAATTAGTAACATAAACACCCCCACTTTTATTCTTGTGCATGTCCTCATGTGAAAAAAATATAAAAACATAACAAAATAATTCTCACTCACCAACAAATATTAAAAATTTGTTTCCCCTGATCAAGGGACGGTTATACCATTTCATTAAACCCTACTAAATTCCACCAAAAATTGTTACAAAAACAATATTTCAGAAATAATTCATTTTTATGGTCAAATTAGAAATTCAAACTATTAACATACTCCTATAAAGATGATAAATATTTATTTATGAGGTCCCACTAATTCCCCCACCAAAAGTGAAAATCCTATAGTTTTAAAGATCTCTCAGATTCCATTCCCTATCATAATGTGCACAAGAATAATGAGGTATTTTTAGGGGGTTTTATGTGGCTATTGACAGTAGGAATTTAATTTCCAAGAGATAGTAAAATAGGGGTAAAATACTAACATGGAAAACCATAATGTGAAATTTTAAATAAGACATGGAAGGATATGTAAACACATATTTACAAGTGTATGATTAAGTGAATAAAGGTATAAAAAAGAAGTAAATTTTAAGGAGGTTAAAAGATTAAATATTTACCAAACACAAAACTTATCCATATAAAAAAAGTGACAATTTATTTTTCTTTTCTTTTTTTTGGATTTTTTCAAAACTCAAATATGGACTAGATCTCACACTCATCTACCAAAACAGATTTCATCTTCTCATGTCACTAATTGTAATACTTATAGGAACATAAAAGGTTGAAGAAGAGTGTTTTTTGACCTTCCCAAGACATAACACATTCTTTTTTTCTTTTTTTTCATTTGTTTCAACAATTTTTAATTATATTTTCACATTATTTCATAAACATATATAAATTTCCTAACATCATAGAATGAAAACCCATCACCCACAATAAAATGGTTGATTTCCCCCAATCATATGATAACACACTAAAAATCAAAAAAAGGTATACCCAAATTGAAATCTATTCACTTGGATATTTAATTTCAATAAATTATGCAATGTAATTCCATGTAGATATTTGGTGGGATATGGTATTGGGCTTGTAATGTGGCTAACAAATAAAAGGAATTAATATCCACTACAGGGATTTAAAAAAGATGATTAATGTATATTCGATGGGAGGATATTTGGCTTTGGTTATTCTCTTGTGGTTCAGAAAATGCCTCTATGATATTAATGTACACCAAAGTAGTAAATTTAACTCAAACTTCCACAAAATCATGACTCACAATCAGGGGTCACAAAAATAAAAAAGATACGGTCATAGGTGACCTTGGAATGAAAACTATTTTTTTCCTCATGGTTGGGGAAAAATTATTTTCCAAATTAAAAAGTGATCTTTCAAAATTAGGTGGTCTTCAATAATATTTCTTATCCAACATTATAATGAAAATAAAAATAATTAAGATTAAAACATGTATTTTGACTCACCAAAATGGTTGGAAATATTTCAAAAAGTATATGGTGATTAATTATGACTCCTTTTTCATATTTTTTTTTAGTTTTTTATAAAGACATTCCAACATAAAAGATAAAGGGTAAATAAAAAGTGTGATAAGAATTTTATTAAAAAAGGATAATGAAAGAGTAAGAAGAAGAGAGAGAGGGGGGAGTTAAAGGGAAAGAGGTACGCCCTAGTTTGGATTTGGTGGGTCACAATCTCAATCGAGTGGCGGGTCAACTATATATGTTGGGGATTCGATGGAAGTAGATTTGGTTCCCATGATGTGTGTCTTCTTTGGTGATAATTTATAATGTGTCTGTTAACTAAAAGAAAAAAACATTATTTATTTTAGGAAAAATTGTCAAGAAATTAAATTTTCATAAAATAAAAGATAAATATTGGGTTCCCTCTCACGAAGCACTACATTTATTTGTATACAACTTCATAGTTTTAGTGGACTACCCATAGTTAGGTGGGGACCACAATATTTTCTCAAATATTGTGTTCTTACAAAAGAAATTCTTTTTTTGAGGCTTACTTATTCATTGGATAATTTATTTACATATTTGTTGGTGTGATTGTAATTCAATGGGGGTGGAAAGGGAATGTGGGGATACTCCCTTTGGTCTTCAACTTGATGAATGATTTTATACACAAGATGTTGGTTTTATATTCTTGGAAATTAAGGAATATGATTAAATTATTATGGTTCATTTATGAAAGGTTTTGATAACAAGAAACCATAGTATGATATCCCTATTGTTTTTAACTCAATTATTTTATAACTTACTGATGTATAGTAATGAGCATTAGTGGAGTTTTACGACTAGGTAAATTTTTTAATACCATTTATATCAATGTTGTTTTCCAAATAATGGTCAATTTAAACCTCACCAGTGATAAATTTACTTAGTAGAGAATAAATATCACAACTTTAAATCCCATTTTCACAAGATAACAAAAAAAATTAGGTTTCATCTCACAAACAAAAGAATTTATTGAATCATGGAAGGGAAATGATGAATGCTGGATAATATGATTTGAAACAATAAAAGAACATGACTATTCATTTTTCTTATTACCATCCAAGTTGAAGCACTGGATATCAGAGTTGATATGGGAATCCAAACAGTTTTCAATATCCTTTTGATCATTGAAGATTACATTTGTAATGTCAATATCAACTTCTCTATTTATGACTTGGATAATGGGGATAAAGAATTCATAATAATTTTTATTATTAGTTCATAAAGGAAATGATAGATTCGGGATCAACACACTCTCATAGAGACTTTATGAATCATGGAAAGATAATACATATTGATTCTATTATGGGTATGACATGGATAGAAAAATATTGAACTTGACTAGTTCGTCAACAAATTACATGGGTAAGTTGCCTACATGGACATAAATCGTAGTTCATGATGTGAAGAGGAATGGTATTCTTATAATAAAAGGTGGTTCAAAATATATTATCTCACCTTCCATGTTAAGGACATGAAAATCAGATATGAAGATAAGATCATTGACTTAGATAAGGACATCCTCAATTATTCCCTCAAGATTGGTTGTGCTTCAATTGGCTAACTAGATGACAACACTCGTTGGGTGAAAAGAACCTAGAACCAGGTTAGAGAAGATGGATTTGGGAATGAAATTTATCATGGTTCCTAGTTCTATGAGTTCATCATCAAAATTAGAACTCCATGTTTAGAATGGAACTATAAAGGTACCTGGATCCACTGCACCAAATTCATATTTTAGCACTTGATTTTTAGTAACGGTTTAATAAACATCTTCTAAATTTTTAAAAATAATTTATTAGTGGTTTATTAAAAACAACTTCAAACCCATTTAATTTCATTAACAACTCGACACGTCTCCCATAACCCGCCCCAACCCCAAGAATCCCTACTAGTGTTGACCCTCACCACCCCTCATCGTCGGTCCCAACCCTCATCGCCCTCACTATCAGTCCAGCCCAATCTACTCGCATCCCCTCTCCTCCAATTCTGACCTAGCACCATGCCACCCCTCAATGATGGTACCGACCTAGCCCCTCAACTCATGTCCCAACCCGATCTGCCGATAACCCCTTCCAGTTAGTATTTGGATTTGTTATACAATAATTTATATATTTTAGAGTGGTGGAGGTCAATCAGGTTTTTTCTATAAATAGGGATTGACTGGTCTTTTTTCTTAACACCATTAAATTATCTTGATCTGTAACTATCTGTAATTTTTGATTTGGTTCTTTCTGGATATCCCTAGAGGATCTAATCTCCCTTGATCATGTGGTGATTTGTTATTTGATCTAAGGAACATATTTCTTACTTCTCTCTTAATATTCTATTTCTCCTTCTTATTTTGGGTTTATTATGGTGGGTTATTTCAGTCATGGATAGTTTTTTTATATGTTTTCAATGATTATTTTCGATGATTATGTCCTATGTAGGATCCTTTTAAGTTTTATGGTTCTTGATCCTTAGTTTTTCCTTATTCTTGTATTGTATTCTTTAAAGCTTCTACTGAGGTAGAGGATTTCATACTTATCTTTATTATTTGGGTTTAATTTTGGGATTATCATAATATTATTCTTGAAGTGTGGATGTTTTGAATTAGCCTAAGGAATATAATGAAATAAATTGAGAAATTAATGGTAAATGGGTAATTCAGATGTGATTGACAGGATTCCATGTACTTGTTGATATATTGTTACTTCTTGATTGATTTTAGTACTGTAAAAAACTATACATTCTATCATTTTGATGTTATGATAACATCTCATAATTGGTTAATCACATAATAGTGTAAAAAAGTAGTAGTTTTTAAATCTAGAATAACATTAAAAATCCCTATATAAGGATGGTTGGTAAGAGAATATTTAAGTGTTGTGAATAGTGATCCTTGGTATGTATATTAATGGTCAAAATGAAAAACAATAGTGAGAAAAGAATGAGCATGAAATAGTAGACTTAAGACCCACTCAAAGAATCATATGGTTTACCTTTTTAATAAATAGTCTCACACATCCCTCTAACTTAAAATATACCCCCCCCATTTGTTCCCCACTCCCCTTTTATAACCACTACTCTTGACCAGTATAATCCCACATGTCCAAAAGTAATTCTCCCATGAAGAGAAAACTCTACCCTTTCTATAATAAACCATTCATTCATCAAGGACGTCCCAAATCTTATTAATGGAATCCTCTTGAGAATCAGTCTTTTCTATATGAATAAAAGGGAAAGATTATTTTTGGAGTAAAAACTCATCCTACCATATGGAATCACATGTTATTTAAACATTCCACTAAATTAAAAACTATGTTTGATAACCATCATCCTGGAGTAGGATGTAGTGGGACGACACCTTGTGAGGTTCTAATCACGGGGAGTCATATTATCCATACTTATATGTAGAGAGTTAGGGGATGCATGGTGTATCACCGCCATATTGATTTGTGAATCTTGAATTGCTGAATATATGTGGGTTGTCGAAGGTATGGTTATTTGGTATATGATCGGGCTAGTTTTTCAGATGATAGGGAATTGCCCATAATAAAAATGAGATAACTCTTGATTGATGTTCAGAGCAAGGGAGTACTTCTTATGGAGGTGGATCTTCCCATATGAATGGGTGATAGATGTAAAATTGATCGAGAACATGTGGGTGGTTTCTTGTTTGTGTGTGATATTTTTGGTAGAGGATATGTGGTTCTTGAAATATTTCAAAGCCTCATCCTGATCTTCTTTGTAAGTAGCCACTATGACATCACAAATTTTATGTGGTAGGCATCTAAGAACTATATGTGTATTGAAATTGTTGATATAAGGACCTGAACTATTAACTACAAAATCTTGAATTTAGTCAAGAAACCAAATAATTTTACATTGAGGATCTTTTCATGTTTAGAGATTTAGAGTATTAGGACAATAAATTCATAACATTATAGATTATTACTAAATGGATACCATAAAAACACTTTCCATTTTTTTTCAAAATATAAAACATTAAAACATAAACAAGACTTGTTGACAATTCATAAACATTTAACATGGATTGCTTCCATGTATTACTCATCCATTAACCTTTGAAAATCATTTAAAAACATGGGATGATCACAAAATCTTAGTAAGGGATGGAAAAGAAGGAAAGATCACATTAGTCCATGTTTACTCGTAACGCAAGAAACCATTTTCAGAAGACATTATTGTCACCCATATATACAAACATTATGTAACATGATATTTACACAAGATCCAAACAAAAAATGGGAACATAAATATCTTCATAAAGGTATCTTGAGGAATTACTTTCATAACCTTTTACCCATTCTTGTCTAACGTAAAATTTTTAACCGTCACAGCTACCTTACTTTGTGTAACCATCGTAGTTACACTTGGAGTAACCATACGGCCGACATCCAACGTACTCATACCAAATGAATTAGAGGGAGATATAGGTCCCACCATTTATCATAAATAATTCCAAATAACCAAAACATAATCATACAACATTAATAATTCAATAAAAACATTACATTGGAATTTCATAAATCCGAACTTAAAAAGACGTTTTTTAAATAAAATCCCCTTATAAATATCATAAATGTGAAGAGAGACTTAATAGAGTAGATTGAGTATGTATATATACTATAGATACACATAATAAAACATAATATAAACAAAACCCATCAGACAAAAAATTTAAATAGCATATAAATGATGAAGTAGAAGGTTAACCCAATGAATGGAAATCGGGTTAAAAATTCCCTTACCTCGTGTCTGTCATACTTAAAACATGTTTAGACATCATGTATAATGGTTAAAAGAGTGTTAGTAATGTTATAAAAAAAATTCATGTTTATAACATCTTATATGATCACTTCATTATATCATTTCACCCTTTAATTGTTAGTATTTTTCCCCTTGCACTATTTTTGGGTGAGTTCTTTACATGATTTACAAGATTGGTTCATGATGGATGTTCATGTTGATTGGAAGTGAAACTACAGAATTGGAATGGAAAGGTATTTAAATATTTCTAGTAACATAATTTATACCATTTATCATTTTTATATTTAATATGTTGAAGATTCATAAGTTAAAACATTAATGATGTTCGTTTAGGTCATTTTAGTGGTTCTTTGATAATAACAACATCATTTTGTCTTATAAATTAGAACCATGAGTATAAAAGAATTCCAGAACCATCGGTGAGTCATAAAACATATATTATAACCTGGTTAGACCATATATATGGCTTCATGACCATAATTGAAGGAATTAATGGAAATTTAAATCACATCGTCCACGATGTCGGTAATTCGACGCATCATAGAAAATGTTTTTATTCCTTAAATAAGTGGAAGAGGAGAAGAATAATGATGAGGAATTTTCCATAAACATGATAAAATTCAGAATATAAATTATTCTGGATATTTCATGCCTCTTGGATAAGAGGGGGTGAGTAACGAAGAAAAAATAATCATGAAATAAAATAAAACATGATAAATTTCTCAAGAAACTTCAGCAGCCTAACGACGTCTCGAAAAATTTTGTAAAAAAACTTATGATGAGAAAAAGGGAATATATCATCACTAATACATAATATGGACAGTAAGGGGGAATATGGAATGATTTAATCCAACATAATTAAAAATTTAATGGAAGAGAATAACATAAAATGAAAGAAAAGAATGAAAAAAAGAGGATGATTACCTCTTGACCACTTCTCCTTAAGATCCTTCTTAAGGGATTTGGTTTTGGTCTTTTGGTGAGACCAGAAGATCTAGGTTGTGGGGAAGATTTTTTGGAGGATTATTGGGTATAACATAGGCATGGCCCAAGGCTTGATAGTTGTGGGATGAATAGGGGAGTGAGGGTGGTATTTATAGTGGAGGAGAGGGGGTATTTTTCATTATTTTAAGAATTAATATAATATTTTTTCCCAAGATTATGAATAGTCTTAGTTCATGTGACCTAAAATAGTAATAATATCATGTGAGTTCTATCTAAGTGGCCTTGAATCACTTATGATGTCATAAATAGTGTATTTTACTGATAATTTGATTATACGGTATTTTATCATATTTCACTATTGACCGAAAAATCATGAATTTCAGAAAAAACCCAAAACTTTAACCAAACCATTTTTTGATGTGTAGAATTCAATAATGATGTCCATATTTTGAAAATAATTTATTAAATTTTATTAATTTATTTTTTAAATAAAAGAATACTTAATTCAAAAATTAATAATTCTTATTCTAAAACAACTTCTATATAACGATGAAAAATTAACCAAGATGTTATTATCTTAAAGCCTTAAGAAAATAAAATAAAAATACTATTCATTAGGGTCATATTACTATTCATATTACTATTCATAAGGGTATGTTACTATTCACCAAAATAACAAGTTGGTTCCAATGGACTCCAAATAACATACTGAACACAATTATAGATGAATGTTTTTTGAAATTAAAAACATAGATGTGGAAAAGTTATGTTTTAAAGGCTAGTTAAAAATATATACGTAAGACAAAGTTCCATGTATTTCTATTTATTTTGAAAAAACTTGGTGTGTTACATTATCCCCACCTTCTATAAATTTCATCCTTGAAATTCTATTTACTTATTAAACAACTGACAATACTTTTCCCTCGTAGCATTTTCAGACTCACATGTTTCTTCTTCGACCATGTGGTTTCTCCACAAAACCATTACCTGGTGGATTACCTTATTCCACAATAAATGTTCCCTTCGATCAAGAATCTTAACTGATTTCTCTTCCTAAGAAAGTTTCTCTTCTAGCTAAACTACTTGTGGGATTAAGTCATGTGATGAATCTGGGACATACTTTCTCAACATCAAAACATGAGAACAAAATGTGTACCTAAATCAAGCTCGGAGGAAAAGCTAAGTGTTATTCCGCTATTCCAACATTATCCAAGATTTCAACTGGACGGATAAACCATGGACTTAGCTTCCCTTTCTTAAAAAAACACATCACATTTTTCCAAGGAGAGATTTTAAGGAAAAAATAGTCACCTACCTCAAAAGAGAATTTTTTCCTTCTATTATCTGCATAACTTTTCTGCATGGTCCGACCTGTCCTCATGTGGTGGTGGATCATCCTCGCATTCTTAGACACTTCTTCTACAAATTTTGTCCCCATCAACTATCTTTCATCGACTTCATCCCAAAATTCTAGAGTCTGACACTACTTCCCATACAAAGCCTCAAAAGGTTCCATCTGAATACTGGAATGAAAACTGTTATTATATGAACACTCAACTAAATAAAGAAATTGATTCTAACTTCCCTGATAGTCTATTAAACAAGATTGAAGCATATCCTAGAAATTTTGAATCGTTCGTTCTGACTGCCCATTTGATTGAGGATGAAAAGTTATACTGAAATTTAAATCTATGTCTGACGCCTTCTGAAGTCTCTTCTAGAAGTTAGACGTGAACCTGGGATCTCGGTCAAATACAATGGAAGAGATAATCCATGTAACCTGACAATCACTTTGAGGTACAATTGAGAAAGCTGATCCAAAATCATTTTATCTCGAATAGAAAGAAAATTTGCAGAAATTGTTAGCTAATCAACAACAAAGCAAATCCCATTATTACCTCGAAAAGTCTTTGCTAGTCCCACCAAAAAGTCCATGTATACATTCTCCAATTTCCACTATGTCACTGGCAAAGGCTGAAGCATCCCCTTTGGTAACTTCCACTATTCATTAACCTGTTGACACGTCAAATATTTCATGGTAAAATCAGAAATATCTCTTTTCATTCCATCCCACAAATAATACTCCTGAAGGTATCTGCACATCTTAGTACTGCCAGGATGAACATGAAATGGAGAACTATGAGCTTCTCACAACACATATTTCATCATCTGAGAATCACTTGGCACAAACATCCTATTTCCAAATCCTAAAACACAATCTTTGTCAAGGTTAAATTCTGGTAACATACCCATTTTAAACATATCTACCTTTTTCTGTAGCTCACAGTCTTCTTTCTAGGCTTGCATAACTTTGTCTCACAATGAAGAATGCACTTAAACCAGAAACAAAATAAAGGTATTCCCTCTTCCAACAACTTCTAAGACAAAATTTATCAAATCATTAATCAAGGGATCATGTTTCTAAATATAACATGGTTAATGATGCATGATGTTTTCGACTTAAGGCATCCGCTACTTTGGTTGCTTTTATGGGATGGTAATTGATTGTGAAGTCATAATCCTTTATCTGTTCTATCCATATTTTTTGCCTCGTGATTAATTCATTATGAGTGAATATATACTTTAGACTTTTATGGTCATTATATTTTGGCATTTGTTTCCGTATAGATGATGCCTCCAAATTTTCAAAGTTAAAACCACAACATCTAATTCCATATTGTGTGTCGGATAATTTAGCTCATGAGTTTTAAGTTCTCTTAAAGCAAATGAAATTACCTGATCATTCTGCATCAAAACACAACCAAGTCCCTTCAAAAAGCATCATTGTAGATAAAAAACTCACCATTTTAGGAAGGTAAGGCCAAAACTGGAGCATTCATCAATATCTTATTTAGTTCATAAAAATAATCATTACATTCCTCTGTCCATACAAATTTTACCCCTTTTCATGTTAACTTAGTTATCGGGCTAGATAACCATGAAAAGTTATTAACAAACCATTTATAATATCTTGTTAACCTATGAAAAATAAGAATCTCTGTAAAATTTCTGGGACTTTTCCATTCATCAACTACTTTTGATTTGGTGGGATCAACTGTTATTCCATCCTTATTTACAATGTGACCAAGAAAAGAATTCTGTTGCAACTAAAAATCACACTTTCTGAATTTTCTATATAGTTTCTTTACTTTTAAAGTTTGAAAAAAAACCTTAAATGTTTTTCATGCTTCTCTTTATTTTTTGAAAATACCATAATGTCTTCAAAAAATATAACCACAAACGTATCCATGAACTCATGAAATAATCTATTCATAAGATTAATGAATACATCAGGTGCATTAGTTAATCCAAATGGCATAACAACAAATTCATAATGCCCATATCTAGTATAAAAGGATGTTTTCGGGATGTCATCCTCTTTCACATTCAGCAGATTGTATCCGAATCTCAATTCAATCTTGGAAAAGTACTGAGCTCCCTTGAGCTGATCAAAAAAGTCATCGATATGAGGCAAAGGACACTTGGTTTTTACTGTGATGTTATTCAAATATCAATAATCAATGAAAATTCTCATGGAACCATATTTGTTGTTAACAAACAAAACATGGGCTCCCCATGGTGATTTGCTAGGACGAATACATCCTTTTTTAAGAAAATCCTACAAATTATTTTTCAATTCAAGAAGTTACATTGGATCCATATGATATGGAGGTTTTGAAATTGTCTTAGCATGAGGGACTAAGTCAATTGTGAATTTGACTTCTCATCAGGTATGACACCGGGTAACTCATCAGAAAAAACATCAAGGTATTCATTTACTACCGGCACATCATTTATTGAATAGTCCACTTGTTTTCAACAATATGAGCAAGATAACATATATTTCCATCTTCCAATAGTTTCTCAGCTTCCTGATATGTTATCAATTGTATGAGTTCGTTCTTGTATACAAATTGAAACTCTTTCTAAAAAACAACTTTTTTGGCACTACAATCAATCTTAGCATGATAATCAAAAAGCCAATCCATCCCCAAAATAACATCAAACTCAACTAAGGGTAAAACAACATGGTTTTCATGTAAATTATTTCCACAGACCATAATAGAAAAAAAATTATAATTTTTCTTTGCTATAAAATTTACCCCTGGTGTTTTAACAAAAAGTTCAGGTCTCATTTGTTGAGGTGATATTTCCAAATTAACAGAAAATTTCTCAGAGATGAAAGAATGTGTAGACCTCGTATCAAACAAAACTTTAGAAAAATATGATTGAAAAAATAATATACCTGATATGACTTCATTGGATGGCCTGACATCTACTGACGTAGTCCCAATGAATCTCACTACTTTTTTTTGCTTATAGTCTGGGTTCTTTGCATCATTTAGATCTCTCTTTGGGAAGGCATTTCATAGTGACCCATCTCACCAAATTTAAAACACATTATATTTTTCTTATCATGATTATTATTAGGATCATTGTCATTGAAATATCGGGCCATATGTCCAAACTTACAACATATAAAACACTTACCAGTTTTTCAATGGCATTCTTCAGGGAGCTTCATGCCACATTTTTCACAAACTTGAAATTTTATTTTATTACCTTCAGATTTATTTTGTTGATTCTTACCCATTTCTTGAAAACTGGACATCTTCTTCTCTTTGTTTCCAAAATGCACGTGATCATCAGAAATCTCCATCTATACCCTCTCAGCACATTAGACAAGTTTCTCATAACCTTTGAATTCACGGGAGGACAATGCCCTTTGATACCATGGATTCAATCCTGAGTTAAACTGGTTAATTTTTCTATCAGGATCCAGAATAAGCTTTGGGGAATACCTCTCCAGTCAGGTGATGTTCTCTTCTTACACAACCATTAATCTTCCTCCTTATGTTTCAATTCAAGGAATTTCTTATCCATTCTATGTCGCACCACCTTAGAAAAATATTTTACAAGGAAAAGACTTCTAAATTCATCCCACTCTAAGGAATAAAAATCATATCTACACATAATATTCCTTACCATTGACCACAACTTATCAGATTCCCCTTAAATAGGATAAATGGAAAGACATACCTTTTTATTTTATGAACATCCCATAACATCGAATATCTTTTCAAGGGCTTGTATCCACCCTTTGGCTACTACAGGGTCAGAAGATCCATTGAATGCAAGAGGATGTTGTCTCATAAAATGGTACACTACTATAAAGTTATATTGTGGTACCTCTACTTGTTTTCTTTCAGGGATGCCACCATCATTTATTTCCTACGTTAGCTGAGCCGTTACTATAAAAAACTTCTCGTTTCCAATCCCTACCATTCTGGGATGTAGTTCCGGAAGGATGCCATTCTATTGGTGCCTCTCGTCTTCAGCATCCTTGTTCTTTCTAAGGACAACTATTCTAAACAAACATGTCTTAGATGAAGCAACATGGTAATCTTTAAATGGTAAAACTTCTCAAA
The DNA here is from genome assembly GCA_963277665.1 of Viscum album. Taxonomy (NCBI): domain Eukaryota; kingdom Viridiplantae; phylum Streptophyta; class Magnoliopsida; order Santalales; family Viscaceae; genus Viscum; species Viscum album. The sequence goes on along the minus strand of OY728158.1, from coordinate 366,498,480 downwards.
TTAAACATATAGTGAAAAGCATTTATGGTATTCAATTAACATCACCCAAACCCCTAAAGTTATCTAAACCATCTTTTGATACTGACTATAAGGACCCAACCTTATTAAATACATAATATTGAACTTAGTAAAGAATAAAATTCCTTTTACATTGACGATATTATCATGTTTAGAGATTTAGAGAATAAGTAAAATACATTTATAACATTACACATTATTATAGAGTGGATACCAGAAATACAGTTTCCATTTTTTTTCAAAATATAAAACATTAAAACTTAAACCAGAATCCTTGACAACTATTCAAAATTTAACATGGATTTCTTCCTTGTTTAACTCATCCATTAATCTATGATAATCATTTAAAAACATGGGATGATTACAAAAGCTGAGTAAGTAATGGAAAAGAAGGAAAGATCACATTAGTCTATGTTTACTCGTAACGCATGAAAGTATTTTCAGAAGACATTCTTGTCACCCATATATACTTACTTTCTGTAGCATTTTTTTTTAAAAGGTGAGGCGCAATCCTCTATTATTAAATAAAAAATTCATACAGTAGAGATAAATGAGGAGCAAAACAGCAAAGCGGAAACAGAAAAAAATTCAACAGCGCACTCGAGATCGAGTGTTCATACCATGAATAGATGCTGGAGCACCCGTTTTACTTGGTTGTCTCCCCCTTTTCCCAGTCTTTGCCTGTATCCAGGGACCGCCACCATCATCCGGGACCTCAGACATTAATTCCGTGTTCACAGACAAAGGACATGATATTTACACAAGTTCCACAAAAAAATGATAACATAAATATAATCATAAAGGTATATTGGGGAATTACATACCTACCCTTGTAACCATACTTGGCTACTTTATATTTTGTAACCCTCATGACTACCTTACTTTGTGTGACCATTGCAGTTACACTTGAAGTAACCATACTGCCAACCTCCAACTAACTCATAACCAATGCATTTTAGGGAGATATAGGTCCCACCATTCATCATAAATAATTTCAATGAACAAAAACATAATCATACAACATGAAAAATTCCATAAAAACATTACTTTGTAATTTTGTAAAACCGAATTTAAAAAGAGGTTTTTTAAAGAAAAGACACTTATAAATATCATACATTTGAAGAGAGGATTAATAGAGTTCATGGAGTATGTATATATACTTTAAATACACATAAAAAATAGTATAAACTGAACCCATCACACAAACAATTTAAATACCACATAAATGATGAAGTAGAAGGTTAACCCAAAGAATGGAAATCGGGTTAGGAATCCCCTTACCTCGAGTCTGTATTACTTCGAACATGGTTAAACATCCTATATAATGGTTAGAAGAGTGTTGTTAATATTTTACAGAAACATTTTCATGTTTGTAGAATCTTATATTATCACTTCAAAACATCATTTCACCCTTCAATTGTTAGTATTTTTCCCCTTGCACTGTTTTTGGGTGAGTTCTTTACATGATTTCCAAGATTGGTTCATGATGGATGTTCTTGTTGATTGGAAGTGAAACTCCAGAATTAGAATGGAAAGTTATTTACATATTACCAGTACCATAATTTATACCATTTATCCTTTTGATTTTTAATATGAGGCTGATTCATAAGTAAAAACTTTAATGATGTTCGTTTAGATCATTTTAGTGGTTCTTTGATAATAACAACCTCATTTTGTCTTATAAATTATAACCATGAGTACAAAATTATTACAGAACCATGGGTGAGTCATAAAACAAATATTACAACCTGTTTCAGCCATATAAATGGATTAATGACTAGACTTTAAAAATTAATGTAAATTGAAATCATATCATCCACGATGTCGGTAATTTGACATATCACGAACAATGTTTTTATTAACTAAATAAGTGGGAGAGAAGAAGATTAATGATGATAATTATTTCATAAACATGATAACATTCAGAATATACATGATTCTAGAGATTTAATTACTCTTGGATAAGAGGGGGTGAGTAAAGAAAGAGACATATCATGAAATAAAATAAAACATGAGAAATTTCTCACAAAAATTCGGCAGCCTAACGACATCTCTTAAAATTTCATAAAAAATTGATTGATGATAGAAAGGGAATATCTCATCAATAATACATAATATGTACATTAAGGGGGGACATGTAATGAAATATTCCAACATAATTCAAAAGTTAATGGAAGAGAATAACATAAAATGAAATAAAAGAATGAAAATAAAAGAGGATGTTTACCTCTTGATCTCTTCTCCTTGAGATCCATCTTAAGGGCTTTGGTTTTGGTCTTTTGATGAGACTATTATCTCTTGGACGTTGGGAAGAGCCTTTGGAGGAGTATTGGGCAGAACATATGCTTTTCCAAAGGATTAAGATGTGTGGGAAGAAGAGGGGAGTGAGTGTGGTATTTATAGTGGAGGAGAGGGGGTATTTTTCATTATTTTAATCATTATTATAATATTTTTTCCAAATATTATGAATAGTATTATTTCATGAAACCTAAAATAGTAATGATTGCATGTGAGATTGAACAAAGTATCCTTGAATCACTTATGATGTCATAAATAGTGTATTTTACTGATAATTTGATTATACGGTATTTTATAGTATTTCACTATTCACCGAAAAACAAGAATTTCAGAAAAAACACAAAAATTTATCTTAACCATTATTCAATGTGTAGAATTAAAAAATGAAGTCGATTTTTTGAAAATAATTCTCTAAATGTTATTAATTTAATTTTTAAATAAAAGCATAATTAATTCAAAATTTAACAATTCTAATTCTATAACTACTTCTATATCACGATGAAAATTTAACAAAGATGTTATTATCTTAAAGCCTCAATAAAATAAAATAATAACAAAATTTACTATTCATTAGGGTCATATTACTATTCATTTTACTATTCATAAGGTTATACTACTATTCACCAACAAAACAAGTTGGTTCTAACAGCCTCCAAATATCATACTAAACACAATTGTAGATGATAGTTTCTTGAAAATAAAAACATAGAAGTATAAAAGTTATGTTTTAATGTCTAGTTAAAAATATCTACTTAAAACAAAGTACCATTGATTTCTATTTAGTTTTAGAAAAACTTGTGGTGTTACAGTAGAATACCTCAAAGGGGGGTGATTTTTATTGATGTGTTCCAGGTAGTGTTGTAGGATAAATCTTCCCATGGTAACTAGTACAAACAAAATTTTTTTGTTATCCCACAAAATAATAATGATATGTATCATGACAGTAGTGAAAAACTTCAGTTTTTTCTTATGTATGTGGCTGGTAGGAAAAGACGAATTGGAGCTTAGTTCCATGTAAGTGAAACAGAGTAGTCCAAAAGTGACTGAGAAAAATTGGATCTTAGTCACTAACATTGAAAGAAGGTATCATGTGTTGATTAATTATATCTCAGAATAAAACATTAACCATTTTGGAATCCATGTATGGGTGTTTCAATAATATTAAATGAGCATAATTTGAGAGGAAATCAACTATAACATAGATAAAATCAAAACTAGTAGAATTTGGTAAAATGGGAATGAAGTCCATTCATAAATCGGCCTACATGACATCTATAATTTCCGAAGGATGGAGGATCTAATTATTTTATTAAATGTTAATATTTTCAAAATAAATCTTTTTGAACATATGTTTTTCCACTTTACTATTGCTGATATGCTGTTACGAAAGTGGACATTGAAAACATTTGCCATGAAATGGTAATATTTTAAATGGAGATTATGGTATGAAGTCAATGATACTTCATTGAGCATCCAAAAACGGTATCATAAGGTAGCCAATGGGGTACCCAGACAGTAATGGAACTTTTTTATTTATAGGAATCATTATGATAAGTGTAACACCACAAGCTTCCACTCTACTCTTCTCTTGGTATAATAAAACATCGTGTGTTGTACGCAACACTGAGATCAAGCGCACCACGACTTACCAAACTAGCCGTTCAAAAGAGGTTATGAATAGTATTAACTGAATTTTATATTTTATATTATCATTATAAATTTAGAGTCCATATTATGAGTTCATAAGCCATAATTTAAGAACAAATACATTTTTTCAGATAAAAGAAGTATTTTTTTAAAAATGAAATTTTACCACCTTTTAATGGTGAAGACATTTTAAATCCAATATTTGAAACTTTTATATATTCAAATTGACCAAATAATATTCTTCTTTAGAATCGGGACATAAGAATTTATTTTCAATAATATTCTGGTGTTTTTCTGATAACTTTCATATTTTGGTGAATAGTAAAAAATACTATATTTTGACTAAAAACAACTTTTTTAATCAAAATAATTTTTAGTGTTATATTATAAATTTTAATTATTTTAAAGTATAAGTAGATTATATTTTTACCATTTAATCCAATTATGGTCATTGAAAGTAATTTCACTTTGAAATTGGACCTAAACAAGTGTCAAACATTTGGTAGTTATTATTTCTTAAAAATACGCCTTTTGGTTTTGACAGCAAAATTATATTTTAAATTAAAAAATGAAACTTATATGATTTTAATTTGGTAAAATATAATTATTTATTGAATTAGGAATATCAAAATTAGCTTACGGTAAATTTTTGGTATTTTTTTGAAAACATTTAATTTTTGATGAATATAGAAAAACACTGAGTTACAGTTTAAAACCTAATTTTTATTTAAATAATTATTTATTTTATTTAAATTTATTTTTTTTCAAAATAGATACATAATACCTATATAAGTTCAATGTAATTTATTGGAGTTAGTTTATAATAATTTTAGATATATAAAAATTTTATTGAACTTTTCACCGTCTTTTACCCACCTCCAAGGAAAATTTGCAAATTCACATAAAACTTAATTTCACTGCTTCTATGAGTAGAATTTTGTAAATCTGAGAGACATGGATAATATCAATGAGTAAAATGTGCTTCAATAAGATAATAATAATTTTTGGTGAAAAGTAACTTTTTACTTTTATTTACAACGATTAAAAGTAAATAGAGTAATTAAGGGTAAAAATTATATTATTATTACCATAACACAAGTCGTAATTCTATTGTATATGTATAATTAGACCAAAAAAAACTTTAGGAATAAAATTTGAACCTTTTTTTCTACTTGGATTAGATTAGGACATTTATTATTATTTAATTCAAAGAAGAGTTAAAAGAGTTAAAATCAAAGGTTTATAACTAAAACATTTTTTACATAGCATTATAAATAAGAGAAATTCAATTATAAATATTCATTAGAAATATAAAAATAATTCATACATAATGGTATTATATATATAATTTTTAGACATTAAATAATATAATCTATTCATGACACAATGATGATGCAGTAATTACCTTATTAGTGAAATATTAAAATAATTGATATTATAAATACCCAAATAAATATAATTTGAGACTTTTAATGAATTCCACAAATATTATTGGTTAATATGACATGTTATGATTGATTAAATTAATTTGGTTCGAATTAATAAAGTTATTAAGACTAACAAAAATCATTTATTAAATAGTGTCATAATTGACATAAAGGAGTTTTTAAAAAAATATTATATTATTATTTTATATAATATTAATAAAAATCTAAAGATCAGAAAATGCACTTATATGATGACAGGTATGTCATTAATGGACCACTTGGGGGTTTCTTGGAATTATATAGTATGTTTATTAACCATATAATATGAAAATACAAAGTGACAAGGGAAATGTCAAAATATTTAACTAAGAGTTAAACATAAACGATAAGGTTAATATAGTGACCCAAACCTGTCTAAAATCTATTGGATGAAAGGATTTAGACCCACCCCCACCTTATACTTTTAATAATCTACTTTGGATCCATTAGAAACTGAATATTAATTTATTATAAAATAATACTTTAAGTTTTTCCCACAGAGCCCTTCCTCCCCCTTATAAAAGGACACCGCTTCTAACCAATTCCTCACACCTCTCAAGAATTTTGGATCATCCACACTCTGGCCAATTAAGCTACATAAATTCCTATCCTCCTCTTAGAATCCTTACCTTTGACACAAGGAACTTCAAGAGTCCTTTTGGTTCAAACCAAAGTAAGTTACCCAAATTAAAAGTAACGATTTCTCTTAACTTCTTTTCTTTTATTTTAATTCTCCAAACCCTAAACTCTTTTTATTATTTTCTTTTATAACAAAAATAGTATCCTTACTATACTAGGATTTTTTTTATGATACGTATTCTATCTACACTTACCCAAAACCCTATCTAATGTGTGAAGAGCATAATGTTTTTGTGGATGGCAACCAAACGCATCACGAAACGATGATTGTTCAATTATCTCCTACCACATCTCATGGTGGCCATTATGTTTGAACTATAATTAAATATGATAAATATGATATTTATTTTATATAAAAGATTCTGTAATTCCATTTTATATCATACCATTATTCGTTTCATGTTGTATATATATATATGATAATTTAATTTGAGGAAGTGCGGACTACCGCCCCTCAATGTGATATGACTCCTTCATACCATACATGGAACGTATAAAGGATGGTGTTAACGAAATTAAGTAACAAATAAAATATATTATATTATACTATAATAATAATATACCTATATATCATTTGGTTTTGGTTCCTTTTAAAATGAAAAATGAAATGGAAGTAGCATTCGTGCGTACATATAGACTACTGTTTCCATGAACGCGATGAGATTCATTCCCCATTATATCCATTCAAGTCTAATTATAATTTTATGATTAAAAATAATGTTTAAGGACATTATATCAGTCTAGATATGAATAATATACAACCTATCCACAACAAACATGACTTATGTAACAAAACATATTAAAGAAAACGGGTAAGTTAACACCGGAAACGACGATAATACTAAGATATTATTAAAAATTGAAATGTTAAAAGATCATATATGATATCATAATTATGTATATAGTTCTTTTATAATTTAATAACAATTATTTAACCATTATACAAGAGGTTAAACTACACTCAACCAAGGAAAAGTACAAGGTAGGGGTTTATTTCACAATCTCTTCATTATCCGGGGATGTTTATACATAGTTATCTTCTGGGACCCCTTTATCATCCACATCCATTTTTCTTAGAAATGTATTTCAAAACATTCATACTATTTTACAAAATATTGGTTAAAGTCATTTATACCCTTGTTTGAATTTTTATAAGATGTTTATAAAGGAATATTTACCTCATTTTCCAAACAATGTCATTTTTAACTTTTTCGACAAAATTAAGGTAAAAATGTCTTTTTTTAACGTATACAGTGGGTGCGGCTATTTTCTACCGTTATGACATCATCAAAGCTTCCCTTACAAGATTATAATAATATTTTTAATGTAAATGTTTTATTTTATAATTATGTGACTTTGAAATTATTTCAAAATGAATATTTTAAGAATTTGTGAAAGGTACTCAATATCAAGATCATAATTTTAAATGTTATAAAGATTTATCTTTATAAATCTTTTTAATTAATGTGCATGTTTTCAAAATGATTTTAAGGATTTATTTATATAGAAATAAATGTTTTGAAATGATATTTATTTTAAAAAGATTCAACGTGGTATAGGACACTTTGATTCAAAAATCTCATTTAAATTGCTTCCTTTATAAATGTGTGACTTTTCAATGATTTCAAAAAATAGGGATATTTCTCTTAAATAGTTTTGATTTCATCCATGTCAACATACTTTGTTGGATTTTAAGCTTATTGATGTTGATTTATTATGATACAAAACTTCCATATTTTATTGAAGGTTTTGTGATATGTTTGAATGTGGATGTGTTATTTTTATACCATTCATGGTTTATGGGGAAAGTATTGACATTTTTTTTGCTAGTTTTAATACGAATGATAATGTTATGTTTAAACCTATTCATATGAGGAATGAATTGGAATTAGTAAGTGACGGGTGGAGCCCAATATATCTCTTCAATGCATCAGTAGGTCTCATGAGACAAACTACTGTCTTGGCACGAGGCCTTGACAAAATATTATTTGTAGTCTTGGAACGAGGCCTTGGCTATGTGGTTATGATAATCTGGCATTATGCATTCAAACATTTTGATAGTGGTTATTGATATTGCATGTGATTATTCGACTTGTAGAATATCCATGTGAATAAGTAAATGACATTATTTTATTTTATTTCTGCCATATTATGTTGATTCTCAAGTTTAAAAGGCTTTTGTTGTAGTTATACATTGCCTTAAATGTTTATGCCTATTTATTAAAGTTTCTTCTATATTTTTATCCTTACTGGGCATCTAAGTTCACCCTCTTCTATGATTTATTTTTCCCAGGATGTTAAGAAGTAATTTATGAATGACCTGTAGGTATAGTATGAGGGAATATGAGTGTGGACTATGGAGACTATGTTATTGTAGTTATTCACTTTATGATATAATTTAACATTTATGAATATATCTACTGTTTTCAAGGCTACTAAACTAAACGGTCTTTCAATACTTTATATTTTGTGATAATTCCAATGATATGTATTAATACAACGACTCTGGGTAACTGGGGTCGGGGAATTACAGTTGGTATCAGAGGTAGTTTAGAACATACCTTGGAAGCTATATTTAGATAATCTCTGATTAGAGGACATAAAACTAAGATTGAAATTGAGTATTAGTATAGAAGAACTTCCTATAATTTTGGTATTGAAGAGATTTTGTGAGTTTTCCGAGCAATACATCCCTGTCTGGATATGAGCAGGTAAAGGTGGCTCTGGCACAGATGTACCTATGGGTAAAACCTGAAAACACCGCTTTGAGCTAGACTCGAATTGGAACTGGTGCTCGACAATGGGACTTGCTGCACTCTTGGTTATGACACTCTTAGGGGATATTCTTAGGATAATTCTTAGTTTCTTTAAAAACCACTATGAAGGGTTTATGAGTATATACTTCCCCAAAAAAACATTTTTATGATTATGGATTATATCCATAAACTGTTAAGTCTAAATTAGGTATTTTATAAGTTTGGAATTATTTATTGCAATTCATAAGATGACCTAGTGTATGCCATTGTACAGAACTAGCACCCAATAGAAAGAATGTGGACTCTAGAAAAACATATGATCCAAAGAGTAAGAAGGATCATATCTTTCACGGTATTAATCCAACATTTAGAAGGGAAACTGTCTCCCATGTATTCTCAACATATGAATAAATAGTATCATGTGTTAAAAAGATAAGTAAATAATTCCTTGAGTCTTGTGGATTTAAAGGGAAGCAAGAGAAGAAAAGGATGGAAGAGAGAAAGATGGATAAAGGGAAGAGGGAAAAGAAAAATTTTCCCATATGTGATAATCGTGGGAAGAAACACCCTGGAACATGCCTGAAGGGAATGGGAGTTTATTATAAGTGTGGATAAAAATGACACCATGTAAGTGACTAAAAAGGTAAGAAAAAAGATTCAAATGTACAATGCTTCATTTGAAAGGAGTTGGGACACTATGCGAACCAATGTCCAAATCATCAAAGTATGCCCCAAATGATGCTATTAGATAATAATTATGATATGTTACTACCACAGATGAAGAGGAATGATTAGAGTTCTTATGTTGTTATTAAAGAATTATGTCATTTGTGTGTTGTATCAACAATGTACTGGTTATAATAATTATGGAGTATATAAGGATTGTACTGCAATACTATTTCATTAAGGACTTGAGATTGTGTGGAACCCTGAAAAGTGACTCAATAGCTGGTTAAATTTTTGGAAAATATATGGTTGAGAGAAATATAAACCATAACATGGTTCTAATGTCGAGGTGGTGATTTTGGAATAATAAATGATTGATTTGAATAAATTATATTGGACATTCTTGTCTACCTTGAAACTGATTAATGATTTGTATATTTCATCATTGTTGGAATTTACAACATTTTTGGATGGACGAATTATATCCAGCATTCTATAAGGAATAAGGGAGAATGAATGTAATCAATAAGGTTTTATAATAATTTAGAATGTTTCATTGTTTTAGAAGAATACATGATGAATGTATTCATATATTATTACGTGGTAAAAAGGTTTTACATTATGTTTACCTTCCATATATATTTTGGACCAAGAGTTTGGACAGAAGTATTTTGGATAAGTATAAAGGTTGGAATGGATTATATTTTACAATGGATACTATTGTTAAGGTTATTTTTGGAAATTTATAAATAGGACAACATGAAAACCGTGTGACAACCTATCACGTCAGACAAAGCTGTGGGAATCAAACCCACAACCATAGTGCGATTGGGATTTATCACCTTCCACTGGACTACGTGAAGTCCCTTGAGTGTATAATGTAGTTTTTTTATGTTCTGATAGATTAATTATAAATTTATTTTTAGAACCCTATACGGATAGGATAAATAGAATATTTTTGAGTTCTATTACCTTTTAGCGTTATAGATGGGTTTGTCGTAAAAATTTAGGAAGGAAAGAATGTCTACTTGACAAGTAAGTATATTTCCTTACATTCTTAGTAATTCTCATAAATAATTTCCTAATATTTATGAAAGGTAACTTTAAACAAAAACATTTTTGGTTAACTTTTTTTACTAGGGAATCAAAAACCGTTTAACGATTCACAAGTTTGTGATTTTCTTGAAGTTAACTTTCTCCTAATCCTATTTTCTACAACTCTCCATCAGAACATGATGGTTTGTTTCTCCTCCATATCCATGTTTTCATATAATCCTAATCTGGGATGTCTTGGGTGACCTTTGTACTTCTCTTTAATTCTTTTAACATTATATTTTTATTAACCCTATTTCCGATGTGGGTTTTCCAAAAAGGTATTTTCTATTTCAAACCTTTTATTTTCAAAGAAAATTTTCAAATTGTGAGGATGAAATTTATTGAAGGAGGGGATAATGTAACACCCCATGCTTCTGCGGTATGCTTCTCTTTGAAAAATACAATAGCGTGTGTTGTACACAACACTGAGTTCAAGCGCACCACGACTTACCAAACTAGTCGTTCAAAAGTGGTTATGAATAGTATTAACTGAATTATAAATTTAATATTATCCTTATAATTTTAGAATCCATATTATGAGTTCTTAAGGCATAATTTAGGAATAAATACATATTTTCAGTTAAAATAAGTATTTTTCAAAAAATTCAATTTTTCCGCCTTTTAATGGAGAAGCCTTTTTAAATCGAATATTTGAAACTTTTATATATTAAATTTGAAAAAATAAACTTTTTCTTTAGAATGGGGACATAATAATTTAGTTTCAATAATGTTCTGGTGTTTTTTCTGATAACTTTCATATTTGGGTGAATAGTGAAAAATACTACATTTTAACTAAAAAGAACTTTTTTAATCAAAATAATTTATAGTGTAAAATTATACATTTTAATGGTTTAGAAGTATAAATTGATTATATTTTTACCATTTAATTCAATGATTGTCATTGTAAGTAATTTCACTTTGAAATTCGACATAAACAACTGTCAAACTTTTGGTATTTATTATTTCTTAAAAATACGCCTTTTAGTTTAGACAGCATGAAGTAATTTTAAATTAATAAATGCAAAGTCTATGTTTTTAATTTGGTAAAATAGACTTAATTGTTGAATTCAGAATATCAAAATTAGCATAGGGTAAATTTTAGGTATTTTTCAGAGAATTTTAATTTTTTGATGAATAGTGAAAAACACTAAGTTATAGTTTAAAAACGAATTTTTATTTAAATAAAAATTTATTTTATTTAAATTTATTTGATTTCAAAATAGATATATAATTACTATATAAGTTAAATGTAATTAATTGGAGTCAGTTTATAATAATTTTAGACATATAAAAATTTTGTTGAACTTTTCACTGTCTTTTACCCACCTCCTAGGAGAATTTGCAAATTCAGATAAAACATAATTTCACTGCTTCTGTGAGTAGAATTTAGAAAATCTGTAAAACACGGATAATATCAAGGAGTGAAATGTGGTTCAATAAGATAAAAATAATTTTCGATGAAAGGTAACTTTTTACTTTTATTTACCACGGTTAAAAGTAAATGTGGTAATTAAGGGTAAAGATGATATTATTATTACAATAACACATGTTCTAATTCTTTTGGCTAAGTATAATTCGACCAAAAAACAATATTAGGAATAAAATATGAACCTCATTGGTCCACTTGGATTAGATTAGGGCATTTATTATTATTTAATTCCAAGAAGAGTTAAAAGAGTTAAAATCAATGTTTAATAACTAAAACATTTTTAAGATAGGGTTATACAAAAGATTAATTAGATTATAAATATTCATTAGAAAGATAAAATAATTTCCTACATAATATTGTTTTCTTTATAATTTTTAGACATTTAATAATTTAATTTATTTATCACACAATGATGATGCAGTAATTACCTAATTAGTGAAATATTAAAATAATTGAAATTATAAATACCCAAATAAATATAAATTGAGACTTTTAATGAATTAAAATAATTTTATTGGTTAATATGACATGTTATTATTGATTAAATTAATTTTCTTCTTATTAATAAATTTATTATGTATTTAACAAAAATCAATTATTAAATTGTGTCAAAATTGGCATAAAGGAGTTTTTTAAAAACATATTATATTATTAATTGATATAATATTCTTAAAAATAAATGATCTGGCCAAAGGTCTTATATGATGATATTTATTTTATTAATGGACCACTTTTGGGTCTCTTGGAAGTATATAGTATGTTTATTAACCATATAATATAAAAATACAAAGTGACATCGTAAATGTCAAACTATTTAACAAAGAGATAAATATAAATGATAAAGTTAATGTAGTGACCCAAACCTATCTAAAATATATTGGATGAAAGGATTTCGACCCATCCACAGCATATACTTTTAATAATCCACTTTGTATCCATTATAAACAAAATATGAATTTATTATAAAATAATACTTTAAGTTTTTTCTAAAGGGCCCCACCTCCCCCCTTATAAAAGGACACCACTTCTAACCAATTCGTTACACCTCTCAAGACTTTTTGATCATCCAAACTCTGATAAATTAATATTAATACATCCCTCTCCTCCTCCTAGAAGCCTTAAATTATGTATAAGACACATCAAGAGTCTTTTTGTTTCAAACCAAAGAAAGTTACCCAAATTAAAGGTAACATTTTCTCTTAACTTGTTTTCTTTTATTTTAATTCTCCAACCACTAAACTCATTTTTATTATTTTACTTTGTAAAAAAAAGTATCCATAATATATTAAGATTTTTTATGATAATTATTAGAACTACACTTACACACATATCCATCCAATGGGTGAAGAACATAATGTTTCTGTGGATGGAAACCAAATGCCTCACGAAACGATGATTGTTCAATTATCTCGTATGACCTCTCATGGTGGCCATTATGAGGGAACTATAATTAAATTTGATATTAATGATATTTATTTTATATATAAGCTTCTGTAATTTCATTTTATAGCATAACATTATTTGTTTCATGTTGTATATATATACGATTATTTCATTTGAGGAAGTGCGGACTACCACACCCTCAATGTGATATGACTCATTCATACCATACATGGAATGTATAAAGGATGGTGTTAATGAATTTAAGTAACACATATAAGATATTATATTATAATTTAATAATAATATACCTATTTCTCAATTGGTTTTGATTCCTTTTAAAATAAAAAATGAAATGGATGTAGCGTTCGTGCGTACTTACGGACTACCGTCTCCACGAACGCGATGAGATTCATTCCCCATCGTATCCATTCAAGTCTATTTCTCAATTGATGATTAAAAATAATTTTTAAGGACTTTATATAATTCTTGATATTAATAATATACAACCTATCCACAACAAACACGGCTTATGTAACAAAACATATTAAATAAATAGTGTAAGTTAACACCCGAAATGACGATAATACAAAGATATTATTAAGAAAGCAATGTTAAAAGATCATATATGATATCATAATTATGTATATGGTTCTTTTATAATTTAATAACAATTATTTCACCATTATACAGGAGGTTAAACTACCCTCAACAACGTAAAAGTACAAGGTAAGGGTTTATTTCACAACCTCTTCATTATCCGAGGTTGTTTATACGTAATTATCTACTAGGACCTCTTTATCATCCACATCCATGTTTCTTAAAATTGCATTTTAAAACATTCTTACTATTTTATAGAATATGGGTTAAAGTCATTTATACCATTGTTTTAATTTTTATAATAAGTTTATAAATGAATCTTTACGTTATTTTCCAAACAAGGTCCTTTTTATCCTTTTCAACAAAATTAAGGTAAGAATGTCTTTTTTTAACTTATACGGAGAGTGAGGCTATTTTTTGCCATGATAACATCATCAAAGATTCCCTTAAAATCTTATAAAAATAATTTGAATGTAAATGTTTTATTTTATAATTATGTTACTTTTAAATTATTTCAAAATGAATATTTTAAGAATTTGTGAAAGGTACTCTTTATCAAGATCAGAATTTTAAATGTTTTAAAAATTTATCTTTTTAAATATTTTTAATTAATGTCCATGTTTTCAAAATGATTTTAAGGATTTATTTATATGGACATGAATGTTTTTAAATGATATTTCTTTTCAAAAGTTTTAATTTTGTATGTGACACTTTGATTCAAAAATCTCTTTTAAATTGCTTCCTTCATAAATGTGTGACTTTTCAATGATTTAAAAAAAAGAGATATTTCTCTCAAATAGTTTTGATTTTATCTATGTCAACATCTTTTGATGAATTTTAAGATTATTGAAGTTCATTTATTATGATACAAAAATTCAATATTGTATTGAAGGTTTTGTGATATGTTTGACTGTGGATGTGTTATTTTTATACCATTCATGGTTTGTGGAGAAAGTATTGACATTTTGTATGCTAGTTTTAATACGAATGATTATGTAATGTTTAAACATGTTCATATGAGGAATGCATTGGACTTAGTAAGTGACGGGTGGAGCCCGCTACAGCTCCAAGATGCATCGGTAGGTCTCATGTGACAAACTAGTGTCTTGGCACGAGGCCTTGCCAAAATATTATTTGTAGTCTTGGCATGAGGCCTTGGCTATGTGGTTATGATAGTATAGAATTATGCATTCCAACATTATGAAAGTGGTTATAGATATTTCATGTGGTTATTCTACTAGTAGAATATCCATGTGAATAAATAAATGAAATTATTTCATTTTATTTCTACCATATTATGATGAAGTTCATGTTTAAAAGGAATTTGTTTTAGTTATACACTGCCTTAAATGTTTATCCTTATTTATGAAAGTTTCCGCTATATTGTTATCCATACTGGGCATCTGATCTCACCCCTTTCTATGTTTTATTTTTCCCAGGATATGAAGAAGTAATTTATGAATGACCTGTTTGGATAGAATGGGGGGATATGAGTGTGGACAATGGAGACTATGTTATTTGAGTTTTTCACTTTATGATGTAATGTAACATATATGAATATATCTAGTGTTTTCAAGGCTACTAAACTAATCGGTATTTCGAGACTTGATCATTTCTGATCATGCCAATTATATGTAATAATGCACTGACTCTGGGTAACTGGGGTCGGGGTGTTACAAGAAGCACATGGTATTTAAATATATATATTATCATATTAATCTCAATTTACAATTATTCAAGTATATAAATAGAAGACTACATGCCATACATTACAGTTTAATTACATTTTATTTATTTTAAGATATTTCACGGAAGAATTTATCATGTCGGGCATAAAAAATCATCCCATGCGGTGTGGGGTCAAAGAGTTTTTCTAGAAGTGAATCAACTCGTGTTATATTTTCATTAGTTCAAATATTTCTAATACAATATTATATATTTAATGTATTAAATTGTTTATTTATAATTATTTAATTATTTCACAGAGTTTAGGGAACCTAGTATCTCGAATATAAGTGTGGTTGGATGTTCACAAAAAATTTGATTGCAGTTTTGTTAATGATCCTTCCAATGATTTTGGGGCGTGAATCCATTTTTATTATAATAACTTATTCTCAGTTGTAACTATTTTAATATATATTGCTTCTAATATGAATGATATATTATTTATAGGTAAAAACTAAAGAAGTTTGGGATTCCAATCCCACACAGTCCTACTTAGTCCCCCATAATGACTCGATTGGTAATGTCCTTAGGATAGAGCATCCTGGTCGAGTGTGCGGGGTGGGTTTAGGACTATTACCATATGAGGTATTTGGCATGCCTACAGAGATTACAACTACATATACACTTGGTTAAAGTCACTCCCAACCCATATATACTGAGAGAGAGTTTGTTTCTATGAAAAAAAATCAGCAAGAGGGGGATCAGATATCCGCCTTGAAAAACTAATTGATCAATTTATATCATAAGACAACTGGATTTGTCCCTTGTGGTGTTACATTAATTATTCGTGGTCAGCAGGTAAATCACACAATTTCAAAATCATTTAGTACGCAAACATTTATTGGTTTTAATTTTAAATATAAATATAAAAAATTATTTAATTTTCAATATGAGTGTCTTACAGTTGTCTATAGCAATAAGTAGATAGGATGATGGAAAGGGTGACAAGCGTCATTCATCATTGAATAGTGATTATTTGTTTTTTTTATGTTTCCGAAAAATAAGGAAAGAGAGGGTTTGTTCATGTATTATGTTTTCCATAGAGTATTAACCTAACATTTTCATGACCTACCATTTTCATGATTTCCCTTGTTTGATGAGGCTGAAATCCTGTCCGAGATACAGTGATAGTCATCCATTCCTAGAAATATAGGATTGAATATGATTAAAATAGTTATCTTGTAATCATATTCTAGCTATATAGTGAAATACATATTAACGTTTTTAACATCAGAAAACATCATTTCCGTAATCCAGTGCAGTTGTATCTAAGTGGCATTTCTTTCATGTTGGAATCCCCCAAGTTATAGTTCTATCATTATGGTTATAAATTTTGTCCTCATTTTTAAATTTTCATGAATTATTTATTTACATCATGCTTATACATGTGTATGTTTCTCCTTCACACTATTTTTCCTTATATCTGGTAGGCCTCAAGCCACTTTCATCATTTATGTTCCATAATCCCCTAAAGCTATATCAACTCACTGTTTTACATCAATCACATTACATAATCATTCATGATGCATATCGTTATTCATTCTTCCTCTCAATGAAGCCCATGTACTCCCACATTCACATGGAATCTGATGGATTCACCTATCAAATCTCTCCCCATACTACCACCCTACTATTTCTACACCAACGAGTATCATTCTATCTATCACCAAAAAATCCAACCATTGACTCTCCCTTCAAAAATTTAGATTATAAACCTGACACCCACCTGATCTATTCAATTTTAGATTAAACGTATATGATTATTGATATGTTTAACTATTTTAAAATATATTTCTTATTATTTGGATGTTAATTAGTGTTTTGTTGTTCACTTATATTATTTTTTATTATTCATTATTTGTAAATGTAATTTTCTTGAAAATGTGTGTTATTTTGGATTCTAATTAGGGTTTTGTTTTGGTATTTTAATATGAATAATTAATTTCACAAATCTATACTCCATAATCAATATAAATTTATAAATTTTCATCTAGATATTGTGTTTATTTATACTTGTACATGTACTTTTTCATACTTATATATACATCAATGAATTATAAAATATTTTTTTTTATACTTATATAATTTTTATGAAATTTTTTGAACCCATGTTCATAAATTATGATTGTTGAGACCATGGTAGAAGGAGTGAAGATATGATATAGTGGATATTATTAATGTGTTTTATTATTTTTTGAACATATAAATCATGTGTAAAATTATTTGTTTCATGGTTATTTATTTTCTATGATGTTTTTCATGGTTTTCGGAATGATTGGAAGAACTTGGAAGAATCTGATGATTCAAATGTCAATATTTATTTATTTAATTTTCTATTGTTGTTTAAGTTGTGGATAAACGCCAAATAGAAGATAATATAGACATAATACATACATTGAATAGAAAATATGTAATGATTATCCATGAGTATGCAAATTGAGAAAAAATAAGTTACGATCATAAGTGACAGTGTGCATGTTTTGTTCATATAATGTGGGTAAATTAAATTCTATTATTCAAGGAAAAAAAGAATAATAATGATAAAAAATCAATTAATTCCTAGTAGTCTAATTATTGATATGTTCAACTATCATACGAGGGTGAAACAATGTTGATGACTTTTTATCCAACTGAGAACATTTTAAACCCTATACTTTTATCTATTCACTTATTAAGGTTATCCTTTATATCATTAAATCTTTCAATATCATCTTTTCTTATAAAAAATTTAAACAGACACCAATATAAGTATCATAATATATTTACAAGGTTAGGCACACAAAATGATAAGGACAACATGTGGTGGGATGTGTATTCCTTCTATATTACACAACCCACTGGTATCAACATATATGTACAAGTGAATAAAATTTTTACTTGAACATATATTAAATTCATCCCAATTATTTTTTAGTGAATCCCTCTCAATTTCAACATCACACTGGGTCTTTATACTATAACCCTAATAGTTTAAAATATATTTTTCTAACAATAATAAATCTTTCACTAGTATAGGCTTTGAATTTCTATTGATGTTTCCAATTATTATTTTCCATGTATACATTCGTAATAAAAAGAAACTTATTTAATTATTTTGCACAACACATGAAGAAAAATTCTTCTTATTATTATTATTTACAAAAAAAATGGAAGGGTTTATATAGTCACTTATACTTTTTATGTTCTTCCGAAAATTCCAGATTCGGATTTTTGGTGAAAATGAAACTATAAAACCTATTACTTCCACTTTTATCCATATAAAACAATGTTTCTTCAAATAATCCCATAATAATATCAATTTTTCCCTCTATAGACTCTAAATCATTGAAAAATGAAAATTAAATACCTTATTCTTGTTAATCATACACAATAGTATAAACACCTTCTTCTCAATTGAATTTGAATTTAAAATTAAAATTCATGATTCCAATGTATTTCCATCATTTCTCAAATTATATTGATTCTTTTCAAACCATTAGATCATATTAGACCTCATAGTCACCATTTATGATGTTAAATAGCTTGAAAAATCATTTATGATAGGATATTTAGTTAAAAACAGAGAAATTTCATTAGATCCACTTGGAATTGGAATTATACTTTTGAAAACTTCTAGAATCAGGATTTGTTAGAACCTATTTTGGTATATATTCACTGAAGTAGGATTGGATTTTCCCCTTGTAAAATTTCATAAATATCATAGATAAATGGAATTTGGTTGTGTTTAAAATATTTTTATGCATTTTACATGTTCTATAAAATTAAATGGGAAATTTTCATTGGGAGAAACACTTATTCATTGTGATTTAATCCATATATGGTTTTAATATAGGGTTTACCTTTTTGTGTTTTCCCTATTTTGGAGGTGTAGTGTGGTTTTATAATATAAAATATAGTTTCCCTTGACCTATTTAGTTGTGAATAGAATTGATGTGTTCACACCTTAGGTTATTTATTATCTATATTTCTTTTTCAAGGTACTGGGGTAGCAGAATCTATACCTAGTTTTTTTATAAATATACATATAATGCTGGTTTAAATTGCCGGTAAATATGGTACATCTTTAGTGGTGGTATAAACATAAGTTATATATTTATAGTTTTTTATTGGATTCATTCAAAACCGCTACTAAAAATGATTTATTATTATCTATTGGCAGTTCTATTGGTTTTATCAGTGGTTTCCATGAAAAAAAATATTAAGCAATGGTTTTAACCACTGCTAAACCCTTACCATATTTTCCCTCCAAACCCACCGCTAAAACCAATAAAACAATTTCTAAATATGATGTCTCTAAAACTTCCCAAAAACTAATGATAAATAGAATAAACCTATATATATTTTATTAAGACACTAGTTATAGTTAAAGTTTTATGAAAGTTTCGTAGAACTGTATTAGGACAGTTTAAGATGCCGCCATGTTTTAAAAACTCACCGCTATGTAGTGATTTTGTTGTAGTGATATTTACACTTAATGGGTAGGTAATGTTGGGTTGAAACATTCTAAAAGGTCGTAAGTTACTTCTATGGGTGTATAAATCATTAATAAACATGGAATACAAATGAATTTGTTTGATTTAATCTAAGAGGGGAATATTCACATCAACACATCAAAACATGTCAAGAATTTCAGGGTCGGGTTCAAAGGATTACCTTGGAATGGAGACTTCTTAAGAAAAAGGAATTATATTCCATAGAGGGATAGAATGAGTTGAGGGAGTGTATTATGGTCTCATTTCTGGTTTCATTTTCTTTTCATTTTCTAGGTTAACATTTAAATTGGTGTTGGTGGACTCATCAGGAAGCATAATTATCTTTCTTCCTGATATAAATAAAATTATAATTACATTACCTTGAGGGTTGGGAAATGGTTGAACTGTGAGTTGGGTATAATTTTATTGTTTTTGCTATCTATGGTGGGATTCAAGATGACCAATTTGGGTTTCCATGTTTTTTAGGCTAGAACGAGTAAAGAATGCAAGATCTTCCACTGAACATTCTCATAGTATCTTGGATGAAGAGGCTTGTCTAGAATTGGTATTTCTAAGATTTTGGTTCTTCAAAATGTTATAGTATTGGGTTAGGAATTGGGAAGGCTCATTAGGATAATGGAATATACGAGAATAAAGAGGAGGATTAATCCTTTTATGTTGATGAACAAAAGGATATTGTTGTTAGAAATTACCACAAACATGAACATATTGGAATTAATTTAGGATTTAAAAGAGGGAACACAGGGGGATGATAAATGGGATTACTATACCTCAATTCTGGGTTAAAGTTATAATAGATTGACTCAGAGTGGGTTTGGTTGAAGTTTCTAATGTACTGACCAAATAGTTGAGGGTTGGTCTTTCTCTAAGCATAAGTTGAATTAATATTCATTGGACTGGATGAATCAAAATATCTCCTTGAATTTTTGGACATGTGTTAGTTGTATGAGATAGTGAGATATAGATTCCATAGTTTTTATTGGTCAATGGAGCATATATTTTTGAGAGTATGATGTTGGAACTTGTGAGCCCACAACTAGTTGATGCAGAAGACCTATATGTTCACTCATCCACTCAATCATCTTGTTGTAATTTATATATTGATTACATTAGACTATTTTTAATTAAGAATGTGATCTAATATGGACTTTTTGTGTGTTTTCAGCCATGTTTCTTATGAGATATCTTACAGCTACATGGGTTTTATCAACAACAGAACCACCACTTGCGGCATCAATGAGAGTTAACTCCCTAGAGAATAACCCTTCATATAAGTATTATATCAAGAGTTGGTCATGGATTTGGTGATATGGGAAGGTTCCCATAATCTTTTTGAATCAATATCATTAATAAAGTAGTGATTCATTAGATAATTGATAGATAACACTCATTTCATTTCGGATAGAAGCATTATGAGACGAAGGAAAAAATTTCTCTAAGAAGAGTCACTTCATGTCAATCCATGAGTTTATGTAACCATTAGGGAGGTAGTAAAGCACTGAATTGGAGGATTCAAAAAGGGATAACGGGAATTTGTAGAGATTGATTTGTTCTTTTGAAACCCCTTTAGGCTTCATGGTAGAGCACACAACATGGAACTCTTTGAGATGAAGATGTGGATCCCCACTAGCTATCATATGGAAATGAGGTAGAAGATGATTCAAACCTGATTTGAGTTCAAAATCAACCACTATATTTGGATATGTAATTATAAGGGGTCGATAATTCATATTAGGAGAAGATGTCTACTTTCGTGTTTTCTATAGGATTGGCCATATCTAGTTTAATTGGTTGGACAATGAATGGATCTTGAGTGATTTGATTATACCTAATATACCTTCTATATTGGTGAATATTTATCTCTATTTCAATGTAAAACATATCTAAGAGATTGTTTAGATGGATATGGGGAATTCAAAGAGAGTTTGAAAGGATGGGTAATGTGTTTTTTTAGTTTTTTGATGATTTTTTTAGGAAGACGGGTTTTTCATTGTGTTTTGTTCAGATTTTGTTGGTTATTTTTTTATTATTTTTTTTTATTTTAAAAAAACCACAAACTACTAACTAGTTAACTAATAATCCCTGGAAATGATGATATTTTAATCATGGTTGATTATTTATTATCAATTTCTCAAGGTACTGTTGCTCTTATAATGTGTATAGAGGCAATCAGGTTAAATCCTTGATGATGGTACAAATTTTAGAGTAGGTTTTTTATTGGTTTTATTTTGATTAGAGAGTTTTTTTGTTGAACATAGATGAAATTATTGATTAATGGATATTAATTTAACAATTTAATAATAATTTGGGTGAGTACATAATTAAGGAGTTAATCTTGTGATATCCTTGGGATTTTCATTATATTGCATTAAATTAACACCCACTTCACAAGATGAATTTGATCAGAATTCCCAAGTGTTAAGGACTAAATCCAGGACATAAAATAACTAATTATTTTAATATAAAATAATATTTTTTATATTATTGTATTTATAGTTACAATAATCCATGGAATCCATATGTTAAACAAAATATGCCATTGATCTTTTACATTTTATTTTTAACATACACAATGTTTACCAAAAGAATACTCAATGAGAAAAAGATAGCAATCACTTATCATACTCAAATTATTACTCACACCAATGGTAGATTTACACATCCCTTGATATTTTTAGTAATATATTTATATATTTTTAATGGTGATTAATTATAAATATAATGAAAATAATGGGATAATTAAAGACTTCTTCACCCAACACACACACGAATAGTGAGGAAATATAAAATTCACTTTTGATTGAATGAGAAAGAAAATATGGAAATTTATTTTAAGATGATTTATACTATCTTTAGAAAATTAATTTTAAACAATAGAGGGTAGATTAGAATAATAGTTAGTGAAGAATAAACATGAATTTAAATAAAATTACAACATAGACACTTATGAGATTACAAATTAACAAGAGTGAAAAAGTAAATCAAAAGAAGCATAGAGTAATGGTATCTCAATTAAGAACCTGAGTGTTTTAGATCCTCCAAATCCTTTGAAAAATACATTTTTGATCCAGCCTATCCTTATTTTCTCTGAAATTTTAAATCCTTACAAGGAGAGGAGGGGGTGTATTTATAGACCAAGGAGTTGGACTATTTTCAATCCAAATCTTCCACTCCACTTGCCTCGACTATTTTACCATAAAAATAGAAGAATCATGATATATCTTATTCTTAAAACATTTAGAAATGGATATTTTCTATATACTCAGAATTTTTGGTGGCCAATGGGAAAATGGAACTAATGTTAAGGCAGTTTGAATAAAAAAAATTAATCTGTCCATTTCTATCCAGGATTTTTTGAAGGACAAAATGATAATAGGTTTTTAAATAAGAAGATGCCATAAAATACGAACCATTTCATCTAGAAATTCGATTGTCTATATATGGTGTTTCTCACTAAAAAATATATGCTCGAATTTATTTCTATATCAGGTGAAATGGAAATAATCTTATTTTGGTTTTAAATTCTATATCGAATGATGTGCTGGAATTAAAATCACATGTTGGGTATATTTTTTTGGAGTTGGACCTTAAAATTTTTATCCATGATTCTCTTTCATAATGAAGATAATATTATAGAGACTAATAAAATATTCTATTCTAGATTATGCCATGAACTTCAATTATCTTGGAGGCTCTAGTTTCTTCATAGGTTCTTTGGGCCTTCGTGTGTGGAAAATATGACCCTTTTTTTAAAGACCAAAACAAAATAAATTATTATAAAAAGAAAAGGGTTACACTAGTTGAAAGGAAGGAATTTTTTTTACATATTGCATATAAAGAGGAATAAGATCAGGAAAAAGATCATCTCTCTGGTTAGTGTCCTTATCAATGTCGTTGATGGAAAGGGCATCAGTAACTTTGTTCGCTTCCCGGTATGTGTGTGTAAAAATGAGGCTGAGGGAGGAGGGAGAGTGTAGACAGTCAATCCACCAGGAAGTGAACTTCCAAGTCAGGTGGATGGTACCCTTTCATATTGCTTGGATGATAGTGTAGAAGTTTCTTTTAATCCATATGTTATTCGAGTTGTGCCGATTGGAAAATGAGGTCGCATGAATGAAGCTGAGAATATCGGATTCTAGGGAGGTAAAGATACCACATCATCTATAGAAGCAACCGAGAACTTGATCTAGATGATTTATGAAGATGGATTCACAACCCGCTAGGTCTGGGTTACCTTTAGAGGTGCCATCTATGTTGATTTTTATCTATCCTATAGGGAGTGGGGGTTGCCAAAAATATTCAAGCATGAGTTTAGGGCAATGATATTTACCTACGATGTCATGATGTCACAAGATCACCAAATCTCTGACTGAGTTATTTCAAAGATCCTTCTTTATCGAGGCTTCCTCTTAGGTAGCGATATGAATTCTCATTTTCCCTACATGAAGATTGAAATATCTGTTTCAAAAGGTATATTCATTCCTACCATACTAGATCACATGTAGAAGCTCTACAATTTTTTCCACAAAGAGGTTCTTGATTTCATGAGAGTCAGATTTCTCCAGACATTTTTGAACATGAGATATTAGAGAACTACAAAACAAAAAATTGCATTCAACGATTTCAAAGATATAACGCCAAAGAGCAGTATCCATATCACAAGAAAGAAAAATATGTTTTATATCTTCACGATGTTGATTACACATACGTCATTTATAGAGAAGGTTGACTCTAAAAGTTTGTAAATAAGAGTCAGTTGGAATTCTACCATGAGCAATATGCCAAACAATAGTAAGTATTGAAGGTTTATTCCCATCGTTATTGAAGTTTTTAAGCCAGCAAAAGTTGTTCATATCATTGATGTACAAATGATTTTAGAAACTCTTCGAGTCAATTATTCCATTATGTGGACCATATAACCCTTCAAATGACTGAATTGGCCCAAACTCCAGTCTAATTATTTATAGTAAATTGAATAATTTACCATAGAAAATCATACAACATAGATATGTATGGTGAGATTTATATTTAAAATCATAAACAAACTCAATTGTATTATTTAAAATAATGCTCAAAAATTATATTTTGTATTAAATCAGGGGTATATCACACCAATTATACACTTTTATATGAAAATTACTAAATGGGGTAGAAAAAAATAATGAATAAATGAACAACATAAGATACCCCTCTATAAAAGTTACACCATTAAGGATGTTTTATAATTGAAATTGTTCTTATATAGATAGAGTGTAAACTGTTGGAGGAATGATAGTTTTCCTTTTACCCTTCACTAGTGCCAACACAACCTTATCCCCATGTTAGTTATGTCAAATATTTCCTTAATTAAATATTTTATTATCCTTATTACATTAGTGAATTTGAAAATAACAAGATCTGTAAAATATTTTTATTTGTTAATGACATCAAAAAATATCTGACATATAATCAATTCCAGTATGCTAATTCAACGAAAATTCATCTATTTTTTTCAACCATATTATGCAATATTTTTTAAAAATTATTTCCAAAAATTAGTATCACTTTATCATAATTTCATTAGAAATTGATTAATCATTAATTGGGATGTTTTTGTACATTTCTATATATTTCCATTTAATGATGTCGTTCAATATCGGTATTTATATCTTCAGGGTAAAAATTTACAATTTCCTTAAGAAATCGTCTTCATGGAATGATTCAACCTTACTAAGTGTGTACCATCTACAACAATGGGACACCCAAACATTCCATTAATTATATAGTATAAAAAGTTACATAAGAAATAAAGTTAATTATCAACCCATAAAATATGATTCTGAATAAGAAATATTCAATTCTATAAACCCCATAAAATTTTACACATGTATCTAAAATCGATTTCAAATCATCAATCAATAAATCCCAATAAATATCAATATCATTACTTGGTTGTTTCCGTCGAGATAAAACTGAGACAACATAGTTGTATTATTGCTTCATGAATCACCACAGTGGCAAGATGTAAATAACCAACATAACTAGCCATGTAATGTGAGAAGAAATTTTCAAACAATTAGGACATGTTCCACCATTATATAATTTAATTCAATGATTTCATGGCATATTTCTAAATTTAGGATACTCAAAATCAATTTTCACAAAGTTAGGAGAGTTCATTGGGTGTCATATTTTCCTATCGTCAATTGTTGTATCTATATTCCATTAAATTTTATAATTTTTTCCTAACATCCATAGAGATTTATAAACATTGGAATGATAGGAAAGTACCATACATATTTTTATGTACTTGATTTATTTTTCTTGTATCGATCTATTCAAAACCATATGCATGTTATGGGTGAGTAATGGTCCTTGCAAAAAAATATACAATCATTTGGACATGCTTCTATTTTAACATAGATCGTACATTTTGAACATAAAATTCACTTATTGAATTTGTTTTTACAAAAAATATCATTTCTTATAGAAACATATCAATCAGGATGACATGTAAATTAGTAATGATGATGTCACTCCTTAAACATCCAACATTAACATTATATAAAATTAATGTAGCTGATAATGTTGTATATTTTTTACAACCAGTATACAATGGTTCCTTTTCAAAGGCATTTTACTTCACAAAAAACATTTTACAATCATGAAGGTCATCTTGAATTTTCATTTTCATTTCATCCATATTATCTCTATTATAATTTATAATAGAACTCATATGAAATAACACATAAATCACATTATCAAACCAGTTAGTATGTACATTATTTTTTTCCCCAACATTTAGTCCAATATTTATAGATTAAATATATTTTTTGATACATAAAATATTCTTTCAACTTTTCTTAGTGTATTAATATTTAATAAAAACAACTTAAACATGGATAACATATTTTAGAAGGGTCATATGCATGACCTTTTACAATGTTGATGAATTTTTTGATTCCATCCTCATACTCTATTTGTATATAATTATCATCTGTCCAATTTTGATTCATATCAATCCTATTTTTTTAAATAATAATCATTTTGTTCAAAAATAAATAAATACTCCTAAGGTATTGAAAATAAAAGGGTAAAGTTATATATAATTAAATTAAATTTGATAATTTTCCTAAGAAAAAAATTAATATTTAATTTGGTTACTCAATAATGAAAAAATAAATGTTGAAGTGATAAATGATAGAATTCATTGAAATTGGAATATAATACTCCTTATGTAAATGCTTCACATTAATACCCTCCAATTAAAAAAGGAATTTTTATTGTGTGAAAGAAAGTAGGATGGTGTGTGTAGAATTAATGATGGAAGTTGATTATGGATGAACGCATTAAATAAAAGCGGTCATGGTTGAAGATAATTATAATTAGCAGAGCCCACATGAGATAATATTCACCGTGATGCCATTTCCCCCTTTGGTAGAATGTAATCATGATTGTATAATAAAGATCGCACTGGAATTCTAAAGTTGAATGAATCTCAACATGCCAATGTTATTGGTGATGATTTCTAACAATTTATATTATTTAAAAATGGTAAAATTCTAAGAAACAACATATGGTAGTCGAAGGGTTATATGTTCCCCAATAGACAGAATAAGTATTAAAACACTCTTAAATAATCATTTAATCTACCTGAAGTTATTTTTATAATATAATAAGAGTTGAATTATGGGTATTGGGATTGTTTTGTAGTGGTGGATATCATTTATAGAAGGTAATGTGTTATATCTATAAAGTTGGAAATTGTATATCTAAATTATCATCTAATGAAAGAGACATAGATTAAAAAATTTCACTCAATAAATTATTAACGATTATTAGTTATTAAAAAATAATTAAGGATAGTGATTTTTTGGTGAGAAAAATTAAAAAAAATTATGTTCTAAAAAGTAATTTTATTTCTTTATAATTGACTGAAGGTGACTATAACCAAATACTTTGGGAAAATTAAAAACACCCAAACAAGAAATAAACATTTTGAAATAATGAAATATCATTAATGAAAGATCATATGTTTAAAAACCATGGGTTTTTAAATTATTTATTTTTTCAAGGAGTTCAAGGGAGAGTGGTGGAAAAGTTTCAGTTCCACGAGATCGTGAACGACACTAGAGATGTGGTCCACTTATAGTGTTCTATTTAATATTCTGTAATGGTTTCATCTGTTCATTTTAAAAAACATTGATAAAGACCCATATTTATTAGAACTAAAATAAAAATTGGCTGTAAAACCAATCTTTATGAGTTATAAATCTTAGTGCTAATAAATATTGGCATTTATTAGCACTTTCTATAAAATTTTGATAAAGATTGTTTTTGTAATTACTTTCTATTTCAGTACATAAAAATCCTATATTAGTCATCAATCTTGGGAAGCTGATAAAATTCCATATTTCTGGACCTATGTAGTTATGGACTCTGAGCCCATTCCTCCCCTATTAAGTGGGAGGGACCTGTATCATTATTTCAGGTAACTCAATATCTCTCCTTATCAACCTTTTCTATCCCTGATTTTCTTCTTTATTTCCCTTAGATATTTATTATCCCTAAGGTTCCATATTTTTTTCAGGGATTCTCAAAACATTCACTCTTTTCCTTAGAGTTCACTGATGCCTCATTCCTTATAAACCTAATATTTATAGCTTGTTTCAAACAACTTCATCCATTGGTGGGTTCATTTTACCACGATTTTTTATATTGGGGACTAAAATAATGATTAACTATTGTTTTTCTCAACAATAAGAACATCATGATTAGCTTCTCTTTGGAGAATGACTTGGTCCAGCCCTAGTCTAGTGCACGTTGTATCTACAATAGATATTGTTTATCCTTATTCAGGAGGAGTTATGATTTCCACATGAAATGAGTTTCCATGACTATAAATATTTTTGTTAGTTTTCTAGATAACCCTCTTAATTTTCATAATCCTTCCATTATTTAAAAGTTAGGTTATTTGGTTGGTAGATATTTATGTTTGGATAGTATAACTAGAACTATTTTCTATCCTATTTCTCTAAAAATTTGTGTTGAAATTGATTTTTTATTAACGCCATCATATAATGTTTGGATTACAGTTCGGGAAGAGTTATACTACAAGAAACCTATTTCTTTTTTGTCATGGATTAATTTTTTCTCTTTATTCAACAAAATGTGTTACTTGGTGGAAGTGTATAGGCATGGGTGCATAAATCACAACTAGAAGACGAATGTAAGATTGGGATGTAGTAGTAAGGTCATGGTGTCCATTTCTGATTAAGGTTTTAAGGAACTAGTTAAAATTGTTAATTTTATTGACTAGAGGAGAAATTTGGAGGTAGTGTACTTTGGATAACTTGAGGTAGGGAGTTTAATGGGAAAGAACATCTTTCTCTCCTTACAACCAAACTGTTGACTCTGAATGGAATAGAAAATATTTTCACCAAATAGAATGAGGAATCAATGTTAATCCAGAATTAAAATATAGGAGAAATATATGGTATATTGGGATGTAATTTTGAGGGTTGGAGTGAAACAAGGACTATGGAAAATAAAATAAATGTATTTAAGGAGGTATCTAATTAGGATGTTATAGAATTGGTGATGATGAAAAACACAAAGATGTTTTATATGTGGTAGGTGATGAAGATTCAATGGTCTGTATAACCAGTTGAGTCAGCTGGGGCTAGAATAATGCAACTAATAGGGTGAAGCTGAGAGGGACTAGATCCACTATTCATATTTGTATTCGCTTTGAAGATCTGGAGGTTGAATGAATGCTTTAAGGAAATCGGGATGAAATACAAGCACTAATGGGCATCCAAACCCCCCCCCCCCCCCCCCCGCCAATGCCAATAGATACCTTCTCTGATGGACAAATCCTTTAGAGGATATATTAGGAGGAAAAAATCTCTAGCCCTTCTTTCGTGGATAATGTCGATGAAGTGAATGTAAGAAGCTTATTCAGCCCAAGTAGTAGGAAGGGGTGGAATGTAAAATGGATTTAGGGATATGAATTGTGTTAAGGGAAATATGTATAAAGGATGTAAAGACTACTCTCAATTATCTAATCCAATGGGAATAAGTTCATCCAAAAATAATAAGGGGATGGACAGTGAACTCATGTTTTAGGAATAAGAAGGTAAGAAAATACTGAATCTTCATAGTGAAAATTGGATTATTGAGTGTGGTGAGGCCAATGAACAAGAATACGGTGGTGGTATAATATGATAATCTATTTTTTGAATATGAGGTATATAATAAAAATTCCAGGGTAGAAAATGAGGAGGACAAGAAAAAAGTGGAGGCATGGGAGCATACTATTCATTTCAATAAAGAAATGTTATAGGAGGTATTTGAGATCAATTGTACACAAGAGGAGGTCCTCAAGATGAATGAGAGGATTAATCATGTGAACTATAATAAAGAACTATGTGCACAGATCAATAATCATGATTGTATTTTTATACATGGATTCAACAAAAGGAATATTTGTGTGGAAGAGTGTATGCATACATTGACAAGATGGCATATAGTTTGGAAGACCTTATTCAGGATGAACCAAACATAAAGGCCACTTCTGTTCAATGTAGGTTATACAAAGGTAAGGTTTCTAATATAATTAATATCAGTTTCAATGATTCAGTAATTTCTTATGGACTCTGTTGATTTTAGGTTCTGAACATGAATGGTTTCCATATTTTTCCCTAAATGTTATTTTCCTAATAAAAAGTTAATTTTCAGTTAACTGATAAAGACTATATAAAATAAATTATAAAATATTAAATGAATATATATTAAATATGAATAAATAATAAAAAAGGTAAAAATTAATAAACATTTTACTGAAAAGATAATATTATATGCATGAATCTAATAAATGAGTGAAATTTAATAAATAAAAATGAATAAACATCAGAATTGTTGAAAAAATGCATGAGTTTTAGTAATTATATAAATTATTAAAAAATTGTAAATGAATAAAATTATAAGGAAATTACTACTTACTAAATATATACATTACAAACATATTAGAAACCTTAAATGATAAACAATAAGTATTTATAAATAAATATTAAAACTAATGAAATTATAATAATATCAAATGAATAAATATTAAAACCGAATAAATTATAATGAAAGGTTAAAAATAAGTAAAATTAGTAGTGATTTAATTATACTAAATAATATAAATTGAATGAACATTAAAAAAAGTGAAATATGATAACTAAAAATATGTATTTTTCAAAATATTAAAAAAATAAACCAGTACTATTTTTTATTTAAATAATTAAAAAATGTAAAATTGAATATATAATAAAACAAAAATGCACAAATATTAATTATATAAATTAAGACCATATTAAAATAATTAAAAATTAATGAATAAAAATATATAAATAAATATTAAAAAATGGATAAAATTACAATAAAAACATACAATTAAACGTTGAAATTTAAAAAATTTAAAAAAAATAGATAATATTAAGATTGTAATTGATTAGATAATATATAAAATGAATAAATTCAAAAAAAGATATTTTAATTTAACAAATAGTAAATTTTAAAAATAATATAAATAATGAATAATATTTACAAATTAAAAACAATATATATATATATATATATATTATTGTTTGTTAATAAATATATTTTTAATACAAATATTAAAAATTGAAAAAATTAAAGAAATATTATGTGTGTGTACATTCTATATAAAAATGAATTAATTACATATATGTATGTGTCAAATTAATGTAACACACATTTGATATATGATAAATTGAAAAAAATCCATTTTATTTAAATGCCAAATACATGATAAAATTGCAGTATATTTTAAGTTATTATTAAATTTTATTTATAAACAATTTTCGATAAATATGTGACTTATTTGATATAAATATACATACTTTTTATTATATGAATCATATATAATGAAATATTATATATATTGACAGACACACACACATAGATATATATATATATATGAATATATTAATATATTTTAATATAAAAAAGATTAAATATATTAATGAACAATTATGTATAAGGAAATTAAATATTAAAAAATTAAATAAATTATTAAATAAAAAATACTAAAAATAAATATTACTGATTAAGAAGCACACAACCATTTTTCTGAACACTAATATAGAAAGAACATTCATTAGGGCTAAAATGGGCCTTTTCTTTTCTAAAAAAAGCATGCAACCTTTATCGTTACTAATAAAAGACCCCTTTATTAACACTGATAAAGAACCCCTTTAATTGCACATTTGTTAGCACTGGTAAAGGCCATGATAGCTTGTGAAATGTATTTAGTCCTATATCATCCCTATAATATAACAATTTCAAGAAAATAAGTATAAATTAGAAATATAGATATTATAGAAACCATAATGAAATATAAATATTTTCTCTCACTATCATTTCAATTAAAAAATTATTTACAAGATATTTTCATTGATGTGATATTTACAACTAATTAAATAAAGTTAAAATCCAATATAAAAAATCAAAAATTTATAGCATAATTTTTTCATTAATCATTCTATATAAAATCTATATCCCTACAATGAAACCAATGTTTTTTAGTAACCATATATAATATAAATAAAAAAATATATGATTTTAGTAAAATCCATATATGATAAATTATATTGTTAATTACTATATATGTCAATGATTTAATCAATTATATGATTAATTTTATTATTAGTTATTTTATTGTAAATTTTTTATCTGTAAATATTTGTTAAATACACCAATAATTAATAATTAAATTAGGAATTATAAAATCCATTGTTACTTTATAACATAATAACATAATATTAATAACTATATAATATTTTAATGATATTATCAGTTGTTAAATAATTTAATTACCTAAATTGTTGATAAAAATTATATCATTATACAAATTAAAATTGTTATATCGAAAAAATGCACTTTGATTATACCGGTCACATTTTGTGTTAGATTGATATGTGGTCAATTATTATATGTCATCAATTATTTACGGAATATTGCCCTAATATTTGAAAATAATATGATGTCATTTAATCTATTTTGATAATGTAATACATGTTTTAAACATAATAAAATATTTTATATTGAAAACACACAGTTGGAGTCATCCTAGAGACATCATATATCGGATTGATATGCAGTTGATTCCTACATGTCATAAATGAGTTAGGGACCGTCTTGTTAAAATTCTAAAATAATTTGATCTCATTTTAAACTAAAATAAAACATTTACATTTAAAACACTCACATTGAGTCATTCCAACAACAACAAGTGTCAGTTTCATAGAACGATGATTATTATACATAAAGAATGAATTATGAATCATTGTCCTAATTTTTTTAAAACAATCTGA
Organism: Viscum album; assembly: GCA_963277665.1. NCBI lineage: Eukaryota > Viridiplantae > Streptophyta > Magnoliopsida > Santalales > Viscaceae > Viscum > Viscum album. Next base: position 366,464,907 of record OY728158.1, on the reverse strand, counting down.
GTTTCTTTTCATAGTTTTGTCTACGTGATGTATTTTTTAAACTAAAATTAAACTTTTATATTGAAAACAATCACATTGAGTCATATAGAAAAAATTGTGTGTCAGATTAATGTGTGATCGTTTACTATAATCACAAATGAATTATATATCATTTTAATAATGATAAAAATGATCAGTGATTTTTTTAGGATTTTAGATTTTTTATGTTCATTTTAAAATAAAATGACACTTGTATATTAAAATCACTAAATTAGAGTCATGATGGACTCATCGTGGGTCATATTGACATGTTGTTAATTCCAACATGTAACATATAACTTATTTATCATTTCCCAAATTTTTAATAATAATCAAAGGTCATATGCTTAATTCTGGATATGTGATGTGTGTTTTAAAATAAAATGACACTTTTATATTTAAAACAAGATTGTTGAGTCAAAAAGTACATATCATGAGTATGATTTACATGAATTCCATTACTATATATCTTATGTGTATTATAGTTCTTTTACTATCATTTGAAAACAATCCAAGCTTTTCTCTTGGTTCTGGATCTTTGACACATGTTGTTAACTAAAATGACACATTTATATTGAAAACACACAGTTTGAAGAATATTGAGCACATAATGTTTCTGTTTGATGTGAGGTCTATTCCAACTCATCAAAAATGAATCATGGATTGGTTTCTAAAATTTGGAAAACAATCCAATCTCATTTACATGGTTGTCACAATGTAACACACATTTTAAGATAAAATGATTCTTTTATATTTAATACATTCTATTGGAGTCATACAATAAAAATAATTTCTTAGAATTATTTGTAATCAATATATAAACATAAAAATTAATTATGGATTATTGTACTAGTTTTTGAATAAAATCATAGCTCATTTGTCTATTTTATCTACATGACATGTGTTTCAAACTAAAATGAAACTTTTATATTGAAAAAATAAAACTTGAGTTGTATTGGCAATATCCTGTGTTGGATTTTCATGGGATTGATTAATTAATGTTGAAAAATAAATATGGATCTTTTTTTAATGTTTTAAAATAATCTGAGATCACTTTCTCATTTTTGGCTATGTGACGTGCGTTTTAAACTAAAATTACACCTTTATATTAAAAACACACATTATGAGTCATACCAGAACATCAAGTGTTGGATTAACATTAATTCAATAGTAATATTTCGTAGGTGAATTATGGATAATGTTTATACTTTTATAAAAAATATCAAATCTTGTTTTCGGTATTTTGAATAATTGATGCATATTTTTAACTAAAATTACAATTTAATATTGAAAATGTGCACTATGATTCATGCTAGTTCCATATTGTGCTAGATTGATGTGAGGTAAATTACTGCACAAAAAAATGAATTATTTATCATTTTCTTAATGTTTTAAAACAACTTGTTCTAATTTTATTAATTTTTTTAAGTTGATGCATATTTTTAACAAAAATGCCACATTTCTATGGAAAACCCACACTTGGAGTCATTATGGACACATTAAGTATTACATTAATATGGGATCCTTTATTACATGAAAAAAATGATTCATATATTGTTTTACTAATGTTTCAGTACAATATGTGCTTCTTATACTGTTTTGTCTATGTGATGTGTGTTTTACACTAAAATTACTCTTAAAAACACGCACTTTTTATATTACCAGACACATCATGTGTCAGATTTATGTGCATTCAATTATTACATGTCACAAATGAATTTTGGATCATTTACATAAGGATTGAAAATAATTAGATAATATTTTCATAGTTTTTTCTTTATGACGTGTGATATAAACTAAAATGACACTTTTGTATTGAAAACATGTACTTTTAGTCATTCTGGCCACATCGTGTGCTATCTTGACATGTATTAAATTATTATATGTTACACATCAAATAAGTATTTTGATCATAAGGTTTAAAAACAATTCATGCTTTTTTACATTGTTTTGGACAAGTGACGCGTGTTTTAAACTAAAATTCCACTCTTATAATGAAAACTCACACACTAATTTATACTGGAAAAATCATGTGTTAGGATCAAATTCAATCAATTCATACACACCAAAAATGAATTATTTTTCATTTTAATGAATTGTAATTACAATCTAATATCATATTCAAATTTTTTTCTATGATATGTGTCTTTTAAACTAATGTGACACTTTTTACAATAAAAATACGCACTTTGAGTCATACCATCCACATTGCGTGTCAGATTGATTTGTGGTTAATTACTATATATCAAAAATAAATTTTGGGTCATTTTCCTAATGTTTGAAAACAATATAAGATCATTTACTCAAGTTTTACAATATGATGTGTGTTTTAATCTAAGATAACACTTTTTTACAAAAAACACACACATGGATTCATTCAGGTCACAGCATATTTCAGATTGACATTTAGTCAATTTTTATACAGAAAAAATTAATTATAGATAATTTTCATAATGTTTGTGGATATTTTTATCTCATTTAATTATTTTTAGGCAATGTAAAACTTTTTAGGGTAAATTGAAACTTTCAATGTGAATATGTGCACTTTGATTCATAATGGACACATCGTGTGTTAGTTCAATTTGATGTTGATTCGTATACATCTCACTTGAATTATCGGCCATTTTCGTAATGTTTGAAAAAATATAATATTTTTTTCATATTACTTATAATTTTATTTTCATTTCAAACTAAAATGAAAATTTTATAATGAAAATACGCACTTTGAGTCATACCAACTTCTTTGTGTGTCATATTTATGTTCATTAAACCACTACTTGTAAAAAATGAATTATGGATTTTTTATAGAATTTTGAAAAGAATATGAACTCATTTATTTAGTTATGACCATTTGACAAGTTTTTTAAACTAAAATGACACTTTTATATTAAAATATATATATTAGAAACAATTTTGTCACATCGTATGTAATATTTATATGTGATCGATTCTTACACATAATAAATAAAATGTGGATCATTTTGCTGAATTTTGAAAAAAATTCATTTTTTATATGTTTTAACAATGTGACATGACCTTTAAACTAAATTAACTTGTTGAGGTCGGTCATCCACATAAAAGTTTCAACATCCAATCATTATTCAACTTCTTTCAAATGTAATTCCATGATTCTACTTTGATCATTTGATGAGAATATCATAGTGGAATCACTATTAGTATATATAGTAACTTTCATCAGTATGTCTTTGGTTGAATAAATTTTTAATGTGAAGGAATTCATCTTGAATTTTCATCATGGATGTGGATGTTATTATAACTGAGTCAGAACCCTTTTTACATACTCATCAAATAAAGTAATAAATAAAATAAAAATGATATGTCTAGGATAATTGGACTAAGTTTCTTAGTATTTTTTAATATGAATTCATATTTTTGGGTAAAAGTATCCTTTACCTATTTCCTTATCACCACTATCTTTATTACAAACTCAAGGTACAATCTATCATGAGAAAAAGTAGTTTCATGAATGTCACTAGCGTAATAATAATTTTTTAAGTCTAATCCTCCATGATACATATCCATGAGAAATCACTCATACCAGTCTCTCTTTAAATATTAATCACAAATTCATTTTTTAGTTTCAACCAATTCAAACTCACACCTAAAGGAAGTAAATTAGTGAAAATTTAAAAATAAATGCATGGCCAATTTGGGAATAATGAAATACCCTTTAGAATAATTTTATAATTCTAGTAACAATGGTATGATTTAATTGATCACATGATATAAAGTTTTAGGAAATATATCATTTATGATGAATTCAATTTGGAAAAAATATACAGATGTAAGTGTATTTGAATGTATCTGAAATTATTTTCCATCAATATAGGGCATGTTCTAAATATGCTTTTTCTAATTTTCAAAAATGCAATAGCCTCAATAGAAACATTCCTACTATTTTCATCAGGTAGAGGAACCATATGTGGGGGAGTATCATAAACTCTATTACTCACTCAAGAGTGTAAAAATATCTATGGTGGGGGTTCAAATTTCTTTGTAATGATGGAAGGGTCAAATAATAAAAAAAAGGTTTGTATAGTAATAAAAAATGTGTGTTTATAATGAATATATAACTAAAATATTTCCTTTAGTATATGACATTTATTTTTATGAAAGTAATTTCTATGTATTATGTTGTCGATGCCTTAAATACAAAATGTATCTCTAAGGTCATGACATGTATAAGATCACATACATAATCGGAAATCCCCTCAATATGATTTCAAAAATCATTCTGACACCATTTACATTACACACTAACCTTTAAAAAAATATTTCATTTTATTCAGTATATAGACTTTAAGTTATTCTAGTTGTACTATTAAAATATATACAAAATAGCAATTAAAAATAGTTTAATTGAAACTATAATTTCCTTAGAAAATTACATATTTGGGGATGCTAGTTTGTTAATGGTATATAATATCCTTTATAGATTTTACAAAATAATATCAAAAAACATTATTGGTGTTTTTTTGAACACTATAGAATCACTGAAAATAATAAGTAAATATATATCAAGTATGTTTATATAGATAAATATTATTATATTTACTATAATCCATTTCCATTTGAATAAATCCTTAGGCTTTTTATGTTTACTTCAAAGACTCATACCCAATTTTATCTGATATTTTTATATTACCCTATCTTAAAAAAATCTTGTTTAAAAAATTGATATAAATAATTTGAATTTTATCTATAAAATATTGATTATAGTGCATTAAAAAATCACAATTGACATCATATGTGGTTTTTTTATTATAATACATGTTTCAGATCTAAAAAAATAAACATTCAGTGTATTTAATATGATTTAAATTATAATTCAGTACTTATTAAAAATATTAATTAATGAAATATATTTATATATTTTTTATATGATTAAATTGTATAATTTTACCCATACATTTTATCCATCAATGGAATTTCTTCATCTATTGTTTTTTTTTCAAACATAGATCGTTGTTCAACATTATTCAAGTTAGTTTATTCTTATTAAAAACAATTTTTTTCTATATAAATGATAGGGGGATTAATGATATAAATTATTACTTCAAATATATTTCCCTTTATATAATAGTAATATATACACCAATTGAAAGTACGAATAGCTATTAACTATAAATAACATAGTATATCATTTTTTGAAAAAAAAAATAAAAATAAAATGAACCTATTTTATCTTATAGTTATAGTCTTAGGACATACATTTTGTATTTTGATTAAATATATATTAAAATTACGGAATACTAATTTAACATATTTTTATATATTTTTCAATCTTTTACATGACTATAATGTTATAATGTCCATGATTATTTATCGCATTGATAAGCTCATAGTAGTTCTCCACTACGATGAGAAACATGCAGTGATATGATAGTATTCGTAATATTGTTTGCTGGTTGGATAATGTGATATGATATGACACGTAGTATTTATACTATCATGTTCGAGAACTCGTAAGAGGATGATGATTCTTCTCATAAAGTCCACATATGATAATCATTAAAATGGAAGATTATGAAAACACAACCCCAAATTGGAATATTTCATATTTTTGTGTCATAAAATAATATTATTTTTTAGCATGTGCAATGGTCTTTAGAAATTAATATTTTCATTATTTCATGTCATAAAATGTGCACTTATATTTTCTGATGAAAACTGTGATAACAAATGTTTGTAGCGAGGTAGTGTGTATCACGGTTGACATGTCATTAATGGAGATGTTAAGGGAGTATTTTCACCTTATATATTTAAGTAATTTGATATATGGGCCCTTTGATTAGAATATAACTGTTGTCTTAAATTCCATAGAAATGGTGTAACAACATGTTTATTCAAATTGGACAAAGAAAGATATATCAAACAAATAGATTGGTGACATGTATGTGCAACCTTATTGATGATATATTGTGACAAAAGGATTATATTACACAGTGATCATTCATATGTGGTTGTCATCATTGATAAATTAATATATTTCTCTTAGGTTCCTTGGGCCATTGCTAGACAATAAGTTTGGACATTATGAAATCCCACCACTTGTCAATGAGACAGAATACTAGAGGGTCACACAATATGTTTTTTCTTTGATATAAATTAACTTTTATTTAAAATAAATTAATGGAATAAATATTATTTTCAAGGAAGATGAATAATTATTATTCACATTTTATTGATCATGAAAATTAAATAAATATTTATTCACTAGATTTTGAGAAAATACCTTTATTTATTTTATTTAATATTTAATAAATATTTATTTTCTGGTTTGTGATTAAAATATTTATCTACTAGAAAAAAATATTTTATTTTGGTATTCATTAACTGATAGAGGATTTTAGACCGACCGAGACAGCATTCAGGGACAATTTTTAATTAAAAAGCTGGTTAAATAATAAATTTTTTTGTGGTGGTTGGTGTGCAGCACAAAATAATAATATTATTATTTTAATATGTAGAAGGGTGTTTATTAATGATTATTATATAACATACTATCTGACGAGAATTAAAAAAATATTTTAACTTAAACCCTTGTATAATAAATTGACGATTATGCCTATTGTATCAAGTATCAAATAGTGTAATAAAAATAAATTATTATTTTGCACATCTAATTCTATCTCAAATCCTCTTTCTCACTTCCTATCAATAATTAATAATGAAAGATATATTTTCTTCAAAACTAAATAATGAGCAGCATAGAAAGAACAATATAAAGCATTTGATTTGTCGTACTATAACCCGTAGATTGAGTGGCAATGGGTGGAGATCATAAGAGCATATGTGGATCACTAATCGAGTGTCCATAGTTCACCAGAGTGAAATGAAGGAAATACAGAAGGGTCTTTTCAGATGCTCAATAGAAATCAATGATGAAATAACATAATCCAAGGTATTCATTTCATCAAATATTAGATAAATAAATTTTAAATTTGATATGAATGATCATCGTTCATTGTTTCAAGAAATGATATTTAAATTAACTTTTAATTTATCTCCCACCAATGCAGACTTATTCATCATTTTGGAACAAACAAATGGTATCATTTTAGTAACATTTAAATTTAAAATTATTTATTTGATTGTAGATCTATGCAGAATTGTGGTTTGATTTATATTTCATATTATTCATTCTTAATTTTATTTAAATTAACACTCTTCGAAATATTTATCATGATTCATTAAATGTTTCATTATCATAATGGTTTTAGAATATATGAATAATGAAAAAAATATTTCCATCAGGAAACTACTAATTTTTTCCTAGTTAGACAAGGTTACATAGTGTGTACTCCAAATTACACATCGTGTACCCTACGAGCTACATCTTCATGAATTGAAGGATTAATAGTGTAACAAATAGTAATTACATGTGTTTTATGTCGTATTTTGACTGGCCAGCCTAGGACAAAATTTTCGGATTACATGGTGTGTATCGATGTACACACAGTATAGTAGACACGGGTTAGCAACATAAATTGGGTAATATGTGTGGTAATTTTACATGGTCAAAACTACATGAGACTTACAACACAGAGCATTTATGATATAAATGACATATATGTAGTGTACATAGTGTATAGTTCATGGGCTCCAATATCTGAAACAGACACCAAAGACCTAGGCGTGCATCCTAGACACATGAAAAATGGAACAAACGGTGTTTAGCTCGTACGTACTCATCATGTTATTTATATGAGGTACACACTTCAAACTCGGGCATGTAACATGGATACACTACAACAAGGATACACATTTTTGGGATTGATTTTACATACCATGTTGTCTACCATTAATGTAAATAATTAAATATTATTTTAAATTGATAATTACAGCATTAAAACCTTATTTTATTGATTGGAACATGAATTGGTGTTTGGATAATTATTAATGGTTTTGAACATTATTAAATTCTCAAATAAATTATTATAATTAATTTTTCATTATTAGTTCTATCATTTATTTTCCATGAGTTCCATAAATTATGGTTATCTTTATTTTTTTGGATGGTCATTAAAATGAAGGGGGGATTATTAATTATTTAATTAATTAATTAATGAAAGTTCATTATCCTTAATAATAATGAATGAATAATAAAATGAATTCTAGATAGTTACTTTTGCATATTTATTAGATGTATGGTTGTTTATGATCTTCACCAAGACCTGTGTATATGTTGGATCTTTTAACTTAGTTTATTTCATGGGTTTGTAATTATTTATTATTAAATTTAATATTATGTCTAATGAGTCATACCTCCCTCCGTTATTATGTAGGACCTACATACCCAAGGATATTTTTGTAATCCTCTTTTAACATATCCTTTGGTTCCCCTCACTTATGTGTGAGTCTTTAATTCATGGAATTTATTGAGTATCTGAATTTGTGTAGAGGTTGTTCAAGATAGAACCATTGTGTTACTAACCCTATTGATAGACAAGTCTATAGGTGGAATCTAATAAAATATGTCATGACCAGAAATAGATGTTATTTCACCCAGGTCAAATGTTGAAATAACGACTTCTCATTAAATAAAACATTAGATAAAGCTTAGGAATGAATCAATTAATTTCATTATATCTAATTAATTGTTTTATGGATGAAAAGTCATAATCACATAAATATTTGAATTAATGTTCAAATAAGGAAATTAAATAAATAAATTATGCATAAATGTTTTATCCATCATGGGTTATTAATTAAGTAATATCCACATAATATCAACATGAAATGTAAAGGGTAAAAGAAGATAAAAATTTATTCATAATTAATTAAAATTCATATATTAAACATTATGTTAAATTTTTCCTTCCATTACTAGATTAGGAATGAAATCATTGAAATTAAGTTTTATAACAGCCCTCATTGGGACACATACATTTAATGTGGAGTTATTATGAAGGTTATTGGTTGAATTAACCATATTATATCATGAAAAAAAATACATTACTAGACATGAAATAACTTGGAGGCAAGTGTGGAGGGAATACATGTAATGATTTCATGAGAGGGGAGTCCACTCAATGAATCAGAGAGTTGCAAGACTATAGTTGTCAAATACCTAGATATGTAAAAACCTTCAATTAACTTGACCATCCCACGTTGGGGTTATGAAATGGGTAATATGGATCCTTTACACTAGAATTTAATAGAAACTAGACATTCTACTATCAATTTATGTGGATATTGGGAGTTTATATAATAGTTGGTGATTTGAAAAAAATTCAAAAAAACAAATCAAATTATTATTTTTCATATAATTTTTAATCAAGAATGAAATTAATATTCTACTCTTTTAATTTTTGAATAAAATTATAAGATCATCATCCACATTATCCCTACAATCAATATTTGATAAATACAACAACCTAACATGAAATAACATCCAGAAGTGGTTTAGGCACCATTGGGTTCTTCTCAACCATGAAAAGAAATCATACGTTCCAGAATCCATCATGCCTTATCCACCCACTAAAGAGGTGACTAATAATGATTTCTTGGCCTACAAAATTCATTTGAGAGATGTGTTTGATATGCTATATATTATGATTTCGTATATTCCTAGTGAACTCATGAAGTCTCATGAAAACATGCAAACATATAAAATTCATGAAAAACTCTATAGAATTTAACATGTTTGAGATATAGAGGAATGGTTTGACATATCCAAGGAACTTTTTCTAGGAGATAATGGATAGGGTTCCCCAATTGGGCCTCACGTTGTCAATCTCATTGGCTACATTGAGCACCTAGAGTTTCTCAGGTTCGAACTCTCTATATAATTGGGATCTGATATCATTCTGACATCACTCCCTGAAATATTTAATATCTATTTTTAAAATTTTGTTATGAACAACATTGATATGTCACTTACATATCAACTAACTCTTCTTCCCCATTTCTATAAGGATGTGAAGCACAAAAATCCTTCCATCCTTATGGTGAAAGAACTAAATGGGAAATGGGTGGTCTTTAAACCCAAATCTTCTTCATACCATTCCAAGAAGAATAATACCACTCGAAAAGAAATATAATAAGATTTTATTATTTTTTATGTGATAAAAAGGTGAAATGGAAAAAAATCAGTACACAACCAAAGAAGAAAGAGGAATCATTAGGTGTGTGTATTATCGAGTGAAATTTTAATATTTCTAAAAAATGGTTATTATATATATCTTGTGGTTCTCACATATAAATTCAGATAAAGGAACTATGTTCATTCATGAATATTGATTAAGGTTTGGTTGATCTATGAGGATCCAACATAGCTAAACATGATGTTGCATTTATTGGTGAGTTCCACCTCACATTGCCATATGGGATCATCTTGGTATTAATGATTTTTTATTAAGGGAATTCAGTTACAAAAAAACATTACATCAGTATCTAAACAAGACACAGATGGTTTTATTTTTAAATTAGAAAATAATTGGTTATTATTTTATAAAAATGTAATTTTTATTGTAATGAACAATTAAATAAGAATATTTATGTGTTGGACTACACAAACTATGTAATTTAAATAGATATAGAAACCAACTCACATGACTCAGACCACATCTAACATTACAATCACCCTATAGGTCGTGTAAATGAAACGTTATTGAATAAACTACATAAAGACATATATTTAGATTATTTTGACATAAAACCACTAGTTTTGTATCAATCATGTTTATAAGGTTAAATGACCAAAGTCCCATTTATTGAAAAAGGTGAAAGGGCTAATGAGATTCATGAACTAGTTCATAATAATTCCTATGGACTATTTTATGTTGAAGAAAGGGGTGAGTACACATATTTAAAGACCTATAAATTTCTAGGAAATTTTTTTCATAAATTCATTGGGATTTGACGAGTATGAAGTTTCCAACGGCACCTGATTCTGAGGCCCAGTGTTCCCGGAATCATTTTCTGAAGATTAGATCCGGTACGTTTAGTGAATGAATGAGCCGGTTCTTCTATCATTGAACCGGTGCTCGGATTTGAAATCTGAGGGCACCGATGGAACCAAAGTGCTGATAATTTCTTAGGAGGACCTTTACTGAAGATGCATCTGGTCGGGAGGAGTTGTTTAAAAATTTGGATTAAATGAAAAGTAAAATAAAATTGTGTTACAATTTTATTTCTTATTCTATGTGGTTATATCCTATGTGTTGGAGTTGAGGTGGGAACCACTAGTTACTAACTACCCTTGAGAGGATAAAGGTGAGGTGGGGCCCACAAAATTCCCAACTCTTCACAATCACTAACTTGATAACTCCCCCTTTATTTGGGTAACTCCCCACCCTCCAACTTTAATTCATAGAAACACACACTAAATAAATTGATTAAGCCTCCTCAATTAATTTATCTAAGTGTTTTGAATTTTAAATTTTGAAATGCATGGAAAAATAATAAAATAAGGGGAGGCCCTATTTTATTTGGTTTGTTTTGGTTGTGTGAGGGAATTTGGGGAGAGACCTCTATTCTCTTTAAGAACTTCATCTCCTTCGTTGAAGAACACCAAGACTTCGATGAAGAATGTTGTCACCACAAGGAGAGACGACGTTCCATTCCTACTTCTCTCCACAGCTAGTGTGAGACGTTGTCCCCTCCTTGAACGCATGCCAACGCCGTTTTCGAAACCTCACCTTGAGACTCTATCTTCTGCATCGTGGACAAACGACATCATTTATCGAGGTAGGGGTTATCTTCGTTCAAGATTAATTTAACGTTCTTCGTTGATTAATGTGGCCGCTTGATATCATCATAACGGGGGAAGATCAGACCGCACAAACATAGCTAATCCTCTACCACATTTTTTTTATCCTAGTTGTATGTTATGGTGAAGGCGGCACGGTGTCGTTGCACAGCACGGGAATGCAGAGGACCACGGCCGGAGCGAGCCGCGGTGGCGGTGCGTGTCACCGTCACGCCACGCCGGTGAGGCCGAAGGAACCGTGGCCGGAGCAGGCCGTGGCGGAGGTGGGCGGCGCCAGCGTTCCACACCAGAGAAATCCAGGGAGGCCGTGGCTAGAGCGGGCCACGGTGGAGGGACGCAGCGCCATCAAGCTGCACCAATCGAGGAAGAGCCGCGACCTGAGGACGCGATAGTCCAGTAGGGGCGGACGGAAAACTGGCTACTGGTGCTCTAGGAGGTTGGACCTCCATGGGTTTTGCTGTGGCTCAACTGGTTGGACATAATGGCCATCCATTTCCAGAAAACCCGGGGGGTTTAAACCTTGGGCCATCACATAGGGCAGACCCCATATGGTCCGCCGTTTCGGAGACAAGGTGGTGGTGCCCCCCTTCTCTCCCCGCTAGGCCGCGACCTGAGCTTCGGCCGGCTTCTGAGCCGGGCCACAGTCTGCGCCCCACCGTGCACAATCAGGCTAGACCCAGACCTGGGTCGGGTCGACCCAGTGGGTATTGGGCCACATCGGACCGGGCCCAAACCCCTATTTTCGTACCAGGTTCATTCAAATGCCCATATCTTGGGCTACGAACTTCCAATTGATGCAACTTCAGTTGCATTGGGATCCTTTAATAGAGATGGTAATTTTGGTAAATTACACTCAAGATTTCGGCAATGTTTGGGAATAGGTGGGTTGGTTCGAACTTGAAACCAACCGGGCCCTCGGAGTAGAAACACTCATAACTTAAGGACCAGACGTCCGATTGACGTGTCGTCAATCACGTTATTTTCCTCTTAGTGAGACGGTTCTTTTGGCTTACTATAATTGAGTTTTGGAAATATCTGCAGTACGGTCGGGTTGGTTTTAGCCTAAAAACCTATCGGGCCCCTGGAACAGAAATGCCAATATCTCTCAGACCGAGCATCTGATTGACGGGTCGTCTGTCCCGTTGAGTTCCTTTTGACGAGACGAAACTTTGTGATACATCAACTCTGGACTTCATGACAGTTGATTTATTGACCCTCTTGGCTCGTGGAGCAGACCCTCCCGGAATCGAGCATGTTGTGTGCAGGAACCCTAGAGTTGGCTGTGACTATGATGATGATGACGACTGTACTTGGATCCTACTTGGGGTTGGTAGCGAGGACAAATATACTTTGATCATACGTGGTTTTGGCAGCAAGGATGACTGTACATGGATCCTATATGGTTTCTCTAGTGATGGTTACTGTACTAAGATCCTACGTGGGTTCGGTAGTGACGACTTCTTTACTTGGATCCAACGTGGGTTCGGCAGGGAAGATGATTCAGAGGCTACATCTATCTTCTCCACCCCTCTTTGTGAGTTGTATACCTGTGTGAGCTGAGTCTTGACGTTCAATCATTATCATCTATATGATTAACATGCTTTCTTATGTGGACTGGGTTGTGTTTTCCTGTGTGGACTGGGTTGTACTTGGGATCATGAGTTATGGGGATATACTTAAGTAGAGTTGGTTGATACTTCATGTTTGTATCCATCTATTGTGGTTTATCCTTTATGGATTCTAGGAGACCTTCGAGGGTCTCGGGGTCCCTACTGAGTATCGTGTACTCCCCCATACACGGGCCATGCCCGCACTACGTTGTGTTGGTTTCAGACGATGGACAATGCTGATCGTGGTAGAGGCTTGTGGAGCGGTACGGTACCCAGAGGTGGACTATCAGGCGGGGCATACACAGAGCGGACGGCTAGACCCGAGGAGCTGAGGAGACCATCTGTACCCACCTTTCAGGTGGGACGGCTATAGGATGACTTGGTGGTTGGTGATTTACTTTACAGATCTTGTACTTTCTTTTCTGTTGTACAATACTTTCAGTTGGGTTTGTATTCTGGCCCATTTACTTTTCAGCACTTACTTTTGTACTTAGTTTACTTAGTGTTTACTACAGCTTTCATACTCTATTGTGTTTCATTGTTTATATAAAGGCAATGCCTTCCCGTTTATCATTATTTACGCCTTTAGTGCTATTCTCTAGCCCCTGGCCTATGGAAGGTGGGCTTTGGGTAGTCACGGCATGGGTCCTGAGGACGGGTCGTGAAAAATTAGTATTAGAGGAGTCGGTTCTACCACAGAACTCAGGACTCTGATAATTTCTTCTATATAAAGCAATAATTTTTAAAGTATTGATTTTGGTTATCAGTCCAGGGAGTCCAATGTTGGTGCGGCGACCGACATGTCCATACACCAGGACCCTGACTTCTAATTTCCAACTTAGTGCACGAAAACATTGATTTCATGTGTGTTTCAAATGTTTTCGTTGTGATTACTTTGTGTCAGCTCAGCAGGTATACTGTATTAACCGTGGTGAACCTGTTTCTTTTCAGGATGGCCCCATGATGGCAGCCAGCTAGGGTTCCGAGCATTGTGAGAGATGGCAGCCCACCGAGCAATGAGGCCATGATGCAGGTCCCCATTACAGCAGAGGCACCAGTGGTACCTCTACCCACCGAGCCACCGATGCCACCATCCCCAGCAGCTGAGAGTGCACGTCGCCTGAGTGCATTGCATGAGTTTCAGCGTTATAGACCGCCTAGGTTCCGCATGGAGACGGACCCTCAGGCAGCCGAGGATTGGCTGGGGGCTATTATGTGAGTCTTTAGATTAGTAGGGACACCATATGACCTCATGGTGATCCTTGCGGCGACTCTCCTACACGCGGCAGTAGGTAGATGGTGTAGCCGGATTATCCTGGTGCACAACAAGGAATCACTACATTGGACGGACTTCGAGGGCCTCTTTCGCTTAGAGTTCGTTCCATCCACCCTTCGTCTGGTGCACATCCAGGAGTTACTACCGTTGCGGCAGGGCAGCATGAGAGTAGCCTAGTACTCGGTGAGGTTTACCGACCTCTATCGCAACTCTACAGAAATTGTATGGGATCCATTCTTCTGGGCCTGGACATTCGAGCAGGGACTGAGGCATGAGATCATGGCTTCGATAATATCCCTTAGCATTCCAATGTAGGAAGGAGTACTGGAGTGAGCCTTTCTTGTGGAGAGCTTTCTTGCCGAGCCTACACCAGCAGCAAGGCCTACCGCAGGGAGACACGTAGCGGAGTGTTCTGCAGCTGGCAGTAGATAGATGTCATAGATGTCCAAGCGGACCAGACCATCAGGTGGACGACCTCAGGATACTGGTTCTAAGGTGCATGGAACACGCAGCAGATCCAGTCATACAAGATGCAGACAGTGCTATACATGCGGCGGGCAGGGCCATAGGGCTTGTGACTGCCCGACCTACCATGCAGAGGAGCAGCAGATGGTTGAGGGACCACCTAGGCAGAGGTAGATGTTCAACCGTGGCAGTCTGCAGGGAGTAGGATGATGAGGTAGAGGAGCTGGTCGAGCAGCAGGTGGTGAACGACGCTTCGGGGCTCTACCACCACCACCACATGGAGGTCCACCCCAACCACAGGGAGCTGGCGGACAGAGACAGGCTCAGCTTCAGGTAGTGGAGGCTTATGACCATGGTGCACCTGAGATGATTCGAGGTATTATCTGTGTCTACACCACCCATGCTTCAGTTCTTATAGACACGGGAGCAAGTCATTCTTTCATTGTCGCTGCCCTTGTTCGGAGATCACATATTCCAATGGAGTCGTTGGCTTGATACGTACGGCTAGAGAATCCTACGGGAGCATACTCGACGATTTCGCACAGGGGCCTGCACTGTGATCTTACTCTAGGAGGTGAGATCTTCGGCTGGGATCTTCTTGTAGCGGCGTCGAGGCCTTACAATGTAATCTTGGGAATGGATTGGTTATCAACGGTATATTCTTAGATCGACTGTATTAGGTGCAAGGTGCGGTGTGTCCGCACCAATGGGAGTAGGTTCACCTTCACCGGTGAGAAGGGATCCTTTACAATATAGGATGGACTCACATAGAGGAGAGGACATCCGATCACTCATCAGTTGTCTAGTCTCTTCCTAGGAATAGTTGATGTGAGGAGTCTGAGTTTTCCTGTTGTGGTGGATCAGTATGCAGACGTTTTTACTAAGGATGTTCCATACCTACCTTCTTATAGAGAGGTAGACTTCTATATTGACATGTCCCCAGGATAGCCCCACTCTCTACCGCAGTATATCGAATGTCTCCCGCTAAGATTTTTGAGATACGGGTACAACTGGAGGACTTGCAAGGAAAAAGATTCATTGAACCCAGTGTTTAACCCTAGGCTTCCCCGATTTTGTTCTCCATGAAGGCGGACATGAGCTTGCAACTGTGTGTCGACTACCGTCTTTTGAACCAGGTGATCGTGAAGAACAACTATCCACTTCTGAGGATATATGATCTATTCGATCAACCCAAGTGAGCATGATGGTTATCAAAGATAGACCTCAGGTCAGGCTATCCTCATCTAAACGTTCGAGAGGAGGATGTGCAGAAGATGGCCTTCAGGTGTCGGTATGGCCACTATGAGTTATTGGTTATGCCTTTTAGCGTAACCAATTCTCCAGCAGTGTTCATGAGTCTCATGAACAGGATCATCTAGCCTTACCTCGATTGATTTGTCATAGTCTTCATCGATGACATACTGATTTACTCGACTACTGAGGAAGAGCATGCCTACCACTTGAGGGTTTTACTAGATACACTCCGATAGAACCAGCTGTATGGTAAGCTCTCGAAGTGTCAGTTCTAGATTCGAGAGGTCCGCTTCATCAGTCATGTCATCTCTAAGGAGGGGGTTGTGGTGGATCCTGCAATGATTGAGTCAGTACTAGCTTGGGAGCCACCCAGGAGCATGATGGAGGTGCAGATTTTCCTAGGTTAGGCTGGGTACTATCGAAGATTTGTGCCAGACTTCTCTAGAGTTGCAACACCACATTCATCTTTGATTAAGAAGGGAAAACCCTTCGTGTGGTCAGATAGATGTGAGCAGAACTTCCTGGAGCTGAGACAGATATTGACCAGTGCACCCATCTTGAGGCTACTAGAGGAGGGCATAGGGTACATAGATTACTGCGATGCATCAGGGACCAGACTCGGGTGTGTCCTGATGCCAGGTCAGGAAGTGATCGCTTATGGATCCCGAAAGTTGAGGTAGAATGAGCAGAACTACACTACCCATGACCCGTAGTTAGCAGCAGTGGTCTTCGCCTTGAAGATGTGGTGACACTATCTGATGGGCAAGCGATTTATAGTCTATTCTGACCACCAGAGTCTTAGGTACATCTTCTCATAGAAGGACCTGAACATGAGACAACGGCGATGGCTCGAATTCTTCCAGGACTATGACTTTGAAATATTCTATACTCCTATGAAGGGGAACATAGTAGCTGATGCTCTTAGCAGAAGTCGTCCATTTAGCTACATGGAGAGGCGACAGAGCATCTAGCTGCGTTGTAGATATCCTTCATGGATAGAGATGGAGTAGCCTTTCTACAGTCACTCACAGTCACTCCTCCACTACTTCAGGGGGTCAGATAGGCACAACGTGGAGACGTTGACTGTGAGATGTGACGTGCACAGAAATCCTCAGGATGGCCCCTGAAAGATTTTCTGTAGGAGGAGAGCACGTCATCTTTTTCAAGGGACATACCATGGTACCAGATACATTATGGGAGGAGGTGCTGAGGGAGTTTCACACTTCCCCTCTAGCGGTACATCCTGGAGTAGAGAAGATATACCAAGACCTTAGAAGATAGCACTAGTGGCCATGTATGAAGAAGGCTGTAGCAGAGTCCATTTCACAATGCCTCACCAGCCAGTAAGTGAAGCCGAAACACCAGGTACTAGCATGCTTGGTATAACCCTTAGAGGTCCTGGAGTGGAAGTGGGATGGTATATCTATGGATTTCATGATGGGACTTCCATGTACATCCAGAGGACATGACTCCATCTAGGTGATCATGGACCAAATCACCAAGTCGTACCACTTCTTACCGATCAGAGAGCATGGCTCAGTGGAGAGCTTGGTACGCCTCTACATTCAGGAGATCGTACGGCTTCATGGTGTTCCATCTTCTATCGTCTCTGATCGTTACTCCCGCTTTACTTCTGGCTTGGGAAGGGGTTGTAGGAGGATTTTGGGATGCAGCTACTCCTGAGCACTGCCTTTCACCCTCAAACGGATGGCCAGATGGAGAGGATCATTCAGAATCTTGAGTACACGCTCTGTGCATGTGTCCTCGACTATGGTCGCAGTTGGGAGGATCGCATACCTTTGGTGGAGTTTGCATACAACAACAGCTACCACTCCACCATCGAGATGGCACCATAAAAGGCATTGTACGGGCGACCATGCAGATCACCTCTGTGCTGGATAGACCCTGGGGAGTTATCACTTGTAGGACCGGAGATGGTCTAGGCCATGACGGAGAAGGTGCATATCATCCATGAGTGGATGAGGACTACCCAGAGTCGACAGAAGTCATATGTTGACAGGAGGCGGAGACCACTAGAGTTTGAGGATGATGACCACGTTTTCTTACAGGTCTCACCTCGACGAGGATTACAGAGATTTGTCCGGGGTGGCAAGTTATCTCTGCCCTTCATCGGACCATTCCAGGTTCTCAGCAGGATAGGCGAGGTGGCTTATCACCTGGCTCTTCCATCTCAGTTGCACCGGGTGTACAAGGTCTTCCATGTATCCCAACTGAGGAGATACGTGCACGACCCGACGCATATCATCGACCATGGGGAGCTAGACATCGATGAAAGGGAAACTTATGCATAGGTCCCAGTGGAGATCGATGATTGCCAAGAGTGGGTCCTACGTGGGAAGTCGACTCCTCTTGTGCGCATTCATTGGCAGCACAGAAATCTCTAGGAGAGCACATGGTAGCGGAAGACTCAGATGCATGCACAGTACCCTTATTTGTTTACCCAGATTATTATGTATCTTTACGGGGATGTAAAGCCCTGAGTTGGAAGTAATGTAAAGACCCGTAAATTTCAAGAAATGTTTTTTCTTAAATTTTTTCGGATTTTATGAGTATTCATTTTTCGATGGAACCAGATTCCGAGGCCCGATGTGCCAAGAATAAATATCCAAAGTTTAGCTTGGGTACGTTTAGTGAATGAACGAGTGGGTTTTTCTATCTTTGAACCAGTGCTCGAATTTGAAATTTGAGGGCATCGATGGAACCGTAGCACTGGTAATTTCTTAAGAAGACCTTTACTAAAGATGCGCCTACTTGGGAGGAGTTTTTTAGAAATGTGGATAAAATGAAAAGTAAAATAAAATTGTGTTACGATTTTATTTCTTTTGTTAAGTGGTTATATCCTAGGTGTGGGAGTTGGTGTGGGACCCACTAGTTACTAACTACCCTTGAGAGGATAAAGGTGAGGTGGGGCCCACATGAACCCCAATTCTTCACATTCCCTAACTCCCCCTTTATTTGGGTAACTCCCCACACTCCAACTTTAATTCATGACAACACACACTAAATTAATTGATTAAACCTCTTCAATTAATTTAGCTAAGTGTTTTGAATTTTAAAGTTTGAAATTCATGGAAAAAATTATAAAATAAGGGGAGGCCTTATTTTATTTGGTTAGTTTTGGTTGTGCGATGGAATTTGAGGAGAGAGCTCTATTCTCTTGAAGAACTCCATCTCCTTCATTGAATAATGCCAAGACTTCGACAAAGAATGTCGTCACCACAAGGAGAGACGACGTGGCATTTCTACTTCTCTCTGTAGTTAGTGTGAGACATCGTCCCCTCTTTAGACGCACTCCAAAACCATTTTTGAAACCTCACCAAGAGATGACATATACCGTATCACCGGCAAACAACATCGTTTCTCAAGGTAGGGGTTATCTTTGTTCAAGTTTAATTTAACGTTATTCGTTGATTAATTTGGCCGCTTGATATCGTCATAACGGGGGAAGATCGGACCGCACAAATACGACCGATCCTCCACCACTTTTTTGTTGATTCTCATTGAACATTGCGGCAAAGGTGGCGCGGTACCATTGCACCGCGCGGGAACAATTAGGACCACGACCGGAGAGGGTTGCGGCGGTGGTGTGTGGTGCCGTCGCGCCGCGCTGATTAGGCCGAAAGAACCGTAACCGGAGCGAGATATGGCATAGGGGATCGGTGCCGTCAAATTGTGCCAGTAGAGAATGATCTGCGGCCTTAGGCCACGTCGGTCCAGCAGGGGCGGCTGGACAACTGGCTGTCGGCGCTCCAGGAGGCAGGACCATCGCGAGATCCACGACGGCTCAACCTGACGGCCATAATGGCCATCCGTTATCCAAACAAAACTGGGGGGTTGAAACCCCCGGCCATCACATAGGGAGGACCCCATAGGGTCCGCCGTTTCAGAGAAAAGGGGGCGTCGCCCCCCTTCACACCCCGCTCGACCGTGAGGCGAGCCACGACCGGCAGCCGAGTCGGGCCGCATGCCGCACCCAGGCGTGGGCCGAGCCGCGCCCAGCCATACCGGGCCCAAACCCCCTATTTTCGGACTAGGATCATTCAAATTCCCATATCTTTGGCAAAAGTCTTCTGATCGATGCACCGTCAGTTGCGTTGGGATCCTTGGATCATGGTAGTCATTTTGGTATAATACACTCAAGATTTCGGCTAGGTTTGGGTATGGGCAAATTGGTTTGAACTCGAAACCAACCGGGCCCTCGGAGCAGAAACGCTCATAGCTTAAGGACCAGACGTCCGATTGCCTTGTCTTCAATCACGCTGTTTTCCTCTTAGTGATATGGTTCTTTGGGTTTACTCAAATTGAAGTTTGGACGCAGCTGGAGTACGGTCGGGTTGGTTTTAGCCTAAAAACAAACCGGGCCCTAGAATGGATAAGCCAATATCTCTCAGACTCGGCGTCTGATTGACGCGCCGTCTGTCACATTGACTTCCTTTTTACGAGACAGAACTTTGTGATACATCAACTCTGGGCTTCATGATAATTGATGTGTCGACCCTCTTGGCTCGTGGAGTGGACCCTCCTGGAATCGAGCATGCTGTGTGCGGGAACCCTGGAGATGGCTGCGACTGCGACGATGATGACGACTGTACTTGTATCCTACGTGGGTTCGGCAGCGAGGACGACTATACTTGGATCCTATGTGGGTTCGGAAGAGAGGAAGACTGTACTTCAATCCTACGTGGGTTCGACAGTGACAGTTACTATACTAGGATCCTACCGGGGTTCATTAGGGACGACTTCTATAATTGTATCCTACGTGGGTTCTGCATGAGAGATGATTCAGAGGCTACATCTATCATCTCCACCCCACTTCGTGAGTAGTATACTTATGTGAGCTGAGTCTTGACATTCAATTATTATCTTCGTTATGATTTACTTGCTTTCCTGTGTGGATTGGGATGTGTTTTCCTGTGTGTAATGGGTTGTACTTTGGCTCGTGAGTTGGAGCCGAACTGGAAATGATGACTTAGATATATGTATGGGCATATACCTAAGTAGAGTTGGTAGATACTTCATGTTTGTATCCTTCATTTTTGGTTTATCATTTGTGGATTTTGGGAGACCTTTGGGGGTCTCGGGGTCCCTACTAAGTGTCGTGTACTCACCCCTGCACGGGCCATGCCCGCACTACGTTGTGTTGGTTGCAGACGACAGACAACGCTGATCGTGGTTGAGTCTTGTGGTGTTGGACGGTACCCGGAGGTGGACTATCAGGCGAGGCATACATAGAGCGGACGACAAGACATAAGGATCTGAAGAGACCATCTATAACCACTATTCAGGTGGGATAGCAGGAGGACGACTCGGTGGTTAGTGATATACTTTACTGCTACTGTGCTTTCTTTTCAGTTGTACTGTCCTTTCAGTTGGGTTTGTATTATGGCCAATTTACATTTCAGCACTTACTTTTGTACTCAGTTTACATAGTGTTTACTACAGCTTGCATACTCTGTTGTGTTTCTTTACTTATATAATTTCAATGCCTTCTCATTTATCAAAATTTACGCCTTTGGTGCTAGTCCCCAGCCCCTGGCCTATGGAATGAGAGCTTGGGTTAGTCACTGCATGAGTCCCGAGGACGGGTCGTGAAAACATACATCATAAATTTTACCAATGATTTTATTAGATATAAATATATATCTACATAATGAGTTATAAGTATCATTCTATGGATAAATTTAAGAAATATAATAATTAAGTTGAGAACTATCATGGTAATAATATTAAAAAACTCCACTCAGACCATGGTGAAGGATATATTAATCAATAATTCATTTATTATTTATAGGTGTTCAAGATACTGGATATACTAAATCCTCCATGTACATCTCAACAGAATGATGTAACAGAAATGAGGAACTGCACCTTGTTGGAAATTGTGAGATTAAGGAAAATTAATAAGAGTCTTCCATTATCCATTTGGGGATACACATTACAAAATATAGTATAAATACTAAAACCAAGATCCAATTAATGATAATGATGATATGCCATACCACTTATGGAATGTAACAAAACCTATGTTGACATACTAGCATGTGTTCACTTGTGAAGAATTTTTGATGTCCAGGTTAGGTAACAAACTTGGACTATATGGAATAAATTATAAATTTATAGGATATGCTAAATACATAAGGTTATATAACCTATATGACCCATTAAAAATATTATTATGGTGAAAATGAATGCGTTAATTTTTAATAGGGAGAACAACTCTAGAAGATATAGTTGGAGTGAGGTAAACATTGATGAAGTTGGGGATCAAGGTACACAAGAGTTGATGAAAAAATAGATTCCATAATGCCTAGTATAAGAATAAATTGTTCCAGATACACAAGTACATTATAGGAGAAAAATAGTCGTTAGAGAAATGGAATGTTATGTATTTTTAGTCACGGAGGATGGTGTCTCATTGTTAGCTGATAATAATGATCCTCTACCATATAATGAAGCATTAAGTGGTCTAGATTTTTCCAAGTGGGAAGAATCTATGAATTCTAAAATGAATCCCTTGTAACAAAACCAATTATGGATTTTTATAGATTCTTCAGTGGATGTAAGGAATGTTGGATGAAAATGGGTATTCAAGAAGAAACTAGATAGGTAAGGACAAGTTAGTACCTATAAGGAATGACTTGTTAAAAATGTTTTTAGATATTGTCAAATCATTTACTACGATGAACTATTTTTTCTAGTTTCAATCAAAAAA
This sequence comes from Viscum album, assembly GCA_963277665.1. Lineage (NCBI taxonomy): Eukaryota > Viridiplantae > Streptophyta > Magnoliopsida > Santalales > Viscaceae > Viscum > Viscum album. The sequence goes on along the minus strand of OY728158.1, from coordinate 366,441,814 downwards.
TCCATCATAATTATACATAACATCGCGGCTTACCATGACTATCAGATTTGGAAAATTGATTTAAAATCATCCTTCTTTATGGTTATCTTTTGGGAAGATGTTTATACGACAAAACCCAAAGGTTTTGTGACTCCAAAGTATCCAAGTAAGATATAGAAATTGAACAAACCAATTTATTTATTAAAGAAAGAATATCATTCGTGGAACATTCATTTTGATTAATCCATTGTGGTTTTGTAATGAATGAGTGTGAGTCGTGTGTCAAAAAATAGTTCAGTTGAATTTTCATCATTTTCTTAATAGTATATATCTATAACATATTACTAATTAGAATCTAAATACCAGTAATGCAGTATCTTAAATAATGGATGAATAAATTGTTCTCCATGATAGACATGGAATAGTCAACATCTTTACATGGGATCAGGATCCATCATGATAGATTCAAGATGTTTCCCTACATAACTCAAAGTATACTCATTTACATGATACTAAAGTGATTTAGTATAGATCAAGTAAAAAATGGATTTTTTTCAAGAATAAAATGGAACCCATCTTTCTAGGAAAACGTGTACTCTAACACATGGGGAATGAAATAGAATGTAATGTATTCCATATGCATAGGTTATGGGTTTGTTAATGTATTCTATCTAATGTACAATTCATTATGTTTCCATCACATTATGTGTGGTATGAAGATATCAAGTTAATTTAGGAAACCTCTATTAGATATTAGTCAAGATAATAATTAAGTATCTGATGCATATTAATGATATGTTTCTAGTTTATAGATGAGATGAGGAATTAGTCATTAGAGGATATGAAGAATCTAGATTCTAAACTGATCAAGGTGAATGATGTAACAAATGGGATAACTCCAAATCCATATATTCATTTATGCATAAAATGATTTAAGTATGAGTGGGAACCTCACAATAAAATCTACAAATTACAAAACATTGAAAACCAAAAATATAAATGGAATAAAATCATCAAAATCCTCCATAAAACATTAAAATAAATCTTCATATTTAAAATTCAAACACACATTCAAAAAACACACACATCAGCACATCAGGTCGCATGCACCTCGAGACCTGCTCCATGAATCGTCACCTAATTCGTAATAAAACCATCATTGACATAAACATCATCAGAAATCTAAATCCATCATAATAGATCATCTTCACAGATAGAGACAACTGAATACAATTGAGATATGATGGAGTCATCTCCCCCAAACCAGGAAACACGACATTTGATAACCATCCACAAACAAAATCAACATCACATGGAACTGTGACCTCCTAGAATTCTTTCAACCATTCAAAATCACCCCCAATACAGCTTTAAAACCACCATGACTATCAGACTGGGAAGAGCGTAGAGGAATCCTAGAGCAAGAGAATAGTTTGAACACACACCATCGAGCCGAAACACCAACTCCAGAAACAACGGTTGTCATAGAGGATGAAGGTTGTGAACAAATACATATCATTTTCAATATGAACTTAAATCATGAATTAAAAATACCACCCTAATATAAATATATATAAATAATAGAATGTCCCAAAATTCAAATAATTAATGGAATTGAAAACCTATGATGGGAGAGAACCAACACGAATTGAATATCTCGGAAAAATAATGACTCTCAACCAAGGAAAACTAAATAACCCATAAAAGCCACTAAATTAGGATATAATGGATTCTACTAAAATATATCTTGGATTAAGTGAAGATATTGAGATGAACAAGGCCTCAATAGTGCTCCACAATTGTGGAGAGATAGAAACACCTGAATGAGATGGATGGAATGATATTGTAGGATAGAAATAAAGGAAATCCAAAGAGAAAAAAACCCTAGGGAAAAACTAGGTCACCAATGGGGGGATAACCATCTGAGAAATTGAATTAGGAAGGAAAGTTGAAACCAATGAATTCAATAGAGAGACAGTGAACAATACAAGGGTAAAAGCAGCATACAAATCTTTTAGGGGAAGGACCATTCTCAGGGGAAGAAACTCTAGATGAATGAGATGTGTAGAGTGATCATAATAGATCCCATAAGGATGTAGTCATAGATTCTATAGAATATTCCAAGTATATTGTGGATTATCTTTTTTTCTAAAGAAGTGTTATTGAGGTGCAGCTTCATCCAAGATCATGATGATGTACCTAAAAATACAGATCCTATCACACTCCACCATTATAGTAATATAGTGGTAGCTCTTGCAAAATAGATAAGGTCAAATAATCAGATGAATAAATTAGTTTGGATGTATCATCTATTGATGTATTTTTATAATAGATTCCAGGTCTCAGTAAGATGTATTTCCATGGAAGAAAACATAGATTAACCATTGAATAATTCCTTGTCTCGGTAGAAACTTGATTATCATGTGAGGTCTAGAAGACTAAAATTTATAAGTAGTTGGCTCTAGTCCATCGGGAGTTTTGTTGGATTTGGTGTTATAGGACCAACTATTTTTACATTTATTACATGTATATTGGATGTATTTCATATTACATAAAAATATTATTACTTATTGTTCTATGTTCGACAAATATTTAATGTAATAATTTCCAAGAGTATTTTTTACATTGATATGGTCATAGAAGTTTCCCGCTATGATGAGAAACATGAAGTGTTATGAAAATATTATTAATAAAGTTTTATGGTTGAATAATGTACTATGAAGATAAATATAGTATCAAGACAGGAAGTTAAAAGTACTCATAAGTGGATAAGAATCTCTCTCATGAAATTCTCACGAGGTTATCTCCATAGAGGGAGATTATGAGAACGTAACCTACAAAAGAAATTACGCATGTTTTTGTGTCATCAGGTATTCCTGTTAGCGAGAATGTGTCATGACATATAGGCTTTAAGATTATCATAAATACATTTCATGACTCTCTCACTTATATTTTCTTATGAAATGCATGATGACAAATTTTAACGGTGATTTAGAGTACATTGGGTAGATCATAACTGAAATTTAATTAATGGATATATTGAGGAGGTATTTGTCACTTCCATCTTTATGTAAGCTTATATCTCGACCCTTTTATTCTTATATAACTATCTCTAATAATTCCATGGCCATGGTTTAACTACATGTTTATTCTACATAGTCAATGCAATGTGTATCTAGAATATAGGTTTGTGACATGGATGTGAAACCTTCTTGATGAGATATTGTGGAAAAGTAATTATATTACATAATGAGAATTTTTATGTGGTTTTCATCATCGTGAAATTATGTTCTTTCTCAGGGGTGCCTTGACCAATTACTAGACAGTGATACTGGACTTTAAGAAATCCTGTCCAAATCCAAATGAAAAATAATCCTAGAGGGTCACAGACTTTGTGGTTTCATTGATGTCAATTATATTCAATTTGAATTTAATTAATAAAAGAAATTTTAATCTTAGGTCTAAGAAATAATTTTTACTCATGTTTTGTTGATCGAATAAATTTAAAAAATATTTATTCCCCGGATTGTGAATAAAATATGTTCATTTATTTTATTGAATATTTAATAAATAGTTATTTACAAGTTTATGAATAAAATATTAATTTAAGAGAATAAAATATTTTATTTGGGTGTTCAATAAATTCTAGATGAGTTTAAATAGTCTAAAACCGCATATGGTGAAAATTTTAATTAACAAGTCAATTAAATAATACATTTTCTATCCCCAGTTAGCGTGCAGCAAAAATTAATATTATTTTTATTATCATATGAAGCATGGGGATTATTTATGTTTATTATATTATTTAATGTCTGGAATGAATTAAATATTTATTTTATCCTAAACCCTATATCTATAAATAGATAGTTATGTCTATTGTGTATAGTATAGATCAGTACCATTGAAATAGATTTTTTTTTGTAAAATGAATTCTCTAATAAATCCTTCTTCTCTCTCAGTCTCAAGAATGATAAATGTAATAGATATTTCTTCAATACCAAATAATGAGTGATCAAGATAAAATAACACAACACATTTGATTCATCATTCTTGCACCAAAAGTTCAAGTGGCATTGTTAAGAGATCATAAGAGCACGTGTGGATCACCACTGTTAGGATTTGTTCCTTGGATCCTCAAAGTGTAATGAAGTAAATCCATAAGGGTCTTTTCGGATGATCCACAATCGTCAATTAAGAATCATAATTCTATGTATTTATTTTATTAGATATTAAATTAATAAAATATATTTTTGACATATAAGATCCTCTCTCCTGGTTTCAGGCAACAATAATTAAAATAAATATTAATTTATCTCCCACCATGCATCCACTACACCCTGACCCAACAAATATGTATCCATAACTGATTATCCTATCCATTAAAAAATAATATTATTATTTATAATCTTGAGACCAACCAAAATTTTAATGTCCTCACCAAATATTTCATCATCATATTAAATGTAGGACATAATTTCACCACTGAATGTATTATCTTCATGAACATGTAATGTTAATATATTTTGAAGTGGAACTAGTAGGGTGAATGTACTCTCGGAGGTTCTTTTTGATTTCTTTGTTGATTTAACGATTTTCATGATATGAACTTCTATTTCCCCATCGTTTTGTTTGTTTGTAATACCATAAGTCATTTCATTCATTTTTCTTCAATTTTAAATAGTTTTTCATTTGAAAAAATAACATTAATCATGTATCATTGTAAGATTACATGACCATGCTGTGGAAGTACAAAAAATATTAACAATCGTTGTAACATTTTATATCATCAAGAGGAATAAGAAACTCAATGCTCATCTCATGGAATACTTAAATCCACACTCTCATGTATGTTTTTGGGTGTTTTACTTTATTTCATGTCTCCTAGGATACGTTACACCGTACACAATTCAATAAGGTGATGTGTGGGTGTTGATAGATATAATCATAAAAAAATCAACCTATGGAATTTTAGTAATATAATGTTATCACATGTTGTTTGATTCAAATTTAGGAGAAAGAGGTATGAGGAAAATAATATTCTATGTTCGAGAATGTAGTAGAATGGAATGGATATCCTTAAAGCTAGTGGGGTCATGTGGCTCTTAATGAACTGATCATTGTTCTACTATTAGTTCACGTTGATCATTTCTTAAGTACTAGTTTGAAGAACCAAACTGAACAATAATATTTTATAAGTTATCTATCCTTACCTGCATGGATTTTTTCATCTCATACGTATATCCTTGTGGATTTATATTCTTGAAATATATAATAGGTGACACTAAAAAACCCAAACCATCGATACAAACATATTGTTCTAGATGATTTAAAGCTAATGATAGTATTTTATCATTAGGTACAGTCAATTTTGATTATTTTGTTTAAATCGTATAAAAATATATAAACATAAATGTATATTTTTATGTAGTACTATTATAAAGCACAACAAATTACTATTATGTCATTCGTAAACGTGATTCCCATACTTCTTGTATCTTATCATCTAATAGCTTACCCTCTATTTATACAATAATCCTTTTATCATACACAATGTGGGATGCAAGTGTCTTCGAAGTTTGATTCATCAATACTAATATAAAAAATCAACCCATGTTGTTTAATATCACAAAAATATTTTTCTAAATAATTATAATGCATAACATTCTCTTTCTGAGTAAAGTGTACACCTTATTTATTTTATGGTAGTTGTACAATGGTTTTGACTCACACTATCTATTTTCATTACTCTTGTATCTTTTCATAAATTCTTATTTTTTATTCAAAATAGATAAAATAAATACTTTCAAATAAAATATTCCTGATTATAATTCATTAAAAATAATTCCTCACCATGGTGATTAATGAATGATTTCAATGTTTCATTGTTTATAACGCATTAATACATATATGATGGGTGAGGTTCACTTTACCCTCAACATACATATGATTATGATTTGTTATATTTGTCTAGAAGGCTCCCTAATCATTTCTAGTGACCATTATGACAAATCTTTTATAGAAACCGTCTAAAATAAATTAAACCTACATGGGATAATGAATGTTAATTCAATGTTTCATAATATTTTTTTATGGTAAAAAGTATATCATTAAATTGACCTAATATTTTTCCACATGGTTATCATCAATGAAATCATGACATTATTCCATATATCTATGACAATTAACACATACATTTTTATTGTATCCCCAAATTAACTAATAAAAATTGAATTGTTGGCATAAAAGGGTTGTTCATTTTGATTCCAACCAACATAAAATTTTAGACCTTTTTATTCTATGTGTGATAACCTTATTTAACATGGTGATTCTACACTGCTATTTGTTTTCCTCAACATGTTGTTTATCCACTAATAATTCCACAATTTCAACATCAACAGTCTGTTCTTCCTTAGGATGGGTAACATCATCATGTAGAGAATTAAATATCTTCATTGTTAGTTACAAATTTTATTTTTATTATGTAAATTTATTATATAACACATAATATTATAAATAAAATCATAGTATATTAAATAAAAAATTAACATTTTCACTAAAATCTCTTTCTTTTCATTAAATATTAAAGGGATTTGGATCATATATCGAGTATCCAAATCCCATCATTGTGTTACCCTATAATGTATAAGACACTCTCTACATTGGGACCTACATGAAATTATTATCATATCAAAATAACTAGTTTATCATCAATTAAATTTTAATTGAACCTTGTAGTTGCTTTAGTCACCAAAAAATTTTACCAATTCCCTTTTACTATATCTGGGATGGATAATACTTGTAATACTAGTGATTTAATTATGAATGGGTTGTCCTTATACCCGTCCACACTAAAATTATCCTTCATAAAGCTCAATATTTTGACTTTAAATATATCTATCTTATCAAACCAATAGAAATTATGAATATTCAATTGAAATGTCATATTATCTAACTCTTATATTTGTTCAATTATATTGATGTATGACATATTCACATAAATTGGATTTTTATCCCTGGACCTGAATACTTGCATCACTTCCTTTAAAGACCAACTCAATTATTTTGGTTCAAACTATGTTCATCATGTTCCTTCATATCGAATTTTTAACGATTAATAAAAAAACAGTTTCCGAATTAACATTTACATTTGGTCCCCTAGATAGGAAAGGAAGTTGTTCATTAATAGAGTTTGGATTTAAAGATAACTTCTTATAAATATGATCTTAGAACCATATTATGAACTAATTTTTATGGTTAATTGGTATCCATCTTTTAGACCATGATGGATTTAAATGACTACGAATTACTCATTGGGATTCTTCATATGAATGAGCCTCTAAACTATTAATTAAAATTTAATGGTGTGTCTACTTGAACTTTATAATGCTCATTGGTAACAACATATCTTCCATAAATTTCATCTCTCATAAGTATTCCACTATGAAGGTATTTTGGGAGACCAATACTATCAACATTTGGGAGTTAATTGGTACCTTATTCAAGAGATTTATCAAAAATAATTCAATCTCCAAAAAAACCATCTAACTAACTTCAATTCATTATATACCCCTTAAAAATAATCATATATCATTTGATGGGGTGCATCAATCTATAACTTTCATGACCAGATAGTTAAGTCTATCTAACATAGTGAACCATCAGGTGAAAAATTATATCCATAAAATATGGTTGGAAGAATAACTCCCCTAATAGTAATAAGAAATAAATTATCCTATTCTTTATTAGATACTTCGTCGGGTATATTAATTTATAGCATATGGATTTGAAAAATAACCAATGTTTGGTCAATTTATATTGTACCTTTTTAGGAAAAATTCAATATAATGCTATATGAATTAAATCTTTCATCAAAACATCACTATTATGTTATTTTAGTCCCAGTAACATCAAATAATTCATTAAATTATATTCTTGATATTTAATGTATACCCATCATGAAATATTACACTATTAAAGTTGTTTCATAATTGAAATTATTCTTTTCATGATAGAGTGTAAGCTAGTGGAGGAATAATAGTTTTCCTCTCACCCTTCACTGGTGCCAACAAATCCCTTATCCTCATGTTAGTCGTGTCCAACATTTCCTTAATCTATTGTTTTTTAAATCTAGTAAATTTTGTAATGTTTAAATAATAATATCACTTACATATTTTTTAATATTCATGACATCAAAGAAATATCTCTTGTATAAAAAATTCCGGTATGGTGATTCAATGAAAATTTAGCTATTTTTTCCAAACATATTTCATATGGTTTTCAAAAAATGGTTTTCCAAAATTATTATTGATATATTTTAATTTCTTTATAAGTTTATCACTCATTTATTGGGATGGTATTTTACATTATTATGTATTTCTATTGCATAATGTCATCCAATATCGGTATTTATGTCTTCAAGGTAAAAAATTATAATTTCCAAAAAACATAGTCTTTGAGGAGTGTTTCAGCATAACTGAGTGTGTCCAATCTACACATATGGGAAACCCAAATATTCCTTTGATTTTATAGTCTAAAAATTTTCCATAAGAATGAAAGTCAATTATCAACCTTTAAAACATGCCTCTAAATGTTAAATATTCAGTTCTTTGGATCTCATAAAAGGTAACACTTGTATCCTACATTAATTTTAGATCTTCAATCAATAAATATAAAATTTATATCAATATCATTACTGGGTTTTTTCAGATATAAATAGAGACAACATAATGTATTTGTGCTTCATGCATGACTATGGTGGAAGGGTATAAATTTCAAACATAACTATATAGATAATGTGAGTACTAATTTATAAACTAATAGAACTTATTCCATATATATATTAAATAACTCAAAGTTTCCTAGGAATTTTTTCATGTAGAGACCCTAAGCTTGACGTACATTAAAATTACATTACTTTTGCGGAATACTTAGTACATATCAAAAACACACACACAAGGACCGTCATAGTTTAGTGTCTTTGGAAACTCGGAATATAATATTCTAATCGTGGTGAAAGATCTTCAACATCTCCCATAATGATCTTCCTTTTTTTACCTGAAACCTTTCTTTATATCATGGGGAAAAGAAAACATAAAAGGGTGAGCTCAAATGATATGTAAGGGTAAACAAAAGAAATATCAATCACATCATATTCATATGAACATAACATTTTGGAAATCATAACCTACAAAAGAGATCATAATATCATACCTAGGGATAAATCATAATAGTGAAATGTAATCCTAATAATCATCACATAAAACATGAAACATTGTGGCATACACACATAATCATATAGAATCATTTCTTATTAGTCAAGAATCATTGCCAAGACTATCTTAGTGGACAAAGTCCATTTCTGAACGGAGTTCACTTCTCGTTTCAGTCCTGTTTCACTGAACCGGTTTTACCTGCCGTTCCAGCCATGTATATCTCATGAGATATTAAATATTTACCCAATGAATTGGAGGGAGATATATTTCCCACCCATCTCATAATGATACCATTCTTATGTGTTCCACAAAATCATAAACCATACATCATAGCATAACCCATGTAATAAAAATGGGAATCTTAAACATCGTTACATCATAAAACAATTCATATAAGGTAAAGGAATTCATAAAAATATTTCCATCACAACATAATCAAATCCATGTAATAATAGGGATAGAAACATAACCCTTTATTATCTTATATGGAAAATAATTTTGATAAAACACTTGAACTCAATTCTTGAGGAAAATATCCTTTATACATCAAAAACAATTTTCCTTTCTTAACATGTCATACAATTATAAACTAAAAGAATTTGATTAAAAATAAACTTGAAAACATGTAAGGGAAGCTTCTTGGAAATATTGTTTTAAATATCCATTCATTCCGTATAAGTTAAAAAAAACATTCTTCTCGTACTTTTGTCGGAAAAGTCAAAAAATAACTCGTACAAAAAACGACAAAAGATTCCTTTCATATCATTTACTAAAAATTCAACGAAGGGTAAAATTGGATTTAAACAATTGTAGTTGGATATAAATAATATTAAATATTGAGGAAACATGTATGTGGATGATAAAATAAACCCCAGTAAATTCCAAAGTATAAACAATCTCGGATAAAAATGAGATTGTGATATTTCCCTTACCTTAGGTCCGATTTGCTTCGTAAGTGTATGAAAATCCTGTATAATGATTTAAATAATGTCATTGACTTATTCCAGAGTCATAAGCATTGTTATGATATCATATATGGTTCAATTATGTCTTTATTTTACCCGTTCTTTTGTAAATTCCATGTTAAAGAGCGTTTTGTGTAAAATCGTTTTATTTGTCCTCCGTGTTTTGACTTGTAATTATTCATATGATTACTTAGATCATTATTAATTAATTCCAGAATATGAAACATGATTTATATATAATATATATTCAGAATATACATATATATAATATATCAACAAATGGAAAGAAATGCACCGTTCATGGAAACGGTAGGCCGTACGTACGCATGAACGCTGTTTCCGTTTCCTTATTGAGTTGAATGGTATTAAGTTGATGACATACATATATATAAACATAAATCCAGTATCATTATTATGTGATATATTTAATTATTACTTATTATATATACTTTATAATCATTCATGAAAGGTTAACGTGGAGAATGAATCTCATCGCGTCGTGGAGACGGTAGTCCGTACGTACGCACAAGCGATGATATCGTTCTCATGATCGTGGAATTGTATTAAAGTGTATCTATACTATTTCAGAATCAATATCACTTTACAATAATCATATATAGTTATTATGTACACCATTATACCCATCCAAGTAAGGTGGTGGTGGAAAATAGATTACACCACGACGTGGAGATGGTATTCCGTACGTACGCACGCGCGGTGATTTTGTTTTCCGTAGGATGGATAGATGGTGAAATATGGTTGTTTCGTAATTATAATAACATATCAGTATATGAGTGATACTTATTTTATAAATTCATAATTAAACAACCTGATAAGAAGAAGTGGATGAAGAAATAAAGTTGAAAGAATCGGTAACAAACATTATCTCTTCTTTGAAGTGCCTCTTTGAGTCCTCCTCTTAAGGCACTAAAATTGTTCTTTGAAGAAGAAAATGAACTATAGTATGTTTCTAGGGAAGTGGAGAAGAGAATTTGGTAGGGGTTGGCTGAGATTGAAGGATAAAAGTGGTGTGAGGATGAGAGGGAGGAGGTGCCCTTTTATAAGGGAGGAGAGGGGCTTTTTTGGAAAAACTAAAAATATTATTTTATTATAAAGCCAAATTCGGTTCTAAATAGCTCTAAATTAATTTATTTCCAAGAGAAGGCGGGGATGGGTCTAAATACTCTCATAAAATAGAATATAGACATGTTTAGGTTCCTATTTTAACCTTATAAGTTATATTTAACATAAAGTTAGATAATATTACTTTTATCATGTCTTTTTGTGTTCTTACATTATAAGGTTAATAAACATACTATAACAAGTCAAACGAACCCCAAGATGTTTAGTATTAATATATATAACCTTATATAAGTCATTTGTCCAAACCATAGATTATTAGGAATAAAGTAACAATTAATAATACAATATTTGTTTTAAAAACTATTTTATGTCCATTTTGACACTATTTAGTAATTGATTTTTGTAAAAATCATAACAGAATGATTAGTTCTAAAAAAGTTAATTAAATAAATACTAACATGTCATATTAATCTATTAAATTAGTGTAATTCCTAAAAAGTCTCAAATTACATTTATTTTGGTATTTATAACATCAATTATGTCAATATTTCATTAATAAGATAATTACTTCATCATCTCTGTGTCATAAATAAATTAAATTATATAATGTCTACAAATTACAAATAAAATATAATCATGTAGGAAATAGTTTTAGATTTATAATTAATATTTATAGTCTAATTTATCTTATGTATAACCCTATATTAAAAAATGATTTAGTTATTAAACATTGATTTTAACTATTTTAACACTTCTTTAAATAAATTAATAATTAATGTCCTAATCTAATCCATGTGGGCCTAAATGGTCATATTTTATTCCTAAGGTTGTTTTCGGTCGAATTAAACTTATCCAATAGAATTAGGACATGTGTTAGGGTATTAATAATAACATTTTTACCCTTAATTACCCAATTTACTTTTAACTGTGGTAAAAAAAGTAAAATGTTTTACTATTCACCAAAAATTATTTTCATCTCATTGAATCACATTTTATATACTAACATCAACCGTGTCTCTCAGATTTTTGAAATTCCACTCACAGAAGTGGTAAAATTAAGTTTTATGAAAAATTTATTTTCTTTAACTACCACTTAGTGGTTTCACTATTCATCAAAAAATGAAAGTTTCTAGAAAAATACAAAAAATTAGGCCTAAGCTATATTTGATATTATGAACTCAAAAATGATGTCTATTTTACCAAATTAAAAAGATATCAGTTGCATTAATTAATTTAAAAATTAATTCCCGTTGTCAAAACAAAGAGCGTGTTCTTAAGAGATAATAACTATCAAAAGATTGACACTTGTTTATGTCTGGTTTAAATGTGAAACTACATCCAATGACCAAAATTGTATTAAATTGTAAAAATATATTCTAAATATACTTTAAAACCACTCAAATTAAAAATTTATCACTATTAATTATTTCGATTAAAAAGGTTGTTTTTAATTAAAATTTAGTTATTTTCACTATTCATCAGAAAATGAAAGTTATCTGAAAAGTACCAAAATTTCACCCTAAGCTAATTTCGATATTCCGAATCCAAAAACAAAGTCCATTTTGAAAAATAAAATTTACAAAATTTCAAAAATTGGTTATTACTATTTATAACGGCTATTTTTAATAATATTTTAATAGCATATCGTTGTTTAGTGAAACTCGGTATTGCCTACTACACACGCTATCGAGGAAGGTCGTGATTGCATGTAATGAAAGGCAATTCAAGGATGCATGTTGTGAAATCTCCTTTTGGTGTAGCATACAACACAAGACATTAATGAAATTAAAAAGAATATTTTTCATAAAATCTCAGGGTGTTACATTCTACCCACCTTAAAATGAATTTCGCCCTCGAAATTCATCGGGGTTATAAATGGTTTACTACTCGAAAGATTCTTTAATAGAAATCCACATCGTAAAAAGGAATACCAAAACCAATATTTAAAAACAAAAGTATGAAACGTAACGGTTACCCAAATAAACTAATCACTAGGTTTCCACATAGGTGAAAATATGGATATGGAAGAGAAATCTAACCATCATGTTCTGATGGAGAGTGGTAGAGATCATGGCTATGGAAAATCCAACAATCACAAAGCCATATATTTGTGAAGATCTAAGGTGCCATCTGATCCATCAGATATAAGAGCACTAGGACAACATTTTTGGTTTTCAAGATCATTTCCCTAAAGTTGAAGAATTTGAATTAGAATAAATACTTATTTTATTTTGGTACAATCTCACTTTTGTTCGTGCCTTGAACAATTTACACTTCATCTCTTAAAGAAATTAAGTTGAATTTGTTATTCGTGAAGTGTTAGCAGATTATGTGATAGAGTGACGAGTCATTCCATCTGTCTCAAACAAAAGGTTAGCAAAAGTTATGAAATATACATAAGTCGATCTATAGTGAGATTAATCATATATGGTTCCTAAAATGGAGTTATACTTATTATATCATACTGCTTAATATAATAAAACTAGTTTCTACTAAACAGGGACTTTCTGTAGGCCAGTGGTAGGCGATAAAGTCCAGTCGCACTTCGGTTGTGGGTTCGATTCCCATAGCCTTGTCTGATGTGATGGGCTGTCGCCCATCCTGTAGGTTTTCCTTTTTTATAAAACTACATTACTATAACATCCCATAGATTATATCGATAAAAATTCTATCCTTAAACAATACTAACTTATGTCCAACATAATCCATTCCAATCTTTAGCCTTATCTAAAATACTTCGGTCCAAGCCCCTAGTATAAAGAAAATGATTACTTGAAATGTCACATAACAATCACGTGAATGTCATCAATTATCCCCCATATATCATAAGATATATCTTGTTGGTCAAATTACAAACATATGAATACCTTAATCATGTATACCCATTGAACCTTATTGAAAACATGAATGCAGTTAAAAGTTAACACTTTCCACAAACCAAAATCATCAAAATTCTTTATATCCAAACCATGATATCACTTAGTCCTTATATCAATCATGAGCTCATGAATACAATCAAACATCTCATTATCTTCTTATACATTCATTATGCGCATATCATCTGCTTACCAAAAATATCTCAATCACTTCCCATGGTTATCGGTACGATAAAATTATTGAAAACCACAATAGACCAATACATATATATTTTAATATTCCACGATACTATATACATCATTATTTTGGAATCCCATTACATAAACACTTAATCATTCCACCACATCGTTGTCATATTCAACATTTCCAATCGTGATTGCATCTGACTTCCCTTTGTCCTTTGCCTTAAGTGGTTTCTCATGTCGATCATCACTAACCCTTGGATTAGGGCATTTATTAGCATAATGCCCCATTTCCTTGCACTTGAAGCATTGAAGTGTTGGTGGTATGTTCTCTGCAGTCTTTTCTTTATTCACATCATTAGAAACCCTTTTTCCATTACTTCGACACTCAGCTTCTTGATGACCTTCTTTTCCACACGTAAACATTTTCTAGTCCCTTTAAGACAATCTCCACCATGATTCGTTCCACACTTTGTGCATAAGGAAATATTCATCTTCTTTTCACCATTATTCTGAGATTTCTCCTTGAACTCCATCTTTCGTTTCTTGTCAAAACTATGAGATGGATAAGTAACAACAACTTCCATTTCTACCTTGATAGCACAACACACAATTTCTTCACAGCTACTGAAGTCTCTTATAGCTAATGCCCTTAGAATATTTGGTTTTAAGCCACTGAAGAATCGGTCAACTTTACTTTCAGGTTGGATGATAAATCCAGATGCATACCTTGAAAGCCTTGTAAAATTCTCTTCATATATATCAACAGATTCATCATCCTTTTACTTTAATTAAAGAAACTCCTTATCCATCGTTGTTCGAAGAATATGAGGGAAGTACTTATTGAAAAATAAGTTCTTGAACTCGTCCCATTCCATGGACTCAATTTCATCTCTTGGCCTCATATTCTTGATAAGATTCCACCATTGATCAACATCACATTCCAAACAATACACTACTAAGATGACTTTATCATGTTCAGAACATTGAAGAACTGAAAATATCTTTTCAGTGGTAATGATCCATTGTTCAGTAACAAGTGGATCAGAAGACCCACTGAAAGAAGGTGGACGTTGCCTCATGAAGGACTCAATAGAATATTGTTCCCTTCTCTGATCATTTGGAAGTCCAGAATGATTCATAGATTGTGTAAGTATAACAATAAGATTTTGCACTCCATCTCCGATAACATTTGATTGTTCAGGAGGGCAATCATTGCATTGTACATTACATTGATCAACACGGTTCTTTCGGGTTCCAACCATCGTCTAAAACCCAAAAAGAATAGTGTGAGAGGCAAAAATCACACTAGCGAAAACAACATAATAAAGGGGGAGTACCTTAAATATCTAACATCTTAGGTTACCATAATTCTAGTACTATAACCTATACTTATAATTAACCTTAGGGACATCCCTATACATACATTAGAAATATCTATAGGTATCTCACTAATGTTCTCACATCCTAGTTTCCAAAGGCTGACTAAACCTTTCCTCTGATACCAACTACAGAGACCCTAAGCTTGACGTAAAAGAAAATTACATTACTTTTGCAGAATACTTAGTACATAACAAAAACAGACACACAAGGACCGTCATAGTTTAGTGTCTTTGGAAACTCGGAATATAATATTCTAATCATGGTGAAAGATCTTCAACATCTCCAATAATGATCTTACTTGTTATTTTCCTGAAACTTTTCTTTATATCCTAGGGAAAAAAGAAAACATAAAAGGGTGAGCTAAAATGCTCTGTAAGGGTAACCAAAAGAAATATCTATCACATCATATTCATAAGAACATAACATTTTGGAAATCATAACCTACAAAAGAGATCATAATATCATACCAAGGGATAAATCATAATAGGGAAATGTAATCCTAATAATCATCACATAAAACATGAAATTTTGTGGCATACACACAAAATCATATAGAATCATTTATTATTAGTCAAGAATCATTTCCAAGACTATCTTAGTGGAAAAAGTCCATTTCTGAACTGAGTTCACTCCTCGTTTCAGTCTTGTTTCACTGAACCAGTTTTACCTGCCGTTCCAGCCATGTATATCTCATGAGATATTAAATCTTTACCCAATGCATTGGAGGGAGATATAGGTCCCACCCATCTCATAATGATACCATTCTTATGTGTTCCACAAAATCATAAACCATACATCATAGCATAACCCATGTAATAAAAATGGGAATCTTAAACATCGTTACATCATAAAACAATTAATATAAGGAAAAGGAATTCATAAAAATATTTCCATCACAACATAATCAAATCCATGTAATAATAGGGATAGAAACAGAACCCTTTATTATCTTAGATGGAAAATAATTTTGATAAAACACTTGAACTCCATTCTTGAGGAAAATATCCTTTATACTTCAAAAACAATTTTCCTTTCTTAACATGTCATACAATTATAAACTAAAAGAATTTGATTAAAAATAAACTTTAAAACTTGTAAGGGAAGGTTCTTGAAAATAATGTTTTAAAAATCCATTCATTCCGTATAAGTTAAAAAAACATTCTTCTCATACTTTTGTCGGAAAAGTAAAAAAATACCTCGTACAAAAAACGACAAAAGATTCATTTCATATCATTTACTAAAAATTCACTGAAGGGTAAAAATTGGATTTAAACAATTGTAGGTGGATAGAAATAATATTACATATTGAGGAAACATGGATGTGGATGATAAAATACACCCCAGTAAATTCCAAAGTATTAACAATCTTGGATAAAAATGAGATTGTGATATTTCCTTTACCTTAGGTCCAATTTTCTTCGTAAGTGTATGAAACTCTTGTATAATGACTTAAATAATGTCATTGACTTATTCCAAAGTCATAATCATTGTTATGATATCATATATGGTTCACTTATGTCTTTATTTTACCCATTCTTTTGTAAATTCCATGTTAAAGAGCGTTTTGTGTAAAATCGTTTTATTTGTCCTCCATGTTCTGACTTGTAATTATTCATATGATTACTTAGATCATTATTAATTAATTCCAGAATATGAAACATGATTTATATATAATATATATTCACTATATACATATATATAATATATCAACAAATGGAAAGAAATACACCGTTCATGGAAACGGTAGGCCGTACGTACGCATGAACGCTATTTTCGTTTCCTTATTGAGTTGAATGTTATTAAGTTGATGACATACATATATATAAACATAAATCCAGTATCATTATTATGTCATATATTTCATGATTACTTATTATATATACTTTATAATCATTCATGAATGGTTAACGTGGAGAATGAATCTCATCGCGTCGTGGAGACGGTAGTCCGTACGTACGCACGAGCGATGATATCGTTCTCATGATCGTGGAATTGTATTAAAGTGTATCTATACTATTTCAGAATCAATATCACTTTACAATAATCATATATAGTTATTATGTACACCATTATACCCATCCAAGTAAGGTGGTGGTGGAAAATAGATTACACCACGACGTGGAGATGGTATTCCGTACGTACGCACGCGCGGTGATATTGTTTTCCGTAGGATGGATAGATGGTGAAATAGGGTTGTTTAATAATTATAATAACATATCAGTATATGAGTGATAATGATTTTATAAATTCATAATTAACCAACCTGAGAAGAAGAAGTGGATGAAGAAATAAAGTTGAAAGAATCGGTAACGGACATTACCTCTTCTTTGAAGCGCCTCTTTGAGTCCTCCTCTTAGGGCACTAAAATTGGTCTTTGAAGAAGAAAATGACCTCTAGGATGTTTCTATGGAAGTGTAGAAGAGAATTTGGTAGGGTTTGGCCGAGCTTGAAGGATAAAAGTGGTGTGAGGATAAGAGGGAGGAGGTTCCCTTTTATAAGGGAGGAGAGGGGCTCTTTTGGAAAAACTAAAAATATTATTTTATTATAAAGCCAAATTCGGTTTTAAATAGCTCCAAATTAATTTATTTCGATACTAAGGCGGGGATGGGTCTAAATACTCTCATAAATTAGAATATAGACATGTTTAGGTTCCTATTTTAACCTTATAAGTTATATTTAACATAAAGTTAGATAATATAACTTTTATCTTGTCTTTTTGTGTTCTTACATTATAAGGTTAATAAACTTAATATAACAAGTCAAACGACCCCAAGATGATTATTATTAATATATATAACCTTATATAAGTCATTTTGCCAAAACATATATTTTTAGGAATAAAATAACAATTAATAATACAATATTTGTTTTAAAAACTATTTTATGTCAATTTTGACACTATTTAGTAATTTATTTTTGTAAAAATCATAACAGAATTATTAGTTCTAAAAAAGTTATTTAAATAAATAGTAACATGTCATATTAATCTATAAAATTAGTGGAATTCCTAAAAAGTCTCAAAACTTAATTTATTTTGGTATTTATAACATCAATTATGTCAATATTTCATTAATAAGATAATTACTTCATCATCTTTGTGTCATAAATAAATTAAATTATTTAATGTTTAAAAATTACAAATAAAATCTAATTATGTAGGAAATAGATTTAGATTTATAATGAATATTTATAGTCGAATTTATCTTATGTATAACCCTATATTAAAAAATTATTAAGTTATTAAACTTTGATTCTAACTATTTTAACCCTTCTTTAAATAAATTAATAATTAATGTCCTAATCTAATCCAAGTGGGCCTAAATGGTCATATATTATTCCTAAGGTTGTTTTAGGTCGAATTAAACTTATCCAATAGAATTAGGACATGTGTTAGGGTAATAATAATAACATTTTTACCCTTAATTACCCTATTTACTTTTAACCGTGGTAAAAAAATGAAATGTTACTATTCACCAAAAATTATTTTCATCTCATTGAATCACATTTTACATACTAACATCAACCGTGACTCTCAGATTTTTGAAATTCCACTCACAGAAGTGGTAAAAT
This sequence comes from Viscum album, assembly GCA_963277665.1. Lineage (NCBI taxonomy): Eukaryota > Viridiplantae > Streptophyta > Magnoliopsida > Santalales > Viscaceae > Viscum > Viscum album. The sequence goes on along the minus strand of OY728158.1, from coordinate 366,422,563 downwards.
TATGTTTTATGAAAAAATTAGTTTCTTTAACTAGCACTTAGTGGTTTCACTATTCATCAAAAAATGAAAGTTTCCAGAAAAATACCAAAAATTAGGCCTAAGATATATTTGATATTATGAACTCAAAAATGATGTCTATTTTACCAAATTCAAAACATATCAGTTGCATTAATTAATTTAAAAATTAATTCCCATTGTCAAAACAAATAGTGTGTTCTTAAGAGATAATAACTATCAAAAGATTGACACTTGTTTATATCTGGTTCAAATGTGAAACTACATCCAATGACCAAAATTGTGTTAAATTGTAAAAATATATTCTAAATATACTTTAAAACCACTCAAATTAATAATTTATCACTATTAATTATTTCGATTAAAAAGGTTGATTTTAATTAAAATTTAGTAATTTTAACTATTCATCAGAAAATGAAAGTTATCCGAAAAGTACCAAAATTTCACCCTAAGCTAATTTCGATATTCCGAATCCAAAAACGAATTCCATTTTGAAAAATAAAAATTAAAAAATTCAAAAAGTGGTTATTACTATTTATAACGGCTAGTTTTAATAATATTTTAATAGCATATCATTTTTTAGTGAAACTCGGTATTGTGTACTACACACGCTATCGAGGAAGGTCGTGATTGCGTGTAATGAAAGGAAATTCAAGGATGCGTGTTGTGAAATCTTCTTTTGGTGAAGCATACAACACAAGACATTAATGAAATTAAAAAGAATATTTTTCATAAAATCTTAGGGTGTTACATTCTACCCCCCTTAAAAAAAGAATTTCTCCCTCAAAATTCATCGGGTTTATAAATGGTTTACTACTCGAAAGTTTCTTGAATAGAAACCCACATCATAAAAAGGAATACCAAAACCAATATTTAAAAAAAAAGTATGAAACATAACGGTTACCCAAATAAACTAATCACTAGGTTTCCACATAGGTGAAAATATGGATATTGAAGAGAAATCTAACCATCATGTTCTGATGGAGAGTGGAAGAGAACATGGCTATGGAAAAGCCAACAATCACAACGCCATAAATTTTTGACGATCTAAGGTACCATCTGATTCATCAGATATAAGAGCACTAGGACAACTTTTTTGGTTTTCAAGAACATTTCCCTAAAGTTGAAGAATTTGAATTAGAATAAATACTTACTTTATTTTGGTACAATCTCACTGTTGTTCGTGCCATGAACAATTCCAAATTCATATCTTAAAGAAATTAAGTTGAATTTGTTATTCATGAAGTGTTAGCAGATCATGTGATAGAGTGACGATTCATTCCATCTGTCTCAAACAAAAGGTTAGAAAAAGTTATTAAATATACATAAGTCGATCTATAGTGAGATTAATCATATATGGTTCCTAAAATGGAATTATTCTTATTATATCATACTGCTTAATATAATAAGAATAGTTTCTACTAAACAGGGACTTCCTGTAGGCCAGTGGTAGGCGATAAAGGCCAGTCGCACTTCGGTTATGGGTTCGATTCCCATAGCCTTGTCTGACGCGATGGGATGTCGCCCATCCTGCAGGTTGTCCTTTTTCTAAAACTAAATTACTATAACATCCCATAGATAATATCGATAAAAATTCTATCCTTAAACAATACTAACTTATGTACAACATAATCCATTCCAATCATTATCCATATCTAAAATACTTCGGTCCAAGCCCATTGTATAAAGAAAATGATTACTTGAAATGTCACATAACAATCACGTGAATTCCATCATTTATCCCCCATATATCATAAGATATATCTTGTTGGTCAAATTACAAACATATGAATACCTTAATCATGTATACCCATTGAACCTTAGTGAAAACATGAATGCAGTTAAAAGTTAACTCTTTCCACAAACCAAAATCCTCAAAATTCTTTATATTCAAACCATGATATCACTTAGTCCTTATATCAATCATGAGCTCATGAATACAATCAAACATCTCATTATCTTATTATCCCTTCATTATGCGCATATCATCTGCTTACCAAAAATATCTCAATCACTTTCCATGGTTACCGGTATGATAAAATTATTGAAAACCATAATAGACCAATACATAAATATTCTAATATTCCACGATACTATATACAACATTATTTTGGAATCCCATTACATAAACACTTAATCATTCCACCACATCGTTTTCATATTCAACATCGCCAATAGTGATTGCATGTGACTTCCCTTTGTCCTTTGCCTTAAGTGGTTTCTCATGTCGATCATCACTAACCCTCAGATTAGGGCATTTATTAGCATAATGCCCCATTTCCTTGCACTTGAAGCACTGAAGTGTTGGTGGTATGTTCTCTGCAGTCTTTTCATTATTCACATCATTAGAAACCCTTTTTCCATTACTTCGACACTCAGCTGCTCGATGACCTTCTTTTCCACACTTAAACATTTTCTAGTCCCTTTAAGACAATCTCCACCATGCTTTTTTCCACACTATGAGAATAAGGAAACATTCATCTTCTTTTCACCATTATTCTGAGATTTCTCCTTGAACTCCATCTTTCGTTTCATGTCAAAACTATGAGATGGATAAGTAACACAAACTTCCATTTCTACCTTGAAAGCACAACACGCAATTTCTTCATATCTACTGAAGTCTCTTATAGCTAATTCCCTTAGAATATTTGGTTTTAAGCCACTGAAGAATCGATCAACTTTACTTTCAGTTTGGATGATAAATCCAGATGCATACCTTGAGAGCCTTGTAAAATTCTCTTCATATATATCAACAGATTCATCATCCTTTTACTTTAGTTAAAGAAACTCCTTATCCATCTTTGTTCGAAGAATACGAGGGAAGTACTTATTGAAAAATAAGTTCTTGAACTCGTCCCATCCCATGGAATCAATTTCATCTCTTGGCCTCATATTATTGATAAGATTCCACCATTGATCAACATCACCTTCCAAACAATACAATACTAAGATGACTTTATCATGTTCAGAACATTGAAGAACTGAAAATATCTTTTAAGTGGTAATGATCCATTGTTCAGGAACAAGTGGATCAGAAGACCCACTAAAAGAAGGTGGGTGTTCCCTCATGAAGGACTCAATAGAATATTGTTCCCTTCTCTGCTCATTTGGAAGTCCAGAATGATTCATAGCTTGTGTAAGTATAACAATATGATTTTGCACTCCATCTCCCATAACATTTGTTTGTTCAGGAGGAAAATCATTGCATTTTCCATTACATTGATCAATATGGTTCTTTCGGGTTCCAACCATCGTCTAAAACCCAAAAAGAATAGTGTGAGAGGCAAAAATCACACTAGGGAAAACAACATAATAGAGGGGGAGTACCTTAAATATCTAACATCTTAGATTACCATAATTCTAGTACTATAACCTATACATATAATTAACCTTAGAGACATCCCTATACATTTTTTTTACAATCCAAGCTGAGAGAATTTATTAAATAAAGATTTTACAATGAAATTTGGAGGTGTAAAGAAGTTACACCAACAAACATTTAGAAAACAGCAAAAACATAAGGTATGTAAGGAAGCAGGCTGACATACATCACTAATGTTCTTGCATCCTAGTTTCCAAAGGTTGACAAAACCTTTCCACTGATACCAACTGTAGAGACTCGAAGCTTGACGTACATGAAAATTACATTACTTTTGCGGAATACTTAGTACATAACAAAAACACACACACAAGGACCGTCATAGTTTAGTGTCTTTGGAAACTCGGAATATAATATTCTAATCGTGGTGAAAGATCTTCAACATCTCCCATAATGATCTTCCTTTTTTTACCTGAAACCTTTCTTTATATCCCGGGGAAAAGAAAACATAAAAGGGTGAGCTCAAATGCTCTTTAAGGGTAAACAAAAGAAATATCAATCACATAATATTCATAAGAACATAACATTTTGGAAAACATAACCTACAAAAGAGATCATAATATCATACCAAGGGATAAATAATAATAGTGAAATGTAATCCTAATAATCATCACATAAAACATGAAACTTTGTGGCATACACACATAATCATAGAGAATCATTTCTTATTAGTCAAGACTCATTGCCAAGACTATCTTAGTGGACAAAGTCCATTTCTGAACCGAGTTCACTCCTCGTTTCAGTCCTGTTTCACTGAACCGGTTTAACCTATCGTTCCAGCCATGTCTATCTCATGAGATATAAAATCCTTACCCAATGAATTGGAGGGAGATATAGGTCACACCCATATCCTAATGATACCATTATTATGTGTACCACAAAATCATAAACCATACATCATAGCATATCCCGTGTAATAAAAATGGTAATCTTAAACATCGTGACATCATAAAACAATTCATATAAGGTAAAGGAATTCATAAAAATATTTCCATCACAACATAATCAAATCCATGTAATAATAGGGATAGAAACAGAACCCTTTATTATCTTATATGGAAAATAATTTTGATAAAACACTTGAACTCCATTCTTGGGGAAAATATCCTTTCTACTTCAAAAACACTTTTACATTCTTAACATGTCATACAATTATGAACTAAAAGAAGTTGATAAAAAATACACATGAAAATTTGTAAGGGAATATTCTTGGAAATAATGTTTTAAAAATCCATTCATTCCGTTTAATTTAAAAAAACGTTCTTCTCGTACTTTTGTCGGAAAAGTCAAAAAGTACCTCGTATGAAAAACGACACAAGATTCCTTTCATATCATTTACTAAAAATTCACTGAAGGGTAAAATTGGATTTAAACAATTTTAGGTGGATATAAATAATATTACATATTGAGGAAACATGGGTGTGGATGATAAAATACACCCCAATAAATTCCTAAGTATAAACAATCTTGGATAAAAATGAGATTGTGATATTTCCCTTACCTTAGGTCCGATTTGCTTCGAAAGTGTCCGAAACTCCGGTATAATGATTTAAATAATGTAATTGACTTATTCCAAAATAATACTCATTTTTATTATATCATATATGGTTCACTTATGACTTTATTATAACTGTTCTTTTGTAAATTCTATGTTAAAGAGTGTTTTGGGTAAAATCGTTTTATTTGTCGTCCGTGTTTTGACTTGTAATTATTCATATGATTACTTAGATCATGATTACTTAATTCCAGAATATAAAAAATGATTTATATATAATATATATTCCGAATATACATATATATAATAGATTAGTAAATGGAAAGAAATAGACCATTCATGGAGACGGTAGGTCGTACGTACGCATGAATGCTGTTTTCGTTTCCTTATTGAGTTGAATGGAATTAAGTAGATGACATACATATATACACACATAAATCCAGTATCATTATTATGTCATATATTTCATTATTACTTATTATATATACTTTATATTCATTCATGAATGGTTAACGTGGAGATTGAATCTCATCGCGTCGTGGAGACGGTAGTCCGTACGTACGCACGAGCGATGATATCGTTTTCATGATCGTGGAATTGTATTGGAGTGTATGAATAATATTTCAGAATCAATATCAATTTACAATTATCATATATAGTTATTATGTACACCATTATACCCATCCAAGGAAGGTGGTGGTGGAAAATAGATTACCCCATGACGTGGAGACGATATTCCGTACGTACGCATGCACGGTGATTTCATTTTCCGTACAATGGATAGATGGTGAAATAGGGTTGTTTCATACATATAATAACATATCCGTATATGAGTGATACTGATGTTATTACTTCATAATGAAACAACCTATGAATAAGAAGTGGAAGAAGAAATAACGTTGAAAGAATCGGTAACGGACATTACCTCTTCTTTGAAGCACCTCTTTGAGTCCTCCTCGTAGGGCACTAAAATTGGTATTTGAAGAAGACCAAGACCTCTAGGATGTTTCTAGGGAAGTGGAGAAGAGAATTTGGCAGGGTTTATCTGATCTTGAAGGCTAAAAGTGGTGTGAGGAAGAGAGGGAGGAGGTTCCCTTTTATAAGGGAGGAGAGGGGCTCTTTTGGAAAAACTAAAAATATTATTTTATTATAAAGCCAAATTCGGTTTTAAATATCTCAAAATTGATTTATTTAGAAGCTAAGGTGGGTATGGGTCTAAATACTCTCATACAATAGAATTTTAACAAGTTTAGGTTCCTATTTTAACCTTATCATTTATATTTAACATTATGTTAGATAATTTTACTTTTACCGTGCCTTTTTGTTTTCTTACACAATAGGGTTAATAAACTTACTATAACAAGAGAAACGAACCCCAAGTTGTTTATTATTAATATATATAACCTTATATAAGTCATGTTTCTAAACCTTATATTTTTAGGAATAAAATAACAATTAATAATATAATATTTGTTTTAAAAACTATTTTATGTCAATTTTGACATTATTTAGTAATTGATTTTTTTAAAAATCATAACAGAATAATTAGTACGAAAAAAGTTAATTAAATAAATACTAACATGCCATATTAACCTAAAAAATTTGTGTAATTCATAAAAAGTCTCAAATTATATTTATTTTGGTATTTATAACATCAATTATGTTAATATTTCATTAATAAGATAATTACTGCATCATCTTTGTGTCATGAATAAATTAAATTATTTAATGTCCAAAATTTACAAATAAAATATCATTATGTAGGAAATATTTTTAGATTTATAATTAATATTTATAGTCGAATTTATCTTATGTATAACCCTATATTTAAAAATGATTTAGTTATTAAACTTTGATTTTAACTATTTTAACCCTTCTTTAAATAAATTAATAATAAATGACCTAATCTAATACAAGTGGGCCTAAATGGTCATATATTATTCCTAAGGTTGTTTTTGGTCGAATTAAACTTATCCAATAGAATTAGGACATGTGTTAGAGTAATAATAATAACATTTTTACCCTTAATTACCCTATTTACTTTTAACCGTGGTAAAAAAAGTAAAAGGTTACTATTCACCAAAAATTGTTTTCATCTCATTGAACCACATTTTACTTACTGACATCGACCGTGTCTCTCAGATTTTTGAAATTCCACTAACAGAAGCGGAAAAATTATATTTTATGAAAAATTTCTTTATTTTAACTACCACTTAGTGGTTTCACTATTCATCAAAAAATGAAAGTTTCCAGAAAAATACAAAAAATTAGGCCTAAGCTATATTTTATATTATGAACTAAAAAATGATGTCTATTTTACAAAATTCAAAACATATCAGTTGCATTAATTAATTTAAAAATTAATTCCCATCGTCAAAACAAATACGTGTTCTTAAGAGATAATAACTATCAAAAGATTTACATTTGTTTATGTCTGGTTTAAATGTGAAATTACATCCAATGACCAACATTTTATTATATTGTAAAAATATATTCTAAATATAATTTAAAACCACTCAAATTAATACTTTATCACTATTAATTATTTCGATTAAAAAGGTTGTTTTAAATTAAAATTTAGAAATTTTCACTATTCATCAAAAAATGAAAGTTATCCGAAAAGTACCAAAATTTCACCCAGAGATAATTTCGATATTACGAATCCAAAAATGAAGTCCATTTTGAAAAATAAAATTTACAAAATTTCAAAAAGTGGTTATTACTATTTATAACTGCTAGTTTTAATAATATTTTAATAGCATATCATTGTTTAGTGAAACTCGGTATTGCGTACTACACACGCTATCAAGGAAGGTCGCGATTGCGTGTAATGAAAGGAAAGTCAAGGATGAATGTTGTGTAAGATCCTTTTGATGTATTGTACAACACAAGACATTATTGAAATTAAAAAGAATATTTTTCATAAAATCTCAGGGCGTTACATTCTACCCCCCTTAAAATGAATTTCTCCCTCAAAATTCGTCGGGGTTATAAATGGTTTACTACTCAAAAGTTTCTTTAATAGAAACCCACATCGTAAAAAGGTATACCAAATCCAATCTTTAAAAACAAAAGTATGAACTGTAACCGTTACCCAAATAAACTAATCACTGGGATTCCACATAGGTGAAAATATGGATATGGAAGAGAAATCTGACCATCATGTTCTGATGGAGAGTGGTAGAGAACATGGATATGGAAAAGCCAGCAATCACAAAGCCAAAAATTTGTGATGATCTAAGGTACCATCTGATTCATCGAATATAAGAGAACTAGGACAACATTTTTGGTTTTCAAGATGATTTCCCTAAAGTTGAAGAATTTGAATTAGAATAAATACTTTATTTTGGTAAAATCTCACTGTTGTCCATGCCTTGAACAATTTCCACTTCATCTCATAAAGAAATGAAGATGAATTTGTTATTCGTGAAGTGTTATCAATTCATGTGATAGAGTGACAGGTCATTCCATCTGTCTCAAACAAAAGGTTAGAAAAAGTTATTAAATATACATAAGTCTATCTATAGTGAGATTAATCATATATGGTTCCTAAAATGGACTTATACTTATTATATCATACTGCTTAAAATAATAAAACTAGTTTCTACTAAACAGGGACTTCCTGTAGGCCAGTGGTAGGCGATAAAGGCCAGTCGCACTTCGGTTGTGGGTTCGATTCCCATAGGCTTGTCCGACGCGATGGGTTGTCGCCCATCATGAAGGTTGTCCTTTTTCTAAAACTATATTACTATAACATCCCATAGATAATATCAAAAAAAACTTCTATCCTTAAACAATACTAACTTATGTCCAACATAATCCATTCCAATCATTTGGCTTATCAAAAATACTTCAGTCCAAGCTCATAGTATAAAGAAAATGATTACTTTAAATGTCACATAACAATCACGTGAATGACATCATTTATCCCCCATATATCATAAGATATATCTTGTTGGTCAAATTACAAACATGTGAATACCTTAATCATGTATACCCATTGAACCTTAGTGAAAACATGAATGCAGTTAAAAGTTAACACTTTCAAAAAACCAAAATCCTCAAAATTCTTTACACTCAAACCATGATATGACATAGTCCTTATATCAATCATGATCTCATGAATACAATAAAACCTCTCATTATCTTCTTATCCCTTAATTATGTGCATATCATATGCTTAACAAAAATATCTCAATCACTTTCCATGGTTACCGGTACCATAAAATTATTGAAAACCACAATAGACCAATACATAAATATTCCAATATTCCACGATACTATATACAATATTATTTTGGAATCCCATTACATAAACACTTAATCATTTCACCACATCGTTTTCATATTCAGCATCGCCAATAGTGATCGCATGTGACTTCCCTTTGTCCTTTTCCTTAAGTGTTTTCTCATGTCGATCATCAATAAACCTTGGATTAGGGAATTTATTAGCATAATGCCCCATTTCCTTGCACTTGAAGCATTGATGTGTTGGTGGTGCATTCTCTGCAGTCTTTTCTTTTTTCAAATCATTAGAAACCCTTTCTCCATTACTTTGACACTCAGCTGCTCGATGACCTTCTTTTCCACACTTAAAAACATTTTATAGTCCCTTTAAGACAATCTCCACCATGATTCTTTCCACACATTGAGCATAAGGAAACATTCATCTTCTTTTCACCATTATTCTAATATTTCTCCTTGAACTCCATCTTTCGTCTCTTGTCAAAACTATGAGATGGATAAGTAACACCAACTTCCATTTCTACCTTGATAGCACAACGCACAATTTCTTCATAGCTACTGATGTCTCTTATAGCTAATGCCCTTCAAAGATTTGGTTTTAAGCCACTGAAGAATCGATCAACTTTACTTTCAGGTTGTATGATAAATCCAGATGCATACCTTGCAAGCCTTGTAAAATTCACTTCATATATACCAACAGATTCATTATCCTTTTGCTTTAGTTAAAGAAACTCCTTCTCCATATTTGTTCGAAGAATACTAGGGAAGTACTTGTTGGAAAATAATTTCTTGAACTCGTCCCATTCTATGGAATCAATTTCATATCTTGGCCTCATATTCTTGATAAGATTCCACCATTGATCAGTATCACCTTCCAAACGATACACTGCTAAGATGACTTTATCATGTTCAGAACATTGAAGAACTGAAAATATCTTTTCAGTGGTAATGATCCATTGTTCAGCAAAAAGATGATCAGAAGACCCACTGAAAGAAGGTGGACGTCTCTTCATGAAGGACTCAATAGAATATTGTTCCCTTCTCTATTCATTTGGAAGTCCAGAATGATTCATAGCTTGTGTAAGTATAGCAATAAGATTTTTCACTCCATATCCAATAACATTTGTTTGTTCATGAGTACAATCATTGCATTGTCCATTACAATGATCAACACGGTTCCTTCGGGTTCCAGCCATCGTCTAAAACCCTAAAAGAATAGTGTGAGAGGAAAAAATTATGCTAGGGAAAACAACATAATAAAGGGGGAGTACCTTGAATATCTAACATCTTAGGTTACCATAATTCTAGTACTATAACCTATACTTATACTTAACCTTAGGTACATCCCTATACATACCTTAGAAATATCTATAGGGATCTCACTAAAGTTCTCGCATCCTAGTTTCCAAAGGTTGACTAAACCTTTCCTGTGATACCAACTCTAGAGACCCGACACTTGACGTACATGAAATTACATTACTTTCGCGAAATACTTAGTACATAACAAAAACACACACACAAGGACCATAATAGTATAGTGTCTTTGGAAACTCAGAATAAAATCTTCTAATCGTGGTGAAAGATCATCAAAATCTCGAATAAAGATCTTCCTTTTATTACCTAAAACCTTTCTTTATATCCTAGGGAAAAGAAAACATAAATGGGTGAGCTCAAATTCTCAGTAAGGGTAAACAAAAGAAATATCAATCACATCATATTCATAAGAACATAACATTCAGAAAATCATAACCTGCAAAAGAGATCATAATATCATACCATGGGATAATTTATAATAGAGATATGTAATCCCAATAATCATCACTTAAAACATGAAACTTTGTGACATACACAAATAATCATACAGAATCATTTCTTATTAGTCAAGACTCATTGACAAGAAAATCTTAGTGGACAATGTCAAATTCTGAACCGAGTTCACTCGTCGTTTCAGTCCAGTTTCACTGAACCGGTTTAACCTACCGTTCCAGAAATGTCTATCTCATGAGATATAAAATCTTTACCCAATTCATTGGAGGGAGATATAGGTCACACCCATATCATAATGATACCATTCTTATGTGTTCCACGAAATCATAAACCATACATCATAGCAAAACCCATGTAATAAAAATGGGAATCTTAAACATCGTGACATCATAAAACAATTCATATAAGGTAAAGGAATTAATAAATATATTTACATCACAACATAATCAAATCCATGTAATAATAGGGATAGAAACATAACCCTTTATTATCTTAGATGGAAAATAATTTTGACAAAACAATTGAACTCCATTCTTGAGTAAAATATCCTTTCTACTTCAAAAACAGTTTTCCTTTCTTAACCTGTCATACAATTATAAACTAAAAGAATTTGATTAAAAATAAACTTTAAAACTTGTAAGGGAAGCTTCTTGTAAATAAAGTTTTAAAAATCCATTCATTCCGTTTAAGTTAAAAAAACATTCTTCTCATACTTTTGTCAGAAAAGTCAAAAAGTACCTCGTACGAAAAAAAACAAAAGATTCCATTCATATCATTTACAAAATATTTACTGAAGGGTAAAATTGGATTTAAGAAATTGTAGATGGATATAAATAATATTAAATATTGAGGAAACATGGATGTTAATGATAAAATACACCCCAATAAATTCCAAAGTCTAAACAATCTCGGATAAAAATGAGATTGTGATATTTCCCTTACCTTAGGTCTGATTTTCTTCGTAAGTGTTCGAACCTCCTGTATAATGATTTAAATAATGTCATTGACTTATTAAAAAATCATACTCATTGTTATGATATCATATATGGTTCACTTATGACTTTATTTTACCCGTTCTTTTGTATATTCCATGTTAAAAAGCATTTTTGGTAAAATCGTTTTATTTGTCGTCCGTGTTTTGACTTTTTATTATTCATATGATCACTTAGATCATGATTACTTAATTGCAGAATATAAAACATGATTTATATATAATATATATTCAGAATATACATTTATATAATAGATCAGTAAATGTAATGAAATACACTGTTCATGGAGACGGTAGGTCGTACGTAAGCATGAACGCTGTTTTCGTTTCCTTATTGAGTTGAATAGAATTAACTAGATGACATACATATACACACACATAAATCCAATATCATTATTATGTCATATATTTCATGATTACTTATTATATATACTTTATAATCATTCATGACCTGTTAACGTGGAGAATGAATCTCATCACGTCGTGGAGACGGTAGTCCGTACGTACGCACAAGCGATGATATCGTTCTCATGATCGTGGAATTGTATTGGAGTGTATGTATACTATTTCAGAATAAATATCACTTTACAATAATAATATATAGTTATTATTTACATCATTATACCCATCCAAGTAAGGTGGTGGTGGAAAATAGATTACCCCACGACGTCGAGACGGTATTCCGTACGTACGCACGCGCGGTGATTTCGTTTTCCGTAGGATGGATAGATGGTGAAATAGGGTTGTTTCATAATTATAATAAAATATAATTATATGAGTGATACTGATGTTATTACTTCATAATTAAACAACCTAATAAGAAGAAGTGGAAGGAGAAATAAAGTTGAAAGAATCGGTAACAGACATTACCTCTTGTTTGAAGCGCCTCTTTAAGTCCTCCTCTTAGGGCACTAAAATTGGTCTTTGAAGAAGACCAAGACCTCTAGGATGTTTCTAGGGAATTGGAGAAGAGAATTGGGCAGGGGTTGGCCGAGCTTGAAGTCTCAATGTGGTGTGAGGAAGAGAGGGAGGAGGCGCCCTTTTATAAGGAAGTAGAAGGGCTCTTTTGGAAAAACTAAAAATATTATTTTATTATAAAGCCAAATTCGGTTATAAATAGCTCAAAATTGATTTATTTCAAATCTCAGGTGGGGATGGGTCTAAATACTCTCATCCAATATAATTTAGACAAGTTTAGGTTCCTATTTTAACCTTATAATTTATATTTAACTTTAAGTTAGATAATTTTACTTTTACCGTGTCTTTTTGTGTTCTTACACTATAAGGTTAATAAACATACTATAACAATCCAAACGAACCCCAAGTTGTTTCTTATTAATATATATAACCTTATCTATGTCATTTTTCCGAACCTTATATTTTTTGGAATAAAATAACAATTAATAATATAATATTTGTTTTAAAAACTATTTTATGTCAGTTTTGACACTATTTAGTAATTGATTTTTGTAAAAATCATAACAGAATGATTAGTTCGAAAAAAGTTAATTAAATAAATACTAAAATGTCATATTAACCTAAAAAATTAGTGGAATTCATAAAAAGTATCAAATTACATTTATTTTGGTATTTATAACATCAATCATGTCAATATTTCATTAATAAGATAATTACTGCATCATCTTTGTGTCATAAATAAATTAAATTATTTAATGTCTAAAAATTACAAATAATGTATTATTATTTAGGAAATATTTTTAGATTTCTAATAAATATTTATAGTCCAATTTATCTTTTCTATAACCCTATATTAAAAAATGATTTAGTTATTAAACTTTGATTTTAACTATTTTAACCCTTCTTTAAATAAATTAATAATAAATGTTCTAATCTAATCCAAGTGGGCCTAAATTGTAATATTTTATTCCTAAGGTTGTTTTTGGTCGAATTACACTTATCCAATAGAATTAAGACATGTGTTAGGGTAATAATAATAACATTTATACCCTTAATTACCCTATTTACTTTTAACTATGGTAAAAAAAGTAAAAAGTTACTATTCACCAAAAATTATTTTCATCTCATTGAACAAAATTTTACTTACTGACATCAACCGTGTCTCTCGGATTTTTGAAATTCTACTCACAGAATTGGTAAAATTAAGTTTTATAAAAAAAAAATTTTTTAACTACCACTTAATGGTTTCACTATTCATCAAAAAATGATAGTTTCCAAAAAAATACCAAAAATTAGGCCTAAGCTATATTTTATATTATGAACTCAAAAATGATGTATATTTTACCAAATTCACAACATATCAGTTGCATTAATTATTTTAAAAATTAATTCCCGTCGTCAAAACAAATAGGGTGTTCTTAAGAGATAATAACTATCAAAAGATTGACACTTTTTTATGTCTGGTTTAAATGTGAAATTACATCCAATGACCAACATTTAATTAAATTGTAAAAATATATTTTAATATACTTTAAAACAACTCAAATTAATAATTTGTCACTATTAATTATTTCGATTAAAAAGGCTGTTTTTAATTAAAATTTAGTAATTTTCACTATTCATCAGAAAATGAAAGTTATCCGAAAAGTACAAAAATTTCACCCTAAGCTAATTTCGATATTCCGAATCCAAAAATGAAGTCCATTTTGAAAAATAAAATTTAAAAATTTTGAAAAAGTGGATATTACTATTTATAACGGCTAGTTTTAATAATATTTTAATAGCATATCGTTGTTTAGTGAAACATGGTATTGCGTACTACACACGCTATCGAGGAAGGCCGTGATTGCATGTAATGAAAGTCAAGTCCAGGATGCGTGTTGTGCAAAATCCTTTTGGTGTAGCGTACAACACAAGACATTAATGAAATTAAAAAGAATATTTTTCATAAAATCTTAGGGTGTTACATTTCAAATTCAGGATAATAATAATAAATTTTCATCCACTGATGAGAGTTCATTGGGTGTCGTATTTTTCCATCATCATTTACTATATCTGTGTTCCATGAAAATTATATAAAAGTTTCCTAAAATCTATAGAGACATCTAAAAATTGTAATAATAAGAAAGTTCCAAAAAAATTTGAATTGCATGATTTATTTTTCATGTATCAATCGCCACCAAACCCAACTGATGTTATGAGTGGTTCATGGTCTTTGAAAAAAATATTCAATATTTTGGACATGAATATAATTTTTTAGAGATCATAACCACTATACATATAATTCTCTTAGAACCATTTATTCTATAGAAAATATCAATTTATTAAGGTAGTATATCAATCAAGAGACTAAGAAAATTAGTAAAGCTGGTGTCACTCCTTCTCCTGCTAAATTTCAAATTATATAACATTAACACTGCTGACAATGTTGTATATTTACTACCACCGGTATACAATGGTTTCATTTTGTAGATATTTAACTTCTCAAACAACATTGTATAATCATGAAGGTCATCTTGAATTTTCATTTTCATTTCTTCCATATGATCTCCATCGTCATTTACACTAGCATTCATATCAACTGACCATAAATCACAATATCATAGTAGTTAGTATATACATTCATTTTTCCTAAACATTTAGTAAAAAATTTATATATTTGCTCTATTTATTTACAAATAAAATATTTTTTCGATTATTTTGAATGAATTCATCTTAAATAACAGTAACATAAACACGGATAAATGATTTGATAAGGGTCATATGCATGATCAATTGTAATATTTATAAAATATTTGACACCATCATTATACTTTTTTCATATGATTAGCATCCATCCAGTTTTGATTCATATCCATCCAATTATGTTGCATAATATTCTTTCACTACCAAAATAAATAAATACACAAAGGGTAATGATAATAAAATGTTAAATTTATAAACACTATGAAGAAATATTATTGTTTTCCTAAGAAAAGATTTATACTCACTCAAAAACACAATGAAGAAATATAAAATGATTATAATGATAAAATGATAGAATTTATTGAAATTGGAATATGATTATCTTTATGAGAAATTTTAACAATGATAAACTCATCTTAAAACACGAATTTTGAGTATCTAAAACAATGTTGGATGGTGTGTCACAACATTAAAGTAGGCAGTTGATGATGGGAGAATTATTTAAAGTATAGCGATCATTATTGATGAAAATTATGAAAAGGGGAACCCACAAGGGATGATATCAACCATGATGTTTTTTACTCTTTGGTAGATTTTAATCATAATTGAATAATAATGATCACATTGGATTACTAAATTTGAATGAATCTCAACATTAAAATGTCATTGGTGTTGATTCCTGACATGTTATATTTTTACAAATGGGAAAGATGAAAATAAACAACCAATGGTTGTTGAAGGGTTATATGCTCCCCAAAAGTATAAATATATATTAGAACAATCATAAAAAACCATTTATGATACATAAAGCAATTGTTCTATGATAATAAGAGTCGAATGATGTGTATTGATATTTTTTTTGTAGTGATGGAAATCATTTAAGAAATGGATTGTTTTATGTATATATTTTTCTGAAATATCTAATTGAATTTTTATTTATTCAAAAACACAAACATAAATAATGTCTACTCACAAAATAATTAATGGTTATCACTTAGTGTAAAATTGTGATGGATAATTATGTTTGTGGTGAGAAACCATAAAACAATAGATTTGTTAAAAAAAGTTATTTTATTTATATATAATCGATTTTTTTTTTAAAATAACCATCAAAATAAATTTTTGAGGAGTATAGTGAACTAAATTTCCACCAGACATAACATGATTTCATCATATTCAAGTATGCAACACCAATTAGATCTAAGAAACATTTATGTAATTAATTTGAGATACATTATGCATCGAAAAATTAGAAATATTGATTTCAAAATTGGTGGAGAAAATCATCATTTTTAGTAGGGTAATGGCATTATAAGTAATGTCAGGAGGTGACAATTATTTAGAGCTATAAAAACTCAATAAGTTATTCATTGATTATTTCATTTATCGAAAGTGTATACGAAATACGTGTTAGATATGAATATGAGTTATATTTATATTAGGATTGAAATAATATGTTTTTGAAGGATCAATTACAATACTAGGGTGAATTGTTGTTTAAAAACATAATTTTAAAATAATTAAACTAAACAAATTAAAAAAACCCATTTAGTAAAATGATTGTATTCAGAATTATCCATCTGTATGACTACCAAAGTATCATAATAAATATCTTTTTGGTATATCATAGTATAATAACCATAATCATTAAAGATTCAACTATATCGAAGTAAAAAAATTATATTAAAAAATGATCTAATTAACATATTATTGTTTATCGTATTCAGATACATTACAATAAAAAATATACAAACAAGCATATCAGAATATAAAACATGTATGAAACAAGCAATTCAATAGCTATGACATATTATGAGTGACATACATCTAATAAAATGAATATTTCTCTTTTAACCGTAATAGTAAGGTTTCCACAAACCTTGGCTAAAGGTGTCTCTTGTTTTATACATATAAGAATGTATATCATTCCTCAGCAAGGAAATTCCTAGATACCAATATAGGATTATCTATCTACCTATCCTTGATATCCATTAATATAATGGATAGAATCCGTCTTTATATCCCTGAAATCCCTCAATAAAAAGATTATATTCTCTATATAGTTGTCCTCGCAAACCCTCAATCGTAACCACAACAACTAAACAGATAATTACAATGGAAATAAATTCTTAAGGGGAAAACCATTCAATATTACCTTAAGAAGAAAAAACTCCAAAATAGTTACAAAAGACTAAGAACAATCTATTCATGCTTTTTCATCTTCAAATCTCTTGTACAAGTGATAAATTACAAAGTGAATTAGCAGAAAACTTTTCAAATGGCTTGTTATTAATATTTATTGCTTCAAAAGTCATCTTTATCATCCAATGTTTATATATTATTTGAGTTATTTGAAACCACTTTAACCCCTGTAACTTATAATATAATGTTCCACATCATATTTTTTATTCCTTTTTAGTGTAAAAAGGATTCCTAATATTATAATAAAGTCAAATGTATTCTAGTTATAAACATAATTCAGTCCGATGGACTTACTTACTATAGTCAAAATGAATATCATAATTTGTGTTTATAAAATTTTATTTGTATTAATATTAGTCTGATGATGAGGTCCTTTGTTAGTACTAAGAAAAGAAAAAGTCTTTCAGTTGACTGATAATTGTTGATTCTGATTATTTTGATCCAAACTTATTATGATTCCCATAATGAAAAAATAAACGTTTATACACATAATACTTTAGAAAGTATTTTAAGTATGATAAAAAGTGTTGTTTTATATAAAAATGTTCTAAAAATATTTTGACAATAATATTTAGTAATGTAAGTATAATGAAAGTGTTTGTGATTTACAAACTAAAAGAAATGGAAAAGTTATAATTAGAACAGTTGGGTCAACAATATCCCCCATTTTTGGAATAAAAAACCCAAAACAATCAATGAAATAAAACATTAAAATACTTACATTACATGTCATATAAATTAACCTCATATGAATAATTTTACATTTGGTCATAAAATCACCCTGGGTTTGTAAGTATTCTGAATACAATGGAGAGAATGATGAATATGGTAAGTTACCTTAAAGTAGCATCTCCCCTTGAGAAATATATTCTACCTCTTTGTGAAAAAAAATATCTCCCCATTTCAATAAGAAACATCATTTTGTAGAAATATATCCCTCTATATGATTTACAAAAATAATCGTGGAATAATTTATAATGTCCCTAAAATGATTGTAAATGGAAAAGTATACTAATCAAATTAATGAATTAAATATTCATCCAAAAAATTATTAAAGAACATTCAACGAACACATTAGAGAAATATTCAAGCAATCAAATTTTGATAGAAGAGAAAATCATTCATCAACAGATGTTTCAATGGTTATCAAAATACATATTACAGCAAGAGTTCAAAAAGAATAAGTATTTCTCCATAAATATTTTTATGACGGACTTTATCTCCATGAATTATATGCAATCTTTTTTCTGCTTCACCATTTTATATTTAATACTCTGATTCTCATATTTAATTTTCATTACTTCCTTAACAATATCAATCTTATGATTTTTGAGAATGGAAATATCTTCTTCAAAAAAAGCATGTTTGTGTACATTTCCAACTTAACTCTAAAATTTTGATTTTGAGTGCATGCACTTCTTCAGTCAAGTCATTAGTCCAGTATGTGGTCTCTTCAAAAAATGTTACCCTGTCAGACATATCATTATATAATTGATTAAAATATTTATTTTATAAAATATTAATCTTATTTATATCTTGAATCTAATCATCTTGAGACCGAACATCGACATCAACATAATTTTACCATTTCACCATTTTATTTCATGACTTTTTTGGGTAGTAGAACATTCTTTTAAGGTTTTCTAATCATCCTCAATATGGATTACTAATTCATAAAGCATTTTAATATAGTCCAGTTATTAGGAAATCCAATCCTGAAGTAATTGACCTCGTGCTTCTAGTCTTAGGAAGTATTGTATAATCCCTTATAATCTTTTAAAATATGAAATGATGGAATGAAAACCAATCTATGAAATTTTTCCTGTATATTCCAATAAATCTGGATTAGGATGATAACAATTTGATCATCATGTACTAACAAAAGAAACTTTTATTTTCTTTTAATTTACTTTTTTCACATTCTTTTCTACCATTTCATATTTCTTGGGAATAACTTTTTCATCATATATTTACATAATTTCAACAAATTTAGTGTAAGGTTTTGACATTGTGACTTTTTCTTCCTGATACTTATTAGATGAATAATCTTATTATTCTTTTGATAATCATTCATATTCTAAACTTTTAGATTCATAATCATCATCTTTTGATGGTACATTTGATGAGTAAAATGTTTATAAGGATGTATGTTTTGATTTTTCAGATTGAGTATCTTCCTCATCCTGTTATTATTCCTTTTTCCCCCATTCTTTTTATTATTATATTCACTCCCTTAAACTTAAAAATCTTTTTAAATGTATTTATATTATAATTATTATTTTTAAACTTATTTGCCTTATTTTTTTTCTTTATATTCTTTTTCATTACCATTTTTTTAACTGATGTTCATCAACCTTATCAGAATTTTTTTTGATAACCTTCTACCTAATCATTGACTTCTTTATAAAGATATTTTTTATTTTTTCAAGCATCACTGAGTATTTATTATTCAAAAGAAATTATGGACGATTTATTCTCTACTAATGCTAGTGTCGATTGAATTTTTTTTGTCACTACTATAATAGATTCATTTTATTTTGAACGTATATATGATGCTTCAATAATTTTATTTCCTTTTCCCTTATCATTAAAAAAGGGAACATTATAAAATATGGGTGATGTTTCTTGAAAGAATAACTCTCCATATGGGTATTCATTTCTAATATTCTCATAAATAATTTATACTGCTTTCAAAATATTCTCATGTAAAGAGTCACCTTAGAGTCTCTTCTTTTTCTTCATCTTTTTGGATTCTTCCTTAAGAGTTTTAGCACCATGAACCCTTAATGACTTATCCTCGGTAGGTTATAAACCAATATTAGTTATTCCATGATTCTTATCAGCTTTAAGCCTCTTCCATTCCTTGTAAACATCTTTACATACCTTATTTGTCTTATTTTATTTCTTATTTTCTTTAATAGGTGAAATTTCTTCTTTTATTTTATGTTTCTTCTTCTTCTATGACTTCTTTGACTACTCTTCCTCTGATGAAGTAGTCCCATGAATTTCAATAAACATTTTTTATTTTTCATCGAACAACATCCTTAATATTTTTATTGAATCTTTTCTAATGGAAGGAACATTTTCCCTCGTTTCATATGACATGTTATCAACATTAATAAATTATAAAAAATTAAACAATCATATTCCACAAGAAGGATGAAAACATTATAATCTATGATATAATGGTATTATTTTTGATGATTTGTATGGTCAAATAAACAAAATTTACAATGTAAGTATTTCTTATGTTAACCAAACAGTCCAAAGTAATGAGAGGATCTCTCACTCCTTTCTCAGTTATTAAAAAAAATTCATCTAAAAATTAATGAGATGATTTTTTGGGGATAGATGATAAACTTTTATTAATTTCTTGTCATGAGAAAACAATATATCCTTTTCCCGTAATTTTTAAAATGATCCAAGGCTACCATGATGTTATTGGGATGGAAAATTTGCGTCACCACCAGAAGTTAATCCAACCAATTATGAAAATTTTAATGGAGATAATTTACATCCTTTTTCATACATATTGAATGAAAATTATCCTTTTGATTGATAAATTTCATAGAGTCATAAATTTCGTGAACAACTTCGAAATAATACATATCAACTCCATGATCTTCTTTTTGTAAAAAATATTATTTCCATCATTGAAAGGTAACATCCTTATTAAAAGTAGAATCATATTTGAAAGATAAATCATTTTCTACTAACCATGATCTAAAATGAAACCAACATTTATAATCATTTTTTAGTCATCAGAAAGGGAATGAATACAATTGGTCGCAATGTAAGAAAAGCATTTGGACTGATCAACTTGCAGGTAGTAGTAGGTAGGTGCAAAATATCATGATAAAATGGGGTGGGATAGGTGGATTACTCCTTTATAAATGTGATTGGGGTGAATTTTGAGCTACCAATACAGATTCGACGGTTGAGGTGGAAATGATCTGATCTAACAGATGATAATAACTTGAAGAATGTTCTATGGTATTTGTTAACTCAAGAGGTTCTAAAACAAATTATCATATTGAAAGTGAAGATGATAATAAATATTTAAAAAGAATGAAAACAGGAATAATTATAACAAAAAAGATAAATAATTATAATTAACTATTACAAAAATTAAAAGATAAGAAGAATACCTTTCAGATTGAAATGTTTCATCGGTATGAATAACACATTCTTCTTCAATTTTTTAAACTAATTAGATTTCATTAGTTTTAGGGAACTAAGTACTATAGTACAAAAACTATGTAAAACAGTTCTAAAAGAAAAATTAAAATAGTTTTTAGGGGTAAAAATAATTATGATATTTCAGAAATAAAAATTCATTATAAAAATTGTATTAATACAAAAAATGTAAAAAAACTCGATTCTGAAAATTTCGTAACATTTTATGTGACCAATTATCCTTTTGGGAATACTGACTATAATAAGTTTATAAAAATTATGATTTTGTAACTTCGTTACAAAATTTTTAAGAAAACTAAAAATTGTAAAAACTAAGTGTTTTGCAAAATAACAAACATATGTACGCACCCTATGAAGAGGAGTAACTTAAGATAATGAGAGAGGTAAACAAAAAGTAGATATGATGGATAATTTTACATAAATCATTCATATATTCTATTTAATATATTCAAATCTATCAGAATGTAATGTTTTGTAAAAATATTAGCAAGTTCATCATGCATTTTGATGATTTATAAAATGATATCTCCTTCAAGTGTGTGATCCCTAAGAAAGTGATGCCTAATATCTTTGAGTTTTTCTTGGGAGGTTGTGTAGGGTTCTTACTTAAAGTAATGGCACTGTTATTATCACATAGTTTTTTTATTTTTTCTAAAAATCATGCTATAGTCAGTGAGAATTTGTTTCATCCACAACACATGAGCACAACAACTTCCAATTTCTACATATTCTGCTTCAGTAGTAGAAAGAGATACTGAGTGTTGTTTCATAAATGACCAAAAAACTAGTGAATCTACTAAGAAATTAATAGTTTCATAGGTGTTTTTTCAATCCATTCTACAACAACCAAAGTCAGTATCCTAAAAATAATTTTTTTCAAAAACATTTCTCGAAGAATAGAAAAGTCGTAAATTTATAGTTTCCTTAAGATAATGAAAAGTTTGTTTTACAAGTTTTAGATTGTATTCCTTTAAATTGGATTGATATCTTCCACATGAGAATACAAAACACATTAAATCTATATGAATTTCTATCCATTAGTTTAAACATATAATTATACCTCTAAAACAATTTATCAACTGGTCGACCAGTCCCACCAAGATCTAATGTATTTGATGTACCTATAAGAGTATTAATACTTTTTGTGTTATCGTGTCAAAAAAATTTAAAAATATATTCTGTATTCTTTTGTTGGGATACAAAAGTTCATTTTAGTTTTTAAGAAATTTGAAAACCATGGAAAAATGGTAACTCAACCATCATGCTATTCTGAGACTCTGATTTCATAAGATTCAAAAACAAATCTGTTAAATATTATTGAGTTGGTCCGAATATAAATTCCTCAACATAAATTTTTACAATATTAATATTTTTATAAATTTTTTTTATAAATTTGTGGGATCTCCATATCCATTAGAAATTTTTTTACAACAAAATTACTTTTAATAAATCATAACATTTTCTAGGGGCCTGTTTAATTATATATAATACTTTGGTAATTTTACAAAAATGTTAATGATGTTTTATATTTTCAAAACTAAGGTGTTTTTTGACATAAAAGTCCACCTGAACGTATCCAGTAAGTAGAGAATCCTTCAAATCGATTTGAAAAAGACTGAAATTAAATAATGCTACACTTTCTGAATAGCTTCCAGTCTAGCTACTATTGCATAGGTTTCTTCAATATCTAGGTATTCTTATTGTTTTTAACATTTAGAAATAATTATTTCTTTATTTGTAACAATTATTCCATTTTCAGAACATTTGTTTTTCTAAAATACCATTTTAATCTAATTGTATAAGTTTATTTAGGTTTTTCATCAAGTGTCCAAACTTTTTTCCTCTCAAATTGATTTAGCTCATCTCACATAACCTTAATCCAATCCTCATCACCTACAGTCTTGTTGGGATTTTTAGGTTCAAATTGCGAAAGGAAAGAATGATGTTATAAATCATTCAATAAGAAAATTATACTCAAAATAGGTTGATCGAACTAACTAATGATACTATCAATAGGATGATTCCGAAGAAACAACAGATTTCTTGGGTTTTAAAAACTCTATTCATTAACAAAAGGTTGAAAATATTATTGAGTAAATACATCTGAAAAAATTTCTTGTGTACTTTTATTATAAGAATAATTTTCTAAAAAAGGTTGAAAAATAAGTTTTTTAAATAACATATGAGGATGTTGGTTGAGGTTTTTAAAAACAATGGTAATGATTTCATCAACCAATATATATACATTGTTTTTCCCCCAATACTCCCATCTTCTGTAGGACCGAATAAATCCTTGTCCACTAACTGTAAATAATAACTAGTAGAGACTTCACTAATATATTTAAAACTATACTTATATTTATTACCATATTGACAAGAGTCACAAACTTTTGAATAATCAAACCTAAATTCATGTAGATACTTAAAAAGTATTTTATTATTCAATTTACATAAGTTTTTAAGGATACAATGTCTTAACTTTCTCTTCCATAACTAATATTGAGATTCCATGTCACTAAGGGAAGGTATGTCTTTTCTACTAATGTCTTCATGTTATGTGTATATACATTCTCATGTCGATTGGTAAAAATAATGTATTCATCCTTGGAATTGTGTACTATACATTAATCATTTCTAAAATTCATAAGGTAACTGTTATCGCATAATTGAATTATACATATAAGGTTGTACATAATACCATTAACAAAAAAAATTAAAATTAAATCTATACAAAGAATAATTGTGTTACCTATATCGATAATCTCTCCTTTAGAATTATCTCCAAAAGTAACCATTCATCTTGATAATCTTTTAAGAAAGATATTTGTTACCAGTCATACTCCTAGAATGACCACTATCCATGTACCAAGTATTATTTTTGTTGGAACATTATTAGCTTTATTGAAATCAAAAACATTAATCTTTTGATGCCCAAACCTACTTGGGTCCATATGTCTTAGAAAAAAATAGGAATCCCCAATTGTTTTGAAAAATGATTTGGTGACATATAAGGATTTAATATTATTAACAGAAAATGTATTTTTATAATGACCTTTTCAAAAGAGTATAGTTTAAAAAATAAATTAATTGTTATTAAAACCTAGTTTTTATCGGTATATCCTATTCTAGAACCAATACCATGAGAACAAATTTGATTATGCATCTTATCAAAAAAATTTACCAGTGGTAAAGTTTGATAATATTTTCTTCAAAGAATAAATTTCACAAATTTTTTTCAATTAAATTCACATCCTCATTAGTAAAAATTTTGGAACTAAGTATATCAAAAATAAATTGTAGTGAATTTTCCATAGAAATCACATTTTCTAAATATTATGAAAAAAGAATCTTTTAAGAATTATATTTATCAAGATCTTTAAAATTAAATGAAAATACAATCATTAGAATATTTATTCTTGTATTACCATTATTTTTTATACAAGGTTTACAATTTTCATTCTTATGCAATTTAGAAATGTTTGAAACTTTCTCATAAAAAGGAATAGTATTATAGTCTCTTGTTGAAGATTAATCATATGAGGATGCAATATTTTTCTCATCATGGTGATTGGAACATAAATCTATTTTATTTAGGTTTGCTACAGGTCATAGCTTTTCTATGAAACAATTTTTTTCATTAGGTGAATAAAAAAAGACCTAAGTTAATTTATTGGGGGATTTCATTATCAAAATAGTTACCAAAATAATCTACTCCACTTTCACTCAATGAATAATTAGCTTTAAGATTTTTTTCCCTCAGATTTTTAAAATCTCTTGGAATTCATTTGTGAATTTCTATGTTTTAAAATTTTCATTTTCAGTATAGGAAGATTTGGTCTGATATTTTAATTGTTCTTGCATTCATAAAAAGTGAATTCATTCTTTCTATCACTTCTATCCTTATTAACATTCATATAACGGTATTGAAAATAATTTTTACCGACAATCTTTTTCATCCTTCTAGATATATTTTCTAATTCATTTTGTGAATGATCAAAAGTACTAGAATCAAATTGAATAACAAATTTGTTTTTTCTTAATGATTTAACAACTTATTCAGAATTTTATGTTTCAATATGAATAGTAGTTATAGCGAAAGAAACTGTAACACCCCCGAATAATAACAGGTTAAATGACTACATGATATGACTTATGTCAACAAGGTGCACCTTCTTTTTCGAGAGTCTGTTTTATTAGAACTCCACAGTTTCACGTGCTTGGCCAGAAGTAGTGATCAGGATGGGAGACCTTCTGGGATGTTTACCAGGGTGTGTGAGTGAGGAAAGAGCACACTGGAAAGGAAATGTGTTGGCCTGTGGGGACTTTCATTAGTTAGAAGACCCGTTCAGGCACATGGGTGAGCCCCAGGGAAGGGACCATGTGTCTACGGGGCAACTGGTGGTACCTGGAGGGTCAGAACCCGATAACCATGTTAAGGTGGGGTGTTTGTGCTGTCACCGGGACCTAGTTGTCACATTTGGTATCCGAGGTGGTACCCAGCCTTAAGTGTGGTGCCCTTCTTCATTTGAGATGTAGGTCCGACAACGAGGACGTTGTGCTCTAAAGGGGGGTGGTTGTAACACCCCCAAATGATAACGGGTTAAATGACTATATGTTATGACTCATGTCAACAAGGTGCACCTTCCTTTCTAGGATTCTGTCTGATTATAACTCCACAGTTAAACGTGCTTGGCCTAGAGTAGTGATCAGGATGGGTGACCTCCAGCCTTAAATGCGGTGCACTGATTGGGTTGAGATGCAGGGCCCACAACAAGGACGTTGTTCTCTAAAGGGGGCAGGGGGTGGTTGTAACACCCCCAAATGATAACGGGTTAAATGAATATATGATATATCTCATGTCAACAAGGTGAACCTTCCTTTTTGGGAGTCTCTCTGATTAGAACTCTATAGTTAAATGTGTTTGTCCTGGAGTAGTGAACAGGATGGGTGACCTTCTAGGATGTTTCCCAAGGTGTGTGGGACTTAGGGAAAATTACACTGGAAATGACATGTGTTGGCCTGTGGGGACATTCATTAGTCATATGACCCGTTCCAGCACGTGGGTGAGCCCCAGGGTGGGGACCACTTGTCTGTGGGGCAACTGGTGGTACCTGGAGGGTCAGGACCCGACAACCATGTTAAGGTTGGGTGTTTGTGCTGTCACTGGGACCCAGTTGTCACAAAAACTCCATCATTATTATTTTTCTATCCCTTAATATCCCTTTTCAAAAATCCCTTACGCTTCATAAGGGTTCCCATAAGACCATAAAGAGTAAGATTTCTTAACTTTTTAGTCACATCCACAGTAGTTCTCTTGGACACTCATTCATTTGGTATGCTAAAGAGTTTGGACAAATCACACTAGAAAGGACATGTGTTGGCATGTGGGGACTTTCATTAGTCAAATGACCCGTTCAGGCATGTGGGTGAGCCCCAGGGTGGGGACCACATGTCTGCGAGGCAATTGGTGATACCAGGAATGTCCGGACCTGACAACCATGTTAAGGATGGGTGTTTGTGCTGTCAGTGGGACCCAGTTGTCACAGAAACACCATCATTCTTGTTTTTTTATCCATCAATATCCCTTTTTAAACATCCTTTACACTACATAAGGGTTCCCATAAGATCATAAAGAGTAATATTTCTTATCTTTTTAGTCACATCCATAGTAGATCTCTTGGACACTCATTCATTTGGTATGCTATATATTACCTTCTAAATTAAAATTTCATCATCAAAACCTTTCTCACTAATATATTTTAAACTATTAATAATATTCATAAATCTCGATTACATATTTGTGAGAGATTCTCCAAGAATAAAATCAAACGTGTGATACTCAGCACTCAACATATCTCTCCTGGTTTGTACAAATTTTTATGTTCCAAAATGTGTAACCTCATGCATTTTCCAAATAATGTTAGCAGCTTCACTAGATGATAATAGACTATAAATTCCTTTTTTCAAGAAGCATAACAATGTATTTATTTCTATATAATTCAACTGATATTGTAACACCCCAAGCTTCTACGGAATGTTTCCCTTTGACTAATTCAATGACGTGCATTGTACGCAACATCGAGATTCTAACACACCACAACCAATCAAACTAGCCGTTACGAATACTAATACCTAATTTTTAAAATTTTATAAATTTTATCTTTCTAAATGGACTTCATTTTTGGATTTGTAATATCAAAATAATCTTAGGGTGAAATTTTGGTACTTTTCGGATAACTTTCATATTTTGATGAATAGTGAAAATTACTAAATTTTAATTAAAAACGACTATTTTAATCGAAATAATTAATTGTGATAAATTATTAATCTGAGTGGTTTTAATGTATATTTAGAATATATTTTTATCATTTAATACAATGTTGGTCATTGGATGAGATTTCACATTTAAACCAGACATAAACAAGTGTCAATCATTTGATAGTTATTATCTTTTAAAAACACGCTATTTGTTTTGACGACGGGAATTAATTTTTAAATTAATTAATGGAACCGGTTTGTTTTGAATTTGGTAAAATATACATAATTTTTTAATTCATAATATCAAATATAGCTTAGTCTTAATTTTTGGTATTTTTCTAGAAACTTTCATTTTTTGATGAATAGTGAAACCACTAAGTGGTAGTTAAAAAACTAAATTTTTCATAAAACATCATTTTACCGCTTCTGTGAGTGGAATTTCGAAAATCCTAAAGACATGGTTAATATCAAGGATTAAAATTTGGTTCATTGAGATGAAAATAATATTTGGTGAATAGTAACTTTTTACTTTTATTTACCCCGGTTAAAAGTGAATAGGATAATTAATGGTAAAAATGATATTAATATTACCCTAACACATGTCCTAATTATATTGGACAAGTGTATCTCAACCACAAACAACCTCAGGAATAAAATATTATCATTTAGGTCCACTTGGATTAGATTGGGACATTTATTATTATTTAATTCAAAGAAGAGTTTAAAGAGTTAAAATCAATGTTTATTTACTAAAACATTTTTAATATAGGGTTACACATAAGATAAATTCGATTATAATTATTCATTAGAAATTCAAAAAATATTCCATACAAAATTATAATTTATTTATAATTTTTAGAAATTAAATAATTTAATTTATTTATGACACAATGATGATGCAGTAATTACTATAATAGTAAAAAATTAAAATTAATGATATTATAAATAACCAAATAAATATAACTGGAGACTTTTAGTGAATTAAACTAATTTTATAGGTTAATATGACATATTAGGATTGTTTTAATTGAATTCGTTCGAAGTAATAATTCTTTTATGAGTTTCTCAAAAATCAATTATTGAATACTGTCAAAATTGACATAAAAGAGTTCTTAAAACATATATTATATTATTAATTGATATTAAATTCTTAAAAATATAAGGTTCATCCAAGAGACTTA
Organism: Viscum album; assembly: GCA_963277665.1. Taxonomy (NCBI): domain Eukaryota; kingdom Viridiplantae; phylum Streptophyta; class Magnoliopsida; order Santalales; family Viscaceae; genus Viscum; species Viscum album. The sequence goes on along the minus strand of OY728158.1, from coordinate 366,393,230 downwards.
TATCATTATAGGTGTATCATTAATGGACCACTTGGGGTCTCTTGGATGTATATATTATGTTTATTAACCATATAATATAAAAATACAAAGAGACATTGTAAAAGTGAAACTAATTAACTAAGAGTTAATACTTAAAGATAAGGTTAAGATAATGACCCAAAACTGTCTAAATTCTATTGGCTGAGTGGTTTTAGACCTATACCCACCTTAACCTTTAAATAATCCACTTTTTAGCCATTAGCAACTGAATATTAATTTATTATAATATATTATTTCTTGCTTTTCCAAAGGTTCCCCTCACCCCTCTTAAAAAAGGGCACTACCCCTTCTCATTACTTCACACATTCAAAGAATTTTGGTTCATCCAATCCCTGACCAAATACTATCTCAACTTCCCTCACTACAATCTAGAGTCCTTAGTTCGATCAGAAAGCCAACCTAAGGATCCCTTTTGATCAAATCAAAAGGAAGAACCCGAAGAAGAGGTAATGTTTTTACCACCCTTTTTCAAATTCTTTTCTTCTTCAACATCTTCTTTCTTTTTTATTCCCAATCTAAAATAATGAATCCAGTATCTAATATATACTATAATATTATTATAAATATGGTACAACCATATTCAGTATTCTATCCATCTTTTGAATGACATGTAATCATACATGCGTATGTACAGCTTACCGTCTCCACGTCGTGGTGTAATTGTCATTCAATAAATAATTATTTGGATGGGTAAAATAATGATGTTTAATTCATGTAAATAATAAATATAACATGATAATTATTCTGTCTATATGATATACCATCCAATTATATATTATTTTAAAGTCAAAAGAATGATATTGTCGCTCGTGCGTACGTACGGACTACCGTCTCCACGAAAGCGATTAGATTCATTCTCCATCATATCCATTCAAGTATAATTATCATTTGATGATTTAAAAATAATGTTTAAGGAATTGATATAATTATGGATATGAATAATATACAACCTATCCATAAAAAACACGCCTTACATAACAAAGAATATAAAGGAAAACGAGTAAGTTAACACCTGAAATGACGATAATACTAAGAAATTATTAACAAATCAATATTAAAAGATCATAATGATATCATATTAATGTAAATTATTCTAGTATAATTCAATAAAAATTATTTCACCATTATAAATGAGGTTAACCTACCGCTGACCAAGGAGAATGTACAAAGTAAGGGGTTTCTTATATCACTCTTAATTCCGTGAGAATTCCATTGTTCACCACTTATTTATTAGATGTGGTGTGTGTACTGCCCATGTTTGTATTAATTGTGTAATATAATTTAATTAATGTATATTTAAATCATCATTGTATGATCCTTCTTTCATGGGTGTATGTTTTTAATGTTACTAAGTCAATAAGGGAATTTGAAATTTCAATTTCCACTCATTCGGCTTTACTCATACCTCATTGATTATTTTACTCCAAGAATGTGTGTAGAATCACTATTCATTTGATTATGTCATAATTTCCACTCCCTTTTCTATGGATATAATTTTTATTCACATAATCACAGCATTGATAAATTCTCAAGTCATCGGTATGGACTTGATAAGAGTAATTTTTACTCAATATCGATTTGTTGAGATAAACATCCAATTCATTGGTGTTGTTTTTACTAGAATATGTGTGAATGTACTTTGATTGATTTACACTGAATATCCAATTATATTTATTTTATTTATATTTTTCACACATAATTATGTCATTTGATTTATCCTTAACCTAAGGATACGACCATTGTGAGAGATTTCATCTCAATTTACATTCCATTGAGACTTCTTTGTTGTTATATAACAAATCACTTTTATGTGGTGTATATAATGTACATTGACATAATTAATCATGAATCCCTTTATTATTATGATATTACAACGTTTTGATTACCTCAATTATTTTTAATTAAGTGTCTCTCTTTTGGTTAGAATCTCTAACTAAAATACCATTTTTAAATGTTTTAAAGACTTATTCTTGTACATATTTCTCATTAATGTCCATGTTTTAAAATTGGTTTTAACGATTTATTTATATGGACATTATAGCTTTAAAATTAAAAATCCTTTTAAAAGTTTCAATTTTGTATGGGAAACATTGATTTAAAAATATATTGTTAAATGGCTTCTTGACAAATAGTGTGACTTTTAAATGATTTCAAGAAAAAGGGGGTTATTTCTCTCAAATAGTTTTGATGATTATTTTCATCTATGTCAATATCCTTCATTATTCTCGATTGAGGTTAATATGATACAATAAAATTTTCCATATTGTATCGAATGAGTTATGTTTGACTATGGATGTGCTATTTTTATACCATTCATGGGTTGTGGATAAAGTATTGAAATTTCATATGCTAGTTTTAATATGAATTTTTATGTTATGTTTAAAACATTTCATATGAGGAATGAATTGTACTTTGTAAGAGATGGGTGGAGCCCGCTATAGCTCCTCGATGCATGGGTAGGTCTCATGAGACAAGCTAGTGTCTTGGCATAAGGCCTTGGTAAAATCTTATTTGTAGTCTTGGCACGAGGCCTTGGCTATGTGGTTATGATAGTCTAGCATTATGCATTCCATCATTATGAATGTGGTTATTGATATTTCATGTGATTGTTCAAATAGTAAAATATCCATGTGAATAAGTAAATGGTATTATTTCATTTTATCTTTTCCATATTATGCAGAAGTTCAAGTTTAAAAGGCTTTTGTTTTAGTTATAAATTCTTTTAAGTGTTTGTGCTTATCTATGAAAGCATGTTATCCTTACTGAGCATCTGAGCTCACCCCTTTCAATGTTTTATTTTTCCCAGGTTGTGAAGAAGTAATTTATGAATGACCTGCAGGGATAATATGAGGGGATATGAAGACAAGATGTTGTTGAAGTTTTTTTACCTTATGATATAATGTAATACTTATGAATATATCTAGTGTTTCCCAGACTACTAATCTAATCGGTCGTTCGAGACATGATCCTTTGTGATCATGCCAATGTTATGTAATAATGCACTGACTCTGGGTATCTAGGGTCAGGGCGTTATAGTTGATATCAGAGGAATTTTAGTACAAACCATGGAAGCTAGATTTAGATAAACTATGATTAGAGAACGTAGAACTAAGATGAACTTTGAGGATTATTATAGAAGAACTTCCTAGAATTTTGGTATTGTAGATATTTTGTGAGTTTTCTGAGCAATATTTCCCTGTCTTGATACGAGCAGGTAGAGGCGGCTCTTGCACAGATGTACCTAGGGGTAAAACCCGAAAACACCGCATTGAGCTAGACTCGAATGAGAACTGGTGCATGACAATGGGCCTTGCTGCACTCTTGGTTATGACACTCCAAGGGGATATGATTGGGTAAATTCAGAAGATTAGTATGAACCATAATTAAGGGAATACAAAAAAATGCCCCTAAGAATATATGTTGGCAGATAGATACTGGATAACCTAGATTTTAACATAGGGTACCCCATGTTAGGATATATTGTTCAATTACAAGATTATCCTATTATGTATATTTTTTTACATTCTTATTAGATAATTATTAAAAAACCCTAATTGTATTTTCTTTTTGTTAGTTGAAACATGTAGGGAGCAAGATCACGAACAACTCTTCTCTCTCTTCCTGAAAAACATCTTACAATTATTATCCAGAAGTCATGCGCAGATGATGTTGAAACTTTTTCAAATGACCAAGTTACATGCAAACAACTTTATGAGACATCCAATACCTCTAGCATTGCAAGATTCTTTCAAGGATCAAGTACCGACTATGGGATAATGTTGTGCTCTCAACTTTCTTACCACGCTAAGAATGGGAAGTACCATCAGGGTCTTTTCATATTATTCACTTTATCTCAAAATTACGATGCACTAAATGATTTTCTAGATGCTGCAAAGGAGGGGGACCTTCGCGCAGCCTATATGTATCAAATTATATATTTATGTCTTTTGGGATATACGGAAACTGATTTACCAAAACCGTATTTTGAAATATTTGAAGATGGATCAGTGAGAATTTTTCGAAAAAAACATTTTAATGACGATGTCTCAAAATTATATATAAGAAATACCTATTTTTTATGATTCATTGATGTTTCCATCGATATAATCCAAGATGGATGAGGAGTTTTGGGTAAAGGAAGTAGATGATTTTGAAAAATTCATGAGGTACCATTATGACACAAGAACACATTTTACCAAAAGGCAAATCCACCTAGTCTCTCCAGAGTTCATTTTGTGATCCATATATCTCTAGTGAAAAAATACATGCCTGACCCAACGCATGTACTCACCTATGATGAATTAGAACTGGAACCCGATCTATCTTATTGTGGAGAGCCTATCAGAATTCTTCATACCAAAGATCAACTGTTGAGCAACCAGATGATTCGTCTGGTAAAAGTACTATGGAGAAATCATAAGATGGAACATGCAATGTGGGAACCCGAGGAACATATGATGAAGAACCTATGTGGAAATAAATGGATGGTGAAATGTTTAAAAGTGTTAGTTCTCTTTATTGATTGGATTACTTTGGAATAATTTTCTCCTGTATGCGGAAACCTGAAATTTATCATCTGAAAATGATATTTGAGGAAGAATTATCTTTTCTGTTGCGGATATAGTTATAAATAACCATTTGGTCTTATTTGATCGTTAGGTTTGAGGAAATTATATGTTATTATAATTTGGAATGAAAATGCAAGGTATGAGATAAGATTTCTAGTTAAATTATGTTATGGTTATTTTTAGGAATTTATCTCATTTTGGTAATGTTATAAAATAAAGTTATTGAAAAAGGACAACACGCAGACCGTGTGACAACCCGTCGCGTCAGACAAAGCTGTGGGAATCGAACCCACAACCAAAGTGCGATTGGGATTTATCACCTACCACTGGACTACATGAAGTCCCTGGTTAGTGTGACTATTATTTTTAGTTAAATGATTTTATTGATCATTAAGAATTTGATTTGGGATCTTTTGTCTTATCAAATGAATACCCTTAGTATAGGAAAATGATTTGTTAATTAAGTGATAGATGTTATTTTGGATGTTGTTCGCTTTGTTGTATGGAAAATATAATATTATGGGATTTCATTTGAGGAGTAATGGTGGATTTTTATCTATGTTTTTATTGTGTATTTATAGTGATTTGGGTTGTTTATGGAAATGATTAGGTTAATTACTTGTATGTATGTGACTTTAAGAGTAATTAATGTCATTTAGAGATACAATTTAACGTGGAAGACTACATTCTTATAATTATTGAGTTTCAATATTAGTTTGGATTATATTGAAGGATTTTAAGGATAATTGATTATTGAATTGTATTTATTTAACTTTGGGGTATTAATGGTTTAATTTTATAAATTAAGATTAGTGTTTTTTTTCTCTAATGGAATATCCATTTGGGGGGTCATCAGATATTATACTAACCATTTTGGTTTTGATTAATCTCTAAAGACAAGGTAAATGTATAGTTCATCCTACGTGGATCATGTATTTCTATAGAAGTTTATTCTAGCTCTTCCATTGTGACCAAGTCTTCTTGAATACTCATTGTTCAAAAAAAATGAGTTAGTGGTAAAAAGATATTAAAGAATGAAACTCTACATAAAAAGTAAGTATATCTCTTTATGTTCTTAGTCAATATCATAAATGAATTCCTCGTCCTTATGTAATATAACTTAAAACAAAAAAATGTTGTCAATTTACTTTTCCTACTGGGAGACTAAGGACTGTTTGTCCCAACACAGGTTTGTGATTTTCTTATTGTTAACTTTCTCCTGATCATGTTTTCTATCCCTCTCCATCAGAACTGAACACTTAGTTTATCGTCCATATCCATGTTTTCCTACATGGAATCCTTGTATGTGTTATCATGGGTGACCTTTATACCACTCTTCCTTTCTTTTAAAGTGATAGATTTATGCACTCTTTTTCCGATGTGGGACATTCCATTATATTCTCAAGCCTAATTTTAAAAAAATTGTGAGGATGCAATTTATTGAAGGAGGGGAGAATGTAACACCCAAATCTTCCACGACACGTTTCCCTTTGAATAATGGAATGGCGTGCATTGTACGCAACTTCGAGATTCTAACACACCACAACCAATCAAACTAGCCATTATGAATAGTAATACCTGCTTTTTAAAATTTCATAAATTTTATCTTTCAAAATGGAATTCAGTTTTGGATTCGTAATATCGAAATTATTTTAGGGTGAAATTTTGGTACTTTTTGGCTAACTTTCATATTTTGATGAATAGTGAAAATTACTAAATTTTAATTAAAAACATTTTTTTAATCGAAATAATTAATTGTGATAAATTATTAATTTGAGTGGTTTTAAATTATATTTATAATATATTTTTACCATTTAATACAATGTTGGTCATTTTATGAGATTTCACATTTAAACCAGACATAAACAAATTTCAATCTTTTGATAGTTATTATCTCATAAAAACACGTTATTTGTTTTGACGATGGGAATTAATTTTTAAAGTAATTAATGCAACGGGTTTGTTTTGAATTTGGTAAAATAGGCATCATTTTTGAATTCATAATATCAAATATAGCTTAGGCCTAATTTTTGGTATTTTTGTGGAAACATTCATTTTTTGATGAATAGTGAAACCACTAAGTGGTTGTTAAAAAACTAAATTTTTCATAAAACATAATTTTACCGCTTCTGTGAGTGGAATTTCGAAAATCCGAGAGACATGGTTAATATCAAGGAGTAAAATGTGGTTCATTGAGATGAAAATAATTTTTGGTGAATAGTCACTTTTTACTTTTATTTACCCCGGTTAAAAGTAAATAGGGTAATTCAGTGTAAAAATGATATTAATATTATCCTAACACATGTCCTAATTCTATTGGACAAGTGAATCTCGATCACAAACAATCCTATGAATAAAATATTATCATTTTGGTCCACATGGATTAGATTAGGAGATTTATTATTATTTAATTCAAAAAAGAGTTAAAAGGGTTAAAATCAATGTTTATTTACTAAACCATTTTTAATATAGGGATACACAAAAGATACATTAGATTATAAATATTCATTATAAAGCTAAAATCATTTAATACATAATGATATTTTATTTATAATTTTTAGACATTAAATAATGTAATTTATTTATGACACAATGATGATGCAGTAATTACCATAATAGTAAAGAATTAAAATAACTCATATTATAAATAACCAAATATATATAATTGGAGACTTTTATTGAATTACACTAATTTTATAGGATAATATGACATATTAGTATTGATTTAATTGACTTTGTTCGAAGTAATAATTTTGTTACGTGTTTCAGAAAAATCAATTATTGAATAGTGTCAAAATTGACATAAAAGAGTTTTTAAAACAAATATTATATTATTAATTGATATTAAATTTCTAAAAATCTAAGTTTCTTTTAGGAGACTTATATCATGATAGGTGTATCATTAATGGACCACTTGGGGGTCTCTTGGATGTATATAGTATGTTAATTAACCATATAATATAAAAATACAAAGAGACATTATAAAAGTAAAACTAATTAACTAAGAGTTAATACATAAAGATAAGGTTAATATAATGACCCAAACCCATATAAATTCTATTGGTTGAGTTTTTTTATACCTATACCTAACTGAACCTTTAAATAATCCACTTTGGATCCGTTATAAACTGAATATGAATTTATTATAAAATAATATTTCTAGCTTTTCCAAAGGTGCCTCTCACCCCTCTTATTAAAGGTCACTCCCCATTCTCATTACTTCACACCTTCAAAGCCTTTTGGTTCAGCCAAACTCTGTACAAATACTATCTCAACTTGCCTCAATATAACCTAGAGTCATTATTTTGATCAGAAATCCAACCTAAGGATCCCTTTTCATCAAATCAATAGGAAGAACCCGAAGAAGAGGTAATGTTTTTACAACGCTTTTTCAAATTCTTTTATTATTCAACTTCTTATTTCTTTTTTATTCCCATTCTAAAATAATGAATCTAGTATCTCCAATATACTATAATATTATTATAAATATGGTACAACCATATTAAGTATTCTATCCATCCTTTGAATGAAATGTCACCATACGTGCGTACGTACGACTTAAGGTCTCCACGTCGTGGTGTAATTGTCATTCAATAAATTATTATTTGTATGGGTAAAATAATGATGTTTAATTCATTTAAATAATAAATATAACATGATATTTATTCTTTCTATATGATATACCATCAAATTATATATTATTTTAACATCAAAATAATGATATTGTCGCTCGTGCATACGTACGGACTACCGTCTCCACGAAAGCGCTGAGATTCATTCTCCATTGTATCCATTCAAGTATTATTATAATTTTATGATTTAAAAATAATGTTTAAGGAATTTATATAATTCTGGATATGAATAAGATACAACCTATCCATAAAAAACACGGCTTACGTAACAAAGAATATAAAGGAAAACGAGTAAGTTAACACCCGAAATGACGATAATACTAAGATATTATTAACAAATCAATGTTAAAAGATCATATATGATATCATATTAATGTAAATTATTATTTGATAATTCAATAAAAATTTATTTAACCACTATACAGGAGGTTAACCTACCGTTGACCAAGGAGAAAGTACAAAGTAAGGGGTTTCTTATCTCACTCTTAATTCTGTGAGAATTCCATTGTTCACCACTTATTTATTACATGTGGTTTGTGTACTGCCCATGTTTGTATTCATTTTGTAATATAATTTAATTCATGTATATTTAAATAATAATTGTTTGATCCTTCTTTCGTGGGTGTATGTTTTTAATGTTACCAAATCAATAAGGGAATTTGAAATTTCAATTTCCACTCATTCGGCTTTACTCATACCTAATTGATTATTTTACCCCATGACTATGGGTTGAATCACTATTCATTTGATTATGTCAAAATTTCTACTCCCCTTTATGTGGATATACTTTTTATACAAATAATAACTCCATTGATAAATTCTCAAGTCATCGGTATGGACTTGATACGATTAATTTTTACTCAATCTCGATTTGTTGAGATAAACATCCAATTCATTGGTGTTGTTTTTACTAGAATATGTGTGAATGTCCTTTGATTGTTTTACACTGAATATCTAATCATATTTAGTGTATTTATGTTTTTCACACATAATTATGTCATTTATTTATCTTTAACCTAAGGATACAGCCTTTTTGAGAGATTTCTTCTCAATTTACATTCCATTGAGACTTTTTTGTTGTTATACACCAAATAACTTTTATGTAGTGTATATAATGTATATTGACATAGTATATCATGAATACCTTTATTCTCATGATATTACAATGTTTTTATTTCCTCAATTATTTGTATTCAAGTGTCTCTACTTTGGTTATAAACTCTAACTAAAATACCATTTTTAAATGTTTTAAAGACTTATTCTTCTAAATCTTGCTCTTTAATGTCCATGTTTTAAAAATGGTTTTAAGGATTTATTTATATGGACATTATGGTTTTAAAATTAAAACTCCTTTTAAAAGATTCAAAGTGGTATGGGACACTTTGATTCAAAAATCTATTTTTAAATGGATTCTTGACAAATAGTGTGACTTTTAAATGATTTCAAGAAAAGGGGGGATATTTCTCTCAAATAGTTTTGATGATTATTTTCATCGATGTCAATATCCTTCATTATTCTCGATTGAGGTTAATATGATACAATAAAATCTTCCATATTGTATCGAATGAGTTATGTTTGACTGTGGATGTTCTATTTTTATACCATTCATTGTTTGTGGATAAAGTATTGACATTTAGTATGCTAGTTTTAATAAGAATGTTTATGTTATGTTTAAACCTTTTCATATGAGGAATGCATTGGACTTAGTAAGTGATGGGTGGAGCCCACTACAGCTCCTCGATGCATTGATAGTTCTCATGAGACAAACTAGTGTCTTGGCACAAGGCCTTGGAAAAATCGTATTTGTAGTCTTGGCACGAGGCCTTGGCTACGTGGTTATGATAGTCGGGCGTTATGCATTCCATCATTATGAAAGTGGTTATTGATATTGAATGTGATTGTTCGACTAGTAGAATATCCATGTGAATAAGTAAATGGAATTATTTCATTTTATCTTGGCCATATTATGAGGAAGTTCATGTTTAAAAGACTTTTTTAGTAATAAATTTCTTTAAGTGTTTATGCTTATCTATGAAAGCTTCTGCTATATTGTTATCCTTAATGAGCATATGAGCTCACCCCTTTCAATGTTTTATTTTTCCCATGATCTGAAGAAGTAATATATGAATGACCTACAGGGATAGTATGAGGGGATATGATGAAAAGATGTTGTTGTAGTTTTTTTACCTTATGATGTAATGTAAGACTTAGGAATATATCTAGTGTTTCCAAGACTACTAAACTAATCGGTCTTTAGAGACATGATCCTTTGTGATCATTCCAATGTTATGTAATAATGCACTCACTCTGGGTATCTGGGGTTGAGGCGTTATAGATATTCATGTTTCTCTTGATTTGTAATCATAGTGACTTTCTTATCAAGAATTTTACAATTTCTAGTGAGCATCACGAAGTTATCAACCCTAATGTTGATAAAAATGATTTTTATTTTTTTCTCTCCAATATTCTTAGTAAGCACCATCAAAAATTTGTGGTTAGTTGGGATTTAGATTATCTATGGACCTGATATTCATTCTGGTGGAGTAGGAATGGCTCTCCTAATTGCGGTGGAAATCATGTCCACCACCCCCAGCCATACATCTCTTGTTGAATCATCCACTGACGCCACTCCATTGGCCGCTCCACCGATGAGCACATCACCATCCTTATCGACATTAGGTGTTCTGCAGCTGGTGATGAGGCTGAATTACTATATTCTTATGCCTGCCCCAACACCAGACCTAGATCTTCTCAAGGATTGGGGGTTCCACTTGCATCTCCCAGCAGAGCAGCCTCATTTATAAATATCTCATTGGTTATTGGGTGTTTTCCCTGTATGGGTTTTCTTGTTTTACAACCTCATCTCGGTGTTTTCTCACCTCCAACTCAATGAAAAAATATTAAAAATCGGATGAGTTTTCCCATGTTTTTCATGCTTATATTTATGTTTTCAAATTTGGTTTTCCTCTATTTCCTTTTTGTACAAAATAAGTTTTTTGTCCAACAATTTTTTGAACAACATCATCATTTTAAGTACCTTATCTCTATGTTTTCTCACCCTAACACATGACTGATTGTTTTTATATAATTTTTAATTCTTATTATTTTTCATTTTGTTTTTTTGTTATGTGGGGGTATATATGTAAATTAATAAATTAATTAATATTATATTTTATATTTTATATATTAAAAATAATTTTCATAATGAACATTTACATATTAATATTAATTAATAAATGAAATAATGAAATAAATTGTTTTCTAAAATTGAAATTAATTAATTTGTAACATATTTAAATAAAAAAATAATATAACTAATATTATAATTAATATAAATCAATTTTAATCTGAGTCGGGAACACTTTAATAATATAATTTTTCATAATGCATATTTGTGCCTAGTTTATTTTTTTAATTAATGGGGGTTGTGACATGTTTTATTTAGGAAATCTGTTTGATTATCTCCAGTCGAATTAGAACTTTACCCCACACACACCACCATATATATAATTATATATTAATAATTATCAATAAGTATAATTAATATGAAATTTTTATAATAAATATTCATAATAAATATAAAAAATATATAATTATAAATATGATAAATATATATTTACTATAATAAATTTTTATTCATATAGTTATAAATAAACATTATTTGATATAAATCACTTTAATTAATATTTGATTATAGCAGCAAGGCTTAGAATTTGAGCATACAAGACCCTAAAAATTTATTAAGAAAATAAAAATACATAAATAAGAAGAAAAATGACTGGTGCAAAAAGCACCCCAAAAAACAATGGTGGACAACCAACTCCATGTTGGGAAACACGGAAAAAGTGATGAATGCACAAACAATATAAAAATGTGAACGTATAGTAGAAATAAAATATTTCCCTTCAAATAAAATTTTATGTGTAGTGACAAAAATAATTGCAGAAAAAATAAAGTTGACACCGGAAATTTTTATGTGGAAAACCCAAAAGGGAAAAACCACAGGACCTAGTCTAGAAAAATGGGATTAACTAAAATCAAGAGATACACGGTACAGACTCCTCAAAAATGAAAGGGATCTCAAATGTAATACTCAGGAATTAAATGTAGTGAATAAAAAATGGAGAGAAAGAAAGATGGTCATCGAATAAAGAATATCACCAAATGAGATTTTCTCTTGGTGTTGTTGGTACCGGCGTGTTGAAATGCCTTACCTCTACCTCCTTATACAGAAAAAATAATTTTCTTCAATTAATGTCTCCACGTCAAAAGCATGTCACTGCGTGAATTAATTCACGCGGTCTTGACCCACATTAAAAATAACACATTAAAAGAGAAACCTCATGGTACTCCAATTGAGGAGGTGTTACACGGTGCACCAACCTAGAAGGAACCCAACAAACTCCCCTCTGACTCAAGTGGGGATAACCACCAACCCTTCCTCCAGTCATAAAGTCTTGAATTTGCATCTGGCTAAACTCTTGGTCATCATGTCTGGCCCATTGTCATTAGTGTGGATGTTCTCAGGCTTTAATTGTATCGAATCAAGGATGTTGTGGATCAAATGATATTGAACATCGATATGTTTCGACCAACCATGAAAAGGGTAATTAATTCCCAAAAAAATAGCACTATGACTATCACAAAATAAAACATACATTTACTGATTTAAACTGAGCTCTCTAATAAAATTTTTCATCCACAAAAATTCATTGCACACCTCAGTATCTAAAATAAACTCTGACTCTACAGTAGATAGAGCAACACATCTCTACAATCTAGACTCCCAAGATATAGCCCCGATGGAAAAGTGATCAAAAATACTGAAGTAGACTTACTCAAATTAATATCTCCTGCCATATATCAATCTATAAATCCACAAATCATAGGTTCCCCTTTTCCAAAACACAATCTTAGATCAGAAGTACCATGAAGATAACGAAAAATGTACTTCAATTATCTCCAATTCTCTCTACATAGATTTTATATAAATTGACTGACCACACCAATTACATGATCTATAACAGGTCTAGTACATACCATTTCATACAAAAAATAGCCATCAGTATATGAATAAGCTATGTGATGCATCTCCTCTCTCTCTTCATCAGTAGAAGTTGAATGACTGGTACTGAGCTTAAAATGTAATATAAGAATATTACTAACAACTTTATCTCTATCTATATAAAATATCTGAAGAACCTTATCAATGCATCTAACCTAAGATAACCACAAATTATTGTCCTTCCTGTCATGGGAGATCATAATGCCATGAATCTATGGTCCTAGACCCAAGTATTTCATCGAAAAATATTGATGAAAATTCTTATTCAATATATCAATTATAGAAGTATCATGGCCCACAATGAGAATATAATCAACATAAAAAAATAATATAATAAAATCATCATCAATAAATCTCTGAAAAAAAACAAAATGATCAGAAGATGTCTTCTTGAAGCCCTGATGAGAAATGACAGATTCAAACTTCTTATACCACTACCTCAAAGCTTGCTTCAAAGCATACAAAGTCTTTTTCAACATGTAGACATGATTTTCATTACGTATTTCAAAAAAAACTCTGGATGCTCCATACAAATCTCCTCCTCTAAATCTTTATGGAGGAAATATTTCTTCACATCCATCCACTCAATCTGCAAATCCAAACTAGCAGCCAAACAAAGTACAACCCAAATGGAAGACATTTTGACAACAGGTGAAAAAGTCTCATCCAAATCAAAACCTTTCCTCTTAAGGGAGCCTTTAATAACTAACCATTCCTTGAATCATGTAACAGAACTGGATTCATCATTCTTAATCCGATAAATCCACCTATTTTGAAAATCTATCTAACCAATCGGTAACTTCACCAGCACTAAAGTATGGTTGTCGTGAAATGATGTCATCTCATCATCCATTGTCGCAGCCCATCAATCATTTTGTTCACATTCTATTGCCTCATTAAAAGTTTCTGGTTCTACCCCTTCATCGAGAAGCACATACTCATTATGTGAATATTTCATAGAAACGGTACGATGCCGAGATGACCTCCAAAGTGGAACTACGGGTTCATTAATAACCCTTGGAACCGGATCATTGGAAACAAAAGTTGAATCAGAAAAATCAAATCCAACCTGTTTTCCTTGAGAAACATTTTTTACATCAACATGATCATTAGAATCAACAATATGAGGTAAATGTGAATCAGAATCTGGCTCAAGACTGAAAAAACCATCAGAAGTTAGAGAATCATATTTTTCTCCCTTATTAGTATTTGTAATAGTCTGATACTCCTTAAACACTACATCATAGATTCTGATAATTTTCTTCAAAACAGGATCATAGAACCTGTACCCAAACTCATCGTGTCTATAGCAAATAAAATACATCGGCGTGTCTTACCATCCATCTTGGATCTATCATCTCTAGGAACATGAACAAAATCCTTGCAACGAAAAACACACAAGTGATCATACCTAATATCTTTTCCACACCAAACATTGTTCAGAGTGTCTGTTTGCAAAGCAACCGTAGGTGATAAATTGATTATATAAGTAGAAGTAAGTGAATTCTCACCCCAAAAATGTTCAGGAAACTTTGCTTCCAAAATAAAATAATGAACTTTGTACAACAATGTCATGTCCATCTTCTCTACTACACCATTTGGATGAGGTGTGTTGGGTGGAGTCTTCTGATGTTGAAAACCTTCCAACCTGCAATACTGATCAAACATACCACAATACTCTCCCCCATTGTCAGTGTGAATACATTTCAATTTCTTTCCTGATTCCCTCTCAGCAGAAACATGAAATTGCGTAAAAACATTGAGCACCTGACATTTTGAATTCAAAACAAAAATCTAGAGCCTTCATGAGTTGTCATAAATAAATGTCACAAAATAAAGTCCAACTATAAAGGACTTAGATTTCAAAGGACAAAAAACTTCATAATGTACAAATTCAAGTAATTGTGACTTCTTGTATGAAATATGACTGTTGAAACTCACTCTGATCGGTTTCCCAGCCATACAATGATCACACGTGTCCAATTAAACACTATTCAATTTTGAAGAATAATTCTCTTGGACAAACAACCATGCCCTTTCTCCCTGATGCGACTGAGCCTCTTATGCCTCAACATGGACTTGACACTCCAGTTAACAACGCAATAAGTATCACAAAAAATAGAACCTCTAGTCAAGTACAAAAACGATTTCTTCTTTCCTGAAGCCAAAATCAATGATCCCTTGGAAAGATTCCATTGTAAATCACCAAATGTGTTGATAAAACCTTCACCATCAAGAACACTAGTAGAAATAATATTTAAACGAACCTCAGGAACATGTCAAACATTCTTTAAAATTAGCATTCTTCATGTACTGGTCTCTAAAAAATAGTCGGGTTGCCAAAATCATTATCATGACCATAAATTCCCATCTTTAAAATCCAAAAATTACATGGGTTGTAAGATGTAAAGAACTCCTTATTCAATGTCACGTGAAAACAAACACCAATATCAACAACCAAACAAGAACCATCAGAAGCAATGTCAATGGAGTTATAAACAATAACAAGATCACCCCTGTAGTGGTGGTGATTTGATCATCTCCATCTCAATTTTTCTTCTATGGATATTTCTTTAATTATATTATCTATTTTCAGATGATAACAAAACTTCTTAAAATTTCCATTTTTACCATAATGATGACATTCAAAATCTCTCTGCTTTGGTCTGGATTTTTTTTCTGCATATGCTCTTACCATGACAACTTTGCCCCTGGTCCTGGCTTCTCCCCCTGTTCTATTTGACAAAAAGTGTCACGAACTTGGCAGGGTTTCCATCCAACCTAGAACCCGACCCGGTCTGCGACATAGCCCGAAGGGCATTCCCGATCCCCATGGGCTAGTACAAGTTCCTGAGTATCCAAAATAACACATGGGAACGATTTAACCGAAATGGTAAACACAAAACAACTGACAAGATAAATAAACTAAAAGTGAGAATAGAAATCCAACAAGACCATAAAACTATAAACATGTTTATGTCTAAAATTCAACTAAAACCCCAATGTGAACTATAACAAGGATAGAGAACTAAACTCCAATACCAACCTCTTAGTGACACGAGAAGCCATATCACCAAGCTACGAACACCAACCTGTGCGTGAAGACCAACAACATCCCGAACCACCCTCTCTAAGCACAAAGCCTCAACCTAGAATACACAAAGAACAAGGTCTACATACACCCAATGGTGTATGTAGGGTGTGATCCAAGATCCCAGTAGGATACCACCCAATAAAAAGGTTCCATACCACAACATCAAAAATATAATTTGACATGCTTACATAAAACAATAGTTTTAATTTTTTTAAGGAAAACATTTGAAAACTGAAAGGGAAAATAAAAGAGTACTGAAAGAAAAACCATTTCACAAATACTACCTAAAAATGGAAGGAAAATTTATAAATAACATTCACATAACCAAGTGGTCATCCGTATACCAACAGAAGGAACTATGTCATGAATAGTAGAGCAATGCAGGTGAAACCCCTACAGAAGCTAGTATGCGCGGTGCACTAGAGATATTGTACCTCAGTTTAAACATGTCATAGGACCCAAAATAATCAATTCTCTCATGCACAATCCACTAGAAGGGAAACACATCCATAACCTAGTGGTTTCAATCATCTCAAAAGTTTAGTTAGTGTCGTAACGTCAATCTTGCCAGATGAAACCAGGATGAACCGCTCACGTTTCATCTAGCATACTAGTCCTAATCCCCCCACCTAGGTACCTAGGGGTTTTCCTTGTACTCAATCAAGTTCCACTTTCACATAGCACAAACGAAATAAGAATTAACATCATAATTCACCACTTGCACAAACAAAAACATTTTTAAAGATCAAATGCACACTATGACCATTTCAAATATAATTTGCATCACTTACATGGATTTATATAATCTTTTAACAAAATTAAAGAACATTTATAAATAGCAAAAAAAATGGACTGTAGATGAAAAATTATTCATTAAAAAATTTCTGATGCATTTAAAATTATCAAACAAAAGTGTACACAAGAAAAACACACATGATTTCCATTTTAGAAAAACCCTTTCTAAGCAATAAACATAACTAAACCATTTAAGAAGGGGTTTTGCACCACCCACACCTTCTATCAAATACATTCAATGTTTAAAACACAAAGACGTGTGTATGAAACATATTTAATATTAACCATCTTATGAAAGAGTCCATTTCTCAAGACCAATCCTCTTTAAAACTTTGCCGAACTAAAATTGCACCTTACAAACAACTCACCCGACCCTTTTTTTTAAACCCCATATTAAAACACACACAACATAGACACTCTCTACATAATATCCAATCCCAAAACATAAGATAACCAAACCTTAAAAACATATTTTTCACCATTAAAAATAATTTCATAATCTGTTATAATCGATTTTCAAACAAATCCACAAAAGTCACCCGTTTTTTACATCAAAAGTGCAACCAAACCCTCCTTTAAAATTTGACCTCACATTCTAACCACAGAAAAATGTGTTTTTCACCATCAATGTAATTTGAATAAATCATTTAATGACTCAGAAAATACCGTAAAATCATTGGCTCCATTGCATAAACTAATTCATATTAAGACAAAAAATTTCAAACCAAACACACATCACTTTTTCCTAAAACTACATTTGAAATACAAAAACAATTGATTGTAAACCTTCATAAGAAGATCAATATAAAAAAATAAAAATTTTCCTTCCAAATGTTTTTGTCAACAAATGTTCATGTAAAATAATTCACTGGGAAAATTCGCACAGCCCAAATAAATCAAATAGCATTCAAAATAAATTAAACCAAGAAATTAAATTATATAAAATTTGTTGGGACATGGAACCACCTACTGGCATGTAGTATATTCTGAAAAATGGCAAAAAACACACCCTCACTACATTTGCATCCTGAAGAATCCAAGAGGAAGCCTAACCAAGGATATCGAACCCAAAACTAGAGGTTAAAACTCATAATTGGACCCCAAAGCCGTTGGAAAAAAACTCAAAGAGATAAAAATGAAATATAGAGGGGGTTTCACCAGAGGGGAGGGAGGGAGGAGTAGTGGTAGTCACAATATGAGCAGCAGGTGGTGTGGGTTGTGGTGAAAAAGAGCAGAGGCCACGGAAGGTCGGAAGATGGTTCGTCAGACGACACTAATCACAGAGAGATAGGGTGGTACGACAGAAATCCGAGTAGGAGGGGAATTTCAAGCTTGGTAGGAGAAGGGGGCTTGGTGATGCAATGCGAGTCTGGGGTGGAGGCAGGGGTGGGACCCGACCGGGAGGAGAGGGAGCAGGGGTGACATGGCGGTACCTCGCCAAAAGGGAAGCAGGGGCGCGAGGTGGTGGTCTACTGTGGGAGGGGGAAGCGCAATGGGAAGAGGGGGAGGAAGGGTGGTGGTGTGCCATGACTGTGAGAAGGGGGGAAGGGGAAGGTTAGCGCAGAACCTAGGGAAGAAAAAAGATAAAAACGAAAGAACTAAAAAACAAATAAAGTAAATAGAAATTAATAATAACAATGATAATATATTATAACAATTGTTGTAGTAGTAGTTCTAATAATAATAATAATAATAATAACTAAAACAAGAGTAATAGTGATAAATAAATAAACTTAATTTTCATCACTGATATAGATAATAATTATACTCAATAATAATTAATAATATACTCATATAATAATATTATCATTATCAGTGAAATATTCTTATTGTATTTTATTTTAATTTACCACTCATTTAATTTTATTCATTATTAATACATTTCATCTAATTTTCTGAACATCGGGCAGGCATGCGAGGAACTGGGAGAGGCCGCGTGGTGACCTAGGTGAGGGCGCATGGCTTCGGCAGAGGCGTGCTGAATGCTGTCAATGCCAAAATGGTCATTTCTCTGAACAAGAGCGCAAAACCCCAAACGGGCTCAACCCGCATTTCATATATAAAAAGAAAAAAATAATGATTATAATATTAATTAGAAGAAGATAAAATTGTAATATAAAACATAAAAATTAGAAACATGTCTCAGCACGAAGTCAGGGTGTGAGAATTTTTCCCACCATAATGCTTTCTGTCCCCGAAAAGCCACAACAAGTAACAAACCCCAATGTAGAAAGAAACATACTCATAAGAATGAAATAGGATCCCCAAAAAATCAAGTGAAAAAAAGGAAAACACATCATGCTCAGAAAAGGTCACCAAAATGAAAAATTCCAAAAAACTCGTAAAAATACATTATGATATGTGTCGCCTGCCCTAAATAGATAATAACCCACCAGCTGGCTGATCATGGAAATGAAATCCCACACCCACAGAAGCCAACTTCCCAAGACAAAACAAATGAAGCACCATTGAACGAAAATCACATCGTTTGACTGGAACGAACAAACAAGGTCAAACCACATCAAAGGAACACTCTTATCACATATCCCAAAGTAATCATTAGAATCCTAACAAAAAATGTCATCATGGGGAAAGACCGAAGGGGCTACCCACCATTAAAAACCTACCAATGCCCATGAAAAGACTAGAAAACCAACATGTGGAGGTCTGAGCAGACTCCCACCATTATGAAGAAGGGCCAACCCATTTCACTCCAGAGACATTTGAGCGAGGCCTGTCATGGGTCTCCCCACTATTAGAACAGACGGAGATATAGGGACTTTGAAAATTATCCTAATATTGAAAAACCTCCCCACCACAAGGGGAAGGGAGGGCCAGGCCCCAAGTAAAGGGCATCAAAATTACCACCATAGAAAGAACAACATCTCTACATCCCTCGATGATCACAATTAAGCTTTGTGACTGATTTACCCAACAGACCTCATAAGGAACGCTAAATGAAATTCCACCTGATGGGATTCAACCCCTAGGAATTTAAGGTAAGAGACGACCACACCTCCTCAT
This sequence comes from Viscum album, assembly GCA_963277665.1. Lineage (NCBI taxonomy): Eukaryota > Viridiplantae > Streptophyta > Magnoliopsida > Santalales > Viscaceae > Viscum > Viscum album. The sequence goes on along the minus strand of OY728158.1, from coordinate 366,373,013 downwards.
AGCCATGGGAGCCCTCACGTACCCAATTGGGTCATTCGGAATGGAACAACTTCAAGAAATGATTCAAACAGCCATCAACTCCAACTTCGATAACAGAAATAAGGTCGAGGTCCCATAAATTCTCAGGGTTCCTGACCACGCCCCAGCTTCACTCCGAGGCCTATGGATGGAGCCTTGATTTTTGAAGCATCACATAACTCGCAGTCAGGTATTGAAGACTCTTGAATAGTTCTTTTACTTTCAGTGTCACACGCAACCATCCAGTAACTAAGACGACACAATCAGACACTACACACCTCGACGTCCAACCACTCTGTTGTGGAAAATCCACTAAAACATGGGTTTAGATGATGCACACGCATCTCTACTTCACCTTGTACAGGGAACATAAAGTGGGGAAAGACGCATGAAAAACACATCCCTTTGAACAGAAAGAAACAAAACTCTCTAAGAGGATGTCACACTCCTATGAAAACAGGGATTCCCGAAGGGTCCTACAAAACCAACCCTTGCTCTTCCAAGAGACTCACAGTGCAAGACGTCACCAAAAATTACCCTTGCAGCCAATGAATGTACTAAAAAGCCCTTCATGACACTAGTCCACACTAAAATGTCTGAAGATCCTTCACCCTTTTCAGCCCAAATTCCATTCACCATTTCTAGGGGAATCTTCAAATGTGATGGTGTCAAACATCACACCCGACGACTCAGAAGACCTTAAGAGACCAAAACTCCCTTTGACTCCCCTCGCATATGTCACCCAGCTATGAGATAATCCTATTAACCAAAAATGAAAAAGGCATAGACTTAATGTGGTCTCAAAAATGGGAGAGTTCTCAATTTAATCAACTGGAGGGTTGGCCAAAGACGAATTACCCAGGGATGCACTTCAATGGAATATTAACACTTTATGGGGGGCATGAACTAGTCATGAAAGAAAACCATGGACCCAACCAAAGTAGTCTAATGGTAAAGACATAGCACAAGTGAACACTAGAAGTGTAGGGCGAACCACTGCATGGGATTCCCGAATCACTTTTCAAAAGAATTTACTAACTACACGCTTGCATAACAACATACAATTAATAATTCAATCTCAAGACACAAATAATTCAAAAAGGATTCTCTGCTCCAAACACCTCACATCCAACATTTCCAAAATACGCAGACACACCACACAACCACCAATTGTTAAAACACTAAAACATTTTTACTTAAAAACTTGATTTCCATGAATCCAAAACAAAGAGGCGAGGAACGATGCAAGAGGAGACTAATGTCGGCGGGTGACTAAGACATATGGATGGAATCCATATGCCAATCACGCCACCAGCATAGAGAGTATTATTAGGACAGCGTCCCCAGATCCACTTGGCATGCCAAACCCTATTAGCTGATTAGGAGCACTGCCCCTACTCCATTTTCATTTCCCCTAAACAAGATTAATCGTGAGATCCAACAACTCATACATACCTCAACTTACCTTGGTAACTCGAGTCCTACCACAATTTGTGCTAGCCAGGCACCTTAATCATTGCCAGAAGGTCATGTTCTGACACACTTAACATTGGTCTACCAGGACTCTATCATATAGGGACAAGACCCAAGATAGAAAACCTACTTCTGATACCATTTTTTCAAGCACCAGGCCGGGTCGTCTTCCGACTCGGTGCCCGACACAATCCGCGACATGGGCCAAATGGTGTTCCTGATCCCCACGAGCTGGCACAAGTGCCCGTTTGTCAAAAGTAACACATGGGAACAATTTACCCGAAATGGTAAATGCAAAACAATAGAAAAGATAAATAAACTAAAACTGAGAATGCACAACCAACAGGACCATGAAAATATATACAAGTTTAAGTCTGCAATTAAACAAAAAACCCAAAGTGAACGACAATAAGGATAGATAAATAAAATCCAATACTAACCTAAAACTTACATGAGAAGCCACATCCCAAATCTACAAACACCAACCTTCGTGTGAAGGCCAACAACATCCCAAAACACCCTCGCTAAGCACAAAGCCTCAACCTGGATTACACAGAGAACAAGGTCTACATACACCCAGTGGTGTATGTAGGGCGTGTACCAAGAGCCCAGTTGGATACCACCCAATAAAAAGGTTCCATGCCACAACATCAAAAAGATAATTTATCATGATTACTTAAAACCATACTTTTAAAATACTTTTAAAGGAAAACAATTGAAGATTGACAGTGAAAATAAAAGAGTAATGAATGAAAATCCATTTCACAAATACTACTTTAAAATGGAAGGAAAATCTTATAAAGAATATTCACATAACCAAGTGGTCCTTCATATGCCGACGGAAGTCACTACGTCCTGAATAGGAGAGCACTGCAGGTGAAACCCCTAAGGCAGCTAGTATGCGTGGTGCGCTAGAGACATCATACCTCGGTGTAAACATGTCATAGGAACCACAATAATCAATGATCTCATGCACAAGCTACTATTAGGGAAACACGTCCATAACCTAGTGGTCTCCATTCGTCACAAATGTTTAGTTAGTGTTGTAATTTCAATCCAGCCAGATAAAACTAGGACGAAATGCTAACATGTCATCTAGAATACTAGACCTAATATGCCAACCTAAGTACACAGGGTTTTCCCTTATGGTCAATCAAGTTCCACATTCACAAAGCACAAACCAAATAAGAAATTATATCATTATCCACCACTTTCACAACCAAAAACCACATTAATGATCAATTTCACACTATGAAAATTTCAAATATTATTTTCATCACTTTCATGGATTGATAAATTCTTTTAAACAAATTAAAGAACATTTATAAATAGCACAACAAGGGTCTGCAGATGATAAATTCTCCTTTAAAAATTTTTATCAAACATTTAAAATTAGCAAACAAAAGTTTACACAAGAAAAACACACTTGATTTCTATTTTAGAAAAAAAAATTCTAATCTATAAACATAATGAAACCATTTAAAAAGGGGTTCCTCACCACCCAAACCTTTTATCAAATACATTCAAGTTTTAAAACACGAAGACGTGTGTATGACACATAGTGGATATTACCCATATTCTCAAAGAGTCCATTTCTCAATGCCAAACCACGTTAAATATTTTTCGAACTCAATTCACACCTTAAAAACAACTAACACGACCCTTTTCTTAAAACACACCTTTTAAAAAACACAAAACACAACCACTCTCTGCATAAATTCCAAACCCAACACATAGGAGCACCAACCCTTACCAACATATTTTTCACAATTAAAAATAATTTCATAATCCATTATAATAGTTTCTAAAACAACTCCACTAAACACAACCATGTTTGACATCAAAAGTACAACCAAATCCCCCTTTAAAATTCAACCTCACATTCTAACCATAGAAAATGTGTTTTTCACTATCAACGTAATTTAAATAAATCATTTCATGACTCAGAATATACCTTAAAACCATTGGCACCATTGTCACGGCCTTCCTTTCCTGAAGGGAAGCAGCGGTGCGATGCAGTGGTCCGACATGGGAGGGGGTAGCGCGACAGGAAGAGGGGGAGGATGGGGGTGTGCCACAATGGGGAGTAGGGGGAAAGGGGGAGGGTTGCGCAAACCCTAGGAAAGAAAAAAAGAAAAAATAGAAAGAAATGAAAAACAAATAATGTAATTGCAAATTAATAATAATAATGATAATAAATTATAACATTTGTAGTAATAATAATAATAATAGTAATATTATTATTATTATTAACTAAAACAAGAGTAATAATAATATATAAACTAACTTAATTGTCATCAATAATATAAATAATTATAATACTTAGTAATAATTAATAATATCCTTATATAATAATGTTATCATTATCAGTGAAATATTCTTGTTTTATTTTAATTTTATTTTATTAATCATTTTATATTATTAATTATTAATTCATCTCATGTAATTTTCTAAACATTGGGCAGGCGTGCGGGGAACCGGGTGAGGCCGCGCGGTGACCTAGGTGAGGTCGTGCGGCTTCTGTAGAGGCGCGCTGAACGCTGTCTAGGCTAAAATGCTCATTTCTCAGAGCAAGAGCACAAAACCCCAATCAGGCTCGGCCCGCATTTCATATATGAAAAAAAATAATTAAAAGCATATAACATGATATGATAAAACATAAAAATTAGACCATGTCGAAACGCGAAGTGCAGATGTGCTAAAAAGCTCAAAAAAAGATTTCTTATTAGTGTGCCTCCTAGCCACTTCATTTAATACAACATACTTGACAAAACTAAATGTCACACCACCATTAAGTGTAGAACCGGTTAGAGTAAGATATAAATTCTCCCATTGATCAGGTAAAAAGTTAAGTTGAAAAAGAGCTAAAACCTCATCTTCAAAATTGATACTCATGCAAGAAAGCGGATCAAAACATCCCTAATATTCACTTAAGTAGTCAGAAATCGATATACCTTATTTGTACCTTAATTTCATCAATTTTTTATGAATTTTTTTTATTTATCATCTTGGAAGCATAGGTCGTCTCTTGATTCTCCCATAATGTTTTAGCGTGAGAGATGTTGACAATGTAGATCATTACGTTGTATTCAACCTATTTGAGAATGAAGCTACAAACCATCTCATGCTGAAATGCCCATTCTTCATCGTACAACCTTTCTGGCTTTTGGGTACTAAACAATGGAAGATGCATTCATTTGACAAAAAGCAGATCCATCATTTAAGTCACCACTTATGGTAGTTGGTACAATTCAAAAAAATCATCCGACTGTAATTGGCCTCCACAATAAATATGAAATAAAAAACCTCCCACTCATACCATATGTTGGGAAAGATGGAAAAAGATACGAACACACAAACAGTAGAAAAAGGTGAATGCGCAATAGAAATAAAATATTTCTCTCCAAATAAAAGCAAATGTGCAGAGACAACATAAATTTTAGAAAAAATAAAGTTTACATCGAAACTTTTTACGTTGAAAACCCAATAGGGAAACACCACGGGACCTAGTCCCGGAAGAAGGATCCACTAAAATTAAGAGATACCTGGCGGAGACTCCAAAAAATGGACAGGATCTCATAAGTAATACTCAAGAATAAAAAGTAGTTATTAAAAAAATGGAGAGCAATAAAGTTGATCATTGAATAAAGGCAATCACCAAATGTGATTTTCTCTTAGTGTTGTTGAGGCCGGTGAGTTGAAATGCCATGAAACTGCCTCCTTATATAGGAAAAAGAATCTGTGTCAATTAATGTCTCCATATCAAAAGCATGTCCCCGCGTGAATTTATTCATGCAGTCTTGGCCCGCATTAAAAACACCACATTAAAAAAGAAACTGTGTGGTGCTCCAATTGAGGAGGCGTTATGCGGTGCACTAACCAGGAAGGTTCCAAACACCCCAACCATGAGACAACCATAGAAAAAGCCCGAAAACAATAAAGAAAGAAAAAAAACCTAATGTCCATCCATGACCAATAATGAAAACACCCTGTGGGTCGCCCCATAAAATACACACTCAAGCCCCAAAGTTTCTCAAAGAAATAAATTATAGCTAACGACATACAGCCCCAAAATAAATATTGAATTATACATCTATATGAGGATGATGGAGAGGTTATCTCTCATCATGGGAGAGGTACTCTCTTAAATCAGGTGGTCACACAGGAGATCTTATGCTCCCATGCTCACAAATTAGGTACCTGGCCCCTTGAGTCGGGGTGGGCTATGTGCGGCTCTAAAAGAGATCCACGTGCAGGGATCGACAATGATCTTTGATCATCCTAGAAAAGGATGTCCATGATGTGTGGTCTCGAAATAATCTTAGCCTTGGGGACCTAGTCCACTACCTATCGGAGGGGTTAAATCTTGGGTGACGATGACATATACATGCTTGACGGGAATACCATTGACCAGTTTGTGGGGTGCCCTGAGGCGTTGCCAGTTTTTTTCTTGGCATGGAGGACGACATCGACAATGCCCGTTAGTGAGGGTTTGTTGCTCACAATGGAGACCCCCTTCTAGTAGCTGGGGGAAATGAAGAAAACCTGGCAAAATTACCCAAGGTGATTTTTTTTATTTAGTTAAATGTGTGTAGGTCCAATTTAATTAGAGAAATGGGGTTCATGAGCGCCAATTGGATTAGCGCTCTGTGCTTTTCTTCCAAAACGCCACTTCAAGTGGCGTTTTGGGCATGCCCCATCGAAACCCCCATCCCAACATTACTATAATACATATATACGTATATATTAAATAATAATAATAAATATAATATAATATATTTATATTTATGTTTATAATTAAAATATTTATAAATAAATTTATAAATATATATTTTGAATTTATTATATGTTTAAAAATATTTTCAACTTATTTATAAATAAATATAAATTTATAACTATGTAAATATATGTTTATAAGTATACATTTATAATTATATAATTACAAATATATTTTTAATTTATTTACAAATACAATTTAATGGAATATATAAATATATTTTAATAATTATCTAATTATAAATATTTATTTATAGGAATATATTTATAATTATATGACTATAACTATATTTATAACTATATAATAAAAAATATATTCATTACATGTATATATATATATATATATATATATTTCAAATTATAATTATAAATAAATATAATTATATGAATATATTTTAAATTTATTTGTAGATAAATATTTATAACTATAATACATTTATTGTAAATATACATTCCGAAATGTATATTTATAAAATGCATTGTATTTATATGTATATTTAATAAATGTATATTTATAATAATTGTATTATATTTATAAATATAATAATAAATGTGTTATAATATGTTTAATAAATATACATTTATTATAAATATAAATATATTCAATACATTTATTATAATGCACTTTTTAAATACATTTATTTAATAAATGTATTATATTTATAATAATATTTAAAAAATATACAATTATAATAAATACAAAACATTTAATAAATTTATTTAATAAATATAATAATTTAAATAAATATACAATTATTATAAATACAATACAGTTAAAAAAATGTATTTAATAAATATACATTTATTATAAATACAATATAATACATTTAATAAACATACATTTATTATAAAAACAATACATTTAATATATAAAAATTTATTATAATCCATTTTTTATAATAAGTGTATTTAATAAATATAATACATTTATTAAATATAAATTTATTTCACATATAATACATTTAAAGAAATGTATTTAATAAATATAATAAACATTTTTTATAAATATAACACATTTATTAAATATAATGTATAAATTTATTAAATATACATTTATTTAACAAATATAATACATTTAATAATGTATACATTTATTAATTATACATTTATTTAATAATGCATGAATTTATTATATACTTTTAATAAATATAATGTATTTAATAAATATAAATTTATTTAATAAGTATAATACATTTAATAAATATAGATTTATTATAAATACAATACATTTAAATAAATGTATTTAATAAATATAATACATTTAGTGAATGTGTTATATATTTAATAAATTTATTTAATAAATATAATAGATGTATTATATTTAATAATAGAATTATATATTTAATAAATGTATTTAATAAATACATTTAAATGTATTTACTATATATTATACATTTATTAAATGTATTATAATAAATGTATTATAATAATTTATTTAATAAATTTATTATATATTTTTTAAATATATAATAATAAATGTATTTAATAAGTGTATTTAAAAAATATAAAAAATAAAAATAGTGTATTAAATATTTTATAAATTTAATGAATGTATGATATATTTAATAAATATAATAAATTTATTATATATTGAATAAATATATTCAATAAATATAATAAATTTTTTATATATTATACATTTATTAATTGTATTATAATAAATGTATTTAAAAATTTTATATTTATAATAAATGTATATTTGTTAACTGTATTTAATAATTTTATTATATTTATAAATTTATTATATACCTTTATTAATATACATATATTAATATACAGTTATTAATATACAATTATTAAATATATTTATAAATATAATATATTTATTAAATAAATGTATTTAATAAGTGTATTTAATAAGTGTATTATAAAAATTAATTTAATAAATTTATATTTATAATAAATGTATATTTATTTAACATATTATAACACATTTATTATTATATTTATAAATATAATACAATTATTATAAATATATAATTGTTAAATATATTTATAAATATAATACATTTTATAAATATACATTTATTAATGTATATTTATAATAAATGTAATATAGTTATAAATATTTATCTACAAATAAATTTAAAATATATTCATATAATTATAATAATTTATAATTATAATTATAAATTTATTTTTAGATAAATATATATAAAAATAATTAATTTATTTATAACTATATAATTATAAATATAGTTATAGTCATATAATTATAAATAAATTTTTATAAATAAATATTTATAATTATATAATTATTAAAATATATTTATATATTCTTTTAAATTGTATTTTTACATAAAATAATAATATATTTCTAATTATATAATTATAAATGTATATTTATAAAAATATATTTAAATCGTTATAAATTTATATTTATTTATAAATAAGTTGAAAATATATTAATTTAAATATATATATAAATATATTATATTATATTTATTATTATTTGTTAATATAAACATATATATATATATAAGAGCACAGTGGGGACCAGGGTTTGAATGGGGCATGCCCAAAACACCACTTGAAGTGTCGTTTTGGAAGAAAAGCACAAAGCGCCAATCCATTTGGCACTCATGAACCTCATTTCCCTAATAAAATTTGACCTGCACACTTTTAACTAAATAAAAAACAAAAAATTCCCCATGGGCTAATTTTGCCACATCATGATGCAAGGTTGGCGTAATATTGGGACCCCCCCCCCCCGCTTATTACGGGGTTGGAAGAATTGGAAATAGAAAATGGGTTCTTCACATCCACAATGGGAGGTGACCGTGACACCAATCGGATGATGGGTTGGGTGTTCTATACTACCAGACAAGACGGTGCCCTTACGGGAGCCGGCCGGTGATGACCATGGCCCAGACCACTTCGACAAGCGGTGTGTGTTGTCGGGTTGCAATACTTGGGATGACAACATGCCAGTAAGAGGAGTAGATCTATGGTGCTTTCAAGGTGTTGAAGGATGCGAGGTGCATCCCTCGAAAGTCAGATGTTGAAAAGCTATCGGGGTTGCGATGCTAGGAATCTAGGAGATGGTCAGAGTCTACGACATCGGGGAGCATAGATCCAACAACGACAAATACTATTTGACATCGATGTGGGGAGCAGGATGGAGAAGACCTTGGGTGGAGAAAGGCAGCGACCTTGGGAATTTGGTTCTGCCTTGAGACACATTTTTACATATCTGCGGATATCCCCTTGGGATGTCGTTTGGTCACGGGGCAGGCTGGTGTATGGGTCTTTGTCGGCAAGGTGATGACCGTGTCTGGTTTGGGAGGACCAGGCTGGTTTGTCGTGTGGCATTTTACTAATGAAAATGCGATTTGGTCGTATTTCCCAAATAAATTAATGGTCATCTGTGTAATGGTTGAGATTTCTCTTTTGGGGTTTTCCACTTTCATGTGATGCTGGTGTTCAGTGTGCCACATTTTATGTATACCTTGTACTTTTATTTTTTAATAAATTTTGAGGCCCTATACTCGGTGCCTAAAATTTCATGGAACTATAATATATAATTCTAATAAATATATAATTAACATAAAAATTATTTATGAATATTTATAACGCTATAAATATAGATTTATAAACATATATTTATAATTGTCTATTTATTATTAATATATATAAATAGATATTTATTTTAAATATTTATAATTATATAATTATTATAAATATTTATAATTAAATATTTATTATAAATATATTTATATTTACTCAATATTATAAATATTATAAAAATATATTATTAAATTATAATAATCATATATTTTATATAAATAAATTTCTATTTATAAACATATATTTATAATTATATTTATTATAATTTATTATAATAAATATAAATACAGTAAATATAATGGTAAGTATTTATTATAATTGTGATTATATATTTATTATATTTATGATTATATATTTATTATATATTTATTATTATGTAAATTTATTATATTTATGATTATATATTTATTATATATTTATAAATATAATAAATATACAAACTGTAAAGTTTCAGGAGGTCAGCGAACCTCCTCCTAATTTTTTTTAGAAAAATAAATACGATAGAGGAAACAATGATGGATTGTGTCAAGAAAAGAGGCATGCCCTCATCCATAAATAAGAACTACAAATCAAGAACATGATCAATCCCATCATGATCAACGCCATCATCATAATCAGCAGATTCTCACTCCGACTGTGAGTTCCTTTGATTGAAGATCACATAATACTTCTCTGTGAGCTTTTTCTGCTCCAGAGTAAGCTTACCCTTTCGTGCAGCAACCCAATCATCTAGTCCACGACCCTGACCAAATCATTTTGGATGTCGACCCCATCTTCCCGTTTTTCATGCAATGTTCCTTTAAAAACTTCTTGAAAACGTTCAGACTATCTTCCACCACTATAAAAATGACAACTGGTTGACCACCAGTGCCCAGCTCCTCAACATGACGCGACTCCTCAACCTCAACACCCATAACCAGAAACGGGTCCACTAATAGGTCCTCAAAAACATCCTCAACAAGCCCATCATGATAGACCACTGCTTCACCCGTAGATCTGGATGCAAACATAGACATGCCCCCTGATGGAAGGTCCACCTACAAGGGTTCTGGAGCAAGAGATGCATGCATTATCATAGTTGGAGGAGCAAGATCTTTGGACATCTGAGAGGGAACCATTTAGAAATCCTAATCATTCATCCTCATTTTCTTTCCTTTGGGTTTCCTTTTCTCAATACTGCCGCCTGCTAGAAGTAATGACCACTCATGCATAATATGATCATCAACAACAACTTGTGCATAAAACTCACGATCGGAGTCACTTACAGTCATCTTTTCATGCCCATGCAAGAGCTTCTCAGTAGCATCATCACCCACCACAGCCCCATCCACATTGGTCGCTAGAACATCCTTAAAATAATGGTGTGTACCCACTCGATTCAAATCAGCCATCTCCACAAGATCAACCCAATTGGATGATTCACTATTTATTCCAATCGAGGGCGTCACATTAAACATTGCTTTCTTTCCTTTTAGAGGCTTCTGATTGTTGCTTTTTTTCATGAGCCTTCACCAAAATCGCAGCATCCTTTACAACCTTCTTGCGACAAGGAGCAACAATATGACCCTTCATCCCACACGTCTCACAAAAAATATTCCATCGACATGACTCCAGTATGGGACAAACAACCATGAAACAGACACAAAAGAGAGGTTACTTCTCATATTCCTCATCAATACAAATTCCTTCATTGAAGTAGAAATATTAAATTTTTCAATGACGGTAGAGATGAGATCGATATCTAATAACATCCAGGAAAGGTGTCTAAATCACACATGCTCAGTTTCCTTATCAAGGAGAATGTGTTTTCCAATTACAGTAGAAATATCGTGCAACATCCTTGGGGTGCCAAAGTTCCCAATTGAGTCCGTGCAGATGAACCCACACTTGAAAAAACACATTACATAACAAAGTGACATTGATGTCCAAGGACCATTGATGATGCTGAATCTATTCTAGTTTCATGAACAACGATTTGAAGCTCCATGCTAGATGAATAGATATATAAGAGGAGAAGAGACACTGAAAAAAAAATTTACCAAGCGAGACACACCTCAAATATGAAAATCCCCATATACATGAAGCCCTATAAACCATATCATCAAACTACAGGGGATTCATGAATTTGGGTAAAAATAGCTGCACAATCAGAGAAAAATTCCCCATTGAAATCCTCTCAGCAAAGGCTTCCGAGTTTTTCTCAACATGTGCCACCAAGACCTTTGTAAACATTCTCCCAGAACAGGATCCCTTGAAAAAATTGGGATCATAGAAGTCACATTTACACATGTCCACTGAAAAATGTTTCCGACCTTACCTTCGTGCGACTGCAGATCGATCTATGCCCAAACCAGAGGCTACTCACACTATATTTGATCGTGCATCTACTCGAGGCACTCCCCCAATGGCTACACCAAAAGATTTGTTCACGCATTTGTTTGAGGCATGCCCCCAGCGGCCCATGCTATTCGCGCATTTGTAGAATGATGCATGCCCCTAGGGACATCCTATTTTCGTGCATCTACCTATCAAGGCATGCCCTGAGTGGCAACCACTATTCGTGCATCTGCAGATCGTGACACACCCCCAGCAACCCGCGCCATATCAATTCACACAGTTATAGATCGAAGCACACCCAACCCACACCAGATCTTTCCTTCACCATCGACTGAAGATCATCACAACCTCTATCCACCATCGTTGACCCACATCACATCCAGCATCTGAGAAAGACTGCTAAGTCCACCTGATGACACGTCATCCCTCCCAGGAGCATCCTCTCCACCATTCAAGCCCACAGATCCAAGGAAATGAGGAAGAAACATAACTAAAAACCCTTACAATGTGTTTGGTGAGATTTTAGTAATTGAATATAAATGATTTGATATTTTATAAAAAAAAGAAAAGAAAAGACTCTGATTTCCCTCCTTGCGTTTGGATCAATAAATTAGTAAAAGAAAATAAATTATTTGGATTTCTATCCATCTTGTTTGGTAAATGTTTTTAAAAGAAAATAAAAGAAATTCTATTTTGATACATGTAGAAAATAGGGATAAAATTGTAATTTTAAAATATTAACAACCCTCCACCATCATTTCTCTCCAAATCATCTCAATTTACTGGTGATTTAAAAACAATAGCAGGAGAGAAATATATTTCTCTCCATTTCTCCCCTTATAATTTATATCCCCTTAATATTATATTGCCAAATATGAGAAACCAATTTTCCCTCTCAATATCATTTGTTTTCATTATGAATCATCCCTACCAAACAAGCCCTAGATGCCAACTGAGACCTCATTACAGCGGAGCTCCGAAAACCACAACATCCCCCCATCAATTCGATATACATATAATAAATATATAAATATTTCTTTATAAATATATATATATTTATAATTATATAATTAGAATTATTATAAATATCTTATGAATATAATAAATATATAATCATTAATGTAATAATATAATAATTATAAATATAATAAATATATTTATAATAAAGATATAATTATATATTAATAAATATATAATTTTAAATATAGTAAACACATTATAAATATAAAATAAGTTTTTAAATATTTATAATTATACATTTACAATTTAAATATATTTATTCAAATAAATTTATATATAATAAATATATTATATATTTAAAAATTTAATAAATAATTATTTATAACTATATAAATATAAATATAATAAATAATTATCTATAATTACATATTTATAAATATAATAAATAATATTTATAATAATATTTTTAAATATATAATAACTAATATATTTATAAGTATTTATAAATTTACAATTATGTATGTCACGAACCATCCCCCTGAGGCTTGTGTCATTACTACGATAATCCTGACTCCCATAAGCCCGAGGCTGGTGACTAGCGCCGAGTAGTCATATCCCTAACAAATGAAAGACATTTTCCTAAGTAAATATACACACGCACATAACTCTATGCCACAGATTCTGAAAAGTAAAAACACTAAGTAACAAACACAAGGTATGACAGTAGAAAAATAATGGTAAATAGGGCCAGAATTCAAACCCAACAAAAAGGAAATGTACAAGTACAAGTCTCTCAAACTCCTCCATAAGTAACCCTACCTTAAGGGTTGGTACAGAAACAGCTGTCTGAAACTGAAGAATCACAGCTCGTCTACCGGGTCACTCTAAGAACCACATGGCCCCAGTCCACCAAGGACTCCATCAAAGCGTCGATTGTCTTCACAGGACATGACACATGGGGGAAATTCCTGTGCAGGGGTGAGTAAAAGAAAACTAGGTAGGGAACCCTGAGGCAAAATGAAAAAGACCATAAAGGAAACACCACTAAGAAGATAGAGTTCGCTCAACACAAGTATAAGTCAACAACACATATAACAATAAAATTCAGGTATACTAATAAAGGATTCCATGAATCAAGGTCTCATCCACTATCAGTGAGATGGACTTGATCGTAGCATGTTAGATCCGAGAGATTTCACTTCTCGAGCTTTATGATAGTAAGAACGTAGAACTAGTCTACCAAAACTATCTGAGAGAACATCTGGTCTCGATATCTCACGATGATCCCTAATACATCTGGTCTCTCTAAGGCAAGGAGTCTCGATATCATAACAAATACTTATCCACATGATTCTGATCAAGGAATATTCAAATCTGATGAGACATATTGTCTCTACAGGGGACTCACTCCACATCTTCTCTTGAGACTTATTCCGCATCTTCGCAAGAGAACTACTCCACGTCTTTGGAGGAGACCTACTTCGTATCTTCACAAGATACCTACTCCTCTTATTTATAGGAGACCTACTGTTCATCTTCACAGGAGACCTACTCCCCATCTTCATCGGAGGCCTACTATGCGTCTTCACAGGAGACCTACTCCGCATCTTCGCAGGAGGTGTACTCTTCATATGTCATAGTTCACAGGAGACTCACTCCGTGTAGGTCTCATCCATAGTATTATGTTCTAGGTGCGATCATTCTATGAACACCTACTACTTGAGTCAATAGATCATACACCAACCTCCACGACAACTCAGGTAGAGTATCTCAAAAGGACCATTTCATCCCGTGGGTCGCAACACTACAAACAACTCATCAAATTGATGCACAGTTTGAGAGTAATGGTTTTTATAGTAAAAAGGGGTTGGTTCGGTCCGAGTTCGGTTCAACCCGGCCTTACCGACCTGAACCACCACTCAAGGTTGACCCGACCCATTGGATTGGGCTCGGACCAGATCCCCCCACCAGGCCACCGGATCCAGCCCGACCCACTCGAGCGGGCTAGTTCGATCCGCCTGAACATGGCTCGACTGGACGTGCCCCTACCTGGCCCATGTGAATGCTTGAAAAAGTTGTACAATTGTTCCACCTAACCCACTAACACACACGAATTCGACAAGCCGCGTCCCTCCACCACGGCAGTACCCTTTCACGACCTTCTACCGCCACCTGCAGCTCAGTCGTGGGTTCTCCATCCAACATGCCTCCAACAAGCCACATCCCTCCACCGCCACAGCCTCCTACCACGACCTTTCTCCCCCGCCTGTGGCTGCTACCGTCATGGTTTTCCATGGACAACCCTGGAGCTGATGCCCTCCTACAGCCTCCACTACGGCCCCCAGCTGCGTGCCCTCCTGCCACCCCAGTTCCGCTGGACCACGGGATATCGCCACTGCCAGACTTCATGCTGGTGTCCATCCAATAAGGACCACCTATTCTGACTATGTCATGGGACCAGTGTCGCCTCTATCGTCGGCCACCTACCGGAGGTACGTCAAGCACCGTCATACTCACAAGTGGCGGCAGCGGGTGCCTATTGCCAGTGTTGGCATGCCTTTGGCCAATTTTGTGGGCCCATGGGTTCACTATGGTGCTCCGATTATTTATTAAAAAAAATTGTTGTAGGTCGCCACCTTCACTACTGTGTGCACCAAATATTCTCTTTGTCACTTTTGGGGTCCGACCACATTAAAAACCACCTGAAAAAACACTCAGCGACCATTGGAGTCCATCGATGAAGAACACAAGAATGATGAAGAGATATAAGCAAAAAAACCCTTAGAAAAAACCATTGCCTTGTTTATGTCGACCTTGGCCCATTTATGTCACCAATATTATGAAGAAGAATAATGATCAAATCTATACCCTTTAATGAGACAGTTTATCCATCATACAAGTATGACCGAACCGAGGATCAACATGTTCATCGGTTGGTCTGTGTTCGTCTTTGGAATCATGATCGGGGAAATAAATACCATGAATAGAAAAACTCCATACATTGAGGTTTGGATCTGTCATTGGTGAAGAGAAAACTTTTTCTGCCATAATTCATCGATCCTCGATCCTTGATCTGTGATCCACGATCCGTGATCTGTGATCCACCATCTTTCGTCGTCATTTTTCATTCACCAATGGGAGGGAACCACCAATGCGTTTTTCCAGAGTTTTAGGGAATTCCAGGGATATACTTTAACCTGAAATTCCTATTTAATTATAGAGAAAATAAAATGCATTGGTCCATTGCAGCATTGCAATGTCTCCACACTTTTTCACTTAAGAAACGAAATGGGATAACTCATTTCTACGTCATAGCGCTACTGCAAAACATTTAAAATGAAATAAAATAAAATTCAGTAAGTTTATTTTATTTTTCATTAAAACATCCAAAATTAACTTTCACATTCTACCCACATCAGTCGATGATTGGACCCTTCGAAAGAAAATTCCACATTATGAACTCAATAATGGTCTCAGATTTCCATTGTGAGTCACTATTCACAAGTTATTAAGATTTTAAAAAATAATAATTTTATTTAATAATTTTTTTACGATTACGTCCTTTTCTGATTTTCTCAATGGGGACCCGCCCCAAAAAAGTTAAACCATATCTAGGGTAAACCTATCATCTTGGCCGCAATAGTGCCATCATATTTTTAATCCAGGCACCCATTTAATAGTTAGTTCACTTTTTTTAGAAAAACCACCCATGCATTCTTTTAAAACATAGCATTTTCATCGAACCATTCCAGCACACTAGGCCTCAGAATTGCATGTAGTATCAGCTCTTGGTCTTATAATTTTCAAAGAAATTATTAATAAATACAACCTTGAAAATATGATTCATTAAATTCTCCCCACATTCATGTTTTACGTCCCTGAAATCCAAACCATGGTATACCCAAATTGACGATGGTACAAGCACGAACCTGAGCCCCCTGCTCCCATGTTCTCTTCTAGAGATTTTCATGTTTCCAACGGGCATGGACCAAAAGAAATGACTTCCCACAATGGGTCCTATCATACTGATACTCAATCTCCATTACCGAGATACAAAGAGAGAATCCTGATCAGAAATTATTGTGTATGGGATTCCATGGATTCGAGCTATCTACTGCACTTAGAAGAATCCCAAGCTCTCTACAAAACTCTTCTTCTTAAAAGCAATAATGTGGATGACTTGGTGAGTCAGTCAACGATCACCCAGACTATGTCATGTCCCCTAGATGTACATGGTAAACCCATAACAAAATATATTGATATTATTTCTCACTCCCTTCTTGGAACCCCATGACAGAAAAGGGAAACCCTTTCCAAGAACATGGGCTCGATACAGTGATTAGAAAAACCACAAAACTGATTCAAACAAGCACTCCATTTTTATATCAACAGGTTATCCCTGATTCAACATATTACGTCATCCCTAGCTTCTTCTTTTAAACACAGATGTGTATCCTGATGCATCTCACAACTCTAGGGGTCCACTGCTACTATTGTGCATCCTCTAAAAGATAAGACATCCCCCACATTTCAAATATCACTCAGGGGATTTCCCTGTGGACATCTGAGCATGTTAAGTCTCACCATCGGTATCACCAATACGTTCATCCCTAAATCACTATAATAGAAGAGGGGTAATAACCACAGACTGGAGGTAAGAATCGATATCTCTATCCATGAATGATTACTGTAACAAGGCCAACTGTTATGTTTCCTCATTCAGTAACTACGAAATGTATCTTCTTCTGAGAGAATCTCCTACCATGTTTCTCTTACCCGAAGCATAGACTCTCTCCAACTCATAGTCCTAGAAGAACTGTATCCAACACTTCTACCTCATGTTTAGAACCTTCTATGAGAAGATACACTTGAGCCTCTTGTAGCCAATATAAGTGATAAACCACCCACACATCAGGTAGTGTCACCACATCTTCAATGAGAAGACTACCATTGCCAACCCAAGATCAGGGATCACATAGTTCTTCTCATGTGGTCTCAACTGATGAAAACTATAGGAAATCACCACTTGACTCTACATCAGGGCACAACAATGTCTAGTCCCCGATGCATCACAAAACACTATGTACTCGACTCCCTCCTCTTGAAAACTCAAGTTTGAGTTGTTCATCAGACACTATCTTAACTACTGAAAAAAAATCTTGGAAACATTATATCCACGTGAAAGGATACCCCATTCAAATGATTAAAGTTTTCATTGACCCTTCGGTAGTGGATACTCTTTCACCATGACCACTTGGTTAAAGTGTTGGTAATCCACACATATCCTCGAAAATTGTGTCTTGTTAAGCCACTCCTCTACAAGCCCTCCACCTTTTCCCTCATCTTGTGAAGCTGTAAAAAATATATATAATATACTATTGTTGATATTAGTTCCATATTGTGGTTTATAATAGTGTAGAAGTCTACATCCCTATGGGGAGGTAAACCAGGAAAAATCTCCTGGGAAGATGCCCTCATACTCTGCCACTACTACTGGGAACTGAAAACTCATAACATCCACTGCCCTGAGGGTAAGGTTAGCCAACTCAAGAGTGATTGGCTGCACTCTCCTATGTATGATTCTATCTTGTTCCACATTTGTTTCCTTTTTCATCGACCATGTAAATCCACATTTCGTCACTATGGACAAACCACACCCTTTTTCCTAAAACTGTCAATTCGAGCATGGAATGCTGATTACCAATCCATATCCAGAATGATGTTGTAAGTCCTCGACACTACCACCAGGAGGTTCAAACCTGAACTCTCACCTAAAGGGTCATATCAAACTATCATCACTAGTGTGATTATCGATTCTCCTTTCGTAGGTATCTCCAGATGTAAGTTTCCCATCAATGGTTTAACCAGAATCTCTCGATCCCAAACAAGATCTGTGAAAAAGAATTAAAATTTGAACCTGGGTCTATTAATATGGAATCTAAGAGTAAAAAAAATCCATACCTCGAATCATTCTTATATCCCTTGGGTCATATGACTTGAAAACATGCGGTTGCCCATTCCTCTATCCTCCAGCTCCCTAAGCCTACTGTGGATCACATGGGGGTGGTTGTAGTCACATGTTGAAATATATACCACCTTCTACTGCTCTACCATATCCTCTAAAACATCTTCCTCTATGCAGAACATATGTTCCCGTCTTTGTCTTTTCCTCAGGGCCCCTTCCATAATTTCCCTGTCAGCAGCACGACGAGATGGACAATCTCTAGTGAGATGTCCCGTTCCAACTCATGAAAATCATTACCTATATATAAGATAAATTGACTCACCCTATGATACCTAACCTATAGATACCCCATACTTGGACCTCCTCTCGAAACATCTTACACATCTAGGTCTCTGAGACTGACATCAACTTCCTGCTCCTATGGTCTCTGCTCTTACATACCCACTACTGACATACACTAGTTGTATCATCATAGCCAACGAACTTTCAACCATAGAGGTTCTATCTAAAAACCAAGCATAAGTAGAAAGGTATAGAGGAATAATGATGGCTTGGACATCCCTAAACACACCTTACTGAGAGGTCCGAGACCTACAACACTGGTCATGTATCATATTAATAGAGTACCAGGGAAGGTTGGTATGCCTAAATTAATACTCTGATACCGACATGTCACCATTCCAATGTTATAGAATATCTTTGGAATTCATATCCCTTAACTATTATGGTGATTTCCCCTTCTTTGAGAAAGGTTCACAAACTCTGTCCATGGAAGAATCACCTCATCATAAGATCGGGTAATCTAAACACTGTCATCACCCTACTGAGCCACGTAGATGGCTCACTGCTAGGACAACCATCTGATCTAATAATGTACCAAATGGATAGAAAAATTAGTCTCCACCTCATACTAGTCCTTAGCCACTTGAAATTTGGCCTTGCCTCAGTAACTAGGGGTTATATATCATCGAAACTCATGAAGTGCGCTCAATATGTGCATCTAATCCACTGGTACTATGATTACCATGTGCTACTCTACTGGTGGTTGTATAGATGGTACACCATCTGAAGGTGCTATCTCAAGTAAAAATCATTGTACACATATCTCTTGACCCCATGGATCGTACTCATAACAACGTGATGGAATCCTATATGACTATATACATGGAAGCATCATAAGGAAAAACAAGATGTACCATGATCAATTGAGTATACCTGGTGAGCTGACCCAAGAAGGACTTGGAAAACCAAACCCATTCTTATACTATGCATGTAACATCTCTTATCCACAAAACAAGTGTTTTCATATAACAAGTCGAAAAGAAAAATTCAGGGTCTTGGTTTATAGATATGTCGGCCGCCGCACCAATACATGATTCCCTAGCTTGAAAGTCGAACTCAAAACTCTTAACACTATTTCCCCAAACCAAAATCATAGAATATGGGTTCTTATGGAAGAACCGACCTCCGATGATACCACTCTCCAAAAATCCATCCCCTAGGGCCCATACCGTGACAACCCCAAGTCCGACATCCAAGGGCCAAGGGCTGGAGACTAATGCCGAGTAGGTATATCCCAAACAAATCAGCGGCATTTTCTTATGTACCACTACACACACACACAATTCTAAGACAAAGATTATGGAAAGTGAAAATAATAATTAACAAACACAAGGTATGACAATAAAAAACTGAATGTAAATAGGTATAGAATACAATCCCAACAAAAAGGAAATGTAAAAGTACAAGTTTCTCAAACTCCTCTGCAGAAAACCCCACCTAAAGGGTAGGTATAGATTCAGCTATCTGAAACCAAAGAAGAAAACCTCATCTGTTGGGTTACTCTAAGCACCACCTAACCCTAGTCCACCAAGGACTCCATAAAATAATCGATCTTCGACACAAGCCATGACACATGAGGGTGAATCCCTTGCAAGGTTGAGTAAAACAATACTCATTAAGGCACTCAGAAACAAACTGTAAAAGACCACAAAAAAAACACCACTAAGAGGATGCAGTCATCTCAATGCAAGTATATGTTCGCAACACATATAATAATAAAATCCATGTATACTCATAAAGGATTCCAAGTAACATGGTCTCATCCACTGCTATCCATATGTTCTCACTCGTAGCATGCTCGATCCAGGATATCTCACCCCTCATGCTATCTGATAGTAAGTGTAATATACCATGTATTTATAGAATAATACATTTTCATATCTATTAATATTTTTTAATTTAATATTTATTTTAGAGTAAAGGAGACACTATTTATGATAGCATACCGGACACGTAACAGCAGGTTTTTTTTCAAAATCTTACATTGCACATAACACTAAGTTATACTAAAAAACAATACAAAAATAATAATATTTTTTTAAATGGTAGTTGAAGCCTAGCCATTATATTAGTGGGAATGAACAAAATTAACTATATTATGATTTTACTTATTTTTTAAATATTTTTACCTTAATACAATGTATTTTAAAGGATTAATATAATTATGAATCTAATTTTAAGCATAAAATACTCTAATATTTTTAAAAGGTCATTTTACCGCCTTTTGATGGAAAAACATTTTTTAAAATAGTTTTTTCACCTTTATATGAACTATTTGATAATATAGACTACTTATTTAGAATATGCACATAAAAAATTTACTTTGATAGAAATTTATGTATTTTTTCGTTCAAATCAATATTTTAATGACTACTGAAAAATACTACATTTTAATTCAAAAATTCATTTTCATCCAGTTTATTTATATTGTTATATTTTATTTTTAATTAGTTTTAAAGTGTAATTTGATTATTTTTTATCATTTAATCCAATTATGGCCATTGGAAGTAATTTTACATTTTAATTGGACATAATCACATGTCAATCTTTTGATAGTTTTTACTTCTTATATCACAGTTTTGTGATTTTAACAACTAGAATTAATTTTAAATTAATTTTTTCCAATTCTATGTTATTAATTTGGAAATGTGGTTTCCACATTTGGAATTAAATGGTCCATATTATGTAAATAGGTACCTTTAATTTTTGTACATTATGAATCATAACTTCAGTAATTATTTTTATTTACCATGGCTAAAGGGTAAATCAGGTAAATATGGGTAAAAAATAATATTATAATAATATAAAACTACCCTATAACATGTAATGGTCATATTAGATGTGATATGTCTGACCATGAGCATCCTCTGGTCGAATTTAGGACCCCATAGAGTGACTTGAGGGTGATAATGACCTTTTAAAATATTTAATTTAATGAAAAGGGAAACACTAGTGCAGAAAATGATTTTTACGTCGATTATTTTTTTACATCAGTTTTTGGCTGTTGTTATTACAAGAGACGTTACAAATATTTTTTTTACATCGTTTATTTTAAAACCGAAGTCAAAAACATAAATCCAAAGCAGTTTCCCATCAGTTCCTAAAAAACTAACGTGGAAAATGCTTCAGAGTCATGATTTATTACGTTGGGTTTAAAATAACTGACATGGTATATCATTTAATATGCCTCTTATATAATAACCAACGTAATAAACTATGCCTTCAAGGCGTTTTTCTCATTGGTTATTAAAAAAATATGTTAAAACAAGTTTATTAGGTTGATTATTTTCATAACCGATGTGATAAGCCAGGCTGCGAAGCATTATTTCATGTCGTTTATTGTTTGACCCACACGAAATCATATATACTACATCGGTTATTTAATAATCGATGTAAAAACCCAATCCAATTCATTTATTATGTAGGTTATTTTATAACCGACATAAAAAATTATCTGCGAAGCGTCATTCACATCAGTTATTATTTAAATGACGTGAAAACATATATACTACGTCGGTTATTAAATACATGATGTAAAAAACTCTTCCCATGAATATATTATGTCTATTATAAAATAACCAACGTAAAATAATTTTTTTTTAATAAAACCTTCCATCCATTACAACACTCCACCAAAGAAGACCTGAAACAAGCTGAAAACAGACCAAAACCATTCCAAAACCAGACAAGAATACATACAAAAAAACATCATAACTAGACCAAAATAAGAAGAAGCAAAGAAAACTTAAACATTCACATAAATAACATTCAAAACATACAGTGTAAATTATAAAAAACCTAAAACCCCTTGGACAACCCCTACCCCAATGTAAATCCCCCCACCCCACTAGATAGCCACCACACCCAGGACAACCTCCCACCCCTAGGACATCCCCTATGGACAGCCCCCACCCCTTGGACACCCCCTAACCCTAAGAAACCCTCCCATCCCTGGATAGCCCCACCCCCTAGACACCCTACCACCCACTAGACACCACCCCGCCCCAATGGAAAACCCTCTGGACACCCGCCCACCCACTAGACACCACCCCACCCCAATGGAAAACCCCCTGGACACTCACCCACCCCTAAACACTCCCACCCCCTGTAGAGACCTCCAACCCCTAGATAAACCCCACCCCCTAGACACCACCACCCTTGGACCCCCGACCCCCTAGACACCCTCCCACCCCCAAGACACCACCACCACCCTGGTCACCCTCCCACCCCCATGGAAATCCCCACCCCATGGACCTCCCCACCTAGACACCACCCCACCCCACTGGACAACCCCCCCCCCCCCCACACACAACCCTCAACTCCCTACCCCCCCCCCCCCCCCGAACACCCCACCCCCAAGAAACCCTCCCACCCTTGGATATCCCCCACCCCCTGGATAGGCCCCCATCCCCTTGGACATCCTCCCACCCCCTGGACCCCCACCCCTCTGGACAGCCCCCACACACCTGGATAGAAATCCCCTGGAGATCCCCCACCCCACAGGACACCTCACCCTCTGGACACCCTTCCACCCCCTAGATAGCCCCTACCCCCTGGAAAGGCCCCCACTCCTTTGTAATCTGCCCACCCCTAGACACCCCTACCCAATAGAAACTCCCACCCCCTAGAGACCCTCCCACCTATAGACACTCACACCACCCAAGTCACCCCAACCCCCTGGACCTCCATCCCACCCCCTTGACAACCCCCTACCCCTAGACACAACCCCATCCCACTGGACAACTCCAACCACCCTGAACACCCTCCCACCTGCTAGGCACCCTCTCTCGGGACACCCCCACACCCCTGGACATGCCCATGTCCCCTTGGACAACCTCCCACCACATGGACACCCCCACCCCCTATACACCCCACCCCCTGGACAATCCCCACCCCCTAAACACCCTCCCACCCCCTGGACACCCCCACCCCCTGGACACCCTCCCACCCCCTTGAGATCCCCCACCCCTAGACCTGCCTCCCACCCCATGGACTGCCCCCACCACCTAGACACCACTCCACCCCACTAGATAACAACCCTAGACACCCTTCCACCCCCTAGACACCACCTCAACCCACTAAACACCCCCACCCCTTTGACACCCTCCCACCCCTGGACACCCCAACCCCCATAGACACCCCCACCCACTGGACTCCCCCACCCCCTGGACAAACCCTCCACCCCCTGGACATCCGCCCACCCCCAGGACATCCCCAACCCCCTGGACAACACCACCCATGGACACCCGCCCACTCCTGGACACCCCTACCCCCTGGTCACCATCCCACCCCCAGGACATCCCCCACCGCCTGATCCTTCCTTCCACCCCCAAGACACCACCCTCCCCACTAGAAATCCCCTACCCCCTGAACACCCTGCCACCCTGCCACCCCCTAAATCATTTGACACCCTCCCACCCCCTAGACACCACCCCCATTGACAACCCCCACCCCCTAGACACCCCCTACCCCTTGGAGAGGCCCCCACCCCTGCACATATCACCCCCATGAAACCATTACTATGATTTACAAAAGTATGAAACAAGCACAAACCAGACCAAAAGAAGACCAAAACCAGACCAAAATAAATACCATAAAAACATCAGAACTAGACCAAAATAAGAAGCACCGGATCAAAATTAAACATTCACATATATAACATTTAAAACATAAAATGTCTACTAAAAACCTAAATCCAACCAAAAAAACCAAAAAATACACAATTATAACTACAATATTCAAAATTTCATTTTACACTATAAAAAAACTAAAATACAATCAAACCTATAAAATAATTTGATCATTCCACATGTAAGTGTTTGACCTCTTGAGCACTATAGGGTCGAGGGTCATAAAATAGATACAAATTAAAAGGATAGTAGTTAACATTTATAATGAATAAATCAAATTCAATAATATAAAAAATTTTATAAAGAAATATTACTAGTCAAACATCACTAGTGTTCTAGTTGTAATTATTCCATACATAAATCTTAACATATAATATCTGAAAACCAAAATTCCTTGTCGTTCATGAGAATTATGTTTAAATGGGTGTCAATTCAAAATATCATTTTTATGTAATACATTGAAAAGTAAAATTTATAAATGGATATTTACGTTTAATTTTACTTATTTGATCTTGGAACTCTTTTTATTTGTGTTTTTTCAAAAGTAGGCCCATCCCCTAATAGAAAATAATAAGAATGGGATAAATTAAAAATTATTTATAATATAAACTATAAGAAATTGAAACATAATTTTCCAATATATTCTTAAAACCACCCCGCTCATCACCACAGATAGAGCATATCCAATAAAGTGTTTTCTCCATTGAATAAAAAACACCTAGAAACCAATGATCCCTTATATAAAAGAAAATTTTAGGTTTTTTGGTTTTTATGTTCAAAGATAATGAACATTTTCTTAGATATATGTTTCGTACATCTCATAGAAAGGAATCATCCAACACTGCAAGAGTATATTCCGTTCTAATCATTCAACAATATAATTTTTTTCCGTTCCTCATCCAATGAATGTGCTTCAGGGGAAATCAAATACGGTTCTATGAGTACATATACAATTGTCTACTAATTCTTCTCATACATGTTATAGAGATACATAATACAAAATAAACATAAGTATAAATTTTTAATAAATATAATTCAGGGAAAGGTGTTATGACTAACATGGAAAAAATATGCACCACATTGACACCCAACAGTTTTCCAGTAACATGCTCCATGATATCATTTTTCACAATACCCACATTTATTTCACATCTAAAAACATGAGCATCAATTGGAAACTCATCATGATCATCCAACAAATGTGAATATCTTGACAATCTTCTAAGACTATTAGAATCTATATCTGATGTCATAAACATTTGTCTTTGTTGTTGTCTATAAAATTATTTCTTTACCTTTGAAGTATTCTTGTAAAAATAAATAAAAAACATATATTATTTTTAAAATGTTAAAAAAACTTTAATAAAGAATAAAATATAAGATATAACATACAAACCTCTATGGTAATGAGTCACAGATTTCTAGATAGCCAAACTAAAAAGTGGTTGATACAATGTAAAACTATTGTCACCTCATCTGTAGGAAATGGTACTCGTGATGATCTATTTATAATGTCTTGTACAATGAACCAATGATTCTCTACCTATAACTGCTAATGATAATCTGTATCTCCTATACAATATACCACCCTATATGAAACTATATGACAGTGATGATCATCAACATACATCATATAATAAGTAGAATGTTGTGGTGGAAGAGTAGGATAAAAAATGTGGTCTATAAGATGAGGTGGGGGAGTGGGAGCTACTAGCGGTGGTGGAGGATAAATAATAGGGTTTGCAGGGGGAGGTGGAAGAGTGGGAGCTACAGTCTAAATCATCTTTTCTGGTCTACAAAAATACACTGTACCGACAGTATAATATTTTCCTCTATCATCACATTAATATTATGAACTTTAGACTCAAAGGATTATATTTTTTTTGATATACACCATCAATGGAAGAAGATGAAGAACGTGGAAACACTTTCCTTATCGATACACCCATCAGATATCATCATACACGACTGGGGTGTTTGGGATTTCCCAATGTTGCAGATAAAATATCTTGGCTCCCAGCAACTGTAAATACCCCATATGATCTCTTCTCTTTAAGAGATTATTGTATTAATTAATTTAACATTTCTCTAATGATTCAAATTATATAATGAATATAATTAACAAAAATAAATAAAATAAATATCTTACAATCCTCTTAGATACGATACTCAATTCTTCTGAAAGATATTTCCCCTTTTTCCCATCTGAGATATCTTCCATTTTTCATGTCAAGATAGATTGGATGGAGGGGCATCCTCTCCAGAGCTTCTAGGATCTTCTCTCAATTTTTGAAATTTTTCCGCCATAATTTTTTCTTCCATTAATGTATACCCTCCACAAGATTAACTATGAGGTTATACATTTTTAGATTGGATATCCCTATGATATGTCCTTTTTTTCTGTAAATTATGAACAATAAATCATTAAAAAACATTAATAATATCATTTTTATAAGAATTATTAGAAAAATTTACATTTCCCTATCCAAAAATAAATCTTTTCTTCTACTTTCAAAAATTTGTCTCCATGTTTCCTCATCTATGAAAGGATATATATGACATGTAATTTCATTATTCCTATGACAAAAAATGAAATCATATGTGAGGGTTGATTTGAAATCCCTCCATCTTCATGTAGCCATAGAAAATCATTTCATCCTGACACCTCTACTGTCAGGAATATCAAATGTCATCTGATATAAAATAGTTAAAAAATTATACTAGAAACATTTAATGATTAGTAGAAAAATATCAATAGATATTTCCAAAATCATCTACCAAAACTAAGATATTATCTATTTTTCCACACTTATCCAATCATCATACAAAATTCTTACTTTTATTTTACCCAGAGTTGATAAAAAACTCTAAAAATCATTTGCATTTGGACCTCTAGGAATATCATCATCATCAAACTCAATGATTATACTCTGTTCCTAGCTACAGAAAATTGACAATTTTGGTAAATGTGTGTAGCCGCATTTACCAACCCTTGAAGTCTTTTTTGTCATTATGGGATCACATGAAGAAGATCTGGCAACATAAAGAGGAGCATGTGAATGCTCCTCCCTAGAGGTATAATCATGATTCTCATCTCCAGAATCATGTGGTTGATCAACTTATTGATATTTCATTATCTTTCAAATGGAGAAATCAATCATTAGTTCAAAAATAAACAAATTCATATATTTCAATACTAATGTAAAGAAAAAATGGAAAACTGAACTAAGTTATGTAATATTAATCATGGTGAATATGATAATCATGTTAAACGATGGTAAAGATGGTAGACATGGTAGTGTAATTTTCATTCAAAAAATCAATAAATATATAAGTTATGAAAAGGTAAACTATGTTAAACAATGATAAACACAGTAAAAATAGTAAATATGGTATGCATGTTAAACAACTGTAAAGATGGTAGTCATGGTAAACATGGTAGTGTAATTTTCATTCAACAAAATCAATAAATTTATAAGATATTTAATGGTACACTATGGTAAACAATGGAAAACATGGTAAACATGGTAAACATGGTAAACATGGTAAACATGTTAAACATGGTAAACATTATAAACACAGTAAACATGGTAAACATGGTAAACATGGTAAACATGGTAAACATGGTAAACATGGTAAACATGGTAAACATGGTAAACATGGTAAACATGGTAAAGTAATTTCCATTATACAAAATCAATAGATATATAAGTTACGTAATCCTAACCATGATGAACTAAACTAAACAAAATTAAAATAAACAAAAATTTATAACATTTTAGAAAAATAATAAATGTAATAAACAAATAAACATATGATACATATAATATTAGGAAAGTACAAATGGATTTTTTTCCCAAATTCCTTTGTCAGGATGGTTCATTATGGAACAAACCTTGTCTTAAACATGCTCATCATTAATTTCTGCTAATATTTACATGGAAGTAGAAATCTCACATAAATCAGCACCTTCATCAAGTTGATCCTCACCAACATATTTTTTTCCCTTGTAAAAAAATAGACCATTGTATATCTGATCGATCTAATACAAATGAATCTATTTTTCATGTGTTTCCATTATAAAAGAATCGATTGTGTCTTCAAATCTATTTAGATTAACAACTATCATTCCAAAATAATCGTTTCTGAAACTTTTTTTACCGATAAACCATTCATAGTTGAAAATTGGAACATTAGTTTTAAAGTAATCAACCTCCCATATTTTTTCAATGACTCTATAATATACACATGATGTTGAAATTGGGTTTTTGTCATTACAACTCGAAAAATTCATTGCTTCTGGAAAGACCAATACACCACTATTATAAACTCCCCTTCTATTTTCCTGGTCTTTCATATGAAATGTATAACCATTATTGTCATACCCATACCCTGTTTTCACATTTAAACTTAAACCACCCACTAAACATATTAATGTCTTTAATACTTATTATATACCAAGAAAAGTCATTTTAAACCATGGATTTTTTTGTGCTCATTAAAAATCCACATTTCTTTCTTCTTTGGATGGAATTGTTTCGAATCATTAATATGAAATGTGATATATAGTTGAGAATCATCTATGTTATTAAAGATTTATAATTATACCTTATTCATCTATTCAGTTGACAATGATTTGACTTTCAATCCACAAATCCCCTTTACCTCATTATTAACTCATTCACGGTGAGATAGAGGCAACCCTATATGCTATGACACAACCAAGTATCTTGTACAAAACTCTGCAACCTCCCCAAAAATACACTTTTCAAAAATAGTGTCTTCAGGTCGATATGGATTCCTAACATAACCCTTCAATATTTTCATATACTTTCAAAAGGACACATCCAACGATGATATATAGGTCCACAAATCTTTATTTCTTGAACCCAATGAACTAGTAAATCCACCATTATATCGAAAAAATATGGAGGAAAATACATTTCCTAATGAAAAAGTATATAAGTTTCATCCTTTTCCAAAATTTGCAAAGCATTCACATAAATCACCATATTACAAATTGAATTGATAAAATAACACAACTTTATTATAGTCTTTCTGACCGGGATGGGCAATATTACATGCAATGCAACTGGTAGAAATTGTTGTGTCATGGTGTGACATTCATGAGATTTCATAGCTATCAACTTCAAATCCTTCTAATAGATTTTTCACATTTGAAGAATAACCTTGAGGCACTTTTATATCACTAACACACTCACAAAAGCTAATTTTCTCCGTCTTGTATAATGTATGACAAACCGGGGGATGAAATTTTCATCTTATATTAGGAGTGGGGGCTAAATCCAAACGTTTTCCCATTGCTATAAGTCTAATATTGAATTCAACCCATATTTAGGCTTTCTATTAATATATAAAAATATTCCAATCAAATTGTCATAGATATTCTTCTCCACGTGCATGGAATCAATATAATGTTTCACTTCATGATATCTCCAATATGGTAGCTCAAAAAATATTGAATTTTTCTTCCAAATATGTCTATCATTACCAGATTTTTTTTTCTTTCCAAATGTCACATCAAGGATTTTCACCCTCTCAAAATAAACATCAGGGGATAATCATTTTGGAGCAATATCAAATTTTTCTGAGCTATTGAATTCCTTTTTTAGTCTTCTATTAGAGATATCCATAGGAAAAAACATTCTATAACCCATGTATACTGTTTTTCTCCCATGATGCAATTGACAATATGAAGTCTATTTTTCGCAAATTGGGCATTCTTTATGCCCCTTAAAACTTTATCCATACAAATTTCCATAGGATAGGAAGTCATTTATAGTGAACATAAGCATTGCATGTAGTTGAAAATATTCTATTTTATAAAAATCATACACCTTAATAACATCATCCCATAAAAGTTTAAAATCATCAATAACTGGTGACAAGAACACATCAATATCATTTCTGGAATGCATCTGACCAAAGATCATTTTACTCAACATGACATATTTTCACTTCATAAAAACATCAGGTGAGAGGTTGTTAATTACCAATAAAACTATCCATGAACTATGTCTCGTAGTGAGGGTTTAGTACGGATTCATTCAATCTGTGCACAAACCAAGTATGAGGCTTCTAGTTTCTTTTACAAATGTCAGATATTTCTCATCAATTTTCTTCTATTATAGAAAATGAGCTAGATGACGTATTTTTCCATCACATATCCTCTCATCAGCATTCCATCATCACCTTTTTTTCATCATTTTAATAATCAAATAAATGTTTCAAATGATGAATTATAGTATGATACCAAAATAACATGGTAGGGATCTCTATAATAGCTACATCAGCTTGTGACTTTTCTTTCGACTTATATCGTGATGTCTCATTTTTAGGACACTCTGATCGAAATTCATATACCATCATATATATCATACAGTCCATCAGACAAGCATGCATTTTTTTGTATCTCAATCCCATCGGGCATAATATTTTATTGGCCTTATAATGTTAATCTGGAAGATCGTTGTCTTTTAGAAGAATGTATTTCAACAATTGTAGCAGCTCTATAAATCTTCTGTCACTCCATACATGTTTTTCCTTCAGATTAATCAATCTTAACACCACTAGTAAAACTATAAATTCCATTAAACTAGGTTACAATGGTCTTTCAGCATCCCCATATAGACACACAACTGTCAGTTATATCTCAATATTTTTTGCTGCAATATCATGAATCATTTCTTCAATTCCAATTAGAGTTACCATCTATGAAATCATTATCATCATTAGATCTAACATTATGTCCAATTTCACCATGCCAGATCCATGTGTTATAACTCATATTAAAACCATGAAATATCAAATGGTCTCTGGTCACTCTACTTTTCAAAATCTTTGTATTCAAAAATTTCAAGCATAGATAGAAAAAAATGATTCTTCTTGGAATATTCCTTTTAGAAAATTCCAAAAAGGAATCAACACCTTCCTCATATTCATTACTCATTTGATGTGCCTTAATCTAACTTCAAATCATTATTACCGATAAAAAATATCAAAATTATACAACTTGTTAAGATAAGACAATTTTATATTTATATCTAAAATATCATAATTTGAATGTAAAACCATTTTGAAATATAAAACAAATATTAGAGTATTTAAAAAATATATTCTTTTAAATGATTTTAAAAAGAAAATATATTTAGATATAACAGTTTTAAATTCATCTTGGATTATGTTTTCATAAGGAACACAAAGAATACATCCTGGTGAAACTGGACACCAAATTCACCCTTCTGTATACAAGAAATACGATGTATAAATATTAAAATATATATATATTTAGTAATGAAAATTACACCCATCCCAATGATTTGAAACCATTGGGATAGGCCCAGAAACCATTGGAATGATGGACGTTGCAATGGACCTACACCAATGTTTCTACAAGAACCCTTGGTATAGACTTCGTGAAGATAATATATGCCAACTTTTTCAATGAAATCGAAGGGATATATATATACCAATTATTCAAGAACTGTTGGAAGACATGTTTTCCAGCATATAATATATTTTAATTGTTTCATGGAAACCATTGAGGTATATGTATACCAACAGTTCAAGAACCATTGGTATACATTCTCTAGTACATAATCTATTGCAACGGGGGTGGGGGTAGGGGTCGTCAATGGGGGGGGGGCTAGGGAGCTGTCCATGGGGGTGGGGGTGTCTAGGGGGTGGGAAGGGTGTCCATGGGGTGGGGGTTGCCAGGGGTGGGGGTGACCACGAGGGTGGGGGCTGTCCAGTGGGGGGGGGGCTCTCTAGAGGGTTGAGGGTGTCTGGGGGAGGGGGGTTGTCCAAGGGGGTGGGGGTGTCCAGGGGGTGTCCAAGGGGATGGGGGTGGTGTCCAAGGGGGTGAGGGGGCTGTCTATGGGGGTAGGGGTGTCCAGGGGGTGTCAAAGGTGGTGGGGGTGTCCAAAGGGGTGGGGTGGTGTCCAAGGGGGCGAGGGGGCTTTCCAGGGGGTGTCCAGGGGGTGAGAGGGCTTTCCGACCCACTACCCCCTTGGACAACCCCCACCCCTGGACACACCCACCCCCATACACAGCACTCCAACCCTCTGGACAACCACCCATCCCCCCGGACACCCCAACCCCCTATACACCTCCACCACCATGGATAAACCCCAACCCCATGAATAGCTTGGACACCCCCTACACCATTGTATAGTCCCCTCACCCACTGGAAACCACCCCCACCACCTGGACTCCCCCACCACCATGGACAACCCATGCACCCCCAAGACACCAACCCACCCTTTGGACACCCCTGAACACCCTCACCTCCATAGACTTCCCCACTAAACACCCCACCCAAGGACCGCACCACCACCATGGCCACCCCCACCCACTCGAGCACCCCCTACACCCTTGCTCGGACACCCCCACCCCCTGGACACCCCCACCCCCTTGGACACCCCCTAAACACCCCCACCCCATTGGACTGCCCACCACCCCCAATAGACAGTTCCACTCCATAGACAACCCCCACCCCTTGGACACCCCTACCCCCTGTACATCCCTCCTCTCACCCCCACTACTCAACACCACATTGGACAACCCCTACCCCCATGGAATTCCCCCTCACCCCTCGGACACCAACCCACCCCCTTGAACACCCCCTGGACACCACCACCCACTTGGACAACCCCCACCCCTAGAAAACCCCCACCCCCCTAGAAAGCCCCCACCCCCGGGACACCCCCACCCCCTAGACACCCTTGAATCAATTATAAAGACCCCTCACACCCCTATACACCACCCCCACCACTGGACACCCCACCCCCATAGAGAACCCTCCCAACCCCCTAGACATCCTCTCACCCCCAGACAACCCCTAGGGACACCCCTACCCCCTTGAATAGCCCCTCACCCCCCTCGACACCTACCACACCCCCTAGACAATCTTACCCCCTTGGAAATCCCCCTCACCCCCCTCTACACCACCCCCATGCCCTTGGACACCCCCTGGACACCACCACCCCTTTGGACATCCCCCCACCCCCTGGACAACCCCCACCCCCTAGATACCCTCCTAGACACCCCCACCCCATGAACCCCTTATCACATTGGACAAACCCCGGACCCCTTGGACACCACGCCCACCCCCTGGACACCCCTACACCCTTGGACAACCCCCTCACCCCCCTGGACACCACCCCCACCCTTGGACACCCATATTCCCTTGGACATCCCCCTCACCCCCTAGACACCATCCACACCCACTTGGACAATACTAGACTCCCCAGCAACTTGGACAACCCCCCACCCACTTGGATAGCCCCCACCCCTGGACAATGCCCCCCCCCACACACATGAATGTACACGCACACACCCATTACAGGATACACAAAAAGCGTAAACATTCATGATATCATTTCCATGGTTTATTTTACCAGAAAATAATTTAGCATGGTATAAAAGAACACTATGATACATACCATGATAGAAAGAACAAATATAGAAAAATAACAACACAAAATAGAAGTTTATAGAATCATGAAAAATTAAAAAAATAATCTGAGGCATCTAAGGCTTACTTTAGTGTTGTGAGTCGATCTGATAGATCTGGTGATAATAATAATGATGAATGATGTTGGAAAAATGAGGTTTGAGGGGAGGAATTTGAAGAATTATTTCTAGGTTTTTTGCATGAGAGAGACAAGTTTCATGGCGCCCGATCGAAGAAAACAGAATGAATGAAAACATGGTGTGATTAATCATTTAAAAGTTTTATCACATTGGTTATTCAAAAACCGACATGATAAACTTTTTTTTATGATTATGATGTAGGTTATTTAATAACTCACATTGAAATTCCTTTAACACGTCGGTTATTTTATAACAGACATCATAAATCATCGAGATTTGATTTACCACGTTAGTTATTTTATAACTGATGTGATAATGTTCTCATATTCGATCTTTCCCATTAGTTATAAAATAATTGGCATGATAAATCTAATCTTGGTGATTTATCACGTAAGTTATTTTATAAACAACATTATAAAACAATTTTTATTAGATTTTCACTTCGGTTATATAGAACCAACATGAAAAATTCCGACATGTTAAATGTTTTTTACAATAGTGAAATATAACATAAACATGTATATCGTAACTAAAACAATTTTAATTTGGTTTATATTAATGATATATTTCACCATATATAATCAATATAATTCTAAAAATAATTACTACATCATGGTATTTTATTTACAAATTGTAGACATTATATATATATATGACACAATGATGATATAATGATTACCTTTTTATGAAATAATCAAATAAATGATATTATAAATAATAACATAAATTTAATTTGAAAATATTATTCCTTACACAATTTTTTTGGGCGAAATTGATATGTTAGGGATGATTTAATTCCTTTTTTGGAAGCAATCAAGTTATTACGACTTTAACAAAAAATCAATTTTTTATGTAGCGTCAAAATTGACATAATAGAGTTTCTAAAAAAATACTATTTTACTAAATGATAAAATAGTCTTAAAAAATCTAATAATTTCCCAAATGACTTATATAATGTTCCAAATGTTATTAATGATCCAATTTTTGTTCCCTTGGCTTTTTATAGTAACTATAGTAACCATATATTATGAAAATACAATAAGACATGGGAAGAGTTAATGTTTTTTACTAAGGGTTAAAGCTAAAAGATAACATTAAATTTAGAACATAAACATGTCTAAAATATATTGGTTAAGATTATTTACACCCATAATCATCTTATCCTAGAAATATATCACCTTGTAACTATTATATATCTTAAATCAATTTTTAATAATATAATATTTCATGACATTCCTAATGTTCCCTTCCTCCCCTCTATAAAAGGCCACCGCATCTAACCACATTCACACACATCTCATGCCCATTGGATCACCCAATATCATCTAAAGTAAGTTCCCAACATACCTAACTTTATTTTATAAGCCTTAAATTGGTCATAAGGTAATTTAATTAAGATTTTTGGCTCAAATTAAAAGGATTTACCTGATTTAGAGGTAGCATCTTCTTGCAAGAAACTTTACTTTCTTTTCCTTCTTTACTCTCTCTACTCTTCATATTCTATGATTACATAACAAAAAAGTATCCTCAATATACTAGGATGTTTTATGGGATGGATTCTAACTACACTTTCACACTCCTCCATCTAATGAATATGATCATATATTTTCTGTGTACGGTGAACTACTACCTCACGAAACGATGATTGTTCAATTTTATCCCACCACCTCTCATGGTGTCAATTATGATGGAACTGTATTTATATATGACCTATATTATATGTATTGTCTCTATTTTTCTGTATGTTTTATTTAAAACATACCTTTATGCTTTCCATAATGTGTAAATATGATAATTTCATTTGAGGAAATGTGGACTACCGACCTGTCAAAGTGGTGACTCTGTTAGGACATACATGGAACATATAAAGGACGGAATTAATGAAATTATGTAAAATATATAACATATATATTATACTGTAATTATAATATAGCTATGTATAATTTAGTTTTAATTCCTCTAATATGAAAAATAAATAAAATTAGCATTCATGTGTATGTACAACCTACCGTCTCCATGAATGGTGCATTTCCTTTCTTAACTCCAAATATTATGGACTATTATTAAATAAAAATATAATGGATATATATGATATTTATATAACACCCCAAAAATTTATGATATGTTTCTATTGGAAATATTCTATTTATTAGATATCGCATATTTCATGAAGCCTTGAGTTTCTTTGAAACAACACATTATTATTTAGAATATTGTCATAACCTAGCCATTAAACATAATTTTTCCACTTATTTGGTTTGAATTCTGAAAAACAGATATACACGGTTGCAATCAGTGTGATATTTTGAGTCTGATTGAATCAACATAATTTTCTAGGAATATTAACATACCCTTATGAATAGTAACTCACCCTTATGAATAGTTACATACACTTATGAATCACAATACGAATCGTAAGAATGGTAACCATACCCATGAAAGTGTAAATAAAATTTAGAAACCCTAAAAATGTAAATGAAAATTTTAAGTGTATGATTTTTTATTAAATTATTATTTTAATTAAAAATTAAATCTATAATATCTAGATTTTTTTTTAAAATAGAGTTCATTTTTTGATTCTACATGGTCAAAAAATGGATAGGGTGAATTTTTTGTATTTTTCTAAAATACATGAAATTTTTTTAGAATAGTTCAATACATTATTTTACCATATAAATACATTATAATTTTAATTCACTATTCCTATAATTATGAGTGATGTAAGCACCCAAATCACAAACTCACATGAATGTATTATTGTTAAAGGTAATGGAATCCTCGCTATTTCTTGTCTTGTGGGGAAATAAAAAATTAATGGGTACAATATTAAGAAAACCCTCATCCCCTCCACTATATAAACCACCCCTCACCCCCTCTTCCTCCCACACCTATAAAGCCTCAAGACTTGCCTAAATTCTGCTAAAATATCTTCCTAAGTTCCTACCACAAATCCAAGACCTGATGGTCTCACCAAAAGGCAAAAAACAATAGCCTTAAAGAGATTTTCAAGGAGAATTACTCAAGAGGTGAACCTCTCATCCATTTTCATTCAAATTAATTTACATGTTCTCTTTTTTTGTTTCTATCTACTCACCTCCCCACATCCTAATACTATGATATTCCTAGTACTTCACATAGAATATAATTTTATTATGATAATTTAATACTTCATCATCATCACTATTCCCCCCACCTCTTACAATAAAAATGAAAATACCATCCGAGATATGTTAATATATCACATTCAAGGACAATGAGTTTTCAATTTCTATTAATATTTTCAAGAATAGTCATGTAACATTTTTAATGGTTGAACCAGATCATGATATATTTATTTTACCTTATTAAATGTTTTTTCATCCTTACAGACACAAAATATAAAATAATAATGCAAAATATCTTTTTTATGCACAAAACTGCCAAGTTAAACTAAGCATTTATCAATAACTTTTAACTAATGATTCATACTCAAGCTATGTAAAACAAAAGAATTACAAGATCATTTATATATCTATAATGTTACTATTAATATATATTAACAATCCTGGATGTTTAATCTCATTTCAAATGTGCTTCCATTCATGATTACATGTAAACCAATCATGAAAACCTAGGAAGAAAATGCTTCAAAAACAATAAAATTGAACCTCTTAAACCCATAAAAATGGAATAAATGAACCTAATAAGGTTATAATAAATCAATTAAATGTTGATGAGATTATTTAATTGTTAATTAATGAATCCAAATTTTAGTATTTTGGTCGTTATGATTATTCAAGAACACCATCAGGCATAAGGTAAGTGATCCTCTCCCTCACTTTTATTCAAGAATTCCCCTTATGTTGTGTCTTTTTATTTTTATTTCATAATGATGGGTTATGTTTTATCCCCTCCCTCATACTTCCCTTATGATATATAAATTATGGGATACCCTTTTTCAACTATTTAATCCCTCTCAGGAACACCTATTACCATGTCAAAATGTTTGTAAGGGGTTTCCCATCTCACTTTCCATTCTGTGGGATTTTAATTGTTCGCCACATATTACTTTTATGTGGTATAATTGAACGTCTATTTTATGTATAATATTTTTATTCTATTTATATTTATGGTATTAATTGATTCATTTTGTGATTATTGATTTTTGGTCAGACGATTCAATTGATTACAATGTGGTAAGAGACTTTGTCTCGATTTACATTTCCTTGAGATCGACATCGTATTGTGCACCTAATATTTCTTATGTGGTGTATCTACTTCCAATTTGACATAATTTTTTATTTAAAATTATAATTCTGTTAAATATACACATTCTTTTTGTATTTATATAATTATTTCCATCAGCTGCATATTGTTTCACATACGGTGTATATTTGGAATGTTGTTGGAAGTATAGATGAATATGTATTCTCTACTCTATATGGATATTGGAAATCCATTTTGTACGTTTATTAAATCTATGTATAAATAATGATTTGGACTTTAAGTGAATGGAAGGTCCCGCTATAGGCCCTTGATGCATCAACTGGTCTCATGAGGCAAATCAGTTGGCGATAAACACTTTGACTTTGTTTTGAGAAATTGGAAACATTTCCACACAAGACATAATCCTTTTTGACGGTATAGTGCTATCATGTTACAGATACATTAAATACAATTAATAATCAATTTTTTTCATTTTTAGTTGTTTTTATCCTTCATGTTTTAACTATGACTAATTCTATCTATGCAATTTCATTCATAGTTTAGTAATGACACGTGTTTTTAATTTATTCATAATGAAATATTTTCTATGTAAATTTGTTTATGATTTAGTTATTGATTCATGCTTCTTATATTTGTAACCCTTGATGAGAATTTGATCTCACCCTTTTTTTACCTTCAACTGGTTATGAGGAGGAGATCATTTATTGTGTTTGTGTGGATGTAGTTTATTTAGTTATTGTTGTGTATTTTATTTTTTTAACTTTACAAATGTAATTTGAGTTACATCTATAATTGTAGTATCTTCTAGACTACTAAACTAATCATTTCTCTAGTATTTATTTCCTTTTAAGAATTACAATGTAATAAGTAATGCACCAAACCTAGTCTAGAGGGGTCAGGGCATTACAGTTAGTATCAAATGATGTTTAGTAGAAAAAATTTAAACTAGAATAAAAAATATAGATTAGGGAACAAAAACATAAGGTTGTATTTGGGGACAAATATAAAAGAACCTCATGGAATTTTAGTAAGGAGTAGATCATGTGGATATTTCTAGAAAATACATCCCTGTCTGGATACAAATAGATAGAGGTGACTATGGAAAAAATGTACCTAGGGCAAGAAACACCGATAAGGTGTTCCGGGCTTGACCCGAGGTATCCTGGTAAACCAAAAAGAGCCTTACTTCACTCTTGGTTTGAAACTGTAAGGGGATATACTTAGGATAATTCAAATTTTCTTTAGAAGCCATTATGAATAATTTTAATGAACTTTTTTCATCAGGAAAACCATGTTTATGAGATTAAATATGAATAGAATTTAGATTTATGTTAACTAATTTTCTAGTTGATATTATAAATTATGATTCATAACCTAATATAGTGTTTTCCATTATTTTTAAATGGAGCCTAGTAGAAGAAGGGGAATAAACACTCGTTGTCAATCTAGGGATTTCCCTGGTAAGAATGTCAATACAGTTAATGATGGAGCAGATCAGATCAAAACCATATTAGGAAAAATTACATAGGTTGTGATGAATAACCATGCTACACCTGTGTTGGATCATTTCAAATAGAATAATCCCCCAACTTTTAATTGGACTACTAATCTAGTGGAAACTGAGTAGTGAATCAAGTCCCTTTAAAAAAATTCCTTGAATTAAGATGCAATGAAATTGAAAAGGTAGTGTTGGAAGTGTATTGTATCAATAATGATGCTAATCAATGCTGGTATTTGATCCATAATACCACTGTGGAATAAGATATAGAAGATATTTAATGGAGGACTTTTAAGGGAATATTCTTTGAAAAATATTTCTCTCATGAGAAACTACCTGAAATGAAGAGGAAATTCCTTGTCTTAAAGGAAAGGAAAGAAGACAGTGTTGAAGAGTTTGATGATATCTTCACAAGACTATACAGGTCTACCACATATTATGTACATGAATTAGAAGAAAATATTGATCATTTCTTTGAAGGTCTTAAGACAAATCATCAAAGGGAACTGGCTTCTCAAACATTTTCCTCATATAATGAAATTTTCTTATGTGCCATAAAAATAGAGAAGGAATTTTCTTGATAAAATTTGTTATAGGGAAACCAAGATAAGAAGTGGTACTCTGATGGCTATGAAAAAGGTGAGGCACCAAATAAAAACAAGGGAAAGAAGAAATTCCCACTATGTTCGGACTGTGGAAAGAATCATCCAAGGAAGTGCTTGAATGGCTTATGTGTCTGCTATAAGTGTGGAGAAAAGAGTCATTGATCTAATGAATGCAAGGGGAGAAAACAAGTTAATGATGTTCAATTCTACAATTTTAGATATATGGGACACTATTAAATGAGTGTCTTAAGATTCATGGAAACATGACATAGAAAAAGTTTTGAGAGAAAGGGAAAGATTATGTGATTATAACTGCGGAGGATGAAGTTCCTAATGATGTGGTGGTAGGTGCTTTAATTGTTTCCTCAAACATATCCAGTGCTTTATTTGATTCAGGATCATTGCATTCATTTATATAGTCCCAGTTTTCCAGGAAAATAAGACATGTCCAATTTAATGCAATAAAGGAGTTGTTAGTCAGAACTCATAGGGGATGTATCATTTCAACAATGGTTCGTCGATCAGTCCCTCTCATGAAACATAAATGGGATTTATTTTATAACCTTATCATCATACCAATTAATGATTTTGATATAATTCATAGTATTAATTGGATATCAAATTATGATGAAAATATCTATTGTAAGAAGAATGAAGTTACAATATTTAAAAATTGTGTAGAAACCCTTATTTTTAGAGTAGAAACCTCCACGTATAATTCTTATCTAGATCTAACCCCATTATCTCTATTGAATGAAATTCTTGGAGAGGAAGAGAACCAAATATCTATGGGTGAGTAAAAAAATCTTCATATCTAATATGTACATATAATGAAAGAATACATTAACGTATTTACAAAGGACTTACCTAGACATCCTCTAGAGAAAAAAGTTGAGTTATTTATTGATTTAACTCCTGGTGCAAGACCTATATCAAAGACTCTCTATATATTGGACACTATGGATTTTGTGTATCTAATGAAAAAAACCTAGAGGAATTGAGTGACAAATGAAATATCCATCCTAATGATTCTCCATGGGGATCC
Organism: Viscum album; assembly: GCA_963277665.1. Classification (NCBI taxonomy): domain Eukaryota; kingdom Viridiplantae; phylum Streptophyta; class Magnoliopsida; order Santalales; family Viscaceae; genus Viscum; species Viscum album. The sequence continues at coordinate 366,330,976 of OY728158.1, read as the reverse complement.
CCTTTCCTCTTTGTCAAGAAGAAAGATTGATCCATGAGGCTTTGTATTGATTATAGGGAAATCAGTTCTATTACTATAAACTGTAAGTATCCACTACCATGAATTGATGATTTATTTGATCAACTTCATGGAGCACAATACATTTCAATGATTGACCTTTGATCTGGATATCATCAGCTATGTGTGAGAAAGGAAGATATTCCAAAGACAAAATTTCGAACTAGGTATGGGCATTACAAGTTTACAATGATGCCTTTTGTACTGACTATTGTACCCTCTGCTTTCCTAGATTTAATGAATATAGTTTTCACAGAATATCTTGGTAACTTTTTTGTGGTATTTATTGATGATATCATGGTATAGTCCAAAATCTATGAAGACCATAAAAATAAATTGTGGATTATTCTGATAAATATTATAAGAAATGAATTATATGAGAAGTTTAGAATGTGTGAACTTTTGTTTCAATCAGTTTCTTTTCTAGGACATATTATCTCTAAGGATTGAATCCTAGGAGATCAAGTGAAGAAAAAGGTAAGCCATGAATGTCCCACACCAATGAAAAAACTGAGGTACACATTTTTATTGTCCTAGATGGTTACTATCGGTGCTTCGTTCATAATTTCTCCAAACTGTTGTAAACCAGTAACCAAGATCACACGTAAATGTGATAAGATTTTATGGAATAAATAATGCTTATAATTCTTTGAAGAATTGAAAACTAGATTTTTCAATGTTATAATTTTCACTCTTCCATTTAGAAATGATGGATTTGTGATATACAGTGATGCATCAAAGAATGGGCTGGTTGAATCCTTATGCAAAGTGATACAGTTATTTCTTATGTATCAAGGCAGATAAATACTCAAGAGGAAAATTACCCAACTCATGAAATTAAGTTATAAGCCTTAATCTTTTCTATGAAAATATGGAGACATTATCTCTATGGTTAAATATGTGAGATATATACGGATCACAAGAATTTGAAATACATTTTCACTCAGAAATAACTCAACATGAAGTAAAAGAGATGGCTCGAGTTACTCAAAGATTGTGATTTTTCAATACACTACCACCCATGAAAGGAAAATAATGTGGCAGATGCATTAATAAGAAAAGATCATGGACTTCTAACACAAATAAGGATTGAGATGTATCCTATATTCATGAATATACTAAAGATGAATATGAGAACTATTAAGGATAGGGAAACATAATTCCTCTTCCAAATAATTTCTAAGACATCTATATTAGAGAAGATAAAAAGAAATCAATCTAATGATCAGAATCAACACAAGTAAATTACTCTTGTTAAGGATGGGAGATTGGAAGATTTCATGTACGAGGAAGGAGTTCTGAAATTCTGGAAATGGTTATGTGCTCCATCAGCACGTAAGATAAAAAGGGAACTATTAGATGATTCTTATAGTTCAAATTTCACTATACAACCTAGTAGCACAAAACTATATAAAGATATGAAGTAACATTTTTTGTTGTATAATATGAAGCGAGAAATTGCTAACTACGTGTCATGGTGTCTAGTTTGTTAATAGGTGATGGCATATAGAAAACATTATAGAGGGGTGATGAAAACTCAACTTATTCCTATGTGGAAGTGTGTTGAGATTATGATGGAAATTGTCATAGGAATATCGAGGATTCCTAGAAGGAATGATGCAATATGGGTAACTATTGATCATCTCACAAAATCAGAACATTTTAACACTATTAGAGAGGATTTACCACTTGATCGCCTGGAAGGACATTATATTAATGAAGTTGTAAGACAAAATGGTGAAACTCTATCGATTGTGTCTGATCAAGATCCTTAGTTTACATCAAAATTTTGGAAAAGTCTTCAGAAGGATTTGGATACTGAGCTTCATATGAGTAATGTTCCTCACACCAAAACTGATGGATAGTCTAAAAGAACAATTCAAATCCTGGAAGATATGTTGATATCATGCTTTGTTGACTTTCAAGGTCCGTGGGATCAATACTTTTCTTTGGTGAGATTTTCCTACAATAATAGATTTAGTTATAGAATTTAAGTGGCTCTATATGAAGAATTATATTGTAATAGGTGTCGAACTCCAAATTGTTGAAATGAAGTTGGTGAGAGGAAACTTTTAGGCCTAGAACTTATCGAAGAGATAAAAAAAATGTAAATAAAATTAAGTACCATATTAAAGAAGCCCAAAGTATAAAAAAGAGTTATACTGACAATAGAAGGAATGATTTATAATTTCAAGTAGGATATAATGTCTTTATAAAATTATCTCCATGGAAGGATGTCTTATTGTTTGGTAAGAAAGGGAAACTGATCCACAGGTACATCAGATCATTTGATATTATGGAAAAGGGTGGAGCTATAACCTACCGTTTATCAATTTCACCAAGTCTCTAAGAAGTTTTTAATGGGTTACATGTTTTATTGTTAAAGAAATACATTCCATACCCAATGTATGTACTCACCTATGATAAAATAGAATTTCAACCTGATTTATCATACTGTGAAGAGCCTATCAAGATCCATGACACAAGGGAGCACATATTGATCAATTGAACAACTCGTCTCGTAACGGTTCTTTGGAGAAACCACAATATGGAAAGAGAAACATGGGAACCTGAGGATGTTATGTAGGAGAACAACCCATATATTTTTATGGAGCAATATACATGAAAAATTTTGAGGACAAAATTTCTGATGATGGGAATAATATAACACCCCAAAAAATTTTATGTTATGTTTATCTTAAATACATTATATTTATTAGATATACTATTTTGATAAATCAAAGAGTTTATTTGAACCAACACTTGGTTATTTTGGAGATAGTCATAACCTAGCTATTAAATATACATTTTCCACTTCTGTGGTTAGAATTTTGAAAAACAGGCATACATAGTTGTCCTCAGGGTGATATTTGGAGTCTGATAGAATCAACTTAATTTTCAGCGAATAGTAACATACCCTTACGAATGGTAACTCACCCTTATGAAAAGAAACGTACCCTTATGAATATTAATATGACTCTTAAGAATGGTAACCATAACCAAGAAAGTATAAATAAAATTTAGGCACCTTAAAAATAAAGAAGAATATTTTAAGTGTTTTTATTTTTTGATTAAATAATGATTTTAGTTAAAAATTAAATTTATCATATCTAGAAAATTATTTTTGAAAAATTGAGTCAATTTTAAGTATTTTCAATTTGATAAATGGTTAGGGTAAATTTTTTGGATTTTTCTGAAAAACATGAAATTTTGTGAATAGAAAAATACAATAATATGCAGTATAAATACATTATAATTTATATTTGCTATTCCTAGCATCATGAGTGATGTATGAAGTCAAATATAAAACTCACATGCACATATTACAATTATAGTAAACATAATCCTCAATATTTCTTATCTTGTGGAGAAATAATAAATTAAAGAGTATAATATTAAGAAAACTTTCCTCCCATCCACTATATAAACCACCCCTCACCCCCTCTTCCTACCACACCTCACAAGCTTCAACAATTGACTAAATTTCACTAAAATATCTCCCTAATATACTCCCCCGTCCAAATCCTATTGTTCTCATCAAAATACTAAAAACAAAGGCCTTAAGAAGATTCTCAAGGAGAAGTCAAGAGGTGAACCTCTCTCCCATTTTCTTTCAAATTCTTTTACAAGTTCCATTCTTTTATTTCTCTCTCCTCACATCCTAATATCCAAATTCTATGATAATTATAGTAACATAAATGAATTAAAATTTTATTATTCTAATGGAATATTTCATCATCATCTCCATCTTCCCCAACCTCTTACAATAAAAATAAAAAAACCATCTCAGATGTGTCAATTTATTACATTCATGGACGATGGGTTTTCAATTTTTATTACTATCTTCAATACTAGACATGAAACCTTTTTAATGGCTGAACTATATCATGATATATTTATTTTAACTTATTAAATGTTTGGGAATAATTACCCACTATTAATACAAAATAATAAACAAAACAATTTTGTGATGCATTAAACTGCCATCTTAAACCAAGCGTTTATCAATAACTTTATACAAATGAGTCATAATAAAGGTATATAACCCATAATTAATTATAAGATCTTTTATATTTCTGTAATTTCAATAATAATATATATTGACAAGTCTCTATGTTTAACCACATTTCAATTGATATTAGATTAATGAATACAAGTAAACCAAGCACGAAAACCAAGGAAAGAAATGCTTTGAAAACAATAAATTTGAACCTATAAAACCCCTTTAAAAGGGAATTAATGAAACTAATAAGGTTATAATAAATACATTACATATTTAATAGGTTCTATAATTTTTAATTATTGAATCTAAATTTTATTATTCACGTCTTTTAGATCAATCAATAACACCTTCAGGCATAAGGTAAGGGATCCTCTCTCTCACTTTTACTCAAGAATTCCCCCTATGTCGTGTCCTTAGATTTTTAATTCCTAATATTGGGGTATGTTTTATAACCACCCTCATACATCCATTATGATATATAAATTATTTTATACCCTTTTACATCTCTCTAAACCCTTACAAGAACACCCTTTACCACACTAATATTTTTGTTAGGGGTTTCTCATCTCACATTCGATTCCACAGGATTTCCATTTTTCGCCACATATTTCTTATATGTGGTATATGGATAATTCCATTTTATTTATAATATCATTATTATATATACATTTATGGTATTTTGTGATTCATTTATTTATTATTGTTTTTTGGTCACATAATTTGATTGATTACAATGTTGTATGGGACATTGTCTCAATTTCCATTTCATTGAAACCTACATGGTATTGTGCAACTAATCTTTCTTATGTTGTGTATCTATTGCCTATTTGACATCATTTTTCATTTGAAATTATAATTCTAGTAAATATCCAATTTCTTGTAGTATTGATATGATTATTTCCTTATGTTGTATACCATTTCACATACATTGTTTATTTGGAATGTTGAGGGAAATATTGATGGATCTGTATTCTCGACTCTATACGGATATTGAGAAGGAATGTATTACATATATTAAATCTTGGTATAATGAATTATTTGGACTTGAAGTGATAGGAGATATCCACTATATCCCCTAGATGTATCGACGGGTCTCATGAGAGAAATCAGTTGGCGACAAACCCTTTGAGTTTGTTTACAAAAATCAGACGGGTTTCTAACCACAGACTTAATAAATTTTGACGGTATAGTGGTATCATGTGATAGATACATGATGTCCAATTAATAAGAGTTCTCTTTATTAATTTTTAGTTATTACAATTTATGAGGCTTTCACTTTGAAAAAATCTATGGATTCAGTTTCATTCTCTGTTTATTAAAGGCGTGTGTTTTTCATGTATTCACCATGCCAAATTGACTATGCCAATTTAATTATGATTCGGTTATTGATTTATGCATCAACTATTTGTAACCCTTACTGAGTGTTTTATCTTACATATTTCATTTGTTTTCCCTCAACATGTTATAAAGAGGAGATTATTTATTGAGTTTATGTGGATGATGTTTTTTTAGTTGTTGTTATGTATTGTATTTTATTACCTTTTCCAATATGATTTGAGTTACATCTATGTATAAATTTTCTTCAAGACTACTAAACTGATAGTTACTTTGGAATTTAATTATTTTTAATCATGAAAACATAATAAGTAATTGTAACAACCCGACCCTACCCAGGCTCGAGCCGCAAAAACCCCAAGCCCGCCTCCATAGGCCAGGGGCTGGTGACAAGCGCTAAAGGCTAAACAACTCGGGGAGGCCTTTGCCTGAGTACCTGTACACACACACACACATCCCACTCAATGAAGAATTGCAGAGTAAAAAGAAATGGAAAGTAAAGTAAAGTGCCAACTACTATAAATAGACCACAAAAGGTACATCGACCTCTAAACAGTACAAAGTGAGTGCTGAATCTAAACTGAAAATAAAAGGGGAAAGCACGCGCCCAACCAGAAAAGTTCCACAAACTAGAAACAGGTAAACAAAAGTAAAATAGGTGGGAGAGCCCCACATGTAGAACTTGAATATGACCACCGTATGCGGTCCAAGCTCCCGAACTCCTAAGCTCCACGGAAGTCACGTCCAACATGTCCGTCTTCTACAAGGGCACACCAAGAGAAATCAAAGACCAAGTAGGGATGAGTATAAAAATACTCCGTAGGATACCCTCGAAGGCTCGAGGGAGAAAGAAATGAGGTACCGAAGAGTGAGAAGTAAATAGAATAAGGGATAGTAAAGGATTACAACAGAGAGAGAGTTCAGTAATGAGTACAGCTTAACCCAATAAGAGGAAAGAATAAGACTCGCCCTATCACAAGGGGCACGAAATGCTGAGAAGATGAACTTACCATCGAGTCTTCACTACCTATAGGAGGATAGTAGACTCGTCCAACCACGAGAAGCTAGACACGGAAAGCATGTGGCATACCCTACCTGTCTTCACCTCTCCTAGAAAGAGAGTATCCATAACCCAAGGATTGGGTACTGGAACAAGGTATACACATATATATGCTCTGTTAAGAATCCCTAACAAGATTATAAGGGGTTCTCCATCCTGTAGCTCAGCCCAAGAAAGTGAGTAGCCAACAGTCCTAGAAGTAAGCACCATCGTTGCTCGGTATCCCGCACGTCTGCCCCAAACTGCAAGTCAAGGGTCACAAATCAATGCACCTTGACACTATTCGCTTTGGGCGACACTGAATCTCCCACACAGTTTTAGGTCATGTCAAAAGGACACGTCTCGGTGGGGAAATCACCCCTCGTTCTTGAGAGTTCTAGGGATGCATCAAGCGACACCTCATCACTATCACACAGTCGAGAGGTCTTCTCAAAGTTGATAGGTTCCCACTACCTAGCCCCACAAAAGGATAATCTGCTGGAGGGAGACCCAGAAAAATTCATCGATGGGTCCCAATGCCTAGCCCCGCTAAAGGTAAACCTGGATCTGCTCTGGCCATCCCTATTGGATGGTACCCCAGTGGGCATCCCTGCTGGATGGTACCGCACTAGCCATCACTACTGGATGATACTGCACTAGCCATCCCTGTAGGATGGTACCTAGCTGGTAAGCGGAACACGTAGTGGGAAACAAGTCATGATAGATCGCGGAAGGAATATGTGATCATGACACACAACTAGAGAGTCTGTGCCCAGGGCTCACTGGGGCTCCTAACCCTTCTAGAAACAACCTCCTAGGTAGAGGATCAGTTCCTGTGTAATGTGTTTATCACACCAATACCCAAAGAACCCTACCAGGGAACACAAAGGTATGTGAGGATCTCCTCAGACCTCTTCGGGTGATACATGCTCTAATCCGCTGAGTCTACTATTGAAGCAGACCAATACAACTCACTCTAGAAAGTGGGAGAACACCCACATTGTACGAACGAATGAAGACATAAACGATGTCGCAATCCAGTGAAAGATAGACAACATTGAAAACCACTTGGAAATTTTCATCTCGATGCTGGGGTCTCAACACCTCTGACGGCGCCCAAATTAGACTCCAGACGCGCTCATGCAATCTAAAACAAAAATCTAGACAGTGTGATAAATAGTATTTAGCGGAAGCATCGCATCTCCGAGCCCCCATCATGGAAATTTTAAATCCCTAAACCCATCTCGAAAATCTTATCTCGACGCTAGGAACGCGTCGCCGCAGACGGCATGCGAATCCGACCCCTGGTTTGTAATTTAGGGCATTTTAAAGTTTGTAATGGAACGAAACGGTGGTTCGGGCCGGTTCGGCTAGCCCACCCTTCCTGAACTAGCCCGCGGTCATGCGTGCCGGCCATCCTCGCCCAGACTGGCTCAGCCAGTCTGGCTAAACTCCCACGGGACCCGCAAAGGGAGGGTCCCTGTCTGCTCCCTGGTGTCACGAAGACCCCGGCTTACCGTGTCAACCGGAATGTCAAAGCTGGCTGGTCTTCCCACATCACGCGCCCTCACCCGGCACCTCCGCTCGACCGCGACGCTACAGCCAGAGCCCCCGCAGCTTCATGTTCACCTCACCCCCACTGACGCCTGCTACCAAGGAGCCCCACTGAACCTGCTGAGTCGCCGCCTTCCTGAGGTCGCGCCGCCGCCACCTGAGCCGGAGCTACCCGCCTTCTAAGTCAAAGCTGCCCGCCGCCCAAGCCAAGCCGCCCACCATCGAACTGGCCAGAACTGCTGGAAAACCTCCAAAAACCCACAGATCTTCGGCAGATGATTGCGATCGCCTCGAAACTCGGATTTTCAGTCTGAAACAAGCGTTGGATAGCTCAGAACATATACTACGCAACCAAGGTATTATCTCAACAAAATAACGGCAATTAAATGGTAAAATTCAAGCTAAAAAGATGATGAAATTAAAAAAATGAAACCGCTAAGATCCTACCTCTTTGGCCTTGCTCAAAGCATCGATCCTTCGCCGCGCCACCACCGTTGTCACTTCCGCTAGTCTCGGGGGAGGAGAAGAGGAGGTTGAGAATGCTTGAGGGAGGTGGGAGAGCTATAACGCCAGAAGAAAATAAAAATGGTGAAGGAGGTGAGGGTTTGGTGTTTCTGTAATGAAAATTAATTAACATTTAATTAATTTTTAATACCCACCAGAAGACATGCGGCCGAACCTCCTGATGGGGTCAATGTTAAGCCTCCCCTAGGGTAAACACCACCTCCCGAGCACAAAGACAGTCTCAGATTTTTAATCTGATTCCCTGTTCCAAAGTTAAAAAATTTAACGACTGAGGCTGCGAAATTAAAAAAACGGCTCTGGTGGTATTTTCCACAGACGGCCCGTGCCCGGGAGACATACACCCCTCTTAGGGAAAACAACACGCTCTGGACTCAACGGTGCCTTAAATTTTACAATCCAGGCTACCATTTAAGAGATACTTGAGTTTTAACTTTAAATGAATAAATTAATTATTTTATTTATCCATTTAACATTCTGTTAATGGGTGAGGGGTCCCAACATCCAGCGTAGACATGTTCTATGTCATTTATTGGGTAAACGCCCCATTTCAGACCCATTCATACTCTATGATTTAGGATCCGAATTACTGTTTAGAAGTTATCCGATTTATTTGGCATGCCCAGTGTGAATGCACTGAAAATTTAATTCTGTCCACATCATTGCTTGGAATCGCACGCCGTATGAAGGCGTTGCTCTGTAATAACATCAAAAAAATTCCAATGTCTTTTATAGAAAAAAAGTTTCTTACATCATTTCCTCATTCATGATTTTCGTCCTTAAAATGAAAAACCAGGGAACAAATCAGTGTACTAAGCCCACACCTGGCTCTTTCATACCGAGAAGAACTCTAGCATAGTCCCACGTCACCGCACACAGACCAAAGGGTTGGATCTTTTCACACGACTTCTTCCCTTTCTGATGATGTGCATATGAGAACTCACACATCTCCTCAGGTATGTCATGTGGGAGGCTTCGTGCACCCACTCCAAATATTGGGAGCTTATAGCAAGGAAGTAGAAAACCTCGCCATCCCTTCGCACGGTCTCAAACAGCCCAAAGACCTTCTGGGGTAACTCACCTACCTGATTGAACCCCTACGTCCCACGCTGTGTCTGGAATATTTGTTTGGACCTAGGACAAAGCTTGGTGATTTCCTCAATCAGAATATCTATATGGTGAAACATCCAAGGACATCAGGTCACACAAGGTTTCGCAGTCGATGTCCAATGACCAAGACTCTCTTAATTGATCGAAAGGCACTAGGTTCACTACCAACGACTAAAGATAATGGTTCCACACCTTCTATTCCACATACAAAGGGATACACCAACGCCCCGCGTCACCCTGGTAACAACTCAAGAAATTAGCTGTGAGAAAAGAATTTCACACACGGAGTCTAACAATTCTACATGAAAAAAGTAGATGAGCTATAGAGTGTACCTCTTATCACCTCATGCTCTGCAGGATCGTAGATATCCAAAGCTCGCGGCTATCCATGGTCCCATCTGTCAACCCCCAGAGCCTGACGTGGACCACCTAGTGGTAATGGGAAGACCTTGTAAGGTCGTCCCCCACTTCCAGCTCCTCCCACTCCTATGCTAGAACCACCTCTCTGAGCACCACTCGGATCACGACACTGCCTCTGTCGTGGTGGTGCGCCTACTACCTTCCCGAAGTTCTCAGCGTGCCACGTCGGGTAGTCTCACGCCAGGTGACCTCTCCCATCTAATGCAAAACACCGACTCTCTCCGGGATGCACTGGTGACCACCGGTGGCACTGTGGTGTAAGACCGCGCCCCTGAGTCCGGTTATCATAATGCCACATGCGTCGAAGTTCTATCATCCGACGCCCGCTAGCTACGAAAAATATCTCGTCTTTGTCAATCCTGCTGCCACCACCAATAGTATAATGTGACATGCAGCTCTCTATCACCATCTCTTGCTCTAGCACCCTGACATAAGTGGGGATGCACAAGGGTACGACGATGGCACAAATCTCTATGCAGATACCCTATTCAAAATTCGACGCTTGGAAGTTTCCTTTGTGGACAAAGTCTGGGTAAAAGCGTGCAAGGTCCGCAAAACTAGTCACGTACTCAATCACCATCATCCCTCCTTGATGAAACTACAGGAGCTCCTGGATCTGAACGGACTGTAAGCAGGAGGGTTAAAACTCATCACGAAACAATAGTTGGAAGTCGTACAACGAAAGTGACAACTCATAAAGTAATTGAGTAACCAGATTCCACCAACGCTCAACTGCCTCATGGAAAAGGCTAGATGCCAAAGCCACCCTCTGATCTGCCGATATATGTACAAGACTGAAGTGGAAAACCACTCTCCCATGCCAACCCTCTGCTCCCTGAGGGTCTGGCTCACCATTGTACCTTAGCAGTCTCTATCACTGGGACTCACATAGCACGCTCAACCTATGCTCAAGCTCAGTCTACTCTGCTGAAGCTATCTCCTGCTCACCGGGTGGGGGTGCTAGTACTGGACCACCCCGAGAAAGGGACTCGCATGATGGGTCCTGGACTGAGGCCTCATAGCACACAAGGTGGTCGTCACGAACCAAAGCTAGTATCCTAGCTGGCTGTCTTCACGGAGACATCCTTATTGTTATCAATGGGTGACGCGGGCAGAAGAGAATATATGTATATAAGAGTAACAACAATGGGGATCTGACTCAAGAAGGGCACTCAAGACTCAATCCTATGTGATGAACAAACCAATTTCCCTGCAATGAGTGTCTTAACATGCCAATTCGACAAGCTGGTTATCAGGGTCCTGGTGGATGGATACATCAGTGGCTGCACCATCGCTGGACTCCCTAGCCTAAGAGCCACCCTCGAGACACGTTGACAATATTGCCCTAAATCCCAAAAAATTCCTTTTTTAGGGATGTTCGAAAAACTTCCCCAAGAACGAACAACCTCTGATACCAATTTGTCACGAACCGAACCTACCTGGGCTCAAGAAACAACTACCCCAAACCCGCATCCATAGGCCAGGGGATGGTGAAAAGCGCCGAAGGCTAAACAACTCAGGGAGGATTTTTCCTGAGTACTTGTACACACACACGCAACCCACTCAATGCATAAATTAAGAATAAAAAGAAAATTAATGTAAATTAAAGTGACAAATTCTATAAATAGAACACAAAAGGTGCATCAACCACTAAAAAGTACAAAGTGAATACTGAAGGTAAACTAAAAAGAATAGGGAAAAACATGCACCCAACTAGAAAAGTGCCAAAACCCGACAACATGTAAACAATAGAAAAACAGCTTGGAGAGTCCCACACCTAAAAACTGACTACGAACACCATACGCGATCCAAGCTCCCGAAAATCTAAGCTCTTCTGAAGTCATGTCCAACCTGTCCAGAATCTGAAAGGGCATAACATGTGCAGGAAAATCTGAAGCAGGGGTGAGTATAAAAATACTCAGGAGGATACCCCGATGTCTCGAGGAAAAAACAAAGGAGGTACTAAAGAGTGAGTGGTAGATAGAACATGTTATAGTATAGTATAATAGAGAGAGAGTGTAGTAAAGAGTACAACTCATCCCAAGAAGAGGAAGGAAGAAGACACATCCTATCACAAGGAGCTAGAAACGGTGAGAAAATGAACTTTCTGTCGAGTATTCACTAACTATAACAGGAGAGTAGACTCATCCAACCATGAAAGGCTAGACACGGAGTGCACGTGGAATACCCCACGTGTCTTTACATATTTTGGAAGGAGAGTATCCAAAACCCAAGGAGTGGGTATTGGAACAAGGTATACATATATATATATATATATATATATATATATATATATTCTCAGTCAAGAAAACCGAACAAGATCGTAAGGGGATCTCCGTCCCATAGCTCAGCCTAAGAATGTGAGTAGTCAACAGTCCTAGAAGTAAGCACCATTGATGCCCGATATCCTACATGTCTGCCCCGAACTGCAAGTCAAGGGGATTAAATCACCACACCTTGACACTATCCTCTTTGGATGGCACTGACTCGCCCGCACAGTTTTAGGTCGCGTTACAAGGACATGTCTCGGTGGGGAAAGTGCCCCTCGTTCTTGAGAGTTTAGGGGGAGCATCAATCCACACCTCATCACTATTACACAGTCGAGGGGTATTCTCAAAGTCGACGGGTTCCCACTGCCCATCCCCACGAAAGGGTAATCCACTGGAGGGAGACCCGGAAAAAGTCATCGACGGGTCCCAATGCCCATCCCCACTAGAGGTAAACCTAGATCATCTCTGGCCATCCCTGCTGGATGGTACCCCACTGGCCATCCCTGCTGGATGGTACCACACTAGCCATCCTGCTTGATGGTACCGCACTGGCCATCCCTGCTGGATGGTACCTCATTGGTAACTGAAACACGTAGTGGGAAACACGTCACGATAGATCTTGGAAGGAATATGTGATCACGATACACAACTAGGGAGTCTGCGCCCAAGGCTCACTGGGGGCTCCTTACCCTCGTGGAATAAACCTCCTAGGTAGAGGATCATTTCCCAACTAATGTGTTGGTCACACCGATGCCCAAAGAGGCCTACCATGGAACATGAAGGGATGTGAGGATCTCACTGGGCCTCTCGGGGTGATACCTGCTCCAATCCACTGAGTCTACTATTGAAGCGGAGCAAGACAACTCACTCCAGAAAGTGGGATCACACCAACACTATATGAAATCATGTAGCTGTAACTGATTTCCCTGTCTGGTGAATGGGAAACAACACTTAGAACCCATTGGAAATATTTGTCTCGACGATAGGGTCTCAACGCCCTTGACGACATCCACATCAGACTCCAGATGTGCTCGTGCCATCTAAAACAAAAATCTTGGTAGTGCACTAAATAGTATTTAGCAGACACCTTGCATCTCCAAGCCCCCATCTCGGAAATTATAAATCCCCAAAACCCTCTCAAAAATTTCTTCTTGATGTTAGAAATGTGTCGTCACAGATATCATGCGAATCCAACCCCTGGTTTAAATTTAGGGCTTTTAATGTTTGTAATGGACTAAAACGGTGGGCTGGGCCAGTTCAGCCATCCCAGCCTTCCAGAACCGGCCCGCGGTCACACGCACCGGCCTGCCTCATGCGAACCGACTCAGTTGGTCCGACTGAACTTCCACAGGATCCGCAAAGGGCGGGTCCCTATATGCTCCCTGGGGTCACGAAGACCCCGGATTACCACATCAACCCGGCCGGCTAAGCTATCATGTCTTCTCACATCGCACACCCTCACTCGGCGCCTTCTCTCGACCGCAACGCCGCACCCGGAGCACCCGGAGCCCCCGCAGCCACCTGGCCGCCTAGCCCTCACTGACGCCCGCTGCTGAGGAGCCCCGCCGAACTCATTGAGTTGCTGCCTGCCTGAGGCCAAGCTGCCTCCGCCTGAGCTGGAGCTGCCCGCCGGCTAAGCTGAAGTCGCTCGCTACCTAACTCGAGCCACCCGCTACCTGACCGACCAGAACCGCCAGAAAACCTCCAAAAACAGGTGGATCATCGGAAGACGACTGCGATCTCCTCGGAACTCGGATTTTCAATCTGAAACAAGCGTTGGATATCTCGGAACATATACTACACAACCAAGGGCTTCACTCGAAAAAATAATGGCAATTCAATGCTAAAATTAAAGCTAAAAAAATATGCGGAAATTAAAAAAAATTAAACCACAACAATCTTACCTCTTGGGCATTTCTCGAAGCTTCGAATCTTCACCGTACCACCACCATTGTCGCCTTCGTTTGGCTCAGGTGAAGAGAAGAGGAGGTTGAGATGGATTGAGGGAGGTGGGAGAAATCTTCAGCCAGAGGAAAACAAAAATGGTGAAGGAGGGGAGGGTTTGGTGTTTTAGTAATGAAACTTAATTAACATTTAATTAATTTTTAATACCCACCAGAAGACCTGCATCTGATCCTCCTAACGGGGTCAAGGTTAAGCCTCTCCAAGGGTAAAAACGACCTCCTGAGAACAAAATTATGCACAATATTTTAATCTAATGACCCGTTCAAATGTTAAAAAATTTAACGACTGCGGGCGCTAAATAAATATAACGCCCATGGTGGGATTTTCCACAGAAGGCCCGTGACCGCGAAACTTACACCCCTCCTAGGGTAAACAACACACTCTGGACTCAACGGTGCCGTCAATTTTCCAATATTATAAACCGTTTATGAGATACATGAGTTTAGCCATTAAACGAATAAATTAATTATTTTATTTATCCGTTTAACTTTCGTTAACGGGTAAGGGGTCCCAACGTCCCGTGCCAACATGTTCCATGACGTTCCTCAAGAAAACACCCCATTCCAGACCCATCCGTACTCGGAGATTTAGGATTTGAATTACCATTTAGGAGTTCTCCTATTTATTTGGTGTGCCCATGGTGAACGCACTGAAACTTTAATTCCAGCCACACCGGGGCTCATAATCTCGCGTCGTTTGAAGGTGATGCTCTAGAATAACATCGAGAAAATTCCAAATTATTTTATAGAAAAAACTAGGTTCTTACAGTAATTGACCAGCACCGGTCTATAAGGGTCGAAGAGTTCCAATTTAAATCGTGAATAATATTCTAGAGATATAGGACGTATGACCACACGGATAATTTGCATCAAAACAAGTTCATTCTTGACTCAAATAATGAACATCGACAAAAAGTATGATATGAACTCAAATAATTACCTAATTTTTATAACATGATAATAATTGATATAAATGAATAATAAACTTTAAAATGGCTCTAAATCAATTATAAATTAATCTATGTTTATTATTCAGAAAATTAATGAATGAACGAGACAAGTTTGACTAAAGGTAAGGGACGTCGTCTCAATATACTTTTATTGCGTAATTTCTTGATCATATGAACCGTTATTATTTTAAAAGGTTTATATACAGACGATATGACATTTCATATCCATATTTTATCTATAATAATTTTTTTATTAAATCATGGAAATTAATATTTAAATGTTTCAAGAGGTATGGGACACCTTGAACATTAATGATATAGTTATCAAATCTTTTTCATCATGATATTAAATTAGACATTTATTTATATGGGTATAAAAGCAATATATTAGAAATTTTATGTCAATCTTGAATTTCATTCGATATTTTCAAAAGGAATATTTTTATACGAAGTATTTTAGTTTCTTTAAAAAACTAAAAAATGAATGTTTTTTAACGCATAAAGAGACAACAACTTCTCCTCCACTGTAACCATTATTTGATATTTGGATTACTATATAATCCTTAATTTCTTTTAAAATAAAAATAAATCATTAATTTTTTTATTTGGGCATCTTGGTATTGAAAATGCATTCTTAAATAAAAACGGTATTTTTATTCCGAAATGTTTTTCATATGGGATTAGAAGATGCTTTCAAAAAATGGGTTTTGTGATGAATGAGTTTTATCCATGAAATGGTACATTAGTATTTTATGATACAGGTGATCCCAATATCTCTTATACGAAGGGTTGAACCCCATTATAGCAGACAGGTGACCCCAAAATAGCTCATATGAAGGGTTGCGCCCCATTATAGCTCCCAGGTGATCTTGATATAGCTTATATGAAGGGTGATCTCCATTATATATCTCCAATTCTGAATTCAAGCATATGGTTATTCCAATTAGAAGATGTTTGAAAGGGTTTTATGTATATGATTTTATATGTCCCCTAATAAGTTTTAATTGCTTACAATTTGTTTTAGTGTTTTGATTTGAGAAAAATGTATGATTTTTATTCTTTTGAAAATGTTTTGTTTCATCCTATCATAGAACCTTGAATGGGTTATCATGTTTTAACTAGATTAATGTATTTTATTTATTTATTAGTCATTACTGAGTTTTGGGTTCTCATGCCAAGATTTTAAATGTTTTTATATGATTTAAGGGAGAATATAGTCAAGGATGGAATCAAGGAAAAGTTATGATGATTAAACATAAAAATAAAACATGTATCATTTTAGAAGTTTTTATGTTATGGAATAAAAAAATAATGTTAGAAGTTTATTCTTTTTATTTATTTGTTTTTGTTATGTAATAGTTATGGAATAATTCTCTAAATCTGAAAACCTAAAATGTTCGTCAATATGAATTCTTGACGTAACTCAAGATTATGCAATGTTTATGGTTTTGGTGAAATAGTTGGTATCAAAGGTCAGTATAGATAACTTTATAGGTTGGGATGGTGTTAATTTCTTTACATTAATATATAGGTTGAAATGATGTATCATTTCAATGTTACCTTGTTTCTTCATATAAACAATGTCTATTTAGAATGTTTTTCCAAAGAGGAAATAGGAAAGCTCTAATGGGAAGGCATTGAGAGGGAAAAAACCATTAAAATAAACAATATATGGTTTTGAGAATTGGAACTGATCAATTTGTTGCAGTGATGGAGTAGTTGACTCAGTATATAAATCATAGTGGTATCCATGAAAGAGATCATCCCGATCAACCATAGAAGAATATGTCAGTAGTAGATACCTTAATGAATAAATATCCCCCATAATTCAATTTATCATCTGACCCAGTGGTATCTGAAGGTTGGATCAATAACCTGGAGAAGATATTTGAATTCATGGGATGTTCAGTATGTCAAAAGGTATCTCTTTCCATTTATTGTTTTGAATGTGAAGGTGATCTATGGTGGTCATTACATATGAATAATAGAAAAAAAATGATCTTGATGCCATGGAATGGGATGAATTTAAGGATATTTTCCTTGAGAAATATTTACCTAAGGTTGTTTGAAATTTGATGGAGAAAAAATTATTAAAATTAAATCAAAATAATGATGATTCAATTACCGCTTATGAAGTGAACTTCATAAGATAATCTAGGTATGTTCCATATTTTATTCGAGACATTGACAGTAAAATTAATAAATTCTACCCATGAATGGAACCAGGGATATAAAGTGATTTGGGATCCTGAGAATTCAAATGTAATGAAAGAGTTGTTCATTGTGATGAGAAAGTTGAAATTGATTTTTCTGACACTTATGTTCCACAATATGATTAGAGTAGGAAATGGTCAAGGTGCCAGGAAATGGAGAAGCAACCAACTGAGAATTCTAGAGGTAAGCCCAAAACTTGTTACATGTGTGGTAGGATACATTTTAGAGAACTTATATAAGGATATGTAATGTGTTATCGGTGTGGTATGATTGGTCAAAATTTTTGTGACTACAAAAAAAGAGTCTTAAACAATCCATTAATAAGATAACAGATACCCGATCTATAGTAAGATACATTATTTTCAATGAGTTTGTAAATTTTGTAAATATGTTTCATATGTTAATTACAGAGGGAGAAAATCAGTATGATCAATAAAAAGGTTTGGGAAAGTCATTTACTACTACTATAGTTGATGTTGAGACATCAGGTTATGTGATGGAAGATTCGAAGAGCCCAATATTTTTCAAAGGATAACCATAAGGTCAAGGTTTTAGACACACCTTATATGGTTTTATGTGATGTGATAATAAGTTATTAAGGGCCTTTCAGGGAGTTCTTTTGTGGGGTTATGTTTATGTTTGGTTTTTAATGTGGAAGTATGGCTTTACTATTAGACCCCAGTTTTAAGATATTGATATACTTAATGATTTATGTGATCTTTTGTACTTAATGTTATACATAGGGATGTACATCATACTCTGGGAATGTCATGAGGATGAAATTTTGATAATAAAATAAAATAAAATAATGTGATTACGTTTTCTTATGTTCATAGTTAAGCTCAAAAATAAATTCCTTATTTTTATGAAGAGGATATTAAAACAAGAACGTTTTCTATTTAATTTTACTACTATGAAATCAATGACTTTTTAACCCATCACATGTTTGTGATTTTCCAATTGTTAACTTTATCCTGATCATGTTTTCTATCACTCTCCATCAAAACAATATGGTTAGTTTTTCATATATATCCTTGTTTTCATACATAGAATCATAGTATGTGTTATCACAGGTGACCTTTTTTACTTTTCTTTATTTATTTTAATGTGATATTTTTATTGACTCTTTTTATGATGTGGTATTTTCAATGATGTTTTTGAGCCCAATTTTAAAATTTCGAGGACACAATTTCCAAAATGGGGAATGATGTAACAACCCAAGTATATATAGAATAATACATTTTCATATCTATTAATATTTTTTAATTTAATATTAATTTTAGTTTAAATGGAACGCTATGTATTATAACATACCCAACTTACAATAACGGGTTTCTTTAAAATCTAACATTTCACACAACACTGGGTTATACTGAAAAATAATTCAACAATAATAATAATATTATAAATTGTAGTTAATGCCTAACTGTTTTATTGGAAATAATGAACATAAATAACAATATTATGATTTTGAATATTTTTTAAAATGTTTTTTCATTTATCCAATTAATTTTGGAGGCTTAAAATAAGAATGAATAAAATTTTAAGCCTAAAATAATCAAATATTATTAAAACGATGTTATACTGCCTTTTGATGGCGAATCATTTTTAATTTTTTTTGTCACTTTTATCTTTTCTAATTGATTAAATAAACTTCTTATTTAGAAGTGGGAAATAAAAATTTAATTCATTTAATGTTTGCTATTTTTACGATAAAATCCATATTTTTATGAATTGTGAAAAATACTGCATTTTAATTCCAGGATGTGTTTTCATATAATTTATTTATAGAGTTATATTGTCCTTTTAATTGGTTTTAATGTGTAATTAGAAAAAAATTTTATCATTTAATACAATTAGGTTTATTAGAAGTAATTTCACATTTTAATTGGACATGAACACATGTCAATATTTTGATAGTTTTTACTTCTTAAAAACTTGTTTTCTGGTTATGACATCACGAATTAATTTTAAATTTATTTCGGCCAAATATATGTTTTGAATTTGGAAAAGTGGATTCCATATTTGTAATCATAAGGTCCAAATTATGTAAATATTTACCTTTTATTTTTGGACATTATGAATAGTAAATTCAGTAATTATTTTAATTTACCATGGTTAAAGTGTAAATATGGTAAATAAAGATAAACAATTAATATTATAATAATATAAAAATACCCTAAAGTGTGTCCTAATCATATTTAATGAGATACTAATTACCGTGATCATACTTGGGTTGAATTTAAGACCCCATGGAGCCACTTGGGTATGATAATGACCTTTTATAATATTTAATTTAATGAAATGTGAAATATAACATAGGCATGTATCTCCTAACTATATTTTAATTTGGTTCAAATAAATGATATATTAGACTATATATATTAATTATAAATATAAAATTATTTTCTATATCATGGTATTTTATTTGTAATTTTTATACATTATATAAATAAATATATTTATGACAGAATGGTGAGGGAACCATTACCTTATTAATTAAATATTCAAATAAATATTTTTATAAAAATTAAAATAAATGTAATTTGAACATTTTTATGACATAAATGATTTTTTTGGAAGACATGGACATGTGAGGGATGAGTTAATTCCTTAATTTAGAAGTAATCAAATTGTTATGAATTTTAAAAAATCAAATTTTAAATAGAGTAAAAATTGACAAAAATGTGTTTTAAAATAAATTAATATTTTATTAAATGATATAAGAGTCCTAAAAATATAATATTTGGCCAAATTACATATATAATGTTAAAAATTTGATTAATTATCCACTGGTGGTTCTCTTGTTATTATTTAGTTACTATAGTAACAATATAATAAGAAAATTCAAGAAGACATGGTAAGAGTTAATGTTTTTAACTAACGGTTAAAGCTAAATGATAAGGTTAATTTTGTGACCTCAAAATGTCTAAAACCTATTGGTTTAGAGGATTTAGACCCATAATCATCTTATACTCTAATTTTATCACATTTGAACTATTATAATTCTAAAATCAATTTATAATAAAATAATATTTCAACAAATTCCTAAAGTGCCCCACCGCCCTTTTTTAAAAGGTCACCACATATACCAACTTACACACACCTCTAAAGCCACCTGTCTTGTCCAAATTTTGCTGAAATAAGTTCCCAAAATCCCTACCTTTCTTCTAGAATCCTTAACATGAATAGAATTAAATTAGAGAAAGCCTTTTGGATCAAATCAAAAGAGTTACCTGATTTAGAGGTAGCGTCTTCTCTCAAGCTCCTTTCCATTATTTTCCTTCCCCACTCCCTATTCAATTCTTATTCTATCATTAAATAATAACTCTAGTATCCTAAATATACTATTATATTTATATGATAATGATTATATCTACTCTTACACACACCTCTATCTAATGGATACGAACATACTGTTTCTGTGTATGACAAACTACTACCTCATGAAATGATGATTGTTAAATTTTATCCTACCAACTCTCATGGTGTCCATTCTAATGGAAATATATTTATATACAAAATATATTATATTTATATAGTCTCTATTATTCTGTATGTTTTATTTACAACTTACCTTTATGCTTTCCATAAGGTGTAAATATGATAAATTCAATTGAGGAAGTGTGGACTACTGCCCCCTCAAAGTGATATAACTCGTTCATGCCATTAATAGAATGTATAAATAATTGTGTTAAAGACCTTATGTATAATATATATCATAAATATTATAATATAATTATAATATACTTATGTATAATATAATTTTCATTCCTTTAATGTGACAATGAAATTAAAGTTGCGTTCATGCGTACATACGACCTACCGTCTCCATGAATGATGCATTCCATTTCATATCTCTAAATGTTATTGGAAATTATATGATACACATATAATATATATATATATATATGATATTGAAATCATTAATAATATTTTGGAGTTAATGGACCTATGAACACATGGATAATTTGCATCAAAACAAGTTCATTTTTGACTCAATTATCAAACATCGAAAAAACATCCAATATGAACTCAAATAATTAAACAACTGATATAACATGGTAATAATTGATATAAAATAAATAATAAACTTTAAATATTTTCTAAATAAATTATAAATTAATCTATGTTTATTATTTAAGAAATTAAAGAATGAACGAGACAAGTTGGACTCAAGGTAAGGGACTTCGTCTGAATCTACTTTCATTGAGGCATTTCTTGATAATATGAACCTTTATTCTTTTTATAAGCTGTATATATAGCCACTATGAAATTTAATATCCATATTTTATCAATACTACTATTATTTATTAAATTATGTAGATTAATATTTAAATGTTTAATGTTGTATGGGACACCTTGAAGATTTAAATATTTAATTATCAAACCTTTTTCTTCATGATATTAAATTACATATTTATTTATATGGGTATAAAAAGAATATAAAAGAAATTTTATGTCAATCGTGAATTTAATTAAATGTTTTAAGAAGGAATAATTTTATAAAAAGTGTTTTACTTTCATTACAAAATGATAAAAAGAATGTTTTTAACATATATGGTGACAATGACTTATGTGCCACTGTAACCGTTATTTGATATTTGGATTCCTCTATAAGTATAATTGTATTTCAAAATGAAATTCAATCATTTATTCCATTAGTTTTGTATCATGGTATTGAAAATGGGTTCTTAAATCAAAATGAAATTTTTATACCGAAATGTTTCTCATATGGGATTCAAATAATATTTCAAAAATAGGGGTTTGTGATGAACTTGTTTTATTCGTGAAATGGTACATGAGATTTATATGAAATGGGTGTTCTTTATATAGCTTATAAGAAGGTTTGATCCCCATTATAGTAGACAGCTGATCCCGAAACAGATTATATGAAGGGTTGAGCCTCATTATAGCTCACGGGTGAGCCCGATATGGCTTATACAACGAGTGATCCCCATTATAGATCTCCAATTTAGAAGGTAACAATATGGTTATTATATTTGTAATATATCTAAAAGGGTTTTATGTATATGATACTCTCAGTCATCTAAAAGAGTGTTAATTACTTTCTATTTGTTGTAGTGTTTTCCATTGAGCATAAAGTATGATTGTTATTCATGTGAAAATGTTTTGTTTTATACGATCACAGAACATTGAATGGGTTATCAGGTTTTAACTAGACGAATGGGTTTTCTTTTTTTTTTGTCCCTTACTGATCTTTTTGTGCTCATCCCATGTTTAAATTTTTTTTCACAGAATTTAAGGGATTATATAGTCAAGGATGAAATCAAGGAATTAATATAACTATTAAACATGAAAAGAAACATTGTTTCTTTTTAGAATTTTATATTTAATTGAATTAACAGATACTATTGGAAGTGTCCACTTGGTAGTTCTATCTTATTGTTATGTAATATTTATGGCTTAATTATCTAAATCCCAATGCCCGAAAATATCCCAAATGTGAATTATTTACTTAACAGTCAAGACTATGTAACATTTAAGGATGAGGCCTTATATTAAGTACTTAGAAATAGTCTACCAAAACATTCTTAAAGAACATATTTTCTCAATACATTATGTAGTTCCTTTTGACATCCAGGGTCTCTAAGACAATGAGTCTCGATATCACATCCAATCCTTAGCCACATGATTTTCCCAAGGCATATTCAAATCTGATGAGACATAAAGTCTTTTCAAGGGACTCACTCCGCATCTTCGCAGGAGAACTACTCCGCATATTTGCAGGAGACCTACACCACAACATTGTAAGAGAAATACACCACATATTCATTGGAGACACACTCTGTGTATCTATAGGATACATACTCCGTGTATGTCATAGTTTATAGGAAACCCACTCCACATAGGTCTGAACCACAAGATTCTGCAATTAGCATGCTCATTCAGGGAGAACCTAATCCTCAAGACAACATGTTATATTTCAAACTCAAATTAAACTTGTGTAGAGTATCTCAAAAGGACCATCTCATCACAAGGGTCCCAACACCGTAAACAGATCATCAAACGGACACACAATTTGAGAGTTATGATTATTTTAAAGAAAAGGTGCTGGTGGGGTCCAGGTCTAGTCCGACCTAGTCAGGATGACCTGACCTGACCCTTAGGGTCCAACACACCCCACCGGATTGACCCCATCCTCCCCACCAGGTGGACCCAGTCCACCCCACAGGGTCAACCTGACCCACCCCGTAGGGTCGAACCGACTCGCTGGACCCAGCCCGGCCCACTCAAGTGGGCCTATTTGATCTACCCTAATGCTGCTCTTCTAGAATCACCCCTATGTAGCCCTTACGGTCACCTGACTAGGTTCTATCCAGCACCCAAGTCAACACTTCCATTCAACTTTGTGAGACTAGTTTGTCATTGGTGAAGAAGGGAGTTGCACCACTTTCATTTGCCGATCCTCGATCCTCGATCTGTGATATGCGATCATTGATCCGTGATACACTATTGTTCAATGTCATTTGTCTTTCTGCTATAGGATAAAACTTCCAATGCCTTTCTCAAGAGTTTCAAGTGATTTATTGGGTAATTCTTTAACCCTAAATTCTTATTTAATAAGGTAGAGAAGAAAACGCATATGTACAATGCAGTGGTGCGGTGTCACCATGCTATTTAATTTATGAAATGAAACGTGATCACTGGTCATTGTGTCATTGCAGAATTTTTAAATAGAAATAATATAAATTCCTTTAATTTTATTTTATTCTTATTTAAAACATCCAAAAAATTAACTTTCACAGTTCACTATCGTCGGCAGATGTTAGGACCCGCCTATGGAAAATGACACATTATGAAATATATGGTGTTATTATATTTCCAATATTAGTCACCGTTAATGAGTAATTAATATTTTAAAATAAAATAATTTTATTTAATTATCTTATTTATAGTTACACCCTTTTGGGGTTTTCTCACTCGAGACCTACGACGAATAATGTTTTGTCGCAGCTAGGGTAAACCCACCATCCTGAATGCAACAGTGTCCTCAAATTTCTGATTCACCCACCTATTTAAGAATAATTCCACTTTTTTAGGAAACCACTCACATGTGCTATTAAAAACATAACATTTTTCATTGACCCATTCCAGGAACAATGGGCCTCGTAATCACCCGTTGTCTCAACGCTTGGTCTCACAATTTTGCTATAATTTATTAAAAAACAAAACCCAGAAAATATGATTCATTAAAATGTTTTTTTATATTTATAAATATATAATTATTTATTATAATAAATATTTATAATTATTTTTACTCTATTTATATTTATTATAATAAATAATTATAAATATAATTATAAAGAAATTTAAATAATTGTAAATATATATTTATAAAAATAATTTTAAATAAAAATAAAAATAAATAATTATAAATAATAACATATTTTTATAGTTATAAATATAATAAATTTATCTATTATATTTATTATATTTATATATTTATTATGATATGGAGAGTTTGTGAGAGCTCCAATACAAGGTTCCCGATGGAGATTCATGCATTCTTCCTTGAGTATGTTCATCTGATCTAATATGGAAAAATCCTTCCCAGTGCAAGAGAGGTTTGTTTCTCAGGAATATGTTTATGACTGTTCTTGGAGATCTTCCTCCTCTGATTGTCATCTGAGAAAGCATAAGGCAGAGAAGGAGTGTGAATCATCTCATTCTTTATCTCTTTTCAAGGGATCCACTGATGAAGGTTTATACCAAAAGGGAAGCATCACTTATATCAAATAAAATAATATTTTTGTATCGAAGAGATTATAAATCGGTACATTTTCCTTCATCTCATGACTGATTTTTTCCAAAGGTTCCAATCCATTGAAAATTCAAGAACTGATCCATCGTATGTTGTGCATCTAGGGTTTTACCAATTGTAAGTGCGTCTCTTTAGGATGTGGGATATTCGTATTTTGTTCTTTATAGATGATTTGAAGAAAGGTGCTTGAGGTATGGGTTCGATTTCTATCTAATAAGGTGTTATTCACTTCTATGATTTAGAACAAGGATTTAATTAGTTAGAAGTTAGTAGCTCTTATGTCCAATTGTAGGTCAAGGTCCATGGCTTGAACTGGGTTTTCTGGAATCATAGAATTTGATATGACATTGCCTCGATGATAGGGATAACTATAAAGATGGTAAAATTAACTGAATTGGAAAGATATTTCTATTTATATCACTTCATGGTGGATATTGACCTATACATTATTTTTATCGACATAGTTTAACTTTCAATAGATGAGGATGAATTCTGTTTGTTCATTGATTATGAGGACATTGCAAATTTTTGTTCAATTTGTAGTAGGATGGGCCACAAGGAATCAATCATTGGATGTTTTTTGTTCTATTCGTATTGCTCTAGTAGAGGAAATGAGAAAAGATCACATTACAAGAATAATAAGACAAGAAAATTGGATGTACCAGATGGGGAAAGTGGGGCTATGGCTTTCCCCTAGCAGATGGTTCAGGCAACCGTGGAGACAGTCAGTGGAGCTCATTCTTCTCTTCATGCTGGTGGGAAGGATGATTATTATGCTGACATTGTCACAAACATCCAGCCTAGTGGGCAATAAATAGGTGATGTTTCCATAACAGTGTTAGAATCATTTGATGGGATAGTGGAATAAGGAAAGTGATAGAAATCATGGGTTGAAATATTTAAAGATGAGGAAAATTCTACTAAAGATGGTGTTTGTAACACCCCGAGCTTCCACGATATGCTTCTCATTCAATAATGCAATAACTTCCATTGTACGCAACTTCGAGTTCTAAAACACCGCGACTAATCAAAGTAGCCATTATGAATAGTAAAAACCACTTTTTAAATTTATAGAAATTTTATATTTCAAAATGGACTTCATTTTTGTATTCCTAATATTGAAATTAGCCTATGTTGAATTTTTTGTAATTTTCTGAGAACTTCCAAATTCTTATGAATAGTGAGAAATACTTAAAACAACTTCTTAATCAAAATAATTTATAGTGATAAGTTATACTATTGAGTGGTTTTAAAGTATA
Source organism: Viscum album (assembly GCA_963277665.1). Classification (NCBI taxonomy): domain Eukaryota; kingdom Viridiplantae; phylum Streptophyta; class Magnoliopsida; order Santalales; family Viscaceae; genus Viscum; species Viscum album. The sequence goes on along the minus strand of OY728158.1, from coordinate 366,304,493 downwards.
ATTAGAATATATTTTTACAATTTTATCCAATGGTGGTCATTAGAATTAATTTTACATTGAAATTGGACATAAACAATTGCCAATCTTTTGATATAAATTGTTTCTTAAAAACATGCTATTTGTTGTAACAGCGGGAATTAATAATAAAATTAATTAATGCAACTTATATTTTTGGAATTTTTTAAAATAGACATCATTTTTGAATTCGGAATATCAATTATAGCTTAGGGTGAAATTTTGGCTTTGTTCTGAAAAAATCAATTTTTGATGAATAGTGAAACCACTAAGTGGTAGTTAAATAACTGATTTTTCATTTAAATGAAATATTACCACTTCTGTGATTTGATTTTCGAAAATCCGACATACATGGTTGTCATTAAGAAGTAAAATGTGGTTCAATGAGATTAAAATAATTTTTGGTGAATAGTAACTTTTAAGTTCTTAATCGCGATTAGAGGTAATTAGTGTAGTTTAAGGTAAAAATAATGTTTTAATAATATAAGATGAGCATGACACTTGTCCTACTCCTATTGGATGAGTCATGTCCGACCAAGAAAACCCATGGGTCAACTTGGGGACCCCATGGAGCCAATTTAGTTGGAAAATGACATTAATATATATTTATTTAATGTTAAAATTAAATTGACACAAACATGAGTTGTTTTACTAAAACAATTTTTATGTGAGGTTAAACAAGTCCAAATTTTGATTATAAATATTAATAAGAAAGCTAAAAAGATTTACTACATCATATTATTTTTTTTTATAATTTTTAGACATTAAATAAATTAAATTATTTATGACATCATGATGATGCAGCGATGACCTCATTATTTAATGATTTAAATAAAATGGGAAGATAATGCAAATTCCAAGGATTACACTTGTCCAAAGACAATTGGATGAGGAAATTTCTAACCCTTATAACCTTAGCCTAGAATTATATAATTGTGGGACCTTTAGAATCCGAAAATCATTGTGTAATAATGTAACATTTCAATCTTTCCAAAAGAGCCCCTCCTCTCCACTTATAAAAGGACCCCACCTCTTCCACCTTATTCACACCTTCAAGCCATTTAGCTCGGCCAACCCCTGCCCAAATACTATCCCAACTTCCCCCTCTTACTCCTTGAAGCCTCACTTTGGGCATCACTCTTCCCAAGGAATCCTTTGGCTCAAATCAAAAAGAGTTACCCGATTTTGAGGTAATGTCTTCTCTAATGTTGTTTTGTTTTATTTTTCTTCTCCAACCCCCTAAACTCTTTTTATTCATTTCTTTTGTAACAACACCAGTATCCTAAATATACTAGGATGTTTTTATAAGAAGTATTCGAGCTACACTTACACACACCTACATCTAATGGTTAATGAACATACGGTTTCTGTGGATGGCGAATTTCTGCCTCACGAAACGATGATTGTTCAACACTCATATAACACCTTCAAAGGTGGCCATTAAGATGTCACTATTTTTATATATGATATATAATATGTTTATGTTTTACTTATGCTTCTGTATTTCTCATTTATGGCATACTTTATGATTTCCATTATGGGTAAAATGCGATAATTTCATTTTAGGAAGTGCGGACTACCGCCCCCTCAAAGTGATTTGAATCGTTAATGCCATATGTGGGATGTATAAAGGATGGAGTAAATGGTATTATACACTATATTATACTGGAATAATATTATACATTTATATCATTATGATTTAGTTCCATTAAATATGAAATTTAAATGAAAGTAGCATTCATGCGTACGTACGGCTTACTGTCTCCATGAACGGTGCATTTTATTTCTTACCTCTAAATGTTACGTAATATTATGAAGGAATGTATATACTGTATATATATGATATATATGACATCTAAATAATGAATATAATTCTGGATATAATGGATATTCTACCACATGAACAACTTGTAATTATAAGAAGTTTATTGTTGACTCAAGTACCAAAGATCGACAAAACGACCGTTATTAACTTAATTAATTACATAATGTTCATAACATTATAATAAGTGATATAAAAAGGATAATGAAATTGAAAATGGTTCTTAATAAGGTAGATATTAACTATAGTTTATTATTCAGGAGGTTAAAGAACGGTTGAGTCAAGTCGGACACAAGGTAAGGGAATTTCTTAACCCAACATCCATTCTTTGGGTTAATCTTCTACTTTCAAATTTTGTCATGATATTATTATATCTTATTTTTTATTATTTATGTGTAACTATAGTGAATACACATAATAGATCTATTTTATTTTAGAAATGATCTTTTTATGGACTTCGTCTCAATCTCCTTTCATTGAGGCATATTTGGTTTTATACACAACATTCTTTTATACGGTGTATAAACCCCTTTGACTTTTACATTTATTCAAAAGGAATCTTTTTTATACGAAGCGTTTTACTAAACGACAAAAAGGGAATGTTTTTCTTTCCGTACATATGCGGCGACAATGACTTCTCCGCCGCCGTGACCATTATTTGAGTTTCGGCGTCCTCTACGAGCCATCACTTTTTTTATTGAAAAATAAATACAAAGTTTTAACATTCTTTTATTTTGTTATTGAAAATGGTTTTGAAATCGTTTTTATTATATCAATGTGTTGTATTGAAATCATGTGATTGAAATGTGGAAATGTTATGTTTCATTTATGCATGTTTCATGTGATACGATTATGTTATGGTTTATGATATGTTTAAACCTATTCATATGAGGAATGAATTCGACTTAATAAGTGACGGGTGGAGCCCGCTATAGCTCCTCGATGCATCGGCAGGTCTCATGAGACAAACTAGTGTCTTGGCACGAGGCCTGGACAAAATATTATTTGTGGTCTTGGCACGAGGCCTTGGCTACGTGGTTATGATAGTCTGGCATTATGCATTCCATCATTATGAAAGTGGTTATTGATATTGAATGTGATTATTCGACCAGTAGAATATCCATGTGAAGAAGTAAATGGCATTATCTCATTTTACTTTTGCCATATTATGTTGAAGTTCAAGTTTAAAAGGCTTTTGTTTTAGTTATACATTGCCTTAAATGTTAATTTTTATTTATGAAATCTTCCGCTATATTGTTAACCTTACTGAGAATCTGAGCTCACCCCTTTCAATGTTTTAATATTTTTCCAGGATGTGAAGAAGTATTTTATGAATGACCTACAGGGGTAGTCAGAAAGGGATATGATTGTGGACTATAAAGACCATGTTATTGTAGTTTGTTTACTTTTTGATGTAATTAAAGACTTATGAATGTATCTAGTGTTTCCAAGGCTACTAAACTAATCGGTCTTTCGAGACTTGATCTTTTGTGATCATGCCAATGATACGAAGTAATGCACCGACTCTGGGTAGCTGGGGTCGGGGCGTTACTGTTGGTATCAGAGGCAGTTTAGTACTAACCTTGGAATCTAGATTTAGATAAACTCTGATTAGAGCACATAGCCCAAAGATAGACTTTGAGGATTAGTATAGAAGAACTTCCTAGAATTTTTGTATTATAGAGATGTTATGAGTTTTCCGAGAAATACATCACTGTCTGGATACGAGCAGGTAGAGGCGGCTCTGGCACAGATGTACCTAGGGGTAAAACCCGAAAACACCGCTTTAAGCTAGACTCGAATGGGAACTGGTGCACGACAACGGGCCTTGCTGCACTCTTGGTTACGACACTCCCGGGGGATATGCTTAGGATAATTCTCATTTTATTTACAAACCACTATGAAGGGTTATGAGTATATACTTCCTCAAAGAAAACATTTCTTTTTATGATTATGGATTATATCCATAAATAGTTCAATTTATGTAAAGTGTTTAACAAGTATGGAATTATGTATTTTGATTCATAAACTAATCTAGTTTATGCCATTGTTTAGAAATGGCGCCTAGTGGAAGGAATGGAAACCATAGCAATGCACGAACTCCGTGTAGGGATTGCACTCCTGCTCAAGATAATTATTGTGGATCTGGAGATACAACTGGTGCTGGTCATCTTATTACCATACTGGGACAACTCACTCAGGTTATGAATAATAAACTTACTCCTATGGAGCACCCTGATCTGCAACGTGGAGGATCAATGATAGACCGTTTCATGAGGCAACAACCACCAACCTTCAATGGGAGTACAAATCCTATAGTAGCTGAGCAATGGATAAATTCCTTAGAGAAAATATTCCATGCCTTGGGGAGTAGTGAAAGGGAGAAGGTTTTCATGGCAGTTTACCACCTCACTGGAGATGCCGATCAGTGGTGGTCGCTGATTCAAAACACAAAGTAAGATGATGACGTATCGAATATGGAATGGAGGGAGTTCAAGGATCTTTTCTTATAAAAATACTTTCCTCATTACCATCGAGCAGATATGGAAAGACAATTTCTGAGTTTGAGGCAGAAGGAGGATGAGAATGTTGCAAAGTATGAGGCTAACTTTACAAGGTTAGCGAGGCATGCTGCCGATTATAATTGTAACCCAAGGAGTAAGATTGATCGTTTCTTTGATGGGTTAAAACCATTTCTCCGTCGAGCTTTAGTATCACAATCCTTCTCATCATACGAAGATATTGTCTCGTGTGCTATCAAGACAGAAAATGAATTCTCTAAGCCTTATGACAACAAAGTAAAGCAAGAGAAGAAGAGAGAGGTGGAACAAGAGACAGATAAAGGGAAAAATGGAAAGAAGGATTTTCCATTATGTGATAATTGTGGGAAGAATCACCCTGGTACTTGCCTAAGAGGAATGAGAGTTTGTTACAAATGTGGAGAAAAAGGTCACCAGGCGCGTTATTGCAAGGGAAAGAAAGAGGCTATGAAAGTTGAATGCTACAATTGTAGAGAAATGGGTCATTTTGCAAATGAATTCCCTAAGCGTCAGGGAAACTTACCTCAGAAAAGGCCAAGGGATCAAGGACAATCTTATGCTGTTACAACAGTTGAAGTAGAATAACTAATGTATTCGTGCTTTTGGACTCATGGATTATATTCTGGTTATTAGAATAATGTGATATATATATAAGGATTGTACTGCAGTACTTGCTGATTTCATTAAGGTTTTAATATGATGAAGGTAATTATATTTTTAGTATGTGACAATAAGAGAAACATTACTTTGTTTGGGGAATATGATAAATTGATTTTGGAATTAAGAGACCTTTTAGTGAAAGTCTGGACAGAGGTATTTTGGATAACTATAAAGGTTGGAGTGGATTAAGTTGATCTTTGGATAGTATTGTTTAAGGTTAAAAAATTTATGAAGATTATTTTTGGAATATTATGATACTATAGTTTTAGGAAAAGGACAACCTGCAGGGTGGGGCATAACCCATCGCGTCGGAAAAAGCTGCAAGAATCGAACCCACAACCATAGTGCGACAGGCCTTTATTTCCTACCACTAGCCTACAGGAAGTCCCTGGTTATTACATAATAGTTTTACTAATCTAAATTGTATGTGTTAACATTTGGAACCTTATACAATTAGGAAAAGTATAATATTTTTGGGTTCTATTATCTTTTTGAGTGAAAGGTGAGTTGAAGGTTGAAACTCTAATTGTCAGGCATAAATATATATATACCTATCTGTTATTCAATGAATAAATTAATTCTTAAACTTTAGTAAAGGGATATTAAAACAAAAAAATGTGTTATCCTAATACCTTATGTCTTGTTGAACTGATGATATTTTAAATCAACATAGATTGAAGGCTTTGAGGCCCTCAATTTGACAGTTGATTGTGATTGATGACCTCAATCACTCCCTATGAATATTTACGTTTTTCCTCCAATTATATGTCTCTAATTGCCACCAATGTTCTCCTAATTGAGATCATAATTGGGTGGTGAATTTTTCATTTCCCTATCCCTCTTATTAAGGCTAAATTTTATTAACCTTATTTCCGATGTGGGTTTTCCTCAAAGGTATTTTCTCTTTTCAACCTTTTATTTTCAAAGAAAAATATCAAATTGCGAGGACGCAATTTATTGAAGGTGGGGAGAATGTAACACCCCGATCTTCCACGATACGCTTCTCATTCAATAATGCAATAGCTTCTATTGTACGCAACTTCGAGTTCTAAAACACCACGACTAATCAAAGTAGCCGTTATGAATAGTAACAACCACTTTTTAAATTTATAGAAATTTTATATTTCAAAATGGACTTCATTTTTGTATTCCTAATATCGAAATTAGCCTATGTTGAATTTTTTGTAATTTTCTGAGAACTTCCAAATTCTTATGAATAGTGAAAAATACTTAAAACAACTTTTTTAATCAAAATAATTTATAGTGATAAGTTATACTATTGAGTGGTTTTAAAGTATAATTAGAATATATTTTTACAATTTTATCCAATGGTGGTCATTAGAATTAATTTTACATTGAAATTGGACATAAACAATTGCCAATCTTTTGATATAAATTGTTTCTTAAAAACATGCTATTTGTTGTAACAGCGGGAATTAATAATAAAATTAATTAATGCAACTTATATTTTTGGAATTTTTTAAAATAGACATCATTTTTGAATTCGGAATATCAATTATAGCTTAGGGTGAAATTTTGGCTTTGTTCTGAAAAAATCAATTTTTGATGAATAGTGAAACCACTAAGTGGTAGTTAAATAACTGATTTTTCATTTAAATGAAATATTACCACTTCTGTGATTTGATTTTCGAAAATCCGACATACATGGTTGTCATTAAGAAGTAAAATGTGGTTCAATGAGATTAAAATAATTTTTGGTGAATAGTAACTTTTAAGTTCTTAATCGCGATTAGAGGTAATTAGTGTAGTTTAAGGTAAAAATAATGTTTTAATAATATAAGATGAGCATGACACTTGTCCTACTCCTATTGGATGAGTCATGTCCGACCAAGAAAACCCATGGGTCAACTTGGGGACCCCATGGAGCCAATTTAGTTGGAAAATGACATTAATATATATTTATTTAATGTTAAAATTAAATTGACACAAACATGAGTTGTTTTACTAAAACAATTTTTATGTGAGGTTAAACAAGTCCAAATTTTGATTATAAATATTAATAAGAAAGCTAAAAAGATTTACTACATCATATTATTTTTTTTTATAATTTTTAGACATTAAATAAATTAAATTATTTATGACATCATGATGATGCAGCGATGACCTCATTATTTAATGATTTAAATAAAATGGGAAGATAATGCAAATTCCAAGGATTACACTTGTCCAAAGCCAATTGGATGAGGAAATTTCTAACCCTTATAACCTTAGCCTAGAATTATATAATTGTGGGACCTTTAGAATCCGAAAACCATTGTGTAATAATGTAACATTTCAATCTTTCCAAAAGAGCCCCTCCTCTCCACTTATAAAAGGACCCCACCTCTTCCACCTTATTCACACCTTCAAGCCATTTAGCTCGGCCAACCCCTGCCCAAATACTATCCCAACTTCCCCCTCTTACTCCTTGAAGCCTCACTTTGGGCATCACTCTTCCCAAGGAATCCTTTGGCTCAAATCAAAAAGAGTTACCCGATTTTGAGGTAATGTCTTCTCTAATGTTGTTTTGTTTTATTTTTCTTCTCCAACCCCCTAAACTCTTTTTATTCATTTCTTTTGTAACAACACCAGTATCCTAAATATACTAGGATGTTTTTATAAGAAGTATTCGAGCTACACTTACACACACCTACATCTAATGGTTAATGAACATACGGTTTCTGTGGATGGCGAATTTCTGCCTCACGAAACGATGATTGTTCAACACTCATATAACACCTTCAAAGGTGGCCATTAAGATGTCACTATTTTTATATATGATATATAATATGTTTATGTTTTACTTATGCTTCTGTATTTCTCATTTATGGCATACTTTATGATTTCCATTATGGGTAAAATGCGATAATTTCATTTTAGGAAGTGCGGACTACCGCCCCCTCAAAGTGATTTGAATCGTTAATGCCATATGTGGGATGTATAAAGGATGGAGTAAATGGTATTATACACTATATTATACTGGAATCATATTATACATTTATATCATTATGATTTAGTTCCATTAAATATGAAATTTAAATGAAAGTAGCATTCATGCGTACGTACGGCTTACTGTCTCCATGAACGGTGCATTTTATTTCTTACCTCTAAGTGTTACGTAATATTATGAAGGAATGTATATACTGTATATATATGATATATATGACATCTAAATAATGAATATAATTCTGGATATAATGGATATTCTACCACATGAACAACTTGTAATTATAAGAAGTTTATTGTTGACTCAAGTACCAAAGATCGACAAAACGACCGTTATTAACTTAATTAATTACATAATGTTCATAACATTATAATAAGTGATATAAAAAGGATAATGAAATTGAAAATGGTTCTTAATAAGGTAGATATTAACTCTAGTTTATTATTCAGGAGGTTAAAGAACGGTTGAGTCAAGTCGGACACAAGGTAAGGGAATTTCTTAACCCAACATCCATTCTTTGGGTTAATCTCCTACTTTCAAATTTTGTCATGATATTATTATATCTTATTTTTTATTATTTATGTGTAACTATAGTGAATACACATAATAGATCTATTTTATTTTAGAAATGATCTTTTTATGGACTTCGTCTCAATCTCCTTTCATTGAGGCATATTTGGTTTTATACACAACATTCTTTTATACGGTGTATAAACCCCTTTGACTTTTACATTTATTCAAAAGGAATCTTTTTTATACGAAGCGTTTTACTAAACGACAAAAAGGGAATGTTTTTCTTTCCGTACATATGCGGCGACAATGACTTCTCTGCCGCCGTGACCATTATTTGAGTTTCGGCGTCCTCTACGAGCCATCACTTTTTTTATTGAAAAATAAATACAAAGTTTTAACATTCTTTTATTTTGTTATTGAAAATGGTTTTGAAATCGTTTTTATTATATCAATGTGTTGTATTGAAATCATGTGATTGAAATGTGGAAATGTTATGTTTCATTTATGCATGTTTCATGTGATACGATTATGTTATGGTTTATGATATGTTTAAACCTATTCATATGAGGAATGAATTGGACTTAATAAGTGACGGGTGGAGCCCGCTATAGCTCCTCGATGCATCGGCAGGTCTCATGAGACAAACTAGTGTCTTGGCACGAGGCCTTGACAAAATATTATTTGTGGTCTTGGCACGAGGCCTTGGCTACGTGGTTATGATAGTCTGGCATTATGCATTCCATCATTATGAAAGTGGTTATTGATATTGAATGTGATTATTCGACCAGTAGAATATCCATGTGAAGAAGTAAATGGCATTATCTCATTTTACTTTTGCCATATTATGTTGAAGTTCAAGTTTAAAAGGCTTTTGTTTTAGTTATACATTGCCTTAAATGTTAATTTTTATTTATGAAATCTTCCGCTATATTGTTAACCTTACTGAGAATCTGAGCTCACCCCTTTCAATGTTTTAATATTTTTCCAGGATGTGAAGAAGTATTTTATGAATGACCTACAGGGGTAGTCAGAAAGGGATATGATTGTGGACTATAAAGAACATGTTATTGTAGTTTGTTTACTTTTTGATGTAATGAAAGACTTATGAATGTATCTAGTGTTTCCAAGGCTACTAAACTAATCGGTCTTTCGAGACTTGATCTTTTGTGATCATGCCAATGATACGAAGTAATGCACCGACTCTGGGTAGCTGGGGTCGGGGCGTTACTGTTGGTATCAGAGGCAGTTTAGTACTAACCTTGGAATCTAGATTTAGATAAACTCTGATTAGAGCACATAGCCCAAAGATAGACTTTGAGGATTAGTATAGAAGAACTTCCTAGAATTTTTGTATTATAGAGATGTTATGAGTTTTCCGAGAAATACATCCCTGTCTGGATACGAGCAGGTAGAGGCGGCTCTGGCACAGATGTACCTAGGGGTAAAACCCGAAAACACCGCTTTAATCTAGACTCGAATGGGAACTGGTGCACGACAACGGGCCTTGCTGCACTCTTGGTTACGACACTCCCGGGGGATATGCTTAGGATAATTCTCATTTTATTTACAAACCACTATGAAGGGTTATGAGTATATACTTCCTCAAAGAAAACATTTCTTTTTATGATAATGGATTATATCCATAAATAGTTCAATTTATGTAAAGTGTTTAACAAGTATGGAATTATGTATTTTGATTCATAAACTAATCTAGTTTATGCCATTGTTTAGAAATGGCGCCTAGTGGAAGGAATGGAAACCATAGCAATGCACGAACTCCGTGTAGGGATTGCCCTCCTGCTCAAGATAATTATTGTGGATCTGGAGATACAACTGGTGCTGGTCATCTTATTACCATACTGGGACAACTCACTCAGGTTATGAATAATAAACTTACTCCTATGGAGCACCCTGATCTGCAACGTGGAGGATCAATGATAGACCGTTTCATGAGGCAACAACCACCAACCTTCAATGGGAGTACAAATCCTATAGTAGCTGAGCAATGGATAAATTCCTTAGAGAAAATATTCCATGCCTTGGGGAGTAGTGAAAGGGAGAAGGTTTTCATGGCAGTTTACCACCTCACTGGAGATGCCGATCAGTGGTGGTCGCTGATTCAAAACACAAAGTAAGATGATGACGTATCGAATATGGAATGGAGGGAGTTCAAGGATCTTTTCTTATAAAAATACTTTCCTCATTACCATCGAGAAGATATGGAAAGACAATTTCTGAGTTTGAGGCAGAAGGAGGATGAGAATGTTGCAAAGTATGAGGCTAACTTTACAAGGTTAGCGAGGCATGCTGCCGATTATATACGTAACCCAAGGAGTAAGATTGATCGTTTCTTTGATGGGTTAAAACCATTTCTTCATCGAGCTTTAGTATCACAATCCTTCTCATCATACGAAGATATTGTCTCGTGTGCTATCAAGACAGAAAATGAATTCTCTAAGCCTTATGACAACAAAGTAAAGCAAGAGAAGAAGAGAGCGGTGGAACAAGAGACAGATAAAGGGAAAAATGGAAAGAAGGATTTTCCATTATGTGATAATTGTGGGAAGAATCACCCTGGTACTTGCCTAAGAGGAATGAGAGTTTGTTACAAATGTGGAGAAAAAGGTCACCAGGCGCGTTATTGCAAGGGAAAGAAAGAGGCTATGAAAGTTGAATGCTACAATTGTAGAGAAATGGGTCATTTTGCAAATGAATTCCCTAAGCGTCAGGGAAACTTACCTCAGAAAAGGCCAAGGGATCAAGGACAATCTTATGCTGTTACAACAGTTGAAGTAGAATAACTAATGTATTCGTGCTTTTGGACTCATGGATTATATTCTGGTTATTAGAATAATGTGATATATATATAAGGATTGTACTGCAGTACTTGCTGATTTCATTAAGGTTTTAATATGATGAAGGTAATTATATTTTTAGTATGTGACAATAAGAGAAACATTACTTTGTTTGGGGAATATGATAAATTGATTTTGGAATTAAGAGACCTTTTAGAGAAAGTCTGGACAGAGGTATTTTGGATAACTATAAAGGTTGGAGTGGATTAAGTTGATCTTTGGATAGTATTGTTTAAGGTTAAAAAATTTATGAAGATTATTTTTGGAATATTATGATACTATAGTTTTAGGAAAAGGACAACCTGCAGGGTGGGGCATAACCCATCGCGTCGGAAAAAGCTGCAAGAATCGAACCCACAACCATAGTGCGACAGGCCTTTATTTCCTACCACTAGCCTACAGGAAGTCCCTGGTTATTACATAATAGTTTTACTAATCTAAATTGTATGTGTTAACATTTGGAACCTTATACAATTAGGAAAAGTATAATATTTTTGGGTTCTATTATCTTTTTGAGTGAAAGGTGAGTTGAAGGTTGAAACTCTAATTGTCAGGCATAAATATATATATACCTATCTGTTATTCAATGAATAAATTAATTCTTAAACTTTAGTAAAGGGATATTAAAACAAAAAAATGTGTTATCCTAATACCTTATGTCTTGTTGAACTGATGATATTTTAAATCAACATAGATTGAAGGCTTTGAGGCCCTCAATTTGACAGTTGATTGTGATTGATGACCTCAATCACTCCCTATGAATATTTACGTTTTTCCTCCAATTATATGTCTCTAATTGCCACCAATGTTCTCCTAATTGAGATCATAATTGGGTGGTGAATTTTTCATTTCCCTTTCCCTCTTATTAAGGCTAAATTTTATTAACCTTATTTCCGATGTGGGTTTTCCTCAAAGGTATTTTCTCTTTTCAACCTTTTATTTTCAAAGAAAAATATCAAATTGCGAGGACGCAATTTATTGAAGGTGGGGAGAATGTAACACCCCGATCTTCCACGATACGCTTCTCATTCAATAATGCAATAGCTTCTATTGTACGCAACTTCGAGTTCTAAAACACCACGACTAATCAAAGTAGCCGTTATGAATAGTAACAACCACTTTTTAAATTTATAGAAATTTTATATTTCAAAATGGACTTCATTTTTGTATTCCTAATATCGAAATTAGCCTATGTTGAATTTTTTGTAATTTTCTGAGAACTTCCAAATTCTTATGAATAGTGAAAAATACTTAAAACAACTTTTTTAATCAAAATAATTTATAGTGATAAGTTATACTATTGAGTGGTTTTAAAGTATAATTAGAATATATTTTTACAATTTTATCCAATGGTGGTCATTACAATTAATTTAACATTGAAATTGGACATAAACAATTGCCAATCTTTTGATATAAATTGTTTCTTAAAAACACGCTATTTGTTGTAACAGCGGGAATTAATAATAAAATTAATTAATGCAACTTATATTTTTGGAATTTTGTAAAATAGACATCATTTTTGAATTCGGAATATCAATTATAGCTTAGGGTGAAATTTTGGCTTTGTTCTGAAAAACATCAATTTTTGATGAATAGTGAAACCACTAAGTGGTAGTTAAATAAATGATTTTTCATTTAAATGAAATATTACCACTTCTATGATTTGATTTTCAAAAATCCGACATACATGGTTTTCATTAAGAAGTAAAATGTGGTTCAATGAGATTAAAATAATTTTTGGTGAATAGTATCTTTTAAGTTCTTAATCGCGATTAGAGGTAATTAGTGTAGTTTAAGGTAAAAATAATGTTTTAATAATATGAGATGAGCATGACACTTGTCCTACTCCTATTCGATGAGTCATGGCCGACCAAGAAAACCCATGGGTCAACTTGGGGACCCCATGGAGCCACTTTAGTTGGAAAATGCCATTAATATATATTTATTTAATGTTAAAATTAAATTGACACAAACATGAGTTGTTTTACTAAAACAATTTTTAAGTGGGGTTACAAAAGTCCAAATTTTGATTATAAATATTAATTAGAAAGATAAAACGATTTCCTACATCATAGTATTTTTTTTATAATTTTTAGACATTAAATAAATTAAATTATTTGTGACATCATGATGATGCAGCGATGACCTCATTATTTAATGATTTAAATAAAATGGGAAGATAATGCAAAATCCAAGGATTACACTTGTACAAAGCCAATTGGATGAGGATATTTAGAACCCTTATCACCTTAGACTAGAATTATATAAGTGTGGGACATTTAGAATCCGAAAATCATTGTGTAATAATGTAACATTTCAATCTTTCCAAAAGAGCCCCTCCTCTCCTCTTATAAAAGGCCCCCACCTCTTCCACCTTATTCACACCTTCAAGCCATTTGGCTCGGCAAACCCCTGCCCAAATACTCTCCCAACTTCCCCCTATTACTCCTAGAAGCCTCACTTTGGGCAGAACTGTTCCCAAGGATGCCTTTGGCTCAAATCAAAAAAGAGTTACCCGATTTTGAGGTAATGTCTTCTCTAATGTTGTTTTGTGTTATTTTTCTTCTCCAACCCCCTAAACTCTTTTTATTCATTTCTTTTGTAACAACACCAGTATCCTCAATATACTAAGATGTTGTTATAAGAATTATTCAAGCTACAATTACACACACCTACATCTAATGGTTAAATAACATACGGTTTCTGTGGATGGCGAATTTCTGCCTCACGAAACGATGATTGTTCAACACTCATATAACACCTTCAAAGGTGGCCATTAAGACGTCACTATTTTTATATATGATATATAATATGTTTATGTTTTACTTATGCTTCTGTATTTCTCATTTATGGCATACTTTATGATTTCCATTATGGGTAAAACGCGATAATTTCATTTTAGGAAGTGCGGACTACCACCCCCTCAAAGTGTTTTGAATCGTTAATGCCATATGTGGGATGTATAAAGGATGGAGTAAATGGTATTATACACTATATTATACTGGAATTATATTATACATTTATATCATTATGATTTAGTTCCATTAAATATGAAATTTAAATGAAAGTAGCATTCATGGGTACATACGGCTTACTGTCTCCATGAACGGTGCATTTCATTTCTTACCTCTAAATGTTACGTAATATTATGAAGGAATGTATATACTGTATATATAAGATATATATGACATCTAAATCATGAATATAATTCTGGATATAATGGATATTCTACCACATTAACAACTTGTAATTATAAGAAGTTTATTGTTGACTCAAGTACCAAAGATCGACAAAACGACCGTTATTAACTTAATTAATTACATAATGTTCATAACATTATAATAAGTGATATAAAAAGGATAATGAAATTGAAAATGGTTCTTAATAAGGTAGATATTAACTCTAGTTTATTATTCAGGAGGTTAAAGAACGGTTGAGTCAAGTCGGACACAAGGTAAGGGAATTTCTTAACCCAACTTCCATTCTTTGGGTTAATCTCCTACTTTCAAATTATGTCATGATATTATTATGTCTTATTTTGTATTATTTATGTGTACCTATAGTGAATACACATAATAGATCTATTTTATTTTAGAAATGATCTTTTTAAGGACTTCATCTCAATCTCCTTTCATTGAGGCATATTTGGTTTTATACACAACATTCTTTTATACGGTGTATAAACCCCTTTGACTTTTACATGTATTCAAATGGAATCTTTTTTATACGAAGCGTTTTACTAAACGACAAAAAGGGAATGTTTTTCTTTCCGTACATATGCGGCGACAATAACTTCTCCGCCGCCGTGACCATTATTTGAGTTTCGGCGTCCTCAACAAGACATCACTTTTTTTATTGAAAAATAAATACAATGTTTTAACATTCACTTATTTTGTTATTGAAAATGGTTTTGAAATCGTTTTTATTATATCAATGTGTTGTATTGAAATCATGTGATTGAAATGTGGAAATGTTATGTTTCATTTATGCATGTTTCATGTGATACGATTATGTTATGGTTTATGATATGTTTAAACCTATTCATATGAGGAATGCATTGGACTTAATAAGTGACGGGTGGAGCCCGCTATAGCTCCTCGATGCATCGGCAGGTCTCATGAGACAAACTAGTGTCTTGGCACGATGCCTTGACAAAATATTATTTGTGGTCTTGGCACGAGGCCTTGGCTACGTGGTTATGATAGTCTGGCATTATGCATTCCATCATTATGAAAGTGGTTATTGATATTGCATGTGATTATTCGACCAGTAGAATATCAATGTGAAGAAGTAAATGGCATTATCTCATTTTACTTTTGCCCTATTATGTTGAAGTTCAAGTTTAAAAGGCTTTTGTTTTAGTTATACATTGCCTTAAATGTTAATGTTTATTTATGAAATCTTCCGCTATATTGTTAACCTTACTGAGCATCTGAGCTCACCCCTTTCAATGTTTTAATATTTTTCCAGGATGTGGAGAAGTATTTTATGAATGACCTATAGGGGTAGTCAGAAAGGGATATGATTGTGGGCTATAAAGACCATGTTGTTGTAGTTTGTTTACTTTTTGATGTAATGAAAGACTTATGAATGTATCTAGTGTTTCCAAGGCTACTAAACTAATCGGTCTTTCGAGACTTGATCTTTTGTGATCATGCCAATGATACGAAGTAATGCACCGACTCTGGGTAGCTGGGGTCGGGGCGTTACTGTTGGTATCAGAGGCAGTTTAGTACTAACCTTGGAATCTAGATTTAGATAAACTCTGATTAGAGCACATAGCCCAAAGATAGACTTTGAGGATTAGTATAGAAGAACTTCCTAGAATTTTGGTATTATAGAGATGTTATGAGTTTTCCGAGAAATACATCCCTGTCTGGATACGAGCAGGTAGAGGCGGCTTTGACACAGATGTACCTAGGGGTAAAACCCGAAAACACCGCTTTAAGCTAGACTCGAATGGGAACTGGTGCACGACAACGGGCCTTGCTGCACTCTTGGTTACGACACTCCCGGGGGATATGCTTAGGATAATTCTCATTTTATTTACAAACCACTATGAAGGGTTACGAGTATATACTTCCTCAAAGAAAACATTTCTTTTTATGATTATGGATTATATCCATAAATAGTTCAATTTATGTAAAGTGTTTAACAAGTATGGAATTATGTATTTTGATTCATAAACTAATCTAGTTTATTCCATTGTTTAGAAATGGCGCCTAGTGGAAGGAATGGAAACCATATCAATGCACAAACTCCGTGTAGGGATTGCCCTCCTGCTCAAGATAATTATTGTGGATCTGGAGATACAACTGGTGCTGGTCATCTTATTACCATACTGGGACAACTCACTCAGGTTATGAATAATAAACTTACTCCTATGGAGCACCCTGATCCGCAACGTGGAGGATCAATGATAGACCGTTTCATGAGGCAACAACCACCAACCTTCAATGGGAGTACAAATCCTATAGTAGCTGAGCAATGGATAAATTCATTAGAGAAAATATTCCATGCCTTGGGGAGTAGTGAAAGGGAGAAGGTTTTCATGGCAGTTTACCGCCTCACTGGAGATGCCGATCAGTGGTGGTCACTGATTCAAAACACAAAGTAGGATGATGACGTATCGAATATGGAATGGAGGGAGTTCAAAGATCTTTTCTTATAAAAATACTTTCTTCATGACCATCGAGCAGATATGGAAAGACAATTTCTGAGTTTGAGGCAGAAGGAGGATAAGAATGTCGCAAAGTATGAGGCTAACTTTACAAGGTTAGCGAGGCATGCTGCCGATTATATACGTAACCCAAGGAGTAAGATTGATCGTTTCTTTGATGGGTTAAAACCATTTCACCATCGAGATTTAGTATCACAATCCTTCTCATTATACGAAGATATTGTCTCATGTGCTATCAAGACAGAAAATGAATTCTCTAAGTCTTATGACAACAAAGTAAAGCAAGAGAAGAAGAGAACGGTGGAACAAGAGACAGATAAAGGGAAAAATGGAAAGAAGGATTTTCCATTATGTGATAATTGTGGGAAGAATCACCCTGGTACTTGCCTAAGAGGAATGAGAGTTTGTTACAAATGTGGAGAAAAAGGTCACCAGGCGCGTTATTGCAAGGGAAAGAAAGAGCCTATGAAAGTTGAATGCTACAATTGTAGAGAAATGGGTCATTTTGCAAATGAATTCCCTAAGCGTCAGGGAAACTTACCTCAGAAAAGGACAAGGGATCAAGGACAATCTTATGCTGTTACAACAGTTGAAGTAGAATAACTAATGTATTCGTGCTTTTGGACTCATGGATTATATTCTGGTTATTAGAATAATGTGATATATATATAAGGATTGTACTGCAGTACTTGTTGATTTCATTAAGGTTTTAATATGATGAAGGTAATTATATTTTTAGTATGTGACAATAAGAGAAACATTACTTTGTTTGGGGAATATGATAAATTGATTTTGGAATTAAGAGACCTTTTAGAGAAAGTCTGGACAGAGGTATTTTGGATAACTATAAAGGTTGGAGTGGATTAAGTTGATCTTTGGATAGTATTGTTTAAGGTTAAAAAATTTATGAAGATTATTTTTGGAATATTATGATACTATAGTTCTAGGAAAAGGACAACCTGCAGGGTGGGGCATAACCCATCGCGTCGGACAAAGCTGCAAGAATCGAACCCACAACCATAGTGCGACAGGCCTTTATTTCCTACCACTAGCCTACAGGAAGTCCCTGGTTATTACATAATAGTTTTACTAATCTAAATTGTATGTGTTAACATTTGGAACCTTATAAAATTTGGAAAAGTATAATATTTTTGGGTTCTATTATCTTTTTGAGTGAAAGGTGAGTTGAAGGTTGAAACTCTAATTGTCAGGCATAAATATATAAATACCTATCTGTTATTCAATGAATAAATTAATTCTTAAACTTTAGTAAAGGGATATTAAAACAACAAAATGCGTTATCCTAATACCTTATGTCTTGTTGAACTGATGATATTTTAAATCAACATAGATTGAAGGCTTTGAGGCCCTCAATTTGACAGTTGATTGTGATTGATGACCTCAATCACTCCCTATGAATATTTACGTTTTTCCTCCAATTATATGTCTCTAATTGCCACCAATGTTCTCCTAATCGAGATCATAATTGGGTGGTGAATTTTTCATTTCCCTTTCCCTCTTATTAAGGCTAAATTTTATTAACTTTATTTCCGATGTGGGTTTTCCTCAAAGGTATTTTCTCTTTTCAACCTTTTATTTTCAAAGAAAAATATCAAATTGCGAGGACGCAATTTGTTGAAGGAGGGGAGAATGTAACACCCCGATCTTCCACGATACGCTTCTCATTCAATAATGCAATAGCTTCCATTGTACGCAACTTCGAGTTCTAAAACACCACGACTAATCAAAGTAGCCGTTATGAATAGTAACAACCACTTTTTAAATTTATAGAAATTTTATATTTCAAAATGGACTTCATTTTTGTATTCCTAATATTGAAATTAGCCTATGTTGAATTTTTTGTAATTTTCTGAGAACTTCCAAATTCTTATGAATAGTGAAAAATACTTAAAACAACTTTTTTAATCAAAATAATTTATAGTGATAAGTTATACTATTGAGTGGTTTTAAAGTATAATTAGAATATATTTTTACCATTTTATCCAATGGTGGTCATTAGAATTAATTTAACATTGAAATTGGACATAAACAATTGCCAATCTTTTGATATAAAATGTTTCTTAAAAACACGCTATTTGTTGTAACAGCGGGAATTAATAATAAAATTAATTAATGCAACTTATATTTTTGGAATTTTGTAAAATAGACATAATTTTTGAATTCGAAATATCAATTATAGCTTAGGGTGAAATTTTGGCTTTGTTCTGAAAAACATCAATTTTTTGATGAATAGTGAAACCACTAAGTGGTAGTTAAATAACTGATTTTTCATTTAAATGAAATATTACCACTTCTGTGATTTGATTTTCAAAAATCCGACATACATGGTTGTCATTAAGAAGTAAAATGTGGTTCAATGAGATTAAATAATTTTTTGTGAATAGTAACTTTTAAGTTCTTAATCGCGATTAGAGGTAATTAGTGTAGTTTAAGGTAAAAATAATGTTTTAATAATATGAGATGAGCATGACACTTTTCCTACTCCTATTGGATGAGTCATGGCCGACCAAGAAAACCCATGGGTCAACTTGGGGACCCCATGGAGCCACTTTAGTTGGAAAATGTCATTAATATATATTTATTTAATGTTAAAATTAAATTGACACAAACATGAGTTGTTTTACTAAAACAATTTTTAAGTGGGGTTACAAAAGTCCAAATTTTGATTATAAATATTAATTAGAAAGATAAAAAGATTTCCTACATCATAGTAATTTTTTTATAATTTTTAGACATTAAATAAATTAAATTATTTATTACATCATGATGATGCAGCGATGACATCATTATTTAATGATTTAAATAAAATGGGAAGATAATGCAAAATCCAAGGATTACACTTGTACAAAGCCAATTGGATGAGGATATTTAGAACCCATATCACCTTAGACTAGAATTAAATAAGTGTTGGACCTTTAGAATCCGAAAATCATTGTGTAATAATGTAACATTTCAATCTTTCCAAAAGAGCCCCTCCTCTCCACTTATAAAAGGCCCCCACCTCTTCCACCTTATTCACACCTTCAAGCCATTTGGCTCGGCAAACCCCTGCCCAAATACTCTCCCAACTTCCCCCTATTACTCCTAGAAGCCTCACTTTGGGCAGAACTTTTCCCAAGGATTCCTTTGGCTCAAATCAAAAAGAGTTACCCGATTTTGAGGTAATGTCTTCTCTAATGTTGTTTTGTGTTATTTTTCTTCTCCAACCCCCTAAACTCTTTTTATTCATTTCTTTTGTAACAACACCAGTATCCTCAATATACTAGTATGTTGTTATAAGAAAGATTCAAGCTACAATTACACACACCTACATCTAATGGTTAAATAACATACGGTTTCTGTGGATGGCGAATTTCTGCCTCACAAAACGATGATTGTTCAACACTCATATAACTCCTTCAAAGGTGGCCATTAAGATGTCACTATTTTTATATATGATATATAATATGTTTATGTTTTACTTATACTTCTGTATTTCTCATTTATGGCATACTTTATGATTTCCATTATGGGTAAAACACGATAATTTCATTTTAGGAAGTGCGGACTACCACCCCTTCAAAGTGTTTTGAATCGTTAATGTCATATGTGGGATGTATAAAGGATGGAGTAAATGGTATTATACACTATATGTCACAAACCGAATCTGGTCCCCACCAAAACTGGCACCAAACCCAGCCCGTTACATGACCCGAAGGGCGTTCCCTATCTCCACGGGCTGGCACAAGTGCCCAGGTATCATTTATTTTTGTTTGGGAACGATTTACCCGAATATGAAGGCATAAAACATTAAAAACAATCAATAAACTGAATCTGAAAAATGTAAACCAAACAATGTTTACACACTAACCAGAACTGAATACATATGTTTAAAGACACTAAAAGTGGTCTAAAAACAAATAATGAGAACATAATGACATCCCCATGGACTCCACACGACAAGGGGGTCATCACCCACAATCCTTTTCCGCAACTCTTCCCCAACGATGAGGACTAACACCCTGAACCGCCATCGCCCAAATCCTTCCCTTTACCCGAGTCAAGCATAACAAAGTCTACATACACCCAAGGGGTGTAAGTAGGGTGTGAGCCTAAGCCCAATAGGATACCACCCAATGATTCCAAAGTGCATGCAATATAAGGTGAAGAAGCAATAATTTTTAATTCGTAAAGAAAAACGACGATGAAATTCCAAGAAATGTAACTTTCATTTAAAAGAAACGTTTTCAAACTAGAATTTCCAGAATGTTAACATATATAAATTTAAATGATAGATATTGTAATGTAATGAAAAAAACACCCAAATACATGGGTAAATTCTAAAAATCCAGTGAGCAACAAACCAGGAACACCCCTAAGCACTAGGTTGTCTCGGGCACTATGTACCTCGTACCTCGGTGTAAAGCAACAATAGTAAAATCCACTCTCGTGCACGAGCCACTAGTAGGGATCATACCCACAACATAGTGCTTTACAATCATCATCCACATAGTTTAGTTAGAGTTGTCGTTATCCAAATGCTATGTGAAACAGGGACAACACCCATCCGGTCCACTAGCTGTACTAGAACAAATCCGCCCACCTAAGTACCCGGGCATCCCCTTTTGTGCTCAAACAATTTCAGCATGCAACATAAATCCGTTTTCAAATAAAACACCACTACTGTTCACACACAATCAATACAGTATCTATCACATTTTTATACCACTTAAAACACACAATAAAACACTTTGATTTGTAATAAAACAATTCTTCAAAATCACGTAGTGTCTTGCACAAAAAAAACACCTTGAGAACACTAATTGCACACTATGTGCACATTTTTGAATTACCAAAACATAAATGGAATCCCAATACATTTAAATTAAAACAAAAAATCATTTTTTGGGAAGCCTCATATGGTTCAAGAAGTGTCATCATTGTAAAACCTCCATTTTTACACATCACGGCTCTTAGAAATTCATGTGTTTCACAAACACCATTAAAACAAACTTTCATAGAATCAAACACATGGGAGAATCATCAAAACAGTATTTTCAGTACTATTGCAGTTCATTAAAATCAACTAATTACTTAGAGGTCAGCCCAAAATTAACCAATAAAATATTTGAATGAAAAACCCCCAATCTCACCAAAAATGAAACTTAAAATTCATTTGCATTATAAATGCAACTAACAACCAATTTTTACAGAAACATTCAAGTGAAACAAACATTAAGGTTCCATGAACACAGAAATCTAATTCACAAAAGTTGCACACACAATGGAATCACCTACCAAAACCAAGGAAACCCTTGAATCTCCGTGCGAAAATCAAATCGCACCCCCGCCGCACCAAGAGACAACTAGATCAAACCTAAAACCACATAAATTGGCCAAGAAATCCCAAAGTTAAACCCTAGGTTCGAAAACCTAGTTTCTGGACATTATTAAACTCAATTATAACCAAATATACCCAAAGAACAATGAGTTAGACCCAAAGTAATTTGAAAGAGGAAAGGAAAGGGCTCATTTACTTGAAGTATCTTGAAGTAATCACTCCAAAACACCAGTAGCTGAAATTTAAAAGATCCAAAATTTAGGTTTCGTACGCACAAGATGTATTAGGTCATTTAGAAACTGTAATGGAGGAAAAATATTGAGAATTGAGAGAGTTATGAAATAAAGACTTTACCTCTTCAAATATGGGCGATTTGAGGAACCCTTTGAAGTTCGGCATCAAATCGCGATTTACCAGAGCTTCAAAGAGGTGGGAGAGGAAATGGTCGCGTGTCTGGGTTCATTGGGGTTGGTCTCCACTTGGAATTACCGAAAACACCCAACAATTGAATAAATTATAACATAATAAAAAATTATTTTTAAAAAAGGAATTGGGCTTTCGGGCTGGCCCAACCCCTTAGATAAAAACCACAATAAACCCTGGTTATGGATTTATAAAAGCTCCAAATTGAAATTGTGGTGTTAATAGGTCAGGGGAGGTCATTTGGGAAGTTGAATGGGTGAAAAATATTAAAAAATGAAAAAGTTATAAAAGAAACAAAATTGGTTTTTAAATCTGGAATTGGGCTCACGGTTTGGCCCAATTAATGAACACTCTCTCATTCCTCCATAAAAGATTGGGACCCCCCCCCCAAACAAAGAATGAATGGAAATTAAAATAGATTTACCTTTAAAATAAGTCATGGGTGTGACAATTCTCCCCACCATAAAGCATTCCGCCCCCGGAATTCCACAACAACACAAGATGCAAAAGCAAAGCCCAAACGATATACCAAGGCAGAATTCCTTACCACGTTTTCACCCGCTTCAAAAAGGAAGAACATCTCCAGTTGATCAAACAGAGGAAGATAATAATCTAACCAACCAAAAAGAACCCCACTTACTTAAAATTATGAAACACGTTAAAAACACATCCCAAAACAAAACACCTCAAACACTACAAGATGACGCTCAAGCAATCCACTTGAAACGAACAACGAACTCGAATAACACTACCACAACATTATGTAAACAAAACCATTGGGTGTTATCCATCCCCAAAATTACCCAACTATTTTTTTTTGGAAATATACACTTGAACGATACTACCTCCTACCTAGAATACACCAAGGAGAAAACTGAGTCACTAGTACGGGGTGACCCAATCTGGACATCCCACCACCAGGGACAACTCAATTTTCTTAGATAGAATAAGGATAACAATTGGGGAAGGAACGAACGGTCTCCCCATCATAAGGGTTAAACTAAAAGTATTCATTTTCCAAGAGAACATACACGATACCCATGATGGGTCTCCCCACCATAATAACGAACACAACTTTCCTTAAGAAAAAATCAAGACACTAACAGGGGGCCTCGGACGGAATTCCCAGCATTAGGGGTAGATTAATATCAGAATTATTCCAATAAAACTTAAATGTGTCCCATTGTGGGTATACCCCAAACAAAACCCAACAATATTAACCAAATATTATGGGATAACAACAACAAAATCAATAGAATTTTAAGGATCTGGCATGGCTGCATAGTTGGTTCACACAGTTTGGGAAACCGCGAGTTAACTGTGCGGATCATTCTATCCAAAGAGGAAACTTCACACAGTTTCCTTGGCCAAGGATCATGGACGTGCAGAGACCATGCATTAGCTACTGTCTCTTATCACATGGTCCCCTGGGTTGGCACATGGTTACTTCTAACCACGTACAAACTATGCACTTCAACCTGCCTAACCCAAATTTTAAACTTTTCTCCAAAAAAACACAAGGGACCCCAAAGGGGAAAAAACAACTCAGGGTACGACATGGGAACAAGGTACTCACACCTCTTTCCACCAAATGTGAGAAATTGGAACAAGAAGATGACTCCAGAGGTTTAAACTATTCCTATCTTTCATATTGAGGATATGACCTTGACCAAAAGTTTGAACAACTCTAGGATTTCCCCTAACTACGCGCCAGCTTCTCTCTGAGGCCTATGGCTGGAGCTCAATGGATTGAAGCATCTTCGGCCTCGATGTTAGGATTTGGAAACCCTTAAACTGAACATCTTCTCCCAGTTCCAAAAACAATTATACTGTAATCTCAGATGGTCTCATTGAGACATGACACACTTCAAACCCGCTTTTCCCCTACCCATCATTTTACCAAAACAAGAACTTAGAGGATGCACACACATCGCCCCTTCTTTTCTTCGGATGCTAAACAACGGAATGAAAGGACATATAGAAACACATTCCTCTAGAACATAGGATTTAGAATTTCCTATAGGGAGACACACATCCAACAAAAAAATAGTGACGCTCATAAGATTTCACAATCTTCACCCTTATAGTCAAATGAACACATGACATTGCAAGGCATCACCGAACATAACCATTGAGGATAAAAGAAAACACAAAGAGAGGGACCTTTTACTAAGTCCAAAATAGCACATGATTCCATAAAGTGTCCATAATAGCCACTCTTGGCCAGATCTTGAACACCGGTGGCCTAACATGAACTCCTGATTCAATGAGACTGACGAAAGACCCAGAGGCCCTTTAAGACATCATTCTACACTGAAAACTCTAAACTTCATTGAACTTAGACAACTTAGGAAACATAAGAAACTAAGGTCTATTTAAACCTCCCACAAACACTCTCCCACTATAGGGGGATCTGAATAATTGAAAAAAAGAGGGGTAAACACAATCTCTAAACCTCAAGAATAAAGTCCTTATGTTGATCAACTGGAGGATCATCCAACGGTGAATCACCATAGGCCAAACAAGAATCATACATTAACACATTATGGGGGCATACCCTGGCCTACAGGAAAACCCAATGACAAAACCAAACTAGTCATTTGGTCACAAAAGACCACAAACCTGAACCGAACACATGATGGGAGCCACCACATTGGCCTCCCAAACTTTTCCTCAAAAGAGACCACTGATCGACACTTCATTCCAACTTATCAATGAAACACCAAACCAAAACATCGTTCAAACAAGAGGGGTTATTGAACTCGAAACATCCCACAATAATAATCCTGAAAACACATAATCCATACCTCCAAACCATACATTATCAAAACACAACACTTTCCTTCAAAAAAATTATTTAAAAAAAAAAGTGTTGTTCGGTTGCACATTTACCGATGGTATCTCATGAGCCTCACACATGCATGTCTACATGCCACAATGGGAACCCACCTCATGTCTATCCATATTCCGAAATAAACCTATTCATGTGGTCACCCTTGAGAATACCAAATACCAAAAATCAAACCTTTCCTCTTTTTAAAATAAAAACTTTAACCACAATTTTCCTTTCTCAAAAACACTAACAATAACATAATTACAAAATTTTTTATCTCACAAAGCAATTTATAAAAGAATGAATAATTCAATAAAAGCACATATTCATGCCTTTCACAATTGTTTCAAAACATTTCAACCCATTTCAAAACACTTCTAATTTCATGAAAAACACCATTTCATAAATCTCCATTTAATTAAGAACTCAACTCTTCTCATTTCAAGACATGGTTCTAAAAGTTCATAATTTTTTTTGTTCAGTAGTAACAAAACCCAAAATCCATATTCAACCCCCACAAAAAAATTCTAGAACACTTAATTCAATCCAAAACACTTTTCCATGGTTTAAAAAAATTCCACTAGAAACATATTTTCAAAACCCCAATTAACAAAGTTCATACTTTGAAAAGAGGTATAAACACATAATTTAACCATTTGAAATAATTCTAAAATTTCCTTTATAGACTTTAAAAAAACCATTTTCTCTTTACTAGAAAATAACTTCACAAAAATTCATACTCCTTAATGTGAAGTCATTTTTTTGCTTAAAAAAAACATGTTTCCAAGATTCCAAAACAAAGAGACACAAGACAATGTAAGAGGAAACTAGTTTTGGTGGGTGACTTGGACATATGGTTGGCAGCAATATTCCAATCACTTCTCCGTCACAGAGTGTATTCTAGGGAAATATCCACGGCTCCACATGGCTTTCCAGGCCCTGCGAGCTCACTGAGATTATTCGCCCAACTCTCTTTTCATTTCCCATAGTTATCATTAAACCAAGAAAACCAAATGACTCAGATAAATCCATAAATCCCCTAGGGACTTGAATCCCGTCCTGAGGTGTGCTAGCCAGGCACAGTACCCATGACTGAAATGTCATGTCCCGACAATCCTAGCTCCAGACTATCCTGACTCTTCCCCAAATAACATGACCCAAGGAGTGAACCTCCTCTGATACCATTTTGTCAGGAACCGAATCTGGTCGCCACCAAAACTGGCACCAAACCCAGCCCGTTACATGACCCGAAGGGCGTTCCCTATCCCCACGGGCTGGCACAAGTGCCCGGGTATCATTTATTTTTGTTTGGGAACGATTTACCCGAATATGAATGCATAAAACATTAAAAACAATCAATAAACTGAATCTGAAAAATGTAAACCAAACAATGTTTACACAAAAACCTGAAATGAATACATATGTTTAAAGACACTAAAAGTGGTCTAAAAACAAATAATGAGAACATAATGACATCCCCATGGACTCCACACGACAAGGGGTTCATCACCCACAAACCTTCTCCGCAACTCTGCCCCAACGATGAGGACTAACACCCTGAACCGCCATCGCCCAAATCCTTCCCTTTAACTGAGTCAAGCATAACAAAGTCTACTTACACCCAAGGGGTGTAAGTAGGGTGTGAGCCTAAGCCCAATAGGATACCACCCAATGATTCCAAAGTGCATGCAATATAAGGTGAAGAAGCAATCATTTTTAATTCGTAAAGAAAAACGACGATGAAATTCCAAGAAATGTAACATTCATTTAAAAGAAATGTTTTCAAACTAGAATTTCCAGAATGTTAACATATATAAATTGAAATGATAGATACTGTAAAGTAATGAAAAAAAACACCCAAATACATGGGTAAATACTAAAAATCCAGTGAGCAACAAACCAGGAACACCCCTAAGCACTAGGTTGTCTCGGGCCCTATGTACCTCGTACCTCGGTGTAATGCAACAATAGTAAAATCCACTCTCGTGCACGAGCCACTAGTAGGGATCATACCCACAACATAGTGGTTTACAATCATCATCCACATAGTTTAGTTAGAGTTGTCGTTATCCAAATGCTATGTGAAACAGGGACAACACCCATCCGGTCTACTAGCCGTACTAGTACAAATCCTCCCACCTAAGTACCCGGGAATCCCCTTTTGTGCTAAAAACATTTCAGCATGCAACATAAATCCATTTTCAAATAAAACACCACTACTGGTCACACACAATCAATACAGTATCTATCACATTTTGATACCACTTAAAACACACAATAAAACACTTTGATTTGTAATAAAACAATTCTTCAAAATCACGTAGTGTCTTGCACAAAAAAAAACACCTTGAGAACACTAATTGCACACTATGTGCACATTTTTGAATTACCAAAACATAAATGGAATCCCAATACATTTAAATTAAAACAACAAATCATTTTTTGGGAAGCCTCATATGGTTCAAGAAGTGACATCATTGTAAAACCTCCATTTTTACACAACACGGCTCTTAGAAATTCATGTGTTTCACAAACACCATTAAAACAAACATTCACAGCATCAAACAAATGGGAAAATCATCAAAACAGTATTTTTAGTACTATTACAGTTCATTAAAAGCAACTAATTACTTAGGGGTCAGCCCAAAATGAACCAATAAAATATTTGAATGAAAAACCCCCAATCTCACCAAAAATGAAACTTAAAATTCATTTGCATTATAAATGCAACTAACAACCGATTTTTACAGAAACATTCAAGTGAAATAAACATTAAGGTACCATGAACACAGAAATCTAATTCACAAAAATTGCACACACAATGGAATCACCTACCAAAACCAAGGAAATCCTTGAATCTCCGTGCGAAAATCAAATCGCACCCCCGCCACACCAAGAGACAACTAGATCAAACCTAAAACCACATTAATTGGCCAAGAAATCCCAAAGTTAAACCCTAGGATCGAAAACCTAGTTTCTGGACATTATTAAACTCAATTATAACCAAATATACCCAAAGAACAATGAGTTAGACCCAAAGTAATTTGAAAGAGGAAAGGAAGGGGCTCATTTACTTGAAGTATCTTGAAATAATCACTCCAAAACACCAGTAGCTGAAATTTAAAAGATCCAAAATTTAGGTTTCGTACGCACAAGATGTATTAGGTCATTTAGAAACTGGAATGGAGGAACAATATTGAGAATTGAGAGAGTTATTAAAGAAACACTTTACCTCTTCAAATCTGGGCGATTTGAGGAACCCTCTGAAGTTCGGCATCAAATCGCGATTTACCAGAGCTTCAAAGAGGTGGGAGAGGGAATGGTCGCGCGGCTGGGTTCATTGGGGTTGGGCTCCACTTAGAATCACCGAAAACTCCCAACAATTGAATAAGTTATAACATAATAAAAAATTATTTTTAAAACAGGAATTGGGCTTTCGGGCTAGCCCAACCCCTTAGATAAAAACCAAAATAAACCCTGGTTATGGATTTATAAAAGCTCCAAATTGAAATGGTGGTGTTAATAGGTCAGGGGAGGTCATTTGGGAAGTTGAATGGGTGAAAAATATTAAAAAATGAAAAAGTTATAAAAGAAACAAAATTGGTTTTTAAATATGGAATTTGGCTCACGGTTTGGCCCAATTAATGAACACTCTCTCATTCCTCCATAAAAGATTGGGGACCCCCCCAAAACAAAGAATGAATGGAAATTAAATGAAATTTAACTTTAAAATAAGTCATGGGTGTGACACTATATTATACTAGAATTATATTATACATTTATATCATTATGATTTAGTTCCATTAAATAAGAAATTTAAATGAAAGTAGCGTTCATGCGTACGTACGGCTTACCGTCTCCATGAATGGTGCATTTCATTTCTTACCTCTAAATGTTACATAATATTATGAATGAATGTATATACTGTATATATATGATATATATGACATCTAAATCATGAATATAATTCTGGATATAATGGATATTCTACCACATGAACAACTTGTAATTATAAGAAGTTTATTGTTGACTCAAGTACCAAAGATCGACAAAACGACCGTTATTAACTTAAATAATTACATAATGTTCATAACATTATAATAAGTGATATAAAAAGGATAATGAAATTGAAAATGGTTCTTAGTAAGGTAGATATTAACTCTAGTTTATTATTCAGGAGGTTAAACCAAATCAAATCCTCTCTGGGACCAGAATCAGGGTTTTGTTGTTGTACATGTTATCCAATCTCTACGAAAAGAACATACACTTGTTCCTGTTTAGGGTCTATTTTTTTGAAATGTAGTGAGTTAAATTCCGGATTCATGCTCAACAATTCCTTCACTAGAATCCACAGATGTTCCAAGGGTCAAATGATCTTCATGATGTTGAGTATTTTTTGATGAGGGTTGACATTTTATTTGTGTTCTTCGAAATGCCTAATTATATCATGGTGAAATGTAAAAACTTCAATCTAGAGGGACTAATAAAGAGATGGTTGGACATATTAGTGATGGAAAATATTTACGAGGGATTAGAGAGGAAGAAATTTAAATCTATCTTCACTGAATCATTCTATTAAAAGTCTATGTTGTTGGACAAGGAAATTGAGGTTTTCAAACTCGAGAATACTGACGAGACCATGAATGAATATAAAAATCGATTTTATTTGATTGTTAAGTTCATACATGAGATTTTAATGAATGAGAATATAAAGAATAGAATTTTCTATATGGTACTTAGATCATTTATCTGTTCTCAATTTAGATTTCTAAATCTACCTTCTTATGCTGATGTGCTGGATTGAGCATTGAAGGTTGAGTTGGACCCCGATGGAATGTCATGGTTAATGACAGTTCCTTTTTCTCTTAGTGGTAGTTTTATGAGTTCCCATAAAGGGAAGAAGAAGAGTTATGATTCTCATGGTGGTTCTTGAAAATAGGTTCCTTCTAGACCAACTACAGTGTTCAGAATATTCCCTTTAACAAGACAATGGTGTGGAATGTCTAGGAACTCAAAATGAGTTTACACTGAAGTATCCAATGTATGTGGTTTCTGTAGGAACATAAGTCAACTAAAAAGGTTCTTATAAAAACTCAATTATTGTTTACCGAGTCTCTCTACTAGTGAGAGGGTGTTTCTATGTTTTTTTGTTTTGGGAACTCCTAGTTTTTCCTTTTCTAGGTGTTGTTTTAGCAACGATGTAGAGTTTTATCTTCTCTATCTGTCCTCCCCCGTCCAACTGTTCAGTTCTTGTTTCCACCTATGTTGAGATTGAAAAATAAACTATTAAAGAAAACATATATGATTAAACATTATTAGTTTATAGGATATATCATTTAATGGTGGGTAAACACTTTGAAAACTGAACATTCGACTGGAATGTTCTAAATAAATGATTCCATCTATTTGGCAGCTAAAAAAAAGTGTATCCATAAGAGAAGTAGGATTTGGACACCTGATATTTGAATTATTTTGTTAAAAATATAAGAAAAAGTTTCTACTTGAAAGACCCTGGTTATTCAACAATCACCTAATCATAATTGAGTACTTAAAAAATTATGCCGGCTTCCACAGTATCAGTTTCACAAAAGAAGTCTTATGATTCATTGAAAACATCCACTTCAGTGGAATTTCAAAATATTTTTTTCCCATAATATTGGAAGCCACATAAATTTTTTGATTAATTAGGACCGGTTAGATCTAATCCTCATTTTCCTATATGTGAATATCAATGTAGTCCTCAATGTGACAAAACCTCTTATGAGGGGAGTGTTTCATTACATGGAGGATCATTGTCTATAACTCCCAGTAAAATATGAGAAGAATCATATCTTCATGTTTTTTTATTGAAGGATCAGAAATATGAAAAATGAGTGAAACTTAAGTACAACTAAAGTGGAAGGAAACATCATCCTCCAGTATGGCTTGTGGATCCATTCAAAAAATGTAAGGATTTCTTTCAATCCAAAAGAAGAAGGAAAATTGTATGGGGATAATATTTCCAAGGTCATTAGTTTGAAATCAGCCCTATCATAAGAGAAGTAGATGCTAAAGGTAGCATCATCCTCTAGTATGGCTTGTGGCTCTATGTGAATAAATAATTAATTCTCATTGTTCATGAAGTAGAAATAAAATTTCATAGAGAAAATATTTCCAAGGCCTTTAGTTTTCAATCAGTCTCAAATCCCTCAATATATTTTATTCTAGGTACTCTTCCTATTATCACATATCAAATATACCTTGATCACCCAAAAATACCTATATCCAAACAACCAAAAGAATACCTAAAATCCCAGAGTTACCTTATAATTAAATAAAAACCCATCATGAAGGACTACCAACCCTCTTACCTTCTCCCACCAATTGAAAAATTTCACTCTATTCCCCCACCTTTCCCAAAACCCATTCATCAAGAACCTTCACACCCCTTAATGTTTCCCACAGATACTTCCACATTTTCTACCCACTGTTCTAAACAAATTACTATTCAAAATGAGTAAAAATGGACCAAAAAAGAACTGACCAAAGGGGAGGAAATTGAAAGGTGAATATGATATCGACCTCCCTATGCTAGAACCCAGTGAATCCAAAAGAACACATGTGAATTCAATTTAATAACAATGACTACTAAAGATTTTGAATATGGTTATTATATCTAATTCACATTGGTGGATGTTGTCTCAATACAACCCCTCATACCTTATTGAAAATATTGTTCTGGAATTACCATGGGATTTACAACCTATAGAAAGATTGAATGCTTCAGTACCAGAGTGGAAAAAGTTCTCCTAGCATGATATTTTTCTCTAAATCCATGCTAAAAAATATGAAAATGTGTGGAATTGCTTCCAAGGAGGGGTTTCAAGGATATTTATTGGTCACTCTATAAAGCCACATTGATACCCTATGCCTCTAATGAAAGGAAGATGATATTTTTATTAAAAAAATTACTCTAAAAAATATTACGACCTCTATCCACTAGCCTAGCATGCCCACATCGGATTTTGTGGGTATCCATATATATCCCTAAAAACGGAAATTTAATGTTCTTGTATCTCCAATGGTTGATTAGAAGTGTTATTTTTGGGACTCTTCTCATGGGTGGGGAATTAAATGGAATTATGCTTTATAGGGAAAAGGTATGGGGTTCCTACATACCCTCCACTCATATGAGTGACTTCTTATAGTAGGTTTAAGTCACGAGTCTCTATGACATGGAACATGATGGTATCCATTTCTCAAGGTTCCATGGGTACTCGGAGAACACACGCATTATAGAGAATTTGGATATATTATTGGATCATTTCAATTTGATCACCATTTTCAACCTCTTCAATGTTTCTCATCTTACCCCAGCCAGATGGACCACTAACCTATTCTCATCAACCATAATACCAACCATAGTTATATGATACAAGAGAAACATTTTAAATTTTAAAGCATCAAGATATTGGAAGGATACTCTGATGATGTGATTAAATCTAGATATTATAAGGAAGTCCCCAGTGTTCACAATAAAATCCACCAGGTCCTCTAAATATAAGTAGTGGAGTTTTAGTTAGTGTCACCATCCAAACCAGAAATGAATTTCTATTGATAAAAGGATCAAGAATATTTAATCCCTTTCTCCCTCATGTGAAACCCTCTCTAGAATACCTGACTAGGAAAATGATCACAATAATTCTCTAAAATTAATGAAATCTACAAGCTAATGTGTGTGTGTGAAATCCACAGTAAATAAAGAGACACAAATAAACATTATTTCTATCCAAATCCATCTTGGAGGAGATATAAGAACATAATTTCTCATCTAAAATCTTTATAAGGAAATACTTTCTCGAAGAAGGATGATATCCATGGCCTTATCTTGTGCTTTTTTTGGATCTCTACTGTAACAGACCGAAAATTTAAAAATAAAATTCCCTTATCATTTTAATCATATGTATTATTATATATTATGGATATATAAAACAAATTCATTTCTCTAGTTTTTTTTATCCTATATTATTTAAATGACTTGTAATCATATTTACTGTTTATAATATACTTTTTAATCATTGAACATATGATTAGTATAAATATAGGGTATTGATAAATCTAATTGACACATAAAAAGGATGTGGTGGCCTCAACTAGTATGATAATATAATATAATAACCAAATATCAGATATTTTTAGGGATATAACATCTCTAGGATTTTTTTGACCACAACCAAGATTGGATCCAACAACATAAACATGAAAAAAACTGTTTATGGGAGAATTTTAAGTTAGGAGTGTGTGACAATGCCTGAGGTTCTGGAATCGATGACCTAGGGTGTGGTAATTTCTAGGCTCCAGCCCCTCCCTCCACAGAGGAGGGAGGGGGGAATGAACGACCATTTTTCTTGTTTCCCAAACCTTTCTACCATTCAGTAAGCCTAACTTCCTCCCTACATTTCCTATAATTCCTATTTTCTCTATGGTACCCAACCTTCACCATTTCCACCCCAGTATGCTCTTTCAATGAAGTAATTCAATGTAGCTTCAGATATCTTGAAGACAATGCTTGCGGCATGATTTAGGAATCATCAACCCTAAATTGATTCCTTTTACATGTTTGTTTTTGAATCATGCGGTCTTCAAGAGCGTGTGGTGGAGAGTCTTCTCGGCCAGAATCATATATTGATTCGATTTTACTCAAAGGGTGATCTGATCGTTGATTGGATGAAAACACCTTGTGCTCTAAATAGATGTTGTTTCTACCTCATTTTATGGTGCTTCACGATCAACATGAAATGTGATGCGCCATCGACAATGGTGTGGGTAAGTTTCCCTGATCTTCCAATACCTTTCCAAAATCCATTGATTCTCTATATGGTGGGGAACTTGGTAGGAAGGTATTTGTTCTCTGATACTCGTACATCAATGGTTTTTCACCTGATCTCTCCTCGTGTTTGTGTTGAGTTATATGCTTCAAATCCTACAACGGATTGGATTTGGATCTTGGTTGGAGAAGAATTTAGATAGAAAATGGTTTTATTTGAGTCATAGACATCATTTTTCTTGGTCTGTAATCAATTAGGTCATCTAATATCCGTTTTCGGTCATGAACACAGAGATCGGTAAGGAACGATTCCTATCTATAGACAAACAGCTAGGTCTGAGGTGTAGGTTGACCCTATTGATTACACACAAGAACATGATGGTAATGTTTTTGGCAGGTTTGAGGAGGTTTGTGGGGATGCTTCCGGGGTATTAGAACCCCTCATGCCATAAGTCTTTAAGGAGGGTAGTGCTGGACCAGATCATCTCCTTCAATGTTCTTATATGGTGCCTCCCATTGTAGTGAAGTGTTTTATGCCTACGGAGCTAGTGCCATGGGTAGTAGATGTAATTTCCTAATTGAGGCCTGATTTGGGTATCATCCCCTAATAGGTGGGTGGAGTGGAGGTAGTGTAGGTGGGTGGGGCAGATATTGAGGGTGTGGATATGGTGAGACATCCAGTTTCAGTCAGCACTACTGATGAAGATGTGGTTAACTTGACAGTTTGTGATGTCTAAGGCCCTGGTGGACATCAAGGTCTAGAATGGGAGTACAATTACAAGAAAAAAAAAATTTATGGGAATTGGCTATGAGTAACACACTGGTCCAGACATGCCAGTACCACCGGGAAGTGTTTTCAATGTGGTTGGAAACTCATTGTAGTGGGTGGAGGAGGTGAATGTTTTGGGGCCCTTAGACCTAAAATATCTCATAACAAAATCCTCATCCCACTTGAAGGCTACGACTGTAGGGAAGAAGACTACCATAGAGGATAAAATAGGAAAGGTGAAGTCTACGTGTAGGTAGATCCCCCTCATAGAAGGCCCGGTGGTTGAGCTGGGAAACTAGTTTGAAGGTCTCGAGGTTCAAAAACAAATATTGACTCAATAGAATTATTATTAATGTGATGAAAGTTATATCCAACTCATAGTGGATAGTTTGGAATTATTTCAAGGTAACGTTCTTCACAGTCCTAGAAGTAATAAAGGGAAAAGGGAAATCATGGATTAGGTAAATGTATTGTTGTCAAGGGGAAAACCAAAGGGATGAAAATATTATTCAAGCTTTCCAAAAACAATGGAATCTAGGTTGTATAGGAAGGGTGGAAACAAGGAATGAAAAACCTCACAACATGGGGAATGATGAGAACAATGTATAAAATCAGAAGTGATGGAAGAAGTGGGTGGATAGTGTTTGAATATCATCCTACATTCCAAGGAATAAATGGAGCATAAATCTCTTTGGGAAACGCCTCAAAAGAGGATATTAATTGAATATATACAAGACGACTATAAGTTGATGCCAATGAAGAGAAAGAAGTGTTATTGGAAAAACAAGGCCAAATCATGGCCCATGGTCTCAACTAATGAAAAATAAACTCATGGGAATCAATTCAGACAATGGACATAATGGCTACCCACCATAAATATCTTATCAGTAAGGATCCAGATACTTAGGTTAGTACTTTGCAATGGGAATTATATAGAGTGTCTGATTCAAATAATCATAATTTTCTGTTTAATCAGTTTGTGATATGTTTTAGTAAGTAGTGGTATCTATGTTTTGGGAACTCTGGTTCCCCACATTTCCTTAATGTTTCTTAATAATGATATATATTTGGATGGAGAAGTTCAATCTCATTGAGATCACGAACCAAACCATGAACGCCGAACCACCGCATGAAAGTCTCATCATCACGCACCTTACCCTTAGGGAGTCTATTGGTGTATTAAAAGGATATCTATCAATACCATAATAATATGAAAATGTATATTGTATTTTTAATAGAATAATGTAAATATTTTATTCTTATCATTACTTTATAAATGATTTAGATTTTTATATAATAAATCAAAAATTTTATTATTAATTGGTATTCAGTTTCAAATAAGATGTTTGATTTGATGAATTAATGTTTTGCTGAAATAAATAATAAAATACTATATTTATATAATTTTTATTAAATATAAATGATCATATAATATTTCTGAAGGAAAATGTAATTTTTGTAATGGTTCAAAAACTGTTATTATAAAAAAACTCCATCATTTCTCAATAAATGTAAATTTTATTTTAAAAGTCAAAATTACCATACTAAGAAAATTATTTGGTTAATATAAATAATATTTTTATAATTTTAACTTTGAAATTATCCAATGGTGATATTTTCATAATTTTCTGAGATAGTTGAATTTTCAGGTAAGAATTAAATAATGTATAATTATACAGTGTGTGTTATAACATCACAATGACCCAAAAGTGATATAATAAATAACATAAATTATATCCATGATCAAATATTTTTTTTAAATTTAAAATAAAGTGATTGTTTTTATTAATTATATAAAGCCTTTATGAATCCTCTAAAGCCATTAATGTATTTTAAGGTTATAGAATCAGTTGTTTAGGATTATGAGTCACTTCCAAAAATAAAGGGTATTATTTTATTATGTTTTTCCAATTTCATTAAAATATAATAAAATTAACTCTTATTTTTTTTTTGAAACGACGGAATAAACTAGGATAAGGTTTGTGGTTTTGGTTCTTTTATTAGATAGAGTCCAAAACATATGTTTGAGAAATAATAAATAATTTCCCGATCATTTCCTATATAAACCCATGCAATATCTCATTCATCTTCACTCAATGTACATGAAGCATGTATATAATATTCCCTCCCTTATATAAAGTTCCACCAAGGTGCCCCAATATATCATGAAGCCCCTCCCAAACATTTGGAGTCACACTCTCAAGGTAATTATTCTTTTCCTTATCCTCTTAATTCAAGTATTTTCATTATCTGACACATATTATCTCCCTTTTATAACATTTGGATGTGTTATTAAATATCCCAATTACTTCCCATTTTATTTATGAATAATGATAAACCCAATTATCTCTCATTAAGTCCTCCCGTAAACATTTATAGGCACCCATTATGCTGCCGAAATTTCATCATGATTTTTCATGCCAATCAATTATGTATTAAATAACCATACCCATTTCCTATCAAAGGTGTTCACCTTTAGGAACCTAAAAATCATGATTGTGGGATTAAATGTATTTATTACACACTCCTTGGTTATGGAATAAATTATGATGATGAATGAGTCCTTGTTGTATTATCTATACGACACACTTAAGTATGAGAATGGAATGAATGTGGCGGGTGAACCTGTATTTATATAGCTCTCCAATGAATTGGGTAATGTTTAATCTTATTAGATTTAATGTAGGGATGGTAATAAACCTAGTAACTTTATGGAAATTTTTCAATAATTATGTCTTGGTAATTAAAGATGACATATGTTTATGATGTAGTGTTTTAAGTTGTCTCCACATTTCCCTTGTTGCATTTATGATTATCATGTTATATCATGTCTCATTGTTCAAGTTAATTATTCAAAATCCTTTTATGCCTCATTTATATGATTATGGTCTAACATTTATTATTATATTCATGTTACACCATATTTATTCCCTTACCATGCATAATAGATCACCCCTTTCTTATGTATGTCCCTAGGTTATCCCATGATGTTTTAAGTACGAGCATGTTAAGGAAGTTTTAAATAACGATGATGTATTCCTTGTTTTAAGTTGTTATATAATGTACCTAATTCACAAAGAAACTAGAATTACAAATCTCTTGGGATAAAATATGATTAATTTCATGTAATGAAGCATGTATCAATGTGAAATAATGATCAAGGTTTCCAATAGTTGGAATCAAAGGAAATGATTTGTTATTTTTGGGATTATGATTAGAAAACTACATCCCAAGCCTTAGGTATAAGACCAAGTATGAGAAGAAAACCCTAAATTTCGGTAATAATATATTAATTGGTTTATAATGAAAATATATCCCTATTTTGATACTACAGGTGGATACAGATGTGGCACAGATGTACATAGGGGTAAACCCAAAACATTGTGTTGATCTAGGCATGATCAAGAACAGGTGCACATAAAAAGGCCTTGATACACACTTAGTTTGACACTCTTATAATATATTATTTTCATAAATAATATGTTTATTATAAACCATTATTTATGGGGAAAATATCGATAAGAATATATCTTTGTAAATAGATCATTGATAACATATATTGAAGCCTAGAAATTCATAAGTGTGGATAATAGACATAATTTATAGGCTATCTATTTAATGTCATTAGATTCCTATTTATATTATTAATAGTTTAAAATTAATCATCCACAATTTTACCTTTATTCTATACAATAGAATAATATAAGAGTAATTAGGTAAAAAATCAATGCTACGGGGAATGTGATGATTGCCCCAATGAGATTCCCAACTCGATGGGAGTGGGAATCGTGAACTATGGGATGATACTCTCTCAGATGATTGAGGTTATATATAGAATCCTATATCAAGAGAAGCACCCAAACAATCATAATAATGAACAAGATTCAATTGACATATTTTTATGACAAAGGCCCCCCAACATTAAATGAATTGTCTGATCCGTTAGTCATGGAACAATAGATCAAATCAATTGAGAACATCTTCTCCTTCATTCAATGATATGAGAAAAAGAATCTTTTACTATCTATTTATCATATAGAGGGAGATACTGATTAGTAGTGAAAATTAATCCCAAATAAAAAGAATGAAGAAGAGATTAATGTGGTGGGGTGGAAGGAAATCTGAAAGATTTATTTTGATAAATATTTTCCTCGCACTCTATGACATAAAATGGAAAGGGATTTCCTTTAAATCAAGAAAAAAGATGTCTAATATATCAGGGCACACCCAAAAAACATAACAAGAATTAAATAATATGAATATGGAATGGTTTTTTCCGCTAAATGAAGGTTTTTAAAATTCTTTATGTGGGTTAAAACCTAGTCTATGAAAATTCTTAGTGGATTGAGACTTTTATATCTATGAGGAAATTGTATGATATTCCATCAATGTTGAAATAGATATCTACAAATCTCAAGGGTATCATGGGGATAAGACGTAAAAAAGTGAAGTTTTATTCTAGAATTATGAGGGATATATCCAATGGTTCCAAGAAAATTTCAACATCACAATTTCAAAATCTGTAAAAAGAAGAGCCCATGAAATTACATAAGGGGGGTGAGGAAATGATTTTGGAGAGGGAAAGAAGGGCTCTTAGATACAGATTTCTGATAGGATAAACCCTCAAATTCAATGGTGGAAATAAATCCTCTAGTATACCCTATTTTCATTGATCATTACTTCAGCTTCAAGTAAACATGGATCTTTGAAAAATAGTGTATTAAGCCAGGGGTATTCAGTGACAACCAGCAACCTCCAAGAAAGAAAGATAGAGCTTTTTTTTATCACAATTGCTAAGGTGTATCCTGACAATGAAGCAGCGATTTGTTCACCATTTATTCATTAAATAATAGTGAACATACTTTTTTTATTTTGGTTTTATTCATTCATTCATATAATGAAATTTTAGTAGAGCTTTTGAAACACCACCACATATCATGGATGTATAGCTGTTGATGAGAACCGAAAATGGGAAAATTATTGAATCCTTTTATATAACTCCCCTATTGTCAAAATTATTTGGATAAACTTCTCATAAAACCTTTTCATACTACCTTTGGTGGAATTTGAGGAATTTCTTGGTATATATTGGCACTCCTTGTATAGAGCCAACATAAATTTTAACATAATGGAAATCACTATCTATATCATGAATCATCCTTCAATTATATACAAGTGAAAGGAGAAGGATGAATCTTATTTAGCACCCACATATCGTGAATGGATATTATTTTCCTATGAGAAAGCACATCTAGCTCAAATGAATGAGTCTAAGGAATGAATCATTTATGAATACATGCCCATTGTGAGGGAATTAGCTGAAGTGTTTCGTGAGGAATTTTATTTTATTCCTTGTAGTTGAGAGGTTGAATTTTAAATGAAGATTATACCTATTGTGTAACCATTATCCATGACTGTGTATTTATTAAATGTTGTGGAAATTGAAGAGTTGAGGAAACAAATATAGAAGAATATGTATAAAGGATTCATATTCCCAAGTACTTCACCATGGTTTGCACCAGTCCTTTTCATCAAGTAGAAGGATGGGTCAATGGAGCATTGTATTGAATATCGTGATCTCAACAAGATCACAATAAAGAATAGGTATCTTCTTCCATGGATTTATGAATTGTTCAATCAGTTATTCAGAGGAAACTTCTAAACCAAGGTGGATCTGTGGTCAGGGTATTACCATGTTTGGGTGAAGAATGAGGATATCCCCAAGATTGCTTTTTGAACAAGGTAATGACACTAAGAGTTTATAGTAATTCCATTAAGACTCACTAATGCTCATGAAATCATCATGGGAATGATTAATAGAGTATTTAGGGATTAACTAAAAAAAATTACAGTAGTATTTATATATGATATTATAATATACTCTAAAATAAAGGAGGATCATGATGATAATCTCAGTGCTTTTCTAAAGACCATAAGAATATTTATGAAATGTAATGAAAATGAATGTTATTATTGAAGGAAGTCTCATTATTGGTGCATATCATCATAAGAAATTGGATATCAATAGACCCTTAAATGAAAAAAAATAATAGGAGAGGCCAACATATATGTTAGATATACAGATTATCCATAGATTAGCTAGGTACTATCATCGATTTGTGAGAAATTTGTTGTGATTATCAAACCCTTTAAACAATATAACATAGAATGGAGTCAAATTTTCATGTAACTATTAATGTAAATATAACATCAAGGAGTTAAAAAAGAGGCTTATCATTGAACCATTAATCACACTACCCACAAGTGGAAACCTTTTCATGGTATTCAGTGGTGATTTGAAGAAGGGATAAGGCTGTGTGTTAATGAAAAATGAAAAAGTGATAACCCATGTTTCAAAAAATTTAAAATTTAAGGAATAGAATTACCCAAAACATGATCTTGAGTTGGATATAGTGACATTCAATTTGAAAATATGGTGAAATTATCTCTCTATAGAGAATTGTTAAATATATATGGATCTTGACATCCTCAGGTATATATTCACATAAAAATAGATGAATATACTTCAATGAAATGGTAAGAGCTGATCAAAGACTATGAATTCTCAATTCACTACACTCTTGTGAAAGTGAATAAAGTGTAAGATGACCTAAGTATAAAGGATCTAGAAATTAATTCATTGAATAAAATTGATAATGATCTTATATTCTTTGATTATAAAAAATTGGAAATGGGAATCATAATTTAAGGAAAATAACTAATCCATTCACAAATTAGTGCTCAACGGTCAGTTTTGGATAATAAAATAGAGGCTCAAAGAGATAATGTGATGATTTAGAAAAATTGAAAACAATATGAAAAAGAAAATTCTCATAAGTCGATATTAATAAAGAAAGATATGTATGATTTGGGTCGTGGCTATGTGTACCATCAAATCCCATGTTATATAAGGAGATATTGGATAATGTACATAGTATGAATTTCTACATCCATCTCGAAGGCATAAAGATGTATCGATATCTCAGAGAGATCTATTAGTGGGACAACATGAAGAAGGATATCCCATCATATAAATAAATATATATTTTATTGATCAACGTTAAGGATGGTACAAAAAAACACATCAGGATGATTAAACCATTACCCATACCAACATGAAAATCAGAAAAATCAACATAGTCTTTGTCACTGGTCTTATGATGACATAAAGAGAAAATAATTCTATCTGGGTTGTGTTGGACCATATTAAAGATAAAAAAACATCATTAAAATTATAGTATACTTTTCTATTGGTCAACATGAAAGGATAAACAATTAAGAAGTGATGAGTATACAAGGAACACCAATATCAATTGTATCTGATTGAGACCAAATATTTAACTCTATGTTTTAGAAGAGTATCCAAAATACTATAATTATATAGTTGATCTTCCGCATGAATTACCACCCTCAAACTAATGGAAAACATGAGATAACTATTTATACACTTATGGAAATATTGAATGTATGGTCTATTGACATTAAAGGTTGATGGGACAAAAACTTTCCCTGGCCGAGTTCTCATATAGGAACATTTTCCACTCAAGCATTCAAATGGATCCCTATGAATACCTTTATGAGAAGAGGTCCATAACACTGATATATTGGTATGGAGTTGTGGAACTAAAACTGTTAGGTCATGAAATGTTTAGAGAAATAATTGAAAATGTTTTGACCATTCTGCATCACATTAAGGATTATTTGAGTCAAAAAAAGTTATATGATGAAAATCATTGATGAGGACTAGAGTTTGAGGTTGTAAATATGGTATTATTCTATATATTTCCATGTAATAAATTCATGAGAATTTGGAAGAATAGAAATCTTAGTTCAAGATACATCATCCCCTTTGATATCCTTGATCACATTAGAGTGGTGGATTATCGACTAGCATTCCAACTAACCTATTTCAAGTAAATTTTGTATTCAATGTATCGCTCTTAAATAAATACAAACAATACCCATCACATGTAATCAATCCATATTTGGTACCATTGATGAATGATCTCTCATATGAGGAGCATATAGTAATGATCTTATATTGCAGGGAAAAAGTTATTCTAAATAAGGAAATGAACTTTATCAAAATGTTATGGAGAGACCAGAAGTTTGAAGAAGTGAAGTGGGAACTGGAGGAAGTGATTAAAAAATTACCCTTATCAATTATAGTGTGGGGAAATGAAATTTTTTAATGGGGGAATATTATAATGACCTGAGCTTTTATAAATAAAATTTCTCTTGAATTTTTACTCAAATGACTTATTATATATTATTGATATATATAAACAAGAATTTTTTTAGTTTTATTATATCCTATCAGATTTGAAATATTGTTAAGAATTTTTATGATTGAAAATATAGCTGTTTAACAGTGATCATATGATTTTTATAAATTTTGGGTTCTGGTAAATCCAATTATCACAGAAAAAGGATACGATGACCTCAACTAGTTGGATCATACCCTGTAAATCAAATTTAATAGATATTATGAGGGAGGTAGTATCTTTAAGATTTTCCATTGACCAATCCCATTCTAAGATCCCATATCTTTATAATGATAGAAACTCCTTATGGGAGAAGTTTAATCTCATTGAGATTACAACCCAATCAACGTACGTCGAACCACCACATAAAAGTATCACCATTAGACACCATACACTTAAGGAAATTTTGAGTGTATTAAATGTATATGTATTACGACCCTAATAATTTGAATATTTATATTTTATTTTCAATATAATAATTTCCATCTTTTTTTCTTATCATTGCTTTATAAATGATATTCATTTTATACAATAAAACATAAATTATATTGTTAATTAGAATTCAATTTCAAATAAGATGATTATTTTTATGAATTAATGTATTTTAAATATAAATAATAAATTATTATTTTAAATTATTTTTATTACAAATAAATGATCATATAATTTTTATGAAGTCAAATGTAAATTTTATAAGGGTTTAAAAATTATTATTGTAAAAAACCCAACATTTCTCAATAAATGTCAATTTTATTTTAAAAGAGAAAATTATAATATTACTAATATTATTTTCGATAAAATAAATATTTTTTTTTGAATCTGAGCATTAATATTATCCAACAGTGAATGTTTAATAATTTGTAGAGACAGTCAAATTTTTGGGTAAAAATTAAATACCCAATAAATATATAGGGTGTATTATGATATAATAATGACCAGTAAGTATTGAAATTAATAAAATAAATGATATCCAAGACCAATATAGGGGTCTTTACTTTTAAATAAATTTATTTTATGTTTATCTTATTTATTTTAGAAATCCTTTATGAATCCATAAAACCCATTAATATATTTTATATTTTGAAAATCATTTGTTTAAGAGTATGATTCACTGATGTAGCAGAACTAGTATTATTATGTTACGTTTGGACCTAGGATTTATGAAATAATTAAATCCTCTCTTTTTTGGAAGAAACCATGGGTGAAAACCATGGGTTGGTTTGTGTTTTTGGTTACTATTATATAGAGTTCAAATCTGATGTTATAGAAATAATAAAGCATTCCCCACTCATTTCATATATATACCCACCCATACACACATTTCAATTCATAAAAATTCCGTTTAGAATGTACTTACTCTTTTGTACCCTCCTTAGAGTCCTCTTATGGTGCACCAAGCTCCCACGAATCCCATCCCAAGCATTTTGA
This sequence comes from Viscum album, assembly GCA_963277665.1. Taxonomy (NCBI): domain Eukaryota; kingdom Viridiplantae; phylum Streptophyta; class Magnoliopsida; order Santalales; family Viscaceae; genus Viscum; species Viscum album. The sequence goes on along the minus strand of OY728158.1, from coordinate 366,259,597 downwards.
GTCAAACTCTCAAGGCAAGGGTTCCATTCCTTCTCCTCTTTATTCAAGTATCTTCATTATATTATGCCTCTTATCACGATTTTATAGCATTGGGATATGTTATTAAATATACCCATTATTAACCTCATGATTTATACATAATGCGATACTCATTTACATCCCATTAATAACTCCCATGAACATTTATACTCGCCCATTATGCTGCCAATATTTTTCCACGATTTTTCATGCCACACAATTGTGCAGTGAATACCCATACCCATTTCCTATTAAAATTTTTCACCTTTATTCAATTATAATTATTTAATGGTGGGTTTAATTTTTTTATTTCACAACCCTAATCATGTAATAATATATAATGACAAATGAATCCATGTTGTATGATATATGTGGAAAACATAAGCATGAGAATAAAATGAAAGTTATGGGTGCTCCATGAATTATATAGAACTATAATGGATTGGGTTATGTTTAATATTATGAGACATCATGTTGGGAGAGAGAGTAAACCTAATTCATTTACATTGCTTTTTTCATCATGATGCCTTGGTAGATATTTGTGACATATGTTTATGATGCAATGTTTTAAGTTGTTTCCATATTTTCCATGCTGATTTTATGATTATCATGCTATATCACGTCTCACTATCCATCATTATGATTCATACTCTTTTTATACACCATTGATATGCCTATTTAATAATATTTATTATTCTCTTATTTTTACACCATTTTATTCCATTACTAATCTTTATAGATCACTCTTTTCTTATGTATGTACCCATATAATCCCGTGTTGTTTTAAATATGAACATGTTAAGAATGTTTTTAATAAATATGATGTATTCCTTATTTTCTGTTTTTTTGTTATGTAAATAATTTTCAAAGAAACTATAATTATCGATATTCTAGTTTTTATTAAGTTCAATTTTATGTAATAAATCATGTGTTAATGTGAAATAAAGACCAGGGCTATCCCACATACTCGGCTGGTGAATCTTGCATCCCCACTATGATTATCACATGTATTAAGATAGTAGTGACAAGCTCTATAAACCTCAATCTCACCCTCTACATCGTAGATTAAAAAATCCATATTAAACTCATGAAAATACATTCCACCAAATCCTCGACCCTTGATGGTTTCGATACTCCCTTATTTAAAAAATTATATCATATCATAAGACCAGATATTTCGGTCCAGATAAAAGACCCATGGAATATAAAATATGACCTCTCCTCCACCAATGAAACACTCATTTATATCATTCATAAATCCCAAAAACCCTATTTGGTATCTAATTTTATGCCAATAAGTATTTTCAATGTTACCTACAAAATATTCTCAAATATTCTGGTAAACCGCTTCATCCACTCTCTTTATACCATTATCTAAAAAAAATAGTAATTTAATACACAATAAGATTATTTCGGGAATTAAAATTATTTAAAATAAAAAATTTCATTCCAAGAGAACCTATACTACATCCAAAAATGGTATCATGCTCTAGGAACTAGATAAGAAAAAAAAATCATTCGATAGAGTGGAATGGACCTTCCTTGGGTTTGTGATGGTCTATATGGGAATCCTCTCTAAACGGATTGATATGGTTATTCAATGTGTCTCTTATATCTCCACCAAAATACACATTAATGGAGGAATCATGTAGAGATTCTCTACCACCATGAGCCTTCCCCAGGGAAACCCCCTTTCCCATGACCCTTTTAATTTTAATGGATTCTGTGTTTTCTATTATAATTTCAATATAAGTGAAGGGTAATATCATTCATGGGGTAAAGGCATGTCTCTAGGGGCTTCCCACCTCTCACATTTTATTTATTAATGATTTTCTACACTTCTACAGATACACATGGGAAGAATTAAAGGATATTTGTACTATAACTCAACTTTATGAGATTTTGTTAGGGTAAACGGTCAATCTTTATATGGAAATTTCCTCCATCATTGGAATTGTATCTTATAGGAATAGAACCTCCATCATTAATTTTTTATTCACATGGTCATAAAAGACAAAAAATCTCTCAGTCATCCTATGATTTTTGGAATCTAAAAAAGAGTTATTAACTACTATCCATGAAATATTAAAAACAAAATCCAAGGAAAGAATTTAAAATTTGTTTCCAATGAAAAAAAAATTCTAATTAATGAAATCACATAGTCCATCCCCACCTATTTTATGATTGTCATCATATTACCTAAAATAATCCTCGAAAAAATCATTTTATGTCACACAAAATTCAGGGGGGGGGACTCAACTACAGGGTAAACAATATTCACTGGATAACATGGGAAAATATCAAGAAACCCTAACATTATGTAGAATGGTGTTCAAGTATCTACATGTCTTCAATGAATGATATTGTTGGGTTCATTAGGCCCCCACCCTAGATAATTCTATTGCAACATAGAGGGTTTTCACGATCTCCTTATGAGGCAGATTTTATGGATAATAGGTTATGAAGCATTTGTTATGTTTTGAAAAGACATGTGGTTAGTCGACAAAAATTGAAACAATTCAAATTACCCTCCCCCGGAAGACCAAGATGATGTGATTATCATCTATTTAATCAATTTGTTATGTAATAGTTGGTTCACTAAGAAAATAATCTCATAGTTTAAAGATAGAGATGAATATTATCCATATATTCCTAATTTTGAGATATATGGGTCCATATCACCTTCAATGGAGTAGGGAAATAACATGAGATTATATTATAAAATATAGTTATTCTCTAGAAATTTGTGCATAATTTTCGGAGGCTAATTTTCTTTGGAAAACCATTTAAACCTCATGATCCGACCCAAAGCATAGTATTTATGGTGGAATGCATAATTTGAAAGCATATTCCTTACATGTAGTTACTTTCATTTCACCATGATATGGAAAACCTAATGTGTTCCATATTCATGACCATGGATGAGTCATACATGAATTCCATCATATCACTATCCCAAATCTAGAAAAATCCGGTGCACCTAAAATCCTAATGTTGATCAAATATTAGAAATGTCCCCCAGATTCACTTTTCTTCTCGAAAAATGTTCCTGAAATCTTACACTTAAGGACCTAAGTTCAATTTTCATAGTGGAATAGATTATCTAGGTTAAGATGAATGAAATTATCTTTAACTAGGTTTTCATAACATAATCCTCTTAGATCTATCATCTTACCCACTGGTTATCATTGTGGATCCACAATGATCATCACCTTAAAGTCCCTATTTTCATGATTTATCCATGCACTTAAAACCCTATCATAAAATGCAACCTATAAATTAATATTAACACATCACCCATAAAAAATTGTGTCACCTGTTTTGGTGTTGTTTTCCATGACACCCCTAGAATGATCATGGAATAAATCAAGCATTACTTTAGGGGGTACTTATCACTAGTATTTATGGAAGCATAATAAATCATAATTATATAGAATTTTTTATTGAATGTGGGTGGTTTATATCACCCTTGGGTAAGACTACCTCATTAGAATTAATGTTATCTCTTATTTGGAGGTAAGACACCATCCATTTGGTCTATTCCCCTTAAAGATCCTTTCCCTATAGTGTTGCTTCCCATCTTGGTCTATCTATTTTTTAACCACAAGACATGGTAATACAGAGTCTCATCATTTAAATAACATTATTCTTAGAGATTTTTCTCATGTATGGTTGGATTTTTTCCCTTGTTGACTAACATACTATGGTTTACATGAACTATGATCTCTTGATATATGAGCCCACTTTTCTCATAAAAAAATGTTCTAGTAAAAGTTGAAAAATATGAAATCATACATCATTCCTATAACAAAAAAATATTATAAGAAAAATATCACATTAAAATAAGAATATTATATAAAATATGAAATAAATACTAATATTATATTATATTTTAATATCATTTCAATTCCAAATTTCCATAAAAAATATTTTCATTGATGTGATATATAAAAATAATTAAAAAAATACAGTCCAATATAAAAAACACTTAAAACATTATTTTTCAAAAATAAACCTACATACAAAATCTTGTCTTTATAAGAAAACCAATGGGGGTTTAGTAACAGTACATAAAAAATAAAAAAATCATAAATTTTATATAATTTTCATAAGAAAAATTATATTGTTAATTACCAAATATAGTAATGATTCCACACCATTAGTGGTCGGTGGTAAGGGTTGGGGGGAGGTAGGGTAGGTCTTAGGGTAAAGTCCCTAGGAGTGCCTATTTATAGCTATTTTCTTCCATGCTTTGTGTTCTATATTGGGGAATTTAATCGACCTATTACTCAATATGTTAATGATATTATAATTTATTCTATAAATAATATTATAATTGATTATATTGTTAATTTAATATTAATTATTAATTATTGTTTATTGTATTAATTATTAATTATATTATTAATTGTTAAATAGATTTTTATTTAGTAATCTATATAAACTATATAGTTTTTTAATGGTTATATTAATGATATTATCGAATATTAATTATTTTAAGTACTTAAATACTTGTTAATAATTATATAATTAAACTAAAATGACATTTTTATATTGATAACACAAAGTTTTAGGCACGAAAATAACATTGTGTGTTAGATTGATATATGTAGATTTAGACCCATTAAAAATGAATTATGGATCATTAACAAAAATTTTAAAAATAATATGATCTTCTTTAGTTGTTTTTTACAATGTGAAATTAATTTTAAACTAAAATGACACTATAATATTGAAAACATTTAGTTGGAGTCATATTAGCCACATCATTTATCATATTGATGTATGATCGATTCCTATACATCAAAAATAAATTATGGTCAGTTGTTCTAAATATTAAAAACAATTAGATAGCATTTGTATATGTTGATAATTTTATGACCATTTAAAATTAAAATGACACTTTCATATTTAGAAACAAAAAATTTGATTCCTACTAACCACATCATGTGTTAAACAGATGTTTGGTTTATTCCCATACAACAAAAATGAATTATGGATCATTTTTCTAATGTTTTAAAAAATTGGAATTTGTTTTCTCATTTTTGACTATATAATGAACATTTTAAATTAAAATTACACATTTACTTTGAAATAAATCTCTTTGTGGAAATCTGAAAACATCATGTGATAAATTTGTGGGAAGCCTATTCCTACACATCACAAATTAATAATGGATCATTTTTGTAAAGTTTAAAAATAGAATGAGCTTGTTCTCTCAATTTTTTCGATTTGAAATATGTTTTAATCTAAGATGACACTTTTAAATATAAAAAATGGACTTAGAGTTATAATGACCACTTCATGTGCTAGATTGGAATTTAGAATATTCATATATGTCACAAATGAATTATGGATCATTACCCTAAATTTTTAAAAAAAAACCGAAGCTCAATTACACGGTCCTGACAATGTGAAATCTATTTTTAACAAAAATGCTACTTTTATATTGAAAAAACACACATTGAGTCATATTGAACACACAATTCATCTTATTATAATATGGTATATTCTTATTCATAAAAAATTAATTATGGATCATCATACTAATATTTGAAAAAAATTACTTTTTTCTTGATTTCGACTATGTGATCCACATTTTAAACTAAAATTACACATTTACATTAAAAATACAGACATTATTTCATACATACCACATCACATATCAGATTGTTGTGCAGTCAATTTATATACATAAAATATTAAATATCAATATTTTTTTTGAATTTCTATATTAATTTGAGCTTGTTTTATTTGTTTTTTCTATGTGATGTATGTTTTAAAATATAATGACACTTTTAAATTGAAGACACATATTGGGAGTCAAACTGACCACATCTTGTGTCATAATAATATGAGGTCAATTCCTGGATGTCAAAAATTATGTTATAGAATGTTTCCATGAAGGTTAAAAAAATAAAACTTTATTATCTATGTTTTGGATATGTAACAAACATATTAAACTGAAATGAAAACACACATTTTGATTCATACAGTCCACATCATGTGTCGAATTGATGTGTGGATAATTAATATATAAAAAATTAATTATATATTTTTCTTGATGTTTTCAAAAGAATATGATATTATTTTCTAAAAATTTTCTATGTATCAAGTGTTCTAAAATAAAATGAAACTTATATTTTGAAACATGCACCTTGAGTTATATCGACCACTCAGTGAGTGTGATTTTCATATAGTTGATTTCTATAAAACATAAATAAATTATGGATTCATTTCTTAATGTTTAAAAAAATATGTTCTTTCTATCATAATTTTTTCTATTTGAAACATGTTTTAAACAAAAATAACATTTTTATAATGAAATCACAAACATTCATTCATACTGGCCACATCATGTGTTTGATTAACGTGTGGTTGATTCCAACACATCACATATGAATTATGAATAATTTTAATACTTTTTGAAAATAATAAGAGTTTTATTGGTCTCGGATATGTGACACGTGTTTTAAACTAAAATTACACTTTATAAAAAAAAATCACTTTGATTCTAACCAAACACTTCATGTTTCAGATTGATACATAGTTTATTTTTACATGTCAAAAATATAATTTAGACCGTTTCCCTTATTTTGGTAGAAAATGTGATCTTGCTTTTTTTGGTAGTGCGATGTGTGCTTTAAACTAAAATAACAATTTTTTTGTTGAAAAAAAAACACATTGAGTCATGCCAACCACATCATGTGTCAAAATGACATGATGTTTATTCTTATATATCTTAAATTAATTAGAATTATTTTCCTAATGTTTGAAGACAATATCAACTTTTTTTCTTTATTTTCTATTTCTGAAAAAAATGTTAAAATGAAACATTCATAATAAAAATGTGTTGTTTTAGTCATATTGATAAAAATGTGTGTTAGATTGATGTGAGGTCAATTCCAAAACATAATAAATGAATTACCAATAATTTTAGTAATGTTTCAAAACAAGTTATGATTTTATTCTAACTATTTCGAGAGTGATAAATGTTTTGAACTGAAATGAAATTTTTATAATAAAAACATATAGTTAGAGTCATATCATCCACATAATGCGTTGGATTTATGTACAATTAATTATTATATTAAATAAATTAATTATGGATTATTTAAATAATTATTCAAGACAATATGTATAAGGACCCTTCCTTAAATCATTACATAATCTATAATTAAATTAATAATTCCCATTGAGGATCTTTTTAGGTTTACAGTTTTAGAGAATCAGGCCACAACTATTACATATCATCTTGATCATTATACATAGACACTACTACTCAGTATCCTTTTTTACATAAAATAAAAACCCTAAAAAAGAAACATGTCTAGTTCCATGTTTTAGACTACATGCCATTTCCTTGATCACATCCTTATCCCTATTCATCTTTATGTACTTTGGAAAACAATTCAAAAACTTGGGATTAGCAAAGGAAGATCAGTAATGGTTATAAAATAATGAATGAAAACATTATCCCATAAATAAATATAACTCAATGAAACCATACTTTTCAATCATAACATGCCTTATGAATTCATAATATTTATGAATAACACACAAAAATAATAAATCATAAAGGTAAGTTATGTTATAAAAAACATACATACATTGTAGCTATCGCAGATACATAGGGAGTTATGTTGGAATACCCATGATAGTATATTCCCTAAGTCTCTTAGGATAAACATTAACGTTTACCTCCATTATGTTACCCAATGCATTGGAGAGCTATCTCATGCTCACCCACCCTAGGTTTATCACGAAACCACCCGTATTCATACACAATTCCAAAAAACCATAACGTAGCCATAACAAATAAAAAAATAATAAAGAAAAGATAACATTTCCACATTTCTATAACAATATATTATTTCAAGATATTGAAATAATCACTTCGCTATGAAAACATTTTCAAAAACCATTTAAAACATTTAATAAAGATATTTTTGAATCAAAGTGTCTAAGAACACTTTGATACTTTTAAAGGAATTATCATTTGAAAAAATTAATGTCTATATAAATAAATCCTAAAAACCAATTTTAAGTCATGGACATTAATGAGAAACATTTAAAATAATAAATCTTTAAAACATTTAAAATGATATTTTAGTTAAAGAGTTTTAAACAAAATGAGAGATTCTTGAATACAAATAATTGAGGAATTACATTTAATAAAAAAATTATAATATTTTGAGAATAAATGAATTAATTATATAATATTAAAAAGGCCATTATATACACCATATAAAAGGGAATTTGAGCATAAAAAATATGAAGTCTCAATGAAATGTAAATTCAGTTGAGATACATTATAAAGATGGTAATATAAGATTAACCATAAACAAATTACATAATTATGTATGTAAAATATATATACACTCAATATGATTGGATATTTAGTGTAAATCAATCACAGGACATTAATACATTTTATTTTAAATACAAAACCAATGACATGGATGTCTAACTCAATGAATGGAAATTGAGTTAAAATTACCTGTATCAAATTCATATCTATGACATGAGAAATTATCAATGGAATTATTGTGTGTATCAAAAGTATATCCACACAAAGGGGAGTGGAAATTACAACATAAATAAATAAAAATTTATTCCACACATAATCATAGAATGACATAATTAATAATTATAATATTAATCCAAGCAATTGATATTGGGTTAAAAATTCTCTTACTGATTTGGTAACATATGAAACATACTCCACATGAAATAAGGATCATACCATGAAGACTTAAATAAGAATAAATTAAAGTATATTATACCAATAATACAATCATCGTCAGTACATACACCACACAAAAAGAAATAGTGGAAAACATAGAATGAATCTCATGGGAATAAAAAATGAGATGAAAACACCTTACAACGTTGTAATCAATCGAGTCATATGAACAAAAGTTAATAACCACCAAATGAATCACATAATACCATGAATATAAATAGAATCATGATAATATATATCAATTGGTGGTACATAATACACCACATGCAAAAAATAAGTGGAAAACAATGGAAATCTCATGGAATTAAAAGTGAGATAAGAAACCCCTTACCTCATATCCGACATGACCCATTCGTTCTTTAATATCATGAATAATAAATTAATGTTAATTTATAATTTCTTAAGAACTTTTTTCAAGTTTATTTTTCCTTTTATATCAATTATTACCATGTTATAAACATTATGAAATCATTTAAGTTAGTAAAGGTTTTTTTGTCGATATTTGGTACTTGAGTCAAAAATGAACTTGTTATATTTACAAGTTGTCCATGTGGTCAAAAGTTAATTATCTCAAGAATTATATTCATGATTTAGATATCATATATATCATATATATCTAATATATATATATATATATGGGTATTTATAACAGTATATAACATTTGGAGATAAAAAATGAAATGCACCGTTCATAGAGACTGTAAGTCGTACGTACACATGAACACTACTTTCATTTATTTTTCATATTAATGGAATGAAAAATTAATAATAAATAGGTATGTTATAGTTCCTGTATAATATAATATATAATTTCAGTAACTCTATCCTTTATACATTCCACACATGGCATGAATGAGTCATATCACTTTGAGGGGGCGGTAGTCCACACTTCCTCAAATGAAATTATCGCGTTTACCTATCATTGAAAACATAAAGGTTTGATATAAATAGATAATAAATAAGAAAATATAAAATTAAAATAAAATATATATCAATTATAAATATATTTCTATCTTAATAACCACCATAATAGGTCGTAGGAGAATATTGAACAATCATCGTTTCATGAGGCATCAGTTAGTTGTCCACAGAAACTGTATGTTATTTACCCACTAAATGGAGGTGTGTGTATGTGTAGTGTTAATAATTATCATAAATACAACATATTATATATAGGATACTGGCTTCGTAATAAAATAATTGAATAAAATGAGATTAGGGGGTTATATAATTAACATAAATGAAAAGAACTTAAAAGAAGACGTTACCTTTCAATTGGGTATCTCCCTTTGGTTTGAACCAAATTGATTTCTTGACGTGAATTATTACTATGTTAAGGATTCTAGGAGGAAGATACGTATTTAGGGAGCTTAATTTCAAGAGTTTTTACAATCCAAGGTGCTTGAGACGTCTGCGGAATGAGATAGAAGTGAGGGATTTTTATTCGGGGGGAGGGGCTCTTTAGAAATGGTTGAAAAAATTATTTTATTTTATAATTATTTTTATTTTATAAAGTTCAAAAAATCTTTAAAGTAGAAGATACGATGACTCATGTTCAAAATAAAATCATCCAATAAGAATTGGATAGGTTTTGGATTTTAGTTTAATATTTATAATCTTATTTATTTAAATCATTGATTAATGAGGTAATCACTACATCATTATTGTGTCATAAATAATTTTATTTATTTGATTTCTAAAAATAATAAAACAATTACCCTGATGTAGGAAATATTTTTATATTTCCTATTAATATTTATAGTCAAATAGATAACTTATATAACCCTATGTAAAAATTTATTTCCTAAAAGATATATGTTTATGCCATTTTGGTGTTTACTTTAAATTAATTAATATAAAGTGTCATTATCACTCTTTTGAGGCTCCATGGGGTCCCACAATTGACCCCAGTAAGGCCATGGTCTAACATGTATCATATAATAGGATTAAGACACATTTTCGGGTAAATTTAATATTATTATTATATTATTTCTTACCCTTATTTACTTGATTTACCCTTTAACCAAGGTAAATAAATTATTTACTAAAGTAAATATTCATAATGTATAAAAATAAAAGTTACGTATTTACACAATTTAGACCTCAAGATTCCAAATATGGAATCCATTTTTCCATATTCAAAACACAGAAGTGGTAGAAATTAATAAAATATTATTTCTTGTTGTCAAAACATAAAAAGGGTTTTAAGAAATAATAACTATCAAAAGATTGACACTTGATTATGTCCAATAACAAAGAGAAATTACATATAATGACCAAAATTGGATTAAATGGTAAAAAAAATAATCTAGTTACACTTTTTAAACAATTCAAAAAATAATAATCTAACCATATAAATAAATTATATTAATAGGCAGTTTTGAATTAAAATACAGTATTTTTCACTATTCATTAAAAACTTGAATTTTATCAGAAACAATAGCAGAAATTTACCCAAAGTAAATTTTGATGTCCTAATTATAAATAAAAAGTCCATATTTTTATATAGGACATATAAAAGTGACCAAAACTATATTTAAAAGGTTTCTTTATCAAAAGGCGGTAAATCGACCTTTTAATGAAAATTAGAGTATTTGTGCTTAAAATTAGATTCATACACATTTTAAGCATCTAACATTTATTGGATAAAAGTAAAAACATTTAATAAAACATATATAATCATATTTTAGTTATATATATTCATTCCTACTAATACAATGGTTATGCATTTACTACCATTTAAAATAATATTATATTATTATTTTTTCAGTATGACCCAACGTTGTGTACAACAAAATATTTCAAGGAAACCTATTGTTGCATATTGGGTACACCATAGAACATAGAATCCCCTTTAAAATAAATTAACATTTAATTCACAAATAATAATAAATATGAAAATGTTATACTCTTTATTTACCTTGAATGTTACATCTTTACCCCTTTTGGGAATTACATCCTCGTAATTTTAAAATTGGGCTTGGAAACTTCATCGAATGCCCCAAATCGGAGAAAGAGTCAATAAAAATATCACATTAAAATAATGAAATAGAAGTACAAAGGTCAACCAAGACAATAGATACATGGATTCCATGAAAACATGGATATGAAAGAGAAACTAACTCTCATAGATTAATACAGAGTGATAGAGAACTTGATCATAGAATGTGAAAAACCACTATACCATAAATTAGTGGTTGGGTAATATTTTGATGATAAAAGAGAGATTAAAACATTTTTTCTTCAGGATCCTTTTCATATAGTTAACTAATTTTATTAATAACTAGACTCTTATTGTAAGGAAATATACATAATTTTCATGTAGAGTGTCATCCTTTAAAAAAATTATACAACAAACTCATCATTTCTCCAAACAGTAAGTATTCAAGATGACTTTGTCACACCTGACATGATAGAATCAACTTCTTGAGTATCACATAATATAAAAAAGATGGACTACATATTTCCTATATATTTAGACCTCAACCAAAACTAAAATTATTAGTACAAGGTCAGATAATCCCCAAAAAGGATAATCCTGTATAAAAATAAATACTACTCTTAATCTCCAAAATAGAACAAATAGTACCCAATGTTCTACAAAGACCATTCAATAAACAATTTTTTTAAAAATTATTCAGCATGATGCAAAGGAAATATAGAAACCCTAAACTCAGAAGAATTTTATCACATTATCTTACAGGATAAATCTTAATATTTATCTCTAAATAACATCAACTACACATAAAGTATCATACAAAAGTGTAATTAACCTAATCAAATATTCTCTGTGATAGGATAATCATTTCCATAAATAACCCAAATCACCATATTTCCATAATAAAAACATATATTATTTCAAAATTAAATTTCAAACATTATTAAAAAAATAAGATCCCATAGTATTCAATTTATTTTAAGCATATAATGATCCTCAAAAGAGATAACATCTTCCAAAATAACCTTTATCACTTAATCACGAAATCATTTTCCTATATTTAGGATATCCATTTGACAAAAGATAAGTTCCAAAAATTGACTTATTATTGATCCATTAAATTGTTTAACTAAAAATAATAATTATAAGTTATTATTACCAAGGATTTAATGTAGGTCAGTGGTAGGAGATCCACCCTTGTCTCCCTTTGGTTGTGGGTTTGATTCCAGCGGCCATGCTGGACACGACAGGTTGTCACCCATCTTATGAGTTGTCCCTTTTTATAAAACTCAAAACAACCCTAACATGTTTTAACCTCAAAGGTTTTATTTTACCTTTAATTTTAATCCCAATACATTAATACCTCAATATCTTATATATTTCCATTGATTTTCACCTCCATATGATAAAATTAAACTATTCCCAATAGAAAGAACACCATACCTGGATCATGGTGTCTATATGGTTTCATCATCATCTTGTTCATGTAGGTAGATGGTCCATGCATTGCAACAATTATTTATAGATACATAAAAATCATTTTCATCCTTCATACAAATACACCGTGTACAACTTAGGTTATATGTGTGTTTGCAGAAAAACAATTTTGGAAAATAATTATGTATGACATATAATTTCAAAACATCTGATAAAAAATGATTTTTATAAAATAGTCGGACCGAATTTGAGTTAAAACATTAAATCAAAGGCCCTTTTAAAATAATATAAGTATGTGCTGAGATACTATTTTGTAAAATAAAATATAAATAGGTTGTGCAAGGGTATCATTCTTCAGAACCTTTTTTAAAATCATAAAATGATTCAAAATCTTGTGATAAGGTAAAATATTTGAAAATGCCTTGATAATATTTACCTTTCTTGAAAATATGAGAATATTGAGAAAATATGATTTGATTAAATACAACCCTTGATCCACTATGATATTGAGGTATAGTGGAGGTGTTTGATATTTCAAACAACTTCTTGCAAGTGAGTTTTTTTCTAGAAAAAGTTTTACAATCATCTAAATATGACTTTGAAATAATTGTTGCAAGAATGTCATCTGGAAGAGATTGGAATTTTGTTTTAGATCCTCCTCCTTGCATTTCAAACCGAATTTCCTTGATCTGTAAAATTTATAGAATAAGGATTTAACTGAAATAATAGACACATGGACTAACCTTGTCTTTAATGAAAACTCATATTACCTAAAGTTGTCTAAACTGAAATTTGATACAAAAAATAAGGACCCGACCTTATAACATTACATAATCTTTAATTAAATAAATAATTCACATTGAGGATCTTTAAAGGATTAGAGTTTTAGATAATTAGGCCATAACTATTACATATCAACATGAAAATTACATGGAGACACTATTACTCAGTATACATTTAAAAAAAATAAAAACTCTTAAAAAACATCTCTAATTCCATGTTTTTGACATCATGACTTTCTCTTGATCCATTCCTTGACCCTATACATCATTAAATCCCATGGAAAATTTTTCAAAAACATTGGATGAGAATAAAAATCTCAGTAAGGGTTATAAAATAAGGAAATAAAACATTAGCCCATCAATAAATACAATTCTATGAAACTATACTTTTCAATCATAACATACCTTATGAAATAATATGATTTATGAATAACACACAAAAATCGCAAATCAAAAAGGTTACTTGTGGAATACAATACATACTTACATTGTAGCTATCACAACTACATGGGGAGTTAGATTAGAATACCCATCATTGTATATTCCCTAAATAATATAGTAGAAATATTAACATTTACCTCTGTCACATTACCCAATGCATTGGAGAGCCATCTCGGGCTCACCCTCCCTAGGTTTATCACGGAACTACCAGTATTTGTAAATAATGCTGAAGAACCATAATGTAGTAAAAAAACATAAAAAAATCATAAAGTAAAGGTAACATTTCCACATTGCTAACACAATATATTATTTCATGATATTGACATAATAAATTCTTTATCAAACCATTTTCAGAACCATTTAAAACATTTAATAAATAGATTTTTGAATCAAAGTGTCCCATACCACTTTGAAACTTTTAATGAAATTATCATTTGAAAACATTAATTTCCATATAAATAAATCCTAAAAACCATTTTAAAAACATTGACATTAATGAGAAATATTTAAAAGAATAAATATTTAAAGAATTTCAAACAATATTTTAGTTAATGAGTTTTTAACAAAATGAGAGATGCTTGAATACATATAATTAAGGAATAACATTTAATAAAATATTTATAATATCATGAGAAGAAAGGGATTCATGATATAAAATTCCAGATGAAATTATATACAATATATATAAGTAAATTGGTGCATAATAACAATGAATTCTCAATAGAATGTAAATTGAGATGAAATCCCTTATAAAGAAGATTTCCAAAGATTATGGATAAATCAATTACACAATTATGTTGGAAAAAGATAAATAAAATCAATATTATTTGATATTAATTGTAAATAAATCAGAGGAAATTAACACATGTTATTTTAAAAACAAAACCAATGACTTGGATGTTTATCTCAATGAATGGAAATTGAGTTGAAATTACACTTATCGAGTTCATTTCAATGACATGAGAAATTATCAATGGATTGATTATGTGTATAAAAAGTATATCTACCCAAAGGGGAGTGGAAATTACAACATAAATAAATAAAAATTGATTGCACACATAATAATAGTATGGCATATTTAATAATAAGAAGATTAAACCAAGGAATGAAAATTGGGTTAAAAAGTTCCCATACCGATTTGGTCACTTACGAAACATACACCATATGAAAGAAGGATCATATAATTAATATGTAAATGAACATAAATTAATTTATATTATACAATTAATACAGTCATGGGAAGTACATAAACCACAAAAAAAGGAAATAGTGGCCAATATAGCATGAATCTCACAGGAATAAAAAATGAGATGAAAACCTCTTACCACGTTGTAATAAATTGAGTAGGATGATAAAAAGTTATTAACCTCAAAATGAATCACAAGATACCATGAATATAAATACAATCATGATAATATATATCAAATGGTAGTATAAAATACACCACATCTAAGAAATAAGTGGCAAACAATGCAAATCTCACAGAATTAAAAGTTAGATAAGAAACCCCCTTACCTCATGTCCGACTTAACCCATTCGTTCTTTAATCTCATGAATAATAAACTAAAGATAATTTATTCTTTCTTAAGAACATTTTTTATGTTTATTTTTTCTTTTATATTACTTATTACCATGTTATAAACATTATGAAATCATTTATGTTAACAATGGTCGTTTTTTCGATATTTGGTACTTGAACCAAAAATGAACATGTTATATTTAAAAGTTGTCCATGTGGTCAAAGGTTCATTATCTCTAGAATTATATTCATGATTTAGATATCATATATATCATATATATCTATTATATATATTTATATATATTTATAACAGTCCATAACATTTATAGATAAGAAATTAAATGCACCGTTCATCGAGATGGTAAACCGTAAGTACGCATAAACACTACATTCATTTCTATTTCATTTCTAGTGGAATGAAATATTAATGGTAAATAGGTATATTATAATACTATTATAATATCATATATAATTTCAGTAACACCATCCTTTATACATTCTCCATATGGAATGAACGAGTCATATCACTTTGAGGGTGCCGTAATCTGCACTTCCTCAAATGAAATTATCGCGTTTACCCATTATGGAATCCATAAACAGAAGTTCCCAGTCAGGATCCAAGTATCACTAAGAGAAGGAGGGGTTGAATCAGTGATATCTTTTTCTTTTTATGTTTACTTATTTTTGAAAAAACCTTTGACTCCTGTTAAATAGTTTCTTCCCTGCTGAAGACACACAACCACAAGAACAAAATATTTACAAGGTTCACAACTCAAAAAGAGTAGTTACGTCCTTTGTATGGTATGAAAACAATCAGGTACCACAAAATCCACTAGAAAACAATCCTTTGATGTCATATACAAAGAGTAGGATATACCCTTACACATGTGTAGCACATTGAAAACAATCCAATAGTGTGTGTGCTCCCTCTTATCATAAATAGGGTAATGCAATGATTCTGTGCATCTTAATGAACTTTCAAAAATCAAATATTTCAAAAAAATTCTTCACTTTTCTACCCAGAAGCTAGTATGAACATATGATTAAACCATCTTGCACGCCACTCCCTGCTTGTGTGCCTCCCTGCTTGTGCGCCTCCCTGCTTGCACACCACTCATCTTGCGTGCCACCTGCTTACGCGCCACTATTGTGAATAGATCACAACTTGTGCGCCACATTTGGATTATACACAACACACTTCTTGAAGACACCTCCCTTCTTGTGTGCCTCTATCAACTTGTGTGCCACTTCTGCTTGCGTGCCACCCTACTTGCACGCCACCATACTTGCGTGCTTTATAAATAACCCTCAGCTTGCGTGCCACATCAACTTGCATGCCACTTCCTACGACTTGCACGGGTAGAGATCAAATTTTTATTTTAAGTGTTGATCCTTAATAAATGAGGAGGATAGTAATATATTTATAGTCATTTTGGTGACTTTCTCTCCCCATACACTTACTTCTTGCTCCAGCACTTGCGCACTGCTCCAGCACTTTTGTGCTTCTCCAGCACTTGGGCGCCGCTCCAGCACTTACGTGCCGCTCCAACACTTACACGCCGCTCCATCCCTTACACGAAATTCCATCACTAGCGCGAAACATTCTTTTATTTTTCATATTTTGATATGAGGTTGTTGAAATATGTCTTTCATGTAAGATACACTTGCGCACAACATATACTTTCCCGCTACACTTGAGCGCCACTTATACTTGTGCGATACATTTTGACTTGCGCGCCACTCTTCAACTGGCACACCACATTATTTTTTTCATGTTTCATTGTGACGATCTTGAAATATGACTTGCACGCAAAATATACTTGCACGCTACTTATACTTGTGTGCCACACTTGCATGTCACATTTTTTCCTTGCCAAAAAACACTTCTTTACTCTCCCTATCCTTCATAAGGCATGCAACACAAGTTCTCCAAACTTATGATATTTGTGAAATACATATCAACAAACCATCATCTTATTTTCAAGTCCATTACAAAGAGAATTGATTTAGATTCTTTGACAAAAAGATAACACTTTGTATCAACAAACTCTTCTTACTTCCTTAACCATCCAACTTGGTCCCAACAATTTCCCCCTTTGGATTTTGTTTTCAACCAAGATTCATAAATCCCTAAACTTTGTAACCTTAAGTAGTGGATTACTTATCAGCAGCTCTCAGCCTAAACTAGCTAACTCATTGTAGGAATCAATACTTATTGATAGCCAAAACCATGATTTCCAAAAGCTGTGACTATGAAATATAATGATTCTATCTCTAAAGCCTTTTTCAGAACATCTTACAAGCTTCTACATCAGCATTCTTCACATCATTAACTTTCCCAGAAATCAACATTGTTTCCTAAAACCACTCCAACAAACAGCTATAATAGTTCACACACATACATGTTAGATTCACTACCTACCCACAACTCCCTCTTTATGCATGCATCTATAAGGATAGATTTATGAAACAATTCTCCCCCTTGATAACACTATCCAAAGGCAAGATGAGAGCGGGGAAAAAACATGTACCTTAACCATGATGAGAAGAAGATTAAACACCCATGTTCAACCTTAATTTTGCAATTGGTTCCTTCGATAACAGTTTTGTGAATATATCATCCACTTGTTCAGATGTTGGAATGTACTCCAGCCTGAATTCATTCTTCTCCACCTACTCTTTGATGAAGTGGAACTTTATATCATTGTGTTTTGAATGAGATTGTTGTACCATATTTCTTGTAAGATTGATTGCACTCTAATTATCACAACCCAAGAGAAATTGTAGCTTTACTTCAACAAGTAGATCTTGTAGCTAATTCATTATCCACATTAGTTGAGTTGCAGCTTGAGTAGAATCAACATACTCATCTTCAACTGTGCTAAGAGTTTCTGAATTCGTTTTCTTGTTATTCCAACTAGAAAAGCTTTTCCAAAGAAAGACAACTCCACCAAATGTGGATCTTCAATCATCAACATTTCCTACCCAATCATCATCAGAATACCCAAATAGATCAATATTTCCTGAGCCATCATACCTTATTCCAATTTTTTTTGTGCCTTTGATATATCTGAGAATTATTTTTCCACCAATAAAATGTGATTCTTTAGGAGCACTCTGAAATATTTCTCATGATGTGACAACATAGATGATGTCGGGTATTTAGGATGTCAAATACAATAGACTTCCAATCCGCTTTCGAAATTCTTTTTGATCAAGTTCCTTTCCTTCTCCCAACATGGACATCTAAAATAACTTCTTCATCTCCTCAACAAATTTCTCACATGATCATTCATCATTTCTTGCAAATAAAATATCATCAACATAATCAATAACGATCCGTGAAAACTCATGACATTCTTTGATGTAGAGATTGTTGTCAACTCTCCCTTTCTTAAAGTTCATCTTCTTTAAGCAAGTATCTAATTTAGAATACTATGCCCTCAGACCCTATTTTATACCATACAAATACTTCTTTAACCTCCACACATAACTTTCATCCTTTCTAATAACAAATCCACAAGGTTGATCAATGTAGACTTCTTCATCAAGGTCATTATTCAAGAATGCGGATTTTACATCCATTTGAATGATTTTGTATCATCATTGTGAAAGAATAGAGAGAATGATTATAATTGTTTCTAATATTTCCAGCATAGAAAATTATTCATCAAAATAAATTCCTTCAATTTGTGAATACCATTTGCAAACCAATCTTTCTTTGTTTCTTATTAATTTACCTTCTTCATTCAGTTTTTTCGGGATAACCCACTTTGTACCAATAATATTCTTATTGTCTGACTTGGGTACAAGTTCCCAAGTATCATTATTCTCTATCTAATCAAGATCTTAATTCATAGCATGAACACATTCTAGATGCTCAAATTCATTATTTACATCATTCGATTCATATTTCGAATAAAGAGATGTATGTGATATAGCAATCATTGTTCTTCTTGTTTGAATCCTCTGATTTTTATCTGCAATAATGTTCTAAGCCTCAACATGATTTGTTAACCTACGATGAGCTTTTTGAACTCCATCCTCATCACTCAAGATCTCTGAGTTGGGTTCCTCTTCTTTAGTAGGATTATCACAGTCCGGAACATTATCAGAATTGTTAAAAAAATCTTCTCTATCCAGCTCGACTTCCACATCAACATATGATTGATATTATTTCTCATCATTTTCAACAACTTTTACATCTGAAGAAAAACAAATTTCCTGTTTTTTTATTGAGGCATCTATATCCTCTTATTTCGGGAGCATAGCCAATAAAAATTCTATCATATCCTCTTTGATGAAACTTTCCCAGGTTTCCACATTTCTTCTTTATAATACATAGACTCCCAAAAACCCTCAACTGTTTCAGACTTGGAGTTTTTTCATAGAAAATTATATATGGAGTCATATCTAAGTTTGTCCTATAGAAAAATAAGTTCTGAATATACACAACAGTGCTCATGGATTGTCTCCAATAATAATTAGAAAGACTATGTTCAAGTAACATATGTGTCAGAGAAACATGTGAAACACTTAGAATATTATGTTTCAACCCATCAACAAATAATTTTTTCTTAGATTTCATTTTTTTTCTGATGATGGCTGATTCAACACCTTTGATTCTCTGAGATTTATCATTTCCAAATGTAATGGTTCCTTCTTTGAAAACTTTCACATTCATTATAAAATTTAAATCTATCATATGAGAAGAACAAAAACTATCCAGAATCCATGGACATTCACCTTTTGTAGATTTCAAGGTAGTTTCAACAACAAGAGCTTTTTGTTCTTTCTTTTCCTCCACTTTCCATTGTGCTCCCTCCAATTTCATAGCCAAGTCAATGTGTTTGGGCTAGAAAACCATGCACTCTTTATTTTTTGAGTTATCAGACCATTCCCATGTAGCTTTTAAAAACTCTATATTTTGAGAATTATTAAGAATCTTTTGTTTCCATGGTAACACACTAAGGAAACCCTTGGAAAGATGTCCAAGATGATCACATCTTTCACAAATATATTCTAATGGTTGGAATCTATTCTAAAATTTCACACCAGTCTTCTCAGAAATCATCTGAAATTTATAAGGAGACTTTCTATTTTGAAATGATTGACTCCCCCTCAATCCTTGTATTTCAAAACATGTGGAAGAGTTGTAATGTTGTTGGTTGAATAAAAACATATTTTCCATGTGTCTGAATCCACCACAACACCTGCAGTAACCATAGAATGAATATTTACCTCTGAAACTTCTATACTAAATAGATTTTTGAACACGCTTTTCAATAATCTTTTTAATAGAACTTTTTTGACCATCAATCTTGATGTTTTTATTTGAAACTCTCTTCGTTGGTTTGGATTTATCAGTACCAGATGAATTAGATGTCTTTCTTGACTCAAAATTTTTATGCACTTCTGATTTTTCAGCATTGCTGACTTTTTCCACAAACATGGTCCTTCCAGCCTTGTTCTTATCAGAACTAGTTCTATCTTTCATTTCAACCATTGAAGATATATTTTTTGGATCATTATTTGGTACATTCAACAACATCTGAGATAAAATTATTGAAACTGATACTCATTTCACCAGCTTTATAAATATTTTATTGGACAAGTTCCAACTCTTAATATTTTACCTTAAGATTAACATCATGATGATCATTGCGATTATTTTCATTCTCAAGAGAATATTTCAGATCAACAATCTCTTTTTCCATATTTATTTTCTCATCAGTAAAAACTTATTGATTGTTTAATGCAGAATTCTCAATTATCAACTTTTTTTCCTTCTCAAGCCTTCTGATCTTTCTCAGGAATTCCTTCAACTCTTCTTTAAGATGATATTCATGTTGAGTTTCTTCTTCTTCTGAACTATTGCTCTTGTACTCTTCATTATTCAGTACACCAATAAAGGTATTATCTCTAGTTTTTTCAGAAAATAATTTCTCAGATTCATCTTCGTTGTCTTCTTCATCTTCATATTTAGATAAAAAGCTTATTCATTTTGATTTTAAGAGCTTTTTATCCTTCCCCTTTGAAAAATGTTTATCTTTGTCAGCTTGTTTCTTCCAAACCTTCATGTCCTTCTGTTATCATCATCACTGCCTTCTTCTTTATTCTTTTGAGGAGAGTTTTACGCAAAGTGACCAATGGCTCCACACTAAAAAAAATTCAAGGGAAATTTACCCTTGTTTTTCCCTGTACCTATTTTCACATTCTTAGAGAACAAGGATAAAATTTAATCAAAATTTTTACATAACTCATCTTCAGAATTATATTCACTAGAATAATCTTCAATAAGAGTATTCTTTTACTTCTCTCTCTTCATAGCCTTGAACGAAATTTCCCTATCAGTATTTGTTTTTCCATTCATAGTCTTCTCTCTTCTCATCTTATAAGTAATGAGAGTGCTATGAAAGTCATCAAATGATAATGTTTCAGGGTATCTATCTTCTAATGAAGATACTTTGGCATCACACTTGTCAGGAAGATTTCTAAAGATCATTTCGACAACTGTAGAATCCTCCAACATTTCACCAAGACATCTGATTGTACTGACAATATCATTTATTATGGTAAAGAAATCCCCAAAATATTCATATTCTCCAATTTTGAATTCTTCATAATTCTATCTCTAGATTTTTAGTTTATCCTTCTTTAATTTAGTATTTCCTTAATATATGTTCTTCAGTATATCATAGATTCCTTTGGCTGTAGCAACACCTTTCACTCTTAAAAATTCACTCCCAGAATGAGATTAGAGGAACACATTTTTATCTCTTCCACCATTCTCAAGATTCTTCTTATCGATAGGAGTAAGAGGAAACTTTTCATCAATAGTAGGAAATCCATCCATTGTAGTTTCAAGAACTTCATATCCAAGAGATTAAAGAAAATGCATTATTCAATCCTTCCATATGTGATAGTTCTTTTCATAAAAAATCAGAATCCCCTTACTATTTACGCAATTTAGATTCTCCATCACAACTTCTCTTCAACCACATCAACCACGAATAAACGAAGAGAACCTATCCCTATAATACCAATTGATGTTCCCAGTCAGGATCCAAGTATCACTGAGTGGGGGGGGGGAGGTGGTGAATTAGTGATATATTTATCTTTTTACTTTTACTTTGTTTTGAAAAATTCATCACCTCCTGTTAAAGAGTTTCTTCCTTTCTGAACACACACAACCATTGGAACAGAATATTTACAATGTTCACTACTCAACAAGAGTAGCTACATCCTTGGTATGGTACAAAAACAATCATGTACTACACAATCCATTAGAAAAAATCCTTTGATGTGGAATACAATGAGTAGGATATACCCTTCCACTCGTGTAGCATGTTTAAAACAATCCAAATAGTGTGTGTGCTCCCTCTTAGAACAAATAGGGTAATGTAATGTTTTTTTGCTTCTTAAGGTAATTTCACAAATAAAATATTTCAAAAAAATTCTTCACATTCCTACTCAGATGATGGAAAGAACCTCTTGGTGCAAACAGATTGTGCATCACTCCCTGATTGAGCGCCTCCCTGCTTGCGCGGCACTCAACTTGCACGCCACCTGCTTGTGCGCCACCTACTTGCACGCCACCTACATACGCGCCACTATCTATGTAGAGACCCTAAGCTTGACATACAAGAAAATTACATTACTTTTGCAGAATACTTAGTACATAACAAAAACACACACACAAGGACCGTAATAGTTTAGTGTCTTTGGAAACGCGGAATATAATCTTCTAATAGTTGTGAAAGATCTTCAGCATCTCCCATAATGATCTTCCTTTTTTTACCTAAAACATTTCTTTATATCCTGGGGAAAAGAAAAAATAAAAGGGTGAGCTCAAATACTCAGTGAGGCTAAACAAAAGAAATATCAATCACATCATATTCATAAGAACATAACATTTTGAAAATCTTAACCTGCAAAAGAGATCATAATATCTTAACATGGGATAAATCATAATAGTGAAATGTAATCCCAAAAATCATCACATATAACATTAAACTTTGTGGAGTAAACACAAAATCATAGAAAATCATTTCATATTAGTCAAGACTCATTTACAAGACTATCATAGTGGACAAAGTCCATTTCTGAACCGAGTTCAGTCCTCATTTCAGGCCTATTTCACTGAACTGGTTTAACCTACCGTTCCAGCCATGTCTATCTCATGAGATATAAGATCTTTACACAATGCATTGGAGTGAGATATAGGTCTCACCCATCTCATAATGATACCATTCTTATGTTTTCAACAAAATCATAAACCATACATCATAGCATAACCCATGTAATGAAAATGGTAATTTTAAACATCGTGAAATCATAAAACAATTCATATAAGGTAAAAGAATTCATAAAAATATTTCCATCACAACATAATCAAATCCATGAATTAATAGGGATAGAAACAAAACCCTTTATTATCTTAGATGGAAAATAATTTTGATAAAATACTTGAACTCCATTCTTGAGGAAAATATTTCAAAAACACTTTTCCTTTCTTAACATGTCATATTATTATAAAATAAAAGAAGTTGATTAAAAATAAACTTGAAAACTTGTAAGAGAAGATTCTTGGAAATAATTTTTTAAAAATCCATTCATTCTGTATAAGTTAAAAAAACATTCTTCTCGTACTTTTGTTGGAAAAGTCAATAAGTACCTCGTACGAAAAATGAAAAAAGATTCCTTTCATATCATTTACTAAAAATTCACCGAAGGGTAAAATTGGATTTAAAAAATTGTAGGTGGATAGAAATAATATTAAATATTGAGGAAACATGGATGTGGATGATAAAAAACACCCCAGTAAATTCCAATGTATAAACAATCTCGGATAAAAATTAGATTGTGATATTTCCCTTACCTTAAGTCCGATTTTCTTCGTAAGTGTCCGAACCTCCTGTATAATGATTTAAATAATGTCATTGACTTATTCTAGAATCATACAAATTGTTATGATATCATGTATGGTTCACTTATGACATTATTTTACCTGTTCTTTTGTAAATTCCATGTTAAAGAGCGTTTTGGGTAAAATCATTTTATTTGTCGTCCGTATTTTGAATTTTAATTATTAATATGATTACTTAGATCATGATTACTTAATTCAAGAATATAAAACATGATTTATATATAATATATATTCAGAATATACATATATATAATAGATCAGTAAATGGAATAAAATACACCGTTCATGGAGACGGTAGGCCGTACGTACGCATGAACATTGTTTTCGTTTCCTTATTGAGTTGAATGGAATTAAGTAGATGAAATAAATATATATACACATAAATCCAGTATCATTATTATGTAATATATTTCATGATTATTTATTATATATACGTTATAATCATTCATGAATGGTTAACATGGAGAATGAATCTCATCGCGTCGTGGTGACGGTAGTCCGTACGTACGCACGAGCGATGATATCATTCTCATGATCGTGGAATTGTATTGGAGTGTATATATACTATTTAAGAATAAATATCACTTTACAATAATCATATATAGTTATTATTTAGACCATTATACCCATCCAAGGAAGGTGGTGGTGGAAAATATATTACACCACGGCGTGGAGACGGTATTTCGTACGTACGCACGCGCGGGGATTTCATTTTCCGTAGGATGGATAGATGGTGAAATAGGGTTGTTTCATACATATAATAACATATTATTATATTAGTGATAAATATGTTATTACTTCATAATTAAACAACATAAGAAGAAGAAGTGGAAGAAGAAATAAAGTTGAAAGAATCGGTAACGGACATTACCTCTTCTTTGAAGCGCCTCTTTGAGTCCTCCGCTTAGGGCACTAGAATTGGTCTTTGAAGAAGACCAGGATCTCTAGGATATTTCTAGGGAAGTGGAGAAGATAATTTGTCAGGGTTTGGCCGAGCTTGAATTCTCAAAGTGGTGTGAGGAAGAGAAGGAGGAGGTGCCCTTTTATAAGGGAGGAGAGAGGCACTTTTGGAAAAACTAAAAATATTATCTTATTATAAAGCCAAATTCGGTTTTAAATAGCTTCAAATTGATTTATTTGGAAGATAATGTGGGGATGGGTCTAAATACTCTCATCATATAGAATTTAGACAGGTTTAGGTTCCTATTGTAACCTTATAATTTATATTTAACTTTAAGTTAGATAATTTTACTTTTACCATGTCTTTTTGTGTTCTTACACTATAAGGTTAATAAAAATACTATAACATGCCAAAAGAACCCCAAGTTGGTTATTATTAATATATATAACCTTATCTAAGTCATTTGGCCGAATCTTAGATTTTTAGGAATAAAATAACAATTAATAATATAATATTTGTTTTAAAAACTATTTTATGTTAATTTTGACACTATTTAGTAATTGATTTTTGTAAAAATCATAAAAGAATGATTAGTTCTATAAAAGTTAATTAAATAAATACTAACATGTCATATTAACCTATAAAATTATTATAATTCTTAAAAACTCTCAAATTACATTTATTTTGGTATTTATAACATCAATTATATAAATATTTCATTAATAAGATAATTACTACATCATCTTTGTGTCATAAATAAATTAAATTATTTATTGTCTAAAAATTAAAAAAAATATAATTATGTAGGAAATCATTTTAGATTTCTAAAGAATATTTATACTTGAATTTATCGTATGTATATCCCTATATTAAAAAATTATTTAGTTATTAGACTTTGATTTTAACTATTTTAACACTTCTTTAAATAAATTAATAATAAATATCCTAATTTAATCCAAGTGGGCTTAAATGGTCATATTTTATTCCTAAGGTTGTTTTTGGTCGAATTAAACTTATCCAATAGAAATCGGACATGTTTTAGGGTAATAATAATAACATTTTTACCCTTAATTACCTTATTTTCTTTTAACCGTGGTAAAAAAAAGTAAAAAGTTACTATTCACCAAAAATTATTTTTATTTCATTGAACCACATTTTACTTACTGACATCAACCGTGTCTCTCGGATTTTTTAAATTCCACTCACAGAAGTGGTAAAATTAAGTTTTATGAAATTTGTTTTTAAATACCACTTAGTGGTTTCACTATTCATCAAAAAATGAAAGTTTCCAGAAAAATACCAAAAATTAGGACTAAGCTATATTTGATATTATGAACTCAAAAATGATGTATATTTTACCAAATTCAAAACATATCAGTTGCATTAATTAATTTAAAAATTTATTTCCATCGTTAAAACAAATAGTGTGTTCTTAAGAGATAATAACTATCAAAAGATTGACACTTGTTTATGTCTAGTTTAAAAGTGAAATTACATCTAATGACCAACATTGTATTAAATTGTAAAAATATATTTTAAATATACTTTAAAACCACTCAAATTAATAAATTATCACTATTAATTATTTCGATTAAAAAGGTTGTTTTTAATTAAAATTTATTAATTTTCACTATTCATCAGAAAATGAAAGTTATCCGACAAGTACCAAAATTTCACCCTAAGCTAATTTCGATATTCTGAATCCAAAAATAAAATTCCATTTTGAAAAATAAAATTTACAAAATTACAAAAAGTGGTTATTACTATTTATAACGGCTAGTCTTAATAATATTTTAATAGCATATCGTTGTTTAGTGAAACTCGGTATTGCATACTACACACGCTATCGAGGAAGGTCGTGATTGCATGTAATGAAAGGAAAGTCAAGGATGCGTGTTGTGCAAGCTTCTTTTGGTGTAGCGTACAAAACCAGACATTAATGAAATTAAAAAGAATATTTTTCATAAAATCTCAGGGTGTTACATTCTACCCTCCCAAAAATGAATTTCTCCCTCGAAATTCGTCGAGGTTATAAATGGTTTACTACTCGAAAGTTTCTTTAATAGAAACCCACATCGTAAAATGGAATACCGAAACAAATCTTTAAAAACAAAATCATGAAATGTAACGGTTACCCAAATAAACTAATCACTGGGTTCCACATAGGTGAAAATATGGATATGGAAGAGAAATCTAACCATCATGTTCTGATGGAGAGTGGTAGAGAACATGGATATGGAAAATCCAGCAATCACAAAGCCATAAATTTGTGAGGATCTAAGGTACCATCCGATTCATCAGATATAAGAGCACTAGGACAACATTTTTGGTTTTCAAGATCATTTCCCTAAAGTTGAAGAATTTGAATTAGAATAAATACTTACTTTATTTTGGTACAATCTCACTGTTGTTCGTGCCTTGAAAAATTTCCACTTCATATCTTAAAGAAATGAAGTTGAATTTGTTATTCATGAAGTGTTAGCATATCATGTGATAGAATGACGGGTCATTCCATCTGTCTCAAACAAAAGGTTAACAAAAGTCATTAAATATACATTAGTCGATCTATAGTGAGATTAATTATATATGGTTCCAAAATGGACTTATACTTATTATATCATACTTCTTAATATAATAAAACTTGTTTCTACTAAACATGGACTTCCTGTAGGCCAGTGGTAGGCGATAAAGGACAGTCGCACTTCGGTTGTGGGTTCGATTCCCACATCCTTGTCCGACACGATGGGTTGTCGCCCATCCTGCAGGTTTTCCTTTTTTTAAAACTACATTACTATAACATCCCATAGATAATATCGAAAAAAACTTCTATCCTTAATCAATACTAACTTATGTCCAACATAATCCACTCCAATCATTAGGATTCTCTAAAATACTTCGGTCCAAGCTCATAGTATAAAGAAAATGATTACTTGAAATGTCACATAACAATCACGTGAATTCCATCATTTATCCCCAATATATCATAAGATATATCTTGTTGGTCAAATTACAATCATGTGAATACCTTAATCATGTATACCCATTGAACCTTAGTGAAAACATGAATGCAGTTAAATGTTAACACTTTCCACAAACCAAAATCCTCAAATTTTTTTATACTCAAACCATGATATCACTTAGTCCTTATATCAATCACGAGCTCATGAATACAATCAAACATCTCATTATCTTCTTATCCCTTCATTATGCCCATATCATCTGCTTACCAAAAATATCTCAATCACTTTCCATGGTTACCAGTACCATAAAATTATTGAAAACCACAATAGACCAATACATAAATATTCCAATATTCCATGATACTATATACAACATTATTTTGGAATCCCATTACATAAACAATTAATCATTCCACCACATCGTTGTCATATTGAACATCGCCAATAGTGATCGCATGTGACTTCCCTTTGTCATTTACCTTAAGTGGTTGCTCATGTCGATCATCACTAACCCTTGGATTAGGGAATTTATTAGCATAATACCCCATTTCCTTGCACTTGAAGCATTGAAGTGTTGGTGGTGCGTTCTCTACAGTATTTTCTTTATTCACATCATTAGAAACCATTTTTCCATTACTTCGACAATCAACTGCTCGATGAACTTCTTTTCCACACATAAAAAATTTTCTAGTCCCTTTAATACAATCTCCACCATGCTTCATTCCACACTTTGAGCATAAGGAAACATTCATATTCTTTTCACCATTATTCTGAGATTTCTCCTTGAACTCCATCTTTCGTTTCTTGTCAAAACTATGAGATGGATAAGTAACACCAACTTCCATTTATACCTTGATAACACAATGCATAATTTCTTCATAGCTACTGAATTCTCTTATAGCTAATGCCCTTAGAAGATTTGGTTTTAAGCCACTGAAGAATTAATCAACTTTACTTTCCAGTTGGATGATAAATCCAGATGCATACCTTGAAAGCCTTGTAAAATTCGCTTCATATATACCAACAGATTCATCCTCCTTTTGCTTTAGTTCAAGAAACTCCTCCATATTTGTTCGATGAATATGAGGGAAGTACTTATTGAAAGATAAGTTCTTGAACTCGTCCCATTCCATGGACTCAATTTCATCTCTTGGCCTCGTATTCTTGATAAGATTCCACCATTGATCAACATCACCTTTCAAACGATACACTACTAAGATGACTTTATCATGTTCAGAACATTTAAGAACTGAAAATATCTTTTCAGTGGTAATGATCCATTGTTCAGCAACAAGTGGATCAGAAGACCCACTGAAAGAAGGTGGACGTTGCCTCATGAAGGAATCAATAGAATATTTTTCCTTTCTATGCTCATTTGGAAGTCCGGAATGATTCATAGATTGTGTAAGTATAGCAATAATATTTTTCACTCCATCTCCCATAACATTTTTTTGTTCAGGAGGACAATCATTGCATTGTCCATTACATTGATTAACATGGTTCATTCGGGTTCCAGCCATCGTCTAAAACCCAAAAAGAATAGTGTGAGAGGAAAAATCACGCTAGGGAAGACAACATAATAAAGGGGGAGTGCCTTCAATATCTAAAATCTCAGGTTACCATAATTCTAGTACTATAACCTATACTTATACTTAACCTTAGGGACATCTCTATACATACCATAGAAATATCTATAGGGATCTCACTAAAGTTCTCTCATCCTAGTTTCCAAAGGTTGACTAAACCATTCCTCTGATACCAACTGTAGAGACCCGAAGCATGACATTATTGAAAATTACATTACTTTTGCGGAATACTTAGTACATAATAAAAACACACACACAATGACCGTAATAGTTTAGTGTCTTTGGAAACATTGAATATAATCTTCTAATTGTGCTGAAAGATCTTCAACATCTCCCATAACGATCTTCATTTTTTTACCTAAAACCTTGCTTTATATCCTGGGAAAAATAAAACATAAAAGGGTGAGCTCAAATGCTCAGTAAGGGTAAACAAAAGAAATATCAATCACATCATATTCATAAGAACATAACATTTTGGAAATCTTAACCTGCAAAAGAGATCATAATATCATAACATGGGATAAATCATAATAGTGAAAGGTAATCCCAATAATCATCACCTAAAACATGAAACTTTGTGGAATACACACATAATCATATAGAATGATTAATTATTAGTCAAGACTCATTTCCAAGACAATATTAGTGGACAAAGTCCAATTCTGAACTGAGTTCACTCCTGGTTTCAGTCTTGTTTCACTGAACAGGTTTAACCTGCCGTTCCAGCCATGTCTATCTCATGAGATATAAAATCTTTACCCAATGAATTGGAGGGAGATATAGTTCCCACCCATCTCATAATTATACCACTCTTATGGGTGCCGCAAAATCATAAACCATACATCATAGCAAAACCCATGTAATAAAAATGGGAATCTTAAACATCATGAAATCATAAAACAGTTCATATAAGGTAAAAAAATTCATAAAAATATTTCCACAACAACATAATCAAATCCATGTAATAATAGGGATAGAAACATAACCCTTTATTATCATATATGGAAAATAATTTTGATAAAACACTTGAACTCCATTCTTGAGGAAAATATCCTTTCTACTTCAAAAACACTTTTCCTTTCTTAACATGTCATAAAATTATAAACTAAAAGAAGTGGATTAAAACTAAACATGAAAACTTGTAGGGAAGCTTCTTGGAAATAATGTTTTAAAAATCCATTCATTCTGTATAAGTTAAAAAAACATTCTTCTCGTACTTTTGTCAGAAAAGTCAAAAAGTACCTCGTACGAAAAATGAGAAAAGATTCCTTTCATATCATTTACTAAAAATTAACTGAAGGGTAAAATTGGATTTAAAAAATTGTAGGTGGATAGAAATGATATTACATATTGAGGAAACATGGATGTGGATGATAAAATACACCCCATTAAATTCCAAAGTATAAACAATCTCGGATAAAAATGAGATTGTGATATTTCCCTTACCTTAGGTCCGATTTACTTCGTAAGTGTCCGAACCTCCAGTATAATGATTTAAATAATGTCATTGACTTATTACAAAATCATAATAATTGTTATGATATCATATATGGTTCACTTATGACTATATTTTAACCGTTCTTTTGTAAATGCCATGTTAAAGAGCATTTTGGGTAAAATCGTTTTATTTGTCATCCGTATTTTGACTTGTAATTATTAATATGATTACTTAGATCATGATTACTTAATTCAAGAATATAAAACATTATTTATGTATAATATATATTCAGAATATACATATATATAATAGATCTGTAAATTGAAAGAAATACACCGTTCATAGAGACGGTAGGCCGTATGTACGCATGAACGCTGTTTTTGTTTCCTTATTGAGTTGAATGGAATTAAGTAGATGACATACATATGTATACACATAAATACAGTATCATTATTATCTAATATATTTCATGATTACTTATTATATATACTTTATAATCATTCAAGAATGGTTAACATGGAGAATGAATCTCATCGCGTTGTGGAGACGGTAGTCTGTACGTACGCACGAGCGATGATATCGTTCTCATGATCGTGGAATTGTATTGGAGTGTATGTATACTATTTCAGAATCAATATCACTTTACAATAATCATATATAGTAATTATGTACACCATTATACCCATCCATGTAAGGTGGTGGTGGAAAATAGATTACACCACGGCATGGAGACGGTATTCGGTACGTACCCACGCGCGGTGATTTTGTTTTCCGTAGGATGGATAGATGGTGAAATAAGGTTGTTTCATACTTATAATAACATATCAGTATATGAGTGATACTGATGTTATTACTTCATAATGAAACAATCTAATAAGAAGAAGTGGAAAAAGAAATAAAGTTGAAAGAATCGGTAATAGACATTACCTCTTCTTTGAAGCGCCTATTTGAGTCCTCCTCTTAGGGCACTAAAATTGGTCTTTGAAGAAGACCAGGACATATAGGATGTTTCTAGGGAAGTGGAGAAGAGAATTTTTCAGGGTTTGTCTGAGCTTGAAGGCTCAACGTGGTGTGAGGAAGAGAGGGAGGAGGTGCCCTTTTATAAGGGATGAGATGGGATCTTTTGGAAAAACAAATAATATTATTTTATTATAAAGCCAAATTCGGTTTTAAATAGCTCCAAATTAATTCATTTAGAAGCTAAGGTGGGTATGGGTCTAAATACTCCCATAAAATAGAATTTAGACATGTTTAGGTTACTATTTTAACCTTATCATTTATATTTAACTTTAAGTTAGATAATTTTACTTTTACCGTGTCTTTTTGTATTCTTACACTGTAAGGTTAATAAACTTACTATAACAAGCCAAACGAACCCCAAGTTGTTTATTATTAATAAATTTAACCGTATCAAAGTCATTTGGAAGAACCTTAGATTTTTATAAATAAAATAACAATTAATAATATAATATTTGTTTGAAAAACTATTTTATGTCAATTTTGACACTATTTAGTAATTGATTTTTGTAAAAATAATAACAGAATGATTAGTTCAAAAAAATCTAATCAAATAAATACTAATATCTCATATTAACCTAAAAAATTAGTGTAATTCATAAAAAGCCTCAAATTACATTTATTTTGGTATTTATAACATCAATTATGTCAATATTTCATTACTAAGATAATTACTGCATCATCTTTGTGTCATAAATAAATTACATTATTTAATGTCTAAAAATTACAAATAAAATAACATTATGTAGGAAATATTTTTATATTTCTATGTAATATTTATAGTCTAATTTATCTTGTGTATAACCTTACATTAAAAAATTATTTAGTTATTAAACATTGATTTTAACTATTTTAACCCTTCTTTAAATAAATTAATAATAAATGTCCTAATCTAATCCAAGTAGGCCTAAATG
Source organism: Viscum album (assembly GCA_963277665.1). Taxonomy (NCBI): domain Eukaryota; kingdom Viridiplantae; phylum Streptophyta; class Magnoliopsida; order Santalales; family Viscaceae; genus Viscum; species Viscum album. The sequence continues at coordinate 366,225,971 of OY728158.1, read as the reverse complement.
GTAATATTATATTCCTAAGGTAGTTTTTTGTCGAATTAAACTTATACAATAGAATTGGTACATGTGTTAGGGTAATAATAATAACATTTTTACCCTTAATTACCCTATTTACTTTAAACCGTGGTAGAAAAAACTAAAAAGTTACTATTCACCAAAAATTAGTTCCATCTCATTGAACCACATTTTACTTACTGACATCAACCGTGTCTCTCAGATTTTTCGAATTCCACTCACATAAGCGGTGAAATTATGTTTTATGCAAAATTTATTTTTTTAACCACCACTTAGTGGTTTCACTATTCATCAAAAAATGAATGTTTCCTGAAAAATACAAAACTTTAGACCTAAGCTATATTTGATATTATGAACTCAAAAATGATGTCTATTTTACCAAATTCAAAACATATCAATTGCCTTAATTAATTTAAAAATTAATTCCCGCCGTCAAAACAAATAGCATGTTCCTAGGAGATAATAACTATCAGAAGATTGACACTTGTTTATGTCTTGTTTAAATGTGAAATTACATCCAGTGACCAAAATTGTATTAAATTGTAAAAATATATTCTAAATATACTTTAAAACCACTCAAATTAATAATTTATCACTATTAATTATTTCGATTAAAAATGTTGTTTTTAATTAAAATTTAGTAATTTTCACTATTCATCAGAAAATGAAAGTTATTCGAAAAGTACCAAAATTTCACCCTAAGCTAATTTCGATATTTTGAATCCAAAAATGAAGTCAATTTTGAAAAATAAAATTTACAAAATTTCAAAAAGGGGTTATTACTATTTATAATGGCTAGTTGTAATAATATTTTAATAGCATATCGTTGTTTAGTGAAACTCAGTATTGCGTACTACACACGGTATCAAAGAAGGTCGCGATTGCTTGTAATGAATGACAAGTCAAGGATGCAAGTTGTGAAAGCTCCTTTTGGTGTAGCGTTAAACACAAGACATTAATGAAATTAAAAAGAATATTTTTCATAAAATCTCAGAGTGTTACAATCTACTTATGCTCCACTATTGTGCACAGCTCACAACATGCATGAAACTTTTGGCTTATACACAACACACTTCTTGAATACACCTCCCCACTTGCACACCTCTATCGACTAGTGCACAAATTCTTCTTGCACTCCACCCTACGTGCGTTCCAGCCTAATTGGGTTCTTTATAAATAACCCTCATCTTGCACACCACTTCAACTTATGCGCCACTTCCTACGACTTGCGCGATCAGAGATCAAATTTGTTTCTTAAGTGTTGAGCCTTAACAAATTAGGAGGATATTCATCTATTTATAATCATTTTTATGAGTTGTATGCCACATACACTTGTGCTCCGCTTCAGCAGTTGCACGTCACTCCAGCACTTGCGCGTCGCTCCAGCACTTTCTCGCTGTTTCAACACTAGCGTGCCACTCCAGCACTTGTGCGCCACTCCAACAATTGTGTGCTGCTCCATCACATGGGTGACATTCCATAACTAGCACACCACTTTCTTTCCTTTGTCATATTTTTATATGAGGATGTTGAAATATGTCATGTGCGTAACATACACCTGCATGCCACATATACTTGCATGCCATACTTGCACGCAGCTTATACATGTGTGACACTTTTTGAATTGTGCGCCAATCTTAAACTTGTGTTCAACATTATTTCATTTGCAATATTTTGATGTGATGATAATTAAATATGACTTGCGCGCAACATACACTTGTACAATACTTATACTTGCATGCCAAACTTGTGTGTCACATTATTTCCTTTGACAAAAAACACTTCTTTACTCTTTCTATCCTTCATAAAGATTGCATAAAAAATTCTCCAAACATAGGATATTTGTGAAATAAATATCAGTAAAGTATCACCTAGTTTTAAGTTCCTTTGCGAAGTGAATTGATTTCGATTCTTTGACAACAAAAAACAACACTCTGTAACAACAAACTCTCCTTACTTCCTTATCCATCCAACATGGTCCCAACATAAACGTATTCTATGAATGAAAAATAAAGAAGAAAATAAACAATAAACAATTTAATATATATAACATATAAATATATTTCCATCTTAATTGTCACTATAGTAGGTTGTTGGAGCAGATTGAAACATCATCGTTTCATGAGGCAGTGGTTAGTTTTCCATAGAAACAGCATGTTATCTACCCTTTAGATGTAGGTGTGAGTATGATTAGTTGAAATACATATCATAAATACAACATAGTATATTAAGGATACTGGTTTTCTTATAAAATAAAGGAATAAAAAGAGTTCAGGGGGTTGGAGAAGTAAAATAAAAGAAAAGAACTTAAGAGAAGACATTACCTCTAAATTGGGTATCTCCCTTTGGATTGAACCAAAATGTTTACTTGAAGTACCTTATTCCGAAGATAAGGATTCTAGGAGTAATAGAGGTATTTAAAGAGATTAATTGGGCATATTTTGGATAATCCAAGAGGATTTATAATTGTTAGTAATGGGTTATAAGTGAGGGCTTTTTATAAGGGGGAGGAGGGGCTCTTTTGGAATGTTTGAAAATATTATTTCACTATATAATTAATTTCGCTTCATAAAGGTCAACAAATCATTAATGAACAATAAAATATGACTCATGTTATAAATAAAATCATACAATAATAATTGGACAAGTTTTGGATATTAGTTTAATCTTTATAATCTTATTTATTTAAATCATTCATTAAAGAGGTAATCACAACATCATTATTGTGTCATAGATTTTTTTATTTATATGATGCCTAAAAATTATAAAACAAATACAATGATGTAGGAAATATTTTTATCTTTCAAATAAGTATTTATAGTAGAAGCGATAACTTATATAACCCTATGTAAAAAATTATTTACTAAAAGATTTATGTTTATTTTATTTTTTTCTTTACTTTAAATTAATTAATATAATGTGTCATTATCACTCTTAAGTGGCTCCATGGGGTCCCAAAATCGACCCAAGGATGACCATGGTCATACATGTATCACCCAATAGGATTAATACCCATGATAGGGTAAATTTAATATTATTATAATATTATTTTTTACCCTTATTTGCCTAATTTACCCTTAACCATGCTAAATAAAATATTTACTGAGGTAAATATTCATAATGTATAAAAATAAAAGTTACCTATTTAAAAAATTTGGACCTCCTGATTCCATATATGGAATTAAATTTTCCAAATTCAAATAATATAAGTAAGATAAATTAATATAAAATTAATTCCTGTTGTGAAAACAAAAAGAGCGTTTTTAAGAAATAATAACTATTAAAAGACTGTCACTTGTGTATGTCTGATTAAAATAGAAATTACTTACAATGAACTAAATTTTATAAAATGGTAAAAACATAATATAATTACACATTTAAAAACAATTAAAAAGATCTATGCATATAAATAAATTATATTAAACGGTAGTTTTGAATTAAACTACAGTATTTTTCAATATTCAGTGAAAAATGAATTTTATCTGAAAAAATACCAAAAAGTTACCCAAAGTAATTTTTTATGTTCTGATTATAAATAAGTATTTTATTTTTAAAATAGAACATAGTAATGTGACCAAAAATACATTTAAAAAGGGTTCTCCATAAAAAGGCAGTAAATCGACCTTTTAATGAATATTAGAGTATTTGTGATTAAAATTATATTCATTCAAATTTTAAACCACTAACATTTCTTGGATAAAATTAAAAACATTAAAAAACATATATAATCATATTTTAGTTGGTTCTATTCATTCCCTCCAATATAATGGCTAGACGTTTACTACCATTTAAAATAATATAATATTAATATTTTTTTAGTATGACCCAACAATGTGTGCAACATAAGACTTCAAAGAAACTGGTTGTTGCATATCGGGTACACTGTCAAACATAGAATCCCCATTAAAGTAAAATTAAAATTTAATTCACAAATAATTATAAATATGAAAATGTTATATTCTTTATTTACCTGGGATGTCACAATGTGAGAACATTTACTTTGTTATCACCATGTGATATGCTTTTTTACACTAATTTGACAATTGAATATACACACATTATGTAATACTGACCAAATCATGTGTTGGATTTACATTAATTCAGTTATTATATCTGAAAAATGATTTTTGGATAACATTCATAAGGATTGAAGATAATATAATCTTTTTTATTAGTTTTATCTATGAAAAACATGTTTTAAACTAAAATGAAACTATAATATTTATAACACAAAATTTTATTCATACTGTCCACATAGTGTGTATGAATGACTTCCTGTTGATTCGTACATGTTACACTGGAATTATGGATGTTTTTCTATGTTTTGAAAATAATTCAATTTTTTCATAGTTTTAGCTATGTGATGTGAGTTTTAAACTTAAATGACACTTTTATATTGAAATCATGCACATTGCATCTTACCGACAAAATCCTGTGTCGACATTACATGTGGAAAATTTCTAAAAGTCACAAATTAAATTTGTATAATTTTCCTAGTGTTTGATAACATTATAATCTCCCATTATTGGGGTTTTCAATGTAAAGTTTGATTTGAACTAAAAAGACACTTTCATATTGAAAACATAGAATTTGAGTTATACAAAACAAATTGTGTTTCATATTTACATGAATTCATTACTATACATCTCAAATGAATGATTAAACATTCTACTATTGTTTGAAAACAATAGGATATTATTATTCCAATGTTGGCTATGTGACATGAATTTTAAACAAAAATGAAACTTTTATAATGAAAATGTGCACTTGGGTCATACTGATCACATCATCTGATAGATTGATGCGAGATCAATTCTTATACATCACAAATGAATTACGAATAATTTTCAAAATGTTTGAATATAAGAAAAACTTGTTTTATATATTTTTGTAGTGTGACAGAAAATTTAAACTAAAATGAATATTTTGTAATAAAACAAAAATTTGGAGTCATATATTCAAAATTGTGTTTTTGTATTGAAGTGAAGTCAATTTATATTTTCAAAAAACGAATTAGGGAACATTTTTTTAAAATATTCAAGATAATATTATCTCATTTACATAGTTATGGTTATGTGACATGTGCCTTAATCAATTATTACACATGAAAACATGCACTTCGGGCAATATTAGAAACATAATGTGTCAAATTTACGTGCATTCAATTCCAACACATAGTTTTTTGGATCATTTAACAAATTATTGAAAATAATTAGAGTTAAATTTCTAGGTTTTGTCTATGTTATTCACATTTTAATCTAAAATGAATCTTTTATATTAAAAACATCAGGTTTTAACCATATTTTCCAAATCAAGTGTCAGATTTTTGTTTGGTCTATTTATACAATTAACATATTAATTATGGTTCATTTTTATATTTTTAAAACAATTCGAGGTCATTTTATCAGTTTTGGATAAGTGACAAGTGTTTTAACCTAAAATGATAATTTTATATTGAAATCATGAACATTGATTCATATCGTCTACATCATGTGTTTGTTTGATTTGTGTTAAACTCTTACACACCAATAATAAATTATAGAGCATTTTCATAAATTTTATGGACAATTGGATCTTGTTTTCTTTGTTTTTGATATGTGATGAATTTTTTAAACATAAATGTATCTTTTACTACAAAAAACACACATTTTGTGTCATATGATTGATGTCATTTGTCATGTTGTTTCACGATCAATTCATATATGTCAAAAATGAATTATGGATCATTTTGGTAATTTTTTTAAAAAAATATAAGTTTTTTTCCATAATTTTTGAAATGTGACATGTGTTTTAAAATAAAATTGCAAAATTATATTAAAAACATTCACATGGAGTCATTATTGTCAAATTGTGTGTGATATTGAAATTTAGTTTATCACTACACATTTAAATTGAATTATGGATTATTTTATAAATGTCTTAGGATAATCCATAATAGTTTTCTCAATTATGGACATGTGATGTTTGTTTTAGAGAAAAGTGGTACTTTTTATGTGATGACATGATCTTTGAGGCATAAAAACAACATATTGTTGCTGATTGATGTGAAATTAATTACAATACCTCGCAAAAGAATTATGGATCATTGTATTAATTTTGGAAAATAATATGACCTCATTTTCTTGATATTTATAATGCGATGCACATTTTGTACTAAAATGACACATTTATATTGAAAATAGTTACATTGAGTCATAATAAGTACAACTTGTTCTAGATTGATGTGTAGACATTTAATACACATGAAAAACTAATTAAGGATCATTCTCATGAATTTTGTAAATAAACTGACCTCATTTTCTTAATTTGGAAAATTTGAACTACATTTAAAACTAAAATGTTAATTTTATATTAAAAACATGATCTTTGAGTCATAATAGAAACCTAATATGTTGTATTGATGTGTGGATAATTCCTTCATATTAAAAAAATTATAGATCATTTTCATAAATTTTGTAAACAGTGTTCCCTCATTTGATCAATTTTGATAATGTGAAACTTTTAAAAAACTAAATTTCCATGTAAAGGTCAACCGACCTCTCAACATTTTAAACATCGACCCCTAGTAAAACTTCTTTCACAACATATTACTCAATTATTCAGTGATCATTCTGTGAGTATATCACTTATGAATCATTATTAGTATTTATAATATCAATCATTTCATGTAATTTTTTGAATGAAACCTGAATAGAAAGAAATTCAAAATTCTTATTCATCGTTGAGGCGTAAGTTATTATAAAAAGACCAAGAAGATTTTAAAAAACTAATAAAAAGATATAATGAAACCAAATAAGAATTAAAGTTCTTAGAGAATGGAATTATCTTCCCCGAAAATTGGTAATGTGTCTTCATATTTGTGGGTAAGCATATCATGGAACCATTTCCCTCTCACAATTATCTCACTTGTAGCCTCAAATACAAATATCTCATGAGCTTGAGTAACTTTATACATGTTAACATCTCTACCAATATTTGTAGAGCATAACCATCCATGATAATTCTCCTTGAGTAATGGCTCAAATATTTCCTTATTTAAAGGTCATCACAAATGAAATTTTCACTTTCTTCCAACTCATCTGAACCCATAAAGGATGTAAATTCGTGTAATGTTTAAAAAAAGTCATGGTCAATTGGTGAATGAGAATATATTATTATTATTTTTAATGGTTGGGGCCGAAGCCTCATTTTTATTATTAAATCAAAGAAAAGTACTCTTTTAACTGGGTAGAGGGAAACCCATTAATAGCCCGAAGGTCCAGTGGGCTTGTACCCCATTACATAGCCCGTAGGCCCAAATTCTAAGGCCAGTTCACATTCCGTGAATAGTAACCTGCTGCTACAGTATCACACAACATCACCGCCGCTACAGTGCCCTGCCGCCGCTACAGTACCCGCTGATGAACAGTGCCGCGACTGCAATAGTACTGCAACAGTACTGCTACAGTACCTACGCCCCATGGGTTTTGAACCCCCATTTTTCATGTAGTATTAAAGGGTGCTTACCACTAATCCAAACCCCAAGATGGAGTGTTATTAAATGCATCTAACATGATGAATTGAACATAGACTATATGGATATTTATAGGTGATTGGAATGTATTTGAAATAATTTCCAATAATATTGGGGATTCTTACTAAGATCCATTTACTATTTCTCCCAAATACAAGGCCCTTAATCAAGTATTTCATTCTATTTTCATGAGGTCGATGAACCATGGTCTGGGAGGATCATTATCTCTATATTCTTGATTGGGATGGAAAAAAATATATGGTGGTGTTAATATTTATTTTGATTTATGGGTGGATCAAATCTCAAAAAAATTGGACTATATTTAAAAATTAAATATTATATTAAAAAAATAACTAAAATATTATCAAAAGTACATGAAATTTATTTTATGAAAAATAATATCTATATACTGTGATCTGAATGCTTCACATTCCAAATATATTTTTAAAGACATACACAACCACAAAACTTGGCAAGGCAGGCGCCTGTGTTTATCAGTGCTAACGGAAAAGCGCTAATAAAGGGGTAGAATTTTATCAGCGCTAAAAAAGCGCTGATAAATGTACCCTTTATCAGCGCTAAAATAATCACTGATAAAGGTGTACAATTTATCAATGCTTTAAATATTCTTTTATCAGTGCTTTTCATAGCGCTGATAAAGGTTACATTTATCAGTTCTTTTCTTAGTGCTGATAATGTTTAATGTATACGTTAAATAAAGAACACATGTTATAACTAAATATTTATATATATATAAAAATAAATAATAGATTAATAATAAATATATGTGTTATATTTATAAGATTTATTATATTTATTAATTCATTATATTTATTATATTTATTAATTCAGTATAATTAATATAAAGATTTTATATTTGTTTATATTTAATATATTTGATTTATTTATAAATATATAATACTTTTTAATATATATGTATAATTAAAATTATAGAATATATATGTGTTTTCCAATGAGTTGGGGTCAATGAATATATCATGTGTATATGTTATGTGATCATATATATGCATGAATAATGTTCATTTATAGATTATAATTACATATCATCTTGAGGTTTTATTGATTTATAATTCATTATGTTACCCATATAATATATATTTTCTAAAAAATGTACACTTATAATTAAAATTACATTACATTTAAAAAATAAATATATATTTTATTATATTATCAATGATATATATATAAATATACTATTCAAATAATTTTAGAGGTATAAATAAATATTTATTTATTTAGAGTTATAATTATTAATAAATATATATATTTATCATTAATATCATTTTAAATAAATATATAATAATATAAACAAATTATTAGATATATACATTTATCAGTGCTTTTATTAGCGCTGATAAACTATGGATTTATCATCGCTACAGAAGCACTGATAAAGACCCCCTTTATCAGTGATTTTTACTAGCAATGATAAAGGTCCCTGTGGGATTTATAAGTGCCATCAGGTCCTCCTCCTCCACCCCGCACCCTGTCATGATTTCACGGAAGCCCTACACTACTCCTCTGCCACTGCCTTCTCTCCACCGCAGCCTCCTTCTCCTCCTCCTCTACCACGGTCGCCGCCTCCTTCTCCTCCTCTGGCGCCTAATTCTTCTCCTTCTCCTCCTGTTGCGGCTCCTCCTACCCTCCTCCACTGCCTCCTCTCTGCCGCCGCCTCCTTCTCCTTCTCCTCTGCCGCAGCCGCTGCCTCATCCTCCTCCTCCTCTTGTCGTGGATCCTCCTCCACCTCCTCTGTCGTGGTCCTCCTTCTCCTCCTCCACCATCATTGCCTCCTCATCCTCCTCCTCCACCTCTGCCTCCTCCTCTTCCTCCTCTTCCTCCTCCTCCTCCTTCTCCTCCGCCTACTCCGCTGCCTCCACTGCCTCCACTGCCTCTGAGCTGCCTCCGCTGTCGACACCTTCTCCTCCTCCGCCACCGGGTCCTCCTCCTTAAGGTGAGTAAAATTGAATTTGCATGAATTAATTATGTTTGAATTTATTTTCAATATTGAGATTATTTTTTTGATGTTATTCTTGTGTGTTATGCTTGTGTGTGTGACACATGTATATGTGGTTGGTCACTTGTTTGATCTTGATTAGCTCTCCCCACTATAGCCTTATGATAGAAACATGAATAGAGAGAGTATTTTTTGTGAAAGGTTGTTACACTAGATTAGGATTTCACACCGTCTAGTGGCCCATAGTATATATCTTTTTCTGATTTTGGATACTACCCCATAGTTAGGCCAGGTATGGTTTGAACCGTCTGTGTTGGTGAATTCATGTCATCTGGTGAGGCATTCCAACGGGATGAGACATATGTTTAGTAAGTTCTATATTGTACACGATATTGTACACTATTATACTTGGGTTCGAAAAAAACAAACCTTAATTGGGATTCTAACAATTCCTGCCCACTGCCCACTCTCTCTGGGTTGGGTCATATACCAATTTAAATATCACATCATTTCTTATAACATAACAGTTCCACCAACCTCTCACATTGGGTGTGATTCACATATCCTCTAATTCCACAACATAGTAGCTTCTCCCCTCTCACTTACGGTTGGTCTCACCATCACATCACATAAAAAACAATTTGCGGAGGGAATCTCTATAGACATCCTCTCACAAAACTACTCTAAACCAATACTAAGTGATCCCCATTTCTATATCTCACTTCATATTATCATACAAAAATTGATCTAAAGAGGGAATCCCAATATCCAACCTCTATCACAAATCATAATTCACCACCAATTGGTGGATCCCATGGAAGTCACATACCAATCCCCTTTGACCAATTCCTTCTCACTTAATGTATTGTCCTACCAATAACTTATCACATAAATAAAGGTAATTCATCTTGTCTCATGCCACAAAACATATAAATAGTAATCTAAGTAGGGTATCTAGATAGCCAACCTCTCTTACTAGATAAACCACATCATCAATAGGTGGTCCCCATGGATGATCATACATCAACTAGGTGAAAGTCATATGATGTCCCAATCTCATAGTCAGTCTGACCATAAATGATAAAAGTCACCATCCATTTAGCCTTGAATAATTATATCATTAAAACCATCTTGGTTATATATAAAAATTATTCCCAACCTATCAACATTCTAATTCCGCCTATAAGGGAATCTACTAGGTTCTACAAACCTAACCCATCTCTACTCATTTATACCAACACACTCTCATCTCTACATGGTAATGTCACAACCCACGTTCTATACTTGATCTAGGCCTCGATAGTCTAGTCTATACCATCTTCTAATTCCCACATTAAAACTCATTAAAACTAAATAATGACCATCCTATGAATCTCAGAGTAAGAGCCTTGGATACCCTAAGCTAAGTCATCCAGACTATTACCATAACCCTCACTTAGGTAACATATCATATCTCCCCTTGGAGATCTCTTAATCCAATTATAAGGAGGAAATACTCTATGCCACACTTCACCAATCTCTATATGGAATATCCTACTCATCACACACACCATGACTCTTATATATCCTTAAGAGGGTGTTCCCCATCATACGTGATATATAAAACTATATTATCCATCTTCTTTAGGCCTAAGACTCTAATACCAACTCAAATAACCTTAGAAAACCTATCTAGGATATAAAAATTTAATAACAAACCTGATCCTCTCACAAACAAAACTCGAAACCTCACCTCTATGGAGACATAATCTCTGGATGATCACAAAATCACAAACATTCAATAGAACCCTCACTCTGTCTCTTGGTGGATCAAAAACACCCAATTTATTTACCTAGGTTGCTCTTGATTTCAATCCGTTTCACTGGAACACATATACTCATGCATGAATGCACAATAATGCATAAAATAGAACATTGTTTTGTTTTATAGGGTCCACCTACCTCAAAAAATGAAGTAACCCCCTCACCAAAATCAACTCATCATCAACCAACACTATAAATGCATTATTTAATCTTGTACCAATGATTGAGACCCAATCTCATGGAAAAATTCCCAAATAATTAATTATAGAAACTTATAGTTAATTATTCAACATAATATAATTAAGAATAATATTTTAAAAACTCACTGGGAAACACAACACCACCTAAACCACACAAAACATGTTGAGTTCATCATACGAGGATAACCTCTAGCCAATACAAACAAAATCTACATCATCTGAATTGATTTGAAGATGATATAGTGTAATCATCACACAAATCCGAGTTAAAATCATCCAAAATCATAGGAAAATAATGGATAATATTATTGGAGGACGTATGGGGGATGAACTCACTAACTCACTATAAAAAACTCCTAAGAACCACCCCTCATCAGGGGGATCGAAGAGAGGGAGAGAATGGATGAATCCCAAAAACCTCCCAAGAATTCTTATTAATGAGAACGCCCCACCATTTATGAAGTATCTAGTTTTTTATCTAAATTATACTCATATTCCATCTCCCCTAACATATATACCCATCCATTGGATTTCAAATATGATGAATATAAATAAATAATGGATGAATGACAGTTAGTTGACCAAAGAGTATGAAGAAGTCGTGAAAGAGTTTATCATGTTTGGAAAAGATCATGAATATGACCCTTCTCAAATCTTTTGTCCGTGTTTACACTTTTGTTATTCAAAACAAATTAGTCCAGAGGAGTTGGAAGAACACATGATCATTCATGGAATAGATCAAATTTATACATGTTGGAATAAACATGGGGAAGCAACAAATATTGGTAGTGGATAGGATAACACTGTGTTTTATGGATCATCTATTATGATTAAAAGTATGAACAATGAAGATGACATTTTAAAGTATGTGACTATAGATGTGAATGATGATGAAGATCGTATTGAGGAAATGATAAGGACCATCGAATATGAACTTTGTGATTTCCCAAAATTGTTTGAGAAGGAAAAAAGTTGTGCAAAGATGCCATTGTATGCTTGTTGCACTTAATATACAACACTGTTAGCCAGATTGATGCTTTATAATTTGAATGCAGACAACGGGTGGACTGAAGCTAGTTTTACGGAACTACATGTTCTTCTGAATGACATGCTCCTAGAAGATAATGAGCTCCCGAGTCTAACATACGACGCCAAGCGAATGCTAGGCCCGATGGGTATGATCTCTGAAAGAATACACACCTGCCCTGAATGACTGTATACTATTTCGCAATGACTAAAAATAACTTAACAAATTCCCAAAGTGTGGTGCTTCTTGATACAAGAAATATGAATCCAATCGTTATAAATATTTATAGTACATTCGAATCATTCCAAGGATTAGGCACCTATATAGAAGTGAGGACACTACAAGACAATTGACATGGCTTGCAGATACAAGAATTAAATATGGGATACTACGTCACCTTGCAGACTCTCCTCAGTTGAAGATAATTGATCATGAGTATCCTGAATTTGGAAATCAGTCGAGAAAACATTGTCTTTCATTATCTATAGATGGAGTGAATCTTTTTGGTTTTCAAAGCAATAGTCATAGTACATGGATGATTATTTTGGTAAATTTTAACTTACCACTGTGGTTATGAATGAAACAAAAATACATCATGTTTTCTATGCTTATATCATGACCAAAAAATCGGGTTATGATATTGATGTTTATTTAGCTCCATTGATTGAAGATTTCAAATTATTGTGGGATTCAGGTGTTACATTGTATGATGCTTACAAAAAGAATGATTTAAATTTGAGAGCCATGTTGTACGGGATGATAAATGACTTCCCTGGTTATGGAAATTTTTCATGATATAACATTAAAGGAACTCAAGGGTGTCCCATTTGTGAACAAGGTACAAAATCAATTAGGTTGAAACATTCATCAAAAACTGTGTTTCTAGGACATCACAGATTTTTACCCCTACGACATAAGTACCGATCTTGGATAAAATTATTCGATGGAAGTTCAAAATAATTTACAACATCATCTCCACTAATAGGTGATCAATTGTTTGAGAAAGTTAAAAATGTGGGCACTACTTTTGGTAAACCGACATCGAAAAACCTTACGAAAATCGGTTGGAAAAAGGAGATCAATTTTTATTGAATTACCATACTAGAATTGTCTGTATGTCAGAAATTTTCTTGATGTTATGGATGTAAAAAATGTATTTGATAGTGTCATCAGCACATTTCTAAATACACCTGGAAAAACAGAAGATGGAATTATGTCTAGGTTAGACATGGTTGAGATGAGAATACGAGAAGAGTTGGCACCAGTGAAGGGTGAAAAACGAAAATTTCTTCCTCCTGCAGCTTACACTCTTTCCAGGCAGGAGAGATATCAGTTTTGAAACTTCTTGAATGACGTAAAGGTTCAAGAGGGATATTCATCAAATATCAGGAACCTCGTGTCAATGAGCGATTTAAAGTTAAAAGGTCTATAATCACATGACTGCCATGTTTTGATGCAAGATCTCATTCCTATTTCATTACGTTGCATTTTTCCCAAGAATGTCCGCCATACATTAAAGAAATTGGGTTTCTTTTTCAAAGCTATATTCGTCAATGTTATAGACCCGAAAAAATTGCCAACTATGGAAAGAAAAATTGCTGTCATATTATCTGAATTAGAAATGTTCATCCCGCCTTCATTTTTTGATATGATGGTTCATTTGATGGTCCACTTGGTGAGAGAGATTCAACTACGTGGTCCTATACATTACAGATGGATGTACCCTATCGAATGGTATATGAATATTTTGAAAGGGTATGTAAAAAATCGAAGTCGGCCAGAGGGTTCTATTGCAGAGAAATATATTGTTGAGGAAGTCGTTGAATTCTGTACCGAATACAGGTCTGGTGTGGAAATCATTGGCCTACTTGAATCTCATCACATTGGGCAGCTTGAGGGTGAATGAATTTTCGGAAGACACGTTTTCAAAATCAATATTACAGATTGGGGGCAGCGCAACTTTATGATTTGCATAACAATTTCGATGTTGAACCATATGTTGAAACCCACAAAGATATTCTTAGTCATTTTAATCCATATAGGGATGAAAAAAGGATATTAGATGCACATAATCGATAGTTTATAAGATGGTTTCAGGACAATATTTTTAAGAATACAGATGAAAATCCAAAGTCAATTTCAGACTGACTTCAATGTCTAGCCGGAGGACCAAGTGTGTATGTATTATCTTACAATGCTTATGTAGTTATTGGTTATACATTTTATACTAATGAACATGATGAAGAAAGTACCATGCAAAATAGTGGGGTTACACTTCTAGCTGAAGCGATGCATGTTTCTGGTGCTACGTACATGAATCTAATTTATGCGAATATGTCATACTTTGGTATCATCAAACAAATATTGGAGTTGGATTACACGAAATTCCAAGTTATAATTCTTCAATGCAAGTGGGTTGATAACAGATGTGTTGTTAAAATAGATGAATTGGGATTCGTGAAAGTGGATTTTAGTAAGTAAGGGGAGAAAGATGAATTGTTTATAATGAAATTACATGAAGTGCATGTATTTTATGTTTCAGATCCCGCAAACCGAAACTAGTCAATTGTTCTGTTATCGACCAAAACAACTGAAGGGTCAGATGAAGATTCAACAGAGGATGAACCTTTAATTGGGAATTCACAATAATTTCGTAGTGGTCCCAATGTAGATGATGTTTTTTATCTCAGAGTATACCACAATAAAGAGATATGTATTGTCTATAGAGGGGTCAAATCCCTTCATCCTTAAAAAAAAGATTTCAATAATCAGGTTATTTTTTATTGTAATATAGACTGTGTTACATAATTTTATTATCTGTTTTTTTCTGCTATTATGTGATCAAAATTAAATGTTAAACCACTTTTGCAGATAATTACTTCTGCACCTGCTGATGCACCCAATCCCGAGACACAATAGGTTTCTCAACATTTTGCAGCTGGTCCCACTACTGAGGTACAACAGGTCACTCAACCTGTTGCAGCTGGTCCCACTACTGGGGTACAACAGGTTTCTCAACCTGTTGCTGCTGGTCTCATTGCTGAGGTAAAATATGTTCCTCAACCTATTGTTGCTAGTCCAAGTGACGATGCTAGCTCTTTGGAGGAATATAATGATGATGCAGAAACCGAGGAAATGGAAGGCAATGAATCCCTGGTGGCTCAATAAACTGGTGCATCGTAGTTTGATAGTTTTAGCCAAAGTCCTTAAGGAAAAAGCAAAAGGAATCAGATATGAGGTGGGATGGAATAAGAGAGGATAGAATGTAAACCCCAACAAAGCCATATTTAGTAGCTACTTTAGAATCATCACTCGGCAACTCGTGCCGATTGATATAGTGTCGTGGCCCCATGTTATCAGCGGGCTGAAAACATGACTGTGGGAAGAGATTATAGTAACATTATGATATCATTTATTTAATTTATTAAAATAAAATAAAATAAAATACTAAAATATTGACTAACTATACAACATCTCTTATAGAGTGCATTTATAGTACATGTCTCACACAAAGAATATGTATTAAGACTAGCAGGAAGGGTTCATAGAGGCTTTTGCACCATTTTAACGAAATGTCATCTAAATGATGTTGAAGGTAAAATCAAGTCGCACTCATATCCTCTTTATGTACACTTGATATCCCAAGGAGCATGGGATGCGTTATGCAACCATCGTGCGAAGTAGAATTTTCAGGTACATTGTGTTTGGTAACATGTTGTTTAACATTTCTTGTATTCATCACTTTGATAGACAGTTTTGTATTTATGAAACAATAACTGAGTGTTGAAAATAAAGAACAGACAAAAAACCAGCGTACCCCTACCGTAAAACAAGCCTAGGGTACGCTTCAATTGAAAATCAATTGGTATGTATTTTAAAAGTTTTATAATACTTTTATGTGACATAAAAAAATAGTGTAACCATATTTCCCTTTTTATATGAATATTGATGAATCAAAATTCCAAGCCACTTCCATCCCACGCCATGTACTATAGAAGGAGGCTCATGTTAATAAATAGGGAAAACCGGTAGATGAAAGCATAGAAAAAGAGTGGGAAACATGTGTAAGTATGACATAATATAAATTTATTTTTTCATTAAATCACTATTACATAACAATTATTACTTATTTTCCCATTCTTTCTATTTTACATAGTCATAAGAATCAACAACACCCGCACCGGATGCGAACATACATTCAGCGGTCTTGAAACAGCCAGAACAGTATGGCCACGTCAGAGGTGTGGGTTTTAGGTGACACCCCAGACATATTTTCAGAAATAAAACAAGAGGATGAACAAACTAATGAAATGAAAATGATGAGAGATATACTAGATACCCTTGAATAAAAATTACAATGTCATCGAGAGTTACTAGAAACTTTGATGGGGGAGAGGCGAAGAGAAGAAACAACTCAAGAACAACCCACCCCACCCCCACCAACATTGAGCCAAGCCATTCCATCAAATACCTGACATAACTGAGGTAATGAATGTTCTAATATTTGTTTCTGTGAAATGTGAATCACATGGACACTGATACCTTTCTTGTAATGATATTCTTTAGGGTAAAAATGACTATGATTTATATCTTTCAACTCCCAACCATCACCATGTAGCGAGGGATACAGGGTTCAATATGCAGAATGACACACTACACTCAAGAACACTTCCAACCGGTCATGTCAAAGTGTCAATTAACATAGCTCATGAGCCGATTTCCGAGATACCCATGCCATATGACGATGAAGACGTTCGTATGGTGGAAAAAGCTGTTGGAATATTCATTGTATGGACATTGAATCTTGAAAAAAAACATATTGAACAGGAGGTATTCATTTCCAATTACATTTTCAAGAAGAACCTTTAACATTTAATTATAAAAGGTATGAATCAATGAATGTTATTATAGAAGGACAAAAGGAAGGAGCTAAAATGAAATAACAACTCAAAAGGATCAGCCAACCGATCAAAACGATATACTGAGGGCACCTTCACCCTGCCCGTTCTATATCCAAATTTAATATCATTGAAAGCTTATGTGGATACAAAAATGAAAGGCAATAATAATCACACAATTTTTTGTGAAAAAGATATGTATGGAGAGGAAACATTAGATTTCGTTAGTGCTGACGCTGTAGATGAAATCATCACATACAACTGGCTAAGAACCTCAGTTATAAATGTATACATGAGGTATTCTCTAATGATTTGATTTTACAGAAGCTGATATACTATGATAATTATGGCTAAATATATTTCACATTTTTCATGGTGTATATATGAAAAAAATTTAAGGGATTTTCCCATGAATACAAATTTTGACTCATTAGCCCTCACACCATGTCTATACAACAAAATGAAATAGATTTTGATTAACAGGTAGAATTAATTTCAAACCTTCTCATAACATTTCAATGAAAAATTACGACTGACAAGCTATTTTTAATACCAACATTGCAGGGGTAAACCTCTAAATTTTAATAATATCAATTATATTTTCATTTCTATCATTACTTAATTTTTTTTATGTATTTAGGCTGCATTGGATGCTCATTGCAGTCAATTTAGATAATCCAAAGATTTATTTTCTAGATTCATTGCATGGATATCCAACAAATTGACCGCACTTGATGGTGATTTTCAATTTGTAATACACTAGATCCAACATTATAGAACTAAATATCTAGTTATATAATTTATATTATATTTTAATGAGGATTCTGTTATGATAGAGCAGTGTATGAATATCGTCTGAAGGGTGGAATGAATCTAGGGTCTAAGGACGACAAGGCACAAAAGATCTACAAATGGACAAGTATCAGGGTATATATAATTATATTTCATGATACAAATAAATATCAAAACAGATTACTTATTTATCTCGATGTTTCTGTGGTGTCTGAAACAAACAAACGGAAAGAACTATGGTTATTATGTTTGTAAATTTATGAAAGAGATCATATTTCATGAACAAACAAGCATCCCTGAAAAGGTATTTTTGAAAATAATTTATAGTTGAATTTTATTTTTTTAATCCATTGTGTATTTATATTTTTTCACTAATACTATGACTGTCGCAAAGACTCATATTCACAATATGATATAGATGTGTTTAGAAATGAATGGGTAGCATACCTGTTAGAAGAATGTAAACAAATAAGACAATGAAGGTGAATTCCTACTACTTATGTTATCTTTATATGATCAATGATATATCCCTTGTTTAACTTATTGAGATTCTATGATCACCCTTTATTACATTTCTTATCCTTAGATTATGAAAAATTGTTTTAAAAATGATTTGAGTTTCATGTAAAGAATAACTTAACGAGAGACTCTTATGAACTACTGACATACGAAAAACTGATAAAACGCATTCGTATTGTTTTGATACTTTAGGACAATGATCCATGAGTCATTTGTGACATGTAAAAATCAATCGAACCTCAATCTGACACACGATGTGAGCGGTATGGATAAAAGTGAATGATATTAGTTAGAAATTGACATAAACTTTAGAAAACAACACTACTGACATACGAAATATTGAGAAAATTCATTAGGAATGTTTTGATACTTTAGGATAATGATCCATGATTCGTTTTTGACGTGTACGAATCAACTGCATCTCAATCCGATGGACGGTGTGACCGATATAGCTAAAAGTGTCTGATATCAGTTTGAAATTGACATAAACATTATAAAACAATACAATTGACATAAAAAATACCAAGGAAACACATTCATATTATTTTGATACTTTAGGAGAATGATCCATGAGTAATTTTTGAGGTGTAAGAAATGACCGCACCTAAATCTGATACATGGTGTGACTGGTATGTCTAAAAGTGTCTGATATCAGTTTAAAATTGACATTAACTAACGAAAAAACACAAGTGACATATGGTAAAATGATCGAACACATTAAGATAGTTTTATACTTTAGGAAAACGATCCATGCGTCACTTTTGAGGTGTACAAATCAACCACACCTCAATCCGACGCACGGTTTGACCGGTATGGCTAAAAGTGTCTGATATTAGTTTGAAATTGACATAAAATTTAGAAAATAACACATGTGACATATAGTAAACCAAAAACAAACGTTTGGATTGTTTGGATACTTTAGCAAAATGATCTATAAGTAATTTGCGACATGTACGAATCAACCGCACCTCAATCCGACGCATGGTGGGACCAGTATGGTCAAAAGTGTATGATAACAGTTTCAAATTGACATAAACTTTAGAAAAAAACACTATTGGAATATAGAAAACTGAGAAAACACATTCAGATTGGTTTTATACTTTATGAAAATGATTCAAGAGTCATTGGTGATGTGTATGAATTAGTCTCACCTCAATCCAATGTATGGTGTGACATGTATGGTTAAAAGTGTCTGATATCATTTTCAAATTGACGAAAACTTTAGAAAACAACACTACTGATATACGGCATTATGAGAAAATGTGTTCGGATTGTTTTGATACATTAGGGGAACGATCGATGAGTTGTTTGTGACATGTAAGAATCAATCGTACCTCAATCCGATGCACGATGTGACCGGTATGGCTAAAAGTGTCTGATATCAGTTTGAAATTGACATAAAATTTATAAAACAACACTACTGACATACAGAATACCAAGAAAATGCATTAATATTGTTTTGATACTTTAGGAGAACGGTCCATGAGTCATTTTTGAGGTTTAAGAATCGACTTCACCTCAATCCGACGCATGTTGTGACCGGTATGGCTAATAGTGTATGATATCAGTTTGAAATTGACATTAACTGTTGAAAACAACACAGGTGTCATATGGAAAACTGAGAAAACACATTTGGATTGTTTTGATACTTTAGGAAAATGATCCATGAGTAATTTTTGAGGTGTACAAATTGACCACACCCTAATTCGATGCACTGTGTTACCGGTATGGATAAAAGTGCCTGATATCAGTTTGAAATTGACATTAACTTTTGAAAACAACACAAGTGACATTAGGAATATTGGGAAAACATGTTTTGATTGTATTGATACTTTAGAACAATGATCCATGAGTTATTATTAACATGTATGAATCAATCGTACCTCAATCCAATGAATGGTGTGACCGGTATGGCTAAATGTGTCTGATATCAATTTGAAATTGACATTAACATTAGAAAACAACATAAGTGACATACGACAAACCGAGAAAATGCGTTCGTATTGTTTTTCTACTTTAGGAAAATGATCCATGAGTCATTTGTGACAGGTAAAAATCAACCACACCTCAATATGACACATGGTGTAACCGGTAAATATTTTCATTAGATAAAGAATCAGTATTTATTAAATGAGATAAATTATCCAAAAACATATTGATTTCCCATTATTCCCATTCATTGTTACCAGAATTAAAACATTTGAGTTTATCATTTCCATATTTTAGTTTAAAATTTCCATATTAATGTATTTTTTCATATTAATTTTCTAATTTGATTCATTATTGTATTACTAACATAATATTTTTTTTCTTATATTGGTGAATTATTTTCCTTGAGTTCGGATGCTTTGTTCTGCAAAAAATACTGTGGACAACAATTTCTGATAGAGGATCACAGATATCAAAGGATGAAAGATTAATGTTTATAACTGTTGTTGGTTAATTTTAATTTAAACCATGTAAAACATTTTATGAAATGTTTATAACAGTGTTTTTTATGTATTCATGATGTTAATTAAATTTATATAGAATTGTTTGTCAAAATATTGTGTGCGGGTGAAATTTTGTGCAGGAGTGAAGGTACTATTTTGTGCAGGTGTGCAGGTGCTGGTTTGTGCAGGTGTACAGGTGTGTAGGTGTGCAGGAGTGTAGGTGCCGGTTGTGCAGGTGCAAGATAAGGTGCCTTTATCAGTTCTTTTTTTTAGCGCAGATAAAGCACTACTTTAATAGTGCTAAAAGAGCTCTGTTAATGCCTGTGTAGATGGGGGGGTCCCGTTTAGCAGTGCTCCAAAAAGCCCTGATAAAGGGGACCCCCCTTATCTACGACATAATTAACAGCGTTGTTCTAGCGCTATTAATGTCGGTTATTAGAACTAATAAAAGGCCAAGTTGTAGTAGTAATCGCCTCTACTATATCACAAACATAATAGGTTATCACTTCATCTTGATGTCAGTAAACATTCTGACACCGTTTACTCTACCCATTCATCTCTAAAAAATTTACTTCTTCTTTTGAGTACATAGTAATTTGGACGTACTGGTAGTACATATAAAATATAAACAAACAAACTCTTAAAAATATAATAATTGAAATTGTAATTACATTTGGGAGTTACTTGTTTGGGGATGATAATTTGTTTATTTTATACAATATCCTTTATAAATTTGGGAATTTCATATCCACAACCATTATAATTATTTTGCTTCAATCTTTGATTAATTATTGACCAAAAGAAGTAATTTTTTTATCCAATTATGGAATTATTTTTAAATATTACTATATAAACATTAATCTACGTCATTTCTAAGAATTCCTCTGGCTTATTGTGTTTAGTCATTGATCCCAAGTTTCTATTTATCTAGTATTTTTATATCACACTAGCATAAACAATTTCTCGTGAAAACATAATCAAAATAGAATAATATGAATTTTATAAACAAAATAGTGATTATAGTGCATTAAAAATTTACAATTGACATCATGTGTGGTTAATTTTATTAAAATATGTTCTTTGGATCCAAAAATTAAAATATGGTGTATCCAAATTTTTTGTGATTAGCATCATGTGCTTTCTTAAAAACAAATAAGTAATGTAAAAAATAAAATATTTTTTTATGATTAGATTGTAGATATTAACACCTACATTGTATCAACTAAGAGAAGTATTCAAACTATAATTTTCTTTTAAAAATACACACTTGGTTGATATTATATATTTTTATGTTTTTAAAATTGAAAATAAAATTTTACTATATAAATGATTGAGATATTAGTGAGTCAAAATATTTATTTATAGGGGGTTTCATTTATATATTAGTAATATATACACATATAAAAAATATAAATATTTATTAATTATAATTAACATATTAGATTATTTATTTTGGGAAATCATATTTTGAAAATGTACCTCATGTATGTATTCACGACTAAGACTCCTAACCATTCAAACATAATAAATTCATTTATACTATTGAGTGTACCATGTATACAAAGGAATATCAAAATATTTCTTCTAAATATTAAATGTTGGACATAATTTCAACTTTAAATGTTGTATTTTGTATGAAGTTGTAATTTTAATACATGATGTAGTGGAATTGGTGGGTTGAATGTTCTCTCATAAGTTCATTTTGTTTTCTTGGTTGACATACTACATTTTCTTGATATGAACATCCATTTCCTATACATTTTTTACATATATTACATCATATCTCATTTCAGAAATTTTTATATCAATTTGTTAATTTTATTTACTTGAATTTTTATAAGGACATATGTCATGTATCTTAATACGATTTGACGAACATTAAATGAATGTTACAATATAATTATCACACATGTTAAATTAGAAGTCATCAAGAAGAATTGGAAACTCAGTGCTCAGATCATGAGCTACATAAATCCACAATATCATATGTTAATTTGTTATTTTTTCTATCATGTAACATGTCTCTTAAGATATTATAAACTAAAAAAAAACACAATAGGAAGATGTGTGTGTTGATAGATATAAATAAAATACAATTTTACCATATGGATTTTTAGTAATATAAAGCTAATAGAAGTTTTTTGATTCACATTTGGAGAATAAGTTACAATAGAATTGGTTAAATTAGGTAGGTAAATATGTTGTGGGGATTGAGATGCCTCAAATCTTGTGAGGTTATGTGACTCTTTATGTACTGATCGTTATTCTAGAATTGGTTTATATTGATCCTTTCATATATATTGTGACACAAAACTAGACTGGATAATAATATATTTTGAGAATCTATATTTTCCTACATGCCTTTAATCATATCATATGTTTCTCATAGAATAATTATATTCTCAAAATATGTTTTAGTTTACACTACAAATCCTTCTCCTCTAATGCAACCATATTGTTCTATCTAATTCAAATCAATTGAATGTATTTTTTTATTCAGGTAAAATCGATACTGATCTTGTGTCTAAATCCAAAAATATAATATTAAAATTAATATATACTTGTATGTAATACTATTATATATAATTATAAATTATAATTATTCTATACTTACACATGATTCCTATACTACTTATGTGTTTTCATCTACTTGTTTTCCCTCTTAATTTATCTAAGCTTCCATCAATAATACATGATGTGGGATGGAAGTGAATTCAATGTCTGATTCATCATTAAGTATATAAATAAATAATCTTATGCTGTTTCATATCACATTAATCATTTACTATATATTTAAATAACATTCTATTTTTTGAAGTGAATAATACCACATTCTTTCTTTACGGTAGTGATACATTGGTTTTCATGCACACTACATATTTTAAAAAAATTTGGTTATTTCAAAAATTGAATAATTTAAATGAAATCAGATGAAATAAATAATTTTAAATAACATATTATTGATAAAAAATAATTTTAAATGATTCCTCAACATGAATAGTGGTGAATGATTTACATGTGTCCTGGTTTATAATGTGGGAAAACATTGCTAGTTGGTGGAGGTTTACATTCACCCCAACATATCTATTATGATGTTTTGTTATATGTATTCATAAATCTCTATGATCATTTCTAGGGACCATTAATAAATTTTTTTCATTAAATAATCTAAAATAAATAAAATCTGTAAGGCAAAATGAAAATTAAATCAATGTTTCATTATATAATTTTTTTTAAAATAGAAAAATTATATCTTAACATTACTAAAATATCTCCCCACATGGTTTTCCTCAATATAGGAATGAAATTATTCCATGTATCTCAATCAATATAAAAAATCATTCTCATTGAGACACTAATGTAACTAATAATCATTAACATGATGGGGTAAATAGTTTGGTTCCATTGATTCTATCTAACTCAAAAATTACACCTGTTATGACCCCCTCCTACCAAAAATGCCCCTCCTGAGCTAGAAATGGTGAATGTGAGATAATGACCCCTGAATCCCGCCTGCAGTAGGCCCCGAAGTGGCGACTAGCACCAAGGGTATGAGTTTTCACAAATATGGGAGGCATTACCCTTTTTATTATTTAATATCGATAAATAGGATGAGTCAAACACCAAAAGCAAAAAGAACAAGAAAGTGAAAATAAACCCAAAACCAAACTCATATGCATGTTTGATACAATATTGAAACAAAAGTTCAAGTACAGAAAAGATCCAAAGTACTGTACCAAAATGTAAAGGAAAACAACAAAAAAAAACAACAACTCCCCCTGCCTAACTAGTAAGGTTCCGCACAGTCCCTGTTGTCCTCCTGAAAACCTGAAAGAAAATGTAGGGTGAGCATACAAGTATAATCAGTAGGAAAACCTAAAGCACTTGTGAACAAGTGGGGAGACATACTAAGGCCCCGTGAGAAAGCAGAAGAACCAAAACCTAGCAAAGAATCTATCCACCCAGCCTCACTAGTCACACTCACCAAGTAACACAAGGAAATAGAGTATAGTAGCAATGTTATCAAAGAATGTGTACCCGGACCACCTTCCCACTGGATACTACTCAAGCCCTCATGCCTAATGCTCTGATGCTTCCCCCTCTTCTTGAACTAGTGCTGCAAATTGGCCATACGAAGCTGGAGCTAGTGCCACAACCTGGCCATACGAAGCTCAAAGTAACCTGCCGACACACAATCCTCATCCATCTCGAATCACATTCCGACGAAACACAATCCTCAGCCATAACCACATCTCATCCCAAAGACACCTGGGAACATATCACACCTCATCCCGAAGATTCTTGGGAAATATCTGTTGTAACCTGACCGAAGGAACTTGGGCTATAGGACCTGGAAGAGGGATCATAGGGAAGAACAGTAACCGGCCATCCTTTGGATGTTTGAGAATCTCACACCCCATCCCACGGGTGTTTGACAGGTAGTGCTAGACATGGGTGGGGTGCATAAAGAAACATAAAACGTACAGATTTATATAATTATAACAACCACTCAGCCCATCCTAAGGATTCTACACAAAGATCTGAGCACGTGACTTGACACTTCTACTTTGAGAGTATGCATAGAACAATCAATCCAAAAACCCCATTTAATGTTTTCATGTTTCAACAGCTTTAGTTATCAGTTTCTTAACTACCAGAAAACTATCAACAACCAAACTGGATCAAGAGTTCATAAAACATATCCCTTCCATCCACAAATCAAGTTTGGAAAACACAAGCAACACAAACAAGTTCCTCCTTATTAACTAACCAACCCCATTGATTATTATTCCTATTCCATTACCATTCCCCACCATTCATTAACTCTTCTACTCTTATTTATTATTCACAACCCATAGTTCGTTCACATTCAAACCCGTCCCTACAGTCCCACTGCCAACCACCATAACCACAATCACACCGAAACCCGTACATCATCATCCCTTTGATACCATTTATCGCAGCCCCACTGCCCATCACAAACATAGAATTCACACCAACACACAACTAGGACAACCGCATCCCTGCTACTCACCTGATCCACAACAACCCACAAAACACCCCCTTCACATAAATTAACCCTAACCAGCACCCACATGTTTATTATTTCAGTTTGTTCAACCGGGGTGATCACACAAGGGTTCTAGGTATTTAATCAGCCAACATTACGTGATTAACCGATTTCCACATTCAATAAAATTTCCATCCATAAAAAAATATATAAGGAGATACCAACAATTAATTGTGTAATAAAATGCCCCCAACAAACATGATATATAGTAGGCCGAAGCCCATTCAATTCACAACGTAATATAACAGGATATTAGAAAATGTAACTGCATTCACAAACTTCCCATCCCCATTATATAAGCCAGTTATTATCTTTATTAAACTGGTTCAAATGTGTTTCACATAAACAAGAGGAAACCCACCCCACATGATGCACAATTTAGAGAGATGAAGGTAAGATCCCAACCTCAACAGGTTCTGATGTCCTTCTATGAACACAACCACCACAATCACAAGGCTTCACCCAGAACGACTGCATCCACCAAGTAAGTCACGACACCACCGAATCAACAACATAAGAAACTCCCTCAACATGGAGATCACAGTCCGTAGCATGGAAAGAAAATGGGAGAAGTAGGATTTGAAAGAGAATACAAGAATAGAGGTTTAACATAACTATTTAGAGTCATTCGTCAGAGAACATCATTAATGTAAATTATCAATAGTCTCCTTGGTTGGAAACTGCAGAGGGGAAGTCGAAGAATAAGGGATGGAATAGGGTGTACAATGTTCTCCTCCCTAACACGATCCCACAGTCAATGACAAATCGATGATCGGAATCTGGATGATGAAGTTAGGAGGAAGGATTCTAGGTCATCTGGGAGCGTCGTCCTGCGGAGAAGAAGAGAGGTCCGTAAATAACATTGACCCTCTCTTATATAGGAAATGAAAAGGTAAAACGGTACGCAACGTGTATTAATGAATACACGACATGACCGTACAACTGTTATGTTGTTTTAATGGTCAACACACAACACGTCACGCGGTTTCCATGAGTTTAATGATAATAACAACTTCAATTAATAATAGGTGTTTTAATGACCCAAGACATGAGTCATAAAAAGGTATTCATCATTGGTCTTAAAATGACCATCATAATTTCAGGTTTACTCTGACACTAATGGTTCATCAATCTGATACTGTATGAGGGAGATACGTTGGATACAAGATCCCGTAATAATAATGATATTATTATTATTGGGTGTCTCATGGACCGAAGCAACGAACCATAAATTAATATCCAGCATTAGACTTCAATTGACCTTATTAATGACATGATCACATTGCCACTAACAACAAGTCAATCGGATGTCACACACAAGAGTTATGATGTGTCAAAGGTTTAATAATAATATTAAATCTATTAATTCAAAAGCGTTTCGGGTACTCAATATGAAAACCTAAAAAAGACTTGCAATATTGGACTCATAATATTCGTCTCGAAGTCAGGGTCGCATTGCCACTGACGGTTTGTAAAACCGAGGTTGCACAAAGACGTTATAGACGAATTATGGTTTTGACAAACATAAATAATAATAATAATATTATATTATTATTTCATTTCATTGAAAATTTCTCTCTCCAATCTCATTCCTCCCCAAATGTTCACGCCCTCTATTATCCATTTATTTATTTAATTTTTAATTCCTCTTATCTTCCTATTCTCTCTCCAATCTCCAATATTCTACCCAAATATTCACCACGCCCCCAACAAAGTGGCACCTCCTCATTCTCCAGGTGGGTCACGCCTTCATTGATTTTCCACCATTAATTACATTTAATTAAATTAAATGACAAAACAAAATTAATATAACTTACATATTCAACCCATTTTTAATACATTTAATTTCAATAACCTCTCGTACATAGTTTTACGCCATCATTGTTATTTATTTTTTTCAATTATAATAAAAATTCATCAACTTATTTTATTAACTCATCATTGTTATTACTTTTTAATAATGATAATATTTACACTCAGGATATTGACCACGTTAATCCGACCCGTTGGATATTTGAATCAGATGATGCCACATCAATGTCACATAACATCCATCATTTTAATTATTTAACTCTATTTATTCTTATTTCACACTGATTAAATTGAAACCAATTTTATTAAATTAAATCCAATCAATTTAATAAACCCAACATATTTATACGCCACCATTATTATTATTATTTAACATAATAATAATAATGAACTCAGATTGAATTTTATGAACGCACCACCATGATTCCACTATGCATATTCATTTATTTGTTTGTAATAAATACCATGACTCATTTCATTAATTTCTCATTATTTTTAATATTATGAATAATATTAATAACACAGCACCCATTATTATTATTCAAATTTAATTTCAACAATTACTCAATTAATAATAAACCGCATGTTTCATTTATCAACATCTAATGGGTCACACGCCTTCCCACTTCACATCATTAATAATAATAATACCCATTAAATCATTTTATCATGATTATTCTCTTTTTAGTTTAATTAATCACACAATTTATGTCATCATCATTATTATTTAACATATTGTTACGTTATCATCAGTATAAAAAATTATCATTATTACGTGCTTCGTGTTGACCATATCGATTTCAACAAAGGAATAGACCGGAGGGGTCTAGGCCATTACATCAGATACCTCTCAAAACATTCTCGTCCTCAAGAATTAAAAACCAACCTAGAAGAAAGAATGGATACAAACAACCACTCCAGAATATACCTCTCAGGGCTCTCGTCATAACATGAATCCAACCACTATCCTAATTATACGAGTCATGGAATTCCTTCCACCCATGTAGAGATATTATCCTCTTTAGGGGGCACTGACTTGCCTGCACGGGTTTAATCGCATCCACATTAATGCGTCTCGATTATGGATTAGGTCACCCCACCAATATAATTTCGGATTTCTCATACACACACTGCCCCCTACACCGCACGAAACAAGTAACACGCTGCCCCAATACATGGATTGGAAAATTCCTTCTCTCATGTAAAGATACTATCCTCTTTGGGCGGCACTGACTCGCCCGCATGGGTTTAATTGCATCCACATTAATGTGTCTCGATTAGGGATCATGTCCTCCTCTCCCCAAATGTTATGACTCTTCACACACATTTAATGGAAAGAGGGAAACAACTTAGAATTATTGAATCATGAAAAACAAGGTCCAAGCACAAAGCATGGGCGAGAATGTGTTTCAACAAAGGATTGTGATGCTCCAAAACATAAATGAGATCATTTAAGTAAAACTAAAAACATCTCTCTCGATCTCCAGCCATGCTAGGGTCACCACTTTTGTTGCGTGAAACTGTCCGAATCTCACTCTTTTGTCTCTATATTAATGATCACCTCCTCGACCAAGTCCTGGTTGGGGTCGTTGGGGAACTCCATGTGGTTGGACACTACCTTCTCCAGCTCCCCTTGGAGGGACTAGGGCATGTTGCTGCTGGAAGGGTCAGGCTGGGAACTGCTGTTGGGGCTGGGGCAGTCCCTCCATACAGAGTATGAAAAGGGAAATGTCTTCCAAGATGTCCCCAATTCCCACATGCAAAGCACCACGGTCCCTAGCCCATAGAAAATGGGTGAAAATTGTGAGATTGGTATGGGACCTGCTGAAGTCTTCTCCCTACCAGTCGAAACTCGGAAGGCCCTGTTTCTAGGGATCTACTTATGACCGCCTCCTTCTTGGAAAAACGTGGGAGACTCCTCTCTCATGGTGCACCTACTCGCTAGTGAATCCTATCCATTATCTCCACCTTCTTCTATAATTCCAGGTACGTTGGTAAGGTGAAAGGGGTCACCGCCCACTGAATAGAGGGGTGAAGTACCTCCTCTAAATGTCTGGCTCGGGAATCCCCATTCGGAATGAGATTCGGGAAAAAATGGAGGAGATCCTTGAACATGAACCCTAGTTCCCACCATGACGTGCTTCCTTGTTGGAGAGACAACAATTCCTACCTCTCATCGGCCTTCCTCATTGAGGGAAGAAATTCTTCTTGAAACTCCTTCTCGATGTTGGACCATAGAACTTCTGTCTCTTTACCCTCTTCAAGGTAAAGCATCCACCACTGACGCGCCACTCCTCAAAGATGGATTACTGTAGAAGAACCCAGTACTCTGATGGAGCCCTGATCAGCCCAAAGGTGATCTCATGTTCCTCCAACCAACTCTCTGATTCCCTATCCGATGTGCTGCCTTCATAATTCTTCAACCTCTATCGCTGGAAAGCATGAAACATGCTCTGCCACAAGTTGTATTCCTCCTCTCGGACAATCCTCAGCTGATTGATCGTTTTAATCTACTGGGCCTCGACTACCCGAGTCACCCAGGAATGACTTCCAGGTGCCATAGTTGTATTGTAAACAAAGAACTCCTAAGACCAAGTAGCTATGAAAATTTCTCAAGGTTTTATTTTATCATTTTATTTCAATTTCTTTCCCAAAACACCCAAATCATGTAAAATACAAATCATGTAAAATAAAAATCATGATGATGCATGTACCATTACTATGGTCTATACCCTGCAATCAATGTAGTCTTACTTGGTCGTTCGGAAAGCTTAATGTCCTTGCATCGGATCACGGGGGCC
This sequence comes from Viscum album, assembly GCA_963277665.1. NCBI lineage: Eukaryota > Viridiplantae > Streptophyta > Magnoliopsida > Santalales > Viscaceae > Viscum > Viscum album. The sequence goes on along the minus strand of OY728158.1, from coordinate 366,195,116 downwards.
CTAAAATCCAGTGTCCTAGCCGGTCTTCCCTGGCCTATGTCACACAAAAAGATCATCCAACTATGTTTCCCTTCCATCCCATGCAATCCTCAATGTGCCTAACTCCAGACTTCATCCTATCTCTCAACCATCAGCCTCTGATACGATTCTGTCATGACCCCCTCCCACCAATGATGCCCCTCCTGATCTGGCAATGGTGAAAGGGAGATAATGACCCCCAGAGTCCCACCTCCAGTAGGCCTCGGAGTGGAAACTAGCACCTAGGGTATTAGTTTTCACAAATATGGGATGCATTACCCTTTTTATTATTTAATATCTGGAAATAGGATGAGTCAAACACCAAAAGTAAAAAGAACAAGTAAGTGAAAATAAACCCAAAACCAAACTCTTATGCATGTTTTATACAATAGTAAAACAAAAGTACAAGTAAAAAAAGCTCCAAAGTACTATACCAAAATGTAAAGGAATACAACAACAACTCCCCCTGCCTGACTAGTAAGGTTCTGCACAGTCCCTGTAGTCCTCCTGAAAACCTGAAAGCAAATGTAGGGTGAGCATACAAGTATACTCCATACGAAAACCAAAAGCTCTCGTGCACAAGTGGGGAGACATCCTATTGCCCCGTGAGAAAACAGAAGAACCAAAACCTAGCAAAGAATCTATCCACCCAGCCTCACCAGTCACACTCACCAAGTAACACATGGAAATAGAGTATAGTAGTAATGTTATCAAAGTATGGGTACCCCACACCACCTTACCACTGGATACTGCTCAAGCCCTCATGTCTAAAACTCTAATGCTTCCCCCTCTTCCTGAGATAGTGCCACAACTATGCCATACGAAGCTCGAGATAGTGCCCAACCTGGCCATACGAAGCTCAATGTAACCTGCCAAAAAAAATCCTCATCCATCTCAAATCACATCCCTCCAGCACACAATCCTCAGCCATAACAACATCTCATCCCGAAGACACCTGGGAACATATCACACCTCATACTGATGATTCTTGGGAAACATCTGTCATAACCTAATAGAAGGAACTTGGGCTATAGAACCTGGAAGAGGGAGCACAGGGAAGAACTGTAACCTACCATCCTTTGGATGTTTGAGAATCTCATCCCCAATCCCACGGGTGTTCGGAACGTAGTCCTCGACAATGGGTGGGGTGTGTAAAGAAACATAAAACGTACAGATTTATATAAGTATAACAACCACTCAACCCATACTAAGGCTTCTACACAAAGATCTGAGCACGTGCCTTGGCACTACTACTTCGAGAGTATGCACACAAAAATCAATCCCAAATCCCCATTTGATGTTTTCATGTTTCAACAGCTTTAGTTATCGGTTTCTTAACTACCAAACAACTATAAAAAACCAAACTGGATCAAGAGTTCATAAAACATATCCCTGCCATCCACAAATCAAGTTAGGAAAACACAAGAAACACTAAAAAGTCCCTTTTTATTAACCATCCAACCCCATTAATTATTATTCATGTTCCATTACCATGAACCACCATTCATAAACTCTTCTACTTTTATTTATTATTCACAACCCATAGTCCGTTCAAATTCAAACACATCCCTGCAATCCCACTGCCTACCACCATAAACACAATCACACCGATACCCATATATCATCATCCCTTTGATACCATTTGTCATAGCCCCACTGCCCATCACTAACATAGCATTCACACCAACCCACAACCAAGCCAACCACAAAACCGCTGCTCACCCGATCCAAAAAAACCCACAAAACACCCCCTTCACATAAATAAACCCTAACCAGCACCCACATGTTTATTATTTCAGTTTGTTCAAATGGGGTGATCACACAAGGGTTCCAGGTATTTAATCAGCCAACATTAGGTGATTAACAAATTTCCACATTAAATAAAATTTTCATCCATAAGGAAACCCAGAAGGAGAGGGAAACATTTAATTATGTAAACAAATTCCCCCAACGACCATGATTTTCAGTAGGCAGAATCCCATTCAGTTCACAATGTAATATCACAGGATATAAAAAATGTAACTGCCTCAAAAAACTTCCCATCCCTGTTATATAAGACAGTTATTATCCTTATTAAACCAGTTCAAATGTGTTTCACGTAAACAAGAGGACACCCACCCTGCATGATGCACAATTTAGAGAGACGAAGGTATGATCACTACCTCAACAGGTTCCGATGTCCTTCGAACACGACCACCACGATCACAAGGCTTCTCCTAGAACGACTGCACCCGCCAAGGACGTCGTGACACCACCTAATCAACAACTCAAGAAACTCCCTCAACATAGAGATCACATGCCATAGAATGGAAAGAATATGGGAGAAGTAGGATCAGAAAGATAATACATGAATAGAGGTTTAACATACCTTTTTAGAGTCGTTTATCAAAGACCATTGTTCCCGTAAATTATAAGTAGTCTCCTTGGTTGGAAACTGTGAAGGGGATGTTGAATAATAGGGAACAAAACTGGGTGTATGATGCTCTCCTCGCTGAAACGATCCCGCAGTCATTGACGGATCGACGATCGGAGTCCGGATGAAGAAGTTAAGAGGAAGGCTTCTAGGTCATCCAGGAGTGTCGCCGTGCAGAGAAGAAGAGAGGTCCATAAATAACACATGAACCTCATTTATATAGGCAATGAAAAGGTAAAATGGTATGCAACATGTATTAATGAATACCTGACGTGAACGTACAACTGTTACGTTGTATGGCCGGTCTACACACGACACGTCACACGGTTTCCATGCATTTAATGATAATAATAACTTCAGTTAATAATAGGTGTTTTATTTACCCGATACATGAGTCATAAAAAGGTATTAATCATTGGTCTTAAAACGACCGTCATAATTTCAGGGATACTCTCCCACCAACGGTTCGTTAATACGATACTGTATGAGGGAGATACGTTGGATACAAGATCCCGTAATAATAATTATATTATTGTTAATGGGTGTCTCATGGACCCGAGCCACGAACCATAATTTAATATCCAACATTAGACTTGAATTGACCATATTAATGGCAAGATCACATATCCACTGACGACAAGTCAATCGGATGTCGCACGCGGGAGTTATGACGGGTCGAAGGTTTAATAATAATATTAAATCTTTTAATTCACAAGTGTTTCAGGTACCTGATCCGAAAACCCGAAAAAGACTTCCAATATTGGACTCATAAAATCCGTCTCGAAGTAAGGGTCGCACTGCCACTGACAGTTCGTAAAACTGAGGTTGCACGAAGAAGTTATAGATGAATTATGGTTTTGACAACCATAAATTATAATAATAATATTATATTATTATTAATTCATTTCATTGAAAATTTCTCTCTCCAATCTCATTCCTCCCCAAATATTCACGCCCTCTATTATCCATTTATTTATTTAATTTTTAATTCCCCTTATCTTCCTATTCTATCTCCAATCTCCATTCTTCTACCCCAATATTCATCACGCCCCCAACAAAGTGGCGCATCCTCATTCTCTAGGACGGTCATGCCTCCCTTGATTTTCCACTATTAATTCCATTTAATTAAACTAAATGACAAAACAAAATTAATATAATTTATATTTTCAACTCCTTTTTAATACATTTAATTTCATTAAACTCTCTCACATAGTTTTACGCCATCACTGTTATTTTTTGTTTTTCAATAATAATAACATTTCATCAACTTATTTTATTAACTCATCACCATTATTATTTTTTAATAATGATAATATTTACACTGATCGCATTGACCACGTTAAACCACCCCGTTGGATATTTGAATATGACCATGCCACGTCAATGTCACATAACATCTGTCAATTTATTTATTTAATTATATTTATTTTTATTTCACACTGATTAAATTGAAACCAATTTTATTAAATTAAAACCATTAAATTTAATAAACCCAATATATTTTTATGCCATCATTATTATTATTATTTAACATAATAATAATAACAAACTCACCTTAAATTTAATTAACACACCACCATGTTTCCACTGTGCATCTTCATTAATTTGTTTGCAATAAATACCATGACTCATTAAATTAATTTCTAATTATTATTAATATTATGAATAATATTAGTAACACAACACCCATTATTATTATTCAAATTTAATTTCATCAATTACTCAATTAATAATAAAACACATGTTTCATTTATCAACGTCTAATGGGTCACACACCTTCCCACTTCACATAATTAATAATAATAACACCCATTAAATCAATTTATCATGATTATTCTCTTTTTAGTTTAATTAATCACACAATTTATGTCATCATCATTATTATATTACATATTTTTATGTTATCATCACTATTAAAAATTATAATTATAACGCTCGTTGTGTTGACTATATCGATTTCAACAAAGGAATGGACCAGAGGGGTCCAGGCCATTACAATACCTTTTCATCTATCCTTGATCACATTAGCTAACACAGTGTTACTAAACTAATCTTGAATTTTTCATCAACTTGTTACTGGTCCCCTAATAATTCTATATTTTCATCATTAATCATGTGTTATTCCTCCATATTGGTAACATCAACATGTGGAGAATTCATTATCTATATGAGTAGTTAAAAATTTAATTTAGAATATGTAATGATATTAGAGAACACATAATGTAATGAGGAAAACATATTATATTAACAAATATTTAACCTATCCATTGAAATATATTAATTATATTTACAGGTTTAATGGATTTGGCTCCTCCATTCAGTATCTAAATACCCTCATTATGTTACACTTTATAGTACAAGTAAATGTCTATGTTAGAACTACTATCAAATGATTATGATCTGCCAATGAAAGGTCCATATTCAAATGAATTTTATTATGAACATGCAGTTGTTTTATTTTCCAATAGAAAAATTGACCAATTATTATTTTTAGGATATGGGACATAAAATTCTTGTACGACTTCTAATTCCAATATAAATTATCTTTATACCCTTCCATACTAAAATTCACATTCATGGAGAGCAATTATTCAACATTAACTACACTTATATTATCAAACTATTTGAAAATGAAAATAAAAACACAAAATGTTTTATAATATAAACCATATATTTGATTGATGATGCTGACGTATTATATATTTGGATCAATTAGATTTATATCCAAGAACCTGATACATGCATGACTTCCTTCATAATCCCAATTCCAATATTTTCTTTATTCAATGTTTATTTGGATCTTTCTAATAGAATGTATTACCATTAATTACTAATATACTATAAGAGATTGAATTTATATTTTCTCCCATAGATATCCATCAAATTCATTCAATAATTGAAATCAAATTTGTAGATTACTCTTTATAAATATGATCCTAGAGCCATTTCATAAACTATTGATTATGGTACATGGTATCCATAATTCATACAATTATGGATTAAAATGTATATGAATTAAGTTTTAAAATTAATGCAGGGAGAAACCATCATACTATTATGAAAAATGTAATGGTGATCCAGATCCTACTCGGTAATGGTAATTGTGACAATATATCTTCTAGAAATTCCATTTCCTATTTTGATTCTGATGTCATGAGATTTTCAGATTCCAGTTCTCTCATCATATAATAGGTAATTTGTATATAATTTAATATATTCTTCAATAATATGTCTCTCTAAATCATAACCATCTGAATGAATTAGATTCTAGATGCACCCATTCAAAATATTCATATCTCTTTTATTAGGGAACATCTATATTTAATTGATAGAACCAAACAGTTAAATCTCTATAAAAGAGTGAACCTTTTTGTGGAATATTTTTTAAAATTATTATGGTTGGAATAATATATCTAATTAACATAATATAAAAAAAAATTTCATCTATGATTTCAAACATTGTTTGTCTTATAACATTATTTCATATTACTTTGAAAAAGAATTAATGTATTTTTAATGTATGTTGTGTATTTCTAGGCAGAGTGAAACATAGTTCTATAAAAATTAAATACAATATCAAGACATTAATTTATTTTATTTTAGGCCCTTTATCATAAAATTAGTTATTGACAAGATATTGTTGATATTTTATGAATACCCCTATAGAGGTTTTACACCATTAAGGATGTTTTATAATTGAAAATTTTCTTTTCTGGATAGAGTGTATGCTACTGGAGGAAGGTAAGTTCATCTTTTACCATTCACTATGGCCAACTCTTACTATATATACATGTCAATCACATCCAACATTTCCTTAATTCCATATTTTTTATCTCTTGTAAATTTAAAAACCTATTAATAATATGATCACATATATATTTTTTTCTATGCACATGACATGAGGAAAAGATTTGATGTAAAAAAAAAATTAATATGGTAATTTGAATAAAAATTACCTCTTTTCCAAAAACATTTCATATGGTTTTTTGATAATGTTTCTCAAAAATTAGTTTCAATGTATTTTATATTCATGAATAGTTTATCAACCATTAATTTAGAAGCTATTTTATATTACTCTGTATATCCATCAAATGATGTCATCCATGGTCAATATTTATTTCTTCATAGTAGAAATTTTAGTGACCTTAAAAAAAATTATTCAAGGTATGTTTCAACTTAAACCTACTTGTACCATATTTATAAATAAAACACTAAATAATTCCATTAAAGGCATTTCCTAAAAAATATTAATACGTAAGAAAATCATTTATCATCCTATAAAACATTGCAGTAATGTGAACTATTATCTACTATGAGCCTCATACAATGTAACAATTTTAAACCATATAAATTTCATATCTTAAATGAATATGTCCAAATATAAATCAATATCATTATTAGGTTGTTTTGGTTTAGATATAAGTAGAGAAAATGACATTTATATTCACTTCATGTAAAATCATGATGGAAAGTTATAAATTACCATCACAACTAGACAAGTACAGTGTGTACTACTTTTTCAAACAAAAGGATTTATTATATCTATTGATAACACAAGAGTATGGATTCATGGATTGGTTTAAAATACATTTTACCCAAAATAAATTTCTTCCATTTAGGATAGTCAATTGATTGACATAGTTTCCCATATATGATTATTATATCTTCCTTCTGTGAAATTTTTTTAATGGTTTTCAAAATACATATAGTCATCTATAAATTTTAATGAAAGGAATTTACTATAAAAATTTTAAAGGACTTGATTCATCCTTCTTGTATAAATCTATTCGAAACATAGGGAATTTTTTGAGTGATCCATATCTCATGATACGTAAATCATAGTATCATCCTATTCAGTATGTACGTCCTATTTTTTCCAAGCATTTAGTCCGAAATTTATTGATTCAATCTATTCCATGAAAAATAAAAATTTTATTACAACTCTTTTGGATGAATTAAACTTGAATAAAAAAAATTAGACAGGGAAAAAATATTTTATAATGGTTATGTGCAAGCTCTATTGAAAACTCGATAAACTCTTTAACTCCATAATCATAATCCACTTTCATATGATTAAAATCCATCCATTTTAATTCATATCTATCTTATTATTCTTAATAATTATAATTTTTAAAATAAATAATGAAATAGCCATAAGGTATTAATTATCAATATATAAACTTATAGATACATTGAATAAATTTGATTATTTCCCTAATAAAAATTCATACCCACTTTGGACACCCAAAGATGCTATAAAAAAATGTTGTAAAGGAAAATAATGAAATAAGTTATTAAAATATCAATATTAGACTCCTTATTATAAGGTTTCACATTGATAATATCCCCTTAAAAAAATAATTTTGAGTGTCTGAGAAAATGTAGGATGGTGTTTAGAAGCATTAAAGTAGGAAATTGAGTATGTATGAAATAATTAATGTTGAGAGATAAATATTGAGGCTACATTTCTATAATGGGAATCCAAATTGGATGATATCCACCATGATTATTTTTTCACCCATGTTATATTATAATATTAATGTAATAATAATGATCCTCTTAGAATACTATAGTTGAATCAATGTCAAACATCTGAATTTTATTTGTGATGACTACTAATGATTTAAAATTATACTGAAGGGTAACATTAAAAGAAGAAACATATCATGGTTGAAGGGTTTTAGGAACCCTAAAATAATGAATAAGTATTAGAACATTTTAAAAGAATAATTTAACCTACATAAATCAAATTTTCCAAGATAATAAGTTCTAAATTAGGTTTATTTATATTGTTTTGTAGTGGTGGGAATTAGTGATGGAAAGGAATGTGTTATATATATATAAAGTTATAGAGATTGCAGTTTCATCTATTTCGATGCATAGAGAGGAACAATTCTCACTCACTAAATTATTAATTGTAATTAGTTATAATTAAATGGTAAAGGATAATGATGTTTTTTGTGAGAATCCTTCAAAAATATACGTTTTAAAATATTATTATATTTATATATAATTGATTTCTGATGAGTATAAAAATCATAATAAATTTCTTGGAGTATATTGAATTAAAATTACCACTAGACACTAAATTATGTCATCTTAGTCAATATTACAACTCCTATTGGATCTAAGAAACTATAATGTAATTAATTTGAGATTCATTATAAATTGAAATTTAAAAAAATGGTTTCATAATGGGTGGATAACACCATCATTTTTAGAATAATCATTCCATTATAAGTTATGCAAGGAAGTGATAATTATTTGGATATTTAATACCTAATAATTTATACATGTATTTATCTTATTATTAGAGGACTCTGAGAAACATGAAGTAATCCTTGATGTTTAAAAAAAAAAATAATTTACATATGTTAAAAGAAGTAAAAGAAGAAAAATAATTCATGAATAATATTTATTTGGGTAGTGGACATACATATTTCATGATATAGTTATTCAAATAAAATGTTTTTATAAAAAAATAATTATGAAAATAACATGATCTAAAAAAATTTTAGGATGTTTATTATTACAAATACATAACCAATATCAATATTATATAGATATTCAAAAAAAAATAATAGGAATTTATTTTATTTTAAATTGGGATACTAATGTCATGTATGTGTTAAATTGTGATTATGTTAATAATTTAATATCATGGGATTTATTGGGGCATCATAAAATTTTATACTTTCCTTTAGGTCACCAATTTAATCTTTCCCTTAACATTTTTGATAACTATTAAATATAATGTATCCCTTTTGAATATGATTTATTATTCCAATATTTTTTTCACTCTTATGTTTGATATAGTTTTTCTAAAAGTGAGTGTTGATATTGAGACCCAATACAATAAGTGATTTTTTACCTTTTCATAGTTCTTTATATTGTATTCTTTTGTATGATTTATGCTTTGGGATCATTTTGTTGGTTTTTCCTAGAAGACATGGAGGTCGATTTCTTGTAGTGGGGTTGATCACCCTGAACTGTATCAATGAGGATTATTTCTTCAAAAAGATTATGTGGTACTTTACTTTTTTTGTGTTTCTTATATTTTTGTTATTTTTATTTTTCATACTAAAAAATATATGAGGAAATTTTGTTATCATATGTGTTGGTCCAAATTTTATTAAAGGATGTTAAGTACTTTTGTTCCTTATTTAATTTTTCCGAAGCTTGTGTGTTGTGATATTATAGTCAACTTTCTATTAGTTTTATGATATAAAATATTATTAATCATAAAAAAATGCAGTGGTTATTATAAGTCAGTTGATCCTTCATGAACACCCATGAAAGGATATCCAAAAAATACAAAAAATCAATATTTTTTTTCCAAATTTGGTTGGTATTATTTAATACTCAATGATTTGAGAGAATGCTCCAAAAAAATACTTATTTAGTTTATTTTAAAATATTGACCACAAGAATCATGTTGTCTTTGTATATGGAATACAAATAACAAAAAACAGATTTTTGATAACTTTTCTATAACTATTTACAAAATGGGGATGCTGACTGAAATCCTACTATAGATAATAACTTCCTATATATGAAATTGAATCTTAATAAGGTTTAGTAGCATAGTCACAAACTCCCTACTTGTTCCAGTCCCTGATTCATTCCATGATGTGCACTGGTAGAGTTTCCCTGGCTCTACTTCACATGATGTTCCTCCTTACCACAACCCCAATCCAAACCACTCTACTGAATCATCCACCACCATCGATCAATTTGATTCTCCTCCATTTTTAATTGAACATTAGAACTCACAATTATGTGTGCCACAACTAGAGTTGAGGCGTAATTATTATTTTCACACCCCCACCCCTATATGTAGACCATGAAATTCTAAAGGATCGATATTTTCCAATGCATGTACTAGATAATTAGTAGAATTTCTAAGTCTAGTGCTAGTTTTTCTATGTTTCGATGTCTTATTTCTTTTTGTTTTACATGTTTAACTACCTTATATATATTTTTCTCATATCCCCAACAATGAATGATTAAATGTGGAAAAAAATTTCTCAAATTTCTTTTTTTTCTTTGTGTTTAAGAATATTCATCTTTATCTAATCACTACTACAACTAATATCTTTATTAGTACTAGAAAAGTTATTTTTCAATCAAAAATTGCTAAAAAACTAGTCGATGATAAAATCAAGAATCCGTTTTAGCACTATGAACATCACTAATAATGGCTAAATTTATAATAAATAAATTTCAATGTTCGCATTATTAATAAAAAAATAAAGTGATGATTAAGTTGTCCTTTATAAATATTTTATTTTAGTTCTAACAATGGTGGAATTTATTAGTGATTTATTTTAGAATTGATAATGGGTTCCATTATTAGTGGTTCTATATCCCTGATAAAGGTAACCTTTATCAGTGATTTCTGTGGTGCTGATAAAAATCATGAAACTACTGTAATGATGCAATAGACTTGTATAAACCCTACACCAACAAACCCAATCAAAAACTAAATAGATAAAAGAAAAAATATATGGACAAGATGATTGAAATAAAAATTTAACATTTCACTATCATTTCAATTCAAAATTTACAAAGAAAATATTTATATTGATTTGTTGTAAACAATTAATAAAAAAATTAAAACCAATATACAAGACAGTAACTCTTATAGAAGGCATTAGCAAAGATAAAACTCTATAAAAAACATTCCACTTCAATAAAATAAATGTTAATTTTAGTAAATATAAATAAAATAATAACTACGTTTAATAGCTTATAATCCACATATGATAAATTACATTGTAAATTACTATATATATTAACATTATAATTTTTTAATCCAGAATCAAATTTATGTGTAGTAAATTCTTAGATATCACAAATAAATTATGGATCAATTTTCTAATGTTTGACAACAATTCGAGCTTATTTTATTGTATTTTGATATGTGATACTTGTTTTAAACTAAAATGAAACTTTTATATTAAAATCAATATCTTTGAGTCATTCCAAAAACATCATGTGATGGATAAAAAAGTGGTAAATGCATTCACATCACAATATAATTATTGATCACAACCATAAATTTTGAAAACAATTTGATCTTGTTTTCTTTATTCTGACTATGTGACACACACTTTAATATAAGATGGGGATTCTATTGAGAACATAAATTTCAAGTCATACCGACCACATCATGTGTTGGACTTATGTGTGGTAAATTCCTAAATTACAAAAATGAGTTAGGGATAATTGTATTAATTTTTGAAAAACAATCTGAGCTTGTCTTCTCATTTTTCCCCATGATGCACATTTTGAAAAAAAATGATACTTTTATGTTGAGAACTTGAAAATTGAGTCATGCTGACATAATGATGCATCGTATTGGAATAATCCAAATTCATATACATCACAAATTAATAATTGATAATTTTATTAATGTTTGAAAAAAATGTGAGCTCATTTTATTGGTTTTGGATTTGTGATGCATGTTTTAAAATAAATGGTTGCTTATATATATATATGAACTATGTATTTCAAATCACCCTGACAACATAATGTGTCTTATTGATGTCAATTCAATTCCTATATTTCAAAAATGAATTATCGAGCATTTTTCTAAAATTTGAAAACAATATGATATCATTTTCTATTTTTTGGAAAGTGAGGTGTGTTTTAACCTAAAATGACTCTTTTATAATAAATACACACAATTCATGTTGTATAATATACATCATGCCTTATATTTATGTGATTTTGACTCCTACAAATTAAAAATGAAACATGTATGGTTGTACTAAATTTTGAAAATATTATGAGCTCATTTTCTATGATTTGGAATTTTGACGAGCATTTTAATCTAAAATGGAAATTTTATATTTAAAACACACACATTGAGTCATAACAGCCACATCACATGTTTTATTGATGTGTGGTTGATTTTTACATGTCATAATTAAATTTTAGATCATTTTCATAATGTTTAAAAATAATACAAAATCATTTTCATGATTTTGTCTATGTGATGTGCATCTTAAACAATAATGTCCCTTTTATATTGAAAACAATTACTTCAATTAATATCAACTATATCATGTTCCATAATGACCCGTGGTCAACTAAAATATGTCAAAAATGAATTATCGATCACTTTTCTAATGTTTAATAACAATCAAGGATCTTTTTCTGTGGTTGTCCTATATGAAGAATGTTTTAAACTGAAACGTAACTTCTATATTGAAAATAGGCACATCCAGTCATACCTTCCACATAATCTTTTATATTGAAATATGTTTTGTTCCTACATGTTATAAATGAATTATGGATCATTTTCTTAATGATTGAAAATAATATTAGCTCATTTTCTCAGTTTCGGCCATGTGGCAAGTTTTAAACTAAATTGAAAATTTTATATGGAAAACATGTACTTCAAGTCATACAAACTAAATCATTTGTTGATTTGATGTTTGGATGATTCCTATATATCACAAATGAAATATGAATTATTGACTTATTTTTTGAAAATAATCTAATTTAGTTTTCACAGTTTTGACTTTGTGATGTGTGTTTTAAACTAAAATGGTAATTTTGTATTGAAAATAGGAACATCATGTCATACCAGACACATAATTTTGTGGATTTATGGGAGGTTAATTCGTATATTTCATATATTAATTATGGATTTTTTTACTAAATTATCTAAACAATATGAATGTTTCTTGCTAGGACTAACACCACATGCTTCCACGGTACCATTTTCATTGAATAATACAATAGCGTGTGTTGTACGCAACACTGAGTTCAAGCGCACCATAACATACCAAACTAGCTGTTAAAAAGCGGTTATGAATAGTATTAACTGAATTTTAAAATTTATATTATCCTTATACTTTATGAATCCATATTATGAGTTCTTAAGACATAATTTAAGAACAAATACATTTTTTCAGATAAAAGAATTAGTTTTCAAAAAATAAAATTTTACCGCCTTTTAATGGTTAAGCCTTTTTAAATCCAATATTTGAAACTTTTGTGTGTTCAATTTGACAAAATAAAATTCTTCTTTAGAATCAGGACATAATAATTTTGTTTCAAAAATGTTCTGGTGTTTTTCTGATAGCTTTCATATGTGAGTGAATAGTGAAAATACTATATTTTAACTAAAAACAACATTTTTAATCAAAACAATTTATAGTGTTAAATTATAAATTTTAATGGTTTGGAAGTATAAATATATTATATTATTACCATTTAATCCAATGATAGTCATTTTATGATAATTTCACTTTGAAATTGGACATAAACAAGTGTCAACCTTTTGATAGTTATTATTTCTTAAAAGTACGTCTTTTGGTTTTGACATTAGGAATTAATTTTAAATTAATAAATGAAACTTCCATGTTATTAATTTTGTGAAATATAATTTATTATTGAATTCATAATATCAAAATTAGCTTAGGGTAATTTTTTTCTATTTTTCTGAAAACATTTAATTTTTGATGAATAGTGAAAAACACCGAGTTATTGGTAAAAATAGAATTTATTTAAATAAATATTTATTTTATTTAATTTTATTTTAGGTAAAAATTGATACGTAATACCAATATAAGTTCAATGTAATTAAATAGAGTCAATTTATAATAATTTTAGACATATAAATATTTTATTGAACTTTTCACCGTTTTTACCCATCTCCAAGGAGAATTTGCAAATTCACAAAAAACATAATTTTAATGCTAGTCTAAGTAGAATTTAGAAATTCCGAGAGACACGGTTAATATCAAGGAGTAAAATTTGGTTCAATAAGATAAAAATAATTTTTGTGAATATTAACTTTTTTACTTTTATTTACCACAGTAAAAAGTAAATAGGGTGATTAAGGGTTAAAAATGATATTATTATTACCCTAACACATGTCATAATTCTATTTTATAAGTATAATTCGACTAGAAACAACCTTAGGAATAAAATATGAACTGTTTTTGTCCATTTGGATTAGATTAGGACAATTATTATTATTTAATTCAAAGAAGAGTTAAATGAGTTAAAATCAATGTTTAATAACGAAAACATTTTTAATATAAGGCTATACATAAGATAAAATAGATTATAAATATTCATTAGAAAGGTAAAAATATTTCCTACATAATTGTAATTTATTTATAATTTTTAGACATTATATAATATAATTTATTTATGACACAATGATGATGCAATAATTACCTTATTAGTGAAATATTAAAATAATTGACATTATAAAAACCCAAATAAATATAATTTGAGAATTTTAATGAATTAGACGTGTTTTATTGATTAATATGACATTTAATTATTGATTAAATGAATTTGGTTAGAATTAATAAAGTTATTAAGACTTTAACAAAAATCAATTATCAAATAGTGTCAAAATTTACAAAAAGGAGTTTTTTAAACAAATATTATATTATTAATTGATATAATATTCATAAAAATATAATGTTTGGACAAAGGACTTATATGATGATATTTATGTCATTAATGGACCACTTGGGGGTCTCTTCGAAGTATATAGTATTTTTATTAACCATATAATATAAAAATACAATGTGACATGGTAAATGTCAAACTATTTAACTAAGAGCTAAATATAAATGATAAGGTTAAAATAGTGACTCAAACCTATCAAAAATCTATTGGATAAAATTATTTCTTCCCATCCCCTCCTTATACATTAAATTATACACTTTGGAGCCATTAGAAACCGAATATAAATTTATTATAAAATAATACTTTATGTTTTTCATAAAGAGCCCCTCCCCCCCCCCTTATAAAAGGACACCACTTCTAACCGATTACTCACAACTATCAGGCCTTTTAGCTCGTCCTAAGTCTGACCAATTAAGCTCCCTACATCCCTAGCCTCCTCCTAGAAGCCTAAACTTAGGTAGAAGGTACTCAAGATTCCTTTTGGTTCAAACCAAAGGATGTTACCCAAATTAAAGGTAACGATTTCTCTTAACTTCTTTTCTTTTATTTTAATTCTCCAACCTCTAAACTCTTTTTGTTATATTATATTGTAACAAAAACATTATCCTTAATATACTAGGATGTTTTTATGATAAGTATTTGAACTACAACTACACACACCTCCATCTAATGGGTGAATAACATAATGTTTCTGTGGATGGCAACCAAACTCCTCACGAAACGATGATTGTTCAAATTATCTCATACCACCTCTCATGGTGGCCATTATGATGGAACTATAATTAAATAGGATATTTATGATATTAATTTTATATATAAGGTTCTTTAATTCAATTTTATAGCATACCATTATTCATTTCAAGTTGTATATTTATAGGATAATTTTATTTGAGGAAGTACGGACTACTGCCCCCTCAATGTGATATAACTCGTTCATAAAATACATGGAACGTAAAAAGGATGGTGGTAATGAGATTAAGTAACATATATAACATATTATATTATACTGGAATAATAATATACCTATGTATCATTGGGTTTTGATTCCTTTTAAAATGAAAAATGAAATGGAAGTAGCGTTCATGCTACGTACGGACTACCGTCTCCACGAACACGATGAGATTCATTCCCCATCGTATCCATTCAAGAATAATATTCATATAATGGTTAAATATAATGTTGAAATACTTAATATCATTCTCGATATGAATAAGATACAACCTATCCATAACAAACACGACTTACCTAATAGATCATATAAAAGAAAACGAGTAAGTTAACACCTGAAACAACAATAATAATAAGACATTGTTAACAAAGAAATGTTAAAAGATTAATAATGATATCATATTAATGTATATTATGCTATTATAATTTAATAACAATTATTTTACCATTATATAGGAGGTTAAACTACCATCAACTAAGGAAAAGTACACGGTAATGGGTTTTCATCTCACTCCATATTCTCGTGAGATTCGTGCCATATTTCCACTATTACCTTTTGTGTGGTGTATGTACTGACCATAATTGTATTCTTTGTGTAATAAACATTAATTTATGTGTATTTATATATTAATTGTATGATACCTATTTTATGGGGTGTATTCTTCGTAAGTTACCAATTTGGTAGGTGTTAATTCCTCAATCTCATTATTATCCAAGATTGTTTATGTGTAGTTATTTACTAGGACATTTTTATCATCCTTGTCCATTTTGATAAAAATGATTTCAAAATGAATAAACTAATGATTTGTAAAATGTACTATTTATCAAGGTCATAATTTTAAATGTTTTAAAGATTTATCTTTCTAATCGTTTCTAATTAAAGTCCATGTTTTCAAATCGATTTTAAGGATTTATTTATATGGAAATGAATGTTTTAAAAAGATAATTCTTTTCAAAAGTTTGAAAGTGGTATGGGAAAATTTGATTCAAGAATTTCACTAAATTTCTTCCTCTGTAAATTGTGTGACTTTTAAATCTTTTCATGATAAAGGGATATTTCTCTCAAAGAGTTTTACAAATCATTTTCGTCTATGTCAATATCCTTTGATGGATTTTAACCTTGTATGAAGTTGATTTATTATGATACATTTCGTCCATATTGTATTGAAGGATTTGTGATATGTTTTAATATGGATGTGTTATTTTTATACCATTACTGGTTTAGGGATAAAGTATTCTCATTTTATATGCTAGTTCTTATATGAATGTTTATGTTATGTTTAAACCTGTTCATATGAGGAATGCATTGGACTTAGTAAGTGACGGGTGGAGCCCGCTGTAGCTCCCCAATGCATCGGTAGGTCTCATTAGACAAACTAATGTCGTGGCATGAGGACATGACAAAATATTATTTTCAATCTTGGAACGAGGCCTTGGATATGTGGTTATGATAGTCTGGAATTATGCATTCCAACATTTTGAAAGTGGTTATTGATATTGCATGTGATTATTCGACTAGTAGAATATCTATGTGAATAATTAAATGGAATTATTTCATTTTATTTCTGCCATATTATACTGTTGTTCAAGTTTAAAAAGCATTTGTTTTAGTTATACATTGCCTTAAATGTTTATGCTTATTTATGAAAGTTTTCGCTATATTGTTTTCCTTACTAAGAATCTGAGCTCACCCCTTTCTATGTTTTATTTTTCCCAAGATGTGAAGAAGAAATTTATAAATGACCTACAGGGATAGTATGAGGGGATATGAGCATGGACTATGGAGAATATATTATTTTAGTTTTTCACTTTATTATGTAATGTATCATTTATGAATATATCTAGTGTTTCCAAGGCTACTAAACTAATTGGTCTTTTGAGACATGATCTTTTGTGATCATGCCAATGATACGTAATAATGCACCGACTCTGGGTAACTGGGGTCGAGACGTTATAGTTGGTATCGGAGGAAGTTTAGTTCAAACCTTGGAATCTAGATTTATGTAAACTGTAATTAGAGCACATAGACCTAAGATGATCTTTGAGGATTAGTATAGAATAACTTCAGAGAATTATGTTATTGTAGAGATTTTGTGAGTTTTCAGAGCAATTCATCTCTGTCTAGATACGAGTAGGTAAAGGCGGCTCTGGCACAGATGTACCTAGGGGTAAAACCTAAAAACAACGCGTTGAGCTAGACTCGAATAGGAAATAGTGCATGACAACGGGCCTTGCTGCACTCTTGGTTACAAAACTCCTGAGGGATATGCTTAGGATAATTCTCATTTTCTTTACAAACCATTATGAAGGGTTTATGAGTATATACTTCCTAAAAACATTTTTATGATTATAGATTATATCCATAAACTGTTCAGTATAAGTTAGGTATTTTATAAGCTTGGAATTATTCATTACGATTCAGAATCTGACCTAGTGTATGCCATTGTATAGAAATGGTCCCCAGTATAAGGAATGTGGACTCTAGAAAAACATATGATCCCATGAGTAAGAAGGATCATATCATTCATGGTATTAAGCCAATATTTAGAACGAAAATTTTCTCCCATGTATTCTCAACGTATGAAGAAATAATATCATGTGTTAAAAAGATAAGTAAACAATTCCTTGAATCTTATGGCTTTGAAGGGAAGCAAGAGAAGAGAAGGATTGAAGATAGAAAGATGGATAAAGGTAAGAGGGAAAAGAATAATTTTCCCATATTTGATAACTATGGGAAGAAACACCCTAGAACTTTCCTGAAGGGATTGGGAGTTTGTTACAAGTGTGGAGGAAAAGGACACCATGTATGTGATTGCAAGGGTAAGAAAAATGTTTGAAATGTACAATGCTTAATTTTCAAGGATTTGGGACACTATGCAACCCAATGTCCAAATCATTAGAGTATTCCCCAAATGATGCTATTGGATAATAATCATGTTATGATACTACAAAAGATGAGGAGGAATGATTAAAGTTCTTATGTTGTTATTATGGAATTATTTCATTTGAGTGTTGTATCAACAATATACTGGTTATAATATATATGAATTATATAAGGATTGTACTGCAATATTATTTCATTAAGGACTTGAGATTGTGTGAAACCAAAAAAAGTGACTCAATAGCAGGTTAAATTTTTGGAAAATATACGGCTGAGAGAAAGATAAACAATAATATAGTTCTGATACCGAGGTGGTAATTTTGGAATAATACATGGTTGATTTGGATAAATTATATTGGATATTCTTGACTACCGTGAAACAAATTAATGATTTTTATATTCCATCATTTTTGGAATTTACAACATTTTTGTATTGACGAAGTATATCCAGTATTCTAGAGGAAATAAGGGAGAATGAATGTAATCAATAAGGTTTTATGGTAATTCAGGATGATTCAGTGTATTAAAAGAATACATGATGAAGTTATTCATATGTTATTAAGTGGTAAAAAGGATCTACATTATGATTACCTTCCATATAAATTTTGGACTGAGAGTTTGGACAAAAGTATTTTGGATAAGTATAAAGGTTGGAATGGATTATATTTTACATTGGATACTATTGTTAAGATGATTATTGGATATTTATAAAAAAGACAACACACAGACCGTGTGACAACCCATTGCGTCGGACAATGCTGTGGGAATCGAACCCACAAACATAGTGCGATTGGGATTTATCGCCTACCACTGGACTACGTGAAGTCCCTGGAGTGTATAATGTAGTTTTTTTATGTTCTGATAGATGAATTATATGTTTATTTTTGGAACCCTATATGGTTTGGATAAATAGAATATTTTTGAGTTATATTACCTTTTTGAATGAAAGATGGGTTTGTGGTAAAAATTTAGTAAGGAATTAATGTCTACATGAAAAGTAAGTATATTTCATTACGTTCTTTGTAAATATCATAAATAAATTATTCAACTTTATGAAAGGTAACATAAAACAAAAACATTGTCGGTTCACTTTTCCTACTCGGGATTCAAAGAACGTTTAACCAATCATAGGTTTGTGATTTTCTTTTAGTTAACTTCCTCATAATCCTATTTTCTATAACTCTCCATTATATCATGATGGTTTGTTTCTCCTCCATATCAATGTTTTCATATAATCCTAAAATGGGCTATCTCGGGTGACCTTTGTACTTCTCTTTCTTTCGTTTAAAGTTATATTTTTCATAACTCTATTTCTGATGTGGGTTTTCCAAAAAGGTATTTTCTATTTACAACATTTTATTTTCAAAGAAAAATTTTAAATTGAGAGGACACAATTTATTGAAGGAGGGGAGAATGTAACACCCCAAGCTTCCACAATACGCTTCTCTTTGAATAATACAATAGCATGTGTTGTACGCAACACTGATTTCAAGCACACCATGGCGTACCAAACAAGCCGTTCAAATAAGGTTATGAATAATATTAACTGAATTTTAAATTTTATATTATCCATATAATTTTAGAATCCATATTATGAGTTCGTAAGAAATAATTTAAGAACAAATACATTTTTTTCAGATAAAAGAAGTATTTTTCAAAAAATGCAATTTTATCGCCTTTTAATGGTGAAGCCTTTTTAAATCCAATATTTGAAACTTTTATATATTCAATTTGACAAAATAAACTTCTTCTTTATAATTGTGACATATTAATTTAGTTTCAATAAAGTTCTGGTGTTTTTCTGATAACTTTCATATTTAGGTGAATAGTGAAAATACTATATTTTAACTAAAAAAACATTTTTAATCAAAATAATTTATATTGTTAAATTATAAATTTTAATGGGTTGGAAGTATAAATAGATTATAATTTTACCATTTAATCCAATTATGGTCATTTTATGTAATTTCACATTGAAATTGAACATAAACAAGTGTCAACCTTTTGATAGTTATTATTTCTTAAAAGTACGCCTTTCGGTTTTGACATGGAGAATTAATTTTAAATTAATAAAGTCAACATCTATGTTTAGAATTTTGTAAATTATATCTAATTATGAAATTCGGATATCAAAATTAGTTTTGGGTGAATTTTTTGGTATTTTTCTGAAAACATTTAATTTTTGACGAATAGTGAAAACACTGAGTTATTGGTCAAAACTGACTTTTTATTTAAATAAATATTTATTTTATTTAAATTTATTTTAGGTCAAAATAGATACATAATACCTATATAAGTTCAATTTAATTAATTGGAATCAATTTATAATAATATTAGACATATAAAAATTTTACTGAACTTTTCACCGTCTTTCACCCATCTCATAGGAGAATTTGAAAATTCACATAAAACATAATTTTAATGCTTATGTGAGTGGAATTTCTAAAATACAAGAGAAACAGTTAATATCATGGAGTAAAATATTGTTCAATAAGATAAAAATAATTTTTGGTGAATAGTAACTCTTTACTTTGATTTACCACGGTAAAGAGTAAATAGGGTAATTAAGGGTAAAAATGATATTATTATTACCCTAACACATGTTCTTATTCTATTGGATAAGTATAATTCGATGAAAAACAAACTTATTAATAAAATATGATCCTTTTTTTTCTACTTGGATTAGATTAGGACATTTATTGTCATTTAATTCAAAGAAGAGTTAAAAGAGATAAAATCAATGATTAATACCGAAAACATTTTTTATATAGGGTTATACATAAGATAAATTTGATTATAAATATTAATGAGAAAGATAAAAATATTTCATACATAATTTTATTTTAATTATTATTTTTAGAAATTAAATAATTTAATTTATTAATGAAACAATGATGATGCAATAATTACCTTATTGGTGAACTATTAAAATAATTGATATTATAAATACCCAAATAAATATAATTTGAGACTTTTAATGAATTAAAATAATTTTAATGGTTAATATGAAATTTTAGGATTTATTAAATTAATTTGTTTCTAATTAATAATGTTATTAAGACTTTAACAAAAAACAATTATTAAATAGTGTCAAAATTGACATAAAAGAGTTTTTCAAACAAATATTATATTATTAATTGATATAAAATTCCAAAAAATATAAGATTCGGCCAAAGGACTTATAAGATTATAGGGATGTCATTAATGTACCACTTGGGTGTCGCATGAAAGTATATAGTAATTTTATTACCCATATAATATAAAAATACAAAGTGGCATGGTAAATGCTAAACTATTTAACTAAGAGTTAAATATTAATGATAAGGTTAATATAGGGACCCAAACCTATCTAAAATCTATTTTATGAAACTATTTCGACCCATACCTACCTTAGACTTTGAATAATCCACTTTGGAGCCATTAGAATCCGAATATGAATTTATTATAAAATAATACTTTAAGATTTTCCTAAAGAGCCCCTCCTCCGCCTTATAAAAGGACACCATTTCTAACCAATTTATCACACATATCAAGCCTTTTGGTTCATCCAAAATATTACTAATTAAGCTCCCTAAATACCTATACTCTTCTTAGAAGCCTTACATTCGGCAGAATGTACTTCAAGAGTCCTTTTGGTTCAAACCAAAGGAAGTTACCCAAATTAAAGGTAACGATTTTTCTTAACTTCTTTTATTTTATTTGAATTCTCCAACCCCTAAACTATTTTTATTGTTTTCATTTGTAAAAAAACCAGTATAATCAATATACTAATATGTATTTATGATAAGGATTCGAATTAAACTTACACACACCTCCATCTACTGGGTGAAAAACATAACGTTTCTGTGGATGACAACCAAACGCCTCACGATGCAATGATTGTTCAATTATCTCCTACCACCTCTAATGGTGGCCATTATGATGGAACTACAATTAAATATGATATTAAAGATATTTATTTTATATATAATCTTCTGTAATTCCATTTTATATCAATCCATTATTCATTTCATGTTGTATATATATACACTATAATTTCATTTGAGGAAGTGCGGACTATCACCCCTCAAAGTGATATGACTTGTTCATACCATACCTGGAACGTATAAAGGATGGTGTTAATGAACTTAAGTAACACATATAAGATATTATATTATACTGGAATAATATTATACCTATTTATCATTTGTTTTTTATTCCTTTTAAAATGAAAAATGAAATGGAAGTAGCGTTTGTGCGTACGTACGGACTACCGTCTCCACGAACGCGATGAGATTCATTACCTATCGTATATGTCCAAGTATAATTATCATTTTATGATTAAAAATAATTTTTAAGGGCTTGATATAATTATGGATATTAATAATATACAACCTATCCAAAACACACCCGGTTTATGTAACAAAACATATTAAGGAAAATGAGTAAGTTAACACCCGAAATGACGATAATACTAATATATTATTAACAAAGAAACTTTAAAAGATCATATACGATATCATATTAATGTATATGATTCTTGAATAATTTAATAACAATTATTTCACCATTATAAAATAGGTTAAATTACCCTCAACCAATGAAAATTACAAGGTATGGGGTTTTCATCTCACTCATTATTCCTGTGTGATTTGTGCTATATTGCCACTATTACCTTTTGTGTGCTGTATAAAATACCCATAATTGTATTATTTGTGTAATAAAATTTATGTTATGTGTATTTACATATTCATTTAATGATACCTCTTTAATGGGGTGTAAGTTTCGTAAGTTACCAAATTGGTAAAGGTTAATTCCTCAATATCATTATTATCCGAGATTGTTTATGTGTAAGTATTTACTGGGACATTTTTCTCATCCATGTCCATTTTGATAAAAATGATTTCAAAATGAATATTTTAAGGATTTGTAAAATGTACTATTGATCAATATCAGAATTTTAAATGTTTTAATGATTTATATTTCTAATCCTTTTTAATTAATGTCCATGTTTTCAAATCGATTTTAAGGATTTATTTATATGGACTTGAATGTTTTGAAATGATAATTCTTTTCAAAAGTTTCAAAGTGGTATGAGACACTTTGATTAAAAAATTTCTTTAAATGTCTTCCTTTCTAAATTGTGTGACTTTTAAATATTTTCATGATAAAGAAACATTTCTCTCAAAGAGTTTTACAAATCATTTTCATCAATGTAAATATCCTTTGATGGATTTTAAAATGGTTTGAAGATGATTTATTATGATACAAATCTTCCATATTGTATTGAAGGTTTTGTGATATGTTTGAATATGGATGTGTTATTTTTATACCATTAATGGTATAGAGATAATTTGTTGGCATTTTATATGATAGTTCTTATATGAATGTTTATGTTATGTTTAAAACTGTTCATATGAGGAATGTATTCGACTTAGTAAGTGATGGGTGGATCCCACTATAGCTCCTTGATGCATCGGTAGGACTAATGAGACAAAATAGTGTCTTAGCATGAGGCCTTGACAAAATCTTATTTGTATTCTTGGCACGAGGCCTTGGCTATATGGTTATGATAGTCTGTAATTATGAATTCCAACATTATGAAAGTTGTTATTGATATTGCATGTGATTATTCGACTAGTATAATATCCATATAAATATGTAAATGGAATTATTTCATTTTATTTCTGCCATATTTTGCTGAAGTTCAAGTTTAAATGGAGTTTGTTTTAGTTATACATTGCCTTAAAGGTTTATGCTTATTTATGAAAGTTTCCGCTATATTTTTATCCTTACTCAGCATCCTAACTAACCCCTTTCTGTGTTTTATTTCTCCCAGGATGTGAAGAAGTAATTTATGAATGACCTGTAGGGTTAGTATGAGGGGATATGAGTGTGGACTATGGAGACTATGTTATTGTAGTTTTTCACATAATGATGTAATGTAACATTTATGAATATATCTAGTGTTTCCAAGGCTTATAAACTAATCGGTCTTTCGAGACTTAATCTTTTGTGATCATGCCAATGAGATGTAATAATGAACCAACTCTGGGTAACTGTGGTCGGGGCGCTACACTAGGTTTGATTATGTCCTATTTTTTATTAAAATGTTAATTTAAAATTGAAAACCCACATTTCATGTAATATTGGTAATACGATGTGTCAAATTTATGTGAAATCAACTCCTACATGTGAAAATATAAAATACATATCATTTTACTATTGTTTGAAAACAACATGAGTTCATTTTCATGGTTTAAGCGATGTGACATTCATTTTAAACTTTAACAGAACCTCTATACTAAAAACATAAATTCAATTTTATACCATCCCATAATGTACCTTATTTATATGTGATCAATTCCTATAAAAAAAATGTATTATGGATATTTTTTCTAATGTTCAGAAACAAATTGATCTTGTATTTTTAGATATTTTCAATTATTCTACTTTTAAACTAAAATGATAGTTATATATTTATAACATTCACCTAGAGTCCAACCGACAACATCGTGTGTTGGATCGACATGCAGTCAATTAATATAAATTATAAATAAATTATGGATCAATTCCCTAAATATAAAAAATTATATGAGTTTTTTTCTTATTTTTTTAGTTACAAATGTTTTAAACTAAAATTTCTCTTTTATATTGTGAACATGCGCATAGAGTAGTACCAGAAACATAATGTATTGGGTATATGTGTAGTCAATTATTACATGAAAAAAATGAATCATGGATCATTTTACTAATGTTTTAGGACCATATCATATTTTTTACATAGTTTTGGATATATGACATGTGTGTTACATGAAATGACACGTAAAAACTTGCACAATGACTTGTAATAGACCCATTTTGTGTGGGATTTATGTGTGTTTCTTTCCTTCTCATAAAAAATGAATTATGCATCATTTATTAAGGGTTAAATAAAATCAATGATCGTTTTCGGAGTTTTGTCTATGTGATGTGTGTTTTAATCAATAATGACAATTTTATCCTGAAAAGAAAGAACATTTAGTAGTAACAGACACATCATGTGTTAGAGTGACATTAGATATATTTATACATGTCACACATGTAATATGTATCATTCTCATAAGTTATGAAAAAATGGGAGATTTTTCCTAGTGTTGTCTATGTGTCATGTGTTTTAAACTAAATTGACACTTTTATATTAAAAACAAGGAAGTTAATTCATTCCGTCCCCATCATTTTTTATACTGTCATTCATCCGATTAATATAGCCCAAAATTGAAATATAGATCATTTTATAAAACATTCAAGACAATATGAGCTATATTTCCCAATTTTATCTACGTGGCACTTTTTATTAACTAAAATGAATCTTTTAATGTAAAAATATAACTTTGAGTCAAACCGGCCCAATATTTTGTCTGATTGATACAATTTTAATTCCTCTATGTAAAAAATGAATTAGGGATCATTCTAAAAAATTTTGAAAACAATATGAGCCATTTTACTCAGTTTTGAAAATGTGTTCAACATATTAGTCTATATTAGAACTTTTATATTGATGAAAAAAATTGGATTATTTACTAGAATACCATGTTTCAGATTGATATTCAATCCATTCTTACACATAAAAAATAATTTATGTGATATTTTTAAAAAAATATAGGAAAATATTATCTTATATACTCTCTTTTACATATGTGTTGTTTATTTTAGAGTAAAATGATACTTTTAATTTGAATACATCCATGTTGATCCATACTATCCATATCATGTTTTGTATTGATTTTTAGTTGATTCTTACACATCACACATGAAATATGGATAATTTTCCCAATGTTTAAAAAAAATATGACCCTGTTTCCTTGGTATTTATAATTTATTCATGTTTTAAATTAAAATAAAACATTTATATTTTAATAATTTACTTTAATTAATAAAAAAATCTTCACACATTATATTTACTTTTAGTCATTTCCTACACATCAATAAATTAATTATTTATAACAGTCATGAATTTCGAAAACAATCATATTTTATTTGATTAGTTTTGACAATGTTAAATATGTTTTTAACTAAAATAGATCATTTTAATTGAAAACATTAACTTTGATTAAAACCAGCAACTATTTATGTTCTATTTATATCTTTTTGAATCACACACATCACAAATAAGATCACTAACACCATTCAAGTCCTTTGGGAAAATTGAAAACACCCCAGTAAGAACTAACAATGTTAAAATAATGAAATATCATAATGGGAGATCAAAAGTAAAAAAATGTGGGTTTATAAAGTGTTAATTTTCCAAGGAGTTCAAGGGATATAGGATTCAAAGTTTCAGTTCCATGAGAGATTGAATTACACATGGTATGGGATAAACTTCTTGGGTTCTATTTGAATTATTTTCAAGGTTTTATCAGTGTATTTTGAAAAACATTGATAAAGACCCATATTTATCATCACTAAATTAGAATTTGATTATAAAACACTGTTTATGAGATATAACTCTTAAAATTGATAAAAATGGAATTTTATCAATAATTTCTAGAAATAGTTTATTGAAATAGTATTTGTAATTACATTCTTTTTTAGAACAGAAAAAACCTATATTTTCCAGCAATATTTTGGAAGATATGATAAAGGTACAGATTTCTTGACCTAGGAGGTGATGTCCACTGAACCCATCCCTCCCCCTATGGAGTTGGAGGGGCCCCTATAATTCTTTATGGGAACTTATCCTCTCTCATTATCACCCTTTTATATCCTTTATTTATTATTTCATTCCCTTAGATCTCTCTTATCCCTAATGTTTCATATTTTTTATGGCTACCAAAACATTCACTCTCATCTTCAAAGTTCATTTATGCCTCGTTTCTTATGGACCTAATGGTGATATAATATTTCAAACAACGTCATCCATTGGAAGATTCATATTATTGCGTTGTTTTTAGATAATATTGAATTATAGAATTATTAACATTGGGTCTTCTCAACAACATGCACATAATAATTCAGTTCTCTTCAGAGAAAGGCTAATTCCACCCTTGGTCTAGTGCCCCCACATTTGTAATAGATCATTCTTCTCCTTATTTAGGTGGAATTTTTTTGCATGAAATGATATACCCCAACTATGAAGATTTGGGTGGTTTTTCCAAACCACAATTTTACTTTTCATAATCCTTTTATTATTCAAATTCTAGGTATTTTTGTTGGTAGATATTTATGTTTGGATTGTAGAACTAGAACTATTTTCCATCCTATTTCATTGAAAATTATCATTGAATTCAAATTTTTAAGAATTCTAGTAGAGAATATCGGGGTTGTAGTTACAGAATAGTTCAACAATAAGAAAAATGATTCTTTTGAGTCATGGATTTCTATTTTCTCTTCATTCAAGAAAATGATTCACTTGACAGTTGTGCATTGGCATAGATTCATGAATCACTACCAGAAGAAGGATGTAATATTCAGATGAAGTGGTAAGGTTATGGTTTTCATTTATAGTGAATGTCTTAAGGAACATGCCCAAATTGTTGTTTCTATTGACCGAAGTAGTAATTCAGAGGTAGTTCACTTTTGATCACTTGAGGATGGGGAGTTGAACGGTATAAAAGTACCTTCTTATCTCACAGACTAACAGTTGACTCCAAACAAAACCAAAAATTTTATCACAATCATAAAGGAGGTATGAAAATTAATCCTTGATTCAAGAGTAGTAGACATATATCGTAGATTGATATGTTATTTTGAGGGGTCATGTGCAAGAGGGTCTATCCAAATTAAAACAAATTCATCTAGGGGGAAACTAATGAAGAGGCAGTGAGAATTGCTGATGAAGCTAAACACAGGGAAGAGTTATAAGTGGAAGGTGAGGAAGATTCTAGGATCTATATAAATAGTGGAGGAAGCTGGGGTTGGTTTAATGAAACAATCATGGAGATGTCGATAGGGGCTAACATGACTATTAATATTATTAATTTTTTGAATATATGGAGGATGACTATTTGGATCAGGTACATGGAGATGAAATACAATACAAATGAACATCCAACCGCAACACTAGTAGAGAACATATGTAATAGCCAAAGCCTTTTTGTCACATATTAAGAGGATGAGATATCTATGCATGTTTTAGTGGACAATGTCGTTGTAGTGCATGTAGGATGCCTATATATCCCAAGGAGGATGAAGGGGAGGAAAGGAAAAAGGATTTAGGGATATGCCTGATTTGAAATGGAAATTGGTCTAATAGATGTAAAGAATACTCTATGTTAACTAATATGATAGAAACAATGTCAACCAAAAAGAATAAGATTATGGATAGTGAACCCATGTCTCATTGATACGAAGGAAATAAGAGTTAGAATCATCATAGTGAAAATCAGATAATAGAGTGTGGTGAGGCCAAGGAACAAGAAAATGGTGGGGTTTAATGGAAGATCTAATTAAGGAATAAAGGGTACCTAATAGTAAGGTCATTGAATCAGATAAGGAGGATGCGGAAAATGGGGAGGCATGAGATCTAGTTCTTCATTTCAATGAAGATATGTTAGAGGAGGCATCTAAGATCAATGATACACAGAAGGAGGTCCAGTGGATCAATGAGAGAAGAATTCAAGTGGACACTAATAAAGTAAAATGTGTATGGATAAATAATTAAGAATGTATTTTGATATGTGGAATCAAAAAAATGGTGATTAGTATGGAAGTGTATATCAAAACATTGGACAAGATGACCTATAGTTGTGAAGAGCTCATCGAGGATGACTTGGACACGAAGGGCATTACTCTTCAATGGAGGTTATAAAAAGTTAAGGTTTACAATATACTTAAAATCAATTTCAATTATTTTTTTATTTTATATGCTGAATTTTGATTGCATGGTCAGAACATGAACGGTTTCCTACTTTTTCTATAAAAGTTCTTTGCATAATTAAAAGTTAATTTCTTGTGAGCTGTTAAAGTATTTATAAGATAAATTATAAAATATTAAATGAATATATATTAAAAATTAATAAATAATAAAATGGTAAAAATAATTAACATAATTAATGAAAAGATAATCTTAAATGTGTGAATGTAATAATCGAGTGAAATTTTATAAGTAAAAATGCATAAACATCAAAGTTATTAGAAAAATATATGAGTTTTACTAATTAATAAATTATTAAAAAAATTTAAAATGAATATATATTAAAATGAAATGAATTCATATTAAATATGTACATTACAACCATATTAAAAACCAGAAATTATAAATAATAAATTTGTACAAATAAATATTAAAAATAAAGAAATTGCATTCATATTAGAAGAATAAATATTTAAACTGAATAAATTATAATGAATATTTAAAAATATGTAACATTAGTAGTGAATAGATAGTACTAAATAATATTAATTGAATTAATGTTAAGAAAGAGTGAAACTCAATAATTAAAAAATCTTTAAATTATAAATATATTTAAAAATGAATATTTCTTATTAATTTTTTCAATTATTTTAAAAATTAAAACTTATTATATGATAAAATGAAAATGAAAATTATTAATTATATAAATTACAATAATATGAAAATCATAAAATATTAATGAATAAAAATATATAAATTACTATTAAAATGGATAAAATTACAAAAAATTAACAACGAAACTTTTAAAATGAATAAATTGAAAAAAAATTAAAAAAATTATGATTTTTATTGATTAGATAAATTTTAAAATGAATAACATCAAAAAAATATTTAAATGCAATAAAGGGTATATTTTTAGTAATTTTATGAAAAATGTTTAATATTTGATAATTAAAAACAATATATATATATATATATAATAGACTGAGAATAATATAATTCTAAAATAAATATTAAAAATAGAGTAAATTAAATAAATATTATGTGTGTGTACGTTCTATATAAAAATGAATTTATTACATATATGTATGTTTCAAATTAATTTAACACCCATTTGATATATGTTAAATAGAAAAAAAATCACATTAAATTAAATGTCCATTAGTTAATACAATTAGTTTATATTTTTAGTTAATATTAATTGTTACTTATAAACCAATTTCACTATGAATATGACTTCTTTAATGTAAATATAATTATTTTGTATTATATAAATCATATATAAAGAAATATTATTTATTTATTGGTATATATATATTCAAATATATTCGAATATTAAATATATTAAATATATTAATGAACAATTATATATTGATAAAGTGAAGATTTATAAATTACAAAAATATTAAATAAAACTATTTAAAATAAAAAAATTATTAAAAATTAAAAAAACATATTATTGCCCAAATATAACCAACACTAATATATAATGCACCATCATTAGTTCTAAAATAGTCTTTTTCATTTCTAAAAAAGCATGAAACCATTATCATCATAGAAAAAGGACCCCTTTATCAGCATTGATAAAGGACCCCAATTATTGGTTATTTTTTAGCACTGGTAAAGGACATGAAAGTTGGTGAAAAATAAACAGTTTTCACCATCCCTACAACATAACCATATTATAAACATAAAATCAAATGAGAATATAAATATATTAGTAAACGAGAATAAAATATAAATATTACAACACAAAATCATTTCAATTCAAAATTTACATAGAATATATTTTCATTGATGTGATATTTAAATTAATTAAATACTATTAAAATCCAATATAAAAATCAAAAAAATTATAGCATGATTTATTCAACAATCAACCTCGATTAAAACCTTGTTCGTGCAATAAAACCAATGTTCATTGGTAAAAATACATAATAAAAATAAACAAATTATGATTTCAATATAATCCACATATAATAAATTGTATTTTTATTTAATATGTATGTCAATTAAATCATTGGTTATCCGATTAAATATATTATTAAATCTTGTCTTGTTATTTTTATATGAGTTAATAATTATTAAATATACCATTAAATTGATAACATGCACCTTCATAATACGGGGCACATTATGTGTCAGATTGATGAATGATCAATTCTTAAATATCATTAATTATTTACAGATCATTGTCTTATTGTTAGAAATTAATATGATCTCATTTAAACTATTTTGACAAAGTGACACATTTTTTAAACTTAAATGAATCATTTATATTGAAAACACTTAGTTGGAGTCATACCAGCCACATAATATGTCAAATTGATGTATTGTTGATTCCTATAGGTCAAAAATGAATTATGGACCATCTTTCAGATTTTTTAAAATAATTTGAGCTCATTTAATCATTTTTGACAATCTGAAGACCATTTAAAAGTAAAATAAAAAATTTAAATTTTAAACACACAAATTGAGTCATACTGACAACAACATGTGTTAGATTGACATGAGTTTGATATCTATACATCAAGATACAATTAAAGACAATTGTTATGTTGTTTGAAAACAATATGATTTTTTTTGTTTTGACTATGTGATGTAGGTTTTAAAATAAAATTACACTATTATAATGAAAAAAACAAATTAAGTCATACTTACCATATTGTGTGTCAGATTAATGTGGGATCTTTTACTATAATCACAAATGACTTGTGGATAATTTTACTAGTGTTAAAAAACATTCAATGGGGTTTTTCATAATTTTGGCTATGTGAAACACAGTTTATACTAAAATGAATTTTTTTTGTTGAAAGTGATAAATTAGAGTCATGTGGGACACATCATGTGTTAGATTGTCATGGGGTTAATTCAACATGTCATGTATAAATTATGGATTGTTTTCTTATAGTTTTAAAAAAATCAGAGGTAATTTTCTTAATTTTGGAAATTTGATGCGTGTTTTAAATCAAAATGACACTTTTATATTGCAAACATGTATTTTGGGTCATAAGGACCATATCACAAGCTTGACTGACATTCAGTCCATTACAATACATCTTAAATATATTGTGGTTTTTTACTAATTTTTCAAAACAATATGAACTTTTTTATTGGTTTTGGATATATGAGATGTGTTTTAAACTAAAATTAATCTTTCTTATAAAAACACACAAAATTTTAATCATATCGATCAGATCATGTTTCGGATTGATGTGTGGTTGATTCCAACTCATAAAAAATGAATTATAGATATTTGTTTACATTTTTTAATTTAATCAAATATTATTTTCTTGGATGTGATAACGTGACACGTGTTTTAAGCTAAATGAATCTTTTATAGTGAATAAATTCTATTGGAGACACATCATCCATGTCGTGTGTCGAGTTGATGTGTAGTATTTTTTTACCCATCAAAAATGAATTATGGACCATTACACTAATTTTTTAAGAAAATCAGATCTCATTTTTCTATTTTTTTTGACATGTGTTTAAAACTAAAAAAAATATATTGAAAAAAAAAATTTAGTCATATCAGCCAAATCGTATATTGAATTAACATGTGATTGATTCATAAATGTCACAAATGAAATATGGATCTTTTTCTTGATGTTTGAAAACAACCAGAGATAATTTTCTCAATTTTGACTATGTGACATGAGTTTTAAACAAAAAGTACACTTTTATATTGAGAACACACAATATGAGTCATACCAACCACATCGTGTCTTGGAGTTACATGAATTTAATCGTTATATATCTTAGATGAATTATGGATAAATTTATAATGTTATAAAACAAATATAGATTCTTTTCTCTATTTTGAATATGTGACATATGTTTTTAACTAAAATAACAATTTTATATAGAAAACATGTAATTTTATTCACACTAACTACATCATATGTTGGATTGATGTGAGGTAAATTCCTACACAAAAAAATGAATTATCTATAATTTTTTTGATGTTTGAATTTTTTTTTGAGATTGTTTTCCCTTTTTTCATATTGTGATGACTGTTTTAAAGAAAAAGGAAACAATTATATTATAAACGCACACATGGAGTCATATCAGACACATCATGCATTATATTAATAAGTAATATATTTTTATGTGATAAAAATGAATCATGTATCATTTAACTAAATTTTAAAAACAATATGAGCTTGTTTATATCGTTTTGTCTATGTAATGTGTGTGATACACTAAACTAAAACTAAAAAACAAACACATTGTGTAACATCAGATGCATCGTTTGTCAGATTTATGCGCAGTCAATTTCTATATTTCATAAATGAATTATGGATAATTTTTATAAGGTATGAAAATAATTAGAGACTACTTAATGTTTTCTATGTAATTTATAAATCTAAACTATAAATTCACTTTTATATAGAAGACACGTACTTTCAGCCATACCTTCAACATCGTTTATTAGATTTACATGTAGTCAATTCATATATGTCACATATGAAATATGTATTGTAAAAATAAAATTTGATTTTTTTTGGATATTTTTCCATATTTTTGTATATGTGATATGTGTTTCAAACTAAAATGACACTTTTATATTGAAAACTCACAAATTATGTCATATATGACACATCATGTGATGGATTGAAATTCAATCAATTCATACACCCAATAAATGAATTATATATTATTTTAATTAATTATCATGAAAATATAAGATCATATTATAATTTTTGGCTATGATATATGTTTTTAAAACATAAAATTATAGTTTTAATGAGAAAAAGATGTACTTTGAGTAATAATATTTACGTCATCTCTCACATTTATGTGCAAGGAATTCCTATATGTAAAAAATAAATTACAGATCATTTAACAAATTTTTGAAAAAAAGAGATATTTTACTGTATTTTTATAATATCATATGTGTTTTAATCTAAAATGACACTTTTATATTGAAAACACGCACATAGAGTCATTTGGGTCACATAATGTGCTAGATGGAACATCGTTCAATTCCTATACATAAAAAATTAATTATGGATTATTTTCAAAACGTTTTTGGATTGTTTATCTCATTTACTTGGTTTTGGTTATGTGATATTTTATAGATTAAAATGACACATTTAATGTGAATATATTCCCTTTGATTCATAATGTCCACATCATGTGTTAGGTGGATTAGAAGTTGATTCCTACACATCCAACATGAATTATCCATCATTTTTCTAATGTGTGAAAATATTATAAGGTTGTTTTCTTGTTATATTGAAAGTAAACATTTTGATTCATACGTACCACACTGTGTGTCATATTTATTTGAATTAAATTTCTACTTTTCAGATTTTTTTCATGGTTTCTTTTCCACAATTTTGAAATCAATACGATATCATTTGTTATGTTTAAAAAATGTATCAACCATTTTAAACATAAATGAAACTTTTATATTGAAAAAATAAAATTTGTATAATTTCAGTGACATCGTATGTAATATTGTTATGTGGTCAATTCCTACACATTATAAATAAATTATGGATCATTTCCTTGAATTTTTTAAGACAATACAGGTTCATTTTCTATTTTTTGAAAATGTTACTTATGTTGATCATTATATTTCCTTGTATAGGTCAATATTCCACAAAAAAGGTTCAAATCAAAACCCTCATTCAACTTCCTTCACATATAATTCCATAATCCTACTTTGAGTATTGTATTGGAATATCTGAGATGAATTAATATTATTATTTACAGTATATTTCTCTGCCATGTATATGTGTGAATAAAAACTGAATGTGAAGGAATTTATCGTTCATTGTAATCATTTTTGTGGAGGTGAATATTAAATATCAAATACCCTTTTTACAAACTCATAAAATGATATCAAGACACAAAATGAAAATAAAAATTCTAAGAGCATGGAAGTAACTTCCCTCATTATTTATAATATGACCTCATATTTGTACGTCAAACGATTCAATACCCATTTACCTTTCACCATTATCTTTACTATACCCTCATCGTACAATATTTCATGAGAAAAACATGATTCGTACATGATACTAGCTCAAACATAATTTGTATAATGTAACCCTCTAAGATACAACTCATTGAGAAATCAATCAAATCATTATTTATTTGAAAATTCATCACTAAATAGTTTTTCAAATTCAACCAACTAAAACTAAAATCTAAAAAAAGAAAATTAGGGTAAATATGATAATAAATTCATGGCCAATCAGGGAGTGATAATAAAAACATTATAATAATTTAAGAATTATAGTAACAATGCTATTTTTGAATTTATCACATAATATAAAGGTTTTGTAAATATATCATAATTGATAAATTGAAGTTGAAATGCATATATAGATGAAAATGTATTTGAATGTATATGAAATTATTTCCCATCAAGTTGTGGAATATTATAATGAAGATTTTTCTATTTCTCCCTGATACAACACCCTCAATGAAAAAATTCAAAGTATTTTGATCAGGTAGAGGAACCATATGTTGGGGAGGATCATCAACTCTATACACTTACTCAAGATTTAAAAAATACATATATCAGGGTTTAAATTTCAATAGAATGATGGGAGGGGTGAAACGTAAAAAATAATGGTATGGATATTACAAATGTATATTTAGAATAAATATATATCTAAAAATATTCCAATATCATATGAAATTTATTTTAGGGAATATAATTTAAATGTATTACAATACTGACGCTTCAAATCCCAAATGTATCTCAAACTTCATATCATGTACAAGATCACATACATAATCGATAATCAACTCAACATGATGCTGACAATAATTCTGAAAACATGTACGCTGCCCAATCACCTAAAAACAACATATATTTATTCTTTTCAGTATGTATACTATAATGTTATCCTCATAGTAAGAAGAAAATAAAGACAAAAAACTATTAAAAAATATTTTAATTGAAATTGTAGTTACATTAGAAAATTAAATGTTTGGGGATGCTAGTTTGTTGATAGAATATAAACCATAAACTTTTTCACTATCTAAAAGCTCAATTTATTTAGTTTAACTATAGATCTATTATAAAAACATTTTCAATTAAAAATATTCAATTGAAATGTAAAAATTATCTAACTCATATATTGTTTTGTTATGATGAATTATGACATATTCACATAAATTTTGTTTCTATCATTGGAATTGAATACACACATCACTTCCTTTATAATCCTAACTCAACTATTTCTCATCATACTATGTCCATAGTGTTACTTAATATAGAATGTATAAACAAAAATTAAAAAACTAGTGTAAGAGATAAAATCTACAATAGGTTCACTGAATAACCGATTGAGTTGATAGATAATAGAATTTGGATTTGCAGATAAATACTTATAAATATGATCATAGATCCTTATTATAAATATATTGATTATGGGTAATTTATATCCATCTTTCATCCCTTCATGGATTCAAAAGTCTAATAATTACTCTATGGGATTAGTCCTATAGAGGAAACTGTGAACTATTATGTAAAATGTAATGTTGAGTCCACTTGTGCTCTATAATTTTAATTATAAAAACACATATCTTAGAAATTTTTTATCCCATAAGGCTTCCACTATGATGAAATTTTGGTAGAACAATTCTATCAACATTTGGGAGGTATTTGGTACAGAAAAAAATAGCTTCATCAATAATTAATCACTATTCAATTCAACTTTCAAACTAATGTTTATTCATGATGTTACCCTTCAAAATATTCATATATCATTCAGTGGGGTACACCCATCAACAATGTTCATGACCACATAGTTTAATCTATATAATCTAGTGACCCATCATGTGTAAAATTATATCAATGAATTATGGTTGGAATAATAACTCAAATTATAATAATATGAAAACAATTTCCTTATTTATGATTAGAATCTTCGTAGGTCCAATTAATTTCCCGCATATAGATTTGAAATGGAATACATTTTTTGTTAACATATGTTCTACATTTATAGGAAAAATACATCATAATTCTTATAAGAATTAAATATTCATAGAAACATGACTTTCATGTAATTATAGTCCCAGTAATGTAAAATTATTCATTAATATGATTTTATTAACATTTTATGGGTACCCCTCGAGAAATTTTACACCATTAAGGAAGCTTTATAATTGAAATTATTGTTTTCAAGATTGATTACATGTTAGTGGAAGAATAATTGTTTTCCATTCATCCTTCACTAGTTCCAACACATCCCTTATCCCCATGTCAATCATTACAACATTTCCTTAATTCCATATTTTATTATCTCTAGTACGTTTTTTTATCATAAAAATAATAGTGTCACTTATATATTTTACAATGTTCATGAAATAAACAAAATATCTGACATATCAAAAGTTCCAGTATAGTAATTATTTGAAAATTCATCAATTGTTTCCTACCATATTATGTAAGGTTTTCAAAAAATGGTGTTCCAAAATTAGTGTCATTATCTTTTACTTTATTGAGAATTTGATCACTCGTTAATTGGGACTGTGTTTTATATTGTTATGCATTTCCATTGAATGATGTCATCCAAGATCAATATTTATTTCTTCAGGGTAAAAATTTACAATGTCCAAAAAAACAGCCTTCAAGGAATGTTTCAAACATTCCATTAATATTATAACATAATAAATTTCCATAAGAGTGAAATTCAATCATCAACCTATGAAACATGGTTGTCAATCAGAAATATTAATTTCTTTGATCCTCATACAATGTAACACCTGAATACCACATCAATTTCATATCTTAAATCAATGATCCCAAATGGATATCAACATTATTACCATGTTGTTTGGGCCTATATATAAATAGAGGAAACATAATGTATTTGTGCTTGATGGCTGACCATGGTGGAAAGATATAAATTACCAACATAACATTCCATGTAATGTGTGTACTAATTTTCACACCTATAGGACTTATTCCATATATAGATAATGTATGTAAAAGGTTTCTTTGACTGTTTCCAAATTTAGGATACTCGTAATCAATTTTTATCTATAAAGGAGATTTTCTTGGGTGTCATATTTTACTATCTTCAATTACTATATTTGCATGCCTTGAAAATTTTCAAATAGTTTCCTGACATCCATAGAGATGTATAAACAGTAGAATGACAGGAAAACACCTTACACATTTTGAGTTACTGGATTTATTTTTCTTGTATTGATCTGTACATAACCCAACAGATGTTATGAGTGATTCATGGTCCTTGTAAAAATAATATTGAATAATTTGGACGTGAATGTATTCTTTAATAGATCAAACCAATTAGACATAGAATTTATTAAGTTCCATATTTTTTATAAAGAATATCATTTTCTTCTTGTAACATATCTATTAAGAGACCAAGTAAATCACTAAAGCTGGTGTCACTCCTTCCACTTCCAATGTTAAAATTATATAATAATAATATAGATGAAAATGTTGTATTTTTAGTACAACTGATATACAATGGTGTTTTTTAAAAGATATATAAATTCTTGGGAAATATTGTATAATCATGAAGGGAATATTGAATTTTCATTTTCATTTCTTCCATATGATATCTTTCATAATTTACACTATCATTCATATCAATTGATCCATAAATCCTAATATAATACCAGTCAGTATGTACATTCTTTTTCCACAATATTTAGTCCAAAATTTATATATTTGATATATTTCATGACAGATAAAATGTTCTTAAAACTCTTCTGTGTGAATTAATGTTGAATAACAACAACATAAACATGGATAAATGATTTTTGAAGGGTCATATGCATGCTCTATTACAATCTTGATGAACATTTTGACCCAATCCTTATACTAATTTTTCATACGATTAGCATCCATCCAGTTTTGATTCATATCCATCCTATTATGTTAAATAATATTAATTATTAACAGAAATAAATAAACACACATAAGGTATAAATAATGAAATAATAAAGTAAGATATTCTTCAAAGAAATGTGATAATTTTCCAAAGAAAAATTTTATACACACTTTGGAAACTCAATGATGAAATAAAAAATGTTATAATGATAAGATGATAAAATTCATTGAAATTAGAATATTAGAATCCTTATGATAATTTTTCACATTGATAACGTCCAATTAAAATAATAATTTTTATTGTCAGAATAAAGAATGATAGTGTGTTTGACAATAAAGAGGGAAATTTATGATGGATGAAATCATTGAAGCAAAGAGGTCAAGGTTGATGATAAATTTTATTAAGGGCAACCTACATGGGATGATTTCCGCCATTATGATGTTTCACCCTATGGTATATTATACATTTTATTGAATAATAATTATTATATTAGACTAATAAAGTTGAATAAATCTCAAAATTCCAATGTTATTAGTGATTATTCCAAACATGTTATATTTTTACGAAATGTTAACATGAAATGAAACAGCCTATGGTGGTTGTCGGGTTATACATTCTCTTATGGAGGGAATAAGTATTAGAACGCCCTTAAAGAATCATTTATGATAAATGAATTTATTAATATAAGATAACAAGAGTTGAATTATGTGTATTTATATTTTTTTTAGTGTTAGGAAACATTTACTTAAGGGGATGTTTTGTATCTATAAATTTACAAAGAGTGTAATTAAATTATTATCTATTGAAAAATTATTATCTCAACAATTTTCACTCACCAAGTAATTAGTGGTTATTAGTTCTTGTAAAATTATGAAGAATAAACATGTTTTTGGTGAGAAAACTGAAAACATAATATGTTCTAAAAATTAATTTTATTTCTATATAATCTATTGAAGGTGACTTTAATAAATTTATTTGGGAGAATTTATAACACCCAATGTAGAACTAAAAATGTTGAAATAATAAATGATCATGAATGGAAGATCACAAGTAAAAAAATATGGGGTTTTAAAGTATTTATTTTTCCAAGGAGTTCAAGGGAGAGAAGCAACAAAGACATAGTTCCATATGAGTTTTAATGGCATGAGGGATGGAGTCCTCGGGTAGGGTTATATTTAAAAGATCATAAATCTTTTATCGATGATTTTTAGAAAACATTTTATAATGACCCATATTTATCAACAATAAGATATAGATTTTTGAAAAAAATACTGTTAATGAGTTATAAATATTAGAACTTTTTAAGATGGAATTTTATCTACACTTTCCAAAAAAAGATTTGAAAGATATGTTTTGAGTACATATTATTTTAGTACTGAAATAACCATATCTATCAGTAATCGTAGGAAAGAGCTGATAAATACCTAGATTTCTTAACCTAAGAGGTGATGAAACTGAGCCCACCCCCCTTTGGATTGGGAGAGGCCACTACCATCCTTTGAGGGAAATCATCATCTATCTTTCTCCATATTTGTTATCCTTGATTTTATTCATTATTTCCCTCAGATATTGCTTATCCCTAAAGTTTCATATTTGTTTCATAGATTCCTGGAACATTTGTTCTCATACTCAAATTTCATTGATGCCTTTTTGTTTCTAAACCTTATGTTGACAGTACGTTTCAAAAAATGTATGCCATCAGTAGATTCATTTAATTGCTCTGTTTTTAGATACCGGGGATTATATGAATGATTAACTATGGGTCTTGTCATCAATAAACCCATCATGATTCGATTTTCATTGGAGAAAAAAATGGTCCAACCCTTTTCTAATGTCCCAATCATATGAAACATATCTTATTTCTCTTTATTTTTACAGACTTATTATTTCCACATGAAATGAAATACCCCTAACACGGTTATTTTGGTTTCTTTTTTAGTGCGTCTTATTCTTTTTTAGAATCCTTACTTTAATAGAATTTTAGATAATTTGGTTAGTAAATATTTATGTTCTGATTGTAGGACTAGAAATATTTTCCATCATATTTCT
This sequence comes from Viscum album, assembly GCA_963277665.1. Classification (NCBI taxonomy): domain Eukaryota; kingdom Viridiplantae; phylum Streptophyta; class Magnoliopsida; order Santalales; family Viscaceae; genus Viscum; species Viscum album. The sequence goes on along the minus strand of OY728158.1, from coordinate 366,153,720 downwards.
ATACAAGTTTGTGATGAGGTCAATGTTTTTAGAATGCCAAAATAGAATGTTTGGATTGTTGTTGGGGAAGTTTTTTACTTCTATAAAACTATTTATTTTGAGATGTGGATTGATTTTTTCTCGACTTTCAGGAAAATATGTCACTTGATGAAAGTATATAGGCATGGGTTCTTAATTCCCTTCCAAACAAGAATGCAATATTGAGTTACAGTGGCAATGGGATGATGTCCATTTATGGTGTAATTATAAAAGGGTAGGTTCATATTGGTGTTTTTATTGACTAAAGTAGTAATTCAAAGGTAGTGAAATTTTGATAATTTGAGGGAGGGTGTCGAATGGGACATAACTGCATGTTAGCCTTAATTCCAAAAAATTGACTCTGAATGTGTTTGAAATTTTTTCACCATCTATAAAGAGGGATGGATGTTAATACCTGATTCAATAGTAGTATAAATCTTTGGTATATGGAGATGTGTTTTTAATGGGGTGTCTAAAATAGTTCTTATGGGAAATAAAATAAATTCAAATAAGGAGGCTTCTAATGAAAAGGAATTGAAAATTAGTGATGAGTCTAAACACAAAGAGGTGTTATAGGTGGATGGTGAGGAAGATGAAATGATATACATAATCAATAGAGGCATCTAGGAATGAGTTAATGAAACAAGAATGTTAAGGCCGAGAGGAACTATCTTGAATATTAATATTAGTAATTGCTTCGAAGATATGGTATTTTAATGTTTGGTTAAAGGACAATGAGATTAAATAAAAGAACGAATGGGCACCCAAACCCCAATACTACTATAGAACATATCAAAAGAACAAATACTTTATGGAAAATATTAATAGGATGAGATATCAAGCCATATATTGGTGGATAGAGCCGATGGAGTGAATTTAATAAGCTTATACATTATAAGGAGGAGGATAGAGTGGAAAAGAAAAAAGGGAATTAGGGAGATTCATCGTGTTAAAGGGAAAGAGGCCTAAAGGATGTAAAGACTAATATATTTTACCTAAGTTGATGGAAATAGGGTTATCCACACATAACATTGTGATGGATAGTGAACCCATATATCATGGTCAGGAAGGTATAAAGAGTTATAATATTCATAGTAAAAATTATATAGTGTAGTTTGGTGAGAAAAATAAACAAGAATAAGGTGGTGGTGTAATGGAAGATCTGTTTTAGTAACCAGAGGTATCTAATAGTATGTTTAGGTTATCTAAAAATGGGATAGTGAAAAGGGGGAGGAATGGGAGCATATTATTCATTTCATTGAATAAATGTTAGAGGATGCATTTGAGATAAATGTAACCTAGGAGGAGGTCCACAAAATGAATGAGAGGATGATTCAAGTCAACACAAATAAGGAACATCGTGTATGGATCAATAATCAATATTTGTTTATGACGCTTCAACAAAAGGAATATTAGTGTGGAAGAGTATATCCAAACATTGGACAAGACGACCTGCAGTTTTGAAGACCTCATCAAGGATGAACTTGACATGAAGGCCACTCCTATTCATTGTAAGTTATAAAAGGTAAGGATTCTAATAGATTTAAACTCGATTTCAATGATTCGTTGATTTTATATAGTGTCTACTGATTGCATGTTCTGAAAATGAACAGTTCCAACTTTTTCATTAAATTTGCTTTCCATAATAAAATGTTAATTTTCAATCCGCTACTGATGAATAAATAAAATAAATTATAAAATATTAAATGAATATATATTAATAATGAATAAATAATAATAAAAGTAAAAATTAATTAAAATTATTAATACAGATAAAATTTTAAATGAATGAATGTGATAAATTAGTGAAATTTAATAAATAAAAATAAATATATTTGAAAATTATTCAAAAAATTCACTAGTTTAATTAAATATATAAATTATGGAAAATTGAAAATGAATATATAATAAAATGAAAATAATACATATTAGATATGTACATTATAACTATATTATAAACTATAAATGCTAAAGAATAAATATTTATAAATAAATATTAAAAATAAATAAATTATAATAGTATTAAAACTGAATAAATTATAAAGAACCATTAAAAATATGTAACATTTGTAGTGTATAAATAATACTAAATATTATAACTTTAGTGAATGTTAAAAAAGATTGAAATTCAATAATTATAAAATATGTATATTGCAAAAATATTAAAAAATGAACATGTATTATTATTTCGTTAAATTATTAAAAAGTAAAAAATTAATATATGATAAAATGAAAATGAATGAATATTAATTATATCAATTACAAACATATTAAAATTATTTAATAATAATGAATAAAAAATATAATAAACATTAGAAATGGATAAAATTATAAAAAAAAAATTAACAATGAAACTTTGAAAATGAATAAAATAATTTTTTTAAAATAATAATATTATTGATTAGATAATATATAAAATGAATAAATTAACAAACAAATATTTAAATGTAATAAACTATATATTTTAAATAAGAATATAAATATTGAATTATATTTTCTCATTAAAAATAATATATATATATATAAAATATAGTTTGTTAATAATAATAATTCTAAAATAAATAGTAAAAATTGATTAAAATAAATAAATATTATGTGTTTATATGTTATATATAAAAATGAATTAAATATATATATATATTTATGTGTGTGCGTGTTTCAATTAATGCAACATGCATTTGATATATGTTAAATTGAAAAAAAATCACATTTAATTGAAGTTCATTTACTTAATAAAATTACTTTATATTTTTAATTAATATTTATTATTAATTATAAACCATTTTACACTAAGTATATGACTTATTTACTGTAAATATACATATTCTGTATTATGTAAATCATATACAAATAAATATTATATATATATGAATATATTCTTATATTAAAAAGATTAAATATATTCATGAACAATTGCGTATAATTAATGTAATGATTAATAAATTAAAAAACATTAAATAAAAAATATTTGAGATCAATAAATTATAAAAAATTAAAAATAATAATAAATATTATTTCTAAAAAAGAATAAAACCTCTATTTACGAACACTAATATATAAAGAACATTCATTAGGGAAAAATGGACTTTTTATTTCTAGAAAAGCATTCAACATTTATGATCACTATTAAAGGACCCCATTATGAGTACTGACAAAGGACCCCTTTATTAGTACTATTATTTGCATGGGTAATGACAATGATAGTAGGTAAAAAATATACAGTCCAACACTATCCCAATAACATAACCAAATTAGAAAACTAAAATCAAAGTAGAATATAAATATTACATAAATCTATAAATTAATATAAATATTACATTACACTATCATTTCAATTAAAAATTTAAAAACAAGATATTTTCATTTATGTTATATTTATAGTTAATTAAATAAAATTAAAATCTAATATAAAAAATCAAAACTTTTATAGCATTCATTTTTCAACAATCATCCCCAATACAAACCATATCCCTGCAATAAAACCAATGTTTTTTACAAACCATACATAACAAAATAAAAAAATTATGATTTTAATATAACCCACATATGTAACTTATATTGTTAATTACTATGTATGCCAATGATTATATGAATTATACTATTAATCATATCATTAGTTCTTTTATTGTTAATTTTTTATTAGTTAATATTTATTCAATATAACAATAATTAAAAATTATATTATGAATAATTATTACATAGTTAATTAATAATAAAAATAAATCATGTTGTTAATTAAATAATATTTTAATGGTATTATGAGTTATCAAATATTTTAATTACCATAATTTTTATTAAAAATTATGTAAATTAAAAAAATTATCATTTTTAAATTGAAAGCATGAACTTTGATAATACTAGGAACATTGTGGGTCAGACAGAAGCCCTTTCAATACGTACATGTCATTAACAATATATGGATCATTGTCTAAATGTTTGAAAATAATGTGATCTCATTTACTCAATTTTGACAATGTGACACATGTTTTAAAAATAAATGAATATTTTATTTTTGAAGTAGTCAGTTGGAGTCATACTGACCACATCATATATCATACTTACCTGCATTTGATTCCAACATGTCATAATTGATTTTTGGGCCATCTTGCTAAATTTTTAAGATAATTGGAGCTCATTTACTGGATTGAGATAATCTGATGATAATTTTAAACTAAAATAATACATTTATATTTAAAACACACAATTTCAGTCATATTAAAAACAAACTATGTAATATTTACCTGAGGATGATTCATATACATAATGAATGAATTATGGATCATTTTCTAAATGTTTGAAAACAATGTGATTTTTTCTAAGTTTTGGCCATCTATTGTATGGTTTAAACAAAAATTACACATTTATATTAAAAAGAAACAAATTAATTCATAAGAACCGCATTTTGTGTCTGATTAATGTGATAACGTTTAATATAATCATAATTCAATTATAGAACATTTTATTGTGGTTAAAAAATATTCAATGATTATTTTCATTGTTTTTTCATGTGACGCAGATTTTAAACTAAAATGACCATTTTATATTGAGAGCACTAAATTGGAGTCATGATGGGAATATCGTGTGTCAAATTGACATACTGTTGATTCCAAAATGTCACATGGGAATCTTTGATCATTTTCCAAATGATTAAAAACAATCAAAGATCATTTTATACATTTTGGGTATGTGATTCATAATTTAAACACAAATGACACTTTAATATTGAAAACATGCATGTTGAGTCACAAATACCATATGATGATTCTGATTGAAGTATAGTCCATTAGTATACATCTTTAATGTATTGTGGTTTTTTTACTAATGTTTGAAAAAAAAAATCAGGATTTCTTCTTGGTTTTGGCTTTGTGGAATGCGTTTTAAACAAAAATGACACTATTATATTGAAAACACATAATTTGAATCATATCGATCACATCAAGTTTTAGATTAATTTGTGGCGATTACAACTCATCAAAAATGAATTATTAAACATTTTATAAATTTTTTAAAATAATCTAATTTCATTTTATTGGTTTCAATAATGATTCACACATTTTAAGTTAAAATGACTCTTTTATATTGAATACACAACCATGGACTCATACTACCCAAATTGTGTGGCAGAATGATGTATAGTCAATTTATGAACAACAAAAATAAACTATTGATCATTGTACTAATGCTTTATGATAATCATAGATCATTTGTCTATATCTGCTATGCGACATGCGTTTTAACCTAAAATGAAACTTTTATATTGAAAAAAATAACTTTGAGTCATATCATGCACAACGTGTGTTGGATTAACATGTTATTGGTTCATAAATGTTACAAATGAAATATAGATATTTTCCCAATTCATGAATAAATCCCGAGATCATGTTCTCATTTCTTGATATGAGATGTGTGTTTTAAACAAAAATTAAACTTTTATATTAAAAAAACTCACTATGAGTCATACCAACTACATCGGGTGTTTGGTTTAAAAGAAGATAATTTTTAAATTTTTATATGAATTATGAATCATTTTTATAATGTTATAAAATTGTCATTAATTTTTTTATCTATTTTGGATATGTGATATATGTTTTTATCTAAAATAACAATTTCATGTTGAAAACATCCAATTTGAGTCATAAAAACTAAAAAATGTGTTCGATTTATGTATGAACAATTTACACACAAAAACATATTTATTAATTTTCTAAAGTTTGAAAATAACGTTAGCTTATTTTCTCAGTTTTCATAGAGTGATGCTCATGTTAAACAAAAATGCGGCATTTCTATTAAAAACACACACTTGGAGTCATACTAAAGACATCATGTATTATACTAATATGTGATATATTATTACATGATAAAAATGAATCGTGGATCATTTTAATAATGTTTCAAGACAATATGAGCTTATTTATTTTGTTTGGTCTATGTGATGTGTGTGCTACACTTAAATGATACATATTGTGTCAGATTTATATGCAGTAAATTTCTACAAGTCACAAATTAGTTTCCAAACATTTACACAAGGTTTGAAAATTATAGAAAACTATTTTATAAGGTTTTTCTCTCTCACATGCAATTTAAAATAAAATAACACTTTTATATTGAAATCTTGTACTTTCGGTCATACCGACCACCACGTGTATTAGCATGACATGTAATCACTTCTTATATGTAACAATTAAAATTTGTATTTTAACCATATGGTTTGAAAAAAATTCAATATTTTCCGTGGTTTTGGTTAAGTGAAACTTGTTTTAAACAAAAATGACACATTTATAATGAAAACACGCACATTAAATCATATTTGACACATCGTGAGTTGGATTGAAATTCAGTCGATTCATACAAACCAAAAATGAATTATATATAATTTTATTGAACTATAAAGAAAATATAAGAAAATATCATCATTTTTCTACGATATGTTCATTTTAAAGTAAAATTACACTTTTCATGAGAAAAAATGCACTTTAAGTCATACCATCCTCATCGTGTGTTAGAGAGATGCTTGGTCAATTCCTATATGTCAAAAATAAATTATGAATCATTTCTATGATGTTTCAAAACAATAAGAGATTGTTTACTCAATTTATACAATATAACATGTGTTTTAATCTACAATGAAAATTTTATATTGAAAACATAGAAATGGAGTCTTGAGGGTTATACCATGTTTTAGATTTGCCTGTAGTGGATTCCTATTCACCAAAAATAAGTTATGGATTATTTCCTAATGTTTTTGGATAGATTGTTCTAATTTACTGGTTTTTTGATATTTGGTCTTTTTTTGAGTAAAATGACATTTTAATGTGAATACATGCACTTTGATTCATGGACACATCGTGTGTCAGGTTGATGTAAAGCTTATTCTTATACATCACACATGAATTATCAATAGTTTTCCTAATGTTTGAAAACAATATAAGAATTTTTTCTTTGTATTAATAATTTGATTTTAATTTAAAAAAAAATTAAAAAGTTATATTGAAAACAAGCACATTGAGTTATAAAAAACAATTTTTTTTCAAGTTGATGTGTATTAAATTACAACTTGTCAAAAATAAATTGTGGATTATTTTTCAAAATTTTGAAAAAAAATATGTACTTATTTATTCAGTTTTGACAATTTGACAAGAATTGTGAACTGAAATGACACTGTTATGTTGAAAAAATGATCTATGAATCATTATAGATATATCTTATGTAAGAATAATATATGATATATTCCAACACATTATAAAATTAATTTGGATCATTTCCCTAAAATTTGAAAATAATACATGTTTTATTTATGATTTGACAATTTGACTATTATTTTAAACTTAGTTACCTTATATAGATCAATTATACACAAAATATTTCCCCTTACAACCCTCATTTAAATTCCTTCACATATAATTCTCCGGTTCTACTTTTAGTATTAGATCAGAATATGAAATTGTAATCTATATTAGTATTTACAGAAATATTCATTGGTATGTACTGGGTTGAATAAAATATGAATGTGAAGGAATTAATTTTTCATTTTCATCATGGATGTGGAAGTGATTATAATAGATTTGGGACACTATTTACATAATCATAAAAATTCAGCAAGATGAAATATGAGAATAATAAGTCTTAGACCATAGAAGTACCTTCCCTAGAATTTGGTAATATTAATTCTGATTTGTGTGTAAAATTATCCTTTACCCATTTCCGTCTCACCATTATCTTTAATAAATCCTGAATGTTTAATCTCTCAAGAGAAAAATTAGCTTCATGTAAGTTATTAACTCAACCTGAATTTGAATATTGTAACTCTCCTTGATTTATATCCATGAGAAATCAATCAAATCCTTCTCTTTTTTACTACTTCATCACTAAATCATTTTTCACTTTCAACCAACTCAAACTATAAACTAAAGGAAGGAAATTGGAGAAATGTTGAAACGAAATGGACGACCAATTGGGGGGTGATAATATACATTTTAGAATCATTAATAAATTATAGTGACAATGGTATGATTTAATTTATCACAAGATATGTTATTTTAGTAAATATATTATACATGATGAATAGAAGCTGGACTACATCTATAGATGATAGTGGATTTGAATTTATATAAAATTATTTAGCATAATGTTTTTTCCTATTATAATGATTCTTTTTCTATTTCTCCCAGATGAAAAATACTTAATCAAAACCTTTATACTATTTTTATTGTGAAGATGAACCATATTTTGGGGAGGATCATCAACTTTATAGCCTTACTCAGAAGTGAAAAAATATCTATGGTGGGGTTCAAATTTATTTTTATTTATGAGAGGTTCAAACTAAAAAAATTGTTGGTATGGTAATAAATAATGTAATTTTAGAATAAACATATAACAAAAATATTTCTAACAGTTTATGTAATTTATTGTAGATAATGTAATTTATATGTATTATGATGAAGAGGTTTCAAACAACAAATGAATCTCTATGGTCAAATCACATAAAAGATCACATAAATAATCATTAATCACCTAAACATGATGTTAAAAATAACTTTGACACAATGTATTATACCCAATCACCTCTAAAAAATATATTTCTTATTTTCAGTATGTATGTTACCCAAGTTGTAAAGAGAAAATATAGACAATAAAATTATTAAAAATTATTTCAATTGATATTGTAATTACTGTGGAAAATTACTTGTGTGGGGATGCTAGTTTGTTGATGGTATATAATATAATTTATAATTTTAAAAAACAATATCGTAAAATATTATTGTTATTTTGTATTGAAATCTATACAAACATTGACCAAAATAAGTAAATAGTTTTCAAAAATGTTTTCATAGATAAATATTACAATATAAACCTTAATATATGTCTATTTAAAGAAATCCTGAGGATTTTTATGTTTACTCCATGACCTCATACCCTAATTTAGCCAATATGTATTGATCAACCTATCATAAAATGTCTTATTTTAACAAACAAATTAAAATGAATAATTCTAATTGTATCTATAAAATATTGACTTTTGTGCATTAATAATTCAAAATTGACATCATGTGTGGTTATTTTCAAGGAAATACATGACTTGGATCTAGAAAATAAACATTTGTTGTATCTAATATTTTTTAGATCATCATCCATTTCTTCTTAAAAGAATGAAATAATTAATGAAATATATTTATTTATATAAGGTCCTGGGCTTATAAATACATAATATTTAATTTTATTTCTGAAATATATTCCTTTTAAATTCAGGATATTTTAATGTTTGTAGTTTTAAAGAATTGGTATATAATAAATACATAACATAGCACATTTATATAGAGCAGATTCCATAAAAATAGTATCAATTTCATCCAAAATATAAAACTTTTTAAATTCAACATTATTTCTTTGCAAAATAATCATAATATTAAAATTGGATTCCTTGTTTTTTTACACATCCTTATAACTTGTAAAAATATTTTAAAAACTTGGGATGAGAACAAAAATCTCAGTAATGGATAAAAACAAAGGAAATACACATTAGTCCATGAATACTTGTATACGTATGAAATCACTTT